>CM073939.1:27500000-30000000 GCA_037179545.1 Sesamia inferens | reverse complement strand
GATCTCCACGATGGTGGTGAGGCTGGCGGCGGTAGAACGTGAAAGCCTGTCCCGCCATTCCGCCACCGGGACCTCGCGGAACTGTGATAGCAACTACTCGAACTGCTGCTGCATCGGTCATTCGCCCCACGCCCACGCCTTCTCGCACCAAAGGTACAATGAGGCGAAGATCTTCGCCTCCATGCCCCAGGACGGGGATCCAGCCAGTAGCAGATTACCTCATAAGTAGCGCGCTTACTGCATCTCTCGGTTTTTGTTAGAGTGGCTGAGTTCGTATTACCGGACAGATTTATTCTTTGTCGTTGTTAATGGCTATCAGTCTACCCTACGGCACATTTCTTGCGGTGTTCCCCAACGATCCCTTGTGACTAGTTTTGTTTATTTCTATAATGATATTTAATATGTTACCATGTTCAATTTACAAAAAGAAATATCCTAATAAGAAGAAATTACTATATATGTAACTGGAGAAAAAAATAGGAAAGTTGAAACAATAAAGAATCTGAATGGTGTACTGTTTGACACGAAATTAACTTTCACCCCACATCTCGAGAACATTATAAAAAGAACTTCAAAATGTTACGATTTATTCCTAGATTGCATAACCTTTCGACACAATTGGTTCCGCATAGATTTTATTAGGGTTATTAAAAGATTTTGCGGCAATTTGTTCCATTTTTCTGAAAGTGCTGTTCTTAGTGCTGCCACTGTCGTGGGCACAGGATTTCTCGCATATACAGGTCTTTTTAAATTGTTCCAAACATGGTTAATGGAATTAATATCCGGGATGCTTGCTGGCCAACGTATTCCAACCTCTTCTCAATATTGTCGAACTTGTGCAGCAGCGTGCGGCCGAGCATTATCCTGAATTAAAGTAAAATTTTAAGTCATAATTGTAAGGTACCATGTGATCTTCTAAGATCTCTGTTATGTAGCGATGTGCAGTCAAACCCCCTTTAATGCCGTTTTGACGGACCATGTTTATGAACACAAGTTGTGTTTGCCCGTTCATCGATATGCCACCCCAGACCATACACGAACCGCCTCCAAAAGGAACACGCTCCTCAATGCAACTTTGAGCATATCGCTCCCCACGTCAACGATAGACTCTTCTGCGACCATCTGCACCATTAAACATGTCCTACACTCGTCCGTAAACAATACGGAGGCCCATTGATCTTCTGTCTAATTTAGGTGATCACGCGCAAATCTGAAGTGAGCTTCTCTGTGAGCTACAGACAACTTTGGACTATTTACTGGTCTAAAAGGGGTGATATGAGCTTCCTTTAACCTTCTTCTTATTGTTCTTGCACCCGTAACAATTGGTGTACGTAAAAAAGAAGCGAAATGCTGGTCGCGCTAAGGGAAGACGAAAGAGTTCGCACTCGACGACAAGCAGCGATGGTTTTGTCACGTCAAGCCAAGCCGTCAAGCGCGTTTGTGGCCCAGCACCCGAAGCAATATTCCTTATTTTTTCCTTTAATTACACTATTCCTGGTGATGGTTCTCTTAGTAACGATGAGTCAATATCTGACTCTGATGAAGATGTTCCACTTTCGCGCTTGCGCAACCAAACACGTGAAAACCATCCGATACTTCCGATGACGAAATAGTTGATCCTAAACCTAAAACCTTCAAAGAGCACCGAGCAAGACGGGCTATACATGCCATTATTTGACTTCAAGCTTGCTATTTCTGAACATTATTGCTAGGCTGGCAAAAGCATCTTAAGAAAAAGAGGACTTCCTAGTATTAGGAATCCCGGTACGCCTAACTTATTAAGAGGAAATACTCCAACGTCAAATAGAACGGGTACTCCTACCGGTAGAAAAAAACCTCCTGCACTACGAAAAAGGGCACGGAGCAAAATTTACTTCTAAATTCAGTATGTACAGACAAAACTGACCATTTAACAATACACCAAATGAATCGTCAATTATGTCAAAATGATTGTTCTTTGGTTTCACATATCAAATGAGAGAAATGTGACGTTTTTCTTCGCTTGGATGAGAAAATAAACTGCTTTAGAGAATTTCACGTTGTATGAGTTTTGGTATTTGTTGTGCATTGGAACATACCTATTTTTTTATCCAGTTCATATTCTTATAAGCCCTATTAAAACACATTAAAACATTTAAAAAATAATAATTCATGCAATATATGGTTAACCGGCATTTTAATACCCCCAGCCCGTAACAATAATATAGTATGGCGCCCTCACTCACGCAATACATTCATTGCGATTTGAGCGTGTCCAGAAACGCTCCGCTTGATACCTCGCATTTTTCATTGTTATTGCATTTCAATTGATGCAATGTCTGCCTAAAAAATCATTAAGCATCCCAGCTTACTTTTCAGCTTTCGTGCACCCTCTAGTATCCCGTGTCATTACGCACCTTTATTCACCTTTTAGAAGAACAGTTTTGGAAGTCAATTCACCCCTGGCTTCTTCGTGAATTGGCTCGCAAAATTGTGTAAGGCAGTAAATGACTACAGTGATTATATTGATGTCCACTTTGACTCTCTTCCTAAATAGAAAGTCACCCTGTATTGTTTACCGAGCAACCGCTAGTTAATTTTAATTACATTATGAATGTGTCAATTTCACCACTGTTATTCTATTGTGTTATCAATTTTACATTATATTTATACCAATATTATGAATTTAGTCAGTTTATGCTATTTAAGTTTAATGTTAGTTCTATCTAGATAGACTTCTTAATCATGTTTAATATTAGTTCTATTTAGATAGATTTCCTAGACATGTTTAAAAATTCATGAATTTTAAATTACTTATTCGACTCATCTTTTTTTTAGTAAAAAAAATACTAATATTAGCGCTTATTGCTAAGGACTTTTTATGTGTGTTTGTTGTGTTTACTTATAACTGATTATAGCACACTAACTGTTATTTTACCTTCAAGATGTATTATGTGGTTGTATTTGTATATACAACGACAAAGAATAATCAATTGTGGATGAACCTAATGAAAAAATTTAAAAAAAATATTTCTGACATAATAACTCGTAAGTCGGGGTCGTTACTACTGTGCCAGCGTTACTCTAAACATCACTAGTTTAATGAAAAATGCCTATTTATCAAAAATTTTCCTCTACTTCAGTGACCATAAGGGTTCGACAAGTCGACACTCAGTATTAGTCTTATAACAGTAATGATTTAGCTCTTAGAATTTTATACAAACTCAAACATAATAGTATAGCTTGTCTATAAAGACGTGAAAATGGATGTTTCATGAACTAAGAATTTTAAAAGTAGGCCAACACTAAATCTTAGTAAGTACAGGTACATCGAATGTCATCGGCAGTCAGCGATTTGTTTTGTGGCTTGTTATTTATTGAAATTTGTATTAATTTTCAATTCTATGTAGACAAAAGATTGAAGAAGTGTGTTAAATATGAAAAAAACAACCTGGAGTGGAGCTCGGGAAATTATTTTTAAACTTTATCATCAATGTTTATTATTACTCCAAGCTGGACAAATTTTATCAAATATGAATGATATTTGTGCTTGAACAGTTGCTAAAATAGGTATGTAATCATGTTATTGTTTGTTATTTTCTACTAGAAGTTTCAAATTTACCAAGTAAACGATTTTAAGACTAAAATAAGGATTGGATACATTGCGCATTTATAGGTTAGACTGCAAGTATAAGCAGACCATATTTTTAATTTACCGCTGATTTTAAAAATGAATTATATCATGTTGGGAATTAAAATTAGTGCTATCCATCTTCTGATAGAAATTACATACTGTTATTTCTAATCTTTCAGGAAAATGTGAGAGTAAACGGATCGGCCTGTATCAAGATATACATGAGTTAGTTATTCACTTAAGCGAAGGTAGCAGGCTGATGACAGCAGTAGCGGAGACGTTGTTAGTGACGCAGCTGACGATGAAAATACTTTTTAACGAAGAATATTTGGAATCAGATGATGAAAGCAATTATTATATTTTAGAAAACTTTTCATTGGTAAAATCGTGTTAAAACATATAATAATAAATATTTATGATTTTATTTTTTGTTTTACTCATTTTATTTAAATACCAGAAACCATAGATTTGTGTTTTCATTAAAACCAGTTTTGCTTGTAGTACAAGATAATGTACTAGTTTTCCTAGCCTGGACTCTGGTGTGTTAGGTAGTGAAGATGAGGAGACAATTAAGCAAATACTTCGATTTTCTTGACTTTAATGAAATATTAATATATACAAAATACAGTAGTGTGTTAACCACGAAACATCATGCCGGACGAACAAATCGGTTGGTGGCAAGACTTTGTCTGGTGGGCGGTAACTTCTGCCGGCAGCCGATGTCATGGCCTACTACTACTAGTTTGTAACAGGATATCAATAAGAATATTATTATACCTTTCATTAACAATGTATCTTCTTGCTGTAAATTAAGAAAAGAGATCAGAAGAATACTTGGAAATGTTTCATATTTTGATTAAATAATTTCAAACCATTCATTCAACATATTCATCATCATCATTATCAAACTTTTTACTGTCCCACTGCTGGGCATAGATCTCCTCTCATACAGAGAAGGATTGAGCGTAATCACAACGCTTGCTCAATGCGGGATGGCGATTTCAGACTTAAAGTCCAGGTTTCCTCAAGATGTTTTCCTTCACCTTCAGTCATTGGTGTCCAAGATATACTTAGAAAGTACATATAACTTTAGAAAAGTTACATTGGTACTTGCCTTACCTGGAATCGAACCCGCGCACTCATACTTGAGAGGCTGGTGTTTTAACCACTAGGCAACGTCCGCCTCAATAACCGCCAGTACGGATTTTGTCGCAATGGGTCTACTGGGGACCTAATGGTATATGCCGCTCACTAGTGGGGCGAGCTCAACGAGATGAACGGGGAAGCGATTGCCGTTTCCTTAGATGTTTCGAAGGCCTTTGACCTTTGAAAAACTGCTATTTAGATGTCAATTGTATTGTCGTTGTCAGGTTGTCAAACTCGTTGGAACATAAATTTGTGTTTATTGTCCATTAACTTCGTAAATTTTGTTACTTAGAAGTGTTTATCCACGTCCAGTTATTATTAAATCACTTTGAAAGTTTCGAAAGGATTTCCAGTAGCTGATAGCAGTAGACTTGGCATTGACATAAGTGACATTTGACACTTGATATTTTCATCTAAAATATTTAAATGCTCAGATTAAATGCGTAGAGAGAAGATAGTTACTTCATTCTGCAATATAAGTTACGTTATCACACGTTTTATGATTTTAAGCTTTTTCCTCAGAAATATAGAAATAAAAAAATATGAACAAAATATATTTGAACCCAAGAGACGAAAATAAATAAACGGTATTTTTGTTTTAGGTAATGTCGCGTCAGTTTTGGAATTTTGTCAATTGCTTATTTTAATAACTTTTTTAATTTGTTGGTGAACTTAACATATTGTGAATATGATTGACATAACTTGAAGGTTTGAGTTTTCATCGAAGGTGCACTACAAATTAAACTAAGCGTCTTATACTGGACTCAAGCACAACATACCAAAAGTAATTACTTATTTATCTTTTTAAAATAATTTTTCTTTGCACGTTCTCAGTTTGCTACTCTTTGCTTATCAGTATGAGAGTTTTTCGAAAATCGACCCCTGATGAGCTGAAAATTTGTAGTCAATTTTGCACAGGAGGGTTTAATTGCGTGGCTCGATTAACTCGAAAATTGGTAAAAAAAAACACATAAGACAAATAATGGACTGGACAAATATTTTGTGATCTTTCCATTTTCGTCTTATATATCCAAAAACTATGAAAACACGAAATCCACGAGGACGAAGTACCGAGTGAAGATATGTACCTATATAAATACAATAGAACACAATAACTACGTTAGGACGTAGTTTGTGAAAAGGCATAATTATTGTGTTCTATTGTAAATAAAAGCTGACCCTAGTCAGCTTTATTTTAACAGTTGGGGCACAGGCGTCTCGTTGAGAGTGGGCCATAATCTACCTGGCCTGGCTGGCCCAGTGCGGTTTGAGAGATGTCAGATGTCTTCGAAGTTTTTGGCTCTACGACATGCCGGTTTCCTCGCGATGTTTTCATTCGCTGTTTTGAGAGTAGTGGTGTTGAATTTTATTTTTATTTCAACTGGATGCTAATTTTTAAATACGTTCTTCTGCTATGCAAATAAATAAAATGAAAGTATTTACCGTAGTGTGAAGGATAGGGTTTTATAACATTGGATAGTCTGGTTCGTGGTCTGTGTGGAGTGGATTCACTGCGCTGATCTATTACGTGAACCGACGCCGACGACCTAACTTACGTCGCCACTGCCACTTCCAATAGCTTTCCCAACCGACCAAATATAAACGTTACTTTCAAAGAGTAAGGTTGAGATTTACCTTTCCCCATTTTGAATCTCTTGCCAAAAACTGCTGCAAGATTACAAAGCTTCGCTGGCAATGGAAGAGAGATTTCGATCACTCGGCTCGGCACCGCCCGTCCGCCCCGTCCGCCCCGAGACCGAATTACTTTGAGACTGCACTATTTCAGACATTCATACGTCGATCCAAAAGGTATCCCGCTATAGATTTCAACATGACTTAGTTGCTCATAGATATACATTGATCTTTCTAAACCGATTAAAGAACTTAATCATAATAAAACTAATTTAACAACTAAGATTGTTATACCTAATAAAACTTTTAAACCAATGTCATATCAACTGGCCACACATCGAGAGGGCACATTGTCTTGGGCTCATGTTGTCCCGCCTTGTGACTCACGTCTAACAATGTCATATCAACTGGCCACACATCGAGAGGGCACATTGTCTTGGGCTCATGTTGTCCCGCCTTGTGACTCACGTCTAACAATGTCATATCAACTGGCCACACATCGAGAGGGCACATTGTCTTGGGCTCATGTTGTCCCGCCTTGTGACTCACGTCTAACAATGTCATATCAACTGGCCACACATCGAGAGGGCACATTGTCTTGGGCTCATGTTGTCCCGCCTTGTGACTCACGTCTAACAATGTCATATCAACTGGCCACACATCGAGAGGGCACATTGTCTTGGGCTCATGTTGTCCCGCCTTGTGACTCACGTCTAACAATGTCATATCAACTGGCCACACATCGAGAGGGCACATTGTCTTGGGCTCATGTTGTCCCGCCTTGTGACTCACGTCTAACAATGTCATATCAACTGGCCACACATCGAGAGGGCACATTGTCTTGGGCTCATGTTGTCCCGCCTTGTGACTCACGTCTAACAATGTCATATCAACTGGCCACACATCGAGAGGGCACATTGTCTTGGGCTCATGTTGTCCCGCCTTGTGACTCACGTCTAACAATGTCATATCAACTGGCCACACATCGAGAGGGCACATTGTCTTGGGCTCATGTTGTCCCGCCTTGTGACTCACGTCTAACAATGTCATATCAACTGGCCACACATCGAGAGGGCACATTGTCTTGGGCTCATGTTGTCCCGCCTTGTGACTCACGTCTAACAATGTCATATCAACTGGCCACACATCGAGAGGGCACATTGTCTTGGGCTCATGTTGTCCCGCCTTGTGACTCACGTCTAACAATGTCATATCAACTGGCCACACATCGAGAGGGCACATTGTCTTGGGCTCATGTTGTCCCGCCTTGTGACTCACGTCTAACAATGTGCTTTAGGAAGTCGCTAAGGAGAATTTATTTGTAATGTTTTTTAATCGACTTCAAAAAGGTTACTCAATTCGACGGTATATATGCTTTTTTATGTTGTCGTTGACTGAATTTAAGTCGCTTAATCGTGTCATCTCGAGCAATGTTCATACATTCAATCCAGTTCCAGAGAAATTTTATAAAAATCGGTTCAGTAGTTTGGTATTTAAATTAAAATTACGTGTACAAATTCAAGTAAACAAAATGCATCGTTTTCTTTTTAGCCTATTTCCAATTATGTCGGCGGCAGCGTCCAATCTGACCGGATGCAGACGAACAGTACTTACTTTTTGCAACTAAATATTATAAAATAAAAACTTTTACATAAAAAAAACAACCGACTTCCCAAAAAAGAAAACACTTTGTAAGTGAAAAATAACTAATTTCGGAAGTCGGAGGCCAAAAAGAAAATACAAAGACCAAAGACACCATGACCTTCATGGTCGTATATTCGTTTTTGCCACCAACTTCCGAAATTAATTATTTTTCACTTTGTTTTTCATTTTATTTTTTGGAAAGTCGGTTATTTTTTTATTTTTATGTAAAAATGTTTTTTAATATTCTCGAATGTTCATATTTCGGCAATACTCGGCCGGAACTAGTATAAAGTTCCCATTATGCCTCCACGCAATATCTCGCGACTCGACCTCATAAATCTATGAATTTATAACACGTTTCAGAAAATATGCGAGTTAGTGTGGGAGTCACGTGTGCGGCGAACCGGTTGGAATCACTCGGAATCGGTTAAAACTGGTTGAAGCCGGTTTATGAATAGTGCGGATGGATAGATGTATAGGATGGATAGTATTCATAGTGTCGTTAATATCGCGTCGCCACCGAATAGCGATCGAAAGTTCAGTAATACGCGCAGCAGCGCCGCGCGCCGCCCATGCGAATATTTTAAGGCAAACGAACTTACGTATTCCAGAGGAGCAGTGCTGGGTGGCGCGCATTGTGGGAGCCCTGGGGTGTGCTGTGAAATGCAGAAGGCTCACATCCTGCATCATAGATAACGCGATGCTGCGGAATGTAAAGAGTGGGTGATATGAAATTTGGTAAATGAATTGATTTATAATCACTACCTACTTTACACCTGAAGGACGCGTTTTCTGTTGATTCATAATTTTGGTTCACTTTTTTGTTTGTAGTGTTTACTGCGTATTTAATAGAGTAGTCCTTCTGCGCGCAACTAGCGCGCAAAAGGACTACTCTATGTCGCTTGTGTAAATAAGATGTGTGACAGAGCTCGGCATTCATATCTGCGAGAAATGCAAATATTACAGGCGAGCGCATCGACGCACCGTGTCTGTTCAGATTGGAATCTAGTGCAAACAGCTCTGCGCTGCTACGTTAGTTTTCTCACAGCGCTGCAGTGCATCCAATCCTCTAATATCTCATATATTATAATATTTGATAATGGAATCAAATTTGTTGCGTCAGATTAAATTTGCACGCGAATCAATATAAAGTGATCGATTTTATCACAAATAGCTCTTGTCTCATTTATTCACTGAAATGAAATAAAATAAAATCGTTTACTTAGCAAGTAGGATTACCGATCACTTTTACACGTCATATGTCTTTTTTTTAACTAGATGAAGGCAGCATTTCCTAACTGACTACCTCTGAGAAGAAATAGCCAAAACAAACTCAGGGATCATCGTCTTTTTTCAAGTCCAGACATTAACAAGGAAAATGTTTACAATAATTTACGTTATAATTACGCATATAGCATAATAACAATGCTTAACAGAGCGAACAGCTCAGTCCCAAGCTTTTTTGTCTTCTAAATAATCTGAGATTTTATAATACCCCTATTTGCAAAGTTTGGCCTTTGGGTAAGTTTTAGTTTTAATGGGTAAGTTTTGAATGTCCATGGGAAGCTTGTTGTAAAAGTGTATACATTGACCCATGAACGAGTTGCCTACTCTGTGAAGACGAGTGTGATGTACAGCAAGATTGTGTTTGTTCCTGGTATTTACATTATGAACATTGCTTATTTTCTTAAAATTAGATATAGTTTTATGTACATACATAAGATTTTCAAATATATATTGTGAAGCTACAGTCAGAATGTTCACCTCTCTGAATTTTTTCTAAGAGAATCTCTAGGACCAAGGTTGAAAGTGGCTCGAACAGCCCTTTTCTGTAAAACAAAGATGGTATTGATGTCCGCACAAGTTCCCCAGAGAAGAATCCCATACGTCATAAGACTATGAAAATAACTAAAATAAACAATAGGGTATTACGCACTATGAAAAATAAAATCTAAATTTATGTTTTTATAGTTCATTTATGAAAAAACAAACGAAAAATATTAATTTCTATTCATAAAACTGCAAAATAAATTAAATATTTCAATTTGAAAATACAAGTTTTTTTATCTGTGCTTCGAATGTCAAAAACGCTGTACGCCATGTTTGCATTCGCTGTGACGTCCTGGACTTGTAAATAAACAACCTCGGTTTTTGTTGTACATGTCTACTGTGTAATTTATTACATTAACGAAGTTTCTCAGTTATTACTATCACGTTTCTTGATATTCTGCACCTATACTATATATATTGACCATGGAAGACGGCGTAAGAAGCGTAATGTTTACAATGCCCGTGACGTCACAGACATGGCGGCCTGAGAATTGGCGTTTTCGCGCCCAAATTTGAATTGTAAAATTAAAACACGTTTTTATGAAATAATTGGAATAAAAAAAATGTATTTATATTTTTTTGTGGTATTTTATCAATAACAGATTAAATTAAAACACTTTTTGAATTAGACTGTAATACCCTATTCTGGCTGTATCCACATCAGTTATCTGTCAAATTTTTTTACTAGCAAAGGCGGCAGAACTGAGTCTACCCGACAGCTTCTCAATGTGAGGACCCCACTTTTGTATTTGTAATTGTAACTTGGCGTCAATAGTTAATCCAAGAAAAACTGTCGACTCGCAGGAATCAACTCTAGTCCATTCAGTTGAACATTGGTACTTAGCTGCCTGACATTTGGCGTAGAAAATTTAATGACTACAGATTTTTTTTCATTCAAAAGAAGGTTATTTACATTAAACCAATGGACAACTTTAGAAAGTGCATTGTTAACTTCGTCAAAATTTGCTAGCTAACGTTTGACTTTAAAAATAAGAGAAGTGTCATCCGCGAACAATACTATGTTGTGATTATCCCTCACGTGATGAGGTAAGTCATTAATATAAATTAAAAACAAGAAAGGACCTAGAATTGAGCCCTGCGGAACGCCCATGGTGGCCACATGTCCTGCAGATTTGTTGCCATTAACATCAACCCTCTGAATTCGATTATTCAAATAAGAAGTCAGAAGGTCGAGAGCTCTGTCCCTTAAACCATAATGGTACAATTTCCTAATAAGCGTATCATGATGTACGCAATCAAAGGCCTTGGACAAATCACAAAAAATACCAAGAGCATCCTGCGATTCCTTCCAGGCCCCAAATATGTTGTTTAGCAACGCCACGCCCGCATCTGTAGTTGAAAGACCCTTTGACACTTTTGACACTCGTGATTGAAATTAGTTATGAGTTCTACTTTGGGCTTTTAATAGCATTTTATAAATTAGACTAATATCAAAGCCTGGATTTTATAGTTAAGTGTTGTTCCGTTATTGCTATGAGAACTGAACGGGGAAACAGCGCGCTACTGCCACTGCCTTGTTCTGTTCTATAGGATTAGGTCTTACTTGTCCGAAGCACTGCAGGAGTGGCTTATTAAAATCCTGATTTTGACTAGGCTGAGCTATGCGGATACGTTGTACGTGTTTACGGTTCGCGCCTGTTGACTCACACAAATCGGCTCATTCCTCATTCAGAGGGTTCAGGCACTCGGGCTCGTTTTTGTCATACAATTACTTCTAGAAGTCACGTGACTTCATTTTTAAACAAACATTGAAATTAAATGAAATCGTTTACTAAGCAAGTAGGATCACCGATCACTTTTACACGTATTTTTTTTTTAAACTAGATGGAGCCGCCATTTCCTAACTGACTACCTCTGAGAAGAAATAGCTGAGAACAAACTCAGGGATCATCGTCTTTTTTCAAGTCCAGACATTAAAAATGAAAAAGTTTACAATCATTTACATGACTTAAAAAGAACCATTTTTAAAATGTCATAATTACGCATATTGCTTAAGAACAATGCTTAACAGAGCGAGCAGCTCAGTCCCAAGCTTTTATGTCTTCTAAATAATGTGTGATTTTATAACACCCCTTTCTGCAATGCCTTTATATAGCTTTTAAATCGTTTATGGGTAAGTTTCGAATGTCCATGGGAAGCTTGTTGTAAAAGTGTATACATTGACCCATGACCGAGTTGCCTACTCTGTGGAGACGAGTGTGATGTACAGCAAGATTATCTTTGTTCCTGTTATTTATATTATGAACATCGCGTACTTTCCTAAAATTCGATATATTTTTATGTACATACATAAGATTTTCAAATATATATTGTGAAGCTGCAGTCAGAATGTTCACCTCTTTGAGAGAATCCCTAGGACCAAGGTTGTAAATATTGAAAATGAAATCGAGACGCAAGCTACATTTAAGTAGCGTGCCTTTTATTTGGTGTGGTTAAATACCAGAAACCGCACTCCCTGTACAACAAATCGAGTAATTGGATAGTGAAAAGACGAGATTGTGAAAGAAGGCAATGCTCGCTGCTAAATATTATTCCAAAAACGTCACTTATTACAGGACAAAACTTTAATGGACCAAATAAATGTATTCGATCGCTTTCTATTTTTTTCCTGGCATCCAACTTGGTTTTGGACTCAATGAACCGCCCAAAGTTTAGGTTATCGCGGAAATCTCGACTCCTAAAAGCTGAAGGCGGTTGGTGCCAAAGACATTAAAATCTTAAATCTCCTTGGTCTGTGTACTCCAAACATACATTCCGAAAAGTAAAGGTGAAGGCAAAGGTGAACGGGCTCTTTTGGCGGTGAATAGACACGCTTGTATATTGCTACAAGATTTACTTTGCCCCATTCGGAGACTACCTGTAGTGCAACATTCGAACGCTCTACCATAGCCTCTCATAT
The DNA here is from genome assembly GCA_037179545.1 of Sesamia inferens. Classification (NCBI taxonomy): domain Eukaryota; kingdom Metazoa; phylum Arthropoda; class Insecta; order Lepidoptera; family Noctuidae; genus Sesamia; species Sesamia inferens. The sequence continues at coordinate 29,987,215 of CM073939.1, read as the reverse complement.
ATTCCTTATTTATTTCGGACTGGCCTGAATTTGTTCTTTCATTTCATTTGATTTAATTTGTGTTTGTACTTATCATTGCTGCGAATTGCTCTTGCTCTTGTTTTAAACAGATTACAATTATTCAATGAATTAATTTATGTACACAAGCGAAATTCCATCTTTACCTTTATTAGTCAGTATTTGTTTTCTTGTCATTTTTTTTTTAATATTAATCAATGTTACGCTATTTCTGTACATATTCGTTATCATCTTTTATGTAACACGTAGGTATTTATTTTTATTTAAGTATACATACACGCGTTACGTAGTAATGTAAAACTGATTAACTTTCGTCACCTCACAGACCAGCTTCAGTTGAAAACCGGCGTCAGGCACTAGTTGTCTGTCATTTTTGCCGACTTGGGCCTTTTTGGTGCAACCGCGAGGCATACTTTTTGGTGCAGCCGCGAGGCATACTTTTTGGTGCAGCCGCGAGGCACACTTTTTGGTGCAGCCGCGAGGCATACTTTTGGTGCAGCCGCGAGGCATACTTTTTGGTGCAGCCGCGAGGCACACTTTTTGGTGCAGCCGCGAGGCATACTTTTGGTGCAGCCGCGAGCCATACTTTTTGGTGCAGCCGCGAGGCATACTTTTTGGTGCAGCCGCGAGCCATACTTTTTGGTGCAGCCGCGAGGCATACTTTTTGGTGCAGCCGCGAGGCATTTTTTATTTTTATTCATGTCTATTTTAGGTGTCTTGTGTATCTTTAAGTCTGTGCTGAATAAATATATTTTCTTTGTTCTTTGTTTCTTCCTAACTAATTTTGTATCGCAATGCCTATTAAGAAAATACTCTTATTAAATAGGACAAACTTGCCCAGCTTTTAGCGTTTATAGCCGAAAATATTGAGAATCTTGCTCAAGTATTAATTAAGTTATAAAATAGTTTGGCTTTTATTCGTGCTTTTATAAGTACAGACCGTTACATGATTAATATAGAGTTTTAAATTCATTAATTTTAAATTAAGTAACTTAAGATTATTTATGGTGATGACCAAAAAATAAATCTAGAACTGAGACAATATTACAAAATAATTAAATCAGGCTCGTATTATTGTGGAAACCGAATATTTTCATATTTCAATGTCGAATTATATCAAAAGATATATACACAGTTTGTACCGTCTATCAATAGTCCATAATAAAACGCACAGGCTCTTATCCTAACCTATCCTTTCATAGCAATAAATGATATATCATTAATTTAAGAACGCAATCAAAAATGTATGGATAATTCCAAACCAAAATCGTTTGTACATGGTTTCATCGCCTTAGTAATGTCTTGGATGACATAGATGGCGCTAGTGTAGTAGTTGGATTGGAAAATATACATCCCCTGTTAAAGAATTTTAAGTTTTTGCTAGATATACTATTACTTAATTTTAACAAGAATTCTCCTACGACATTACAAATCTTCTAATGCAACGCATGTGATAACTAGGATTCGAACTCGGTAGCAAAAAAATATACCAATACCGTTAGCCACTGCGTTATTTTGCGTTATTACGCAATGAAATGAAATGATCCTACTCTTTATCATATTGAAGTTGTTTAGCGACTTTAACCGGTGTCATAAATCTCAAAAGTATTGAGCGTAGTTTAATATTGACTATAAAAATTAAATTTTTCTCTTCAATCATAACCTTCTTTAAATAAAAATATATCTAAAAAAATATACAATATGTAAAGAAAACCCCGTCAGTCCCATAATGATAATATAGGTTAGGTAAACACATGACTAAATTAAATATGAAATTTTACATAATCATCATAGTAACAATACTAATGGATTTTAAAATAATCTTTTAGTTCCCCGAATCAATTACAACTTCCCCAAAGATTGGTAATTTTTTATAAAGATACAACAGCATTTGGACGGTATTATTATGGGCGATGCGACCGCGTGCCGCGTGCATTAGTAGAATCAGTTATCGATATCTAACAATACCTTCACGGATCGGGTTTTCTTTATTGAATACAAAGTTATTTTTTCATTCTACGAAACCAGAATATAGTTTGCTCAAAATATGCAGCTGAATCGATTCCAATCATTTTATACCATCTTATATTTTTTCCCAAATACATTATTGCACCGAGCACACCACGCAGCTTACGGTAGATCATGCCCGCGCAACAGCTGAAGCCATAGATCAACGTACCGAACAGAACGGAGTGTTGACCATATTTTTGTTGGGACAACCAAGTAGAATAATAAGCTCATAACTTTGTAGTCTTTCATGATATTATCTTTTTGTGATTTTGTACATACATGCTTTACTTAAAGACACGTGTTACAGGTTTCGCATATACAATGTTTGCATGTCACTAACTTCAATCATCGTTTATGAATAAACTCCTTAAACACTGTGGTGTTTATTTATAAAGGATGATTTAAGTTAAGTGACGTTAAAAGCTCAAAAATTTATGGTTAAAGAATTGCTAATTACTAGTTAACTGTAAGCAACATTTATGAATAAGGGGGACATTAGCCCCCTTATTCATAAACGTAATTAAGTCTTAAGCTTCGGAGCTTGACGACCAGTTTCTGTGTGATACTACCGCCCATCATTAGCTACGCATTAAATCCGAATGCATTCACGATCTCATCGTCAATCACATCCTGGCAGAAGAAACAGAACGTTAAGAGCATACAAAATAATGGCGCGAGCGGGCGATACGTGGTGGTGTGGATGTGTTTTACAAAAATATAGTTGTTCTTTTGTGTACTTACGACTTCCACGTGAACGAAGTCGTGGGCACAAACTCGTGTAGATTTAACTTGACGCTCAATCTGGGAAAAGAATACCTACACCAAAGTTCTACTACCTGAATACTTAAAAGCTGTAAGCACAAAAGTAAACTCGCTCCGGTTCGTCTTGGCACGCATCGAGCCGTGACTGCTCGCAGCGGGGCGGTAATGAGCGCTGCTCGGGCCCTGTGGAAGAGCTTTTCAAAATGTTCCTCTTCCCCTCAGGGAGGGAAAGGAAACTTTAGTAGCTTAAATCAAATTGCAGCATCTCTAATGATTCATCGCACGTCACACTGAACAAATCTTGTGATAGGCTTCACCTAGACGCCTCAAATATTTTTCATCCAAATAAATACATCCAGGACAGGTACGCAGCTTGTATAATATGATAAGTGTCAATTTAAGTGGCTTCAAGGCTAGAGTTAATAGGCTCTTAATATCGATTCAACGATTGCACCGCTGCTTACCATCAGGTAAGAATGCAGTGAAGCACTAATTTATAATTTAAATAAAAAAATATAAGTTTTACGTAAAATATTTTTATGTAAGTATTGATGAAAAATGGGTCGGTAGTGAGCTAACGGCATTTCAGATGTGGGTAATACTAAATATTCATACATATAAATTAAATCTTAACCTTTACATCGAACATAAAATCAAAAATATTTATTTGCCAGAAAATACATTGTTCGACAAGAGAAGATCTTAAAGCCCAAGAACTACACACATCAAAAGTGTCTAGGGATCAAGCATTTTTATGCGGATTTCTTGAGATTGAGATGTGGCTTTGTAATAAATTTATGATTTTATAAATTTATATGGTGCCTTTTTGGTGCATTTCATAATTTGAATCAGGAACTGTGAATCAAATTCGAGTAAAAGATGAAAATCAGCTGCCAATATTTTCCCTATAAAAACATACAACGCATTGAAGACATTATTAGTGCTACTGTTTCCCTACTACTGATTAAAACCAACGTTGTTATGGAGCGGCAACGTCATTTAAGCAGGGAAGAAATGCTCAGAGCCGTGGGAATGATAGAAGCTGGTTCCCGGCAACGTACTGTGGCTTTAGCTCTGAATACAAGTCAGAGTGTTATCAGTCGACTTTGGACACGTTACCGAAGCACTGGTACCGTGGCTGAGCGCCATGGAGGACGGTATCGCTGCACCACACGGAGACAAGACCGATACATTCAAATCTTAACTCGAAGAGCTCCAACAATAACCGCCATGATGTTAGCCGTGAGGCTTTATCACTCTTCAGGGAACTTAATTAGCGACCAAACAGTCAGAAACCGCTTGCATGAAGTGAACCTTCATTCCCGAAGACCGCTACGGGTACCACCTATAGCAATGCACAATCGTAGGATTCGATATCAATGGGCTCTTGAACACAGAAATTGGGCAGAAGAACAATGGCGTTTCGTGTGCTTTTCTGATGAGTCTCGTTTTGGTATGAGACCGGATACAAGACGTATACGACACTGGAGAACCCCTGGACGCCAACAGCGATTAAAATCCTGCCAGGAAGTCCATCCTTATAGTGGTGGAACCATCATGGTATGGGCGGGTATTTGGATCGGCGGAAGAACTGAGTTGATTTGGATCAGAGGCAACCTCAACGCTCAAATTTATGCTGAGACGATTGTATCAGACGTCATCGTTCCTCTACAAGTGCAAATCGGTCCCTTATTTCAGTTAATGCATGATAATGCACGATCGCACACCGCAAGAGTTGTAAGACAGACTCTCGCCGCAGCTAAAATCAATGTCCTGCCCTGGCCTGCTCAGTCGCCAGACTTGAACCCGATTGAGCATGCATGGGATATGCTACAGAGAAGAGCTCTGCCGAATATGGAGGGTATCCAGTCGCAAGAAGACCTTTTTTTGTTGTTGCAACGAACATGGGCGGCCATTCCACAGCGTGATTTGGATGAACTCATTTTGAGTATGCCAAACCGATGTTCTTGTGTTGTTAGTGTTCGCGGTAGAAACACGGATTATTAATTGTTTAAGTTACCCAATAAAATTTTAGAGAAAACTGTTATTTCAGTCTTTTTTTCGAACTTTTGTGTTAGTGGTTCAAATGTCAAATATCCCTTTATTAGGAAAATGGCAAATTTCTTTATTAATGCAAAGGTGACTTGGTTTATCGTTACTGTGACAAACGAAAACACTTTATTTGATGAATCCTTAAAGAAAATTTTAATTAATATCAATCAGGAGAAAAGTTATTGCAAAAATATATGTTGATCTCTAGATCACTTTTGATGTGTGTATTTGTGTTCTGCCTGCAAGCAGGCGTACAAATTACAATGTCAAAAAAAACAAAGTTTAAGTTGATAGACGATAAAAAATCGACAAATGTTAAAAATTGCACAATAACACAAATTTAAATGTCAACACTCTAAATATAAAGTGTCATTAGTCAAATTTTAAGTATATTATGTCAATAACTGTTATTGAAAAGTCAATATCATACATACACTATAAATGTCAACGTAATATAAAAGTCAATAAAATACAAATTAAAAAAAAAAGAAACAATTGAGTATATAAATTAAAATTGCCATTAAACACAACAACAGCAACAATGTTTACTCGTATATTCTCTAAATTCCTTAATACTATAAAAGCGATGATTTTGTAACCACACTGTCAATTTGAATTTAAGAACATTATCCTGCAATAACTTCAATTCATTGGGAATTTTATTATAAATTATACACATATTATACACATTTTTCTTATAAATATCTGTACGAGCAGATGGCTGATACAATAAGTTGCGAAACTTAGCCCTTTTTGTCTTGGTACAACTTCAGTATGTTGCCTAAAGTAATGCATATGTTTCTTTGTGACGCAGATGTCCCTTATGTACATACAGGGAAGTGGAAGAATATTATTCTTTTTAAAGAGAGGTTTACAGCTGTCTAAAAAACATGCCTTGTTTATGACCCGTATGCAGCGTTTCTGGTATTCCAGCAGAAGTTACCACCCACCAGACAAAGCCTTGCCGCCAAGCGATTTGTCGTGTTCCGGCATGATGTCGGGTGAAGCCGTACGGAGGACGGGCCTGAGCAGTTGTGCTGCGATCTGTGCCGAATACGATGCGCCAAATGTTGTTGTGTCGGGGGTTTGGTCGTGGAGGGTCTTTAGATCAATCTCCCTTTGGCATCGTTGGTCGGATTTAACATTGCATCACCTCGCTCAACTGCCGTCTTCCTTCCTATTCGCTCAGTTTTTCTGAGTGAATAGGCTCTTAATAAACTAGCGCGCTTTACCATCAACGATCGCATCACTGCTTACCATCAGGCGGGATTGCGGTCAAGCGCTAGTTTATAATTATTAAAAAAAAAATGATGAGTCCATAGCTTAGGACAGACGATACAAATTCATGTTAACTTGCAAGAGCAACGTCTACTGAAACATTTTGTCGTAGCTTCTTTAAAGCAAACACAAACCTATCAAGTTTCTGACAGATATGTTCCACATGGCTTTTCCAATTAAGATATTTATCCACGTTAATACCTAAAAATTTAATTTCATCCACTTGTTCATTTTTTTTTTTTCATTTTTATAGCTAATATCTAAAGTTAACTGTTTAATACGGGTTAATAATTGTTAGCAAGACTAAAAGGTCTTGCTAACAATTATATTTAAGTCGTTATTTGCCATCCAACTAATTTTAGCTGACAGGATTTCTTCGGTAACTGATTTGTAATTATTGTTATCCTCACATTTTATAGTAACTGTCGTATCGGCAACGGCATCGGCAAAAAGGATACATTTTTGCAGAGTAGCTTCAGGAAGATCATTTATGTAAAGTAAGAAAAGCAAAGGGCCAAGAATGCTTCCCTGAGGCACACCACACTTATTTATCATTGCTACTGATTTAAAATTTTCTTTAGAATATAATTCGTCACGTGTTTTCATAACTTTGGATATCTCTGTATATTGCTTCCTGTTTCTTAAATAACTAGACACCCATTCATAGGATTTACCCCTTATGCCGTAGAAGTCTAATTTGTTTAATAACTTCGAGTGGTTAACAAAATCAATGGCCTTACTCATATCCAGAAATAATGACACAGCTGGAATGCCATTGTTAATATTATCCGTTACAAGTTTAATAAAGTTGAAGATGGCAAGAGCAGTTGAACAACCTTCACAGAAACCAAACTGCTCTTTGCATAATATGTCATGTGAACTTAAAAAAAAAAAAAATTAACCTTATATGCATTGCCTTCTCAAAATTTTTTGATATGATAGGGACTATTGTGATAAAAACATAAAAATGCCTATAACTTGTATAGGACTAAAGAAACTCTTCCGTATCGTTATTGAACAAAGTTAACTCACAACTCACAACCCCTTTTCAATTAAATCATAACTTGTAAAAACTATACAAAATAATTAGCTCGTAAAACAAACCGTTCAAAAGGTGCGGGGGTATGCGTGCGGGGGTGAGTGGAGGCCTGGGGTGTGGTTACCCTTCGAGAGGCTTTTATTCCCCGTTGTACCGGGCTCGTGCCCTTCGCAACCCTCCATCGCAGATTAACTAGGTGCAGAAGGCTCACTCTGTATCTACCTTAAAACAGCGAATAACCTGACGGTTCGCAATATCACAATCTTACGAAGTGCGATGACAGTAAGTAGGATCTCTTTCGAGGCGGCGACCCTTTTGACCGGATTCGGAAGATGCAGAACGATCTGCGACCTCCATGAGAAGAGTCCTGCGGGTGGCGGACTAGGGCATCCGATATCCGAACAGATAGGCCCGAGTTGGTGCCACAGTGTTTAACGCGCGTCATTCGAAAGTGTGTGCCACTATTGTGCAAGTCATGAATAAACATCGAGTCAGGGGATGACACTGAGCAGTGAGCGGTGGAGGTCTTGCGGCGATTTCGTGTATACTTAATCTATGTGTTACCTAGTAATAGGGTGATGAAGGTTAGATTGTCGATCCATATATAAACATCCGACTTCCAAAAGAAAAACACTTCAAAGTGACAAATAACAAATTTTAGAAGTCGCACAGTTTTTGTATTTTCGTTTCTTGCCATCGACTTCCAACTTTCAAGTTCAATTTGAAGAGTCTTTTTAAAGTCGGATGTTTTTTTTTTATCACTTTTTGTTGTCAAAAGTACTGGTATACAGCTGCACCCGGTCAGACTGGTCGCTGATCTTAACATAGTGACGTTTTTTGTTAGTTTGAAAACCAGAATTACGTGTAAAAACTACTACACCGATTTTGATAAAATTTCTATAGAACCAAACTGAAAGTATATTCTTTAACATAAAAAAAGAATCATTGAAATCGCTTTGCGTAATATTGAGTAAGTCGTCCATTTGTCGCACACATACTTAATTTTAAGATATACAGTTTCCTTATGGAGACCTTAGACAAAACTCGACCAAAGTGAAATGGGACCACACGGGAAACACGAACTTTAAAAAAGAATCCCTCAAATTCGGTTGAATCGTTCCGTTGAAGTTGAAAGTTACAAGTTGAAACTTTAGGTAACGAAAGGCCAAAAATGGGCATGGTTTCTTCAAAGGTTATGGTTTCTTGAAAGGCATAAAATATAAACAGTAGTGCTTACCTGAACTAATATGAAATGAGTTCAAATGGGTTGTAAAGTTGTACCGACTGTTCTAAAACTAAAGCGATATTTTGATTTATGCCCACATTGTTGTGAGCATAAATCAAAATATCGCTTTAAGTGCAGTCGAGTAGCACTTAGAGTGGACCTTCTGCACGTGCGCGCACGTTGCGCCCCGTGTGTGGCGCCGCGCACGGCCGCACGCTGCCCTACTGACACAGTATTGGCGCGTGTTGTCGGAGTTCGCTGGGCTCCAGGTGAATGCCGACAGGGTATAATTAACTAATGACAGAATATTATATTGGAATGTAACCCGGACAAGTGCGCATCTCGCTCGAATCAAATAACAAAGCATTTAATTCAGTAGATAGTCATGTTTATCTTTATCCTTAATAAAAACATGAAACTTCTTGCTCGTAGAATAAATATTATGTTATTATATTATAACCCTCGGCGATGGGGAAGATAGATGTTTACCGGACGACACCTTAAATCAAATGGAAATGTAAAATAGCCCAGTCATATTAGGGCTTTCACCTCGGAATGAAAGATAATAAGCTGCAAATTGGTATGAACCTTTGTTTTGTCATTCTAAATGTTGTCTCAAAAGTCACAATCGTTATCGTGTCCGCGTCTCAAGATATTCAAGGTCAAAGGTCACAAAAATCGGTTTTTCGCGAATATCTGGCTTCCTATCAGTTAAATGAGATTTGCATTTATTATAAAAGTTGTAGGCTATAAAATTCCCTACAACTTTTGTTTAAACTTTTTTTTCATACGACCAACCGTTTTGAAGGTAGAGCGCGAAGAGTGCACATCGTACAGTCATATACGACCTAATGCAAGGTCAAGCGTGAGTTATGGTTATCAGTACGTTATAAAGTCAATTATTTACTTGGAAATTATAATTATTAAACAATGCCCATTATTTATGTACTAACTATTCTTTATTTATATTTAATTAAAGTAAGTAACTTGATTATTTATATATAATTATTCATATTTAACTATTTAAGTATAAAATATTATTAATTCTGGATTATATATTTTAGTTTTATTTTAAGTTAAAATGATAGTAAGAGTATATATTTTACACATATTTTTATTTATTATTAAATACGACATAATATGCATTTATCAAAATGTGAGTTCAAATATCAAAAGTATCTTTGTTGATTTTAATTGTAATGAAATTGGAAATGCAAGCTAATTATCTTCTTCTTCTTCGTCGTCTTTTTCTTCTTGTCGCTCAAAAATGTTCGATTCATTGTCATCATCCTCATTATCTGTCATGTTCATCTCCAAACCTTCCAGAATATCGGGATCATATGTATTTCCTTCATCGGGATTACTTGGATACAGTGAAGCGTTGAGACAAGCTTGTCCGCTGCACTGGCCGCAAACTAAAGAACATTGTAGCCCTGATTTTCTGCATTGCAAACGTAATATTTTGCAATTGCAAAATATTACGTTTAGTAGTTCGGCTAGTGCTGGAGGTAATAACGTTCGTATGGGCTCCAGGATTTCATTTTCAAGCATCCAGCCCCATTCTTGAGGTTCTAAGTCCTTCCCTAACCACGTTTGAATCTGGTAGTAGACACGTTTTACGTGGTATGTAGGTTAGGTTTGTAGCCTACAAACTAAAATATATAATCCAGAATTAATAATATTTTATACTTAAATATGAATAATTATATATAAACTAGCTGACCGGCAAACGTTGTTTTGCCATATAAATAGTAGATTAAATTACTAAAATGGCTATTAAAAAATAAGGGTTGATCGTAGAAGGGTGAAAATTTGGGATTGTATGTATTTTTGTATGTTGTATCATAAAAAAATAGAAATTAAAAATTTTGTCTAAAAAATAAAAAAATAAAATTTAGGGGTGGACTACCCCTAACATTTAGGGGGATGAAAAATAGATGTTGGCCGATTCTCATAGATACTGGATAAGCACAAAAAATTTCATCAAAATCGGTCGAGCCGTTTCGGAGGAGTTTAAATCCGAACACCGTGACACGAGAATTTTATATATTAGATAATCAAGTTACTTACTTTAATTAAATATAAATAATGAATAGTTAGTACATAAATAATGGGCATTGTTTAATAATTATAATTTTCAAGTAAATAATTGACTTTATAACGTACTGATAACCATAACTCACGCTTGACCTTGCATTGGGTCGTATATGACTGTACGATGTGCACTCTTCGCGTTCTACCTTCAAAACGGTTTGTCGTATGAAAAAAAAGTTTAAACAAAAGTTGTAGGGAATTTTATAGCCTACAACTTTTATAATAAATGCAAATCTCATTTAACCGATAGGAAGCCAAATATTCGCGAAAAACCGATTTTTGTGACCTTTGACCTTGAATATCTTGAGACGCGGACACGATAACGATTGTGACTTTTGAGACAACATTTAGAATGACTAAACAAAGGTTCATACCAATTTGCAGCTTATTATCTTTCATTCCGAGGTTGACCCCTTTTTTTACCTAATATGACTGGGCTAAAAGGGAAAGATGGCTTACAGGTACCGCCAGGACAAATGAGAGCTGGAGAATTTGTATTAGTGAGGTTCTAATTGGTATTTTATATCTTTTATATGATTTATTTCCAGTAAATAGGATAAATATCCTTTAGTAGTAAACGTCATCATAATAAAATAACTCACGAGGTCGCGGTCTAGCGCACTCCCCAATCAATCTCAATGTGCCAAGTGTCAGAGACGGTAGTTCACCGCATGGCTATGTTTCGACGAATTATTATGAGAAAAATGTCTATAGATTTACAGTATAAGTGTTTCTTGTAACTCATATATTTGTTTGTGACAAGACAACCGCACACGTGAGGCTAGCTACAGCTGGGCGTGGACTTCTGTATCGCATCGTGGCATCAACACAATACGTGATTACAGAGACATGGTAGGCTTTCTAGGTTTCCACATTTTCTCGGTGGTAGGCCATAACATCGGCTGCCGGCGAAAGTTATCATCCACCAGATAAAGTCTTGCCGCCAAGAGATTCGTCGTGTTCTGGCATGATGTCTGGTGAAGCCGTACGGAGGACGCTGGGACGAAGGAAGTTGTGTTGCGATGTGTGCTGAATATGCACCAAATGTTGTTGTGCTGTGAGTTTGGTCGTGGTGGATCTCCAGATCTATCTCCCTATGGCGCAGCATCGTTGATCGTGTTGTTGAGGATAACATTGCATCACTTCGCTCAACTGCCGTTTCCCTTCCTATTCACTAAGTTTTTTTTAGTGAATAGGCTAAATAAACTAGCGCGCTTTACCATCAACGATTGCATCACTGCTTACCATCAGGCAGGATTGCGGTCAAGCACTTGTTTATAATTAATAAAAAAAAATACCACATAATAACACAATTATGTTAAGGTTTATTACAACTACACAAGTGTGTGGAGTGTGGTGTTGTCGTCTCACCCTGGGAAGTTCCCACAAACAATAGATCGTAAACTCTCGACGAAAACATTAAGGCATCATCAACATTGTAACTTATCTCGCACACAGCGTGAAATATCTCGCTGAGGAGGGAAAACTTGAACACCTTATCATAAGGTATGTATAAAAGAAACTGAGAAAAACAACTTAGAAGCCAATGTGTTAGGACAGGTCTATACCATCAGATGAGAAAATGAACAACTTGGGATATGTAAATGCCTACTTCTGATTACCCATTTGGTGCATACAGGCGTGAAGTTGTTTCGAATTCACATACTTAATCCGATAGACTCTCTTGTAGACATTTGCTTACTTCAGTAGACATTTACTTAATCCGGTAGACTTTCTGGTAGACTTTTACTTCTCCAATAAACATTTACTTAATCCGTTAGACAATCTGGTAGACATTTAAGTAAAAGTAGGAGTAAGTACTCCGGTAGACTTTTACTTAGTCCCGTAGACAATCGGGTAGACATTTACTTACTCCGGTAGACCTTTACTTAATCCGGTAGACTCTCTGGTAGACACTTACTTACTCCAGTAGACTTTTACTTAATCCGACAGACAATCTAGTAGACATTTACTTACTCCGAAGGATTCTGAAAGTATTATTCGTTCTCGTGTAGCGTAAATGTGAGATGGAACACCGGGGTGGTTTTAGGTTAATAAGCGTCTGACAGACCCTGAAAAGATCCATCAGTTTCTTTTTAATCCTATAAAAAGTATATATATATATATTTACTTACTCCTATAGGTAAACATTTATTTACTCTGGAAGACATTTACACTTACTTCGATAGTTATTTACTGACTGGGAAAATATTTACTTACGCCGGTAGACAGTTACTTATTCCGATAAATATTTACTTACTGTGGTAAGCTTTTACTTAATCTGATAGACATTTTTGTCTTTCGTTAAAATTTAGCAGGTCGCCTCGTTTAGTATACTTATACGGTAGCCATTACGAACAAGCAAATTACTAAGACGGGATTAACTTGGCAGATATCGTTAAAAACTTTGCGCTCGTAACTGTGGTGCGATGCGTGCATACTAAACGACTCCCTATGGGGTGAACAGCGTAACGTGTTGGCTAATGCCAACTCGTATCATACTTATAACTGGAAAGTGTAGCTTGATTTTAATATCTTCAATTTCTGAAGTGTTCGGTAAAACGGTTGTGGTAAATCAGTTGCTGGTGTAAATGTGTTCGGGATCTTAAGAAAATAACGTATTTATTGCATTTTGTTCTGTATATCATTTTCATTTATTAGGCTCATTGACCTAGTCCATGTGGGCTACTAATTCCTAGCATGGGAAAGAGAGGAAACTTTTTTAAGAAAATCGGTATTTAAGTTTTTTGTTTTTTATAAAGTAAAAGCAGGGCGGAGTCTTCAACTACAGGCATTTATATACCTAAATGGAGACTCCATGAAATAGGAGATAAATCAAAACGATATGCAATAAACTTTTTTTTTATTATTATTATGGCATCATTTAGTGATTAACTAGTTTATTTCCGATAAAAAAGTATCATGGTGTGATGTTCTTTTTCAGGCAAGACTTGATGACTTTTGGTTAATCTAAGCTCTTAATAAACTAGCGCGCTTTACCATCAACAATCTTCAATCTTCAATTTTTCTCGGTGGTAGGCCATAACTCCGGCCGCCGGCAGAAGTTACCACCCACCAGACAAAGCCTTGCCGCCAAGCGATTTGTCGTGTTGCGGCATGATATCTGGTGAAACCGTACGGAGGACGGGTCTGAGCAGTTGTGTTGCGATGTGCCGGGTACGATGCGCCAAATGTTGTTGTGTTGGGAGTTTGGTCGTGGAGAGTCTTCAGATCAATCTCCCTTTGGCGCAGCATCGTTGATCGTGTTGTTGGGTTTAACATTGCATCACCTTGCTCAACTGCCGTCTTCCTTCCTATTCGCTCCATCTGAGTGAATAGGTTCTTAATAAACTAGCGCGCTTTACCATCAACGATCGCATCACTGCTTACCATCAGGCGGGATTGTGGTCAAGCGCTAGTTTATAATTATTAAAAAAAATCGCATCACTGCTTCCCATCAGGTGGGACTGCGGTCAAGCGCTGGTTTATAATAAAAAAAAAACACTACTAGGTAGATATACTTAAGAAATACATGACGTCTCCATCAGAATACAAATGTGAAAAATAAAAATAATAATTGCTTGTACTAAAAATGTAGCAGTTATAATTTCAATACAAAAATGAAATCACACTACAATTGATCATTGCTATGGCCTCTTTACGCATAGATGTATCTCTCCCTCTCTCTCTCTTTACCTATAAAATATTTCCTGTAGACACACTCATTTAGCTGGAACTGTCTTTTTACTTTTCTGTCACACCTGGGCCACGACGCAGCCTAACGCACCTATCGGCTAGACTTATCATCCTAAATGCGTAGTCCGTAAAAAAATATTTATATTATTCTGGTTTTTATTTGATGTTCTGTTACTGGTATGGTTTCCACACTCAGTTCCTCCAGTGGACCATTGTGCGTGGACCATGGCGGCCTTTGGCGGTTATTCCAGCCAGCTCACCTCCCTCCAGAAGCCCATCAGGTCTCCTAGCCTGTTGAGAACATCTGTGTAAGATCTTGGTGCTCCTATGGTTTTGTTTCTAATTTGGGTAGCGCCTATACACTCGAAGAGTTCATGCGCAACTTTCTCGTCAGCCTCTATGCAGGCTCTCATAGAGGGCTGTCCGTTATGCCTATTGTGTGGAGATACGTATTCAGCGAGCAGTAGCCCGTAATGTTCTCCGTCAACAATCGTAGGCCTTTCCTATCCAGGCGCAACAGCCTTTTGGTTAGCTTGTCATCTAGGGATGGCATAGCCTCCCTGGACCGCCTTCAGCCCGGCGACGAAGACCACCAAATTTCCGCTTGTTCGAAGGTATACCTTTGTACCCATCTGCGTATTTGAATGAAGGGGATAGGCACAATGGGCTCCGGTATGCTGACCGACGCGCTGGATGCCTTTCTAGCCAGCTCGTCAGCTGCGTCATTACCCAGTGAACCGCTGTGTCCCTTTATCTGTGTCACAGGGTTGCGGTCTGGTGTGGTTACCCGTTCCAGTGCGTCGTGGCACTCAAGTATTAAACTTGATGTGATACATCCCTGCTTTAGGGATTTGAGGACGGAAGCACTGTCAGTGAGTATGCGGACACGCGTGTCCGCAACTCTCCTGGCTTTTATGGCTAGGGCTGCCCGAGTTATGCCCACACATTCTGCTTGAAAACCGTGTTGAGCATCCTTAGCGGTCTGGATATATTTATGTTGAGGTCTTGTGAGAACACTCCGACGCCCATTCCTTGGTCGGTTTTTGATTCGTCGGTGTATACTCTCAGCTCCTCCCGACCTGAGTGGTCGAACTGCTCTTCTTCAAGCGCTATCTGATTGTGCTTTTGAAAGTAGTACTGTTTTGGTACTCTGTCATTGGGTGCTTGCATCATTGATTGCCTTTTAATTGCATCTAGCATTAGCCGTGTATATTTGACCCTTGAGTCTTTGCTCAGGGTTCCTGATAAGTGGAGTCTGAAGGCAGCCAGTGCCGCTTCCTCCCTCACAACATCGCCTGCTGGGCGTCTGTTGGCGTGGTTCTCGTGCAACTGGTGATTGCCACACACGCTAACCGTTGTAGCTTCTCGTGGTCTTTTTGGGCTGTACTCAGGCTAGTTCTTGGCCACCAGACTAGTGAGCCATATGTAATAATTATTCGGATGACTGGGGTATAAATCCCCCAGGTTTTACCAAGCATCCGCTTGCATTGCCACATTGTTATGCTGGCTTTCGTTGTGATGTAGTTGGTATGTTTCACCCAATTTAGCTGTTTGTCCCAGATATTTTATTTCAGCGGATAGGCTTAGGGTGGTGCCAAAGAATCTTGGCAGATTTAGTGGTGCGAGCTTCCTCTTTTTTGTGAAGAGGATCAGCTCGGTTTTAGTTGGGTTCACAGATAGTTGGTGTGAAAGGCTCTGAAAATCGTAAAAAATTTAACCAATTTTCTATGATTTTCAGGGCATTAGATTGCACAGGGTGTTTTCATGCGTACCGTTTATACCGTTTATTATTGTTATATCATCGGCGTAACCCACGGTATAGTAGCCTTTGTTATTTATTAAGCTGTCAACAACTAGGTTCCATAGTAATGGCGAGAGAACGCCTCCTTGCGGACATCCCTTCGCTACAATGGCCATTGTGGTGTCGTTCACGGTAACTTGTACAGTTCTTTGGCCGAGCATGTTAGCAATCCAACCTCTCAGTGACGGGTCTATATTCTGCCTGTTCAAGGCCGTGCTAATGCTTGTGAAGGTAGTCTTGTCAAAGGCGCCTTCGATGTTTGTGGAGTGGCTTTGCCCGGAGAGGTCCGTCGCGAATGCAGCGGTCGCAGATTCTCTCAAGGGTTTTAGTAAGAAGGAAGTGAGGCTTATGGGTCGGTCTGATTTGGGTTTTGTGTAGTCTGATTTGCCAGGCTTAGGTATGAAGATAACCTACACTTCTCGCCATGCAAGGGGTATGTGTCTGAACGCTATGCATGCCCGAAAGATGTTTACGAGGCATGGAGCGATGTGCACCAACCCCCATTGTAGTAGGGCTGGGAAGATGCCATCCGACCCCGCGGACTTGTATGGCTTGAAGGTGTTGATAGCCCACTTTAGCCGGTCTTCTGTTATTGGTCTGTAGGCGTTGGATTAGTCCTGCTCTGTTGGAGTCCATTCAGGTGCAGCCTCCCAGATCCTGTCCTCCAGGAGTATGTAGTAGTCCGGGAAATGGGTTTCTAGGAGGACTCTGCTGGTTTCCTGATCCGTTATTGTGTAGTGCCGTCGGGTTTTTTCAGCGCTCCCAGGGCCCGGTCCTGATCAGTTGATAAGATTTTCCTTACCCTTGCAGCTTCATTGTTGTTCTCTATAAACTCGCAAAATTTCCGCCATGCTGTCCTTCTGGCGGTTCTAATTTGCTTTTTGGAGGTGTATTTGGTTTCTTTATATGTTTCCCAGTCCTCCACGAGCCTACTGTTTTTGGATCTGTTGAAGTGCTTCCGTAGTCTTTTGACGTAGCTTACCGAGCTCGGGATTCCACCACGGACTTCGCTTGCTGTTGGTTCGCGGTGTCTTTAGTTTACAGCAAGCGTGGTAAGTTTCTATTGGGTATTCTGAGAGCTTTGTTACGGTATATTCCAGCTGTGCAATTTCTTTTATATTTGTTTGTAACAAGTGCCTAGCTAGTAGGGCAGCTAGAAGGCGCCGGCGCGATACGGGCACATCGGTTCGGGTTACGTTTCGGTACGGGCTTTCTCACGTTTGTGGTCAGTGTAAAGCGGATCCTTCTGTTCCTGCCTGAGCAAGAAGGTTCGCACGACACGTGCAAATTCGTGATAAGGCTCGTACCGTTTTCTGAATCGAGAGTAAAAACTATGATCGTTTGCCCTCGGGCTGTAACCCAAGTGGGTTCAATGCCTCGGTTAATAATATTGAGGTTAGTTACAGTTAGAACAAATAAGTGTAATAGTAATAATAATACCTCTCCTTTGGGGTTTGTTGTCTCGCTGCCCCAAAGTGGGTGATGGGAATTCGATTCGGTGCAGATGATCAGGTCCAGTCCAACGTCTTCGCAGTGCCTCACTAGGTCGATCATCTCCCTCGGCGGGCAGTTTGTGTCCTCACCCAGCATTTACACCGAGGCTAAAACGACGTCTGAGGTGTCGCCTTCAGCCGTCAGGTCTCTGGTATGGTGGGGGTAACTTTGGGTGTGTAATGTAGAAGTCCATCTGCCGGGCGAGTGGTAGGGCCGCCAGGTTCGCTTACCTTTCTAGACGCCGTCGGTGCGTTGGTCAAGTCCGGGTTGGTGACACTGTTCCTCACGATTCTATGTTGCCAGAGGTTCGTGGAGGGAGTACATCCTGTATCGGGTGTTAGCGCGAGTTTCGCTGCCGGGATGGTGTTAGAGGGCGCGTTGGTCGCTGCCTGTGTAATGGGCGCTAAAGCAGCCGGCCGTGCTGAAGTGCATGGCGCACGGCGGTTTTTGCTTGATGTCTGGTATTTATTTTGCAATTTGTTGTTGATAACACATAACCTCTAACACTTCGAACTGTCTCTAACTTTCTAAAATCTTTAATTTCTAAATTCCAAAGAAAGTATTGAAAACTGTTCTATCAAACAAACAAATTCTGTATTAGAAAATACATTTCATAGATAGACTCAAAAAATAATTGTTTGTGAGTTCGCCACTGTTTCTTATACAGGTCCATCAGTATGATTCTGAACCATCTCACTATGAGAACAAATGATTGATATTATCAACAGCTCGCTTCAGCCAACTTTTCACGGTGAAATTGTCGATCGGGTGACGAATTATACTTACTTTATTTTTAAACCTTGAACTTTAACCTTCTGTATGTTAAAGTTTAGCAATAATAAAATCGTTCTACGAACCTTTAAACAAAAAATATGACAATATTTCTATGAAACATTTTTATGTTTTAAGGAAACGGCTATGTTTATAGTAACTATTTATTTATTCATGTATTTAAGGCCTATTTTAAATTTTAATAAAATTCATTAATTATAAATTTAATTTAAATATCCTTTCGTACTAAAATATTCCAATTTTCAAAAGATAGAAACCAACCTGGCTTACACCGGTTTGAACTTAGATCATGTAAGATTTTAATGATCGAACAGTTCAAAAACTTTAAACTTCTCCATTTAAATTGTATCTTAATCCAACATCGAGGTCATAAACTCTTTTTCTTATATGAACTAAAAAAAATGACGCTGTTATCCCTAAGGTATTTTTTCTTATAATCAATAATATTGGATCATTTCATCACTTATCAATGTTTTTATATATAAAAAGTTTTTATATTTTTCTGTCTCCCCAACACAATAAATGAAATAATTTTAATTTTAATTGTATAAATAATCTTAATTAACTTTAATTATAAAATTATATAGTTATAGATCGATTATTCTGGCCGCGTCAACAATATCTGTTTATTTTAGATCGACCATTGTGGCCTCACCTGCAATATCTGTTTATTTTAGATCGACCATTGTGGCCTCACCTGCAATATCTGTTTATTTTAGATCGACCATTGTGGCCTCACCTGCAATATCTGTTTATTTTAGATCGACCATTGTGGCCTCACCTGCAATATCTGTTTATTTTAGATCGGCCATTGTGGCCTCACCTGCAATATCTGTTTATTTTTGTAGCCTACAAACGCCACATACTGACGTCACACTACGTTTAGCAAGCAGAGTTTACCGTGCAACTAGCATATATACAGCTTCCCAACATAAACCGTGGCATAAGTGCCTACCAGACACAACACCTTCTGGTCGGAAGATCCTGCCGTTTCTATTCTTATGATTGAAAAAAAATCTTAGTATTCAGTTAGTTTACATTTATTTTTAATATTAAAAGAATTACCGCTATGATATTATCAAAATAATATAATGTTCTTGAATACGGGGCGCGCGAATCAAAGGCCATTATTCATTATAATATCAAATGTAACAATGTACGCGCACGTTTAGTGAGAGCACAGCAGCATGGAAAGTTTCGCTACAGTCACAGTTTAATTTATTATTTCTATCAATATGCGAATAGTTAGTAATCCCGTTGTATCCCGGCCGGCACACAAGGCGAGCGGCTGCCCCGGCCCGTCGCTACCCGTTGTTTTTATCAAATATTGGCACTTTTATATATTATTCAGCGCTCGCTCCGTTCTCTCGGCTGTTTTCACTCGTTGGCAGTCAGTGCTCGCCGGAAACAGAGAAATCGATGCGAACAGCAAATGTTTTCCGCATCGCATTGAATCCTACTGTTTTATTATATTACATGAGCCGAGTTCCCTGGAATAACGAGCGGTCGTAAGTTAAACGAAACGTTTTATAATACGCGGGTGAATATTACAGCGGGCGTAGGTACTAGCGGTGGATCTCTGTGTATAGAATATTACTTTGATGATAATTGCGAACCATTTGTGTGCTGACGTCAGCACACACTGTATAGTGAACGGAAACGAGATTTGGCAAACAGATAAGTAGGTACATAAATGTTCATTGGAAGTTAATATAACTACATTGAACCTTTGTGATATATTACATTGAAAGCAGTAAGGGTTTGTAGTAAAAGAGAGGCTCAAACGGGTCACTAAATATTAGAGTCTGTAAACTTACTTGCCCGTTATGTGAACCACATAAATACAAAAATATAACAATAAAAATTTCTGTGTACTGATTAAAACTCAAGAAAGACGTTGTTCTGGTTAATATATCTATTATATTACGAACTACTATGTTAAAAGTCACCATTACCGCAAATAGTTCGCAAGCAGTTCCATGAAAGTAAACAGCTGGCTCCACAACAATACCTTCTCCATTAGGACCGTACCCGCTAGCGGCGCGCGGCGGCAGCGCTCTGAAGGTGTAACAGAGGAGTCTGCTTAAATAAATATCACCACTTAAGATTTGAGCCCCATCTCGAAGAAAACGCGCCGCGATCCGACGGCTATAGCACCCTACATAATGTATGAGACGCCAGGCCCGGACGAACGACCGGCTAAAACGTGCACACCAAAACCGACTTTGGGGAAAGGCAAGTGGAGTTGGGATTAGGTTATGCATGGCGGGAAAACGGTCTTTTGAGCAAAGCTTGGCTGTCCGCGCGCATTGAAGTCAGAATGAATGATCGTTGCGTATTTATGAGCCGCAATCGATGGATCTTATTCATTGCGCGTATAACGTAATCGTTATCCCGACTACCGACTACCAACTACCGACTAACAGGAGCGCGGAGACGCTTCCAACAAAACTTTTAATGAATCATTCGCAATTAACGTCGCTTCGGTTCCACATCTAAAAGTATTATGAATTTATTCGCAGGTAATCACGGCTCTTGTGTCCTAGTCTCAGGTAAATCTTTTGGTAATTCAATTACGTTCTTCACCGGCTATGTTATGTATTCCTGTTCGGTATTCTGATGCTAATCCGGGCTCTGTTAATGAATTAAGAACTCCGGCGTTAATTAGTCACGCCTTCACTAATGTATGCGCGACGGGTACGCAATTAATGCGCGTCTGTATAAATTACACAGATTTTGTGAGAAATGTATATAGACTATGTCGTACTTGCATACTGACTCCTATGGTTCAGCGATTAGGAACCTAACACTAAGCCTAGCAAGGTTTACATTCCAGTGCTCGCAAGTTAAATTAGCAGTTATTATGTTACCTTATTTTATTTTGACATAACAAACACCATAAATTTTATAAAAATATCAAGGCATTCATAAGTTTGCTTCCAAAACAAATCAATCGTTTGAATGATTCTCTGAGCAGTAGTAATGTATCACAGGTAAAGTAAACCACATTTACATATAGCCTTTAGCAGCGCCTTTATTTTGTAGCATTAAGGATGATTTTATAATTGAGAAGTAACACTCCCTGATGTGCAGTTGAACTTACCGTATAGCATGTGTACTATAATGCACGGGTACAGAGATGAAACCAAAAAGCGCTCTCCGTGAATAAGTAACAACAGCACACGGATCTAAAGCGATGTTCGCTGCTGACACAGAAGTACTAGCAGGCTGAAACCCAACAGAGCGGACGGATTTATTAGCAATATTAACATTCATCAACATGTACTCGTAGTCAATTAATCCTCTAGCATGATGACAGCAGTACCAAGATCAGTTGTACCAAGAAGGTAGTTCGTAAGTTCCAAATTATGTCACTTAGGCCACAACGTTACCTGTAAACCATTCTGAATGACTGCTTGGTATTACTATCTACTACTAACTTTCACTAATACAACTGCAGTGTGAGTGTAATAATATTCAAATTCAAATTCAAATTCAAATTTATTTATTTGTACACATAGGTGTTATAAGGTGGTATTTAAAAAAACAAAATAAGTTGCACTATGTGTCGCCTTGAAAGGCGTACAAATATTTACCCATTTGGTAGTGGGTGTACACTGTACATTAATGGCTGTAGACCTAATTATAAAATTAAGTAACAATATATATATATATATATATATATATATATATATATATACAATGTTTAAACAAGTATTATAAAACAATCTTATGAACTAAAGTAAAAAATAATGCAATAAACAGATCTGAGAAAGATGGTGTAGATTCTATATTTCACTAAGGTATTCGTTTATCGTATAATAAGCTTTCTGTATTAAAAACCTATATATGTTTATATTTGTGTCAATCCGGCTCAGTGAATCTCTAACGACTTGAGGGTCAATTTTACGAACTTCACAGTCTGATCTGTGTCTTATTCTATCAGAAATCCCTCTGGTTCCCTACTTGTGACAAGTTTTCGACATTTATTTGTCGCCGATGGGACTGTGAGTAGTTTTTGAACGTATTAAATTAATTATAAGAATTGTTATTCTGTACTAAATTAATATAAAGTCATAGGATAAGTCTTCACTTATCCTATTACTATGATGATATCTCCCGACCAGGGACGACGGTCCCTGGTGGGCAGCTCGCCGCCCGGTTAGGACCAGGCCGAGTCGACGGCGCGTTGTGTTTCACGCGCGCCTCAAAGAGATAACAACATATCGTGACGGGGTCCACGAAGACCAATGCCTAGGTCAGGGTTGCGTGTTGGTTAAACCGTGGCCCTGGTCGTCGCACAGGCAAGTGAAGGAACACGGGTGGGTTTCAATCAGGAAAAGTCTGACAAGGGCGCTTCGCCCGGAGCGGGAGAGGTCATTTGAAGTTTTCCCACCGCAAAAGAAAAAGAAAATATAAGTGACGATAGTGGGTTTATACCTACATTTATGTATCAGGATATCTAAAACTCAGCTCAGATATGGTTTGAATAGAAACTGATTGAATTCCCTCATTAATACTTTAGAAACATAAAAATAATAAAAATAAATAAAGCCTAGAGCACAGGCGTAGAGTAGCCAGCCTTTCAGTCTTCTATAGGATGCATTTTGAGGAGTGTGCGAGGGAATTGCATGATTTAATTCCCCCATCACCGTTCCACCATCAGACGACCCGTCGTACAGCAGGTTTCCACCCTTATGTTGTTAACACCACTACGATCCGGACGAAGCGTTTCGCCTCCTCCTTTTTACCGCGTACATCGAGGGACTGGAACAGTTTCCCAGCGGCGGTGTTTCCGTCGGACTACAATTTGACTATCTTCAAGGCTATAGTGAATAAGCTCTTAATAAACTAGTGCGCTTTACCATCAACGACTGCGTCACTGCTTACCATCAGGCGGGATTGCGATCAAGCGCTAGTTTATAATTTAATTTTAAAAAAAAGATGGTTTAATAACACAGCCGCGCGACGACTGATAAATGAAATAATTAAAGCGGCAAACAACGTAACACCAGTACTTGCATACTGGTAAGTGTATACTTACACTAACTAGATAACGTATCGGGTTAAAACTGATGGAGAAACGATTTCACCAAGTGTGCGTCGCGTGTCTTGAGTCGCGCCACTGATTAGCGACAGAGACACGTGTCGTGTGTCGCCGCTAGACTTTCAGTTGTAACACTCTCTTGTTCTTACGACACATTCAAATAGAAACGCTCCCAAGACAGCACTCGTATTACGACAAGATAGTGTAGCAGCTCGTAGCCGCGTAGCTTTGACCTTGCCTAGAACAGAGTTCGTAGCACTGGCTACGATAAACATTTGTGAGACGAAATGTTCTCAACGGGCTATGTAGAATATGAATAACAATATCTATTGTAAGAAAGAAAATATATTATGTTACAAAATATTTGGTTTTATGTCTCACTGTTTATTGGAGTATATATCGAATGGAAGACAATATCTTTATCATAAAAATGTTTGAGCGTGCTTGTGCTAGTAAAAACTGTTTGAGTGAATTGTGTGTCTAGACGGGAATATTTTGCCAGCTTGAACAAGGATGGAATAAACATGAAAATAATTTGTTCAAGTGCATTATTTATAAATCGCGCGCAGGTCTGTGTACTGTGTTAATATTAATGTGTGCACAGCATTAACCGCAGTGTCGTTAGCACACCCTGTACGCGCTGGGTGCGCGGGACGCGGGGCGAGGGGCGCGGTGCGCGGGGCGTGGGGTGCGGAGTGCGAACGGCGCGACGCGGGGTCGGGGGGGGGGCGGTGGTCCGACCACGTTACATATTCATGCGCCTCGCCCGGCGCACTATGAATTATTCCGACACATTATAAAACTGAGCGACGTGTTCGAGTATTTGCAAAAACTCCACCGAACGTAACCGACTGCTTCCGAAGGACTCCGAGCGACAAGGACCATCGGGACTCGCTGAGACTCAGTTTATGGTAATGCACATTAAAAGTCGCTTCCTTTGACATAACATTATTTCTCCAGTATCTGCGCAAAGTACTTTTCATAAACCGACACTGTCAAGTTCCCGCGACCCGCAAGTGAGATCGCTTGTCTGTGAAATAGCAACGGCTAGCGCAGTTCATAGTTTGTTCTGCAGGGTTACCGACACGTGGACACGACGCTAACGCCCCACTTTTTATTTCGACACAATTCAAGTTAAACTAGTTGAAGGCTGTCAAAGTATGTTTACTTGCATTGGACGCGAGTCTCACTTATTGCTTGTAATCTTTATTTATTTGAATTGAATAATATTCTTCAGTGGCTTTATTTAATCAAATGGTAAGTTGGTAAGTAACGACTTAAAAGAACAACAAAACTCTAGCACTAATATTTCAACATGAGTTAGTTCCAGATCTTTATGAGTTAACAATAAGGTCCATTCCCATCACTTAGACACGACTGTTAATAAAGTTTTTCTGGCTTGAAAATCCTCAAATAGGTACCTATCGGATAACTTTTTATTTTTTCTGACGTGAATCCTTTTCTTGATCAGGAAGTATGAAGGGTCATCCTTACTTAACACATTATTTTAGGCAACTTCTAAAAGATTATCCAAATGACACATAACCAGTAAATACTATTTACCGACAGGTTAAATTAGTATCCTCGTACCTTTGTTTTCGTGAGAGTGAGTGGAGGCAACTCCCCGTGGAACCGATTAACAGACCTAAACCGAACGTGAGGCTTCCGGGTTTATCTACTTTGGAGTGTGCTATATTAGATATAACAAAAACTACGGCAGAGACTACGTATAATCTACACTTTGCAATAAATAACAAAATCAAATAATAGTTATGATCATTCCTGTAGTCATATTGCACCGGCGATCTTCGAGTCCCGTGAAACAGGCGAGTCTATGCCTTTAAATAAAATTATAAACTACCCCTTGACCGCAATCCCGCCTGATGGTAAGCACTGACGCAATCATTGATGGTAAAGCACACTAGTTTATTAAGAGCCTATTCACTCTAGCCTTGAAGACACTCAAATTGTATTCCGACTTAAACACGGCCGCTGGCAAATTGTTCCAGTGCCTCGATGTACGCGGTATAAAGGAGGAGGCGAAACGCTTCGTCCGGATCGTTCTGGTGTTAACAAAGTAAGGGTGGAAACTCGCCATACGACGGGTCGTCCGATGGTGGAAAGGAGATAGGGTAATTAAATCATGCAATTCCCTCACACACTCCCAAAAATGCATCCTATAGAACACCGAAAGGCTGGCTACTCTACGCCTGTGCTCTAGGCTTTGGAGACTGTCTCGAGTTAAATCAGGGTCTCCAATCAGCCTCTTCGCCCGCCTCTCCACAGAATCCAAAGTGACCAGGTTACACTTAGCAGCATCAGCCCAAATGTGGCTGCAGTTCTTTCAGTTCATGAACGGACCTGTGCTTTGTACATCAATAGAAGCTGCCCTGGTGTGAAGTACCGCCTAGTTGCAGAGAGAACAGACACCTGAGGAAAACCAGCATTAGTCGACATGGGCTCAGATGAGCATCCGTCGACAACGAGTCGAGGGTACCGATCAGTCAGGAAGTCTTTTACCTAGCCAATCAGGCCAGGGGAAATGCCGTACGCTTTAAGCTTACTCAAAAGGCCAGCGTGCCATACCCGGTCGAAGGCCTTCGAGACATCAAGGGAGTCTGCAATCGCTTCCCCATTTCTCTCGAGGGCCTCGCCGCACAAGTGAGTGGCATACACTAGTAGGTCCCCAGTTGACCGATTGCGGCGAAACCCGCACTGTCACCTGAGGAGATCGTTACCTTCCAGTTATGTTAAGAGGCGCGAGTTCAGTACACACTTCATAATTTTGCAAAGTATGGAGGTGATCGAAATCGGCCGATAGTTAGTAGGATCGGCACGACTACCCTTTTTGGGCACGGGCTGCACGTTGGCAAGCTTCCAGGACTTGAGCACTATACCAGTCCTAAATGAGAGGCGATACAAGCTTGTCATTACAGGAGACAACTCGGGCGCACATGCTTTAAGAACAATCGCTGGTATACCATCTGGAGTTCTGGACCGCTAGCCTTTTTCATATCCAGACGACACAGTGCTCTCAAAACCTCCTTGTTTCGAATGCGAACCTCAGGCATTGAGGTAAAATAGGTGGAGTAGCACTGCTAGTATCAAGACGCAAATTATGGGTAAAGAGACATGCAAGGAGACCTGCTTTCTCTCTAGTCGTATGAGCCAGTGTTTCATCGGGCCTATCCAGCGGAGGCAGTGTGGGTCGACAGAAGTTCGCCTCGACCGATTTGGCAAGGAACCAAAAAGATCTGCAACCGGATGACTGCGCAGATAACTGGTTGCTAATATGAGTTATGCGGCCGAATGGAGCCTTTTTAAGCGCCTTTTTGTAGGAGTTGGCAGCACGGTTAAAGGCTCTCTTCTTTGAGCTTAGATCTGGAGCTCCGCGGTCACAAGCGTCAACCCAAGTGAGAAATGCCGTGTGCTTACACTGTTCAGCTTGGACACAATCGGCATTGAACCATGAGCGAGCCGAGCCACCGACGGGCACGTCATTGAAGGGGATAAAATAGTCCATAGCTTGACGCACCACTTCGGTTATAGTGTCTGCACGCTCGACGGATTGTCAGAAGAGGCAGACGTGTTGCTAAGGATAAGACGCAAGGTAGTGGCGCATCTCATCCTAATATGCTGACCTGTATCGCCACATTTGCCGCTCACCACGAGATTCGTGATCTAGTAGGAGAAGGACGATACAGACTTCATCAGACAGTGGTCTGAAGTTCCCAACGGTGAAGAAACTGTTACAACACATCTGTCCGGATCAGTGGACAGCAGAAGGTCCAGACAATTGGCAGTATGACCAACTACATCAGGCACCCTAGTCGCTTGCTCTACCAGGTAGAAAAGGCCCATTGAAAGCGCGAAGTTCTGCGCCTCTCTCCCAGCGTGGTCGGTCCTCTGGTACGGGAAAAGCCAGTCCTGGTGGCAGGCGTTGAAGTCCCCCAGGGCGACGAACTGTGCGTCAAGGAGCCGGTACAGCGCATTGTCAGCAGCCTCACTGAGGTGGTCAAATAATCGAGTTGTCTCCTGATCACCGCTGTGCGATCGGTAGTCACAAGTGTAAACAATTTTGTCCACACCAGTGTCAACCAACAGCCATAGGGACGAGAAGTGAGGGTCTTCGAGGTGACGGCGGCGCCGGCAACAGATGTCGTTGCGGACATACACACAGATGAAGAGAAATGATGCTCTAATGCGTATCCCGGGTAGCTGAGGTATGCCGCTTCAGACGGACATCTGATTTGGGTATCCATCAAGAAAAGTAGATGGGGCTTTTCAGTCTCAAGGTGGTGATGGACTGCAGTGAGATTGGAGGGCGGGTCTCGAATATTAGAGAGGTGCAGTTTGAATGAGAGGACGTGCGTCCGCTGTGTACACCTACTTTTCATATTAGACCTCTTCATTTTTTTAAATTCAGTGAATAGGAAGGAAGATGGCAGTTGAGCGAGGTGATGCAGTGTTAAACCCAACAATACGACGAACGATGCTGGGCCATAGGGAGATTTATCTGGAGACGACCCCTCAGGGATCGCCATCGGGTTCTCTCACCCGATCGCCAACCGGCACGATAAGGCCACCCTGAGATTTTTTGCAGTTGGCTGGGCAGCCTTTCGTGTGTGGCTGGCACACTACTTGGAGCCCCAACTAACTACCTTCGGTCGGCCAGCGGAGCACCGTGCTTCGGATCCCGCTACCCTCCACGACCAAACTCCCGACACAACCTCATTTGACGCACCGTACTCGGCACACATCGCAACACAACTGCTCAGACCCGTCCTCCGATCGACTTCACCAGACATCATGCCGGAACACGATGAATCGCTTGGCGGCATGACTTTGTCTGGTGGGTGGTAACTTATGCCGGCGGCCGATGTTGTGACCTACCACCGAGAGCCTTGCCTATCAACTGAGAACAAATAAAGACTATTACTTGCTACTAGGATTCTTGTCCGATCTATGGTTCGCAGCTAAGACCTAGCCGCGTTTATGAACAGCGGACCAACGAAGCAGCAGAAATAATGATAGGACTTAAATAGATTATATAAGTGACGAACCTTACTCAAACCGATTACAGTTTGCTTTGGTAAATTTCATGGTTGCCGACGAAAGAGAGGATGATTATGTCTGAACTTTAAAAAAGACTTACCATTTAGTTTGTCTCGGTCTTTCTTAAGACTGGTTAACAAATCCGAGACATGTTTTAAGCCGTTTTTCTGTTTGTCCAACAAAGAACAGCTCCTACTACATAACTGTCGAAGACACGCGGCCGACTGAAATAAAAATAAATCAGGCAATTTTCACGTTTCTATTTCTACAACTACAATAAAGCTTCGAGTAAACCCAAAGCACAACTATTTATTATATATACTTTTAGATTTGATTTCTATTCGTGTGCCGAAATGAAGCTTCCAGAAGCAATTCTAATTTGCTGAAAGATCTTCAGAAAATGTTTATGCGATAAGACAATTGAGAACAGACCGGTTAGAATATACACGCGAGCTGTGGGGCATGCGCAACACATCGCGTGTCGGATATTGTTACATATTAAAAACAAACACACTACTGGATATGATTTGTGTGAATGTAACAAGCAGACAGTGACTGATACATGGATCTGTTCTCGCAGACAAAAGAAGCTGTATCGTGGAGCTGGGGACGGGGTAGGTGCTAGACAGACGCATCTGTATCTTGGTGCCGGAGCTGGGGATGCCGTGTCCAATAGGCGGCGCCGCGCCAGCCGTCATGATGTGCCGATATTGCGACTCAAGACGCCTGCGCTCGTAAATCTAAGACGAAATAAAGAGTGACCCAGTTACAGTACGTAGTTATTGGCGAATGCGCGCGCTATAGCGTACTAATGTCGGTGTTTGCACTGCGCTGTTCGTATGAAGCAGACAAAAATATTTCCCATATAGAGCAACAATTATGGGTGGTAATTGCTAACCCTTGGATCTGCAGGATAATCTCAGAGACCGTTATCACTAGGAAGCTGAAATTTGGTGGCAATATGTATATCAATCACGCCAACAAAGAAGTAAAGTAAGTTTTTCCCAGGGTGGCCCCATCGTGCCGGTTGGCGACCGGACGAGAGGACCCGATGGCGATCCCTGGGGGGGTTCGGGCGTCCCCGCAGTCTCCAGATCAATCTCCCACTGGCGCAGCATCGTTGGTAGTGTTGTTGGGTTTATCATTGCATCACCTCGCTCAACTGCCGTCTTCCTTCCTATTCACTCAGTTTATCAAAATGAAAAGTTTTAAAAAGAAAAGTAGGTGTGCACAGCGGGCGCACGTCCTCTCATTTAAAGTGCACCTCTCAAACATTCGAGGTCTGCACTCCAATATCGATGCAGTCCATCACCACCTTGAGACTGAAAAGCCCCACCTACTTTTCTTGACGGAGACCCAGATCAGATGTCCGTCTGATGCGGCATACCTCAACTACCCGGGATACTCTTTGGAGCATCATTTCCTGCAGCGTGCCGGGGTCTGTGTGTATGTCCGCAATGACATCTGTTGCCGGCGTCTCCGTCACCTCGAAGACTCTCATCTATCGTCCTTATGGCTGTTGGTTGACACTGGTGTGGACAAAATTGTCTACACCTGTGTCTATCGATCGCACAGCGGTGACCAGGAGACAACTCGACTATTTGACCACCTCAGTGTGTCTGCTGACAATGTACTCAAATCAAATCAAAGCATTTATTTCAAATAAACCAGTTACAGGCACTTTTGAATTGTCAGAAGTTCGGTCAGTCAGTAAGGTGAAGCTAGTCGCCCATTCCAAAAAGTAGGTACCTATGGAGAAGAACGGGCAAGAAACTCCATGGACACTCTTTTAAAATATCAAGCTATTGATACAAATATTTGATTACATCATTCATTTTGAAATAAATCGTGTGAGAACGATGCAGAAATATATTGTACGCTGAGAGCGTCCATTATGGAAAAAAAAAAAAAAACAACAATTCAGAAATTAAAATACGCCGTAGCAGCTAAGAGATGACCAGTCCCCTCTGACGGCGTCCGTTCACGAACATGACGTATGGATCAGCATCATTCAGCTCAACCATATTGAAGGGAACCTAATGACCCAACACACACGCCACCACCAGCGAGACATTTGAGTGAGCATGACATACTCTCAACAGCCATAGCATACTGCATCAGCACCCTGACGCACAGTTCGTCGCTCTGGGGGACTTTAATGCCTGCCACCAAGACTGGCTTTTCCCATACCAGAGGACCGACCACGCTGGGAGAGAAGCGCGAAACTTTGCGCTATCAATGGGCCTTTCCCAGCTGGTGGAAGAAGCGACTAGGGTGCCTGATGTGGCTGGTCATACCGCCAATTCTCTGGACCTTCTGCTGACCACTGATCCGGACAGATGTGTTGTTACAGTTTCCTCACCGTTAGGAACTTCAGACCACTGTCTGGTGAAGTCTGTGACGTCCTTCTCCCCACCTGATTGCGACTCGCGTGGTGAGCGGCGAATATGGCGTTACAAGTCAGCAGATTGGGATGAGATGCGCCACTTCTTTGCATCTTATCCTTGGCAGCAGGTCTGCTTCTCTTCTAGCAATCCATCGAGCTGTGCGGACGCTATAACCGACGTGGTGCGTCAAGCTATGGAGTATTTTATCCCCTTCAGTGACGTGCCCGTCGGTGGCTCGGCTCGCCCATGGTTTAACGCCGACTGTGTTCAAGCTGAACAGCGTAAGCACACGGCATTCCTCGCCTGGGTTGACGCTCGTGACCGCAGAGCTCTGGATCTAAGCTCAAAGAAGAGAGCCTTTAACCGTGCTGCCAAGTCCTACAAAAAGGCGCTTAAGAAGGCTCGCTTCGACCGCATTACTAACATTGGTAACAAGCTCTCTGCGCACCCTTCCGGTAGCAGATCTTTCTGGTCCCTAGCCAAATCGGTCGAGGCGAACTTCTGTCGGCCCACACTGCCTCCGCTGGTTAGGCCTGATGGAGCACTGGCCCATACGGTGAGAGAGAAAGCAGGTCTCTTTGCATCTCTCTTTGCCCATAGTTCGCGTCTTGACACTGGCAATGCTACTCCATCTAATTTACCTCATTGCGGAACTTCAATGCCGGAGGTTCGCATTAGAAACAAGGAGGTTCTGAGAGTATTGTGTCGTCTGGACGTGGATAAGGCTAGTGGTCCAGATGGTATACCAGCGATTGTTCTTAAGGCTTGTGCGCCCGAGTTGTCTCCTGTATTGACGCGCCTGTATCGCCTCTCATTTAGGACTGGTATAGTGCCCAAGTCCTGGAAGCTTGCCAACGTGCAGCCCGTGCCCAAAAAGGGTAGTCGTGCCGATCCTACCAACTATCGGCCGATTTCAATAACCTCGATACTCTGCAAGATTATGGAGCGTGTATTGAACTCGCGCCTCTTGGCATACCTGGAAGGTAACGATCTCCTCAGTGACCGACAGTACGGTTTTCGACGCAATCGGTCAACTGGGGACCTACTAGTGTATGCCACTCACTTATGGGGCGAGGCCCTCGAGAAAAATGGGGAAGCGATTGCCGTCTCCCTTGATGTCTCGAAGGCCTTCGACCGGGTATGGCACGCTGGCCTTTTGAGTAAGCTTCCAGCGTACGGCATTTCCGCTGGCCTGACTGGCTGGGTAAAAGACTTCCTGACTGAACGGTCCCTCCGAGTTGTTGTCGACGGATGTTCATCTGAGCCCATGTCGACCAATGCCGGTGTTCCTCAGGGGTCTGTTCTCTCTGCAACTCTGTTCCTGCTGCATATTAATGATCTGCTGATGCCCGGTATCTATGGGTATGCAGATGACAGCACAGTTGTGGAGAGATACCTGCCGGAAGCTCGGGCTAGTACGGAAACAATCCGGTCCGAAAGAGAGGCCATGGTAGAGCGTGTGAGTGCTGCACTGCAGGCAGTCTCCGAATGGGGCAATGCCAATCTTGTAGCATTCAATGCCGCCAAAACACAGGCGTGTCTTTTCACCGCCAAAAGGAGCCCGTTCACCCTGGCTCCTACTTTTCAGAATGTATCCTTGGAGTGTACCGACCGCCTTCAGCTTTTGGGAGTTGAGATTTCCTCGAGCCTTAACTTTGGGCGGTTCATTGAGTCCAAGGCCAGGGTGGCTGCCAGAAAACTAGGCGTCATCGCGAAGGTCCGGCGGTACTTCACACCTGGGCAGCTTCTAATTTTATACAAAGCACAGGTCCGTTCGTGTGTGGAGTACTGCAGCCACATTTGGGCTGGTGCTGCGAAATGTCACCTTGCCACTTTGGATTCGGTGGAGAGGCGTGCGAAGAGGCTGATTGGCGACCCAGACTTAACTCGAAACGGTCTCCAAAGCCTGGAGCACAGGCGTAGAGTGGCCAGCCTTTCGGTCTTCTATAGGATGCATTCTGGTGAGTGTGCAAGGGAATTGCATGATTTAATTCCCCCATCTCCGTTCCATCATCGGATGACCCGTCGTACGGCGAGTTTCCACCCTTACGTTGTTGACACCACTGCGATCCGGACGAAGCGTTTTGCTTCCTCCTTTATACCGCGTACATCGAGGGACTGGAACAATTTGCCGGCGTCGGTGTTTCCGTCACATTACGATTTGAGTGTCTTCAAGGCTAGAGTGAATAGGCTCTTAATAAACTAGCGCGCTTTACCATCAACGATCGCGTCACTGCTTACCATCAGGCGGGATCGCGGTCAAGCGCTGGTTTATAATTTATAAAAAAAAAAAAAAAAAAAAAAATAAAAAAAAAATACGAGTGTGCTTATGACCACACGACTGAAGTGAAACTTCTTTCGCTCCATCTGTATGTATATATATATATATATATATACCTATATGTGTGTACAATATATACATGTATACACATATACATATATTAATTTTCTATAAATATTTAAATTTATTTCATGGTTTCATTGGTAAATTCATATTTTTGCATAGATCTTCTATTTTTATTGAAAAAAAAAAAAACTCGTTGTAGACCTTGTAGTACCAAGCTCGCGCCACGGGCGCCTCTGTGCTTATATCCCCCACTTAACTTCCGTTCGCCTTGCCCGATCACTTTTCGTAACGCTTACGTCACGCGTTCGCCATCTTACTCCCCAAGTCAAGCGTGCGTAAAGAAGTTTCACTTCAAAAAGGGGAATATAATGTTTTATTAGAGTACATGTAAAGTTGGGAGTGTTTTTTTTTAATTTCTTCCCTAACGTGTAATATTATGATCATCATCATTGAGTGGCGATGGGTATTTAAAAATGAATGATGATGATGATAATCATTCTGAACGGTTTCGATCGGGGCGACTACCTTAACTCGTAGTTAGATCGTCGGTCATGTGCGCGAATATGTCTTATATACGGAACAGGAAGCTCCCGAAACAGCCATCACCGGTGAGGTCCTGCGTCAGACGGCAGGTGAGGGCGCTGTGGCGCCTCTCTAGCCACTCCTCAAAGAGGGGACTTACCGCCGCTATTGTAGCGTGCCCATAGCTTAGGAACGTTAGTGCATAAAGTATATAAAAATTTCAGCTTATTTTTACTTAGTAAACACTTAGGAAATTTATTCTGAACTTGATGGGTTTTAAGAAATTGTACAAAATAATTTCTAAACTAAATTTGCATTTGTAATTTAACCGTATATGGAAGCATTGTTTTTGTCTTACTTTACATATTTAATTATCCTGAATCACCTTTCAAATAAAAAAAGAATAATTATTTTTATTTTATTTATTAAGGAAAATCAACAATTACACACTTTACATAGTTAAAAATGGCTTATAAATAGGTATATCAGTACGTAACTAAACGTAGTTAGTTACGCACATATTACATATTCGAATAGAAGAGCACGAGTACAACATTACTAATTAAATTTAAAAATGAATAAATCTTATTGTTATAATACTAATGTAAATATATAGACAGTATGTTAAGAAAACCCTGTCCGACCCGTGAAGGTGTTGTTAGGTATCGATAACTGATTATACTAATGGATACAAAACCGGGCTAAACTTAAAAAAAAATCTCCCTAAAAAAATAAATATTATTTCGCAAAAAGTGGTAACTTAAGAAATATGTGTTCACCCTTCCGCGGGCGGCGGGCGGCAGGGCACGCGGCACGTGGTCTCATCGCTATTCGCTCATAATAATACCGGTGTTGTCACTTTTTTAAAAATTACCAAATTTCGGGGAAGTTGGAATTAATTCGCGGGAAAAAAATATTATTTCAAAATTCATTTGTATTGGTACTGTGATGATTACGTAAAATTTTATATTACGAGTATATTTGGTCATGTGTTTACCTAACCTTTATTATCCTTATGGGTCGGAGAGGGTTTTCTTAAAATACATAATATATATATAGACATACACATATGCAGCCTCCGTGGCGTAGCGGTAGCGAACGCGGCCGTTGCGCAGGGAGGCGCGGGTTCGATCCCCGCACAGTGCAAATATTTGTATGCATGAATATGATTATTTGCACTGGTCTGGTGGTGCCTCGGAAAGCACGTTAAGCCGTTGGTCCCGGTTGCCATACGAACATCAGTCGTTACGGGTTGTAGGAGCCCTCAAAAGGCCAAACAATTGGTCTAACTGCAATGCTTAGATATCGCCTTCGGGTTGTGGAGGTCAGACGGCAGTCGCTTCACGGAAAATATCGAAGTTTAGCCAAAATCAGCAGTTAGACTGATAAAGTGGACCCCAGACTCCAAAGTTGAAAAGCTACGGATGCGACTGGGATTAACGCTGAGATGATGATGATGATATATAAATACACATATGTATTCGGGACACTGTTAATCATCCGCTATCTCGATCATCTTAAGAAGTTCAATGCGAATTTTATTATCATCTAGATTTTTTCCCGAACTTTCCCGAACGATGGCGCTGTACGTTGGGCTACTTCGCTTTTAACTTTGTTGTCTTGTTCCCTTATTTTATTAATCACGACTTTTTGTAGCTCTTTTTTTAATTCCGTACTTAGTATGTCAGCTCAATGTAACTAATAGATATAATCTCTTATTTAACTCTTAAGAGGGGTCACACACAATTGTGATGGACGGGAAACTACAGGACCCTACACTGAGCGTGACTCGATAGTCTCGACCGGTTTTTTAATATTACCGCGCGGAAGCAGTCATTTTGATATTAATATTGTATTTTTTTTTACTTGAACTGCATTTTCATTGGCACCTAGCAACATTGTTTACGGCACGTGCTGCCAACTGACGAGCGAACGCGGCGACCTACTTACATGTAACACTTGACATTTACGTTTAACGTGAAAAATTATAGATACGAATATACACACATCAAAAGTGTCTAGGGATCAAGCATTTTTATGCGGATTTCTTGAGATTGAGATGTGGCTTTGTAATAAATTTATGATTTTATAAATTTATATGGATCCTTTTTGGTGCATTTCATAATTTGAATCAGGAACTGTGAATCAAATTCGAGTAAAAGATGAAAATCAGCTGTCAATATTTTCCCTATAAAAACATACAACGCATTGAAGACATTATTAGTGCTACTGTTTCCCTACTACTGATTAAAACCAACGTTATTATGGAGCGGTGACGTCATTTAAGCAGGGAAGAAATGCTCAGAGCCGTGGGAATGATAGAAGCTGGTTCCCGGCAACGTACTGTGGCTTTAGCTCTGAATACAAGTCAGAGTGTTATCAGTCGACTTTGGACACGTTACCGAAGCACTGGTACCGTGGCTGAGCGCCATGGAGGACGGTATCGCTGCACCACACGGAGACAAGACCGATACATTCAAATCTTAACTCGAAGAGCTCCAACAATAACCGCCATGATGTTAGCCGTGAGGCTTCATCACTCTTCAGGGAACTTAATTAGCGACCAAACAGTCAGAAACCGCTTGCATGAAGTGAACCTTCATTCCCGAAGACCGCTACGGGTACCACCTATAGCAATGCACAATCGTAGGATTCGATATCAATGGGCTCTTGAACACAGAAATTGGGCAGAAGAACAATGGCGTTTCGTGTGCTTTTCTGATGAGTCTCGTTTTGGTATGAGACCGGATACAAGACGTATATGACACTGGAGAACCCCTGGACGCCAACAGCGATTGAAATCCTGCCAGGAAGTCCATCCTTATAGTGGTGGAACCATCATGGTATGGGCGGGTATTTGGATCGGCGGAAGAACTGAGTTGATTTGGATCAGAGGCAACCTCAACGCTCAAATTTATGCTGAGACGATTGTATCAGACGTCATCGTTCCTCTACAAGTGCAAATCGGTCCCTTATTTCAGTTAATGCATGATAATGCACGACCGCACACCGCAAGAGTTGTAAGACAGACTCTCGCCGCAGCTAACATCAATGTCCTGCCCTGGCCTGCTCAGTCGCCAGACTTGAACCCGATTGAGCATGCATGGGATATGCTACAGAGAAGAGCTCTGCCGAATATGGAGGGTATCCAGTCGCAAGAAGACCTTTTTTTGTTGTTGCAACGAACATGGGCGGCCATTCCACAGTGTGATTTGGATGAACTCATTTTGAGTATGCCAAACCGATGTTCTTGTGTTGTTAGTGTTCGCGGTAGAAACACGGATTATTAATTGTTTAAGTTACCCAATAAAATTTTAGAGAAAACTGTTATTTCAGTCTTTTTTCGAACTTTTGTGTTAGTGGTTCAAATGTCAAATATCCCTTTATTAGGAAAATGGCAAATTTCTTTATTAATGCAAAGGTGACTTGGTTTATCGTTACTGTGACAAACGAAAACACTTTATTTGATGAATCCTTAAAGAAAATTTTAATTAATATCAATCAGGAGAAAAGTTATTGCAAAAATATATGTTGATCCCTAGACACTTTTGATGTGTGTATTAGGGTTCGTTTTTACTTATTTTGTTTTCTTTTTTGCAAGAAATAATAAAGGCTTTTTATTTATTTATTTATTTATAGGTAACTCTCGCTCTAATGCTCACATCGGATATTGTTCCGTGAAATATGCTCGCGACTCGAGCACGCTCGTAGAGCGAGCCAAAGGCCCGCGCCTGGACTCACTAAATCACTTGTATACGCCACAAGTACAAAACTGTACTATGTATGTTCTTAATTTTGTTTCTACTGAATGGGATCGCTTGCTAAGTATAAGTTTTCACAGGAAAGTCACATACGTTGCAGAATGTATTTGGTTTAGCTCTGTCTGAACATATAAGCATCACATTCGAAGCAAACTGTCAGCAAAGCTCCAGTCACGATGACAACGAACAATTTAAAAAGACGAACAAACTCTTCAACTTTATATTAGTATAGATAAGACAACCTAGGTCGAAACCCTAACTGGTTGTCATGCAGTTTGATATGCTTATTTAACTGGGCATTAAGTACCTTAGACATAACCGCAGCCAGCTGTTTCGCTCGCGAGAGGACAGAGCTCCGGCGGCATCTCATGGCGACATGGAGACCGCGATTGTCGCAACCTAGTGCTGGGCACGCCACAATAGCGGCGGTAAGTCCCCTCTTTGAAGAGTGGCTAGAGAGGTGACACGGCGTTTTCACTTACCGCCTGACGCAGGTTCTCATCGGATACAGCTGTTTCGGCAGGTTCCTGTTTCGGATAAGGCGGTAGGAAACACCGGGACAATGTCATCAGAGAACGCCACGATTCTTCATCCTCCTAAACTCAGATTACATATTTAGTTAACGAATATTAGAAAAAAACATCACATATAAATGGGGAACACCGAATTTCACTAGTACTTTTATGCTGAGGTAATTTTGTATTTTTATACACTGCGTTCGATTTTGAAGGTACTCCTTTTTTTTTCTCTTTATTTAGTTTGGGGACTTTTACACGAATGTGTATGCCAGTCCCATCGTAACTAACCCAAAAACTTAACCAAACCTTAACCTAACAAACTTAATTTAATCTTAATTTAACAAACATAAAAACATCTGAAGCAGGTGTGGACAATATATGATGGAAAGCACCAACATCATATCTATTAACTTCCAACTCTTTATACAATTTTTCTCTTTCAGACTGCAATCTAACACATTCCGTCAATAAGTGAAAAACATCCTCCGGCTTTGCGCACTCCTCACAGTTTGGTGAATTTATCAGTTTAATTAGAAATCTAAACTTATTGAGCGGCATGTGTCTGTGAGCGATCACCACCAGCCGTCTACTTAACTTAGTGTTATAAAACCATGGTATATGAGGAGGCTTCGATACTATAGATCTATACCAAATTCCTTTCGACGTCGATCTTTCGTCAAAATATTCTTTCCACAGTCCATAGCACTTTTGTTTATATTTAGGCAATATTTCGAGATAATCGGTTTTAATGTGTATCTCTTTTCCCTCATCTATACCTACCTTTGCCAAACGATCCGCCTCCTCATTATCCTGTAAGCCTATGTGTGATGGAACCCATTGCAACCTCAGATCGAACCCGTTATTCCTTAACTTATATATCATAGACAGAATACCATATGCTATCGGTGTACCTCTGCACCCAGAGGCGCATCGAGCAATATGTTGCAGTGCGCTCTTGCTGTCTACACAGATTACTACTTTATTTTTGGTGATCTTTTGAATGTAAGTAAACGCTTCTGAGATTACAAAGAGTTCCAGAGACATTACCGACACATAGTTCATTATTTTAAAACAATTATTGCTGTCATTTTGTGGTCTCGAGGGATCGTAGTAAGCTGCGCCATTTCCATTAACACTCTTAGACCCATCAGTATATATAATATAATAATCATAATATTTTTCTCTAACACCCAGATATTTATAGGTAGGTACTGCATCAAGTTCACAATTGTTTACAATAAGCTGAATTTGTTATTGTCTAAAGCCCCGGCTAAAATTACAGTATTTTGATTTAATGTTTGATAAATCAAAACCTAATTCATCCAGTAAAACAATAAAAATATTTAGCGCATTTTGAATTTTGTTTCTACCCTCTAAAATATTGTTATAAGTTGTATACAGTACAACGTCATCGGCGTATTGGCATGAAAACACATCAATGATTTCCCGACAAAACTTATAAGTAGCTATGTTAAATAGTAATGGAGATATAGGGTCACCTTGGGCTAGTCCTTTTCCTGCATATCTGATGATATCAGTTCCCTTTGCAGATTCATCAGTAACTTTAAGATGACGCTCGCTTAAAAAGTTCCATAAGTAATTGCATATATATTTTTACCGACCTTAAAATTATCCAGAATTGACAATAGTTTTTATATTAATATATTATTGTATGCACTTTTAATGTCCAAAAAACAAGCCAGGGTGCAACTATTATGTGAAAAACCTATCTGAATCTGGGTCACCAAACGCGTTATACAGTCAAGACTATCTGCGCCCTCCTAAATCCCGTTGCATATGGTGATAGAATTTGCTTTTTTTCAACGTACCATTCCAGCCTTTTCGCTAACATAGTATGAAAAACTTTGCAAGTACAAGACATCAATGATATTGGTCTAGGTTTGTTCCCTCCTGATTTTGGAATGGCAATAACCCTAATATCCCTCCACTGCCATGGAACAACTCCGGATTTTATTATATTATTATAGATATTGAGTAGACACATTTTTCCAACTGTAGGTAGATGTGAAATCATGGAGTAGGTAATTTTATCTTCTCCTGGGGCCGAATCTTTTTTTTAAACAGTAAATCATTTCGTGTAGTGTATATTTTGATTCTAACAGTACATTTTCAAATACAAAGAGTGGTTTGAGTGGAACAACGTAATCAGGTGCAATATCACATAGCATTTCTTTCTTTAATTCCTGCGTAAAATTAACCCTAGCTCTGTTGTAGCCCTTCGCCCACCTCAAACGATGCCACATTTCAGACGCTGACACCTTATTATCATTACTATCACAAAATTTCTGATAATCAGCTGATTTGGCTATTTGTATTGCCTGCCTTGCTTTTCGTGTTTTTTCTTCTAGTAATGAGAGATTTTCGGGAGTAGGGTTTCTCCTAAAATTCCCTAGGGCTAATCTACGTTCACTGACTAATTTGGAAATACCCGGATTCCAATATCCTTTCAGTTTAAAGTTACTATTCGGATAATTACATACTTTAATTAAAGGAATATTTGCATTTGCCGCATTATTTATTTGGCGGATGAAATGATCATATAATACCTGGACGTCGTTATCGCTAATAGATAAAGAAAAACTATTGAGCAAAGATTCCTTGTAACCTTTCCAGTCCGCTAATTTGTAGTTTCGCTTATTATTTATGACTACCTCCTCATTGTATTTGACTTTTATGTTGATAAACATATGGTCACTACCAAGATTCTCATTCATAACGCACCAATCGAAGTTAATAGCGATGTCCATCGATACAAATGATATATCAGGAGATGAACTTTGTAAGACACCATTTACTAACTTCATCCTGGTGGAGTGTCCGCTATTTAAGGAGAGAAAACCAAATTCTAACGACGAGTCAAATATTTGTTTATCTCTAGTATCGGTTTTGTATGACCAGTTTGTATGATGGGCAATAAAGTCTCCTGCAACCAAACAATTTTTAGGGAACCTAGAAAATATAGCATCCCAATCAGCTTGGGTTGTGTGAACCGAACTAGGACAATATATAAGTATTATGTGTTTGATACAGCTTGAATTATTTATTTTAATGCATATTATTATTTCGATGCCTGAATTGCTTAACTTCTTGAACACTTAATGAGTAATGTGTTAGTATAACGATCCCACCATACGAATCCTCTCTGTCGCGCCTAAAAAATTATAATTATTAAGATGAAAACGTACCTGTTCTCCCAGCCATGTTTCGCTTATTAATGCTATGTGTACCTTTTCTTGTAAACATTTAACATCGTCTAATTTCGGTTTTAAGCTCTGTGCATTCCACTGCATTATATTTAATTTTATGTCTTTATGTAAACAAGCCATAGAATGTAGAAATAATAGTGCCAAAAACATTTGTCTCTTTAACTAAGTTCAAAATGTACTGAAAACAATCTTGAAAAATTAAACTAAGTATTAATTTAACTTTACTGTCAAAAGTATTTTCCGATATCAATACTTCCTTCAATTTATG
This sequence comes from Sesamia inferens, assembly GCA_037179545.1. NCBI lineage: Eukaryota > Metazoa > Arthropoda > Insecta > Lepidoptera > Noctuidae > Sesamia > Sesamia inferens. The sequence goes on along the minus strand of CM073939.1, from coordinate 29,945,822 downwards.
TAAACTCTATTTTTCGCCTTGTGGACCCCTCTTTATTTTCCTTTGTTTCCTGTTGAATTGATAATACATCTACGGAATCCTGTGCAAAATTACGACTCTGACTTGACTTTTTTTTTTCTTTTTGTTACTAAATGATAGAATCTGCTGAGTCATCATACTTTCTTCTTTTGTTTCGTCGGTGTCCGTCCCATGAATGTTTGTTTGCGTCTCTGTGCCCAATGCATCTCTATAGGATTTTTTTTTATAAATATTACTCATATATTTTTCATTATAAGTATTTTTCTTCTCTTGCTGGCGCTCAGGTTGGGCAGCTTGCTGTTGCAAGTACATGGACAAGGCTTTTCTATAAGTATAATTGCTGTCACACATTGCGTTTCTCTTTTAAAAAAAACTGGGCATGATTTTTCAAGTGCCAAGGTACTCCTTGAAGATGTTAAGTGCTTTTTTTAGGTTCAAAAATATTTTTTTCCTGTACCTTCAGTACTTTCTATTTCTTGACAATATTTTTGGTAACAAAGTCAATTAAACAAATACAAAGAAAGAAAGAAATAAATAAAGAAAGAAAATATTTTATTCTGCACAAACAAAACGCACCTTACAACTAAATACAATAAAATATCAAACAAAATATAGGAAAATAATAATAATAATATCATCAAAAGTCTCGTATCCTAACATGCAAAACTAATAAAAATGCATAAGCAAAAAATGTTTACACAATATTATATATAATATTAATGATAAGCATTTAAATAGTTGTTTGTTTGTATTTGTATTGTATTTAAATGTTAATGGAATCAAAATTAAATAAGAAATAAATATTAAGTAGCCCAAACAAAACGCAGTTATTAGAATAAGACTTAGTAAGTAGTAGCCGTAGGAATGTATGTTTAACTATAACTAGGAATAAATATGTAGGTAGTCTGATAAACTGTTAACGCACGAAAGTGAAGCTTAGTATAAGTATAGGCTCCGATTATGTTGGAGGTAGCAGAATAAAAAAAAAAAAAAAAAAAAAAAAAAAAAAAAAAAAAAAAAAAAACATGCAAAACTATAAACAGAGTTAATTTGATGTCAACGCCAGAGTCATAGACCATATACGATGGAAGTGATAAGCACTACGTACAACGTAGTACTTATTACCTCCATGCCATAGGCATTAGACAGCACACATTATTTGACAATTCGAATTCGATCCGTCTGCGCTCACGACACTGGCTCACGTCAACAAACCAAACAACAACTTAAAAATACAAAAAGATAATTGAAGAAAGGAGTACAGCGTTGCTTTGAAATTAATGGCTAAAGACGAATTGGTTGGGGAAAATGATTTTTTCCTCCATGTATCTCAATGGTCTTTTATTGATTAGGCGTTCTATAACTTTGGAAATGGAAGGTAACACAATAAGACGATATGCACACCATTTGCTCCTAATTTTGTGAATTGGGTACCTATATGATGGTCTTCTTGAAGTACAAATGTGTAACGGTACCTACAACGCTACATGCGAACAACGCGTCATACTGACGTCACGTAGAAATATCTATATCTTAATCATTCATACATTGTATCGGGAGAGGCGATGCAATGTCGTCAGTGTGCGTGAGCCGCATTTCGTTTACTTACACAACTCGGTGAACTGCTTTTAATATATTTACGTTCTTAAAAGTTTCAATAACTTTATCAATCGTCATCAGGCCAATATACAATTTAAGGAGAAAATTTCATTTTCAACTCAAACTGTTTAAAATTTGAATTTCTGGAGCAAGCTCTTTAAGCTCAACATAAAGCCTCTGAGTGTCATTAAGAGTATCATCTCTATCATGTACATTGTCCTTATCTCATTAGTTTGCGAAAAGTACTCATCCAAAATATTCACAATGTTCACAATGTTGTAGTGTGAAAGTAACAAAAGGCGACTATTGGAAAACCACAAACAAAAAAAAAACTATTGGTAAGTCAACCAGAATATAATTTAAAAAAAATCTATGTTTTTGATGCAAAATACGAACGCTTCTCTGTTCTAAAGTGCGGTATGCAAGCGATACGCTACAAAGCTCCGTGGCGAGCGTGTGAAAATAACGCTATTGATGTTGATGTTAGTAGCGTCAGCAAGTGTGAAACTCCGGGCGCGCGAGGTATATCGGAAAGTCAACGGATTTGGATAGGTGTTAAGGCTCCGCTTTTGTTTATAAAATATACAAGTTATTTCTCGACATCTTTTAAGTCCTGGGTGTTCTTTTTTTTTCAATCAATGTGATGTGTGATGGGACGGTATCTCCACGTCGTTTATTAAGAAGTCAATGGATTCTAGCGCGTATATATAATGCTTACTTCTTAAAAGGAGTTTTTCTAAAAAAAACTCCTTTTGAGATAATACAGCTTAATATAGGTCAATAATAGATCGGAAATACATTAAAACCGAGAAAATTCCGACGACAACCGAAAACATCCGAATGTACCACGCTCATGAAATGCATGTCGTATATGAAAAAACGCTGTTTTCTGGCACATTGTGAATAATTCAGATGAGAAACGACGATGTAACCCGTGCCAGCCGAGTGCCACATGGAGCCGGCCCACGCGTTCTATGAAAAATGAAATAGACTTTACTGCGAGCGCGTGTATTAGTGATACACGCGCTCGCAGTAAAAGGGTTAGGTGATGCATAGTGGGAGAGCAACTAGTATTCAGTTTCAGTGTTATTTGTTGCGACTTCACTCCACACTCTATCTATATGCATCTACATTTTGTAGGTATATCCAGGTTTGTGTAAGACACTTTAGGATTGCAGGCTTTTACTTGTAGCTGGACCTTCATGAAATAATAGGTACCTACTTTACATTTACTGAATCAAAAAGAATAGCGGCATTCTTAATAAAACAGTCCACTCACAATATAATTTTTATTTTATTTAAGTATGCATTCACACATCACGTTTTCCTGATTTGATGAAACTTAGCAAAGTAATTCCACTGTTCAAATCTGGTAGTACAACTGATCCCACGAATTTTCGACCAATTTCGATATTACCAACTTTGAGCAAAATTTTTGAAAAAATAATTTTGAAACAGTTGTTGAGGCATTTTAACTTCCATAATTTATTGCACGTGAAACAATTTGGTTTTACAAAGGGTCGTTCAACTACAGATGCGGAAGTGGCGTTGCTAAAGAACATATTTGGGGCCTGGGAGGAATCGCAGGATGCTCTTGGTATTTTTTGTGATTTGTCCAAGGCCTTTGATTGCGTACATCATGATACTCTTATTAGGAAAGTGTACCATTATGGTTTAAGGGACAGAGCTCTCGACCTTCTGACTTCTTATCTGAATAATCGAATTCAGAGGGTTGATGTTAATGGCAAGATATCTGCAGGATCTGTGGTCACCGTGGACGTTCCGCAGGGCTCAATTCTAGGTCCATTCTTGTTTTTAATCTATATTAATGCTTTACCTCATCACGTGAGGGATAATCACAACATTGTATTGTTCGCGGGTGACACTTCTCTTATTTTTAAAGTCAAGCGTCAGCTAGCCAATTTTGACGAAGTTAACAATGCACTTTCTAAAGTTGTCCATTGGTTTAATGTAAATAACCTTCTTTTAAATGAAAAAAAAAAGTAAAGTCATTAAATTTTCTACGCCAAATATCAGGCAGCTAAGTACCAATGTTCAACTGAATGGAGTAGAGTTGGTCCCTGTCGAGTCGACAGTTTTTCTTGGATTGACTATTGACGCCAAGTTGCAATGGGGTCCTCACGTTGAGAAGCTGTCGGATAGAGTCAGTTCCGCCGCCTTTGTTGTTAAGAAAATTAGACAGATAACTGATGTGGATACAGCCAGAATTGTTTATTTTAGTTATTTTCATAGTCTTATGACTTATGGGATTCTTCTCTGGGGAACTTGTACGGACATCAATACCATCTTTGTTTTACAGAAAAGGGCTGTTCGAGCCATTTACAACCTTGGTCCTAGAGATTCTCTTAGAGAAAAATTCAGAGAGGTGGACATTCTGACTGTAGCTTCACAGTATATATTTGAAAATCTTATGTATGTACATAAAAATATGTAGGATTTTAAGAAAATAAGCGATATTCATAATATAAATACCAGGAACAAACACAATCTTGCTGTACATCACACTCGTCTCCACAGAGTAGGCAACTCGTTCATGGGTCAACGTATATACTTTTACAACAAGCTTCCCGTGGACATTCGAAACTTACCCATTAAACGATTTAAAAACTATATAAAGGCCAAACTTTGCAAAAAGGAGTATTATAAAATCACAGATTATTTAGAAGACAAAAAAGCTTGGGACTGAGCTGTTCGCTCTGTTAAGCATTGTTATTAAGCAATATGCGTAATTATAAGGTAAATTATTGTAAACATTTTCATTTTTAATGTCTGGACTTGAAAAAAGACGATGATCCCTGAGTTTGTTTCGACTATTTCTTCTCAGAGGTAGTCAGTTAGGAAATGCCGGCTTCATCTAGTTAAAAAAAAACATGACGTGTAAAAGTGATCGGTGATCCTACTTGCTTAACAAACGATTTCATTTCATTTCATTTCGTTGCAATGTAAAACTGATTTCTAACACCCTTGCTCGTAAAGCTGATGTAATTCCACCGGTTTTAAATATGTACAGCGGGCCATAACAAACGCGTGTGTTATCAAAACAAATAGTTAAGTTATAGTCCATATAAATTCCATAACAGCATTATTTGCCATTTCAAATAATTATGGACTGATCGCCGCCACATGGCTCCAGCCAGTGAGCAGCGCGCCGTTCCATATTTGAAATGGCAACAGTGTGCATTCACAGATTGAGTTTATTTAAAATAACGATGTCCTATTTAAAATAAACAATTTTGTATTTGTATTTAAATTTGTATTTTTTTTTTTTAAGCAGTTTATTCGGTAATTTAAAAACTTGGCTACATGCTCTAGCGTCTTTGACAACATTTTCACGCAGCTACGACAGAAAATAAACCTCGCGCCATTTTTCTCAAATTTTCTTTTCTTTGTGTATTGTGAACTTTCAAAAACGTTGAACTAATATATTGCTCTATTAATTCAACTACACCGGATTTACTAACAGAAGCGCAAACCGCCTGCGACATATCCAAGGACAGATACATAACCACGTATGAAAATTTCTTGAAGTGGAAAAACATTAAAAATGCCACGTCATTTTCCCAAAATGTAGTTTTGGCGTATTTGAATGAACAAGCTAGTAAATATAAGCCTAGCTCATTGTGAAAAATACATAATAATCTATACTGAAAAGCACCCTCAAGATGAAAAATGGTGTAGATATTAATTTATTCAAATCTCATTGCATTTTTAAAGAAACGCTCTGATGGTTATATAAAGACAAAATCTAAGGTAATGTCATCAAATGACGGAAAAGATGCTCCAGATAGCCAGTGCTTGGCAACAAAGGTCAGTTTGCCTCCTTATTTTATGTATCGATCTACCTACTGTACATACTCTTTTACATATTTTTAACGACTGTCTATAAGCTAAGTACCTATACCTTATCTAACACATTTTTATTTCTTTTCAGGTTGCGTTACTATTTGGTATTACTGGTGCATGCAGACGGTAAGAGCTTCACAATATTACCACAGAAGACTTTGAAAATCAAGGCAAAATGCCTTTAGTTAATATCCCAAACACTAAAAACAAAATACTCCGATCTTTTATTATCGACGGCCCATTTTATGGCGTGGTCAAAAAATATGAAGCTCTACGTACGACTAAGGCAAAAAAATAATCATTTCTTTCAGAATTACCAAAAAGGTAAAGGTACTGCGCAACCTATTGGCATAAATAAATTTGGTGCCATGCTTTGTCATGGCACCAAGGCCAGGCCAGGAAGTCGCCAAGTTTTTAGGATTGCTGGATGCTGATTGTTATACAGGGCACAGTTTTAGAAGAACGTCAGCTACATTACTTGCTGATTCGGGAGCTGATATATTGACTTTAAAGCGGCATGGCGGGTGGCGTTCTAACGCAGTAGCAGAATCTTATGTAGAAGATTCTATCCAAAACAAAGCAATTATAAGTGCCAAAATAACTCAGGCAATAAATTTGGATTCACAAACGAAGAAATTTTGCCCTGAGCCGCGCCCTTCTACTTCTACTAATGATATTTTTTTATTTACAACTAATGACCTATTACAATGCTCTCCTACCGCCTTTCAAAAAGTTTCGCCGTCTCCAACATTTACCCTAACACAAAGCAATGACATTATGAATAGTAATTATAATAATAAAAACATAATTCCAACTACAACTACGTATAATTTTAATAATTTTAATTTTACTAATTATTTTAATAATTAAAAATGAACATAATATAAAATACTTTTTTTTTCTGTTTCCTCGCAAGTGTATTAAAAAACGTCGTACGTTATACGTGCGTCTTGGTTATAACATGCTCGGCTCAATTACGCCCTCGCCTTCGGCTCTGGCAGAAATTCCGCCTCGCATGTTATAACCATCATTACGCACTAATATCGTAATGTATTATTACATCCGCCCAGTTAAAAACCAGCGTCAGGCACTAATTGTCTGGCATTTTTGGTGAACTGGACTTTTTTGGCTAGGCACACTCTCCTTCTCCGTATGAGAGGAGACCTGTGCCCGGCAGTGGGACGATAAAAGGGATGATGATGACACTCTCCTGCTATTTTATCTCATCTGGCTTTTATCATTTATATGTAATTTACATAATATGTCTTTTAGTCTGTGCTTCTCAAATATTTTTTTTTTTCTTACAGTAACCAATTATAGTAACCGTTAACACTTTCTCCGAAGTCATCTCGTTCGATACTGTTTACGAGCGTATAGACGCAGCGTGGCGCCATAATAACGCACAATCATGGCCATATTGCCGTGATTGTTGACCGAAATTTTGTGAACTATTGCCGTGATATTAGTGCACGCGTGGCTGGCCCGCGCTCACAGCCCTGTTCATAGGGCCTCTCGAAGCCATTATAACTTTCGGGGGAAGGGAGCGGAACTCATCAAAAACGTTGAGGGTTTGAAGGACTGTTTCATGATCACAATGATAATACACGTTTTAACAGAGTCTTTGATAGATCTTCATAGAGTTTCTTAACATCCTTCTTAAACGAATTCAAAAAAAGGAGGTTATAAATTCGTATGTATGTAAGCCAAATTTCAAGTGTATGTTTTTATGTTTGTGCGCGCATATTTCCGGAACTACAAGTCCGATTTCCGTAATTCTTTTTTTGTTGTACTATGTTGTGTTCAACTTAAGGAATACTATGAGTTTAATCAAAATCGATTCAGTAGTTTTTGAGTTCGGGATTTTTTTCGTATTGATGAGAACTTATTCTAACATGGGTTATGGCTGCCACTATTGTTATGAGGTGAAAAAGTAATTTTCGAATAGGCTATTTGACAGATTTATAATTTTTATATTGAATTACTTGGTTGCGGTTAGGAAAGTTCAGCTTGCCCGTCGAAATGTTAAAGATATTTCGGATAAACAAGTCCTTTATTCTGTGTACACTTGTGTGTAAGTAAACATGCTACACTGTCCCCGGTTCTGTTGTCCACAAACTAAATTCAATTTAAGTTCAGTGCATCTTTTTATTTATATTTCATTAAGACAAGGACAGCAGATAAAATGTCAGTTTAGACCTGTCAAATTAGTGTGCGTCTGACGTAAACTGGCGTATTTTTAGTCGCCATGTTTTTAAATCGCGTCTAAACTGTCTATGTAATAGGAGTTTTGGCGGGAAAGTCAAGCTTAGTGTCACGCTCGTATTTCATTGCGACTCTTAAAATTATTTATAGTGTTGTTTACTAAATAAAAAAGTGTGATTTATGTAGTAAAAAGTGCATTCAGTGAATAGTTCATAAAAAACATTGAAATATTGTAGCATAGTGGCCACATCATGACTTTACCCCAAACCCCTCCTAGTCGGCCTCACGTGGGAAACGAAAGAAGATAGGTTAGTTTAAGTTAAGCTATGCCTTGGCTTTTTCCGTTCAGAAGTACGAAAAAAAGAGAACCAAATAAAAAAAATCTCTGTGGAATATTTTAATTTGACAGGATTAAACTAAAATGTCATCTTCAATCCTTTTCTTATTGTAATAGAAAGAAAAAGATGCACTTAACTTAAAATTAGTTTAGTTTGTGAACAACAGAATCAGCGCCAATATCGTACTACAAACAAAAATATTATATTAATTCATATTTCATGTAATAATAATAAAATGATAAAACTCTCCCGACGACTGAACTGGTCGGAACCTCAACTATTTTTACAAATTTTTATCTGTGTTTTTTCGGCCAAAAACTCTGATAACGTGATTTAGAACTTTCCTAGATAATTTCATTATTACGTTGTTAACACACCTATTTTTACAAAATAACGTTTACTCATAATATAACTTAATTATGAGAGGAGACCTGTGCCCAGCAATGGGACGCTAAAAGGTTGATAATAATGAATGAAAAAATGATGATAACTTAATTACTTATTTATTTCTGAAATAGTCGAATTTCAACAGTAAAACAATAAAATAACTAGAAGCGAAACTTTTCAAGCGTCAGCGCCATCTAGTTTGTGCGCTCAACACTAATGTTCTCAAAAAAAAGCTGTTGTTATATTGTTGGACGGTTATGTATTTGAGTGTAGTCCCAACTCGGGAAAGTTTAGATTTTTTTCCATTTGCATTCCACCTCTGTACAGGAAGGCTCCTCGTTTCTTCTGTGAGACTACATAAACATGCCGACCGACTAGCATCTACTAGAGACAGGTTCTGCTGTCTGCTTTAGTAAAATTGGTCTCCATTCCAAAATCAGAAAATAAAAATCAGAAAACAAAAAAATGCCACAAATTGTTCCAAATATCGTTATAAACCTTCTAGAAACGCTAAAACACCAGGGCCTATAGCCAATGTAACATCGCTTCGTAGCGAAGCGAAATCGAATACCAAACCAACCAATGGCGGGAACGATTGACCACGTGATTTGTCGCGTCGCGTGGTCAATCGTTTTCGTTATTGGTTGGTTTGGTATTCGATTACGCTTCGATACGAAGCGATGTTACATTGGCTACAGGCCCTGAGAACACATAGAACGACAACAAGCGGTGATGCGCGTATGACGTCATCTTGACATTAGCCAATCTGGATCGTTTTACAATATGTGGCGCGAGAAACAAAAAGCCAAATATATTTTTGTGTTTTTGGATATATTGATTGTTATTATTTTTATTAAAACTCATTTAAATGACATAAAGAACCCTCATTTTATCCATTTAAAGCAAATAATCACAAAAAATTCATACTGTCTAATAGCCTATTTCGACTAAGACACTGAAAAGCATGAAATAAAAACTTTTTACAAAAAAATAAAAACCAACTTCAAAAAATACTTTAAAGTAAAAAAAAACGAGTGTGCTTATGACCACACGACTGAAGTGAAACTTCTTTCGCACCATCTGTATGTATATATATATATATATATGTGTGTACAATATATACATGTATACACATATACATATATTAATTTTCTATAAATATTTAAATTTATTTCATGCTTTCATTTATAAATTAATATTTTTGCATAGACATCCAATTAAAAAAAAAAAAAAGTGGATTCCCTCGGGGCCAAAAGGTCGGGCTCTTCCTCCTGAATCAGGGGACCCCAAACTCGGGTAGTCCACGACCTCTGGTTCCCGAGATAATCCACGGGGGGGTGAGGTAACTAAAGGGGGCGGGGGGGGTAGATTTCGTGGGGTTGCGGGGGGTAGGGGGGAGAGGGGTGAAGGGGAGAGGGGGAGTGGATTCCCTCGGGGCCAAAAGGTCGGGCTCCTCCTCCTGATTCAGGGGACCCCAAACTCGGGTAGTCCACGACCTCTGGTTCCCGAGATAATCCACGGGGGGGGGTGAGGTAATCAATGAGGGGGTCGGGGGGTGGTCGCAGCGTCATGTTCTCGAAGAAATTCATAGTTCTTAATCTATCAAGGTACTTAGCTTAATAATTGAGCTTATGAGGCTCGAAAGCAATTTGTACTTTGTGTCCAATTATCGTATTGTGACGATATCTTCAAACTTCTATACTTTCAATTATATCAGAAATGTTCAGCAAAAATATATAAAACAATATAAAGGCCAGAACAGAACGAAATTTATAAATTATTTGTGCTCTTAGGTAATCAATTGTTAACAAATCTTAAAAAGATCCAAAAAATATATATTGCCTTCGGCGAGATGCGAACTCACAACTTCATACTCGACTCAATTGTTAACAAATCTTAAAAAGATCCAAAAAATATATATTGCCTTCGGCGAGATGCGAACTCACAACTTCATACACGACATGTCACGCAATATTTACATGAGCCAACTCCTTGTTTGTAGTACAGACGAAATAGGATTATACTCTGCTTCCGTTCGCCTTGCCCGATTTTTTTTGCTTCATTTTTCGTAACGCTTTCGCGAGTTTACTCCCCAAGTCAAGCGTGCCTAAAGAAGTTTCACTTCAAAATAATTTTACTTTTGTGATGGCTCTAGAAGTCGGTGTCTCGATATTTCTGTTGTTTAGCTCGATACTGACTTCTAGAGCAATGACAAAAGTAAAATTATTTTTTAATATACTTTAATTTAAAATCAGCCTTAAGTGCAGTGTATGAAGTTCTTATCACAAAGCAGTCAAAAAACAAACAGTCAGCAAATCAAATTCAACCGTACACCTTAAAGTCAGAATTATAAAGTGCTACAAAAGCAATAAATTTTTACGACCCGGCCTAAAACCGGCCAAGTGCGAATCGGACTCGCACACGGTTCTGTACTATCTTTAAAAATGGCAAAACAATCACGTTTGTTGTCCATACAACAAACGTGATTGTTGCCCCCCTTAAATATTACATTTTTTTTATTTTTAGTATTTGTTGTATAGCGGCAACAGAAATACATAATCTCTGAAAATTTCTACTGTCAGCTCTAGCTATTACGGTTCATGAGATACAGCCTGGAGACAGACGGACGGACAGCGAAGTCTCATGAATAGAGTTCCATTTTCACTTTTAGGTACGGAACCCTAAAAAAAGCACCCTTGGGCGCTTGTTCAGTTCAACCATTTTTTACGCTTATTGTGAATCTAGTGTATAAGTGATCAATGTATCATGTTTGTCAAATTTCATCAAATGTTCAGTAGTTTTTGGTTAAAAACTAACAAACATATATGTACATACAAACATCGTCACAAACTTTCGCGCTTATAATATATATTACAACTGTGTATGTACATTGGATTGGACCACAAAGAAAAATGGATCACATAGTAAACTTTAATATCTTTCAAAGTACCTGACCCGGCTTAATGAAATAAAAACTAAAATAAAGATTATTTTAATAACTATGAAAATAAAATAAAAATGAATTTTAACATTTTTATTTTTAATAAATTTAAAACTGATAGAAATGTGTACTTTTCCAGTAATTCCTAAATATAATTTAGTTACAAATGTGTTTTTAACGCGAATTTTAATACTTCGTGTTGCCTTCACGAGCTCTATTAGGTTTTGAGACGATATTGCGGAATACCTGTACTGCGATTCCTTTATTAGGGCCTCTTTCAGTTCGCGTCGCCTGGTTGGTGACGGATTCCGCTCCCGTACACTTCGTCCTCGCTCGTCCCATTCATGTTCAATGAGGTTGCGGTCGAGGCTGCATGCTGGCCACTCCATATTCGAGATACCTATTCTCGAAAATAGTCAAATCATGTCTGAGCTCTGTGCAGACGAGCATTGTCTTCCATAAACATGGTGTTACGACCAACAAAAATATTTAAGCGAAGCGCTTAGGCGCTTCTATTAGCACCATGCAGATCGCGACATTTTTTGACAGTGACGTGTCTCAACCGAAAATCAGTGTTTAATAAGCGACAGACCAGTCAACATTACTTTTGTTGTATCTTTGTATTTTTTCTCTAATATAAACCCAAAGTACAAGAATCTGGCTGTCTCATTTTCTAAGTCCTCGAAAGAAGACCTGCGCATTCATTTGGTGACCCCGACGTGATCAACTTCGACTTGGTACGAATTCGCCAAACGGTTGTCACACAAATTCAAACTGAACCTAAACCGACATATCTTTCAGGAATTGCCAGTATCCAGCTGCAGCGACTATTTCCGAGGGAAGTGCATCCATCCTTTCTATTTAATTATAATCTTTTCTACTTCGATTTGCGTACAAGTAAAACTTGTAATGATTTTATGTACCACCTACCTACCCGTCGAGTTTTATTAATTTTCATATTTTATAAATAATATACAATATTTGGTGCATCGCAGTTCATTTGGTACTTAAATAATAGTGATTTGTCCAAAGATAAGTTTCATTAAAGCATAAATTTACATTGTTAGCGACCGAAGAATTGCAACAGTAATATGTCCGATGGGGCCGACGGGTTCTCGAGTGGCGATCACGCATCGCAAGACGCAGCGTGGGTAGGCCCCCGACGAAACGGGAAACCGCTGGATGCGGGAGGCGCAGGACCGGTCTCTCAGATCTCGTTTGAATAATATTTAGTGCCTTTATTGGGGGGTAAAGAAACAAATGCAGTACAATTGAATAAGTTACGTTTGCGCTCGAGTAAGATACGCGATAAATAAATTGGAAAATTCATCTCACACGGGTCGCAAAATTATTCTTAGTTATACATATTTGTCACTAGCTTTCCGCCCCCGGCTTCGTCCGCGTGGAATTCGGTTATATTGCGCTTTTTGATTTCCCTCGAGAACTTCATTTTCAATAAAAGGTAGCCTATGTTCTTTCTCAGAGTCTAAAGATTGTCTGTGCCAAATTTCATCAAAATCGGTCGTGAGGTATAAGCGGGAAAGCGTAACAGACAGACAGAATTACTTTCCCATTTATAATATTAATATGGATTAATACATGAGAATAATATGATTGACGATATCAACAAACTCCACTACCTTACGTCTTACTTGGTGGGGTCGGCAGGTTATGTCATTAAATCAGTTACCGTATCGTCCAATAAGTATGTCATCGCTTGGAACTTACTTTGCGAGCGATATGACAATAGGCGTTTCTTATCATCGTTAACTAAGGAATCTCACAGTGGCATTCGTAATCTAATTGATACATTATCTAAAAATTTGAATGCTTTGTAATCCTTAGTCGAACCCACTGATAAGTGGGATACTTAAGTTATTTATTTGGCCGCCGCGAAATTAGACAGCGTCACGCTTAGGAACTGGGAGGAACATAATAGTGATAGGGACTCGCCCACACTAGATATCTTTTACTCATTTCTTCGTAAACTTATTTTTAAATAAATAAATGCTTTATTTCGACCAACAATTGTTTACATATAATAAATAATAAATAGTGGGAAATGTTGAATGATTTTAGAAACTATGAATGATAATAATGTTAACAAGGTTAACAAACGTGACAGTTTGCCCAATATGAAGTCCTTTATTAGTTCATCGATCGAATCACATTCTCCTTTCGCTCAATGGCCTGTCTGTAATTAGAATCATAGATTATACGAGTGTAGTACATTTAAATCATTACCAATTTCTGAAAGAATTTCGAAACTTACATTGTTAAAGTTATGTACCAATTTTTTTCGTAAGGGCCATCAGTCATATTAGTGTAAAATTGGTAGTTGCAGAATTTGTCACAATAAACATAACACTTTAATACATAAACAAAATTCTGTACAACACATTCCAAATAATCAGGAATCAGCTGTTAACAGTGGTAATAAGAACTTAACTGTTCCTCTCAACAACTCCGAGGCGCCAAGCTCAGTTCAGTTTCCATGGCTTCGACTTCTATCAACCAAACTCTTCTTCCTACTGCTTTAGTCAAGATAATAAGTAACGGAAAAACGTTTATTCTAAGATCATTACTAGATTGTGGCAGCCAATCTTCATTTGTCACTAACCGAGTTCAATGTTTAACAGTTTCACCAAAATATAATTACGACTATCACTGCGTTTCAGGTATAGGTAGTACTGTACTGGATGTTATAGAGCTTTATTATTTAAATCTCAGTTCGTTATATAATTCGTTCAGTGTGCGCGTTAAATGTTTTGTGTTACCTTGCATCACCGATAAGCTGCCCCGTGTTGCAGTGCATATACAAAATTTAGACTTTCCGTGTTATGTCCAACTTACTGATCACAAATTTTTTGAGCCTTCTAACATTGATCTTTTGCTGGGCGCTGATGTATTCTGGGACCTTCTGGGACCAGACAGATTACTTTAGGTCCTCAATTACCGATATTGCAGGAGACTCAGTTGGGATGGATTGTGGCTGGCCCGATAGCGGTTCTTCGTAACAAACATAATTTTGAATTGCATTGCCATTTATCTCTAGATATTAACCAGCAGCTTTATAGGTTTTGGGAATTAGAAGAGGTCCCTTCTAATGACAAACATAGTACTGTTGATAATTGTAAAAAATTATTTACTAGCAATACTTGGTGAGACACGGTAGATTCAGTTTTCAAATTCCTCTTAAAGAATATATCCAAAGTTTAGGTGATTCTTACAACATAGCTGAAAAAAGATTATTGCAATTGGAAAACAAATTTAAACTAGATCTAAAAAAGCAACGGCATTTATAATTGATTTTGTGGCGTGATGAATGTACTCATTCAATCAAAATATTCCAATTAAATACCTACTATCACAAATGGAACAGTATCAGCACCTTACCTTAATACTAGATGTTTACTTCAGCTGTCCAAAAAATGACAAAATCCCCTTATGGGAAACGTACCTTCTAGTAGAAATACTCCAAGTCAGCAGTTCCATGTTAGTGGTGTTGATTTCGGCGATCCATTTAATATTACAGATCGCATAGGTCTCCGCTGTCGATTATCAAAATGCTCTTTATGGCTGTTTTTTGTTTTAGAACAAAGGCTGTGCATCTTGAAGTGTCTAGCGATTTAACTAAAGATTGTTTTATTTCATATCTGCATCGCTTCATTGCTCGCAGAGGTAAGCCTCTGAAATTATGTTGCGAATATTGTACTAATTTTGTCGGTGCAAAAAACGAAATAACAGCTTTTTACGGGACAGTGAAAGCATACGAGGTTAGGCTGCTGAGGAAGGGATAAAATTTCAATTTTCTCATCCTTATTCGCCCCACTTTGGGGGACTTTAGGAAGCCGGTATCAAATCTGTCTTGTAGCACATAATTCGTGTACTACGCGATAGACATTTTACATTCAAGGAATCACCAACTTTAATTTCGCAAGTCGAAGCTACCCTTAATTCCAGGCCCTTAACTCTTCTTTCATCAGATCCAAGTGACCTAGATCCTTTGACTCCTGCGCACTTCCTGATCGGTAAACCACTTACTGCACTACCTTCAGACGACTTGATGAACGTGAACCCACATCGTCTCGACCGATACCGACTTCTAGAAAAAATGCGACAAAATTTTGGGATCTACGTAAGATCTGTAAATATTTACCTGTGTTAACAAATAAAATGATTTGATTTGATTTAATCATTCGGAAATAAAAGTAATTCAGTGGGCAGCAAGATCGGCTGACTTAAACCCCATAGAAAATATTTAGGGTTTAATGGTGCAAAGTGCTCGGAATGAGAGATGACAACTATAAACGTTAATTATTATTATTTTCATATCTCTCCGCTGTACCCATCCGAACTTCAGACTTCGGTATCTCACTCCCAAGAGATTTTAGCTTCAGAGCCGTGTCATTTTATTTTATTGGCGTAAACAATAGTAGTTTAGGACACTGTTACATAATGAGGGATATTATGCGCGAGTGTGAGTTTAAAAAACGAGCGAAGTGTGTTTTTTAATAGTATCACACGAGTGTGTAATACCTAATTATGTACAGTTTCATGCACTACTTTATCTAATCTCATACATTGTATTGAATATATGAAATAAAAGATAGAGACTGATACAGTTTATTCATTGGTTATTGTAAGTGTTAACATTTTGTATATTGCAATTATGAAACTGAATATGGAATTGTGTTGCGTTGGCGTTAGACGCACTCGCACTTGGTGTAGGTGCAACTGGTACATTGTTTAAAGTACTCTTTAGCATTGAATACTTAGACCACATCGACAAACATTTAAAACTTTCAGACAGTTCTTGAAAATATGCCAATAGAACATTTTCTGAGAACGAAGTAGCACTTTTATTAATTTTCCTTGTTAAAAAAATTTTGATAACATTTATCGTATAATTTTCTAGACTTAATTGGTAGTAAATTAAGACTGACTGCTGTCGCAGCCTCTAAAATATCGGGCGGCGTCAAATTTTCTTCACTATCACTTGACATTTTAAGAAACGATAATAATCAATTATGTGTCCAGCGAAACACAACAGCGACTTGCAATGCAAAGAAACGTATTTGGCACCCTGCATCACCACGCATGCGCCAAAGCGCGCGCAGCACAGATAAAAAATGAAATAGTGCTGTCTATGGTTTGTAATCTGTACGGTAATGAAAAAAAAATATTATAACATTATTTTGTTAGAGAAATAATGTTATAATTTAATTTTTTAATATCCTTTCGATATACTATTGGTAAAGTACGTCAATATAAACTCCTTTTTCGTTTTATATTTTTAATTTTTTGGTATGAGAGTAGATAAACAATTTTATCTACTCTCATTACCGTACAGATTACAAACCATAGATAGCACTACATATTTCATTTTTTTATCTGTGGCTGCTCGCGCTTTGGCGCGTGCGTGTTGATGCAGGGTGCAGAATTTTAGCGCCAAATACGTTTCTTTGCATTGCGAGTCGTTGTTGTGTTTCGCTGGACACATAATTGATTATTATTGTTTCTTAAAATCTATGAGATTAGATAAAGTAGTGTATGAAACTGTACATAATTAGGTATTACACACTCGTGTGATACTATTAAAAAACTCGCTTCGCTCGTTTTTTAAATTCACACTCGTGCATAATATCCCTCATTATGTAACAGTTTCATAAACTATTATTACATTACATGATAAATTTAGGTATAACTACAGTGCTTTCAACAAATGCACAATCCACTACGTTTCCATAAATTACTAAGGTTTTAAGTTACAGAGCTGGATGCCATACAGGGACAAGATGGATTCTTTGTGAACCTTTAGCACATCTCTGATTTCAACCTATGTTTTAAGGAAATTTGTGTCAGCCGATCAAGTCTTTCATCAACTTAGAGACGTAGTCGGGAAATTCCGTTCTCCCCTGTGCCATTCAAATCACTTAGACGGTTGCAAAAAAAATATTTTCAGCATCGTTTTTTTTTCATGCCTCGAGGTCAACGAGTATATATTATCTGGGGAAAAAATTGATAATTAAAATGAATCCCGTGTTTATAGTAAGTAAATATAGCAGGTAACACTACAATTACAATACCAGAGCACCAAAATATATTATATAGGTACATATTATGCCTTGTATACTTGCGTGTACTTTATCTCAAAATCTTATGGCGTTATCTTATTACTTGAAAGGTCGTAAACCTAAACAGGTTAAGATCACAAGTTATATTGAAACATGTACCGGAAACCAGCTGCGAATGAATATCATCATTTAGTATAATGTTGTAAATGTCACAGTATTTTGGCTAGTGTTCGCAAAGTATACATCGTGAGTCCTGTGGGACTCGTACATAACCCGGGAACCAACCTAGCTGACAGTGACACCGTATCGGAAACTTACAGAAGATCCACTCCTCATAGCCCTGTCGAAGAGTGGTTAACATGACGAAAAACTGATAACTAAAAGCAAGAACTTGTGCTTAGATGTGGCGCACGACTATCAAATCTTAGGCGCCTTAGTATAGTTAACAGGGATAGACAGAATGTTTTTAGGCGTGAGTTTGAAAGATCGTGGGTCCACATGTCATCGTATATTGCAGGTAGAAGTTGACCTTCTGCTCGTGTTCTGTGCGTGCGTACCTGCGCACTTAGCGAGTAGTTCCCCAGCGCCGGATGACTAGCTCAGTGCGCATCTGATCACTAACTAATGGCTTTTTACAATTCCTACTGACAGTCGGAGCGTGCCAGACAAAGAGACGCTAACTCTCGCGTGTGGAAGATAAAGAAGCTGCGGGCGTCGTGTTCATCAACGGTAACCATCTCTGGAAACTAGAAACTTGTGCTTTATGTAGGTTACAAACTTGGCAAGCTCACGTGTGACAAATGTATCTAGTAAAACGAGATTGTTGGAATTGAACTTATTTTACCAATATTATTCAGATTAAATTAAAGTTAAGAATTGAACATATTTTATGTTTTTAATAAAACAACGTTCTATTTGTATTGCACATCATCGTCATCATCTGAGGGTATAATCCCGGTTGCATCCGCGGCTTTCGCGTTGGAGTCCGGGATCCACTTGTATTCCACAGTGGACCGCAATCTATTCACTTCTACAGATCTGAAACGAAAACCGCTAAACTGTTAGTCACTAGTCTAGGTATAACGCATACAAATATACACACACACACACACGTGCACCTGCTCACGTACATGTGCACATATACGTGGTAAACGCACACATAACATGTAGGTGGAAGATTTACGCGCACAAACGACAGACCATTGTAGAATTCAATTATGGAAGAAAAACCGGCCAAGTGCGTGTCGGACTCACGCACAAAGGGCTCCGTACCATTGATTTATGAAATTGAAGGATTTAATTTATTTGTATGAAGGATTGCGCGGTAGTAAGGGGTTAACGATTTACGAGGTATTAAAAAAAAACTATTTACTAGATCTCATTCAAAACAATTTTCGTTGAGTTTCAGTTCTAAGTATGGGGAGCAACCAATATTTATTATTATTATTTTTTTTTGCATCAAAATCTTAATGCGGTTCACAGAAAAAAAAAACAGAAATATATGGCTGTGACATACGGACGGATAGACGGACAGACAGACATGACGAATCTATAAGGGTTTCGTTTTATGCCATTTAGCTACGGAACCTTAAAAACCGTGGCTACTACGCTCCACAATGCATTTCCGATGAATTCGATACCGAGACCGACACCGAGACCGGTAGCTTTGTGATTGTTTGCGTACCACTCGGGACCGGAACCGGTGTAACATTGTATTTGTACTGCTGGGTTTATTTATCACTGACAGAGGCTTACTTTATACAACTTGTTTTACTACCTAAAACAACATGATGGAAGTGTAAAGTTCACTATGTTAACATAAGAGGCGTATCAACAAAAAAATCCAACAAAAATACGTAGGTATCTAATAGTAAAAATATCTAAATCAAATACGACACGACTCCAATTATAATTGTTTGTGGACCAATTCAACCCTTCCAATAATTGGCGATATGTGGGTGTTATAGACACTTCAACCTGACCCTATAGGGAATACCAATAAGCGTAATGTTATTACTGCCTACTAATATCCTACCAATCCTAATAATATTATAAATGCGAAACTTTGTGAGGGTATATGCATGGAGAGATAGATGTTTGTTACACAGTCACGCAAAAACTACTGAATTGATTTGGTTAATTTAACATATAAGACATTTTGAACCCAAATAAACCCGCGGGATCTTAACTTCTGCGGGTAAGATCGCGAGGCGCTGCTCGTGTTGTACACTTGAACGTTTACATATGTGGACTATTTGATAGAAAGCAGTTAAACATGTCCTGTATGAGTACATAGAGAGTACAAGTGATGGCCCAGGCAGCAGGCAGCGGGCAGGCCGGAGCACGCCGCGCTCCGCCGCGCCCGCACTAAATCAGAGCCGCGCCACAAGCCGTAACTGTCGCGGTACCTCTCGTGCCCACCTGCCGGCACACTTTCCTTACTTTACTTTACAAGTCAGCTCACTACTCACGGAGACTTGCAAAGTGCTGGGCTTGATATTAAACCGCAATTTGCTCTTTGGATTGGAAACTAAACAGAACGACGTTTAAAGTGATAAGTAATTTAGACGAAGTAATTTTTATGTTATGGAAATTCAAATAATTCGGTAGCCGATCTGTTGGCACGTGGTCACTACCACCTGCAGTACCAGAAACATCGCGAATGCATTACAAGTGACACCCCGGTGGTACCGCGAGCACTTTCGCGTGTCGCTATGTTATAATTATCATCATCATCATCAACCTTTTTACAGTCCCACTACTGGGCACAGGCGTCCTCACATACAGAGAAGGATTTAGCGTAATCACCACGTTTGCTCATTAATCAGTCATCTGTGTCCAAGATATACTAAAAAGTTACATTGGTACTTGCCTGACCTGGAATCGATCCCGCACACTCATACTTGAGAGGCTGGTATATTAAGCACTAGGCCACCACGACTATATAATATATGTTTTAGTTGTTTTCATTAGCAGGCGCAAGAAGGTCGCTACATGTAAAAAATGTAAAGATATACATCTGCTAACGAACCAAATCCTTAACGAACTTAAACATGAACACATTCAAAAGATAAATGTCTACGAATTTACTTATAACTTGTTCTGCCTACAATGATCTGCGGAAGACGTGATTACTTTCCGTCTTTACAACTCACTCTGATTACAAAGTTCATGTGGATTATGAAACATAATAATAACAACATTAATTTACTGAGTAAAATCCGCTTCGCTCACACACACGTACGCACTTTGCGAATCCTCTCCAAGCTTCTCTCTGAAAATAAATAATTTACGAAGTCACTTAAGGCGAAAACGTTGGCTCACCTAAAAACAATACATACATATGTACTTATAAGGCTTATTCTAAATCTTGTAAGGAGTTATGAAAGACGGGACGGCTGCCACTTATCCTCGATATTGGGCTTAACAGCGGTCCTGGGCGCGTACACTATGGCGACACATGACACGAGACACCTACGACTACGAGCACTATACGACACTTCACGACATACAGCGACTCGGACACAGAGTATCTAAGGACCAGTAGGTCCACACTATACTCTATGGTAAAGCGGAGGCTATCACTTCTTTGATCGACTCGGTGCATGGGTATCCAATAAACGTTGTTTGTTCGAAAATCTACGAGTTAGTACTAGACAAAACGTGTTGGTTTTTACAGCGGCTATATCAGTTGTATTCACCTTAGAAACCTAAGTGATTTCCTATTTATAACACGGTGCTAGTGACACTTCTGTAGCTGTATATTCCGCATTACAAGACCTGTTTAGATACGGTTAAGTGCTGTGTACTGAAGTCGAAAGCTATCTCAAAATGTTAATAGCGCTATAAAGTTGGTTTCTTTGAGCTAGCCGGCAGCCGGCGAGCTCGCTTCGCGAACATTTACAAGTTGACAAAGACCGGCTTTGTTTTGCGATGATTACGATGATATGTTTGTGGAGAGGGGAAGCTTGTGCTGTCGGGTGAACGCGACGGGAACATTCATCAAGTATAGATAACTGATGACTGGCAGATTCAGGAAGGATGGTATTCGCGAACTTCACAAAATATACCAAACACAATGCATTACATTACATTACCTTATTTGTTATGTTAAGTAAGTTCCAATACCTTCACTATCTCCTAAGACATCCCAATGACATTCAGTGAGGATAACTAACATAACTTTTATACTAACTTCCCCTATAGCGAGTCGGTGCAGCCTCAGCATCCGTTAAACGGTTATGCAAAGAGCGGCTCGTACAAAAGGTAAACAATTTTGCATATTTCAGGAAAATCGTCTCGTTCAACTGATGCTCAAAGTGTAGAATTCCCACAGTCCACTGGAGCTTGCATGAGCCTGAAGCGATCACGTATCGTGTATGTCTCACATAATAACATGAAAGAATAAAGCCTAAGCTCACGAGTGTTTCTGGAACAGGAAAACTACTTTAAATATATTAGCTTAGCGTGGTTTGTGTGGACTGTGACTCAAATCGCAAATATATAAAAGGTCAATTGCCTCATTAAAAATGTTCAACAGAAAGTCGCGATATCATCACAGCGACAAACAAATTGTGAAAAGTGTAGGGAAATTACTCAATACTTAGTTGCATTTCATAATGTGTACATAAAGATAAATTTATTGGTATCGAATCGAAACAAACACCATCGAAGTAGTTAACATTTTGGCAGATTTAAACTGAGATGAGACAGTGAATATTTTTGTATTTGGCCCACAATCTGTTGCTGTGAACTTATCTATGTATGTTATGAGAACACAATATAATTGTGTGTCATGGGTATGCATAGAGACTGATGCAAAATTGAAAAAATGACAATAAATTATATGAAAGTATTTGTCCCTTAAGGATGATAAGTGATAAGTATTCTGGAACAAACTCTTAGCCTAGTACCTATTTAATGATTCAATGCTAGCATCACTTTGCCCCAAGTATGTTCACTAAGCTGTTTGCGCCAAAAACAGTGAATCTCCTCAGAATTTCTAGCTCATTTAATATTCCGTATTTTTAAGAAAGCGCTGTTCAGTACTTGAGCCCGTTGGTGTATGATCGTGGCTCTACTCAGCCCAGAGATATGACGGGGAACGCTTTAGAATAATCAACCTTTTATGCCGACATTATGGCTAGAAAACTTGTTGCTTTTTAATATTAACGCTGCTTAACTTTATACAATAGACGTTTGTTTTTTTGCCACTTAGCTAATCAGTATCACATGATATCAGGGAGAGTTTCGGAAAGACTCGTTTAGCAGTTTCGCACCCGCCTAACGACTAATCTCTTGAACTTTGCTAAACTAACACTTTGCTAAACATTCTAACTCAATCAAACTCAAGCACTCTACTATACAAATGACTCAACTCAACACTCGACTACGCTCTTCCACTCAGTAACTAAGACTCAATAGTCGTGCACTCGACGACTCGTTCTTCGGTCACTGGAACACACATTACATCTAACATACTGTTAGGCTAATGCTGTGGTAAGTTTGGCGTACTGGTGGCGAGCTATACAAAACGTGCTCATTATAAATCATTTGGTTATTAATTAGAAAAACTAAATATATCTGTCAGCTAAACAGACACGTAAATAAAATACAACAGTAAAAACAGGTTATTTCTTTCAATGTAGGTCCCCTCGAAACAGCTTCTTGTGTTAAAGTTTAGGGTTTGACTCCAGTATCAGTTTGTTAAAAATATCGTTAATTTCCAAACATTTTCAGATTGTATCCTTGAGGTGCACCGACCGCCTTCAGCTATGAGCTGAGATTTCCTCGAACCTGAATTTTGGGTGATTTGTTGAGTCCAAAGTCAAGCTGGCTGCCAAGAAACGTGGCGTTATTGCAAAGGTCTGGTACTTCACACCAGGGCAGCTCAGGTCCGTTCGTATCAGGGGGCACTGTACCAGGAGGCTGGGGGCTGAGTGTGGTGATAATAATCTAAGGAGGACATGGGAATAACTGTACCAGGAGGCTGGGGGCTGAGTGTGGTGATAATAATCTAAGGAGGACATGGAAGTAAATGTACCAGGAGGCTGGGGGCTGAGTTTGGTGATAATAATCTAAGGAGGACATGGGAGTAACTGTACCAGGAGGCTGGGGGCTGAGTGTGGTGATAATAATCTAAGGAGGACATGGAAGTAAATGTACCAGGAGGGTGGGGGCTGAGTTTGGTGATAATAATCTAAGGAGGACATGGGAGTAACTGTACCAGAAGGCTGGGGGCTGAGTGTGGTGATAATAATCTAAGGAGGACATGGAAGTAAATGTACCAGGAGGCTGAGGGCTGAGTGTGGTGATAATAATCTAAGGAGGACATGGGGGTAACTGTACCAGGAGGCTGGGGGCTGAGTGTGGTGATAATAATCTAAGGAGGACCTGGAAGTAAATGTACCAGGAGGCTGGGGGCTGAGTTTGGTGATAATAATCTAAGGAGGACATGGGAGTAATTGCGGGACTAAGAGTAGGCATAACTTTTTTACTATTCATTCTGTTTTCCTATATGTTTTTTCCCCTGTGATTAGGTATTAGATATATGTTTGTGTTATTAGGGGTCTACAAATACATGAATATGTTAAATACGATGGAACTTTTGTGATAGGTAAATATAATAGTTTAATGACAATTCAATTCCCATGATATAATAATTAGGTCGGCTTATATACAGTTTATTACGATAAAAATGTCGTATTAAAATTCGTCTTATGAAATGTCGTATATACTAAGTAATACTAATAGATCACGTCGTACAAGCCATGTCAACAATGGCAACTTATTATTATTTCAGAATTTAGTGGCGATGCTAGATATAGCTCCCACTGTTCATTAAGAAATATGAATATAAATTGAATAAGTTTCGTGGAGATGCTCAGAATGAATACTTTTATCTCGTCGTAACTAGTAAACTTTCTGATGAAACCGCGAACCTAGTAGGAGATCGGAAACAAATACGTAGCAGAGTCAAGCCGACAAGGACATTTACGGAAAACTATAGTAAAAGCCCCTAAAGATTACATACATCTCAAAGTTGAGAGGCAACCCCTAATGCAAAGCTAAGGTAAATACCCAATAAGTAAACTAGACAAAAAAAACCCATAAACTCAACCCGCCAAAAACATTCTGTAAAAAATTGTCAAGACTCGCTGGAGCTGCTTGTTTATTTCTAAAAAGTAATGAAATCTAGACAAAGTCGTGTCAAGTTTAAGGCTCCTTTCTGCGATTTCTTCAATATTATTATAGTTAATACTAGCTGACCCGGCAAACGTTGTTTTGCCATATAAATAATAAAAAAAATTTGGGTGTGGACTACCCCTAACATTTAGGGGGATGACAAATAGATCTTGGCCGATTCTCATAGATACCGGATAAGCACAAAAAATTTCATCAAAATCGGTCGAGCCGTTTCGGAGGAGTTTAAGTTCGAACACCGTGACACTAGAATTTTATATATTAGATTGTGTGACTTGGCCGTTGAATTACATTTGTAATTTGCAAATTAGGCTCAGTTTCTATAAATATAGTATATATTAGAGTTACCTCAGCTAAAAGGCAACTTCTACACGTTGCTACCGCACAGTATGCCTTCTATGTTCGCGAGCGCAATCAGAGTGGAAAGTACTAATCAGAGTAGAAATCCCCGAAGAGTTGGTTAAGGCTTATTATTAATTTGCAATATTTCCAAGACTCACTTGCTCTCGAGCACTCTAAAGGTTTTCCATTGTGAAGCATCATATAATTAGCACGCACAGCAGGAGACGTCTCATACAAACGGAGGAGTAACCTTGTAGACTCATACAGCACGAGAGATTCATTCGGCATGCGACTGTGTGACATACTTGGAATTACACTACACATAACACATTATAATAAATTATGCAAGTTATTCGTCTCAGCTTGTCGTATACGAAACACCACTAGCCGCCACCACCACCACCTATGGAAAAATTGTCCTAACTGCACTGAAATAACAACGGGTATGTTGTTACGTACTCCAAAATTTTTATAAATACTGAATGTATTTATAACACAGTTATCCTGTCTAATTTTATCCTGCAAAAAGGAATCCTCAGAGCGATATACATATGGCTTTCAGAGATGATATTGTCTGAGGGAATTATTCAAAGAGATTAATATCCTGACGGTGCCTTTTTATCCGCAATGCCGCCTGATGGTAAGCAGTGATGCAGTATTTGTTATATATAAAACACACTAGTTTGTTAAGCCTCTTTTGACTCTAGACTTGAAGATACAATTTTAGTCAGACGGATTGACAGGAGCAGGCAAATTGTTCTGTTCCTTCGATGTACGTGGTATAAAAAGAGGCGAAATGCGTCGTCGGACGACGTAAGGGTGGTTACTTGCCGTACGACATCACTACACTATATAGAATGCCAGCAGGCTGGACCTGTAGAACTTTGGCAATACATCAATGAAAACATCATGTATGTAAGAAAAAAATGAATCTTTTCAGTAAAAAAGGTGAAAGACTTGCTAAAGTAGATTCATCCTTCATCAGGTACTGTTTAAAATGTTTTAATAAAATTTCTGCGCACTAAATGAAGCGAAATTTAAATATTGTATTAAACGCATACTATGTAGCCAGGCGTATTATAAGTTAGGGGATTTCTTCGCTGACAAAAATGCTTAGCTCAACGTTGATCCTATTCCACAGGAGAGCATAAACTCATTAATATTTGGAAACATCGCATCTTAGTAAGTAGCGTCACTTCCTTATCTTCTCTCTGGTTCTGTTAATATTTTGGGAGACTAAACCAGCTACGTAGCAGGTCCTAAAGTTATCTGTATTACTATTAAGAAGATAAAACAGTAATCGGTATGCTCTTAGCTTTCCGCAGTCATCTAGGAACCCTTATAGTTTCACAAAGTTTGTCTGTCTGTCTGTTTCTATGTCCGTCCGCGGACAATCAAAGTGAAAGTTAATACTAGAAAGCTGAAAATACCATAGTGTATACCAATCACTCCAACAAAGTGGTAAAAAAAAAAGTTGAAAAAGATGTTATACAGTAAAAAAGTAAAAAAAAAAAACGAGTGTGCTTATGACCACACGACTGAAGTGAAACTTCTTTCGCACCATCTGTATGTATATATATCAGTGGCGAAGAGTCCATACAAGCCGATTCCCACCGGGTTACCTTTCAAAAATCAGTTCCATATTCATACAAAAGTATTTACATTCTATTTCATTAACAAAGTATTATTAATCAAACGCCTGCGCGATTTACAATAGCAATAGTAATTCTTAGCAATACCCTAAGTATCACATTTCATTTTATAGTCGTAAATTAATCAGCGCTTCAATTTTTCGTACTTTACATTGAAGGCAACTCGAGGAATCACGGCTTACCTCGGTCAACGTTTTACTATGCGGCGAAAAGAGAGAGCGTGTCAGACCATCTCTTTCTAATTCTCGCTAACCGTCGGTAAAACTTGATAAATATGAGGCTACTCGCGGGCGGCTTATAGTACTCTCCTCTACTCTATTAGAAAGAGACAAATTAACCACGCCACTACGAGCGTTTGAGTTCACCGTCAGTATGTGTTTCTCTATACTACCTAACCTACTGATGCGTGAGTTTTTCGTTTATTTTTAATATTTGTGTTATTTAAACTATGACGGATTCTGTAAGGTAATTTAATCGCAGATTTGGTTAAATACTGTGGATTTTGTTTGTTATTATGGCTTTAATTCATATAGAGTGCTGTTCAACAGATTACATGCTTACAAATGAAACTTCATTTTCAAAACTAAGTTATGCATACAAGAAGCATGTTATTCAGTTAGGTCGAGCACTCCCACACATGATTATTGATTGCAAAATGCGAGATGGATTTTTTAAACATTTTCACGCGTCGTTATATGATAAATATACATGGATGACAGGCAGTTGCAAACTGAACAAAATGTTTTGTTTTCCGTGTTTGTTATTTTCTGATTCGAAATCTGTTTGGAGCAGTACGGGTTTTACGGATATTAATAATTTGTCTAACTCAGCCAAAAAACACAAAAGAAAACAAAAAACAGCCATCAAATAATTTGCTTAATAAAATGAAAAGTAATCCCAATTTTTATAATAACATTTTAGCTCATTTTGTTAAAAAAAACAGACGCATTGCATTAGAATATAAATAACGTTGTGATTGTGTATAATTTGCTTTATTTTTGCTTAATATTTTTGTTGGTTTTGGATCGGTGTTTGTGTGGTTCGGTTTTTAACACTTTATTATTTTTGTAATTTTTTATTTTATTTTTTCTTGACTCTTATTCCCTAACAACAGGTACTTAACTTAGTACTTACTAACAAGCATGCATGTGTGGTATAGAGATGCACGTCGAAAAAGGCTTTTCACAAAGCCGCTTTTATCATACTTGAAAGACACTGTTATCAAATCATCAGTCCTTTTTTGTATGGTGAAGGTGGTCCTTTTCATATTATTCTTATCTGAAGACCTCCTCCAAGATATCCTGCAGTAGGTAAGTGTTTAAGTGTTTATTTTTTGGACCGGCTTCCCTTTGTCAAAATTTCACCCTTCGCCACTGATATATATATATATATATATATATATATATATATATGTGTGTGTACAATATATACATGTATACACATATACATATATTAATTTTCTATAAATATTTAAATTTATTTCATGCTTTCATTTATAAATTAATATTTTTGCATAGACCTCCAATTTAAAAAAAAAAAAAAGTGGATTCCCTCGGGGCCAAAAGGTCGGGCTCTTCCTCCTGAATCAGGGGACCCCAAACTCGGGTAGTCCACGACCTCTGGTTCCCGAGATAATCCACGGGGGGTGAGGTAACTAAAGGGGGTCGGGGGGGGATAGGTTTCGTGGGGTTGGGGGGAGGGAGGGGGGAGGGGGAGAGGGGGCAGTGGATTCCCTCAGGGCCAAAAGGTCGGGCTCCTCCTCCTGATTCAGGGGACCCCAAACTCGGGTAGTCCACGACCTCTGGTTCCCGAGATAATCCACGGGGGGGTGAGGTAACTAAAGGGGGCGGGGGGGGGGGTGTAGATTTCGTGGGGTTGCGGGGGGGGGGGTAGATTTCGTGGGGTTGCGGGGGGTAGGAGGGAGGGGGAGAGGGGAAGGGGAGAGGGTGGAGTGGATTCCCTCGGGGCCAAAAGGTCGGGCTCCTCCTCCTGATTCAGGGGACTCCAAACTCGGGTAGTCCACGACCTCTGGTTCCCGAGATAATCCTCGGGGGGTGAGGTAATCAATGAGGGGGGTCGGGGGGTGTTCGCAGCGTCATGTTCTCGAAGAAATTCATAGTTCTTAATCAATCAAGGTACTTAGCTTAATAATTGAGCTTATGAGGCTCGAAAGTAATTTGTACTTTGTGTCCAATTATCGTATTGTGACGATATCTTCTTCTATACTTTCAATTATATCAGAAATGTTCAGCAAAAATATATAAAACAATATAAAAGCCAGAACAGAACGAAATTTATAAATTATTTGTGCTCTTAGGTAATCAATTGTTAACAAATCTTAAAAAGATCCAAAAAATATATATTGCCTTCGGCGAGATGCGAACTCACAACTTCATACTCGACTCAATTGTTAACAAATCTTAAAAAGATCCAAAAAATATATATTGCCTTCGGCGAGATGCGAACTCACAACTTGATACTCGACATGTCATGCAATATTTACATGAGCCAACTCCTTGGTTGTAGTATAGACGAAATAGGACTATACTTTGCTTCCGTTCGCCTTGCCCGATCATTTTTCGTAACGCTTTCGCCAGTTTACTCCCCAAGTCAAGCGTGCCTAAAGAAGTTTCACTTCAAAAAACACATTGAACCCCACTTACGTGTAGGGTTTTCATTTCAACTGTAAAGTCATTCCAGGAAAATTATTTTGAAGCTGATGGGGTTTTGAAAAGTTCTATAAAATAATTTCTGAACTAAGTTTGCAGTTTAATTACCACCGAAAATCCAACGTTCATAACCCGTCTAGTTTGTATAAATTAGTAACAGAATTCCCCAAGAGATATAGATTCCGCCTTGTATAGATCATGCAAATGCCCCAACAGCGTCTCAGTGGGTTTTGTAAATAATTTATCATAGCACAGCCGTTCTTGTATTATATTTCGATATTTTACTATGTGTTAGTAACGACAATACTGCAGTATTTATATTACTAAATGATGACGGTTATCACTTCTTGTCACAACTCCTTGAATGAAAATTGAATATATTATTTGGAATCATAACTTTTTCTTCAGTAACCATCGTCCTTTGTGGGCCCGTTTTTAGAATTCCGTACTTAGTATAAATAAATATTCATTTTTTTTAACTATTATTTAACTCAGGTCACTAAAATGGGGGCACTTATTTTGACGGGCGGGAAACTACGAAACTTTACACTGAGCGAGGCCTGACATATTCTTCATGACTGCGGATTTCGGATGATCTTATCCTAAAGCTCATCTGAATAGCCTCAGTTATCAAAAGCGAAGCATCTATCGAGCTGATCAGGTGAGGAATGTGGAGGAAGTAAGGACGTGATTCGTGCAGAATTTACTTTGTTAAGATTTATTGGAAGTGTAATGACGTTATAGTTGTGATCGTTATATAAAAGGGAGTGGCAGACAATCTCATGTGCGGCGATAAGTTGATATTTCAAAAAATCAATAACATTTTATGTACATCGACCGTAGCAATTAACATTGTCGGATCTACTTTTTTGCGATTTTCATTTTATTGCATTAAAGGTTTTAAAATACGTGTATAAACGTCCCCGTAAATTATTACATTTCTGAAATAAGCCGTCTCTGTTTTTCCAAGTTAAAAAAGTAGTATGTGTTCAATGCACACGATTAATATTGTCGCATAGTACAATGAGACGTTATTTGCGGGGCATGGAAGGGGAAAAGACGCGAGCGCGCGGCGCGGATCTGCCACTTCAGCCAATGTTAACGGGAGGAGCGTAAGCATTAATTTTGTAACTCAACGCCGAAATAGTTTCGCTAATATTATTATTAAATTTAGTGATTCCGTTATGTCGAGGTCAAGACGAATATTAGATATATTAAATCTATCAGTTCGGCAACCAAACGATCAAAATTATGGATTACGGACACTTACTCGTTTAAGAAGAAAGAAGAGAAAAAGTAAGTAAAAAATATGTCTTGGCATTTCACAATTTCTTGTCGAAACCTAATTAACAATTGTTTATTATGATCGCCTTATGCAGTTGTTTTATTTTTTAAATAAAGTTGAGAGCTGCTCTGAACGGACAATAATGCCGTATATGCCAGATACATCAATGTTTATGGTTTTCTATTTCGTTAACTTTGTCGGATGTGTCACATACTACATTATTGCTTGATCAGAAACTGTTTTATTTTGGCGGATATGGTACTACAGACTTTGTTGCATGCTCACGTGTGAAAAAATATTGTAGGATATACCACTTCTTACGTTATTAACTGCTGTATGTATGAAACCATTTTGTCGGATAAGGCATTATTGACTTTGTTTATTGTTTAATTCTGAGATCTTGGTGGCGGATGTACTATATTTGACTTTATTATTCACTTTATGATAACAAACTAACTTTAGAAATGGTACTAATAACATCCTTGTTTCCTAAGGGCACTTGGTTTAATTTGCTGACCAACCCAAAACCGAACAGACTTCAAAAAGGAGGAGGTTAATACTCTTTGGCTAGCATTAACATTTTATTTTTTTATTTTATTTTTATTTTTAATAATTATAAACTAGCGCTTGACCGCAATCGCGCCTGGTGGTAAGCAGTGATGCGATCGTTGATGGTAAAGCGCGCTAGTTTATTAAAAACCTATTTACTCAGATTGAGCGAATAGGAAGGAAGACGGCAGTTGAGCGAGGTGATGCAATCTTAAACCCAACAACACGACCAACGATGCTGCGCCAAAGGAAGATTGGTCTGAAGACCCTCCACGACCAAACTCCCAACACAACAACATTTGGCGCATCATACCCGGGACACATCGCAACACAACTGCTCGGACCCGTCCTCCGTACGGCTTCACCAGACATCATGCCGAGGAGCTCGTGCAACTGGAAGATCTGATTGGAGACATTGGTGATGACAGTCCAAATAGCCTCGTGGGGGCCTTTTTGATGAGAATACAAAGAGCCTCGTGAACAATAAATAGCTGTCTGATCTTTTTCGGAGCCACTTGAATGCTCCTGACGTCATAGCAACATGTCACAAAATGCCAAAAGATGAAATCAATGAAGATTAAAGTTACACATAACTTAATTACACAGCAACAACACCGATGCCGTTCTCGAGTCCTACTTTTTGGCTTCCTAACGATGGTGACAATGTACATACAGAAATACTTAATTGTTCTGTGATTCCTTCCTACCCACGAGGTTTATGAAAACATGGGTACACCATTTGAGATCTCTTCTGTAAGTTATTTTCATACTCCACTTTCTAGAACGAGTTACAAAAAAAGCGCTTAAGACTGATAAGGGAAAGAAGTGCCTTGCGCATAAAGACAGGCTTGTAGTTCAAAGAAAACTGAAAAAAAAAAAACAGCGTGAAAGAAAGCGTGAACAAAAAAGGGAAGGTGATCGAAAGTAAATAAGGATCCATGTAACGATAAGTGCAATTTAAAGTGTACCCTTAATATTACTCATGAATATCGAAAGCGAGTCTTTAAAGACTTTTGGCCTAAGCTTGGCTTTGGCTTTAAGAAGAAAAGTCACTGGGAATATGTTATTAAAAACACAAAGAAGCACGATAGACAGAACACTTATCAGAACTTTTTGTCGGATACAGTTGAGAAACCCGGCAACGCGTGGTGAGCACGGCCTGTAAGAAATTTGATGGGGACACAGTGATGGAAGATGACAAAAGAGGTCTTTATGAACATAATAGACGCGTTTATAATTCTGACTTGGTCAAAAGTGGTTGCGATCACGTAGGATGTTTACCAATAGTACTACCTAGAAGGTACCTAGAAGGTGTTCAGAGTTTATCTCGGATGTATAAACTGTACTGGGAATGGTTCGATGCTTACAAATATTCCTGAAAAGCAAATACGATAAGGCAGTATAGGGAAGTAGTTAAACCAAATTTCAACCTGACACTACACAGACCTAAAGAAGATAAATGTGATGTCTGCCACGTGTTTGAAACGTGTTTGAGAACAAGCCAATGACTTTTATTTAATTTTACCCCATACCATCGCTTCTAACCTGACTCATGGAGAACTTGATTCAGAAAACGATTAGGTTAAAATCGATCAGCACCTTATTTGCGTAACATTCTAGAACTACCAATTTGAATAATTTTGAAGCATATTCCTAATTCATTACTCCAATTCTTAGAAAAATGTGTGTGGGTCAAAATGAAAGCTACTGATAGTGTGTTACACAATTACTCTGCATGTGTAAGGTGTTTCTAGATTTGTGTTTTTCATAATATGTATAAAGGTAAAACTTACCATGTGCCATAAAAGGTTATGAATTTATATGAAGCTGTGGACATGGTTACTACTAATATAAACGTGGTAGCCTAACCGTATGAAAGTTCTTATTGAACAAAAATAAGTTCATGTCAAATGAGGCTGATCTCATAATATAACTTATAAGACTGTATTTTCATTAGTTGCTTAGTGTAGTTTCAGAAATCTTAATTCGTGTTTAATTGATTCATATGTTAACTTAATTAGTAATTGCGTTATAAAACTCTGGATTATTACTTAGTTTTTCAATAAGGAAACTTAATTTGATTACATTACACAGTGACTTTATCCTTCTTCATCTCTATTCCTCCTTTCTTCTTCCTTCTTCAAGAGAATATGTAAGTTGTTTGACATGTATGTATACCTTACATAAAATACGCCTCCCTGGCCATGCATAAATCGGTCTCCGTGGCGCAGCGGTCAACACGCCTGCCTGCGACGTGGAGGCCCCGGGTTCGATCCCCGGCCAG
Organism: Sesamia inferens; assembly: GCA_037179545.1. Lineage (NCBI taxonomy): Eukaryota > Metazoa > Arthropoda > Insecta > Lepidoptera > Noctuidae > Sesamia > Sesamia inferens. Next base: position 29,912,412 of record CM073939.1, on the reverse strand, counting down.
GTCATGATAGAAAACGATCTTTTCCTGATTGGCCTGGGTCTTGGGTGTTTATCTATATATGTATCTATTATAAAATATAGTATCGTTGAGTTAGTATCCCATAACACAAGTCTCGAACTTACTTTGGGGCTAGCTCAATCTGTGTGATTTGTCCGTATATATATTTATTTATAAATTAAAAGTACGACTATTCATATCTTGTGATATTCTGTCTGGACCAATACCTGTATCTATAAAAGAAAACTTACTAATTAACAGGTTCCTTATTACCATCTTGCCAAAATCTTTGAAGTCAGAGACTTGAAATTAGGAATATAAATGTCTTATAATAAATAATACCCTTCTCGGTATAAGAGGAGACCTATGCCCAGCAGTGGGGCGATACAAAAGGTTGATGATGATGATAATGAATAGACTCCTCCTAACAGGGAAATTCAAGTATTTTTCACGGGAAAGGTTTACGGTAGGCATTTACTTAATGGTGGACGGATTTGTAATCGCAGTGAAATATTACAAATGAAAGTATTAATTGTTTTTTCTTTACAATATAGACCTTGAGACCTTGTAGGTCTTTCGTGTGATAAGGAAATTAATATTTTTCAATTTACCATTTAAGTAAGTCGGTACTAGGTAATTATAGTGCAACTCACAAGTTATTACCCAAGTCTCGAACTTACTTTAAGAGATGTGATGTATACAATTAAATGTGGCACACAGTTTAATGTAGCATCTCAAGACATTCCCGCTCTATCCCGAGTGGCGACTAGACGTGCCCGTTAAGCTGTGTGTACTTACTGATAATTCGGTGGTTTTACTTCAAACCTCAAAGCCCCTATAAGTGATTATAGTGAACACCACATTGGGCTAGCTCAATCTGTGTGATTTGTCCGTATATATTCATTTATTCATAATCAGGCGGTTAATAATGTTGCATGTGCAGTTTTTCTTATTCCCGATACATTTTTGATAAACTTGCATTACTACCATGTCAAACAATAAATATTTATATATCATACCAAATTTGGTTCAGGTACAACTAGTATTGTTCACTTTATACAAATTTGAAACTTTGAACAACTGTACCCTAAAGTAGTGATTTTTCACATACGACTATATTAATTGCTACGGTCGACATATATTGTAAAACACGTATTAGGTACAGAAACAAACGCTTGCTACGAAATAACGGAGCTGTCACAATCAAATACATACATAGTTACCATGAATGTGCGGCTCACCGCAGTTTGCCACAAACACAGCATATTGTTACTAAAAATCGTTAACGTTCCACCGCGAGCTCTAGATGTGATCATAATAGTATTCCATTGAAATTACACCTGAAATTACTTAATATTCCACAGATTACACCAGAACACCGCAAATATCTGAACAATATTTGTATTCAACCTATACAGTTCGCTAACGGTAATTCTCGTAATTTTAACAATGAACAGTCTGATATCATTCTCTATCTGAAAAAAAAAACTTCTAATTTCCCTACATTTTGACAAGTACGCTCGACAACAACTCAAGCTACTCCAAACTGTCAAATATTCCCAATCAACCTTGAGCCTTAATGCTTCATTCATAAAGTTGAAAATCTAATAAAGAAATCTGACAGATTGTAGTAGCTTGATGTGCTGTCGTCTGAATATGATATGTTTGTCGACGAGTTGATGTTGCGACTAGAATTTGAACGTTTTCAATTATGATAATTGACCGCTGGACACTACCCTCTGATAACACAATATAACATCCAAAATGCAGCTGTTAACACTTTATAATACACTGCGCCCTGCTAATACCTTGTAATCATCTTAATGATAACAGTACACGTATGTTCCCAACGAGGTTACGTAGGACATATATGTACATATGTACTCCCTTACGTATACAGAGGTTGTGTGTCAGAAAAAATAAGAATCCCGCGCCGAGTTCACGTCTGCAGTCAGCATGTCGATGTTCCGCCACCCTTCACAAGTATACGGAGAGCCGTAATATCGATTTCTATTTCTGGTGCTACTCTAAAATTGCCAACAGCATTCATAACAAAATCACATCAGAGAAAGGTTATACAATGTTTAATGAAATGTAATCCATGTAGGATACGTGGGTAAGGATGTTGCGTAACACGATTTGGTCACAGATATACATATTGCTTCATAGGTATTACACATTGCTCAACAACGTTCATAAAAATGAAGGACATTAAAATCAATTGATGTTCAATGTGAACGTAATTATCGCTGGTAGGGTGGAGTTCAATGTTGTGTTTATTTTGCAATCGCCCGTAAAAATTCTTAGGTACAAGAAAATCCTTGTTATATTTGTCGTCAGTACACAAATTAGTAGCGCGGCGACGGCGACGTTTTGTTCCCTCTCCCTCCCCCGCCCGCCTGCCCCTCGCACCCCTGCCCGCCCTCCGATGTGCCAATTAACGTTGAACGGTGAAAAGATTTGCTTTTCCTTTAGATATTTGCAGGAGCAAGTTTTACAAGCCTCCTGTGTTCGGATATCTTGGAATTAAATCTGCACAGTTTGTTTTTACTTTTGTTTCGAAAAGGTTTCATGGCTTCGAAGTTTATAATTTGATTTAAGTTAGTGAAAGTAGTAAAAGAAAAGGGACAAAATAATTATTTAAAGAGAAAATGAAAGCGTTATTATGTTTAAAGCCTCCGTAAATACATTTGGCGGCCTTCGAAAATGATTACATCAGAACCCTTCCGCAATTACATGTTTACCGACCTTTTAATTTTTTTATAAAGAAGGGAACATTTCCATTCGTTGAACATAAAATACTGCTGAACAATTCCGAACTCCCCCGTGCAAATGAGTGATGGACAGAGCTGCTACTTACCATAACAAAAGCAAAAGGTTCCGCGTTCGAGTCCCGCCCACAAAACCTCCGTCGGACAATACATAGAGTGACGGGAGGCCATCGCTCAATGATACCAAAGACTACGGAGGAACAGAAGACCCGTTTCTGATGGCGCACGATGAGCCGCCTGATGCAGACGAAAGGTAAGCGATGCAGGCGCTTTATCGTGATAGTCAAATGGACATATTTTGTGCTCTTCCTTTGTCGGAGAGCACGACTTCCTTCCATTAACATCATCCTACGAGACCGCGTGAGCCTTCTAGGTCTATCTATTCTTCGTCATGAGTTTTGTTTGCGTTGGCAGCCCTCGCCCCCTTCCCGGCCCCCGGCCCCTAGGACGCCACCAATCAATGTAACTAGCCGTCCGAAATTCCCTCGATAAGTCAGTTGAGATTGTAATTTATCGACGAAGTTGTCCCTCTCTGCTAGTTTGTCCTGTGCAAGTTCACTCCTAACCTAGTCTCTAGACTGACGGCAACAATATTGTTGGCACATTGACGCATTGTTCAACTAATAGGTATAGGTTAGGCAAAGTGACCCAATCCATAATCTGTTTTGAATTTACCTCAAAAACCAACTTAAGATTATACTTAGTCATCATCAACTCATTCATCCAACTGAAATACCGCAGTGTCTCAAGACAAAAGTCTTCGACCAGTGTGTGTTGCCAGTGATGACTTATGGAATTGAGACGTGGTCGCTAACAATGAGCCTTATGAGAAGGCTCAAAGTCACTCAAAGGGCAATGGAGAGGGCTATGCTTGGGGTTTCACTGCGCGATCGAATCAGGAATGAGGAGATCCGCAGAAGAACGAGAGTAACCGACATAGCCCGAAGAATTGCAACACTGAAGTGGCAATGGGCTGGACACATTGCCCGTAGGACCGATGCCCGATGGGGCCGACGGGTTCTCGAGTGGCGACCACGCACCGGAAGACGTAGCGTGGGTAGGCCCCCGACAAGGTGGACCGACGACCTGGTGAAGGTCGCGGGAAACCGCTGGATGCGGGAGGCGCAGGACCGGTCGTCGTGGAGAACCTTGGGGGAGGCCTATGTCCAGCAGTGGACGTCTTTCGGCTGAAATGATGATGATGATGATGATTAGTAAACTAATAAAATTCGTGTGTGCCAACTAATTATGCTACAAATGGTCCTAGGTATATCATTCTAAAGGTCACAGCTCATTAGAGCCACTGGTAGACAGGTGGACGCCGCGTTATCACCAATAAATGTCGTGCGGTCAACCAGTGGGCCTCGCGCGGTCATCGAGTAAACGTCGAGTGGTCGAAGAGTGGACGTCGCTTGGTTCACGAAACATAGGTACAATCAATTATATTCACGAATTTCTTCAATATCCCGTCATAATTTTTCTTTATTCATTTTGAAAACAAAAACGGATACATTCGACTCGTTCAAAATAAAGGCTGGGAATGAAGGGTGGGCGGAGAGCGGCGCATCGCCAAATATCGTCCCCGCGGTAGTCATTCGCAAGCAGAACGTGGTCCGCTCAGGACCCGAGCGTTGGCAATGCAGTCAACTCAAGGCAAGTATGCGAACAATGAGTTGTCACCGAGTAGTCGTCCCGCCGTCCGCGCGTGGTGGGCTTACAACCGAGGCGATCCTGTGACGCTACGAAGTTGATATAGTGAGCGCATACCCATACAAGATCATTAAACGAATACGCCGCAAGAGGCGAGACGGTGCGGATGAGCTGACCTTAACATAACTGGACCCACATTGTCGATAATAACTACATCGTGTGAAAACTCGTCCGAACAAAGATTTAAAACGAATGAATAAAGAATGTATATCATTGATAGTGTCTACTTACCTTATAAAGTGTGTGGGGGCGACAAATATACTTAGGAAAATAAAATACAGTTTACGATGGAGTCACGTCTGCGTGGAGCGAACTCGTAAAATGTTCCAAAACTGAGCAGCGACACAATACGTGTCAAATAGTCTATAAAGGACACGATTTTATTTGTGTATGAGCGATGTCGGGACGTTAAGGCTTTTTAAATTCGTACTGGAATTAATATCACATATTTATAATCCCTTAACAGGTTAACCTTTTAACTTGTCTCCTGGGTTGTCACCAAAATTTCAATATTAGAAGGATCTCATATTTAAACTTTTAACTTTTTTACTCTAAACTACAACAGTATTTATAATGTTTACGTTATTTGTGTTTTTCTACAACACTAGAGTCATGTCACTGACTTTTGAATACAGAGCTGGCCCACAGATCCATCTTCCAACTTATAGAGTACATCAGCTATAGAATTAAACTTGCTTAATTATACTAGCTCGGAGTACGTTAAGAAAATACTCCCCGGTGCGCTGCCTACAAGGCGGTTCAATAAAAGTTCAACATTAGCGTGTCCCGCCGACTGTCTGCCGTCCTTTGCAGTATTTGTGATAATTAAGGGATTTGTAAAGTCTCATTAGAGGGGATATTATATTTATTACTTCGTACGTTAGGGCTGAAGTTACAATAGAATTCATTCAGAGTTACTGGGGCTCTATGTCCTTCTTTTAACCATAATGTAGAAAGATGACAGTTATTAACAATCCGATGGAGACAAGTCTTTATAATTTATCATGAAGCGTTTCTTTTCTTCCAAAAAAAACCTTGAAAAAGCGGTTTAAAATACAGCTTGGCCGGGTTTTAAGCCTTCAGTTCTGCAGTACATTTAACAGCAGACGGCGAACATGTTGTTGACCCTCAGCTGACCTGCCGAGCACAGCAGCCATTTACTGAACTAGGTCGAATCAAACAGTACGTGGTTACTTACAATGCAGGTTGTATTTACAAGCCAAGTATACACAATAGCGAAGTCGCATTACTTTATGTTGTTCACGGCGCAGCGCGGGCCGGTAGTGTGTGTGTGGTGTAAAGTAAGGAATAATGGAGAAGAGTAAATAGTTGTTCGCGAACAATGGCATGCCTCTCGGCTACGTCGGGAAACATTCGCCAGCCTTTATTATGACCGGACATTATTTTAATAAGCTCTGCTCATCTTCACAAACGTTTGATGTAGCACAACAATTCATTTATTATTTTTCCAAAATACAGAAGACTTACTTTTTTATATTGCTTGCTCGCCTGACCGCAAGCAGCTATAAAATCGATGGTTAAACGCACTATATCTACTCCTTTCCCAGCATTAGACAGAAGTTAGAAAAGGTTATTTTTGGGCACACTTTGTTCTAAAAGAAAAGGTCATTGTGCTTTATTACAGTTGAGATTGACGCTAAATATATTATAATCAACTTATATACCCACTGTTAAACTTAAATCAACTTATTAGAACTATGTTTTTTTTTAAAATAATTATTAACTAGTGCTTGACTGCAATCTCGCCTGATGGTAAGCTAGTGCGCTTTACCATCAACGATTGCATAGTGATGCAATCGTTGATGGTAAAGTGCACTAGTTTATTAAGCCTATTCACTTAAAAAACTTAAGAATAGGAATGATGACGGCAGTTGAGCGAGGTGATGCAATGTTAAACCCAAGACCAACACTACCAACGATGCTGCGAATGCTGAATTTATGGGGATTTTAATTAAATAATTAATGTAATCTACTAACAACCGTTACATAAAGCGCTTCAAAAGCTATTCAATTTCGTCATTCTCAAAGGCAAGACGCATGGCACAGGAGCGTTTTGGTATTGTCAATAAAGGTGAAAATACCCTCCTGAAAAACTACAGACTGATATCGCTCCTGATCCATGTCTATAAGCTGTTGTTTGGGGTCATCAGAAATCGTCTCTCTCGCAGGTTTGACGACTTCCAGCCTCAGAATAAGCAAGCTTCCCAGAAAGCTTCAGCACCATAGACCACATACATACACTGCGGCAAGTTATACAGAAGTCCGAGGAGTATAACAAACTACTAGGTATAGCGTTTGTGGACTATGAGCAGACCTTCGATTTGATTGCGGCAAAGTTAACTATCGGCGAGTACATCACTAACCTTCGTTTTGCAAATGATATCGCGGTCATGGTGGAGACCCTGGAAGACTTTGGCAAAAGGCAATGATCTCAGCAGAGCTTACCAATAAGTGGGTCTGAAGATGAATATGGATAAGACGAAAATCAAATCGAAATACCACGTCACCCCCACTCTAGTTCTAGTTGGCTGCTCTGTACTCGAACTTGTTGATCAGTATACAACAGTATTTTTAGTTTATGCGAAACCCGAAACACGTGTCCAGTATTTTTAAGTAAACAATCTATGTACTAAATTTCAAAAAGATAACATGAAAAACAAAGTTATGAGCTTGTTATCCTACTTGGTTGTCCCAACAAAACTATGGGCCATACTCCGTTTGGACGGGCGAGCCGGATGCATTGACCTGTGGCGTCAGTTAAGCGCGGGCATGCGCATGCGTAAGCTGCGTAGCGCGCTCAGTAACCATACAGATGAAATAATTTCTAAATGTACCTATTTGTGAAAAAATATAACATGGTGTAAAAATGATTGGTATCGATTCAGTTACTTATTCTGAACAAACTATATTCAGGTTTCGCATAAACAAAAAAATAACGATGTATATACCTGAGACAATCAGTTCAACTCGCCAGGTCCAACCTCGAGAAAGAGATGTCTCGTCGAATCCAGCTCGACTGGGCAGCGTTCGGGAAGCCGTCGCCGCATCCTCCAAGATATATCACAGTGTCTCAAGACTAAAGTCTTTGGCATGTGTGTGTTGCTAGTGATGACATACCCATACGGAATTGAAACGTGGTCGCTCACAATGTTCCTCATACGAAGGCTCAGAGTAACACAAAGGGCGATGGAAATAGCTATGCTCGGAGTTTCTGTGCGCGATAGAATCAGAAATGAGGAACTCTTCGAGTCGCTAAAATTAAGTGGTAGTGGGTGGGGCACATTGTTCGTAGAACCGACGGCCGATGGGCCAGTAGGCTTCTGGAGTGGCGGCCACGTACTGGAAGACGCAGCGTAGGGAGGCCCCCTAAAGGTGGACCAATGACCTGGTGAAGGTCGCCGATGAATGCGGGCAGCACAGGCCCGGTCATTATGGAAAGCCTTGGGGTGTCCTTTGTTCTGCAGTGGACCTCTTTAAACTGGATGAAGACGAAGACCAATGTCCTGTTAAAACCTAAACTAAAAGAATCAATCAGAGGTGGTCAGTACCTGGAACGCTTTACATTTTACTATAAGTCTACCAAATCTGAAATATTTCCTATTATATTTCCCGTCCCTCGTCGTCAAGGATCACTATCCTTCTGAACCTCTGTATGTACATTTACTGTCGTGTCATTTGCCGTCTCTTTCTTTCAACTACATTCATCACCATGACCATTTTCTCTATACCGTCGATACACTCTGATTCTTATTCTGTCGGGTTCTTAGTAAAAACACTGAATTGGAGTAGCTAGCGGTGTGTTACTCGCGTTCCTCGGAAAGCACGCACCGCCGCGACGTCATACATATAAGTTACTAGCTGACCGGCAAACGTTGTTTTGCCATATAAATAATAGATTAAATTACTAAAATGGCTATTAAAAAATAAGGGTTGATCGTAGAAGGGTGAAAATTGGGGATTGTATCTATTTTTGTATGTTGTATCATAAAAAATAGAAATTAAAAATTTTGTCTAAAAAATAAAAAAAAAAATTTAGAGATGGACTACCCCTAACATTTAGGGGGATGAAAAATAGATGTTGGCCGATTCTCATAGATACCGGTTAAGCACAAAAAATTTCATCAAAATCGGTCGAACCGTTTCGGAGGAGTTTAAAGCCGAACACCGTGACACGAGAATTTTATATATTAGATATTCGTCACATAAAGATCCCTTGGCATGCCGTGCCGCCAGTATCGGCAGCGCCGTCGCGACGGACCGAAAGTGACTACTACACGCCCGAACTCCCCAAACCTTCTCAGTTTCTCACACTACCCCTACCAGTATATATAAACAAGTCAATATATACAAGTCCCATTCGGTTTAAACTTGGTTTAGTATGTCGTGTGAGTCCGGCCTTAAGCGAGGGTTCTCAAATAGTAATTAAACAATGCTGGAGCCATTGATATACAAAAAACCTATATGAAAGCCACCAATGCCAATGCCGGTGTTCCTCAGGGGTCTGTTCTCTCTGCAACTCCGTTCCTGCTGCATATTAACGATTTGCTGATGCCCGGTATCCATGGGTATGCAAATAACAGCACAGTTGTTTAGAGGTACCTGTCGGAAGCTCCGGCTAGTAAGGAATCAATCCGGTCCGAAAGAGAGGCTATGGTAGAGCGTACGAGTGCTGCACTACAGGCAGTCTCCGAATGGGGCAAAGCCCATCTTGTAGCATTCAATGCCGCCAAAACACAGGCATGTCTTTTCACCCCCAAAAGGAGCCCGTTCACCTTGGCTCCTACTTTTCAGAATGTATCCTTGGAGTGCACCGACCGCCTTCAGCTTTTGGAGGTTGAAATTTCCTCGAACTTAAACTTTGGGCGGTTCATTGAGTCCAAGGCCAAGGTGGCTGCCAGAAAACTTGGCATCATCGCAAAGGTCCATCAGTACTTCACACCAGGGCAGCTTCAAAATGTTGTACAAAGCACAGGTCCGCTCGTGTGTCGGCTACTTTGGATTCAGTGGAAAGGCGTGCGAAGAGACTGACTGGCGACCCAGACTTAACTCCAAACGGTCTCCAAAGCCTGGAGCACAGGCGTAGAGTAGCCAGCCTTTCGGTCTTCTATAGGATGCATTCCGGCGAGTGTGCAAGGGAATTGCATGATTTAATTCCCCCATCTCCGTTCCACCATCGGAAAACCCGTCGTACGGCGACTTTCCACCCTTACGTTGTTGACACCACTACGATCCGGACAATATAAACTCTATTGACAATAACAACTTCTTAACCATACGTGATATAACATAAGTATGAATATGAAGTCATGGTTTGTTTTGCATTTACTGTCGAGATGGCGGCTCACAAGTTCCTAAAGCCGAAAATATTAACTTGTTCTTTACAACAAAAACAGCCTTAAAAAGTCAAAAGCAAATGTACTCACAAGCAGAGTGACTTATGAATATACCAATAATAAACTCATAAGTATTATATTTTGGTGCAGTTCCTTATAATTAGAAAAAGCTCTCAATATATTGAAAAAGAACATACAGGTATTCATTTTTTTTTTTTAGCAAGGTTGTTGGAAATAACAAAATATTTGAAGATATAGGGTCTAAAAAATCTTAAACACTTGTAAAACGCGCATATAGTGTCAATGTTACGTCAAAGTCCGTATAATAACGTAGTGTTTAAAAGGAGCTCATACCTGCTAAACACTGATTTGTGGTAGTAAGGTTAAATTCGAAGTACTCAACAACCCAACTTCATAAACCGCTTTAATAACGCCTTTCTTCAGAAATAATGCGTCAAAAAACCTGAACGTATAACACATATAAATCCAACATAAAGGAAACCATGAAGTATCTTTTTATTCCTTGTTTAATTTCGGGCGTCTAAAGAATATCATAACATTTTACAGCATCGTTCCTCGTTCCCACCTTATTTCCACAATTCATCCTTTTCAGAAGTTTCTCAAGCGAAAGGAAGCCATCATTGTCAAATGGGATTTTATTATGATGTTAAGGAGCAAGTTGGCTGGTCCCAAACATTTGCCGACATTTTTCAAGGCCCATGTTGGTAAAATTTGAACTACTGAACTTTGAACAACCATTGGCGACACATCACAGCTTACCGTTCGCACAAACATGTCCACTGCGACTCAACGTATTCTCAAGATACTCCCAAGTTTAATTACCAACACTCTATTTGGACCTCCGTGGCGTAGCGGTAGCGAACTCGGCCGCTGCGCAAGGAGGCGCGGGTTCAATCCCCGCGCAGTGCAAATATTTGTATGCATGAATATGAATATTTGCACTGGTCTGGTCGTGCCTCGGAAAGCACGTTAAGCCGTTGGTCCCGGTTGCCATACGAACATCTAGTGGCAGTCGTTACGGGTTGTTGGAGCCCTCAAAAGTCCAACAATTGGTCTAACTGCACTGCTTTGATATCGCCTTCGGGTTGTGGAGGTCAGACGGCAGTCGTTTCACGGAAAATGTCGAAGTTACGCCAAAATCAGCAGTTAGACTGGTAAAGCGGACCCCAGACTCCAGAGCTGGAAAAAGGCTTCGGATGTGACTGGGATTAACGCTGAGATGATGATGATGATGATGACTCTATTTGGACCAGATGTAACATATATATCTCCACTTATTAAAGAAATTCCTTAAAAGTTCGCGCTCACGTCCATCCTTCATCAATAGAATCGACAGCTCATGATACACTTACTAAGTGTAGTTATACTGTTTCATTGACTAATTTCTCATTTCTTCTTCAGCCTATAGGGGTCCACTGCTGGACAAAGGCCTCCCCCAAGGTTTTCCATAATGACCGGTCTTGTGCTGCCTGCATCCATCGGCTTCCCGCGACCTTCACCAGATCATCAGTCCACCTTGTTGGGGGCCTCCCTACGCTGCGTTTTCCAGTACGTGGCCATCACTTCAGAACCTAACTGCCCCATCGACCATCGGTTTTACGAGCAATGTGCCTCGCCCACTGCCACTTAATTTTGACTCGGTGACTTTGGTTCTTTTGCGGATCTCCTCATTTCTAATTCTATCGCGCAGAGAAACTCCGAGCATAGATCTATCCATCGCCTTTTGTGTGACTCTGAGCCTTCGTATGAGGCCCATTGTGAGCACCACGATTCAGTTCCGTAAGTCATCACTGGCAACACACACCGGTTAAAGACTTTAGTCTTGAAACAATGTAATATCTTAGACGACGAGAAGGTGTAGCGTAATTTCCCGATCGCTGCCCAGCCGAGCTGGATTCGACGACACACCTCTTTCTTGAAGTTGGACCTACCTAATTGGACTGTTTGTCTCAAGTATATATTATACTCGTCAACAACTTCGAGTGCAGAGCAACCTACTAGAATTGGAGTGTGTGCGACATGAGAGAGCTTCGAATAGGGGGAAAACAAAACTAGTTCGTTACCCAACCCCATGGTTGGGTTGGTCGACACTCGGTGACGTCACGGACCGTACTTTAACATTCCGCACCATGTACCTACTTGTGCTCGTAGACCTGTCGTCTTTATGATTTTTGGACTCGCGCTCACAATGCCCACGTACGTATAACATTAGCTCGTTCAGCTTCACTCATGAGTCGATTGCATTCTTTTGGGCCTTTGTTGCCTGAACTAAATAAATTAGGACTAAATCGAAAATACATACAGCCCATAATATAATAATACGTTTGATTAACGAAAGTTACAAGACACCCTATGTCACTATTTGCTGATGACAGTACTGTAACCATTAACAGCGCACACGTTCAAGACTATAACGAAGAAATTACAAAGACAATAACTTCCATAGTACGATGGTTAGATAATAGTAATCTAAAAAAAAACGAGTGTGCTTATGACCACACGACTGAAGTGAAACTTCTTTCGCACCATCTGTATGTATATATATATATATATATATATATATATATATATATATATATATATATATATATATATGTGTGTGTACAATATATACATGTATACACATATACATATATTAATTTTCTATAAATATTTAAATTTATTTCATGCTTTCATTTATAAATTAATATTTTTGCATAGACCTCCAATTTAAAAAAAAAAAAAAAAGTGGATTCCCTCGGGGCCAAAAGGTCGGGCTCTTCCTCCTGAATCAGGGGACCCCAAACTCGGGTAGTCAACGACCTCTGGTTCCCGAGATAATCCACGGGGGGTGAGGTAACTAAAGGGGGTCGGGGGGGGATAGGTTTCGTGGGGTTGCGGGGGAGGGAGGGGGGAGGGGGAGAGGGGGCAGTGGATTCCCTCAAGGCCAAAAGGTCGGGCTCCTCCTCCTGATTCAGGGGACCCCAAACTCGGGTAGTCCACGACCTCTGGTTCCCGAGATAATCCACGGGGGGGTGAGGTAACTAAAGGGGGTGGGGGGGGTAGATTTCGTGGGGTTGCGGGGGGGGGGTAGATTTCGTGGGGTTGCGGGGGGTAGGGGGGAGGGGGAGAGGGGGAAGGGGAGAGGGTGGAGTGGATTCCCTTGGGGCCAAAAGGTCGGGCTCCTCCTCCTGATTCAGGGGACTCCAAACTCGGGTAGTCCACGACCTCTGGTTCCCGAGATAATCCTCGGGGGGTGAGGTAATCAATGAGGGGGATCGGGGGGTGTTCGCAGTGTCATGTTCTCGAAGAAATTCATAGTTCTTAATCAATCAAGGTACTTAGCTTAATAATTGAGCTTATGAGGCTCGAAAGCAATTTGTACTTTGTGTCCAATTATCGTATTGTGACGATATCTTCTTCTATACTTTCAATTATATCAGAAATGTTCAGCAAAAATATATAAAACAATATAAAAGCCAGAACAGAACGAAATTTATAAATTATTTGTGCTCTTAGGTAATCAATTGTTAACAAATCTTAAAAAGATCCAAAAAATATATATTGCCTTCGGCGAGATGCGAACTCACAACTTCATACTCGACTCAATTGTTAACAAATCTTAAAAAGATCCAAAAAATATATATTGCCTTCGGCGAGATGCGAACTCACAACTTGATACTCGACATGTCATGCAATATTTACATGAGCCAACTCCTTGGTTGTAGTATAGACGAAATAGGACTATACTTTGCTTCCGTTCGCCTTGCCCGATCATTTTTCGTAACGCTTTCGCCAGTTTACTCCCCAAGTCAAGCGTGCCTAAAGAAGTTTCACTTCAATAAATATTGAAAAGACCAAATTGACAATGTTTAGCCAATGTTTAAACACAAATTTATGACCATATATCATATTCTCCTGTAGAATGCGATTCCTCTTGATATCAGAATGGCGACTAGTCGGTTGGCATTTAAGGGGAAATTGCAGACTATTTTTTGCAAATACACACATCAAAAGTGTCTAGGGATCAACATATATTTTTGCAATAACTTTTCTCCTGATTGATATTAATTAAAATTTTCTTTAAGGATTCATCAAATAAAGTGTTTTCGTTTGTCACAGTAACGATAAACCAAGTCACCTTTGCATTAATAAAGAAATTTGCCATTTTGCTAATAAAGGGATATTTGACATTTGAACCACTAACACAAAAGTTCGAAAAAAAGACTGAAATAACAGTTTTCTCTAAAATTTTATTGGGTAACTTAAACAATTAATAATCCGTGTTTAACACAAGAATATCGGTTTGGCATACTCAAAATGAGTTCATCCAAATCACGCTGTGGAATGGCCGCCCATGTTCGTTGCAACAACAAAAAAAGGTCTTCTTGCGACTGGATACCCTCCATATTCGGCAGAGCTTTTCTCTGTAGCATATCCCATGCATGCTCAATCGGGTTCAAGTCTGGCGACTGAGCAGGCCAGGGCAGGACATTGATGTTAGCTGCGGCGAGAGTCTGTCTTACAACTCTTGCGGTGTGCGGTCGTGCATTATCATGCATTAACTGAAATAAGGGACCGGTTTGCACTTGTAGAGGAACGATGACGTCTGATACAATCGTCTCAACATAAATTTGAGCGTTGAGGTTGCCTCTGATCCAAATCAACTCAGTTCTTCCGCCGATCCAAATACCCGCCCATACCATGATGGTTCCACCACTATAAGGATAGACTTCCTGGCAGGATTTTAATCGCTGTTGGCGTCCAGGGGTTCTCCAGTGTCGTATACGTCTTGTATCCGGTCTCATACCAAAACGAGACTCATCAGAAAAGCACACGAAACGCCATTGTTCTTCTGCCCAATTTCTGTGTTCAAGAGCCAATTGATATCGAATCCTACGATTGTGCATTGCTATAGGTGGTACCCGTAGCGGTCTTCGGGAATGAAGGTTCACTTCATGCAAGCGGTTTCTGACTGTTTGCTCGCTAATTAAGTTCCCTGAAGAGTGATGAAGCCTCACGGCTAACATCCTGGCGGTTATTGTTGGAGCTCTTCGAGTTAAGATTTGAATGTATCGGTCTTGTCTCCGTGTGGTGCAGCGATACCGTCCTCCATGGCGCTCAGCCATGGTACCAGTGCTTCCATAAAGGATCCATATAAATTTATAAAATCATAAATTTATTACAAAGCCACATCTCAATCTCAAGAAATCCGCATAAAAATGCTTGATCCCTAGACACTTTTGATGTGTGTAGTTAGGGTGGGATCATCTCATCACCTTTCTCACAAGTTTAATTTTTGTATATATTATAGTAATATTATGTATATAGCCTATTTAAGAATTTGTATATACAGTGTTATGAGTTTTTTCTTTTCCTTTTCATTGTCTGTAACTAATGCACCTGCCATCTAGTCTCTTCACCACCCGTGGTTGACTGGTAGAGAATGCCTAAGGCATTAAGTCCGCCGTAGCTCTAAGAGTCACTGGGAAATTTGACATGAGCAACACAACAAGCTGCTACAGCTGCGCAATACAGGATTGAATGAGTATCAGTGATGTCCTCGCAGGAATCAAAATAATTTGAGAACTGCGCATCCAGAGCAGCCATCAGTGCCCTATTTCTGTTATGCATGAGCAAACGTGGCAGGCGTGGTCTTAGTTCTGCCGATATGAAACGATATTCCCGAATCGCAGCCTCCAAAGTATTTCTTAATTCCTCATTGCACTGGGTACTTACATTTGTAGCCCTATCATTACTCCCCTCGTCAGCATAGTTTGTTGGCTGCTGCGGTGGTATCTCCGAAGTCTGGTACTGGTGAGCTATGACACGGCTACTATGTATTTCATTTCGCAGGCGATCAAGCACAGTATCATCCAACATATGATTACGCTGGATAACCCGTACATGATCCGATAGACGATGTGCCGAAACTTTGAAAGCCGGTTCAAGCACCTGAAACAGAGAGAGCATTCGAACACGGTACGCGGTCAGATTGTTTCCTCCCTCTGTAGCCCCACAATATGAGCGCATGACGTTTTCATTGATTGATTGTGTCTCTCCCATCTCATGCGCTGCACACTTCCGCCGGGAGCTGAGACCCTGTCAGAAGCCGATGGGCCTCGAGGTCCTAAGCGGTCCGACGGCCGGCGTCCTTCCCGTCGGCGAGAAGGTGGTGGCCTCGTCGCTCGAGCTCGACGCAACTGCCGCGGCCGGGGTCGTCACAGCGCTTACAGTGCCGCTGGAGACCGGCGGCGGCGAGGCGGAGCTGAGCAACGAGTCCGGAGATGATGGTGGGAGTGCACGTTGTCTTGCGGAAGATTTTGTCAACATTCCATAATATTTATTTCACTTATATCTGTTCTGAATAATAATTATATAGGTCCGAGGTGACATGAGAGATATCATCTCCAAATGTTCGATAAATTTTTTTTTATTGTAAATATGTATATGGAGACTTTTTTATATAATAATAATAATAATCTTTATTGCACAAAAAATTGATACAAATAAGTGTGAAGTCCCTGACTCCCGTGCTAGGTGATATACCTGTGTTACAGGAGCCAGTGCCCTCTCGCAAATTGGAAATTTTAGAGAATTCTATGCAAACAGATTAACAAATAATAAATGAATGAATTTAGGTAACAAAAGTAAACTAAACTAAACTGGTTAAAAGAAGCCTGTATTTAGTATTTGGGAGTGCATGTTTATGTGTGTGTGTGTGGTGTGTGTGTGTGTGTGTGTGGTGTGTGTGTGTGTGTGTGTGTGTGTGTGTGTGTGTGTGTGTGTGTGTGTGTGTGTGTGTGTGTGTGTGTGTGTGTGTGTGTGTGTGTGTGTGTGTGTGTGTGAGAGAGAGAGAGTGTATGTGTGTGTGTGTGTGTGTGTGTGCGTGTGTGTGTATGTATGAGTGCGTGCGTGTGTCTGCAAGAGTTCACGCGTGTGTGTGTTCGTGATTATGTGTGTAGCAGTTATTTACCAGAAGGGTTTATTATAATCTTAGGAAACAGATATGATAACTTTCTCTGTTTCGTCATAGTTCAGTGACAGTAGCCATGATTTGAGAGTCCGTTTGACTTTATGTAAGGTAAGTTTATAAATTAAAAGTTTTTTATTTATTTTATTATACATTAATGCGCTTTGGGCACGAAAGTGTCGTCGCGCAAGTGCAGTACGACATTGCACAGACTCACAGACAGGAAACCCAATTCGTCGATTACTTAGTTTTCCATCTAGTGGCATCGTGGAATGTTGGCGCAAGACTGATCGGAGGATATATAATTTTCTCACTGTCAGCACTTGGGCATCTGAGTATAGCTGAGCTGTGGGGTAGTCCCTTTTACGGAAATAAATAACCTTGAGAACAGCCCGCTGAGCTCGTTCCACCCCAAGCATCACTGTTTTGAAGGTACCGCCCCATACCGGGATACAGTACGTAATCATTGACTCGCATAATGACCGATATACTAATATTGCTGTTTCGATGTCAGCCGCATATCTGAGCTCCTTAAATAAATATAATAGTTTTCGAAGCCGGGAGCAGAGAGTATCCGTGTGCGTGCGCCAATCTAGCTTCTCGTCGATATAAACACCTAGATATTTGATGTTTGGTACCATGTCGAGGCATTTGCAGATGCATGTAGATGAGTCATGACAGGTATGCGCTATTATTTTATCAGAGTTCATTGTCGGTTTGGGTGAATTTGGCGGTTTAAACTGAATTACTTTAGTCTTGGAGATATTAAGCGTCAGAAGGTTAGTAGAAAGCCAGTCCATAATTGTTCGCAAGGTAAGTTCAGTGGTTTGTTTAGCCTTGTCCCAGGTCACGTCAGATATCAATAGTGCAGTGTCGTCTGCGTAGGCAAAAATGTCGCAATGGGTAATATATTTTAAATTATCTTACGTTTGGGTTTTGGTTTTGTGTTCAATATTTCACAATAATGAAATAAAATAAATGACTTAAAATATTAATTCTCTTTTTCTTCTTTTTTTCTTTAGAGTGAATAAATACTACTTCAACTCTTCAATGGCCTCTGTGGTTAGATACCACAATTTTGCCAATAACACGTGTAACAAATTATAGAAATTCTTTAAAAATTGTATTTCACAATAATGGCGGATATCGCCAATGACAGTTGTAAAAACGGCCGCGTGAGCGTCCTACCTACTAGGAGATTTGATGCAAAGCCATGATGTGGCCACTATGCTGCGATATTTCAATGTTCATTATGAATTATTCACTGAATGCACTTTGTACTACATAAATCACGCGTTTTTATTTAGTAAACGACACTATAAATAATCTAAAAGTCCAATGAAAAATGCGCATGACACTAATCTTGGCTTTCCTGTCAAAACCCGATATTATTTCTCAAATTTATTCACGAGGATCATGCGGGATGGTTATGTCAACAATCATTGCACGCCGCTCTGATCGATCCACCATCACTATATCCGGCTTATTGGCAACAATAGTCCTGTCAGTGATGATGGATCGATCCCAGTACAATGTGATATAGCCATTTTCGAGAACTGGGTCGGGCATATACCTGTGGTACGGCACCTTCGATTCCACAAGGTTTTATTTGAGAACAAGTTGCTGATGAATTATCCTGGCTACAAGGTTGCGTCTATGCAAGTACTCTCCGTTAGCTAGACGTGAACACCCGGAGATAATATGCCTTATTGATTCTCCCGGCCGGTGACATCCCCGACAGATGTCAACTAAGCCGACTTTCACAATAAATCTGCGGTAATTGTTCGTCATCATAACTTCGTCCATAATTGCACATACAAAACCTTTGGATTCCCCAAAAAGGTCACCAAATCGTAGCCAGGCTACGGACGCTTGTAAACCTACATCAGGCCCGTGTAGGGCTCAGAAAAAGCGTCCGTGAAGCTCCTTGTTCTTCCATACCTCCATACGATCATTGGTGTCAAGTACTACTGGTTTGCGCCAGTTCTCTTTAGCCATGAAAGAGCGGAGTGAGGCCCTTGTCAACCGCGACCACATCTCGAGGCATTCCCACGTCGGTTGTTAGGAAATATTCCCTGAGACTGCATATCTCGCTATTGTGGAGGGTCTTAGCGTTTAAAAAAAACCTCGGCCTCCACATTTTCGCGGGATATACAGCCTCATAACCGATGACTAGAGGTAAGGGGGGGGGGGGCAAATTTTTACTTTCGTAGCGATTATTTCCGAAAATATTAACATTAACACTACAAATAATTTCAGTAAACCTCTATTCATTTTTAAATACCTTTCCAACAATATATATCATGTTACGGTTAAAATAATAAAAATTCGCCCAATCACATGTTTGGGGTATACCTAATAAAACATTATTTTCCACTTTTTATTTTTGCACTTTGTCGGTGTGATTAATATACATATTGATACCAAATTTCAGCTCTGTAGTGCTGATGGTGTGGTCACTGAGATTATCCGCGGACGGACAGACAGACTTGGTGAAACCATAAGTTGTAGTTGATTATTATAAGCTTATAGTTGACTACGGAATCTTAAAAAAGAAATAGGTATATGCAGGTTACACTAAACACCAAACTTGTTGTTTTGTAATGTAATTGTCTAATTAACGCTATCCCTACGACCTTATCTCAGTAGACACCCCATTCTCGAATGTGCATTATGATTGAGAACATGAGTGGAGATCTATGTAAGGCGGACTGTGTGTGTACTACACGAGTGTTTATTTAACTAACTTGTAAGTCAAAGACTTGTGGCTCCTTAGAATCCTCAGTGCCGGCGGCGGCGGCCTGAGTGCGATCAATAATGTACGAGCAGTTCGTCTGTTACGTGTGTCCACTACTTTGAGACAGTCGCCGGCTCATTAATATGTACGGCAGGAGAAACGGGATTATTTGGATGTTATGTGAGACGAGTAGGTAATGAAAATAATGTAAATGTCAAGAAAACATTGTAAAAGTCCTTTTTTGTTTGGGGATTGAACGCTAACGAATAGCTCTAAAAATAGAGGAAAATAACATGGAGTGTTATCCATATTTAAAGATACGGTGAAGAGTGTACGATACAATACGTCTCGAGTTTCAGAAAAGTAATTATTTAATAATAAAATTAAATAAACTTCAAAGAGGAAAACTCAAACCTTTTAACAAAACCAGATGATTCAAAATGTACTGCCATTTATTCGCGAGGGATCTACGGGCCTTTCATTAAGTCACTGCTTGTTAATGCCTAATGAGTTTATTTTGTTGTGAAACATTAAGTGCTACACACCTCCTGATGTCGGAATCTGTTTCACGGTCACCGTCTACTCTACAGAGTACTCCTGTCAGTTGTTTGTTTATGTATACTGCTTTGAGTTGTAAAATGTGTAAAATCATGTAGATAAGTACCTACTGTGACAACTGCTTGACATCGCTGTTGGTGCCGACGTCCTTTGTTCTTGAGTACCCGAATGTACTGAACTGATATACTAATTCATATATACAAATATTTTATCATCGATGACCATAACAATGTAAGTATTCAAAACCAAATTCGTAATAAGAAGGATAACAGATCCCATCAAAAACATTCTGTAAAAAACTTGCCAAGTCTCGCTGGAGCTGCTTGTTTATCTCTAAAAAGTAATGAAATCTAGACAAAGTCGTATCAAGTCTAAGGCATAAAAGCATGCATTTGACTTGCTTTTGTAACCTAGTTGTAAGCGGTGTTTTCGTCTGACTACAATTTAGGTATTTTCAAGACTAGAGTGAATAGAGTCTTAATAAAATAGTGCGCTTTACCATCAACGAATGCATCACTGCTTATCATCAACTGGTCAAGCACTAGTTTATAATCATAAAATAAAAATACTAGGCCGTAACATGACTTTCGCAGAGCACGTAAGGGCGTTTCACTCGCGTGCCACATGCGCTCTTGAATGTGTCCACTTCGTTTTCAATCTACACAGCAAGCGGCCCTTTTTTTTTTTTTTGTTGTTGGGATGGGAAATCATCAAATGACTTCTCCCGCTCTGGGCGGAGCGGAAGGGTGGAAGGGTGTGTCAGACTTTTACTGACTAAAACCCACCCGTGTTTCTTCACTGGCCTGTGCGACGGCCAGGGCCGCGGTTTCTTGTTTAACCAACCCGCAACCCTGAAGCAAGCGCCCCTCAAGTGCAAATCACGCTTGTACACAGAATGCATTCGCCTTATTATGTCATACGCTTGTGTAGTCTAGAGCTTAGTGCTCCGTCATATCCATAGAAGGCAAGCCCCCCAAAACCGTTTTCTTCGCAAATCCACAGATTTCCCTTGGTTCGTCCAAATGAGATCCTCCATCTTGATCTCAAAATCCTCACCTTCCAGCATTTCATGAAACGCCTCTCCAAACGTTGAACATCCACCGCCGATGTTATCCGCGACAGCGATGTGCCTAATGTAATTGTCCCCTCCGTCCCTTGCCTGATGAAGGCCAGCCCACGCTGCAGGTGAACTAGTCAATTTTTATTTCCCGACTGTGACCTCTGAGCTTGTTTCCACATTTCTTCTCAGAGATAGTACTAGGAAATGCCGCGGTCATCAAACCAAATTAATAATCGGCCGTCCCTCCAGCAACACTCTAAGCTGATGATCGTAACCCACAGGAGGTGCCCTTATCGTGTAGTTGCCTAGTTTTTAAACTGCCGGCCCTGGCTAGAGGTTTTAAGGTTTAAATAATCACGGCCTCTCAAAGTCAACTACGCTACGAGATACCACATATGAAAAAAAGGAAAAATGACATTCTTATTTCAAACGTTTCCTGATGCACAAGTTGTATTAATCTTTACTAATGTTACTCTGCCTCTCTGTACATTGTTACTGTGTTGTCTGTTATTATAGTTTTTATTCAATACCTAATTGAATAGTGATCTATTTTGCACCAGACAAAGCCTTGCCGCCAAGCGATTTGTCGTGTTCCGGTATGATGTCTGGTGAAGCCGTTCGGAGGACGGGTCTGAGCAGTTGTGTTGCGATGTGTGCCGGGTACGATGCGCCTAATATTGCTGTGTTGGGAGTTTGGTCGTGGAGGGTCTTTAGATCAATCTCCCTTTGGCGCAGCATCGTTGGTCGTGTTGTTGGGTTTTACATTGCATCACCTCGCTCAACTGCCGTCTTCCTTCCTATTCGCTTAGTTTTTCTGAGTGAATAGGCTCTTAATAAACTAGCGCGCTTTACCATCAACGATCGCATCACTGCTTACCATCAGGCGGGATTGCGGTCAAGTGCTAGTTTATAATTATTAAAAGAAAAAAATCAATAAGATAAAATAAAAATCCTGCTATATATCCATGAGATTTGAACAAAGCATTGATCTTTTCTGAACTAAATCAGACACACTAAGATAACTCTTACCAAGCCATTCTTTGGACAAGAGTTACCCACATGTATTTGAATAGCTTTTTGTTCAGATTAGGATAAAATGTGAACAAACCAAATAAACCAAACCTCAGAAACAACGTAATATTTTGATTTTTTTTTTTTTTTTGTTTATCTGTGGAGACTTTATATTATTATTTATTATAAAGTTATTTTCTGACAGCTTTTCAAAATAGAGAAAAGAAAATAAAAAATAGGCTAATAAAGAAAATAATAGCTAACTATGTATATTATTAGAAACGGACCCGAAAATAGAACGACATAACAATAAAGCGGTCCGTAGAGCGCGCACCAAAGTGACGGCTCACTAAACACGGGCCACTACTAACGTACGCAACGAAGCGCACGCAGGCGCAGAGGGACAACCCGCGTACTACGCGGAATAAATAACATCGGTATGGTTAATACGCGTAAGATGGATGTAACGCTTAAACTATGTTACACATTGAGCTATTTAAACGCAGATTAATGAGTCCCATCTACCGCGTAACAGGAGAGGCAAACTACCACACTACCTCAGATACCCCAATTAGAAGATAAGCAACTAGGGTCGGCGCCGAGTTTGTGTACCATGATTTTCATGACTACAACACACCAAGGTGTGCCCACCAACACTCCTGTGCGAAATATTGGTGTTATTATGGTGTGACGTCAGAAGATATCATATTTTTCATTTTCCAACTTCTCTCAATCGACCGAAGCGCAACTGCAATTTAGTTTTTGTAAAGTAATATTGTATCGTTATTTCTTGGCCACTTGCACCAAAATATACTATTCTATGACTATGTCTCAGTATCAGTAAAGTTTTTTTACATTGGTATTTTTATATTGGCTTACTACATACATCCTCTGTAACGTGAACGTCATAAATTAAGAAAACTTATAAATGTTGTAAATACAAATGCTGAACAAGAATGTATTTCTCTATGCACCTAACTAGCACTAATCACATATAGGGCGGCGTCGCGTCGCTCACCTCGCCCGCGTAGTTTCCGTTGCCGCCTCCGCCGCCTCCGGCACATCGCCACAAATGTGATTTGCGCACGACAGAGCCCGCGGCCGTTGCGGAAATCTGATCAATTCGTGGCTCCGAATATTTGCTACAAATACATAATATTCTATTGCATCACATTTTCCTATTCATGCAATACCGTTTCCGAAACAGCAAGAACTCAAAATGGAGAAAAACGTGTTTTTTTTAGGTTGCGGAGTATTTTTAGGTTGTCGAGAAGAAACAAGAGCTTCGACATCCTCACTGAGATTACTGATGTAATATCGCGCTTGTTTTCCCTAAGCGCTCTCTTTATGCAGATGTTAAGTCAAATGAAATAGGGGCCCCTGTCATGAACCGATCACAAATCCAATGTATGAATCCATTCAAACCAACACCAACCATCACTTTGCTTAATTTAAGTTAGAACCTAAAGCGCTGATGTTAAGCAGTAGAACTCTCCACCACTGAGCCAACGAGGCGGTTAAGCTGAACTAAATTAGTGATTGCCCAGAGACATGTCTCTGTTTAAGAGATGCAATAAAGTTCAAATGACGTCTACAAATAGCTTCTTTTGTCGCACTGCTGCTGTTTCAGATAACGGTAAAACAATCTCCACTGATTCTGATATTTTAGCAGAATTACATCGAACAAACCTAAACACAAAACAGGTAATTGAGTGTTGCTCATAACACCGAACGAAAATATCTGCATACGTTTCCTGACCTTAGATAGACCTGACAGTCTACTTTACTTCGTTATATTTCTAAAACAAGTTCACTGTCTCACACAGTGGTTTCAATACTAAACACCTAATACAATTTCGCCCTTTTAGATTACACACCAACTCTAGATAGCATGTAATGTACTAACAGTAAGACAATAATTTATTGTAAGTACAAAACAACACCATTTGCCAGTGTTGACTACATTTTGAGTGTCTTCAAGGCTAGGATGAATAGGCTCTTAATAAACTAGCGCGCGTTACAATCAACGATTGCATCACTAAATAAATAAAAATAAATATATACGGACAAATCACACAGATTGAGCTAGCCCCAAAGTAAGTTCGAGACTTGTGTTATGGGATACTAACTCAACGATACTATATTTTATAATAGATACACATATAGATAAACATCCAAGACCCAGGCCAATCAGGAAAAGATCGTTTCCCATCATGACCTAGCCGGGGATCGAACCCGGGGCCTCCACGTCGCAGTCAGGCGTGTTGACCGCTGCGCCACGACCACCATCAGGCGGGATTACGGTCAAGTACTAGTTGATATGTAATAAAATGTGTAAGATATTAAAATGTAGTACAATATTATCAGAATACTTCACGACACTCAATTACACAGACACAGAAAAAAGTCACGTTCATTATTAGTGCTTACATAGGCTTAATATTTTCTCAGTAATCTCGAGAAACCACCAATCCGCAGTGGACCCGCGTGGTAGATTACGGCCCACACCCTCTCACCGAGCGGAGGCCTGTGTCCCAACAGTGGGAACATTATATTATGTAACATTGAAACCATGATGTTGTTTTTATCTGTGCGGGAACTGAATCCTTAATCTATATGATAGTATAATGTTATTTTTCAATGAATTTGTATGCCCGTGCAGTTGCTCACAGCGCGAACTCACTTTGTAATGTAAGACCTATGTTATAGATAGTTCAATCCACGAAGACGCGCCCCACCAATTTTAGATTGAGGGGATCGCGGGGCGCGGGGAGTTTTCTCCGAGCGTCAGTCACGGACCGTCAGTGGTTCGATGCACACAAGTAGTACAACCTGTATTCCAAAAATCCAGACTCGACACGAAAGTTGCTCTACTTTATATTTTTTTTAAAATGTCGAAAAAATCTCAGCGTGTTGTACTTAAAAGCCAGGTATGTAAATTATTGTTACGAAACACATAAAATAATAAAAGAAAAGTAGTTTAATTCAAAATTAAATTTTACTAACTAGACTTCATTTTATATTTAAAAGTAAGACTAATGTTATTTCTTTTTTTTTTTTTAATTGTAGGCAAGAGAAATTATTTCTAAAGTTTACGATTTCATGAAAAAAGAAGCAAGTAAAAATTTTGCAGAAAAACTCACTGATGCTCGATGGAGAACCGCACAGGCTGTTGGAATATCTGAAAGCACAGTGACTAGAATTCTACGCGAAAGAATGGCTTATACTGAGACAATAAAGCAAACTACAGTATCTACTATGGAGTCTAATATAACTATGGAGACGGATGCGATAGTTTCTGTAGTCCAAAGTGAAGAGCGTACAACAGAGCCGACTAGGGAAATGGATATTGATTCTAAAAATGAAGCGAGTACGTCGCATTCGAATTTAGCAGGCAGAAGTGCTTCTATTTTTACATCAACTATAAAGAAGAGAAGGGTAAGACCACGAAAAATTAATTTAGATAAATTTGATATTGGTGTAGTCCGAAGAACTATCCAAAACTGCCATAAAGAACATCATCAATTTCCAACATTATCACGACTTAATACTATTTTGAAAGACCGTATACAATTTAATGGATGTAGAACCACCCTAAGAACATTGTTACTTAAGCTTGGTTATAAATGGAGAAAAACTGAGAATAATAGGAAGGTCCTAACCGAAAAACATGATATTCAAATGTTAAGATTGAAATATTTAAAACAGGTAAAATCTTTTCGTAATGCAGGTAGACCTATAGTGTACACAGATGAATCATATATTCATACCAACCACGTGCAAAAAAAATCTTGGACCGACAAAGGCTCTAAAACAGCAATGAAACAAAATTTAACAAAGGGTGTGCGCATAATTATAGTACATGCCGGAAGTGCTGAGGGTTTCGTACCAAATGCGTTGTTAACGTACAGAGCAGAGATCAAATCCGGAGACTACCACGATAATATGAACTCGGATAATTACTTAAAGTGGCTTAAGGAGAAACTAATACCAAATCTCCCAAATGAAGCCGTGGTATTCTTGGATAATCCAGCCTATCACAATACTAGTTCGGAAAAAATACCCACATCCAACTCCAACAAATTAGACATGCAGACTTGGCTGAATGCAAAAAATATCCATTTTGTACCAACCTACAAAAAACCTGAACTTTATGACCTTATATTAAAAAAAACGAGTGTGCTTATGACCACACGACTGAAGTGAAACTTCTTTTGCACCATCTGTATGTATATATATATATATATATATAAATGTGTGTACAATATATACATGTATACACATATACATATATTAATTTTCTATAAATATTTAAATTTATTTCATGCTTTCATTTATAAATTAATATTTTTGCATAGACCTCCAATTTAAAAAAAAAAAAAGAAAAAAAAAAGTGGATTCTCTCAGGCCCAAAAGGTCGGGCTCTTCCTCCTGAATCAGGGGACCCCAAACTCGGGTAGTCCACGACCTCTGGTTCCCGAGATAATCCACGGGGGGGTGAGGTAACTAAAGGGGGGGGGGGGTAGATTTCGTGGGGTTGCGGGGGGTAGGGGGGAGGGGGAGAGGGGGGAGTGGATTCCCTCGGGGCCAAAAGGTCGGGCTCCTCCTCCTGATTCAGGGGACCCCAAACTCGGGTAGTCCACGACCTCTGGTTCCCGAGATAATCCACGGGGGGGTGAGGTAACTAAAGGGGGGGGTAGATTTCGTGGGGTTGCGGGGGGTAGGGGGGAGGGGGAGAGGGGGGGAGTGGATTCCCTCGGGGCCAAAAGGTCGGGCTCCTCCTCCTGATTCAGGGGACTCCAAACTCGGGTAGTCCACGACCTCTGGTTCCCGAGATAATCCTCGGGGGGTGAGGTAATCAATGAGGGGGGTCGGGGGGTGTTCGCAGCGTCATGTTCTCGAAGAAATTCATAGTTCTTAATCAATCAAGGTACTTAGCTTAATAATTGAGCTTATGAGGCTCGAAAGCAATTTGTACTTTGTGTCCAATTATCGTATTGTGACGATATCTTCAAACTTCTATACTTTCAATTATATCAGAAATGTTCAAATATATAAAACAATATAAAGGCCATATCATACTCGACTCAATTGTTAACAAATCTTAAAAAGATCCAAAAAATATATATTGCCTTCGGCGAGATGCGAACTCACAACTTCATACTCGAAAGGTCATGCAATATTTACATGAGCCAACTCCTTGTTTGTATTACAGACGAAATAGGACTATACTCTGCTTCCGTTCGCCTTCATCATTTTTTTTCCTATCATTTTTCGTAACGCTTTCGCTAGTTTACTCCCCAAGTCAAGCGTGCCTAAAGAAGTTTCACTTCAAAAACAAAGAAAACTTCCGCAAGTACAGAGTTGACGAATTATTAAATGAATATGGATTCACAGTGCTTCGGCTGCCTCCTTATCACCCAGAGTTAAATCCAATCGAAAACATTTGGGGTATTGTAAAAAACGACGTTGCTAGCCGCAATATCAATCAAAACTACACTTCGATTATGCCCATTTTAAATGAAGCATTTGATCGAGTAAATAAAGATGTCTGGTTCAATACTTGTCAGCACGTGGAAAAAATAGAAGACGAATACATGAGACACTGTGATCTTGATTTCAATTTTATTATAAATGTCAGTGATACTTCAGAATCTGAATCAGACATTTCTGAAACGAGTGATTGACGATTTTTATTTCAATAAAAAAAGTTCCATAAAACTTTTTCACGTATTTCATTTATGTCTCTAATTACCTCCTATTATTATATGAAAATGGTATTATAATTGTATATTAACTAATAATCACATAAAATATCCACACCTCAATTTTCCTTGCAGTCGGGTAAAGAGTATAAAATTGAAGTAGAGCATCTTTCACTTTGACCATGACGCTCTCTCCTGATTAGTCAATTTATTGTAGTGTGGGTGTGCACTCATAGATAATTATTGTGTACGGATAACACTCAAACATTGACGGAAGCTTGCACACATATACTATAAACGGTTAGGAGAAATAGTGGGGCGCGTCTTCGTGGATTGAACTATCTATATATACATTTACATGTGTATCACAAATAAAGTATTTAATTTGATTTTAGTTATTTCATAAACAAACAGTCAAATGTCTAATTTATTCCGCGAATAAAAGTTATCTGTAGTCTCAATACAAACATTTACACTAGCTATGAGCTAAACGATTACTTTAAATCTTAAAATTGTTGTATTGTACGCTACTTGTGGACTAACAATATAGTGTATAGTTGTTGTGTGTACTCCATCGTTAGTGTTAGGCTTTCTAAGCTCGAAGTATATGGCGCTGAGTTGAGTGACGTCACACGACCCCCGTGGCTAGAAGTGTTCCTCCCGCTACTTCCCTGTCCTGGAGTGACCGAGTTTGATCATTATCTCCACAAACTGTTAAATGAGACGTGTCAGGCACGCGTCACATCCACACATACAGTATTGCATGTTCTGGCATGTCTCACAGACAGGCTGAAGATATATCCCCAACAATCAAACCCCATGTTGTGTTGAGAAACACTTGCAAGCGAATGTCAATTCATAAAATAAAATAGTGAACGCCAGGAAAACATAGTTTAAGGGATGTCTCTGAAAACATTTGATGACTTTATTCAAGTCATGATTCTGAAATTTAGACAGTTATCTCAAACAAAAACTGTCAAACGTTAAATTTATTTATCGAATATAAATTATCGAATAATAATAGAAAAATCAACCTCAAGAAGAATAAAATTAGTTTTTTATTTAGCCTATAATGTCCCTTTGCTTCACAAAACGTCCAGAAAATGTTATCTTCAAAAAATAAATAGAGAAAAAGGAGAGATAGTGCGAGGTCTCACCTAACTTTAGTTATATATTTTCACAATTCGCCGTTTATTTATCTTACCTAATTTTAAAGCACTTACTAGCAAAATTCGCCGTTTATTTTTCTTTAGTTGATTGACATAAAATTAGAACCAATGAAATGTATCTACTAACATCATAAACGAGACAGTTTGTACCGATGGATATGTCTTCAATGCAAAAACGACTGATAGGTGAGAAATTAAAAATAAAGCACACATATAAAATCGAAAGTCATTTATTCAAATTAGACTGATGCTGAGAATCAGCACGTTTTGAACGTAAAAAAAAACTTTTTTACAAAATAACTAATTTTAGAAGTCGGTGACTTTGGTTTTTGTGTATTAGATTTTGACACCGACTTCCGATATTAGTTATTTTTCACTTTGACACTACAAAGTGAAAAATAACTTTTTGGAAGTCTGTTGTTTTTTTTTTTTTTTTTTGTAAAAAAGTTTTTATTTTACAATTTTAAGTTGTGAAAAGTACTGTTCAGCTGCATACGGTTAGACTAGATGCTGACGCTAAAATACTTAATGAAAAAACACTTAGAAACGCACTGGTTGCCCGTATGATTTTTGAAAGTTCCTCTTGATTTCTCTGGTCTTCCACCATCAAACCCTGATGTCCTTATCATGGGACCACCTTGGGAATATCTTCTTTCCAATAAAAAAGAATTATCAAAATCGGTTCATAAACGACGAAAAATATCCGCGAAAAAACATAAAAAAGCATATATACGGTCGAATTGAGTAACCTCCTCCTTTTTGAAGTCGGTTAATGACAAAAGACAGTCCCCCAAAACGCCCGCCCAACAAGTTCAAGTTTTAATCAGGCACGCATAGGATTTATTCTACCCCGATCTAGACACCGCAGGATTCCGCTAAATAATAAATTTAGCTAAATAATTATTCAGTAATAGATAGATGATTCTGACAAAAAGTATTTCTAAAATATTTGCTGAAATAATACCTCATCGCATGAGTTACATCTCAGGTTTAACCAACACCTACAAACTGAAAGCTGAAGTTTGGAATTGTCAACCGTCATAATATAAACAAAAAAAAAAGGTTAATGCCATCATTCAAACATCTCTATGCGCGCTACTTATTATTGGAAGTTTGAAGATGCCACCAGCTTGACGACAAACATTGCAACTGTGGGTTTTACAACTCCTTCTTGTCTGTTTTATCTGTGGTCTAATTTCGTAACGCACTATCAGTATCAATATGTAGCATGCACTTTGACAGTTCAACCACGTTTATTACGTTAGCAGAAAAAAAAATGAAGCAATAGATTAGTAATAAACTTAAAAATAATGAAGCTACTTACTGGTCTGTAAGTTTTCTTCAATCAATTAAAAACCTGAAAACGGGCGAAAAGTTTTCCTTTTAACTTCATTATCATTTTTCATTATTTTTTTTTAATTCAAATTTATTCACATATCTATACAAAAACAAGCATTGCACAACAACATCAGCAACAACAAATTCAGCCGGTAGGGGGGAAGTCTCTAGGGTTGCGGGTTGGTTAAACAAGAAACCGTGGCCCTGGTCGTCGCACAGGCAAGTGAAGAAACACGGGTGGGTTTTAGTCAGTAAAAGTCTGACACGCCCTTCCGCTTCGCCCAGAACGGAAGTAGTCATTTGATGATTTCCCATCCCAAGAAAAGAAAAGGGGGGGAAGTCTCTGAGTTAAGCTGCGCGTCATCCGTCTGCAGCTTGGCTCAGCTAAGGTAGCTTTGCTATGGTTCCTTGTTTGACTACGATATTTTTTTTTTTAATTTATTAAACACATTTTTGTCAATATCAGGATATCAGTAATGATGTAGTGCCCAGTCCTGACACGCGACGAACCACATTACAGAGAACCAACACGTCCCAATAATGGCCGTACCAGACATCACACATGTAGGTATTCACGTCTATTGGCCGAGAAGCGATCAATATACGTCTCTACTACTTTCGCGAACGCCGCCATCTATTGAGTGATTACATAAAAATGTGCACGGTCCTCTATATCCTTCCAATTATTCCGCGATTATCTATATCCCTTTCGATGTTATTAATTCTCAACAGCCAATATCGCCGACTTGCAATAACGTTGTATAAATCAAATCATACCTTTTATTTTTGCCCATCTGTGTAGCTGGTTAGTATACATACGAATTAGAAACTAGTGTTAGTGCTTAAATCTAGCAGAAAAACAACACAAACTAATTAGTATTCATTACAATGGCACAGTGGCGCCACGTTGCCACTGTGCCAATGCCTGCATTGGCACAGTGGCCAATGTTCCAGTATGGGACTGTCCCATCTATCGGCTATAGTTTTTGTCTTTATGAGTGGCATCTTTCATCCATCCCGCGTCACCCGCTGAGCTCTGTAAAACGTCATCTTGTGTGTTCTCACGTCATAAAGACGTTCGTCGGCGGACACAGGGGTCACCCCGACGTCGTCGTCTAACCAAGTCGACGCAGTCCGCCACTCGCTATAAACATTTATTTCTCGATAACCTCTTATCGCTGCTCTTAAATGTTATCGTTTGGCTTTTCAATATAACTCAACACTTGCTTTGATATTTAGTTTCGCTCTCGATTTTTGGAAAAGTAGATTAATGATATTTTATTTGAAAACAACACATACACACCTTAGCCTTTTCAAGTTCACATAACCACCAGCCTGTAGTGTTCCCACGGCTGGGACAAGTTCACATAACCACCAGCCTGTAGTGTTCCCACGGCTGGGACAAGTTCACATAACCACCAGCCTGTAGTGTTCCCTCGGCTGGGACACAGACCTCGTCTCGGTGAGAGGAAGTGGGCCATAATCTACCACGTTGGCCCAGTATGGGTCACGATGCGATGCTCGGGTTTAAACACAGTTATAAGTTTCACACGTTTAAAATAATTGTGTTAAAAACTCTACGCCTAGAGACTTAACCATAGTCTCTGGAAAACAACAAATGTTACAACAGAATAATACTTTCAGTGCAGTTACGAGCATACGTACTAGAAGCCCAGACTGATATTTCCGTGTGTCGTTTTAGCCGACACTCAGAAATGAATGTTAAATAAACAGCCTGTTATATTCCTTCCATATCAGAGCTGTTTGTTAAAACACTACGCCACATTCCGACCTTTCATTTCATTGAGCGTACTATTTCTTTTATAACTCGTTACGTCGGCCGGAGGTTATTTGCTAAAAATATTGGCATGCTTCGAACGAGCGAACAACGGCTAACAAAACTAGCAAAATGAAATATTCTTGAAATGAAAATAACACGGATTTGTTACAATACAACGGAACTGGAGTAAATAACATTGAAGGGAAGGTAAAGTCAGATGTGCCCACTGATGTACGAACAAACACGGTTACTGTTTGTATACATATGTACCTACCTATGTTTGTGTGTGTCGATGTAAAGGTAGAAGGTTGCTGGGCTTCGACCTGAGGTTGCCCAACAGGCCCAGCGGCAACGGGAGCTGGCTCCGGCAAATTTTTTCGGGGCCCATTATCGAGTGTGCAAGTCAGTTTTTTTTTCTTTCTTGTTTATTTATAAACTAGTGCTTGACCGCAATCCCGCCTGATGATAAGCAGTGATGCAATCGTTGATGGTGCGCGCTAGTTTTTAAGAGCCTATACGGAAACACCGTCGCTGGTAAATTCCAGTCCCTCGATGTACGCGGTATAAAAAGGAGGGGAAACGCTTCGTCGCGATCGTAGTGGTGTTAACAACGAAAGGGCAGAAACTCGCCGTACGACGGGTCCTACGATGGTGGAACGGAGATGGGGGAATTAAATCATGCAACATAATAATTATGATTATTATTTATGTCATTTTTCTCAACTTAATTTTGTTTTATAATTAAAACAATTATTCGAAATAATGTGTGTCTATGATGTTAGGTATTTGATATTTATTTATTAGCAACGACGTGTCAAGATAATGATAAAGTATGGATGTGCTAGTATGTAAGACTTGAGACGTCGTGTGAGAGTAAAGGTATCAACGACGAACTGAGTGAGATAGGATTTGTATAAATATGTTTTGGTATTACTCCAACAAAGGATTCCCTTTCATTAGCCGTTTAATAGCCATTGTTTAATCATTTTGTGAACTTGTGATCGTCGGGCAACAGTCTAATTGACAGTATGTCAATTAGAACTGGATTTAGAGAACTGAATTAGTTGTGAAAACTTTCAATGTTGATTATAAATGTTGTACTTCTCCAGAAATTACTTGCCCTATCACCGCTATCATTCGATTTAAAATACTTGTTATGTACATGTACTAAAATACTGAAAACATTTTATTAAAGAGATTTTTCTTTGAAAGCGAGGGTTTTATCTGCAGTAACCGAGATGTATCCAGAGAAGCAATCACAATTTGTTTGAACGTTACATTGATTGGTATCGGTCCGGTTTAGTTCGCTTTTACTTTGAGCTAAGATCCTTTAAGAAAGTTCAATTCTGTAGAAGTATTTGATTTAATAATTCGTAGAGTATTTTGATAGATTATTGATTACGAATTTTCAGAATTCAGCGCACATTTTTTTTTAAAACGGCCACCCTAACAAATACTACTGTACCGTGTGCGTTTACAAACATTTAAACTCACATACACAAACAGCTAGACTCGGAACAACTACATGCATACTTGCAAGTCATACAAATATTTGTTCCTTGGTAATCGAACCCGCGACACACAGCGCAGCAGTCTTTATTATATGTTTTGATGGGAGGAAATGAGAACGTACGTCGTTGGTCCTATAATGAACTGGCCTGATAATGACATGTCGAACACTGAGTATATGTGTAAGTGTCATAAAGTTTCTGTTTAACGAAGATTTATCCCCTGCCAGAATAAAAGAACGATTAGATGGCGTGTATAAGGATTCTGACCTCTCCCAAAGCACAGTGAAAAATTGGCTGAAAGAGTTTCGCCTCCGGGAGAAACCGTCAAAGACATTGGCCACGATGGTCAGCCTGTGGTAGTGCTCACTTCCAAAACGATTGCTTGAAGAGGTGATTCTGAACCTGCGTTCCGAATTTTACCATTTGATAAATTTAAACATAAAATGTTTGCTTGGCTTTTAGACATGTGTTTCTATTCTGTTAATGAATTTTTAAATCATACTTTTTGACATTGATAATAGTGACAGTAATAATATTCTATGTAATTGGATTTTCTTAATTTATTTGACATTATATTACATGTATTTGACTTAATTTATTTGACATTATATTACATTTAATCTTTAATAAATTTAAATTTAGTGCTTGAAAATGTTTGTACGCTGAAAGACAGCAGAATATTTTGGACGTGAATTGTATGTAACACCTTGTAACAACAATATTCTTACAAATAAATTCTATTATTATTATTATTATTATTCTGTGTGATCGCCGTTTGGTGATTAGAGAAAGGTACAGAGACGGGAAAGAGTGCGCTGCGGCGAAAATTCAAAGACTATTATCCATGGTTAGTAACTGCTGACGAAACTATGATCTTGTACTATGATTCACAAAGCAAGCGCGAGTCAATGGAATGGCGTTATAAGGATGAATAGCCCTCTAGAAACGCAAAGGTGCAACAATCAACTAAAAAACTGAAGTGCGCAATTTTTAAGGAATTTTCAAGGCATTTTGATGGTGGTAAACCGGTTCCTAACGCGCTTCAGAAGCTATGTAATTCCGTGGTGTTATTGTTTTTTAAAGAAAGGACTTCTGCGCCATGTATATAAGCTGTTTCCTAGGGTCACCACGAACAAGCTTCCGAAAAGGCTTTGGCATTATAGACCACATACATACGCTGCGGCAAGTTATACAGAAGTCCGAGGAGTATAACAAACCACTATGCTTACCCTTTGTGGACTATGAGAAGGCCTTCGATTCGATCGAGACTTGGACGATGCTGGAGTCTCTCCAGCGGTGTCAAATTGACTATCGATACATAGAGGTAATAAAGTGTTTGTACAAAAACGCCACCATGTCAGTCCGTCTCCAGGACTTTTTTTTATAATTTTTAAACTAGCGCTAGATCGCAGTCCCACCTGATGGTAAGCTCGTAGATGGTAAAGCGCGCTAGTTTATTAAGAGCCTATTCACTCTAGCCTTGAAGACACTCAAATTTTAGTGTGACGGAAACACCGCCGCCGGCAAATTGTTCCAGTCCCTCGATGTACGCAACATGGAGTGAGAGAAGGCGATGTCATATCTCCCAAATCGTTCACTGCTGCGTTGGAAGATGTCTTCAAGGTCCTGGACTAGAAAGGACTTGGCATCAACGGTGACGGCAACGGCGACGGCAACGGTGAGTACTTCAATAACCTCTGATTATCAGATGATATCGTGATCATGGCGGAGATCCTAGAAGATTTGGGCAAAATGCTCAATGACCTCAGCAGAGCTTTCCAACAAGTGGGTCTAAAAATAAACATGGATATGGACATAAACATGGACGAAGATCATGTCGAACTCCCACGTCACACCGTCTTCAGTTCTAGTTGGTTGTTCTGCACTCGAAGTTATGGACGAGTATACAACAATATTTTATGTTTATGCGAAACCCGAAACACGTGTCCAGTATTTTTAAGTAAAGACTCCAAGTACAAAATTTCAAAAAGATATCATGAAAAACCACAAAGTTATGAGCTTGTTATCTTATTTGAATGTTACTATTAAAATATGCGTTGAGCTGTGGCGTCAGCTGTTGTGCGTATTATGATCTACCGCAAGCTGCGTTGCGCGTTTGGTAACCACACTGCAACAATTTTCAAATGTATTTGGAAAAAAATATAACATGGTGTAAAAATTATTGGAATCATTGCATTTGCTTATTTTGAACAAAATGTTATCAGGTTTCGTATAAAGAAAAAATAATGTTGTATACCTGTCCACAATCTGTCCAACTTCAAGAAAGTGGTGTTCGTCAAATCCAGCTCGGCTGGGCAGCGCGCGGGAAGCTATGCTACATCTTCTCGTCGTCCAAGATACCACAATGTCTCAAGACAGTCTTTGACCAGTGTGTGTTGCCAGTAATGAGATACGCAACTGAAACGTGACAATGGGCCTCTTACGAAGCCTCAAGGCCACGGAAAAGGCGAGGGAAAGAACTATGCTAGGAGTGTCGGGGTACATTGCTCGTAGAGCCGATGGCCAATGGGACAGTAAGGTTCTTGAGTGGCGGCTATGTACCGGAAGACGCAGCGTAGGGAAGCCCCCAACTAGGTGGATCGATGACCTGGTGAAGGTCGCGGAAACCCGATAGATGCGGGCAGCACAGGACCGGGCATTCTGGAAAGCTTTAGCGGAGGACTTTGTCTAGCAGTCGACCTCTATAGGCTGAATAAGAAGAACACAGTCGTTAAAGATGAACATCACGCTTCTTTAATATGTAAATTACGAGACAACAAAAGAAAAAACGAAGAGACAAGCTGGCTACAGGTGTCCTGTTGCTCTATGACAACGCCAGTGTTCATACCGCTGGTGTTTCGAAGGATGCAGTTCGTCAATGCGGACTCGCAGCAGTGGAACACCCACCTTATTCCACTTGGCCCCGTCTGACTATTATTTATTTCCATTAAATATGGAAATAAACTAGTGCTTGACCGCAATCCCGCCTGATGGTAAGCATTGATGCAATCGTTGATTGTAAAGCGCGCTAGTTTATTAAGAGCCTATTCACTCAAAAAAATACTGAGTGAATAGGAAGGAAGACGGCAGTCGAGTGTGGTGATGCAATGTTAAACCCCACAACATGACCAACGATGCTGCGCCAGAGATAGAGTTGATCTGGAGACCTTCATAATCATTATAGTAACAAAACTAAGTAATTTTGAATTAATCTTGTTTTTCCGCGAATTAATTCCAACTTCCCCAAAATTTGTTTTTTTTTTTAAACTGACAACACCAGTTTTGACGGTATTATTATGAGCGAATAGCGATGCGACCGTGTGCCGCTTGCCCTGTCCTCCTTCGCCCGCGCTTTTATTGCCTACCGAACATGTAGGTTACCTCGTTTTGCGAAATAATATTAATTTGTTTAGGGAGATTTTTTCTTAAGTTTAGCCAGGTTTTCTATGCATTAGTAGAATCAGTTATCGATACCTAACAACACCTTCACGGATCGGATAGGGTTTTCTTTATATTATATCGTATGTATCTTTATATAGCTGTTCTTACGAAATGGTATACTGATAACATTTGTTTACTAAATTTGAAGAAAACTGTATGTCTGATTGAGTATGAGCATCTGGTGATGAGATAAAATTGTTACAAAATACTTATATTTGATTACGTAATTCATGTCACAAATTTAACATTTGAGAAGGATGCAGAAAAATATGCACGTTAACAGCGTTCCGTTATAGAAAACGTAAAAAACAATCCAGAAATTGAAATAAGCCGTGGCAGCTAAGAAATGAGCAGTTCTATCACTACTCAGCTCAACAGCTTTGAAGGGATCCGAATGATTCAACATACACGCCAAGACCAGCGAGACATTTGACCAGTTGTGCTACAACGATTTGTTGTAATAATGTATCCCATCAAAAGAAGTGAGATCTAAATGGGTGCCAAGTTCAATGGCCATCCTGAAATTCATTTATAATAACGTAAAATATCATTTCTTTTTATAATTTGAGATAATATAGTATATCTCTCTCATCGTTTATTGGTATAGTTTCATCCGAAGATAATATTTTATACGAACTTTCATAATAGTATGGTTCTTGAGTACTCACATGTCTACATATATTCTCGGGCAACAGTAACATAATTTTCTAGTATGTCATAGTCAGAAGGAATATTTTTAATTTTTTCCATACTTACTGTAATTTTACTTAAAATGCGATCTAAAACTTTACAGAAAGAACCCATTTACCATTTTACCATTGTTTCAGCTTCTAACCTTTTCTGATTTCCAGTGTTATCTGTTAGTTTGTTAATTATGTAATTTCCATTAGTATACGATATTTTTTTCTTTGCGTAGTACAACATTGACGATCTTTTATCTACAACTGGATTTTCTTCAGTATAACGTTGTACCGCGGCCTTATGCACCTAATGGATTTTTATCCGTATAACTTTGACGGCTGCCTTATGCATCTCGGGGTGTTTGACTGCATAGCGTTTCTGAGAATTTTGAAGTACTTCAGGATACGCTCGTTTATAACGCCAATTAGTATCACGCCGATGTTCCGCACGAGATTTCTCAGACGTTTTAGGTTGACCTCGTTTACGCTTTTGTGGGCGGCCCCTTTGTGACGAAATTTCGTTTTCCTTTAAAGACTTGTTCTCTTGAATTGTATCGGAAGATGATACACTTCGAATTTAATTCTATGCAAATTCCCTGCAGCCTTTTTTTTATTCAGAAGCAACTCTTTAATTGTCAAACAAAGCATACTTAATCGATTTTGAGTTCCGAGAGAGTTCCGGCCGTCAGATCCATCGCCCACACAGGGGCCCCATACAGGGCCATGGACCGCCCGATTCCCACGTATAACCGCCTACAGGGGGCGCTCGGGCCCCCCATGTTGGGAAGCAACGTTGATAGCGCGCCTGCTGCACCCATCAGCTTGGGCGCCAGTCGCCGGAAGTGAGGCCTGAATTCCCAGCGGCTGTCGAGCACCAATCCCAGATACTTCATGGTGGACTCGACAGCTATCCGGGCCCCGCTGACCACGATATGTGATTCCGGCGCTGGCGCACGCACAGCAGGTCAGCCTACCCGAAACTGTGAAATGTTTTCAATCAACCTTAAGCATTAAAGCTCTAGCAATGAAGTTGAAAATTTAATAAAGTAATCTGTGAGATTGTAGTAGCTTTATGTACTGTCGTCAGTTTGAACAAAACAGATTGAACTTGATCAAACAATTATTTTGTTTATTTAATAATTTTGACATATCGGATTAGAAAATATCCTGTGAATTCAAGGTAAAATTTTAACAACATAAAATGTAACAAACTACATATATTTTGTATTGCAGAGCTTCAATTAGAACAAAAAAAGTCATTATCATACTAACTTCTATATCCAAATAATCAGTTGTTTGCGATTTAAATACATTATTATTTAAGGTTTATGGTTTATGATATAATTACGGAATGATATTGTGTAATTACAGTACCATTATATGTAAATATACATATAAAGAGGAAAATAAAATAGAGAAATAAATTATGAATGATGAAAACAGATTTACGAGAAATAAAAAATAATTAACATGTCAAAGATGATTCACAACAGTTTAAAAAGGATAAAAATAAACACTGAGAAAATAAATAATTATTTTCAGGGAAAAAATTACAGAACTGTCAAATTGAACAAACGTATTACATACAATTGATTAGAATAATAATCATTTCACAATTAATTGGAGAAAAATGTATTTTAAGGTGGTTAAATTCTTTTCGTATTTTGAAACGTAATGTAAAATAATAATGTTAATTTAATTACAAAACAAAAAGCAATTTTATTTTCTTTTCCGACATACCTTACCTACTGCAGTTTCGCTGCTTTGTGGCATGTTCAACTCTAACATCGGCTAGCTTGGCGGCCGGCGCGTGCGCCTACACACCGCACTATAACAGGGCCTTAAAATATTGTTTCACTGACCTCCAATCGACGACAGCGCGGTCCTGTATCTGTCTTGCTTTTATTGCGCCATTATTATTAAAGTTTAGTGCCGCTGCTGGCTGCGGCGGTCATCAACCTATAAGATAAACGCTTCCTTATCAACATCATGTAGAAAATGTGAAAAATGAAAAATAATTTGCTGTGACTAAAGTAATGGCTATATTTTTATGATTTTAAATGTGTAGACTGAGAATGAGTTGAGGTACACGATGTTTGATTTATTGTCGTATTGTCATCACCACTTTGTATACAGTATGTTACGAAAACCCTGTCCGACCCGTGAAGGTGTTGTTAGGTATCGATAACTGATTCTACTAATGCATACAAAAACGGGCTTTACTTAAAAAAAAAATCCCCCTAAAAAAAATAAATATTATTTCGCAAAAGGAGGTAACTTATTAAATGTGCGTTGACCACCCTTCGCCTGCCGACCGCGGGGGCCGGGCGGCAGGACACGCGGCACGTGGTCGCATCGCTATTCGCTCATAATAATACCGGTGTTGTCACTTTTTAAAAATTACCAAATTTCGAGGAAATTTGAATTAATTCGTTGGAAAAAAAGATTATTTCAAAATTCATTTGTATTGGTACTATGATGAATACGTAAAATTTTATATTATATTTGGTCATGTGTTTACCTAACCTCTATTATCCTTATGGGTCGGACAGGGTTTTCGTAACATACTGTATACAGGGCGAACATGCAAGTTAACATATGGCGTTCCGCAGGATTCTATCCTTGGCCTTTATTATTTGTCATGTTTCTCAATGACGCAATATAGGGAAATGTTTTCAGTATACTTAGTTCATTTTGTACGCACGATTAGAAGATGTACAAGTCATCGAAAACTAATGATCATTGTGCTCTTCTCCAGCAAGATCTGGTCCGACATATGTACTGCTTCAAATTATTATTTTACATCTGTTCTAGTTGTATGTTATGCTTATGCAAGTTGTATGCTCTTCTTTACTTTATTTCCTTTTTTAGTTTATTTTTTATAATATTATATACATCACATTATTAACATAATGCAAATATTGTAATCACATTGTAATACTAGCTTTATATTTTCATTTTAACACAAATGTATTTTTGTTATGAAATAAAGAACTTGAACTCATACAAATAAAATAACTTTTTACAGGAAATAGCGCACGTACTAACATTAATTAGGCACAGTGGCCCGGGTTCGCTTCCCGAGTAATAAACAGTGATGTATCGCGTGACTATCGACACAGAACAGACCAATACAAAAGGTCCGCCGATAGAATATTTATAATGGCACCTACATTGTATCGAATTCCATAGTAAAAGTAGTGAAGAAATTACAGGTTGATAATAATATCCTTGTCACTATTTTTATTTCAACACTTGCGAGTTTAGTTTCGTAATTTTTTTCAGGTAAATTTTCTGTTATTTTCTCTTTTGTGTATTAAGTGGGTGGGCAACGGTCGTAGCTCGTTAGGCAAATGATTAATATGTCCAAAGAAATGGCGCTGTAACTCGGAGGGAATTATTGTGGTGAGGCAATCGGGCAAACGACAATGCTGTGAATATTGTATTGTTGTATGAATGGCTTTTAGTCCGTCTGTTGTAAAGCAGTCGTTCTGTCTTTTTTATTTGATTATTATGAAAGGTCACCGAATAGGACCAGTGTTCCCTTAGGTATACTAGTTCATGGTTCGAATAAAAGATGACTTTAAAAAAATACTTCTCATTTATTATTATCCACCAACAAAAAATTTCTTAAAAAATACTTTTATAAAATCATTACAACTTACATAATTTATTAAATCCTAATTAACAAAAATAAATTACTTACAGCTTGTATGTACATAATACATGAAGCCAACACATGTCAGCCGTCGTGTTAGATAACCTGATTTCAAAATATTTTTTATAACTTTATTTTTTATAATCCATTAACATAATAACTAAAATAATATAAAACATAATCTATACGAGACTCCATACAACTACATTCTAGATGACGTGTAAACTCTCAGGCTATTCTTCACATTCAATCGACTAAGTCTATGGCAGCCCACTGCTGGAGGATAGGCTACTCACACATCTTTCAGATAATACACACAACTCATAATAACCACCACACTACGAGTAAAGTTCCAAGAAGTTGTGGTGGAACCTTCGGATGTTGTCCATCATGTACTGGAACTCCTCTCGAGGATGCAAGATGGTGGTGCGGAAGTGAAAGGTGCCTGGCAGCTGACCAAACCCGGTACCCGGGATCACACAAACCCCTGAAAATAGAAGAACGCTAATTAAGGAGTTGCGAAGTACTTCCCCAAGTTATCTTTTCAAATTGCATCACCAGCTAATGGAACGCTTTTAGAAACCCTCAAACAATTATTAACAATCTAAATTGGTTTAAACCTGTAGGAGTTATGTTGAAATACTTCATTATTTTGGAAAAATATATTCTTAGGAATTGAGAACATCCTTTTCTTTGGATAGCAGTTCAAAAAAGAAACCACAATCATAACCAATAATTAGTAATATGATGGGCTTATGTCCCTACATAATCTTAGCCCTCTCTTTGTTCGTTGTTCACCTAAACTAGGGTACAAACTGAAAGGGCGACATGACATTTATGAATAATTTGAAGACAAAATGCCTGACCAAGTTCAACTTACAAACAAACATAGTTACATACATGATAGTTAAGGCAGGAACTCTCAAGTTATGCACCACAAGTTAAGTTTGCAACTTGGAATTACAACACATTACTGCGAGCCGCTTACCTGGCAACGCTAATTAATAAGTGACGTCATTAGTGACGGGCCCGGGGAACTCAAACACCTTGTATGTTTCCTTAACGTGTTGTGGGGAACTTAAACAGCCTGCATTGTTGCCTTCAAGCGA
Organism: Sesamia inferens; assembly: GCA_037179545.1. NCBI lineage: Eukaryota > Metazoa > Arthropoda > Insecta > Lepidoptera > Noctuidae > Sesamia > Sesamia inferens. The sequence continues at coordinate 29,869,850 of CM073939.1, read as the reverse complement.
TGAGGACGGTTAAATCTTTATTATAGTCGACTAGTGGTGTCTTCCACGTATGTGAGTGAAAACGCCGCCGTAGTGGGAGCGTTTGTTAGCGATTAGTTGATGGTGTAGGTATATGCGTTAAATAGACTTACTAGACAATATAAATTAGTGGACTGTTTGGACAAATCTGACTATAAGTATAGGGTGGTCAATTTCATGATACACAATTTTAAATTAAGGTAATTATTATTACAAAATAATAATTGCTTATATTTTCTCATAATTACCGCAGCACCTATCATGTAGCTTCATAAAGTACGAAATTGTCAAATTCCTCTAGGTAATTACACAACAAATATAATGTAGATCACCTATACATAGGTTATTCTACTACACAATTTTGAAAATGTTGTTTGTTTACAAATCATCTGTGATGAAAATGTACTTGCACTGATTTGTTATAAAATATTACGTAGTTTTCAACCCATCGATCAAATTTAGGATTATGTTTCTGTAACTAAAGTTGTGAATATCGAAGGGCACCAATTGAAAAGTTAGCCAAAAAATACTATATAGTATCCGATTTGGCCTTCTTCCGATTCTTCCTTATAAAAAAGCTTCCAAATTATGTCATCAGAATGAGCAGCACCTAAACCTATACTTATAGCATATTCAGTGATAAACAATGACTACAATGTAAAATGTTTGTACATTACCTGTTTCTTCAAGTAGTCGTAGACAGTAGAACTCGTCGGGAGTCAAGCCGAGCTCCCCGGCCGCCGCCTGCGCCGCCATCGGGATGTCCACGCGCGGGTATGCGAACATTGAACCCTAGGGACAAGCAAACGTCACATAATGCATGAACTGAAAATTGCTTTTACAAAAACATTTAAGTTAAGTCTATATACAGTATGTTAAGAAAACCCTGTCCGACCCATAAGGGTAATAAAGGTTAGGTAAACACAAGACCAAATATAATATAAAATTTTACGTAATCATCATAGTACTAATACAAATGAATTTTGAAATAATCTTTTTTTCCAGCGAATTAATTCCAATTTCCCCGAAATTTGGTAATTTTTAAAAAGTGACAACACCGGTATTGTTATGAGCGAATAGCGATGCGACCACGTGCCGCGTGCCCTGCCGCCCGGCCCCCACGGGTGGTAGGCGAAGGGTGGTTAACGCACGTTTATTAAGTTACCTCTTTTTGCGAAATAATATTTATTTTTTTAGGGGGATTTTTTTTTTAAGTTTAGCCCGGTTTTGTATGCATTAGTAGTATCAGTTACCGATACCTAACAACACCTTCACGGGTCGGACAGGGTTTTCTTAACATACTGTATACATTTAGTTTTGTCTCAGATAAAATTACAATTAAAGCATAGGCTGAAAAATCAGATCAAAGACAAAACATTGTAACCTGGCATGATATACTTAATTAAAAGAAATCTAATAGTAATTGGATAAGCAAATTCCACAGTGATTTTTTTCCAATACCTGTTAGTAGAAGTAAGTTCTTGTTATGAATAAAATGTACAGTTATCACAGATATCCACTCACATCAATAGGGTTGCAGAAGTATCCGGGGATAGAATTGAAGGTCTCGTAGGCGGTCTGCGTGCGCTCGGCCAGCACCTGCTGAATCTCGTCCAGCTCGCGAGCAAACTGAGGGTACGAGGGCTCGCCAGGAGACGGGGGTTTCATCTGGAAAATGGGAGATTAGGAACTGATGAATTTATCGTCTTTATATCTTGATAAATTCGCTTCCATTATATAGTTATGTATTTTATTATATTCTATCTTAATTAGAGTGTTAGACTGTATTTTTTTTGGTTCGTTCAACTCTCTTATTTTATCCGTAGAAGATAAATCCACACGTTTGTCGGACGGCGAATAAGTAGGCTTAAGGATTTGTAGACTACAAACTATTTCGAGTTCGGGAATCCACTGAATATGGGTAGCACAGGATAGTTTTTGGTAGCGCGAAACCTTGTGAACAACACTATATAGTAAAGTGTTGATAAAGATTTCACAGTTAGTATATCTACAAGTGAGCACTAACCACACAATCCAGTATGCACTGCCCCAACACCGTGGGGCACTGCATGACGGCGCGCGCGGTGCTGAAGGCGGCGCGCACGCACGGCGCCAGGCGGGTCAGCTCCACGTAGCCCGCGCGCAGTCCACACTCGGCCGCCCAGCCCTTGGACGCCGTCACGAAACTGGCCAACTCCATGCCAGAGTAAGGGGCGCCCATCTCGTGCATCACCTAAAGAAGATACATCAGTATTTAAATAAAAATCAAATTTGAGTTTCTAACACAACGATGTGTAACAGCACCTTCTTAAAGGCTTTATCAGATCTTGATCGATAAATCTCCTTTGAAATGCCGTCTTAGCAGCTGCTGCTATGGTAAGATACAAAACACAAGCGATCAATCGCACTAACATGAGATTTGACATGAACATCAATTGTATCTAAATAAAAAATTTCTTTATGTCGAGAGAAGTTATTATTGATATACCGACAAAAGCTCAAGTTATAACAACACAAACGCTTTGATTCTCACCTTCTTGAAAGAGTAGAAAGGCTTGCAGACGATGTTTTCTTGATACACCTCATCCGCCAACAGGAACAGGTTGTGTTCGTACGCGAACTTCACGATCTCCTCCATATTCTGCCTTGTCAGAACCTACAACCCAAGGAGTTATTAATCAGTAATATATTAGTAATGTAAACAAAGCATATTGAATGTACAAGTTGGCGACCGGTCTCATCGCAGGCCGTACGCAGAAGCTTCAGTTGGAAAACTTCACAGTAAAATAAACCAAAAGTAAAATAAGCCCATTTACGCGGATTTGGGTGTATCCTATACAACCTCAGTCGTGGTGCTCCTAAGTTGTGGTGGCCTAGTGGTTAAAACACCAGCCTCCCAAGTATGAGTGTGCGGGTTCGATTCCAGGTCAGGCAAGTACCAATGAAAACTCTCACCAGGGAAGCGGGCAGCAGCGCTTCTTCTGTGGAATATCAAATCCTGCGATCCCCAACCCGCTTGCCAAGCGTAGGGATTAGAAGGAGGAAGACGAAAGTCATGTCTAATGCCCATGTTGCACCGACTCCTATAAAGACTGGAGACTCTGTTCTCGAAGCTGTTGACAGTTACTTGTACCTGGGACAAACTATCCAGTTAGGAAGGTCCAACTTCGAGAAAGAGGTCAATCGTCGAATCCAACTCGGCTGGGCTGCTTTCGGGAAGCTACGTAGAATCTTCTCGTCCGAAATACCTCAGTGTCTCAAGACAAAAGTCTTCGACCAGTGTGTGTTGCCAGTGATGACTTAATTGAGTCGTAGTCGCTAACAATGGGCCTTATAAGAAGGCTCAAAGTCACTCAAAGGGCAATGGAGAGGGCTATGCTTGGGGTTTCACTGCGCGATCGGATCAGAAATGAGGAGATCCAGAAGAAAGAAGGTAACTGACATAGCCCGAAGAATTGCAACACTAAAGTGGCAGTAGGCTGGACACATTGCTCGTAGGACCGATGCCCGATGGGGCCGACGGGTTCTCGAGTGGCGACCACCCATCGGATGACGCAGCCTGGGTAGGCCCCCGACAAGGTGGACCGACGACCTGGTGAAGGTCGTGGGAAACCACTGGATGCGGGAGGCGCAGGACCGGTCATCGTGGAGAACCTTGGGGGAGGTCTATGTCCAGCAGTGGACGTCTTTCGGCTGAAATGATGATGATGAAGTACCAATGTTACTTATCTAAAGTTATATGTACTTTCTAAGTATATCTTCGACACCAATGACTGATTAATTTGTATCCTAAAACCATCTCCCACTGTGAAAAGTCAGTTAAAACTTTTCTTAAATCCCTTGACTATCAAAAAAACTGAGGACCTGCTGACAGTTCCCAAATAGATTTCTACCAGCTTCTCTCTTGTGGCTGTTTTACATCGCACACTTCAACATGCATTCAAACAGCAATCTACATGCATACTCTCCATCATTCACTCCAACACGACACTTCACTTTCATATGAATCATTAGTTCTGCATTGTTACTTGTTTTTTTTTTTTTCTGTATTAATTGTTATTTTTTTCTGTATTGTGTATTGTTATCATTAACTTTTAACTGATTGTCTCTTTGTGACCTTCTTGGCACTATCAAAATGTTTACTCAAGATCGTATTTAAACGTTTTACTGTATCGTTTTGCTTCGGGGGGCCCTGATGACCTATACTATACACAGGCTTATTCAAAAACCTACTTCAGGCACCAGTCTCTTCCAATGGTGGAATATAAGTAAAAATATTGTTAAACGAATGTTGTGAAAACATCTTGAAGGAACCTGGACTTTAAGTCTGAAGCGTGGTGATTGCGCTCAATCCTTCTCTGTATGAGAGGAGATCTATGCCCAGCAGTGGGACGATGAAAAGTTGGATGATGATGATGATACAACCTTACCATTCAACATCACAATCCTCTCTGGTCCCTAATAACTGTAACTGCATAATTCAAAATGTATCAAAATGTATTTCAAGTTGCGTAAAACCTGTCACTATCGTGGCCACCGACCATAAATCAATGCTATTTGTCGCATTTCATGTTTTCATGTCCTATTTATAGTCGCAATCATCCGGCTTTGGAATAGTTTCCAATATTTGCAATAACGGCGGACGGGCGGCGGTTGATCAAATTGCGCGCAAATCGCCTGAATGCTGGCTGATTAAAACATGTGGCCCACAAACTGGCGGTGTGTTCACGGATGATGTATGAATATCAGCTAGATATAGTGTATACAACTATTTTTCGGCTTTTCAATTTTTATAGTATTGTACTGCTTCAATACATTGATTACTTCAATGTTATGGAAATGTGGTTCACATGCAAATAAATATTGTATACATAAAATCCTCATCCTGGCAGTCTCTATACACTATGAGTCACTTGTTACATATATTATATGGCAATGGACTTATTACGGAATTAAGACAAGAGAATGATGACGCAGGATATCCTTATGAATAAGAAAAATACTATAATTATAATGGCTCTATCTGAAGATAAAGAAAAACACAGACCTATTTACCCCGATTATTTTATAATATTCAGATTTTCTAAAAATAAATTACTCAAGCGACATAAATATGCTTTACTTCGTTGTCTCTCACCTGCCCAGTGGGGTTCCCAGGGTTGATGACCACGATCGCTCTGACGTGATAGTCCTCGCTAGCTTGCCTCCAGCACCTCTCCAGCTCACTGGCCTGCAGCGCCCACTCGTGTTCCTCATCCAGATAGTAGTTCGCTTGATGCAAACCCAGCTCTGACAGAGTCCCGGAGAATAGCGGGTATTGAGGGATCGGAATCATTACCGCTGGGAATAGGATAGAAGGTCACTTGATGAATTATTAATGTCACAACTATTAAAGATTTTTGTGGGCATTTTGCTAGCGATGCATTCAAAATCCCTGCTGCTGTTTCAAAGAATTCCAAATGTATGTACTCCACAAGCGGATAAAGTATGCCGCTGACATACGAATCAAACCTACCCACGGTCAGCAATAGTAACGAACGTACAGACAGTCATTTACTTGAACAAAAAGGCAGTCAATATTATTTATGCACTTAAACCCGAAATAAACGAAAGCTAACTAGCAGGAACAGCATGATGGGGTGGGATAGATTATTACCCTATAAATCAATCAACCTCTGACTTCATATTTGCAAAGTGGCCAATTAGTATAACACAATACATTAATATAATATCTTCCCACATTGTTGTCACATATGACATAATTATATTTGTTCTTACATTTGTTCTTGGCCACAATCAGCGATGTGCGATATCTTCCTTGCAAGGTGTGTTCATGCCTGGTTTCGTACTGGTTATCTTTACTTTAACAACACTTTACCTAACGCTAAAGTAATGTAACATTCTGCTTCATGTATAACTTCAATATAATTGAGGGCGAACCTTTTGTTATAGAACATTTATAAATTGTGACTCCGGGCTATTCAACACTAGACCAAAGAGGCAGATAACCTTTATAAACTAACATCAAACTCCATGGAATTTGTGTTTTTGACGTTCCAAAAGTGCTAGTTCACAGCCTAATTTGAATAAATGATGTTAGATTTTGTTTTTGTATAACATACCAGGTGGCTTCCCGTCTACATCTTCAACCAGCATAGTGAGCACGGCCTTGATGACGTCAGAGGCGCCAGAGCCGAGGTATACGTCATCCGGGCTAGCTGGCACACCATCGCGAGCCTCCAAGTAGTCGGCCACGCGAGCGCGGACGATGCTGAGGCCGGGCGATGGGGAGTAGGCGCCTACTGAACCCTTGCTGGAAACAAGAAGTGAACCGTGAAAAAATCTCTTGATTATAGTTGTCATTGTGTCTTTGTGCACAAACGCACATATGTGGACATCCGACAACATCGTGATTTGATTTGATTTGATTTACACCATGTTATTGCAAGTCAGCGATATTGGCTGTTGAGAACTAATAACATCCAAGAGGATGGAAATAATCATGGTGTCGGTGGAAGGAGATGAAGGACCGTGCACATCTTTATGTAATCACTCAATAGATGGCGATGTTCCCAAGAGTATTTGAGAAGTATATTGATCGTTTCTCGGCCACTATTGCGACGTGTTGGTCCGCTGTAATCTGGTTCGTCATGTGTCATAACTAGCCACTACAACGTTAATGACGTCCTGGTTTTGTCAAGAATTGTGTTTAATCGAATTAATTTTTTTGTCAACAGGGAACTTTTAGACACTCTGTCTCTGAGCTGTGGGCGGATGGACACTGTGCAGCTTAGCTCAAAACCTTCCCTTGCCAGCTAAATGGTTGTTAATGTATAGATAGAGATGTGAATTTTACTTTCTTTTTCATTTTCTTCTTCTTCAACCTATAGAGGTCTACTTCTGGACAAAGGCCCCTCCTAAGGATATTCACAATGCCCGGTCTTGTGCTGCCCACGTCTATCGGCTTTCCGCGACCTTCACCAGGTCATCGTTCCACCTTGTTGAGGGCCTCTCTACGCTGCGTCTTCCGATAGGTGGCCACCGCTCAAGAACCTTACTGCCCCATCGGCCATCGGTTCTACGAGCAACTTTAGTATAATATAATAATGTAGTTAAAGGAAATTGTCAACTACAATGTTAAGTTTGCTTTTGGGATATATTCATTTCAACTACGGAATTCTTTAGTGTCCGTGATCTGAAAATCACTTGGCCGGTTTTTGATTGATTCCAGAAAACCCACAGATTTTGAATAACATTGCTAAACTAATTTGCTTGTCCAATGTGTCTTACCTTTCCGCCAGGGCCAAGGTTTCTTTTTTAACCAACCCGCAACCTTGACCCAAAAGGCATTGGTTTTCTTGGACCAAATGTCATGGGCCCAGGCCCATGACATTTGAGCACATCGTGACGGGTAAGGACCAGTCCTTACCGGGTGGCGAGCAGTGGGCAGCTCACCGCCCGCAAGCCCGCGTCTACGGTGGCTGGGAGTTCGATGTTATTTCCCGACCGGACCGTCTCCTGCGGCGGCTAGAGGTGTGAGGGTGCTGGGATTCCCGCTCCCTCACGTGCTCCACCTCATTCTTTGCTAGCATCACTGCTTCGCAGAATGAGGTGACGCCCGGCCATGCACTCTCGCTCCAGATAGGTCTGGATTAGGGCCGGACGCGAAACATCGCCGCCCATCGCTACCATGAGGACAGGGCGGTGCTCTACCCAAGCCGGACAGACCTCCACCGTGTCCTCAGGGCGATCCTCACAGTGGTGACACCCTGGCGTTTCCTCCCACCTTATACGGAACAGGATCCTCCCGAAACAGCCGTGTTCGGTGAGGACCTTCAGGCGGTGGGTACAGTGCCTGAGCGATCGACTGCTGCACCGCGTGTCGCGGGTTCGATCCCCGCACAAAAAAAATATTTGTATGCCTACAATTAGTTGTTCTGGGTCTGGATGTTAGTGTATGTGAGTTTATATGTTTGTAAACCCACCCACGATACAGGAGAAATGCCTAGTGTGGAGCAACGTTTTTTTTAAACAATGAATGTTGTCGAATTATCAAAATCAAAGCTTACTATTTACTGTTAGTGTTTTAGTACCTACTCAGCAGGACAACATAATTATCCCCTACTGTGGCAATTACTGTCAATATTCATATAATTAGTCCAGCTTCCTCAAAAGGTAATTATCAAGCGTGGACTAATGAAGGACCGCTGACGTGATGACGTCACATCCAGGCGACAACGAAAGGGTCGGTAATAAAGCTCCGCCTCATATGCCGACATATACTGACGACACCAGCTCGCGGCGCTCCAATCACTTTGTTCACGTGCATTATTTCACTTCACTCTTCGATTAAATTACACAGCAAATTGATTCGTGTTATTATTGCACTATTCAAAATAGTTACTTTCCAACCATTATTTTTATTCGTATATTATTTACAAGGATACTTGGATGTCTATGTATCCGATCATCAATCATAAGGGTCATTACGTATTATTGTACACCTATATTTAGATGACTGTGGTAGACCTTATTTTCACGGCCTCCTAAGGTGTATTACCTACATTGTAATTTGAATAAGCTTAACTGGAGACTGACGGGGGTCAGTAAGTCCATCTACTGTGTGGGACAAGAACACAAATATATTAAACTAGGTATTCAATTACTGTCCTAACACAAGCGGAACTCATCATTTAAATTACATTTTAATCCTGCGATGCGATTACATGACCAAATCGTTTTCACAAACATTGCAAAATGAAAAAATATTAAGAGCATTAAAAACGAATGAAACATAGCACGTTTACACAGAATACAATGAGAAACAATACAATTTCGCGTCCAGTATCTGTCTGTTATTTGAACATTAATATCAATTGGATTTGGAATGCTAATGCGACCGGCTGCCATAAACATCGAGCGAATCAATCTAAATCGAATATAGATGTCAAACAATCAATCATTGGAATCAGTTGGAATCAATCAGTACAGGTAGCGGGTATTAGCACAGTGATGTATCAGGAGAACTGTGTACATAGCTTAGTTAATGATGCGTGTATAGTATGTAATAAGGAAATCATTAGCGAAGGTGTTGCCATTAGGGACGGTGGTGAGAATGGCGCTGGTTTGTTTTTTTAACAGATACGTGTCGTGAATTAGTTCACAAAATGTAGACGAACGGTTTGTAATTAATACGGCTCCCGTAGATAAAATAAACTCGACCTAGTGTTATAAATTTGAATGTTTATAAATTACTAGCTTTTCACCCGCGGCTTCGCCTGCGTGGAGTTCGGTTATATTGTGCATTTTAGATTTCCCTCCGGAACATCAATTTTTTTCGGGATATAAAGTACCCTATTATTTAAACCGGACTTCTAACTTGACGTCTACAAAATTTCAAAGCAATCGGTTTAGTAGTTACGGCGTGAAAGCGGAACAAACAAACTCACTTTCCCATTTATAATATTAGTAAGGATAAGGATACCCTCTGCTTTGCTAGACTTGCCTTGCACACTACAGTGCATATAAAGCACAAATCAAATCCAAGCTTTGTTCAAAGGCATATTATTCCGTAAATGATAAGAATAGCGGGTCGCTCTGATTAACTCAGGACAATGTTTGTGTTCTTTCTCCGGAATTAGCTTACTGACACTTTATATGAGTTCATATAATTTACTTTTACAATTCATAAATATTTAAGCTGTCACGCCCTTTATGCCTGGGGCTTTTATTGAAGTAATAAGTTTTTACTTATTTACATTTTCATTTAAATATAGGTAATATACATATTTTTTAATTTGCTTTGCTGGTATTTTGGCGTGGTAGCTGGCATATGGTAAATAATTTCATTGTTGTTGTATTTTCTTGTGTCCATCACTATACATAATCCATACTAATATTATAAATGTGAAAGTGTGTTTGTTTGTTTGTTTGTCCTTCCTTCACGCCGTAGCTAAGCAATCAATCGACCTGATTTTTGGCATACAGTTACTTGAAAAGATGGAGAGTAACATAGGCTACTTTTGGTCCTAAAAAAACATCAAGTTCCCAAGGGAGATTACTGGAATATTTGTATGTGTACACCAAATATCCTAATATTATAAATCGGAAAGTGAGTTTGTTTGTTTGTTTGTTCCGCTTTCACGCCGTAACTACTAAGCCGATTATTTTGAAATTTTGCAGACATAAAGTTAGAAGTCCGGATTACATAATAGGGTACTTTTTTATCCCGGAAAAAAATTATATTCACGAGTGAAATCTAAAAGCGCCATATAACCGATCTCCACTCGTGCGAAGCAGCGGGCGGAAAGCTAGTATTGTATAAAGTCATGTCTTTTTTTAAAATGCTGGGGAGTTTGTTCCGCCACTTCTTCTTCCCAGCGAAAGCACTAGGAAGTGTCGATGGGTGCCGTTTTGGGGGACTGTCTTATGTAATATTAACGTTCAAAAGTGCTGATTCTCTGCCTCATTTGAATAATTGACTTTTGATTTTGATTTTGATACGTACAACTTTCATTTATAAACAGGATAAACGAATGACAATCGCCGTGAAAAATAAATTATAAGTAATAATATATATTTTTTCTGTAAGTCTGTAAACACGCCAATCATATTTTAAAAACTAATTGAAGTAAGCGATTTCTTGAAGATATGCCCAGACTCAGTCCCTGTTAGAGGTCAAAGATTATCAGAGGGTCAGACCATATGAAAGTCATATGTAACGGTGTTAAAACAGGCTACTTTTGACGAAAGGACCACATAGATTGTCATGTCCAGTCATTGCATGTATTTTTCAGTAATCTTGCAGCTCAACTCAGAAAATAAAAGAATCTGAACTTGCGCGTGTTTTGAGCCCATTGAAATGATTTCCATTCTTCAATTAACTGTAAGTACTTGTGTGAATGTTATAATCTGAGACTTGCGCTGTGGAGGTACTCACGTGCAGTCGTCCAGTATCTCGCGCGCTCTCCGGCGCACGTCCTCAGGCACGTCTGCTGAGTCGGCCAGCTCGGGACAAGCTACCACAGCCAGAACCTAATAACACAAACACATCCGCTTAGTTAGACAAACAAACTTACCAAAATGTTTTCGTCTTCTATGCCAAAACTGTAAGTTGCAATGATCAATGATCAATCCATCAACTAGCAGCCTGGCCAGTCCTTTCCATAGGAAACTCCCAATTTGCATACCATCTGTACAATGATTTTATTAATCTGTCTCATGTATCTCTGTCTTATGTATCATTCAGACTGCTGCATTATTAGGTCCCTCGTGGGTCTCTACTACGGTTGGCGATTTACTATCTCCACTCAAAGACTCTTCTTTAAAGCATCTTTACAAATGTTGTGCAACACCTCTTACAAATTATCTTTATCATTTTCCTTAAGCCTTAGTTTTAGTTTCGTAAACCCCGTATCGATTGCGATCCCATTTGTGTGCCAACTGCCTCACACATTCGGTATGCTAATACAATCATTATATCCGAATTCCGGTCCCATCGCATTTCCATGCGAAACCCATCCTGTTTCCTATAAGAATGCGTTCACACCGCAAATAATCGCTCAACATGTATTTATTCCACCCACTGTGTAAAGTCTAGGACACATATATATATAGAATATATGTATATATGTCATCGCTAACCACAATGTGACAGATTATTTATGTGAACTGGTAAAGGTAAACACATTGTCGCTATCTTGGTAGTCCCCCGACTACTTGTAACAAGATTACGACAATTGAGAATCATGAAAGAAAAATGCATGTTGCGACAACTTGGGATATTGGTAAGACAATGACAACAATGAAGATAATAAAGGTAATGTTTATCATTTTGACACTCATGTGTTTGTATTGTAACTGTATCACATTTCAACAACTGAACCACTCTACTCTACGCTTGATTATTCATTTTACTAAGTTTTATATATGCATTACCTCTGACTGAACTCATTACACAACCCATATCTAGTCAACACACTTGACTGTTAATAATGGTTGTCGGTAATAGTGGTAGGTGATAGCCAATCAATAGGGGCAGGTTACCCACGTTTACAAGTGGGCGACGCCTGGTGTATTGCATGCCCTGTACCTACACGGGTGTGTACGGTGACAGATGATTGCTTGGAAAATTATTGTTTTGGATAATTATATTTTGCCTATATGCTTATTTTGATATCCAGTTATTATTTAGTGTCCAAAGTTTCTCCTCGCCTAAAAGGTATAAGCTAAGTAGACTGACCTGTCTGATGAAGGTGATGGGTTTTTGCCCCAGAGCGTGGCAGTCTCCGATGTTGGCGCGAACTACCCGCTCGAATGGCTTCGCGACACCCTGCAAAGGAGATTATTATATAAAATAATTACTATCATACAAATTAATATAATAATGATACTGCTGGAGACTAATTAATAATGATAAGAGACTAAAGCATTATATAAATTTATAGTCTACGCAAACTAATAGTGAATCTGCAGCTTATATTGGAGCACGAGACTCAAACGTTATTCGTCTCCAAACCATCTTATCGTCGAGATTTTAAATCCGACGTTAGAAAAGTAATGACACCAGTAAGTTAGTTTGACAGAAGCAGAGGAAAAACAAGACGAATATAAATTAAAATGAAGACCAACCCCCTCAGCCCCGCGGGAGTGGTGAGAGGCAGCGCACGAGTTATACCGTTAGGACTGAATTAATATGGTGGCAATTACTCTCAAGGAAAGTCGTACGATAGGTGAGCTGTAGGCCTAGTATGAGTTTTCAATACGAAACTCGTTCGATCGTATCGAGCGCGTTTGGCGCTCTCATTGGTTGAGAGTTCTTACGACCTTGAAGCGGGCCAATCGCTGAGTCAAACGCGCTCGATATCTGCGAACGAGTTTCGTAATGAAAACTCATACTAGGCCTACTGCGAACAAGGAAACACTACGACGAACTTATTGCAGGCAATCTTGGAGGATGGCACGCTGGAGGTGGTGGCGGTGCGATCGAGAAATGTTTGAATTACTGTTTTGTAAGACGGCACTGAGATAACGTTCGATATAAATTAAACATTATTTACAACTAGCTGCGCCCCTCGGCTTACCCGCGCAGGTTTCGATATGTTTTTGTTTATATGCTCCGCTCCTATTGGTCGCAGCGTGGTTTTATATAGCCTTCCTGGGTCCTAGTCTGCTATTACAATAGTGTCAGATGGTCAGTCATTGATCTCATAATGATCAATTTTGAGAAGATTCGTAATCTACTAACAAAATGCCGTCATTATGACTTTCCAGTGGTCCATCACCCATACTCCACTCCATATTAATAAATGTTCAAATTGAGTAAAAGTTTTTAGAAAATCACTTCTTCTTTCGGTTTTTGTAACAGTGGCAATGCGGCAATGTCATTCTATCACAATTTCATTACGAGACGACTGATCGATCATTATGAATTTAGCAGATTACGAACTTTTTGCATAATGACAATGGAATCGTGTTGGAATGAAAAATTTATTAAAATAAGAGACTAGGGTCCCTGGATTAATGAGCTATCCAACGTAAAAAGAATTTTTGAAATCGGTCCAGTAGGTAGTTCCTGAGATTACCGCGTTCAAAAAAAAAACAAACTCTTCAGCTTTATTTAGTATAGATTACAAAAAACAGTTCCCACAAAAACGCCCACCCTTCACAGGAAGAAGTGACGCAACAAACTCCTCAGCAGTACCTACAGCTGTCTGGTCAGTTGTACCTAATAAGTCACAGAAGAGTAAATTAAATTATTTACCACATACCAGCTAGTCACGATAATACACCAGCAAAGCAAAAAAGTTAGTTACCGATCTACAGATTGAGATCTGTACATAATTTGAATTATCATGTTCCAAGAATCTTAATCGTAAAGTCACGGTGAATTATTTTTACCTTAAATGTCTCGGTAGCGCTGTGCCCATAACTTTACATTACATATTTAATTTATTTTGAATCACTTTTACTGGAAACTCAAACATAAATCCAATTATATTGAGGGCGGGGTGGTGCACTGGTGGATGTTTGAACTACTGCCACAGATAACTCCAAACTCCACCGCGGAACTAATTCTCCATTAGACAATAGTTCAAGGTGTAGGTACATTAGGGTAAAAAAGGTCATGATGGAAAACGATCTTTTCCTGATTGGCCTGGGTCTTGGAAGAAGTCGTGGTGGCCTAGTGGTTAAAACACTAGCCTCTCAAGTATGGGTACGCGAGTTCGATTCCAGGTCAGGCAAGTACCAATGTAACTTTTCTAAAGTGATATGTACTTTCTAAGTATATCTTGGACACCAATGACTTGAAGGTGAAGGAAAACATCTTGAGTAAACCTGGACTTTAAGTCTGAAATCGCCAACCCGCATTGAGCAAGCGTGGTGATTACGCTCAATCCTTCTCTGTATGAGTGGAGACCTGTGCCCAGCAGTGGAACGATAAAAATAAAAGTTTCATTCATAGCTGGGTCTTGGATGTTTATATATACATGTATCTATTATAAAATATAATATCGCTGAGTTAGTATCCCATAACACAAGTCTCGAAACTTACTTTGGGCCTCAATCTGTGTGATTTGTCCGTATTTATGTATTTATTTCTTACATTATTGACGTTGTTGAGCAGATACGTCATGTTCGGACATAGGGAGCAATGGAATAGCAATAAGCTTCAAAATGATTCCAAATGGTAATGGTGTGTAACGCAATTAGGGTGCTGGTTATTAGTTCATTTGTATTATTACTATATGTATTATTTTTGTATTATTACTATATGTATTATTTTTGTGTAGTCAATACGTTACGCAGTTCTAACAAACGGATATTTTTGATAATAAAACATCAAATAGCGCCAGAGGGAACCAGGTCGATCAGGTCACTTACGTGGAGTTGACAAATAATTTAACCAAAAATTAGGAAAAAGAAAAAAAACCCACCCACCAAGAGAAATGTATGGCGAAAGCAATTTATTAATGAATCATTTTATTACTTAGCTCTCAATTTATAAATCCTAATAAGGATAAAGCGGTTCTCTTGGAAGTCTGCCTCTTGACCGTGACATCCATTTTTTTTTTTGCATCCATTTTTCGTGGTTGCCCACCGCCGCGGGGTGGGCGACGGGGAGGTTGCGAGTACAAATACTGCTTCCGCGACCCCCGATTGGTGCTGGCCCACCGCCGTGGGGCTGCTCGCGTAAGGGGGGGGGGGGAGGTTGAGATCCCCCGTGAAGTAAGAGTGGCCCGCGTGGAACATTTCGCGCCGCCGCCTTGTGTCCGGATGTTTTGGGAGCGACAGATGTCGCCCTTGGACCCATTTAGGAGAGCTGAAAGAGGGCGTTATTCGCCCTCCGCCGACGCCCGGTGCGCCTGCTGCGGGCCTGGTGAGGGGATGAGATCTCCCTCTCCCTTTCCACAGCCTCCTTCTGCGAGACAACTGTTTCGCCAAAGGAAACCACCATATCCCAGGACTCTTCGCTGCCAACCATCGCCTTAATTAACGCCGGCAGCGACAAGTTACTGTCTGCTTCAGAGATGAGGGCACGGCGCAGCTCCTCCGCGCGCGGGACACTCTGCCAGCGTATGCTGCGCCGTGTCCTCCCGGCAGTCGACGCAGTGGTGACACTGGGCGTCCAGCTCCCTGTTCATGCGACACAGATACTTTCCGAAGCAACCATGCCCCGTACCCTGTATCACCCGAAACGTCAGGGAGCCGTGCCTTCTCCCGAACCAGTCCACCAGTACCGGCCGGATGGGCTCGATGGTGGTGAGGCCGGCAGTAGGGCGTGAAAGCTTTTCCCGCCATTCCTCCACCAGGACCTCGCTGAGCTGCGACCGACGCTGCTCGAGCTGACGCTGCATCGGCCGTACGCCCAGCTCTCGCGCCTGCTCACGCCACCGGTACAGTGACCTTCGCCTCTAGGTCCCAGGGCTGGGGACCGTGACATACTACAAGCCTGGGCTGCATGAGCGTACGTGATCCATCCACTTGTATGTATGGACAACAGTAGGTATATGAAGTGTTTTTTACTCCATTGTATTTTTAAAATTACAGATTTACGTTTTATCTTTATATATCTAACGATGTACCTACTCGTACACCTAAGTTTCCCACATTCCCTATCTTCTAATATTATAATCCAACCTTATTTGACTAAACTTTTATCAAAATTGTGATATCTACTGTTGACCTCATCATGGGAGGTTCCTAATATGTACCTATAAAAATATTTATCTTAAAAATATAATCTTTTAAATATTTTTTATACATATTTAATTGGAACTATTTGGCATTAGTCCATTCACGTGTTTTATAAATTAAATTATGATTCTAGTTACACAGGGAAACCTATAGTTGGGCATAAAATATGACACCAACACCCTTGTTTTGTAAACCTTTTTTGGTATCGCTTTTGGTTATCTAAATAAATAAATATTTGCAAGATTCATTATTACCTTTACGTTAGAAAATAAATATTTGCAAGAATCATAATTATTATGTTACAAAATAAATGTTTTATCATCAGTCATTAGGCTACTTTCCTACTTCCCTGCTAGTACCGACGGCAACAATGATATTTAATATTAATACATTTTCACTTCTGCACTTACCCCTACAACTTTGGCACAAACAGAATATATCTACTAAAAAGTATCCGCGCCATTTCAATAAAAAGTTTTCATTGTTTCAGAGGAAATGGATCGCTACGGTAATCTAAAGGCTTGCAGCCACATCGCTGAGCCGAGCCAAACGACTAGCGCTAAACAAACTGCCGCCATCTTGGACAGGTGCCCAATACCGGCCACTAGCAGGAGCTTCAAGGAAACGACCAGTTCGCCCATGTACCCAACTGTTTGACCCCCGGCTTAGCACGAGTGAGGGTCTGCCCCTTAAATATTAAACGAATCGATAAAAGCGGGGTCAGGTTGACGAGTACGTGGGAATAATGTTAACTGGACTATACGTTAACATTATATATGTTTTAAAAGAGACGCTGATACGCTTTCACTCTTTGTAGAGTCCACGGGGACGTTTTTATAACAGGTTAATATCATATAAACATAATAAACGTAATGTTTCGCTTAGTTGAGCGAGGCCCACCTCGTCAGGGTACAGACAAAATCAGAACCATACGCTTGTATCCAACCCCAGAGCTTCCACATCACTGCCGAATAACCGCTGCTTCTGAAACGCATGTCAGTACTTACTACAACATAAATGAGCACACGAAATAACACGACCGTTTTAGAAGACAGTACACGCTGTTAAAACAATGTGCGGCCATTTTTATTGTTTCTCTTTCTACAAAGTAAACAAAATGGTTTTTGGAATTGAATGATGGTTTGCCGCTACAGAATTATTATTTGTTTTAAGGCTTTCCTATTTATACGATCAAATATTGACTATGGACTACGTTCGGCAGACCGTTAGAATTGTGGATCTGTATAATTGTTAGTTGATTCAAATGACCGGTTCTTGGAAACATGATCCCTATTTAAAGTAACATACAAATGATCAGAGAATTTTACAGTGGGTATAAAATTATTTACGCTGTCGGAAAGCTTAACAATATTGGAATTTGGAGTATACCGAGCTGTTTCGGTGCGCGGAGCAAAAACCGCATTACGTAGCTGCCATACACAGACTACCTTCCCTCCCCCTACGCCCGACAGCTGGCGTTTTTGTGAACACCCAGATAAGTTAATGGAAATGCACGATACACAGGTGTTGGGGTCATGGTATATTGGGGTACTCGACAACCAACACTTTTCGTAAGTCATTCCGAATGTTATTGGAGATCAATGCTGCGCGGTGCAGTAAGAGTGAATTCTGAGCTAGTTTTAGTGCGATGATAACTTTCACTATCGGCGTATGACTTTGAGTAGTGTACAAGGAAAGAGAGAAAGGTTGTGTTTTAAAAAGAATACAACTCTATGTCACAGGACTCAGACAAAGATTAGACTTTACATTAGAGCCTTCGCCTGTCTTGATTATTAATTGATATTTGTACCCATTTAAACACAACACAACAAAATATTTTTATTTAGAGCTTGTACCTAAGTATAAATGTAAAACCTGAAACACTAGGTCCTGAATTAATAACTTCACTTGGAATTTTAGATGCAGTGCAATGAGAATATTGGAGTATCGTTTCACACCTAACATTCAAAGCTACGGGACTCATTAGTTAGGTCTGAATATTTCTTTCAGAACACACGCTTCGTTCTTTTTGCTTTATTTATTTATTCTTTTAAAATGCTCTGAACTTGAAACCTTAGGGAATCGCTGCCCATGTTAGAAATTTTAAGTTAACGTTTTATGTACCATGAACATAACCATTATTATTATTTATCATTAGAGTAATTAACTTCCATTTTATTCATAGTCCCAGTTGATGTTTTAGTATTAGTTTCCAGTAGTTAAAAAAATATATTCTACTAACAAACTGCAAGTCTATAATTACAGTAGGCCTAGTATGAGTTTTCAATACGAAACTCGCTCGACAATATCGAGCGCGTTTGGCGCTCTCATTGGTTGAGAGTTCTTACGACCTTGAAGCGGGCCAATCGCTGAGTCAAACGCGCTCGATATTGACGATCGAGTTTCGTATTGAAAACTCATACTAGGCCTACTGATGTTGTTTCCTCATAACATGCGACACATGCTACGGAGGCCCGAGTTTCGCCACATTAGTGCCTCTTTTTTATCCTAAACTAGCTGACCCGGCGAACTTTGTTCCGCCTTAAAGGCAATAAATATCACATGATCACATTTTTTACTTTTTCAATTAGGAACATTGTAAATAAAAAAAAATTATAACATTCCATAATTTTTTTTTATTCGTAAGAAATTTTGAATTTCTACTTGTGCTTCGTAAATTATCTAGCTGTTGATCTCTGAGATGTCGTGGTGGCTTAGTAGATCGTGGTGGCCTAGTGGTTAAAACACCAGCCTCTCTTGTATGAGTGCGCGGGTTCGATTCCAGGTAAGGCAAGTATCTATATATACTGAAATCGCCACCCCGCATTGAGCAAGCGTGGTGATTACGCTCAATCCTTCTCTGCGTGAGAGGAGACCTGTGCCCAGCAGTGGGACGATAAAAAGATTGATGATGATGATGATCTCTGAGGTTTGTTCGCCGATTTCACATTGTCAACGGAGCAGTTTCACGGACTGCCGTCTCCATTTGCTCTTGTGAGTGAGAAGCACGAAGTCGGGTCATACTAAGGCGGCGCTCTGCACGTGCAATTTCTTGCTCTTCTTCAGTGCTTTCATTCAGAATGTTTCGATTTACTCTTGCAATACGGCTTTGTCGTGAAAGATTTGATGGTCTTGGTCGCGGCATGGTATTTTTATTTATAATAAATGGCACAGCAATACAATATTAGAAATTTTGAAGTTGAAGTTGGCTTTGTGGTTTTTTATTAGAAACTTTAAACCAGCAGAGAGTATTTATATTCTTTGCTTTAAACGATTGCTTCAACCGGTTAGACTTTTTTTTAAATATGCTCAGCTGTCATTTGCTTTTTGTTATACCATTTTTATATTACAGCGATTCATATACCAAAAAATGGTATTTTTTGGTATATGAATGGCTGATTTACATTTTGAATGAGTTGGTTTGTTATTCCATGTCAGTTGCGTTTTGTTATACCACGTCTTATGTCACGTCACACGGGAACGACGGGAACGGATTCTTAGCTACCTCCCACCAATATTCAGCCAAATCGGTTCAGCCGTTCTTGAGTTCTTGAGTTATATATAAATAGTGAATAAGCAACTGAATCGATTCCAATAATTTTTACACCATGTTATATATTGTCCCAAATACATTTAGAAATTGTTGCAGTGTAGTTACCGAGCCCGTCACGCAGCTTACGATACATCATAGTATTGCGTGCGGGCAACAGCTGACGCTAGAGGTCAACGCACTGCGCTCGCTCGCCCGCGGATCTTTGACCATATTTTTGTTGGGACAAACAACCAAGTTGAATAGAATAGCAAGCTTATAACTTTGTGGTTTTTCATTATATCTTTTTGAAATTTTGTACACATATTTTTACTTAAAAATACTGGACACGTGTTTCCTACCAAGGTACCAGGGTAGCACAAAAGTGTAGGAGAAGTCGAAACAATAAAGCTCATTCATTCATCATTATCAAATCACCATAATACATGAAAGAGGTTTTATTGTGCATTGTTTGTGGACGTGCAAAGTACCAGGGTATCACAAAACTGTAGGAGAAGTCGAAACAATAAACCTCATTCATTCATCATTATCAAATAATCATAATACGTGAAAGAAGTTTATTGTGCATATTTTTTTGACGTGGAAGGTACCAGGGTAGCACAAAAGTGTAGGAGAAATCGAAACAATAAACCTCATTCATTCATTCATCATTATCAAATAATCATAATACATGAAAGAAGGTTTATTGTGCATATTTTTTGACGTTCAAGGTACCAAGGTAGCATAAAAGTGTGGGAGAAGTCGAAACAAAGAAGCTCATTTATTCCCACAGGAACGACGGGGAGCGGCATAGAAAGTATCCTATGTCCTTCTCCCAGTTCTTAGCTACCTCCTTACCAATTTTTAGCCAAATTGGTATAGCCGTTCTTCAGTTATAAATGATGTAACTAACACGACTTTCTTTTATATATATATATAGATATAGATTACCGAATGAACATATTTTCTGAAAGAATTGACGCAGTGAAAGATGACTCTTATTAGTTGCAAGTCTAAGTCAAGATGTATCATCATCCATGAGAAAGTTTGCAAGAAATGGACCATTAAATGAAATGAAAAAACCATGACTATACATTTGAAAAAAAATACACCGAAAATCGAACAAAAATCGTATGTAGGCGTGTGAATAAGAAGTATAGGGCCTCTTGAAAAAGTCATTGCGTAGTATGGACAGACGTTTATCGTAAGATATATTGTAAGCAACCGTTTGACAACACATTTGTTCGTAGTAAGCCCTCACAGAGTCTCCCCTGCGCGGACCTATGTAAATCGGGGAGCACGCGACTATCTTCCATCGCAAGCTATTTACTTTACCGGCCTAGCTTGATACACGTAACAGAAATAACAAAAAGTTCACACTACACAAAACGTTTGCGCAGTATGTAACAATCAGGTCAACGTTACATCTACAAGACCTTACCAAAGGTACCTTTGAGGGCTATAATGGGATTTTCAGCTTATGACAGGAATCCTTTCTTACAAAACCTTGCGCTATAAACTACTCGGTGGCAACTTAATGTAAGGATCAATATCATGTCTTAATATTCCATGGTGACCATTTTTTATCGCATTCAGTTATAGAACGCTCAAAATGCATTTATAAGTTGTCCTTCTGTAACTTCCTTCCATGCGGTTTCGATCTTGACAACTGCCTCCGAAACGGTTATTACTTACAAATAGCACTTACTCTAGTCATAAAATATATGGGACAATTCCCCCCAAGCCTGCGCCCGCGGGCACTCATGGCTACTGATGGCTCAGATCAACTCGATCGAGGTCTTGTTTTGATGCTATACGCCAGTTAGAAGAGGCTGGTCGGCCCGTTACGTCATAATAATAACATCTCGCTTATGTTCTGTTTACTATGATAGGTTTTCTTTGTTGGTTAGGTGAAGAGCTGCCGGCTGAGAGACTGCCTGTGCGCTGACCTCACGGTGCTTTATATAGGGCAGCTGATCAAATATTCCAAATTCGTCTAGACGTAATAATAATAGCGCATAGTTTCGAGTACATTCAGTAGGTACCTACGGTCATTCAGACGATGGAGCCAATTTTTTGGTATTTCTGTGTCGACACTTTGTTGACAAAATTGTTTGAACCTGTACCATTCGATAGGCCACCCTAGGTCTAGCAATGCGTTTTTATATTGTATCTCTGTAATATCTAGGACTCCAGATATAGTGCTTAAAAGTTATGTACTACATGTCACGCAACATTGAACCTTATGCCCCCGACATAAGGTGCATTCGTAATAATATATACATAGATTTACGCGGACAACTCTACGTCACTTATCATATTTTCCGAGATCAAAACTACGTAGTACACAGGACAAAAGTTTATGAAAATGTCTCTGCTCTGCTCTAATGCTCTTGTTTTAATATATTATTTAGGTGTCTTGCGACTACCACCCGCGGCATTAGTTAAATTCATTATTCTAATCAGTTAAATCATCAATCATTTTATTCCTCAAATTATCTTTATTATTATATTCCAAAGCATAAAGGATGTTCTATAGGATGCATTTTGGTGAGTGTACGAGGGAATTGCATGATTTAAATCCCCATTTCCGTTCCACCATCGGACGACCCGTCATACGGCGAGTTTCCACCCTTACGTTGTTAACACCAGTACCATTCGGACGAAACGATTCGCCTCCTCCTTTATACCGCGCACATAGAGGGACTGGAACAATTTGCCAGCGTCAATGTTTCCGTCGGACTACAATTTGAGTGTCTTCAAAGCTAGAGTGAATAGGTTCTTAATAAACTAGTGTGCTTTACCATCAACGATTGCGTCACTGCTTACCATCAGTCGGGATTGCGGTCAAGCGGTTCATTTTGCATATTGTGATCTATTCTATCGTATCAGTATCAATTGACCGTAAATTACTCTACTATTTTTTTAAGTCGATTAATCGGTCGGTATTCGGATAAATTATGTTTTTTATTAAGAGCGGGTAACACCATGGAGCGAATGGTAACACTCACTGGAGGTGTGTTTGACAGGAAGGTTTTGTCGGGAAGGCTAAGATGAGTGCCGCGCTCATTTTTCATTGAACTTTTTAATTATTTATAGTGTCGTTTACTAAATAAAAATGCGTGATTTATGTAGTAAAAAGTGCATTCAGTGAATAATTCATGAAGAACAGTGAAATATTGTAGCATAGTGGTCACATCATGGCTTTCTCCCAAATCTTCCTCCAAGTGTCCGTTCACGCCGGAAACGAAAGGAGACAGGTTTAGGTTAGGTTAAGCTAGGATAAGAGATAGTTGGGGTGCGTGGCAGAAAACCTCCCCGAGTGCTCAGTGCCTGCTGGTCCTCTGGTTTTGAGACCTGAGGATGAGCAGACGCTGGGCCGGTGCACCCTGGGCGTGGGCAGCAATCTCTTCGTGAGTACTGTGCAGGAGGAGATTATTGTCCACGGCGAATTTCTGCCGGAGCGGAGGAGGCGCTCCCGAGGGCTCCCTATCTGCGCTCTGCATCTCTGTAGCGGAGCGCACGAATAGGGAGTGAGGTGGTGTGGACCGCGGGCCGTCTTGACAGTCCACGGTCTAGGGGTCACGTCGCGTGACCGAGTTGGAGAAGACCGTGGGTTTCTCCTCAACCTGCGGTCTACGGGCATCAGTGGCCATTGGAGGTTTACGGCCACGGTGCCGGGTGGTGGGTAGGTTAGGTTAGGTTTAGGTTAGTTTTAGGTTTAGTGTTAGGTTTAGGTTTACTTCTTTTGTTTTATTAAAGGGAAAAAAAAAAAAAAAAAAAAAAAAGAAAATATATATATATATATATATAAAATCAAAGAGAAAATAAATAAAAGTTTAAAAACCAAAAAAAAAATAAATAAATATATTTAGTTTAAGTTACTTAGGTTTAGATACCGAATAGCGGGCGGTATATCCTGCACCGGAGGCATCCGCGGGCCTCGGGAGGATTAATACCCTCCCAAAAAGAGCGGCCGCATCGCCTTGGGGAAGCGATGTGCGTATCACCCAATATCGTAAATGGAAATGTCGGCTAATATGAATGTTGTTTTGTCTTGCGATCCGGCTGACGCCCGGCGTTCGCAGGTGTCCGGGCCTGCGAATGTTAAATTGGTTTCCGAAGAACGCGCAGGGGTAGGCGACCAGGCCCCTGCTGTCGTTAATATTACTGGCAGCGACGATGAGAGAAGAGATGTGGACGAACGGCCGCGTGGACCGGCTTCCGTAAGGAAGCGACCACGCGGCCATGCTCAGAAGGGAAGTGGGTCGGCGGAGCTGACCTCTGGGGAGGAGGGCCTGCCGGCCCCGAAGGTGCCGACCGCGAGGAGAGGTCGGCAAAACCCCAGGGGAGTTACTGCTTCGCGGCAGCGGAGGGACGCCAAGGGGAGGTTCATGCGTGCTCCGGCGGAAAGTGACATGGGGGTCACTACCGAGGACCCTGGCGACGCTGGTAGGCTAATGATGGCGCTTGATTCCGCCGGTGCCACCGGACGACTGTCGGTGGTAGCGGTGGAATCAAGCGAGGGGACTCGCGACACGCACTCTGCCGAAGGTGGTTCCGTGAGGGGAAGTAGGAAGGCCTCACGGGAACACTGGACAGAGAGCGGGTCGGAAGGTGAGGAGGCTGGATCCGGAACCCCGGAGAGACCGGCCTCCAAGACCCTGAAGACGGGAGCTGGCAGGGGCGGGTCCCACCATTCGGTGGGGCTCTCCCAGGCCAGGAGGTTTTTGCGGGATGGTCCGTCGGACTCGGAGTCCACCTTGACAGACTCCGAGACGGTATCCCGCAAAAATAAAGGAAAGGGCAAAGGGACTGCCTCCTCGGTGGCTGCACCTCAAGACCTTCGGGCGAAGGCTGAGGAGGGGGCAGCGGCCATTGAGGGGGTTCTTAAAAAGTCCCGGAACCTGAAGGGGACCTGCATCCGGGAGATCAGGGAGGCATCGAGCAAAATGCTCGAAGCGGTCAACTCCCTGGCCTCCCGGAAGGAGGACGAGGTAGTAGCAAGGCTGCGGGCGGACAACAAACGCCTGCAAGGGCAGCTCGCAGCCTTGCAGAAAGAGGTGGCGGCGCTGCGCAGGGCTTTTTCCGAAGGGGGAAGCCCGCGCAGCAAAACGAAACGGCCCAAGGAGCCGGTCCCGGCGCCGGTCCCGCAGCCCCTCCCTGTAGGGGGCATAACGCGGGACGATTTTGCCCGGGGCATGGAGGTCCTCCAGCGCGAGCTGATGAACTACGCTGGTAGCGTCATCACAGCGCGGCTGGAGGGCCTCGATAAGGATGGTCGGCTCCTGCCGGCCAAGTCCCATCGCCCCGCGCTGGCGGCCGAGAGGCGAGCGAGCCAGCCCCAAGAGAGGGAGCGGCGGGAGACTGAGCCGGCGACTTTGATGCCGCCCGCCAACATGCCTAAAAAGGCTAGGCCGGCGGCAAAAAAGAAGCCGAAGGGTCCGAGCGGGCGCGGAGGGGCAGAAGCCCCTGCCCCTGAGCAGAAACGGGCCCAGGAGCAGATCGCCGGAGGCTCCGCTCAGGTGCAGCCTCTGGTGCTGGAGGGGCGGGAGACGTGGGCGACAGTGGTCCGTAAGAAGAAGAAGGCCACTACTGCCACGGCTCCCGCTCCGGCGCAGAAGCCTAAGGGGCCCAAATCGGCGGCCCCGAAAAAGGCAGCCAAGAGGGCACCTAGGGCGCCGAAGAGGCCCGCCGTACTGATGGCCCTCAAGCCCGCGGCCGTGAAGGAGGGCGCCACGTACGTGGACGTCCTCCGGAAGGCGCGGGCGGCCATCAGCCTCGCGGAGATCGGGGTTGGGCCGGGTAAGGCGAGGAGGTCCATGACGGGAGCTTGGCTTATCGAGCTCCCAAAAGAGACCTCCCCCTCCCAGGCCGACGCCTTGGCCAAGAAATTGGCTGAGGTGGTCGGGGAGGTGGCCGACATTACCCGGCCCACGAAAATTGCCGAGATCCGCGTGGCGGGCCTCGATGAGTCCCTCACTCAGGAGGAGGTGAGGGGGGCCCTGGCGGAGGCGGTCAAGTGCCCGCCCGACAAACTTCGGGTGGGCACCATAGCCCTGGGGGCGCGGGGCACGGGCTCGGTCCGGGTCTCGTGCCCCATAGAGGCCGCGAAGGGGCTGGCGGAGCGGGGCAAGGTGGTGGTGGGCTGGAGTGTGGCCACCATCCACCTTTTGGAGCAGCGCCCCATGCGCTGCCGCAGGTGCCTAGCGAGGGGGCACACTGCGGCGCTCTGCCCCCCCTCTGCCAAGGACCGGAGCCGGCTTTGCTTCCGGTGCGGCAAGGAGGGCCACATGGCTACGGCCTGTAAGGCCCCTGATAAATGCGCGCTATGCGCAGACAGGGGCCTGCCCAGCGGCCACAGAATGGCCGGCGCCGCATGCGGAGCCCCTCCGGTCCGAGGCCGCCCTGTAGTGGGACCGCCAGCGGGACCACCAGCGGCCGGCTCTGCGACCACCGCAACGGAAGGGACACCGATGGACACTGCTAATGCCCAGTAGGTCCAACGGTGCCATTCTACAGGTTAATGTCAACCACTCCGCCACGTCACAGGACCTCTTGTGTCAGGACATGGCGGAGTGGGGAGCAGACCTGGCGGTGGTGGCAGAGCCATACTTTGTTCCGAACTCGGTCAATTGGTTAGGGTCGTCGGACGGCCTGGCTGCGATCACGCGACCCGCCGCGAGCACCGGCCCCCCTCTCGTTCTTAGGGAGAGGGGTCCGGGGTTCGTTGCGGTTCAGTGGGGGGGAGTGGTGGTCATTTCGACCTACTTCTCCCCCAATCGCAGCCGGGCCGAATTCGAGCGCCTCCTGGCGGCCGTCGAGGGGACGGTCAGGAGGGCGGCTCCACGCCCCGTGTTGGTGGCGGGAGACTTCAACGCCAAGCATGGCGCGTGGGGGTCTCCCGTCACGAACGTCTTCGGTGAGGACCTGGTGGAGTGGGCCCACTGCTTGGGTCTCCAGGTCCTCAACCGGGGCAACACCCCGACGTGTGTGAGGTGGCAGGGTGAATCAATAGTGGATGTCACCCTGGCCACCTCGACCCTAGCCGACCGAGTTCGGAACTGGCGGGTAGAGACGGCGGTGGAGATCTCGGACCATAGGTACGTCCGCTTCGAGATCTCCACTGCGGGGCCTGCGGCCCCGCTCCACCTGGGCCCAGCGGCAGGCGCCTCCTCGTTCCCGAGGTGGGCGCTTGCACATCTCCGGAGGGACGTTGCCGAGGAGGTGGCGACGTTCCGAGCGTGGGCCGAACCACCGGCCCACCTCATTGGAGACGCGGACGGCATGGCGGACCTACTCGCTGAGGACCTGGAAGTGGTCTGCAGCGCCGCCATGCCGAGGGCCCAGGGACCCCGCCGAAAAAAGCAGACATACTGGTGGACGCAGGAACTCGCTCACCTGCGTGCCGCCAGTATGGCTGCACGGCGCGCCTACCAGAGGTGCTGGAGGCGCGCCGTAAGGGCGCCCGGCGAAGAGGACGGTCTTCGCCGGGCATACAGGGAGGCTCATCGAGCCCTGCGTACCGCCATATGCAGGGCAAAGGTCGCTGCCGCTGAGGAGTTCCTCGCACTCCTCGACAGCGACCCCTGGGGAAGGCCATACAGGGTGGTGAGGGGGAAGCTGCAGGGAGCGGCACCCCCCACATCCTGTATGGAGCCGGGCCTATTGAGAAGGGTCCTGGAAACTCTGTTTCCGAACCCGGGACCCTTCACGCCCCCCAGGATGCCCGCCTCCAGTTCATCCACTCTGGAGGTGTGGACCGATGGGCCTCCCGTATCCGACGGTGAGTTGGACTCCGTCAGGGAGAGGCTCCGAGCCAAAAACAAGGCTCCGGGCCCGGACGGCGTCCCTGCGAAGGTGATGGCAATTGCCATAGAGCCCCTGGGGGACCGGTTCCGCGCGGTTATGGACACATGCATCGCGACGGGCCGCTTCCCCAGGAGGTGGAGGGTGGGCAGGCTCTGCCTCCTTCGCAAGGACGGACGTCCTGCCGACTCACCGTCGGGTTATAGGCCGGTCGTGCTCCTGGATGAGAGCGGAAAATGCTTTGAGAGAATCATCGCCTCTCGCATCCAGGAGCACCTGGAAAGCCGTGGGCCGCAGTTGGCGGACTGCCAGTACGGCTTTCGGACCGGCCGGTCCACGATGGACGCGGTGGCTCGCCTCAAGAGGTGGACTGAGGCGGCCACAGCGAGGGGTGAGGGTGTAGTCGCGGTGTCGTTAGACATCGCGAACGCGTTCAACACCCTCCCCCACGAATGCATAGAGGCGGCACTGAAGTACCATGAAGTGCCCCTCTACCTCTGCGCCCTCGTGCGGGACTACCTCCGTGAGAGGAGGGTGCTGTACGAGGACGCAGAGGGTCGCGTCCAGTCGTGGGCCGTATCAGTAGGAGTACCCCAGGGATCGGTGCTTGGTCCCCTGCTCTGGAACCTGGGGTACAACTGGGTTCTGCGTGGCGCGCTCTTGCCGCGTATGGACGTCGTCTGCTTTGCGGACGACACCCTAGTCGCGGCCAGGGCGCGTGACTGGGAGGAGGCGGTTCACCTTGCGTCGGTCGGCACCTCATTGGTCGTCCGGCGCATCCGCCTCCTGGGGCTGGAAGTGGCTCTCGAGAAGACGAGGGCCATGACCTTCCACGCCCCACGACGCAGAACCCCACCGGGTCTCCGTATCCGAGTGGAGGGGGTCCGGGTTCCCGTCGAGGTGCATATAAAGTACCTCGGCCTGATCCTGGATCCCCGCTGGAGTTTCGAGGAGCACTTTAGGCTCCTCGCTCCGCGGCTGTGCTCATTCGCAGCCGCACTCGGACGGCTCCTCCCCAATCTTGGGGGGCCGAATTCGGCGTGCCGTCGGCTGTACCAGGGAGTGGTACGGTCGATGGCGCTCTACGGAGCCCCGGTGTGGGCGGAGCGCCTTTCCCGGGCAACAGTGGCCCTGCTGCGGAGGCCGCAGAGGGTCATCGCGACACGGACCGTGCGGGCATACCGCACGGTAAGTCATGGGGCGGCCTGCGTGCTCGCGGGCACGCCCCCGTGGGAGGTCGATGCCCTGGTTCTGTCCCAGGTGCATCGACACCGTGTCGCGGCCCGGGAACGGGGGGAACGACCCGCCTTCGAGGAAGTAAGGCGGGTCAGATTAGCGGCTCAGGGGGAGGCCCTGAGCCGGTGGAGGGAGGCGCTCCGCTCCCCAGCTGCCGGCCACCGGACGATTGGAGCGATTCGTCCGGTGTTGGAGGGATGGGTTGGGCGCCGGCATGGCAGCCTTACCTTCCGCCTAGTGCAGGTACTGACCGGACATGGGTGCTTCGGTCACTACCTGCACCGAGTCGCCCGTCGGGAGGAGTCACCGCGGTGTCATCACTGCGACTCCCCCGACGACACGGCCGAGCACACCCTAGTGGAGTGCCCGGCCTGGCGGAACGAGCGCCGCGATCTCGTTGCGGCGCTCGGAGGCGGACGCCTCTCACTGGCAACCATGGTACGAGCCATGGTTGAAAGGGAGAGTGCATGGGAGGCTGCCGCCTCCTTCTGCGAGACCGTCCTCTTGCAGAAGGAGGCTGCGGAGAGGGAGCGGGAAGAGGACGTACTTGCCGCTCCCCTCCGGCGTAGACGGGTGGGGCGAAGAAGGCGGGGGACGAACCCCCGTCTCCTTTAGCCCCAGGGTGTGACCAGCGCGTGCGGGTAGCTCCCGCACGTGCATTGCACAACGGTCACTACGTCTGGGGATTATTCCGTTACCGGGTAATCCCCCTTTGGCGCGGAAACCGGCCCTACAGGGGAGGGCCGGCAAGCCCTGAGGGTGTCACGGAGTACTTGGCCTTCGGGTCGGCCCCGTGACACTCTCAACACAGGGCCCGACGGTAACCGGGTGGTTTTAGTGGGTATTCCCGGCTACGGCCGGGCGAGTCCCACACACGCTCGTCGCCTAGCTAGCGACGGGTATGGTGCGTAAAGGCATTTCCACTCGAGAAAAAAAAAAAAAAAAAAAAAAAAAAACGAGTGTGCTTATGACCACACGACTGAAGTGAAACTTCTTTCGCACCATCTGTATATATATATATATATATATATATATATATATATATATATATATATATGTGTGTACAATATATACATGTATACACATTTACATATTTTATTTTTCTATAAATATTTAAATTTATTTCATGCTTTCATTTATAAATTAATATTTTTGCATAGACCTCCAATTTAAAAAAAAAAGAAAAGTGGATTCCCTCGGGGCCAAAAGGTCGGGCTCTACCTCCTGAATCAGGGGACCCCAAACTCGGGTAGTCCACGACCTCTGGTTCCCGAGATAATCCACGGGGGGGGTGAGGTAACTAAAGGGGGTCGGGGGGGGATAGGGTTTGTGGGGTTGCGGGGGAGGGAGGGGGGAGGGGGAGAGCGGGCAGTGGATTCCCTCAGGGCCAAAAGGTCGGGCTCCTCCTCCTGATTCAGGGGACCCCAAACTCGGGTAGTCCACGACCTCTGGTTCCCGAGATAATCCACGGGGGGGTGAGGTAACTAAAGCGGGGGGGGGGTGTTGGGGGGGGTTAGATTTCGTGGGGTTGCGGGGGGTAGGGGGAGGGGGAGAGGGGGGAAGGGGAGAGGGTGGAGTGGATTCCCTCGGGGCCAAAAGGTCGGGCTCCTCCTCCTGATTCAGGGGATCCCAAACTCGGGTAGTCCACGACCTCTGGTTCCCGAGATAATCCTCGGGGGGGTGAGGTAATCAATGAGGGGAGTCGGGGGGTGTTCGCAGCGTCATGTTCTCGAAGAAATTCATAGTTCTTAATCAATCAAGGTACTTAGCTTAATAATTGAGCTTATGAGGCTCGAAAGCAATTTGTACTTTGTGTCCAATTATCGTATTGTGACGATATCTTCTTCTATACTTTCAATTATATCAGAAATGTTCAGCAAAAATATATAAAACAATATAAAAGCCAGAACAGAACGAAATTTATAAATTATTTGTGCTCTTAGGTAATCAATTGTTAACAAATCTTAAAAAGATCCAAAAAATATATATTGCCTACGGCGAGATGCGAACTCACAACTTCATACTCGACTCAATTGTTAACAAATCTTAAAAAGATCCAAAAAATATACATTATCTTCGGCGAGATGCGAACCCACAACTTTATACACGGCATGTCATGCAATATTTACATGTGCCAACTGCTTCGTTGTATTACAGACGAAATAGGACTATACTTTGCTTTCCGTTCGCCTTGCCCGATCATTTTTGTAATATTTTTCGTAACGCTTTCGCGAGTTTACTCCCCAAGTCAAGCGTGCCTAAAGAAGTTTCACTTCAAAAAGGATAAGAGATAGTTGCCCCGGAGCTGAGGGAGGCCGTCCGCCGGGAGGCGAGGGACGCCATCGTCCAACATTGGACGCGCGACCTGGCCTCCGCGGTGTTCGGCCGTCGCACCCTCGACGCCATCGGGCCGGTCCTGAAGGACTGGCTCGACAGGCGTCACGGGTTCCTCTCCTTCCGTCTGGTGCAGGTACTCTCCGGTCACGGCTGCTTCGGCAGGTACCTGCACCGGATAGGACGAGAGGAGACGCCGTCGTGCCACGGTTGCGGCGCGGCGGAGGACACGGCGGACCACACCCTCGCGGTGTGCCCGTCGTGGGCCGTGCCGCGCCGCGATCTTGTCACGGCGGTAGGAGGAGACCTCTCGCTGCCCGCCATCGTCAGAGCGATGGTGGGGAGCGAGGGGGCCTGGGCGGCGATGGCCTCCTTCTGCGAGGTCGTGATGTCGCAGAAGGAGGCCGCGGAGCGGGAGCGAGAGGAGGATCCCCTCGCTCCGGCGCTCCGTAGGCGGCGTAGGGGCAGGAGAAGGCGGGATTTCGCCCGCTTTCTCCCGCCCTGAGGTGAGCGGCGGGCGGGAGGCACTGGGGTGCCCGCGCCCGCCTTGCACCGCTCACCACGCGGGAGGCACGGCCCCTCTTTAAGAGGGGCAAATGAGGGCCCGCCTTCTTAGGCGGGTTTCGCCGGCGGGGGAGAGGTAGCTGAGGCTGTGCTAGTTTCCCACTCCCCCGCCACTATGGCGATGCCGGAGTTGCGCTGGGGTTTTTAGTGGGTATACCGGGAGGCTCTCTCCCGGGGAGTCCCACATACCCCACCCGTCCCCGACGGGTGGGGATGCGTAATTGTCATTTTACCCAGCGAGAACAAAAAAAAAAAAAAAAAAAAAAGGATAAGAGATAGATTAGGTTAATTTAAGTTAGGATAAGTTACTAAGTTATCCGTGCGCAGTTTCTGGCCTGCCATCGGACGCGTCCCCAGGTGGCGGATAGGGGAACGGCCCCCAGATATGGGGGTTACCGGTTTACCGGCGCGGACCAAAACCAGAAGTGGGGACCGCTTCGGCGGTCACGCGCGGCGGGTCGGCCACCACTC
The DNA here is from genome assembly GCA_037179545.1 of Sesamia inferens. NCBI lineage: Eukaryota > Metazoa > Arthropoda > Insecta > Lepidoptera > Noctuidae > Sesamia > Sesamia inferens. Next base: position 29,837,692 of record CM073939.1, on the reverse strand, counting down.
CAGGTGGCTGACGTGACCCGAAGTCCGGGTCACCGTCGGGCAACCCGGTCTCCTCATTGAGAGGAGCTGGGGGCCCCGTTTGCCTTCGGGCAAACGAGTGGGGCTAAGAGGAAGGACACCTCGCTAAAAAACCCTTGGCTGCTGCGTCTTCTCGCACACGAAGACGTACCCAGCCGGGCTCCTCCCTATGGAGGACCCACTGTGGGCCTGCCTTCGGGCGGGAATCGCTGGCGGGGGATTGGTAGGCAGGCATGCTATTTCCCATGACCCCGCCACTAAGGCGATGTCGGTGTGCCGCTGTTCGGTTTTAGTGGGTATTCCCGGCTTCGGCTGGGCGAGTCCCACACACGCCCTTCGGGGTATGGTGCGTAAATGTCATTTCCACAGCGTCAAAAAAAAAAAAAAAAAAAAAAAAAGTTACTAAGTTAAAATCTTTTTAAGTATGCGACTGAAGAACTTGTATCCATGGTCATGAATAAAATTTATAAATAAAATAAATAAAAGTGTGTTTGACATAGCGATCGAGCTTCTGAAATGAAATGAAATGAAATGAAATGAAATGAAATGAAATGAAATGAAATCGTTTATTAAGCAAGTAGGATCACCGATCACTTTTACACGTCATGTTTTTTTTATTTTTTCTTTTTTTTTTTTTTTTTTTAAAACTAGATGAAGCCGGCATTTCCTAACTGACTACCTCTGAGAAGAAATAGCCGAAACAAACTCAGGGATCATCGTCTTTTTTAAAGTCCAGACATTAAAAATGAAAATGTTTACAATAATTTACATTATAATTATGCATATTGCTTAATAACAATGCTTAACAGAGCGAGCAGCTCAGTCCCAAGCCTCTCTATCCTCTAAATAATCTGAGATTTTATAATACCCCTTTTTGCAAAGTTTGGCCTTTATATAGGTTTTATATCGTTTAATGGGTAAGTTTCGAATGTCCATGGGAAGCTTGTTGTAAAAGTGTATACATTGACCCATGAACGAGTTGCCTACTCTGTGGAGACGAGTGTGATGTACAGCAAGATTGTGTTTGTTCCTGGTATTTATATTATGAACTTCGCTTATTTTCTTAAAATTAGATATATTTTTATGTACATACATAAGATTTTCAAATATATATTGCGAAGCTACAGTCAGAATGTTCACCTCTCTGAATTTTTCTCTAAGAGAATCTCTAGGACCAAGGTTGTAAATGGCTCGAACAGCCCTTTTCTGTAAAACAAAGATGGTATTGATGTCCGCACAAGTTCCCCAGAGAAGAATCCCATAAGTCATAAGACTATGAAAATAACTAAAATAAACAATTCTGGCTGTATTCACATCAGTTATCTGTCTAATTTTCTTAACAGCATAAGCGGCAGAACTGAGTCTACCCGACAGCTTCTCAATGTGAGGACCCCATTGTAACTTGGAGTCAATAGTCAATCCAAGAAAAACTGTCGACTCGACAGGGATCAACTCTACTCCATTCAGTTGAACATTGGTACTTAACTGCCTGACATTTGGCGTAGAAAATTTAATGAATTTAGTTTTTTTTTCATTCAAAAGAAGGTTATTTACATTAAACCAATGGACAACTTTCGAAAGTGCATTGTTAACTTCGTCAAAATTTGCTAGCTGACGCTTGACTTTGAAAATAAGAGAAGTGTCATCCGCGAACAATACTATGTTGTGATTATCCCTCACGTGATGAGGTAAGTCATTAATATAAATTAAAAACAAGAAAGGACCTAGAATTGAGCCCTGCGGAACGCCCATGGTGACCTCAGATCCTGCAGATTTGTTGCCATTAACATCAACCCTCTGAATTCGATTATTCAGATAAGAAGTCAGAAGGTCGAGAGCTCTGTCCCTTAAACCATAATGGTACAGTTTCCTAATAAGAGTATCATGATGTACGCAATCAAAGGCCTTGGACAAATCACAAAAAATACCAAGAGCATCTTGCGATTCCTCCCAGGCCCCAAATATGTTCTTTAGCAACGCCACGCCCGCATCGGTAGTTGAACGACCCTTTGTAAAACCAAATTGTTTCACGTGCAATAAATTATATAAGTTGAAATGTCTCAACAACTGTTTCAAAATTAATTTTTCAAAAATTTTGCTCAAAGTTGGTAATATAGAAATTGGCCGAAAATTCGTGGGATCAGTTGTACTACCAGATTTGAACAGTGGAATTACTTTGCTAAGTTTCATCAAATCAGGAAATATACCAGATGTGACACAAGAATTAAAAACAATTGCTAAGAAAGGTGCGATAACATCTATTATTGAAGCTACAGTATATACTGACAAACCCCAATGATCGGCAGTTTTTTTTACATCAAGATCCTTAAAAGATTCTATAATGTCTTTAGCAGTCGCAACTCGCAACGGTACTTCAACAACGCGGTACTTCACACCAGGGCAGCTTCTAATTTTATACAAAGCACAGGTCCGCTCGTGTGTGGAGTACTGCAGCCACATTTGGGCTGGTGCTGCGAAGTGTCACCTTGCCGCTTTGGATTCGGTGGAGAGGCGTGCGAAGAGGCTGATTGGCGACCCAGACTTAACTCGAAACGGTCTCCAAAGCCTGGAGCACAGGCGTAGAGTAGCCAGCCTTTCGGTCTTCTATAGGATGCATTCTGGTGAGTGTGCAAGGGAATTGCATGATTTAATTCCCCCATCTCCGTTCCATCATCGGACGACCCGTCGTACGGCGAGTTTCCACCCTTACGTTGTTGACACCACTGCGATCCGGACGAAGCGTTTTGCTTCCTCCTTTATACCGCGTACATCGAGGGATTGGAACAATTTGCCGGCGTCGGTGTTTCCGTCACATTACGATTTGAGTGTCTTCAAGGCTAGAGTGAATAGGCTCTTAATAAACTAGCGCGCTTTACCATCAACGATCGCGTCACTGCTTACCATCAGGCGGGATTGCGGTCAAGCGCTGGTTTATAATTTATAAAAAAAAAAAAAAAAAGAAGACAAAGTTTTTGTTGTTATTATTGGAATACTAGTAAAAAAATTCTCAAACTCAGTTGCTACCTCCAAGTCCGCCTTTATATCTTCATCGTTAATTTTAAGATGGAAATCGCGATTTTGTACTTTGGTTCTTCCAGTTTCAGAATTTATAATTTGCCAAGTTGTTTTGATTTTATTTCTAGAAGATTTTATTTTATTTTTAATGTGTATGGCTTTTGCTGAGGAACAGGCTCTCTTAAAAGTTTTTGAATATTTTTTAACGAATTCTTGAAAAGCTACATCATGGTTATATGTTTTTTCCTGATACAATTCATACATTTTTCCCCTGCTTTTATAAATACCTGGGGTTGCCCAGTCACTAAATATAATGCGGTCGCTAACAGGCAATGTTTTTTTTGTGAAAACTTTCATAAATTCACAATTAATCAAGTTAAATAGTATACTATATGCATGATCCGGGTTGGTGTGATGAGGCAAGCCCGGTAGCTTTTCAATTAAATTATTTTTAAATTGTCCTAAACGATTTTCATTTACAGGAACAAAACTCACAAGTTTTCTTTGAGCTCTGACTTCACTCTTCTGAGGAAAAGTAACTAACTGGCCACAGTGATCAGAGTCTAACTCATTTATAATTAAATGGTCAGAAGGTCTTAGGTTAGAAAAGATGTTGTCTAAACAGGTGGCACTTGTGGCAGTTATTCTAGTCGGCTCAAAGAATCTTGCGTACAAATTATAGGACTTGAATAATGAGATAAATTCATTCACTGTAGCTGATTTCTCTAGAATATTAATGTTGAAGTCTCCACAGACAACAACTGTTTTGTTACTGTGACAAGTCTTTAATAAAACTTCCTCCATATATTTTCCAAAAATATCATAGGAAGCACATGGGGGCCTGTAGACACTTATTACAATGAACCGCTCGAGCTCGATGCAAGCAATTTCAATAACTCGCTCAACAGAGAGGCTTACAATATCAGCCCGTTCTTTAAATTTGATATTGTTGCGAACAATTATTAGGGAGCCACCCCTTATCATATTCACTCTGCTGAATGAGCTACCAATCTGATGGTTATTAAAGCTGAACATGAACTGATGGGCTTTTAACCAATGTTCAGTAAGACAAACAATATCAATATAACTACAGTTCATGAACAACTCCAATTCTAATTGTTTATTTATCACACCCTGTATATTTTGATGAACAATTTTAAGGTTATTATTATTGATTAGATTTTGAAAATTAAAATTTATTGGGTGTGATATTAATGTTTCTAGGTTCACATCTCTGCTAGAGTTCAACTCTATTGTCTCAATGTCCCTTGATAATGGGTACATGTCTAATTCATTATTCAAAATAGTGCTAGAGGTTGACTCTATTGTCTCAAATTGCAATTTAAATAACTTGGAACAAATTCCAAGCTCTGCTCATTACCACTAAGTGTATTACTTAACTGCTCAATAGAAGCAGCATAGTTAGCCAAACACTTGGCTGACTTATATATATAGTATGATAGCGATTCTGCTACCTGTCTTTTTAAAAAATTACAAAGATAATAGTTATCTTTGGTCGTAAAATAATTTTGACTAATGAGTGCATTAGAGTCAATAAATTCAAATTTTTCATTATACAAAGTCATAGTTTGTAATGTCATATTACATCTATATCTAATTCTGTTTTCGGTCTGTGACAGGCCATTGCCATAAGGAAAGGCAAACAAAACTATTTTGTTTACATTTAATGAGGCCAGATTTTCAAAATATTTCTTTATCTTTACACTGTTTGCATTTCCCCTTCTCCCAATCAAAATAACAATATTTGTGGATGGACTGTAATTACCACTTATAACTTTATCTATAATTTGACTATAAGATGCTTCAGGCATACAATAATTGACTACTTGGTCATTTAAATGGTGTTGTAGTGTATGACCCATATTTTTACCCATTTCATCGCAGTACATCAATATTTTGTTTTTATTGTTTAACATTTTATTTGTTATTATTAATTCTTCTGTGTTTGGTGTGGCGAGGGAAGTACTGCTGAGACTGTCAAACAACTCCACAGTATGAGTCACTGATGGAGGAGACTCATTTGAGACAGCTGACCGTGAACAGCCTGATGGATCATGATTACAATCAGGTGTAAGATTGTTTGTTAAGGAGTTAAACATTCTCTCATTCTCACTACACTGTTCCACCAGACTGTTCATTGCCAGAATATACTCTCCTATTTCCTTTTGAGAAATCTCATATTTAGATATAACACTATTCAAGGAATCCTGTAAGCGGAGAGTCTCTGACTGTAATTGTTGAATTTCAGCCTCATAATTATTTTTAATGCTTTCTAACTTTATACTATGCCCACTAATTGTTTCTTTTAATTTTTGAGAACTTTTTAATGCATTGAAGCTTTTTGAAAAAGTATTTTTATTATTTTTAATTAATTTCTGGGTTTTTCTAATCATTTTATTTATTTTAATGTATTTTTTTAACTTATTTTTACTACTATTTACAAATTTAACTTCAGGGTTTGATCTTATACTATTATCACAAGTAAGATCAATTGTCTCAATGTTATTATTACTGTTTATGTTGCCCAAGATTGAGTTGGCAGAATGCAACGGAGTGGTACCAACCAGTTCATCAAACAGAGCATGAGTCTGCGCTGTCTGGAGTCTCCGGCTAGCACTCTCCAGCCTGTCGATGGTGTCGTGGGCTTCGCTTAGCCTAGATTTTAGCTCAGTGTTGCATTTGACTGTGATATCAAACTCATTGCTACACTGGTCAAAGCTGTCTACAGTATGTTGAAGCTTATCCCGTTCCTCACTAATGGTAATTAGCTGATTATGCATTTCAGCCATCTCACTCTTGAGCTTCGTGTTATTGTTTAAAATATTAAGTACTTCCCTCTCATTGTCATCCTGTTCCCGTTTCAGTTCCTCACACAAACCCTTATATTTCTGAAGTTCCGTTAATGCTAACTGTAGCTTAGATTCCTCCAAGCGTGCAGTAGCCCTCCTGGTCATTATTCTATCCATTCCTGACAATATTTTTCAAAACAAAGAAAAAAAAAGCAAGAACTTAGGGATATAGGTGATGGTAGGACAAGTACTTTGTGTAAGGAACCCAAACAATTAAGGCGATTCCTTGTTACTGTAATTTTCAGCCAATGTAGGTCGAAAAAAGTTAAAATACTCACAGGAATTTGCGATGACAATGCACTTTTTCGATTACAATATTCGTTACAATTTGACTTTGACAGCGAAGCTTGTTCAAAGTTTGAAATTACTTTTACCGTTTTTTTTTATACACTTATATCACAAGATATCACTGTTTTTACAACTAAAAATTAAGTTTTGCGTATGAAATTGGTAATTGCACATTAAAAACACAATAATATAAATTAAATCTGTAATAAATTATTGGGAGAAGTTTTGTTGACGTCTTGTCGACAGTGTTGCCACAGACCAAAAAAAAAGTCTCTATCGAGTGGGTTGGTCATACTAAAACTCAGTGGTTCTTATCTGTTTTAATCTGAGATTATCATTCTAATCCCTTAATATTAAAGTGACCTAAGTGTCTGTAGAGTTAAAATAATAAGAATCGAACATCACACTATAGTTATTTTTCAACGTTTTATCGAAATACCGCCCACGATGGATGACACCTCAACTATCCGGAACTTCGGCCCGCCTTCCTGACGGTTTACCCCGTCATATATATATTGTATTAGCATTCCTATATCCATAAAAATTGTGGCAAACTTGAGCAGTATGGTATAGAAGACGTTGTCTGTAGGGATAGCTATGTAAACCGGCTATTGTGTCCAACTATCCCCATTAGGGGTTACAGAGACATTCATCAGACACAGTAGAGATGGGACGGGACCGCCCCGCACCGCCGCGCCGCTGTGTCGAGTGTGATCGCGTGTACCAAACTCGATCCGCACTCTCCACTTGATACATTCACGACTGTGGTGTACTGGGTATACTGTTTTGCAATTGCATTATGATCTGTAGTGAGACCATCTACAATCATCATCAAGTTGAGCGATTGCTCTACCAGTGTCAGCAAGCTACTGACGTAACATCAAGTGAAAAATATTTCGAAATGTGAATCTATCTTATCCTATTTGGTTCCGTATTTCCCCGTCGATTTGATCCGATTAACTACAACGTAGCTAACACATCCCTCGCGACCCTCGCTGTGCAGTAACAAGTAACAAACAGTGCGATAAATCTCCCTTATTGCTGAACACATGCGAGACAACCCTGGACGAAAATATGTTTTTATTGCCCACCGCCAGCCCTGACGGCTAACAATGGAGCAAAAAATAATCCTACATCCACCATTTACACAGAACATGGAGATACAGAAGATTCGCTTTGAGAGAAGTACGATGGTTATGATGCGACAAGGAATTCACTTGAAAAGCGTCAGATGACATCAAGCAACCGCGTACCATGATGAAGACTGTCTTCGCAATTAGCAAAAGTTTTTGTGGCAGACATATGTTGGTTTATCGAATTAAGAATTATTATGGTATTAACGGCACAATGCTCTTTAGTCACTAATAAGAAGAGCTAATGTTTTGGGGGCTTTTGGAAAGTATTATGCTAGTAGTTTTATTTTGGGGGCTTTTGAAAAGTGTTGTGCTAGTAGTTTTATTTTGAGGGCTTTGAAAAATGTTGTGCTAGTAGTTTTATTTTGGGGTCTCAGCCTAATTCAAGACATAAATAAATGATGAAAGTTATGTTATCAAAAAAATATGTTTGATACAGTGTCATGTTCGCCGCTTGTTTCGTAATACTAAAGTATTTCGGCAATTCTGCAATTTGCTCGTATCATAACAATTTGTTTCTGACTACATGTTACGAACTTTAAAAAATGAAATAGGTACTTTCAATGAAAGTAAAAATGCTAAATCGGTTCAGCTGGTCTGACATACTTGTCAACGAACAGTTTTTTTTTTATTTTTTTTTATTAAAATATAAACCAGCGCTTGACCGCAATCCCGCCCGATGGTAAGCAGTGACGCAATCGTTGATGGTAAAGCGCACTAGTTTATTAAGAGCCTATTCACTCTAGCCTTGAAGACACTCAAATTGTAGTCCGACGGAAACACCGCCGCCGGCAGATTGTTCCAGTCTCTCGATGTACGCGGTATAAAGGACGAGGCGAAACGCTTCGTCCGGATCGTAGAGGTGTTAACAACATAAGGGTGGAAACTCGCCGTACGACGGGTCGTCCGATGGTGGAACGGAGATGGGGGAATTAAATCGTGCAATTCCCTCGCACACTCTCCAGAATGTATCCTATAGAACACCGAAAGGCTGGCTACTCTACGCCTGTGCTCTAGGCTTTGGAGACCAACTCGAGTTAAATCAGGGTCACCAATCAGCCTCTTCGCACGCCTCTCCACTGAATCCAAAGTGGCCAGGTGACACTTAGCAGCACCAGCCCAAATGTGGCTGCAGTACTCCACACACGAACGGACCTGTGCTTTGTACAACATTAGAAGCTGCCCTGGTGTGAAGTACTGCCGGACCTTTGCGATTACACCAAGTTTTCTGGCAGCCACCTTGGCCTTGGACTCAATGAACCGCCCAAAGTTTAGGTTCGAGGAAATCTCAACACCCAAAAGCTGAAGGCGGTCGGTACACTCCAAGGATACATTCCGAAAAGTAGGAGCCAAGGTGAACGGGCTCCTTTTGGCGGTGAAAAGACACGCCTGCGTTTTGGCGGCATTGAATGCTACAAGATTGGCATTGCATTGCATTCATATTTGTTACCCAGATAAATAATGCGCAGGCCTATAAAATACATACCTACATGCTTATTGTACCTACTAATGTAGTATTATCCTGGTTGCCACAGAGGTGAACCTTCTGTATCGACTGGCGGCGTGGCTCACACCCCTTCCATGTTTTCCGCGGTATCATATTACGTCTTAGGGTTCACAATGTTGCCAGTTGCGTGAATTTTGTTATTTTTCAGCTTAAATTGCCTGTTCACTAGTGTTTCACTGTGAGGCCGTGTAATCTAGGTTTTTGGTGAAATTATGTTGTTTGGAAGTAATTTTGATTTGATTTTATTCCATTTCATGAATAGATGATGAAAGAAGTGGGATGAAAAAGAAGTGAATAGGCTCTTAATAAACTAGTGCGCTTTACCATCAACGATTGCGTCACTGTTTACCATCAGGCGGGATTTCGGTCAAGCACTAGTATATAATTTATAATAAATACTCAATACTTTATTGCATTCCATAATGTTACATAATAGTTCGTATATTGAAGTAAAGAATCAATTATGAACCCTATCGGGCACAGCAAAGTGTTTTGTTTAATATTTGTTATAGGAGAGTGGATGAAGGCGCTATTGTTGGGAAAAAAAAGTAATAATTAAAATGGCATCATTAATGAACAGTATTTTATAATTATATGGTATTTATATTTTATAGACGTATTTACATAGTGCTTTGGTCAAAATTTATTTTTATATTGCACGATTAACGTTATTAAGTGCTATTAATTATAATAAACTACTTAAATATTTATAATTTTATTGTGTAGGCATTGTGGAATGTTATGTAGTGCACTCGTTAGCTTATTCAATTTTAAATTAACAGTATTTTGTTCTTTTCATACTCTTTTTATTGTTAAGTATTTTAAAATAAATTTATTTTCTAGGTGTGTAAAATGAATGGTATGTAAAGTAAAAAAGGTTTTTATTATTGTTAAAATTTATCAATAAAATATTTGCCAATGGTGTAATAACTTTTAGTTATGAGGAATTGTTAATAGCCTATCAGCTGATTTTTAGTTGTTGTTTATGTCAGGCATTTGAAATTTAGCATCAGCTGTAAGAGCCTTTAAATAGCACACCTCTCGCCATACTATTTAAAACATTTCCGCGTTGTGCTGCGTCAATGTGCACCCTAACACTAACCCTCTTGGCAGCCGAAGACGCCAGAGAAATCACGATGCATCCATAGTACCTACTTACTACCGTCTGTATTGAGCGCAGACCCGGCAAAACGAGTACTATCTAGCCAATTGTTACTAACATAATGGACCACATGTAGTCTGAATCAATAAATAATGAAATGAAATGAAATAAACTGTAGCTAGCCCCAGCTAGGCTAGCACTTGGCTAGATGAATCCAAAAAAAACTACTTAGGTACTAAGAAAAGAAATGCGTGTACTACGTGTACTATTTGTATGATGTTTATTAATTAAATGTATATATTTATTTAAACAAGTATGATACACTTTATGTAAAATAGTACACTGTAGACTACCTACATTATTTCTCTCTACTTTCCCTTAGTATTCCATCCAGGTTGTCTGTAAAAGATAGCTCTTAGCGATAACACCTCCCATTGTTTCGCCCTTTGTAAAATTATATTATTCTATTAGTGACAATTAATCTATTAGATTGGATCACAATTAATCTATTAAGAGTATTCTATTCTATTCTTCTATTTCTACTCGTTGAGCTGTGAACTGTAAGCTACCAGCTCAGTGTGGTTACTTCATCAAGAATTAAGGCTTGCTATGTTCAACCTAGATGAGACTCGTACAGACTGGAGCAGCATGGCGGAAAAGGACGAGGATATACTCAGTATTGGTACAAGACTACCGATAATGGTGACGAGGTCGTTTTTTATGGATCTATGTATAATAGAATACCTCACATCTACACCCCTCCTCACCACGAAGGTCACAGAGCACCATGTCAACAAACAAATTCTGTGTCGTAGCACTCTGATAGTTCAAAGCCATCAAATGTTCGAGGACATCCCCGGGAAGCTGTCCTTGTGGAGCTGCGGGGTTGATGCGACCTTGTGGAGTTGCGGGGTAGACGCGGCCTTGCCGTTAATATTGTTTTTATGATTCCGTAGTTAAATACGATATATTCGCCATGTCTTTATGTCCGTCCGGCCGTGGACAATCTCAGGGACCGCTAGTACTAGAATGCTGTTTTTTTTTTTTTTTTCATATTGTTCATATTTTCGGAAATAACTGCTCGAAAATTAAAAAAGTACTCCTGTAACTTTTGAACCATAGCTTTAAAAAGTATGAAAAAAAAATAGCAAATGTAGAAAACTTTCTTGGAAAATTATATTGCACTTGGTGGTTAAAACAGTTTTTGAAAATTTTTACAAAACAATTTTAGAAATAAACCGTAGGTATACCTATGTATTTTATTTTGCTTTATTTATAATATTGTCCTAAAGGTATCTTCTTTCAAAATTCTTTGATTTTGATTTTAAAATTACCACTGAAAATCCAACAGACATAACTAGTCTACTTTGTATAATTTAGTAGCTTAATTTCCCGAGAGATGGCGCTGCGCTTTGTGCTACTTCGCCTCTGTTAAAATTTTTTCTGAGTTGATAGGGTTGGGACGGATATAAGCTATTTAATAGTTGGATTCTATGTATAAGTTTTTCTTTAGATATCACCGTCCATTATGGGCCTGTTTTCATCATTCCATACTTATTATTCAACTCAATGTCACGAATAGCCCATTTTTTATCTCTTACTTAACTCTTAAGTTCGTTCACTTGTTCTGATGAACGAGAAACTTCTCGATCGCCAGTACAAGTGAATAAACTGTAATCCGTAGTTACACAACCCTACACTGAGCGTGGACCGACATGCTCTTTTAGATAAATATTAGGATGTAACCCTCAATCCTGTAAGATTATTTTACGTACTTTTGTCTACACAACGTTATTTTTTATTTATACCAAACCTGAATATACTTTGTTCAAAATAAGCAACTGAATCGATTCCAATCATTTTTACACCATGTTTAATTTTTCTCCAAATACATTTACAAAATTGTTGCAGCGGGGTTATCGAGCCCGCACGGTATATCATAGTACTCCGCGCTCGCCTTACAGCTGACGCCAGAGGGCAACTCACCGCGCTCGCCCGCCCGAGCGGAGCGTGGAAAATATTTTTGTTGGGACAGCCTAGTAGGATAACAAGCTCATAACTTTGTAGTTTTTCATGAAATCTTTTAGAAATTTTGTACATAGATTCTTTATTTAAAAATAATGGACACGTGTTTCGGGTTTCGTATAAACAATAAACAATGTTGTATATTTAGATAGCGGCATTTTTAATATTTTCATGCAAAAATTAATGAACATGAATGAGAGATCATTTTATACATAAGTTCAAAACTTTTATACTTATGTATGTTTTACGTAGACTCGATATCGATAGGTTATTTCATTAGTACGCATCGTTCAACGTTTATTCAATTCTTTTCAAATTAAAACATAGTCAAATAGTGTTAAAATGACTAGCATCGAAATGTAACACACTAATATTATAGAGGTGAAAGTATGTGAGTGTGTGTGAGTTCAAACGGCAGAACCAATTTTGATGAAATTTGGTATAAAATAACCAGGATTAACACACAGGTTTTATCCCGATATTCTCAAGGTATCGAAACTTGTGCGGGTCAAACAAATCGCAGATAGTGATAAAATAAAAATTGGTCAGGCGTGAAGTAGTATTAATCTCTGTAGCTTAAAAGCTAATTAGCGAAAAACTACTCCTACATAACTAGTTCATCATATTATATCGACAAGAACAACTGTACAGACTTGAAAGTCACACATACATACACACACATATACACACACACACGTACATATTAAATTATATTGTTTGAACTTACATAGTATACACTCAACAAAAAAATAACGTCTGTTATCGGTAAACCAGCAAAGAGGGACGTGCGACGTGCGCTCAGCATCACAAATACTTATTTATAGAATCCAATAAGAAATAAACCTTTATCATTCCCGTGCACAGAACAGGCTGGGCCCCGGTCCCGGGGACCTGCGACCCCAGCGCCAGATTAACCCGTACCTGCCGGTTTATGACGGTCGCAATCACACGCTATATTTTTTGTGAAACGCCCAATACGAGACCTATAGTAAAGAAACTATTTAATCTAGAAAAGCTATTCCAATGTATTATGAAAAGGTTCTGAACGGTGATGGAAATTGTTGAGTTAAAAGTCGCCTTAAAGTTTGAATACATAGGGTAATTCTAAAGATGAATAGAATGGTAAATTAAGTAACCCACATTATGATAGAAGAACACTTTAGAACTTCTGCAGAGAAAAACATCCTTAGCGCATATCTGAACATGGTGAAAACTTGATCGAGTACTTTATGAAGCCGGCACCTCAAGATGAGGAAAAATTTTGACAAGTCCTTCTTAGTTTATAATTATAATAGATTTTCAAATAAATAACCCACACTTCAAAAGAAACAGTAACAGTAGTACATAGTTTTGTTTGAGATTAAATAAATATTTTTGTAATTTTTTATTTTTTCCTACAGTGAATGGTGCAATAGATACTCGCTTCTACGCTAATCTACGGTTTAAATCCCCGCTCGGAAAACAATATTTTTTCTTTACGTCTGTTCATTTCTAACAGACTTTAAAAAAAGTAGTTCAATTCAACTGTATTCTTTTTTTTAATATTTGTTACATCAGAACTTTCGTCTGATTGAACGTATGATGATTATTTTTTATTTGAAAGCTGGTGCTTCCCGTGTGGCTAATGCAACAAAAAAGAATTACTTAAATCGGATTTGTAGTTCGGCAAATATGCGCGCACAAGCATAAAACATACACACATACACTTTTCAAATTTGGCACATTTGTTCAGACGCTGATATAGACTAACATATACGAAAACTGGGCAGTTCTGGAAATATTACGTACATATGGGTCGAATTGATAACCTCCTTTTTTTGAATTCTGTTAAAAAAGGCAAGACTTTCTGTACAATAATACTACCAAGAAGTTTAAGTAAAATAGGTTTCAATGTAATAGTTGACATTGAACCAAGTCTCTCTTTCTTTTCTTTAGAGTGAATACTACTTCAACTCTTCAATGGCCCCTGGGGTTAGATACCACAATTTTGCCAATAACACGTGTAACAAATTATAGACATTCTTTAAAAAAGAAAAATCACAATAATAGCGGATATCGCCATTTTTCTAGTCAGGTGGCTTGAACCAAGTCGTGGATCAATGTCGACCGACGTTGACGTTTTACTTACTGGCAGACCGTTCGATTCGAATTTCTTTGCAACTTCTCCTAAATTCGGTCCGCGCCACTATTGCGTGAAAAATAGTGGATCGATCGTTGGAGTGCAGGGCTGTTTCAAGCATTTAGTTTAGGTAAACTAACTACAGGCAAATTAAATTGTCAAAAACTCGGTCAGTCAGTAAGGTGGAGCTAGGTAGTAGGTACTCATTCCAAAGCGTACAACTCTATGGGACTAAGAACGAGTAAGAACTCCACAGATAGTGATTTTTGAAAAAGAGAGTAAAATGAACAATAATAACTAAATTAATAGATGTGGATTGGATTGGATTCTTAAACACAAACCTTTTGCAGCTCCCTCTCAATGTGCACGGCCCTCTGCAGGATGGGTCCCCGCACCGCATACCGTATGTTCAGCAGGTTCTGGTTGATGTTCGCGAGGGTCAGGCTGTTGTCCAGCTTCATCGTAATATGATATTGTATTAGTTAACAATTAATATTGTAGTTGTTACAGTTAGCGCAAGCGCAGTCGACGCAACGCGAAATGTACTGCCTGAGCGCAACCAACGATTTTATTTAAATGTACCGCGCGTGCGTTTGTATGCGTATTAATGTCTGGTCGCATTATGGCTCGCAGATGTGTGGGTGTAATAGGTTCTTTTTTTTCCTGTTTCTTCTCCACCAACTTTAAGTAATAAGATAGATAGTATTTATCATCATAATTGAGAAATAGAATACAGAAATAAAAATATCCCGACTCATAAACTGTCGATACATTTAGCGCAATGGTTGTGCGATCGATTGCTGCACTGCGTGCCGATGATTCGATTCCGCACTGAACAAATATTTATTGTATTGTCTACAGGTTGTTCCAGGTCTGGCTGTTTGTTTATATGAGTTTAAATGTATGTTACGCACCCACGATACAGGAATAATTCCTAGTCTGGGCAATTTAAAAAAAAATGCATTATTTATATTACACTAAATTTAAATAATATCGTACATAGATTATAGACATTATAATTACATAACATGAAATTGATATCAATTCAAACAATATATATTACTTTCGAGCCAAAACCAAGCTACGGGGATTGAAACTGAGCTGTAATAATCGGCACATTGGTGGGTCCCTGCAAGACAACGACAACGGCCTTGTTCACACCGCGTGCTGATGAGCATGAGAACAATAAGGGCAGCAAGCTTCCTTCAAAAGCACCAGCTTACCCGGCTCCTGAACTCGGCAAATCTTTGAAATGTTGTGGAGTTAGGCCGTCAAGGCCGCCGGCGGCACCAGTCTCTTTAGAACCGGCTAAAATTTTTGAATTTCATTAGGCTTTTAAAAAAGTTCGGCCTGGAAGTATTGCTCTACGTATTTTATTTGTAGTCACTCAAGAAATGGGTAGAAATCGCCAAAATTAGTCCGTCGATTTATTCGAGAAAAGGTCCGTCTGCTATTATTTTATTAGAACTGAATTTATCATCCGCAGGTTTTTTTTTTTTTCGTTAATAGCAAATTAGCAAGTAAATGGCTAATTTAATTTAATCACAGTAATTACATTGTAATAGATACAGGCACAGCAATAGACACAGGTACCACAATAGATACAGGCACCGTAATAGGTACAGGCACTGCAATTGCATAATATACTATTACCCTCAAATTATATAATTTTGAAGTATACTGCTAATTTATTGCCTCATATATTCGAAAAATGTATCTGCACAATGTAACAATATAAATAACACAATGATGTTGTTAAAATGTCAAAATGAAACCGATGACAGTATGTTACGAAATTGCCCGGCAGTTGTACTTAGGTAAAATATTGGTATTGATTACTCATTTATTGGATTTCAAGTTACGCTATAGCCGTTAATTCTCCGCCACATCATTAATTAGTCATTTTCTTTCTGTAGTGGAGGTTTATGCAACGTCTACTACATAATATAATAAAATAAGTACCTATAAGAACTACAAAAAAATGTGTATAAGATCGTGATATCTTTATCTACGCAAATATACTCTGTATCTACCTATCACAATTTAATTGAAACTTAAAATGGATTGTGTTGTGGAAGTTGTAGTTATATGTAGTAACAATAAATACTCTAGTAATATTTTGCAATAACTACCAAAATTATTCGTTAGATTAATTTAGATACCTAACCGCGTCGTGGCATTTAGTGATCCTCTCAGAATGTCCCCCTACCCGTCGTTATCCCACGCAAGAGATATGAGCATTTCCCAACATAAGGGAAATTGGTAATGTTGCCGCAGTAAGGATATCCCGCCATCTTCGATAGATAGATATGGGTTCACGTGAGATTTGCCATAAAATCTCATGAACTTTAATATCCGTGACTCTAACAACCAAAACAAAATGTTCGTATCTAGTGCCGGTCACAATTTTGGACTCCACAGAATATATACTTATTATTAGATCATATGTCTGCCAAACTTATAAAAAAAAACTAATCGTCTGTTGTGGGTCACTACAATGAAAGTGACGCGACAGAAAGAAGATGGTTGTTGTTCTAAACAACATTCCGGGCAAATTATCACATTTTTCAGCTCATTTGGTGGTTGACGGCGGTATGCGGCTGTGCTCGGCCATCAATCTTGTCTGACGCCGGCCAATTCGACACTTTATCAACACAAAGTTTGGGCTCTGCGGCACTTTTAACAAATAGCAGCCGAATGTGATCCTTGCACGACTTCCCGCGATAGCTTCTGTAATTCTTCAAGACATGCCAATTTAGAGAACGTCCGCAAAAGAAAATTTCTATATTTAAGAAATCTACAATTCATATATTGTTGATTTATTAAATATAAAAATTTACGAAAATATACGAGACTTGAGTAGAGTAAGTACCTACCTACTCTACTCAAGTCTCGTACATTGTCTTATCAGACAACAAGGTGATTCCCTGATATTGTTTACAACTTAATTATTTTCTATAAGTATACATATAGCTAGTTAATTATTGTTCGGTTGCGATAGCCGTCAGGGCTTTGTAATTCCCAATTGTCTCAGAACGATAGTCATTAACATGAAGATAAGAGGTCGCGTTACGGTAAGGAATTCTGTTTCTTTTGGTAACTGGCAAACAGGAAAAAGTTAAGATTTTCCTCACATTCAAACTTCACTATAGTTCTAATAAACGATTACCTATACGTGCATCGATGGGGAACCCCGCATTGTTGACAAGGAACAAGGTGCGCTAGCACGGTGTCAGAAACGGCCGCGTGTTGACTATACATACCTACAGATATATCGCGGCATCTGTTATGTGTAACTTGACAAAAAACACTTGCTAACTAGAAATTTTAACAGTCGTAGAATAGTTCGAATAGTTACAGAAAAATAATGTGCATACCTACTTAATTATTTACATATATCTGCTAAAGTAGATTATAATACGTATTATGATACACTCTAACAACTATTACCTCCGAGTGTCAAAACGTGAACCAGGAAAAACCATGTACCTACCAGATCTTAAGCGAATTTGCCAAAACACACTCAAGTAAGTCCCACGTGATTATTTTTTATATTAAAACCGCCCCATTGTCCCAAGTGTAGAATATTTCCAATGCTATTAGTTACAGCAGGCAGCCTTAGACTTCCAAGGCACTTGAACACAAGGTATTACCTTCCTAAATCCATACCTAAGAATTTTATAAATTCCAAAGTAACGTTGGGGAAAACGCCACAGGCATGGCACAGAAGTGTGGTGGTACTCTTTTTCAAAAAGGGTGACAACACCCTTTTGAAAAACTACAGACCCATCTCACTTCTGAGTCATGTCTATAAGTTGTTTTCGAGAGTCCTCACGAATCGTCTCGCCTGCAGGTTTGACGACTTCCAGCCACCCGAACAAGCCGGTTTCCGAAAGGGCTTTAGCACAGTAGACCACATACATACGCTACGGCAGGTTATACAGAAGACCGAGGAGTATAACCTACCCCTTTGCTTGGCGTTTGTGGACTACGAAAAAGCCTTTGATTCGATCGAGACCTGGGCTGTACTGCAGTCTCTCCAGCGGTGCCAAGTAGACTATCGGTATATTGAAGCGCTGAAGGGTTTGTACGAAAACGCCACCATGTCAGTCCGAATACAGGACCAGACCTCGAAACCAATACCTCTCCAGCGTGGTGTCAGACAGGGAGATGTTATCTCCCCGAAATTGTTCACCGCTGCATTGGAGGATGTCTTCAAGGTTCTGGACTGGAAAGGACTGGGCATCAACATCAATGGCGAGTACATGACACACCTTCGGTTTGCTGATGATATCGTAGTCATGGCTGAGACCGCGGAGGACCTGAGTACAATGCTCGAAGACCTCAGCAGAGCCTCCGAGCGAGTCGGTCTTAAAATGAACATGGGCAAGACGAAAGTCATGTCTAATGCCCATGTTGTACCGACTCCTATAAAGATTGGAGACTCTGTTCTCGAAGTTGTTGACAGTTACGTGTACCTGGGACAAACTATCCAGTTAGGCAGGTCCAACTTCGAGAAAGAGGTCAATCGTCGAATCCAACTCGGCTGGGCTGCTTTCGGGAAGCTACGAAAAATCTTCTCGTCCGAAATACCGCAGTGTCTCAAGACAAAAGTCTTCGACCAGTGTGTGTTGCCAGTGATGACATATGGAATTGAGACGTGGTCGCTAACAATGGGCCTTATAAGAAGGCTCAAAGTCACTCAAAGGGCAATGGAGAGGGCTATGCTTGGGGTTTCACTGCGCGATCGAATCAGGAATGAGGAGATCCGCAGAAGAACGAGAGTAACCGACATAGCCCGAAGAATTGCAACACTAAAGTGGCAGTGGGCTGGACACATTGCCCGTAGGACCGATGCTCGATGGGGCCGACGGGTTCTCGAGTGGCGACCACGCACCGGAAGACGTAGCGTGGGTAGGCCCCCGACAAGGTGGACCGACGACCTGGTGAAGGTCGCGGGAAACCGCTGGATGCGGGAGGCGCAGGACCGGTCGTCGTGGAGAACCTTGGGGGAGGCCTATGTCCAGCAGTGGACGTCTTTCGGCTGAAATGATGATGATGATGATGATGTTGTTGATCTGTCTGGAAATATACATACGTATAAGTACTTTGATGACCTCGGAGGCGAAAGCTAACGAAGGGCTTAATATTACATATTTTTTTTATCGCGTGGATATAGTTTGACAACACAATATACATTACATTCTTATAAACCTTCTTTGTATCTTAAGTTTCAGAGAATAGAGTCAGGACTGGTGACTCGGAGTAACCGACGCAGGTGGGTACCTACAGCAATGGCGTAGCGTCGTATGTTATATTTGAAACATTTCATATTTTCATAGCACCTACAATTCTGACGGATTGAAATGAGCACGGAATTTTTGAATACTTGGGTATACTGTGACGAAACCGAGGAATCCCCTTTCTTTAAATGAATGTACCGATAATAATGATATCTTGTTCATTGTAAGAGCCAAAAGTGGAGTACCACTGTATTGTTAACGCAATAAAGTTCAAAAGTGGTAATGCACTTTTGACCCAGACTGTAACATATTCTAGTAAACAAATATTTTGATTTCGCAACACACGACTATTTTATTGTGTACTTGTATTGCTTATCACAAATATTTAACGAGAATGACGAATAAATAGTATTAAATATTTCACAGATATCATTATCTAAGTATATCTACAAAAAAAAATAAAAACAGCTTGATGACAGAGAGAAGCACAATGGACTCTTTATATCAGGGTCCAGTTTCTACCCTGTGGTTACCAAACCCTAATTACCTACAAATTAGGTTACGGGTACACAGGTTGACATTAACGTTTTGCAAGATTTAAATTGTTCAAAAATACATATTTAAGATCAACAATGAGACACACCTCTTGCTCAACGTCTATTGAACAAGAGATGTGTGATGCTGCAGACATTAATATAGAGCACTAGCGACACACCCCGGCTTTGCACAGGTGCCTGTATTATAGATATAAACCTTCCTCTTGAATCACTCTATCTATTTAAAAAAAATCGCATCAAAATCCGTTGTGTAGTTTTAAAGATTTAAGCATACATAGGGATATAGGGACAGAGAAAGCGAATTTGTTTTATACTACATAGCAGTCGCCCGCAGCTCCGCCCGTGTGGATGTCGGTTACTGCTGCAAAACACCTACCCAGAAAAGACACGATCAGCAAAATGATTCCCAAGTCAATTTACAGACACCGACACTAACATCGACGATGCAGACATTATCCGCAGGCTGCATAGATTATCTTTATGAGGTTGTTACAGTTGTTAATGATGAAAATATTTAAATGAAATTAATACTAAGTTTTCCCATTCGCGAATTAAATCTATTCTTAAGGTTGGTGCGATGCTTCATCGTAACGATAACTGGTCTGCATCCGAAATAAAATATATTTGTAAGTATTGTGGATTTTGGCCTGATGATGTAAAAGACTACCAATGAGATGATCCTGTCCTTCAATTTCAAAAGTGGGCATAAAATTCTTTTGCGCCAAAAAGTCATTTGAAAAATACTATTGTATTTACGTATACATACCTATATTATTTGTTAAAAATGACCAGATAATGAATAGTTATTGGAAGATTTTTTTTTGGTTGTGGCGGCTCCTGAAGGTTAGGAAGACAAACTTTACCTGAAGCACAGCACGTAACATTAGGTTCTTCCGCTCATTTCTTGGTAGAGCAGTTAGAGCAGATCCTCTCCTGGAGACTCCGATTTGGACTGACGCTTGTGCATAATTAACCTGCAGACCATATCTGAAAGCAAGTCTGTTGCTTTTTGCTAATATTCGATTTGTGGACAACTGCTGTATCTCTGCCTGACCTTTAAATCGCTGCAAACTCTCGACACTCGACTCTCTTTCGCGCAACTGAGAGGTCCTTATGTTTTGTTCAAGAAGACGTTGGGAAAGCTCCAGCCTCGACTCTTGAGCCCTTAACTCAGAGGTTCTCAGACTTTGTTCGGGAAGGCGTTGCAAACACTTGACTGCCGTTCGCATAAGTCAGACATACATACATTTTGTTCATCAAGACGTTGGAAACGCTTCAGCCTCATCTTTCGTTCCCGTAACTCAGAGATTCTCAGATTATGTTGTGCAAGGCGTTGCGAACCTTCGACACTCGACTCTCGTGTACGTACCTGAGAGTTCCTCAGATTTTGTTCAGCAAGGCGTTGTGACCGTTCAGGTGAAGATTCTCCCATATGACATGTTATGGTTCTATCTTTTATAGTTTAGGCAACGCACGCAAGATAAATAACTTTTCTGGTTGATTTTTCCATCTTGTGGTCAAAAAAACCCAAATATCTTCCGGAACCCTAATTTTTTCTAAATAAAATTTAGCGTATGTTACTCGTGGATAATGTACCTTTCGAATGGTGATATAATTTTTGAAAATGGTGCAGTAGTTTTTGTTTGTTTATTTGTAATGAATAAGTCATTACAACCAAACAAACAGAGTTTTCCTCTTTATAATATTAGTGTAGATGAGGTATGTGATGCTGTTGACATTGATATCGAGCAAGTGTGATGCTCTCAAGAAAGTAGACCTGAGACCAATCAAGACAGTAGTTTTGTTTTTAATTGTAGCAACCACACCCGCGATACAGGTGACATTCCTAGTGTGAGGCAGTTTATTAACCTTCCTATACTCGCGCCAATTTTTGTAACACCTATACTCGCGCACGGTGTCACAGACCGATAGTTTGTACCCCTACAACATATTTTTTTTAACAAGAAACACATAAACTATTACTATTATTTTAGAGTTTAGGATGTAATGAAACAAAACAGTATAACTAAAAGTTATTTTATTAATTATTTTACCGACTTATAGTTTTATCACAAATCAGTCTTAAAATTTGAGATTATTTTCTTAAGTACTAAAAAATTAAAATAAAATCTGAACTTCTTTTTAAAAACAAATTAAACTTCTTATTAAGAACAACAAACATATCAATAAACATATTTATCTCTGTTTGACTTAATTTTGAGCCTCGCCATAGCAATCAGGGCATACGGTTACAGCATGCTCCAAACAAAAGTATTTTTTGCAGGTGGCACAGTTGTAACGTGTCTTGCGGTTTTTTTTTTGAAGAGCAGTATCCACAACGACCTACTTTATTATTGTTAGATGTTGCTGCAGACTCGGGTCCATCTAATTTGCATATTTCGGTGAGCCTGAGTCTTATGCTTCTCGGCAAGGATGAAATGAGAGCCCGTCGTCTAAGTTGCGGATTGATCAAATCGTATGCTAAGGCTTCAAGGAAGACTCGACGGCTAATTTTCTTGTTAGGGTTATTCTGCAGGTATATTATAAACGTATTTATACCCGCTACATTCATTAGGCTGTAAAATATCACCATTGGCCATCTATTTGTCCCACGGGCGACGTTGTAAGTCTCACACATTTTGTCTACGCTATCTACTCCACCTTTGGTTCTATTGTAGTCCATTATAATTTCCGGTTTACCTGTATCTTCATTGATCTGGGCATCATCGTGCATGCTGGATACGAGAAGGACATTTTTGCCTTTTTTTGGTACATAGGATACAAGACTGCAATTGCCTCGGTGCCCGAATAAACTAGATTTTGCGGCTCTTCCTCGTATTTCCGTGAAATTTTTAGGCAATTCTCGTTTTTTTTTACGAATTGTCCCAATAACTGTCAATTTGTGTTGAGACTCAAGCTTATCTATCAATGGAATACTAGTGAAGAAGTTATCACATGTGATATTACGCCCAGTATTGTGAATATGTTCACTCAATCGCAAAATCAAAGCCAAAGCGGAGTTATCAACTTGGTTTGGACCGTCTGGTTGCTTTCCAACATAAACTTCCATGGTATGGGTATAAAACATTTTGGCATCTGTCAACGCATAAATTTTGATTCCATATTTGTTGGGTTTTGATGGAATGTACTGGCAAAAGTTACAACGTCCTCTAAAAGCCTCTAACTTCTCGTCAATTGTAACATACCGAGACACGCTGTAATATTTTTTGAACGTTCCCACAACTATATCAAACAACTCTCTAATAGGTGCCAGTTTATCCAGTTGTATTCTCTCTTCTCGTGTATCTTTGCTGTCAAATCTGAGACAACGCATCAATAGAAAGAACCTGGATAATCCCATAGTCAAACGAAATATCTCCGGGGATGACCTGTCAGTTCTGAAAAAATCTTTGGCATTTAGACGAGCGTTCCTTCTGACTCCAGCAAATAGTAAAAGGCCTAAAAAAGCTTCAATTTCAATATTGTCTGTATCGGCGCAGTCTCTCTCTCTTGTGAAATTATGCTTCATGCGATTAATTTGTTCATTAGTGTACTTTACTATCAGGCTGATAGTGCCCTCCGAAAAAAAAAGCCGCCATAGCTCACCTGGTTCCTTCAAATTTCTAGCTTCTCCTCTAGCGCCCGGAAGTTGAGTAACTATATTTCTAGCACGTCGCCTAGTTGGGTTTGAGGCAGGAGATTTATTCCACCTTGTCTGTCCATCTTTTCCTAAGTAAAAATCTTGGGATCGTTCATTATGTTCTTCCTCAGATATCTCGTCATTGTCATCGTCTTGCTCGGTATCGTATGTCTCTTCTTGTACCTCCACGTTATCTTCTACCTCACTGTCATTTTCGTCTTCATAGCTTGAGCTAGAACTTAATTCTTCCAGCAACAATCTGATGTGATCATCGTCCATTTTGATATGCATTAAAACCTAAAAAAGAATGATAAAATTGGTCAAAATATAATATAGAGCAACATACATACATATATTTTACTATATATACTTTATAAAGTAATCAAAGTCCGTAAAAAATATACAAATGCACGAAATAAATTATATTAATACTTACACAAAAAGTTACACCTATACTCGCGTCGGTCTCGTGGACCGATTGGTGACGAGTGCTACAACACGTGTGTTTCGCCCGAACGCGCGGCGTGCACTAAAACGAAGTTAGCCACAAATCCGGCAGCTAGCAAGGAACTCAACTTCTTAGGATTTACCTGCATAAAAATAATTATGAAAATGTGTTTCGTCGGTCTCACAGACCAACGCGCGAGTATAGGAAGGTTAATCGCGCCAATCACTTCTATACAAGTTCGAAATTTCGTGCCCTCAGCGCCACTACTTGATTAGAAGTAATCACAGTATAAAATAAATTTACGACTTTTACAAGACCTTTTATTTTGTTTTTATGGAAAATTGCCCTGTTATCAACCATATTTTTATTTTTTTTCACACATAATAAGTTCTTATTTGTTTTATTTTCAATAGAAACAAAAACGCCAGAAAATATTTTAATGCCCCCAGCGCCGATTACTTGATATCAAGTAAGCCAATAATGGGACACGATGAAGACCTCGCTATATTTCCTCTCGTCGAAATGATCATAAATACTATTATTGCAAGAAAATGACGTGTATAAATAATATTTTATAAATATTGTAAACTATAAACTAGGTTTTATTCACCTTAATCAAGAATAAATAGGTTTTCTAATCATTGTCGATAGTGAAACACCGTTTGAAAAACCCATCCTTACAAAGTTAGTTAGTTATTTGTCACTTCGCATACGCTACCAACGTGTATAGAAGTAAATCTGTGACCTCATAAGCGGACAGATTTCAAGGTCACAGTGACTTTGTGCATTTTACTGTAGTGCAATGTTTACATCTTAAGTTGACGCACGTATTTTTACAAAATAAATTGTGACGGTGAATATGACGAATTATTGCGAGTTGCTCAAGTCTGAATCAGAATTTTGAAATAGTTCGTCGTGTTGACATTCCGTTAAGTCGTCAACTTCCGCTTCAGGAATTTTCTTCCGTTTTCTATTAGTTTCTACAAACCAGAAAAATAATTGCGGGTATTTTGCGACACCATTAAAAATAAGTCTGTAACATCTGTGTAAAACAGTAATTTTAATAAAAAGAAATCGTCGAAGTGCGTGTCGGACTCACGTACAAAGGGTTCCGTACCATTGATTTATGAAATTAAAAGATTAAAGTTATTTGAAAAATTACGCGGTAATAAGCGGTTTACGATTTATGAGGTATTAAAAAAAACTACTTACTAGATCTCGTTCAAAATAATTTTCGTTAGTAGTTTTTATAGTAATGTATGTACTTGTACATCTCATGTTTTTTTTTTTGATTTTTCATTTTCTTATTGCAGAAATTAGAGGAAGGCGGGTGGCGGGACCAACTTTTTTCCACTTTGGAAGCCTTCGTCACGCAAACTATTCGGTTTAGAAAAACATATTTTAGAAACTTCGATATCATTTTTAAAGACCTATACCCCACACGTATGTGTTTGATGAAAAAAAAAATTTTGAGTTTCAGTTCTAAGTATGGGGAGCCCCCAATATTTATTATTGTTTTTTTTTATTTTTGCATCAATACCTTAATATGGTTTACAGAATACATTTACCTACCAAGTTTCAACAGTATAGGTCTTATAGTTTCGGAAAAAAATGGCTGTGACATACGGACGGACAGACGGACAGACAGACATGACGAATCTATAAGGGTTCGGTTTTTGCCATTTGGCTACGGAACCCTAAAAAATGCAGAAAACCACGTATTTAGCTTCTATCAATTGTATTTGCTGTAACTAATCGAAATAAATTATGCAGGAATCGGTTGAGTTTAACTCACATTTAACATACATTAAATGCATAATGTTATTTGTCGATAGGACATTAATCCCATCCCTGCGTTTTACTACAGATACGTTATACATTTGTAGCGTGGCGCAGGATGACACATCGCGTATTAAATAAGGTGGGTGGACCATGGAAGGCCATGCTCCTTTGAAGGCCAACTATTAAAAAATCGTAGTTATTGACATTTAAATACATATTCCTTCTACTACACACTAAGATCCTACAAACTAAAGGCCACAAACGTGGCGGCGTGTCGATCGTGTCGCTATTGTGGCAGTGCGATCCAACGTTTCGTAGGCTTCGGTCGTCGACGTTACAATTGTTATTCGCGCGCACAACAAACCGTAAATTTTAAGTCAATAGCCTACTATTATTTCATGTTTTTTTATTGTGAATTATCATATTAGTACATGTTAATGGTACCAGAGAAAAAAAAACATAGCTTTGCCTCAATTTTCATTAAAATATTGGTAGTGTTCCTAGGAAAGCCGGTGGTTCCTTATAAGGCCAATCAAAATTTTTACGGTTGGCCTTGCTATGGTGCATGGAACCACAAGGAACATTCACAAATCCTGAAAAAATGAACACTTACTTTTTGTTATAAATAATGAAAAATTGTTATAATTATAGTAGTTTGTAGTATCTATTATTTATTATAATTATTAAGACAAATTTAAAGGCTTAATTATCAATTTTGGCCTTACAAAGAACGGACCAATAAGAAGGCCAATTTTGATAAAAAAAAAGATTGTAATTTCAAAATAAAACGTGATGGCAAGTTATTTAAGGCCAATATAATACTCATTACTAATATTTTTAAATAATTTATATTAATAGATTCTTAGTTATAGATTGGTGTTCCAGTAATGTTCGTAGAGTTTTTTTATAGATTATAAAAATATATTGAGCATTTAATGCTTCGCTTAAATAATAGAGCTTATTATGTAGTTTTAGTAAAAGCGGATATATTTAATGTTACAACTCTATTTTTAAGTTTAACGACAGATGTATAATATTGGCCTTGTTTGGAGCCGTGTTCCATGCAAAGCCATTTGGAAGAGCTTTACAAAACTTAAATTTAATTAATGTCGTTTAAAGTTAGGTAAAAAAAAAAATTTTATACGATGGACAATAAAACAAAGTATTACTTAATAATTTGTTTCCTTCATTTATCCAATAAATAAACGAATTATAAGTATTTACTCGTTAGAGTGGCCATCCATGGTCCACCCACCTTAGATGGGCGTTAAATAGTTTATTTCAGAAAAAACATAGTACTTATAAGTAAGTATTACGTTTACTACGTTACTTAGGTTTATTTCGCATGACAACGTGGCAACAATTTCCATTAAAATAAAGAGAATGATACCGAAGAGGTGCCAATCAAAAGGCATAATATGTAATTACATTAGTACTACAGAAATAAATTGATGATTCATTCACTTATAACCTAATGTTAGTGATCGTCAAGGTAATTGATAAGTAGAGGTCGGATATTCCGGCGCTTAAATACTTAAACTTGATTTGACGAAAGAAAAATATGGATACTTATGCCTTTTCGTATATGTAGTTTATATATTTAAAAAAAAAACCTTTTTAATTCAGACTTTACAATCCAGAGTGTTAGTAGAGTAAAACTTACGAAACTAGTATTAGTAGAAAAATATAAAAAGTAAAATAAATAATATAAAATGATATCAAAATAAATAATTAAAAGACGTTATAATAACACGGTGCTTATTTCCTAATGTGGGTATAAACCCAGTGCTGGTTTGCTGGACGTAACGCGTATCCAGCCTATCCGCAATAACAGCCAGAATGCTGTTGGTTCTGGCGCGCAACCTGCCAAGCGCCGCGGCGCACCGCTCGCAGAGCACGCCATGGAAACCGTCGACGTGAGCGTCCGCAGACCACTGCACCAACACGGCAGCTCCAACAACACCCTAAAAGCATTGTTATATTGCGCTCTGTATAGTGTTATTTTCACTTGAGCATTAATAACAATAATTTATTTCCAAAACCGACATGTGGCAACAATTTCAATTAAAATATACCCCCTTATTTATAAACACTGCTTAAAGTTAACTAGTGATGAGCGATTGACGCGCCTGTATCGCCTCTCATTTAGGACTGGTATAGTGCCCAAGTCCTGGAAGCTTGCCAACGTGCAGCCCGTGCCCAAAAAGGGTAGTCGTGCCGATCCTACTAACTATCGGCCGATTTCGATCACCTCCATACTTTGCAAAATTATGAAGTGTGTACTGAACTCGCGCCTCTTAACATAACTGGAAGGTAACGATCTCCTCAGGCGACAGTGCGGGTTTCGCCGCAATCGGTCAACTGGGGACCTACTAGTGTATGCCACTCACTTGTGGGGCGAGGCCCTCGAGAAAAATGGGGAAGCGATTGCCGTCTCCCTTGATGTCTCGAAGGCCTTCGACCGGGTATGGCACGCTGGCCTTTTGAGTAAGCTTCCAGCGTACGGCATTTCCGCTGGCCTGACTGGCTAGGTAAAAGTCTTCCTGACTGAACGGTCCCTCCAAGTTGTTGTCGACGGATGCTCATCTGAGCCCATGTCGACCAATGCCGGTGTTCCTCAGGGGTCTGTTCTCTCTGTAACTCTGTTCCTGCTGCATATTAACGATCTGCTGATGCCCGGTATCTATGGGTATGCAGATGATAGCACAGTTGTGGAGAGATACCTGCCGGAAGCTCGGGCTAGTAAGGAAACAATCCGGTCCGAAAGAGAGGCCATGGTAGAGCGTGTGAGTGCTGCACTGCAGGCAGTCTCCGAATGGGGCAATGCCAATCTTGTAGCATTCAATGCCGCCAAAACACAGGCGTGTCTTTTCACCGCCAAAAGGAGCCCGTTCACCTTGGCTCCTACTTTTCAGAATGTATCCTTGGAGTGTACCGACCGCCTTCAGCTTTTGGGAGTTGAGATTTCCTCGAGCCTTAACTTTGGGCGGTTCATTGAGTCCAAGGCCAGGGTGGCTGCCATAAAACTAGGCGTCATCGCGAAGGTCCGGCGGTACTTCACACCAGGGCAGCTTCTAATTTTATACAAAGCACAGGTCCGCTCGTGTGTGGAGTACTGCAGCCACATTTGGGCTGGTGCTGCGAAATATCACCTTGCCACTTTGGATTCGGTGGAGAGGCGTGCGAAGAGGCTGATTGGCGACCCAGACTTAACTCGAAACGGTCTCCAAAGCCTGGAGCACAGGCGTAGAGTAGCCAGCCTTTCGGTCTTCTATAGGATGCATTCTGGTGAGTGTGCAAGGGAATTGCATGATTTAATTCGCCCATCTCCGTTCCATCATCGGACGACCCGTCGTACGGCGAGTTTCCACCCTTACGTTATTGACACCACTGCGATCCGGACGAAGCGTTTTGCTTCCTCCTTTATACCGCGTACATCGAGGGACTGGAACAATTTGCCGGCGTCGGTGTTTCCGTCACATTACAATTTGAGTGTCTTCAAGGCTAGAGTGAATAGGCTCTTAATAAACTAGCGCGCTTTACCATCAACGATCGCATCACTGCTTACCATCAGGCGGGATTGCGGTCAAGCGCTGGTTTATAATTCATAAAAAAAAATATTCTTTAACTATAAATTATTGACCTTTTAACGTCACTTAACTTTAATCATCCTTTATGAATAGACACCACGGTGTATAAGGGTTTTATTCATAAACGATGATTAAAGTAAAGTGACGTGAAAACGTCTAAAATGTATGTTTAAAAAATCGCTAATCACTACTTAAATTTAAGCAGCCTTTATGAATATGGGGGATAGTGTTTAGCGTTTGTAGCCGAACTAGGCATAGTCTGAATTTCGGCTATCAGCACCATTCCCCTCGTGAACTACACCAAGAATATGCCAAACAAAAAGGCATTGTTTAAAAATTGTTTAAAGTAATAAAGAAATACAAAATAATAATGAATAAGTAATTTAGAAAGTAATTTACAAATAATAATTAATTAATTTTAATACATCGATTAAATTGAATGAGTTGATTACATGCATAAAGATGCGTGTTATTGTATGGCTGTGTGAGTGGCTTATGTAGGTATATGATATCTAATGTTTGTGCGTATGTGTGGTTTAGGTAGTAGTTATATATTTGTTTTCTGAGCTCTTCTCTGAACAATACATATTCTTAAAGATTTAAGCATATTAATTGTTCCGTCTCCTCGTAGTTTAAATTCTGTAAGAATTAGCATACTTTAGATAATTTTGCATTGTTTTGTAGTCAATGTATATTTTTTAATCTTATTGTATAGGTAAGGGCCTAGAAATCTTACAAATCTTGTTAAAGGTTGTTTTAAAAGTATTTAAATAGTCGTTTCAGTAGTAACGCTGGGTTGCAGGGCTGTTTTTATGTTCATGTAGGACAGTTTTACGTATAATTGTCACAGTCAAAACCCCACACAACTGGAACAGTGTGTAAGTATTACAGCGCATTGGTTTCAACGTTTAAATCTGCGGGCTTTAATATTTGCTCTGACCGACAGCGCCCTACGCTCCCTGTCCATGTCCTCATCGTCGCGTAGCTGATCAGTGACTATGTACCCAAGATATTTAAAACGTTACGTTTAAAAGGTGACCTCTTTCATGAGAATAGGTACCGTTCAAGGTTACAGGAGGAATCCGATCTGGTGACTTAGTACCTGCCTTAAATACCATGAGCTCGCTTTATGTGCCATTACATTTGAGGCCATTATTAACCGCGTACCTATGTTTCAAATACATTTACTAACTTGCTAAGACCACCGATCGTTGGCTCAGCAGCACCATGTCGTCTGCATTACTCAGATTATTTACACAAATAATGTCCTTGTGACAGCCGAAATGCATGCTACTAAGGGTCGCGACACATCTACGGAACGTATGGCGCCTATAGCTCAGCGGCTGAAGTGTCAGTCGCGAACTCGCAATATTAAATTGCTATGACAAACCAAACGGTCAAAACGCGGCGTCTTGTTCAGCGCGCTACGCGACGGAAAGATACGTCGCGTCATCGTCAGTCTGTCTGTGTCGACACTTTATGGTGTGCGGTTTTTGTGACGTATCTGAATTGCCCAGAAAAATGAATGTAATTAGAATATTAGCTATTATAGAGGGCTTAGAAGACGTTGCCGCTCTTCCCTACTGCCACACGCGCGATTCATTACACACGCCAAACGTTCAGCTACGCGCTACGCCCGCCAAACTTTCGGTCGCGCAACGCATCGCGTGATGTGTCGCTTGCTATGCAAAATACATTACATGCGTTTTAGCTGAAAAAAATGGCCGAAGAAAGGTTAGGCCCTACGCCGAACGTGGCTTAGTTTGGGCTGATGTGCCATAGAGTATTTGAAATACATTGCGAGCGTATTTAGCCGAACTTTCGGCGCCGTACGTTCCGCAGATGTATCGCTAAATTCAACAATCAGCCCATTTACATATCTACACATTAAACAAAATCGGCGATGACAATCCACCCAGTCTCAGTTTACATTGTAGTGAGTACGGATCCGACGGGATGCCTGCCCACATTACATAATTGACATAGCTCTTGTACAAAAATTGTAGAATATCAATTGTCGTACCAGGTAAACTCGTATCCTTAAGGGTATTCCAGAGCCTATCATAAGCAACAAGGTCAAAAGCTTTAGAGAGGTCTAAATAACAAGCATAAATTGGCGTTTTCCTACCCGTGTAATACCTACTCAACAGTGTGCTTTAGGCTCAATATAGCACTCTCTGTAGAAAGTCCAGCGCGAAAACCAAACTGCGCATCATGTAGGTGTACAAACTTTACGATTTGATCGAGCTATCACCCGTCTTGTTTTTTATTATGGGAATAACTATTGTTTTCGTTAGATCACTAGTTAGTAGGAGTGCCCTATACATATAATAGGAAAGATTGATAAAACTCTAGAGATGTGTGACCCCGCATTTAGCAGATGTTCGGCCATGTTCATCGCTCAGCCTCTGTATGCCACTATAGGTGTTGTTTATAAATATTTCATTAAATACCACCAGATAGCGTAGAACAAGGTATTTAGTCAATTTGTAAAAAATACCTATATACTAGTATATAAATACACGAAAACTAAAATATTTTACACAATTGTTACTTAAAAGGCGTATGCATATTTCTATTCTTTAATCGGCATTTTTCTCATCGTACATAAGCGCAGTGATTTCCAATCTCTATTATTAAGTGTTCTAAAATAACATTACGACATAATCCGAAAAGTGATTTTAAAAAAAAACGAGTGTGCTTATGACCACACGACTGAAGTGAAACTTCTTTCGCACCATCTGTATGTATATATATATATATATATATATAGTATATATGTGTGTACAATATATACATGTATACACATATACATATATTAATTTTCTATAAATATTTAAATTTATTTCATGCTTTCATTTATAAATTAATATTTTTGCATAGACCTCCAATTTAAAAAAAAAAGTGGATTCCCTCGGGGCCAAAAGGTCGGGCTCTTCCTCCTGAATCAGGGGACCCTAAACTCGGGTAGTCCACGGCCTCTGGTTTCCGAGATAATCCACGGGGGGGTGAGGTAACTAAAGGGGGGGGGGGGGTTAGATTTTGTGGGGTTGCGGGGGTAGGGGGGAGAGGGGTGAAGGGGAGAGGGGGAGTGGATTCCCTCGGGGCCAAAAGGTCGGGCTCCTCCTCCTGATTCAGGGGACCCCAAACTCGGGTAGTCCACGACCTCTGGTTCCCGAGATAATCCACGGGGAGGTGAGGTAACTAAAGGGTGTCGGGGGGGGGGAGGGGGTAGTGGATTCCCACGGGGCCAAAAGGTCGGGCTCTTCCTCTTGAATCAGGGGACCCCAAACTCGGGTAGTCCACGACCTCTGGTTCCCGAGATAATCCACGGGGGGGGTGAGGTAATCAATGAGGGGGGTCGGGGGGTGGTCGCAGCGTCATGTTCTCGAAGAAATTCATAGTTCTTAATCAATCAAGGTACTTAGCTTAATAATTGAGCTTATGAGGCTCGAAAGCAATTTGTACTTTGTGTCCAATTATCGTATTGTGACGATATCTTCAAACTTCTATACTTTCAATTATATCAGAAATGTTCAGCAAAAATATATAAAACAATATAAAGGCCAGAACAGAACGAAATTTATAAATTATTTGTGCTCTTAGGTAATCAATTGTTAACAAATCTTAAAAAGATCCAAAAAATATATATTGCCTTCGGCGAGATGCGAACTCACAACTTCATACACGACATGTCACGCAATACTTAGATGAGCCAACTCCTTGTTTATAGTACAGACGAAATAGGACTATACTCTGTTTCCGTTCGCCTTGCCCGATTTTTTTTGCTTCATTTTTCGTAACGCTTTCGCGAGTTTACTCCCCAAGTCAAGCGTGCCTAAAGAAGTTTCACTTCAAAAATCCAATTTTTGGAAACATAATTTTTATTCCTACTGATCCTACACAATAGTTTTCCTTCAAGGAATCATTCGATTTTTGAAGTAGTCGACTAATGTGCTTAGCAGCAAATCGGTATTCTTAAATCAGCCACAAACGATACAGAAATCTGATACGAAACTCTGAGAGGGTGCCATTATATCTGTATGTCTTATTTTGTTAGTACATCATTCAGTCCCTTGTTTTTTCCAGTAATCATCAACAGGCTTTTTGAATCAGGAGCAAGTTGCACATTACCGAATATCAGCTTTATTCCCGCAACCGAACATCGAATGATCAACATTTAGGTACCACACGAATCAAATATGTGCAAACTTTTGTTGAGAACACAAATTCCGAAATGTACAGTACAGCGCCATCTAGAGGCAACACTGGATGTAATCAGGATTGAAGTGATCCGATACAGAACCAAACTTGTCGACATGGCTCACAGGCTGCTGGGATACTGTGAATGAAGGTAGAAATATAACGCTGACTATTATAACTGCATTAGTATAATCGATGATGTTGACCTACTCGTTAAGTAGGTAAGGAAACGAATTTTGGCAAGAGTACAATTACTGGGCAGGGCTGCAGGGCACCCCTGGGAAATGGTTCCACTCGTGCCAACTAGCGCCCTCTACATTCGTAGATTTTGTATTAATTCTTTCGATACTACAAGCTCGCATCCGTCCGGTATTTACAGCTCCAAGGAGTAGCCCAAAGAGTATAGTAAGTATATAGTTAGAGTGGCCTTATTTCACACCACGGAGTACTATAATATTTTCACACTTAGTAGCCATTGAAATGTTAGGGGTTAAAATATGAAATTGGCGTTGTTTTGTTGCAATAGGTTCTTTGAATTGACATAGAATCTTCATGGTTTGAGGTTCACGGATAAAACTTTTTCCACATAGTTTGGTTGGACGCGGAAATTACACGGCTTAAACGCTTTCTTGATGGAAACTTCGACTTGAAGAACGAGCCACAAGTAAGACCGCCCACACAGGTGAAAAACGATGAATTAAAACAGATGGCGGCAGTAGATGCTTGTCAAACCATTCAGGAAGGCCAGGACGATATATAAGTTACTCTATCGACAGGAATTAGCAGCGTGATTTAACTTTAGGTACCTTACCCACAATATTGACTCATTTGCGTCAAATCAATAAAGTAAAAAAATACGAAAAATGCGTGGCTCATGTTTTCTGCAAAAAGAAACGCGTCTTGAAACTTGTGTTGCCTTGTTGAATCGGTACAGAAATGGAGGAATATTTTATCGAATTGTGACATGTAATGAAAAGTGTTTTCTTTATGATAACCGTAAAAGAAAAATGCATTGGCTGACCTCGGGTCAAACGCCACGAGTGTTCGAAAGCAAAAGTTATCAATATAAAGGCAACTGTTTATATAGTTTTATCCGATCTGGTCAAGTAATAACGGCAGATGTCTATTGTACTGAACTCCAAACAATATCAGTAAAACAGCCCCGACTCATGAATCGATCTTGACCATTATTGCTGCATCACATCGCGATACCTTATACAGCACGAGAAACCATTTTGATCCTTCAGGAAAGAATTTGCACTTTTCCACAGCTTGTTCAGTCTAGAACCTCGAGAGTTCTATCGCAAAGGCATACATGAATTCCTATTAGGTGGCAGCAAATTTATAGATATAATGGTAGCTGTTTTGATTAAATAAATTATTTAAAAAATAAACAATTTAGATTTTCAGTACAAATTTCGATTTCATACTTTTTCAATCGGCAATTTCATACTTTCAACCCCTATTATTTATTCTCCCAGTTTCGTATTTTATAAGATTTACTCTTTTTAAAATTGTTGAAATTCTCTTTTTACCCTTGTTCAAGAATCAGTTATGAAAAAAGAAAAGTATTAATTACCGTAGTAATTAACACACAATATAGCAAACGTGTTTTCTGTATTATTATATTCAGCATTTTTTATACAAAATTTTAAACTTTGGGAAAACCGTTTTCCTCGGCTTCCTTCCATTTTGTTAATTCTTATCCAATGCCAATAGAATATTATTGATCTTAGTGGACGAGTTTTTGTGTAAATCCATAGCTGTACAAACTTGACAAAAGCTTGTTCCTTCGACATAATGTACGTTAAGAGTATTTTAATGAAACACATATTTGCTTTTCATTTTATTATAACGCATAACAATCACTTAACAATGTGTAGTAACGAAATCACAATTAGCACTACACGTCATATTCCTACACGGAATGTCACCAAATATCATCATTTATTGCTTCATTCGACGAGAATTTATAACAAAACAATCACCACAAACCATCGCTAGTTCGCTAAGTATTTTAGTACAGAAAAAAAAACAATACATATATACGACATAATTTAAACAACAAAAATACATTCAAAATATTTTCATAATTAAACAATAGTTTTAAACAATTAAATAACGAAAAAGCAAGAATAAAAATGTTTATTATCTGCGAAACAAAATGTTATTGTATTTCAGATGAACAGAGGTACAGTAAATACTTTCATTTAGCGGCGCGGGATACTCGGATATATTAGGAATTTAAATGCCTTCATTGTTAGAAAAATACTTTGAAACGCGACGTACAACATTACTATGTTGTCAAACTAGGTCTGCAAACAGAACTTGGGATAGAATAACATGCTCACCAAAGTATTCTCCTACCACATACACAGATGTCCATAAGATGACAAAAATGACTGAGAGCCCGCGCCGTAAAATTAAACAGAAGAGATTAACCTAGTAGATTAAACAGTTAAAAAAAACAGTATTGAGTATAATACAAAATTTAATACAAAAATATAATTGCACCATCAGAAAAATAATGTATTTGGGACAAAAGCAAAGAGATTGACTATGTTGTGTGACTAGTCCCGAAATGGCACATGATAGGGACCTTCCTGGCTAAGTGGCGCGAGACAGTGTGGACAACGATTTAGCTACAAATTAGTGTAATAAACGTTAGCGACAAAAACTGTATATAAAATGCATTTCGTAGTAATCTAATATTCATTACATACAAGAAACCACAGGAAATAAAAAAATACGCGTTTATCTGTGCTGCAGAGACAATCTCAAAGATAGCTTGCTTAATAAATTGTGAGCTAGGAGCATTACAACTGTTAAACTGCCGCACATCTACACACACTAGTGTGTGGGACTCCATCGCGCCCAATTTGTCTTATTTAACTATAGCACAAGGTACATGATCCTACATTTACACTTACTGACAGATTGTTTACTAGTTCGAAGCTGCGAAATAGGGATGAAATAATTCAAAAATCATGCACAAATCTTGCATGTTGTGCACCATCTGAATAGTTAAACGATTGGTAAATAAATATTTATTTTGCGTAAACTTGTAAGACGCGGGTAATGATTTTGATAAAGCAACATTATAAAAAAGTGCCCAGCGTTTCTAAATTTGCAAAAGATGTAAAGAAATGTCCGCTTAAACTTGTCTACGATTTACTGATGTGGTGTGTGAATTTTAATTTTTGATGCTACCGATGTTAACATTATTTGGGGGAATCAACGAAATAGCTCACTTCCCCAGCAAAACAACAACATGCACGTTCAAATTCCAAATAGATAAATACCATAATACCATCATTTGTATTAATACAATAATTTTGTAAATGACTACAACTACCCAACGTCATACAGTCTTGTTTTTTTAACTGTGTTATTAACCTCTAAAGGTTTGAGGTCTAAATATTACCTATAAACCTATGATCTTTATAAGTAGAACGCGGGCTAGCTCCTACATCATTTTGAAAATCTTAGCACAAAAACACGATTGTTATCAATTTAATATTTACAACTACATTAGATGATTGTAGTACATTTGGTGTATAATAAGAGAGTATTAAATACTCCATCATGTATAAAAAGTCGATCACTTTCATTTCAATGACTAGATCAATTTAGAAGAGACGAAAAAGGTCACTAATTTCATTTTTACAAAAAAAAAAAAAATTTCAATCCCAGTTTTAATTATAATATATTAAATATGAAATTTAATATTAGAATATATTAAATTTCACTGCTAATTGCAATTTTTTTGTAAACGACATTTTCATCGTTTTGTCTTTTAACTGCGTGTTGTCTTTTCTAGAATACATTTCGGTATTATTGTAAATTTTAGAAATGAAAATCTGTCCTAATAATGTGACGCGCATGTCAGTGGTACGACTAGGCCTACGGAAGACGCCTTTATTAGCACGAAATAAATGCGGTGAGAATGTCCATCTGTTACCATGGACGTGCAATTGATTATTTTAAGGTCTACATCGCAGCTACAAACTCCTCACAAGAGATAATACAAGTCATAATCGATAATATCGCTTTCTCAGCTTTAGTTGTGGTGTATGAGCGAGACAGAGACATGTTTAAGAGTATTCTCGAGTGAACTTCTGGTGGAAAGCCTTGAAGACGTCCAGCATCTCCTGCAGCAGCTTGGGTTGCGGCAGGATGGTGGTGCGGAAGTGGAAGGTGCCGGGACGCTGACCGAACCCGGAGCCCGGGACTATGCAGATACCTGCGAAAGGTGGTATATATTACAAAACCGTTGATGAATCAGGGAGAAGGTGGAGAGCTCCTCCACGATACATACCTCCATGATACTTTCATTATATATCAACGTATTATAAAACAAAGTCACTTTATGTTTCCCTATGTCCCTTTGTATGATTAAATCTTAATTTTTTTTAAACTTCGCAACGGATTTTGATGCTGTTTTTTTTAATAGATAGAGGGATGAAAGAGGAAGGTTAATATTAATAAATATTATTATTTTTGAGGTTTTAATGTGATGTCATAAATAATTAAATTTTTTCTTCATTTGCAGTGAAACACAAGCTTAACGAAATTTATTAAAATAATGTACTAAATATTGTACACATTGAAAAGGCCTACAAAAAAGTTCGCGATGATATACAGGGTGTCAGGGAAACGCTTCCGAAAACGAAGACAGGTGATAAGGCTAGTGATTCTCGATACGATACCATCAAAAAATGAAGATTTTTTTTTACAATTTTACTTAAGCATTTTTCGTACACTATGCTGTGGCAACAGTTAAATGAGTTAAATGAAACCATTATTTGCGATTAAACATTTTTTTTTTGTTTACAACTCTAACAAGCTATGTATTCGTAAATACTTATCAGCTGACATGCTCGTATAAACTCGGGTTCAAAGTTCGCGTGCGGTCACCGACATCGCGACACGCTACGGTCTTGACCTTGACGCGCTTAACCTTGAGGTCCATATCGAAGGTACTTAGATACCTACAGCCGGCAGCGTGGCAATAGTTTTAAATTGATGCACTGTCGTGAATTTAATAACAGTTTTGTATTATGTCGATAATCGATAGTAAATTAAATAAAGTAAAAGATCGCTGACATCAGCTGTAATTGACTAAAAAATTTTCATCGTATGTACAGTTTTTGAATTTGAACTTTATAACAATGTAATTAAAGTCACACGATGCGTGCTCGTTTATTGCAAGAACTGGATCCTTCATTTAGATTATTTAAAGTGAATAATTAAATTAATTGAATCTAAGAAACCAGTTAAATCTTATTTAAAAGTTAGAAAATGAAAACAATTTGTAATAAAGCATAAGTACAATTTCCTAACAATTAAAATGAATTGATTTCTGATCTCGTAATTATTCTTTTAGCATTTTCGCCTCTGTAAACACACCGCTTTAACCTACGCGACCGCCGGGAACTCCCCCAAAGCGTTTGACCTTCATAGTACATCTTTAGTTAATAATTAGTGTTCCTTGCGACTCGGTTCGTGAGCTTGTGCGTTACGTTTGTAACCGATTATTTAATTATTGTTTTGTTAGTTTTAAATTTGTGTTTAGTTATTAGGTATTGTTACGTTTTTAGTGCTGTTTTATTCTTTTTAGTTATAACTTTTTGTTGTTTTAAACAATGCCTGAGGCATACGTGTACAGTGCTCGTGAATACGGCAACATGTTGATGTGTTTAGGAGAAGAATTCTAGGACCAGTGTTTCTACCGCCGCGCCTCAATGGATCAGCATATCTTAATTTTATAAATGGACATTTAACTGATATGCTAGACAATGTGTCTGTGGCTGAATTTCTTCGAGCATGGTTCCAGCACGATGGCACTCCACCGCATGTTACGCGTCCCGTCCGCGAGCGTCTCACTGAGCTTTTTAATGACTGCTGGATCGGAAGGCCGTTGGACTTCTTTTTATGGGGGTATGGAAAGAAAGAGTGTTTGATCGGGAATGTGACAGTGCTGATGAAATGCGGGGCAGAATAGTGAGTGTTTTTAATAAACTACGTGAAGAATGTGTTCACGGATCGACACAGCGACGGGCCCGGCTTTGTATTGAAATGAATGGAACTCAGTTCGAGCCAAACCTCATAAGGTCGCAAAGGATTTAGACAGGTACGTAAAATGCCTCTGTCAGCTTTTTACAATGGACTACAATTGCGATTTTGAAAGTGATGTTTGTAAATTGCGTATAAATCGGCTCTTTTCGGCGGCGGCTCTTTTAAGCGCGGGCGCGGTAGTGCGACGTCACCTTGCGTGTCAGTGACCTCACGTTTCGTACGCTATCCAATGCTTGTTTACGAAATATGAAGTCTTGAAAATAATCAATTTAAAGCGAAAGGTTATTGGTATCCGTTTGCATTTAGGTTGTATATAATCTACGTTCTGGCTTCGGAAGCGTTCTCCTAACACCCTGTATAATTATGTCTATCTCTTATGGATATCCGACAATTTATTTTTTTTTTTTTGTCATTTACTGTTTACGACAAATACCGGCTGATTTTCGAAGCAATTTTAACTATTACAGCATTAATCTTTATCCAATTTACCTTAAATACATTGTTGATTTAATATAGATCTATATCGCCGATTACAGCAGTTTAACTATAAAAATATTTGGCAAGGCACTTAGTTCTCCTACAACAGGTACGCCAGCATACGGCATGGGTACTTTACGAGTCAGCTGTCGTAAAAGCACCCGCACATTACATAGATGAGTACTTTTCCGTCGCCTTACACAAATTATAGTGTAAGGCGACAGTACACGATCAGCGTTCATAGACTGTACTCATTTACACATCGTTCATATATCATTTGTTAGGAGTTAGTTAAATGTATTCAATAAAGCATCATCTTTGGCTATCGATGACTATCATTCAAGCTAACAACCAAGGTGTGTGCGAACCATTCACCAGCGCATACAGGCACGATGCGGCGACGCGAGTTATCATTATCACAAAATGATAATTGTTATGTCAAATTTAATTTGGAGTGTTTATTCATTATCTCACCAGTCTCCTCCAGCAACTTGAAGGCGTAGAACACGTCGGGTTCCTTGTTCGCAGCCTTAGCCGCCTCTATCGCTTTGGGAGGCATCTCGATTCTCGGGAATGCGTACATCGCGCCCTGAAACAACAAAGAAAAATTATATACAAACTGTACTGACATTGGAACTTTTGGTCGTCAAATATTACAATATATCGGTCGCTACAATTTTTTTGTGTGTTGGTTCTTCTAAATTTTTAAGGAACTGTCCAGAGTGTATTTGTGGCCATTGACTCGCGTTTATTACATGGGATTTGTTTTACCTAGTTCTCCGTGTTACGTACGGATCCCTAACCTGTTAAATACTTCTGCCGTCGGCAAGGATTATGTAAAATTAGTATAAGTGAAACTGTCATGTTCTAGCATCGAACAGGTTTCACCTTAAATAGTTAATTGTAATTTCTTTTTATTTAATTGAATTAATTATAAGCAACTCTGGTCTTTCTTCGAACTTTTCGGCTGCAGTAAACGTAATTTCCGTGTATACAAATGGGATGTTTATTGATTGATGTTATGGGTGGTTCAATCAAAGCATTTTTTATTTCGATAAGTCAGTTACGGTCAGATTTATTTTTCACGGTTTTTGTGTCTCTCGTAAAGATGAAAAATGACAGAAACTCCATGACAAACTTGCGTTAGTTGGGTAAGTTACAATAGCAGTGATAAGTTCACTTTGAGGTGTGGCTAGAGAAGCGGCGCCATGGCGCTTTTACTTTCCACCTAACACAGGTCTTCAGCGGACACGGCTGTTTTCTATTCCAAATAAGACTGGAGGAAATGGCAGAGTGTTACCACTGTGGAGACTGCCCTTTTTTTTTGTTCCGTGGTGGAAAATCCTCAATGGATGTCCGCCGCCCTGGGGTGGGCGACGGGGTCTGTCAGACTCCTACTGACTAAAAACCACCCCGGTGTCTCTCCGATCACGTGCGCACGGAGCCGCGGGAGTCCCTGATTCTGCCGCAGCCCCACACTCTCGTGCCGGCCCGGTCTGTCCGGGCCTCGCCTCCTGCACGGGGTAGTGAAGTGTTAAACTACCTACTAGTGCATCGCCTCTGAGGCGTGCGCCAACACTCGCGCGCGCCTCCGCCTCGGGGTCCAACTAATAGGGGGCGGGGACTTCCCCATGTCCCTCGCCCCTGGACCCATTCATGGGGGGAGGAAGAAGGCGTTATCCGCCCTTCCTCGGCGCCCGGTGCGTCTTCTGCGGCCCGGGAATGGAGTTGAGATCTCTTTCTACCGTTCCGCAGCTACCTTTTGCGACATCACGTCCTCGCAGAAGGACACCACCGCGTCCCACGACTCTGCGCTACCGACCATCCTCCGCACTACTGCCGGCAGCGTCAGGTCGCCTCCTACTTCGTTTGTGAGGACACGGCGCTGCTCCTCCCAAGCCACACACTCTGCTCCGTGTGCTGTACCGTGTCCTCCCCGCATTGGACGCAGTGGTGGCACCGAGCGTCCGGCTCCCTGCCTAAGCGACGCAGGTACTTGCCGAAGCAGCCGTGCCCCGACAGTACCTGCGTCACCCTGAACGACAGGGAGCCGTGCCTCCTCCCGAGCCAGTCGTCGAGTACTGACCGGATCGCCTCGACGGTAGCGAGGCCGGCGGTAGAGCGCATAAGCCTCTTCCGCCAGTCCGCCACCAGGACCTGACGGAGCTCCTCTCGGCGCAGCTCGATCTGCCGCTGCACCGGACTGGAGCCCCGTGTCCGCTCTTCCTCGCGCCATCGGTACAATGACGCGAATACTTTCGCCTCTAGGTCCCAGAGCGGGGATCCGGCCAGGACGCAAGCCGCCTCGTAGGATATCGAGCGATACCCGCGGACGACCCTGACGGCCATCGCCCTCTGCGGTTTACGCAGAATGGTGAGAGTTCCGGCCGTCAGGTCCATCGCCTACACAGGGGCCCCATACAGGGCCATGGACCGCACGATTCCCACGTACAACCGCCTACAGGCGGCACTCGGGCCCCCCATGTTGGGAAGCAACGTTGATAGCGCGCCTGCTGCACCCATCAGCTTGGGCGCCAGCCGCCGGAAGTGAGACCAGATGTGGAGACTGCCCTGGGCGGATCACCGCCGTATCTTTGTGGTAGTGACTGGCGACGAGTTCTCGCGTGTGACCCTGGTCCACAACGAGAGTGCATGGCAGGCCGTTTTATGCAAAGCAGTAATCGTGGCAAAGGAAGAGGCGGAGCGGGTAAAGGAGTAGGAATCCCAGAGCCGTAAGACCTTTAGCCGCCGCAGGAGATGCCCTAGTCGGGAGACAACATCGACCTCCCGGCTACCGTAGGCGCGATGAGCAGTAGACAGCTCACCGGCCGGTCGCGGACCAGACCCGAGTCGACGGCGCAACGTGTTTCACACGCGTGTCAAGGGGATGTCAGTACAAATAATGCCTGTCAGAGGCTCAGATTGTTCGAAAGAAATAACATGGCCCTTGCATAGTCAAGTGAAGAAACACGGGTGGGCTTTATTCAGTAAAAGTGTGACCCGCCCTTCCGCTTCCCTCAGAGCTGGAGAGGTCATTTAATGATTTCCCATCCGAAACGAATAAGTGTTGCGTTAGTGAATATTCTTGTCCAAAAGAAATAGGGATGGTTGTTGTCACCTGCACGACGTTACACTTGAAGCCGTCCATGCTGTTGAAGGTGCTGACGATCATGTTGGCTCGCTCCTTCAGCGACTGCAGCACGTCGGTCTTCTCCTTCAGCCAAAGGTCGTAGGAGGGCTCCCCGGGGGCCGGCGGACGCGCCACACAGTCCACGGCGGTCTGGCCGAGGGTGGTGGGACACAACATGGCGGAGATGGCCTTGTACAGGTTGGCTTGCACGTCGGGCTCCAGGTTGACGAGCTCCATCCATCCGCCTCGCAACCCGCACTCGCCCATGTAGCCCTTGCTGATAGACATAAAGGACGCTAACTCGATCTGGTTGTAAGGAGCGCCCATTTCTGTCATCACCTGAGGATTTAAATAACATTTTTAAGTACCGTTGCAAAGTTAATTTGAAATACATATAATAAGCATATTATTAAATTATGTTATTGTGATGTATTGTGAAATAGTATAACATAAGATAGCATGAAAAATAACTAAAGTTCTTTGTTTATTGAATTCCTAGTCCATAACATTGCATGAGTAAATCTTACGGACTTAGTAATATATTCGGATGTAGAGTGATCGCCTGAAACACAGGTTTAATAAACCTAGCTCGGGTATGTCGCTAATTTTACATGATTCTCTGTATAATAATACGTTCTGTATGACCTTATGTATATTTTTAGTCACACATAATACCTAGCTTTTATTTAGACAATAAGATATGTATGTATTTCTATAAGAATATTTTTGTCGTTTTTATTTTACAATGTTGTGTAAGTTTTTGAATAAAGATTATTATTATTATTATATAAGTATACGTTTTACACACACAAGTTTTGTATAGGCATATCAGTAATAGAGATTTTGATCCTGACATATTTTTACCCTATTTAAGTCGTAAACTTCGTTAAATGTTTAATTTGTTTTTAAAATATTGTTTATCATGAGAACTTAAATAACGTCAATTAGAGCGTGCAATATTAAGAAAAAGAGAGTGTGGTAATACGTATATCTTTGATTGTCAATTTTTTAATCAGTGACACGTAGATATCATACCCAAATATCAGCAAGTTGTTGTTGCTGTTTGCAAGAGCTCACCACATGCAGTGGAGGTGCAACATGATAGTGAAGCGAAGTGATATGAATGATATCAGAGATCAACATTACTGGGTTGACCTCGGCCAGTATGCAGGTGTTAGGGGGACCTGTAGCGCATACCTTCTTGAAAGAGAAAAACTTGCTGTCCTTATCGTAGACGTTGTCCTGGTACACCTCGTCGGCAAACACGAACAGATTGTGCTTCTGTGCGAACTTGATGATGTCTTCGATGTTCTTTCGCGTCAGCACCTGTTAAGAACAGTTTACACATACTCGTTAAAAATACGATTTCTCTATGTAATACATTTCGTTACAAATGCACCTTATGTCGAGGGCATAAGGTCCAATATCGCGTGACATGCAGTGTGTAACTTTTAAGCCCTATAACTCGAGATCTAGACACTGTATAGGTGCAATATAAA
Source organism: Sesamia inferens (assembly GCA_037179545.1). Lineage (NCBI taxonomy): Eukaryota > Metazoa > Arthropoda > Insecta > Lepidoptera > Noctuidae > Sesamia > Sesamia inferens. The sequence continues at coordinate 29,792,968 of CM073939.1, read as the reverse complement.
AACGCATTTCTAGACTTAAGGTGGCCTGTCGAATGGTACAGGTTTCATCAATTTTGTCAACTAAGTGACGACATCGAAATTTCTAGAAGCCCATTTCCGGGAATTACCGTAGGTACTTACTGAATGTACTCGAAGTTATGCGCTATTATTATTACGTCTAGACGATTCTGGAATGTTCGATCAGCTGGTCTATATATAGCGCCCTGACGCCACGCAGAGTCAGTCTACATTCGACTAGAGATACGAAAACAAGCGATACTTAAGTAGCGATCTTTGAGAATACCTACTGCGACAACTGTAACGAGAACTGTGAGTACTACGTGAAGTAACATCTGTAGTGTTATTGCGTGTTTACAATACGGACTTCGTGGACGTAAGTGAAGACTTCGGTGCAACGTCAGCAACATTCTACTTGTCATTGCCTACAATCGACTGTACCTTCGTTGCCAATAAACTTCGCAACCCTTAACCGGCGTTTTAGTACCCCTAGCCCGTAACAATTCCATACACATTATGTTGCGAAAGTAACTCGTATTTGTTACTTTCTGGTGCCTTAGTGGCTGAATGGATACACTTGAGACCACTTTAACTAGACCCAATTACTGAGACTCCACTGTCCGTCTGGCTGTCTCCTCATGAACCGTGGTAGATGAAATTTTCACAAAATCAAAAATCAAATCATTTTATTTGTTAACACAGGTAAATATTTACAGAACTTACATAGAAATAACGCGCTGTGTTATGCCAGTAGGCGTACAAAAATATAGTGTTCATGTGGCTCATTATAACAAAATTCTAAGCACTAAGAATATACTTTCAGAAATCATGCACAATTGGAGTGACAGTCTTATATAATTTCTACGTTCAAAGGTCGCTTATACAGTGCGATTCGGTGCTTTAAAAAAAATCTTAGTGACGGGTATGCAGTGACTCACGGACTTAAATACAATACCAATAAGAATGAGTGGTTGGTTTTTAATAAGGTGTCTTGACCTGTAAACAACGGCTTCAAATCTCTCTCTCCCTGTATCTCCTTTAAGGCGAGTTTCAAAGTTTAAATATGTATTTGGGTCATTGACGACTTAAAGGATAATGTTGACATTGATAGGGAGCGCAGGTCGCTGGCTGTCCGTTGCAACATGCTGGCTCACAGGTTTGTGCGCTGTTCCATCCTGAATGTGTTTTCAGGCCGGTGGGACTCTCCCTATTACTTAGGTGAATAAGAGTCCAGAAGCATTTCAGTTAATTTATTACTAACATAAGGCTGTTCTTGTAATATAATTTTATGGATATTTATTTCCCGCTCACCTGTCCGGTGGGGTTCCCGGGGTTGATGACGACGAGCGCCCGCACGGCGTGATGTTTGCTGCCGTGTGTGAAGGCGCGCTCGAGCTCGGCGGTGTCGAGTCCCCAGTTGTTGTCCTCGTCGAGGTAGTACCCCACCTGCCCGAGCCCGTACTCCGCCAGCGACGCCGAGTACAGCGGGTACTGCGGGATCGGGATCAGGACACCTGCACGTATGTTCAACTTCAGTTATTTATAAATGTGCATTTTATTAAGGCACCGCTCAAAATTTAACAATAATTGTAACTCCATAAGGATTAGAAATAACATTTTTAAATCGGATGATGCAATTGGCGTTCTTATTTAGCTTTTACATATAGGTACATAATACAGCATAAAGTCAATATTAAGGGGCGGCCCCCATACAACAGACATGATTATTGTAGATAGTGGGACAGAACCAAAAAACATCTATAGCCACTTTTTAGTATAAGTAATACATGGCAAAAAGAATTGACAAGAATAAGTTAATTTAATAGAAAATTTTTATACATAAGTTTTGTGGTAGACGCAGAAGACTCTCTGAGTGCGTTATACGGAAAATGAACTGTTAAGGCAACCCGATAGTAGGCCGACCTTATGGTCAACTGATCCAGCTGCATCAAATGCAAGCCCATACGACGTAAAATTATCAACATATTAAATTATTTTCTCTACACAATGATCGCTAGTCGCTCAAGGTCCTCTATGAATGATTCCTAATTACTGTGAATACGTGCAAATATTTAAGCAGTCGGTAACACAGAATACATTATACATGTAGAGTTCTCCGTCCGGCGCACTATAGTTGTGAACTTGCCAACTAACGTGTATCAGTAGGCCTAGTATGAGTTTTCACTACGAAACTCGTTCGACGATATCGAGCGCGTTTGACTCAGCGATTGGCCCGCTTCAAGGTCGTAAGAACTCTCAACCAATGAGAGCGCACAACGCGCTCGATACCAACGACCGAGTTTCGTATTGAAAACTCATACTAGGCCTACTGTTGGACAAATTGACGACGACACGTGGACGGGTCGTGACGGCTCCTTACATTACTAGCTTTTGCCTGTGACGTGGTGTACTACCAAGATGAAAGTATAACTAACACAGGACTTGGTCCATCCGTGTGACAAATTACAATTCCTATAAGCTATTGTTCAGCCGTTAAGATGTGGCATAGTAACAGACAGGAGAGTTACTTTTTCGTTTAGAATATTAGTTGGATTTAGCCATTTAGGTCTGTTTGAGGAGTCTACTTGGTTTGACTTGTAAATACTAACTGTATTTAAAAAGCTGTGGTCCTTTCTTACATGTTGTTACTACAGTAACAAAATAGTTAGCAGTACAGTTAACTTCCAACTCTGCAGTGTGGCAAACATTTACTTTGCGATGTCACTTATTCTCGTATGGCATATTTATTCTCTTTTGAGAGATACACACATCAAAAGTGTCTAGGGATCAAGCATTTTTATGCGGATTTCTTGAGATTGAGATGTGGCTTTGTAATAAATTTATGATTTTATAAATTTATATGGATCCTTTTTGGTGCATTTCATAATTTGAATCAGGAACTGTGAATCAAATTCGAGTAAAAGATGAAAATCAGCTGTCAATATTTTCCCTATAAAAATATACAACGCATTGAAGACATTATTAGTGCTACTGTTTCCCTACTACTGATTAAAACCAACGTTATTATGGAGCGGCGACGTCATTTAAGCAGCGAAGAAATGCTCAGAGCCGTGGGAATGATAGAAGCTGGTTCCCGGCAACGTACTGTGGCTTTAGCTCTGAATACAAGTCAGAGTGTTATCAGTCGACTTTGGACACGTTACCGAAGCACTGGTACCGTGGCTGAGCGCCATGGAGGATGGTATCGCTGTACCACACGGAGACAAGACCGATACATTCAAATCTTAACTCGAAGAGCTCCAACAATAACCGCCATGATGATAGCCGTGAGGCTTCACCACTCTTCAGGGAACTTAATTAGCGACCAAACAGTCAGAAACCGCTTGCATGAAGTGAACCTTCATTCCCGAAGACCGCTACGGGTACCACCTATAGCAATGCACAATCGTAGGATTCGATATCAATGGGCTCTTGAACACAGAAATTGGGCAGAAGAACAATGGCGTTTCGTGTGCTTTTCTGATGAGTCTCGTTTTGGTATGAGACCGGATACAAGACGTATACGACACTGGAGAACTTCTGGACGCCAACAGCGATTAAAATCCTGCCAGGAAGTCCATCCTTATAGTGGTGGAACCATCATGGTATGGGCGGGTATTTGGATCGGCGGAAGAACTGAGTTGATTTGGATCAGAGGCAACCTCAACGCTCAAATTTATGCTGAGACGATTGTATCAGACGTCATCGTTCCTCTACAAGTGCAAATCTGTCCCTTATTTCAGTTAATGCATGATAATGCACGACCACACACCGCAAGAGTTGTAAGACAGACTCTCGCCGTAGCTAACATCAATGTCCTGCCCTGGCCTGCTCAGTCGCCAGACTTGAACCCGATTGAGCATGCATGGGATATGCTACAGAGAAGAGCTCTGCCGAATATGGAGGGTATCCAGTCGCAAGAAGACCTTTTTTTGTTGTTGCAACGAACATGGGCGGCCATTCCACAGCGTGATTTGGATGAACTCATTTTGAGTATGCCAAACCGATGTTCTTGTGTTGTTAGTGTTCGCGGTAGAAACACGGATTATTAATTGTTTAAGTTACAAAATAAAATTTTAGAGAAAACTGTTATTTCAGTCTTTTTTTCGAACTTTTGTGTTAGTGGTTCAAATGTCAAATATCCCTTTATTAGGAAAATGGCAAATTTCTTTATTAATGCAAAGGTGTCTTGGTTTATCGTTACTGTGACAAACGAAAACACTTTATTTGATGAATCCTTAAAGAAAATTTTAATTAATATCAATCAGGAGAAAAGTTATTGCAAAAATATATGTTGATCCCTAGACACTTTTGATGTGTGTATATTAATTTAACGAGTTTCTATAAATCATGGTGCATCATAATTTTACCTAGGTACAGTAATAACAATAAGAAAATGCCTCATTATTTCTCCAGTCCTTTGCTAGTCAACTGAGGAAGTATCCCTAAGTTAAATGAGACGATAGAAACAATACAGTATTTTTGCATATAATTATTATGCACCGAGTCATTGAACAGACGATATTAATAGGAGTGATTATTTCGACCTTGAATATTATTAACTAACATGTTCTTAAGTAGACTTGAGCCGCATCCAGAATATTATGCAAGTATACATAGAACAAATATGTGCCGATGTTAAAGTAAATGTCACGGAACGAAACACGTAACGGTCGCAAAACGTGTAGTATGACGTAAAATATAAAAATGCATGTACAGTGGTCCATAGGCTTCAGTGCCACGAATACTATTATGTAGCATGACAACATGATGAAGCGACGGAAACTAGTCTACTACCGCTCGGTACTAGAGCTTCAGCATTCAGCTCAGGGCCTCATGTTTATCGGATGGAAATATAAACTAGGATGCTGATTTTTAGTGTCTAGACTTCTGGCGCCCAATTGGGTATGTAGTGATTTCTGTTTCAAAGGCTAAACGACAAAATTTTTGATGTTGGGAAAAGTGGTAAGATTTATATAAAGCGTAAACCTACTAATTACAGTACAGACTAATGCATGTAGTAGGTTTACACGTTATGTAATGTATTCTCCCTTTCGTGGGTGACTTCGTAACACATTAACCTGAACAAGGGCTTCCATCACATACTATTGGAACAGAAACTAATAATTACTATTTTTTTTTCTATTTTTTTATTAAAATATAAACCAGCGCTTGACCGCAATCCCGCCTGATGGTAAGCAGTGACGCAATCGTTGATGGTAAAGCGCACTAGTTTATTAAGAGCCTATTCACTCTAGCCTTGAAGACACTCAAATTGTAGTCCGACGGAAACACCGCCGCCGGCAGATTGTTCCAGTCCCTCGATGTACGCGGTATAAAGGACGAGGCGAAACGCTTCAAAAACTGGAAACTCGCCGTACGACGGGTCGTCCGATGGTGGAACGGAGATGGGGGAATTAAATCGTGCAATTCCCTCGCACACTCCCCAGAATGTATCCTATAGAACACCGAAAGGCTGGCTACTCTACGCCTGTGCTCTAGGCTTTGGAGACCAACTCGAGTTAAATCAGGGTCACCAATCAGCCTCTTCGCACGCCTCTCCACTGAATCCAAAGTGGCCAGGTCACACTTAGCAGCACCAGCCCAAATGTGGCTGCAGTACTCCACACACGAACGGACCTGTGCTTTGTACAACATTAGAAGCTGCCCCGGTGTGAAGTACTGCCAGACCTTTGCGATTACACCAAGTTTTCTGGCAGCCACCTTGGCCTTGGACTCAATGAACCGCCCAAAGTTTAGGTTCGAGGAAATCTCAACACCCAAAAGCTGAAGGCGGTCGGTACACTCCAAGGATACATTCTGAAAAGTAGGAGCCAAGGTGAACGGGCTCCTTTTGGCGGTGAAAAGATACGCCTGCGTTTTGGCGGCATTGAATGCTACAAGATTGGTATTGCCCCATTCGGAGACTGCCTGAAGTGCAACACTCGTTCGCTCTACCATGGCCTCTCTTTCGGACCGGATTGATTCCCTACTAGCCCGAGCATCCGGCAGGTATCTCTCCACAACTGTGCTGTCATCTGCATACTCATAGATACCGGGCATCAGCAGATCGTTAATATGCAGCAGAAACAGAGTTGCAGAGAGAACTGACCCCTGAGGAACACCGGCATTAGTCGACATGGGCTCAGATGAGCATCCGTCGACAACAACTCGGAGGGATCGTTCAGTCAGGAAGTCTTTTACCCAGCCAGTCAGGCTAGGGGAAATGCCGTACGCTGGAAGCGTACTCAAAAGGCCAGCGTGCCATACCCGGTCGAAGGCCTTCGAGACATCAAGGGAGACAGCAATCGCTTCCCCATTTCTCTCGAGGGCCTCGCCCCACAAGTGAGTGGCATACACTAGTAGGTCCCCAGTTGACCGATTGCGGCGAAACCCGTACTGTCGGTCACTGAGGAGATCGTTACCTTCCAGGTATGCCAAGAGGCGCGAGTTCAATACACGCTCCATAATTTTGCAAAGTATGGAGGTGATCGAAATCGGCCGATAGTTGGTAGGATCGGCACGACTACCCTTTTTGGACACGGGCTGCACGTTGGCAAGCTTCCAGGACTTGGGCACTATACCAGTCCCAAATGAGAGGCGATACAAGCGTGTCAATACAGGAGACAACTCGGGCGCACATGCTTTTAGAACAATCGCTGGTATACCATCCGGACCACTAGCCTTATTCACGTCCAGACGACACAGTGCTCTCAGAACCTCCTTGTTCCGAATGCGAACCTCAGGCATTGAAGTACCGCAATGGGGTAAAATAGGTGGAGTAGCACTGCCAGTATCAAGACGCGAATTATGGGCAAAGAGAGATGCAAAGAGACCTGCTTTCTCTCTCGCCGTATGAGCCAGTGTTCCATCAGGCCTAACCAGCGGAGGCAGGGCCGACAGAAGTTCGCCTCGACCGATTTGGCAAGGGACCAAAAAGATCTGCTACCGGAAGGCTGCGCAGATAACTTGTTCCCAATATGGGAAATACGGTCGAAGCGAGCCTTCTTTAGCGCCTTTTTGTAGGACTTGGCAGCACGGTTAAAGGCTCTCTTCTTTGAGCTTAGATCCGGAGCTCCGCGGTCACGAGCGTCAACCCAGGTGAGAAACGCCGTGTGCTTACGCTGTTCGGCTTGGGCACAATCGGCATTGAACCATGGGCGAGCCGAGCCACCGACGGGCACGTCATTATAGGGAATAAAATATTCCATAGTTTGACGCACCACATCGGTTATAGCATCCGCACAGCTCGACGGATTGCTAGAAGAGAAGCAGACCTGCTGCCAAGGATAAGACGCAAAGAAATGGCGCACCTCATCCCAGTCTGCTGACCTGTATCGCCACATTCGCCGTTCACCACGAGAGTCGTGATCTGGCGGGAAGAAGGTCGACACAGACTTCACCAGACAGTGGTCTGAAGTGCCCAAAGGTGAGGAAACTGTTACAACACACCTGTCCGGATCAGTGGTCAACAGAAGGTCCAGACAATTGGCAGAATGACCAACTACATCAGGCACCCTAGTCGCTTGCTTTACCAGCTGGGAAAGGCCCATTGAAAGCGCGAAGTTTCGCGCTTCTCTCCCAGCATGGTCGGTCCTCTGATACGGGAAAAGCCAGTCCTGATGGCAGGCATTGAAGTCCCCCAGAGCGACGAAGTGTGCGTCAGGGTGCCGGTGCAGTGCATTGTCAGCAGCCTCACTGAGGTGGTCAAATAATCGATTTGTCTCCTGATCACCGCTGTGCGATCGGTAGACACAAGTGTAAACAATTTTGTCCACACCAGTGTCAACCAACAGCCATAGAGACGAGAAATGAGGGTCTTCGAGGTGACGGAGGCGCCGGCAACAAATGTCATTGCGGACATACACACAGACCCCAGCACGCTGCAGGAAATGGTGCTCCAATGCGTATCCCGGGTAACTGAGGTATGCCGCATCAGACGGACATCTGATCTGGGTCTCCGTCAAGAAAAGTAGATGGGGCTTTTCAGTCTTAAGGTGGTGATGTACTGCAATGAGATTGGATTGCAGACCTCGAATATTAGAGAGGTGCACTTTGAAAGAGAGGACGTGCGCCCGCTGTACACACCTACTTTTCTTTTTGGACCTTTTCATATTGAAAAAAAAATTGAGTGAATAGGAAGGAAGACGGCAGTTGAGTGAGGTGATGCAATGTTAATCCCAACAATGCGACCAACGATGCCGGGCCAGAGGGAGATTGATCTGGAGACTGCGGGGACGCCCGAACCCCCCCAGGGATCGCCATCGGGTCCTCTCGTCCGGTCGCCAACCGGCACGATGGGGCCACCCTGGGATTTTTCGCAGTTGGCGGGGCAGCTTTTCGTATGTGGCTGGCACACTACTTGGGCCCCCAACTACCTGCGGTCGGCCAGCGGAGCACCGTGCTTCGGATCCCGCTACCCTCCACGACCAAACTCCCGACACGACAACAATTGGCGCATCGCACCCGGCACACATCGCAACACAACTGCTCAGACCCGCCCTCCAAACGGCTTCACCAGACATCATGCCGGAACACGACGAATCGCTTGGCGGCATGACTTTGTCTGGTGGGTGGTAACTACGCCGGCGGCCGATGTTATGGCCTACCACCGAGAACTACTACTTATAATACCGGTTTAAAAGTCGTAGTTTCTTATAAATTTCCCCTTAATAAAAGTGTCGGAACCATGGCAACAGTAGGCGGGCAATATGCATACCACTGCCTGCACTAGCTGCGATGTCCACCCGCCTGTCTGGGAAGACACTACAAGGTATCCGTCGTCCATATCTAACAACAAGTTCTGTTGTCTCTGCTAATCTATTTGGATATTTGTGTGCCTTATCTTACAAAACATACCACACACAATAGCGCTTTCATCTTCTATTTATTAAAAAGATAATTTTGCTGTTGCAGTTCCCGACAGGATCCATAATTGAATCGATAATGTTATACAGAGTGGTGCTGATAATACGACAATAAATGAAAACACATACAATGCTGATTCATAGGAATAATCATAAACCATAGAAAAAAACCTAAGATCAAAAATAAAAAAATGAAAATTTCAAACAAACTAAATCGCATAAAATTGTAAACGGAAGAGAACATCCTTTAAAATATTCGTTCACAGACCTCCGATCGGCGGCAGCGCGATCTTGTATCGACTTGCTTTTTTCGCGCCATTATTACATAACTTATTAAAGTTTAGTATCTACCTACCTACATGGAAAAAACAAAACTCCTCACTAACTCTGCTCAGGCTCCTGTAAAAATAAAAGATCATCCACTGGAGTACGTGCAGGAATATATATACTTGGGCCAAGTGATTTCCCTCGAAGATCAAACTACTAAAGAAGTAAACAGACGAATATCAAATGGATGGAAAAAATACTGGTCTTTGAGGGAGATCATGAAGTCAAACGAGCTGGGAACGTCAATTAAAAGAAGAACTTTTGATACATGCATACTCCCAGTCATAACGTATGGATGTGAAACATGGGCTCTTACCACACTACACAGAGAAAAGCTGGAACGATGTCAGAGAGCTATGGAGAGAAGCATGACAGGAATAAAAAAACAAGAAAAAGTGAGTAGTAGTGTGATAAGAGAAAAAACCGGGTTAACAGATATCCTCAGCCGTATAGACCAAATGAAGTGGCGATGGACGGGACATATGATCAGAGACCGGCAAAATAAATGGACTCAAGCAGTCTCAGACTGGTACCCCAGGGATGGGAAACGAAATAGAGGACGTCAATACGTGAGATGGGCTGACGACTTAAAATTAACAGCAGGACACCACTGGAGAAGGGTCGCTAGAGACAAAGAGCAGTGGAAATTTCTAGAGGAGGCCTATGCCAAGAGACACACTGAATTACTAGACATTCTCTGAATCAGAAACTGTATACAAACTAAACAGAACAGAAATTCAGAATAAAGGGCTTATTATTATTATTATCTACCTACCTCGGGATGCGGCGGTTATCAACCTGTAAGAGCTTCCTTATCAACATCTTACATCATGTAGAAAATGTGAAAAATGAAAAATAATTACCTGTGACTAAACTCATTGATATATGTATTAATATGATTTTTTATGAGTAGACTGAGAATGTGTAGAGGTACACTATGTTTAATTTATTGTCGTATTGTCAGCACCACTTTACAGTATTCTTACCAACTATACATATATACACATTATGAAATGCAATAGACAATTGGGTAAAGAGTAATATTATCTTCGGTTTGTTATGAAATTGAACATGATGAAACAGTAGGCCTAGTATGAGTTTTCATTACGAATCTCGTTCGACGATATCGAGCGCGTTTGACTCAGCGATTGGCCCGCTTCAAGGTCGTAAGAACTCTCAACCAATGAGAGCGCCAAACGCGCTCGATATCAACGATCGAGTTTCGTATTGAAAACTCATACTAGGCCTACTGATCGTATAATACAAGCGTACTTGAGTAAAACTTGTTTTTGATGCTTTGTTTAAATTGAGCGATGTAACCTTGACTCTAGCCGCGAGTTTCATTTCCCGCGTATGGAAACAATGGTTAATATTGCTATTAATTTGATATTTGCATTTTACTAAAATAGTTAACATTTTTGAGCGCTGTGTTTCGCGCTCTTATTGATTGATAACAGAAACTAAATCATAATTATTATTTCCATATCTATTTTTAATTTGCACATGAAAGTCACATGATGTAACTATCAGGCACACTACTGCTCATTATTCTGCGCTAGTTATAGTATATAGGCTTATCTTGGTACGACGCTCTGCTACGACGCTCTGCCTAGATGGACGCAAAATCGCTACTACTTGTGGGATTTAGATGGAGAAAATTAACAATGGCATTTGTCAATACAATTTTGAGTATTTTAATTACTTTCAAATCAACTGCACACATCCATTGTTATACTTTCACGTATGGACTAAATATAATATACTATAACTATAAAAAAATTTAGCCTATTAAGAAATTAGCCTACATGTGTGTTATATTTCATTCAAATCGGTTAAGTGTTCTATGCAAATCATAAATATCTAAACAAATAAACTGTTTACATCAGTAGGAAGTAGAATTATTACTTTTATGAAAATAATCTATCTAGAAAAGGTTGTTAACATCTGTCTTTTAGGCGTAAAATACTCGTTGCCTAGCAACCGTTTGTTTACCTCTATTCTTTTTTTTTTTTAATAATTATAAACTAGTGCTTGACTGCAATCCCGCCTGATGGTAAGCAGTGATGCAATCGTTGGTGGTAAAGCGCACTACTTTATCAAGCCTATTCACTTAAAAAACTTAGCAATAGGAAGCAAGACGGCAGTTGACCGAGGTGATGCAATGTTAAACCCAAGGCCAACACGACCAACGATACTGCACCAGAGGGAGATTGATCTGGAGACTCTCCACGACCGAACTCCCGATATAACACCACTTGGCGCATCGTACCCGGCACACATCGCAACACAACTGCTCAGACCCGTCCTCTGGACGGCTTCACCAGACATCATCACGACGAATCGCTTGGCGGCAAGACCTTGTCTGGTGGGTGGTAACTTCTGCTGGCAGACGATGTTATGGTCTACCACCGAATTGGCCGACATATAGAGGCTAGAGGCGCCGCCTCGCCGGGGAACAGTTCAGGTCCCAACATTGCATCAATGAGTGAACAGAATTGCAAGACGACAATAGCAATGCTACAAATCGAGTCTATGATTACCTATTAAGGCGGATGCTCCCTTGAAGTAACGCCTTTACAATCAGAAATCATCCCCAAGAAAGTAGTACCTAACTTTCCTTCAAAAACTTTCCTTCCATCACTTCACATTTCTACATTAATTTGCCATGGAACACTATAGAACGTTACGGCAACCATCGCCATTAGACGATTGCGTCACACAAATGTTTAATAAACTCATGTTCATAAACTATAGGTACCATATTTTAATCTGGAAGTTTAGTAACAAGTAGTACCGCAGTGCAAATGTTTTTCTACTAGGGATGTAACGGAGGTAGTTATATCGGAACCGGAACCGGAGTCGGAGTTTTTAAATTTGATTTATCGGAGTCAGAACCGAAGGCAGAGTTAGGGTCAGAAGTGGTGGTCGGAGAGATTTTTTATTTTTAACAACAAAAAACATTAAATCCCAAAGTAGCATATTATAAACTCATTTGCAAAAAAAACGGCCACCTAAGCAATAAACCATTTCAAATGTTAATATTGCTTTATTTGATAATTATAGGTAGTTTGATCCTCACAATTTGGTAAATCAATACGAAAATAATCGTTTTCATCAGTATTTCATCAAACTTTGATACAATTTATGGAAAACTATGCTAAACCTCGATAGTAGTGTATGTTCACTAGTAGTACATATGTTCATGAAGTTAAAACTACTAAAGCTTGTTTGTTTTTCTTTAATAAACTAAAAGCAGAGAAATGTTTAGTATTGAGTGTGACCCCTTCTAGCTAAAATCACAGCTTGAATTCTTCTGGGCATGCTAGCGAGTATATTCCGGATACTTGCTTACGGAATACGTTCCCACTCCACAGTAATCACTTTCTTCAGCTCTCTGATGCTCTATGATTGATGCGGAGCCGGTTGTACTAATCTCACACGCAGTCTCATAACGTCCCAGACATGCTCTACAGTCTACAGGATTGAGGTCGAGACTTCGAGCTGGCCAATCCAAACGACTCTTGCACATACGCTTCAACATCGCGAGATCGGTGGGCGCGAGCATTGTCGTCCATAAAAATCGAGTCTTCACTTAGAGCCGCCAATGCTGACTGTGAATGAGGAATTAGAACTTCCGTTATACACGCTGGACTTTTAATAATTGTTTTCCCGCGGCAGAACGATTTGCTTTAAGGAGTACTTTCGATGGAATAGAGTAAAAGACAAAATTAAAAATATTTGTGTTATAAAATAATAAAAAATAATTTAAAAAAAAAGTATGAATGGATAATAGTTGAAGCACGCGGGTCAATGGCCCCGCGCCATTCAGCTGTAGATTATTAGAAGTTTACTATTGGTTCGTGCTCACTTTCGAGTTTTTTTTTATCACTATGTTAAATCTGCCATTTTATGTTTCTAATATTTTATTTATTGATGAAACGATTGTATTACTAAGATAAACCCGTTTCGCTGCGGGAAAACAACCATTAAAATTCCACGCTGTATATCGATGCCCAATCAGTGAGCCGGTTTCAATGAACACTAACTCTGTAAGATCCATTAAATTTATTACTACCCAAAACATAACAGAGCCCCCACCATAAGGTGTGATTTCTTCGAAACATGCCTCTGCAAAGCGTTCTCCTTATCTTCTTAGCACTCGCCAACGTCGATCTTCACCGAACAGATCTTCATCTTGACTTCATCAGAGAACAAAACCCTATTTAAATTTTCTTGAGTCCATGATTCACAATTTCTAGCGAACCTAAACCTGTGAACTCGGTGGTCACGGAGTAATTTGGGGCCGCAGGCCGGGCGGTGACCGCATATATTGGCAACGAGAAGCCTCCTGACCGTCCATAGACTAATCTGCACATTTCTTACTTCTTGGAGATTGTTCTTAAGATCCACATACGAAGATTTGCGATTTCTCAATGCGCGACTCACAAGAAAAGGATCATCCCGTGGTTGGGTACATAGTTTTCTTCCAGAACCAGGCCTCCTCTCGACGGAACCTCCTCTCCTGATATCGCTGCCAGGTCCTTTGGACCGTCGACCGACTAACATTTAGCCTCCTAGCCACGAAGCAATGGCTGCAACTCTCTTCAAGCAGCGCGATAATTTTTTTAGCTTTTACCACTTTATCTACCATTTTTTTACTAGTTTAGGGGACAGGGATAAACCTATTGTACCTACCTATTGGTAATGCAGTATTAATGTACCTACACAAAAAGTGAAAAATGTATTTTTTTGTTGTCCCAATAAATATTATAAAATAAAGCTAATTGACAGTCAAGAATGTGAAATTAATCGATAAAAATTTAATAAAAGTTATGAAAGTCGATGTTAACTTTTGAAACTTCGCGCCAAAAATGTAGGATAAAAAGAAGTTTTCTGTAAAAATGAGCAACAAATGAAAATTTTAATTTAGAACGTACCTACTTTTTTAAATAATACGGCATTTTTTTTTATTATTTTTTAAATACCAAAACCTGCCAGTAACGTGTACAAACGATTAAAACCTTTTTTGTATTATATTTTTTAAAAGATGAATGAAAATCAAAACCGCCCGTTTCTTTTGCAAATGAGTGTATAATATTATTAAATGAACAAAAGCTTTGAATCAAATGAAATCAAATGAGTTGACTCCAAAAGTAATGAAAATCAAAACAAATTTCTATAAACGTGTCGTGTGCGTAACAAACGAACAACAAGTAAACATAATTGACCATAGAGTGCACGTAGAGTCTAGTATCCGTATACCCCGCGCGACATGTATGAAACTGTTTAGTATTCATAACAGCCGACAGGCCGCCGCCGCCGCTATGTTATACTTTAAGCACAGGTCACACCGCCAGCTGACGGACGAGCTTCCGAAGCGGACGACATCGTTTCACCTCTTTTCATACTTGGGTTTACACCGCCAACTAACGAGCTAAGCTATGGCTCGCCTATATTTCATACTTGGGTTTACACCGCCAACTAACGAGCTAAGCTATGGCTCGCCTATATTTCATACTTGGGTTTACACCGCCAACTAACGAGCTAAGCTATGGCTCGCCTATATTTCATACTTTAGCCCAGTCAAATTAGGTAAAAAAAGGGGTCAACCTCGGAATGAAAGATAATAAGCTGCAAATTGGTATGAACCTTTGTTTTGTCATTCTAAATGTTGTCTCAAAAGTCACAATCGTTATCGTGTCCGCGTCTCAAGATATTCAAGGTCAAAGGTCACAAAAATCGGTTTTTCGCGAATATCTGGCTTCCTATCGGTTAAATGAGATTTGCATTTATAATAAAAGTTGTAGGCTATAAAATTCCCTACAACTTTTGTCTAAACTTTTTTTTCATACGACCAACCGTTTTGAAGTTAGAGCGCGAAGAGTGCACATCGTACAGTCATATACGGCCTAATGCAAGGTCAAGCGTGAGTTATGGTTATCAGTACGTTATAAAGTCAATTATTTACTTGGAAATTATAATTATTAAACAGTGCCCATTATTTATGTACTAACTATTAATTATTTATATTTAATTAAAGTAAGTAACTTGATTATTTATATATAATTATTCATATTTAACTATTTAAGTATAAAATATTATTAATTCTGGATTATATATTTTAGTTTTATTTTAAGTTAAAATGATAGTAAGAGTATATATTTTACACATATTTTTATTTATTATTAAATACGGCATAATATACATTTATCAAAATGTGAGTTCAAATATCAAAAGTATCTTTGTTGATTTTAATTGTAATGAAATTGGAAATGGAAGCTAATTATATTCTTCTTCTTCGTGGTCTTCTTCTTCTTGTCGCTCAAAAATGTTCGATTCATTGTCATCATCCTCATTATCTGTCATGTTCATCTCCAAACCTTCCAGAATATCGGGATCATATGTATTTTCTTCATCGGGATTACTTGGATACAGTGAAGCGTTGAGACAAGCTTGTCCGTTGCACTGGCTGCAAGCTAAAGAACATTGTAGCCCTGATTTTCTGCATCCACAGCGGGAACCACAACCATTTTTGCAATTGGAAAATATTACGTTTAGTAGTTCGGCTGGTGCTGGAGGTAATAACGTTCGTATGGGCTCCAGGATTTCATTTTCAAGCATCCAGCCCCATTCTTGAGGTTCTAAGTCCTTCCCTAACCCTAAAAAGTAAATAATTGACTTTATAAAGTACTGATAACCATAACTCACGCTTGACCTTGCATTAGGCCGTATATGACTGTACGATGTGCACTCTTCGCGCTCTAACTTCAAAACGGTTGGTCGTATGAAAAAAAAGTTTAGACAAAAGTTGTAGGGAATTTTATAGCCTACAACTTTTATTATAAATGCAAATCTCATTTAACCGATAGGAAGCCAGATATTCGCGAAAAACCGATTTTTGTGACCTTTGACCTTGAATATCTTGAGACGCGGACACGATAACGATTGTGACTTTTGAGACAACATTTAGAATGACAAAACAAAGGTTCATACCAATTTGCAGCTTATTATCTTTCATTCCGAGGTGAAACCCTAATTTGACTGGGCTACTTGGGTTTACACCGCCAACTAACGAGCTAAGCTATGGCTCGCCTATATTTCATACTTGGGTTTACACCGCCAACTAACGAGCTAAGCTATGGCTCGCCTATATTTCATACTTGGGTTTACACCGCCAACTAACGAGCTAAGCTATGGCTCGCCTATATTTCGCGTAGTTTCTTTCGTTCGCTTCGCCCTCTCCGTCCGTCAGCTGGCGGTGTGGCCCGCTTCAACCTCCGATTAGAACCTCCGATTTAAAAGTATCGGAACCGAAGGTATGAAAATAATCGGAAGTTCCGACTTAACGGAGTCGGAGTCGAAGCTCCGTAACATCCCATTTTCTACATATACATAGCTACTACTTAGTGTAGCGATAGGTTTGTAAACAAAGCTTGTTATACATTCAGTATGTCTTGTGTATGCAGTTGCAATAGACAATAGGCCAACGTATTACATAAGACTGAAACATAACTGGTGACAAGTGGACTCAATATAACACCTTCCAACTATAGTAGCGGTAGTAAGTAGTATTATAGTCAGTTGGTCCGCCCGTCAACCCATCAGCCGGCAGAGCAGAAGGGAACCAAACTATTAAATGCGCTTTGTTTAATTTGGTCCAATTGGCACCAGTTATTCTAATAATAATAAACATTTTTTTTATGCAGACTACAAGCGGTCCATTCCGTTAGTACTAACCGGATTCCTTTCTGTCAATTGTATTACAGAGCAGCTGCAAGCAGTTCTTGATGCCGTTGGAAGCTCCTCCGGTGAGACAGATGTCCTGCCAGTTGGCCTTGTGTCCGTCGCGGCGCTCGATGTAGTCGGCCACGTGGCGCCGGATCAGTTCGATGCCGTGCGACATGGTGTACGAGCCCACTGACTGACCGCTGTAACAATACATCACAGTTAATAAATGTGTGTGTATGTGTCTACTAGATAGTGAATTCGAAAGCATTCAATAATTTGTATACAACTTTATTTTTACTTTATACGAAACCTTGAATAGGTACCTATAGTTTGTTCAGAATAAGCAACTGAATCGATTCTAATCATTTCTACACCATGTTAGCTTTTTTTCCCAAATACATGATTTAGAAATTGTTGCACTATGGTTACCGAGCGCGCCACGCAGCTTACGGCAGATCACGTCCGCGCAACAGCTGACGCCAGAGGTCAACGTACCGCTCGCCCGCCCGAACGGGGCGTTCACCATATTTTTGTTTGGACTACCAAGAATAACAAACTCATAACTTTGTGGTTTTTCATTACATCTTTTTGAAATTTTGTACCTGAATTCTTTACTTAAAAATATTGAACACGTGTTTCGCATAAATAAAACATAATGTTGTATAGTCCACCTCGTAAGTACTATACCAAGTTTGACAATTCAGAGAAAGTGATAGTTTCAACCTTACTAAAGGATTCTAGTAACAGTAAGGTTGAAACTATCACTTGCAACAAATAGACCTTGTCATGACGTGCTAGTGACATTGAGATGGTGTGATAATTGTAATAAAGCAATTACGAAGTCACTAATCACTGTCGTATAGTCACTAACGACAGTGATTAGTGAAATCTCTAAAGAAGGCTTTAGTCTCGCATAATTTAACTATTATAAGATCAGTGCACCGCGTCACTATCACGTACCGTCGTATGTTCGAAACGATATTTTGTGTGCCTTTGAGGCTGATGCAAATTCTAATCCTTTCCAGTAATAATTTAGAAACATTATAAACTTACCCACAACCTCCCAGTATCGCACGAGCCCTCTCCTGTACGTCGGATGGGTATTTTCCTGATTCAATGAGTTCAGGATTAACGACGCATGCCAAAACCTGCGCAAAATATCACAGTATGAGTTACCATCATTCTCGTTCCTGCCACAATTTATTTGGGCTCGACACAATATTTCTTTTTCTTCCAATAAGGAACATATACAGTATGTTAAGAAAACCCTGTCCGACCCATGAAGGTGTTGTTAGGTATCGATAACTGATTCTACTAATGGATACAAAACCGGGCTAAACTTAAAAAAAAAAACCCCTAAAAAAATAAATATTATTTCGCAAAAAGTGGTAACTTAATAAATGTGCGTACGCAGCACGTGGTCGCATAGCTATTCGCTCATAATAATACCGGTGTTGTCACTTTTTTTAAAATTACCAAATTTCGGGGAAGTTGGAATTAATTCGCGGGAAAAAGAGATTATTTCAAAATTCATTTGTATTGGTACTATGATGATTACGTAAAATTTTATATTATATTTGGTCATGTGTTTACCTAACCTTTATTATCCTTATGGGTCGGACAGGGTTTTCTTAACATACTGTATACAATATGTAAAGAAAACCCTGTCCGATCCGTGAAGACATTGTTAGGTATCGATAACTGATTCTGCTAATGGATACAAAGCCAGGCTAAACTTTAAAAAAAAATCTTCCTAAAAAAATTAATTGTATTTCGCAAAATGAGGTAACTTAATACATGTGCGGTAGGCAACCCTTCCGCGGGCGACGGGGGGCAGGGCACGCGGCACGTGGTCACATCGCTTATTATAATACAGTCCAAATGGTGTTGTCACTTTTTTTTAAAATTAACAAATTTCGGGGAAGTTGGGAGTTAATTGGCGGGAAAAAAGATTATTCCAAAATTCATTACTACAATTATGATGATTACGAAAAATTTTATATTATATTTGGTCATGTGTTTACCTAACCTTTATTATCCTTATGGGTCGGACAGGGTTTTCTTTACATATTGTATATATATTAACCGCCACCTAGACAATCATACGCTTCCTAATCATATCATCACTCAGACAGTACATCCATCGTTTTGTTGTACTCGTTCATTTTTCTAAATCCTCCGTGACACATACAACTGTCAACTAAGATCCGTCATAAATGGCCGTCAAGCTTAACGGACGCCTATTTCATTTCATTTATTTATTTTCATAAATTCATTTACGATGCTAATGGAGTAATCCTTACTAATATTATAAATCGGAAAGTGAGTTTGTTTGCTTGTTCCGCTTTCACGCCGTAACTGCAGACGTAAAGTTAGAAGTCCGAATTAAATAAGAAGGTACTTTTTATCCCGGAAAAATTCGATATTCCCGAGGGAAATCTAAAAAGTGCGATATAACCGAATTCAAAGCGGGCGTAGCCGCGGGCGGAAAGCTAGTGATGAATAATTTTACACAACAACTGTGCACAAGTCATTACGACATTAAACGATTAGCTAACATCCATGAATTCAACGGATGTGAAATAGAATAACAAAGCTATACTCTATTGATTTAGGTAGTCACTAAAGGTATTATTAATAATTTGTTTGAGACGTGTCGATAACTCTCTAAACCTGGTGATCAGACTTTCGGGCTTCTGATGATCCGTAACAAGTGTCAAAGATTCATAAATGAAAACCGGGAACGTGCTTTCTGAGATACGTAGTCATAGTATGTGAAGATGGTGACCCATCCACGGAGCACGACAAGCATAGCTTAACACGTTGAACGCCAACGCGGTCAGTGCTGACCGACAGCTAACTTTTCCTTCAGGCCAAGCAACAATCACAGTTCTATCCAAATTTAGACCAACTGTTTTTTTAATTAGATACTTACATCTACTGTCCAAATGTATGTTTTTATTAACAAAATTCAACTTTAGTCATTATTTATGGAGATAGTAAACGTCGGGCGGCATTGACCAACGCGGCTCCTAGAGACGAAAAAGCGATTTTCCGTTAATGGGGGCCGCGCGGGTCAGGGTGTCAGGTCCCCTCTCGCACAGTCCAGAGTTTGTAAGCTCGCCCGCACTTACGCAGTTGACGCCCATTCTTGTGCTGAGACGTCGTTACATCAGACAACTGATTCAATGGCGTATTTATTTGTATAATAAAGTATTGTTTCTATCTCTTATGTTTAATTTTTATAAGTAAATAATTTACCTCCAATAAACTTTTTAGTACCTTTAAAAGATGAGTGGGGCTATTTGGAGTTGGAAATCGGAATCCCCGAGGTCAGATGCTAATGGATTTCATGGAAAAGGAAGGACTCTTTGTGATGAATTCTTTTTTAAAGAAACCATTGCACCGCAAGTGGATCTGGATTAGCCCCGATGGTGAGACCAAAACGAGATAGACTTCATAATGTCTACGAGAAGGCAAGTGTTCAATGATGTCTCCGTGATCCATGCGGTTAAAACCGGGAGTAATCACCGTATTGTTAGAGGCATCTTGAACCTCAAAATTAGGCTCGAACGCTCTCGACCTATAAAGTCTACGTTCCGTCCAGCGTCAACCCAACTCCAAAACCCCGAAAGCTTTCAGATCGAACTGCAAAATCGCTTCGAATGCCTCGGTGAATGCCTAGATGTGTACGATTATAACAACAGGTTTGTGGAAACTCTCCAAACGGAAGGGTCTAAGTTTTACAAAACCCTTCGTTCAAAAGGACAGAATAAGATCTCCGGTCCCACCCGTCGGCTAATGGAAGAAAGACGGAAGGTGGTCTTAAAATCCCCTGATGACGCTTCGCGTATCAGATGCCTTAACAGACCATTTAATACAAATTGTATTAAAGAGACTATCGAGCGGAACAAAGGCTCCAAAGTGTTCGCACGAGATTTGTCTGTTGAACAGAGCCTATTTGCAAAGCTGAAGACTGGGGATGGTAGGATCGTCACTTCCAAGCCCGAGATTTTGGGTGAGATTGAGAAATTCTACGGAGAGTTATACACATCAAGACACGCACCTGTTGTAAGCCTGGCTAATGATCCTAGAGCCAGACTAACCCGACACTACATCGACGATATCCCGGACGTACGAGATTAGTATGGCCCTGAAACAGCTCAAGAACGATAAGCCGGCTGGAGATGATGGAATTACGGCTGAGCTTCTGAAAGCGGGTGGTAAACCGTTTCTTAAAGCGCTTCAGAAGCTATTTAATTCCGTCATTATTAAAGGCGAAACGGCTAAGGCGTGGCACGGTACAGGAGCGTGGTGGTGTTGTTTTTCAAAAAAGGTGACAATACCCTCCTGAGCCATGTCTATAAGCTGTTTTCTAGGGTCATCACGAATCGTCTCGCTCGCAGGTTCGATGACTTCCAGCCGTCTGAACAAGCAGGCTTCCGAAAAGGCTTTAGCACCATAGCTGCGGCAAGTTATACAGAAGTCCGAGGAGTATAACAAACCACTATGCTTGGCGTTTGTGGACTATGAGAAGGCCTTCGATTCGATTGAGACTTGGGCAGAGCTACAGTCTCTCCAGCGGTGCCAAATTGACCATCGATACATTGAGTTGATAAAGTGTTTGTACAGAAACGCCACCATGTCAGTCCGTCTCCAAGATCAGGTACACCAAGCTGGCTGTAAGAAGAGACGTCGCGCTGGTGAAGTATGTTGTCTCTATATTATTAGGGGTGCTTCAACATCCAGAGGTACTCGAAGAGCTACGCCTGCGCGCGCCGAGCGGGTACGTAAGTGCACGTCGTCGCCCCAGCCTTTTAGATGTCCCCACGGCTAGGACTAACCTACTAAAGTTTGCCCCTATGTCTCAAGCCGTACGTCTGATTAATGTGATTGCGCCATCGAGCACATATCCAATAGAGTGGTAATGCCACTAGTTTTGTTCGAAAACAAATTACGCTAAAACGCTGCCCCGGCCCGCTGCACTCTGATTGGCCGACTCAAGGTCACGTATTGCACTAGAGTAGGGCAACAGAAATAAAATTGTTTATATCGATATCGATAAAGTTACAATGTTTGTTTAGCGTATTAAAATACTTTGTTTTATTTCTCATAGTACTACATGGTCCATTAGACAAAATTTAAATAAATAGCTAGTTTCTGTACTAGAATACCTAATAACAGATATTTATATCATATCATATCATATCATAACAGATTTAGATATATTTTTTTATTAGATATTATATGTGGTCTAGTCAGGTCTGTCACGTAAGAACATATGGAGCGATGCTCTACTTGGAAAGGCAAGGATTCGTAAATAAAAATATTTTCTTTTAATTATTAAAATTAAACCATAAATGTTCTTATTAAAATTTAATAAGAACATTTATGGTTTTGAAATCAAATAACACTTTTGTATTAAGTAAATAAAACTTGTTTATCATGATTTCTATTAAAAATAAAGGAAAAATTATAATCTTAGTGTACTTTACTGTTACTGATTTTTAATGTGAATTAATTTAGTATAAATTCTTCTCAAAACTTGTTTCTCATCATATTTTTTTCTTTTCATGAGGATTGTTAGTCTCATATCTATATATTTTTTAGCGATTCTTAAAAAATAAATAATAATAATAGTAATATAATTAACATATTTAAAATTTGCCTTGAAATGTATTCTATTTATACATTTACTAGGTAATTTGTTTGTTTACCCTTTTTGGTTAGTATCGATACACAATGTGAGTAGCACAGTGCAACACTAGTAAAACCCGTAATAGATAGAAAAGGATGGCATAATATCGGTTATACTTA
Source organism: Sesamia inferens (assembly GCA_037179545.1). Lineage (NCBI taxonomy): Eukaryota > Metazoa > Arthropoda > Insecta > Lepidoptera > Noctuidae > Sesamia > Sesamia inferens. Next base: position 29,770,232 of record CM073939.1, on the reverse strand, counting down.
GTAAGAGCAAGACGCATAGACAAGTACCTATTGTTTGGTTTTTCTTGACCAGTTCAACTTGAGCCATGATAGATGGATGCAAAGTGAATTAAATCATAGTTTATTAATACTTGGCGATGAAACGAGATTCCGTCTGTTTTATAATTCGATGTTCTGCTGTTTTTACCACACCATCGAATAAAACAACACGACATTATGGGGTACTATACCAAACTTTGAATATTTTCAATAGTATCGGGAGACGTACGCACAGGTCACTACTTGGTGCCGTACTGTTTTAGTGCAATCGTGAGTTGTTATGTATAATGGAGAAATCATAGATGTGTTTCGGAATTTGATGGCTCATATTACTACTCTATTGGATATGTGCTCGATGGATTGCGCGTACGGAAGACTTGTTTGGCCAAAAGCTTCCTAAGCTCTTACAAGCAGCACAGAACCTAATGGAACTAGGCAATTAGGTATAGACTTATAGGAAATTAGTGTATAATGATAATATATTTGTTTTTTTTTTCTCTCTTTGTATAATTTATCTTACTTATAGCACTGAATTGGAATGCTCTGTGATAGTGCTATAATTGTTTGTTTCTAAATAAATAAATAAATCTTCTCGTCGTCCAAGATACCACAGTGTCTGTTGCCAGTGACGACTGACGGAACTAAAACGTGGTCGCTCACAATGGGCCTCATACGAAGGCTCAGAGTCACACAAAGGGCAATGGAAAGAGCTATGCTCGGAGTTTCTCTGCGTGATCGAATCAGAAATGAGGAGATCCGCAGAAGAACCAAAGTCACCGACATAGCTCTGCGAGTCGCTAAACTGAAGTGGCAGTGAGCAGGGCACATTGCTCGTAGAACCGATGGCCGATGGGGCAGTAAATAAACTTGTGGATATAATATTAGTGAAGCACTCATCGATAACGCAGCTTACCATTAGTGAAATATTTTTTTAAGTCAGATGAGTATTTTTACAGATTACTTTCTGCATCCACACTCACAACCCCGTACTTCTTTATCCTCATCAGTCCGGAGAAATCTTCTGCTAGACAAAGGCCTTTTCTATTTCGTGCCGTACAAATTTTCAGTCTTATGTAATTGTTGTTTTTTTTTCTAAGTCCTTTACGTTTTTCAAAAACCATCATAGTTTGGCGTAACTAGAGGACCACGCGGGTCAACGAATATAGAATTTAGTTTGATAGCACTGCCCTACGGCCTGTATGAATGGATCAAAAACACTCGTAAAACGCGGTCAGCACTGACCGATGCGGCCCGAACAGAAAGTTTAGTTGTCGACCATCACTGACCGACGCGGCGAACGGGAAGATGCATTTTTTTTGTTGGCGTTCAACGTGTTAACCTGTTCTATCGATCCGTGTGGATATTATTTCTAAGCCACAAACCCCTTGCCTAAACCTATATTATAACCTTTATACCCATATAACCTTTGAATATAGTTAGGTACAACACGACAAAGAGTGTCTTATCCAAACCCAATCGAGGCATAAAATAATAAACAATAATGATAATAATCAACTGTACAAGACTTTATGCATCACCTCTCGACTTATAAGTAAACTTTTTGAATTTGTATCTGTTCTGTGGCTACTAGAGGTGATATTAACTTTTTCTGCGATACATTTTCATACGTATTACTTTGTTATCTATACAATGGAAAAACATTTTATGATGATTACCTTTTTTATCAAAAAATGCATTCATACACACCACTCGTTTTGTTTACCGGGACTTTTATTGTTCTTCAAAAATGATAATAAAAGCATTGATAAATATGTAATATGTGTGTCACTACACTACTTCTATTTCTTTAATGTTCACTCTTTTAATAGTTTGGCCAAGTCTTTGAACAGAATAGCTTTTGCATAATTTTAATATTTGTTTTGCATTTATTGATCAAAATAATAAGTACCAATCTCACGACTTCTGTGAGATTTAACTGGGCCCTTAGTTAACCGGGTTTGATGATCATACCTGTCTGATGAAGGTGATGGGCTGCTGCCCCATAGCGTGCGCATCTCCGATATTTGCCTTGATCACCCTCTTGAAAGGCTTCTGGGCTCCCTGGCAACAAACAACAAGAAATATCAGTATCAGATCAGTCCTTATGCATCGAATGAGAATAACTTCTACAGTCACCGTGACAGCTGTTGTAACAGATAATGAAAGAAAGGATTAAGTATTCTTGACGCATTTTAATTATTAAAAAAAAAAAAATAAGATTAAGTTACAATCTATAAGAAAATCTTTTGTAAATGCCACATAGTGATGAATTACACTAATTGTCATAATGTAAGAAACTAGACACAATGTGACAATGATGACCTTGGTTAAAGTAAATGTTTACGGTACTGGGTACAATAAAGCTGAATTAAAAACGACCTCTTTCTGCTGTCTACACTTAATTATATACCATAAACCAAACGTAATCTGTATTTAATGACTGCTTTATGTTAATATAGGACACTATATATTAATGTAGAACACTTTGGTCCGTATTCCAGAAGGAAACTCAAACATGATCTCTGTTTAAACATTACTTAAAACTAGTTTCAATAAACCAAAAGGCTTCAAACGAGACTTAAGTAGAGCTTGAGTTTTGAGTGACGTTCTGTAATACGGACCTAAATATTAATGCACGACCCTATTATAATTATTAAGGTAGTTCACTATAATTACATTAATATAGGTTACTACAAAATATATACATATTAACGTAGGACACAATAACAATATATTAACGGTTATAGTAGCCTCAATGACCTTGTGCATGTGGGCGGAGCTAAACGCCGTACTCCCGAATTCGTAAAATGCGCGCGGTGGCGCGCTAAACTAAAACGACAATCAAAGAATATTCAGAGATGCAGACAAGCTGCGTGTAGGTCGCGATTTGTGCCTACGATTTCAGACGGGGGTATGGATGCAAGACGATAAATGTATATTTTGCATTGATAAATGGTAATATCGTACTATAATATATTTTTAGTATTCTTGATCAATGTTTAAATAAAATCAAGGAGTGCTCGTTACACAGTTTAATGGCCGATCGCAGACTGACAGACATTTGTAAAACAAGTACCCACACATTATAATATATCATAACATTAACATAAAAATTAATGGTAGATGGTAATATCTATCGATTCAACATATTTGAATTTTTTTTTTTCACTACTTTTCAGTATATGAGTATCATATCTTTGCAGTGTCCTTGAATTAATTACTAATGCGAATAACATAAACGAGTTCATCGCGTAACGTAAAACAAAACGCGCACTAGGCACTTTGTGATATTTTTATTAAAAAAAAAAACCTTGAACCACACTAGAAATTACTTTTATCGTGGGTGCATTTTTAAACATATAAATTCACAGCCACAAACAGCCAGACTCGGAACAACTACTTGTAGGACATGTTCTGAATATTTGTTCCGCGCGGGAATCGAACCCGCGACACGCAGCGCAGCAGTCAATAGCTTAACCGCTGCGCTAACCGTGCTTTATATAGATGTCTTGAGATTACAAAGCGCGTAGTTTCGGCCGTTTTCCATAAAGAGATAGTACCCTATTTATACTTTGTCAGTGACGTCGGATTGAATGTACTTCGTCGTAATGAGGTTTCAAATAAAACACGAGTTATTTTAAAATCTGTAAATTTTAATTCTTCGATCCAATAAATAACATGCGAGATTATAGGCATATCTAAAGCTGCAGAAATTTCTTGCAGTTGAGAATGGCCACAGTCTATTTCTATTGTTCCTACAACTGCACAGCTGATATTGATTTCTGTAGGATGTGCAAAATGTTTCCATACACATACGGCATTTAAAAATAAATAGGGAATGTAGTCCCACTTGTCGTTCTCCAACAATATCCACAGATCCTAAACCACAGTCTATAATTCTCCGTGCTTGGCAATTTTCTTTAGTTCTGAATAAAAGTAAGCAATATTAATTATGCCCTTAGATGAAACAAGCATGAGATTTGTTGAGGTTTTGGTGATATTTTGAGCTAAAAAAAGATATAACATACATTTTAATTAACCCTGGCAACACTGTTCGAGATTTTTGTCAAGGAATGAAGAATTTATCAAGAAAAAATAATTAAGAATTAACAAAAAATTAATTTTACAGGTATATGATATATTTGTAAACTAAAAATATAGGTTGTAGGACATGCAGGCATAATTTTACCTGAATGATGATGATGGAACTTGCGTCGTTTTTTTTGTGCACATAGAGATATATAATATTATCATTTTCTTGACGACATTCTGTATGGATGTCTGAGCTAGAATCAACTGCGTTAGTGTTCGACCTAAAAAGCAAATTAAACTTTTAAGTTCTGTCGATTGGTTTCTTTCTCTTCTTTTCTGTAAGTCGAAAAATGTTATTACAATATTATTTGTGAAAAACAGAAAATATATATATATATATATATATCCTACAGTATGTTAAGAAAACCCTGTCCGACCCGTGAAGGTGTTGTTAGGTATCGATAACTGATTCTACTAATGCATACAAAACCAGGCTAACTTAAAAAAAATCCCCCTAAAAAAATAAATATTATTTCGCAAAAAGAGGTAACTTAATAAATATGCGTTAAGCACCCTTCCGCGGGCGGCGGGCGGCAGGGCACGCGGCACGTGGTCGCATCGCTGTCGCTATTCGCTCATAATAATACCGGTGTTGTCACTTTTTTAAAAATTACCAAATTTCGGGGAAGTTTTTTCAAAATTCATTTGTATTGGTACTATGATGATTACGTAAAATTTTATATCATATTTGGTCATGTGTTTACTTAACCTTTATTATCCTTACGGGTCGGACAGGGTTTTCTTAACATACTGTATATATACGGACAAATCACACAGATTGAGCTAGCCCCAAAGTAAGTTCGAGACTTGTGTTATGGGATGCTAACTCAACGATACTATATTTATAATAGATACATATATAGATAAACATCCAAGACCCAGGCCAATCAGGAAAAGATCGTTTTCCATCATGACCTGGCCGGGAATCGAACCCGCGGCCTCCACGTCGCAGGCAGGCGTGTTGACCGCTGCGCCACGGAGGACGTCAAAAAAATTTACTGATAACTGTGACATTCCAAGCCCGCCAGCCCGCGTCCATCGGCTTCGGCTACTTTAAACAATTACATATAGAAATAAAATATTTACAGGAAGAATCATTTAAAATAATCCAAGTAAGAGTTTTTATTACACATTTTTGCTAATATCGCAAAAACTAAAAGTCCTATCAACTCAAAACTTTTTGTAAAACTGTTTTTACACCAAAACCTTTACTTGAGTCCTAATTTTTGGTTTATATCACCATAAACAAAAAATCACATTTTCAAGTTACGTAAATTTCTAATAAGATTTTTATTTTTAAATCTCCTTACAAACCTATAAATTATAATCTAAGTGCGAGTGTTTACTTACCTGAATAGAGTCTTCTATATTATCAGCGGATGTAGTTAGTCGGATTATTGCCTTTCAAGTCTAAAGATTTCTTTCTAGATTTCCTGGAACAATTCGTAATTGTTTAACTTCAATTGTAAAAGAAAAATGGTTACAAAAGCTAATAGTAATTATAAAGAAAAATACAGTAATATGTAGGTATAAATACAAGAGTATAGGTAGATAGATACTTACGCCACCAGACGCATCTTCAATTCTCATTTGCGAGCTAATCTATGAACGTACACTGACACGATTCGCTCGTAAATATTTGCACTCACACAGACAACCACGCGTAGTCGGCGATAGCCGGAGCAGAGCAGCAAGCGACACAACCCTCCCGTCTGAATGCTAACGCACGACTGCCGCCCGCGCCCGCGCAGAGCACCTCTAAACCAATGTTTCAAAATAAGGATATTTTCTTGGCAAATGTTGATGGATTTAAATACGCTCTTGCATATTTGTAGTACTTCTAACCGCGAATTTTTCAGTGTAAAAATATTTCCACACATCAATGCCGTTTAGAAGTAATAACGAATATTAGCCAAAAATAGCGTTTTGGTAACTATTTTTTTAAGGCAAAAGGCAAAATCCTACGAAAAAATCATCTTTAGTAAATGTTGTACATGAATCAATAGACAAGATATATTTTTTTCAAATCTCAAAACCAAGCCGTTAATTAGAAATTAGCTTCCTAAAGTGACCATTTTACGCTACTAAATGAGACTAAGGCCCTTAATACAATTAGTAGTACACTATACATATACGAGTACTAAATAGTGTAGGACTATTGCCCGTTTACAAGCATTATATACGAGTACCACTACACTACACACCTTTGAGAACATGTCTCTTTGTTGAAATCTTGTGTTCAATTGAGATTCAAAATTTGACGGGAGTCTCCAATCAAAAACAGGTCGGACGAGAAATGAAATGAACTGGTTTTTCTTGTGGTATCAACCGACTGAAAGATACGTAGGTAAGATGAGTGTGGCCTTTTAGCGCACATAACATCGTATTTTTTTAGAAACAGAAAGAAAATACATTTATTTAGCAGCGGGTAATAACATCGGTATTAATTAACCTATTTTAATGAAATTATTTATTTCTTATTTTTCATTAGCAACAAATCGTACAGCTCCTCGGGCTCGGGTGAGCCCGAGGAGCTGAACGATTTATAGCTAATGGAGCCAGTCACACTTGACAGCTGGAATAGAGAAATATACTGTAATCGGTACCTAATCAGCATATCGGAGCCCGTAACATATTCCTGCCGGTACATTCCAACCAGCGCAACGGGGTACGCGACATAATCCTGCCGAGCTACAGGACAGATCGACTGGCCTTGCCATAATCGCGAGCTCCCTATACCTTCACCTCCCTGTACGATCTAATGATAATATTCGTACCTAGATTGGATCTGTAGGGAGCAAGTATTAGAGATACACGGATTGGACACAATCTGCTCACTTAATGGCGGTATCTATGGCAATACACACAAGCTGTACCGGTTCCGATACAGTCTTAATTTTATCCATGAAACTCAAATTATAAAATCAAAGCTTGCTTGTTGTTTAATATGGCTTACGGATTTTTTTTTTTTTTTTGTGAAGCTTAGGATCATTTCAAAAGCAGTAATCGCTCATCAGCGAAAAATCACGTGTTGTCATTAAACACTAGGCAGAAGTAGCCTACGTGATATTTTTATAGTCAACAACTATGTACCAAGAGTACCTAATTCTTAAAATATAGGAAAATTTCAGTCAAAATCATGTTGCCTAAAAGGACTTAACCACAAAAAAATATTCTAAGAAATGACTTTTCCCTAAGGATTGCTTTGTTATTTACTATTAAAATTTTTTCACTCGTTAAGTAGGTATTCATACAAAACTGTTAATATAGAGTCTTATACGTGTCTAAATGTAAAGCTAACTTCGCTTAGACCTTATTACAAAGAGTTAAAGTGTACCTTTGTCTGACTCGCATGACATTGCAATTGCATATAATATTACAAACTGTAATGAAATGTAAACGTACAACTTGTAATTAATATGCCTATTTATAATAGTTGAGGGCCTTGAGCGAAACACAATGAACAATTTTGCACAGTACCTACATACATTATCTTGTGACAAGCTCAAGAACTACTTTTAGTTATGCAAAAGTATAGTCTTTAAACTGAGGTGTGTACGGCGGTTGTGTAAATTACTTGTATATTACTGATAATGGTTTAAGATGACACAACACAACAGCAATAACAGGCAGTGGCGCCGATTCTGTTGTTCACTAACTAAACTAATTTTAAGTTATGTGCATCCTTTTCTTTCCATTTCGTTAAGAAAAGGATAGATGATAACATTTTAATTTAATCCTGTCAAAATACGATATTCCATAGACAGTTTAGACGCGATTATAAACATGACGACTAAAAATACGCGAGTTTACGTCAGGAGCGCACTAATTTGACAGGTCTAAACTGACATTTTATCTTCTGTCCTTTTCTTATAGAAATGGAAAGAAAAAGATGCACTTAACTTAAAATTAGTTTAGTTTGTGAACAACAGAATCGGCGCCAGTGATACGGTAAATAATCGAATTATATTAAATAAAACGTGACTTTTTTACATCACACATCGCACGTTGTAAGTTGTTGATTTTATCTTTTAAAAATCTGCAAGAAACATAGATTTTTATCGAAGCGTATCACTGAACATTACTCTTCGATATTATTTATTAAAATTGTTTAATGTACTCATACATTAGATTGCAGTTATTTAGATCACACACTTTAGATATACCTACTCAATTTAACACAAATCCTTATTGGCAAAATAGGTCATGTGCCTATATTGTGGACATTAGCATAAGGATCGTTAACAACACACTTCCGACATTTTGAGCTCACGTATCCTCGAGCACCCTTTTGGCAACACGAAGTCTATAATATTTGATGCTTATGTTTAAAACTATTATCCTGCCTGTCTAACATCATTTTGCTTGTTGTAACATCATTAGAGCTTTGAAGGATAGAATCCTCATTTTTATGCCAGCGGCGATGTTTCCGTCGGACTACAAATAATACAACGGAAAAAAAAATACAACAATTTGAACCAGTGTCAGAAGATAATGTACATGTACACCACTATACACCACTCACCTTCCAATGTTAACCGCGGCCTTGAAAGGCCTTGACCGATTGCTCTCAGCCATCGAGTTTATGTCAGTGTTACGTACCTATCCAACACCAAGATCTTACATAGTAATGCAACATTGGATACCACGCCGCTACCAGCCGGTGACCACAATATTTTCACACTCCACAGAGTGTAAAAATTGTGGCGATCAGATTGAATGGAACCTTTGTATATAAGAAAGAATACCTACAATACTCATATTGGGAAATCAGCTAATCTTATTCTAACCGTGTATTCACAAATTGTTCTTGGACATAAGTTTCGAAAAACATGTTAATAGATTGCAATTTGTAAGGCTGGTGATCTGAGTACAACTGATATGGATTTGTGAAATATATTTATCTCACCCCCAAATAAACAGTTCTGATTTACGTACGAAATACGATATGGGACCTTGAAATAAAATGACTAAGATGCCATTGGATTGGATCTTGCAGCTGATACAACAAGTAATTTATCTCACTGCTATCAATCCTAGGTACAGCTACCTCTGTACGATATTTGGAATGGTTCCTAAACAAAACTGAATACGTTGGAAACCCTGCACTTGCGTAAAATCAATATGAATATGCACTATTTAGAGGCGCAGTGAATGCCATTTGAATTATATAACTAAGTACCTAATTACACTACGGTTTTTATCATGCACGTGCAGTGTGCAGTTTTTTCGCTTTAACCCTTAACCAGGCTATGGATTGAGAATTTCCCACATAGTATTTTCTTAAGTTATTACCAGGTTTTGGTAAAGAATCTTCCACAATCTGTCAAAAAGGCTGACATAAGAAATATTAATTATTGTAACACAAAAAAAAGTATGACGGAACACAAATGTCACTTTTGCAGCCATTTGCTCTGTGGCCGGCCGTTAAACGTAAATTTTTGTGACTAGTGCACCGTAATTTTAAACATTATGGCGAATCGGAGAAAGGTAAGTCGTACAATTTTTTGATATGTTCGAGAATTTCAGTTTTTCTAGTGATTTGTATATAAATTCTCAGTAAAAACTTCAAAAATATCGTGTTATAACGAAATAATACATGTGTGGAACCGTATACCCAAAGCCTGTGAATGCCTAATTATTGTGGGTGTTATTATGTCCCAGGGGCGTAGCTACCGCCGTATCTGCCGTATCAATTATACGGGGCCCCCGGGCTACGGGGGCCCCCAACTCGCGTTTACAACAAAATTTAATAAAAACTTCCCAACTTTTTTTTCACAAATGACAAAAGTCAAAAAAGCAATTTCTCTTTTTCCCGCGTAATGGCCTCTGCACGCTGCGCGCGACGAGCGACGGGCGACGAGCAATATCCAATGAGAGCTCTGATTTTCCGAACGGTTCCGGGGGAAGCGAAGTTCTCAAATTTTGGAAAAAGTGACAGACAGATAATTATGATGAATAAATATTTTTATTCATTTTATGCATTTTTTTTTTTCTTTTGTGAGAATTCTTTACCCTTCCTAAGGGCCCCCAAACAAATTTTTATACGGGGCCCCGCTAAGGCACGCGACGCTTCTGTTATGTCCATTGCACGGTGAATCAATATCATTATTTTATACTATGTTTTTGCCACGGGTTTTACTTAGGATTTATTCACGGTCATTTATCGAAGTATAAAATGTGGGTGGTAAACTTTTCTCGTCATAATTTGTCAGTCTACTTTAGTATATTTTTGTTATTCAGGTACTAAACGATCAACAACTCGAAAGTATGCTAAATTAAATGTTTTCATCTGAGGATGAAGAAAAAGATGAAGATGAAGACCCATATTTAGATTATGTCCCAAAACTGTTGATGAAGCAATGCCTCTTTGTATTCGATTGCCTGCACCATCCTCTAGCTTGTCCACTATGTGCCAAAAAAATTTAAATCCAGAAATTCTCAATAATCTTTGAGAATTTCTGGATTTTGGTTTTTGTGGCTTTCTTTCTTTGTTTTTTTTTTTCTAGTATGAACAATTAATAATAAAAATTATTTCAAAATGACTATCGTTTTTTATTTTATATATAGATAATAATTATGTCGTCGTCTAGACAGGCAATGGGATGATGTTTTCCCACATGGTTTTTTTCAGGTTTTCAGCTAATTTATTAAATATTATTGATAAAATTTCATACCAAATGTTTTTACTCGTCTAAATCTACGAAAAAAATATTATTACTGCAGGATTCGTCAGAGGCCTGGTAAAGGGTTAAGAAAATTAAACCAAATGACACATGAATAGCCAGACACTTGATTCATCAAATTAATTCTACCATAAATTCTTCAAATTCCATGACTTTTGGTTAACATGAAACTGAATAAAGGCTTAACACCGCAGTGGTTTTAACCTTTTTTTTCGGTTTTCTTTGATTACTTTGTACACAAAGATGCAGTCATCATATCATTTAAGCCGAAACACGTTCACTGGCGCACAATGGCGTCCCCGTAGCCACGACACATCGAATGGTCCTGATTCTTACAATCTACTCATTAGTTATCGGTTTTAAGACTCATCGAAATTTCGTAAAACTCATACGCCAGTTGTTGTATTGTGTTGTATTACAGTTTGAAACCTAATTAGTCCAATTAAGAAATTATAGGAGTAAACCTATGAAATTAAATATAAACGTGTCTAACATAACCATTGAAGAAGTAAACGATATTAATATTCTGGGTGTGACAACAGATCAACATTTAACATGCATAGTACTGAATCATTGAGAGATGTATTTAAGACAAAAGGTTTCCTAACGCTGACTGGAATTTATATACTGGAGTTATGTATGTTTGTCAAAAATAATATGCAAATTTTTAATTTTAAATGTGACTCAAACAGAAATGGTACAATATAAATATAATATTAATTTGCCTTCTATAAATGATATGATTTATTATAAAAGTACATATAATATTACTGCCATTTGTGTGTACAACCAACTGCCAATAGCAATTAAGCAATTAAATGGAAATATATATTTAAAACAATGTTAAAGAAATTATTAATTGATAATGTGTTCTATAATTTAAATGAATATTTTGGTAAAAAGTAATAGTGTAATTTAGACTTGTATTGTTTATAAATCTTTTATATCTTTGATATTACATGTCCGACTTGGATAGACTATTGATCCAAAGCATTGTATTTACACAATTAAATAACATCATATGTACACAGTTATGCAATAAAAGAATCTTTAATCTTTATCTTTGTGAATAATGTGGCGAGACAGAAGACTTTCATTACATGACATAATCCAGTCTGAAGAAGCTAATATTTGTGGATGACGTCAGCTAAGTAGGTTTTAATTGATTATTCATTGAACTTTGACAAATATTATGGGCAGTCAAAAACCAGAAAATCTAATGACCACTCTTATAAATTTGTATTCAGCACTTAAAATTGTGGAGGTGACACAGGCAATTGCTTGTGAAATACTGGGTATTCAGTTGCATCCAGTTAGCTTGGAAACCAAAAAGGCTGACTAATTATAATCATTTTGATCAGGTAATATTATGTATTTTAAATCTCACCATAGATTATATCAGACTATCATATGCGCAGTGGTAAGATAACACAAACTAAATGACACTATCAGTAACAGTTCACTCTCATAGATATTATGTAAAAGTGATCGTGCTAACTATTATCTCAACAACCTGCATTTAGATTATTATTAGTTGTAGATAAGCCACAGTTTTTTTACAGCATGGGATCTTCCCAAGATATGTGGAAAAATATGTTCAAAGAAATGCTTAACTTTAGTTTTAAAGATAACAAGACCTACATATGTGGCATAAATAAAGAATTATAGTACCTAATTACTTTTATAATTAAAATAAAATACATGAACAGAAGTTTCAAGAAGGAATTCAAATGTTGAAAGTGTTAGCTATGGAGCCTGAAGAATATTATACTTACAAGTCAAGAATTTGTTTTTGTATGATGTAAGAATTTGTTTTTGTATGATGTAAGAATTTGTTTGTATTTGGTATTTAATTACATACTTTTCATCTATAGTTCTAGACAAAGTTTAAGTGTGATATTAATTTTGATAAAGAAGGAGCAAATGAGGGTAAAATGAAAAATATAGAAAGTACCCTTCCCAACAAACCAAATACTATAGACCGATTGATTTTTGTTGTTCCTAATCTATGAAGATAAACCCGTTTGAATTCATTCTGTATTGAATTGTGAATGGATATGATATGGGCATGGGTGTGAGCCCCAGGTTCCATTGAGCTATTGAATTACTAATCATATATAATTTTTATATTTGACTTTAGACATGGACATTAGTGCTTATATACAATAGCCCAATATTTAAAATATTTTCAAGAACGGTAATAATTTCAAGTTAACATGAATAAAATTGAAATGCCAATTTCACATTTCTTACTTAATTTTTACCACAGCCCTTAATAATATTTTTCTTCTAATTGGTACCTACTGCATACGTAACATATTTTGCTATTGCCTTCTAAACCTTTTAAGTACATACACTCAAATTAATAAGCTGTCAATGATAACCTTTTGTTGAATATTATCCTCTTGTATAATAATATAACCATAAAATTCCACTCTTATCTGACAAATGTAAGGATATGTTAGTATCATTAGTCAACATGGTTAATTGTTTGATCATATGACTTCACTCATTGTGATGGACATTGGGGCGGTCAGTTTTATATCATTCTATGTTTTGTACAATGTCTGCTATCTGCACACAAGATTTCACATGAATTATAATTGTTGTTGTAAAATTTAACAATTAGCAGTATTGTACATACATTCTCTTACTCAGAGAATTTGATACAATATTTTTAATTTTAAAAAGTGTTAAAGTTCCATTCAACATATTATTTATTTGTATGCCAGTCCATGGTGAAATATGTAAGATCATAGCTTTATTTACCAGAGACCTTAATGTAGGTACCATGTTTTAAAGAAGATAAAATAATATCTTCTTATTACTTCTATGGTAAAACTTTCACTGTAGTACCTATTGCTATAAAATAAATATTTTTATTTACGTCAAATTAATTGACAAAGTTTTAAATGAGTGGGCTAATCGTAAAAACCCGATAGGAAGATAGTTTAGTGCAAATTAAAAAGAAAATGGTAAATCAAATGATATAATGTATAAATAAATACCTTCTCAAGCTCCTTTTCGATTTCAGCGGCGCGGATGACAAGAGGACCACGGACCGCGTATTCCAATGTTTTGATGTTGGGGTTTAGAGTTTCTAATGTAAGGGTTTTTTTCTGTGATGCCATGGTTCTGACGCACGTGTGATGTCTATACGGTTGTATCGAAACTGCCTCGCCTAACGTTAAATCCGACCGCACTGCTGCGCCGGGCAAAACGCGACTAACGCGGCTTATCAACTTTATCTGCGACATGGTCGATATTCAATCGAGCTACTTTAAACACGTCACCTTGATTGCGCTCCGCACACAAATCGCAAAAAAAACGCCGATTAACTTATAATATGTATCAGCAAATTAGTGAGCACATCACAACTCACAAACCAATAAATACTGATGATTGTGAGGTTCGTCGCTCTTACTTATTGAATGGTACGAACGATACGTCCGTGAATTCGATGACCATTTATAAACAAAGATGTGAGTTCCACTGAAAAGCAAACCCGATACTGATTCTGATCACTTAGGTAGTTCTATAAAGTCATACGGTTTTTATAAGATACCGATTCGTGAGTTGACACACTTCCTTCGATGACCCGTCCTTAGGTTATCGTATCAACCGAGTTATCTGATAACATAACACAAGGAAATAACTAATATTGCGGTAACTTTAAAATAATTCCAAGATTTAATTATTTACAATATTCACAACTGAAAACTCTAAAAACTAAACTACACAGACTGAGTACACTAAAAGTATTAGATAATCAACGTTACATAATGAATTTGCAACATAGGTACTTAGGCAAAATTGGTGATAACTAGGTACCTATATTAAATTGTTAGGTACCTATATTATCTAATAATGTAAATAAGATATCCGAGATAAAGATAACGAATCCTATTATTGTATCAGTGTGTGTGTGTGTGTGTGTGCGTGTGTGCGCGTGTTTAATTTTTTTTTTATTATATTGAAGCTTTGCCTACTAGGCCATTAGCTTAAAATGAATTTGACAAATGACAATAATGTTACAAGATAAAAAAAACAAAGAAATTTCAATATACCTGGAATTATTAGGAGTAATAATAATATCTAAACAACAGCATTCAAAAATAAACCTTACTCTATAAAGCTTGTATTGCCACAAAGCTTACGCATAAATAGGTACCTTAAGTTCCGATGAGAGGCATCGAAAGGACCCTGTGTCCCTTTCCCGCAGACTGCCAGTGTGAAATAAAACTACTATTTGGTAACTTTGATACATAAACTTCATCCACTTGTTTTGTTATTTACGCTGATATACAGGGTGGCGCAATAGAACGTGCATATTGCATCATCTTTTTTTGCGGGGTAGAAGGGGCGTGGGCGAGGGGAGACCGATATCGTTGGGTAGCGCGGTTCATGAAGTTTTAGTCACTATGAGTCACTTCGACGGGAAGCGTCGCGCATTTTGCGTGCGCGCATTTTACGAAAACTCTCGTTCGTACGTAGTTGTCAGGCGACTATTTTGTTCTGAGTATGGTGTACGGCAAATTAGGGAGGCTCCGAGTGCTAATTTAATTAAAATCTGGATAAAGCGGTTTGAAGAGACTGGATCGACGTTTAAACCACACGCAAAAGGTCGTCCACGTACATCTAGGACCGAAGACAATATTGAGAGTGTTAAGCAGTCGGTACGAGAAGATCCACAAATGTCTACTCGCAAGAGATCGTCTGTCCTAAACATATCGCGAAGTTTGCAACGAATTTTAAACTTGGATCTTAAATTGCATCCATACAAGCTGCAATTAACTCAAGAATTGAAAGACTCTGACTTCATAGCACGGCTCACATTTGCTAATGAAATGCTCAATCGGTTTTCAAATTTTGAAAACATCCTTTTCTCTGATGAGGCACATTTTCATATGAATGGGTTCGTAAACCGCCAAAATTGTCGTTATTGGAATAGTGAGAATCCCAGGCTCAAACATCAAAAACCGTTCCATAGCCCTAAAGTGACAGTTTGGGCCGCAATCTCTGCCAAAGGAATAATTGGTCCTTATTTTTTTGAAAACGCACGGGGGCAAAACATCACTGTTAATACCGAACGCTATGTTGCGATGTTGGAAGGTTTTTTGGCCCCAGAACTTGAAAATTCAAGAATAAAGAATTGTAGGACTTGGTTCCAACAAGACGGAGCTACCAGTCACACATCAAATGACTCCATGGCGGTTGTGAAGCAGATGTTCCCTGGTAAACTGATTTCGAAAAGAGGTGATATCCCATGGCCTCCGCGCAGTCCAGACTTGACGCCTCCTGACTTTTTTTTGGGGGGATACCTCAAACACAAAGTCTACACCAATAATCCGAGAAACATCAGTCAGCTCAAGGAGAATATTCGTGGTGAAATGGCAGCAATCACACCAGCACTACTAAAGAAAGTTTTCGGTAATTTCCGTTTGCGGTTAGAGGAGTGCCAATGTAGATAGGGTCATCATTTAGATGATGTTATTTTTAAAAAATAAACTTCAGTTATCATTTAATAATTGCTTAGTTTTATTTTAACTATACCTTTTGTATTTACTTTTTGTAATTATTTTAAAAATGCACGTTCTATTGCGCCACCCTGTATAATATTATATCAGTGACTCGTGATTGCTTAAGCATTAAAATCACTAACTGCTTAGCTCAACATTTAATCAATGCATTTATTGTGATTAAACAATAAATAAAAATAAAACAATATTAGCAGATATTAAACGATAGAATGGCAACATCGATGACATATTGGGTTAAATGGTTTTTTTGAAGTGAAACTTCTTTACGCACGCTTGACTTGGGGAGTAAGCTGGCGAACGCTTGACGTAAGCGTTACGAAAAGTGATCGGGTAAGGCGAACGGAAGTTAAGTGGGGGATATAAGCACAGAGGCGCCCGTGGCGCGAGCTTGGTACTACAAGGTCTACAACGAGTTTTTTTTTTTTTCAATAAAAATAGAAGATCTATGCAAAAATATTAATTTACCAATGAAACGAATTGAGCGAAATGAGACGGAGCGAAAGAAGTTTTACAAGTTTTTTTTGTACTTCAGTCGTGTGGTCATAAGCAAACTTTTTTTTTTTTTTTGGCGGGAAGGCTAAGGTGAGTGCCACGCTCATTTTTCATTGAACTTTTAAATTATTTATAGTGTCGTTTACTAAATAAAAATGCGTGATTTATGTAGTAAAAAGTGCATTCGAGGAATAATTCATAAAGAACAGTAAAATATTGTAGCATAGTGGTCACATCATGGCTTTCTCCCAAATCTTCCTCCAAGTGTCCATTCACGCGGGAAACGAAAGGAGATAGGTTTAGGTTAGCTTAAGCTAGGATAAGAGATAGATTAGGTTAATTTAAGTTAGGATAAGTTACTAAGTTAAAATCTGTTTAAGTATGCGACTGAAAGACTTGTATCCATGGTCATGAATTAAATTTATATAAAAAAAATTGGGTTAAATAATCAATATGATTGATGCAAATTTTTCTTTGTCGTATTTTTAAGGTATCACGCTATTTTTTCTTTTTTTTTTTATTATAATTCACAAAACTGGTTTACAATCATGCATTCAAAAAAATTATCATAACATAATACATCTGATTGACACCTACTAGATGTGAATCTAACATGCACAGGTAAAATAAACTACTTAGGTGCTATTAATAAAAAAACTTACAAATTGATAAAAATTTGAGAACAAAAATAAAATAAACAAAAATAAAATAAATAGAAAATAAAATAAGATCTCCGAAAGAAAACTAAATAATCACAACATTAAATTTTTGAGTTTAGCTTTCATTGAGGCTATAGAACCAGCAAAGACATCCACATCACCACTAATAGAGTTGGCAAAAGAAAGCATGCGGCTTATGGGAGAAGAGTTGCCTATATTAGTTCGACTGTGAGGCAGGGCGAATGTTCTTCGGTTAATTAAGCGGCTACCACTACGAGGGACGCTAATTTTCACTTCTTCTAATATTTTGGCAGAATCTACTGAACCATTGAGCAATTTAAACAAGAACATTAAATCCAAGTATTTCCTACGTGCGCTTAAAGATGTAATTTTATAATATCTGCATCTGGAGTCGTACGAGCTTAGGCTACGACATCTGTTATCGGAGTAACAGAAACATTTTTTGGACTCGTTCGATTCTATCTGAATGTACTCGATAAAACGGGTTCCATACCGTACTGCAATATTCGAGAATACTGCGAATAACGCTATTATAAATGGAAATAGTCAGGGCAGGTTCTCTAAAAATATTCATTTCCCTGACGATGAAACCTGACAATTTAGATGCTTTATTAATAATTTGATCGTAATGACTCCTAAAATTTAAACCACTGTCTACTAAAATACCAAGGTCTCTAATTGTATTAACTTCTTGGAGCGGGCTGTTATTAATCGTGTAGCAAACCTGACGTGTTTTCTTTTTCCGACTAAACTTAATGAAGTAACACTTGCTTTGATTCAAAAACATATTATTTTCTACACACCAATTGAATACGTTGTTTAAATCTTTCTGAAGCTGAAAAGTGTCAGAATCACTACATATAGATCGATATAATTTCAAATCATCGGCAAAAAGTTTATATTCAGAGCCAATAAATTTACCTAAATCGTTTACAAAAACTAAGAAAAATAAAGGCCCCAAATGTGACCCTTGAGGTACCCCTGATGGTATACAACACAGTTTGGATTTAAAACCTTTCAGATACACCAGTTGTGAGCGATTTCTTAAGTACGACTCACACCAGCGTAGCAATGACCCATGTATGCCCATGCCTTCCAATTTAGTTATAAGTAAGTTGTAATCTACCAAATCGAAAGCCTTTTTGAAGTCTGTATATATTGCATGAACTTCATTTCCTTCGTCTAACGCTGATGATATATAAGAAACATATGTTTGTTTTTTTTTTTTAACTCAAAGCCAGTACACACTATGTAGCCAGGCATATTATACGTTACGGAATTGCATCACTGACAGGGGTATTCGGCACTGGTGCAGCTACACAGGAGCAAAACTTAGCATTCGGGAACACCGTTGGAGCTGCTGAACCTTGGACAAAACTGTCTTTGCATTGTGTAGATTCAATTTCCTAGTATTGTATAATTGCATGGAACACGTGTGAGCACGATCTACTTGCTGTAAAGCATCTATTTGTTGGGTAAGTCGTTTATTGACTTGATAGTGCTATGGCTGTTGAGAGTATGTCATGCTCACTCAAATGTCTCGCTGGTGGTAGCGTGTGTGTTGGGTCATTAGGTTCCCTTCAATATGGTTGAGCTGAATGATGCTGATCCATACGTCATGTTCGTGAACGGACGCCGTCAGAGGGGACTGGTCATCTCTTAGCTGCTACGGCGTATTTTAAATTCTGAATTGTTGTTTTTTTTTTCATAATGGACGCTCTCAGCGTACAATATATTTCTGCATCGTTCTCACACGATTGATTTCAAAATGAATGATGTAATCAAATATTTGTATCAATAGCTTGATGATTTAAAAGAGTGTCCATGGAGTTTCTTGCCCGTTCTTCTCCATAGGTACCTACTCTTTGGAATGGGCGACTAGCTTCACCTTACTGACTGACCGACCTTCTGACAATTCAAAAGTGCCTGTAACTGGTTTATTTGAAATAAATGCTTTGATTTTGATTTGATTTTTTTGATTTTTACTCAACCAAATTGGTCTGGGTCGATTTTTTAGGACGAAATCCGTGTTGGTTATCATCGAGCATATTCTAAATGTGTGAAAACATTTTTTTCTGAACAAGTGACTCAACGATTTTACCACACGTTGAAAGTATTGACACTGGTCTGTAGTTTGAAACGTCGTCAACACTACCAGATTTAAAAATTGGCGTGATGTGCGCTATTTTCCACTGATCAGGAAAATAGTGTTGTGATAAAGAGCAGTTGAAAATTGTAGTCAGAGGATCAGCCAGGTTTGCTGCACACTTTCTAAGAAAAATAGGAGGGATCGAATCAGGCCCTGGACCCTTATCACAGTCGAGGGAAGACAAGGTATCAAAAACTTCTTTTACCTCAATTTCGCAATGACTAAAAGTACCACTGTTTAAAGAAAGACGGTTAACTGACGTTGAATAGCGTGTTTTACTATTTCGTAAATATATGGACTGAAAATGATCCGAAAACAGATCGCAAATTTCCTGACCTCCTCGGGCAAATTTGTCGTCCTTAAGAGTCATTTTATTAGGGATATGATTGTCACCTACCCGTTTATTTTTTAAATACCTCCATACATATTTCGGATTAACGCGTAGATGTTCAGTTATGTTCTTTTTAAAATTCGAATAGCAGTCTCGAATCATATTACTGCAACGCGTTCTTAGGCATTCGAAAGTAATTTTATCTCTAGAGTTACCATATTTTTTATAAAGTTTATGATATTTTGCCTTTTCCTTAATTACTTTTAGTAAAGCTCGGGAATACCAGACAGGATAGCGTTCATCTCGTGGCTTTGTAATAGGAGTATGCTAGTTTATAATTGGCATGAGAATGTCATAGAACTTCTGCAACATTTCGGTAACATCAGTTTCAGAATTCAGTTCATCAGGCCAAGGAATCTTCGCAAGTTCAACGTTGACCGCGTCGTAGTTACAGAGATAAAAATTTAAATATGGGACTTTATTTTGCACTAGAAGATTGGCATGATTAGTTCTAATCGAGATTTCTAATGCTGGATGATGAGGATCAATGGGTACAAACGGATATAAGGCCTGTGATACTAACACTGTATTTTTACTACTACTTATAACTAAATCTAAAATTCGATTTGAAGCGTTAACTATGGAGTTGCACTGGTGAAGATCATTAAATGCTAGCATGTCGATAAACGTGTTTTCCTGACTACTATTTAATCCTTTAGGAATCAAAAGACCTGAATCCACATTATACTCCCAAGCTATACTACCCATATTAAAATCACCGACAAGTAAGTTGATGGAATTGATTTTGCTCCTTTTATTAATTACCTCTGTAAAGTTTCGAAACAATTCATCGATGTAATCTTGTTTAGTTGGGGGAGGGATATAAACCGAGCAAATGTTAATGTTTAGACCACCCTCACATTTAATAGTAATCCACAATTCCTCACAATGGGACTTCCAGTTTAATTTCCGTGAAACCTCGTACCTGTTTAGAGTTGCAACAAACACACCTCCACCATCCCTTTTTATAGTCGAGGTTACCGTAGATGATCTATCGCGCCTAAATACTCTATATCGGTTATCCAAAATTTCGTGGTCAAACACTGTATAGTTAAGCCAACTTTCAGTACCAACTATTATATCATAATTTAAATTCAAGGCAGCGGTGTAAAATGCCTCTGTTTTGGTACGCAAACCTCTTACATTTTGATAATAATAATAATAAATAATAATAATAAATATATACGGACAAATCACACAGATTGAGCTAGCCCCAAAGTAAGCTCGAGATTTGTGTTATGGGATACTAACTCAACGATACTATATTTTATAATAGATACATATATAGATAAACATCCAAGACCCAGGCCAATCAGGAAAAGATCATTTTCCATCACGACCTGGCCGGGGATCGAACCCGGGGCCTCCACGTCGCAGGCAGGTGTGTTGACCGCTGCGCCACGGAGACCGACAATTGATAATAAATTTTAAAATTGAATTTTAAATTTTAACAAACCAACATGCGTGCATAAGATGATAAATATAATGTTACATACAGTTATAAAGTTTCCAAACATTCAAAGTTTCTTACTAACAGAGATTTAGTTGTTACATCTTTTCTTACAAATACGCGACCATTCCGAACCCATACGAAGTTATATTTCTTTTCCTTAGCAGCGATTCTCGTTGCTGCATGAAGCTTTTTGTTAGCCATAGTCAGGTTTTCTGTCACAAAAATCGGTTGCTTTTCTCCTCCAATGCCAATATGGGTGCTGTTCAACTTCTCCAATTCATTTTTCTTGTTAAAATTCCTGACTGCTGCAAGTAAATTATCGCGAACCCGAGAGCTGACTAGCTTGACGACTATGGTACGTGGTCGATTTGTTTCTGTAGGTATTTAGTTTAGCAACTCTATGAAATGACTGGATTTCAGCATCATGAAGTTCATTTCCCACGACTCTGCTTAACTGTTTTACGATCGTCAAGAGGTTTTCAGTTCTGTTTCGAAGGTTGAGATAAAAATCTAATTAAAATGACAAGAATTTGTTGTGTGCGAGGATGTAATAGTTATTATTACCTCGGTTGTGATCTTTCAGTGTTTAGGTATGTCTGTACCAGTTTGGCGCCGATTCTGTTGTTCACAAACTAAACTAATTTTAAGCTATGTGCATCTTTTTCTTTTCATTTCGTTAAGAAAAGGATAGAAGAAAACATTTTAATTTAATCGTGTCAAATTCAGATACACCATAGACATTTTAGACGCGATTACAAACATGGCGACTAAAAATACGCCAGTTTACGAGAGGAGCGCACTAATTTGACAGGTCTAAACTGACATTTTATCTTCCGTCCTTTTCTTAACGAAATGGAAAGAAAAAGATGCAAATAACTTAAAATTAGTTTAGTTTGTCAACAACAGAATCGGCGCCAAATGTTTACAAATTATATGGTGTAGCATGAGTGTAGTGTTCTGTAAAAAAGACAAGACAGCTGAACATAGAACCTCTTCCTTTTTTAAGTTTGTTTAAAAAGTATAGACTTACAAGAAACAAATTGTTAATTTTCTTGAAAATTTTTGTACCTAATATGTACTAAAGAAAATGCAATAAACAGCGTATCAGTGTATGTCAACTATCTGTATTAGCTATACTTACCTTACACTTTTACAAAAAGTTTAACCTACTTGAATAACTAACCTAACCATTTTATTATTAATATATATTATACATTATTTTTTTTATAAAATTATAAACTAGCGCTTGATCGCAATCCCGCCTTATGGTAAGCAGTGACGCAATCGTTGATGTTAAAGCGCACTAGTTTATTAAGACCCTATTCACTCTAGCCTTAGAAACACCGCCAGCTGGCAAATTGTTCCAGTCCCTCGATGTACGCGGTATAAAGGCGAAACGCTTCGTCCGGATCGATATTGATTGATTGTTGGTGAACATAATTTTCTTACAGTTTTCCAAGTGATGATGAAATTCGAGAATAATGGGCTGAAGTTATTCCATTTGACCAAACAACTAAAACAAGGTTTTATACACTTGCAGTATGAGGGTTGACAATTTTTTTGTCTTTCAAAGTGAGTTGTATTTGTTACGTATGTAACACTTTGTATAAATAAATGTGTTGATTTCTTGAACATGGCTTTTTGTTATTTTTTTATTATATTACGCAGCGTAGCGCGCCGCATCGTTCACTTATCACAGCGGTGCGTGCGTGACTACTAGCTAGACTGCTAAAGGACATTTCGAGTGAATAGACTCTTAATGAGTGAATAGGCTCTTAATAAACTAGTGCGCTTTACCATCAACGATTGCGTTACTGCTTACCATCAGGAGGGATTGCGGTCAAGCGCTGGATTAAAAATTAATAAAAAAAAAAAAGGACCGAGAGGGCACCCGAATTGAGGCGCGTGGGTACGAGGGTCAAACTGAAAGTTCTTAGAACTGGCCACTTATAAACAATATAATAAAAAAAATATTCTAAAATTTGAAAATAGAACTCTTTGGCAATATTACTGAGTATATATTTCATTCATTTGTCATTAGTTATACGATTTGGCGGCAAATTGAAAATTGTCTGTGTCACGTCAACATGAATTTAACACGAGAAAATTTTCATGCAATTATTTTTTATGACTTTCGATGTCATTTAAGTCAACAAGAAAGTTATGATAGACTAGGATTGGCCTTTCACGACGAAGCCCCATCTCGTGTGACTGTTTACAACTGGTTTAATGAGTTTAAACGTGGTCGCACTAATCTCACTGATGATTTACGTGAGGGACGGCCTTCTACGGCGACGACGGAAGATAACATCTGTGTTGTGAGGCGTATGATAGAGACTGACAAAAGAGTGACCTATCAGCAGATTGGGACAAGCTTAGGCATCGGTATGAGTCAAGTGCACAAAATCCTCCACGAACATTTAGCGGTCAAGAAGCTTTGCGCCCGGTGGATACCTCATAATTTGACTGAGGCTCAAATACTCCATCGTGTGGATTGGTGCCGTAAAATGATTGAAAGATTCAACGGAGGTGACTCAAATGCTGTGTTCGACATACTAACAGGTGACGAAAGCTGGATTTACTGTTATGATCCAGACAATCTGCTCAGTGGGTGTTTCCTTTCGAGGAGTTGCCAACCAAAGTGAAGAGAGATCGAAGTGCGGGAAAAAAAATGGTGGCCTCGTTCTTTGGAAGGATAGGTCATTTCGCAACAATTGTGTTAGAGAATCAAAAAACAGTTTCTGCAGAATGGTACACTGCCAATTGTTTGCCACTTGTCTTGGAAAAAGTTCGAGAGAAACGACCTCGCAGTAGGATCCTCCCCCCGACAACGCCTCGTCGCACACCGCCAAGCGAACGATCGACTATTTGGCGACATCAAACGTTGAATTACTGGGTCACCCGCCGTATAGTCCCGACCTCGCGCCTTGTGATTTTTATTTATTTTCAAAAATTAAAGAAAAACTTAAAGGAAAGCGGTTTATGAATGCTGAAGAATACGGTGGCTGCGTATCGCGATGCCATTGAAGAGACCCCTAAGGACGAGTGGGCAAAGTGCTTTTCCCAGTGGTTCCATCGCACGCGTGAATGGACAGTATTTTGAAAAGATATAATACAACTAATAACTGGCTAATGTTATCAGTTTTTGATTTTCTAAGAACTTTCAGTTTAACCCTCGTATGACTTGCGTTCCAAGCGTTTCTATTAAGTCAACGTACTGAAGACCTTATTCACTAAATTCATTTTGCATTTTATATATATCAATATTGCCTTTTACAGCATGTAATTTAATAAGTATTTTCGAAGATATTACAGAGACATAGAGGCTGCGGCGCGCAGGGTCAACGCGAGCCTGTAACTGTCCCTATGTATGTTTAGATCTTTAAAACTAAGTAACGGGATGCGCTTTTCTTTAATAGATAGAGTTATTCAAGATCAAGTTATATATATACCTAATATAATACATTTATTCGAGCGAAGCCGGGTCGGGTAGCTAGTATACAATATAAATATAGTTCATGTTGTACACTTTGGTTACTCGAATGAAACGAAGTACCTCAGAGCAAGACAGAAGACTTTTCTTAAGATTAGCATTATATTACTTGCCGGTAACGAAACCATAGCGAGATGTAACTCGATCCCAACACCATCTATTGAGCCGTCCGGTACTATCGTTTATGAAATATTGATTTCTGTTATTGGATAGCGTGGGGATCGAGTACACTTTTTTTTACCACTACTTCTACATTTAACATTCCGCCCACCAAAAGTAACATTTTCCTTATCGTACCGCCCACCATGAATAAACTCAGAAACAACAAGAACAATGGACTGTATGATAATTTATGACAAATGCTAAGCAGTGGACAGTCTCTTTACATCAAATTGCAATATAGTGGACATATATGGCTTCGATCAAAACATAAAAACTACAAAAAAAATTATCGTTTCACAAAGTACTTAAAATAACAACATACAAGTAAAACATTTTCATGACCATGGATTTCGTGTGAACTACATTAAAGATATAACGTAATAATAAGTGGATGATGCACAAGGTATAACACATTTTTAAAATTATAAATAAGACATAGGCATACTATAAGAACATACATTAAAACCACAACACAACCTTAGCACAAAATATAAGTTTGCAATTTCAAAATTTCTATTTTAACATAAATTGACTTATTCCGTAGCAGGAAGAAAACACAATTTTGAAATTGGACGTTTAATCGTAGTGCCTTTGCAACGAATAGCAGCCTTTGCAGCGTGTCAAGTTATCTTTACCAGGATGCAGCTGCATAATTCTACCATATAACCACTTGGCTGGAGGTAAGTTATCCTCTTTTATTGGAACTATATCACCTATCATACAGTCAGGGTTACGAATATTCCATTTATGCCTTTGGAAGAAATTTGTCATATATTCCTGTTTCCATCTACGCCAGAAGTGCTGCACCATACGTTGTACTAATTGCCATCTGCGTATGGTACTAACAGTGGCATTTTCAAAGTTGTAGTCAGGGGCCACTACTAATGGATGACCCACCATGAAATGTCCAGGAGTTAGTGGAACAGGGTCCTCTGGATCACTACTACCCTGAGACAAGGGCCTTGAATTTAGGCACGCCTCAATTTGAGAAAGGACTGTGGACAGCTCCTCGAGCGTCAAAGTACAGTCACCTATAATGCACTTCAGATGGTGCTTTACACTTTTCACCCCTGCTTCCCACAGTCCACCAAAATTCGGAGCGTGGGGAGGGATAAAGTGCCATTCGGTCCGAGAGTTTGGATGATCATTTAACCAGGCCACAACCACAGATGAATCGGTCCAAGCATGTATATTAAATTTCCTTTGGAATGTTCATCACTTCAGCTACTTCGATCAATAATTTGGCTACTAAAACAGAACCACATAATTCCAGCCGTGGAATGGATATTTGCTTAAAAGGAGCTACCTTTGTTTTCGCGGTTATGATGTGCGAGTGTATTTGCGCACTGGCATTGACAATGCTACAGTACACTACAGCCGCATAAGCTGTATTTGATGCATCGCTAAAACCATGTAGCTCTATAACAACAACCTCTTTCCCTTTGCCCATCCATCTGGGAATATGAAAATCCAGCAGTTTCTCTAATTCTGATCTGTAATATCTCCACTCTTGTGAGAGATCTGGTGGCAGTTCATCGTCCCAGCCTATACCACAAATCCACAGCTTTTGTATGAAAACCTTTGAGGTTATAATGCACGGCGCTATCCATCCTAATGGATCATAAAGCCGTGATATTTCGGATATGACCGTTATTTTTGTTTCAGATGCAGCCGGAGGTGACATCTTTACAGAATAATCAAATTAATCCGTGTTCAGGTTCCAGGTAAGTCCCAAAATCTTAGTTACTTTCAAGTCTCTTCCAGAACTTTCCTTTAAGGTTTCCAATAAGGACATTCTATTGCTTGTCCACTTTTGCGATTGAGACCCCCCTTTCTCTAATAGGCTATTCATTTGATTATAAATTCTTTTTACTTCTGTTTCAGATTGGCACTCAGTCATCAGATCATCCATATAGAAGTCTGACGTCACTCTTTCAGCAGCCAATGGATACATACTGCCGTCATCGCATGCAACTTGGTGGAACGACTTGACAGCCAAGTAAGGGGCGCATGCCGTGCCAAAGGTGACAGTCAGGAGTCGGAAGTCCTCTATCTCCTTGTCAGGATCCTCTCTCCAGACAATTCTTTGGAAATCCGCATCCGATCGAGCTACTTTGATTTGGCGATACATTTTTATTATGTCTGCTGCCAGACAAATTGGATGTTGTCACCATCTCATGACAATATGTCTTAAATCAGCCTGAAGAGTGGGTCCTACCATTAAGGTGTCATTTAAGGAAACTCCGTTTGTCCCCTTACATTACACGTCATAAACCACTTTTACTTTAGTGGTCAGTTTACCTATCTTGTCTTACCACTGCGTGGTGGGGTAAATAAACTGCATCACTTTTATTTCTTTCAGCCTCGTCGATAATTTTCTCCATATGGCCCAGCAATAAATACTCTTTTATCACATCAGTATACTGTTGTTTTAATTCATGATCCCTACCCAACTTCCTTTTTAAACCTAGCAATCTTTTTACCGCTATATTTTTAGAATGACCGTATTTACAACGTGGATCTTCTGAACGAAAAGGTAATTTTACGACATGACGCCCACTTTCTTCTCTTTCCGTCGATTCTGCGTAAAACTCTTCGCAGGCCTGTTCTTCAGGCCGAAGCCTTTTCGTTAGAGTAGGTTCAGAGTCTAGTTCCCATAAACGTTTTAACATCTAGTTCTATTCAATTTGAGTGTGCATCGCGATCACAGTATTATGGGAGCTTAGCAACTTATTTGCCTTACTAATATGGCCTGACACAATCCAACCTAAATGCGTGTCTTGTGCGACCGGAGAGCCTGCTGGGCTCTTGATCAAACCTTCCTTTAAAATACGACAATATGTTTCAGCTCATAATAAAATGTCGATCTTATTAGGACAGTTGAACTTTGGATCTGCCAGACGTATACTGTAGATTTCTGGCCAATCCTCAAGTTCAAAATCTGTGTCTGGCATAACTGAGGTCAGTGAGCTTAGTACATGCGCAGTAACCTTCATGGTAAAAGAGCAAAGATTGTATATTAATATTCACCACATGTTTGGAAACGATGTTGCTATTACAACCTCCTATACCTGCAATAGTAGTCTTTGAAACTACTCTCTTTAAACCATGTACAAATTAAGACATGATATGACCATGTACAATATGGTTACTCGAATGAAACGAAGTACCTCAGAGCGAGACAGAAGACTTTTGTTAAGATTAGCATTATATTACTTGCCGGTAACGAAACCATAGCGAGATGTAACTCGATCCCAATGCCATCTATCGAGCCGTCCGGTACTATCGCTTATGAAATATTGATTTCTGTTATTGGATAGCGTGGGGATCGAGTACACTTTTTTACCACTACTTCTACATTTAACACATGTTTTATTTTGTAGCTACCTCTTATTGTTATTAGATTTTTACTCAAAACAATTTTGAAGTTTATTAAATGTCCCAATTTTCTTATGAACTGTGTACACCCTACTAGAAAGGGACACAGAGGTCCTTCGTGCGTTTCTCTTTCTAGGAACGCCTTTGCCGGCTCGTCAGCATTCTAGGTATATATGGAACTTCTTTGAAAAAACACAAGTTGCGTGTGTATAAATCATAGACTACAGAGGACACTAAGAGTGTTGCCACTGTAGCCAACCAATAGACGTAGTTAAACATAGACGTGCCATACCTACCAAAAAACGTGCATACCTACCAAAAAACGTGCATACCTACCAAAAACGTGCATACCTACCAAAAACGTGCATACCTACACTTTACTGAGAGGATAAAATGGCCGCTTAAAGAGCTGCCCGTGTGGCAGCTCCAAGAATATTAAAAAAACATTGGATGTTACACCTAGAAGAAATAACTGAAGCCAAGGTTATTCACCTTTGTTATGTTTTCCATCACACTTACACTTAAATTAAAAGTTGCCAAAATAACCAATGAAGTTTTCCTAGTTACCTGATCATAAATATACGACAAAAACAGAGTAACTCTCTTTTTTTAATATATTGTGAAAACTCGATACTGGTCTTAACGGTCCTAATATTTTAATAGCTATTCATAAAATATGCATGATATTGTACAGCTTGCCAAAAAAAAGAGTGTGGAATAATTGAGGTCACTAGTATCGCACCTGTGGCAACCCAGAATACTTAGGGTCAACATGTTTTGAAACTTGTTATTTTTGGAGATGTGATCCCAATCTTAAGTGGGTGGTTCAATCCCTCAGACACATCAATAGCCAGTATTGACAATATTCATAGGGGAAACCCCGAAGCCCTGTAAGAAGGCTGTGTAATAAGTACCCACATACAGATAATCATGCCCCCGAGGGCAATCTAACAGTGGGATTGTTAGGAATTGACAAATATTACAGGATAATGAATGAACACGTTTTGTTTGAAGTTTTATTTTAATACATAACTAATCAGACAAATTGAAAACACTTTCATTTAAATATTAAATTCCAGAAAAGCTCACATTTTGGCTTAAGCTTCCTGCATCTTCAGAATCACTGGAATATTCTGATTGTGAAAAATCACTGCTACTGTCATCTCTTAAATTTATTATAAGTTTTTCCACCAGTTCATACATAATCGCACCTCTGTCAAAATATTCTTATATCTATAAACCCAGAGTGTAATATCTTTCTGAGATGTTTACGGCTTCCATCATAACCCAAGTCCTCTCTAACTACCGGCGGTAAATTTCTCAGTGTAGGTATGTACCTGAAACATTGTATTTTGTATTAAATCTGCTTTTTTTAAATCATGAAATCTGGAACAGTGTAAAAGAAATGAACTTTTTGTCTTGCACAAAAGCCTTGGCTTGCTAAACGTATCGCACATAAATCGAAATTATCTAAATCTTTCTTCGGACGACCTTTGCGTTGTTTTCCCGGTGGTGAAAAAACGCCATTATTGTTTTCACCTTCCTGAACAATTTTTCTTATAGTATTGACAGATTTACCTAAAACAAAAAAACATAATAACAACACTGTTATTAATTCCATTTTCATAATCTTCAAGTATCTATATTGGAGGATAGCGTATACGAGACTTGTTAAACTACAAAACATAACCTCAATTTTCAATTTCTATAAACAAGACTAAAAGTTACATAAATCTGGATAACCACAAAACTATGCATTGAATACATTTACAAAAACTTATTTAATGTATAATTACTTATTTAAAGTACACAAATACCTGTCATATCGGCAGTTCTTTGATAAACATTCTCGATTATCGATAAAACTTGTTCCGCTTGAGATTCGGATAAACACCGCATATAGACGTGGTAAATCACTGTTCTGCCACTACTATGAATAGGTCTATTTATTTTAAATGGACAATTATGCAATGATAATTTATAGTTTTTGGAAATTATAAAAAGATTGTTATGGTAAACGCACTGTTGACACAGAATGTACTAGCAATTGACAAGTGAGCAATGTTGCCTCAATTATCCATTTTTAGTTTCAACTGTCACCGCGTCAGACTCTTTTTTGCAAAGCTGTAAAGTAGTTTTTTATTATAATTATATTTGAGGTGTTTAAAGTTTACCCACATGTAGCATCGGGTTCAAAGCTTGTAACACTGTTGGAAGGTTATTAACAAAAATGGCTACTCTAACAATCGCTTTCAAAGAGTATAATAATACTATGGAAAAAGAGAGCCCTCTCGTGACGTTTTTATGCAACCAATTTTGAAGCGCCATCTAGAGTTCTTAACCAGAGTTATAGGTATGCTATATATACGTAATTACGTATAGTTTCATTCCCAATTACAAGTTATTATGTTTAATTTTCTTGTTGTTATGCTTTTTGCAAACATTTGCAAAACATTACAATAAGAAAATTAAACAAAATAACTTGTTAATGGGCATCGGCTCTTGTAGAATCAAATTTTTTTACGCGAAGGCAAATAAAATGAAAAAGTGGCCATCTTGTGAATAAGGTTGCCAACCAATTAACCATACATCCTACTTTATTTTTGGTAGGTAATTATACTTTTTTACAAGTAAAGTATGCAAAAATACTTTATTTTTAATCTTTACTGTGATGCGTAAAACAAAATACTCATTATGGGTACTTAACGATTTGTTATTGCTGAACGAAATGTTTAAAACGGATAATGGAAATAATTTGAAATGAACAAAATATTTCTTAACTACTCTCTGTTCCTGCGATTTCAGCTTTCACTGAAAGAGTTTTTTTTTAATAAATCTAAAGTGGCGAGAAGAGAGAAATAGAGTATCAATAAATTTAATCCAAAACGAGTTGGTTATTTATTTAAAGGAGAATGGCCAAAAAAAAAAAACCCAGGCTCGGCACAAAAGTTTTATATTTCAGATTTTAGGTCTGATTTAGTAAACAAAGCTTCTGATTAGCGTCTGATTTAGTGATCATAGCTAAATTCAGCGGCTAACATATTTTATTTGCCCATAGTAGTTGCTTAGCTGGCGCTTGAAGCAAACAATGTTTTTTTAGTAAACTTATCAATACCTAATTCACATTATTTATTATGATTATTGTATTAGGTGAGTCTGGCCATAACAATAAAATAAGCAAGTGATTACATACGTGGATTTGAGTGAGCTAGCAAGATAGTGACGCTAGACGATGCAAGCGAGAGTTGTTGTGTAATATAATATTCTAATTATCTTATGTATCTTGTATTTACCATTGTAAAACTTTTGTAAATAATGTTCTATTAAATACGATACTACAATACTTTTGTTATTTTTAATATATTTATATATAAAAAGTATTACAATCATTGTTTGCTATCTAGAGTCCTTTTGTATAATAATCATATAATAATAATAATAATCATTTATTTCAGACAAACGTCCATAAATTACATAAAATAAGATAAATTAAAATTAATAACAATCAAAAAATACATTAATAATCATCAAATGTCAAAAATATATCAAAATAATCAATAAACTCAAAATCAGAAGTAAAAATAAAAATCCGAAAACAAAAAATAATCTCAAATTAAAATTTAAATAGAAATAGATAATCATTAAAAACTAAAACCACATTAAATAATAATCACAGGGGCTAGCATGCAACTACTTCTTAAAAAAGGCGAGTCCCACCGCTCGGACAACACACTCAGGAGCCCATTCGAACTGCCACGGTTACGGCGCAGAAGCGACGCACTCCGTTTTCTTATGATACCGTGGAAATCCTCGGTTCTAGCCTCGGCAAACATCGATGACGCGCTACAAAACCGTGGCAGCCCCAATAGAATCCTAAACGCGCTGTTGTACTGGACACGCAGAGCGTTGTACGCCCCCTGAGTGAAGTTGGTCCACAGGCTACACGTGTAGAAGGTCTGGCAGTATGCCTTAAATAGGGTTACCTTCACCTGTGTAGAACAACGCGCAAACCTGCGAGCCAACATGTTGCAGCGGACCGACAACGCCCTACGCTCCCTCTCAATATCCGCAACATCAGATAAATCCTCAGTGACCCAGTGACCCAGATACTTGAACCGATCCACCTTGGTCAACAGTGACCCACAAAGAGTGACCGGAGGCATAGTTGAGTAGCTTTTAGCCCCCGCTTTAAAGACCATGTATACACTCTTCCTCGAATTATATCTAAGTCCATGGGCCTCCGTGTAGGATTCACAAACGCTCAAAAGTTTACGAAGTGCAGAGAGCGAGGGACTCAGCAGCACCATGTCATCCGCGTAACTGATGTTGTTTTATGTCGGTCGGTCAGACTCTTGCTCAATAAAAATCACCTACCGCTATTTCATGCCACATCTCCACCGGGGTACGAGAACGATTCTTCCGCTACCCCTGATAAGTGCTGGTACGCCATTGTACTTTTTCCCTTTTACTTAGACCAAAGAAAAGAGGAATGGACTGTGAGTAAGAGCTGATTGAATGCAAAGGAGCGAATGATTACATGGTGGTTAATATGTGAACATAAAAAAGACAAACATTTTGCGAGACCAAGTAACAATAGTGAGGGCAGCCATCAGGCAGTATGAGAACAATGTGCTGCATGATTATTTACACAATTTTAATGCTACGTTAGCAATGTATAACGCCTGATTCTTTGAAACCCAATACCCAGTACCTACCACAATGCCGCAGACGAATTTGGTGACGAATTAATAACTTTCCAAATAAATAGTTCTTGGGAATCGATGGTTTGTGGAAATCCTTTTTTCTTTCGTCAACAGTCATTGTCATAAGGTTCATTTGTTAGAGCTATGAGTTTTCTGTCATTTTAGAGAAAACTATATTGGCAATATTGTACTCTTCGTTGTATAATTGTTTTTATATGGAAAATTGCCTTAAAACTGAAACAGATCTATCACAGCGTAGGTCAACGTCATTTTAACTAATTGAGTCCAGAAAACGCAGTGGAGAGTGAAACTCAATGATAAGGCTCCCGGTAGTGAGGGACTATTATCTTGTCGGGTTGCACCACCGAGGCGCTCGGAGAGATCTGAATAGTACGATCAAGTTGGATTGATTACCGACCACAATACTGATAAAGATGATGAGCCGCACTGGCCGGATCCTATCCGGCACGGCAGCCGCGATGCCGGCTGTTAACTTGACAGCGATGCAGACGGCACCAATATGCATCACAAGTACCAACAAGAAAACCCTTTGCTTAGAAACCTTAAACCCCAATATTATTCAATTGCAATACGCCGTACGCGGGCCGCTTGTCATTCGTGCCGCTGAATTAAAAAACGAGCTTCAAAAGGTACTATTCCATATTTATGCCGGTTTAGAGAACGTTAATTAAAACTACCTATAGGTAAGCTTTCACACGTTTAAAGCATGATAACTGGAACCAAGTAGAAGTAGACACTTTTAACGGTTTAGAGCCCTAGCCACACGCCACCGCACCGAAATAGTTTTATCATTTATGGCGGCAGTGACACACGGGTGGTCCGTTGTCGTAATGCGACACTAAGTCCAGTAGTAGTGTATTCATGACATTTACGGTGAAAAGGTTAATACAAGCTTACCTTACTTTTTCTCGGTGGTAGGGCATGACATCAGCTGCCGGTAGAAGTTAGCACCCACCAGACAAAGTCTTGCCGCCAAGCGATCTGTCGTATTCCGGCATGATGTCTGGTGAAGCCGTACGGAGGACGGGTCTGAGCTTTGTGTTGATGTACCAAATGTTGTTGTGTCGGGAGTTTGGTCGTGGAGGGTCTTCAGATCAATCTCCCTCTGGCGCAGCATCGTTGGTCGTATTGTTGGGTTTAACATTGCATCACCTCGCTCAACTACCGTCTTCCTACTTATTCACTCAGTTTTTGTTTTGAGTTAACAGGATCGTAATGAACTAACGCTTTTTACCATCAACGATTGCATCAGTGCTTACCCTTAATTTAATCCTGAAAAGGGTTTTAAGGAAGTAGGTATACAATATGTAAAGAAAATCCTGTCCGATCTGTGAAGGTTTGTTAGGTATCGATAACTGATTCTACTAATGCCTACAAAGCAGGCCAAAACTTAAAAAAAAAATCCCTAAAAAAATAAATATTACAGTAGAATCCCGATTATCCGGATCAATTGAAACCAGGGGTATTCCGTATAATCGAAAATCCGGATAATCGATTTCAAAGCAAATCAAACAATATTAAAACTTTAATATATTTTTTAATATGTAACGGATTTTACATGTGTCATTTAGAAAATACGATATATAAAAAACGAGCTTAACGATAGATAATGAATTACATAATATCTTTATGTAATTTAGAATTTTGATTGGAAATAACTTGTTATTAATCTTTGACGTAATGAATCACATCTTTTCATTGCGGCCAAGTCCCTGATGCGCTTCAGTTGTAGCAACTGTATAGGATCCGATTCGTCCTGTCTTTCAAGCCACTTAAAAGCCACATCTAGAGCTTCAAAAGCTTCTGCGTGAGATGGTACTTGACATTCTTCTCCAGTTTCAGTTTCTTCTTCATCTTCTCTCTCGTTACTGTTCAAATCCTCAATGATTTCTTTATCAGTTAAGATTTGGAATCCAGGGTCTTCACCATCGCAGTTCAGCCACTCCTTAATGCTCTCTTCATCGCACCCTTCACCAATGCTAAGAATTTTCATTGCTTCTGTTATTTCTTTAAAATCGTCATACAGATCAATTGAAGAATTAGATAGAGTTAATTTTAATAATTTATTCCACGCCCTTTTTAATGTTTGCGATTCCACAGAGTTCCACGCTTCTACTAGCATATAACAACAATCTTTTAATCAATCTTAGAATTAAAAAGACACAAAATAGAAATTCCGGAGATTAGGGTGCGAAACCAGCCACTAAAAACTAATTTTCGCCACTAAAAGGGGGGCCTAAACCACCAGTTTTAGTGGAAAATCCACCAAGTTGGCAACACTGACCAATACTATCCCCCAAACAAATGAAGAAACTTGTCGTAACATGTCGCGTTACACCGTCAAAATATTTTTAATTGATAAGTAGAGGGACGACTGAGTCCGGATAATCGGATGTCCGGATAATCGATGTTCGGATAATCGGGATTCTACTGTATTTCGTGAAAGGAGGTAACTTAATACATGTGCAGTAGGCAAAACAAGCGCGGGCGAAGGGAAGCAGGGCACGTGGCAAGTTGTCGGATAATAATAACTTCAAAATGGTGTAGTCACTTTTTTAAAACTTCCCAAATTTTGGGGAAGTTGGAATTAATTCTCGGAAAAAAATATTATTTCATAATTCATTAGTATTGTTACTATGATAATTAGGTAAAATATTTTATTAGGTCCTGTATGTCGGTATAGGTAATAATAAAAACGTGTTTATAATATATATCTACACTTCATGATCATCTCAGCAACCGTGGGTGCAACCGGGATTAAACCCGGTTGCACCCGCGGCTTTCGCGTTGGAGCCGGGGTCCGCTTTCCTGCTCAATCTCCTCCATTTCGCGTGATCTTTAGTGTCCTGTGGTGTCAGATTGTTGGCACGCATGTCATCTGTTACAACGTCAAGCCAGCACTTCTTTGGTCTACCCCGCTTGTTCCGGCCCGGCGGAGGCGCCATGGCAAGACATTTGTTACCCACGTAACTTGCCGGTTGTCGTAAGACGTGACCGTACCAGTGTACGCGACCCTCCTGCAGTTTGTCTGCTATGTTACAGACACGGACACTGCCACGGATACGGGAGTTCCTTATGCAGTCTTTCAGCGTAACTCCACACATCCACAGCAGCATATTCATCTCCGTGACACGCAGCTTCTGCTTGTGTCGCTCAAGCACAGGCCACGCCTCACTGCCATACAGGAAAACAGGTCTAATGATGGTCTTATAGACCTGCCCCTTAAGCTTAACCGGCATTTGGGGGTCACAAATGAAACCTGTCACCTCACGCCATTTTGCCCAACCTGCCGAAATACGTGCCCTGACGTTGCAATCAATGTCGCCGGATGCGTGAAGCCAAGTATTTAAACTGGTCTGTGCACTCGACTATGTCTCCGCCTATGCGCGATAATGCTTCTCAGAAATTTATGCCCTCCCAACATGTGTAATGGCACGAGACTTCTTATAAAGGAGTTAAAAGATAATTTAATAGTAGCGAAAATTATCACCGGCCCTGCAGCTGGTGAATTAGCTCATATACCAAGTATACCAATACCGTAATACCCACGATTCCTACTGATTTGCAATTTTACCCTTCAAAAGGCTAAAATTTCCAGTAAGTATTTCTTTCGCTCTAACTATAAACAAATCCCAGGGCTAAACATTCAAATTAGTAGGAATTGATTTACGAAAAGAATGTTTTACGCATGTTCAACTTTACGTTGCCTTATCATTGGTTGGGGCTCACGATCATCAGTATATTTTGTTACCTGAAAATAATTTTACGTCAAATGTTGTTTATAGACAAGCTCTACAATAATCGCTGTAGTTATCTATTCTAAAACAACGGGTTGCAATCCGGGACTGGCGGAAGTGAAAACTTAGAATTAATTGCATTTCAATATTTTCATCATTAACAACTTTGACATCCTCATAAAGACAATCTATGCAGTCATTAGATCGATCGGTCGATGTTAGAGTCGGTGTCTGTGAATTGACTTGGGAATAATTTTGCTGACCGTGTCTTTCCTAGGTAGGCGTTTTGTAGCGGTAACCGACATCCACGCGGGCGGAGCTGCGGGCGACCGCTATGTAGTATAAAACAAAGTCGCTTTCTCTGTCCCTATATCCCTATGTAAGCTTAAATCTTTAAAACTACGCAACGGATTTTGATGCGATTTTTTTTAAATAGATAGATTGATTCAAGAGGAAGGTTTATATGTATAATACATGCATGCACCCGTGCGAAGCCGGGGCGAGTCGCTAATATTATATACATATGTACGCACATTGTTTTTGTTCGCCAGGGAGTCAAGAAGCCTTTCACGGATATTATATTTGCAAACATCGGAGATGGGCAAGCCATGGGGGCAAAGCCTATCACCTTCATAAGACAAGTATGTATGTTTCGCACTAACAGTTTACAATTTGCAGTTACTTAGTTAGTAGATATAGTTTAACAGGTAACTATTTTTAGTTTATCTTGAAAAATACCAGAGTACCTATAGAATTTTTACATTTATGTAATCCTAAATTACAATCCCACTAAAAACATTTTGTAAAACCTAGCCAAGTCTCGATGGCGCTGCTTGTTTATCTCTAAAAAGTAATGAAATCTAGACAAAGTCGTGCCAAGTCTAAGGTTCCTTACTGCGATTTTTTATAATTATAGTTAATGTTGTGTGACTTGGCCGTTTACGAGTACATAAGGGTACAAAACCAGGTCCTCCATGACACTATTGCACCAATCTGTCGCCAAAACTGCTATCCATTGACGATGGAAAATTGGCACTTGGAAAACGTTGATATATTAACCAAGCTTGATAAAGCTGCCTATTGCAATAAAAACTTACGTACAGGCGGTCCTGAAAAAAAACAGTACAAAAAATTATTTCAAGTACAGACGGGCTTCTAATCATTGATAGCAGTCCGTCTGTACGTATAAAATAGACATTTTATGTTGGATTGTTGGTCCAATTGTCGCTCCAAAAAGAAGAGAGCAGAAGTCAGAAGTCAGCATAGTCAATGCTGAATGCATGTGTTGCATAATCAACAACAGCCTAAAATAATACACTAGCGTCCAATTACCAATACCAGTAATGGCCATTATCTCGCTTAACAAACATATCAATTTTTTTTTTATAAATTTACAACAGATAAAATACTAAGAATTATGAAGGTGGCAGCCGAAGGACATAAAAAAAAACCGAAATTGCTTGAATAATGATTTAATTATTCGAAAATTACAATATTAACTTAGGCTAAATTTTATGTCTAAACTTGGACGATGCTAGTACCGAAGTGTAGAAATTTTATTATTGATTTATTAATTACAATTTAATAATCGATTGCAAAATTTAGTAAAATAGTAAAATACTACAATAATAAAAAATCGCTGTAAGGAACCTTAGACTTGGCACGACTCTGTCTATATTTCATTACTTTTTAGAGACAAACAAGCAGCTCCATTGTGACTTGGCTGGTTTTTACAGAATGTTTTTGGTGGGATTTCATTTATTTTTGTGAAAACGTACACATATTGATTTATTTTATTGATCATCATCATCATCAACCTTTTAATAGTCCCACTGCTGGGCACAGGTCTCCTCTCATACAGAGAAGGATATTATTAATATTATATTTATTTATTTTATTAAATTTTCTTACTTGACACAGTATTTCTTTCTAAGGAGAGGAATTTGCCCAGCAGCGGGATGCTATAGGCTAGATTAAATTAGATGTGTTCCACTACGCTGGATTTTTGCAAAGACAGTCGATTTTTATGTACCAATAGTAGAAGGGAGTGTTACCATATCACTAATACTAGTTGGCTTTATAAGAAAGCTCAAGGTCACTCAAACGGAAATGGAGAGAGCTATGCTTGAGGATCAAATTAGAAATGAGGAGATCCGCAGAAGAACGAGAGTAACCGACATAGCCCGAAGAATTGCAATACTTAAGTGGCAGTGGGCCGGGCACATTGCCCGTAGGACCGATGTCCGATGGGGCCGACGAGTTCTCGGGTGGCGACCACGCACCGGAAGGCGCAGCGTGGGTAGGCCCACGACAAGGTAGTCTGACGACCCGGTGAAGGTCGCGGGAAACCGTTGGATGCGGGAGGCGCAGGATCGGTCGTCATGGAAATCTTTGGGGAAGGCCTATGTCCAGCAATGGACGTCTTTCGGCTAAATTGATGATGATGATGACGAGTAGAAGGGGGTATTACCATATCTTTAATACAGCTGAGACCAGCTGAAGGTGCTTCATCAGATAATTAAGACATTCGTTTTTTGACATCAAATGAAGCGGCCCACCAAGTTGAATATCTTTCGTAAAGGCAGTACGTCAATCTCTAATAGAGCATGGGCAATGAGTCTGGGCATGCTAGCGAGTATATCCCGGATACTTGCTTGTGGAATACGTTCCCACTTTACAGTAATCACATTCTTCAGCTCTCTGATGGTCTGCGGAGCCGGTTGTACTGATCTCACACGCCGTTTCTGAGCGTCCAGACTGCTCAATGGGATTGAGGTTCAGACTTCGAGCTGCCCAATACAAACGACTAATCAACCTCTTCCACATACGATTCAACATCGCGAGATCGGTGGGCGCGAGCATTGTCGTCCATAAAAATTGAGTATTACCTAGAGCGGATAATGCAGGTTGTGCATAAGAAATCAAAAAAATCAAAATCAAAGCATTTATTTCAAATAAACCAGTTACAGGCACTTTAAGGAATTAGAACTTCCGTTATGTATCGATGCCCAGGCAGTATTTTCAGTGAAGACTAACTCTGTACGATCCACTGAATTTATTTCTGCCCAAAACGTAACAAAGCCCCCTAGGTGTGATTTCTTCGAAACATGCCTCTGCAAAGCATTCCTTATCTTCTTAGCACTCGCCGACGTCGATCTTCACCGAACAAAGACATCCTGGCTTCATCAGAGAACAAAACCCTATTCCAATCTTCTGAACTTCTTGAACTCGGTGCTCATGGAGTAATTTGGGGCCACGGGCCTGGTGATGACTGCGTATTTTGGCAACCAGAAGCCTCCTCCTGGCCGTCCACAGACTAATATGTACATATCTTACTTGTTGAAGATTTGCGATTTCTCAATGCGCAACTCACAAGAAAACGATCATCCCGTGGATGGGTACATGGTTTTCTTCCAGAACTAGGCCTTCTCTCGACGAAACCAGTCTCCTGATATCGCTGCCAGGTCCTTTGGACCGCCGACCGACTATCATTTAGCCTCCTAGCCACAAAGCATTAGCTGCAACCCTCTTCAAGCAGCGCGATAATTTTGGTAGCTTTTACCACTTTATCCACCATTTTGATACAGCCAAATAGCAATAAATAAAGCTTTGACAGTCAGGGATATGAAATTAATCGATAAAAATTGAATAATGGTTATGAAAGTCGTTAAAAACACGTAGGATAAAAAGGGGTTTTCTGTAAAAATTAACATCATATGAAAATTTGCATTTAAAACTTACTCTTTTAAATACCACGCCATTTTTAAAACCGGCCAGTAACCTTTTTTGTATTATATCTTTTTAAAGATGAATGAAAATCAAAACCGCCCGTTTTTTTGCAAATGAGTGTATCATAAAATTGGCGTCGCCCGCGTCGCGGTCGTAAAGAACTATTTTGTATTTTATAATTCTACATCTTACAGAAAAATATATCATTTCAAAATAGGTCATTTCAGAGTGAAAATTAATTGCAAGAATCATTAACTTGTGAAATGTGTAGAACTGTGTTCGCGCCCTGCAATATGCATGCTCTTTTTGAAAATCTCTAAATAATTGCTATCAAAAGATGTGACGCACGCACACAAAACAAAGACACCGTCCCGAAGACTGCCGAACTAAAACGACGTTAAACAATGCACGACTTTCAACACCGCACCGCTGTGCCGGTCGGAGTGGGGGTGTTAGGTTATTTTCGTTACGGAATTTCTGGATTCGGTCTCCACGCTCAAGCCCCGCGATAGAAGCTAAACAATAGCTTAAAAATATGTATGTGATATGCATAAAACTAGATATTAATTTACATAATATTAAATATACCTAAACATATAACCCAAAAAAATAACATTCATCTACTATAAGTGTACTTAAATAAATATATAAATACTTATATAATAAATAAATTCGCACAGTATAGAAGAAAGGTAGTGTTTTTTTTTTTTTGGGACAAAACCCGCCACACTTTTCCCAACCACTGCAACTCCTGAAAGCCAGAATCAACAGTGGCGACCGCCAGAAAAACGCCGAGCAATGAAGCTCGACGAGTCCCGGAGAAACGATTCAACTGTCTTGGGTCCCGCAACGAAATTAATCAGAAAAGAATAGCGGAGGAGTAAGAAAAAATCTATTTTTTCCACTTCCCTCCATAACAAGCAGGAGACAGAACAGAACTAGGCCAATCGGCACAAAGGGACATTATTGCAACTGGGAGAAGCCCAGATTGCCAAACACCACGGAATAAAATTTGATTAAGTTAATGGGTCCTAAGTAGGTATTAGCTGTTACAATTGATTCCAATAATAGGTATGGCAAAAGCGCCTGAACGCACGGAAATTGGTTCTAGTTTCTACAAGGTCCGTATAATAAACGACTCCGGATGTAACTTGTACACTATCCAACATAATATTGCGTTCATTCTGCCAAAGAACACACTCCCACAAGATGTGATGTGCGGACTGTTCAAATTCACAGTTCGATGTAGAACACTGACACAAAGGGGAAGGAACAAGTTTAAAAGAATACAGTTTACTTTTAAAGTTGCCATGACCTGTGAGAAATTGGGCAACGCAGTGGTCAACCTCCAGCCATGTCTTAGCCAGCCGATCGCCAACGGATGGAAAGAATAGATGGAGGTGCCGGCCCTTGATGGAATTATCCCACCTACTTTGCCATTCGGATAAGAGGTCCTCCCAGACTTCAGTCTGAGGTTTAAATAATCTAGAGATTTTATTAAAGTTGCGTGGTGTAACAAAATTAGTGTCCATGGCCTCCCCCCTCGCGGAGTAGTACATTGAAGCACGTCGCTGTACCTCAAGGTCGACTGGAAGTACACCTGCCAGTACCGGTAAGGCTTCAGTACTGACCGTTCTATACGCCTTGCATAAAAATATCAATGCCAAACGTTGGCTTTGAAGCAGTTTACGTCGTGCCGCCCCTATGCTGGCCCTATCGGCCCAAACAGGTGCACCGTAGCACATACATCCTAAGTAGGTAGCTCCATATATAATTTTTAAAGTTAGGAATGATAGACCCCAAGTTGCTTTGGATATTCTAGTTAGGGCATAAAAGTTCCTTTTAGCTTTTTCACCAACTATTTTTATATGTTCTATAAATGAAAAATTCCTTTCTAAGATCATACCAAGGTAGCATACGGATTGCTGTTTTTTAATGGGGATGTATACGCGCCCGAGTACAGCGCGCCCATCTACCGCGCATTTGTCACGGCTTATCCAACAAACAAGGTCGGCTTATACCACAAGTAAATCAATCTCTTACCACTCCACAACAATCTAAGGCACTTACCTTGGGACCCAGTGTGTTCCGTCGTGAAGTGAAGTCCGGAGAATCGACGCGCGCGCGTCGACTACAATGACGTCCGATGTCTTCATGTACACTGACTGTCCCACACGACACATTAAAGTTCCCTTAGGAGGTCACCAAAGCTCACCAGCGTATGAAACCGTTAGTTAGCAGCGTCAGTTCACGCCCGACAAACAATCGACAAATGAAACCACGTTTCCGATTCAAATTCAACTCAATTTACAGACGGCGCTGTTACGGTTATAATTCAAGTAAATACTTCAAAAGCACGGGCAACAATCGCGAACCTGTCCAAATCGCGGCCGGTGGTATTTAGTCCCGAAATTCACTCGACCGAACGCGCCACGCACGCGAGGATTTCGTCAAGATTTTAGCAACGGACCGCCGCCGGCGCGGTCCCAAAACGTTGTGTTAATGGCGGCCGCGCGTCACCATAGACAATACTAATTACGCTAGCCCGTACCGGTCGTGCATCTATCAACTCGACTAACTAACAATCGGACTCGACCGATAAACTAGCACAAACAGGGAACGTTGTTAAATTTAATAGTAGGCAATGATTTAAGATTACATTTTAGTAGAAGTTGATAGGTTTTATGTGGCGCAAACGCTAGGCGGTTACGATCACCCCACTGAGATATTAAATTTAGGCAAGTATTGGCCAAGTTCTCAAGTCCAGCTCGGGTACTCGACTGAATGAGCAGTAGGCCATCGTCCGCGTAGCCAGTAAGTGAACAGCCGCAAGGAAGCGGGATCGCGAGGAAGTCATCAAAACCCAAATTCCATAAATAAGGACCGACAACTGAACCCTGAGGACATCCCATGGTTAGTGTTTTAGTACTAGAAAAATGACCGAGCTTAAGTACCGCGGAACCGTTTATAAAGTAAGAGTAAACGAGATTATATATGTTTCTATAGCAACCGCGGGTTTTTAATTTTAACAACAGCATAGGCCACCAGGCGTTATCAAAAGCCCCAGAAATATCCAGGAAGATCCCAATTACGTACTTGTTTTCAGATTGGTTAACGGTTCTTCTGACAGAAAGCGCCGCGTCGACTGTAGATTTACCTATGGTGAAGCCATATTGATTATTATGGAATTTTGGACCGTTCGGTAGT
This sequence comes from Sesamia inferens, assembly GCA_037179545.1. Taxonomy (NCBI): domain Eukaryota; kingdom Metazoa; phylum Arthropoda; class Insecta; order Lepidoptera; family Noctuidae; genus Sesamia; species Sesamia inferens. Next base: position 29,726,301 of record CM073939.1, on the reverse strand, counting down.
AAACGTGGAACGATGAGGCGCTCAAGAAGTTTACCCAAAGATGGTAGAAGTGTGATAGGACGATATGACTTCGGATCATCCGGTGGTTTGTCACCACACTTTGGTATTATTCGTATGAAACCGCGTCGCCATTTACAAGGAAAAACGCCTTCAGCAATGCATCGGTTGTATACAGTTAAGATGGCATCACCCGCTGTTTTACACGCTTCTTTAATCATCCTATTAGATATTTTATCTTCACCTGATGATTTGTTGACCGGTCGTTTTCTAACAATATTTATAAATTCGTCATTAGATGGTACGTCTGACATTGGTGATTCAGGTGGCACAGGAGCCCACGCTCGAATCTGTTGGTGGTAGTCGCTATCGTTAGCCGGTGAATCATCAGGGATAAGTGTATTAATTAGCACTTCTGTTGTTTCCTCTATGCCTGTGGTATGCTTATCATTGACTTTAATGTTTTGAACGTATGCAAGGTCTACCGATCTGTTAGCTTTAAATTCGTGATATAAGGGAGACCACGGACCCTCCCTGTCAAGTTTATCAACGATTTTTCGCAACAAGTTACCCTTAGATTTTTCCACCGATGCTTTGTAGCGTGACTTGGCAACTCTAAAAGCATTTAAAGCGAACGTAAGAAGATCTCCAGTAATCTTTCGGCTCTTGAGTTTATTTAACTGTCTACGCGCTCTGCGATATCTTTTACGCTGTTCAACTAAATAATCACTCCACCAGTCACATCTACGAATATTGGTCATAGATCCGCGACCAATGGCAATGTCAGTACTTAGGTAAAGGTTTCTGACATAATGTCAGCACTTTCTTCGGCTGACAGCCCGTCCCGAGTGAATTCTTTGGCGTGACACGCAAAAAGCGAGCCGAAAAATTTCCAGTTCGCGCCTTTACATCTATATCTAAAATTACCGGGAATATGAGACGGACCCTGAATATAACCAGGAACAAATTCGTACACGATCAGGCGATGATCACTACAAGACGCGTCCGGTAGGACACGCCACCTATCCAAACGTACGTCTGCACTTGAAAGTGTGACGTCAATACAAGATTCGCCCATTTGGCTGCAGAAAGTAGGTGGTGCATCAGGGGTATTATGAATCGATAGGTTCATCTCAGCAATGAAATCCTCAACAGCGCAGCGTCGTTCGGTATCGGTGGCCCGAACCTTGCCATACCACAGAGACGATGACGCGTTGACATCCGCGCCAACGATAACTTTGCAGCCCGCGAGTGACCGCAAGACATGACCGAGATTATGTATATGAGGAGTAACAGGATCTGAATATTGAAAGTAACAGCTTACAACGAATACTTTAAAAGAAGCTGATGATACTTCGGCAATCGCACAGTGTGGCGTCATGAGGTCACGTAAAGACGCTACCGTAAAGTTAGAAGACCGCGCAACATAAATTCCGGCTCGTGCCTTGCAATCCAGTTGCACTACCCTGTGACGTAAACGTGAGTTTTGATATTGTTCTTGAATGAGTACAAGGTCTAAATTGTAGTCAATAATTAATTTATCTAACTCTGATGTCGCCACCTTATCGTTGTGAAGGTTTAATTGCCCTATGTTTAACCTATCCATCTTAATTAGTAATTAGTATGTAGGATAAGTTGTTCGAGTTTTAATTTATAGGTACCGCACTGTTCAGATCCGCAACGATGCTCAAAGGGCTTTTTATAACGTTTACACGCCGCGCAAACCGGGGTAAAATTTGAATCGCCCTTATGCGGGCAAACATTGGTTTCGTGAGCCTCGGAACAGACAGCGCAGGTTGGTGATTTATTAGCGCAATGCTTTTTAACATGACCGAATTGTTGACAATACGCGCAACGAACTACCTCGATATCATCAACAAAACGGCAAGTGGCCCAGTCAATAAATAATTTATCCTTGGTAGTCACAAGATGTTTACGTACCGCAGGTTCAATTTCTATACCTATCCATTTCCGACCGGTATCGGTAGAACGCCTACGGACTATTTTTGTGGATTTAATAAAATCGTCTTCTTTTATTGGCAACTCATTTTTAATGTTTTGGCGGTATATGCAAAAAATTTTTGTCTTCCATTGAGGCGGGAATGTCCTCAACTAATAGACGGGGGCGGCGACCCTTTGGTTTTTCTAAGTGGAGACCGGCAGACTTTATAGCATCTACCGATTCTAATCTTTTTAATTGGTTTTCATTTGCCACGCGTAGTACAACGCCCGATTTGGCGGTTTTTTTAATACCGACTATTTGAAACCCATCGTCACTCGGTCTAATCGCCTTCATAGTGGCGGACGATGACGCATAGTCAGCTGATCGCTCTTGGGTCGGATAGGCGACGACACAAGGCAGAGGCACTCTAGATTCAATAGCCGGGGCCACTTTAGGCAACCGCAGTTTCAAAGAATCTGCGTACGACATTTTATTGTCCTCATTAACGGTTTTAACGCCGGATTTTAATTTTGATTATTTCTAATTCGCGCTCGGTATTAGCAAGCTTTGTTTCGTTACACGAAGATTTTAAAGCTAACAAAGACACGATACTTGTAACTCGTTGAGTCATATCCATAATAGATGATTTATTCGCGACATTTATACGAGAACCGTTATCGTTAACCAGTTCGTTGATTTTGGACAGGTACACAGACGCATCCGAAACCAAATCGTAATATTTATCACTGTTACTATTGGAAATATTTAATGTAGGCGAGGACTTTTCTGGAGAATTGGGTGCTATTTGTAGGCGTTTCGACCTATCATCTACTAATTTGTCGGTCGGAGACATTTCACAAAATAGACGCTTAGCGGAGGTCTGCGTTGGCGGCGATCTAAGTGTTTTATTATTTCTACGGAAAATATCTCCACCACGATCAGGCGGGTCATCATTGTAAGTTGACATAACTAATTAATAAACAAGAAAACAAATCTAACTTAACGAAAAGAAAATAAAACTAGTGAGAAGAAAAAAAAAATTACGTTACCCTCACAAAAAAGAAAATAAATGTACTCACCGAGATTGATTGATTTACAGTAATTACAAAAACAAACACTAAAAATAAACTTACGATACCAAAACTAGACACAAATTAAACAACCTAGAAAGAAAAACACCAGCCGGAACTGACAATCGTAACACGATATTCGTAAATATAACAGGTGCGTATTAACTTCACACCACACGGCGCGGGGGCGCGAAGAAAGGTAGTGTTATGTTAACAACTGATAATGATTATATATTTGTACACAGGTGCTGTCCTGTGTCATAAACCCTGCACTGATTAAAGTAGGCGATTTCCCAGACGACGTGAAGGCAAGAGCCACCCAGTTGCTAAAAGGTTGCAATGGGTAGGTTTTCATAGATAACGCATGTCATTGAAATATATAGTATATATTATGTAAGGACCCCATTCCAACCATCCATTCTGAAGACAAAATTGACTAGTTGATTTAAGAAATATTTAATTGGTTCATGAACTGAACTGACGTCACTCAGTAAAAATCCCTAAATTACAACATTACGGATGTGCGGTGGTATGATTGTTTTGTACTTTGTAATTAGTAGGTCCAACCACGCGAATATCATGATATTCGAGGGCACTGTCGCCGTGTCGCCCTTTTCTTGGAACCAGCGTCATTCTTATTTTACTTCAGATGGTCACAAATATCTGACCGGAGTGACGTCCTATGTCAAAGTTTAGAATTTGAATAATATAAGTGATGTCACAAAGCTTATGAATCTCTTGTTATATGACCACCTAGTACACCTCCACTCAACGTCTGACTTCTAAATAAGCGACATAGTCAATTTTTAATGACCCAGTATACATAGTTCAGTTAAGTAGTCATGAACTCTCAAGGTTAACTACGAGATGAAATACTTTTTAAACTCCAGTGGCTCAGCGGGCGCGTACACGTTTTCAACCGGAATGGAGCCCATCCGCAAGCATGTGGCAGCCTACATCGAGCGCCGCGACGGACACAAGGCCAACCATAATGACATCGCCCTGACCGCCGGCGCCACCACCGGCATCAAGAACTGCTTGCATTTGTTTCGCTGCAAAGTCGGTGGCAAGGACTCAGGTCATTTAATCATTAAATCACATGATAGCCTGGGATTACCTAGCTCTCGTATCAACTACCGTGGGACACGTCGCGTACAATCGCTTTGTAAACTAGCTCAATGAAAAGTATAAAATGGGGCGTCATGGGTAGCAGCATATTATTCATGATTAAATTGATACGATCAGTTTTGACTTAAAATCATCCGGCTTAAACTAATGGCGCAACGACAAGTAGTAGTAGAGTAGGTCACTCGGGATTTTATTTCAATAGCATCCTACATTAAAATGTTGCGTCATTATAATGTAACTCTTATTTCAATGTAAGAAAGGTAGCTAACATTTTATTTTGACAAAAAATTCTACACATGCATGAAATACATATTATATTTTTTGGTCGTGTGTAGAATTTTTTACAGTTAATTATTTTTCATCTTCGACAGTTTTCCTATTCGTTCTTTTATTACATTCCTATTCGGTATTTTTATCAATTTTTGCGAAATGTGAAAACAACAATTCTAAAGCACTGAAACCAATTTTACCCCGAAAAATCGGGTGAGGCTGTGCCGGGGCACACGGCCGTTGATTTTAACGTGAAACGTCTATGTTAGCGAATCGCTTTTAAAGTAAAAGATTGAAATGAAAACAAGATTGACGGTGTTTTAAGTATTTTAATAAAAAAGAACAGGTACATAATAGAAACATAAATTACTTATTATTACGATTAATATTCGACAACAATTTTATTTAACATAGGTCTGTGATATGTGAAATAAGCAACATACGGCATAATGTCCACATTAATATTTCTGGTGAATGTACAGTCTATAGTGGTATTGCCTAATGTTGTCGATATATCAATAGATATATCGATTGTCTGTTCATTCGTTACGTCCATAAGTACAGGTATTCCAGTGGTAGAGGTACTCGCGAGGTCGGCGGCAGCAGAAAAGTTTCTCGCGGAGTTGGCGTTTTTTTCGGCAGCGGCTTTGCGACGTTCCCGAAACCGTCTCGCTCGCTCGGCGCCGGACATTGGGGTACCTGTGCGTGGCCCATAGCCCCCTCTTTGTAACGATAGCCGTGATTTATATTTCTGGCTGGCTCTTGCACGAGCTGAGGCCGACATAGCAAATGTTTATATATTTATTATCACTTTTTGGTTATTTTATTATAAATACTGTCCAAATTACACTATTTTTTGTATAAATCAATCAGTTTAAATAAACTTGACAAACACACGAAAGAATCACCGCGCTATAAAGTCGGTGTCACGAGTAACACTGAATAGAAACAAGCGAGAGCGCCGGTTTCGCAAAGTTAACGCGGTATCCCTCCCCCGCCGCCCCGCTCGACCCCTACACGAATTCAATGTCAAAACAGCGAGCTGACTATATAAGTGAAATATTCACACCACATTTTTGTTTCTAAGACTAATAGTTTTTTAATTATTAAGGTACGATGATATAGACCTTTTCGTTACGGTCCACTTTTTAAACCTGGTACCCGTATGTTTCGGCGCGATTTTAAAGACGTTTCACGTCAAAAAAAAAAAACAATTTAAACCAGAGCCCTAACTTAAAACGATCATAGCTAATTTTTCCTATTCGATTTTGTGATTTAGTAATTTTAGAAATAGTCAATAAGTTCTTAAGTTTAGATCGCGGTTTAAACGTAAGCAATCAGCGATTTACTAGCGAAAGGGAATAAATTCGTATTTGCTGTTGCTAAATGGCTACTGCTAAGAACTTCGACTCCGAAGAAAATACAAAGTGAAAACCTAACACCATCATCCGATGTCGAATATTGAATGTAGGAATAAGTGTAGGTCCACGTGTGATGCAGGTGTGCTGATCCCGATCCCGCAGTACCCGCTGTACTCTGCGTCGCTGGCGGAGTACGGGCTCGGGCAGGTGGGGTACTACCTCGACGAGGACAAAAACTGGGCAATTGATATGGTTGATTTAAAACGGGCCTACACTGAAGGCAGCGCAAAGTACGCCATCCGCGCTCTAGTCGTCATCAACCCTGGAAACCCCACAGGACAGGTAACGGCCAGCCTCACAGACAATTAATACTTACTTATTTAATGCGACAAATCACTTTGTGCAAGTTAGAGCAGTATAGTATACAGTTTATAAGTTGAATACAATTTTAGCGGATATGAAAGATAAAACGAATGTTGATATCTCAACCCAGCTGTTTGTTTGTTTGTTTTTTTAAATTTATTCCAGAACATAATAATTTGCTTTGATATTTATTTTAACTTCATAACTCCACGCGTTTCTGAGAAAAAGAGTCTTGACAGAGGTACAACAAAGTGATCTTATATAAGGGTTCCGTTTTTCGTTTCGAGGTAAGGAACTAAACAAAAAACAAATTATTTCTTAGGTGCTGACTCGAGCGAACATGCAGGAGATCGTCAAGTTCGCACAGAATAATAATCTGATGCTGTTTGCGGACGAGGTGTATCAGGACAACGTGTACGCGATCTGCAGCAAGTTCTCCTCCTTCAAGAAGGTGAGCAAAGCCCAAAGAATTCCTTTTGGTATTATAAAAGTGCCACAAATATTTCTAACAATTATTCAGTACCCAACTACGTGAAAATTGTTAACAAATAGCCTCATAATAGTGTGCGCCGCTATGAAGTCTTATAATATATAATATTTTTCATTAAATTAACCCTACGCTACCAGGAAAAATTTAACAATTTGCTGCACACCATCTCCTCAAGTAGACCCTCTACGCTGGTCGGCAGTGCGTGCAGTGGGTCTACAGGACGACATTTTTTTAATTAATTTATAAACCAGCGCTTGACCGCAATCCCGCCTGATGGTAAGCAGTGACGCAATCGTTGATGGTAAATTGCATTAGTTTATTAAGAGCCTATTCACTCTAGCCTTGAAGACAGTTAAATTGTAGTCCGACGGAAACACCGCCGCCGGCAGATTGTTCCAGTCCCTCGATGTACGCGGTATAAAGGAGGAGGCGAAACGCTTCGTCCGGATCGTAGAGGTGTTAACAACATAAGGGTGGAAACTCGCCGTACGACGGGTCATCCGATGGTGGAACGGAGATGGGGGAATTAAATCGTGCAATTCCCTCGCACACTCCCCAAAATGTATCCTATAGAACACCGAAAGGCTGGCTACTCTACGCCTGTGCTCTAGGCTTTGGAGACCAACTCGAGTTAAATCAGAGTCACCAATCAGCCTCTTCGCACGCCTCTCCACTGAATCCAAAGTGGCCAGGTGACACTTAGCAGCACCAGCCCAAATGTGGCTGCAGTACTCCACACACGAACGGACCTGTGCTTTGTACAACATTAGAAGCTGCCCTGGTGTGAAGTACTGCTGGACCTTTGCAATAACGCCAAGTTTTCTGGCACCCACCTTGGCCTTGGACTTGTAGCGCGTAGGTCGTGTCGCGTAATTAAAACTCAAATAAATCGAACTTTGTGTATTGCACGAATGTAAAAGAGTACAATGTATTTGACGTGTACAATGACGTGATACAAGAGTGTGAACAAGGAATGGACTGTAATGTAATAGAATGGAATAGAATAGAATAATGATGTAGAATATAATAATAATGTGTCTTACAAGCTATGCACTCACTTAAATACTAACTATCTCTAAATAATAGTGGGGTAACCAATAGCAAATCAGCTTGCTGTCCTGCGACGTCCACGCGGTGTTGCGTGCGTTCTTGATGCTGATTCGTTGATCGAGGCAGGCCACGGCGCTACACAAAGGTCGACTATAAATCACACCAGATCACAGTATAGCAGGCGCTACACAAAGGTCGACTATAAATCACACCAGATCACACCGAGGAGCGCGGAAGTCATGGCGCGCGTCGCTGCGACCCTGACTCCCGCAGCGAGGGTTCCCATAAATCTCACCCCGGAACACATCTGCAGGACCAACGGTCAACGTCCGTGGGAACCATAGCGAGTCATCTAGCACGTGACTGAATTGGCGCGCTTTCTACATTAACCAATCATACGCCGTGGCATTGCCCCATTGGGAGACTGCCTGAAGTGCAACACTCGTTCGCTCTACCATGGCCTCTCTTTCGGACCGGATTGATTCCCTACTAGCCTGAGCATCCGGCAGGTATCTCTCCACAACTGTGCTGTCATCTGCATACCCATAGATACCGGGCATCAGCAGATCGTTAATATGCAGCAGAAACAGAGTTGCAGAGAGAACAGACCCCTGAGGAACACCGGCATTAGTCGACATGGGCTCAGATGAGCATCCGTCGACAACAACTCGGAGGGACCGTTCAGTCAGGAAGTCTTTTACCCAGCCAGTCAGGCTAGGGGAAATGCCGTACGCTGGAAGACATATGACTAAGATCATATATAAAGCATATAGCGTCTAGTTAAGGTCGATACACATTGAATGTCTTTACTAGAAGGAGTGTATTCTGTCTTTTCCATCGATGTGTCTATTCAAAACCCAAAGCAACTCAATAGAACAATACAAGGGGCATTATTATCGCATTATCTTGTCACCTTCAGAACGCCATGTTGATCGACTAGTCTTCAACTCTCGTTAACTATTATTGACAGGTCATAATGGAGATGGGGCCGCCATTTAACCAGATCGAACTGGTCTCATTTATGTCTGTCAGCAAGGGGTACATGAGCGAGTGCGGGCTGCGTGGCGGCTGGATGGAGCTCGTCAACATAGACCCCGACGTCAAGGCCAACCTTTACAAAGCCATGTCTGCCATGCTCTGTTCCAACAGTATAGGACAGTGCGCAATAGATATGGTTGTAAGTATCACCCTTTTAATAAAAATCTCTTTAATTCTCCAATTTCATGAATGTTATCCATGGCACAGGCTGTAAGAAGACCCATCACGAAGTCGCAATCAACGCATCTGTACATTTCACTTATCACTTAACAATAACAAATTTGACAGCCTCCGTGGCGTAGCGGTAGCGAATGCGGTCGCTACGCAAGGAGTTGCGGGTTCCAACCCCGTGCAGTGCAAATATTTGTATTCATGAACATGAATATTTGCATTGGTCTGGTCGTGCCTCGGAAAGCACGTTAAGCCGTTGGTCCCGGTTGCCATACAACATTGGTCGAACTGCAATGCTTCAATATCGTCTTCGGGTTGCGGAGTTCGAGACTGCAGTCAATTCAGGAAAAATATCGAAGTTTAGCCGAAATCAGCAGTTAGACTGGTAAGGCGGACCCCAGCCTCAAAAGGGTGAAAAAGCTTCGGATGCGACTGGGATTAACGCTGAGATGATGATGAATAACAAATATGATTGCTGGAAAACAAGTCATATTTAGGAGCGCAACATCGATATTAACTACATGTAGTGCTCACAGAAACATCGTTTGTTATCAAGTAGTCTTAGTCCATTCCCAGCTAAAGTTTAGTAATAACGGCAATGATAAGAACAATATTAGATTCTCGGCTTGGTGGTGCGTGTACTTACTGCGGCTGTGCTGTCACCAGGCTCAACCGCCGACACAAGGAGAACCGTCGTACAAGCTTTGGCTTGAGGAGAAAACAACTATACTGAAAACTTTGAAAATGCGCTCCAAGTTAGTCGTGGATACCTTCAACAATATGGAGGGGTTCAAGTGCAATATCGTGCAGGTGAGCTAGCTACACAAGAATGATCACCAAATATTATCAAAATTGTCCCCCGCGCGTGCGTCTGTTTGATCGGGATAAACCCAATACTGCTTACTAAAGGGTTTTTATGCGGTTTCTGCCCAATGGGCGCACTGGCCCGGGGAAATAAGTTTATACAAACTACATATAAAAGTATACATAATTCAAAAATAAACGCAATTACAATTACAAAGCGTCATCGTAGAGTGAAAACCTCGGGAATGCATTTTTGCTCAAATTTACTTTAATGCGTTTCTGGGAAGAAACCCTCACTACGCACATCCTGATCTGACTCATTTGTTCATTCGATACTCGTAGCGGCATCTGTGACACTAAATGAGAACCTCGTAAACACGCGCAGCTGTCAGTTTCATGTGAATACCTAGCAATGAACGTGTAGTTTCATTTTATTTTCATTTTCATTTGGGCAATCTTATAGTACTGAACCGATTTAGGTATGAAAGCGGGTTAAATCTTTATATTAATTAATAAAAAAAATATAAAAGTCGCCGTATAAAAATTTTACAGCACGCAGTCTTTTCTTCCTTCTGAAAAGTTACTATTCTTGCACTTACGAGGTTTTCACTCTACAGAGACAAAAGTAAAACCTTACATCCGTTTTCTTCAGCCTATAGAGGTTCCCTGCTGGTTAAAGGCCTCCCTCAAGGCTTTCATTACATTTCGTGGTTTGCCATAATCCCCACGCTTGTCGGTTGGGAATCGCAGGATTTGATATTCCACAGGAGAAGCGCTGCTGCCCGCTTCCCTACTGAGAGCTCCCTTAGTCGCCTCTTACGACACCCACGGAAGGATATAGGATGGTACTATGCTAAGCCTGGTACCACACGGGGCCCCGAGACACAATAGTGTATAAGTATGAAATATCGCTATTTTCGTAAGAGAGTAGATTATTTCCAAATCCAGCCCCAAGTGGTATAAGGCAGTCTTACATTTAGTCTATTGGATCTGTTACTAAGAATCTGCATAATCTGCCCTCAGGGCGCGATGTACGCGTTCCCACGCATCGAGCTGCCTCCCAAAGCGGTGGAGGCCGCGAAGAAAAAGAAGATGCCGCCGGACACCTTCTACGCCTTTCAACTGCTTGAGTCGACCGGTAAGCCATTATGTTAAAGATACAATTTTTGTTATTTAGGCTCAAATTACTTTGGATAGTGAGCTCCGCGGACGTGATTTGTTCGACATCTAAAGACTTTTCGACGTTTTAAGTGTGAAGTCGGGTAGCTTCTCACGATGTCTCTAGGTACAGACACGCGAAGTAATGCAATGAATTTATCTATGATTTATCTTATTTGAGCAAAGGCGAATGAATTCTGAAAGAGAGGAAAACAAAAAAAAGAAAAACACCGCATACAGGGTGTTTCGAACTACGTCACGGGTCATAATATGCATGAAATTTTCATTTGTAATTACTTATTCAAAAATCGTTTTGTGAAGTAATTTCGTCCTCATTGTGTAAGTAGTATGTAATACGTTGTGCACGAGTGCACACTTCAACATATACAATAAAGACGAGATTCAGAAGCTTAATCATTACATGGTTACGTTTTTGCAGGTATCTGTATAATCCCAGGCAGCGGGTTTGGGCAGCGCCCCGGCACGTACCACTTCCGAACAACCCTCCTGCCACAAACTGAAATTCTGAAGGTCATGCTCGAAACCTTCCAGGCATTCCACCAGAAATTTATTAAGGAGTACTCATAAATACATTTCGTTGTTCTCACTCAGTTTATCTTACTATTGCCGAGCAAGCGACAGTGGCCCCGACTCCCTTGTTCACAAACTAAATTAAATTTAAGTTCAGTATATCTTTTTCTTTCTATTCCATTAAGAAAAGGACAGAAAATAAAATGTCAGTTTAGACCTGTCAAATTAGTGCGCTCCTGACGTAAACTGGCATATTTTTAGTCGCCATGTTTATTGTCGCGTCTTAACTGTCTATGGAGTATCTTAATTTGACAGGATTAAACCAAAATGTCACCTTCTATCCTTTTCTTAACGACATGGAAAGAAAAGATGCACTTAACTTAAAATTAGTTTAGTTTGTGAACAACAGAATCGGCGCCACTGTCTACTGCATATCATCACGCCTATATTCCTTATAGCAGTACGCTTAAGTTTAAAATGTTAACGTTAATTTGGCCAATTTTTTGAAATAGGTATAGTATATTGTTTAAAATTGGGGCCACATAAACGGTCGTCGTTTGTACCAGGATCTTGTCTGCGGCTGGCCCGCGTGGTCCTAGTACTACTGTGATAAACGGTATTCGTACGGTACGGTCATGTCTTATATCAATGAAAGGTGAGATAAGAGATGACGGTACCGTATGGGTACCGTCAACACGCGCAAATGTGACAAAGACAGAATTTAAATAAATTGAAAATAATAATTTGAAGTACTATACAATATATAGGTGAATGCTCTCTAAATAATATTATGCCTTTAAATTGAAGGGGAGGGGGCATAATGAGGTAGCAAGGTAAGACGAGGTACCGCACACATACAAGAATCTAGACGTTTGTGAATATTAAAAAGAGATGATTCAGTAGTTTTACTTAGCGATCTTTCGACATGGTGGGTATTAGAATTAATGAAATAAAGAACTCCTTATTACAGATCCCCTGTTTTTTTTTATAATTATAAACTAGTGCTTGACCGCGATTCCCTCTGATAGTAAGCATTGATGCAATTGTTGACGGTAAAGCACACTAGTTTTAGAGTCTAGTCACTCCAACCTTGAACACAAATTGTAGTCAGATGAAAACACTGCTGCTAGCAAGTTTTTCCAGTCCCTCCATGTATGAAATATAATACGCTTCGTCCTGATCATAATGGTATCAACAACGTAAGGTTGGATACTCGCCGTACGCCGACCGTCCGATGACAGAACGGAGATGGGGGAGTTAAGTCATGCAATTTCCTCGTACCCTCTCCAAAATGCATCCTATAGAACACCGACAGGCTAGCTATTCTTCGCCTATCAAGCTTTGGAGATCATTTCGAACCAAATCTGGGTCAGCAATTAACCTCTTCGCACGTCTCTCCACCAAATCGAAAGTTGCCAGGTGGCATCTTCGTTCAATAGCCTTTTTTAAAACAAAAGTTTTGAGCCTTTTCATTGGTTGAAACTTAATTTGCTGGAGTCTGGAGTCAGGGCCTGTAATAGGGAACTAAATGTTATACGACATATGCTTCCACTATTCTGTATTGCCATTGTAAAATTTTATTATAATGTATTTAATTTAAAATGTTGAATGACATAGTGTGTGCTGTGTTAGACTGATAGGTACTGCTATATATATACAACATAAATGATCTTTTCTGTGATGATTCTTTACGTTCGTGCTAGTATGGAGTTCCCCAGAAAGAATCCCGAATCGGACGAGTTAGGCGATACCGATCGATGGCATAGCTGACAAGAGTGCAATGAGCTTATATTTTAACTGTTGTTTAGTCATGGATATTGAGAATTATTGGTAGATACATACGAGTACGAAATATCTCCGAGATTATCACTACGAGTTGTACTGTTATCTCGTTAATTTGTACACCTTCCTTAACTATAAAAATCCCGAATTCAAGGGAAAGTTGCTCAACATTGATTCAGAAACACACAATCTTGCAACGGTGCTGGGTAACATGTATCTAACCATCACGTGTTAGTCACTGTTTCACAATAGCAGCTGATTATGAGTTTGGTGTTCGAAACTATTTGTACCTATTAGGTACCTGTACGTACTCATTGGGTGTAAAGGCACAGGTAGCTAAGTTCCGTTGTTAGGAACTACAGATTGTATAATTTTACTTTGATATCCACTAAGAACTGTGTCTGTAGGGTACCTGTATCTACATGGTATACGCAGTGGAGGTTTCTCGAACACAATAATTGTAGGTACTTTTAGTTTATTCAGCAGTTGACTGCAGGTATATACTTATTCGCTCCTTATAAAGATATAATAAAGAAGAGCACGAGTGCAAATCACACGTGATAGAAGTGAAATTTCAAAAATATTGGTTTCAAGGTAATGAGATCTTATTATTCCTTTTTAGTTTCGTCGACTTTCAAATAACAACGGTACGAAAGAAGTTTTCACTTGAAAAAAGAAAACGAAATGATTGTTATTGCTTGATCCAATTTACTTATATTTTTATAACGTTTATATTGTTCTTTTATTATTATTTTAATTAGCATCCCCAAGATGGGGTCTCGAAAAGACGGTTTGGGGGCTCGAGGAGAAGGTTTGGGGGCGGCTTCGACTGACTCATCCGCTGCGTTACACCGCCTTATAATATATGCAAATTCATCGAACATTTCAGCCCCCTAATCGGCGAACACATTTTTGTCAAATGATTGCGACTAGTTGGGATCGTTTCGACCGAACGGACCAATGGGCGGTCCGAAAATTTGTTCTCCGATTAGGGGGCAGATCTATCTAGACGAAATAATAATAACGCTTGATTTCCAGTACGTTCTGCAAGTAGAAACAGGCATTTAACAGGAGACGAGATTCTAGTAATTTAAAACATGTACTGGTTGATAGTACACCATAGGTCTAGCAATGAATTTTTAGATAATACCACTACAATGCCTAGGTCTCAACATATGGCTTAAAAGTTACATTAGGAATATTACGTAATGTTGAACCTTATACCAGTTCGGTTAAGTAGTCACGCCATAATAACCGTATAAAAATCTGATGACCTGTATAAATGTGTGTGGAATGTTAATTGTTCATCAATAACGCTATGATCGAGAAATAATTCACTGTCTTCGAATAGATTCAATTTTAGGCACTTGAAACTAATGACTCTATCCCAAATTAAATTCATGTTTTGTTATGCCATGGTTTATAGAATATTGGATTTCCGTTGGTAGTCCCAAAGTCAAAATCAACGTATTCTGAGAATCGTGATTATAAAAGCCCGTTGAATTCGGCCAGGTGTTTGATCAAACCGCACGGGCTTTTAAAGTCGACACCCTCCCTTAATTACCGGAGGGTTACGGCCAGACAAGGGACTGAAATCAACACGCAAATAATGTCGGTGTTTTGTTACACTACCATTAAAAAACCAAACCTGGTGAAGTGGGAGCTGTTATTAAAAAAAAAAAAAGAAAAAAGAAAAATTGCAGATTTATAAGTTTACGCAAATTAAGCATTTTAAAAGTTTATTTTGCACTTATATGAAGAATCTACAACTTATACCAACGCCAAGCTCCATAAAGAATAGAGGTAAACAAACCAAATTAGGGTTATCACAACTCACGGTTTATAAATCTCCTGTTATTTACATGATTATCGACTTTTACATGCTAACTATTTATTAACAATTCCTATTGCAGCATATTTCAATAGAATCACTAAAATAGCACGCATAATAACTTGGTATTTCGAAAAACCATTAAAAAGTCGACATTAATTTTACGTGATAGCCTTACAAAAAAAGAAAGATGGATGAAATTCAGGTATTAAATGTATTTTGTGGAATTCAACCAATGAATAAAGTTGAGGCATTTGTCAATACAATTTTGCGTATTTTAATTACCTTCAAATTAACTGCATAACACATGCATTGTAATACTGTCAAGTATGGACTAGGTATAATATACAGAGTGGTGCTGTCAATACGACAATAAATTAAATACCGTGTACCTCAACACATTCTCAGTCTACCCATAACAAATCATATAAACATGTCCATTAGTTTACTCAAAGGAAATTATTTTTCACATTCTCTACACGATGTACATGTTGATAAGGAAGCGCTTACTGGTTAATGACCGCCGCGTCCTGCGGTACCAAACTTTAACAACAATGGCGCGAAAAAAGCAAGTCGATACAGGATCGCGCTGTCGCCGATCGGAGGTCAGTGAACCAATAGTTTTAAAGGATGTTCTATTTCGGTGGCAATTTTATGTGATTTAGTTTGTTTGAAATTTTCATATTTTTTATTTTTGATGCTAGGTCTTTTTCTATGGTTTAGGATTATTTCTATGAACTAGCATTGTTCGTGTTAGTGTTTTCATTTATTGTCGTATTGTCAGCACCACTAAAAAATTACCTATATGTATCAAAAAAATTTACCTTTAGGAAATTAGCTCACATGTGTGTCATATTTCATTCAAATCTGTTAAGCGTTCTATGCAAATCAAAATATCTAAACATAAGTAAACTGTTTACATTAGTAGAAAGTAGGATTATTACTTTTATGAACATCATCTTGTATCAAAGGTTGTTATTATCTGTCTTTTAAGCGAATTACATTTTCGGCCACGACGGAGGGTGCAAATGGAAACTATAATCACTTATACTACATTTATTATAGTTAAGATTACATGGTAACTCCTAAATCTACTTAACCTAAGTGCGAATGCGTCCGAAGTTAGGACGACACAGCTACACTCTACTATCCTACATTATGTCTAATGCCTAATATCTACTGTCTTGCATCTGTCGAGATTCCTCTATATATGTGCTTTGGGTTTACGTCTAATGAGGTGATTGATGATTTAGCGATTCGCGGCTGGGCACGAGGCGGCGACACGAGGAGACGACTCAGCCGTTGGGATGTTGTAATACTCCGCATAGCTTCAGTTGCGTGAAAATAGGTATAATATCCTGATTCGGCTGATTTGGGGCTCGTGACAAGGTGCTGGTCACGTTGAGGGGACATGTGTTGGTACCGATACGTAACAAGCGTAAACTACTCGTTGCCTAGCAACGGTTTGTTTACCTCTATTCTTTATCGAATTTGGCCCAAGTATAGACTTATACGTAGGTATAATGATTCTCTTTGAGAGGTTGTTTTTACAGGTTTTTCATTAGATGGACATCCAGACTGAATTCGATTTACCCCTTAAACCTTTTGAAACTTATCTTCCAGTAGCGGTGGGGGTGGACTCTTTAGGTATATTTTCACTTTGTGACGAACCTTTTACTTTTGTTGTATAAAATTAACCAAATGGTTACCGGGTGTAAATGAAAGAGTTAGGTATTTGATTATTAATTTATTTTTACACATTATCTTCAACTAACCTCAGACGACTGTCTATAACTATAATAGTCCCGATATAAAAATATTTCCTTTCCTTATCCGTAACATTGTAATATATTTATAATATTGACACATTTACTTTTTACACTTTATCAATTCAAATTGTTTAGTTATACTAACGTGATGTTTATATTCACAGAATCGTTTTATATAGTAGATATAGTACTCTACATATTTATATAGTATAGTACCCTACATATTTATATTGTTTCCAATAAATACAATGAAGAACATTACAATTCGGCTTCAAAATGTACATCACAATAAGAACGCATGTATTTACAATGAGTAGAAGTTTTGTAATTTTATCAAAGTGATGACAAAATATAGATATCATAATTAAAATAACAGAAACATTATCTCACACATTTATGGCAAATCGTCAGAGTCCCACAAAATTAATATTTTATATGATTAATAGACAATTATAAAACACAACATAGTTATTTTACATAGTCTTAAACCGAAATAAATAAATTATTCTCTAATATAGTGTATTGCTTATTGTCAAATCAATTTAAAATGGCGCTCAGAGGCGTTACCAACAACAATTCCTAGTTCCTTATTTATGTACTAATTATTCATTTATTACTAAGTCAACATCATCTAAACAGATATTAGGAATACATAGTGACAGTTCGGGCCTGAAACGCTTTGCGCAAACAAATATTACTTAGATCCAAATACAGCTAGAATGAAACTTTAGTCTTTAGTCTCAAACGATTGGAATGTACAAGTCCTACGCTACGCTATAGAAATCTCTTCATATAATAACATACGTATCACGCTATGATATGGTTTATTTAGAATTAAAATAATATATTGTAGTACAATATATATATATAAATATAGACAGTGATAGATACCTTACATGGAAAATACTGACATATAAGTACAACCAGAACTAGCTGGGATTATCATTTGTATACTAGATAACGGAAAGTATAACGTTCATAAAGTAATATCGATATTTATCGGAATGTTTCACAGTAGAAAACACGAAAATAAATTATTAGCTACACCTAGAAGGACGGATAGAAACGGGGGAAGAAAAATATATGTTTAAACAAAGGTCGCGCGACAGCGCACTCGCGAGCGTTACACATAGATAGCACTCGCGATCGCCCGCGCGTCCTGTACACGTGAGACCAACGCGCCACTGTGCAGTGTGCGGTTATCTCGACGTGCCAAAAACAAATACAAAACACTTAGTATTACATCATTTACATTTTTATTTTACTTTTTTATGAATGATTTTGCTAAAAATATCTGGGTTTTTAATGAGGCGCATAGTAACATGCGGAACCGTTGAACCGTCCCGCGTCGCGGGAAAAGGTCATCACCCAAAAGTCAAGACTTAGTTCACTAAGGATTCGGATAGATTGGAGTAAAGATTGCCGGGGAGGAGCAACAAGCCCGCGCGGGCGAAGTGAGGGGCGCGGGCGGCGCCGCGCTAGCACGCCGCGTCCTCCCGCACCAGCGCCGCCGTGTCGCGCCCCGTGTCCGCCGCCGGGTCCAGCGCCCGCGCCCCGCCCGCCCCCGCGCCCCGCGTCTCCGTCGACGACGGCGAGATCACGGCCGACACGATTTTCTCCTTCAACTCGTCCGGGACTTCATAGATACCGGCTGTCAAAATAAACGGACGTTCCCAAACTTATTTTAGATAACAAGAAATGCCAATGAAAGGCTTTCGATGATGATGTAGGTATAAAGGTCGTAAAGAGCTTTAGACAGAGACAAGTGGAAGAATAGTAGGGAGGCCCTTCCCTAGCATTAGGTGTTACGATAATAATGGGCAATAAATAGGTCGCATAGTAACAGCGATCATCGATACTCACGTATGGGTGGTTCAGGCTCGCCCGCGGCCACTGCCCTGGTGACTGCATCGTACATGGGGTTGCTGAAGTCGCGTCCCTTGCGCGGCGCCTCCTCCAGAGTGTAGGCAGGCTCGCCCGCCGGGCCGCCGACGCCACCGAACTCCACGTTTGAGCCTTGACGGAAGGACACGCTCTGCGACGACGCTAGGCTACTCAGACCGCCTCCCTTACCGCTAGAATACGAATGTATAAAGAATCTTAAAATAAATATAACATACATTGTGTATTTAATTATAATGCACAAAATGAAGAAACGTATCGCTAAGTGATACAATGTGTTAATAAGAGACAAGAATGACGAATTATGAAAGTACACAGTTCAGTATGATTTCATCCACAAGCGTCATGTGTACTCACAAGGGCCTCTTCCTGATGACGAACCAAGCGGCGGCGCCGGCCAGCGCCAGCAGCAGCACCAGCAGCAGCGGCACGAGCACGGCGGCGGCGGTGGCGGCGCGCGCGGCGGCCACAGCGGCCGGCGCGGCGCACAGCGGCGGCGACAGCGGCGCGCGGCACACGCAGCGCAGCGCTCCCTCCGCCTCCTCACACGTGCCGCCGTTCTCGCACGGACACACGCGCGGCAGCGGCCGGGCCGACTCCACCGCTGGGGACAAGAGGACCCCGAGTTAGTAGGAGCCATGTCGATACGAATATAAAGTAAGAGCATCGAATAAAATTCTTAGTCCTAGTCTTGGTCTTGGTTGGAAAAAAATGTAACCTTGGTGTGTCAAATTTAAAGTGCACGATATATCATGCTCAAAATGCATAAGGAGACACCACACGATCCTCAAATACATACATAATCACATAATTTTGTTATGTATAGTTTTTTCATTTCCCTTTTTGTTGCTGACATATTTAAAAAGGTACAGGAAGAGCGAAGCCTGCAACTACAGGCATTTTTAGGCCTGGAACAATTTGCCAGCGGCGGTGTTTCCGTCGAACTACAATTTAAGTGTCTTTAAGGCTAGAGTAAACAGGCTCTTAATAAACTAGTGAGCTTTACCATCAACGATTGCGTCACTGCTTACCATCAGGCGGGATTGCAGTCAAATGCTAGTTTATAACTTTATAAAAAAAATAATGTATAATATATATTAATAATAAAATGGTTAGGTTAGTTATTCCAGTAGGTTGGTAGTGGTTAGTAGGAATATCGACCTCGTAATATTAATAAAGTTATATTTCTGTTTTGTCAATTATAGTTGTCACTTTATTTTATTTTACTTAAAATAAAACACAATGTTACATTACACATACAACAGCAAATTAAAAGGATACATTTTTGAAATCATTAACTGAGACAAAAACGACACAAAAAGTATACTGCAAAGCAAGAAAAAACTTAAAAGAAATATCTAACGTACGAGTGTCTGGCGTACAATAGGAAAAGCCTATTATCTAGGAATGGTCTGGAACAGGTTCATATTAATTAATTAGTAAGCGAAACTCCGTAGACTTGATTACTACGTGTCCTATATTAAACAGGGCACTGCACAGTTGACTAGACACCTACCTGCGTCGCACGCCAGCTCCTGTGTGATCCGCTTGGGCGGCTGCTGCTGGTCGGGACACACGCACCGCCGCCCGCCCGGCACGCTCAGGCACAGGTGAGAGCACGGGGCGTGCGCGCACTCCGACCGGGACGTCACGTTGTAGCGCCGCGGGTGGTACACTACAGAGAGAGAGAGATGTACTCAGCATCAAGTAAACTGACTGACTGACTAAACACAACCAGTCTCATTACGAAACTAGGAATAACATTAGTCCGTCCGCTAGTTTGTATCAATGACAATTGAAAATTCTTAATACAATATTGGCAACATAGACTTGTAAGATAGTGTTTATGATTAGAACTTAAAAATAGCTACAATAAAGTTCGGAATTTAAAAAATTACTCGTGTTTTATACTCCTGCACTGTTTTCGAAATAAAACCGAAGATTTTTATGTTTTTTGTGTCTTGTAAAATAAATATAATTCCGTAGACTATAGTGTGGGTTATGTCTTGTTTACCATTATATCATAGCTGATGTTTAATATTGTAACGCATAACTGTTTTTGTCCCAAATAAATAGATATAAAAAAAAATCTTTTGATGAACTATATAACATTTGAATTAACTTACCTTTCACGGCCGATGGATTGACTAGATCCTTAGATATAACGAAAGGCACACCTCGTCCGAACTTGTCTTGTCTCACAAGTTCTCCAGTGTCTCTGGTTACCCAGTACAGCGAGGACTCGAACACATCTAGCGACAGCGGGTGCTTCAGTAGATCACCCTTCAGGATCACTTTCCTGTTCGAACCATCGTGCCTCATCATCTCAATGGTGTTCAGCTTAGTGTCAGCCCAGTATATGGAATGGTCCATCAGGTGGTCAATAGCCAAACCGGTCGGATGTCTTATATTCTCTGTAACGATCGGTCTCCTCTTCGAGCCATCCATCCAGGCTATTTCAATCTTAGGAGCGGAGCCAGCATCAGCCCAGAACATTCTTCCCATCTGTGAGTCGAGGACCAGCGATGTGGGGCTCTCAATTCCAGCTGATACAAGTGCCCTTCGATATCTTCCGTCGGTTCTTGCTACCATAACTCGTCCGCGTGGTTTAGAGCCTGTCCTGTCAGTTTCTGTCCAGTATAGATTATCTCCTATGTAGTCAACAGCCAAGGCAGTTGGTTTTGAGTTGCCCTTCATATTGAGGTCTTGGGCGAATCCACTCTTAACTTGACCGTTGAGTGCGTTAATCATGTACGACCGCTTAATAGTCTTATCGTAGCTGTCTGCCCAGAAGACCATCTCGTTCTTCGGATCATAGTCGATGGCTTCTATTCTCTTCTCTGCTGTGATAACGTCGAATTCTTCGTTCTTATCTTGAGCAAAGGCGTGTATTTCTGGTCCGTTAGCGAATAGTAGAACAACTTCATCTTCTACAACTTTGCATACGCCTGATAGGTTGTCAGCCAGTCTGTAATGAACAGAAAGATTATCAAGACTTATAAAGTTATCAAGGAAAATAACCGTATTCTCATTAACAGTCGAGTAATTTAGGAACAAAAGATATGCTACTAACTTGAATCCATCTCTACAGTCACAGCTGTAGCTTCCGTTGAGGTTATTACAGATCTGTGAGCAGTGGTGCGTGCCGGCAGCGCACTCGTCGACGTCCACACACTTCTTCTTGTCGACGGGTGAGATGATCCACCCTTGGAAGCACGTGCAGATGTAGCCACCCGCTCCGCCCACTGCCGTTAGGTTTGTGCAGAAGTGCTCACAACCACCTGAAGGACAAAGCATATAGATTAAAGACTCTCGGAAGCTCAAACAAGGAATCTTAGTTATTTTGCCGCTCTCATTATTAACAGACTTAAAAAAAAAGTAGGTTCTCAATTCGACCCGTATGTACGTAATATTTCCAGAACTGCTCAGTTTTCGTATATGTTAGTCTATATCAGCGTCTGAACAAATGTGCTAAATTTCAAAAGTGTATGTACACATATGTATGTTTTATGTTTTGTGCGCGCATATTTCCGGAACTACAAGTTCGAGTTAAGTAATTTTTTTTATTTGTTGTACTAGGTATTGTTCAACTTGGGGAATATTACAAATTTCATCAAAATCATTTCAGGAGTCTTTGAGGTAGGGATTTTTTTCGTATTGATGAGAACTTATTCTAACATGGGTTTTTAAAATTACTTTTAAAGTAATTTTCGAATTTCGACTGAGATACTGAAAAGCATGTTTTCTTCAGGTTACCTAACTCTCGGTCGTTATTCGATTATTAATTATTCCATGTTAATGTTCTGAACGTATATTATACATAATTCGTTTCTATAGTATATGATGTGAAAAGTATGTCGTAAATAAAGGAAGGTCTTCTGCTGTAGAAAGTATTTCTGGATTGACTCAATGATATGGCAAGAAACAAAGTTACTATCAAAGTTACGAAACAGCCAATAAATTGAAATATGGGCAGTATAAACATAATTTTAAGTGTGACATCCAAGATTTCCAAAATATACCTTTATCAAGATGCGAGCATGTGTGCGTATGGTGGCAGCCGAGCTCGTCGGAAGCATCACCACAGTCGTCAGCGAAGTCACACAGCTGCGTGCGCTCCACACAGTGTCTATTGGCGCACTGGAATTGTGTGTAAGGGTCGCAGGGCTTCACGCGTGCCGCGCATAAAGTCATGTTGTTTTCGTCCGAACCGTCGCCGCAGTTGTCCACGCCGTCACATACTTGATATCTAGGAAAGAAAGAAAGAAATTGATATCTATAATTAACTATGTACGTAGCCTTTTAAAAGTAATATTTTAGTCCCAAATGCATAGTAGCGCGTTGTCCCAGATGCGTAGTATTTTCCTCACCTTGGAACACATCTGTGATTGTCACAGTGGAAACGTCTCAGCGTATCGCAATTAAAGTTGGTGCAGATAGAAGACGCCTCGTCGGAACCATCTCCACAGTCATCAGTACCGTCGCACAGGTCCGATTGGGAAACACACAGATTGTTCGCGCACTGGAATCTGTAATAAAATCGAATAAATGTTAATAAAAAAAATAGTTTATATCAGTATTACATGTTATATATAAAATTATATTTACCTGCTTTCAGGACAGTATCTGCCGCCTGGGTACCGCGGTGGACATCCAATTTCATCCGACAAATCTCTACAATCTCTATCACCATCACATCTGAAGTACGCAGCGATACAGTGGCCAGATTTACACTGGAAGGTTCCGTTCTTGCACTTGAAGCCGCCGCAGTCAGCCTCGTCCGTGTTGTCTCCGCAGTCATCTTCATGGTCACAACGCCATCTCGAAGATATGCATTTTCCATTACCACACTTAAATTCTGATTCAGAGCATTCTCTGTACTTGTGCTGACAGATAGTTTCGGATTCGTCACTTCCGTCTCCACAGTCGTCGGTAAAGTCACAAAGCCATTGCTTAGGTATACAACGCTTGTTGTCGCATGTAAAGTCAGTTTCCGCACTACACGAAGGACAGTTCTCTTGTAACTCATCCGATCCGTCTCTGCAGTCGTCTTTACCATCGCAGAACAACCATTTCGGAATACACCTATAGTTCGCTTGTCCTGGACATCTTCTCCACCCTGTAGTGCAGTTCTTCTGCCTGCACATGTAAGCAGGCTCATCAGAATCATCTCCGCAGTCATTATCAAAGTCACACATCCACAGTTTCGGAATGCATCTTCCGTTTTTGCACGCAAATTCAGTATCGGGGTTACAAGGTCTATTGTGACACATTGCAGGGTCTTCATCGCTGTTGTCTTTACAGTCTGTGTCGCCATCACACTTCCAGCTGTCGAGGATGCACCTGCCACTAGATTTGCATTTGAACTCGAGAAGTGGGCACTCGTGAGCACACTCTGCCTCATCACTTCCATCTCCACAGTCATCAGTGCCATCACAGATTGTGGCCGCTGGCGTACAATTAGTGTTCTTGCACTGGAACGAGCCAGCTCTGCAGTGACGCACTGGACAAGTATCGGGTTCATCAGAACCATCCATACAGTCTTTCTCGCCGTCACACTTCCAGAACCATGGTATACACTTTTCGTCACGGCCATTACATCTATGTTGTCCATCAGTACAGTTGGCAATGCAAGTCTTCATGTCTCGTGCTAAGTAGAACTGGTTCGGGCAAGCACATTTGTATGTCGTAGCTCCTTCTTCTCCGTAACCGTCGATGTTCAAATAGCTGGATGCATGGGGTGGCGCTATCAGACATAGATGAGAGCATCCTCCGTTATTGTCACCACATGGGTTGGGATAGGGTAGCTGTCTCAACGGATGTACTACATGAATATCATAAGGCCTATGTGTCGTATTTCTAAGTATCATCAAATTTTCTCCAGAATGCTTGTTTGCTTTGCTAATTGCTTTGAGATTCCAGTCAGTCCAGAAGATCTCATCGTCGAAAAGACTGAGAGCAAAAACGTGAGGCACCTTTGTGCCTGATAATACAACATGCCTGTGTTGTCCTTCCAAGTCAGCTGAACCAATGTAGTCTAAATGAGCATCAGCCCAGTAGATCCTGTCAGTGAAGTAATCTATCGTTAGAGCATTAGGCCAGGCGATATCATCTTCCCAGTTCAAAATAGAAGAGAAGTTGGAACCATCCATTCCCAATTTGCCAATGTAGGCTTGTAGGTGCCACGAAGTGAAGTACAGGTAGCCTATTCCAGGGTGCACGACGATTGCTCGAGGATCCGTTACTCCAGTCTTTAGGGTCTTTCTTCTAGTCCCATCCAATTCTGATACATCCAAGTTCTTAGAATGTCTGTCAAGCCAGTACAGCTTCCTTCCAATCCAATCAATTGCTATACCTTCAAGACCATGAGAGTCGTGTCTGATGACCACTTCTTTAGTGGGATTGGGATCGGTGTAGTTCGATCTGTAGATGGTCTTAGCGGATACATCAGCAAAATACATCCTCTGTTCTTTGAAGTCAAAGTCAATGGCAACGACATTCATTAGGTCCTGGTGCATCAGGTTGTACAAACTGGCGTCAGTTGACATGTTCCTCACGTAGTACTTGTTTGTGAAAATGATCCAGGCAGAAGTATTATCTTTTCGTTTACAAGTATGCTCATCGGGTTCTCTTTCATAATATTGGTCATTGCATTTACAATAGTATGATCCAGGGGTGTTGGAGCAGTATTGCGAGCAAACTCCTGGCGTTTCTATACATTCGTCAATGTCTGCACAAGCTTTACCATCTGCGAGGAGCTTGTAACCCTGATTACAATCGCAATAATATCCAGTTAGAGTATCGATGCATTTGTGGCCACATTGATTTATTTCCAATTTAGCACATTCATCAATATTGCAATGAGCAGGTTCATCGGAGTCATCAGTACAGTCTGATACCTTGTTACAGACCAGTCTGTTGTCAATGCACTGATCGTTGTTACACTTGAACTGTCCAGCAGGACACGTTTTATTCTCTTTAGTACACCCGACTTCGTCAGAATGATCACCGCAATCCTCTTCACCGTCGCATCTAAAGTGATTTCTAATACATTTAAAGTTCTGACACTTGAACTCCTGGTCGGTACATTGCTTGTATTGAGTGTTACAACGTTTTCCTTCGTCAGAGCCATCACCGCAGTCGTTGTCGTGGTCGCACACCCAACCCTCGTTGATACAACGGCCATTGTCACATTGGAACTGGTCGTCAGCACATGGTATAGGGGTGGCACAGTGGTGGATGGTAGAGTTCTCATCAGCTCCATCAATACAGTCGGGATCACCATCACAGATCCATTTCTTAGGGATACATTGTGCTCGTTGCCAGAACTTGTTTTCTTCACAAGTATATTCAGTTTCAGCATCACACTTGCGCTCATTGCATTGATGACGGTCATCTTCGTCGCTGTTGTCCAAACAGTCGTTGTCTCCATCGCAAATGTAGATCCTTGGTATGCAGTTGCCATTGTCGCATGTGAAAAGATCTCCAAAGCAGGTGCGACCTTCAGAGCGGCAATATTCTGGTGGTTCATCGGCGCCATCACCACAATCGTCATCACCATCGCAATACCAGGTAGCAGGGATACATCGGTGGTTTGGACAACGGAAGCTGTTTTGCGGACACGTTCTCTGCGCGCAATGTAGCGGATCTTCATCAGAATTGTCGCCACAGTCGTTATCTCCGTCGCAGAGCCAGTACGGTTCAACACAAATATTCGTCTTTTCGCATTTGAGGTGGTTTGTTGGGCAAGTTGTGTTCATCGGGCAACGTTCATGTGTTTCGTCTGATGTGATGTTGTCCTTACAATCGTTGATCCCGTTACATACTTGCGTCATAGGTATGCAGCGAGAGTTGAGGCAGGTGAACTCTCCTTCAGCGCATGGTGGGTATACGCACCCTTCTTCATCAGACCCATCTTTGCAATCATTCTCGTGGTCACACTTCCAAGACTGGAAGATACATCTGCCATTGTTACACCTGAACTCGCTGGGCGAGCACGAGTGGTATGTGCAATAGTTCTTGTCTTCATCAGAACTGTCACCGCAGTCATCGTCCCCGTCACATGACCACATTTTGCTGATACATTTTCCGTTAGCGCAGAAGAACTTGCTTGCGTCACAGGTAATATTTTTAGCCACACACATCCGTCCTTCGTTCACAAGTTTGGTGCTATCGTCGCATTTGCACTCGACTGTGTTGTTAGGCGCGGGGTGACAGCTTTGGGCGCAGCCTCCGTTGCTGATCTTGCATGGATTCAACTGACATTTCTGTCTGCTCGGACTGTATATGTGGATGTCACGAGGCGAGTCTTCCAATCGCTTCACCATCTCAATCATGTTAGCGCCGGTGTGTTTCTCTGCTCTGTACACACCACGAAGCTGAAGGTCTGTCCAGTAAATGTAGTTACCAAAAACAGTGATAGCAAATGGATAGATTGTTGCGCTAATGAGGACTTCCCTGTCAGAACCGTCCAGCTTGGATCGTTCAATTTTTTCTCTGACAGCATCAGTCCAATATAACATATTCTCATCAAAATCAATGGTCAAACCACTGGGCTGAGATAAATCTTTATCAATGATAGCTTTCTTCAATGATCCTGCCATGGTTGTTCTGTAGATTTTCCCTGAAGTTCCAAATCGTCCCCAGTCTGTGTAGTACAAGGTTCCGTTGCAAGGATCGACAACAATAGCTCTTGGTCGTTCGACTCTAGCAATCATGACGAGTTCTGTGCCATCAAGGTTCATAGCATAGATGGAGTTGTTTGAGCTATCAGTCCAGTAAACCTTCTTCTGTGTCCAGTCATATGATATACCTTCAGGGTTAATGCCCTTATTGATGATGTTTTGAATGGTGGCAGCATCTGGGTTGTTTGCGGACATCCAGCCTATCCTAGCCCACGGTCTGATCTGTGTGAAGAACAGTTTGTTATCGGCATAGTCGAATTCTACGCCGACAACATTCGTAAGGTTGACGACAGGTTTGAACGGAACTCCTGTAGATTTCGGGTCCAGATTAATAGCCCGGATTTCAGTCCTTGTGGTAAATACCAGGTATTCGTCAACCACGTCGCATTTTTTGGGATTGCTGGCAGAGATTTGTCCAGTAGCGCACTCGCATTTGTGTGTGTAGCCTTTGTTAGCTTCCGGTGGGTAACTGAAGCAAAGTTGGTCACAGCCGCCATTGCCTAGCTTTCTACAGGGGTTATTTTCATCTGTAGGCTGATTGTTTATATCGAATATAACAATATCTCTAAGCTTCGGAAGGTTTATTCTAACTTTTTCTGGCATCGACATGTTGCCAGGCAACTTTGACGCTTTGTAGATAGTTTGCAAGTTTCTGTCGACCCAGTAGACGCTGCCTGTGTGTATCGCGACGCCCATCGGGTTCGGTAAGTTTGACCGGATGAGTTGCCTGTTACCTCCGTTGAAGGAAATCTTTTGGATCTGGTCAAGTTTCGAATCAACCCAATAGACGTCGTGTGTCAACATATCGATAGTCAAATCTCTTGGGTTCGATATACCGGAGCTCACGACTGTTTGCCAGTTACTACCGTCCAAATAAGCTTTACCAATTCTTGGGTACTGACCATAATCAATCCAGTACAACAGTCTCTTGATCGGGTTCACAGCTAGTTCTCTTGGAGCATCCATTGTGGTCTTAACTAAAACCTTTCTGTTTGAGCCATCCAGCCAGCACATCTCTACGTAATTCTCATGAGGGAAGACGTTGGTAAAGTAAAGATTTCCAGCTACCCAATCCACAGCTAATCCTCGGATACCATTACTACCGATACCGTCTTTGACTATGTGTTGGAGTTCTGTGCCGTTTGGTCTTATGCGGAATATACCGTTCCATTGACCGCGGTTGAATTCTACCCAGTAGATATAATTCTCAGCAAAGTGTACATCTACGTGAAGAATGTGGTGTCCCACGCCAGTGACAGGAACCATAGCCTCTGCGCTCGAGTCGATGCTGTATCCTCGTATGAGGTCCAGCTGTGACACGACTGCGAATGTCTTGTAGGGCACACAGTTGACTTCATTCTCCTTTCTGTAGCCCACCGAGCACGCGCAGATGCGAGACCCGCCATCACCAGGAATACAGATCTGTTCGCAGCCACCATTGCTCTGAGAACAAGGATGGTGGACCATCTTTCTCTTTTGGAATACTGTGAACGATTTTAAGTCACTCTCATTGTCTAGGACAGTTTTGATGTTATCTCCGTTGGGTAGATCGGCTTTGATGATCTTTTCATGCTGTGGATCTAAGACATATAGCCGTGAGTCGAGTACAGCGATAACTTTAGGATAGGAGATCGCATTGTTTTCAGACAGTATAGTTTTCCTGTCATTGCCTTCAGTGTTGACGCTGTTGATGCTCGGCGGGAACTGGGTGCTAAAGTAGATGATTTTCTTTTCCACGTCGATTGTGACTGCTTCTGGTCTTTCGATAATGTCTACCAGGATGATAGGGTTGGTACCATCCATGTTAGCTTTACCGATTTTCGCTGGAACTCCGAAACCTCCTTCGTCGGACCAGTACATTTTTCTGTAAAATAATAAATATTGCAAATATTAAGATGGCTATTGATCTTTTCCGAACGTTTTAAACAAGAGTGAAATATCCCTTTAAAAAGCAATTAAAGTACTTTTTTAAGAAAGCAGACATAGACAGGCAGTTCAGCAGTATGCTTATTAGGACATACTTTGAAAACAAACATCCACTTAATCTTAAATTCAAAGAGAAAGTTCAAAAGCAACTTACCCTTCAGTGGGATCCAAACAAATTCCTTTAGGTTTAGCCACAGAGGTCTTGCTACCATCATTAGCCATGACAATAGATCGGTACTTCACTTTGCCGTCCACCCTGACCAGCTCGATGTTACTGGCGACTCTATTAGCCATGTACAAGTTCCTGCCAAGCCAGTCGAATGCGATAGATGAAGGCGCGCCAACTATCCCGGTGTCTGACCCGAAGAATTCAACCTTATTACCACCACCATAAGGCATACTGAAGATTGTACAGTTTTCGTCGTCATCACTGTCACCTGTTATGGATTGGAGCCAATACAACATATGACCTTGACGATCGTAATCTAGTTGTACTCCACCTAAAACAGAATACCTAGTTTAATACTCCAAAAATCAAAATAATTTGAAATTGTTATAAGTATACAAACTTCATGTCTCAACTTACCTTGAATGCCAACAATAGGGGCAAGTTGTCCAGCTCGGCCTGAGCCGTCCATTGACAAATCGATGACTTGGCTTCCTTTCAGTACCATCAGATATGCATTTTCCTCTGTAATTAGACGATACCACGTTATACGAAGTTTCATTTATCATATAGCACTAAAATATTTGAAAATTAGCATGAAAATTACCTTCCACACATTTGCCATCAGGTAACAGCTTGAACCCAGGCTTGCACATGCAAGTATATCCCACAGTCTTGTTCGGACTAAGTAGACAGAGGTGCTGGCACGAGTCCCTCTTGCACGGTGAGGTGTACATCGGCTGGAGTGATGGATGATGCACATGTATGGATAGCGGCTGCGATATCAAGTGAGACACCACCGTTTGGTTGGTACCCTTAAACTTGTGAGCGGATAACACCCTGTTCAGCTGACGATCTGTCCAGTACAACGTGTCTTCGAATAATGTCAGCGAATGAGGATGCAGGAGGTAGTGGCTGCCAGCCAAAACCTGCTGCCTGCCCGTGCCGTTGTAGTAACAGAAGTCGATGAAATCTAACTTTGAATCTGCGAAGTATACTCTTTGTGTTGCGGTGTCTAATGTCAGACCGTTAGGCCAGTAGATCTTGGTAGTAATGATGGCTGATCTCTGTGTGCCATCCATACCCACTCTTTCGATGCGAGGGTTCTCTCCCCAGTCGGTCCAGAACAGCCACCTTGCGTTCGGAGCCGGATCTAGACACATACCTCTTGGCTGAGTTATGTTACCGCTTAACAAAGCTGTTCTAGCTGTACCGTCTTCTCTTGCCACTTCGATAGTGTTCAGTTTGCTGTCTAACCAGTAAATGTTTCCTCCTACCCAGTCATACGCTAGCCCTTCAACGAGGTCTAGTCCAGTAGATATGATGATCTGTGGCTCACTGCCGCGGTCTAACCGAGATATCTTCTTAAGTTTCATATCAGACCAGAATATTGTTCCCGTATGCATGTTGGAGGCTGTCGCAACAACATTTTCGACGTTGATTGGAACCCTTTCGAGTCCTTGTTCGTTAAGATCTGCTACTAAGATGGAGTGTCTGTTGGATATGATAAGGAAGGCGCTGGAGTGGTTGTTTGCTTTGCACGTATGGTTATCGATAGTCAATCGGTAGCCCTCCACGCAGGAGCATGCGTAGGAGCGCTTGGTGTTGGTGCAGGTTTGCGAGCACAGCCCAGGAGGGTCGCATTCATTGATATCTTTGCAGTTGGAACCATCGACGTCTAACTCCTCGCCTGGTGGACACAAACACAACGGGCCGCTTGGTGTCTGCTTGCACCCATTAGAGCAGAGACCGTCTTGATGTTCACATTCAGCAAAATCGCAGCTTGCACCTATGAAAGGATATTTAGCTAATCAATATTGAACTTTATATATTTGAGAGTAAGGTTGTATATGCTGGGTTGTACGTTACCTTCGTCAGCACCATTCGGACAATCGAGCTTGGTATCACAAATTTGCGTGATGTTAACGCACCTGCCAGTGACTCCAGGACATTGCCACTGGTCAGCGGGACACCTGGAATACAACAATATTTATGCATTATTTTTAACGCAATGTTTTGTATTTCATGTGTTGTTCAAAATTTGTTTTCTGATGGAGAAATGATTTATCGAACTTCTGTGGATATACGAGTCGGGTAAAGAAGAAGAGGGTAGTAGGGAAGTCTTGTTTGTTAGAATT
Source organism: Sesamia inferens (assembly GCA_037179545.1). Taxonomy (NCBI): domain Eukaryota; kingdom Metazoa; phylum Arthropoda; class Insecta; order Lepidoptera; family Noctuidae; genus Sesamia; species Sesamia inferens. Next base: position 29,694,730 of record CM073939.1, on the reverse strand, counting down.
GTTATTTTCCAAAATGGAAAATATAGGTGCCACTTGTACAGTACAGACCTGAACGCCGGCGGCTTGCAGGCATGTTCGAGCCCCTCATCGGAGCCATCCCCGCAGTCATCATGGCCGTCACAGACATACGCCTTGAACACGCAGCGGCCGTTGTGGCAGCGGTAGTAGTTGTTGGCGCACGAGATCGTGCCGCAGGTCGCCGGCTCGTCTGACAAGTCCTCACAATCCGGTGTGCCTGAGGACACGGTTAGATGCGACTTTTCATGATGATACGAAACTGGTAGGTATCTACTGTACACGGACGCAAATCATTATTATTATTATTCTAACCCACATAAATATATAAACAATTTCATACTATTTATTATGATTTCACAACATGGTAATAATATAAAACTAAGCCCCACAAAACCGTGGTTGTGGTTTGACTGTGGACTTAGATTTAATTACTTCATCTACAGGGACCAAAATACTAGTATACTTGTTCATAATACCTACTTTTGTCTCACTGTAGACTCAGACATAGAAAAGGCACGAGCATTGAACACCATATTGATTATTGATCCCACAAATTAAAGATATATGATATAGGTAAAATCAGATGATATAGGTAAAATCAGTCTAGATGCTTACCGTCACAATACCAGGTGGTAGGTATGCAGATACCGGACGATACACACTGGAATTGCTTGTCGGGTTGGCACTGGTGCGGCGCGAGCGATGGACAACCCGCCTCGTCGCTGCCGTCATTACAGTCCGGGATGCCGTCACACTTGTAGGCTTCCTGAGGAGATGGAGACAGGAGGTAATTTTCTTTTTTGCATTTTTATTTAATATTAATATATAAATAGTTATGTGTAACTGAACTATTCGCTTATATCTATTGCAATGTGTGACGTCGGTCAAATGTTTTAAGAACATATTAAACCTATTTAACATAAAGGATGAGAGTGTATGGTGTACGCACCTGCACACACTGCTTGAGGTCGGCGCACTTGAACTGAGTCGCGAGACACGAGACGGGCGGACAGTCCGCCTCGTCCTGCTTGTCGAAGCAGTCGTCGTCACCGTCGCACACCCACGACGCCGGGATACACTTGCCCGTGCGCGGACACGTGAACTAGACAAATACTGTTGTGTTAAATACCAAAGCTGTAGCTTAACTAAGCATTAGCGATATCTAAGCGTCAGAGTATTTTGATTAAGAGGTGAGCTAACCAAATGACTTGTTAATGAAAAATTATAAAATTGTATTTCCAAGACTTCCCGACATCGATCGTTGGGCAGTTACACCCATCTGGTCCACTGTTCTGTTTCACTTTTCAAGTTATTGTTATTTCTATGTTAATTGATGTAATTGGTGTTGTAACGTTTTAATTAACTATAAACAAATGGAGGATCCAATCAATAGATCAATGGAGAATCAGGTGGCTTAGTGGTTAAAACACCAGCCTCTCAAATATGAGTGCGCCGGTTCGATTCCAGGTCAGGCAAGTACCAATGTAACTTTTCTAAAGTTATATGTACTTTCTAAGTATAGCTTGGACACCAATGACTGAAGATGAAGGAAAACATCTTGAGGAAACCTGGACTTAAGTCTGAAATCGCCAACCCGCATTGAGCAAGCGTGGTGATTACGCTCAATCCTTCTCTGTATTAGAAGAGATATATGCCCAGCAGTGGGACGATAAAAAGGTTGATAATGATGATGATATGGAGGATGAGTGATCTTTACACCTGGTTCGGCACACCCCTATAGCGTGTACAACTTATATTCGACACCAGATAAAAATACATGTCCTACACTTTGTTGTAAACCAGGAGTTAGCAGCAGACCACTAGCAGTACATAGTGTAACAACAAACCTGGAAATAAGCACAAGTCTTTTCAGCACAATGAGAACCCTCATCCGATCCATCTCCGCAGTCATTCTCGGAGTCGCACTTCCAGGTGTTGGGCACACAGCGGCCGTTGTCACACTGGAACTGTGACGACGAACACGTCACATTGACGCAACCTGTCTCGTCCGAGAAGTCGCCGCAGTCGTTCTCCGAGTCGCATTTGAAAGTCGCCGGGATACAGCGACCTGACTTGCACATGAATTCCGATCCACTGCAAGTTGTTTCTGGAAGGTGTAACAAGTACTTTATTTACATCTGATTCAATTTATGTTTTCTTTATTGATACTTAATTATATATTATACTAGCTGACCGGCAAACGTTGTTTTGCCATATAAATAATAGATTTAATTACTAAAATGGCTATTAAAAAATAAGGGTTGATCGTAGAAGGGTGAAAATTGGGGATTGTATGTATTTTTGTATGTTGTATCATAAAAAAATAGAAATTAAAAATTTTGTCTAAAAAATAAAAAATAAAAATTAGGGGTGGACTACCCCTAACATTTAGGGGGATGAAAAATAGATGTTGGCCGATTCTCATAGATACCGGTTAAGCACAAAAAATTTCATCAAAATCGGTCGAGCCGTTTCGGAGGAGTTTAAAGCCGAACACCGTGACACGAGAATTTTATATATTAGATTTAAGTAGAGTTTAATCTGTAAAATAATTGCGGAAAAACTTTTATGTACCCATAAAAGTCTTCAATTAACGTATTCTATTTTATCAAAATACGTAGGTACACACAAATACGATCAATTAAACAAGATTTACTCACTGGTACAATTTTGTTCTTCATCACTGTTATCCAAGCAGTCATCATCACCATCACACACCCAACTCTTAGGAATGCACTTCTGGTTATTACAGGTGAAGTCCCACGAATGAGGACACGCCTGTACAGGAGGCTCGGAGCTCGGGTCAGCGATACAACTGGTTCCGTCAGCTGCCAACTTCTCCCCATAAGGACATCCACACTTTACCGTCAACAACTCTGTATTGTTCCGAGGCACAGCGAAGCACAGTTTCTGGCAGTTCCCATTGTCCCTTGCACACGGCTGCATGGGATCTATCCTCTGAATCTCCTCGCTGTACACTTTGACACCATATAACCTATTTGTTTGAGGCTCTCGAACCATAATATCCTCTTGTTCTCCAGTTAGCTTGTGTAGTCTTACAATGGCGTCTAATCTCCAGTCAGTGATGTACATAAATTCTTTGTGGATGACAATGGAGAATGGATGTCTGATGAGTCTAGAGTTAACAGTCTTTACGTCGGTGCCATCAAGTTTTGAGTGTTGGACATGGTCGAGCAAGGCGTCGCACCAATACAGTCTGTCCGCATCGAAATCTATGGACAACCCGTTCGGCCAGCCTAGGGTCACGTTCTCGAAGACCAGCAAGTTTGTACCGTCTGTATATGCTCGGCTGATGTTGGCAGGGCGGTCCCACTCGGAGAAGAAGATAAAACCTTTGTTAGGATGTACTACAATTGCGCGCGGTCTCTTCAGATCCTTTAATAAAGTTCTCCTGTATGCTACATTTCTTGTTGAAAGCACGTTTAATGTTCCCTTCCTAGAGTCGATATAGTAGAGGTTCTTGGACGCCCAATCTGCTGCTAAACCCTCGACTCCTTCATTTTGTGACGCCAAAACTATTTCCTTTGTCGTTCCGTTTCTATGAACCCTGTAAATGACATCTTGTAATACGTCTGAGTAGTAGATGTGCTCATCTCGAGCGTCGAAGTCTAAGCCAACAAACCTAGCCCGTTTTGACACGACCGGTAGTATGGCCTCACTGAAGCCTTCAATAACCGGGTTTAATACTTTTCCTTTGATAAACCGCTGCTGGGAATACATAAGGAATTCCTTGATAAGATCACAGCTTCTTAGGTCAGTCTCTAATCTATATCCGATGTTGCAGGCGCAGCGGTAGCCGAGTCCTCCGTTCTGCAGCGCACTGACGATGCACATCTGGGCACAGCCGCCGTTATTGTTGCCGCAGGGGTTGTTGACCGAGGTCTGCTTGAGTGAGTGTATCACAGTGATAGCCTTTGGTTCTCTGATGTCCTTCATTTTGAAGATGGCCTGTATGCTGGAAGGTCCCTCGTATTTGTTAACGGAACTGATGCCCTGTTTGGTATTGTCGGACCAGTAAACGCGGTCTTCAATGAGAGCCAGTCTCGATGGGCTGGGGACCTGTTGGCCTCTGAGGACTAGGAACCGATGGTTTCCATCGTAGTCCACGGTTTCTATATAGTCTAGAAGCGAGTCGCACCAGAACACCCTCTTAGCGATGATGTCCACTGCGATACCAGATGCTTTGTAAGTTGCCTCAGAAACGATGGACTTTACGTGTGTCCCATCCATATTCGCTCTGATGATCTGCAAGTAACAAGTAACAATTAAGTAAGTGGAGCACATATATAATCCCACATGAAACGATTATCATTTGAAAATTGTCTTCACCTGACTACTATCAGCTACAAACATTAATCCCATCGTCGGATCCAGGGCCAGATCAGCAGGGTTGGTCAGGTTGGAACCGAGTACAACAGCATGCGATCGACCATCTAGCTCGAAGACGTCGATCTTCTGCCCGATGGCGTCGGCCACGTACAGCTTGTCTCCCACCCAGTCCACCGCCAGCGCGACGGGCGCCCACGAGCCCGCCACCGAGATGTCGGTACCGCTGTAGCTGGTCACGCCGGCTGGCACGCTCAGCTGTTGCGAGTGAATCTGAAACGTAAGGTGTTTCATTATGACCGACTACCTAGACTTCATAATCTAGCTAGAATGTTTGTGAAGATGTTTTAGAGATACTTTATAAAGGACCATCTTTACGTGATAACTATTTACACCAATAATATTCAATACTGTTCTATTAATTTTTAAAAAAATAGTCGCAAGTCATTTAAAAAGACCTTTTAGCGTTTAAGAGCATATCGGGATTTAAAAAAGATCGTCTTTGCTCTTTGCTGAAGACTCTCTTCCTGATGCATGTCTAAAATTTTAAATTACAGCATCCTTACCTTCCTAGTCTTAAGATCGGACCAAAACAGCAGGTTCTTCCGGTAGTGGAAGTCGAGTCCGGCGGCCTGCGTCTCGTTGGCGACGGTGACGGGCGCGCGACCGTGCAGGTCCATGCGCAGCACCGCGCCCGCGTGCGCCAGCAGCAGTGCCGGCGCCGCGCCCCCCGCCCCGCCCCCCGCCGCGCACCGCCCCCCCTCCGCCGGCTGGTAGCCCACCGCACACAGGCACTTGTAGGCTGCGGGCAAGTCGTGCTCTGTATTGTTTGAGAGACTGATGCCGGGACTAGTTCCGACTCCAAACGTTTTACTCTTGAGTCAGGCCATTTGCAAACTTTTTGCCGCAAGCGCCACTTTAATATAGGTTCGCAAGCCCAAAATATTATAAGCAAGTCATTCCAAGAGGTACTTATCGTATTACCTCGTGAGGGTTGCACAAGAGAGACAGATAGTCGCTTTATGTAATTTCAAAATTTTCAGCTACTTACATCCAATTACACTGGAAAATGACCCAAAACTTGCCATAAAAAAGCTGGACAAATGTCACATGGTTCATGGCGCTTAGTTCATCCCCTTTTATATGGTACATAAAAAATATTGGGTGACCCATACACCTTTGTATCTGGAGGCGTTATGTAATGTTAGGTTCCTTACATCCTGGCGTGTTGATGCACAGCTGGTGACAGAAGCCCCACTCCTTGCACTCGTCGCGGTCCACACACGTGCGGTTGTCGGCCGCGAGCGTGAGGCCGGCCGCGCACGCGCACGCGCCGCCTGTTGGAGACGCCACGCACTTGTATTCGCATTCCAGAGCGGGGCAGGATGTCGTTGCTGTAGAACAAAGAATATTGTTTTACACACTACCAAAGGAGAAAACCTGACAAAACTAAAAAAAAAAACACGAATAGCCAAATTGTTATTACTTAATCCAAATGTACAAATAGTTTCCGGCAGATCGAAGTAGAGTTTATATGTAGATCTACCCAGCTGGATGATGTTCATCGATTAATATTATTTGTGAGGTAACCAATACCAACTCGTTGACGCCGCTGACCCGCAAATAATCGACGCACCTTAATAAACAGTTGTTGTTCAACCAATCGCACAAGATTTTTGGATCAGGTTTTACACAAAATTGAGATAACTTATGAAGACATTACATCAAATAAACCCATTATGACGTATAACATTTTCTTAGAAGACATTCTAATCTTTTCGCTCTCAAAGTTGGAAATAAATTACATTTGTACCGGTTTTGGTTATAAAGAGTTATTTCTCCGCGGATTAGTCTAATAAATAATGAGCTCGTATGTAGTCACGAAACATATTTTATAATACTGTCACGAGCAAGCGTTATATTCATTGCATGTTTCGAGGTGTCGAGTATAGTCTGGCTGTTGTACTTGAGTTACACTTTATAATTCACTAGCGGCCGCCAGCGACTTCGTTCGCGTGGAGGTAGTAATGCTCCGCCCTTATTGATTGCATCTTGATGTTAAATAGCCTTCCTGGATTAATGGACTATCCAAAGCAAAAATAATTTTTCATATCGGACAAGTATTTCCTGAGATTAGCGCGTTCAAACCAACAAACTCTTCAGTTTTATATACTAGTATAGATGAATCGCTTTTTTGGATAACCCCTTTGTGTCTTTTATCTTTTTATTAATTTTGTAGCAGTAATGCCTTCCAAAGGAAGCTAACAAACTGAGAGCAGGTTACCCAGTCTGGAATTTCTAACCTCGTGTGTTAAACAGCCTAATCAAATCATTGGTTCTAATTCCTATTAATTTTGGAAGCAAATATATAAACTCGCTTTATGTATTAAACCAGCCAAAATACTCACAGCAAGCCGTTTCCTCATCAGCATTATCTTCACAATCCTTCTTTCCATCGCAGAGCTGTGAACGCGCGATACACTTATGCGTGCCTCCTGGGCCTCCCTTGGGACAGAGGTACTTGTTGACCGGGCAGGCTATCGCCGTGCAGTTGGCCTCGTCTGACCCATCCGAGCAGTCCTTGTAGCCGTCGCAGTGATACGTCGCGGGGATGCAGAGGGCGTTACTGCAGCGGAACTGGCCGATGTGGCAAGGTGGGAAACCTGGAAAATGTCGAAGAATTTCTTTAAACTTTGTCGCTAAGATAGTAAGGGGTATCGGATTAGTTAATAATACAATTAATTATGACTTGAGGTAAACATATAGTTATATCAATTGATTGCTTTTTTATGAACTGATTGGTTTTTTGGAATCTCAAATCACAACAGCATGCAGCTTTCGAAGCTGAAACTGTAATTTTGCTAAGGTGTCATTACTGACATGATATACCTAACTAAGAAATGAGATAGATTGATACAATTCTTTAACTTATTTCCTATTTGGTATCAATATAATATCAGATCTGTTGCAATAAGGTTCCTAATAGGCTGCTGACAGAGGTAAAATAACTGTGAATTAACTAACTGTAATTGCACTTTCTGCTATCAATGTCTAAATTAAAAATATGTGAAATACACAACTGATATTCAAGTTCTACTCACTGCAATGTTCTTCATCTGAGTTGTCCCCGCAGTCGTCTTTGTGGTCACACTTGACGGCCAAATCCACACACTTGTTGCTGGTCGCACATCTGAACTGGTCCAGTCGACAGGACAGCGACTGTCCAGGGCAATCCTGCTCGTCGCGACCTGTTCTACAGTCTAAATATCTGGAGGAATAGAAGAAATGCAGTTTTATTTGTTGCCCGACAAAGCTGAACTTTAATCACATCTGCTGCAGAATGTCATTCCAATTCTGATGACTTGTGTGTGAACTGCCAATGCATAAAAGCAGATGTGGCACGTGAGATTCGGAAACACCCTTACTACCCAGGTATACAGATTTTACACTTTTAGCCTCAGTTATATAAGTTGTTTTAATTAAAATGTAAGGAAGGTGCATTATTATTTATTTACATTTATTTAGGTATATATTATACTTTACTCTACACCACAAAAATACAGAACATAAAAAATAACAAATGTTTAACAATGAATGTCTATCTTACCCATCACATTTCTTTTCCTTAGGTATACATGGCCCCTGTAATGAGATCTTGGTCGGTCCGGCACCCTCCATACCGCATTGGAAGTCGTCAGGCTGACATTTGCGGTACGCTGCAATAAACAGAAGAGTAAAAATAATAACAAACAATAGTTTTCCCTGGTTCCTCTGCTGAATAAAAATTTTTAGTCGACTGCATTTTAACGTAACTTACATTATTTTTAACATGATTAACATTAATGAAAACTTATCCTACATTTATTTAACATTATTATTTTTTATTCATAATCAAGTAGCAAACGACAAAAATAAATATATAATAAGAAATATAAACACAATACTTAATTATAAGTTTCTAACCGACATTGGAACAGCAACATGGCTACCACAGCGATGTCGGACAGAATGCCATTCCACCTTGTTGGCGATCATAGCCACGATAGTATTGACCCACCGCTTGTGTATAGAACCGTAATAAGGTCATTGCGAACATCCCCGATGCACTGCACAAACGGTGCAGCCCCAATATCGTATGTATATCAGAACGGTCGGCCAGCCGAGAAGTCCGGAACGCGTTGTTGTTCTGGACGCGGAGGCACTGCATGCCAACAGTAGAGTTAAAGAAAACACAAGAAGTGCAACGCGAAAACCTGCTTCTGTCAGGTTGGCTCGCACCGACAGTGCCTTCCGCTCCGGGTCCATGGTAACATATTCTTGTAATTTTGATTCTGTTACGATAACATACTACGTACCATGCGTAACTATGTGAACCGAGTCTTAAAACCCATCTTCGTAATTTCATTGTTTGTCTTCGCAAAGTGTTCCTTACAAGATTTTTGTCAGCCGAGACAGGGGGCTTGGCTGCTAGGTTAGTCGACAGATAACCTAATCCGCTCCGTACTGGTAATGACATGCGAAAAAGGCCTTTATGGCGGCTTTATTTCCGGCAAAACCGTACCGACACAAAGTGTAGCTATAAATACGCAAAGAGACTAGTCTCTAAACATAAGTACCAACACAGAAGTACTAGAATCTAACAAAAGTGAGTTAATCAAAGGTGGTTGAAACTTCAGTATCTACTGTTACCTAGTTACCTTTAACAATCTACAGAGTATTATTTCGTTTGCAGAATTATCATAATCAGCTACTGCTGTCTTCTAGCTACCTTTTCCATATAAAGTTGTATTGAGTACAGTTGTAGTTATGTGTAGTATATACAAATACCGAGGGTGCGTCTACTTTGGATCATATCAATTGGAAGGGTTTTTAGCAAAAATATATCCCTCAATCTGACCCACACAATAAATATGTGCACGTAACACGTCACGTTATTTGCCAATATCACGATAAATCTTTTCTGTAATTCTGCGCGCCTAGTCTCGTAGTATCTTACTGCAGGTGGTTTTCTTACACATAACTTCAGATATAAGATGTAGAGATAGGATTAAGATAAAACCTAATATAGTTATTGCTTCCACAGAAGCTGTGGCTTTAGTATGTATGTATATATGTACCCCTTTCGTTATACAATCAATGAGAGTATAACATAAAAAAATAATGCATTTAAACAGTAATGGTGCACCATTCAACAATAACCGCGCACTAAACAAGATTCGATAGTGTCTTAAGTTTGACATCAGTCTACTACAGGTCTAGATCGCACTATACGCACTACCACCGCGAGTATACGTACCTCCCTATTCTACCATATTGTAGGACATGAAACTTCTGTTGTTATTTGATGCGTTCTTAGCCCGCCTTTATCGAGATAATGCGATTTTCATAAAAAGTTATGTAAAAATCCAGCTCTAGAGGGTGCTCGCAGCGAAGTGCCTCGACCGCGTCAGAGCCAATACAGTTTATAAGTTGTGAGCCTTTTTAAACAGTTTTTTAGTAAAGTGTACCTGGAAACTGTACGTGGGAGTATGTTGTCTGTGCTTTATTTGTTTTAAAACTGTGCTTGTTTTTGTAACGGAAAATAGGTATTGTGCTTAAGCTTTGATCAGATTGAAAAAAAAAACCGGCCATGTACGAATAGGACTCGCACATGATGGGTTCCGTACCCTTATCGATACAAAATAATCATAATCATCATTTTCATTAGTTTTAGTCATCATTATCTTCGCGTTCAGTCCCGGTTGCATCCGCGGATGTCGTGTTGGAGCCCGGGGTCCGCTTTATTGCTCATTCTCCTCCATTTCGCGCGATCTTTAGCATCCTGTGGTGTGAGATTGTTGGCACGCATGTCATCTTTTACAACGTCAAGTCAGCACTTCTTTGGTCTCGTTTTTACTGTTAGGGTAAGGAACCCTTAAAATATAGTATTTTGTTTAAAGTTACGTTGTTGTTGTTTACGTTAGGAAATCGAGTTCAGTTACTATAACGTTAGTGTACTGTAGGGGGCCGTACGAGGGGCCGTTCGATGATAGAATTAAGTCATGTAATTTCCGCGCTCACTCTCCAAAATGCATTTATAGAATACCAGAATACCGAAAGGTTATCTACGCCTCCGTAGATGTACCTTACGCCTCTAAGTCTAGAGCACAGGCGTAGGGTAGCCAGCCATAGCCGGTCTAAATAAGCGTACTTTGCAGCGGCATATTCAAATTAAACAAAGTATGGTGAGTATTTAATGATCCTATACCTTCCAGCCTAGGAGTCCTATTGTAAGAAAGTGTATACCCATACTTTCACTACATCATTTATAAAAATTACTACGCAATAAGAGGGCCATGAAAACATCCCATTCACAGCCCGACAGGTCTATTCACTGAACGTTAATTCCCACGTACCCGTTAACGATATCGTCGGGACAGACCGCAGTAAATATTAAGTGTCATGTCCGACAATGGACAGGTGTCCACTGTGTGACCTTTTCTGACGCTGTACGAAGATTTTATGTGTCCAGTTGGTCTGAGGATGTTCGGTCATCGGAGAACGGTTCATTGATATGTAGAAAAGTAAAGTAAGATAGAGTTTCATTTGTTTTAAACTATTGTTTAGTTTTTGGACATTATATTTCTTGTAATTAGTTTAAACGTACAATTTTCGTGATATAGTAGATTGAGGTATTAAAGAAGACCGTTATTTAGTTAATCATTTAAAAATATCGAATATTAGAATCTCTGTATTGACACAAAATTCCTTGTAGCTTCCATAAAACAATTAAATAAACTCTTTTGTTAAAAGAGACAATTATAGATCACTGCGCGTGATATAAACGTTTCGATTTGAATAGAAAATGATTCGGCATTTATATGAATAAGTAATAAATCTTGAGCCGCTATAATAACCAAGCTTTGAATAAATTACGAATTCAGTATTAATGTAAAAGTTCAGGAAATAATAGCCTTATTCTTATGAACTAAAATATTCAGAATAAAGTATAGACTTTCTTGTACGATCCATATAAATATACAAAAAAGTTGCTTGTATTCAACTGTACATCCAACAATCAATGGCTGATACAAACAGCAATCCAAGCATATAGATGACATGGCAATGGCAACATCTCAATTACATTATTTTTGCTTTGTGAAACAGACAGCTGTATCACATTTTTTAAAAATCCTAACGCAATCCTTAAAATTATAACACAAGACACTCGAAGCATTATACAAACTTGGATAGTTTCCTAGGCAAATAGATAGGCTGGCATTCGAAAGAGACATATGTAAATCTAGCGGAGGGATGGCTTAGTAATGATCAGTGATCTGAATAGGTAGAATGATTTTTGGTACTTGTATCTATCATAAATGTTCAAAGAAAGAATAACGTGGATAAGCCATTTTCCCGGAATGTAATTCTGGATCCAAGTAAATATTGTTAATGTTGGTAGTGACATTATAACTACTCAATTCATTTAAAGGAAGGTAACAAAACTAAACTAATTTATTATTTACTTGTTGAAAAATAAAAACAATCAAATTCCGATCGAAGCATTAATACATTTAAATATTTTATTTTTAGCCTTTAATGAAGGGATGGCCAAATCAAACGGTTTTACAACTTAATATAATTTATACATATTTTTTTTAATAATCAACCATTTCCGAAATTCCGCTCTACCTATTCCGATGACTGGTAATGATAAACCCTTTGCGCCCTTGAAAGTTACTTCAGTCAATCGTATAAAAATGACTCAAACAAAATAACGGTATTGTAATGAACACAAAGCGCATTCAATGTATGGCTGAAATGTCGCATACAAAAGGTGCTAATTATCTTTTTACAAGCTTTTATTAAGCTATTGCATAGCTTCTATCGCGGGCCTTGAGCGCGGGGACCGAATCCAGAAATTCCGTAACGAAAAAACCTCACGCTCCCCATCGTCTAACGTCGTTTCAGTTCGGCAGTCTTCGGCACGGTATGTTTGTGTGCGTGCGACTACATCTTTTGAAAACAACTTATAGATTTTCAAAAAGAGCATGCATATTGCAGGGCGCGAACTCAGTTCTACACACTTGCCATGTTACTGATAGTCGCGATGTGCTAAACTTGCGATTAATTTTCTCTCTGAAATAGGTCTTCTATAGAGATATGTCATAGACGTCATCGACGTTGTCATGGCTACCTTAAAAACTTTTCATATAATTAATTATTAAGTACTTTTATTCAAATTAATTTAGTAGTGTTTTTATAAAATAGCTTTTTTTTAACGGAAAAGCTAAGATGAATGTCACGCTAATTTTTCATTGGACTTTTAAATTATTTATAGTGTTGTTTACTAAATAAAAGCGCGTGATTTTATAGAGTAAAAAGTGCTCACGCGGCCGTTTTTTCAATTGTTGCAAAAATTCAAAAGACTGTCTTTAAATAGTGTTCAGACGATTGCTCAAAGTGTATTAGATTACATTAGTAATAGAAATGGCATTTCAATAATGACTTTCAACTGCCAAAGTCTAAATAGTCATAAATACGATTTACAAGATTCAGTTACGAGACAAACAAATGTGTTACTTCTTACCGAAACTTGCATGACGCATGATAATCCAATTGAAATACCTAATTTTAATTGTATTGTTCAGTTCAAACAAGATACTGTTTCAAAAGGTGGGGTAGCTATTTACCAAAATAAAAATGATATTACTAATATTATGACTCCGAATATTGAAATAAATATTGCACACGTTAGCGATGTTAATGTTAGGCGCTCAGTTGTTGGAGATATTTGTGCGTGCTTATGCAAACTTAGAAATGGCCTACAAATAGTTATGGTAGCAATTTACATTTCTCCGAATCCAAAATTGGACGAGGTAGAGCATTTTATTCATCGCACTTTACTGGAGTACACTGAAGAAGGCTCGAAAATACTTGGTACAAATGGTAATAAATTTCCACTTATCTTGGCTGGCGATTTCAACATTAACTTCGCTGATAAAAAATCAGAGCGGTTGACAACTTTTCTATCAAAAACGTTGAATTTGAAAATGAATAATGATCCACAAGAGTCCACAACAAAATATGGGACCACCACTGACGCGGTATTTTCTAGGTATTTAGAGGATATTAAGTCGCAAACTTATGTTTCTTATTTCAGTTATCATAAACCTATAGTTTCAATGATAAATATTCCTGAATAACCAACAGCTACTGTAAGGTAATAAAACCCACATGTATTGTAAAATAATAAAAATATTTTAAATAATATTAACTTTTTATTTATTTAATAAAAGAAAAATTTGTATTCTTATCGGTCACCACGCTCAAAAAGTGTAACTTGAATTAATATCAAAGAAAAAGAAATACTGCATAAATAAAATAAATAAATAATTATAATTGCATAAATTGATACAAAATGCTATGCAATAGCTTTACCGCGGCAGTCCCCGAGTGCCACACGTCTTTTTTTTTTAACTTGTAATGTATGTATATATGTTCGGGTGAGATTTTGCAACTCAAAATTTTGAAGCAGATATCAATAAAATAACCGATTGAGAAGAAGTTTTGTATCACGCGTTCGCTTTCAATGACAAAGATGGTGTGATGTGTGTGGTGAAGTCTTTCTAAATCCACAGCTCAAATGAGACAGCTACTCTCTTTGTAAAATTTGATGATTCCAATCTCACCACACTCACAACTTATTATTGTGACCAACTGTAAGTTAACCTTGGATAACTCTAGGCCTATTACAGTGCATTAGATCTATGTCTAATAATACATATTAAAAATCCCAAAAAAAAAAAAATTTACTTAGTATTTCAGCAAGTGCTGTAATTTATTACTTAGAAAATGAAGAATAAATCATGAAGAATATGCTTAAAAATCATCACAAAACAGCAAAGAAACTTGGTTGGTAATGGAATTCTCTGTGGTCTATCACAATTAACTACATTACCAACCAAGTCAAAAGAAACAGTGGCCTGCTGTGAAGGATGCAGAGAAAAAAATTAAGACCATAAATGAAGATGTTGCGGTATAGGCAAACAAATTGCAAATACTGTCAAAACCTAAAATCTCGATTTGGACCATGTAAGCGGAATTCCCTGCCAGCATTAATTCTATTGTTCTACTTTCCCCCGGTGAAACCCAAGTCGAATCGATAGGTACTTAAAAATCTAAAAGCAGATTGCGCCACAAGATGTGACACTATCTTAGCAAAACTGCTTATAGCTGGTAAACCATTTTTTATACTTCCGTCAACAAAACCTATTGGAATTTGTTTTGAACAGGGAGTTTTCCCTAAGCGCTAAACGTGATGAAGTTAAGAACTACAGAGCTATGTCTGTTTTACGTCCTCATTCGTTTGTTTAGAAGATAATAACATTCGGTCTGAAAGTCAATTGATGATGGCGTCTATTCTGTTGTTCACAAACTAAACTAATTTTAAGTTAAGTGCATCTAATTCTTTCCATTTCATTAAGAAAACGATATAAGATAACATTTTAATTTAATCATGTCAAATTAAGATACTCCATAGACAGTTTAGACGCAATTATAAACATGGCGACTAAAAATACGTCAGTTTAAGTCAGGTGCGTATAGCTTTAGTTATTGTTCTGAGGGTGCGCACTAATTTGACAGGTCTAAACTGAAAAAAATGTTATTCAGGCTTTTAACTTAAAGATGTGCTTGATTTTAAACTTCTTCTAGTTATATGTATATTTTTCTCTAGTGCTGTCAATGATTGGTCATGTGACGGTACAGGAAGGAAGCTGTAAAATAATTACGATCCATTTCGAAAGAGCTTAAAGTTTAAAGCTCAAAGTTCTATCCTTCAAATCGGCAGTGCTTACGGTGTGACAGGTATAGCTTCTCAATATCACATTGAATGAGATGTTCCTCATAACACCTACACAACAGCTGTAAATGTAAACGCACAATCACTTATGTTTGAAAATACATCAAATCTAAGACTGCTTCAGCTAGACGGCAACAAGTTTTCCTTGTTACCATATACATAACAAGATAAACAGGACTCTATAAATTAAACCATTCCAAAAAAAAAAACAATCTACAACCCTACAAACTGAAAAATTAATAGCACAAACCTTGAAATGAGCTTCATTAAAATAAAATCATGCACACGTAAGATCCGCATCTATACACACGAACACACTCTCCCCGCGCATGAACACACACACATCCTTACAAAAACATTTCCTGCAAATATTGTATATTTTAAAATTGTTTAAATCTTATTGCATAATAAGTACCAGGCACACTGATACATGTAACGCTAACGGAGCGCACGAGTCAGGGTTTCTATAAAGAAAATATGTATAACATTGGCACTTTTATACCAAAAAATATTAAATCATTAGATATTGTACTCAATTAATTCTTGTATATTTTGTAAAAGCTTTCAAGATCAATGGATTTCCAATAATCTTCAATATAAATTAATTATAATTTGAACCGAGTGGCTCAAAGGAGAAACTCTGCATGCAGATACTAAGCAGAATTTTCTTTTCCATTTCATCGACATTTCCACAGAAAACACTTCGATTGTGAATATTCATTTCATCTAACTAGCGGCCAGTCCGTGTTATATAGTACTATATCTAGTATCTTACCACCTCCTTGAGATTTGCCTTGAGGTTTTCACTGTAATCATAATAGGCTCGCTCAAAGGGCTTAACATAATTTGTGTCTACTACAGATACACTTCTGCATAACCCTTCCTAAAAAGCAGTCGTGATGTTTTGTAGTAACTTCAATTCAAAATGTATTTAGACCACATAGTTAGCTATAAACGAAGTAAATACGTGGCAATCGTCTTCAATATAGTGTTAGCCGGCTTTGTGGAGCCTTAAAAAGCCACAGAACGCCCCGATGAGCCACGAAAGCCCCGTGAACCCTGCAAGCCCCGACAAGCCACGGCTGCATGCCAAAGGCTCACAGAGCCGCCTGTTACACAAATTGCACCTGTTATAGGAACGAATTGAAACGTATTCGGAGAATTTCGGATAAACTTTACCGACGTAGGGATGCTACGTGGGTTTGATAGGTTAATCTTATAATATTTACGAATTATTTATTTATAATTCTTAATGAAATATTTACTAAAATCTACGATATCTAACGGACATCATTATTGCTGGCAGGTATACAATCACGACGCATAGTTTCATTTTAAAATATTCTAAGAATTAATGATAAATTTTCGTTTTCTTGTGTTCCATAAATTCAAATCCTAGTAAACGTTACCACACTACTTTGCTAATAGCTTCACGCGTTACTTGCCAAAATCACGACAAAGTGATGTGTTTATTTCAATTAGAAAATTTCTGTTATCAATGTATTAAAAATTCTCATTACTTCCGCACCTATCATTTCAAGCCGCAGCCTTGGTATTTGTATACCCTTTACATTCCTGTGTACCGTTTATAGATATTGTAAATATGTATATGTATATCTATAAACTTCATAGTACATAGTATATATAAAGAATTTACTAATTTTTCCACCACAGGTCTGTGTTTAGATTTGATAGAAATATAAATACGCACGATTCGCGGGCGATTCCAAAGTAAACGGTAAATGTTTATTCTTCACATCCTAAATTTCGCTAGATGCTTCAAAATCGTGGGAACGATTCCATCAAAAAATATTGAACTATCTTATCGTAAGCGGATATTCTCATTTCCAAAGGAAATTAAAGCATCAGCTGCAGCCACAAGAGCCAGTAATATGCTCAAAGGATTTCCTGATCAAACCAGATGTTAATCGAGTCTATACTAAAGTGGAGACGGGGTTCCGGTATGGATACAAGTAACTCAGTCAGCTGACCAGAGCCAAAACTCTAAGAATCTTATACAACCTCAAGTTTTTGAATGGAAAACCAACTATAAAGATTGATTTCAAGCGCTATTTCTATACCGCATAAATATTAAGTAGGCCACTTCCTTTTCCTCTCAGCAATAAATCCTTGCCAGTCTTCTCAAACAACAGTCCCTTTTCCCTCTTAGCAGCTTTCAGGAACGACTGACATGATATTTCACTTCTCTTTCTTGTTCCCTCTTTTTTGAGAGGTAAAAAAGCAGCTAACGATATTTGACAGTCTTTTTTTTTATAAAATTGTAAACTAGCGCTTGACCGCAATCCCGCCTGATGGTAAGCAGTGACGCAATCGTTGATGGTAAAGCACACTAGTTTATTAAGAGCCTATTCACTCTAGCCTTGAAGACACTCAAATTGTAGTCTGACGGAAACACCGCCGCTGGCAAACTGTTCCAGTCCCTCGATGTACGCGGTATAAAGGCGGAGGCGAAACGCTTCGTCCGGATCGTAATGGTGTTAACAACGCAAGGGTGGAAACTCGCCGTACGACGGGTCGTCCGATGGTGGAACGGAGATGGGGGAATTAAATCATGCAATTCCTTCGCACACTCCCCAAAATGCATTCTATAGAAGACTGAAAGGCTGGCTACTCTACGCCTGTGCTCTAGGCTTTGGAGATCATCTCAAGTTAAGTCATCTGCTGATGCCCGGCATCTATGGGTATGCACATGACAGCACAGTTGTGGAGAGATACCTGCCGGAAGCTCGGGCTAGTAGGGAATCAATCCGGTCCGAAAGAGAGGCTATGGTAGAGCGTACGAGTGCTGCACTACAGGCAGTCTCCGAATGAGGCAAAGCCAATCTTGTAGCATTCAGTGTCGCTAAAACACAGGCATGTCTTCTCACCGCCAAAATCCTTGGAGTGCACCGACCGCCTTAAGCTTTTGGGAGTTAAGATTTCCTAGAACCTTAACTTTGGTCGGTTCATTGAGTCCAAGGCCAGGGTGGCTGCCAGAAAACTAGGCGTCATCGCGAAGGTCCGGCGGTTCTTCACACCAGGGCAGCTTCTAATCACAGATACGCTCGTGTGTGGAGTACTGCAGCCACATTTGGCCTGGTGCTGCGAAATGTCACCTGGCTACTTTAGACTTTAGACTCAGTGGAGAGGCGTACGAAGAGGCTGATTGGCGACCCAGAATTAACTTGAAACGGTCTTCAAAGCCTAGAGCACAGGCGTAGAGTAGCCAGCCTTTCAGCCTTCTATAGGATGCATTCTGGTGGAATCTCCGTTCCACTAACGGATGACCCGTCGTACGGCGACTTTCCACCCTTACGTTGCGAAACGCTTTCGAGCCGAAGCCTTTCGCTTCTTCTTTTATACCGCGTACAACGAGGGATTGGAACAATTTACCGGCGGCGGTGTTTCCGTCACACTACAATTTGAGTGTCTTCAAGGCTAGGGTGAATAGGCTCTTAATAAACCAGCGCGCTTAACCATCAACGATCGCATCACTGTGTGCCATCAGGCGGGATTGCGGTCAAGTGCTAGTTTATAATTTATAAAAAAACTACTTATTTTAATTCTTATTTATGCTTTAAATACTATACTTTAAATATTATTGTAGAATTCTTACACTACACCCTAAACACAATTATCAAAGCATACAAGAAAGCCAACGATAAAACTGAAAATGTCTACAACAGAACATAGAAAATAATATAAAAACCATAATAAGAGCCATATAATTAGTATGCAGTAAAATCCTCAGAAATCCATAAACCAACTTCACTTCCCTCCATATATTTCTATCAATGTGAAATGTTTGCGTTTTACAAAGCACCGTTACCACAGAGAAAATCCACGAGTGGCCGCAAAAAGGAAGATGTAATAATCCAGGTCTATTAAAACTTTCACTTCGAGATTTGAGGCTGGCAACACAGTTTACTACGCTGGCAAATTTGCTCAACATCTCAACGTAGATGTGAGACTTAAAAATTGCGATGTAAGCTTATTACAAGAAGTTTATTCTCTATACAGGTGTAATAATACTTCAGAAGATGTGGCGACGAGTTTTTGAAGCGGTGAAACTTTTTGAATATTTCATGAAGTGAAATGCTACAATTTGGTGGAACCACACAAAAGTGATAAATACTGTTAGATCAGATTATTTTAGAAATTTCAACGGCGATGGTCAGGATTCCCTTCTTCACAAACTAGACTCTATTTAAGTTCAATGCATTTTTTTCTTTCAATCTCGTCAAGAGGACAGAAGATATATTAGTTTACAAATATTAGTTTAGTTCTGTGAAATTAGTGCGATCCTGACATAAATTGACGTATCTTTAGTCGCCATGCTTTTAATCGCATTTAAACTGTCTATGGAGTACTTTAATTTGACATGACTTCTTTTCTTCATGATATAGAAAGAAAACATGTATAATCTTAAAATTGGTTTAGATTGTTTGTTGTTTGTTTTAAATCTGTGGATAAGAGTGTTACAATATGTTTGTTAGGTATGTGAGGTAGAAGCAATGAAACCTATTTTGATAAAGGAAATTCAAGAACTTCTTAGGTGTTGATCAAGGTCTGTCAGGAAATGGAAGAGGGATGGGGGAGCAGAGTTAATTACCATGGCAACGAGAAACTTGCAGTTGAGAGCAAGTCGAGCGGAATTACCGCCATGAAGCACTTTGCTTTTAAAACTTTATTCAAATGCCTTAATAGACGCTATTATGTAAACTGAAGAAAAACTGGACGTCAAGTTTTTTATCGTTGCCTTGAAATGTTGAAACTGGTAGACTTTGTATTTGTAAGAGAACGAGAAATGGAAGCAAACATATGAGAGATGACATGGTTTTTGCGGTCATGAAATAGAATGATGGATCGTCGGGATGATAAATGTTTTGAAAACACAGACAGTATGATTGACATTACTAAGGGCGACAAATCCCTAACATTAATTGCGAAAAAATTCATAGAGCTTTATCTCGGATATCGCAACTTCATCTAAAAACTTAAGACACAACAGATTTACATGAAAACAGGCACATCACAGATACGAACACCAAACAAAAACGCAATTTCCACACCATTAAAACTTGCCCACTTGTTGGGACTTTCTGCACTTGCGACCAATTAACTAAGACCCCTGGAATCACAGACAGTTCCCCCTGTTTCAACCTCGACACTCCCATGAAAGGGGGCGAAGGGATTCTAAACAAATTGGCCGCGGTACTTCGTTTACAAGAGTTCTCTTTAAAAGAAATAGGACGGTGTATTTCGGTGCCATGTTTATTTAAGTATTGCTCAGTAATGGGTGGTACGTACACAGGAATGCGAATGAAAATATTTTCCTTACAACCTTCAAAGCAAGCCCAATAAGGGCGGGTTGTGTAAAGCGTATGAGATACGAGCGTACTCAGGGAAATTGGTATCCCTTAGCGTTCTGTGAAGGCCTTCTGGTGCTTAGTGTTCTGTGGAGGCGCGTGGTACTTGAAATATGTATTTGGTGCAAACGACAACACACTCGCGCAGCGGGTCACTTCGCATGCAGTGTAAGAGATCGCGTCGCGAGTGAGAACATAGACAGTCACATTTCAAACCATTGTGTGATGTCAAACTGACACTATATCTTTGGCTGTCATTACCTATTTTTTTATTTGGGTGGTTATGATTCGTATTTTATAAATCTATTATATATTTTTTTCGAATTGATAATTCCGGTGTTCAGATGGCAAAAGCCAGCAAAACATTTTGTTAATAACCCTATTTAAATTTACATTCAAAATAATTGTGATTTTGGTACGTTTTATATAAGATTTTAAGAATAAATAATGAATTCCTCAAAAAATTATCTTGCCTGTATCTTATCTTTTATATAATTGAATAGTAAGTACTTAATTATTATAAAATAAAATAATTACATCAAAAACAATACATGACTTAATAAATGGAAATAAAAATATTAATACAAAAAAGCCAAAACTTAAATAAATATTAATATTTCATAACCTACAATTTATCTTTAAACAATACTATATGGCTTGTTTTTAAATTAAATCAAATTCCTGTTGCCAACTTAAATTATAGTTTGAACCATATTTCTATCCAAAGTAAATTGTGTTAGATACCACTGTGCGATCCGCACGGGACGGTTCGATCCGGTTAGCAGTCGCACACGTAAACTAGTTCCAACTTTTAATACGCTCCGATTTAATAGTATCCGGGCCACATGCTGTCCAAGTTTCAGATGTACACAGATCAATAATTGTTTTGAGTATTATTTTATGACATTGATATTACAGTTGTATTAATAACGACAAAAGACACAATTTAAACCTCAATCTCAGAAGAAGTGCAGTATATGCAGGAGACAGTTTAACATCTCGACAGGTGATATTGTATGTAATGCAGATTTGTTCAGTAAATATATGAAAAACATCTCATATTAGTTCAGTAAATTTAGTGACTTCTATAGTATTATTCAGATTTCCAACTTCTCATCACATTATATGGTAATGAACTGAATGAAAAGTTATTATACAGTAAAAAATTATAAGAAACCATTTGGCTCTTTCATTTAGTTTTACATATTTTAGATCCTCTGCCTCAAAAAAGCTTAAAATAAAAGTTCATGATTGTGATAAACAAGGTATCGTTATCTTTGACAGATATGTAGTGAGTCCAGCGCACCTACGAAACGAACATCAATCATTTTGAAGGATATTGTTAAACCAATGCTTCATATGTTCGAGAAAAATATTTGCCTAACAGCGTAAAAAATGCAATGAGATGTTGAATTTTCAAAATGCAAATCAATCGCTAGAAAATGTCATAAAATGATGCAGGATGCATGATGACGCATGAATATTGCAGGCAACAGTTAGTTTTCAATGTCTAGCAATAGTACTTAAACCCTATGACTGATCAAGACATTGACAAGAATGCACGGACATACATACATACATACCTACACGTAATATAACCCTAATCATCAAAAAAATAAAGGTAATACATACAATGCTGGTAGCGTGTAGCAACTAAATAGGAGCTTAGATATTGCAATATTTTTTTTTTATAAATTATAAACCAGCGCTTGACCGCAATCCCGCCTGATGGTAAGCAGAGATGCGATCGTTGATGGTAAAGCGCGCTAGTTTATTAAGAACCTATTCACTCTAGCCTTGATGACACTTAAATTGTATTGTGACGGAAACACCGACGCTGGCAAATTGTTCCAGTCCCTCGATGTACGCGGTATAAAGGAGGAGGCGAAACGCTTCGTCCGGATCGCAGTAGTGTCAACAACGTAAGGGTGGAAACTCGCCGTACGACGGGTCGTCCGATGATGGAACGGAGATGGGGGAATTAAATCATGCAATTCCCTTGCACACTCACTAGAATGCATCCTATAGAAGACCGAAAGGCTGGCTACTCTACGCCTGTGCCTCCAGGCTTTGGAGACCATTTCGACCGTTTCGTATTATAGATGAAAGACTTGCAACGAACATCAATGTATGTATTATTCAAATTTGAGAGATTGTTATTTTGTTACTCATGATTAGGTCAAACTCACTTTTGCCAGGATCCTGATAATGTTTCATCTTATCTGTTTTTGGAACTCTTTTAATAATCCTAGTCACTCGTAAATCTACTCAGTGGTCATTGAAATAAAGTTGATATTTGTTAAATTTCAAATAGGGTAGGGATGTGCAGGCCTGCGATCTTTTACTATAAGTATTGTATTCTTACAAATAAAGAATAAAAAAAAAACCTTTCACTGTTATTTGTAGCATATATAACACGTTCAAGTAACACAAGTTAAGTAATTGTACCATACAAGCATGAACTCCGCTGTGATTAGCTTGTAAAAGTATTTCTAAACCTTCATCGGTCATGGATCCATAAGCACTGGAATAATTGCACAGCTCATGTCACTACCTTCCAGTTTAATATGTATAGTACTTCAAATTTGTTTTTATTGTATGTTATAATATAGTATGATTGTATTTTATTATGGGCCTTTGTTGCCTGAGCTAAATAAATAAATAAAGAGTTGTACTCACTGCAATCCGCCTCGTCGGTCCCATCGATGCAGTCCACCTGCATGTCGCACCGGTAGTGCGGCGGGATACAGTACGTCTTGTTCCATACGTACTGCCCGCAAGTCAACTGGCCGGCTTCGCATTCTGGAGGCGCTGGAGACAAACAAACAGATGGTAAATATACAGACGTCAGACATATAACTCCTTTATTATCAAAAGAGGAAAATTCTGAAAAAGCAAAAACAATACATGATTTAGCTAAGCTAGTAAAGTTTAGATATAAATAATATTTATAGATGACAAATTTATGACACTATTTTGTCCCAAAAGACAAGTTGTGGAGTGAACATTTGTGGCGCAAAAATAATTTAACCAACCGAAAACCGCTTAGCACACTTCATTCACAGAGCGACACTTCCAACAGCCTAACTCACTAAAGGAATGTCTTACAAAGGTTACAATCTCAAACGGATCAATCCTGTCATTAGAAGAAGGTTTCCGCAATCAGCGCGGAGTATCAATCAAGACGCAGCTAATAAGAGGAACGAGAAGTAAGTCCGTTTCATTTTGTGCACGAAAAACTTTTCATCAAAAAGGTGAGAGTTCTTAAAATGATACACTATATGATACAGCCTAATCTAGTCTAGAGTGTCGACAAATTGTATCTACTGTAGTTTTTGAATATACTCAATTCATTTCCAAATTGCCCTGTCTGTCCGTCTCTCTGCCTTGCTTATTCCAAATTACACTACACTTGTAATATCAAATCAAATTAACTTTACAATGTAAGATGTTGTATAACATCTTATATTGTAAAGTTAATTTGATTTACCAATTTGTATAGTTTTGGGAGATTGATTCCTCTAACCCCTTAAAATTATTTCATGCTATTTTTCTTACACTTTAAATATGTCTTATTTCCAACACGTTATTAGTGCCTGAGCCTTCTCTTTGTTCATCTCTCAGCGGCGCACGGAACCTCTCGTCTCGAGACGTCTCCGAGGCGTTCCGAAGCGGCGAGTACATAATCCGCCTATAATTGAGGCCGAGGTGAAAATCGAGTTTCCACTCAAACGCTCCGATAGTTTGATTGGGGACTCTTGTATCCAAACGAGCCCGTTATTATTGTGTCTTGCAGATTTGCGTATAGCAGTTTATCTTTCTATTATTTGTATATATTTTTTATATATAAATTTATATAAATGGTTGGTGATCGAGTTGTTAGTGGTCAATATTTTAATATTGAAGCTTTATCAGAAGAATAAAATATAATTTCAGTTAAACACATAAGGTTTTCGTACCTTTCAATTTGTCAAATCACACTGAGTATAAGAGGATAGCATTGGCCTGTCAACAAGTACCAGATACTTGATAAAATAAGAAATGATATACAGATTTGAAGTCTACCAGGTCAACAAAGTCATCACATTTATAAGATATAGAAGAATCTATCAAAAGGATATTATCTATCGCTCTATTATTAGATCTATACTAATATATAACGCTGAAGAGTTTGTTTGTTTGAACGCGCTAATCTCAGGAACTACGGGTCTGAATTGAAAAATTCTTTTTGCGTTATATAGCCCATTAATCCAGGAAGGCTTTAGGCTATACAGGGTGTATCTGACATCGTAACCCCAACTTCGCGACAAGGCTAGACCACATGCCACTAATAATATTATGATAGTCATTTATGTCGTTAATGAATGGTTACAGAAATAAAAATCTTTAAAAAAAGTGTCGGCTCGGCCTTTGAACGTCGCAAGCGTGCCGCCATGCGGGTTTGTAGGTATGATGTTGATCCCTGATGTGAACTCTATTAAATGAGCTGATAAGTTATTTTTTTTGAGTTTTGTTTTCATTGCGCTTTTTAGTGTAATTAGCGAATTAATTATTTTTTACCTTAAAATCTTATTGGGTTAAAAGTATAGCAATTATGAACGATCTAAAGTGAAAAAACTACATATATATTTTTTTTTAATCATGAGAAAGCCGACGAGAAATTCCACCACTGGGGGGTTCAGAATCATGTACTGGATCCATGGTACTCGCATGTGCGTCGATGTCAGATATACCCTTTATAACATCACGCTGCGACCAATAGGAGCGGAGCATAACTAACTCAACGCGAACGAAGTCGCTGGCGGCCGCTAGTATAAAATCTCCATGTTTACCATTACAAACACTAAACAACGTAATTACATACATATACACAAAGATTATGTAGTATGTAGAAAATAAATATCGTGGTTTGAGAGCAGTTAAATATATTTAGTTAAGTAGTTTTAAATATATTAGGTAGGCTTTTAGTTTTTAAATATATTAGGTATGCCGTTATTGAAGTGCCAGGGTGGCCAAATGTGCAGAAGGAATCATTGCCAAACTAACTTATCTTCAATGAGGTTTTTGGCAAGGACGTGTTTATTAAGGACTTGTTGTGGATTAAGTTCAATGAAAGGCGAGTAGAAGTAATTGTCATTTATTCATACCAAACCCTAGCTTAAGTAATATTATGTGGCATTACAGTTGTTGTTACACTAAAGAAATATTATTATAATTGACCAATGAGAGAACAGTAATTTCTTCGTCTTCATTTCGGCAGTTACAAGATCTACGCGCAACCATCTCTTTCCCACGCGTAAGCTTCGCATAGCGCTGCCTGCACGCACAGTATAAAAATGTTCGTCTGAGGCACTCACGCTCAGTACGCCCTGTGTAGCGATGTCGGTATGTTGTCTCACGCGTTACACTGCATTTAGATGTTTATGTGGATGCCCACATCACTCCCCGCTAAGTAAAACGGACCACGGGCTTCACGATTCTGCCAGATCGGGTGGTAATCGGCTGGCTAGTTGCCTTGTTGTGATTGTCACCTTTGTCTTCGCCAGGGTGGTCATTGTACATGTAGGCCGGTTTTAATCTGTCCAGCGACACAACTGATGTTCGTAGCGGCAGCTTGATCTTGTAGTATTTGTCATAGCGCTTGATAACTTCATATGGTCCCTCGTACGGCGGTGTTAGCGGCAAACGTACTGCATCGTTCCGCACGAAAACATGTGTGCACGTTGCGAGGTCCGAATGTATGAAAGGCTTATTATGACCGCTGTCCGATCGTGGCGCGCTTCTTATCGATGCCATTGTTTCCATAAGACGGCGTACATAGTCGCATTCATTGATATCTGTTCTTGTTGACACAATAAAGTCCGATGGCAGTCGTAGTGTTGTCCCATATGTCAACATTGCCGGGCTCAAATTGTTGTCGCGCAGAGCTGTTCGTAATCCAAGAAGCACAGTGGGTAAGTCTTCTGTCCATTGAGTGGTAGTGCCACGAGCCATTAACGCTGACTTTAACGTTCGATGCCATCTCTCAATCTGGCCATTTGACTGGGGATGATATGCCGTGGTGCGTATCCGCGTGATACCAAGCTTCTTCATAAGCGATCCAAAAAGTTGGGATTCAAATTGCCGGCCTTGATCCGTTGATATACGCAGAGGGCATCCGAATCTTGTTATCCAGTTATCATGAAGGGCTTGAGCGACTTTCTCAGCGGTTATGTCCAGTAGGGGAACAGCTTCTGGCCACTTAGTACAACGGTCGATGATGGTCAGGCAGTACCGATAGTCATTTGACATTCGCAGCGGTCCGATGATATCTACGTGTATATGTTCAAAGCGTTCTGACGGCGGGAACTGACTCAGCGGAGTTACGACATGGCGATGAACTTTTGCTCGCTGGCAGTTGAGGCACGCTTTCGTCCAGTTGCTGACATCTTTGTTCATATTGGGCCAGAAAAATTTTGAGCATGTTTGTTTACGTGTTGTTCTGATCCCAGGATGGCATAAATCATGTTGCAGTTTAAACGCATCAAAACGATATGTGCTCGGTAAGTATGGTCGGGGTGTTCCAGTAGAAGCTTCGCACGTAATTGGTCGGTTTATTCCAGGCATTGTGACGTCAGTGAACTTCAAATTAGTTTGACTTCTCAGTTGTTTCAACACTGGATCGTTTGCTTGTTCTCTCGCTAATTTATCATAGTCGATGACGGTAGGACATTGTATGTCTTCTATACGTGACAGCGCGTCGGCTACGTTGTTCTCTTCGCCTTGCACGTATTTAATGCTAGTGCAGAACTGGCTGATGAAGTGCAACTGTCGTTCACGACGAGGTGTATCGCTGTTACTCGCTGGGCGTGACAAAGCGTAGGCGAGAGGCTTGTGATCCGTGTACACCGTTACGTTACCTCCTTCGATAAGGCTACGAAACTGCTTTACAGCTGCATAGACCGCTAGGAGTTCGCGGTCATATACACTATAACGACGCTGGGTTTCACTCATCGTCTTGGAATAATATGCAAGAGGTTTCCATTCATTGTTGATTTTCTGTTGTAAAACAGCGCCAAGGCTGTAATCTGATGCATCAGTCATTATGGCGAGAGGGCTGCCGGGTACTGGATGTGTGAGCTCAGTAGCTTTTAAAATGCTTTGGCGGCAATTTTCAAAAGCTGTATCTGCTGCCGTATTCCATTCAATCAACGTCTTGTCATTGCGCTTCCGATTATGTAAAAACTTGTTCAATTCATGCTGTGATTCGGCTTGACGGGGTAAGCAGCTACGGTAGAAGTTAAGCATGCCTAGGAAGCGTCGTAACTCGGCTACTGTTTTTGGCTTCGGGTAATTTACAATGACTTCTGTTCGTTCTTTTGTAGGCTTGATGCCACTCGCTGATACCTCGTAGCCCAGGAAATTGATTTTGTTCTTCGCAAACTCACATTTTTCTACTTTTAACATGACGCCATACTCTTTTAGTCGATCGAGTACTTGACGTAAGAGTAGCTTATGTTCTTCTTCGTCGTGTGAGTAGAGTAAAATATCGTCGATGTAACAAAAACAGTTGTCGATGCCCCGTAGTACTTGATGCATAAACCTCTGGAATGTTTGACTTGCGTTGCGTAACCCAAACGGCATGCATTTGAACTCAAACAAGCCAAACGGTGTCGTGATTGCTGTTTTCTGTGCGTCTTCTTCACTAATTGGTACCCAATAGTATGCCATCTTTAGATCTAATTTTGAAAAAATCTTCATGTCTCTCAATTGGTAGGTGAAGTCTTGAATACGGGGAATCGGGTACCGGTCGGGTTGCGTGACAGCGTTTAGTCTGCGATAGTCACCGCAAACTCGCAGTCCACCGTCCTTCTTTTTGACAACATGTAGTGGACTCGCCCAGGGACTCTTCGAAGGCCTGCAGATGCCCATATCCATCATGTGTTCAAATTCTTGCTTTGCAGCCTTGTACTTGTCGGGCGGTAGTGGGCGGGGTCGGGCAAAGAGCGGGGGGCTTGACGTTTGTATGTGATGCACGACGTCGTGTTTTGCTGGTTCCTTCAGGGATCCAGGTCGCAGTACTTCTGGATATTGTTTTAAGATGTCATAGTAAATTTGATCGGAGCTAATGACGTGTATAGTTTCTCCGCCAGTTGTTATCTTGAGCGCGTCGATTGATAAGTCAGTAATTTTGTCGATAAGTTTCTTCCTGTGCAGGTCTACCAGTAGTTTGAAGTGACGTAGAAAGTCTGCTCCCAAAATTGATGTTTTCACGTCGGCTACGATGAATTTCCAAAGAAAACTGCGACGGAGACCAAGGTTGAGCCTGAGAGTTTTCTCACCGTAGGTGTTGATGGGTGTATTATTTGCGGCATATAAACGATAGGCGCTTGCAGTCGTATTTTTCCTTTTGTATGCGGCGGCCAACACTGAAATATCTGCGCCTGTGTCTACGAGGAAACGCTCTCTGGTGTCGCGGTCGAAGACGCAAAGGCGGTTGGTGGTACAAGGAACATCGACGTCCGCCGCCGTCGATGTCGAAGCTAGTTTAACGTCTGGTTCTTTCTCCTGCAACACGGTGACTCGCAGCGCATCGCCTTGTCACCAAAACGAAAATGATATCGACACTGCCATGTCGGATCGCCAGGCTTGAGTGAGCTCTTGTTGTCTTGGCGACGTCGTGATCGTGACCGCGAGAATGATCGAAACGGGCGTCTGCGGCGCTGCATTGATCGTCCACGTAGCTCAGCCACTTCCAAGCATAATTTCTCCATTTGCTTGCTCAGTACGTCTAATTGAGCGGACATCACCGGGCTCTGCGGGTTTGTAGTCATCGCAGCAATCACTGCCGGTTCTGAGTACTCAGACATCTTGTCAGCCATCGCGGCGAGGGTATCCAAAGATGACTCGGTGTTTACCGAAAGCACAACGCGCATCTGTGCGGGTAGGTGGTTGAGCCATTCAATCTTTAGGCCTTCTTCTGTTATCATGCCGGTCCCTAGTTCTCGCATCTTCCGTAGCAGTTGCGTAGGTTTCTGGTCACCCAACTCCAGGCCACTGATTAATTTTTGAAAATTTTTCACGTCCGACTTGTCGTACACGGTGAGTAGGCGTCTCTTCACAGCATCATATTTGTCGGTTGGCGGTGGATTGTATAAGATATCTGTGATGTGTTGCAAATCAGTAGTTTGTAGCTGCTGCAGGACGTAACGAAATTTTTGATCGTCTGAAGTCTTCAAGGGATCCACAACGACTTCAAATTGAATAAACCATGCTCGTGGTATTTCTCGCCAAAACGGTAGCAGCCTTGACTGGACGGAGACAGCACTCACGTCTTGTTCGGGTTTTATTGAGCTTGACTCGCCTAAGGGTTCTTCCATTTTTTGCAGAGACTTTAAATTTGCCATCTCTAAGTTCTTTAACTGGCATTAGAAACTTGTTATAAATACATTTTTAGCTGGAACCCATTTCGAAAACACTGCTTGACTATTCCTATCTTTTCTTTCTATTACAAAAATGAGAGAATTGTCAAAATTATATGCGACGAATTAGTCATAAAATTAAGCAATTATAGCTGGAAGTAATCAAATAGTTGTGAGTTATGCTAAATCAAAAGTCATTTATAAAGATACTTGATTGTATACAATACTAGGTAAATAAAATAATTAAGCTGGACAACAAAGGTCTATAAATTAAGTATTTTTAGTATTTATTTCGGTATAAGTGATTTGTAATTATAAAAATAAATGAATTTAACCCGTACGAGTATATTACAATACACAGAGCATTAAATTAAATTACAATTTGCCATAAAAGTCGGCTAGCATCGCCAATATACCAAGAAATCAATATATCATGGTGTGAGATGTTTAACTTATAATTACAAAAAAAGGGTTTGTATTGCTATGTAAAGCAATCCAAACCTTTTTTTTTTTTTTTTTTTGTTAGTTACTAAATTTATGTTCTTTTTATTTAGGTTATTTAAGAGACTTTTTCTGTTTTTTTTTTTTGACGTGACAACGTCTTAAATTAGGTTGCGGCTGGGAGTCACTTATGAAAAAGTGTAACGCTCGGTAACGTTACGATGAGTCACCGATGTTTTAGTAAACAAAATATATTTCTATAGTTAAAATTTGTGCAATTCTTATTTTCATTCAATTCCTTGTTCCTATTGTGCAATTTAATTATATTCATATCAATAAATATTCTACCGAGAAAAAGACGTTGTCACGTAAAATCTTCGCCCGTAAAACCGACTTTACAGGCAACCATTTTTTTACTAGATATTTCGTTTTCGTTTCGCCCACCCTAAAACAAAAAAAGCTGGAAATGGAATTCAGGGTGGCAGGCCATAACATCGGCTGCCGGCAGAGGTTACCACCCACCAGAAAAAGTCTTGTCGCCAAGCGATTCGTCGTGTTCCGGCATGATGTCTGATGAAGCCGTACGGAGGACGGGTCTGAGCAGTTATGATGCGATGTATGCCGGGTACGATGCACCAAATGTTGTTGTTTCGGGAGTTTGGTCGTGGAGGGTCTCCAGATCAATCTCCCTCTGACGCAGCATCATTGGTCGTGTTGTCAGGTTTAACATTGCACCACCTCGCTCAACTGTCGTCTTCTATCCGACTTATCTTATTCACTGAGTTTCTTATGTGAATAGGCTTAATAAACTAGCGCATTTTACTATCAACGATAAGGTAAAGCAGTGATACAATATCACTGCTTTACCTTAACTTGGATTGCAGTCAAGCATTACTTTATAATTATAAAAAAAAAATACACTCAATCATGGCTTTTTTAAAGTCCAAGCATTATATCATCCAGATTTTAAGTGATTGATAACAATTTCTGGAGAAGCCTTCTGAAAAAATAGCCATTGCAGCTTTAAGTTTGCCTGTGCCGCTGTATGTTTGCATCAATAATCGAGAAGTTCAACCTTATTAAAAAACCTAACTAAAATACGACTATTACTTACTACTACTTGAGAATTAATAATTCAAAGTCATCTCGCTAGATAAAGGGGAAGATAGTATATAACTGTAAAATTCCCTGATTAAATTATATATTGCAAAGGTGACCTGGCGTCGTAGCGCTATCTCTACGAATGTGCTACGAAACGCTACGCCAGTGCTACGCGCGCTCGATGTGCGAGTGTTATCGCATATCGTGGCGTTTGCAATCGCTAGGAAGACAGTAATGAATTGAAAGTCCAAAACATATTAAGACGTAGCAACTTAGTTTCTATTATAATGTAATATGTGGCGGTTAATAGTCGAGTTGTGCAAAGAAATAAGTCAAAAAAATCTTCACTGACATTCCTTTTTGTAAACTCCAATTTGCCAGATAAAAGCTGTTTAGTTTTCTACATGATAACAAACAGCAGTTGTCACGTTCTTCTCCAAGGTAATAAAAATGCAGTAGAACTGTACGTAGTGTGTCAGCAGTAGTTAACTAACTGCCGGCACCGTAGTCAACTCTCCGTTCACCCGGGAAATCTACAGATGGACGCGAAAAACTACACCGACATTACTCACATGCAGTAACGAGGAAAACTTGCTGCTCACTGGCGGATTGGTGACGCGACTTTTTAATAACTATATCGGAAACTGTGAATGATAGAGTTACTAAAACTGTACATTGAAATTATCCTTTAACGCAAATCACAACTGGCATGAAGT
This sequence comes from Sesamia inferens, assembly GCA_037179545.1. NCBI lineage: Eukaryota > Metazoa > Arthropoda > Insecta > Lepidoptera > Noctuidae > Sesamia > Sesamia inferens. The sequence continues at coordinate 29,662,494 of CM073939.1, read as the reverse complement.
CTACAATACGGCTTTTATTTACCAATCTGCTAAATAATTAATTTACAACACTGTACAAGAAAATGCATGCGACAAATAGCACGAGAAATGTTAATTAATCTAGCCAGTAATTATAAAATTGCTTTGAAATGTGCGTTTGTTCAGAAACGACGATAGATAGGGAATGGTGTTTAGTTCGAAATAAAAAAGGAAAAATTCACTTTGGCTAAAAAACATTTTCATTTTGATCTTAAACATATATATATATATATATATATATATATATATATATATAGCACTACTACATACTAGCTGCACCCTGCGGTTTCACCCGCGTAAGTAGTAGTAATTTCGACCCATAATCATTGGATGAATCCGTAGGATATAACGTAAAATGATGCTGCGAGATGCACAATATTTTATAATAAAGTAGCAGAAGACAAGTAACATTCCACATTTAAATCAATAAATTGACCCACAACGTGGTGGATGTTGAGTTGTATAGTTTGTTTGACTATAGAGTTATATGAGATCTAAAGGTAAAACGCCTCTAGCAAAGAAAAAGTAGCATAAAGAATCGAAAACAAAAATCATATTTGCATAATCAATTGAAGAGCAAACAAGCTCCGGTGACATTCAACACATGACTTTGTTTCTTTTAGAAATCAAAATAAAAATACATATCTATTGCATTCGTCGTGTCAAAAAAAAACTAATAGGATAAAGGCGAGTTCGAAGTTTCAAAAATGAAGTCGATATTATTATAAAAGAAGGTTGATTGTGATAATATTTAATCGTAATATTTGTTAACGCTGCAACGCTCATTACAACACTACATCAGGTTTGTATTTGAAAAAATAGTAATTAACTAAGCTTTATTATATTACTACTAACCACTATCCTGAGTTTGACTGCCACAAAAAACCCCAGGTATTAAGTAAAGTAATAGTTACTTGAAAATCTCTGCGACATCAGTTTTGAGTCTCGTCAATTATTCACAAATGAGAGCGTACTTGTCAACAATTATTTGCACCGAGTGCGCCTCCCGGTCTGATTAATCGAGTCGGTAGTACAGTCGCGCGTGTACTACGACGTGTGTCCGTGAATGCAAATTATCATCGCCGCCGTTTTGTTGTTAATTATGGTCTCATTTTGTATTCGGATATTTTTTTTTTCACGGAACTGGACATGTTGAATTAAGAGGACACAAATGCTTTTACAAGAGAATTTGATAATTATATAGACCAGACTTAAGATACTTAGTGACGTCCGATCCTTAAATATGGGTAAATAATATTGTCATTAATAGCACCTACGTTGTAGTTTTCACTCGTGCTGAACTCGCTAATCATATTATTTCATAAAAAAAAGATAAATGGTATCTGTGATTCAGTCGATGGCACGTTCGCTTGACATCTGTCAATCATTGTATTTTTTTCTGTCACGTGTTGTCCATGATTTCGTTTTATAAAATTCAGTAAAATTTTAAAGGTAAAACTGTATGCCATAAAATGCACAGCAATATCTAAAGTTATTACGATAGGTGAACCATGAGAACTTACCTGTGTCTTGCACAAGAATGACTACCTGAACTTTCACGAGAGGTTAACCAAACAGTGTTTGGGTTATGTAAAATATTTTTGTTTCCTAGAAAATCTACTATCACAGATCTTTCTACTATTAAGGAATAACAGCGCAGATGCAACAAAGGAAACCTTCCATTCTTCCCCATAAATACATACTTATCTGTGCTCTCGTAAATATGTGATTTATTTTAAATTGTTTCCGATAGAGATCTGCGCTGGCTCGCGTCCACCTCCTTAGGCAGACAAATGCCAAATGTCGCCCACTTAATGTTAATGTGCTCAATGTAACGCCAAATCTTTAGGTTGGCAACACTGGCGCGGGAAATGGCTTGCTTTGTGCAAACCTAAGAATGCTGACTTTTAGATTGACAGAAATTATGTTAGTGTTTTTGTTGGTTGATAAAACTTGATATCAAATGTTTATAGTTCTTAAGTCAAATACAGGGTGTATCTGACATCGTAACGCAAACTTCGTGAAAAGGCTAGACCGCATGCCACTAATAAAATTATGATAGTCGTTATATTGCAGTTTCAGTGGATGATATTATCATCATTCTTATATGTTCATATATGTATATAAGAATGATGATAACGTCATCAACAATAGTAGATTAGTAGCCAAGGGCTATAAGGCATCAAACGCAGTGAGGGCACCTATAGCTTGAGGGTGCAATTGATGCTTACACCCGAGCTAACTACTCTGCTTTACATCTCGATTATGAGGTAAGTAGAAAAAAAAAACCGGCGTTACAAGAATAAAACATTATAGAACTTTCAGGCAAAATATTGTTAATTGCTGTTTCAGCTTCCATTTTCATTGAATCGGGAATGCAGCTTATCTTCATCAGTTGCAGAACTCATGTTTTTTTTCCTAATTAGCATGTAATTATAAAAAAATCGCCAAAACAGACAATATTTAAAGTAAAAGTTTTCTATTCCCGACTTTTTTCATCTTTGTTTTATTATTTTTCCAATAACTAAATTGAGTTTCGCCGTTCGATATTTAAAATTGATGACTATTATACTCATACGAAGAAAAGGCTGAATAGCGACGCGACCTCTTTTGTCATTGTGCTGAATGCATGATGTCTATTGCCAGTATGATGATTACATTAGATGTACGTGAATTTTTTGAAAGAGTGAAGTTTTTTTAAATTACTTACCGCCCTAGGGCTTTTCTAGCTACATTATTACCCTAGGGCGCTAATTGCCCATATGGGGTAATAAGGAACTACTTACCGAATATGACAGATGTAAAATATCTTAAATATTATGTGGAATTTATGTAATAATGTTAACTACATTGTTGTATTGGGTACCAATAAAAACAAAATATATAAGTGATATTATTGCTGTTATGTTAGCCTGCATCATCCCACTACTGTGCAAAGGCCTCTTTCACTTGCCATGACTTCTAACTCTTTCAATCCAGGTCTAAAGTGGCCTACAAACCGGTCATTTGTTGTCTCCAGTTTGTCCCGCTTTCTATGCGGGAGCTACGCTTGTGAACCAAGACTGGTAATAATAAATTATTTGGTCACTATTGTCCCAACACAAGTGTGTCAACATGTCTTACATCAGCTATTAGTGTCCTAACATAAAAGTACACGTCTTTGTTGCCAAGTCAAGACACAATCCCCCATCGCGTCCATCTATTCATGTCTCTAAAGCATATCACTTCGCCTCTTTGTAAAACGGCGACAAAAGACAGAAAGTCTGAAAAATGTCAACGTTGTTGTTATAGATGTACGATGTCGTGGATAGAGAGGTTGGACGCCGATATGTCGACCTCGGCGGACAGGATGTGCGATGGATTGATCGAGAGATAGGTGTTTTGTATGGTCAAGATTATGTGAGAAATTACTGAGCTTAGTTTAAAATAGAAAATGTCGGTTATTTTGGGTACTAATACATCTTCTTCATTCTATAGAGATCCAATGCTGGACAAAAGCCTCCCCCAAGGCTTTCATAGCTTCGGGGGATTTACCATAATCCCCACGCTTGTCCGTTGGGTTGAGGATCGCAGTAATTTGATATTCCACAGGAGAAGCGCTGCTGCCCGCTTCCCTTCTGAGAGTTCCCTTAGTCGACTCTTACGACACCCACGGGAGGATATGGGCAATACATACATAATTTTTATTTTGAGATTTAAATGTATTTGAATTAGTGACTCACTTAAAAATATATAATCTTTGAATGGTAACTAAAAATTTTAAACTTTCGGCGTTCTGTTGAAAAACTTGTTGCCAGTCGAGCACGCCTCTAAATCAAGATCCACCAGACCGTTCAACACATTCACTACTAAACCGCTAATTCCCAACAACACCCACCTCAACAACAACTTCACTTATTTACCTATCAAATCGTACTTCTTCACACAATTTTGCACCAGATCCACAAATATCAACAATTCGCATGCACGTCCGGGGCACGCGAGTGATCGTGACGCGAATTAATACGCAGCCTGACTAAGGATTGTTCTAACAACGTGATTATTTATAGCCTGAATAGCTTACTGTGCAAACACGCTCAAATAATATTATTACACACTTAAAAAGGTGCGAAGTTCTAAGGCTTTCTTTCTTTGTCTGTAATTTTTTGAAAAGTATAGAACTTTAATTGTATGTATTTGGTAGCATAAAACTTAAAATGGAAATTTATTCTTATGGCTTCGAGCACTTTTGAGATTAAATATGAATTATTTTTTTAAAAGTTATCCGAGATCAAGTATACATGGTTCTTAAGCATGATTGTACTTTTATTTTTTTAAATTGGTTATAATATATTTTGTGAAGAGACGACGCCAGACGCACAGAACCGTTCGAAATGGATGTACTTGGCGGTATTTTTTAATAATATTATAATTATCTATACAATTTTAACAGTACAGCAAGAGAAACCGGTCTCCTCAGAAACAATATTGACATAGTATTGTTTATATTGTTATATTGTTTATATAACAATATAAACAATACTATGTGGCAAATAAGAACTATCTCTCCACCTTGCTCAGTTGTCAAGTGGAACTTACTTATTTTTAATGCCAAATTAGTTATTACCTTAAACTTTTTGCACAAAAGCACAAAGGCGGGCTTAATCCTCAGGCATATTTACCAGTCAATCGAGGATGGTAAGAGGAACACCCATTTACGTAAATAATTATTCATGTACCCTAACTAACTACTCTGTCATAGGTAATCTTAAAATTATAAACATTTACAAAACATGGTATCCTGCATGCACTTGATCGCGTAACAAATTGAACAAAACAACGTGATTATTGATTGCGGCAGCATGACGTGCTCCATTGATTACCACCTTAGTGAACACGTCTGATGCAAAGCAGGGTTCACCTGTAATTGTATCCGGCGACTGACGATTCAATCATTATACTGTATATTCTTATACAGTATGTTAAGAAAACCCTGTCAGACCCATAAGAATAATAAAGGTTAGGTAAACACATGACCAAATATAATATAAAATTTTACGTAATCATCATAGTACCAATACAAATGAATTTTGAAACAATCTTTTTTTCCCGCGAATTAATTCCAACTTCCCCGAAATTTGGTAATTTTTAAAAAAGTGACAACACCGGTATTGTTATGAGCGAATAGCGATGCGACCACGTGCCGCGTGTCGTGCCGCCCGCCGCCCGCGGAAGGGTGGTTATCGCACATTTATTAAGTTACCTCTTTTTGCGAAATAATATTTATTTTTTAGGGGGTTTTTTTTTAAGTTAGTCAACAGCTTCACGGGTCGGACAGGGTTTTTTTAACATACTGTATAATTCAAATATATTATACATGTAATCGTTTCGAGAGAGTTTTACTACTTAACAGAAAATCAAGATTTGTTTATTTTATAGGGCAGGTATACATATGTACACATTAGCGCACGCACGTTCGCACAGACGGATGACTCGAAAAGTGACTTCAAATTGTAAAATAATTAACTAAATAAACTTCAGAACTCGGTTGAGTTTTTTTAAAATAAATCAGTACAATTTATTTAGAGTCTGACTGAAAGAGAAAAGGCGCTATAATCTTGTTTTATATCCATTGATTTGCAACGCTGACCTTCGTAACAGTGTGTAATTTTATAAATTTAATAAACAAGTAAATATTGTAAATCTAATATCATTGACTAACGCTTTAATCAATTCCGAAGTTATAATCAAATGTCTGTGTGTTGAGCGCGCGATGTGCAGTGCAGGATAAGGGAGAATGTGCAGGCCGTGGAATGGGCGCACTCGCTCTAGGGGTTGTAATAGAGACTTTTCAAAGTAAAAGGTCGAAGATTAAAAAGTCTACTTAAATTGGCGATTATATTAATATTATGTAGGATATTTATATACACGATCAGACATTCGGTGCTATTAAGATCTGGAAATGATTTCGTCCATGAGTAGCAAAAGAATTACAGGTACTCGAGGAAAATATGTTAATCACATCCGGAATGATGAGGAAGGCTTTAAAATAGGTTATCATACGTAGTGATATCCATTATCTATGTGACAATAGACTTTTATCAGCGACGCAACTAACTTTCAAGTTTTAATACCAGCTTGTTCTCCGCTGTTGATAATATCTACTCTTGATTTGATTTCGTGTTATTCTAAAATCTTATAGGTAAAAACTCATCAAACACTGTACAAGCACTAACCAGACATGGTATATGGTTAAACTTTAGTTAAGTTCTTTTATACACATAGTTGTTCAAGAATTTTCAGTCACGTTCTAGATTCACTTGTAGGTACATAGCCGGCCATGGGGAGCTACCTAGTTCCGACAATAACACGCGACTCAACTTAGGACGTGCCCGTATGAGGGACACGTGAACACGGGTGAAGTGAGGACATGGATAATTTATTTGAACGGAAACATTGTCAATAAGAATTTCTCCTAAGCTGAAACATTTGTGTACTATGGTTTATATATAATTGTTGTTCGTCGATACTCTAGAGTGGTGAGCCTGGAAGGTAATTATAATAAGTTGAAATTTCTCTTGACATTAATTTTCAAAGTTTTCAAATAAACACGACATTCTACGTCAATCTTATTATAACTAGTGGAAACCACTTTTGAAACTGATGTTAGGGGCTCAGATACCATACCGTCCATACCAACTTAAATTAACAATTACATACCAAAAGAATGGCATCTAGCTATAAGAACAACCTCTGCTAAAAGGCTAACAAAACAAGTAGTAAATAAGATAAGTTAGTGTAGATACTTACGGCACGACTGGAACTCGTCCTCGCCTTTCTCGCAGTCGCGCTGATAGTTGCACACCCACAGCGCTGGTATGCACTTGCCCTCTGGACATCTGAACATGCCACTCGGACATACTGTGTCGCCTGGGGAAAATGGACACAGTGTTAGGAATATTTCTGAATGCTTTGACGTAGAACAGAGATTATTAAACAGTGACAGTCCCAATTTAAACTAGACATGTAAAACAACATAATGGTTACGTATAAAATCTAATACCTACTAGACAATTAAGCTTAAGATTTCGAAAACAAATTATTAAGAACCCAGAAACAGCATAATAACATACAGATAACATCATTAAAAGGTATTTTATAATTTAAAGAAACAAATATTGAAAAAAATAAAACATAACACACAAAACAGCCATCTACGTGTTAAACCAACATAAAATATGTAAGTACTTTCTCAAACAAACCCTCCCCAGACGTTTTCATCTTATCAGTCGCACGACAAGTCGCGTATCTGCCGTGACACGCGCGCCTTACGCGACTTACACCGGATGCTCAGGTAATGTAATCAGCTTACGTCAATTTGTCGTGTTACCGTCAGAATGGAGTTACGCGGCGCACGTGATCGTGGTGACGGATGTATGGGGACCGTGGATACCAACGGCTGTTGTCAAATATGAACAGTTTGGTACAGGTGCGGTGCGCAAGTTGTCATGGCCGTGGTTAGGTTAGGAAATATTAAGCAAAATGCGTGTCTAGTTTCTGACTACAAAACAAGAGAAATTATTCTCTTATGTATTCCTAAACAGACATTTATTGCATTCATTAGAAATATAAATTTCATTAGAATATAAACGGAGGTTTGTTTTAATTGTAATTCTCACTATCTTATAGATAAATACATCAATTCTTTTTAACTTTCATTTTATTTAATTCTCGAATACACTTCTTATCAACAGCATGGCACATTCAAAATTATCTCCGTCCTCCATAAATCTTAGTTAAAGTTATTTAAAGTTATCACCAATTAACGGCGAAACTTTTGACAAGTCCTTGTTCTCAAGGAAACTTAACTGTGGTCAAATATTGCTAAGTTAAAAGTTAGTATCAAAGGACTTTTGAACACAAGAACTGTAAAATCCGTTTTTTCTGAAACCGTCCTTCCGCTTGTAAAATAATTCGATTTTTGACACAATGAGACAGACTTTTCCATTTAGTACAGCGGCTATGAAATCTATGAAGAGGAAAATCAATATATTAAAGGAATAAAATAAATAAATAATGTCTATCTCACTGGCTGTGTTGTACAAATTTGGCTTCGAGAAATTTGAAAAGCTTGATTTAACAGAATGTTTCGTTAATTTCTTTACGGTACATCTATTCTTGTATAAATCTTAGTGTGAAAACTTATGTGTACAATGGTGTCACTTCACGTTATGTAGCACGAGCTGAACCGTCCCCACTTCGTTGGACTAAACATTTTTGCTCGTGATGCAATCCGACAACTATGAAAAATGCATTTAATTTTTCGGGTTTATATCTCATAAATAACGTGGCTTTTTCTAGTAAAACAATTTTCAAAATCGGTTCATATCCAGAGATTATCCTTACAACCTGACAAACTGTACCCCTTTTATACTATTAACTAGCTTTTGCCCGCGACTTCGTCTGCGTGTAATTCGAATAAAAGCAAGGTCTTTATGTATCAATAACTGGTGCCCGCGACTTCGTGTGCGCAGTATTAGTATTTCGAGTAGCTTATATTAGCGTGAAAAGAACTAACATTATGACATTAAAATTATAACATACATAATTTTTGGGTCGTATTTGAAAAATATAATAGTCTGACAATATTGAGATGTTACATTCGCACTGTAATAACGTAACAATATTGTCAACATAAGAAATACAGTAATTAAGCACTGCAAACCCCTAATCATAGGCCTATAGGTAGCTACTGCAGTATGCTTCTATAAACTATATTTAGCGATTTTTTTCCTTTAGCATAAACTTGCAGATTTTTCGCTTTGGAAACACGTGAGCAAGCCACATAAAGCTGACCGTGAGAAAAACATGGCGTGCCCAAATGTATGCCTGCTACCTTTAAGGTTTGACCCTGCGATTTGTTGATCGTCATTGAAAATGCGACTTTCAATGGAAACTGCAGGCGTTTAAAATTGAATGGCAAGTTGTTGGGTATGATTGGGATGCGCGGTATAAGAACATTGTCTCCCTTGGCTTCTCCAGTTAAAATTGTGGCCTTCACAATGTGCCTCCCTAGTTCGTTAACTTGCAACCGAGTGCCGTTGCATAATCTTGGCGCGTCCAGGTTACGCATTAACAAAACAGGTACACCTACCTTTAATTCCAACTTGTGTGATGGCACCCCGGACAACTCTAAAGAGTTTAGGAACTCTACGGGATAACTTGTAGTGTCATCGGATGACATAACTGTGTCGATGGAGTTATACACGAATATTTCGCTAGTTATTTTGTCCAAGATTTTTTTATTTAGTTTCGAAACAGTCTCATTTTTTGGAGCCAGTATGGTTCTTTCACACAACCAATTTTCGTTATAAATATATTGTTGCAGATTCGGAAAAACTTGATCAATTAGTTCGTCTTCCGACTCCACAACATGACAAAATTGGTGTGTGAAAAGAACCATACCTTCTGGGTCCGTGTCCCGGGTTCGATCCCCGGCCAAGTCATGATGGAAAAACGATCTTTTCCTGATTGGCCTGGGTCTTGGATGTTTATCTATATATGTATCTATTATAAATTTAGTATCGTTGAGTTAGTATCCCATAACACAAGTCTCGAACTTACTTTGGGGCTAGCTCAATCTGTGTGATTTGTCCGTATATATTTATTTTTTTATTTTTTTATATGCTCCTGACTCGACATCGTGGAATAATTGAACTCGCATGTTAGTGGTAAGATAAAGCTTTTCAACTTTGGTCCACAGATATGATGTTTTTAGACATGCGCTAATTTCGTCTGCTGCAGTGCCTCTCTCGATAACAGGTAAAGTCTGTCTAAAATCCCCTGCCAATAAAACTACCACACCACCCATCAACTTTCGATTGCTTTGAATGTCTTGTAGACAGCGATCAAGCGCCTCGATGGCGCGTTTGTGTGACATAGTGCACTCGTCCCACACGATTAGCTTACATTGTTGCAACAGGGCACCGCGGGCACTGCTCTTACTGATGTTGCACATTGGGGTTTCTTCACTTGCCAGATTAAGAGGTAATTTAAAAACCGAGTGTGCCGTCCTTCCACCACTTAGTAATGTTGCAGCGATCCCAGAGGATGCCACAGCTAATGCCACATTACGGTCCTTACGAATTTTCGCTAGAAGCAAATTAAGCAAAAAAGTTTTACCTGTACCGCCCGGAGCATCAAGAAAAAAAAGGCCGCCTTCACCAAGCTCAACTCGTTGTGATATTTTGTCATAAATTTCTTTTTGCTCTGGCAGCAGGCGTGGCTCAGTTTCGCTGACCTGGGCATCTAATAAAGCGGTATTGTAGCTTAGTTCTTTAATCAAATCGGTCGACAGCTCTCCTCGTCGCTGTGGTGTGGGCATACCGAAATCGGACAATTTCTTTCCGGAAATCGTTATTATTTTGTCCTCTATAAGTGTCAGTGCTTCATTCAAACATCCTCTGATAACGCAGTTTTATACTTATCCCATAGTTGTAGAGGATTAGATAAACCGCAAGTGGTTATTAATAGTGCAAACAGCTCTCTTATTTGGGAAGGAGAACGACACAGCACGGCCTCTTCCATTGTGGCCTCCCAGTGGTTGTCATCTTCCAACAACCCCAACTTCTCACACGCTTGTCGAAAAGTTTCAAGTTCTTGACCGTCAACTGTTTTTAGATCCAAGAAGTTAGTGGGGCCCTGTATTACATTCAGCAGCATTCGCAAACAGTAACATTCAAAGTTACTGACGTGCACTGTATAAATGCGCCCAAGAGTATCTCCTGCCTTCACACCTGGCCAACCGTCGACAGGGGTTCCTTGTAAACGACGTTTCCATTCTTTTAACGACACGTTCCATGTATAGTAGCGGGGTACATCAACATAAAGTAATGTTTTTGCAAATGCGTCATTTTGGCAAAGCAGGAAAAATGCAGTTAGCGTCGTTTTAGGTGGTGCGGCCATTCTCTCTCTAAAATTGTTTTCAGTGAAGTAAATCCGCTCACCATTGGGCAGATGTACCGCAAGATGAGTGACTGCTGGGTATCTCTCATGCAGAGGCAAACCCAAGATCCGCCACGCTGCTTCGTTGCTACTAACATATCGACCGGCTCGAAATATTTGCACCTCATCTCTCGGGTCAACATTAACATTCCCTTGCTGTCGGATGTTAAAAATAGCCTGGTCGCTGCCTTTATTAATATATTTACAAATAGATTTTATCGCCTGTACCGTATTGCAGAACTCTACATTTATATGGCAATTAAAAATTTTAGAGAGCAGAGGAGAATATGGGACAATCCACCTATTGTCAACCAAAACTTCGTGACCTCGGGTTTTTTGAATAATCGTGCGGCCCCCATCTTCTGGTGCTCTACGCCTGTACAGAGGATAGTCTTTGTCGTTGGTTTGAGTATCTTTTAAAAGCGCCCTTGGATATTTTTTGGTACATTTTCCTTCCTTCATGCAAGGTGATGACGAATTTAGTGCACCACAGGGACCGTGAATCATATTTTTGGTCACAGTATCATAGAGCTTTCGATCAGTTTCTGGATTTGGTATCTCCGCACTTATGACTTCGTCAATTTGATTAGGGCGTAATTTTTCCATCAACCACAGCAGTAAGTGCACGTGAGGCAAACCTCTTTTTTGCCATTCAATCGAGTACATGAAGCACTTCACATCACCAAATATTTTACCTTTTGTAAGTAGAGCAACCAACTTTTGAACTTTTATTTTAAATACTCTGGCTGTTAAGTCGTGTCTGTCCGTTGAATTTTGACCTGGCATGAGCTCTGTAGTGATTTCTGGCCAGGCGGGATTACATGTCATTGTAATAAATAGATCAGGCCTCCCGTAGTTACGCACGTATGTGAACGCATCCTGCGTGTATTCATGAAGATATCTCGGGCTATTTACAAATGACGACGGGAGAATTACCATTTGACCCAAGTTATTTGGATTCAAATCCGCATCATTCCTTATCGCGTCTTGTCATCATCATCATCATCATCATTTCAGCCGAAAGACGTCCACTGCTGGACATAGGCCTCCCCCAAGGTTCTCCACGACGACCGGTCCTGCGCCTCCCGCATCCAGCGGTTTCCCGCGACCTTCACCAGGTCGTCGGTCCACCTTGTCGGGGGCCTGCCCACGCTACGTCTTCCGGTGCGTGGTCGCCACTCGAGAACCCGTCGGCCCCATCGGGCATCGGTCCTACGGGCAATGTGTCCAGCCCATTGCCACTTCAGTGTTGCAATTCTTCGGGCTATGTCGGTTACTCTCGTTCTTCTGCGGATCTCCTCATTCCTGATTCGATCGCGCAGTGAAACCCCAAGCATAGCCCTCTCCATTGCCCTTTGAGCGACTTTGAGCCTTCTTATAAGGCCCATTGTTAGCGACCACGTCTCAATTCCATAAGTCATCACTGGCAACACACACTGGTCGAAGACTTTTGTCTTGAGACACTGCGGTATTTCGGACGAGAAGATTCTACGTAGCTTCCCGAAAGCAGCCCAGCCGAGTTGGATTCGACGATTGACCTCTTTCTCGAAGTTGGACCTTCCTAACTGGATAGTTTGTCCCAGGTAGACGTAGCTGTCAACAACTTCGAGAACAGAGTCTCCAATCTTTATAGGAGTCGGTACAACATGGGCATTAGACATGACTTTCGTCTTGCCCATGTTCATTTTAAGACCGACTCGCTTGGAGGCCCTACTGAGGTCTTCGAGCATTGTACTCAAGTCCTCCGCGGTCTCAGCCATGACTACGATATCATCAGCAAACCGAAGGTGTGTCATGTACTCGCCATTGATGTTGATGCCCAGTCCTTTCCAGTCCAGAACCTTGAAGACATCCTCCAATGCAGCAGTGAACAGTTTCGGAGAGATAACATCTCCCTGTCTGACACCACGCTGCAGAGGTATTGGTTTCGAGGTCTGGTCCTGTATTCGGACTGACATGGTGGCGTTTTCGTACAAACCCTTCAGCGCTTCAATATATCGATAGTCTACTTGGCACCGCTGGAGAGACTGCAGTACAGCCCAGGTCTCGATCGAATCAAAGGCTTTTTCGTAGTCCACAAACGCCAAGCAAAGGGGTAGGTTATACTCCTCGGCCTTCTGTATAACCTGCCGCAGCGTATGTATGTGGTCTACTGTGCTGTAGCCTTTTCGGAAACCGGCTTGTTCGGGCGGCTGGAAGTCGTCAAACCTGCAGGCGAGACGATTTGTGAGGACTCTTGAAAACAACTTATAGACATGACTCAGAAGCGAGATGGGTCTGTAGTTTTTCAAAAGGGTGTTGTCACCCTTTTTGAAAAAGAGTACCACCACACTTCTGTGCCATGCCTGTGGCGTTTTTCCCTTATCTATGACGGAATTAAATAACTTCTGAAGGGCCCTAAGGATCGGTTCACCACCCGCCTTCAGTAGCTCTGCCGTTATTCCGTCATCGCCTGGCGCCTTGTTGTTTTTAAGCTGTTTCAGAGCCAATCGAATCTCCTGCAGGCTGACGTCCGGGATATCTTCAGTGTAGTGTCGGGTTAATCTTGCTCTAGGGTCTTCAGCAAGATTTAATGCGGGTCTTGTCGTTGAAGTGTAAAGCTGTCCATAGAAATTCTCGACTTCCCTCAAAAGCTCGGGCCCGGTCGTTAAGATCTTGCCGTCGTCAGTCTTCAGCTTGCTTAGCCGGCTATGCCCAATAGTCAGATCTCTAGCGAAAACTTTAGAGCCTCTGTTTCGCTCTATAGCCTCCGTTATACGCTCGGTATTATACCGACGTAGGTCGCGCTTCAGAGACTTTGAGATCTGCTTATTGAGCTGCCGGTATCTGCAAGCATCACTTGACGAACGCAAAATCATCTCACGTCTGTCCTCCATGAGCTCGAGAGTGTAGTCCGAGAGCTTTTTAGTTCTATTTGTACGTGTTTGTAATGTGGCAACACTGAGCAAGTAAACATTCACCAATGTAACAATTATTTAAATAATATTATAAAGTTATCATTTGTGGATAAAAATAGAAGAAACCACTACATAAAGTGACAATATAGTGCTGTGATTGTTATCTTCAACAACAACCTGGTGGAAATCAAATGAACCACTTTTTCACAAGTTGCAAGAAGAACCGTTGAAAAATAAAGTGTGGACATAAAACTGTAAGTTAACTCAACAATAAAGCTATCTGCAACTAAATACGGTCGTCACATTTAGTCAGATACTTTATTGTCGCTCAATACATTGATAAAAACGAACTGTACACCAAGATTATATTACGACTTCGTTAAAGTTTGAAATCATAAAACATACAAACGCCATCTAGTGGCAACAGCAGGTAGTTATAAGTTTATCTGTTTTACCGACAAAGCAATCACCAATTGTTGCCAGTGTTAAAACTCTGTTTCTGTGGATTGTTAAAGAATCTGTCTTTTAACAGTTCCTTATCTGTGGTTGCTATATCATCTGTGGCCTAAAAAAACTATAACAGAATATCAAGGAGCTAATTTGTCATGGAAAACATAACTTTTAGAAACAAAAGACAGAACACTATCAGAAGAAATAAATCAGAATGCGATCTATCAAGAATAACCATGGATCGCACACTGCTTAGCTCAACTTTATCTGAAGGATCGGATACTGAGGCACTGGATGTGTCGACGAAAAGTATGCCTACAAATGCTGGTTTTAACTTAACTGACTTTCGACAGCTAAACGAACAGGTTATAGATCTTCGTTTGGAACTTGCTACTGCGCATAACGAAATAACAAACCTCAACTACGAATGCAACAACCTTAAGCAAAAATTGGAATACAACAACAAGCAAATACATCTCCTCAAAAAAGTGTCAAGTGAATCTTTAACAATGAACCCAGTGTACACGCCATTCACACCTAGAAACAAGGTTTCCACACCGCTGCTAAATAAGCTGACAAATGTTAAGTTACGCTTATCCCATGACCAAACGAATCACTCGGGTATAATAACGCTTACTGAAACACCTAGAACTCATGTTAACAGCATTCCACAACGGTTAGTCAAACAAATATCAGACAGTATCGGAAAAGACATACCAACAACAAACTGTAACAACTCTGAGAAAATATGTTTCAAGAACTCAGCTAGCCCATTGTCCTGGACCCTACCCACCATCGTTGGAAATGACTACGAACAAAAGTCAATGAAATCTAAAAACGTAACTAAAGAGGTGAATAAAAATACAGAAAATAACGACAGTGAACAAAGAAGAATGATTTACGTCATTGGGGATGAACAAGCACAAAATCTTGCTGAAAAAATCCTTAAAAAAAGGCAAGGTAAATGGAATGATAACTATGGCGTCTTCGGAATGGTAAAATCATCAGCCAGTAGCAGCGAAATACTAAGGACGTGTGAAAATTTGGCAAAAAATGTCAAACAAAAAGATATTGTAGTGCTATGTTTTGGTATCTTTGACAACAATGTATACAAATATATGTCAAACTTATGTAATATATTGTACTTATTTCGAAAGCAAAAGGTCTTCATAACAAATGTACAATACAACCCATATCTTAATGAATACATGCTTAATAAACAGTTGCATCTGATTGTAAAAAATTATACTAACTGTAAATTAATCCACCTGACTAATACAAATGTATTTATGAATAAAAAGAATTATTTTACCACTATGTTAAGTGATAAGATTAATTTAGAAATAGATTCTATGACCTACAATGAAAATTTTTTGACTTTTCCGAATAAAGGTAAATATCAATTACAGTCCGATATCTGTATTGAAAATAAGCCGTCCCGGTCCAAAATGCCAGAAAATAATAAAAAGGGTACCATTCTACACTATTTCAACCCTAAAAACCGAGAGCAACCCAATGTCAAACCAAAAATGCCATTTAAAAAAGGAACTATCCCTTATCTGTTCCATAAAATGAATGTTAATAAGTCAAGTGTCAAAGAAACGTCCTGTAAATCAAATACGCCATTTTTTCGTCCCTCACAATAAATCCACTCTGATACTGTTTCATCAAAACATTGCAGGTATTTTAAATAAGGTAGACGAAATAACGGTGGTAGTTAGTGAATTCTCTTTAAATTCTAAGGAAATTGATGTGATTTGTCTAAGTGAATCTTTCATTAAAAGTAAATCGGAATCACTTCTAAAGATTCCTGGATACAAACTCGTTGCATCATACTGTCGAAATACTAAACGAGGCGGTACATGCATTCTTATTAAGAATGACTTGACCTGTACTAAATTGGATAAGTTCACAAATGACATTGCATGTAATTTTAATTTTGAATGTACGGGAATAGAATTAACAACGAATCAAATCATCATTATTTGTATTTATAGAACACCAAATAGCAACCCAAAAGTTTTTCTAGAAAAACTGGAAGTATTACTGACTAGAATCACAAAGAAATCTAAAAAGATAATTATTTGTGGTGATTGGAATTTAGATATAATTAAACCAAGTAAAAGTTGTCAAGAACTCTTAGGGTTACTAAAAAATTTCAATATTAGATTGCATATAAAAACACCAACACGCAAACAGTCATGTCTAGATTTATTTGCAAGCAATATCGGACAAGCTAAAGGTGAAGTCCATCACCTGGCTCTATCTGACCATGAGACAGGACAAACTCTGACTGTGACGACTAATAAACCCAAATCTGTGCTAAGTTGGTTTGAGTATAAAAGGGACTATCATAAAGACAACATACAAAAGTTCTGTGAATGTATTTCTGCACTTTCATTCTCTGACGTCTATACTATGGATAACATGGAAGATGCATTTAGGGTATTTCATGAATTATTACAACTGTTTTTTAAACTATGTTTTCCCATTCAAAAGATAAAAAGGTCGACCGGAAAAAGTAATACTCTATGGCTGACAAAAGGTCTAAAAAATCATGTATACGGAAACGTTATTTATATTTAAAAACTATTTATAATAAAACAAACAAAAACAAATTAACAAAAACATATAAAAAATATAGTGCCATACTTAAACGTTGTATTAATAAATCTCAACAAATACACAACAAAAAATATATAGAGAACATGAAAAACAAATGCAAGGCTACTTGGGACATTATCAATAAAAAAATTGGTGACGTACGAACAAATATTGACATAGAACAAATTGTAACAAAAACCAACAACGTCATTGACCCTCAAAATATGTGTGACATGTTTAACAATTACTATATCCAATTGACAAATAATAATGAATTCACTTATAATATAGACGCTATAAATAGAACTATGGACATTAATCAGAAAAATTCTATATTCCTAAATCCTACTGATGCAGTAGAAGTGTTCAGGATAATACAAAACCTTAAAAATACGGCGTCTGTCGGCTTTGACGAAATAAGTACCAAAATTATAAAAGCTTCGGCTAAGAACTTATGTAAACCACTGAGCTACTTAATTAATATGTCGTTCTTAGAAGGTGAATTCCCAAGCACACTTAAGAATTCAATAGTTAAACCAATTTTTAAGAATGGTGATAAATCTGACATGACGAACTATAGACCTATAACCCTAATTCCAATAATATCGAAGGTAGTTGAAAAAGCAATACTAAAAAGGCTATATGACTATGTGGACAAGCATAATTTGCTGAAACGAGAACAATTTGGTTTCAGAAAAAATAGCACCACATCTTTAGCTTGTTTTAATTTAATAAAAATAATAACTGAGGCTATGAATGACAACATACCTGTAGTAGCAATCTTTTTAGACATGAGTAAAGCCTTTGACTTTGTTGACCATAAACTATTACTAAGCAAAGCAGATAAATATGGATTAAGGGGCCAAGTGAATGACTGGCTTAAATCATACCTAAGTGATAGACGGCAATGTGTGCAGATATCAAAAATAATTGATGGAAACAAAATAGATTATAAATCCAACTATAAGACAAACGCTGTTGGAGTACCCCAAGGCAGTGTGATGGGATCATTCTTATTTTTGCTCTATATTAATGACCTTCCCAACGCAACTCGCCACGAAACAATCTTATTTGCTGACGATACGACACTAATAATAAAATGTAAGGACAAGAATAGGTTGGAACAGGAAATTAATGAAGCAATCAAAGATATAATAAGTTGGCTTAATAACAACAATTTAAAGATCAATATAAATAAAACAAAACTAATTCAATTTCAAACTTATAAATCAAACTTTCATAGTCTTAATATAAAATATGAATATGTGCCTTTTTGTCGTCAAAATGAAGTCTATCTCATTCTTAGTGACCCCGTCGGGACTGATCCAAGTCCACTTTCGCTGTTCACGCTTCGCAAAATCGCGTCTTGTAAATGTATATAATTTTCTGCTCGCAGTTTTGTTTGGTTCAAGGCAATAAACCTTAAGCGCTCACTCTCCACTTTGACATACATGTCCACCAAAAACTGAAGAAGGAGAAGTCTACATCGAAGTAATAAATTAAAATCGTACCACGACGTGCCATCATATGATACGCATAAAAGTCTTTACAGGACACTTTTTTATTTGGTATGGGTTGTTTTGTAACTGGGTTTGTCTGAGGAATATCAAAACTGTACCCCTCTTGTCCTTTCCAAAAAATTATCGGGTACTCGAGAGCGTCATAAAATCTATGAGTGTCCGGAACTCTAGTGAGCCGGTCATCATGCGCCTGAATAACGATATCCCGAGAAGCAGTTTGTGTGAACAAACTGCTTCTAGCAAAATAAAATAACTGCCTTATAGCTGCCCGAAATAGCTGCCTTAGTAGTTAGTAGTGATACTAACTACTAAGGCAGCTATTTCATTTGTGGTCGGGGCATTGAATCTTCTTTCATGTTCACCACGTGGTACACGATCTGGGTGTATTACAACCTTGTAATTATCGCTAGTCACTCTATCTTTAGCCATTTTAAATTCATGTACTTAAATGTTGTGATTATGTAGAACTTGTTGTATTTTTTGAACCGTGTTTCTATCCAAACCTTGCACGTACTCAGAACGCCTATTAACTTGTGCTTCCTCATCGCCCATGAAATAAACTTGCAAAAATTTTGGTTGCGTATTGGTAGCAGGAAGCAAAGATCCAATTGTGTGGTATACTTGCCCTTGTATTGTAAAAGTCGGACAAAATCCTGGCATAGAAACAATATTATCCGCCCCAAAAGATGTCATGTGGAAGCACGTGTTGTATTTTCTTATGTTTTTTAGGAAACGGCGAGACTCATCTGTTTCATGAGAGAAAAGTTCTTTAAGTGGCTCAACTGGCTCATCTATTGAAGCAAGAGCTACTTTTCCTCCTGAACAACACATGCCCGCAGCTTCTTCTTTCCACTTAAGAGCACCGCAAAATCTACATTCTTTGTTCATAGGTTCTATTTTTATAAGATTGTGGCTTCCGTAATCAAGTGTCTCGTCGTACTCAAATGCAGCTTTGTCGAATACCCCCCACGTGTTTCTTCTGAATATTAGACGTCGCTGTTGTGCCCTTTCAGCAACAGCGCGTCTGCGAGATTCAGCTTCTTCAACGGTTTCTGTAGCTCTTTGTGACGCTATGTAAGTTGCCTGCTGAAGAAGCCGAGCGTGGGACTGTTCAGGTGTCTCAGCAGCCCGTTGAGATGCCAGATATTCAGCGTGGTGTTGACGTCGAGCTTGGGACTGTTCAGGTGTCTCAGCAGCCCGTTGAGATGCTAGATACTCAGCATGCTGTCGAAGGCGGTTTTGAGACTGTTCTGGTGTCTCATCAGCTCGTTGAGATGCCAGATATTCAGCGTTCTGTTGACGTCGAGCTTGGGACTGTTCAGGTGTCTCAGCAGCCCGTTGAGATGCTAGATACTCAGCATGCTGCCGAAGGCGGTTTTGGGACTGTTCTGGTGTCTCGGCAGCCCGTCGAGATGCTAGATACTCAGCGTGCTGTCGACGCCGATCCTGGGACTGCTCTGGTGTCTGAGCAGCTCTGTGTGCTACCTCACGCTCCGCCTGTTCAAGCCTTCGCAGTTCGGCTTGTGGAAACGTCTCGTTAAGTCTAGCTACTTTCATAGATCGAGCTTTATTAGAGCTTTGGGAAAGATTAGACTTACGCTTTCGCGGCATAATTATTTCTTAGGAGGTGCTTTTTCTACGATATTTTTATTTTTATACTTGAAAAATGCAAAACCTGCCTATTAAATCAAAATTATAGCTACATACTAATAATAGTATAAAAAATAATTGTAATTTGCTGATTGAAAAACAAAATCAAGCTTTCGTTGTATTATTATTATTTATGCCTATATTATTATTACTTATACCTATATACAATATATACTATAAATATTAATGGACGCCAAGAAAAAACAATTACCAACCTATGTACCTAATTAAAATAAAAACATCTGTGAAAAATGCAATATCTGCTTATTCAATTAAAATTATAGCTACTTACTAATTAATAGACAGGCAAAAAATAATTCTAATATTATTCTATTACTATATACACATTATCCTTACTTAATTACTATAAATGCAAATCGCTAGTGCCTTCAAAATTCGCAAAACGAACACAACCGTCAACGACGTCTGCCCTCACGCGTCTGGCCGCGTTCGGGTCGCGCACTCAGCGATGAGCGACTTCTCCTCCCACCTCACCGCGACCGACCCCGGTCCATTCGCCCGCCGCGCCGCCCGTCGGACCGTAACATACCATAGTATCGCGCGTTCGGTTTGTCATCGTCGTAACTATTAAAATATTTGTCCAAATGATGTATTGTGAAGGACAAAATTTATCTCCTTTAAATACCAAAAGCGATAAAAGTATTCATTTTGATAAGGATCCATTTATTACTACCAAATGTGCATTAGAAATAAATTATCAATTTTTATTGTATTTATGGTTCACTATTTTGACAATAATGGCTTACTCATAAAAGATAGATATATATGGTGTCGCAGAATTTTTTGTAGGACTATTTAAGATAAATATTTTCACCATACATTATATACATGTAGCACTAACTGTTTTTGCAGCACACGCCTGAATAGCTCGCAGATTGCAGAATTTTTTCAGACTTAAATGACATTTATCGTTATATTTTGGACAATTCACACAATATCTTTATAAATTATAGCCTATGTGTTATTCTGATCTATAAGCTACATTACTGTAAAGTTTCATTAAAATCCGTTTAGTAGTTTTTGCGTGAAAGAGGAACAAACATCCATCCATACATCCATCCAAACAAACTTTCGCCTTTATAATATTAGTAAGGATAAGGATAGTAGATATAGGACTATAGATAAAGTTTAAATAAAGCCTAAACATAGCTTGTGTTACAGTGATGTTGAATAAATAAGATTTGCCCGAGTTTTCTGATAACGTTACATATTGACACACATTTTCGCTTCTATTCATTGCCAAATATTAACATGCTACACAAGAGAATTTATATCAGGTAAGTAATCATGGTTAAAAATAGCGCCGCGGTCGGAGGCTTCGAGGAACTAGAAATTGAAGGAATAACACTTTGAAATTGGTTTATGAGGCATTAAGAAAACCTCGCAAAATATGTGGCGTTTTTGCCCAAATATTCTACTACAATGACCAATTCAAAACGACCTTGCATTTATATCGTAGTTAGATAGAAATACCGAACAACTGCTTTGGTTATTTCCCGACTAGCCACGTTTAGGCATTCCCGGATCGTAACAGATAATTTCTCGCTCATCGCCGATAGAAACAACGCTGCTATTAATTAATGCGAGTGTCGATTTACCGGAACTAACGAGCTCACGTGAGCTGCAGCAACGGTAAGGGGCGCGGTATGGAAAGCGAGGAGAGAGGGGTGTGGGTGTACTTTACAATACCTAAGTATGTATGTGTTTAGTGCTTTATAGATTATTATTGTTTTTGGCGAGTTGAACGCACTTTAAATCGATAGATAAGATTTATTTTAAAACGATGCTGAGTGAGTAACTACTACACAAACTGTTTGCTACACAATGTGCCTATATTATACAAAATACGGTATGTAAATTGGTGGTTTAATATCGGCTTAGGGCAACGATTATGGAAACATGATAGGGTAATTAAATGGTAACACTGGTAGTATTACTAGGTGCAATATTTTAGTTTTTGTATGGGAATTATAATGAGTTTATGTGTTTCAATAATGCATAGATAATTTCTGTGAAAATGGTGGCTGTTTTTGAAACCACAATGATGTATTTAATGATTTCATAAAATTAAATGAAAATTGGGTAGTGATCCTATTCATGGCCACCAATTACCTAACCTATATAGTAAGATCTTATCTTAAGTAAGTATATAAAAGGAAAACTGGAGCGTCTTCTTGAAAAAAAATAATAAATAAGGCTAATGATAAAGATAATTTCATTGAGACAAAAACACTCAAAACGTGAAATAAAAATATAAGGGCCGATGTTTACGAGACAGACAATAATTTACTTTGCGAGAGGAACATAAACCATCTAAATTATTATAAGATTTTTCCGACGTTAAGGAAATTAACTTGAAGATAACAAAGTTGAAGATTTCTTACAAACTCACCGCCTTTGTAAGAGATCCGTATATCTGAAGATTTTTCTGAATTTTCTAGGTCCGGACATTAATATAACGTTACATTTGTAAAATCTGGCCTCAGACTCAATGTATCATTATACATATCTCCTACCATTACCTATCTAAGTAGATTAATGTTTTCTAAATCTAAGTATGTACTTTTTTTTCAGAATTTCGTTCCTCACCCAATGTGTAATATTATACAATGTGGTATTCATTAATAAACACAGATATTACAGCAGTAATTACAATGGTACCTACATAAAGATACCAATGTAAACACACAATAAAACAAGTAAATAAAACGCACTTCAATCTTTCAACTTAATCAGCATCTTCAATTTATTTCGCATTGCTGTACATAAAATCCCGCGAGACTACTTAATAAGGGCTGAAAACACAAATATTTAACTAAAAAGTTGAGTGTAACGGCATTTTCCTGAAGCAGGCGCTTTACGAGGCTTGTAAAGTGAACATGATACTGGTTAGTGCGTGTAACGGAACGCGTTGGAGGAATAATAATGGCCGACCTAAAGTGGAAAGGAAAACGGTTAATAACGCTGTTTGTCGATGTAGCCCTCAAAAGAGAAATATTGATAATACTTATTTATCAACAACAATTTAAAGCATTAAAATTATGAAAATTATGATGAATTATTAATAAGCTCTATTGCCCGGATATTTTGACAGCAAAAACAAACCTTTCATATTCATAGTGGATTTTGGAAACGGCAAAAGAAATTTAAACGTCCATTATAACAAAATATCTCTAATTAAATAAACAATCCGTATAACGAATATGTAAACAATATTTTTTTAACTAAATTATTGCAATCTTTATTTCGCTACGAGATGTAAATCTGGGCGTGCAGGACACGTCCGCAAAGGTATATAGGAAAAGTGTAATCGGCAGTGGCAGCGCGACCAACGTTTAAAATGGAGCCAATCTCACACTGTTCGCGCGCCACGCAGATTTGAATTTAGAATGGAGAAAACACCGATTGATTTACAGCAAGTAACATTTTCTAACGGAAAACGCGTGTTTTAAAAAGATACAAAAAGTACATAAAGGCTCCGGTATTTCAGGATTAGGTCAGTGATTTATGTGGAGCGGTGCGTCCTATTTTTGTTGGTAGTAGAGATCTGTAAAAAGTTAACATTCAAAGCTAAATGTCGTGTTTGGTATTTATTCATATCGCATAAGCTTTAAATATTTACCGACATTAAGTACGTTCTTTAAAAATACCTCAAAGGTATACAAATTATGCAAATGTGAAAAGCATTCGCCCTGCCGCCGTACACCAAAATTCAAACCTGAACACAATGTCTTTTGAAAATAACGTGTAAAATATCGTTATTAAAACAGGTCTCGACTAACGCAGGCGTTATTGCTCTCAGGTTGGACCGAACCGGAGCCCGACATTTATACTGAAACAATTCCGCCCCTTAGAGAACTTGAAAATTAACTTATTTACCGTCTTCCTTGTAACGTCGCAGGATTGTCTTACAGTTAAATGAATTTCATTGTGCTGATTTAATTTTTCAATAGATTTTTTGCGGATAGGTAAAAAGCTTTTTCTTTGGCGCTCGACGTGGGACCAAGAAAAGTTGAATTATCATATGAATAACCCAATTGTAGTAACAGTAAGTAAGTACTATAAGCACGTCCTATATCACATAACAGCAGAATTTTCCCAAGAAGATAAGGCAGCCGAAACTTTGGCGTGAAAGAAAAAACATTACTAAAACATATCAATCGTGGTTACCTGACGTAATGAAACGTACCCGGCGCACGTACGCAGGCTCACGTCCCGACATGAAAGCAATAAACTGTGTAATACGGTACACAATTATGACACATGCTCGGTCAAATTGGTGAGTTGTAGCATTCGGAGTCAAAGAACAGACTTTATTTGAGTAAATTAGACATGATACTGACGTGTTCCCACTTTCCTAAGGAAATGTGTAGCAATAAATGTTTCCTCATGAAGACGTACACACACATGTATATTTATACCTATGCCGTCTTTAATAAAATTCTCATCTTTCACAAGGAAGAATACCATCGCTCTTTGATTTTTGTTTACAACTTAAACCTCCTATTTAGAAACAAGGGCGATTTATAAGTTACTAATTGCTCCTTCTAATTGGCCTAAAATTGTTTTACATAATATGTAAAGGTATTCCATCACAATTTATCTCTAACGGCTTCAGTTCTTTCAGTGGAAGTATATCTACGTTAAAAATATTTGTATTCTAACTAAATGACACATGTCTCCAGCCATTATTTATCTAGACAGAAACTAACTCGCCATTAATTGAATAGGGCGAGTATCAATGTAAGTAGTGCCTATTTACCTTAACACCGCCATTTTGCTGGCTCGTTAGCTTGGCGGGACCATCGCCATCTTTTATTCAACAGACCGATGAACGACTCAATGTGAACGAATGAACGATGCGGATTGACGAGCGTCACAACCTTCTACATCTATCCCTTACAAGTTTACTAAACCCTCTCTGTATTGGCATAAGGTTGTGTTTTCTGCAAATTTATACAAAAATAGGGCTGTAAATTTTGATGAGAGGGGACTTGAAATAGTTTTATTTAAGTTTAAAGGAGTGTAAATGGTTTAGTTGACTTTATGTGTCCCATCCCGTCTGCTGAGTTTGGTAAAGATGTAAATGGAATCTGAATTCGAAAACTCAGGTAGATTGTTGCAATTTACTGAGCATTTGAATAAGGGTTTTTGGATATGTAGATACTAAAATATCTAGCTTTATGGAATTCAGAGAATGCCTCTAGTTTTTCCAACTATTCAAAATCCAGATTTTAAAGTTGACAAAGGGATTTTCGATTGATCAACGCCTATCTAGACTACTGAATACCACAACCAAAGCTTTAATTATATAATTAACTCATATTAACATCATCTTTATAGAGTTTTATAAGGTTACTCGACAAATATTCGCCATATTAAACGGTTTTAAGGGTGAATCATTATACTTTATATTACGTGTTCACGTCATCTTTAGATTATTTTATTGCGCCAGTGTTACCAAATATATTATCTGTTCTCTCATACCACAATCTGTAATGCTACGAAATGCTTTAGATATTCGTATATAAACCATAAATTGATCTTCCGGTAGGTGCTGCGTCTGCTTCTACTTTCAAAGAATATAAAAATACTTAATGGGAAATTTCAAAAAAAATAATACGTAAAAGTTTTACGTACTTATTAATTTGTTTTTAGTTTCACGTAGCTATGGACTTATGGATTACGGAATCTGGTATTGTTATTTCACGAAAGCATTAACTGCAATTTTACTCTTAAATTATTTTCTTACTTTATATATTCTCTTATTCCTGATTCTTGTTGAAGAAATATTTTTCTGTTGCTAAGTAAACAACTTTTTATTTTTTACAAATATATATATTTTAAGAAAAGAAAGAAATGTTGTAATGCCAGGTATCGATCTGACCAAGAGGAATAAGCGCCTTTAGAAATTACTTTAAAAACTCTAGGCAATAGAAATATTATAAAGTAAGACACGAATATAGCTATCGTATAGTTTAGCTTTATATAAAATATATTTTAGTCAGATATAAAAACCAACAACAAAGGTGACTAATATAAATGAGTACGTTTTGCAAAAAAAAAAATACAATAAGTACGTACCTAACGTTGGATTTCATTATAGCTTGAAGTTTAAATAGAAATATATTTTATTGCTAATAGGATAACTTTAAATGCACATTTAAATTTCTCGGTGGTAGGCCATAACATAACATCGGCTGCCGGCAGAACTTACCACCCACCAGACGCCACTCGTCATTCGTCGTGTTCCGGCATGATGTCTGGTGAAGCCGTACGGAGGACGGGTCTGAGCAGTTGTGTTGCGATGTATGCCGAGTACAGATGTTGTTGTGTCGGGAGTTTAGTCGTGGAGGGCCTCCAGATCAATCTCCCCCTGGCGCAACATCGTTGGTTGTTATTGGGTTTAACATCACCTTGCTCAACTGCTGTCTTCCTTTCTATTCTCTTAGTTTATTTGAGTGAATAGGCTCTTAATAAACTAGCGCGCTTTACCATCAACGTCTGCATCATTATTTACCATCAAGCGGGATTGCGGTCAAGCAAAAGTTTATAACTATGTATTATAAAAATAAAAAAAAAACATTATAACTTACGCGACGCAACTTTTTTTTTTGTCTACGTGCCCTATTTATTACGAAACGCAGCATGTTATTACGTCGGATTTCTTGTCAAGAGACACGTCTGCTTACCTTTTATATGTCTGCTACTGACGTTTAATTTAGCGAGAAAATTACTACAGATCCTACTGGACTTAAAATAAACCCATACAATTGAGGATTTTTTTATGATCTGTATGTGCCCATGCAAGATTCCTCACGTTTTTATACAAATACCTAAAAGAGTTGTGAAACATGTATGTTCCTTTAAAGAATCCTCTTTTGACTAATAAAACTGTTGCTAATTGTATCCCTCGATTGAATAATCTGTTTAAGTGGAATTGCAGTGGCCACCGATAAGACTCGCGGCGGAGACTCTAATTACTACTTTGCACTTAATGGCGAGTCCCTGAGCAGTGAACTTCTGATTCCTACCGCATTGAATCCTCGCTGTATACGCTTTATGTAATAAGCAGCAACTGTTGGCTTTGTTTCAAGTGGTTTAGATTGCCTTAACTCATTCTGTGTTTTTCATTTCTGGAATATTTGGAAGGTTTTCGACATTCACTTCAAATCATGACTAGGTTTGCAAAAACACACAACTCAAATTCTATTTTATTTGAAGCTGTGACGTTAGTCTCACTGCCAATATTTGAAACTTCTATCGCAGAAGAATCATATTTTCGAGAAATATATTCAAAGTACCGTATGGACTAAGAAATAAAAACTGAAAAGATGGCAGAAGTGCTCAATTCGTTACAGGCCCCTCGGCTATCGATTGCCGCGTTCCTTTAAATATTTCTCGAAAAGACTGTTTTGAGCATTGGTTCGAAAATTCGAAAAGCTATACGCTGAACGAACCTACCGTTAAAAATAACCAACTTTCATTAATTCTAAATGTTGAGCATTCTCGTAAATATTTCCGTGAACTGACAAAAACACGTATCCGGCAGACAGCAGAGGTATATACAGGTGTATGTGTGCTGGTGATGTACCTGATAAATGAGGCATATAAACAATATGAAGCGCCGCGCGCCACAGGTGGCGGGGAAGATCACCGCTACCCGAGGCTGAGATGGTCTCGAAGGCGTTGGCCGTTTATACGAATTAATGAATATTTCTTATGAATAATTTTACTATCTTAGCGTTTTCCAAAGAGCCATAGTTTTTGATGGTTTACTGCTAAGTATCTTTAGTTGAATTGGTTTTTAATTTTTTTTTTTATTATTTTATTATTAAAAGGTGTAGGTTAAAAAGCGTTGCGATGCTACTGTACCGCAATGAACGGCTTTACTTAAAAATGTAGTAAATTAAAACACGAGTTTTCGGCTAGAGTGCACCATTTTCCGAAATATCTAGAGTATAGTATTAGGAATTTATAGAGGCACCATATTCCTATCACATTGACAGTATTTTAGCACATTTTCGAAGTAAAAGCCTGAGGGCGGCGCATCGAGCCTCCGGAGCTCCGCCATGTTGGCGGAAGTTCTGGAAACGCGGGAAGCGTTACCGGCTTCCGCGCTGACGCACTTCCGGACTGCACTCGTTATTACCAGATGGTACAAGGGCGAAGGGTTATATCTGACATTATAGTCCTTGATTACTTTAATGTGTTGGACCGACTTGAAGGGTTTCCGCCAAGCGTGCGACATAACGAATAGGCAGATTGATTTTCATGATAGACAAAATAAGTTTTTGCGATTTTAGTGACTTGTGTACTTTAAGACGTGATTTCATCGATTTAGATACGGCTTCTATAACTTTAAAAGATATTCAATCTATCTGGGTATTACTGCGTCTTACGTTAATAATTTGGGCTAAACTAGATTGCAATTTGCAGGCAAGGATTCAATATGACCTGACATGTTATGAATAGCTTATCATCTCGGTATCTATATGTAATCTGATATTTAGTAACTATTTCCCAAATGCAACTGAATGTCAGTATTTCACTCCCAATATACACACAATAGCCTACCGAATTTGTATCAGGAGCATGAAGTGGTTTTGAAGAAGAAAAAAAAAAAACAAAATGTAATATTTGTTGTTTTAATTTTATTTCAATTGTTGCATTTTATGCTCAAATATCTATAGTTTATAAATAGTACATCGTCTTGGAATACTGAAAGAAGTTGTTACTTATTGGTGTGATAAATAAATAAAAATATTTGAAATACTTTAGCCATTTTGTAAAGATTTTCCTCTATTAACAATGAAAAAAATAATCTCCATCGCGTGTAGCTTGCGCCGCGCATGCCAGCCAGCAAGCGCCGCGCGTCGCCGGCAAGGATGCTAATTTATGTGCGATTGTCCGCTGGCGCGATTTCACCGTGATTTTCAACCGCGCCAAAAATAAATACACCACGTTTAAAGAGTTCATTCCTTTTAATTTATTTCCCTCAATTCGCAGTAGATTAAAAAGTTCGTATTAAGTAAAAACGTTTATTGTGCTAGTTTTAACGTAAATTGAAATTTTGTCAATAGTGGAATGTTCGCGGACATATAGTTTGAATTGTATGAGGTTCATAGTTTTATTGATATAAAGAAGAGAAATATTACATTTCACTATGATAGTTTAGGCTGCAGACAGAAACTTCTTGTTTGTACTGTTAATAATTAACTGTTTCAATCCGGCCTGAGGTCCTTTTACTTTATTCGCATTTAAAATACTGTTGGTAGCCACAAAGATGTAATTACAATTACCAGAGTTCTCTCAATCCAAGCGGGCTAAATCTAACAGCCCTCAAAATGAGACCCAATTATTTTGACGATACAGCATTATCATTGACCTTAATTTTGCACTCCATTCGATTGTTCCGTTGATATTTATAAAGCAGTTAATATCTCTGGCGGTGTATGGTGGGCTCTCAGGTGGCCGAGATAAGGACAGTAATAGAGCACCTAATTTCCGAGAGTCGTTTCGCACCAGACGCTCGCGCCATCTTGCTGGCTAGTTATACGCCCTGCGAAAGTACTCTCAGGAAAGATAAGAAAGAATAAACGTGATGGTAATAAAGGTTTGCGTAATTGAGAATAATAGACCTCGAGGTAATAAATCATAAACTTCAAAGTTTGTATGGATACATGTTTGTAATAGTTTATGATGGGACTGACGTGAACGGTGTTCCAAAGTCCCTTAAAATAAAGATTTAAAAAAAAGATGTTTGTAATTCTTTCACGCAAAAGAGACTGAAGAGATTTGGAAGAAATTGAGCACACAGATAGTATATTATAACCAGGCTTATCACTTTTTTTATGATACATTCATTTCATATTTTTATGCCTGTATTCCTATGACATCGAAACTTATACGGGTAATCCCGCGTGGCGCATCTAGTATAATATAAAAATATAATATTTTGTAAATATTCCATACTTCACTTTTGGTTTTATTTTATAGTAGAACAAAACATACATAAATTCAACATCTCCGTTGAGTATGTACCTACATAGTCATAAGGAGAAAGACAACGAGAAGGGGAATGAAAAAATAACTCACTCCAATAAATGAGAAATAAGTAGCGCTGGTCGCATTAGTTATATTGCAGAGCCATAATATTGTAAGAATGAGAAGTAATGGCGCCCAACGTGGGACTAGCGCTTCGTTCTAAGAGACACTCTCATTACTTTCGTATTATGGTCTTACATATACGTTTTAATGAAAATTTAAAATATTCAGCACACAATTTGTTATTGGAGTATTTCGAAGCAAATTTTGTACATCGAAATGCCTCAATAACAAATTGACAACACAAATGGTGCCCAGAATGGGACTCAAGCACCTTTCTTATACATAATGGGATAATGTCCTTTACACGTATGACATTTTGGGCGAATATTATAGAGTTGATTCCATTCAAATACGTGTGTGAAACATGAGCAGGGCTACAAAATGTATACGATTTTCAATTGATAATGTTCACCTGGCAAAAGAGTCCAAGTTCAAACCAAGGTCAATCTCATTAATAAGTTCATGGGTACAGACGTCCGTACAGGCTCATTTTAGAGAAAAATATATAAAAATGTGAAACATCCACTAGATCAGTCTCGGGGATAGTCGCTGGGACTTTATCAGGTGGCAGCCGGAGATGTCAGCGTTATCTGTATTTTCAATCCGCTCGAATGCGGCCGAGTTATGATTTCGTTGTTCAGCTAGCTGAGAGAGGGTACTCACAGGGAAATGTAGCGGAGCTGATGAGATAAAAGTTAATATTTTACAATAAAAAATATTCGGCCAATACTCAAAGGACATTACAAGTATGATGCTTGTTCAAAAGATTTCCAATAAAATATATAAAAAGTTACTTAGGACTGCGACGGGATTTTTTTAACGTTCGTTTTCGTATCTTAGGAATGAAAATCCTCAGTTTTAATTTATATGAGAACATAATATTATATACGTTTTCATTATTCAAAAGGAAATTGACGATTTTACTAATAGAGAAATGTTATTAATTGATAATGTGATATCCATGTATTACTGACTTGTAGATCTGAACTATACCCATTGACCATAAACCGGACATTTTTATCTTAATTTTTTTTCTTTGACTTGACTTAAATTGACTTAATGAATTGCGTTGTTTTTAATTTCATTTGACATGTTTAATTTATATTTATCTAATTTCTATTTAATTGATTTGACAACGTGTATTTATAATATGTATCGAATGAGATTATTATCGGAGATTTATTAATTTTAGATTTTGTTTGCATGCCTTAGTTAAGGTAGTCAGTATAAGGACCTTTCAAAAACTTAATATCTATATTTTATACCTACTTACTATGCAAATAAAGGACTATTCTATTCTATTCTATATACATAACATACATATTTTCTATACAAAAGCTATAACACTGCCATATTGTTTCCTTTTTCTCGTCTGGGTATGCTTTTTTGGTTGAGAATAACAGTTAAAAATGCAAAAACATATTTGTTTGAAGCATCTCAGAATATTCAATTATGTTTAAAATATATTATCCATCATCATACTGATATTCAGCTGCATATGTACCAGTATTTTACACGGAGTGAGTGCCTATCCTACCTCCACAACTCACTTCCTGTATGATACCCCTTGGTAATATGTTATACGTAAGACTGGTTGTCACACTTTTGAGCTTCTGACTACTCGTAACGACTGCCAAAGAACTACTAATAACAGCCGTAACCAACAGTTAAACATGTTTTCCAAGGTATGGAGGGGTCTCGGATGAAATGATATCAACCATCCACAAACCGACCGCGGCATGCGTGCCTTAACAATCGATCGACCTGTGTGTATGTTATTATTTATCCCATGTATCGAATGATATCCGCGACCCCGCAGTCGCTCGTACATCACACCGTGTGGCGCACAAAGAGACTGGTGAAACAATCTCGTAGACAACAAAATAAATTGCTGCGCGCGTCTCGTGGGGATTGTTTTTAAATTTCGTTACACAAAGACCAGCTCTGTGTTACACGCTATATGAGACAGAGATGGCCATATATCAAAAGAAGCGAGGAAGAAAGAGAGACGGCATTTCTTTTGTAAATCACGTATTGAAACCGTCGACGAAGGAACGTAATCCGCATTACAGTAGTTAGGTCGGTGTCAAAGCTAACGTGACGGGGTGACGGGATGAAGCTTTTCAATTTGTTTTTCACTCATACACATTGATATTTCCAGTGAATTTGCATTCCAAATGAATGTGCGTTTGATAAGTAGACACGACTTTCCATTTTGTTTGGGCGGAGATTTGTTTTATTTAGATTTTGGTGCTCGTTAAAGTTAGATTAGCTCTGTTTCCAGTTCGCGTTTGTTTCGGTCCATGAGAAAATAACGCAAGAAAAGTGGACATTCATGTTACTAATTACAGTCTTCTCCATCAGTGAGAAGGTACTCAGTTTAAAATTTCGTGCTCAAAGACTTTATCAGGATCTCGTCCCGCGATAATTCGATCTGCGGTGACGCTGTGCCAAGTTCGTTCATCGATCACAAATTGAATTACTCATTTAATAGCTCGCCGCCACAGCATAGAAAAATTTGTTGATCTACTGCCAAAGAGAGTTTCATCTGGTTTTGAATGTCCACAACAGAAAACATTTTCAACTGTACAAACAACTGTAAAAATTTACATATAAAAATTTGAAGAGAAAGTTCCTTCGTCTATTCGCCTATAAGGCAAACTTGTTAAGTTTGGTGACAATAGAAAACGTTATTGAGCCCCATTAGCGTAAAATGAACACTTATTTTTAAAATATATACCAACAGTAAACTCAATCAGACTTTCTATGATTCATGGAGTTATGTGGCAAACCACATGTTAGTTAGCACACAGGTCTACTGTTTCAAGTTATCAGTGGCATAGTAAAAGTGTCAAAGTTAGATGAAGTTAATAAAAACCACTGAATTGAAACCTGCTCGTCACTCACTTTATGACAGAGTCATCATAATGTCACGTTAGGCAAATTGAGTTTTAAAAGACCACATTTACTTGCCACTTGGTTTAAGAAAATCATGGAGATCGTTAAGGTCTGTAAATGTCGTCTAGGAGCGCTTTAAAAACAAGAACTGGAATAATTTCCCCGCAGCGGTCTTCACGTCTGATCCCAATTAAACTGTCTTCAATGCTAGAATGAATAGGCTCTTATAAACTAGTTTAATTTACTATCAACGATTGCATCACTGCTTACCATCAGGCGGGATCTCGGCCAAGCACTTTTTATGACATAAAAAGAAGTATAGAAATATCCATACTTGAAGAGTGTTATGTCTTCGATAACGTTTGCCCGATTCGTAAGAATACTAAAAGGTAAACTCTTGAAAACTGTGAAGCTACAAAAAAAGAACCTTTGTAAGGAGTGTGGACACGAGATAAGTATGAAGATTCGAAAAATATAACCTCAAAATATTTAAAATTTATAGGTATGCATCAAACATACATTGTTAAAACAAAAGGTAATGTAAAATTTTGATATTCATTTTGTGTAAGCTTTGTATGAAGTTCCTGATATTCATCAAAAACAATGTACACCAAATAAAATATCAAAAAACGTATGAGTTGATGTTGATTGCAAAACGTTTGATTAATTAAAATATGTCGTGATGTCCGCAGCAAAGAGCACAGAAGTTATTAACAAACTTTAAATTACGAATGTTGACAAACCAACCAGTCCCTGCACCAGGTTTTGCATTTTTAATGAACAGTTAAAAATGTCACCGCATGGAGTCGTTTCCAAATAGTCGGACAATAAGAAGCGGACAATAGATGTGGATGGATAATTGGAACGAACCACTCACTTTGTGGGGTTTCCTTTGAACAGTTTAATGCAATCGATTGTAAAATTCATTTTAATGACTTGAGACACTGGTCACAAATCCAAATAAAACACAAAGGTAAGCGGGCGTGTGATATTTAAATTCGTTCGGCATTCTAATATGATTTTACAAACATGAATATTTGATGAAGGTATCAAGTCAATTTTACTAAATTGTATTCCTTATTAATAAGTTCACAAATATCGGAACAGTTCAATCATCATTACTGCTCATTGGACTTCCATTTACTTGCCTTCAATGGGGTGTTAATGTAAAATTGAAAAGGGCCCATCAATAAAAGTGTCAGTTTCCATCTATTATGGGCGACATTTAAGCCCATAACTCGACTGAACCAACCCATCGTCGTATATATAGTGAGGGCTCTCGAACGAGAAAATAGCCATAAAAAGTAGTTAGATCACCCCCATATATCTTGACTAGGATAATGTAACTTTCAGGATATGTATTAAGTGCATAAGAACATAACATTTCATGTAGGACAATTTTTGTGATGGCAATGATAAATCAAGACGAGTTTAATCCTTTATAGCAATTTTTGGACAAGAGATGGCAGGGAAAATTTTTCTCAGACAAAGAATGAAAACGCTCAAAGTGTTATAGGTTGAAATATGAACTTTTAATGTCCAGTAGGCATGCGGTCAAACTTTCAAACATTTTGCTAGGTAAATAATATTGATCTGTATTTTCCGTGTCTCCTATAAACCGTGGTCGCTCACAACTTGTGCTGTCGGATGCAATCACTGAGCCCTTTCCATTTATTATACATGCTCTATTTATTTTGTTTACGTATTTATAATTTATTATATCATCACCACTGCTCTCAAAATGGTGAAGGAACCCATCGTGAGGAAACCGGCATGTCCTAGAAGCAAACATTCGAAGACATGTGACATCTACCAACCGCACTCGGTACGCGTGGTGGATTATGGCTCATTCCCTCTCACCGGAAGGAGGCCTGTGTCCCAGGAGTGGGGACATGATACACTGATTATGACTTTATAAAGGCAGTTGAAATGTCCCGACTGTATGTCCTCGTGCGTACTGCAAGCACGAACGTTTAAATATATTGAGGATGTATCTCTTTAAATTTAATAAAATTTAATTTATGACAAAAAAAGCGTGAGGCGCTTTGTGCCATAATTTTTGTATATTAATCGCCTCACGCTTTTTCTCATTTTACTAGTATTGTTTAGATACTATTGTCATAAATTAAATTTTAAAATTATTTTTAACTTTTTAGTTTGATATTCTTTAAAAGCATGTTTTTTTTTAGTTTTTTAAACTATATTTATTTGCAACTTTTTAGTTTTTTTAAAATAATATACGGATAACACGAACGCTTAAGTGGTGCTCATTTGTTTTTAACAAACTTTTCTTGATCTCCAACAGATAGAATAGCAAGTGCTGAAATTCGTAATGATGCGTTACCCAAGTAACTAAATCTAAACTAAATACAAATTAATGTAAGCTAAGGTTGAAAAAATTTTGAAAATTTGATTCTCTGGCTCCCTTTCAAATAATCAATTCCGTTCTAGTTGTTGATACTGATATTCCAACATATCAAAATCTAAGGCTTTGTTTGTCTCAAACATTAAACCATGCACGACTTAGAAATAAACATTCCTACTTTTCATAGGGAAACGAGTTACCGTCGCTATCTGTTACCATCTGTGATAACTATTTGCAATTGCAGCGTCACAAAGAAATGGTAAACTTTTTCAGAATCACTTACAGTTAGATGTACGTATAAAATCTTAGCATTTGCCGGAATAAAACATTTTTTTTTCCGGCGTGGCCGGGAGTAGAATTCACGATCGCTAAGTCCGAATGCTGACGTCACTGAAGACGCGCGCCTTAGACCGCTCGGCCAACGAACGTATTGAAAACGGTGGGACATTATACAGTAGTGAGCCGAAGCTAATAAAAATCATGTTTTTAGCAAGCTTTTCTTCTTGGTGAAAGTGGTATTTACTATGCATGTTCCAGAAATATTGTATTGTTTTAGAAAATAGTTGTGAATGAATGATTGGGCTTTAACTTGAATTAAATGAACGATATTAGAAGATTCTGATAATAGAACAGACGTTTCCCATTATTTCTGTTTTAATTAATTCCTTTCCATCCTCATTTATGTTTTAATTCAAATTATTGGACTCGAATGACCTAAATCTCTTATCCTCCAAAATTTTATACATTGCTGATGACCGGTAAACAATTCGTACACACAGCACACGACCTGGATACGGCACGGTTCCGTGCCATCGATGGGAGTGCCAATATTTGCTCACCGAATTAACCCTCTCGCTGTTCATAGTGGCCACCAAATTTATTTTGTAGCAACCAGTGATTTATTTGTAATGTATACCAGTGAGTCCCTGTGCTTGCGAATTGAGACTGTGAGGAAATGTATTTTTCATTTGAATAATGCAATTTAGTTTTAAAGACTAAGTATTTTTTAGGTGTGTGTGATAAGACTTACTCAGGACCTTTTAAAACTTTAGACATTTTTTTTTATTTTGCCAAAACATTCTATTTAAATGAAAACTCAAAGAATGTTTTCCAACCAAGCTTACCGTAAACCTACTGCAGGGTAAATAATAATGAGTAAACAAGTCTTAAAGATAGGGAACAAAAGGAGTGATCCTCCGAAAGTAAGTTTATTATGTGGCGATTACGTGAGGTCCGAAGAAAAGCCAGCCCCTAAGGTCTGCATTAATTACGACACATTTCCACCCCATAAATAAATCGTTAAGTCTTAGGAGTAACACTTTGTTTTGGTAATAAATTACTTAACGCGACGATACGACGATACAATGTAAAGATACAAACAAAATTCATATTTTTTTACTTTGTTTGCTTATTTAGTGGAATTTATCACCTGACATTCAAGAGATAAGAATAAAATTAAAGTAGTTACTTAAATTGTGGTACTTATTAGTATTATAGACTTTGTTAAAACAATAGCGTAAGATCCCGCAATGACATATGTTATATATATACATACAGAAATAGATAGAGGTCACACACCAATCTACAAAACATACAATGGTCCCGCTCCACTTGTTCACAAACTAAATTTATGTTCAGTGCATCCTTTTCTTTCTGTTTCATTAAGAAAAGGACAAAAGATAATATGTCAGTATAGACCTGTCAAATAAGTCCGGTCCTGACGTAAATTGACGTATTTTTGGCCATGTTTATAATCGCGTCTAAACTATCTATGGAGTATTTTAGTCCAATCTTTCTTAATAAAATTAGTTTAGTTCGTAAACATGAGAATTGGCGCCAACAACACAGAAATAATGTTAAAATATCCTAAACTATAGGAATAGTGACAGTTGGAAATTCATTTGTATGGAGATAGAAAACTACCCGACAAAAGTGCTGATGTCTGGAAGTAGAACAAACCCGCGTTATTCAAATGTATGTGTTGCTGCCAGACGGCCATATTGAATTATTCAAACTTACTTTCACACATCTACTGCAATTTTTTCCAAATGAAAACTTGCTTAGCGCCATTTTTTACCCATTTCAAAAAAAAAATTGAGCACTTTTTTGTAAAAAGGGTTAACTTCGCGTCAGGACACGGGACCTGATTGAAAATTCATAGAACGGGTATCAATATAATAATCTCTTTGTACCGCACGGTAAAAATGTATGCATGCTTCTGCTGCTTGCATGAGTATGCGTCTCTGCTTGTACTACAGCCTGTTATCCGCATCCTCTGACAGTGACTGCAGATGGCCCGATGACTTATAAAACTTTTCTATATAATGTGTTAAAAAATTAATTGTCTTTTAAGAGGAACCGGGATCACCCTTGTGTGTAGATGGTAATCACCGGGGTGGATTTAGTGATGTAAAAATCCCAAGCTCCCCGACCTCATTCTTCGGAGGTCGGGGGCCTTTTAAAGGTTTCCCCCGAAAATAAAAAAAAAATCGGAAAGATATAGTAGTGTGATATATTATTATGACTGGTTAAAGATTAGCTGCGGCATGTAACCGATACCAAGAACAGTATGGTGACCAACGACGAGTGCCTGCTGTCTAACCAACCAGAGAATCTACCAGCGTTTCTAAACTATGAGCAGTATCGTCCTCGTTAAACTAGCCAGATGGCTGTAGATGCCAGCAGGCCACGGCTTTCCGATGTCATTGGAGAACGAGTGTTGGACTGCACTTAGACTCACCTATCAACTAGCGCGTGTGGCGGCTGCGGTGTCTTAGGCGACTGGCACCGGCGCGCGTGCGGTGTGCGTACAGTGCGTTTTCAATAATTGTATGTGAAGTGAAAATATTGTACATCTTGAAACGGGTTGTTATTTTGAAATTTTATTGCCAATATTTTTTATTTGTAATTCAAAACAACTTCTTACTTTTCTTGCAGTTAATTTTGTAACATATACATATAAAATAATAAATCAATTCGTGGAAACAATGTGCTTACCATTAAAAAAAATATTAAAAAATACACAATGTTAGTGTTCAAGTTTTTACTCTTGCCGACACTTCCAGAGTAACCCGTTTATTTCCGGTTCTGGGTTACGAATAATGCTATGAAAGAGTGTCTGTGAACTGTTTGCATATAGTACTTATTAAAAATAGGACAAAAAAGAGTAACACCATACAAAAAATAAGCAAAAATATGCTCGTGAGGTATTAAGAAATAAAAGAGTAAGCATACCTTAACAAACAGCCGCTTAGATACAGAATAAACAAAATCGCATCGCATCGCAATACAAACCGATACAAGTACCTACAGTGAGCAGTACGAACTACAAAGGCGAGGTAAAGTGAAAAGAACACAAACACAGTCCTAGAAGCGCCCTCTACTGACGTACCTTTGAAGCGAATCTTTTTAAGGAATTGCTTTGGCAGGCGAGGCTTCATGCGCCCCGTCCGTCCTGGAAACATACGCGATCACTCTATTATCAAACTTTAATACGAACATGTCTATTTACCTGCTGTTATTAATCTTAAATTCGATCTTTCGGAAAATCTAAATCAGGCTTGGAGTTTGGTTCATCTTACATATTTATAGTCCACATCAACATTTTCACGAAAGATTAAATTGAGATAAAGCTAAAGAGCCCCGTCAAAACCAGGATGCTTTAATAAAACAGTAATGGTATGTTCATTTCTATAAATAAGTATTAAACGCAGAGCTGTCAGGAACATTAGATTACTGAAAACACAAAAAAAGCTCGAAGCTTCATCCTTTTTGTAAACCTCTGAGTTGTATACTGTAGGTGTTTCCTATTTCAAAACATACGTAAAACAAAAAGGGTGTTTTAAAATGACTCCAGGGATTAGGACGTCACCTGTCACCTGGCGAAGATTAAAGAGTTATGCTTTAAGCCGAAGGAATCGGAAGACAATTTAATTTGAATCTAATCCGGCGGAGTCGCGAGGTCGAATGCGCCTCGTGATAATCCAGGAATTAAAGATGGCACTGACTTGAGCTTTTGTTTTCGTTGCTTTGATTTTGTTTGAGCATTGGGCTTTTAATTTATTGTCTTGTTTCAAGTGATCTTATTGAATGTATACCATTATTATCGTCGTGGAGGTATCGTATACATATCGTAGAGATATATCATCGTAGGTATATCGTGGAGGAAATTATATGAAAGTGAATGTTTTATTTAGTGATCACATTTTATAACAAAATTGTGTTTAAGGGCATGCATGAATGCATATAATGTATTTATGCAGTTTCAAATTATCCTTATACAAATTATCTTTCTTCTTTATCTAACTTAGAATCTCTGTATTGCTAAAATGTCTGTAAAACATTTCATGAGTAATCTAAACTCTCGTTGCAGTTCTTAATAAGCGGAGAGGAACGTAAAATCCTAGTTTTATGTGAAACCCGATGATCCTACTTAATATTTAAAAGCAGCGTCTGTCTCACGCACCGAGCGACGTGCCGAGACAAATTTTAATATAATTACACAATTTCATAAGCAATTTCCTCGTGAAAATTGAATTAATTTTTGCTTCGTCAACGTAACTTTATAATTTTGTGTTAAGTAGTAACATGGAGTGTTATTAGAATAAAAGGACTAAACTCGATTTGTTAACACGAGGCATGTTGACAACAGGAGATAAATATTTGTAAAACAATGTTTTTATTAAAATGTTTTGCGTCTCGACTTTTTCTTTGTATACTTTGATTTTTAGCGTTAGCTACTATTAGTACAATACTTTATCAAATATATTCCGCAGCGAAGTTGTAATATAAGTAGTTCTATAAAAATATGCTTACGAACATCTTCGTTCGGAATCGGATTACGAGCCGCTCGGTAATAGCAACAATTTTTCGACGTATTTCTATCTATCCAAATCATATGGCTTTACCTTCTCCGCAAAAAGTTGCCAGTAAAAGTTCTGTGATAGAGGAGCGGACTAGACGTAAATATATTATCGATTTCTTGATGATCGGTTTAGCCA
This sequence comes from Sesamia inferens, assembly GCA_037179545.1. Classification (NCBI taxonomy): domain Eukaryota; kingdom Metazoa; phylum Arthropoda; class Insecta; order Lepidoptera; family Noctuidae; genus Sesamia; species Sesamia inferens. The sequence continues at coordinate 29,621,978 of CM073939.1, read as the reverse complement.
GCCTTCTCAAAATCTTGTAAGTTATCAACGAGCGTCGCCGGCGTCTCTTCATTTTATCTCTCAAACTCTTCACTTTGCGACACGAAAATGAAATCAAATAGCACTTAATATTAATAGTAACTTTTTCTTTAGAAATCCCGGCTCATCTTCACAATAGCTACAGTCTGGCAGATTAACTCGTCGCGAAGTCTGAAGAATACCCTCCTGGTTAATTAATAAGCAAATAATTAAACATTCAAATCCCTGTGTTAAAGCGTTCAATATTAATGGCGCCATCGAATTAGCCGCGTCTCCTCGCTTCATAATAACGTCCTAATCTCCTCTCGTTTTCAGATGTCGATTGTAGGAGTACGTTTGACAGCTATTGTGTCACATTGTTGAATACTCATTGTACATATTTACCTAGAAATGCCTGCAAGGGATTAATAAAAATCTTTTTTGAGTCTCAGATGAAATTTCTGTTCCAATGCATGGAAATTAATATGAAAAAATCTCTCAAACTTCGCGTATCGCGCGACTTCGTGTATCGAGCGCTATTGATTCACGAATATTCAGTATAAAGATTAAACATTACAAATAGTATATTATCCTCTCTGGATGATCCTTATTTCTTATCAAATTCAGTTTTTATTTTAATTGAATTTTTATAATCCATCTTAGATAGTTCCTACTGGCAAAGTTTTTGCTTTCAGAACATTTTCACGCTTATTTCCACAAAAGTAAACAATTAAAAATGATCATAATAGAAATAAAATGTCAGCAACCTGTGAATGGTTCAGCACAACAATAATATTATGTTTAAGCCGCGAAACTTAGGAACAGCAAATTAGGACTCCAAACATTCCAGAACATTTTGGGAACCTTCCATTTGGCTGTCGCTGTCAGAAATTTTAAATAAAATTAATATTCAAGCACAGGATATTTACATATTCGCCGTGGCTAGTCCTCTAAAATATTTGTCCGCAAACTGTGACTCTGTGTCGTGTACCTGAAACAAAATTGAGAATAACGTTAGCTGACAGTTGGAGCTATGATGGTAATATTATTATTCTGAAACCCAAAGTGCATGAGGTTATTTATGCACAGTGAGACTGAAAAGCCTCAGAAAGTATGAAGCATTTTCTTTAAAGATGCTGCACCACATTACAAATTACATCTGTATCGTGGGTGCGTTCTCAACCATATAAACTCAAATACACAAACAGCCAGACCCGGAACAAGTACTTGTAGGTCATGCAAATATTAGTTGCGTGCGGGAGTCGAACCCGCGACACGAAGCACAGCAGTCAATAGCTTAACCACTGCGATAACCGTGTAGTTGATTTTTTGCCAATTTATTGATTTGAATGGTGTTTATGTCTATTTGTACCCCGCCAGTGATCAAAAGACTTTTTCAATTACAGGCATAAGTTTCCTAACAATACGTACTTAGATAGTTGAAAACAGGTAAGTGCAACAAGACGCAATATGACGGATACTCGACGAGGCGTCTCCAGCCGCCGCAATTTGAGAGCAGTCATAATACCGACCCGGAGGACCAAATTACGCTTTTGATATTAAAAAAAAATTAAAAAAAAAAAATTAAAAATGTTTATTTTCAACACATAATATATGTAAATAATATCAACGTTATGTTTGGAGTCACCTTTTAAGCAAATTGTTTGCTTGTGTTAAGTGATTCCGCTCCTCCAGGTTACAATTTCTAGATTATTACATATATTATAATAATACTATATAATATTTATGAGAGATAGAATGCTTACGTGCGTGCGTGCGTGCGTGCGTGCGTGCGCGTGTGTGTGTATGTGTGTGTGTGTGTGTGTGTGTGTGTGTGTGTGTGTGTGTGTGTGTGTGTGTGTGTGTGAAGTAAAAAAGCAAGTGTGCGTGAGTGTTTGTATTATTTGTTTAATGGTTTGGTTTTCAGTTTACGTGGGTGTGTGTAGAACAATTTCACTGCTATTTTAGTAAGGTACTAGAAAAGTTATCTGTTTTCATAGGCATCTCGGAATATTACTAAATCTCAGCTAAAAGTTATAGCATTCAAAACGTGCCCGTGTTTTGATTCTTACAAAAAATCTGAAGGTATTAATCCCTCTAAATGCAAATTGAATATTCAAAAAACATTTTGCTAACAGTGCCCTCGACGACATTCTAAATAACGTACATAAAACACAAAATGATTATAGCGAACGAAATCACGGAGACGATAAAGAGGCAGAGCAGATTAGTAACCGTTCGTATTTCCACAACATTAGTTTTGGAGGAGACGCTTTATGTGACGGAAGATGTAAACAAATACCCGCGGGTGATGACTACCTGCTGATAATTACGGTTATAGAATATTTGCTACTGGTTGTTTCAAGAGTAACCGATGAAAGTGTAAACAAACTCTGTTCATGTAAACTTCTTACGCAATCACTTCATAAACAGGCTATATTGTCCTCACTGGTGGGACACAGGCCTCCTATATTGTCCTCACTGGTGGGACGCAGGCCTCCTATATTGTCCTCACTGGTGGGACGCAGGCCTCCTATATTGTCCTCACTGGTGGGACGCAGGCCTCCTATATTGTCCTCACTGGTGGGAAGCAGGCCTCCTATATTGTCCTCACTGGTGGGACGCAGGCCTCCTATATTGTCCTCACTGGTGGGACGCAGGCCTCCTCTTGACGTGAGGGAGTGGGTCGTAATGAATTACTCTAAAACAGTGCGGGTTGGTAGATGTCAAATACATGTTTTGAAGTTTTAGGCTCTAAGACATTCATGTCGGTTTCCTCGCAATGTTTTCCTTCACTGTTTTGAGAGCAGTGGTGATGAATTTACAAAAAGTAAAGCGACTGATGGGGTTCGAACCCACGACCTACGATTTATAAGTCGCGGTCAATAACACTTGGTTACTGCAGTAGCCTAGTGGTATCGGCCGCCTTAATCTGCGCAATCACTTACTTAATGACAAATAAATTAACCTTTAACATTGTGCATTTTTGAATATTTTGGAATCGTTAGAGGATAATTTCGCAAGAACTGCTTTACTTTATATCCACAAACTTTACAAGTATAGATGCCGATGGTCAAGTTATGAGCAGTCACCAACCCTGGATGCACGTAGCAGGCTGTAGCACAAACACACATGCCAAACACTGTGTCTTAAGACACAGGTCCCCTAGTTTAAGAGGCAGGTTTTATAATTTTTGGTTATATGTATAGATTTAGTTTAATAATTTGTATGTACAACCTACCATCTCATGGTCTAATCTGTATAATTACTTTTTGGTAAATAAATATTTTTATTATTATTACATGAACCATCGCCATGCGCCGCTTAAACCAAACATCAGCAATAAGCATACTTTTTCACTACGTAGTAGAAAAAGAAGGGGAGTAATCTTTTCTCCCACATTCTATTCTCCCTACATTTTACGAATTTTCGATCAGGTCACGTGTACTGCCGCGAGTTTAACATGTTTTACCCATCCCAAAACATGTGCATAAAGACGTTAAAGAAATGTTCACTTCAAAAATCACAATATTAACCTCAAAGTCAAAACAAAGCAAAAAAAATATATAGGTATTGTGTCAGTACAAATGGACATCCACAGGTACATAGTCAGATCCTATTGTTTACATTTCATCAGATCGAATTGGAACAAACAATTGTTAATTTTGTAATGATTTGTAAAAACGGTTGTTGAATTAAATAGTCAATTAATTAGTGGTTGCCATAGTTACAATTAATTCGGATAGAAAACTTACTCCTCACAAAATTTACAGATTACAGAAGTTTACAAGTAAATACAAAACAATAATCTTTACCATTTAAATAGAAATTCTTTAACAGCCAATGTTAAAATTAGACAATAGCTAAACCGCTAAGCTAATACATATGCTCAAAATATTCCAACATGAGCCTCTGATGCAAACCTAAATCGTCCCAGAAACTTTTTAGCTCCCATTTCTGCTAAAAAAAAAATGCCAAACATACCGCACAATTTAACCGCAAGTAGGATTAGGTTCATGCTAAAGTACGGTTTGTAGTTAGTTCCAAGTAGATGGACAATGACCTCCAGACTCGGGAGCATATCGCTAGATACTGAACCATCGTAAAAATCGTAATGTTTAACCATACGGTCATTCTATATTCTCAGAGAAAACGGTAAATGGGTTCTGTATTTCAAATTATGATTCTAAGATAAAAAAAAAAGAAAGTAGATTGTAAGCTTTAATAATATTCTAGTTGCAGAGAGAAGTGCGACATTCATATCTTGAATTTTTTACTGATTACACCTTATTTATAGAGAAACTATGAAAAATCCTTTTTTTCTTTCTATTTGTGCGTCGCGTCGCACGGTTTATATTGTACTTATTGAGTTGTGTCATAAACATATTATTAGGTCCTTAAGTTTTGTTGGCAGTGTATGTGCACTGTGCAGGTATATCTAGTATTTTTAGTATTAGACTAAACACATTCATATGATTCTCATCTTGTTCTTACACACTATTATTTACATTTACGCCTTATTTCTAATTTCACAGGTCTGCTGGAAGACTTTTCTCAGGAAAGAAGCAGTACCTTTTCACTCGGATTGCAATTGTGCGTTAACCCAAAATATGTTTTTTAGTATCTGTACATATACATATAATAAATAGACACTAATTGAAGTCCGCAAATCCTATTCTAGGAATCCGTAACCGCTTCACGCTTTGCTCGAGCACACACAAAAAAAAAATGGTGCACTCTTTAACCGGACGGTTTAAGAGTGCACCAGTTTTTTCAGAACTAATCAGAGTAATTCAGATGAACATTACGTACAGAGCTAATACATTCACAAATCGCCGTACGCAGTAGGTACATTTTACAGAAAGGTCCGACCACACTAATGAATTAGGTACCGACATCCACTTTAAATTCTATTGGAAAATTCCGTGTTTCCCGAGATTCGGCGCTTTTTTGCTAAAAAAAAAAAGGGTACGTTTTATCAATTCGGGACTGGCGAGGCGTTCTAATTATATTATGTAAATTGCTCTATGCTTGTAGACGACCAGACGATGCTGGGTTCCCTTGTCCTGTCAATGCCAGGCGGTATTGACAGGTAAGGTTAGCTTAGTAACTATTTCAGGTTTAGTTTTTTTTTTTTTTGTAAACTACATAGATGTTATCTGGATAATATTCAGTAACGATCACAACAATTTTCTTCATTATCAAGAATAACAAGCAACTATCAAGTTTCCTGTAACGGGAGACTTTGCTTTTATACTCTTCCACTCCTGTCAGAGGTATCGATGCTCTATTTCGAAGAGAGCTGAAACTATCTAATCAACATATCTGCACAAAGTCGAAACCAAACTCCAGCATTTTTTGAGGCACCGCATTTTAAAATAGGAGCGCGTTGTATGCATGGCCGCCTCAAGCCCGCGAGGCGATGACGTCACATGCGAGGCCGTGCAATTACTGGCACGCTTGTTCCACAGCCACGCCACCGCCACGCCACGACCGCATGAAAAGCGAAACGCCATTACAATGTGACTTTGTTGACTAGCTAAACAATGCACGAGATCTTGTATTCAATGATATGACTGTTGACCGTTGATCTTTTGGGGCATTCGCCCATTCATCCAAAATAAAGCTATGATAACTAACATTAGATACCTCTCTTTGAGTCTGAACAAGTCTTAAAAAGTTATAGACATGTTAAGTGCTGTGTACGTAAAGTAGGCAATGCAATCGCTTTGAACCAATAATTTCTATGTTAACGATGAGGACTATTCTAGTTCGGTATATATATTTCAATTGCGATATACCATTACGTTTACATACTATTATTAGTACTCTGCCATAATTTTGCTCTACAGACATACATTATTCCTGACCCTAAATAATGTACGCAACATTTTAGAGTGATTGTGATACACATCGTGTGCGCTGCGCCTGAATCACTGAGTGACTTCATTATACATATGTGGCTTTACGATAATGACGACATATTGAAGTGAATAGTTAACGAGACCCTTAGGTGGTTCTTGCAATACATTAGTTATCACTCATCAGGATAATTGTTTAGTTCTAAGTACACTGTTACAATTTCTTTACAAAGTTATCAATGGCGTCGCATGAACAGTTACTGTACTATTTAAGCCCGTTTTATAGATAGTGATGTTAAAAACTTAATTACAATGGTTTATGATATTCAAAAAGCGATAAAAGGAAGATGTTCCACAGTTTATCAGAAATATTAGAAACCATAAACGTAAATTAAACAAATACTCACATTTTGCCTCTCCACGCTAAACATCATAAAATAAAAAGTTTTAAAACTAAAAACACAGGACTGGACATTCGCAATAATTAGCATCTCTGCCTGTGCCTCGTCGACAGATATTTACATTTTTATGAGAGTGCACCGAACGCCATCTAAATTAAAGGCGACGATGGACAGACACCGTAAAAGTACCCTCCGTTATATTAGAATATTTTCCTCACAGCCACTATTTTAATCCGTGTCCAGGAATGTTTTGACTGCAAAGGTCTATTGTCGCAAAGAGAGATTAAATTAGAAAAAGAAATGGGGAGTTTCAGATTGCATCTTGTGTCATAAATGTATTGTACTTTTGTAACGTCCCAGTATTGCGAATCCCGCAGAAAGCGATGATTCTCATGGTGATGAGAGGATACAGTACAATCTTCTACAAGGAAGCAACACTCTTGACCGGATTAACGCTCTAGGATCTTTATTATTGGCATAAGGGAGAGCGTAGGCGTGGTTAGCTTCCGTTTTCCCGGGTTTTGTGGTGCGAAGGACGGAACTCCGTTAGATCCTAGCGGCTGAATTCAGGGAACGACTTACGCATCCCAGGTGTGGGCTCGCCACAATAGCGGTATTAAGGTCTGTTATAGTGCTGGAGAAACAGCATTGTGCCTTTAGTTTTTGTCTGACGCAGGTGCTTACTGCACACGGATGTGTCGGAAAATATCTGCATCGCGACACTTGATCACTCACTTCCGATGTGGTTCATTTCAGTTCTTCTATCTCATTTGGATATACTGGTAAATAATTAAGCTATAAGTAATGTGAAATTCCAAAAATTAAGCTGAAGAAGACAATACTAACTCATGTGTAAATTAAACTCGACAATTTATGCAAGCCAATCGAACTATTCACAATCTTCTTTTTTTGAAATAGTACAAATAGGAAATTTCCCGTTTAAGCCTCGTCGAAAGCAATCGTTGGCTCGTCCCGCTAGACGCGGCGTCTATAATTGAGCCATGTACGTTTGAGACTGGCCGATATCATAGCTATTATATGACGGAATTGCTTCCTGGGTCGCAGGGTAAATTTTCCGGGGCTTCGGATGTTTGGACCAGTAATATGGTTTGGTCTTTAGGTCCGCAATTTGTTTTTGATGAGGGGATTTGCAGATAACAATCTAATTTTGATGCCTAGATTAAATATATTAAACAGAATCTAATATTGCAAGTATAAAGTATTTAAAGGAATGAGGAACAGGGAGTAAATTTAACTCGTCCTCCATAGAAAAGGGAGGATTCGACCAGACAGGTGTTGAGTCTGTCGAGCCCAACGGTTGATGTTGGGAAGTTGTATATATGCTAGTTGCACGGTAAACTTTGCTTGAAGGTTGCAGAATCTGTGGACCGCCGACGACTACTAACTGGAACACTACTTCACTGTTTACTATTCTATCAAAGACTTTTTAAAGATTTGCATATAAAAACTAAACTCTAAAACTACTATTACATAATATCAAAGTAGCACCATGTAAAGACCTCTTGTACACAGTGGCAACTGAAAAAATATTTACATTAAACAACATTCTATCAGGTTTCAACAAGTTTTCACAAAAACATAAAATTTCCACTTCTAGAATGTTGCCAGAGAAGCGATTGGTAAGTACCTATTATTCTACGAGTATATGTGTAACCAATATATAACTTGTGTATTACTCGGAATAAAGACAGTCCTGCATTATACTTTGAGTTGTTTCAATCGACCTGACACTCGTCCTTATATGGCGACACTGCCACTAAACAAGGCTTGTCATCATGTGTGTATACACGTGCATATACACGAGTTACATATTGGTTACACACATAGAATAAAAGCTACTTACATACTACGCCACAATGCAATCATTCTTATTAGTTTTAAAGAATGAATTAAATATTAGTAGAAGTACTAGGTAATACTGTTCCGTCACTTAACCTAGTCCCAGTTAAATGATGAATGACTCTGTCGGCAGGAGGATAAAACCCTAACAGACTGGTGGTGAGCTCCACAGATGTTGGTGTTATAATACCCTATTAGACTGATGGTGGGCTCCATAGATGTTGGTGGTATAATACCCTATGAGACTGGTGGTGAGCTCCACAGATGTTGGTGTTATAATACCCTATCAGACTGGTGGTGGGCTCTATAGATGTTGGTGGTATAATACCCTATCAGACTGGTGGTGGGCTCTATAGATGTTGGTGGTATAATACCCTAACAGAATGGTGGTGGGCTCCACAGATGTTGGTGTTATAATACCCTATCAGACTGGTGGTGGGCTCTATAGATGTTGGTGGTATAATACCCTATCAGACTGGTGGTGGGCTCTATAGATGTTGGTGGTATAATACCCTATGAGACTGGTGGTGAGCTCCACAGATGTTGGTGTTATAATACCCTATCAGACTGGTGGTGGGCTCTATAGATGTTGGTGGTATAATACCCTTTCAGACTGGTGGTGGGCTCTATAGATGTTGGTGGTATAATACCCTAACAGAATGGTGGTGGGCTCCACAGATGTTGGTGTTATAATACCCTATCAGACTGGTGGTGGGCTCTATAGATGTTGGTGGTATAATACCCTTTCAGACTGGTGGTGGGCTCCACAGATGTTGGTGTTATAATACCCTATCAGACTGGTGGTGGGCTCTATAGATGTTGGTGTTATAATACCCTATCAGACTGGTGGTGGGCTCTATAGATGTTGGTGGTATAATACCCTTTCAGACTGGTGGTGGGCTCCACAGATGTTGGTGTTATAATACCCTATCAGACTGGTGGTGGGCTCTATAGATTTTGGTGGTATAATACCCTATCAGACTGGTGTTGGGCTCCACAGATGTTGGTGTTATAATACCCTATCAGACTGGTGGTGGGCTCTATAGATGTTGGTGGTATAATACCCTAACAGACTGGTGGTGGGCTCCACAGATGTTGGTGTTATAATACCCTATCAGACTGGTGGTGGGCTCTATAGATGTTGGTGGTATAATACCCTAACAGACTGGTGGTGGGCTCCACAGATGTTGGTGTTATAATACCCTATCAGACTGGTGGTGGGCTCTATAGATGTTGGTGGTATAATACCGTATCAGACTGGTGGTGGGCTCCACAGATGTTGGTGTTATAATACCCTATCAGCTTCTCTCTAACATATACAAGGTTTTCTCAAAGGTTATCCTTAACAGAATTAGTAAAAAGCTCGATGAAAATCAACCAAGAGAGCAAGCTGGATTCAGGAAAAATTTTTCCACTTTGGACCATATACACACAGTGAAACAAGTAGTAGAGAAATATAAGGAATACAACAAACCACTGTATATAGGATTCATCGATTACTTTAAAGCGTTTGACAGCGTGCACCACAAAGCCATCTGGGAAAGTCTAGAACAACAAGGTATACCCCAAACATTCATCAGAATAATAAAGAACATATACTCTAACAACACAGCAAGAGTTCAATTGGAAACCTTGGGAGAAGAGTTTTACATCCAGAGAGGCCTGAAACAAGGAGACCCCCTATCACCAAAACTATTTTCATCTGTCCTCGAGAGTATTTTCCGTAAACTAGAGTGGAATAAGTTCGGTCGAAATATCAATGGGGAAAAGTTAAATCATTTAAGGTTTGCAGATGATATTATCCTATTTGAAGAAAGCCCCCAACGCATCGAGGAAATGATAAATTTATTGAGAGAGGAAAGCATGAAATTAGGTCTACAGATGAACATGGAAAAAACAAAACTCCTCACTAACTCTGCTCAGGCTCCTGTAAAAATAAAAGATCATCCACTGGAGTACGTGCAGGAATACATATACTTGGGCCAAGTGATTTCCCTCGAAGATCAAACTACTAAAGAAGTAAACAGACGAATATCAAATGGATGGAAAAAATACTGGTCTTTGAGGGAGATCATGAAGTCAAACGAGCTGGGAATGTCAATTAAAAGAAGAACTTTTGATACATGCATACTCCCAGTCATAACGTATGGATGTGAAACATGGGCTCTTACCACACTACACAGAGAAAAGCTGGAACGATGTCAGAGAGCTATGGAGAGAAGCATGACAGGAATAAAAAAACAAGAAAAAGTGAGAAGTAGTGTGATAAGAGAAAAAACCGGGTTAACAGATATCCTCAGCCGTATAGACCAAATGAAGTGGCGATGGACGGGACATATGATCAGAGACCGGCAAAATAAATGGACTCAAGCAGTCTCAGACTGGTACCCCAGGGATGGGAAACGAAATAGAGGACGTCAATACGTGAGATGGGCTGACGACTTAAAATTAACAGCAGGACACCACTGGAGAAGGGTCGCTAGAGACAGAGAGCAGTGGAAATTTCTAGAGGAGGCCTATGCCAAGAGGCTCACTGAATTACTAGACATTCTCTGAATCAGAAACTGTATACAAACTAAACAGAACAGAAATTCAGAATAAAGGGCTTATTATATAATACCCTATCAGACTGGTGGTGGGCTCTATAGATGTTGGTGGTATAATACCCTAACAGACTGGTGGTGGGCTCCACAGATGTTGGTGTTATAATACCCTATCAGACTGGTGGTGGGCTCTATAGATGTTGGTGGTATAATACCCTAACAGACTGGTGGTGGGCTCCACAGATGTTGGTGTTATAATACCCTATCAGACTGGTGGTGGGCTCTATAGATGTTGGTGGTATAATACCCTAACAGACTGGTGGTGGGCTCCACAGATGTTGGTGTTATAATACCCCATCAGACTGGTGGTGGGCTCTATAGATGTTGGTGGTATAATACCCTAACAGACTGGTGGTGGGCTCCACAGATGTTGGTGTTATAATACCCTATTAGACTGGTGGTGGGCTCCATAGATGTTGGTGGTATAATACCCTTTCAGACTGGTGGTGGGCTCCACAGATGTTGGTGTTATAATACCCTATCAGACTGGTGGTGGGCTCTATAGATGTTGGTGTTATAATACCCTATCAGACTGGTGGTGGGCTCTATAGATGTTGGTGGTATAATACCCTTTCAGACTGGTGGTGGGCTCTATAGATGTTGGTGGTATAATACCCTAACAGACTGGTGGTGGGCTCCACAGATGTTGGTGTTATAATACCCCATCAGACTGGTGGTGGGCTCTATAGATGTTGGTGGTATAATACCCTAACAGACTGGTGGTGGGCTCCACAGATGGTGGTGTTATAATACCCTATTAGACTGGTGGTGGGCTCCATAGATGTTGGTGTTATAATACCCTATCAGACTGGTGGTGGGCTCTATAGATGTTGGTGGTATAATACCCTTTCAGACTGGTGGTGGGCTCCACAGATGTTGGTGTTATAATACCCTATCAGACTGGTGGTGGGCTCTATAGATGTTGGTGTTATAATACCCTATCAGACTGGTGGTGGGCTCTATAGATGTTGGTGGTATAATACCCTTTCAGACTGGTGGTGGGCTCTATAGATGTTGGTGGTATAATACCCTAACAGAATGGTGGTGGGCTCCACAGATGTTGGTGTTATAATACCCTATCAGACTGGTGGTGGGCTCTATAGATGTTGGTGGTATAATACCCTTTCAGACTGGTGGTGGGCTCCACAGATGTTGGTGTTATAATACCCTATCAGACTGGTGGTGGGCTCTATAGATGTTGGTGTTATAATACCCTATCAGACTGGTGGTGGGCTCTATAGATGTTGGTGGTATAATACCCTTTCAGACTGGTGGTGGGCTCCACAGATGTTGGTGTTATAATACCCTATCAGACTGGTGGTGGGCTCTATAGATGTTGGTGGTATAATACCCTATCAGACTGGTGTTGGGCTCCACAGATGTTGGTGTTATAATACCCTATCAGACTGGTGGTGGGCTCTATAGATGTTGGTGGTATAATACCCTAACAGACTGGTGGTGGGCTCCACAGATGTTGGTGTTATAATACCCTATCAGACTGGTGGTGGGCTCTATAGATGTTGGTGGTATAATACCCTAACAGACTGGTGGTGGGCTCCACAGATGTTGGTGTTATAATACCCTATCAGACTGGTGGTGGGCTCTATAGATGTTGGTGGTATAATACCGTATCAGACTGGTGGTGGGCTCCACAGATGTTGGTGTTATAATACCCTATCAGACTGGTGGTGGGCTCTATAGATGTTGGTGGTATAATACCCTAACAGACTGGTGGTGGGCTCCACAGATGTTGGTGTTATAATACCCTATCAGACTGGTGGTGGGCTCTATAGATGTTGGTGGTATAATACCCTAACAGACTGGTGGTGGGCTCCACAGATGTTGGTGTTATAATACCCCATCAGACTGGTGGTGGGCTCTATAGATGTTGGTGGTATAATACCCTAACAGACTGGTGGTGGGCTCCACAGATGTTGGTGTTATAATACCCTATTAGACTGGTGGTGGGCTCCATAGATGTTGGTGGTATAATACCCTATCAGACTGGTGGTGGGCTCCACAGATGTTGGTGTTATAATACCCTATCAGACTGGTGGTGAGCTCTATAGATGTTGGTGGTATAATACCCTAACAGACTGGTGGTGGGCTCCACAGTTGGTGGTGTAACTAGACAACACACTCGTGCCTAATACTACAATGTCTAATAATGTTCTGTGAGTCAATCTAAAATCACTAATGTGCCTATAAGTTTCCCACTGTTGGGACAAAGGCTTCTCTACGAAAGGGAGTAGACTGTAATCTAAAGCATGGACCTAGTCCGGGTTGGTAGATGTCGTTTGTCTTCGAATTATTGATTTTACGACATTCCGGTTTCCTCAAGATGATGCCTTGATGAAATAAATACCTATGTACCACAAAGTGATGTGCTTGTGTGAGGTCGTACTCACGATATACAACGCTAAGTCGCGGCCGCTGGCACAGTACCATCGGGTCACTGCGGGCCCAGTACGTTTTGGTAGATGTCAAATAACTTATAATTTTTATTTCTAAGACATTCTAGTTTCCTGTATCATGATGATAACAATGGTGATGAAATAAACAACTCGAAGTAATGTACCCGACCGGGTTCCCAACACTCGACCCCCACTTTCATAATGTTAACATAAAATAAGCATATTAAATATGAGAATATACAATAAGGATATTAAATTTGAGTGACAATAAAATCTTTGTAATATCGCCCTGACAGTTTAGCTACAGTTAAGCCTAATGTGCCAGTCAAAAAAATATTCCGATGTTTTTCCAAGATGAATATTAACATTAGATTGACTTGAATAATAATATACAATTATTACGAGAAATACTAAAATAGATTGAGAAGATATTGTTTGTGAAATACTGAAACGAAAAGAAAAAAGCTTATAAAAAAGGATATAAAATATTGACAATGTTGTCCATTGCTTGATGAGGTTCAGGGACAAAAGACAAAACACATGACAACCAAACATACAGGTTGACAACTTTTAACCACAAATACTTACAAGAAAACTGACACTACTGTAGACAAATAAATTTGACGTCTTTTAAAATATATACTCTAGATACGACGAGAAATGAAACTATCATGTCTAGAGATACATTTAGCTAACGTTAATGACATTAAAAGGTGCTCTAGGGTATAAAACAAGATTGCCTGCGCGATATTGCAGCATTACAAATGTGTTACTAGCGCGTTACAAGCCTGTTAGAAGCTTTTCCTGTCATTTGTTACTATGTAATAGGTTTTTGAGCCGGGATCAGCATAGTCGTCAGGATTATGAGCGCTTTGTAAAAGTTGATTGAAGTCTCAGGGCCATGTGGTCGTGCCTACAGGTCATCGTGCATAGACGCAGGTGTCGTAAAACGAACATTAGCTTTATTGGGTGGAGGTGTCCAGGATCTTGTCTAGTTATCTCAGTGTTCTTAGGTTGGATGCTATTACGGTGAGATGACCTGTTTTCAGAAATTATTTATATATAAGTTTGAAAACTGGCCCTATTTAAAGATTGATGACGCGAAATGTTACAGTTAGACTACAAGTTGAAATCTACAGTACTGTGTCAATGTTAGCTACAATCAGATACCCAATGTGTTATATGTCTTGAAGCTACACATTGATACAATTTTATGGAACAGGCATTGGTAGAGATATAAATTTTTGTCGACGTTATCTTGTGAATGCTGTATGTGAGTCATGAAATCAAATCAAATCAAATTCAAAGCATTTATTTCAAGTAAACCAATTACAGGCACTTTTAAATTATCAAAGGGTCGGTCAGTAAGTAAGATGGAGCTTGTTGCCCATTACGAAGCTTTGGAGAATAATCAGAAAGGAGCTCCACAGACACAATTTTAAATCAGAAATATTTTATTTATAATATATTATTAGATATAACATATTAACTATTGACTAACATATTATAAACCTACATATATTACTAACATTACTAATACATAGAAATATGATTTGTGTTTCCTGTAACATTATTACTAATTATTGTAAAACAAGAAATAAAAAGGCTTATTATTATTATTATTATTTATTAGATATAAAGGGGTCACCAAGATACAGGCTGTGCTGAGTTTGGGATTCGCTGTTAATTGGAACTAAAAGAAAAGCTCTTCGAAGTGTTCTTCACATAGTTAGAACATACAAGGTATAGCATGCAGTTATCGCATGCTATTCCTTGTATGTTTTTAGTCACAGTGGTATTTGAGGTTAAAGTGCGCTATGATTAGCGAAATAATAAAATTGTTACAAAATATTGATTACATAATTAATGTTGAAATTAACCATGTGAGAACTATGCAGAAAGATATACACCTTAAAAGCATCAGTTATAGACAACATAAAAACAATTCATAAATTAAAATATGCCTTGGAAGCTAAGAGCAGACCTGCCCCCACTGACGGTGCTTGTGTGTGCACTGAGGAAAGGCAAGTGTATATTTGTTGTAGCAGATAAACGTGTGTACCAACACGCCAGTATGTTATCCAGAGCATGCCTTCGTGACGCAGTGTGCTTGCACGCAGTCGGTTGTATCGTATGTGAGCCCAAGAGTTATGTCTGCCAGTTTGCAATATTAACTTTGGGGATACGACACTGAATTATGGGTTTTAAATACTTTTGGTTACTTAATGTATAGCTATGGTGGTGCAATTCTGGATAGTTCTATTTCCAGCAGTAGACAAAATGTGAGAAATAAGGAAAAATAGCCATAATGTGAGCAGAGGGAGGTCTTCTCTCTATAAAATATAGTACTGGTGCGCTAATAGCCACTTGGTGTTGCTAACATCATCTGACCAATATCAAAAGCTTTGTAAAGAAAACAACATACATTATTTTCTTTGTAACAGTATCAGTAGCACATCTGCAGCAACTAATTGTGTGTGAAACGGTGTCTCGAACAGATAGGGTTGAGCAAAGATATGGCCTGAGCAATATTTATGAGGTAATGTGGTATCGGAAATGGGGAGTTTAACATATTCTATGGGGAGGAAAATTTATACTCTCATATTATGGGAGCGGTGAATGATGGGATAGTTGATGTTATCTTTAGAATTACTCAGCGTATTTGCAAGGTAACTAAAGATGTTTTGTGGTAAAGTTAAAGGTTCGAAGCATAAGATGCATAGGAATTTCCGTCGCCTGAGAGAAATCACAGACAATCCTTTGTGCTTATTTTAAATTGTAGTTCTAATATTGTGAGATCTCAGCAAGGCATACAATCAATAAAATACTACAGTAAAAGAAGAATACAATGATAAGTATTCCGTATGTGATGCGTGACAGTTTACAAAAGACGCTGACATAAAAATGTAAATACCATCACATTCGACTCAATTACTTAAACAACAGAACGGTTCGGGGGACCACAACTGGTAGCAACTAAAAGTATGGATGTACCATACTGGTACCCATCCAACTCACTCATTTAGCATAAGAGGGGGAGCGGCATAGCTCAACCACTCTTGAAATATACCGCGTGTCGTCGCAAACTCGAATAAAGTTGGAAATATATTGGAGGCGCCATTACCAGCAAGTGAATGATGCTAACAGAGGTTACTTGTACACGGAGAAGTGACGATTTCCACAGTTTGTTTTCTGTTTGTTTACAGTAGAATTTAAAAAGCTTAAGTTATGATTATAGGTCGGAAAAGGTAGAGTGAATTGAGGTCATTGATCGGAAACGTGTATATTAACATGTACATTCCTCCGGATTTACGGAATTGGTTGATTATTTATTAAAAAACATATTTGTAAATTATATTAAGTCGTAAAACCGTTTGATTTGGCCATACCCTTCATTAGAGGCTAAAAATAAAATATTGAAATGTATTAATGCTTCGATCAGAATTTGATTGTCTTTATTTTTCAACAAGTAAATAATAAATTAGTTTAGTTTTGTCACTACCAACATTAACAATATTTACTTGGATCCGGAATTACATTACGGGAAAATGGCTTATCCACGTTACTCTTTCTGTGAACATTTATGATACAAGTACCAAAAATCACTCTACCTATTCCGAGCTATGATTATGATAGAGTATATAATTATTTGCGTTGACGACTCTTAAAAGAGGAGGTCAGTGACCCATGTTATAGACTTTTATTTTACATTTATTTCAGAGTGTAACAGCTTTACTTTTAGCTCATCCTTAATCCGACAGTTGGGTTCAAACCCTTGATTTTCAATCGGCACGGTTGTGTTTGGTAAGTAGATATTATCTTTGACAGATTTACTTTGTATTGATTCAACAAACCTCATATTTTTCAATGTATTTAAAAACACGCAGGTGATTTCACTTTCACGACACAGTGGGTCTCCTAAATATAAAGGGTGTATCTGACATCGACGCACAAACAAGTACCATGGATCCAGTACATGATTCTGAACCCCCAGTGGTGGAATTTTTCGTCGGTTTTTTCCTGATTTAAAAAAAGTAATATGCAGTTTTTTTGCAGTTCTTTAAACCGTTCATAATTGCTATACTTTTATAATCCAATAAGATTTTAAAGTAAAAAATAATTAATTCGCTAATTACACAAAAAGCGCAATGAGATCAAAACTCGAAAAGCTATCCTATCAGCTGATTTAATAGAGTTCACATCAGGGGTCAACGTCATATCCATTAACACGCGCGGCGGCACGCTTACAACGTTCAAAGGCAGAGCCGATATATTTTTTTAAACACTGTTATTTCTGTAACCGCCCATTAACGATAATATAATTAACATAAAATTATTAGTGGCATGCGGTGTAGCCTCCTCGCGAAGTTTGTGTTACGATGTTTGATACACCCTGTATGTACATCGAGTGAAGTTTGCATCAAGTTAAAAGTCAAGTGAAATATTAATTTGCAAACCAGTCTGAAGACATGAAAGTCTCGTCGTGATTGCCTCCCCATTAAGAACTTCGTTTAATTTTTCAAAGTAACTTAAACATACAAAGTCAGCGTCATAGATAAACTTATAAAATTGTAAGCAAAGAGCGGTTAACGACCGCCATATTTAATGAAGTATAATGAGCCAAGTATTTACGCATGGTATAAAAAGGTAACTCTCAGACTAAGCTGAATATAGCCCTACCTTGTGCCAGTCGTTAAAATGGAAAGGCTTACAACAGGAACATAAATATAACTTAAAGAACACTTACATGAATTGACGAGAAATTCAACATTTTTACTGAACAGAATGACACGCATCTTTATATGGAAATCGTACGATTCTGTTAGAGCAACACAAAGAAGGCAAAATCGAGGCAACAGATTACTGTATTGAAATATATTTTATTTCGTTGCGTACCTACATAGAAATAACCTCAAACAAGTGTTCAGATTTTCACGTTGAATTGATCGTAGCAATCCTAACCTAAATAAATCCACATAGATTGAGACAACTACAAAGGGACCCATTTTCAAAAGAGCACTGAAAGGACCAAGGTTCATAATGTTTTAGAGGAAGTACAATTTCATACAAAGCCTAGTTAAACTTCGACTACAATCGATCATATTAAAAAACTTCATGACTACAATAATCCGTTCTAACAACAAATCCTTCATTTATGTCCGTATCAGTCCACAAGGAACACTTTAATTGGTTCACCCTGTTAAGAATTAAGCGTGCTTCGTCGGACATACTTCGGCAAAGTCCGTAGAACTTCGGCTAACTTCGGAAACGAGTTTGAAACTCACCGGATTTAAAATATTTGCGCTATCTAGTGAACTATTCCTACAGTATCGTCGCTTTTCCCTTGTCCCCTATATATCTAAAATGCAACGTTTCTTTCTTGGACAGGGCATTGACGGCAGTTTTATACAATTTTATCTCAAACTCCCTTTTAAGGGCCTTAGTCTCATTTAGTAGCGTAAAATGGTCACTTTAGGAAGCTAATTTCTAATTAACGGCTTGGTTTTGAGATTTGAAAAAAATATATCTTGTCTATTGATTCATGTACAACATTTACTAAAGATGATTTTTTCGTAGGATTTTGCCTTTTGCCTTAAAAAAATAGTTACCAAAACGCTATTTTTGGCTAATATTCGTTATTACTTCTAAACGGCATTGATGTGTGGAAATATTTTTACACTGAAAAATTCGCGGTTAGAAGTACTACAAATATGCAAGAGCGTATTTAAATCCATCAACATTTGCCAAGAAAATATCCTTATTTTGAAACATAGGTTTAGAGGTGCTCTGCGCGGGCGCGGGCGGCAGTCGTGCGTTAGCATTCAGACGGGAGGGTTGTGTCGCTTGCTGCTCTGCTCCGGCTATCGCCGACTACGCGTGGTTGTCTGTGTGAGTGCAAATATTTACGAGCGAATCGTGTCAGTGTACGTTCATAGATTAGCTCGCAAATGAGAATTGAAGATGCGTCTGGTGGCGTAAGTATCTATCTACCTATACTCTTGTATTTATACCTACATATTACTGTATTTTTCTTTATAATTACTATTAGCTTTTGTAACCATTTTTCTTTTACAATTGAAGTTAAACAATTACGAATTGTTCCAGGAAATCTAGAAAGAAATCTTTAGACTTGAAAGGCAATAATCCGACTAACTACATCCGCTGATAATATAGAAGACTCTATTCAGGTAAGTAAACACTCGCACTTAGATTATAATTTATAGGTTTGTAAGGAGATTTAAAAATAAAAATCTTATTAGAAATTTACGTAACTTGAAAATGTGATTTTTTGTTTATGGTGATATAAACCAAAAATTAGGACTCAATTAAAGGTTTTGGTGTAAAAACAGTTTTACAAAAAGTTTTGAGTTGATAGGACTTTTAGTTTTTGCGATATTAGCAAAAATGTGTAATAAAAACTCTTACTTGGATTATTTTAAATGATTCTTCCTGTAAATATTTTATTTCTATATGTAATTGTTTAAAGTAGCCGAAGCCGATGGACGCGGGCTGGCGGGCTTGGAATGTCACAGTTATCAGTAAATTTTTTTGACGTCCTCCGTGGCGCAGCGGTCAACACGCCCGCCTGCGACGTGGAGGCCGCGGGTTCGATTCCCGGCCAGGTCATGATGGAAAACGATCTTTTCCTGATTGGCCTGGGTCTTGGATGTTTATCTATATATGTATCTATTATAAATATAGTATCGTTGAGTTAGTATCCCATAACACAAGTCTCGAACTTACTTTGGGGCTAGCTCAATCTGTGTGATTTGTCCGTATATATACAGTATGTTAAGAAAACCCTGTCCGACCCGTAAGGATAATAAAAGTTAAGTAAACACATGACCAAATATGATACAAAATTTTACGTAATCATCATAGTACCAATACAAATGAATTTTGAAATAACTTCCCCGAAATTTGGTAATTTTTAAAAAAGTGACAACACCGGTATTATTATGAGCGAATAGCGACAGCGATGCGACCACGTGCCGCGTGCCCTGCCGCCCGCCGCCCGCGGAAGGGTGCTTAACGCATATTTATTAAGTTACCTCTTTTTGCGAAATAATATTTATTTTTTTAGGGTGTTTTTTTTTTAAGTTAGCCTGGTTTTGTATGCATTAGTAGAATCAGTTATCGATACGTAACAACACCTTCACGGGTCGGACAGGGTTTTCTTAACATACTGTAGGATATATATATATTCTGTTTTTCACAAATAATATTGTAATAACATTTTTCGACTTACAGAAAAGAAGAGAAAGAAACCAATCGACAGAACTTAAAAGTTTAATTTGCTTTTTACGTCGAACACTAACGCAGTTGATTCTAGGTCAGACATCCATACAGAATGTCGTCAAGAAAATGATAATATTATATATCTCTATGTGCACAAAAAAACGACGCAAGTTCCATCATCATCATTCAGGTAAAATTATGCCTGCATGTCCTACAACCTATATTTTTAGTTTACAAATATATCATATACCTGTAAAATTATTTTTTTGTTAATTCTTAATTATTTTTTCTTGATAAATTCTTAATTCCTTGACAAAAATCTCTAACAGTGTTGTAAGGGTTAATTAAAATGTATGTTATATCTTTTTTTAGCTCAAAATATCACCAAAACCTCAACAAATCTCAAGCTTGTTTCATCGAAGGGCGACGCATAATTAATATTGCTTACTTTTATTCAGAACTAAAGAAAATTGCCAAGCACGGAGAATTATAGACTGTGGTTTAGGTTCTGTGGATATTGTTGGAGAACGACAAGTGGGACTACATTCCCTATTTATTTTTAAATGCCGTATGTGTATGGAAACATTTTGCACATCCTACAGAAATCAATATCAGCTGTGCAGTTGTAGGAACAATAGAAATAGACTGTGGCCATTCTCAACTGCAAGAAATTTCTGCAGCTTTAGATATGCCTATAATCTCGCATGTTATTTATTGGATCGAAGAATTAAAATTTACAGATTTTAAAATAACTCGTGTTTTATTTGAAACCTCATTACGACGAAGTACATTCAATCCGACGTCACTGACACAGTATATATAGGGTACTATCTCTTTATGGAAAACGGCCGAAACTACGCGCTTTGTAATCTCAAGGCATCTATATAAAGCACGGTTAGCGCAGCGGTTAAGCTATTGACTGCTGCGCTGCTTGTCGCGGGTTCAATTCCCGCGCGGAACAAATATTCAGAACATGTCCTACAAGTAGTTGTTCCGGGTCTGGCTGTTTGTGTCTGTGAATTTATATATTTAAAAATGCACCCACGATAAAAGTAATTTCTAGTGTGGTTCAACTTTTTTTTTTTAATAAAAATATCACAAAGTGCCTAGTGCGCGTTTGGTTTACGTTAACGCGATGAACTCGTTTATGTTATTCGCTTTAGTAATTAATTCAAGGACACTGCAAAGACATGATACTCATATACTGAAAAGTAGTGAAAAAAAAATTCAAATATGTTGAATCGGTAGATATTACCATCTACCATTATTTTTTATGTGAATGTTATGATATATTATAATGTTTGGGTACTTGTTTTACAAATGTCTGTCAGTCTGCGATCGGCCATTAAACTGTGTAACGAGCACTCCTTGATTTTATTTAAACATTGATCAAGAATACTAAAAATATATTATAGTACGATATTACCATTTATTAATGCAAAATATACATTTATCGTCTTGCATCCATACCCCCGTCTGAAATCGTAGGCACAAATCGCGACCTACACGCGGCTTGTCTGCATCTCTGGATATTCTTTTATTGTCGTTTTAGTTTAGCTCGCCACCGCGCGCATTTTACGAATTCGGGAGTACGGCGTTTAGCTCCGCCCACATGCACAAGGTCATTGAGGCTACTATAACCGTTAAGGCTACAATTTTATCTTCTTTTTATTAATAAAATTGGTTGAAGAGTGGCGAGCCAATCAGGTTGCATAGAAGCGGAAGAGGTGTCGAGGCTTGAGTGCTAATCAAAATGTCGAATATTAATGGAAAGTTCAGAATTCGATATTAAATTGATTTCCAGTCGAGTCGTGAGATCGTGACTCATTTCGTCTGTTATAATAGACTATATAATATGTTTGAGGGAATTAATAACCTTGAAGGTCAACAGAGGGCAATCATGTTTATTTAAATAATCACAACATGACTCTTTCGTAACATATTATAAGCGTTTAAAAAGATTTTTCAAAGCAACTAGCCTAAACAGACCAAACCAATATAAATAAGCTAAGACGCTCGGCTTCTACAGATCATACGAACAAACAAACAAGCTAAAACAAATAGCCTAAACAGATTAAATTAACACTAATAAGCTAAGATCACTGGCCTCTACAGACCAAACGAACACAAACTAAAACAAATGGCTTCTACTCATCAAACTAATATAAACAAGCTAAGCCCATGGCCTCTATAGATCAACCGAGCACAAATAAACTAAGACCACTGGTCTCTACAGATCAAACGAACACAAATAAGCTAAGACAATTGACCTCTGCAGACCAAACTAATATAAACAAGCTAGACCACTGGTCTCTAGAGACCAACCGCACACAAACAAGCTAAGACCACTTGTCTCTACAGATCAAACGAACACAAAAAAGCTAAGACAATTGACCTCTGTAGAACAAACTAATATAAACAAGCTAGACCACTGGTCTCTAGAGACCAACCGCACACAAACAAGCTAAGACCACTTGTCTCTACAGATCAAACGAACACAAAAAAGCTAAGACAATTGACCTCTGTAGAACAAACTAATATAAACAAGCTAGACCACTGGTCTCTAGAGACCAACCGCACACAAACAAGCTAAGACCACTGGTCTCTACAGATCAAACGAACACAAACAAGCTAAGACAATTGGCCTCTACAGACCAAAGTAATATAAAGAAGCTAAAACAAATGGCCTATACAGATCAATCGAACACAAAGAAGCTAAAACAGCAGTACACTAAACAAGTAGACAGAAAGTAATAGAAAACAAGGACATTTGAACTGTATACAGAGTGAGCAGTAATTCACGTGAGATCGCAGCGCCCGTCCGCCGGCGATACATTCCATTCCTATACGATAAACAACAAAGCAGTTTCATTAGGATTCGGCCCGCGCTGCCTCCACCACGACCAAAGGGTTTCTCATTGAAATTCTCCATGCTATGTTCACATGTGCCACTGCACTGGAATAGCATGTACTAATTATACAGTCTGTCGCTTTCAACCTAATAGGAATCTTCGAGTAATTTCATATGTACCTACATTTTAACTAGATTAATAAAAATTAATAAAAATTCGTATGGCCTTCAGGTACCTAGTTGTTGCTCTTGCTGTTTGTGTATGCAAGTTTAAATGTTTGTAAAGGCATAATTTCATTTCTGGACTTCGATCGTAGAACAAAGGCTAAATATTCCTATTGAAATTCTAACTGTGTCTTATAGCTATCGTTACTTTAGCAGAAAATACCGTAGATCATCTAGTAAACTCTATTAATAGCAGTTACATACATAATCAAGTCATTCAGACACTGCGATGGCTGGTTATGTATTAACTGTCCTATTATGATTGTCTCATTTCATTCTATCCGCTTGATGACTTATGAAGACATTAAAGACTGTGTTTTAATGTAAACCATTGAATATTAACGATAATTCAGAAGTTGCAAATGGAATATTATATTTTATACTCAGAATTATGTACCCTAATAAATATTATATTTCTGAATCTGGTTTTAAATACAAAAGTTTTTACCAAAAGCTGTTTCTGAAACTTTTTATTCAGTATTGTATTCTTTAACATATTATTTTTTGGTATGTAAAACTGGGCAATCTGACACATAGTCAGATTTATAAGAGTTAGACTTATTAATTCATTTAAACCGGTCCAACATAAAAAATACTTTTTAGCTTTGAAAATAAACCAACATCTTTCAGTACTATTTCGTCTACTGTCCTGCGAGCAAAATAAACGCACATTAAATCGGCCCCGCGGGTCTGTAGCAGCTACGCAGAGATTTATACAGGCTCTCGGCCTCGCGAATTACGACCGATTGACGCCAGTAACACTGTTTACCTACAGCCGTAACTTAGTGTTATGATCTTAACTAGCGCCGTCTGAACGAAGCATAATGAAGGACGTAATGAAGCTATTTAACATCGGAAGGAGTAATGAAGAAGCATAGTATTAAATCGGACTGGATTTGTGTTAATGATAGCGTACAAAATTAATTTGGTGGTTTAAGGTTCCTGCAAATGTTTTGAGTACCTACATTTAATAAAAAGAACTCTTAAAATAATTGAAGACACAGCTCTAAAAAATAACGACTGACATCCAAAGACCACAAAGTGAAAAATCACTAAGTCGCTGTCTTTAGTCTGTAACCGACTTCAAAACAGGAGGAAGTTGTTAATTCGACTGTTTTTTTAAGTATTGTATTTTCGTTTTTTGCCACCAATTTCCGAAATTTCTAGTGTTTGTGTTGTTAGTGTGAAGTCAGTTATTTATTTTTGTTTGTAATAAAGTGTTTATGTTATAGTTTTTACTTATATACAGTTGCATCCGGTCAGACAGGACGTTGACCGATGAAAAAAGATCATCTAAATCGGTTGGAGTGCTATTGAGACTTGTGCGGTTTTCTTGTGAATACCTTTATCAGGACTGGACCAAAGTGAAATGTGATCACATGGGATGGACCAGCTTTCAGTTAAAAACTTAATTATCAAAATCCGTTTAACCAGTCGAAAGATTAGTTTAGTTTAGTTAGCATGATCTTCGGCTCTAGCAGTCTTTGTTCTTAAAACTTAATCTTCAGTGCTTAGGCACAACTGCAGGCTAAGTTCAGACCTAGAGGTAACTCCCGAGCGAAGTTTGCCCCTGAAAAATTCAGCTAAGTTGAACTTAATAATTACGAGTTCTGAAACAAAGCGGTACTTAGCTGAAAGTTTTAAATTGATATTAATTAAGGAAGTTTTTATGGTTTTTAAAGAAAGGGAGTTATTATTATATTTTACGGTCCCACTGAGTGTACTGTTTGAATTAAAAATTGTGTTTAATAGGTAGTATCAAGAATACCATTGAATAAAGCATGCTTCTAAAATGAAAATAATTAATTATTCTTTAACAAGACTCGTGCATAAGTGTATATTATTTAAACGAACGTAGATTTCTCTAGGAAACCATTATCACAACACATGAATAACTATTAATGAAGTTAGAAGAAAGGTCACTGGGATATATGTATGCGTATTTATATGTCATACAATTAGTGAATGCACCAAAAAATAAAAGTCACAGTGATACATACATATCATACAATTAGTGAATGCACCGAGAAATAAAGAAATAAAGGAAGAAGTACAATGTGTGAATATGGACAGCATGGATGGGGCAGTGCAGTGACGGGTTCGATTCCCGCACGGAACAAATATTTGTCTGTATGTGAATGAACGCTACGATACAGGAGAAGTTCCTAGTTTGGGACTACTTTAAAAAAAACAACGCTACATGTGAAACAGTGACACTACAGTAGCTACAGTCTGCACTTGCATGTTGTCCCTCTCTCTCTCGTCATCCATCAACATTCATACTCATACATTTATAGTACTTACTGCTATTCTGTAAAAAATCACAGTTAAAACAGGTGATGTGAACTGTCACCCGCACCAGAGAATTAATGAAGCTCCTCGGTTTAGTTAGGACTAAGCAATCACGCTAGTGTGGTTGCGTGTCAACTCGACGCAACTTAGCGCGCTTTGGTCCTGTTGCAACTTTGAGCCTTCGTAGTTAATTAGTTACTATACAAGCCGTGAGCCAGACGGGTTTTGCCAGCCACAAAAAGACGAACTCTATTTAAACTTTCATCACTCTTTTACCCTCTACTAAAGTATAAAGAAGAAAATATTAGGTTTTTGTTCGTTACGCGATATGACGCTTTCACGCTTAAACGGCCAAACAGATTTAGATAAAAACAGACACATAGATCATAACCTAGATTAGTACATGGGACACTTTTTATCCCGAGATTCTAACAGGATTGAGACATACAGGTGAAAGCGCGGAACGGAAATAGTAGGGCATACATTTTTTTAAATATACTTATTATTCACTTTTGCTATTTTATACACACACCACACACACCGATAAAATTAGAAGAACACAAAAAAGTGCTTTATTTTTTTTAAAAAACCTATCGGTTTTTCGACAAATGGTTCCATTATTTGAATAATAATAATGACTCATTTGTCATACATATAATATTAAAGGCATTTTCGTCATTTTTCAACCATCTAATAGAAATTGTATCCTCTTTAAGTGTTTCTTCACTCTTTGAGCTTCCAGTATTTTTGATAGGAATCATGGTGGCCCTAATAAGTTATTTAACTTTGCATACAAAAGGAGTAATTTGCCTGCCGCGAAGTACTACTGTTCAGTCAGTCGATGGTTAGGTGTATCCGTATTCGTAATCCACCGAAATGTTCAACGGTATTTTTTGTTTTTGTGTTATGGCATCTTGTAGTTGACCATTAGAGGCCGTGACTACTTAAGCGAACTTTCCTGTGGTTACCGTAAATAAAATTAAAGGGGGTTTTTTAAGTGCCCGGGGCACTTAAACACTAAACTAAAAATTTTGGCAACTACGTACTAAGGTCACCCTCTGTGAGGTACGAACCTCGGTTTAGGGCGTCGCTAGAGAGGACAGCAAGAGAAAGGCCAGCCCGCGCCGGGGGGGGGGGGGGGGGATTAACCTGTGGGGCGCGTCGCGGAGGACCTCGACGGTGAGGTCGGTATTTCGATTTCTTGTATTTGTATAGGGTGCTGGTGGCAATATTGGCCCTCTTGGAGGAGGGTTATGGGGTTATCGGGGGCGGCGAAGCTGGGGGATGGTGGAGGGGGTGTAGTTGGCAGCCGCTGCTATAAGGGGATTGCGGTGCTTGGCAGCAGTGTCAATGAACCGCTTGGAAAAGCGTTTCATGAGCTGCTGGATGGTGGGGATTTTGAGATCAAGATGGAGGATCTTATTTCGAACGAACCAAGGGGCGTTAGTGGCTTTACGGAGGAATCGGTTTTGCACTACTTGCATCCTATGGATATGACGTGGCTTGACGTGTGCGAAGAATGGACAAGTCTAAGTCATAATCGGGCGTAATCAACAGTACAGACAGACAGGAGTTTAGATACGCAAGCGAGGACAGGGCAGAAATCCTGTAATCAGTGCTGTAGGCAGCCAATTTTTAAGGGTAAAAACTTTAAGAAATCGTCGTCAATCGGCTGTTCAGTCCCAAAACGTCTTAAAAGAAGTGTATAGCTTCCGTGTTATCGATCGAATGATGAGGAGAAGGTTAAATGAAGTTAGTGAACCATCGAGATCCGAAGCTGGCGCTAGTTGAAAAATGCCTCAGGATCGGAAATCGGTGATCGAATAATATGAAATCAAAAGCATGGCTAGAGGTACAAGAGCCCTTAAGGGGAGTGAGTGGAATACCCGCTATTTATTCTGTTTTATAATATTCCCCATAGTTTGCTTTTTTCTTGCATGAAAAACTAACAGGCTCAAAAAAGGCAAAACCTTTAAATAAATGACACACAATCTCAAAATAATTATGTATTTTTTTGTCTCCAAAAAAACTCCAGGCAGAATTTCATGCTTTTAGAACCAATGGCTTATGTTTTTCGTCGAGAAATTTAAAGTTTTTGTGAAGTAGATGGCATAATAATATTATGACAGCCTTGTTCCGTAACACACAGAGTGTAAAACATTCAGGTACTGAATTATAGTCGTTATACAATATGTAATTTTACTTGAGGAAATGTATCTACTTACGGAAGGTAAAGCTAAAACGAATGTGACTCGTGTAATAACATACATCTGCAGAAACTACTACTTAAAAGTCATATTCATTGCTTTTATGGATGCTGTGGAACATTTATGTGACTTTTTGTTGTGACGAAACGTAATAGATAGTGCCTTTTAATTTATAAAATAAATTATTTCCATTTTGCGTAAATATCTATCACTTTAGTGAATTATTTACGCTTTTCTGTAACAAATCCTTCTTTTCCCGTTGTCCTGGCACACTAAATAGTCGTCATCAACCACAGGAGTATGTAATTCAATTGTAGTCATATTACCGCTCTACAAATAAGGACTTTCAACTGCCCGCAATTAAATCAACAAGATTGTCGCCATATTGACCGTCCATTCATCATCAGCATCTCGCTTAAAGAGGAGTGCGGACGAAGGTTAGTATACTTAAGCCTCTATTTCGTTCATAACCAACCCCAAAACGATTTAACATAGAAATGCCATCGATTCACCAAGTGATTGATTACCGAGACTATTTTAAGTATACACACATATGTGTGAAAACATGGCATTAGAGGGATCTACGGTTATAAGTTCAAGACTATTTTTAAAAGGCAGCTGACTCTGGTTGCTTTTATAAAGGCTGTAGACATTAAAAGTGTCCCAGCCAAGAAGGATCGAAAAATAACCACTAATTGATATATCTAACCTTCAGTAGCTCGAAGTTCTAATCATTGTACAAAATAATATTTATCATACAATTATCGTAATAAGCATTTCCAGTATGTAAATTGTCTGTTCAATATTATATTACGTTGGTTCTTGTTGTCTTTCCGCACGACTGTGAAGCATCTCGCGCTTCCAAAGTGTTCTCTATGGTTTAATTTAACGCCAATTTTACCAAAGCCGCTTTTAAATCACGTATTAATATGAGAAATTTATATTTTATTATATCAGAAGTTCAGAATATTTTCCGGGGAATAGTTTTATCATTACCAGGGAATGGAATATTTACATTTGGTTTGTGTGATCTAAGTTTTTAGTTATTTTCGAATGTGCGCAGTAGCTTTTGATTAAAATTTATTTATTAATTTTTTTAATACATTGGAGGAAAAGTACAGATTCATATAGATCACTTAATTGTAGTTAGTTAACGTATTTAAAAATTATCGGTATATTTTTGTGAATTCGAAATCGTGGCCAGAGTGGAAGGTATGGAGAGGCAGTTAATGGCTTCGGGCCTCGCACAACTCTTGGGCAAATTACTCGTAGTGTCATCGATAGACAGACATATGTACAGATGTCTACTGTAGCAGTCATAATGGATATCGTTTTATAAAATATGTTTTTGGGTACCGACAATTAGGATTTGAAATTACATATATTAATAATGAAAGTATTTCTAACTGCAGATCATAAGTATAGGACAAATAAGCTTGACTTGAAATTGCCCGTTGAACTCTAAATAGGGTAACTCAGTGTTGTGTCATCATCATCACAATTTCAGCCAAAAGAGACCTTCTTCTCGCGTCCAACGGGTTCTTGCGGCTCTGACAAGGTGGTCGGCCACCTTGTGGAAGATCTTCTTACTGCTACGACTTCCGGTACGCGAAATGTCTACTAATGCGGTCCTAAATGCCAAGTGCACTTGAAGTGTTAAAAAACACTATTGTTTCCCAGGCTAGACAGAGTCACAAAACCTGATTTTAAAACACTTAACAAACTACTTTTCAGATTCCACTTGCGATTTATTAACAAAGGTAGCACTTTCAATCAACTTTTAGCCTCAAAGTCAATTTGCAGTTCAGAAGCACGCAGTCCTGCGCTTGCCCCGACAAATTGTTCAAAGTGCTGCCAATAGACAATCACCTGCCGACATTTTATCACTCGCTTTCGACATCCACACCCATCTATAGTCAGGACTACAGATTCGACCTTTTGGGGGTAACATTGTTAAAAGCGGGGTCGAATGAACAAGTGGTGTAAACTTTTTGTTTATTGTGGTACAGGGACTATTAATCAAGTGTGTGGAGCCTGTAAAATAATTGTTTTAACGTTTCCACAGCCTTTTTTTTTTTTTTTTTTTATATATTATAAACCAGCGCTTGACCGCAATCCTGCCTGATGGTAAGCAGTGATGTGATCGTTGATGGTAAAGCGCGCTAGTTTATTAAGAGCCTATTCACTCTAGCCTTGAAGACACTCAAACTGTAATAAGACGGAAACACCGACGCCGGCAAATTGTTCCAGTCCCTCGATGTACGCGGTATAAAGGAGGAAGCAAAACGCTTCGTCCGGATCGCAGTGGTGTCAACAACGTAAGGGTGGAAACTCGCCGTACGACGGGTCGTCCGATGATGGAACGGAGATGGGGGAATTAAATCATGCAATTCCCTTGCACACTCACCAGAATGCATCCTATAGAAGACCGAAAGGCTGGCTACTCTACGCCTGTGCTCCAGGCTTTGGAGACCGTTTCGAGTTAAGTCTGGGTCGCCAATCAGCCTCTTCGCACGCCTCTCCACCGAATCCAAAGTGGCAAGGTGACATTTCGCAGCACCAGCCCAAATGTGGCTGCAGTACTCCACACACGAGCGGACCTGTGCTTTGTATAAAATTAGAAGCTGCCCTGGTGTGAAGTACCTCCGGACTTTCGCGATGACGCCTAGTTTTCTGGCAGCCACCCTGGCCTTGGACTCAATGAACCGCCCAAAGTTAAGGCTCGAGGAAATCTCAACTCCCAAAAGCTGAAGGCGGTCGGTACACTCCAAGGATACATTCTGAAAAGTAGGAGCCAAGGTAAACGGGCTCCTTTTGGCGGTGAAAAGACACGCCTGTGTTTTGGCGGCATTGAATGCTACAAGATTGGCATTGTCCCATTCGGAGACTGCCTGCAGTGCAGCACTCACACGCTCTACCATGGCCTCTCTTTCGGACCGGATTGTTTCCATACTAGCCCGAGCTTCCGGCAGGTATCTCTCCACAACTGTGCTGTCATCTGCATACCCATAGATACCGGGCATCAGCAGATCGTTAATATGCAGCAGGAACAGAGTTGCAGAGAGAACAGACCCCTGAGGAACACCGGCATTGGTCGACATGGGCTCAGATGAACATCCGTCGACAACAACTCGGAGGGACCGTTCAGTCAGGAAGTCTTTTACCCAGCCAGTCAGGCCAGCGGAAATGCCGTACGCTGGAAGCTTACTCAAAAAGCCAGCGTGCCATACCCGGTCGAAGGCCTTCGAGACATCAAGGGAGACGGCAATCGCTTCCCCATTTTTCTCGAGGGCCTCGCCCCACATGTGAGTGGCATACACTAGTAGGTCCCCAGTTGACCGATTGCGTCGAAAACCGTACTGTCGGTCACTGAGGAGATCGTTACCTTCCAGGTATGCCAAGAGGCGCGAGTTCAATACACGCTCCATAATCTTGCAGAGTATGGAGGTTATTGAAATCGGCCGATAGTTGGTAGGATCGGCACGACTACCCTTTTTGGGCACGGGCTGCACGTTGGCAAGCTTCCAGGACTTGGGCACTATACCAGTCCTAAATGAGAGGCGATACAGGCGTGTCAATACAGGAGACAACTCGGGCGCACAAGCCTTAAGAACAATCGCTGGTATACCATCCGGACCACTAGCCTTATTCACGTCCAGACGACACAATACTCTCAGAACCTCCTTGTTTCTAATGCGAACCTCCGGCATTGAAGTTCCGCAATGAGGTAAATTAGGTGGAGTAGCATTGCCAGTGTCAAGACGCGAACTATGGGCAAAGAGAGATGCAAAGAGACCTGCTTTCTCTCTCGCCGTATGGGCCAGTGCTCCATCAGGCCTAACCAGCGGAGGCAGTGTGGGCCGACAGAAGTTCGCCTCGACCGATTTGGCTAGGGACCAGAAAGATCTCCTACCGGAAGGGTGCGCAGAGAGCTTGTTACCAATGTTAGTAATGCGGTCGAAGCGAGCCTTCTTAAGCGCCTTTTTGTAGGACTTGGCAGCACGGTTAAAGGCTCTCTTCTTTGAGCTTAGATCCAGAGCTCTGCGGTCACGAGCGTGAACCCAGGCGAGGAATGCCGTGTGCTTACGCCGTTCAGCTTGAACACAGTCGGCGTTAAACCATGGGCGAGCCGAGCCACCGACGGGCACGTCACTGAAGGGGATAAAATACTCCATAGCTTGACGCACCATGTCGGTTATAGCGTCCGCACAACTCGATGGATTGCTAGAAGAGAAGCAGATCTGCTGCCAAGGATAAGACGCAAAGAAGTGGCGCATCTCATCCCAATCTGCTGACTTGTAACGCCATATTCGCCGCTCACCACGCGAGTCGCAATCAGGTGGGGAGAAGGACGTCACAGACTTCACCAGACAGTGGTCTGAAGTTCCTAACGGTGAGGAAACTGTAACAACACATCTGTCCGGATCAGTTTTCAGCAGAAGGTCCAGACAATTGGCGGTATGACCAGCCACATCAGGCACCCTCGTCGCTTCTTCCACCAGCTGGGAAAGGCCCATTGATAGCGCAAAGTTTCGCGCCTCTCTCCCAGCGTGGTCGGTCCTCTGGTATGGGAAAAGCCAGTCTTGGTGGCAGGCATTAAAGTCCCCCAGAGCGACGAACTGTGCGTCAGGGTGCCGATGCAGTGCACTGTCAGCAGCCACACTGAGGTGGTCAAATAGTCGAGTTGTCTCCTGGTCACCGCTGTGCGATCGGTAGACACAGGTGTAGACAATTTTGTCCACACCAGTGTCAACCAACAGCCATAAGGACGATAGATGAGAGTCTTCGAGGTGACGGAGACGCCGGCAACAGATGTCATTGCGGACATTCACACAGACCCCGGCACGCTGCAGGAAATGATGCTCCAAAGAGTATCCCGGGTAGTTGAGGTATGCCGCATCAGACGGACATCTGATCTGGGTCTCCGTCAAAAAAAGTAGGTGGGGCTTTTCAGTCTCAAGGTGGTGATGGACTGCATCGATATTGGAGTGCAGACCTCGAATGTTTGAGAGGTGTACTTTAAATGAGAGGACGTGCGCCCGCTGTGCACACCTACTTTTCTTTTTAAAACTTTTCATAAATATACTGAGTGAATAGGACGGAAGACGGTAGTTGAGCGAGGTGATGCAATGATAAACCCAACAACACTGCCAACGATGCTGCGCCAGTGGGAGATTGATCTGGAGACTGCGGGGACTCCCGAACCCCCCCAGGGATCGCCATCGGGTCCTCTCGTCCGGTCGCCAACCGGCACGATGGGGCCACCCTGGGATTTTTCGCAGTTGGCGGGGCAGCCTTTCGTGTGTGGCTGGCACACTACTTGGGCCCCCAACTACCTGCGGTCGGCCAGCGGAGCACCGTGCTTCGGATCCCGCTACCCTCCAGGACCAAGCTCCCGACACAACAACATTTGTCGCATCGAGCCCGGCACACATCGTAACACAACTGCTCAGACCCGTCCTCCGTACGGCTTCACCAGACATCATGCCGGAACACGACGAATCGCTTGGTGGCATGACTTTGTCTGGTGGGTGGTAACTAAGCCGGCGGCCGATGTTGTGGCCTACCACCGAGAAAAACCTAACTAACTAACTATTGGCCTAACTTTATTATTGGGTGAAATGATATGACGATTTGTCCAGTGCATTTTTTTTTCTTTTCAAGGATAGTACAGAGCAACTGTGTTATCTCTTTACTAAATAACTCTGGTCCATCATCATTATCATTTCAGCCGAAAGTCGTCCACTGCTGGACATAGGCCTCCCTCAAGGATCGCCACGGGTCCTGCGCCTCCCGCATCCAGCGGTTTCTCGGGACCTTTACCAGGTCCTCGGTCTGATTAGAATCTCTCTTTATTTTATATCACCCACTATCAATATTACCATATTGTGTAATAACCAAGAAAACGGAATTTTCAGCTTTTTGTGAGCCAACATAATCGCGATTCTACATATACAGGATATTTTTTTATCCAGTGCGCAAACACAAAATGTTCAATCAAAAACAGTAAAAAAATCCTTACCCCTAAATAATGTCAATCAATCTTAAATCGATCACTGTATTTTAATAATTGTTCAAAATGCAGTCCACCTCTTTGTAGGCATAAACGTGCACGGTTAAATAAATTGTCGTTTAGTTTGTTTAAAACACTAGTGTCATTTTTTACTTCGTCAAAAGCGTTTATAATCCTAGATTTTAGGCCACCTAGGCTTTGAGCCTCTTCCACATACACGAGACGTTTGACTTCACCCCACAAATAAAAATCACGTTTTTAAGAGACTGACAATTCGTAAACGGAGCCCGTTAACTGTGGCAGTGAAGGTTGCGCGCGATATATTGAAATACAACGGTGTTGCAACGAGATATGGCCTACGGGCCCTGCGAAGGCGCGCAGTATGAGCATATGTAGGTATACACAGTACACACAATACTACAGTGCATAGCAACAATCAAACCGCATGCGGCGCTAATACTACGATATTGATAAGAATAATTGGTGTCTACCATTTCCTGATTTTAGAGCGGATAAAACATGATTTTTTTTACACTAATGATGCAGATTTATTCTGTTATTGATTCTGAACCACCCATTTTTTGCGCACTAGAAAAATAATTCCCTGTATAGAGCAAGACTATGAATTGTTCCCCACGCATTAGTACATTTACATTCGAAAGGATGGGTAGCTATCCGCATTCCGCATTATTAGAGATAATTTGTCGGCCTTTACTGTAAGAATAATTATTTTGCAAAATGTTTCATAAAAAATCTTGCCTAACTATTCTTCTCCTCGAGAAACTTAAAAGTCGTTGTAAATGGAGATGTTTCATTTTGAGCCACCACTATTTACGCTATATAGATAAAAAGGAAAAAATAAAAGATTTTCATAAAAATACTACGAAATTAATTTGAATAAAAATACGAGTATATATAATTAATTATCTGAAACGGGTTTTAAGTGAGATAACCCTTTATTAAGGTAGCCATGACACTGGTTATGAAGTTTGATTAGCGACTTTGACAGTTCTATTTTCCCGTTGTGTTCGTGTCGAGTGTTGATTTGAGTTGATTGTGTTTATTTAATGGGCTGTATGTTCGGAATTTATGTTTTGTTTTTTTCGCAGTCATATGGTAGATAAATATAGCTACGATAGCCTTTGATACATGACACGTCAATCAAATGTCACTGTCAAAATCTTATTTCGCTTATTGCTGACCACCATATTTATTGGTAGTTGTGTTGCACTCCTTGGCCGAGTTAAATTGAATCTGTATAAAGACTAAGCCGAAATATAGGAAATTAACATTAAAACATTTAACTATAGCGTAACTATACCTAGCATTAACTGTACAATGTGCTGGCCCAGGCTCCATACGTTTCTGAAACATCTCCTTTAATGCTTATCTAAATAAACAACAAACTCTGTACTTACTTAGTTATTAATTCTTTTTACATAATAATTATAAACTAGAATATCTACCTATTTCATAATAATTTATGCTACATAATTTAAAGCTCTTTTTTTAAATGTTTTTTAGTGTTTGAGGTATGTGTCAGTCTCCATTCACCGCAAGCCATCAGCCTGCGGCTTCGAGCTAACAAAACAGCCAGCGAGCGACACCACTCATTAACACCTCTTTAATCACGATTTCTCAATAATTAGAAAATGTTTAAGTTTCAAATATAGTTTATGTGCCCTTATTATCATTATTTATTGCCGTTCCTCCTTCCTTTTAAAGAAAAGTTACATTTTATCAAAGAAAAACTGTAAAATTTGTCCTTCAAAAAATTAAGATATATCCTATGTACATAATGAAATTCATTACACGTCGTGTTTCTGCTTCAACTATTCATATCAATAAGCGTGAAGGGATACTTACCGAGAGGAAACCGACGTAAATAGCAGAATAACGGTCCAAGTTAGAATATTATGAATTTACCTGGAACAATAGAAGACGAATTAATGAAACGTTTAGCACAGAGTACGAAGCGACGCTCACGAGATGAATAACCAGCTTAATAGAATAACGCACAGTAGTTTATTCAGAACACTCATTGTATCGTTTAACATTTAGTTGAATATTTGTTTTAAATTAATGAAGAGAGTAAACATGTGGGCAGTTAGACAAGTACAGGTAGGTAAGTAGATGAGCGAGATGAAAGTTTATTTTAAACAATTATATGACTTTCAATTTATCTTCGTACATTAAATATTAAACGGAAATCTAGAAAACGTATTATGAGCAAAGATTTTATCATCAAACTAATGTGTTGTGTTTGTTTGTACCTAAATAATATCTACATCTGTCATAGATAGTGATTGCATTATACAATATACACTTGAAGTGATTGCATTATACAATATACACTTGAAGCCTCATCAGAAGTTAAAGCATAAGATTATTTAAAGTGCTTGTTAGGGCGCGCTCGGAGTTGGTCTACTGCAGGTAAATAATATCTACATCTGTCATAGATAGTGATTGCATTATACAATATACACTTGAAGTGATTGCATTATACAATATACACTTGAAGCCTCATCAGAAGTTAAAGCATAAGATTATTTAAAGTGCTTGTTAGGGCGCGCTCGGAGTTGGTCTACTGCAAGTAAATAATATCTACATCTGTCATAGATAGTGATTGCATTATACAATATACACTTGAAGCCTCATCAGAAGTTAAAGCATAAGATTATTTAAAGTGCTTGTTAGGGCGCGCTCGGAGTTGGTCTACTGCAAGTAATTAATATCTACATCTGTCATAGATAGTGATTGCATTATACAATATACACTTGAAGCCTCATCAGAAGTTAAAGCATAAGATTATTTAAAGTGCTTGTTAGGGCGCGCTCGGAGTTGGTCTACTGCAAGTAAATGATTATTTTCTTCTGGTATGTTCCGAGGGCGGTAAGGGCATCATTTCCCTTTATCTCATCGGGCTCATTGTGCAGATTATGATGAATACCCCAATAATGCGGATTATTTTACCATTAGTTTGGATCCCAAGGCATCATTTGCAGTATGTATTTTAGGATTACGACACCTAGATTCATAATATTTTGTTAACGAGTTCGGAAATTCTAACTTGAATTTGATCAATTCTAAATTCTTCAATGTGAGAAAATCTTAATCAGTATTTTAGGGTGTAAATAGCAATTAAATTGCATCTATTAGGTACGTTTTACGTTTATACATCGTTAATTCTACTTTGACGATCACGTACTTTATATTTTATTTTAAAATAAAATTTCTTTCGGCTGCAGATAGATTCCACCAAATGCAAAAGCATTGAACAATAACTGTTTGCCACTCTTTATACAAGGACACACGCGACAGAGCACGTCCAAGTTCGCTGATGAGTTGATGACATTAGTTTGCGCACCTCATTCAACAAACTCCTATTATGGTCGCCACCACCACCGGCGTCAAGTTTAATGACGT
Source organism: Sesamia inferens (assembly GCA_037179545.1). NCBI lineage: Eukaryota > Metazoa > Arthropoda > Insecta > Lepidoptera > Noctuidae > Sesamia > Sesamia inferens. The sequence goes on along the minus strand of CM073939.1, from coordinate 29,584,589 downwards.
CACGACTATCCTATTTTTAGTTCGGTGCACAAATAAGTTAGTTGTTTAGCAAACAATAAGTTGGTGAGACCGGTGGAAGGAGTGTCATTTGTAGTCTGTGCAGCTAATGAAAAGTTCCTAGGCTATACCGCACGTTGAAATTGCGATGAATCTGGGATTCTTTGTTGTTTTTCTCAATGTCCAAGTTTCTCATGTGAGTTATAATAATTATGACGGTTCTACATAGAATTTAATAAGCAAAAGGATGGTTTATTCATTTGCTAATTGAGTTCGTTATGCTAATTAGGCACCCGAAACTTGGCAACACAACGTAATGAGGGTGAAATGTCCCTAACTAAACATGTCTTTAACTATAATAGGTATAGTTATTTTATCCAGAAACAAAGGTGGCAAGCTAGAATTTCCATTAATTAGGTTAGTGGCAACAGGTTGTCTTGAAAATAGAAAACATTACGCGCAATTTAAAAGAAAGTGTAAATTAGGGTGTTTGCACTACCTTGAAAACATGTAACAAACAGTCTTACCAAGGAGTACCTATTATCTCCCCAGTAACTGGGTTATAGCAGCCGGTCGATCGATGGTAGGTACACCACTTACAAATATAGACAAGAACTGCAATCAGCATACAATAACTTGGCAACAATATAAATTCAGACGTCTGTCCGAAGCGCGACTGTTCCGAGCGCATAGCATTACCAAGTTGTTCCTCCCTGACGCGCTGTGATCCACTCGCAACTAGTTCCAGACAAGTCGAGAACTTTCTGGAACGTGCGAGAACTAACGAATTTATAGCTTAGACGTCGAGATGCCAGATAAAGCGCTAGTTTAGTGATAAGGGCGAATCTACTGCGGCTGTTTGAAGCAATATCCTCGATTTTGAATTTGGTACTGCCGTTTCGTTTGAGAAAACTGTCATTTTAATTTTTAGAGAGAAACTCAGAACTTTTGAAGGTGTTGTGTTTAAAAATCCACTCCAAGTACTATACTGCTAATATTTAAAAATGCTTTCATCATATTATACCAGCAAGCCATTAGCATAATATTTTTCATTAGGGAGAATATATTTTATTTTCTTTATTTCTTCAATAGCAAACCAGAAAATTGAGAGTAATTTATGAAGCCGTTCGACGTACGATTGAATAAATGGTAGGTAGGAAATAAGCATGCAATAAGAAAGTACTTATTGAAATATTTCGTGAATGCTGCCAAAATAATCATTATGTGTAGTAAAAGCTTTTATTAAAAGCTAAAAGCTTTTGTAATAAAAGCTTCAATAAATATAAAAATGGTTCACTTGGCCACAAAAAATAAACATTTTCTACACCTTTTTCCACGTTACGTTTTGTATCACATTATGTGCAAACGTGTGTCAATTCCAACGCCTCGCTCAGACCAATCGACCAAGAACTAATGTGCTTCATAGGATGAGTACATTCAACGCTTACAAATGTTTTTCTTTGATTATAATCTGTGAAACGAAGAAAAAAGGAATGTTTGATAACGAGGATTGAATGGGTTCACTCACACACACTTGGGTTCACTTAAGTGAATATATGTGAGTGTCACAGGGATGTCATGAGTGTCAGATGAGGGTGTCACTAGCGTCAGATGAGAGTGTCACGAGTGTCAGACGCAGGAATCACAGAACTTGAGAAAGTCCCCGTATTTTTTCGTTTTAAATTGTCCGTATTTGGAAATCACAAGTCTTTTTTTTTATAAATTGTAAACTAGCGCTTGACCGCAATCCCGCCTGATGATATGCAGTGATGCGATCGTTGATGGTAAAGCGCGCTAGTTTATTAAGAGCCTATTCACTCTAGCCTTGAAGACACTCAAATTGTAGTGTGACGGAAACACCGCCACCGGCAAATTGTTCCAGTCCCTCGATGTACGCGGTATAAAAGAAGAAGCGAAACGCTTCGTCCGGATCGTAGAAAACAAGTCTAATCCCAACTAATATTATAAATGCGAAAGTGTGTTTGTTTGTTTGTTTGTTTGTTACCTCTTCACGCTTAAACTACTGCACCGATCATCACGAAAATTTGCATACACATAGTCTAGGGTACGGGGAAGGATATAGGATACATTTTATCCCGGAAGAAAGTAGCTACTGTTCCCGTGGGATCGAAATTAACGCGGACGGAGCAATGACGGGCGGAGCCACGGGCAAGAAATAACAATATAATTATTTAATAATATTTAATATTTGCATACACATAGTCTGCGGAACGAGAAAGGACATAGGACACCTTTTATCTGTTCCCGTGGGATCTAAATTAACACGGGCGGGCTACTAACAGTGTAATTATTTATATGTTTGTTACCTCTTTAACTTAGTCTGTGGTACGGAGAAGGATATAGGATACATTTTATCCCGGAAGAAAGTATCTACTGTTCCCGCGGGATCCTCTTTAACTGTTACCTCTTTAACTGTTTTCTTCACGCTTTATCTACTCAATAAATCTTTTTTTCACATGTGTTTGAAATTTTGCAGGCGTAAAGTTAGAAGTCCGGATTAAATAATAGGGTACTTTTTATCCCGAAAAAATTGATTTTCCCGAGAGAAATCTAAAACGCGCGATATAACCGAAGTTAACGCGGGCGAAGCCGCGGGCGGAAAGCTAGTTCTTGATAATTTCATTGCCATTGAGTAAAGCTGACTGTAAAACTACTACTAAACGAAAATCCTGAGAGTGAAACGTTCTTTCAATCAACAGGCCCTGGGTCCAGCTCTAGAATGGCAAAACAACGCAATTTAAACTTGCCTCCGAGTAATTTAGTGAGGCTTAGCGTGTCTGTTGTCGGCTTACGAGGCCGGCAGGGATCGTCCAGGATTCGATGCTCGCCTCAAACGGTTCTGTTGTAAACGACTCGATCGATATCTGTTTGGAAGTAATTATTTATATTTGTTTGTTTTCCACAATGGAGGTGAAATCGGGAAATATTTTGTTGTTTAAAAGTTTATTCGTGATTGCTGTTTCTGTTATTTTACCTTATTCTGAGTTCGCAGTTTTCCGGTATCTAAAATTAAATCGTTAATAATACCGGCAGCTCTTATATTAACATAGTTTCCGTTTCCGTAATCATCCAATGACATTCTTGATAAGGTCCTGCGCCAGCAACACTTACAAAATAACATAATCATTTATTTAGGACTAAAACCCCCTACATCGCTAATAAATTATCACATTGAACCAACTATTAACTAAGAAGTCAAGAACCACACCAAAATAAGTATGAAGTTATCGAGATAACTCCCAAAATACACCCATGCGGGAAATTAACCCAACGTGCATTACAGTTGAAGATCGCAATGCTATTGTTAGCTAAGCTGCGCAAGCACATACGAGTATGTACACGTAATACTAAGTTGTTGCCTGCGCTCACCTCATCGAGTTAAGTTAGCTAAGTACAAGTTAAACGGTAACACAGTCAACCGCGTGCACTGCTGCCACAGAACAGGCAGCTACAGACGGTAAGGTTTATACGACGAGTTAAAACATTCACACGCAGGTTTACGTGGTTTTGTTGCGACTTCCAGTACGCAATATTCTGCAGTAAGCACAAAAAACTCATTTTGATAGAAATTTGATGTTACGAAAATAGTAATTCTAGTTTAATTTAAACTAAAATTTGACATGAGCGTGTATTTATGTACAATGACTTCAGTGATCTTAAACTAATGCTTGGTTTACGTTATTGTAGTCATTATCAACCAGTAGGTACACTTCTTCTACACTTTCACAAAAATAACTTCTACTGGAATCGTGTAAATTAAATATACAACTTTATTTTTTTGTTAATGCGAAACCTGAATACAGTTTGTTCAGAATAAGCAACGGAATCGATTCCAATCATTTTTACAGCATGTTATATATTTTCACAAATACATTTAGAAATTGTTGCAGTGTGGTTAACGAGCGAACAACACAGCTGACGGTAGATCATAGTACTAGGCGCGTGCGCATAGCTGGACAGAATACACCCCACCCCCCTCCCCCGCCACGCCTCGCCACTGCAGGCGCGGGTCGAGCGGTGAATTGACCATATTATTGTTGGGACAACCAGGTAAGATTACAAGCTCATAACTTTGTGGTATTCCATGATATCTTTTTGAAATTTTGTACATGCATTCTTTACTTAAAAATACTGGACAAGTGTTTCGGGGTTCGTATAAACAAATAACAACGTTGTGTAAATAAACATAGAATGCCATTCACCATGCTTTTACATTTTGCTGAAGGTTCGTAGATGCGTGTCTATCTACATATGTGTCCACGACTGTTCGCTGGTAAGAACCGACCTTCTGTTCGTGCAGTTCGTGGTGATACCAGTATATGTAATTAGTGTGTTCGTAGCTTTGTACTAAATTGTAACTTAAGTATATCTTGCGCTGTCGGGATTGGTTGAATCCCTCGATACCGATATTGAAAGCTTCTCTAACTATTGTGGTGTGAATGAGATAAAAATAGTTTTGTAAAATATATGTATTAAGTGAGCAGACTGTGTTTGCTGAAAGACTATTTCGGGCCTGTTTTAGAGTCAGAGGTGGGTGATAAGTACGAACTATTTGTTTCCCCTTCCCACTTTTTTATTCCATCCTAAGATCAATTTTAAACGATCGCTCCTGGCGATAAGGTATTATATCACTTTTTCGTAAAGTTTTCTTTACACGCTACGTGTCGCGGGTTCTACTATCGATTTTTTTTTCAAAACCTGTATCGTATACAAACACCTACACCCGAAACAACTTATAGGTCATAGGGTATCGAATTCACGACATGCAGCGAAGGTCAATCGCCAACCGCGCGGCCAATCTGCTGACTTCTATTTTCCACTAGTGATCCAATAGATGTACTAATTACTTGATAAATTAAGTTGATTCATTGGCATTACAAAACCTATGGTCAATAGAGAACAGTCCCGTATTATACTATATTGACAAACTTAGGATGTGAACCTAAACAATCAAACTGATGCTAATCCAAAGAACTCTAAACAAACTGAGTTAGTCTGCGATGCAATCAACAAAACTGAGGCAAGATGTAGCAGTGACAATTAAATGGTAATGTATTTGTAGAGCCGTCGCTACATCGCTCTATATCTATCTATATGTATCGCTTTACGTGGCGCGGGTAGAGCGCTTACAGCGCCTAGAATACTTGAACTTAGTGATATAAGTCTTTAGTACTTGTTTTCTCAAAATGTAAATTTATTATCTCTCATACAGCACTGAAATGGAAGGATGGTTGAGAACACCGGGAACCCTCGTGCTAGTCTTTATAGGGATAATATGAAACACGTGAGAACAAAACTAACTGGTCAGAACAGTAGACAGCATAGCACGTTTGCTTTACTAAAACATCCTTTACCTACCTATAGGACAAGAAATTAATACCAGCTCCAATTGTGTTACAATGGTAAGTTCAGCTAAGTAAACTCGTCGCACTCGATTAGACATTAGCGATGGTTAAAGAAACATAAATGATCCGTGTCCTATTAAGTACATGTTAAGTGACACTGAAGCTTTCATTAACGCGCCTGATTACACCCCCCTATAATATCAAGTAAAGTTTAAATTCGGTAACATTGACTACCTTGAGTGGTAACAAGCAGGGATCCTCAATGCACATCACCTGCATTTTCATAACGTTAATAATGAATGTCGGGGCCGCCTGGCCCCCGGCTGCCGGCTGTTAGTTTCCATTGTAAATGAAGATATTTGCTTACGGAGCTCGGAGGTACCCTGATGAAAATAAAGGGGCACGCTATCAGTATACGTGTTTGTATTGCACTATGTAGACGTGGGTGAAGCGTGAACCTATATTGAGAACGTCTACCTGCTTAATAATATGGTATAGTCTAAACATAGGTGTACATAAATCGAGTTGTGTAAACAAAGGTTTCTGACCTTCAAAGGTGTCTTTAAACCTAAAGACATTTTAATTGCCTTCTTAAATCATAGATTTAAATTTAAATTTGTTTTTGACTTTTTGAGAAGGCACTGTAGATAGTTTCATTTTTTTTTAACGCACGGAATAGTTAATTAAAGCCGAAGAACCAGAAGTAGTGAAGAGGGCAATTGTTATAACATACAGGACATGATACTCAATGTACTGTTCAACCTCGTATAAATCTGCCGACATCCAGACACCGCGACATAATTTTCCTGAGTCACTTATTATATTCAAAACAAAATAAGCCAGACGACCCAAAAAGCGGCTCCCGGCTTCCAACTCTATTCACAATAATTAAATGGCGGAAATCTTCGAGCTCTATTGAACAGCACGTTTCCAATAAACGGCCGGCAATCGTAACAGTTACCGCGGGTAATTTGCGGAGGGGACCTACAGGTTACAGCAACTCACAAACAAAGAGGAGCCGGGAAGCAATTATATACTGTAATGAGTTTTACGTATATTTTCAATTACTTTAGTGTCAAACTTGTAATTTGTGTGCCGAAGGATGTCGGTAAGGCTTGGATACTTCGTAAACATTCGGAAGTTTTCATATTGCGAATTTATTCTGTTTATAAATATATTTTAAGAGAGGACATTGTCCTTTTAAATGGGAGAGTCTGCGTAGCGTCATTGTCTCAGACAATGTATTGGAAAAAAACTGGTATCATTACAGAAAATAATCGGCAGAATTAGTCAGTTAAAGTTTAGAATACAAGGCGGTGTCGACGCGTACACTATACCCATGAATTCAGCATATGATTATAAACCTCTAGCGTATACATTTATCGTCGGTAACAAAAAAAGGCTGTTTAAAATGAAGCGGTTTCATAGAAAATTACTATAAAAACCTTCTCTGTTTGAGAGGAGACCTGTGCCCAGCAGTGGGACGATAAAAAGGTTGTTGATGATGATGATGATGTAGTCATAATTAATAATAGGTACATTTGATTTCAAAAAATAACTGGCTGAAGATTTTTGTGGAATTAAAAATTCCAACGCAATGAAAATCTGCGTAAAATTGGGAAGATTCGTGGTGGCGGAACACGAATATTTCCAATTTTACGCAGATTATGGTAAAAGTGACCCGACTTGTAACTTTCAACAAATTGACAGGACTTTACAATTGGATTGTATTGTCATTTCCATGTTCTATAAAAGCAAATTAATTATATCTATTTGGTCTGAGAACTTAATCCTCGCTTCTTATAGAATAATTAAGATATGACAAGCTCAATACTAACTTAGGAAAATAATAACTACATTTTTTTTATGTCTTCACTTGATATGCAGTTCTGTTATAAACCCATAGATGAACTATCTTTATCTGCTAATTGTTAGCATGTGTTGTGTCACACAGATCACAAGAGTACATCACGGTCGACTCGGGCTCGGGATGATCGGCTGTTGCAGGGTCCTCATTTAACATCTCTTGCAGGACAGCTAAGTTCAGCAGCTTATGCTGTCAGAACAATACGTGAATTTCCTCATATAGATGTCGCAGCCGACGGATTTATTTAGTGTTCTAACCTTTTGAATAAAAGCCCACCTATCCAACTATCTGCCGGAATAAGATTTAACATTTGTTAAACACGCTGGTGGAACTGTAACCAATCACATGCTAGCAGTATTGCCGCACAAAATGTATAGTTTGGTTAGCGCCCCGGCCCGGTTTCGCACGGGTTCAATGCTGATACTAATTATACTATAGAAAAACTGTGAACGTTATATACAGTATGTTACGAAAACCCTGTCCGACCCACAAGGATAATAAGGGTTAGGTAAACAAATGACCAAATAAAATATAAAATTTTGCATAATCATCATAGTAACAATACTAATAAATTTTGAAATAATCTTTTTTACCAGCGAATTTACTGTAACTTCCCCAAAATTCGGGAAATTTAAAAAAGTGTAAACACCATTTTAGACCGTATAACTGTCGGCGTCGTCAGTGTGTCTAGCCGCCGACGCGCAAAGGAATAATTAGAGCTGTACTAGTTTTTGCGTAATAAAGTTTTGTTTTACCTGCTCGAATGATTTGTTGTAAAAACGCAGATTATCTAATGGTAAAAGTACTTTTTTTGATTATCGATTAATTATTCATAACAATATTGTAACACAAGTACCTATTATTAGTAAATAGGAACTAGAAAGGTCTTATGAAATACGATTTTAGGAGAATATTATAAACAATGTAAAGCATTTAAGTTCACCTGATTTAAGTTATGTGAAAGTTCTAAAATCTAAAGAATGCCATGCGATGTTGAATCGATGCGTGAAATTCTGAAATACAAAATTGATACCAAACATCGATACGAGAAATATTTTGAATACTTTCACACCTCTAGTCAAAGGGCACCGCCGTGCAGTTAGAGTACCTATTTTTATGAAATAAAAATCATTTTTATTTTAAATTTATTAGTTTCGCGTAGACATCGTGTCCGTGTAGACGTATCGTTTATTGTGTGATCATATAGTTTTCTAACGTAATGTAACCTGCTGATGGAAGGTACCTAGTAAAACTGAAATTGTGTTGTGTTGTGATCAGGTGTTGAACGATTCGGATGTGACTACTTCTTGGTCAATGTGGTTCCAGCATGACGGTGCCCCACCATATTTTTGCCGACCTGTACGTGAGTACCTCCACTATCAGTTCGGCGAGCAGTGGATTGGTAGGAGTGGACTAACGTTGTGAAACACCGTGCTAAAAAGTTCTTTTCACGAGCTGCCTAAGTAGGTATCATTGTTTCTTTCTAGAGTCGATAAACGTGGTTAGACTACCAATACCTACATGCATGAGGTCAACTGAGGTCATGACCGGTGCCTGTGTTGCCATGAAATTACCTATTTATTTTATTTAAGTTATTTATTTTTAAGGGGGTATTTTTTTTTTTAGTTTAGCCAGGTTATGTACGCATTAGTAGAATCAGCTAACGATACCTAACAACACCTTCACGGGTCGGACAGGGTTTTTGTAACATACTGTATAAAACACTAGCTGCACCCAGCGGTTTCACCCGTGTAGGTTTCGATATGTTTTTTTTACAATATGGCTATGCACGCGAATTTTTCAAATCGGACCCGTAGTTCCCGAGATTAGCGTGTTCAAACCAACAAACAAACTCTTCAGCTTTATATACATTTTATTTTATGTATTAGTAAATATAGATAGCGGTCTGCCGCAAATGCTACGTCTCGTCCCGCAATTTTTAAATCTGTAATATCTTCGAAAATGTTTATTTAAATCATGTGCTGTAAAGGGCCAAGTATTTAAGGTATTTAATTCTGTAAGGATGTCAAAAAATATTATTATGGGATATCCATAAGAAATAAACATATTCACGGAGTTTTCTGTAGACATTTTGAATGTCTACAATACTTAGTACCTATATTGTTTTGATAAATCTCGGAGGGTTTAATTTTTTCCGCTTATATTACAAACGCAGGCCGCGTTTGTAATATAAGCGGAAAAAATGTAATTATTTACGACATCACATTAGAAACCTCTAAAATAGCAGTATTTCTCCACTATTTAATGGATGTTTTATATAATTATATAAACCATTCTCTCTCTTCATTTAACTCTTTTATTTACTCAACTCTTCAATCACTCTATCTATTTTAAAAAAAACCGCATCAAAATCCGTAGATTTAAAGATTTAAACATACATAGAGATATAGGGACTTAGGGACAGAGAAAGCGACTTTGTTTTATACTAGGTAGCGATAAATGCTTTGAGTTGAATTTGACAAAAAAAATATCGGATGACAAAATTATATCGGACTGTAGTGAACACAACAATAATATAAATTGTTTATTTGCTGACCATATAACGTAGCACATAGAAACGGACGACCTTAACGAAATAGAAATAAATGACACAAAGAAATTTGATTAGATTTATTTTTAATTCAAACCATTCTAATTCAGTAGCCCTTTTGAATGTAACTATTCAATGACCTGATCGCTGTACATTTTGCTGACGTTATAGGAAAATTTATTATAAAAATCACAACACGTTAAGCTGGCTAAGATATTTCTTGGCAACCACCCTTTTTTCCAACGATGTTTTTACACTTTGTTTACAGGAAAAAATAATGAACTTGTTTTAGAAAAGGTTGAAAGAAACCTTTTCGCAAATACACTAAAATAGAGAGTGCCATATTTATCCAACCGTCTGCTATTCAGGAAACTTACAAACTATAAACTTATACTTTGTACTGTAGCGAGGAAAAAACACTTACAGAAAACAACTATCTCTCTCTAGAAATGTTTTGAATGTATTCAATGTGTCTATTTCTGGAAATAGTAATGATGCAGGATGCTGCAGTGGACGTTGAAAAAATGGAAAGTAGTGTGTGATGTCCAATAGATATATATTGGACGTCACACACTACTTTCCGTTTTTTCAAATTATAAACTATACTAAACCATTGTACCACCTGGAACTTTCTCTGTAATCAATCGTCATAAGATTTGTGTGGATCTTCCATCTTTGCCGGCTCTCACGACGCCCGGGGGAGCTGACAAGGCAATTCAGAACCCCAATACTTATTTATTTGTGTCGTTTTGTAGTTAAGTCTACCAGATTTGTTTATATAAAACCCCCCGAAGGCGAATTATCGTAAAAAACGTTAAAATTCTAGTCACAGCTTCATGTCGGCGACAAACATATTTCAAAAACTTGATTAAAATACAGAGGAATGTGAGATATTTTGAGACTGAGATCACATTTTGAAGTTTCATAAGACTACGAGAATCTCCCGTCTGGTTCTTTGTGAAACCGAACACCCACAAGTACTGAAATAAATAAATATTATAAAGTGGAAAGATTTGTACTTTTGTATGTAACGAATAAAATCAAAAAGTACTCGACAAAAAATCAACCAGAAAAGTTTCTTATTTTGCGTACGCTGCCGGAAGTATAAAAGATAGAACCATAAAATGTTCTAATTAATTATAGACCTTATCAATCATCATCATCATCATCATCATCTCAGCGTATAATCCCGGTTGCATCCGCGGCTTCCGCGTTGGAGCCCAGGGTCCGCTTTCCTACACTTACTCCTCCATTTCGCACGATCTCTGGCATCCCGTGGCGTGAGATTGTTGACACGCATGTCATCTCTTAGGACGTCAAGCCAGCACTTCTTTGGTCTACCTCACTTGTTCCGGCCCGGCGGAGGTGTCATGGCAAGACATTTGTTACCCACATAGCATGCCGGTTTTCGTAAGACGTGACCGTACCAGCGTAGGCGACCCTCTTGCAGTTTGTCTGCTATGTCACGGACACGAAGACCGCCACGGATGCGGGAGTTCCTGATGCGGTCTTTCCGCGTAACTCCACACATCCACCGCAGCATTTTCATCTCCGTGACACGCAGCTCCTGTATTTGTCGCTCAAGCACAGGCCACGCCTCACTGTCATACAGAAGAACAGGTCTAATGATGGTCTTATAGACCTGTCCTTTAAGCTTAACCGGCATTTTGGGCATCGCAAATGACACCCGTCACCTCACGCCATTTTGCCCAAGCTGCGGAAATGCGTGCCTTAACGTCGCAATCAATGTCGCCGGACACGTGGAGCACAGACCCCAAGTATTTACACTGCTCTGTGCACTCGACCATGTCTCCGCCTATGCACATCGACATAGGGTCTGTGAGTGTCTGGGTCTTATCAATATCTACAAAAAAAGTCCACGACACACTATACCTATCTATGTCGAGTGAGCCACAACAACCATTTTTTTATTTAAAAATCTTGAATTTTTTGGATTATATTTAAACGCATTTATTTTACTCATGCTATTAATCCTTATCAAAATATTTCATCACTAAGTACAGTTTTTGTAGATAATATTTGGCATTTAAATGATTCAAATTGGCTCTTTGGTTTTGAAGTTATGGCGAAATTAAAATATTACTATTTCTGCTGAGCGGCCCGTTGTGAAGTGAGCGTTATCAAAGGACGCAGTACACTATCCCCAGGATTTTTTAAATTCTCTCGCTGGGCTACCAGCTTATGCATTGCCGTTAAAAATTGGCACGCCGATAATGCTTCTCAGAAATTTAAGCCCTCCAACATGTGTAATGGCATGATAATTTAATAGTAGCGAAGATTATCACCGGCCCTGCATCTGGTGGTAAGGTGAATTAGCTCATATACCAAGAATACTACCAAGAAATGAAATGAAATGAAATGAAATCGTTTATTAAGCAAGTAGGATCACCGATCACTTTTACACGTCATGTTTTTTTTTTTTTTTCTTTTTTTTTTTTTTTTTTAACTAGATGAAGCCGGCATTTCCTAACTGACTACCTCTGAGAAGAAATAGCCGAAACAAACTCAGGGATCATCGTCTTTTTTAAAGTCCAGACATTAAAAATGAAAATGTTTACAATAATTTACGTTATAATTACGCATATTGCTTAATAACAATGCTTAACAGAGCGAGCAGCTCAGTCCCAAGCCTCTCTATCCTCTAAATAATCTGAGATTTTATAATACCCCTTTTTGCAAAGTTTGGCCTTTATATAGGTTTTATATCGTTTAATGGGTAAGTTTCGAATGTCCATGGGAAGCTTGTTGTAAAAGTGTATACATTGACCCATGAACGAGTTGCCTACTCTGTGGAGACGAGTGTGATGTACAGCAAGATTGTGTTTGTTCCTGGTATTTATATTATGAACTTCGCTTATTTTCTTAAAATTAGATATATTTTTATGTACATACATAAGATTTTCAAATATATATTGCGAAGCTACAGTCAGAATGTTCACCTCTCTGAATTTTTCTCTAAGAGAATCTCTAGGACCAAGGTTGTAAATGGCTCGAACAGCCCTTTTCTGTAAAACAAAGATGGTATTGATGTCCGCACAAGTTCCCCAGAGAAGAATCCCATAAGTCATAAGACTATGAAAATAACTAAAATAAACAATTCTGGCTGTATTCACATCAGTTATCTGTCTAATTTTCTTAGCAGCTAGCAAGAATACTCATGATTCCTACTGATTTGCCCTATACCCTGCAAAAGGCCAAAGTTTCCAGTAAAAATTTTTTTCGCTCTAACGATAAACATTCAAATTAGTGGGAATTGATTTACGAAAATAATGTTTTACGCATGGGCAACTTTACGTGACCCTATCACTGGTCGAGGCTCCCGACCATCAGTGGGTATATGTCGTTACCTGAAAATAATATTGTCAAATCAAATGTTGTTTATAGAGAAGCTCTACCATAATCGCTTTAGTTATCTATCCTAAAACAACGGGTTGCACTCCGGGACTAGCAGAAGTGAAAACTTAGAATTAATTACATTTAAATATTTTCATCATTAACAACTTTAACATCCTCATAAAGGCAATCTATGCAGCCTGCGGATAATGACTGCGTCGTCGATGTTAGTGTCGGTGTCTGTAAATTGACTTGGGAATCATTTTGCTGACCGTGTCTTTCCTGGGTAGGTGTTTTGCAGCGGTAACCGACATCCACGCGGGCGGAGCTGCGGGCGATATGTAGTATAAAACAAAGTCACTTTCTTTGTCCCTATATCCCTATGTATGCTTATTTATATCTTTAAAACTTTAATCTCTTTCCCTATGTCCCTTTATATAATTAAATCTTTAAAATTACGCAACGGATTTTGATGCGATTTTTTAAATAGGTAGTGATTCAAGAGGAAGGTTTATATGTATAATACATGCACCCGTGCGAAGCCGAGGCGGGTTGCTAGTAATTAAATAAAGCTTAATACTTTATCATTATAATAACGTACTTCATTAGTCTTTTCTGTCTACATAATCTGTATTCTGCATCAATAATTTGCTAGAGGTACAACCAAATGCAAACAAAAACCAATAATTTGTTGCATACATTAACATATTTCAAGAAAATGCAGCTAGATGGCGTTATTAAATGAAAATATCTCGACCAAACGAAGTTTTTTCATAAAAGCTCGTCTCAGCTACAATAGTTAAACGTTTTGCTTCGAAAATAACGAACACAGAGAACACCTGCCGGTTACGAACGTAGACTATTTCCCTTATATCTGTACATTACATTTTAGCGTAGCCCGGGAATCGAACTTTGGCCCGTCGTAAAATTTAAGGGTTTGACGTAACCCGCTTAAATCATTTTTATGATGATAAGAATGTTTCCTTTTTGTAAGAATGTTGGTGTTGATGTAGTTTTGGAGTGTACCTCTACGTCAGGCGGGTAACAAAATGTATTGCTTAATTTCTTTCTTTGCTAAAATTATATCAACCATTTCAAATAGCCAGGAACTGTGATCTCATTAGCTACCTCAAAATTAGGTGATTAGGTCGACATACCCAACATATGGTTGTATCACCGACCGCACAACTTCCGAACTACAGCAGGTTTTAACAAATATTAAAGTATTTCTAACATAATTGTCACAACGTTTCCCGAACAGTATCTAAGATCTTAATGCTACTAACTTACCTGGGCTTAATATAAACCTCGGATAACGAAAAATAAAGGCCCCGGGACACAACACAGGGCCGGGATCCCAGAGATATTAAAAATTCGACCAGAAACAAAAGCGGCCATAATTTAGCCGTAAGCCGCTGTCGGCACCTAAATAAGTATCAACTTTAATACCAGCGCCCGCGCCGCTCTGCTGCATGGATTACTGTTGCATTGATTAAAGGATTAGTGGCTGCAAAGGGCGATACGATGTGAGACGTAGATAGTTCTGTAGGCCTAGTATGAGTTTTCAATACGAAACTCGTTCGATCGTATCGAGGGCGTTTGACGCTCTCAATGGTTGAGAGTTCTTACGACCTTGAAGCGGGCCAATCGCTGAATCAAACGCGCTCGATATCGGCGAACGAGTTTCGTAATGAAAACTCATACTAGGCCTACTGGGTGATGGAAGTGAACGAAACATTCGTTACCTAGGTCCTGTCTCGTGTAGACCCTTCATCTGTATAACTTTCCCAACTGACCTTCAGCAAAGTTAATCATCAACCATCAGTTTATTTTTTTTTCCATATGTATACAACATGTAATGTAATTAACGCACACCCTCAAACATTTGCAATATTATGTATTAAATTAGTTATACCAATTCTTAGAGAACGAAGACCTTAACGTTCTTGGAATAAGGTTATTTTTCTTTATTGTGTATTGAATGATTAAACTTCTATGAATACATGTAAAACTTGTACATACAAAAGGGTTAATATGACAATAATTTCCGTAGTTTTAATTATTTTTGGGATAAAAAATTACCTATATTAAAAACTAGCTTTCCGCCCGCGGCTTCGCCCGCGTGGATTTTGGTTATATAGCGCTTTTTTGATTTTCTTCGGGAAAAACAATTTTTTTTTTTCCGGGATAAAAAGTACCCTATTATTTAATCCGGACTTCTAACTTTACGTCTGCAAAATTTTAAAGCAATCGGTTTAGTAGTTACGGAATGAAGGAAGGACAAACAAACAAACAAACACACTTTCAAATTTATAATATTATAGTATGGATAATATAAACCGAAAAGATTGTAAACAAACTATTTTCAGGAAGAGCGTTTATTAATTTACATTTTGTATACGTTTTGGTAATATGTAAGTGTATCGTATGATAATACCGTGTCCAGGGTGTTCCCCGAACGATTAGGCAGTCATTGTTGTGCCGTCTCGCAAGGGGTGAAGCAGCGGTGACTCGTGTGAGTTAATTGAATATTGTCAAGTAAATTAATTTGTGAAATATTACTAACATACTTACTCGAATAAAGAATTTATTATTATTAAGAAAAGAGCAGAAAGTCAGTTAGAGAGGTGACAGGACCCGTCTATATGAAAAGTAAACGGTTTTATTCAGGAATAAGTATCCTTAACAAATACGCTTTTTACTCCCACGGCGGCAACACACCGTGAATAGTTTCCTTTATTGGAGTCCCTTTACGTCGCACCACAGTATGTACATGTGTTATTATGATTAGTTTCTTTGTAATTTTATAACAATACAATTTTCTGTTTTATTTAATTGTGTTTCTCATAGACAGTCAAGTTATACATATAGATTGTTTATGAATATTTAACAAGCCTTATTGTGAAATGAAATGGGATTGACATAAATATTTAGAAAGGCACAACTGAAATGACAAAATATAACGCAAGTTACAATAAAATATTATGAAGTAAGCACGGGTGCGGTTTTCCCTCTCGCGCACTCGGTTTTCAGCGCACTGATTAGGGCCTAGAGTTGAAAATCAAAGAGAGTGTCAAACATTTTTTTAGGTGCTGAGATGCGCTATGCTCAGTTCAACACCGAAAGTTGAGATTACAATGCGCACTAAAACCCCGCCATGATACTATATGGTGGGCTTATGTCTAATATGATCAAAACTGAAGTATGTAAGTATGTATATTATACTCATCATCAACCTTTAACAGTTCTCTCTTGCACATCTAGCTGTATCTAGCAGAGCTATGTAGCTCTGCTATTGCAACGCCATTAAACTCGATTTTTATCAACAAACAACTAGCAACAAGCCGTCCTACAAATATCTTCTCTCTATCTAGCCTGAGGATATCGCCATGCCATATTTAACAAATATAACAGAACGTATGTAAGAGAAATCATCTACAACATCACTCCTAAATGTTCTATACCACAAAATGTCATTTTCAGATTACACTATTCACAGTTTTCTATCAGACTTGGTTGACAAAACTTAAATTGAAAGGCTTATTGAATAACTGAACTAGCGCCAACCTTAGGATCTAAATCAGATTATTATCTAAACTTCTTTTCTATATATAACCTAATGCGACGACTTTCCGGGAAGTTTAAATAGGAGCGATGCAGGTCTAGGGTATGGGGAGAGTGTTCGTTTAGACATCATTCTAAGTTCGTGTTGAGTTTGGGGAGTGAGTGACTACTGGATGGAATCACTCATCATCTTCTTTAGATAGCAGGGTTTATAGTAACGTACAGCCTATTTCATAGAATAGGTTTATTATTGTGCCCATTAGAATTCTGTTCTCAGAGACCAGGGACTCTGACCACAGAATTCACAGGGATCACATTTTGCTCTTCTGAAATAATCTAAATGAATACAAACAATTCTGAAAACCTCCAAAATACGTTTCTTATTCGACGAGGAGATCTCACTTCATTCGTTCCAACAACTAACATCTCATCATTCAGGTACCCCTGCACAGGTCACTCACACACCATTCCAATACTTACACGTACTACATATGTATTCCTTTATTAACAGGTGAGATTGGCGCCGATTTCTTGTTGACAAACCAAAGTATATTTAACTTTAGTGCACATTTTTCATTAAGAAAAGGACAGAAGATTTATATTAGATCAGTCTTGTCAAACAAAAATACTCCATAAACAGCTTAGATGTAATTAAAACATAGCGGCTATTACGTAAGTCAATTCACGTCAGGCGCCGATTAATTTGACAACGCTAAATTAATACTTGTCTTCAGTTCTCATATAATTACACAAAAATAAATTTACTAATTTTAAAGTCGTCGCTACTATATATGTTCTCATTTAGCCATGGCCTGGTGTCTGGTATTGTTTCAGACTGGTGTTGAGTTCACCGGCACCACATCAAATAGGTACAAATCTTCGCGGCCTACGTTTTCAGCTGAGTCTTGGTTAGCATTCTGTCCGCGACAGGTGGTCTAAGTTAGTACGCTGTTGACCCAATTGTGAGCAGCGTGCTGTGATGCAGCTCCATTGTTTACGGAAACTCTTCATTATTGAAAAATTTGTCAGTTTGATTAAGAGTTTTAGCAATGCTTTACAAGTAAAGCAAGAAAAACGTGTGAGTAGCCAAGAGTCGAAAACTGACATTTCTTATTAAGGAATGCATAATTCTATGTCATCGGCGTCCCTTAGAACCAAAAACTTCACCGTGAGCTAACTGAACAAATAGGTCATACATTTGACGACAGATCGTAAAACGTCTAACAAGGAAGAAATAAAGCAGCAATAAAATTATTTTATCGCCTTTTAACTTCATCAAATCCCTCTCAGCACTGAACAATACAAAACTGACAAACAAACCGGAAGCGGACAATGGACACGTACACTTCCGGTGGCACGTTGCACTCCACGGGTCCAGTTATCTCACTTGAGACACGGCTCTATTTGCCAAAGATATTGTTCCATTTGCGAGCACCCGATTGTTAATTGTTCGCAAATATTTGCCGGAATGAGCGAGAAAATTGCAGGATATATTTTTCGCCATTAAAGTCGAGTCGACTTTGGTCGGTGTGAATTTTTCACGGTGAGGAAAGAAAAATAACAAGGGATAAGAGTTGCGTTACAAATATAACAACAGTATCATTTTATCATATCCTAATATGTCAAAACATAATAACAGTAAGGAAAAGTCAGTCAGTAACTGGATTTTCAGTTATTTGTTGGAAAGCTTTAGATGCACCCGGAGAAGTAAGACCACCATAATAAGCACAAAATTACCAAACTTCCTGAAACTATCTAGTTCCCTATATCTCCGGGTCTCTCCTCCATATTAGGATCATATCACTATTTTCCAAAGCATATGAGTAGTATCACGTCGACAGCCATTGTTCTAGCTGGGCTTCAATGGTTTCTCATGCAAATCAGATAGTACGCCAAGCTGACACATGCTATCAAACCAAGGCGTGGTTAAGCTTTGTTTTAGGTCCATTGATGTTTTCGAAGTGCGAGACGTGGGAAGTACACCTCGAGGAAAGAGCAGTGGTTATTGATCTGTACAGAATATGATTTCATTGATGGAGTTTAAGCTTTGTAACTATTTGGATGCATTTTAATTGAATTTGAATAGATTTAACAAGACGATTTCATCATCAATATAGTGTAGTCCGGTCAGTATTTTACGATTAATTTAACAACAGTCATATATTATTACTTATTACAGAAGTTGGTATTTGTAATGGACTGTTAAGAGACGAGCACTTCGATTCCAACTACAATATTTAGTTTCCAAGTTTTGAGACCACTTCGTAGAGAATTTAAAAGTTTACTGCAAAACCTAATGCAATAGTACGTAGTGATGAGGCAGTTCAAGTTATTTACGATTGTTTCTTACAACTTACAAGACAAGTGGTTATCGAAGACAATCTTAAATTACATCAATGTTTGTTTACTTCCACATCTTGTACTGGTAAATGATTCAGATACAATTCTATAAACTCTTAAATGTATTGTGACACGGGAAATTCCTTCGACGATCAAATATATTAAGGATCTAGTTGAATAATGAAGAGTAATTTGTTCATTAGATAGGTAAATCCCCAGTAGTTAATCCGTCAGAAGTTTGTGAATTTGAGAGTTATTTCGAACCCTTATTGTAATGCCTCCATGTTAGTTAGAATGGAGATTGTAATAAGTCAGGTCCCCACCTGACTTGATAGAATCAAAATCGAAACTGTCTTAAAATAAGACTAATTGACTAGTTTGATTTCTCAGAAGTAAACGTATTCTTTAATTTTGGCACACTCGTCTTTAATTAAAATAAAGTCCATAATATGGTGAAACCAAATTTTTTGTATTATGACAGAAAGTTGGTTCTTTGAGCCCAAAAATAAAAAAAGGACAAAACCAACTAAACTACTTCAGGAAATGACTTGTGAATCAGATAAATAGTGTAAAGTGACAAGGACAGGAGCAACAAGTGAGAGAGAAACACATTTGTCACGAAGCAAATAAACTAAGGTGACGTCACAGTCCGACTGAGTTTATAACAACTATTCGTCTCGGTCCGGCCTCAGACAATAACGGAACAGGGATGGATTACTAGTTTTGAACACGTTCTAATGAAAGTATTAAACATTAAGTAGGAATATAATCCTTACTGTAATGTAACAAGATTGTAGCTCATATCGTTTATTCACGTATATTAAGTAAATCATAAATTTTTGGCATGTGGGTAAACATAGTATTTTCAAAAGCAAAGCTTTTTTTGATGGGCGGAATATCCACATGGATGTCCGCCGCCCTGGGTTAGGCCCCACCGCCTAACCCAGGGCGGCGGACATCCATGCAACCATGCCGCGAGAGCATTGTGTCAAGGAGCCGTGCCTTCTCCCGATGCAGCTCCCCAGTATCGGCTGGATCGATGGAGGTGAGGCCAGCAGATAATGACTAGCCCTAATGGAACTTTTGGGGTGACAATGTTACGAAAATTGGGGGTTCCGAAAATCTACTGCACGAAGAGCTCACATATTATCTAAGCACACATATTACACCACAAAGCACACTAACACCAAAATCCTGTTCCTATCGCTAAAGTCAGTCTTGAAATATGCATCCCTAACATCCCGGCTCCGTCCCTGTACGTTATTCAATACACGGTACAATATACGAGGATACGTGAGCACACGAAATTGTGCCTTTTATAAATGCACCTCGGCAACTTTTGTTGCCCGGATGAATTACCCGTGTGCCTACGTGTTTATGTGGAGATACTAACATTGCTCGCGCACTTATATCGTGTTGTCACCTATTCTATGACTATTTGTTTTATTTGTGGACTTGCTGGTGTTTTATTTATTGGTTCATATTGTGATTTTAGGTCAATATTTTATATAAATGAATGAACTACGTAAACTTATTTTCCTACCTAAAATTTGTATTTAAATAAAAAATAGGCCCACCAGAGAGTAGCGCCATCTACCGTCAATCACAATAACCTTTCCAATAAAAGCTACGAGTAAATCAGATTCGGAAAATCACTCGCGGGTATTAACGCCCGACCGGAAATGAGCTGTTGCTACGTCACATGTCGACGTCACTTACGCTCCGACGCACGCGCCATTATCTGCGTTGCGTTACATTCGATGCGGCTGCAACGTTAATTCTTGTCTGTGATTGATCGGTACTGCTTTTGTGTGCGTTTGTCTATTAGGGTATTATCTGGTGATTTAATATTGTAAGGGTTTATTTGCCAAACATGGACCTAGATACCAGGATGTCCGAGGATTTAATCATCTGATAGTGCAATTAGTTAAACAAAACACAAACACCTACCTCGAATTTTGCTTTGCACTTTAAATGAAATGCATGAAAATGAAAAGCAATCTTATTTTGAAGATAAATTTCCACGTAAATTATAGTTAATATCATACCATAACTTCATAATGTACGTCCTTGATCAGCGAGCGTGGCGGCAAATAATAACAGATACAATCATAGCAAATTAGTGTGATTGTATGATAGCACTCATCACACTCATCACGCTATACTGCGCCTTGATAGGGAACCATAACAGCGGAGTTTCCCGTGAGATCGCAGAGTTGTGGCCGAAGAAATTGAAAGAATGGAGATAAAAACCAACTTAAAGCTTTTTAACTTTAAGGCAGTATAAAGAATTGTTGTGAAATTGCAATAGGACCGCGCACTAGAGATACCATTCACAATACTAAGGTTAGCAGCAAGCAAGCAGCCAATATCATCGACAGCTTTATTCTCCAAATTCATACCACTTATTTCAAATAAACCAACAAGCAATATTAAATAATAAGAAAGGTGTTTTATGAACTGAAATACAATATTAACAAGAATATACTTCTCGTTAATATTGTATCAATGCATATTTTATTCCAGGAAAACCACAATCCATTCTAAGGTTGCCTGGAAGAGATTGCATTAGCAAATAAGGCCATAGCCATTGTATATGTATTTTGTAGTTTTTTATATACTTTTGGTGCACAATTAAGTATATATAAATAAATAATTTAACGTCATTACAAGTAAATGTATGTCCCAGCTTATATAAACAGCAAATCTTAACACAATGACAACAGGAAGCGACTCTCATCCGTGTCATCTGTACACGTGAGCGGAAACTGGCTGCTGTATCAATTACCGATAAATGTCGCGATAAATACGACGATTACTATCGTGTGGCAGGTAAATAGGTTAGAGGTGACCGTGAAACATTGGTCCTTAGGTACATTATGTTCCGATGTGAGAATAAGTGTCGGTCATATAGCACCGCCGTCTTAATGTAATAATCATTATGTTGACTTCTAGTAGGAACTTACATATAATGTGCAATCGCTTGCGACGAAGTTTGCTTCATGTATTTGCCACAACTTGATTCGTGTACTTTGTCGTGGGTAAATATGATGGTCCATTGTTTCAAATGATTTACAAATTGTTGGTCTGGGTGAGGGACATAGTTCTGTTACTTGCAAACTTGTGTTTGAGTTTCGATGACCACCCAGTGCTTGATCACAATGATGTGATGTGATGATACAAACAAGGACCAAAAATAGATTATATTATAATAATCATAACATCAATAGGAAAAAGTTTTATTTAATTTTAAAACTTATTATTAGCTACTCAATACAGAAAACATAAAACATACATAAACAATAACTCCGCCAATCATAGTAGGATAGGAATTTTCATTACGCGACAGAAGAATGCGTTGCACCCGCTACGCGCTGTCAGGAGCGGGGCTTATAGCGAATATGTTTTGAAAGAGGGTTGCACCACAGCAGTGAGAATATAAAATATTTGAAAGCTAGTGAAATATTTGACATTGCGAAAGAAATCTGGAAAGTTAAATGTATTTTGTTATTTATGTAAATAGATAAATTATAAACTATATCTGTACTCAATTCCCGTCAACTTTAGACAAAAGAGGTTCCTGCTTTATGAATGCAACTGCTTATGCTACAGTTGCATGCACAAAGTTAATATTCGAGATTAATTCAATTTTAATTGATAAAGAATGGTTTCAAAATAAAATTTTTACAAATCGAAAGATAGTATTAATGACGATAACAAAATAAAAACAAAAAAGTAACAACTACGTACTTAAATAATGAAAATCGGCAAAATACAGGTCAGACAACATTCACAAGTATGGACAAGTGAAAGTCCATGAAAAATATATGTATACATATTTTGGAAGAATCCATTAGAATAGGCAAAATTTTAAAAAACACTCAGCTATCTCAAAGTTTTACCGGATTAGGAAACATCTCAGAATTGTTAGACTTATTGTAAAATATAAAGCTTTCCAGGTATTGATCGCCTCTGATTCTTATAAGTTTTTAACATGGACACTAGTAGTTTACGTAAAAACTAAATAATCTATGTAATTAAATAAAAGCCTCACAAAATAAACAGTTCAAGTGAGTTGGGTTAAGTATACAGTTAGCATATAGGATAACTTATTTTATTTAATAAAATAAAAACAACATATAAATTATGTGATTTGCTACAATGTAAGTAGGTGTAGCTACTTGCCTACAATGGCACAGTGTTGTCAGGATTTTATATTTGTAATCGTATGCCGAGTAGGTAAATACGAAAGGTGTTAGAAAAACTCTCGGAATTTCCCATTAAGCATTCCATAGTAAGCACGGTGACATGGTAATGAATGACAGAACAAAAGAATGCACAATGCATAGCGTCGCAATGAGCGGAATGGCTTTACGAACGAGTCGACAAGACAAGGCTATGTCGCGGCCGAAACGCTGAAATAAACGACAGCAGATAACCTCTCATAAGCGACAGCGATTTGTGTAGACTAATACATATTATTACATCTATTATGTGGTAATTGTTTATGCATTGTTATTAGCGTTTGTATTACTTTGTAAATAAATTGATTCCTTTCGATTCTAGGAATATAAAACTAAAGGAATATTTCGTGATTTTTCTAAAGAATTTCTGGTGAACTGGGGAACAATTACTTCGGCGAAATCGTATTGTTTTAAGTTTTGTTTTAAATACTTATCTTCTATTTTCTAATATTATCCTTTTTTATTAATTATTTCTTGTTCTCAGAAATCTTCTTCGCTTTATTTTAGTTATACGTAAGAGTAGGCGTGTTTTTATTTCTTTATTTTATTTTTAATAAATAAGTAAGAATTACTGTTTAATTGCCTACACTAGGTACTTGAACAGTAATAAATAATGAAATCCAAAGAAATAATTTCTTTGGATTTCATTATTTTACTTTAATATCATTTAACACAACAGATTGTAGCTGTTCGAATCGATCGAATGTAAAACTTTTCTTGCAGCGCTCATTTCGTAGATAGGTGATCCATTACATCCGAAGGCTTCTCCGTTCTTCTGAAAGTCCGTTCAGTTAGTTCTTGCTGTCATTCGCAGATTATTGATAGTGGATACGGATAGACACAAAAAATAAAACGTTAAACAACCAATCTTTTCTAGGGGTAAAATGCTACCCAATAACTGGGTTGTTGAACTCGTCAAGATCAGACTAAAAACTGCTATTCAGCTGGATTCGGTTGGACTGGTAACCGACTCCAACAGGCAGATTAGTATTTAGATATCAATTAGCCTGTTGAGGCCGCGAAACGCAGATGCGAGACCGCAGATTTTTTTCTACTTACTTAAAATCTTTTCCGGTCCGCTTTTTCATACTTACTATGTCCACTGTCCTTCAAGCACAAGGAGCGAATATTAAAAATCATCCATGAAGAAAATGTTAGTAAAATGCGGTGTGGAGGCGCGCAATTTTTAAAATTGTCCTGTTCCGAGTGTCTCGAGGAATTGTGACTCAATATGGCGTCCCGATGTTTGTCGTGCAACTTCTTGCTGAATCACATTTGTTTGTATTGCGGTTAATAGTCTTATAAACAGACGCGTCATGGTGCCTGTTTTGGTCTTTTGTAGATAACACTTTCCTGATAAAACAACCTGTTAATGTAATAAATGTTTTTTCCTATAATTCTTAGGTCCGTATTACAGAACCTCGCTGAAAACTTAAGCTTTATTTAAATCTCGTTTGAAGTCTTTTGATTGGTTCACTAGTTTTAAATTTAAAATGGTTTGCATGAAAATTACCGACTTGTTGAATCGATGAAACCTTAACGCATATTACACATTCTAGGGCTTATTGTATTATTTTTATTCTATAGTTATGGGATATAAAAACACGTTGTTTACAAAAAGGGGACTACATCTGGTAACAAACTGCTCTGCAACTTGTGAAGCCTTACGGAGGACGGGTCTGAGCAGTTGTGTTGCGATGTGTGCCGTACGATGCACCTAATGTTGTTGTGTTGAGAGTTTGGTCGTGGAGGGTCTTCAGATCAATCTCCCTTTGGCGCAGCATCGTTGGTCGTGTTATTGGATTTAACATTGCGTCACCTCGCTCAACTGCCGTCTTCCTTCCTATTGGCTCAGTTTTTCTGAGTGAATAGGCTCTTAATAAACTAGCGCGCTTTACCATCAACGATCGCACCACTGCTTACCATCAGGCGGCAGGATTGCGGTCAAGCGCTAGTTTATAATTATAAAAAAAAGAGTAACTTTTTGAGATACAATTTACAAGATATTCCAAAAATTTTTAGAAGACTTGGAAAAATAACCTTAATTTCATTAAAGGTAATTTTTGCAAGGATTGCCAAAAAGGACTAGTTTCTCCCGCTACCAAAGACAAGAAGGTTGTTCAATTTCATCTTATTTCTTCACATTTCACTCCAATATCTGAGCCAAACACGAAACGGAATCCCCGTACACTAGGCCATACATCATTTTCTTAGATGCTCACAAAAACTGCGGGTAGTAAGAAAAGTGCATTAGTAGCGCATCCACCGGGAGCCGTGTCGCGTATAAATCTTCTGCAGATGCGTCTAACATCCGGACATAGAGGTAAGAGGCTGGAAGGAACTGTTACGTTAAATCTGGTTCTAACAATTACGTGAGAAGACAGGAGAAGAACTCACGGGCTGCACCTGAATATCGCGTTAGCTGGAAATAGTACTAACTTAGTACCAAGTGTTGCAAGTTGACATAGTACTGAGCTAATGCCCTTAGAGAACAGGTATTTTTTTTAAATTGTTTAATTTGTATTAATGTCAATAAAGCCTTTTCATATATATTTCTTTCAGAGGTTTAAAGAAAGCTATAAACTTATTTTCACAGTATTTAATATAAAAATAGCTTTAAATGAAAGTCTACAATCTACATAAATACGTGGAAAATATATAATACAACTGTGCCTTACTATTCAAAGCAATAATAAATGAAAAATCAATTTTCTCGACTGAATCATTTTACGCATAAAAATAATCCTTGACACACTTCCCAGTAAGAGGTACTTGAGACGGCGATAGGAAAACAATCTCGTTCATGTCCACGGTTTATTAAACAACGATATCAACAAACAAATGGAAAACCATAAACTCCTAAAATATTTCAAAGCATTTTTATGGTCTCAAAGTACCCAGATATTGATTGATAGATTTTTATATATGATTGGTTTGGTGGGAGACAAAACCTGAAGATCCATATGGTTTAGTTTAGGATTCAAGGATGTAAGGACCTAAAAAGAAAAAAATCTTTAGCTGAATACTTTTGTTCCTTCCACCCATTTCCTTCCATAGTCTCTAGAACATGGTGCACTGGTTAGCAGCATGATGTATCGGACAGCATCGCTGCAGCTGAATTATTGTCATTCGGCAATACCATACTATTAGATTAATATCAACTGAGGGCCGCCACCGTTTCAACTGTCGCAGCTCATAATATTCGCATTTTTGTCTGTTATTTTCATTTATTATCATGTGCAGTTTTTAATAAGGAACTGTAGACCTTCAATTATTGTAAAAGCCATTTCGGAACCAGAGAACTTATTACATTTAGTAGTTATTGGAAAATAAGTTTGAAGTACTTCAGCAGCTCAGTCAATATAAGTAAACTATTGTAACCAACAACTTACATTATCAGCACTAGACATACAATATATCACACAAGCCACACAATAACAGACGAATGAACTGAACCAAACTCCTAATACGAAATGCCAAAACGCAATCACTGAGCGTGTTAATCGCATATGAGATCTGTAGCAGCCAGTCAACATCCCTAGAGGAATGGACTGCCAGAGCCACGTCATCTCCGGCGCAGCCTGAATTATCTACGAGACGGACCATGTAAGATGGCGCCAGATAATTGGAAGGTGGAATGAAGCTTGAATTTTGATTAAATGGGATTTGAAAATAAATGACGTGGGCCTGGGAGTCAAAATGCATCCAAGCACAGATTATGTGCTAAAAATATATAAATATAAAAATGTTAGTTAGTCTTAAGTCTTAATGTATTTCTGGGATTAACTTATTCTTTCCTTTATGAAATAAGTGTTATTTTGGATCCCAAATAGCTTGATAATGATGATAAAAAATATTAAAACGTATAGTAGATTTTCATATGTGCAAAAACGGTGGCCAAATATTTAAACCAATTTGGGAAAACATTTATAACTACTAGTACATTAGTAAATATTTTAGTTCGTTACCCGAAAAGCTTTTAGAAAATTACGCACAAAGACGAATTGTATTCATTTTAAACTAAGCTCAGAATAAATAGGAGCCATTTAACAAAAGACAATATTTGACAGCCTCTTACAAGTTAATGTTATGCAGCAAAAAGAATCCCAAAGGACCAAGATTAATATCAAAAATTATAATATTTTCAATTCATGCAATAAATGTACAATTAATTAAATAGGAAAACAACAAAAGGAATAATACAGCCTTCATAATTTTGAGCTTTTATTAAATTTGTAAGTTTAAAAACATCTCTTATTATATTTGTTATTTACGAGTATGTTGCACTTTCTTTATTACTGGCTGCACTCGTCGGTATCACGCGTACAAGTATCTATCTCGTGGGTTATCAAGATAAAATCATATTATATCCTAAACTACCAATTCAGGTCATGGTCTAACAATGTGCCAAATTTCATCCACAAGCAATGTGTTCGCAAGCAATGTTTTACTAAATGAAGCTGACGTGATAAGTGAAATCTAACTTGATTTACCGCAATACCTAGATTAACGGAAATACCGATAAGTATTAAAATGAAGTAGATATTTAAATAGAACTCACAAACCATTGAAGTTCATTAAAACCATTCGAAAGATCAAAATATTCACCTCAACCTTTCTCATTAAAATAAATTTCAATACTCAGGAATCAAACCGACGAAGCATCTCTCCGGAACACGTCATTACGTCCACAAATTGGGGTCTACCTGTTGACCCTGAAGGTCCAAATGGATTCTATAAAGGTCTCGGAGATATATCGAGCATCGTTACAGGAAATTAGAGGTCGGCAGAGGTTACGGTCACGATCGGAAAACCTGAGGTGTAAAAGTGGGTGTCATTGTAATGCTGATGCTGGATTACTAGAAATGGTGATTATTTCGATAATTTTGGGACTAATAATAATACATGGAAGGTAAGAGAAGGTGATTATAAAACTTTTCTTCTAAATAAATGCTTATTCCATAACGCGATGTGTATTAACCGGATTTTCCTCTTAAATATTGACCTTTCTAGTGGTTGTAGTGTGTATTAATTTGTATAAAAACTGTATTATCCTCGTACAAACTAACCTATACTAAAAAACTTCTCGAAAGAAAAGAAAATATTCTCTTAGAAAAATTAGTGAAAATATCTCTTTATCCATAAAGATACTTATAAATCATTTTCTGCTAATATCTTTGGAAAAAACAATGGAAAGGCGAAAACCAGAAAATAGTTTTGTTCCTTTACCTACCAACAGATGGCGTTTTATCAAATAAACAGCTATTAAATAACATTCGCAATTAGTCACTGTTGAAGTTTTTAAACAGAATTAGTTCCAGCATTCATTGTCAAGAGCAAGGTTGGGAACTGCTGACAATCACACAATAGGTACTTACATACACTATTGACTATACTTTTATAACTGATGTACGGCGGCAAAGTAATCACTTAACTATGTAGCTATTAGTTATTGTTGGGGCACCTATTTAGAATTTTGGGAGAGGAAATTCATAACAATGAAAATTACATAATTTATGGTCGTCGGGCTGTTTATAAAATTTAGAGAAATAAAGTCTGCCATACACCGAAATTAACATAATTGTAGGGATGATCTAAGAAGTTTTTTTGCCTAAAGACCGGATTAAACTATAATAAGAGCAGTAGGTATACTTATTAGGCAGCAGAATGTTCGCACTCCTAGTTAATGGTTTGAGGACGTCATTCCCGTCTCATCATCTGCCTTGCTTTTGCCAATGTTGAGAACGGCTTCCATCACTTCAGTCTATATTCATAAAATTCTTCTGTCTATAGAACACCGATTATCGTATTTCACGACAGCTAGGCTTGGGGAGTTAGGTAAGTCGGTATATGATGCCTGTAATTTTCAAACGAGTCTCGTCAAGTAATACCTACCTAATTAGAATTTAATTACAAAACCATGTTTCTCAAACGCAAACAAGCCATTAATCGAATCAACTTACGCAGACTCCGATCGCTACGACATCGACATTGAGATGGCAAATATTCCGGCGACCTTGACATTGTAATGTGACCTTGAACTGGTGACGCCGAGCGGATGCCAACGAGGTAACCTTGGAGACGGATAACTCGGAAACATTCCATAAACCTCACAAACTTTACCTCTTTATTATTATGTATAGAGTACTATTATCAGTAGGTAATTCCAAAAGAGCAGTTCTTTATGAGGAGCGACTGATCTTTGGTCCTTTTATCCGAGGGACTTTTTTAACAGGAAAATTGCTTGGAAAGTGCTCAAATCTACTGGAAATAATAATATTATTTTTACCTTTTACATTAACTGATGTTGTTGGTTTCTCCCTTGTGTAAAAGAGGAAAACGTGTTATTTTGATTGCTCGTAACTTTAATTATCTAACGTACATAAAAGAGCCTACTAATAAACTTACGAAAAGTAAATTAAACTGATGTTATCACACTTCACAGACGAGGCGTAAGCAGTCAGTTTGATGTTGTTTTTCTTTTGTTGACAACTAAAAGAACGCAGAAAACGGTCCACTTGGTCTTTAGGGTTATACTCAAAGTGTTAAAACTTTAAAGTAATAAAGTATTGGTCTTGCAACTAACAATAATTCGGTACAACAGTTGTACCCATTGACAATGGTACAGAACCCTTTGTGAGTGAATTTAACTTGAACTGGACCAGTTTTATTTTGTCATTGTAACCTTAAAAACAAACATCTGCTGACCGCTACGTATTGCTTAGCAATGTATTGGGAAATCCCTTAGCAATGCATTGGGAATTCCTCCTTCCCCTTGTTTGGCAATCTCAGGTCACTTTCCCTGTGAAGCAGAATTTTAAAAACTAGGACAGATAGGATCAACTTAATTACGTAAAAATCTTATTTCCTGAAAGTTACACAAATTAATAATAAGTATTTAATTAATTCCAATACCTGGCTCCAACAGGTCCGCAAATACAACAACAAGGTAAACCTTGAGAAGTATTTTTGATAGGTATAATAAAAACGATTTCTGTTAAAAAGTCGTTATACTAATATCACTATAATACCCAACCTGACGTCCGACGGATGTTGTATTTTGATCGATTAGCAAGTACCTAGAAAAAGAAGAAACATAATATTAGTTTACATAACATAAAAGTGCTTGTGTTTAATTTTAATTTGAAATAACTTATTCACCAGATGTCAAGTACTAATCACCAAAAAAATATGTAGTTATTATACAGATGCATATTCTAGTGACCAAAAACTGCGAGTAGCCTTGTATTAGGGAGACTCGAATTTCTGCTCTATACGGACTTCCCCGGTCTCAACTAGAAACCTATTGTAACATAAACAAACAATCAAAAGCCGGATCGATAGTTTGTTGATCCTAAAACAAATCAGAATTAAAAATACAGCATTCATTAAGTCAGCAAAAATATAACTTATACAACTCAATGCAAATGTATAAATAAGATTGACGTGTGTTTCTAGAAATCTATTGTAATTAATCAATTAAACATATTACTGATTCCTAAGTATTAGATAATTAATTTAAAAATTAATTAGTCCACACAAAGAATTTTATAACTATTTTATCAGTCGTTTATAACACATTTCAGTTTGATTTAATTAGAAAAACTAAAGGCGTGAAATGTAGTAATCGCGTTAGAAATTAATAACGACAAGCATACCTACAGGTAAGTAATGCAGATGCTGGTTATCCGACTACAAATGTTATGATAATAGTACCTAATACGTTTGGTTCTCATCCATTGGCCATCGCGGAATTAGTAGATTAATTAGTATTACCAGTAGGATTACCAGACTTCCTATAAGCAAAACACGGGTGGGTTTTAGTCAGTAAAGGTCTGACATAAAGAGCGGGAGAGGTCATTTGATAATTTCCCAACCACAAAACAAAAAGACTTCCTATAGGCACTACATACTTATTATTAGAGGAGATAGCGGTTGTGTTCAACACATCACTTTCGAAGGTATTTTCAATAAAAGGCAGGTACTGTAAAACACGCTACTGATATGTAAACTACGTACTTTACCGAAGGATGCAACCTCATCACGATTAGAAAAATTCTATCAACGCTATGCAGTATCAAACAGGCTTTGTCAGCCTCGAGGGGGCCAGTTAGGATAAGTCTGTCGGTCCAATTAGCAAAGAGGCGAGGAAGAGGACTGATTCCTGCTTCGTTTGGGGCGCCTGCATTAATATTCTGAATACATTGGTGCAGACTGTATCCAGTCCTGCAGTGTGTCATTGTTTTTTAGTTGATGAAATGTGCACTGATTTTGAATTGTGTGTTGTGTTTAGTCCCTGATATTTCTGGAATAAGTGTATATTCTCTAGGTCCTTGTGGATATTGCATGCTAGTTTTATTTCCTTAGTCCATAATATATGTATACTGAACATGTGGAATTACATATAAAATATAAATTAAATATGAAGTACATATACCACAAGTGTCGGTTGTTTGTGATAGTGGACTATGGCGTCTCGTAATTTTAATAAAATACATCCTGCTAGTAATGTATCAACAATAACTCTTGGACAAGTATCGAAGCCAATCTTCCGGTGGAGTACCCTAGGGCGTTCCCTGGGTTCTCACTGCGTTGAGGTTCCGAAACTCGCATAAATTATCCTCTCCGGTTAATTAAATTTACTTGATGTTCATTCATAAACAGTACCTACTCATAACTAATTGAAATCAAGTTTCGGAATATGTAAATGTTACGGCTTCGAGTTAGGGCGGACTATAGACAGATAGCGATCGACAAAGTCATGCGAATATTATACATATGAACGTACCTACCTAACAGGTAAAATTATATCGTCAAGAGATATATTTTAATTTTTTATTCTGTTATAAATACAGAATAGTGAATGTGTCAGACCAATTAAATATTTTTTCTTAAGGTTCCTTGCCTGCTGACTTGCTTCAAAAGACACGAGGAAAGAGAAAGAGAAAGAAGTGGAATGCTAAGAGAAATGTCTGTCTGTGGAATGACTATGATAATGTTGGTAAATTGTGAAGATGGTTCACTGATTCGTGATGCAACTGCTTTTGTTCTAGAAGAAGATCAGACGCTAAAAATAAAAAGATGACTGCATTGTCTTAACAGGACATAAACAGTACCTGGAGAGGTCTTAAATAAATATACGATGACGCTCAAATTCAACTGATTCAAATACACATAACAATAAATTATAAATTAATCGCTGCGAAAAGGATGTAGCTGTCACCTTTATGAAATACCTAACCATGCTCATAGAGCCCAGCGATGCTGAGAACTGTGTCAGCAGCCTAATGTAGGACATTACTGTCTGGGGAGAGCCGAAACTCAATATTCAGGTTTCTCGAACGTCAAGTTCAATTTGAATACGACCGATAAAAATAAAGATCTAAGATTTGGCGATAAGAACACTGAAGAGACCCACAAATGGAAATCACGTCAATAAAGGAAAAACTGACTTTTATGTCTTCTGAATTGCTTATAGAATCTGCTAAGTTCACAGTTTTTCGATTTTTCTTTAATGATATAAACTAGCGCTTGACTATGATCACTGGTCACGCCTACCAGCTGTAATACGTACACTCGGTGAAATTAAAGCCCATCATTAGCTTATTATGTGTACATTGACTTGAACTTTGGCGTTATTTAATTAACCTGAAATTGTTATCCAATAACATGTATATCTAGTTACAAGGTACAAATGATAAATAGCGATAAACCAATAAAAAACTGGTTGCAAGAAATATCTAGTGCTCAGAAATTACAAGTGAATCCCAAGGTCGTGAATTAACTAAAAAAAATTAGACAAACAAGTTGTTATAAACAGACGGACGATAGGTAACTGTACCTACTTGGTGCTCGAACGCATTCTTACGACGCCTGGCACCGAGTGGTACGGACCGGTAACGTCATTGCACGATCCAAAACCAATCTTACCACCCATTAAATAAAGTCGAAAACCTTTTGCGATCAATCTAAACCAGCACCTGAATTGACATGTGTGTGTATACCGAAAATGAACTTTAAAATTGGTGTGATAAGATCTATAAAGAAATGACTATGCGACGGGTTTACATAAGATTCGCACTCACACATCTCAAAGTCAGTGCTATTTCGTTCGACATAAAACTTTGTAACAGTTATATTAAAGTTGGTTTTGGTGTGATAAGGAATAAATTCACTAGAAGACCCAGGTGTCGCAGTTATTGAATTAACGTGCATGTGTGAACTAACGGTACATGTGTGCGTGTCTGCGCAAGAGTTTACCTGTGACAGGCAGGACAGGACAAGCATTACTATTGTGACAGCAATGATTGATCTAAACGTAGATTTCATTTTGTGCTCTTTGTTAAAGGTTAAAGTTTACAAATATAAATGCGTAGAACTGAAACCAGTCATTTAAAATTTGTTACTTGCTATTATAGGAACCTAAAATTTTATAGCCTTTTTATAGATAGATAAGGTTTTCTATTCGCGTAGGTACTAAGGAAACATCCTCTAAATTCATTTTAATTATAATCGACAAAAAAGCTCTCGAAATGTAAGTATAAGTATTTCAAGCCACGCAGAAAGCTTTGACGTAAAAGTCGAAAAATTTCTTTGAAGTATTTTATATGTAAATTAGTATAAACGTACTTTTTGTACCGTGTTTTGTAGATACGAATGCAAAATTTTCTCGACAGTTATAATTTTCTGATTTTGCATGTATTATACCTACTTATATTACGCGCGTAGGTATATTAAGTTTAGCTTTAGAAACACAGCTACTTCAGCATAAATGCTGTCTCAGAACTTAGTTCTCCATGTTCTGCTGTCACATGGGCACACAAATCATCAATTATTCGATAGTTTCAGCAAGTATTACATTAACATGAGAATCCACTTATAAAGTATTATTTAACAAGAACATTCGGCAAAAAGATCAGATCATTAGAAAGTCTTTGTTGTGCAACGTCTGAAGGTTACTGAGTCATAATCTTGAAATAATAAGCAGTTCATATAAATTACCTATTTGTATTTTTAGGTACCTAATTGTCAAAAATCTAGAGAGCAAAGGAAAATTTTATTTATGGTGTGAGGTACATTTTCCGTGTACCTACTACAATACAATATACATAAAAAACCTGGGTTGTTTCTTTTTACATTTGTTAATTAATGCTTAGTGTATGAAATATGAAGATTAAAAAAATATTAACGTTTTAACGTTGTGAACTTTTCTATACTTGATGGTAAAGGTGGTGACAGTTAGATAGAAGTTGATTATTTTCTTTTCTGCACCTAAAGATCAGTCTATTAATTAAACAAAAAAAAAATGTGCATAAGCACAGTCATTAGCAAGGATCAAGTACATCAAGATCAAATATGAAGTAGGTAGACATGATATTAATTTATAAGCTCAATATATGATTAGGTATATTCCTTAGCATGGAGTTCGTGATAAGCGCTGGCGATCACGACTGGTCCAAGGTCCACAGGCTGCTATGCTAATGCCACCATAACACGACTCGTTTAACATAATCTGGAATAAATCGAGATCAATATTAGCTGTATTTACATTTAAAGACAGATATCTTGATTGTAAGTTGTGTTTAGTTTATTTTGGGCGTTTGATGTGAATACGGTTTCAATGGCGGAGAAGTGATTGTTGTGGCCATTTGGGAATGGCTTTTATGGCTAAATTAGAGCTGTACTCGTAAAATCCGCACACATTAAACTGGGATACTACGGTGCACTTATGAAACAAGACCAACAAGAATTTAAATCGATTCAAAGTAAGTATGCTTTGTTGCAGTTCCACAGTCACCATTGTTGCAAACTGGAACACGAGGTTTATAAGTGGATAAACTATTTGATTACGATTCAGATCATTCTGAGGAAACACGGACGTGTTCCCATACCGCTGTACTCAATGAAACTAATAAGTGAAGCATTTGCCCAAATATGCTAAACTGATTCTGCTGACTCTATACTTCGTAGGATTAGTACAGCTAGCAACTACAGAGCGATGTGAATTATGTCGCGAATACGCCGCCGCGACAACGCGACATTGCGACAGCTAATGTGCGCCGCACTAATTGTCGTCACTGTTGTATTGACTACACATTGGCCGAGACACGAACTTTTGAATATTGAGGGATCTATGCAGACTTGATCGCTCAAGAAGTCCTTACTTCGAAACCTCTTCAATTCCTTAACTAATCACATTTTCTCGATTTCTTTCGCACGACTTCATTACTTGTTGTGACAAGTAAAATACAAGTATTATTTAGATATGAGCAAGGCTTTATGAACTAAAAGTATGTTAATGCGAATAACTAACTATGATAATGCAAATGATTGTTATTTATTGTGATGTAACTGAGCAGATGTGTGACCTATTCTTCAAACACGATAGCTTTGTAGACTACCTAATATACCTCTGCTGCTGTTAAGGAAGGTGCTTCAAAATAAAGAGTAATGACATATTTTTCTGTAGCTGAGTTATCATTTAATATTGGCATTGTTAAAGGTAATATACTTTACATTCGTGCATAAACAGGTGTAAATTATAGCCACTACATCAACACTTCATTAAACTCCACAAATACATACTTGTGAGCTGTCAATTGCACGAGCAAAACAAAAGAAAATGGCGGATAATACACAGAACTGTATTGTTTATCCTGACACCGGCATGCGTATCGTGAAATTAAAATAAAATGTATTAAAACAAAGTCACTTATTATTTAACATTGGGGTTATGTTCTACATGTAAGTAAAAATACTTAATACAATGAGACAATAATTATGTGGTCCAAATATGTGTAGTTTAAAAGATATAAGTTATGTGTGAGTTTACTTGATGTAGTGAAATACGAGCAATGCATATTCATTCCAACTAATTTTAAATTTAAAGTAAGGAAGTAAAAGTTACATTATAATAATAGTGACTGTCAAATTTCTTTCTACGAAAAATGAAAACGATAAAATGTAAAATGACAGTTGGTTCTTTGATAAGGCGTCGATCACATCAAGACGAGTAGGACACTGCCGCGAAAACTTTGACTCTAAAGATCCCAAATGGGGCCTGCTAAGCAGGAGTGAGCGTTTAGCGAGCTAAGATTTAAGATTTAAGGTTATCTCAACGCACGTTTTACAAAATTTACTGTTATTTACATGATTATCGACTTTTACATGCTAACTATTTATTATCCATTCCTATTGCAGCATATTTCATTAGAATCACTAAAATAACATGCATAATAAGTTGGTATTTCGAGAAACCATTAAAAAGTCGACAATAATTTTACTTGATAGCCCTACAAAAAAAGAAAGATTGATGAAATCTAGGTATTAAACACATTTTGTGGAATTCAATTAATGAATAAAATTGAGGCATTTGTCAATACAATTTTGCGTATTTTAATTAATTTCAAATCAGCTGCATAACACATGCACTGATATACTTTCAAGTATGGACTAATTATAATATATATGTATCAAAAAAATTAGGAAATTAGCTTACATGTGTGTCAAATTTCATTCAAATCGGTTAAGTGTTCTATGCAAATCATAAATATCTAAACAAATAAACTATTTACATTAGTAGGAAGTAGAATTATTACTTTTATGAAAATAATCTATCTAGAAAAGTTCGTTAACATCTGTCTTTTAGGCGAAAACTACTCCTTGCCTAGCAACGGTTTGTTTACCTCTATTCTTTATCAAATTTGGCCGACATATAGTTAAAGCTGTAAAGGCTTTACATTCATCAGTTTACGTGAGATGCATTGAACTTCAAATTCGTTTAGTTTGTAAAGGAATCGGGGCCATTAACTCTATAACTATTGAACGGTATTAAACAATCTACAAAATATTAAATTCATAAACAGAAAACACAAATTACATCGCTGGGTTCAAAAGTATTAAATTATGTACAAAAGTTCTTTATAAAACAAAAACGAGCAAATCATCTCATAAAGGGGTTGAATGAGAGTTCAAAACTTTTATTAATCATTTGTCTAGTGTGCAGGTGTCGTAGTTCACTAACGTGGCTAATGAATCGGGGAGCTGACGTTAACACATTTATGATAATATACAGATCCACGTGAGTTATGACGTCATCAAATCATTACATGCAAATGAAACATGGTAATTATGAGTACATGAGCTGGATAATGAAAGCAATACTAGAGAAGAGTGGATCGCGACCCAAAGTTGTAAAAAATTAGAATTCTGGCAAGTGCGAACCAGACAGTTTGCCAGACTGAGTTTTATACGATTTACAATGCAAAAAAACGGTAAGTAGGTATATTTACTTATATTCACGTCTTTTATGCCTGGAGGATTTTATTTAGGTGTTATATTTTGTTCTCCTTAATATTTTTAAATACATGATTTACTTGAGTACATTGTATTAGCGTAGTGTATTGTATTACACCTATATTAGCGTGGCTAGCTGACATTATTTAATTTGATGTTATATGTATGTCTCGTAATGTTAACTGTTTTGTATGCCTATTATTGTATAGTAAGTAAGTTTTTAAATGAACAGACAGCTGTCCTGCTGGAGAGTGTGATTTGTTGCATCACTTCGGAATAGGTGAAGGGTCATTTTGGAGGACTGTCATATGTTATTTTGACGTTCGAAAACTGCTGATTCTCAGCCTAATTTGAATTATTTACCTTTGCTTTTGATTTATAGAAATAATTTATACTTTATTTTATTTTTGCCACTACTCAAGAGTTCTATCTTCCAGGACGTACGTTCGAACCTAGAAAAGCGCTTCACTTTGTGTAAATTAAATCACCACCACTTATCACAGAACGGTGAACGAAAACACACGTGAGAAAATTGACATGCACCAGATGAAAAAAAATAAAACGGACGCGTGTGGCCAGCAGTGGATATATTGTAGGTTGATAAATTTTATTTTTATTACCTGTTGTTATATTCACACTCTGTGAACATTATTTCAGGTTCTGGGTACGGAGTACGGACCTTAAAAAGGCCTTAGCAAGAAGTCACTCCATTTATGATAATGCGTCGCAACTATAGGTATGCGTCATTTTATGAATTTTCTTCTTTGAATACTGATGCAATGTACAGACTGCAGCACATCGAGCTAATACACTCTGTCAAATTTTATTAGATTTTTAACTGTATCGCTTAAGCATTAAGGTGCAAGGTTGGTTGGGAATATTTGACAGTTCCGAGTAGATCCTATTTTCGTCCGTACATCAAAATTAGATAAATTATTTGGGCCCAGTAGGTGACCAAGTTCGAATTATTGACGATGCGAACAATACCTATACTATTACTTTTAAAAAGTGCTAAATCAAGCCAAGACAAACAAAAACAGCGTTAAAACTCAGCTCAGCCAAATTCAACGCATTCTTTAGTAACAAAGCCTTTAGTATACTCGTATGTATTAACATCGAAATGTTTACGTGGATAATAATGTATCCAATGATGATATAAATTTAAACATATTTCATCAAAATGTTTGTGGAATTAGTAATAAGAAGACTGGCCTAGAAGTTTATACTATACAAACCCTAGATAAAAACTAGACTATATACCGAGCATTTCTTGAATGAAAACACTACAATTCTTTTTAATATACATAACTATTAACTAATTTCGTACAATACCAGGAAAATTAAAAAGAGAGGAAGTG
Organism: Sesamia inferens; assembly: GCA_037179545.1. Lineage (NCBI taxonomy): Eukaryota > Metazoa > Arthropoda > Insecta > Lepidoptera > Noctuidae > Sesamia > Sesamia inferens. The sequence goes on along the minus strand of CM073939.1, from coordinate 29,545,653 downwards.
CTTTGATTTTAGGACATGAGGATACAAACCAAAAATATGAATGCAATAAATAAGTTTTATAAAGCAGAATATTTTGAAATATGTGGTGTAAAAGATCTTGACACGGGATTGTATATTTGCTGTTATTATCGAAATTCTGTAGATAAAACTTTTCACTCTCTTTCAACTCCTATTGAATAAGTAATCATAAAATAATAAAAACATATTATTTTATGATTACTTATTCAGTAGGAAATCTGTAATATGTGGTGATTTTAATGTTGACCTATTAGTGGATAGTAAAAAGCGCATGGAATTTAAATCTTAGTGTTATAATTTAAATCTCAGTGTTATAATTTCAGGCACCTAACCGATTAGGCTACTTTTGTTCGTAATAGTAGTAACTCATGTATTGATAATTACAAACTTGCCCGATTCGTGTATTCTGGGATGTGCAGTAGATCACAATGGTTTAGCTAATGGCCATGGCGGACAGTGTTTTGTTTAGGTATGCCTTTCAAGTAATACCCATTAGGTGGGCAGGGGGGATTCTACAACATAGTTTGCAAATAACACTGGTTCTAATATATAAATTGTCTCACACCATGCTACTAAGCTGGCCGGTTGGAGCTCAATCCATTCTTAAATATAACTACATTCTCCGATGACACTTCAGCCAAGCTTTGTTGGATAGGTATCTAATAGTTTAGTAAGAATTACTTAGTGCAATAGGTAAGAATCAGAATAATAGGAAAATTGATAATCTTAATAATTTGTAACTATAGTTTACCAGAGAAGTTTTTGTTTCTCATTCTTTGATGAAATCTGGTCTTAAATTACTTGCAGATCATTTATCGTAACTAACTGACACACTATACGACCATTCTTGTATGAATGAGTACGTGAAACTCGAACGCAATCCATCTTCAAAACAATAAAGTGAAACCATAGACTATGTATATCTCTGTCAATCATGCATTTGCTCAATGGACTGGTCTCTATATAAATACAAGCAAATATCACCTTTGTTCTCATTAATATAGAGTCCTAGAAATCAACACAGGTGGTTTAGTTACGCATGATACGGCAATCCTAATTCGAAGAAAATTGAACGTTGTTATAAGGTGATTAAGTTCTGTTTTTGTGTGTGCAATATAGTTAGTTCAAGGAGGTGAAGGCTCGGGTACCGTTGCTAGGTTACAGAGGTGCGAGGTTGTTGACCCGTGCGTACGCGCCGGCTCGTGGGAAATTGGTCTTTTGCCTTTCATTTATTAAAGGAATTGTGTAGGAATTGTGTAGTATCTTCGACTGCCTATCATTAAGTTTGTATGTGTTGCTTTAATCAAATCAAATCAAATAAAAATCGTTTATTGCAATCCATAATGTACAGTTACAGGTGGTAAATATCATAATATTATAATATTGGAAACTATTATGGACCCTGTTGGGCACAGCAAGTTTTAAATAAGTAGGGAGAGAAAGAGCGCTTCATGTTTCCATTTATCTATTTATTATTTATTTAGTTTTATTTAATTCCTATTCATTTATTTTTATTAATCGTATTGCTATTGAGTATTTATTCTCTTGTATGTATAATACTAAGTACTTGTCTGGCCTTCGTTAATGATGTCCAATCAAGCGATTACATGCGCTGACTGTCCGCTAAGTAGAAGACACAACCTTAAGTACTTATGTAGTTTTGGCCAGTGTGTTAATTTGTAATATAAAAAAAGAAAATAATATACCTAGGTTTTTTTAAACTTAATAAACTAGTGTTCTACAACGATTCCGCTTGATGGTAAGCAGTGATACAATCGTTGATGGTAAAACGCGCTAGTTTATGAAGTTTAATAAGATTTGTTCTAAACCTTAACATTTAAATTATTGAATCAAATATTTTGAAACATATCTAGATCACCATTCATCATAATTCTCCTGCCCTTGTCCCAAATAAAAACAACATTTAACTATCATTTAAAATATATGTACATGTGAAAAAATAAGAAAAAGAGTCGACGTTAATGGGAACAGTGCCCAAAAGTCTGACAACATTTCTACGGTGTATAGCAATACTAATTCTTTGATCAAGAAACAGGCCAACCTTCAGGCCACGTGAAGAGCCGACTGACGTTCGAATGACTCGAAATTTATTCTTCGTATTATCGTAGTAAGTAATAAACCATTATTCAAGCTACAGAAACACCACTCCATCAAATAAATTCTTAAAACCCCATAATCATGACACATAACATTCATCAACAAGCTGATCTAAGATCACAACCCTTGATTCCTGCACACCGCAATACTTTAATCTTACCGCTCTTTAGAAGATCCGCCTTATGGGACCCATAAACATGTTGAAAGGAACTGAGTATCGCTTATGAAAAGATTTCCGGAACATTAGATAGCAAGCTATGATATTATAAGCTCCCTAAGGACCATTTACTGTTGTTGTAAGAAAAGACGGACTAAATGGGATGTGTGCTATTGTTACTGGTCCTAGGGTTCATGGTCAAAGAAGCAATCTTTTAGGCTTTGTTAACGTTCAATAAATATGATTAAAAGGCGTTGGTTGTTTGTATAAAATTCATAAATAACTAACCGTATAAGGTTAAACAACTCATGCGTTACTTCAATATAAATTATGTTTACTTTCTAAAGATCCTTTTCAGCATAAGGTATTATAGGGATATTTAAAATGAAACCTCTAGAACTTCTAATACGATTTTGTTAAAAAAGTGTGAGCGGAGGTAGACCAGATATAAAGGATGCAGTGAGCGCATTGAGCGGGTGCTGCGAGACCTGCGCTCAATGGGACTTTGTTCCGCCCTCTTATGTAACCTGGGATATGTCTAAGTAATAAGTAAAAGCGAAAAGCTGGAATGATAAGTGTGCCTACACCTAGCGCCTAATTAAAAGATTTTGGAAAACTTGATGATTGGAATTTTGAAAATATGTTTTATCTGCATCCCCGTGGTACTAAAATATGTTTTATCTGCATCCCCGTGGTACTAAAATATGTTTTATCTGCATCCCCATGGTACTAAAATATGTTTTATCTGCATCCCCGTGGTACTAAAATGTTAGAATCAATATCGTGCACTTGCGTACAATCATCATCAACCTTATTTATCGTTCCACTGCTGGGTCACACAGGTCTCATCTCATATAATGCGTGTAAGTTATAAGTGTAAATAATAAAAAACAGTATAATAATTCAGATTTTTCAGGCTGGGCTCACGCAGGGGAAGTTATCAGTAGCTTCCCTTGTTGTTTTGTTATTACTATCCTAGTTCTCTGCTCCATTTTATCATTTAAAATACCTTTGATAAAAAATACCGGTTGTGAAAACTCGCTCGTACCCTTGCACCTCCCCTAGGGGCTCTTTCACTGCCTCTTTGTCAGTCTTTTGCACGCTCGTGGAGAGGCGAAAAATAAATTATGTCACCCATTGACAACAGTAATGATCTTGTTTGAATATAAAAGAATTATTCGACTAGCTACTCCTCCGTAATTTCACGAGGCTATGCGGAGGCTATTTCTGGACACAAATGTAGGGTAGATATATTTCGTTTGAAGGCAATATTGTATTGATGCAGAATGCGATGGTTAAAGACATTAGCGTGTGAAGGGAATTGGAGTGTACATGTTTTTGTGGTCCTGGATATAATGAGCACTGTCGACGACCGTGACTGATGTGGTGGCTTAAGAGGGGAATGGTACATTCATTGCATCAGCAGTAAGACGAATGAATCGGCGGACGATGATAGTAAAAATCAGCAATAATAACATTTCCTTAAAGGAACAATTCACATAGGTAGGTACCTACTACACAGTCCATCCTGAGACACACTCGTGTTGTTGTTTACTAACATCACATCACTAATCTCCACCGTGTCGGACCCATCACGACCCGCCTCACTTGACGGGACGTGTTTACCTCGACACGTGTATTTTGTGCTATAGAAAATACTAAAAAAGACTTAGAACCGACTTGTGGATATATGCATATGATTACGAGCAGCACGCGGTGCAGCAGCAGTTGTCTTTGCCGTTAACACAAGACTAAGACCTTGAATTTAAAGATGGAAAGAGTTTCAAGCTTGTTTTGTTAAAACCATTTTTTTACTGAAATAAAAGCAATAGCACCGCGCATGTTGTAGGACAAGTTCCCAAAACTCGCGCCATGCGATGGTCGGCTGCGTTTTTAATTAAATTAATCTTCTCGAGAACTTTTTGCTACTTCGTTAATTCCACTAAGTATAGTAAAGAACCGTAGAACACGTTACATTATTAATTTTATTAATATTTACCAGAAATACGTATTGCAACAGGAAATTAGAAAGTTAAAATATTAGACAATAGTTTGTTTGTTGTGTTCAGTAATTTCCATGGTTTACATAATAAAGAGTATTCTATTATATTCTATCAGTTGTTAAGTCCAAATAATCCCATATTTGTGGACTCCGTGGATTAAATTGTTAAGACACAATTCATTGCCAGACATACGTACGTAGACTACTTAAATATTTCGCCACTACTTATTAAGCTACTAACTACAAAATAGGCCGTTAAAGTATGTTTTCGATTTTACTTTCGATCGAACTCATCATTCCAAATAAAATGTAACATTCTTATTCCTCATTAAATTTCATGTTACAAGCTCATTTTCATTACATAAAAACCAACGGCTTCAGCGTTCCGTAATGTCAATGGCAACACCGCTGTCTGAGCTAACACCCTGTCTTCCATCTTTTCCACACATCCTGGAGCCTAAATAGCTGCGTCTCTGTCTGACGTAATTGCTTTTTATGAGTAGTGCATCGGACGTACTCGTTCTATGCGAATGACAGCTGATATCCTGAAGCCCTCTTCACAGCACACCTTGCAGTCGTCAGTCAATAGGAAATTTCCGAAGTTTAACGGTCGAAGAATTTGATAGCAACAAAGTTGAAAGTAGATTCAAGCGAACCAAGTAACGAGGAACTATACATAGGTACTGGTTGGCTTATGCTTAGGTATAGAGTCTCACTGATGCCCTCATCCCAGCCCTCGATGTCGCTAGACACAATGCCTCTAAATTAAAACATAGAAACACAATAATTAATAAATCCACTACCACTACCATATAAAACACGCTCCCGTATAGCACGTCCACATTGAGACGAGCACTCCATTCCGATTCGTGCAATTATGCAGGCGTTGGTAATTAAAACTTGCATAGCATTGCCGCGACGCGGTCAGTTCGAATAATTGCATTTGCAATTTAAAACTATTAGTGACTAGAACAAAGTTATACGAGATGTGTATATTTGGGTTAGGGTGTTGGACATCCGTGAGGACTCGCCACCCGGAAAAAATAAGATAAAAGGATACCAGTCTACCGTATGCAACGGCATACCACTACTTTACAAGGAGCGAAATAACTAGTAATGTAGGAAAAATCGAAAGGAAGGAAATGCGTGAGTCTCGTAACTTCCTGTTTAAAAGGAAAACGTGATTTTTAAAAATGAAGGAAGTTGTTTATCACACAACACAACTTACTAAGAGGTAAATCGTATTATATTTCAAATTCTGAACCACATAGTTCAAGTAGTAATTCATTTAAACCTAAAGTTACACCAACTGCGACAGATGACCAACACATCTAATTGTGGAGTAATGTAGGTGCGGCCAATAAGGCCTGTCGGGTAATAAGGCTTAAATTACAAAAATACAACTTAAAATTACCGTTATCACTCGTGGTCACAGTCGTAGGTAGCTAACAATCTTAGATGTCGTCCCAAACGTGGCACGACTCGCTAGCTTGCTTGCTGTCACCAGTGCTGCTACATTCATCGTGGTCAACGGATGCTCAGTTTAAATTATAATACCGCAGGAAATCTAAACGTAAGTATTTTTTGTAATACTATATCTTTCCACATAATTTTATTGTTTAATTGTCAATCAGTTCATGCTTCAGTAGACTGTGGTGTTAGAATAGTATAATGTAAACTGATTTTTTTTATTTATTTATTTTATTATTTATGTACACACAATAAAATACATAAAGATACGGCAAAATTAAGATCTGAGTACAAAGGTGCTGCTTATTTCTTAAGAAATTTCTTCCAGCAGACCTGCGAAAGGATAAGTAAAACAGAAATGTAGACAAAACTGTGTAAGAACAAGGATGAAATAAAATATGAATATGATAACTATTAAAGTAATAATATTAAATATACCTAAACGTAAACCTAAAATAGTTATATAAGCTAAACCAATGAAAGCAAAAATAAGTATACTACTTAAATAAACAGATAATACTAAAATCTATATATATAAAAGAAAGTCGTGTTAGTTACATCATTTATAACTGAAGAACGGCTATACCAATTTGGCTAAAAATTGGTAAGGAGGTAGCTAAGAAGTGGGAGAAGGACATAGGATACTTTCTATGCCGCTCCCCCTCGTTCCTGTGGGAATAAATGAGCTTCTTTGTTTCGACTTCTCCCACGCTTTTATGCTACCCTGGTACCTTGAACGTCAAAAAAATATGCACAATAAACCTTCTTTCATGTATTATGATTATTTGATAATGATGAATGAATGACGTTTATTGTTTCGACTTCTCCTACAGTTTTGTGATACCCTGGTACCTTCCACGTCAAAAAAATATGCACAATAAACCTTCTTTCATGTAATTATGATTATTTGATAATGATGAATGAATGACGTTTATTGTTTCGACTTCTCCTACAGTTTTGTGATACCCTGGTACTTTGCACTTCCACAAACTATGCACAATAAAACCTCTTTCATGTATTATGGTGATTTGATAATGATGAATGAGCTTCTTTATTGTTTCGATTTCTCCTACACTTTTATGCTACCCTGGTACCTTGCACGTCAAAAAATATGCACAATAAACCTTCTTTCATGTATTACGATTATTTGATAATGATGAATGAATGAGGTTTATTGTTTCGACTTCTCCTACACTTTTGTGCTACCCTGGTACCTTGCACCTCCACAAAGTAGGAAACACGTGTCCAGTTTTTTTAAGTTAATAATATTATGTACAAAATTTCAAAAAGATATAATCAAAAACCACAAAGTTATAATAAGCTTGCTACGTGTATTCTACTTCGTTGTCCCAACATAAATCGACCTATCCGTAGAACAGAGTCCGATGTGATCATAGATCAAAAACGAGTTAAATAGCTAGACGAGATAAGGAATACGAACTCCACAGATCTACGTTTTTAGAATTTTCGAATCTTATTTAATTTAGGAAATATAGAATCGAATAACGATCAATCTGACTTTACCTCCGCATAAAAACGCACGGAGTGATCAACCGACGCCGCGCGGTGAGCGAGGGCTGCGCGGGCGTCCCGTCCGTTCTTCAGACCGGCCACTGTTTGTTGGAGAGAGGACGTTTTTATGTCATGCGCTTAGCTTTTTTGCGGTTTGATGAAAAAATATATACTTTTAAGTTTTTTTGCATGAATAATCATATTTAGCGATGTTGCTTTCACGGGAAATGTCGGATATTCTTAAAGAAGAAGTAGAAATGCCTGAGCTTATTTTAACATATACAAATATTCCTGCTGATATTGTTTATAATATGAAGGAAATTGTAAATACGGGTAATTTAACGATTTTAGTTGTATTACTTCATGATATACACTAATAAGTTCTTAAATTAATAAATAATAGGTCTAAATTGCTTTTTTGCCTCAGTAAACAGTTTTGGGCGATCTATTTTAATGTAGGACGTTTTTTGACGGAGAGGTATAAAAATGAAAGTTTAACGCGAAAATACTATTTGCCTCGTGTTTAGTCATAAGGTAATCATATATCCTGAAATAATAAACCGCAAAAACGAGATGTCTTATGAAATATTAGAACGATATTATAGGAACATTATTGAACTTCTAAGCGTTTCATGGGAAAATAGGACGTTTTTCTCAGATGGATTGTTTGTTGGATATTGAGATCAGACGTTTTTGCTGGGATAATGAAATCAGTTAGGACATTGTTCATTTAAAAATACCGGAAAATACATTGTTTTTTACATAATATTGTTATGAATACCTGTAATAATATACAGTTTTTTATTATATGAAACAACAAACGTCACCTTTGCCTCCTGATGCAGCAGAAATCAGTCAGCAGCTAGCTGATATATGGGGAGACTGTATGAAGATGGTGGGACCAAAGATATTTCCTGTAACAGCTCAATACCAAATGTCATGTCTGATCCGTCTGCCGAGGGCATTTACAGCGAACAACCTAGTACACTGTCTTTGGAAGTGCCATCTAGTTTTGAAAATTTACTGAATTTAATTTAAAAAAATCAATTCAGTTTAATAAAGCTTGAAGAGCTGTTGGCAGTTTCTAACCATAGATTTTCCCAGGTTAATAAGGAACTGTCTGTGCCAACTCATATGAGTTGGCACAGACAGTGACATAGTTGACATATGTCAACTCCTACTAACAAACATTTAATCCGCGACAGCACATTCTGCCCTAATCATGTAGCCCTAATCATATTGCACACAAATGCTCTGATAAAATATCTCACCAACAGCGTTGTATTGCTTCAGAAAATTGTGGCAACTGGGAGATCGAGCTATGCAGTGAATTTTCATCAACAAATATTCCGATAAAATTAATGTCACGTTTTCCCATTCAAACTAAAACCCAACAGACCAAGAGAAATAAACTTTTCAACAAAACTAGACTAACAATAAGGATGCAAGGGATTTAAAAAGCCAAGATTAAAAATACGCAAAGGAATCAAGTGGTAACATAGTTACTGTTGGGTTGATTTTGAAAAAGTATTACAGTGTCCTCATGTCAATATAAATATGTATATGTTATTATAAGGGAAAGCTATTTTCTTTTAACTTCACTCTTTTTGACTTGGAAAATAGAAAGGCTTTTTGCTTATATGTGGGATGTATTAGTGGCAAAACGTGGCGCATATGCGGTAAGCAGTTGCCTCTTAGATTTTATCCAGGCTAATATTGACCAAGGGGGTCAAAGAGTTTTACTTTTCGTCAGACAATTGTGCTAACCAAAATCGTAACCACTTTGTATTATCATAGTACAGACAACAGCACATCAAGCTACTACAATCTATAGTCAGTCAAAAAAAGTTCAACATATGCATAACACACCGGTTTTTACAGAAGGCGCACACCCAAAATGAGGGGACAGTATCTATTCGGTTATCGAGAGAGCTTCTCAAACCAAAACTAACTATACCCCTCATGAGTGACGTTTATTAGTAAGATGGGCAAAGAATGAAGGAGAACCCTATATTGTCCGTAATGGGTTATATTACATTTAAAGTAAAATGACGTGTTTTACTTTAAATGCCTGATTAATAATATGATTTGGATGAAAGATATTAAAGGCAAGAAGATTTACTGGAGTATTATAGTATAGTAGGTATTCGCGAAGTTCATGGAGACAGTAGAGATCCCAAAAAATCGTGTTTTAAATATGACCTGGCTCAACGTGTTTATAATATTTTAGTGAATCGTGGTAACACGAGTAACTCAGTACCCTACAAATTGAACTGAAACCTGTATATTCTGAGCCTATTTTGGTCCCTGCTGCTAAACATAAAGCCTTAGTGGACATGTGCCGCTCAGATATAATTCCCTTAGAATATCACCCATACTTAAACTCTTTGCTACATCACATCGCTGTTGCTGCTTCTAATGAATTGGATGATGACCTATTGGAATAAGAAATATTTTAAACGTTACAACTAAGTAATTTAACGTTATACTATGTACAATTTCATTACTATTATGTATTTACCCACGTCTAGGTCACTATGTAAGACTGATTTATAATATTAATGCAGGCAGTTTGATATAAGATAGAGTTCTGATTATCTGCTGATATGATAGATATTTACGTACTTACGTTTAAAAGTTAAGACTGCTAGTTTAAGTTAATGCGGTAGTCGTGGTCATTTAGTTACCATAGCGTGATATGATGTGCCATTTCATTACTATTTTAAATTTCAACTACAACCAACAAAGTAGTTTTTGGTATACTTTCCGCCCGCGTTGCTTTTAACTAATAAAATTATAAAGACTGACCGAATGTAAATTTGCAAAAAAATATTGTGTTTTTATAACTATTGCGATGCTTATTCATTCATACATCGTTTCGTTCTAAAAAAAAATAAATATTTAAGTTTTAGATTGTACTAATTTAAGTCCGTACCTAATTGCCATGTGATTTCTGTCCAATATGAAGGCACAAATTGCCTTTTTTTGACTATTTTGGGATTTTATAAATCAATAAATGATTTAAAAAGTAATATCCTCTTTTATTTATTTATATGGGATGGTAGTCATAATATGGCTAACATAATGTTTACATGTTTTAATGTGGTTATTCACAAAGGACTCTTAATGGATAGGTTGTAATTGACAACAAAAATGACCTATGGCAATATAGAACGTCACTAAATTCAAAAGTCTCCGTAAAACAACGTATAATGTTCACTACCGACCCCCGCTCTTTCGCAATAAAATGTTCTATGTTGATATGGGACTCACTATCTCGTGAAATAAAAGGATAACAAATATACACTATATAGCATTAAACTAGGCTGGGGCGTTACTGTAACATACCAAAAAATCTAAATGTCAAGTCTCACCGTTTAAAAGTTACACTAGTCAACAACTTCTCTGGCCTCTACTGAAAACTATCAATCCTGCAGATCGGACTTTGTTCTACGGATGAGTCGAAATATGGTCAAAGATCCGCGGGCGAGCAAGCGCGGTGCATTGACCTCTAGCGTCAGCTGTTGCGCGCGCACAATACTATGATGATGTATCGTAAGCTGCGTGACGCACTCGGTAACTACACTGTAACAATTTCTAAATGTATTTGGGACAAAATATAACATGGTGTAAAAATTATTGGAATCGATTCAGTTGCTTATTCACTATCTATATATAACTGAAGAACGGCTGAACCGATTTAGCTGAATATTGGTGGGAGGTAGTCAAGAACCCGTCCCCGTCGTTCCCGTGTGACGTGACATAAGACATGGTCCAACTCATTCAAAATGTAAGTCAGCAATTCATATACCAAAAATGGTATAACAAAAAGCAAATGACAGCTGAGCATATTTAAAAAAAAGTCTAACCGGTTGAAGCAATCGTTTAAAGCAAAGAATAAAAATACTCTCTGCTGGTTTAAAGTTTTTAATAAAAAACCACAAAGCCAACTTCAACTTCAAAATTTCTAATATTGTATTGCTGTGCCATTTATCATCAATAAAAATATCATGCCGTGACCAAGACCATCAAATCTTTCTCGACAAAGCGGTAATGCAAGAGTAAATCGAAACATTCTGAATGAAAGCACTGAAGAAGAGCAAGAAATTGCACGTGCAGAGCGCCGCCTTACTATGACTCGACTTCGTGCTTCTCACTCACAAGAGCAAAGGGAGGCGGCAGTCCGTGAAACTGTTCCGTTGACAATGCGAAATCGGCGAACAAACCTCAGAGATCATCATCATCATCATCAATCTTTTTATCGTCCCACTGCTGGAGACAGGTCTCCTCTCATGCAGAGAAGGATTGAGTGTAATCACCACGCTTGCTCAATGCGGGGTGGCGATTTCAGACTTATAAAGTCCAGGTTTCCTCAAGATTTTTTCCTTCACGTTCAGTCATTGGTGTCCTAGATATTATACTTAGAGAGTACATATCACTTTAGAAAAGTTACATCGATACTTGCCTGACCTGGAATCGAACCCGCGCAATCATACAAGAGAGGCTGGTGTTTTAACCACTAGGCCACCACGACATCTCAGAGATCAATAGCTAGATAATTTACGAAGCACAAGTAGAAATTCATTTCTTTCTACCTAAATGACAAATAAAAAAATCATGGAATACCTACATTTTTTTTTTTTATTTACAGTGTTCCTAATTTAAAAAGTAAAAAATGTGATCATGTGATATTTATTGCCTTTAAGGCGGAACAAAGTTCGCCGGGTCAGCTAGTATATAAATATATATAATTAATAAATAAATTCTCACAATATAGAGGAAAGGTAATGCTCTTTTAATGGACGTTTAAAATTAGAAATAGTGTTTAAATCACGAATGTTAGGCGGGAGAGAGTTCCACAATCTTACAGCATGTACACAGAAGGAACTTAACTTTAACTTTTCTTTGCAAAATTGGCTAACGGTTATTAAGGCCTACAAAATTCATGTATAGACCATATTATACTACTTATCATCATGAAGTGACTGTTTTTTTAGCTTTTTTTTATTTTTCTGTTTATTGTTTTTAGGGCATATAATAACAATACCCCCGAAACGAGCAATGTGGTCTGAAGAAAACCTGGAAGCGGTAAGAGCAGTACACTGTGGACAGCTGAGCATGGTAGTTCCAGTTCCAACGGTGATGAGGATAATATAGCGCTTGCCCAATTTAAAAGAACAGCGTTTAAGCAGTTCATGCCTACCACAGTTAAGAACACTGAAAAGACACCGAAAGTAAGAAGAGAGGCCATCAATTCAGAGGAACTCCAGTGTCAAAAGACCTGTTCTACAAAAACGAAATACAAAAAAAAAACACAAAAAAAAATAAAAAGAATAGAGATAATATTAGCACGAAAAAAACATGAAAGTTGGTACCGTCACGGATATAAGCAGGACGAAAAGGCTGCTATGAAGCGATGTTTTAAATGCAAAAAGTGTTATCATGGGGAGTGCGTTGGATATCAAATATAAGACGAATATTTTGTTTAGTTTTGTATGTTAAACTCTTAGGCCATATTACCCTATCATAGTTTAACTAGGCTTAAATACAGTGTTTTTATAAATACTTTATTTTGACTATTTTTTTTGGAAAATCCTCCAATTTTTTATTTATAACGGATGTAAATTGCTATAAATGTTTCATAAACATTAAAATTTGTTGATTCATGTTAATAGTTTTTGTTTTGTTTTCAATTCGCGCTTAGCTAGGCCTTATTAGCCGCATCTACCTTACGTCGACAAACGAACAACACTTGTTCACAGAATAATACTTTCGAGGATGTCTAAATTATTGCAAGTCAGCTTCAAGAAAAACATTTTTAGCTTCCAGTCATTACCAATTTACCAACCTAATGATAGAATTTTCATGTTTAAACAAAAACGCTTATAAACAAGCTCCTTGTCGTGGAGTTTCCCTCATACTCGTATAACAAAAGGTTGAATGGTCAAGTTATGAACGCAAAATTATCAATAAGCTTGTTGTAAACAGGAGTGAAAACGCGCCGTACGCGCGTGCCTACGAACCGGTCGGCGCGCGGTGGTTCAACAAAAAGTGGCGACAGCGGTACAGTCCGCACAAAAAGTTAATAGCGCGTTTAATTGTCGTTTTTCCGCACTCTCAACCTTACCTAGTTTTTGTTGACGCTACTTTTGTTGAGTTTCTAAACGAGAGTGGGACGTATGTAGTATTTACCGAAAAACTCGGGACTGTCCCAAGCTTTCGGTAAATACTGAAATTTTATTATAAGATTTGTTTACATTTTCTCTTTTAGTAAAGTAACATTTTTGTCACAGTTTGTTACCACGGCAACTTTTAGGAATAAGGAAAATGTGTGTTCTAATTAACTTTCAATATTGACATCAACTATAATACGATTTTTAATTCGAGTCAGAAAAATTACATTTCCCGTGTTGCAGGTTTTTTGTCCCAAATAAATAGTGATGTGGTAAATGGAGATATTACAATAAAAAGTTAGTAGAGAAGGCATTTTTTTAATTCAAATTCAAATTGCGTGTATATACTTAAATAAAAATACAGGGTGGACCAAAAGTTCGTTTATATTTGAAATTATGATAAATTAATTAAAAAAATATGAATGCGATACATTGATATATTTCCTCCCTGTTCTCACACACTGTTGTCTACATTTATGTTTTACTTCACCTGTCGCAGGTCTTCTGGAAGAAATTTCTTAAAAAATAAGCATCACCTTTGTACTCAGATCTTAATTTGTCATATCCTTATGTATTTTATTGTGTGTAGGTACATAAATATTAAAATGAATAAATGAACATATTTTTTTAATTCATTTGAATAGGCACATTTTTCATATTCCGTTGAACCAAAATCAAAAGTCATTTATTCAAATTAGGCTGAGAATCGGCATTTTTCAAACGTCAAAATTCCAATAGAGAGTCTCCCGGCACGCGGCACCCCCACCCTTCACCCCACGTAAACCCCACCACGGGCAAACAGGCCTCTGTCCACAAACCAACCGAAAACAAGCCACATGACCAGCTGATAAATAATTCAGCAAGGTAATTAATCGACCTGTTTCATCAAATACGTCAATAATTTAATATTTAACTGATGTTGTGTCAACACTCTCCGCGTTCACTCTGTTGCTGAAACGATAAATTACAGAAATTAATAGATTCATTGGTTTTTTATAGCGCGGATGAAAAATGCTTTAAATATATAAAAATGTGGCTGTGTTGATGTAACACGGTACCTGCAATCACTAATTTTAACTTTAACAATTCCCAAAGCTTGGTGAGAATCCAGCTATCTCTTTGCAAGCATTCATCTCTCTCTCAAAATGAAGTAAGATTAAAATATAACAAACCCCCCATTGTGTCACCCTTTGTGCAATCTACATATTTATGTTCTCTCATTTATATGGTATACGTAATAAAGAGTTTTACAACATGAGTGGCGAAGTGGTTAAGCGATCGATTGAAGCGTTTCGTGTCTCGAGTTCGATTCCCGAAACATATATTTGTATTGCCTACATGTAGTTGTTCCGGGTCTGACTATTTGTGTATGTAAGTTTAAATGTTTGTAAACGCATCCGCCATAAAGGAGAATTTTATTCCTAGTATGGGGCAACGTTTTTGTTAACAAATAGTATTCTATTCTATAACAGGTGTTGAGCCTCCTGGTAACTTCACTATACTCGTACGAAAGCCAAAGCCTATAACTATAACTACCAAAAATAGGCTAATCATCGACCATTTAAGAAAAAAATATCATGCTGATTTAAATACAACATTTAATTAAATAAATTCAAATTCAAATTTATTTATTTGTACACTTAGGTGTTATAAGATGGTATTTAAAAAAGAAAATAAGTTGCACTATGTGTCGCCTTGAAAGGCGTACAAATATTTACCCATTTGGTAGTGGGTGTACACTGTACATTGATGACTGTATACCTAATTATAAAAATAAGTAACAAAAAAATATACATATATGTAATAAAGAAAATGTTTAAACAAGTATTATAAAATCTTAAAATTGTATACAGTATGTTAAGAAAACCATGTCCGACCCGTGAAGGTGTTGTTAGGTATCGATAACTGATTCTACTAATGGATACAAAACCTGGCTAAACTTAAAAAAAAAATCCCCTAAAAAATAAATATTGTTTCGCAAAAAGAGGTAACTAAATAAATGTGCGTTGAGCACCCTTCCGCGGGCGACGGGCGGCAGGGCACGCGGCACGTGGTCGCATCGCTATTCGCTCATAATAATACCGGTGTTGTCACTTTTTAAAACTTACCAAATTTCGGGGAAGTTGGAATTAATTCACGGGAAAAAAGATTATTTCAAAATTCATTTGTATCGGTACTATGATGATTACGTAAAATTTTATATTATATTTGGTCATGTGTTTACCTAACCTTAATTATCCTTATGGGTCGGACAGGGTTTTCTTAACATACTGTATAAATCGACACGATACGTGTTAAACATTGCTAATATAAATTATATTACGAAAACGAAACCAGCATAAGTACACTAAATAGCAGCAGAAAGGTTGAAAACACAATTATTATAATCAGTTCAGAGTAGAACAGTCGTTAGCGATAACCAATACTCTTAATTTTACATCTAATCGTACCATTGCCGTCTCAATCACATCACGAAGTTCATTTCAATAGCTAGTTGAACAACCCGGCGCGGTTTGCCCTCACATCTTAATTAAATGGACTGTTGCTCTGAACCCGTCAACTTTAAATTGCCCGTTCAGCTGTTTAACTCTGCTTTTACAGGTTGAAAAGGAAGAAACTCTTCCGCTGAGGTTTCATATTAAAGGCTACTCAGTGAATTCCTAATAGTTTGTTTAAGCGTTATTTCAGTTAAAATTGCAAAGGCTGATAAGAAATTTGTTAGCTAACTTCTATTAAATTTTAAAAAGAAAACATAATTACTGTCTGTTATTTTTCTTCTAATGTTGGAGTCGGTTTCCAGTGTAACCGAAATTTAAAAAAATAACTCATATATTTTTTATCATTAAAAAATATTTTACTACTGTGTTATTATAATGTTGTACAATTCGTAAAACCCAGGTACCACAAACATTTTCTCCCTACTCTCCAAGAAAACTCAATCTAATTAACTGCCCCATACAACATAAACCCACATGAAACAGTACTCCATTCCCTAAGTAATAACACTAAAATGATCAGCAGTGTCCTGGAAACAAGCAAACGATAATTGCTTGCAGTTATCAAGGAGGATGCATCTGAGAGCTGGGCGACGATGATATTGGCTGATCGTCATCCATTGCGGTTTAGACGGTCAGGCATGGAAGGACACAAGGGTTATAGCCAGTGCTATGCACGCGCCATTTGCTGGCGTCGTAGTAATATGTTTAGCTGACTGGGGTAAGTGTTATGTGTATACACTATGGGAGATGTTGGCTATGCTTCAACGGAACCCGGTGCGGCGTAGGTGAATAATGTGAGTAAGTTTGGAACCATCACCTACTACTTATTAGGTACTTAGTATGAAGATGGGCTTATAAGAAATTAGACAAAAAATTGACGGATTTTTAAAAAGAACTTGGACTAGCATAAGTTCTATCAATACGTATCTCTAACAATACGAACACGCATGAATTCAATAAAGAAAGATTGATTTGATGGAATTAAAGAAAGCGGAGGTAAGAAATTGATCTTTAAGCTGTATTTAATGCTGAACCGATGTTCTGCGCTAACGTCGTCGGTCGCGTACCGAGTTATACACACCGTCGCTCGCTGGCCGGTGCGTCGGCTGCACACACGTCCATTTTATCGTCAGTGCCTTGGTATGCGCGACACTCAAATCAACCTTAAGAGTCTTAGAGACGGATTTTTTTTTAATTATTTAGGTTTCATTGTCCATACCCTATAAAAAACCTTACAATGTTGCACAATAACAATTGTACAAGTATTACACTAACTTCAGCTTAATACAAGATAATGGTCACAGACATCTTGGCAATTCGTATAACAAATACGTACATATCTTCGCACAATAATTAGTTTTATTTGCTGAAGTGAGCCTCCACAACATTGCGCCATGACTAATGTGTCTGCGTGTGACAAATTAACGACACGCCGCAATGATACCGGATTGTTTGGTACTTGATACGTGTATGGTGATAAATAAGGATGTCTATATTGGCGTTCAATGTGTTTTGAGGAACTTGACCAGGGAGCTTCTATTTCAATAGAATGCTTCCCCCATTTTGTGAACCCGATTAACAGGAAAGCGTATATTTTCATTCCCGCTTTTCCTTTAATTATGTATTAAACTACGGTCGGTTAAAATTGGGTACAATCATGGCTTGTAATTATAAACTTTAGAATCTAGCACTCCGCTTCATGTCATTTATATACTAAATACCAGGAACACCCAATAAAACTAATTCAACAAAACACTTTTGCAGGTATTTAAACAAAATCCAATCTTTCGTTTTGACAGATTGGAGCTAAAATTCTGAATTTCATCACGTCACGTTGAAAATGATCGCGCTCATAATTCTCGGCTGATAACACGTGATTACGTGAAGACGCCAAATGAAAAACCTGCCAACCCAAGTGATTTATAAGCACGTTAATTTCCATATGAAATGCTAGGCGTAAACCGCGGGTCGCTTGTCAGTGATAAATATCTAACGTGAGAAGGTTATCAACGATCTTGGTCCTTGAAGGAAGATCTTCCAGCTCTTGGGATCCTTAGGTCCTAGTCCTACACCTACCTTGATTATGTTTGTTCCTATATATGCATATTCAATTCAAAAATAGCATGTTCAATGGATGCTTAATACATATTTTTCCAGCGATGAGTGACTTAATGACTTGTATTTATATAAATTGGTACAGACACAGTTTTTGCTGATCTCGCATAGGTGTTTCATTCATTGGCATTATACTGAAAATATATAGCTTAATATGTCATCGTGCATACCCATATATGCTTAATGCTTTGGCGCCCCCGTATAGTAAAGCTTTGTGCAAATAAAGAAGTCATTGTTTAGATATCTTTACTACAACAACATCTTTCAGGTAATAAACTATACTAATTAATTTAAAATTAATTTGACAATAAAATATATTCCATTCCAACTAAGAACTGAGATGTTTGCGGAAGTTGTAATCTATAGAGCTACTATGAAAAATGAATACTTGCCTAGAAATCATTTACCTTTGAAATGATCTTGGCAGGAATAAGGAAGCATTTACTTTGAATTTGTGCTCCTCTGGAGAGGCAACTTTAGAACTTGTTCGATACTCAAATTAGGTAAACTGGGTTTCGTTATAATACCGGCTAAACAAAAAATTAACCTCAGCTACTACGCAGAACTATCTCAAACAATATTATACCAAGAATAACTTGGACGTCATTCGTATCTAGAAATCCGGAGAGTAGGAGATATTACTAGTCGAAGATTTCCTCAACGGAGTCGTGTGAAGTGTCCGTCCCCCAGCGGATGTCCAATCAATCCAATTGCTGCCCGTCATCGGACCAGCTTCCCGCCGTCACAAACGGGCCAATGACCATATTCTAGAACTTCAAAAGGATTTGTAAACAATAGGTAAAATTCTATTTTTATTTATGGCAAGTGAAGCTGTTGTTGATTATTCTGCTAATGTTTAAAGTGGATTGGAGAAGCAAGAGTGTAATAAACAAACAAAAAATTACGATGTTACATTGGACCTTTTTATATCTTGTGAGGTTATTGGAGAAATAAAACAAACAAAAAGATAAAAATACTACTATATCCAAAAGTAATATATTTGAGGAAGCAAATTATAATTTTATATTATTGTGCCGAATAAATATCATCAGTGCCACAAGTAATTCTGGAGAGGGGTATGTTAGAAGGGATGGAAAGTTAATTGGAAGTGAGATCTTAAATTTGGGGAGACTGCTATAAATAAGTCTAGAGGTGGGATGTTGTTTGGACATTCGAAAAATATGTGATCCAAGGTGTCCTCCTCATTTGCATTTCGCACGCGTTCGCAGAGAGAAGAGTCATGGATATGGATCTTATGTAAAAAGACGAGAGAGCAACAAAAACCTAGGCGGATTCTATACAGAACAGAGATGATGGTTTTGGATACATTTTTGATGGTCGGTTGTGGAGCATAAAAGATAGGTAAAACTCATTTGGTCCAGTTTGGTGACTGTTACGTAAGGGTACTAAGCTATTACGCAATTTTGTCAAACTATGGCAAAATAAATACGACGACGTGTCGACATAATAATTCAATAGAAAATATTTAATTTATATTTTCCTTTTTCTCCGCCAATATTATCATAAATCTCAGTTATTCTGAACTCGAGAAACCTGAGCGCGCAGACTCAGATTTCAACATCCATTTTCCGATAGAAGTAATTCATATCGTAAAGGTCGGTTCGACAGTCGCTTCAGTCTTCTTGAACTGAGGGCCAACAAATAAATTCAATGTTTTCATAAATCAAATATCTCTTAGGTAAACGAACTAAAGATTCGTGAAGGGGAATAAATTTAGGACAAAAATAAATTGTTGTAAGGAGAGTTCAGGTTGGCTTATCTTGGGAAATCAGTTTTAAAATTATCTGGAATAAACTTCAAATCATTTACATAATTTAAACACCTTGTAAGTTCACTATAACAAATAGGTTAAGTACCATAATATACCTAGCCACTATTTAGGATTTTGAATGAAACATTCTTGAGAAAGATTCCAAATGATATTTTATATAAAATACCAACTGAACCTGGACCCAGTGCGTGAATTAGCAAAAAGAATTCAACAGTATCTTCAATCCACCTCACTACTTCTTATACACTCACTTTACCAAAAATTGCTGAAAAGATGAAAATATTTAAAAAAATGTTAGGCAGGAATCCGACAAAGCATCCTGAGTGTTGAGAGGTACCTATTCAACAGACACCTTCATACAAATTACAACATTATTCGCATCTGCAGTACTTACACATACGCGTTATTGTGATGAACGTGTTTTATGATAAAAAGGAAAGTGGAGTTACGTGGAGTTTTTAAATGAATTGATATTGTGGAGGGAGGATACAGCTTCCCATTCGTTGTAATTAAATTAAGGTATGGTTGCTATGCCACCTGTAAATGTTATGGCATGCTATAATGGTCGTAAGCGATCAATAACTTAACCAAATTAACAATGTCTTATTTTGGGTGTATTATAAATACATAATACATACCTATTAATACATACCTGTTATTGGAGAAATGAAACAAACAAACAGATAAAAATACATAATATATTATAATTGTTGCAAATACACATACATATACTATATTCAAAAGTAATATATTTGAGGAAGGAAACAGTGCCAGTGCCACAAGTAATTCTGGAGAGGGGTATGTTAGAAGGGATGGAAAGTTAATTGGAAGTGAGATCTTAAATTTTGGGATCAAGAATTAAACCAAATTAACAATGTCTTATTTTGGGTGTATTATAAATACATATCTATTAATAGTTACCTACACATAAAAACATTCTTAATGAAGAAATGTTCTTCATAAATTGCAAGTCACAATTGTCAGTTTGCTCCCTTACTTTGAACTTAGGACCAAAATTCCTTCAAACACAATCTTCCACCGACCCGTCAGTCACTTCAACTCTGTTATGAGATACATCGTAAGGAAGACATCTTCAGCTCTAAAAGCGTCCCAGTGGTTGTCTATAGGCATTAAGGAAGCAGCATAAAAGACGAGAGAACGGAAATTAAATCAATCAGCAGCTTGACGGAGCGCCGCGCGCCGTGGAGGACGTCGACGTCGACGTCAGCTATCGTATCTTTTAGTCATTATGTCATTATTGTGTGAGATTGTTTTGTGTGATGCTCGAGATGGATATGGAAGCTGGAACTTAAGAGTAGTTGGAAAATGCAGGGAAGTGCAATATCAGTATGCTGGTAAAAACTTTGCACACACACTTTTTTAACGGATAATCAAATTTTACTCTAATCCTATAGCTTCATTGGTATATATAAACCTTGCCACGTCAAAAAAACACACAAAGCACATCTTGCCTCAAGAAAAAGTCTCTCTTAAGGCTCAGAAGACCAACCACGAACCAGTAGACCAGTAATGTATGTTTATACAGAACTTAACACCCCATTCATGAGCTTTAGCGATAGAGAACTTCATTTGTTTTTTACACCAACGTTCTTGATTAACATATGTCTATCACGAACGTTGCTGTAATATACATATAGTGAAATAGTAATAAAATGTTCAATGATAATTAATATGTGTTCCGTAAATATGTTTTTCATAACTAGGTAAATAATTGTTGAATTAATCAAGTTAATCAATACGTTTTTTTAAACTAAACTACATATTTATAAAAATTCAAAATTAATTTATAAATATGCCATTAATTAAAATATGTTTTGTTTTAATTGGTTAGATGTTACGAGTACTACTGAGAGTACTGGAACACGTTATTTCTATGACGTAAAAACAAGTCTGTCTAAAATAAACGCCAGCGGAAACAAATAAGTCACCGTCAGGTCAAGTCAGGTGTAATGGAACAGGATGAAACACATTTTTTTTTAAAGTATCTTCGAAAAGGCTCATCATTCTAATATTACATGGAAACTAAGAAATAATTCTAATCTAAGTATGTACAGGATAAAAATGAATATAGAAATAAATTTAATACCTACTCTGTTGACAAAACCAAGTAAATCGCAAGAGGATACATAAAAAATTAGTTATTATTTGATAAACACATGTTTGGGTCGGGTCAGTTCAAAGGCTGACCGCGACTGCCCTCCACATTAGGCAGATATAATTAGTGCGTGTACCTGGCCCAAGTCACGGGCGATGCGGCAACGTGATCAACGATATATTTTTACTGTGTGGTGCAAGTGAACAGTTGAGGCGATTTGGTTATGAATATGGGCACGTTATTGAATAAAAGAGTTTTTATGTTGTCTGTTAGAAGCCACGCCAGCGACAATTTTGTAACGGATATGAAATCCGCTAAGCCTAATAACAAAAGAGATTTTTAGTTAGTTAATTAGATTTCTTAATAATTAAACTAGCACATGTTTATAGAGGTCTGATGTGGGTATCTTTAGTAAAAACAACCATCAGGGTTGTTTTTAATTCAACTGGGTAGGTAACCTACGGTAAAACTCAATTTACAGACGCCAACAGTTCAAGCTACACAAAAATAACAAAGTTTCCCAAACAAACTAGAACGTTAAAGCTTCGGTGATAGGGCTGAAAATCCATCACGTCTTCCTCTTTCAGACATCTCTATTATTTAAATATCTTAATGGAGATCACCTTTTTACCCTGACAGTATGCCTAATCCAGCTATGAGTCTTTCTCTACTCTTATAGTCACGCACGTCATGATCTTTAATTTACCAGTACATTGTCACACCATGGCGTCGAGTATCCTCCGCTCATCACTTGTGACTCACGTCTCCCAGGACCACGTATTTGAGTTGCGAAGCGCGTTACAGTGCGGGACAAATCAAATATTTACCTAGGTACTGTATCCCTAGATCCGCTCACCGCTGCATATTCGCGGAATATTTACACTATTACACACGTTCGGCGGTGTTCAGCGCTTCAGCAGACTTTATTTGAACGGCGCGATTTTTACCGGAGAATTACTTTGTATACTTGTGTACTGAAGTAACGATGATGCTGTTTTGGTTATTTGATAAATTGTTCCCTATGATAAGAATCGGTAGGAGAGTGACAGAATAGCTTACCGTGGTTTTTACTTTCTTTTTTTAACATTTGTTGTTGATGTATGTTTATTTTAGATGTAAGTATTGTGTATCATTAAGTCTGTGCTGAATAAATGTCGGTCTCCGTGGCACAGCGGTCAACACGCCTGCCTGCGACGTAGAGGCCCCGGGTTCGATCCCCGGCCAGGTCATGATGGAAAACGATCTTTTCCTGATTGGCCTGGGTCTTGGATATTTATCTATACTTATATGTATCTATTATAAATATAGTATCGTTGAGTTAGTATCCCATAACACAAGTCTCGAACTTACTTTGGGGCTAGCTCAATCTGTGTTATTTGTCCGTATATATTTATTTATTATTTATTTTATTTATTATTTAATCTATTCCTTTCAATCTTTATCTTAATTTATTTGTGGTCTGCGCAACATGTCTTTTTCTTCAAAACATATACCATCAGGCGGGCGCTATTTTATAATGTCACCCCTTTCCTAACCATCATTATCATTCACAGATTCCATCCATCATTTTTTTGGTCTTCTCCTACTCTTATAGACATCGACATCCACACTAAAAACAGTCCGCATGAAATTTCCACATGCCAATGATACAATAGCTTACGTTTAAAAAATATTTTTCTTCATAATTACAAGTTTATAAACACGTACAAAATTACACTGGTTTTGTGTTCATCTGAAAACATTTACATTGTTGCCTGTGTAGATATCAGTTATAAATATTAATAAACTCGATGACTCCATCATTCCAATGATTGAGATCCGCGATTGTACATAAGTTATGTCGGTGTTGCGAGAATAACTATATAGTCTTATCTTTGTTGATTTTGTATTTCGAAGTAAACTGCTAACTTTTGTTTCAGATTACTTTTTGTAGCTACAACCTTATTAATGGTACAAATTCTCTTTTTTTTTATATAAATTATAAACCAGCGCTTGACCGCAATCTCGCCTGATGGTAAGCAGTGACGCGATCGTTGATGGTGAAGCGCGCTAGTTTATTAAGAGCCTATTCACTCTAGCCTTGAAGACACTCAAATCGTAATGTGAGGGAAACACCGACGCCGGCAAATTGTTCCAGTCCCTCGACGTACGCGGTATAAAGGAGGAAGCAAAACGCTTCGTCCGGATCGCAGTGGTGTCAACAACGTAAGGGTGGAAACTCGCCGTACGACGGGTCGTCCGATGATGGAACGGAGATGGGGGAATTAAATCATGCAATTCCCTTGCACACTCACCAGAATGCATCCTATAGAAGACCGAAAGGCTGGCTACTCTACGCCTGTGCTGGAGGCTTTGGAGACCGTTTCGAGTTAAGTCTGGGTCGCCAATCAGCCTCTTCGCACGCCTCTCCACCGAATCCAAAGTGGCAAGGTGACATTTCGCAGCACCAGCCTAAATGTGGCTGCAGTACTCCGCACACGAACGGACCTGTGCTTTGTATAAAATTAGAAGCTGCCCAGGTGTGAAGTACCGCCGGACCTTCGCGATGATGCCTAGTTTTCTGGCAGCCACCCTGGCCTTGGACTCAATGAACCGCCCAAAGTTAAGGCTCGAGGAAATCTCAATTCCCAAAAGCTGAAGGCGGTCGGTACACTCCAAGGATACATTCTGAAAAGTAGGAGCCAAGGTGAACGGGCTCCTTTTGGCGGTGAAAAGACACGCCTGTGTTTTGGCGGCATTGAATGCTACAAGATTGGCATTGCCCCATTCGGAGACTGCCTGCAGTGCAGCACTCACACGCTCTACCATGGCCTCTCTTTCGGACCGGATTGTGTCCTTACTAGCCCGAGCTTCCGGCAGGTATCTCTCCACAATTGTTCACTAATGTTACTAAAGTTAGGTTCAATGCATCTTTTTATTTCTATTTTATTACGAAAAGGACAGAAGATAAAAAGTAGTTTAGTACCTACTGACTACTGGTAAATTAGGATACTCCATAGACAGTTTAAACGTGGCTACTAAAACAACTAACTGCAAATGTCTGCAATGCTGGTATTGTTAGAATTGGATCAAATTAAAACGGAAAGCGAAGCATCAGTATTAAAAAAACATTTAAATCCATTCAACCAATCGAAAAAACCGAAGTAACAAACAAAAAAATACAGTCGAATTGAGAACCTCCTCCTTCTTTGAAGTCTGTTAAAAATAGGTCGATTTACGTCACTGACTAATTTGGCAGGACTGTTCTAATATTTACCATTTCCATCTTTTTTCTTTTTTATCTTATATTTAGTTCAGTTTATTTAGTTATTTGTATTTAGCTTATTAGTTTAGTTTATAAACAAAGGAATCGGCGCCAGTATATAATAAGCTAATGGATTTGCTGTAGAATATGTTTGTTGTATGTACATATATAGGCAAAACAAATAAATACAAGAAACGTGTTCAACAACTTTATGAACAATATATTTTTTATTTCGTACATAGTAAAAACAAAGACGGTTCACAACAATAGGGCCCGAGGTGAACACCCGCACCTACAATATTCCCAAAGGATAATGCGAAAAAAATCGTATCGTTCAATGCAAATTTATGTAGATTTGTCATTATCAAGGTACTTCTTGTTAATCCGCCTCGACAGGGCTCGGTTTAAATAATTCAAAAATTATTATTCATGCAGATTGTCGCAGTACTACTTTTAGGGCAGAATTCGTAATTTTTATACCCCAGACTTCATGGTAACAAGAACTTCGGCCAAAGTACCTGAAACAAAAAGTTTTCATTAATTTAATTGCTATTTGGGGTGACTGACATTAGAAATAAGTTAAGGTTTATTAAATTTAATATTAATGGCGGTCCTCATAGCAAAATTTGCGTTTCTACTTTTTGGAAGAATGTAATCAGATATATAATATATTGAATGATGAAAATCGATATTCTACTACCTACTGTATGTATGACAACCTATATGCGGAATACTATAAAATACAGGAGTGAGTGATTCGATCCTAGAAACAAATTAATGCAATACCAAGTGGATCCAGTTGTGAGTTATGAAAAATAATGTTGACTTGCGATACATAAGTATTTTTTTTAATAAAGCGATCCAGATGTCAGATTTCATCATGAATTACTTCGGGACAGCGCCAAACTTAACACACCGATATACTTAAACTATGTTACAATGTATAAATACCCCGATCGTTCTACTGTACTTGACAGGTGACCTTTGTTTAGTTCAAGAAGGAATAACATTTCGATGTGCGTTTTACTACGATCTCGAGTAACAGATGGTCCGTAATTCCTGAGACAAGTGGCAATATGGTAGGTTCTATTTTCTTAGTGAAGTACCGGCTAGTCGGCGACTAGACAATCGGCCATATTTGCAGTCGGTGACAAGAAGGTAGGTAGTCAGCGGTAAAACTAAACGTTTTCGGCCATATTTTACTCGTATAGAAATTGAAAAGATGTGATTCAAATGAAACTGAAATCTTTAAGGTTATTATTTACTAGCGGCCGCCAGCGACTTCGATCGCGTGGAGTTAGTTATGCTCTGCTCCTATTAGTAGCAGAGTGATGTTATAAAGCCTTCCTATATTACTTTTTCACTTTTTTAAACATCTGTAAATCCAAGAAATAATGAAATTTCGGGTAAAAAGAAAATATTTCAGGAAAGTTGAACATGTTGTCTAGAGTTCTCTGAAGATAGAAACGTGAATTTAAATAATTTGTTCGATAAAAAAAATCACAAAGATGACACTAAATAGCTATTTAAAACAGTTACCCTGAAAAAATTAAATGCTTAAACCATGTAAAAATTATACCAAAAGATAGGTAATATTATTTTTTAGCGTTCTGTGAAAATACATTTCTTATTTCCTTTTTAATTTTTGTTTAACATTTTTTTAATAGTTATAAACTAGCACTTGACCGCATTCCCGCCTGATGGTAAGCAGCGATGCGATCGTTGATGGTAAAGCGCGCTAGTTTATTAAGAGCCTATTCACTCAAAAAAACTGAGCGAATAGGAAGGAAGACGGCAGTTGAGCGAGGTGATGCAATGTTAAACCCAACAACACGACCAACGATGCTGCGCCAAAGGGAGATTGATGTGAAGACCCTCCACGACCAAACTCCCAACACAACAACATTAGGCGCATCGTACCCGGCACACATCGCAACACAACTGCTCAGACCCGTCCTCCGAACGGCTTCACCAGACATCATGCCGGAACACGACAAATCGCTTGGCGGCAAGGCTTTGTCTGGTGGGTGGTAACTTCTGCCGGCGGCCGATGTTACGGCCTACCACCGAGTAAAGTTTATTTTTTTCTAGAGAAATTGTGAATAAAACACTAGAGAGAAAATTGATAGGTACCTTTGCAATATCGACAATATTGGCACTCGAATTTCAAATCATTTACTGCAAATAAATAAGTAGCTAATTATTTACCGTAAATTATTTCGTTTATGACGTAACGTTCCAAACATTAGTTACTTCAATATTTTTTAGGCGCGCCACAATACAAACAAGTTTGTACGGACGACAGCAGGTCAACCTACCCGAAACTGAAATGTTTTCAATCAACCTTGGGCATAATCCCCCTTATTCATAAAAGCTGCTGAAAGTTAACTAGTGATTAGCGATTCTTTAAACATACATTTTAGACCGTTTAACATTATTTAACTTTAATAATCGCTTATGGATAAACCCCTTAAACACTGTGGTGTATATTCATAAAGGATGATTTAAGTTAAGTGACGTTAAAAGGTCAAAAATGTATGATGAAAGAATCGCTAATCACTAGTTAACTTTAAACAGCGTTTATGAATAAGGCGGTAAAGCTTTAGCAATGAAGTTGAAAATTTCATAAAGTAATTTGTGACGTGTTTGAGATTGTAGTAGCTTGCTGTACTGTCGTCAGTTTCAACAAAACAGATTGAACTTGATCAAACGATTATTTTGTTTGTTCAATAATTTTGACGTATCGGATTACAAAATATCCTGTGAATTCAAGGTAGAATTTTAACAACGTAAAATGTAACAAACTACATATATTTTGTATTGTAGAACTTCAATGAAAACAAAAAAGAAGTCATTGTCACACTAACTGCTATACCCGAATAATCAGTTGTTTGCGATTTACATACATTATTATTTAAGTTTTATGTATTGATGTGATATAATTACGGAATGATATTGTGTAATTACAATACCATTATCTGTAAGTATACATATAAAAAAGAAAATTAAATAGAGAAATAAATTATGAATGATGAAAACAGATTTACGAGAAATAAAACATGTCAAAGATGATTCATAATTATTACAATAGTTTAAAAAGGATAAAAATAAACACTGAGAAAATAAATAATTATTTTCAGGGAAAAATTACATGACTGTCAAATTGAACAAACTTATTACATACAATTGATTAGAATAATAATCATTTCACAATTAATTGGAGAAAAGTGTATTTTAAGGTGGATAAATTCTTTTCGTATTTTGAAACGAAATGGTAAATAATAATGTTAATTAGATTACAAAACAAAAAGCTATTTTATTTTCTTTTCCGACATACCTTACCTACTGCAGTTTCACTGCTTTGTGGCATGTTCAATGTTGTATCATACATCACTACTCTGTAGTCGAGTAACTAATAACATCTCTATGTATTAGTGTCTATGAATATAGTCTATAGTCTTGTCATTGTAACTTAGGATCTGACCTAGAAGATGTCGATTATAATGTAATAATTATACAAGTGAATAAACCAGTCTAATTATCTAAAGTCTTTAATATTTACCAACGCAACAAACATACATGGTGTCAGAAGTGAAAAAACCCAATACGAAGAAAGAAAATTCAAAAAATGCAAAAGTCGGATGGCGTCGGTGGCAGCCATGACACCGAAGCTGCAATGAACAGTGGCTTGAAGGCGCTTAATATATCGTCAGATGCAACAAACAACAATTGCGAGGCCTGGAAGCGCTGGTGGCAACAGTTCGAATTATACTTGTTGGCAACAGGTTTAGACAAGTCCGGTGAGAAACGCAAGATCGCCATTTTATTACATCACATTGGTGAAAAATGCTTAAATATTTTCAACACATTCAACATAAATATTGGAGAAAGCACATTACATGACGTCAAAGCCAAATTCGACGAATTTTTTCAACCCAGAAAAAATATTACCATGTGTCGTTACATGTTTTTTATCACACGTCAACAGAAATCGGAAAGCATCGAGGATTTCTTAACCGATCTCGAAAATAAGAGCCAAGATTGCGAATTTGGAACGCTCAGAGAATCTCTTATCAGAGATATTTTTATCGCAAACTTGAGTTTGGACTTAGCACATGTACGTCAGAGACTGCTGCAGGAACCTGATCTGACATATCAGAGGATGCGAGAGCTAGCTAGGACACTCATCGTCGCACAGCAGGATGCAGACCAAATTGTCAAGAGGTCCACTAGTGAAGAGTCTGAAAAAGTCATGCATCTGCGTCGGAGGAGCCGTGGTCGAGCGGAGCGTCAGCGACGGCGAGCTTCACCAGTCAGTCAGCAGGGATCCAGCGCAGGGAGGTCAAAGTCAAGTCCCAGTCCTGAGAAGCGCTCGAAGACGTGTAGCCGCTGTGGACAACACCACCGCTACAAATGTCCAGCGCAGGGAGCTAAATGCAGGTCATGTAACTCTTATGGTCATTTTGTAAAATTTTGTTACTCCAATAATAAAAAAGTCAGTCATTTAGAGTCGTTTAGTTCAACTGGTAGTCAAGATAATTTTGTTGGAATTTTAAATTGTCATAACTTCAGTCATAGTCATAAGTCTAGTCAATATAATTGTCATTTAGAGTCTTTTAGTTCAACTGGTAGTCAAGATAATTTTGTTGGAATTTTAAATTGTCATAATTTCAGTCATAGTCATAAGTCTAGTCAATATAATTGTCATTTAGAGTCACAAAGTCATCACAATCAAAATCATTACAGACATAGCAGGTTGTCATGCACACAGTCACAATCATATCCTAAGTTACAATCAACGGTCAGGTCGCACATAGGCCAGTCGCAGTCAATGTCTAAGAGATCTCATGAAGACTCATCTTGTCAAA
This sequence comes from Sesamia inferens, assembly GCA_037179545.1. NCBI lineage: Eukaryota > Metazoa > Arthropoda > Insecta > Lepidoptera > Noctuidae > Sesamia > Sesamia inferens. The sequence continues at coordinate 29,515,570 of CM073939.1, read as the reverse complement.
AAAAATATCCTGTGTCATATTTCTGTGATGAAAGTGGTGATAATGTCATATCTGAGAGGTCTAATAAAAAATGCCTCAGTGATGAAAAAAGTCTGGTGACTGATAAGTCTAAGAGATCTCATGAAGACTCATCTTGTCATATGTCATATCTCAATGATGAAAACACTAAACAGTCTGAGAGATTCACAGTCAAGTCAAAAAAGTCAAAAAGTCTTAGTCGAGATTCATATCTTAATGATGGGTACAGACACAAGTCTGAGGAATCTCACACAACAAACGCTTGTAGAATTATTACAGCAAAGTCAACACATAGTAAACAGGTCAATACAGTCGAGTCAAAACAAAACAAATACTATTCTAAACAGTCATGGAACATAAACATTTTAGTTGGTCATACACAAATTAATTGCATTATTGACTCAGGAGCTGATATCAATATTATGTCAAAGAGAACTTTTCAATTTTTGAAATGTCAAAGTCAAATGTCACTTGAGAAATGTCAAATAAACGTTAGTGGATTTGGTGGTATATCAATACCTATTATGGGCAAAGTCAATGTAAAATGTAGTTTATCTTTAAATAATAGCACTATTAGTGTAAATATAGTGTTTATAGTCGCAGATTTAGTTTGTCCGAATGTTTTAGGTCTACCAACTTGTGAAAAATTAGGTATAATTCAAAGAGTTTTCTCTGTGTCTCAACAAAATTTTAGTGAACAAATTCTTACACAATACAATGATGTATTTCAGGGTCTTGGATGTCTACCTCAAGTCTGTCGCCTGAAACTCAAACCTGAAGCAGTGCCATGCGTGGATGCTCCGAGAAGAGTACCCTTCGCTTTACTGAACAAACTGCGCGATGAATTGGATCGCATGGAGAAAATGCAGGTCATTGAAAAGGTTATTAAACCTACAGAATGGGTGAACAGTATAGTGATAACAGTCAAAAGCACGGGTCAGTTACGAATTTGTTTAGATCCTAGAAATTTGAATAAGAATATTATAAGGGAAATTTATCCACTTAAGTCAATAGATGAGATCAGATCTCAACTAGCAGGAGCTGTTTGTTTTTCTCATTTAGATGCATTTTCAGGATTTTGGATGCTTAAACTAGATGAATATAGTTCTGATTTATGTACATTTCAAACACCTTTCGGTAGATATAAATATTTAAGGTTACCTTTTGGTATTAATGCATCGTCTGAAATTTTTCAAAGAGTCATGATGAATTTGTTCGGTGATTTAGAAGGAGTTCTAATATTCATCGATGATATTTTGGTATATGGACCAAACGAGTCAGTACATAATGAGAGAGTACATAAAGTCATGCAACGAGCACGTGAAGTCAATTTAAAGTTCAATAAGTCTAAATGTAAATTTTTAGTTTCAGAAGTCTGTTTTTTAGGGTATGTTTTTAGTAAAGATGGTGCTAGGGTTGATGAAGAGAAAGTAAAAGCAATTGTCAATATGCCCACACCAAAAAATGTCAAAGAATTGCAAAGAATATTAGGTATGATCAATTATTTAGGTCCCTTTATTAGCAATTTGTCTCAAAAAACTCAAATTTTAAGAAATCTTTTGAAGAAAGATTCAGTCTGGACTTGGGATGAAAATCATAGTCAATGTCTTAAGAGTTTAATCGATGAAATTACAAATTCACCAGTTTTAGCTCATTATAATCCCAATGTACCATTAGTCTTGTCAGTCGATTCGTCAAAGTCAGCATTAGGAGCAGTCATTATGCAGAATAATAAACCTATTGCTTATAGTTCAAAAACATTAACTCAAACTCAGTCAAGGTATGCTCAAATTGAGAAAGAATTGTTAGCCATTCAGTTTGGTTGTGAAAAATTTCACCAGTATGTGTACGGTCATAAAGTAACTGTTCATACTGATCATAAACCTTTAGTCTATCTTTTTAAAAAGCCATTACATGATGTACCAGCAAGATTGCAACGTATGATGTTAACTTTACAAAAATATGATTTGGAAGTTATACATGTTCCAGGTAAAGAAATGTTTATATCTGACACTCTGTCTAGAGCAGCATTGAAAGAACATTATATACCTGAGAATGAGTCAGAAATATCTTGTCATGTCAATTTAATGCATTCAAGTCTAGCAGTCACAAAGGAGTACTGTACAAAATTGTTACAGAACACTAAGAAAGATGATACTTTGCAATTGTTAAAAAAGTATTATTATGAAGGTTGGCCAAAAAATAAAAATAATGTCAGTCAGTCAATAAAACCATTTTGGAATATACAAGCTGAAATTCATGTAGTCAAAGATTTGTTGTTCAAAGGGTCAAAATTAATAGTACCACAGTCAATGTATAAGGAAATGTTAGGTAAAATTCATGAAGGTCACCAAGGTATAAATAAATGCTTAAAACTGGCTAGAGAGTCTTTGTACTGGCCAAGCATGTCAGCTGATATTAAAAACTTGGTAGAACAATGTTATTTATGTGCACAATTTAAACCCAATAATCCAAAGGAACCACTAAAAAATTTTGAAATAAATAAATATCCATGGCAACAAGTAGGTGTTGATTTAATGTATTTTGATAACCTTACTTATTTAATTGTCACAGATTATTATTCTAAATTTATAGAAATAGCTTTGTTAAATAAAAACAGTACAGCAAAGAATGTAATAACACATTTAAAGTCCATTTTTGCTCGTCATGGAATACCTTTATCTTTAGTGTCTGATGGTGGTCCTCCTTTTCAGTCATTAGAATTTAAAAATTTTATGCATGAATGGGACATAGAACACATTGTAACTAGCCCATATCATCCACAGTCAAATGGTCAAGCAGAGAGTTCAGTCAAAATTATCAAAAATATGTTAAAAAAATGTAAAAGAAACTCATCTGATCCATACATAGCTTTATTACAGTATAGAAACACACCTAAGAATAATTTACCATCTCCAGCTCAATTGTTAATGTCCAGGAATTTAAGAAATAACATTCCTATGTCTTATAAGAAATTAAAACCTAAAGTGGTTACATTCAAAAATTATGAAGAATGTGTCAAGCAAAATAATAAAAATAAGTCTAAATATTATAATAGAAATACAAAGTCATTGTCATTATTGTATCCCAATGATCATGTATACTTTAAAAGAAAGCCAGATAGCAATTGGGAACAAGCCATTGTCAAGCTAAGGTTGGCTAATAATAGGTCATATGTCGTTGAGGATGTCAATGGAGTTAGGTATAGGAGGAATAGGGTTCATTTAAGACACAAATATTCTCCTATGCTATCCAATTCGTCACAGGGGAGAGAGGAAGGTAACAGGCAGGAGTCTAGACCTCAAGAGCTCTCATCTCAATCCTCAGTCAGTCAACATGTAACTCGTTCTGGAAGAGTTGTAAAGCCAACCAGAAGGCTAATTGATGAAATAGATTAAGTAGAACATTGTATACTAGATTAAGACCTAACTATAGTCTTAAGTCATTGTCTAAATTGTAACTGGGTCAGGTTTCTATAATATTGTTTGTCAAGGGTTAATTTAAACTTAAACAGGGGGGATGTTGTATCATACATCACTACTCTGTAGTCGAGTAACTAATAACATCTCTATGTATTAGTGTCTATGAATATAGTCTATAGTCTTGTCATTGTAACTTAGGATCTGACCTAGAAGATGTCGATTATAATGTAATAATTATACAAGTGAATAAACCAGTCTAATTATCTAAAGTCTTTAATATTTACCAACGCAACAATCATACTACATACAACATCAACTCCAGCATGGGCTAGTTTGGCGCGGCCGGCGCGTGCGCTCGCTCGCTGCGTCTTTACGTTCGACACATTACTATTTAGCGGCGGGTGAGGCAGCGTGTTCATACCTACACAGGCACTATAACAGGGCCTTAACGGGTTGTCCAACGCAAAAAGAATTTTTCAAATCGGAGCAGTAGTTCCTGAGATTAGCGCGTTCAAAGAAACAAACACTTCAGCATTATATATTAAGTATATGTAACTGACGAAAACGCATATTATATTCTTATGATCATTTTGTTTTGTTAAGAAATCAGTTTTACAACTTACTTTCAGTGCAATCTAGAATAGGATAGAAATTTTGGATAGGACATTTCGTTTGGTCCAGTAATTATATGAACTTAGGTCCAGAAATAAAACAATACATATAACAAAAAAAAATCCATTATTATTGCCGACTGTCAACTAAACACAACCGGAATCAATAAACTGCTTGGCCGACTAGTCCGCCATATTGCAGTCGAAGTCATAGTGCCATCATCATCATCTATCCATTATATTCCGACCCTTGAGAAAAAAAACAATAAGAGAACGATTTTGGCTTTATAATCATCCTACGTGTCCTATGCGTGACCTATTCTATGGAAATCTTCGTAAAAGATTAACGACATGAGGACGTATTTCAAAACATTGCCAACACAAAACCTCACTTAGGTACTTCAATTCTGGGAACCCTCTGAATACGTTGAACACAGAACTTTGTAGACACATAAAAAGTTCATACGATCGGCTATCAAGGTTGTGCGCCGGTGTTGTGTCACGTGGTGCGTGTGAGCGAGAAGGCAATACGCTAGACAAGCTGCGCGCGCGCAAGGCACAGGCTGGCACCGCCATAATGACAAATCAGCAGGTTTACACACTCGCAAACACGATTTTACCATCCTCACAACCTTTTAACTAACATTATTCATACAACAACATTAAACCTTCATTTTATGAAACGCAAAAATATGTTTTTAATACCATGAATAAATTGGTTGTACATTACGTAAATAATCCGGAATTTAATCACAGTTTTCAACATATTCTATTTTGAATTATTATTACTGCTGTTTTTATTGAGTATGGTTAGGATATTATGAAATTAGGATTTTATGAATGAGCGGAATTAACAATATGAATATTCAGGTTGGTAGAAATAGGCAAATTAAATCCGAAATTCGAATTAAGCCTCTGTGAAAGATAATACTTAAAATTGTTGGTATTTCCAGCTCTTCTGACACGATGCTGACTTGTTCATTTTTATCAGACATGAGATTACTCTTCTCATATTCATACACGCTTCGTGCCAAGTGCCAATACAAGACAAGTACTTTCAGCTTCAAAATTAACTCAAGGAGGTTCTGGTACAAGGCATCTAAAGCTCAGCAATCGGCAAATAACCTAAACCTATAAAGTCTTGGTCAGGTTTATAATGTCTTGGTCAACAATGAAATCAATATTTAATCAGCATTAACACGAATTGATGCCTGAGAGGCTGAGATTCGCGACCGACGCGGACGTCTCATGCGATCATATCCACTTGACATAGGTAATGGAATGTGATATTTATTGCCTTTGTATATATGTTATTTTGATGTTAAGCTTATTGTTGTTACTTGTAAATAATTTCGAGTAGATTTTTTGGATGTTGTTTGATTTCTCGACATAACACAAATGAAAAATAGGTTTACTGAAACACTGAAATGTAATTAACAAACCCTGTGATATCTTCTAAAAATGATTATTTATGTGCAAAAACCAAAATATTGTTATTCTGCATGCATTGATTATAAGGATGTGAGCTCAACTGTTCAAGTATTTTTATAGATACATATTGTAGTCATCAGGGCTTAAAATTAACAGCAAGGTACCTAGCTATTCCTCCACAAGGAATAAAGAAACAAAAAGTACATGTATAAGTAATTAATAGATTCAATTCAAGCTTGCATTCAGTAATGAAGGGCATTTTAATGACGCGCCGTAATTACTTGGCGTCAGTCATTTAAATATTTAAGAAGTCGTTAAAAAATAGACTCTGGCTTGTCACCAAATGAACGAAATGACAGTTCTGAGAAAAGTAAAGGTCCTCGTGAAAACCTTGTTATTTGTTCAATAGAAACAAAACAAAATTTTAAATTATGATCAACCGTCTTTAAATTGAAAAGTAAGATTACATAATCACGAACGAAACGAATTCCACCCTTCATCTTAACTCATCCATCTGACAATGGAAGTAAGTCATTAAGCGGGGTACAAATAAGAATTGAATGCTGCACAAAGGCTGATGGGCGAGATAATGCAGGACAAAATTTAATGGAAATGTCACAGCCACTCCGCACCGCTTATAGAAAATACCATTTAATAGGAAATTTCAATTGCTTTTGCAAGTGCGAAGAGAGAAGGGTGAAAATGTTACAAGAGTATAATGAAGCGGGGGTGTGTGGTCAGAAGTAATAATGATGCAATTTTGAAAATATTTATAGATTTAGCAAATCCATTGTAAAATTTGAAATTGTATAATAGATCGTAGACGGAGCACTAAAATTATGAACCAATATTAATCACATTCATATTGGACACGAAGTAATACAAGTAGTATTGTATCAACTAATAAATTAGCAACACATTAACTATTCAGACTCAATTGTCTTGCGATAAGATCGCCTATTGGGTCACTCTTTGTAATTTTTTTTTTAATAACTATAAACTAGCGCTTGACCGCTATCCCGCCTGATGGTAAGCAGTGATGCGATCGTTGATGGTAAAGCGCGCTAGGTTATTAAGAGCCTATTCACTCTGAAAAACTGAGCGAATAGGAAGGAAGACCCTCCACGATCAAACTCCCGACACACCCAACATTTGGCGCATCATACCCGGCACACATCGCAACACAACTAACTGCTCAGACCCGTCCTCCGTACGGCTTCACCAGACATCATGCCGGAACACGACAAATGGCTTCGCGGCAAGGCTTTGTCTGGTGGGTGATAACTAAAAAAATCAAATCTAAATCTTCATGTTTTTGTTCTGTAATTTATATGGTGTGCATAATAAAGAATACTTCCACTATTTATTACCTTTGTTCATTTGATATTAAGAAAACTGTAACAAATATAACATTCAACAAGTCCGTACAACTATAAAATAAACATCACAGAACAATGCAGGAAGAGCTAACAAAATAACTGACAACTACTATTATGTTCTCTAATTCTGTTCACACAAGCTCGCAGCCACGGATCCCGGCTGATACGGTCGGTGAGAGCCTTTATTTTCGGATATTAGCGAGTGAACAAGTCCCACATTGGGCACCAAATATACAAACATGGTACCATGTTGGGCGCCAAATACAGAGAATATGTTGCCAAATGTTTAGAGTTCTCGTGAATCTGTTCAGACGACTGTAGTTGTGGGCTGTGGTCGCGTGATGGGGTGGTTTGGCATACAGCTTAATGGGACGGAGAATTAGCTTTATACTAAAAAGTCCTTAAAGGGGTACCTGAGCTGCGTAATATTTACTTATTTCCAGATCAATTAAACGAACTTTTATTGTTCTTTACGCTTATTCCATGCATAGAAATGAAAAAACAGGGAAAAAATAATTTATATAAACATATACTCACTCAATAAAAAGAGAAACATAATTTTTGCATAAAATGCTCGTCGTTTGATAACGCGTAAAGTTGAGGCCCGTACCCTGATGCCGCTCGCTAAATTACGACATCTACGCAACTCTGATTTACGGGTTCCCTGGAATCACCACCGCAGAAGTAAGGCCAGAAGGTCATATTCACTTAACTCACCGGATCTGTATCTAAAACCCGAGTTTACTTTGACAATAGCTTATCGAATGGTTAACTTTTAGGTACCAAGATCAAAAGCCAAGCCGTCAGCGGATTGCAGTTTATTATATTATAAAAATAATACACGTATTTTGGAATAATTTTGCGATGTCATATTTCTATTAAATGGTTGCTATTCGGTTACAACGACGTGAGAAGAAAAATAACATTAAAATATCGGCCGTTGCGTTAACTCCACAAAATCCATTATGGATAGCACAACCGGTGACTATGTACGACACCCATGAACTTCAGTATCATCATCATGGATTTCATCTCAGAAAGCCCGTCCCGTCTACGGCCTGTGTGAAGTAAATCTTTTGTACTCCATCTTTTTGTGGTATTTCCTCCCCGGGAACGTTTAGCAGATTTTATAAATAGCTGCTGTCCGTTTTCACTTGTTTTCCCTGTTAATAAACGAACATGGCAGCGAAACGACTATATTTTGATGAAAACTCTGCACATCATTTTGAAATCAGGTTTTTTAGGTGAAGCGTTTTAATGCTAATGTAAATATACAACATTGTGCACGCTTTAGAATTAAGTAGAACTTGTAATGCTATATGCTATATGAAGATGTTATTTAATTTTGTTTTCATTCGTATTTGGCTACTACGATCTGTCAGATTTCTTTATTAGACTTTCAACTTTACCTTTAAAATACTAAGGCTCAAGGTTGATTGGGAATATTTGACAGTTTCGGGTAGCTTGCCTGCTTCCGCCCGTACACAGTAACATCTTATTTTGTAACTTAGTGTTCTAAAGATTATGTATAGAATGTATAGAATTTATTTTTAATTAATCAATTAATGAAACATGTATCCGGATCGCAACTCTTCGTGGCCTACTTTCTATCCAAGAATGGTGTGATAATCGGTGTTAATTAAAATCTCACTAGTTAACGTTAGTCAATAAATTATAGATTTAATACGTGTTATTTTGTCACAGACGCGTCAGGGGAATTAATTTTCCTGTGGGACTTTTTTCTTAATTTGAGATTAAATTATACCCGTAGCTGAATAATCACCGGCTTGATCGATCGATCACATGAGCTACGCTTGCCGCGATTGGTCAGTGGATGGGTGACCATTTTTACATTCCATACCCTTCCGTGTCTATGTTTCAGCTGTCAATCGTAGATATTTGACAGTCGTTACGGTAGTCAGAAGCCCGAAATTCTAAAAACCTGTCTTACCAAGATGTAGCGTGTGATCCAAAACTAATTTGTGAAGATCAAATACGCTATCGCTCCTTGAATAATACTGTTAAACATCTGAATCATGATTGATGCCAACCCGCATTGAGCAAGCGTGATGATTACGCTCAATCCTTCTCTGTATGAGAGGAGACCTGGGCCCAGCAGTGGGACGATAAAAAGGTTGATGATGACATCTGTATCCAGTTAGGGCTGTAACCGGACCCCAACGTAAAAGACTAGGCTGATGATGATTGATTAGGCTTTAGTTTGTTCTTTTAAACATTTTGAAAGCGCCACGCCGAGGACGAGGAACATCTACAAATGGACTTGCAAACTGCAACTAGAGTCACGAGGTTAATCCAAGACGGACATTCGCAGTGTTCTATAACTTTACAGCTTGTCATTTGTCTTGAGTCAGTGTTACTCGAAATAAATGATTTGATTTTTAAGGCGAACGATCTAGAATGCATGGGATCGATTTCAGCAAACTGGAAGTGTAACCAGAATGCGGAGATCTAGCAGCCAAATGAGTAACCACATCACAAGAAGACCGGTAGGCACATATGTATGATTGACTGCACGAAGAGAGCGTTTCGATACTAATCGCGCTCACATAAAATTGCTTGCGTCAGAGGACCGGTGCCCGCTTGAGTGAAAAATCGGTTATATGAAGAGCACCAGTTTTCTAGAAAAAGTGCAGCGTGAATTCCATTAGCTAGTGTATAGCGTACAATCGAAACTGGACTGGGTCATCAGTGAATTGAGCACTATGTCTATTAAAGGATTTTTAGTGATGATCGTCGCATTAAAGACGTTGCATGGAGACGAGAAAGTGGGCGATTTTTAATGCTTGTATCCATGAAAGTGATAGATTTGGGAATCCTGTCATATTGTGGAGAGGAATCTCTACCAGATCAAACCGTACTCGTAATACTCAATGGAGACACGGTATAGGCTGTGCAATACATTGAGATCATAAGACTTCATGTAGCCTCATTTGCACAAAAAATATTGCAAGATTTACATGTTTGCACGCAAGCAAATAGTAGTAGCAATGTTTTATGTCTAAACACTTGGCAACTACTTTGAGGTAACATTAAAGGCAGAACAAATCTGACATCTCATCAAATGAAAACGGTACAATCAGCTATCAAGACAAAACATTCAGCTTCTAATCGATTGGTAAGCGTCAATAAACACAACTTCACTATCGGGAACCATTAGAACGTATTACTGAGTTCTTCTCATGACATTTAGCAGGGTTCGTTGACCTGGGGAGTTATCCGACCGGTCGGCCGACTGGTTGAACTACTAGTAGCCAGTTTGCAGATACCTTGTAGATTATCTGGTTGATGAGGCGGAATACTTAGTAAAAGTTAGTACTTTTTGATTTTTTTTTTTTTTAATAAATAATTTCCTAGTAAGCGTATGATTGATTTTATATTACACTACTTTAATATAAAATCAATCATACGCTTATTAGGAAAGTTACCCACATATGTAGGAACAAAGTCGTGGTGGCCTAATGGTTAAAACACCAGCCTCTCAAGTATGTGTGTGCGAGTTCGATTCCAGGTCAGGCAAGTACCAATGTTACTTTTCTAAGCTATATGTACTTATTAAGTATATCTTGGACACCAATGACTGGTTAAAAAGGTGAAGGAAAACATCTTGAGGAAACATAGACTAAGTCTGAAATCGCCAACCCGCATTGACCAAGCGTGGTGATTACGCTCAATCCTTCTCTGTATGAGAAGAGCAGGTCTCTTGCTCAATAGTGGGACGATAAAAAAGGTTGATGACGATGTAGGAACAAAATCTGCCTTATACATCATACCTATAGCTATTTGAATATGTGATTACAAGATGTGGGACGACCATAAACATGCTGTTGTAAATTAAATTTAGTGTATTTACTTAGGAACTAAGTAGTTTATTCTAACTCCAGCAGTCACATTTTCTTTAGTAACAGCATAATGAGATATGAGGTTTGAAAAACGAGGTTAACTTCTTTAAACGCCAATTAGATGTAGCATCTGTCTCGACCATAAAACAGCGCAACGTCTGTTTTAGCCACACTTTATTAACAGCAAAACTTACAATAAGATGATATTTCACCATCTCATATAAAGATAATTGCATCTCCTGTAATTTTAATTAGCAATAGCGGGTATTTTTAACTCTTGTGAAAAAAAAAAAGATATTTACTTTGAAATTATGAAGCTGAAAATTATCTACCTGTAATTATTTCTAAAAAAAAATTCGGCAGTCTTCATAAATGCCGTTAACATTTCACAATACACATTATTTCAACAACTCAAATGTGGCGATTTTCGCATAAATCCGTGTCCATCCACACTCTAGGACTCTAGGTACACCAACCAAAGATTTGCATTTAAAATTGGCATCTTTCTACTGGTTTCTTATTGTACAGTTATAATTAGTCTAGGAAGCAATATGAAGTAGCTGCGAACTTTCGTGCGAGTTTTAGTACATTTTCGTGAATAATTTTAGATCATTTTGATATCATATAAATAAATAACTTTTTATAGACTTCAGATTGAGTTGAAAAGTATATACGTTACTTTAATGATTTATATTAAAGCTTTTAATGGTTAACATCTGATACTCCTTTTCTGAAAGACAATAACTTAAAACTTGCGACATAAACTTGATTCCCTAATTATGTTAGTAAAACGAGACGGAGATTAGAGAAACTAGCAACTATTGCTAGTTTCTCTAATCTCCCGTTCCACATGAAGAACAACTTTGCTCCCAATCTCTACAATGGAATAAAAACATCCAAGTAACAATAACCTGTATAGGTTTTAAAACAAAAGCATCCAGGAACACTAACTGGCTCAGTTTCATAAAGCAGGTCATTATGACAAAAAGCAGCTCATCGCGGTTCGCGTAGCGCAGTGAAAGTGTTCCCACGAGTGCGTGCGCGCATACTACACGCCGACGGAGAGACTGGCGCGAGCTGCAAGTCTGAAGCGAGGTGCAGTGAAGATGGACATGCAATGAAATTGGAAGCTAGTGGAAAATGTGGAAATTGGAAGGTAGTGGTAACTGGTGGTTGTCATTGTCATTGTGAGAACCATGTTTGGCCCAATTTGTCTACCGGATATATCAAGCAATAGCAACATAAACGACAAATCGTTGTACCTTTGAGAAGCGATCTCCATTTTAAACCCTTTCAGATACATCACTAGCCCAATTCATCTTCATAGAGTGCTGATAGTACTCCTAAAACCTTTCGTCATTCAGAGGAAAATAAGGAAGTGTATTTTAACCACACCCTCATAAAACCAATGCCTCTTGTGACTTGCTCAGTGGTGCAGTCGTGTCGCGGAGGTTTCCGGGTCATCCTCAATTCGGTTTGTGTGATTGTTTCGTCACGCGACACGCACTGCGGTGTACCCACTACTTGCGCTACTTATGTTGCTAGCGATAACATTAGTCTCAAATTAGTATTATTGTAGCCGTTAGAGGCTAGAGTAGCTCACAATAGCACATTATAAGAATCTATGTGTCCATTATCGTAAGACCTGTGGTATATTTTCGCCTATTGTTTGCTTATCGTAGAAATGATTTAGAGATGATTGCCGCGTGATAGGTCAGAGGTACAATCTTGATTGCTGTGACACTTTGGCGAATCTCTAGTAATAGTACGAGAGCCCACGACCAAAATTTTTGTCTCATAGCAATACGGCCAAAACCGCATCAAATCGATAGATACGATTATCTTGAACTCGAAAATACCAATATCAGACATTTTCCGCGTAGCGTTTGATTTGACCGAATTTTCAAAATTGTCAAAGAATTTTACCGAACTGCATCATAGCAATATGTCTGATTTGCAGACTGTAGTTGAATGATAGTTCTGAGATACCGGAAACATATTTTTCAGACGTTAGTGGTGTAGCGCAAACCCGTAAAATCACTTAAGAAAATTAAAAATGAGACAAAAAAAATGTCTCATAGCAATACGTCTGAAAATCCTTTTTATTAGTAAATTTTGGTTATTTGATACGAACAAAACAATTTTCAGACGGAAATGTGAACGCATTAAATTTTGAGACCGTTTTGAAAATGTTAACAAATTTTACCGATCGGTATCATAGCAATATGTCTGAAAATTGTTGGACATGACAAAATAAGTTGTCCACATGTGCAAAAAATTTATATCAGACAAATTAAGTGTAGCACCTTCTCTATCAGACAACTTTTCGATTCCCAGATATCATTTAAAAATCATAATGAGGCATCTTGAATTTTCTGTTACAAACCAATGAATACGTTGCGACCCTGAATTTATTAGATGATAATAAACAAAGAATTTACCCGAAATCGTAACATTGAAGTTGAAGGACTGAAATAAATCGCACAAAAGGAAACTGGGATGAAGTTGAAAAAAAAAACGGTTTATTCAAAGTTACAAAATATTCTCGTATTCAATCGCTGTCGGATTCGGAATCATCGTCTTCGAAATCACTCTCGACGTCGCTCGGGAGATCTTCAACGTCCTCTTCTGTAAAATACCACAACCGCACAACGTATGACAACTAAGTGAGCGTCGTTCCAACGTTTGGAGCAGCTGGCGAGTGAGCTGTATAATAGTAAAGAAGGGCAGGAGCGTAACAAGCGCTGAGGCTGTTGAATATCTATGAAGGCTGTAAATTAAAAAAAAAACATTTAACAGAGGCGTCGGCCAGGCGACTCCGAAACGTTATTTTCGTTTTTGGGAGTATATGCTACACTTAAAGTGTCTGAAAACAGGTTTTTGGTAATCATGGCAGCAATACAAAAAGTTGAAAAAAAAAATATCCGTATTGCTATGATACAGGTCGGCTAAATTTGTTGACATTTTCAAAAATGCGCTCAGGCTATATGCTACGCGCAAAATGTCTGAAAACAAACTTTTTCGTAATACAATTATAAAATCTATGTACATTTTCACTATCAGACGTATTGCTATAATACCGACTGTCTTTTTTTTTTGACACAGCAGAAATGGCCTCCCACGCAGTTGCTACACTTTCGAACGTTACTACACACCTAGTCGGGTTCAGAATCATACAATCTAACGATTTTATAGGGTTTTTGCCGTATTGCTATGAGACATGGTTTTGGTCGTGGGCTCTCGTACTATAAGGAAAGGTTTCTCTCTATATGTAATTGGAAGAAAGTTGAAGAGAGTTTAGTTGACCACCATTATGGAGAAGTTTTTATGATGATTAGTGAGTTGACATCGATGGATTTAATGGTTTAAATATACATATATCATTCCAGTGATTTATTGTCAATACGAATCTTGCTTGATGAGCACTTTTAGTCTATGTTTTAATTTTATTTGAACGTTTATAGTACTACTCTCTACCCTATTAATACAATCCGTAAAGTGTTTATAGCTTCTAAAGCTTACTAATCAGACGACGACGATAGGAGTACCGAGAGACGCGATTTTAATTTAAAAGCACTGATGTGTCTGCAAATGACGATGCTTTATGAGACAGTCTTCTCTCATTTCCATATCTATGGTCCCGACTTGCAACCGAGAGGTGCCCGCTCAACCCACACGTGCTTCAGTAAAGAAAATGAACGAAGACGTCTGGGACATTACTGCGCAAGTAAATTCTACTAATATAAATGCGAAAGTTTGTGAGGGTATACATATGTATGTATGGGTCGATTGATGGATGAATGTCTGTTACTCTAACGTAATTGATGAAATTTGGTACACAAATAGTTTATAAGCAGGAATAATATGTATTTATATAGGGTTCAATTTATTCCATGCGAGCCCACGCGGGTGAAACCACGTGGCGCAGCTAGTATGATATATGATGAAACTTATTGACAGTTTGCACCTTTATGGTTATTGTTTTGGCTGTAGAGTCAACTATACAATGGTTAATATTCAAAGAGGTGGTGCTTAGCCTGCTTCGTGATATCATACTAAAATTATAAATCGTTAAAGTTACAGTAGATTGACGGTTTCATGGATGTTTCTAACTGTTTCACGCAAAAACTAGTAGTGTCCGACCGAATGTTCGGTTTCGGTTTCGTTTTCGGTTTAGTTTCGCGAAAAACACGAGTTTAGTTTCGTTTTCGGCGATAGACTTACTGAAACTACGACCGAAGCCGATTGTGCGTTGGAGAGTTTTCGGTCATGTTCGGCGAATTGAATGAGCTTTTGAGGGTTCGGTTCCGGTAGTAAAAATAGTATCGGTCGGACCTACTGAACAGAATTGGATGAAGTTTGGCATACAGATGTTTTAAAACGAGGATTAACATATACATAGGTTAATTTTTATCCTAATATTTTCACGAGATCTGAGAAACTTATGGCTATGCTGGTGAAACTGCGGCTTTACTTGTATGGGCTTGAGCCAGTGGCCAAGAGGATAAGAGATTTGTTGCACTGGTCCAACTTCTCAAGTAAACTTATATACCAGGTTGTCGTCGTATTATAGGATTTACTAACATGAGGTTTTCAACATTAAATTAGACAACTAAAGAATTATGCTCCCAATAATGAATAAGCCTGTGACAGATGTATTTTATTTAAACGATTTCGAGCTCAATAGACACTAACTCAAGGCCACAATACACAACTTATGCCTCCACTCCATCGCACTCAACTGCCAACCAATTACGTCCAACCAAAATAAACGTACGCGGAATATAATACACTAGCTCACAATAGTAGCTCAACGGACGTTTACGCGCTCGTCCGAAATTCGGCCGCATCGCATCGTATCGCACGGAATTGCATGGAACCGCGTCGACCAACCGTTTCAGCGCGAAATAAATTCGCGATAGCCGCGCGATGAATAGCTCGAGACGATAATTGGTCGGTATCTGTGTAGGGTTACCTCGCTGTAGGCAGTTTTAGATTCACGTATCATGCTTTATGTCAGATGCAAGCGATTGGCAGCCATTTTTGCAGTGCAAGCTAAGCTATCTATAGCAAAACTCAACAAAATTATGTAAAAAACAGAATAGTGGGCTCGAAAGAGCGTAATTTTAACTGGAAGTAACAGGGCAACATAAAATACGTTAACTTCTGTATTTTAAATAAATAAATCTTACAGTATTTCCAACTAATACGAATGCACAAAATATGTGTCAGAGTAAATAAATAAATTATTTGATTTGATCTGAGCTTTAAACATTACTAAAATATGTTGTGATCCTGCAAATCCAAGAACAAGGACAATAGAATAGTAGATATTATAAATATTTCCCTATCGGAGTTGAAACATTTATTATTTTGAAATATTATAATAAATACTGAAGCAACCCTAACCCTCACTGCATTTGGACAATACAACCACACAATTTTGATTGACATCAAAATATGGCTGTGACAAAGATCAAAAGTACCCACCGCCGTCGATATTGGAAAGTAAATGTAGAGTAGCAGTGGGGGGTTGCGCCGGAATAATCACTTTGATGGAGTGTGTTGTGCCACTACTTCCCAGCGTAAGCTCTAGCACTAATTTTGTAGTTCTAAAATGACTAATTCTTAGCCTAATTTGAATAAATGACTTGATTCTGAATACAGGATACACTAACCAAACCGAAAGATCTTTCATAAGGGGTGAAAGCAAACCGAAACCTTCATCAAAATTGTAAAAAGTATAAGGTAGTAAAAGGTAAGGTAGTTAAGTAAAAGTAATGTAGAAGGGATGATGTGATGGCAGTGTCTTCTAAGACCAACGGCAACAAGAGGAAATAATTTCCGTTGACCAAAAATGTCTCGCGAAGCAGAGTATGGATGAAATGAGATAGATGCAGTTTATCTATTCTTTCTTTTTTCTTTAAAAAACGCTACTCTACACCAGGAATTACTCATATATCGAGGGTGCGTTTATCCCACATTTATCCCACACACACAAAAAGTCAGACCCGGAATAACTACTTATAGGTCGTACAATTATTATTAGGTCCGTACCTTTGACACGCTGCGCAGCAGTCAATCGCGTACCGTCACATGCTCAAGCTTATAATAGAACGGTCAAAGTCTCAAACGACGTCCACATAACGACTAAACCTTCTGTTTCTTTGTATACTGTGGCATCATATTCAATAATTGTTATTGTTGATATTTCAATATAACGAGCTGGGAACTCACTGGAGTGCACTTCAATGAAATGCTTTTTCATTTGGATTTGCTCTTGACAAAATAGCTGTTATATACAATTATACAGTATGTTAAGAAAACCCTGTCTGATCCGTGAAGGTGTTGTTAGGTATCGATAACTGATTCTACTAATGGATACAAAACCAGGCTAAACTTAAAAAAGAAATCCCCCTAAAAAATAAATATTTGTTCGCAAAAAGTGGTAGCTTAATTAATGTGCGTTCACCCTTCCGCGGGCGGCGGGCGGCAGGGCACGCGGCACGTGGTCGCATCGCTATTCGCTCATAATAATAATAATAGTTTTTTTTATGTATTATTTATAAAGAAATATTTAAAAATGTAATTTATATGTATATACAATCAAATAAAGGAATAATAATAGTAATTTATTTCAGACGTAGTCACTTTTTTAAAAAATACCTAATTTCGGGGAAGTTGGAATTAATTCGCGGGAAAAAAGATTATTTCAAAATTCATTTGTATTGGTACTATGATGATTACGTAAAATTTTATATTATATTTGGTCATGTGTTTACCTAACCTTTATTATCCTTATGGGTCGGACAGGGTTTTCTTAACATACTGTATATAAGTACTAACCATATCTTACTGTAAAATCATGCTTCTATACCGCGAAGGGTCAGCCAAAGGAAGTATGTGGGTGATCCTACTGTACACTCACGTGTCACAAGAAATTAGGAGAAGGGTTATTAACCAGACATAAATCCAGATTCCGGGCTGTTTCTGAAAAATACCTGATGAAAAAACCCAATAACACTTTGCTCGATCTAGGAGCAGACTGATCCCAAGACCTCAACCTTAATAGGAGCTCTTACAACCACTACCCTGAACAGGCAGTGAGTAGTAACTAGTCGTCTCTATAATACTTAACAAATAATGAGTCATCAAGCAAGCAAGCGATTATATTTTTTCTGTTAACAGTGTATATTTTTAGTATGAAGGTCAATTCTTTCGCATTCAGCTAATGAGGTAACAGCACAATCTCTAGACTTACAAGGACTGTCGATATTTCAGCTCTTAATAATTTGTAGTCCATTTCCTTCCTTTCACGTACGTACGAGTTAATAAAATGTTCAAATAATGTCATTTAGCGATGACACATGAAGTCACACCTTCATTCCCTGAAAGGTTAAGCAAAGGAGTATCAAAAGTAGCGCCACATGTCACCAGTTATATTTATGTCCCAAGGTTTAAGGGGCGAGCTTATTGCTATCAACCGCTCAAAACCCCACACTCTAACAGCTACTGAGAAATTTCAGATTGAAAACTCAGTAACACTTTCCCCAACCTAAGAACCAAACCCAGGTCCGCATGCTCAGCAGTAGCGCTTGCGAACACTAAACTAACGAGGGTTCACTAAAATGAAATGCAACAAATCATTCTCAAAAACCCCTCATCATCATCATCATCCTACGGTGGGCGGCTGCGGTAAGTGTCCCAAACGAAAAATAAGATGCTAAAAATGCAAATAAGATGAATAGAAAATGGAAATACAGTGTAAAGTGTGTGCAGAACGCAAAAGCTGATTGAATAAATTTTCTCTATAAATAAATGAAACATCCATTACAAGTCCCACAGCGCCACTCAGTAACGACATATTGTAGTAGTCTCATGTGTCAAGATTGCTGCAATTTTCGAAGTTATCAGCGAACATATGTATCTGCAGTGGCTTTGTTTTTGTTAAATCCAGCAAAGAAGGTTCAGCCGACGACGCTTTGCCTCGTTACATTTCAATCATCGAAGGCATTTGTCATCAATCAGCAACTTAAACGAGAATTAGGTTTATCTAATTAATAGCAAAAACAAGTCAATGGTGAGATAAAATGTCAGTTTATACCTGTCAAATTAGTGCGCTCCTGACGTAAACTGGAGTATTTTTAGTCGTCATGTTTATAATCGCGTCTAAACTGTCTATGGAGTATCTTAATTTGACAGGATTAAACTAAAATGTTACCTTCTATTCTTTTCTTAATGAAATAGAAAGAAAAAGATGCACTTAAGTTAAAATTAGTTTAGTTTGTGTACAAGAGAGTTGACGCCAATGAGCGCCACGTAGTGTGGAATGTATAGTTTGATGTTGTGTGTGTGGTTTCGGTTGATTAATTAATTCGGTTGGACAGTTTTTCGGACTGTTCGTTTAATTGACTAATTATCGCTTGCATTCTCAATGTTTGGTAACGATACAAAAGTTTTTGTGTAATATAGAGAAAGTGCAGTTTGATACGATTTACTAATGTAGCACAATCATTACGTGCAATGTACGAGGAAATTGTATTACATTCTCACCTTACATGCACAAAAACAGCGCCAGATTTTATATTACTCATCATTTATGAGCAGTCTTACATAACCAATGTGCAAAAACGTTAGTAGGGTATTGTCGTGTGTTCGTCTGAGAATATAAAATACCTGAATATTTTAACTATCGGTAACATCGATAAACTTATTGATAAAATATAGGAAGTAACTATTTCTGGCTTCAAACAGTACTTAGATAATTATAATACCTACGCACACATGATTTTCGCCACAAATTTATGAGTACGCCACACTCATTTCCAGATGGCTATGGAACTAGGACACTGTACTCATGCGTCGTGAAATTCTTTACGAATAAATCACAAATACTCAAGTAACACGCCACTTAAAAGCTATATAATCCACAAACGCAATCCAAGAACAGTGACTGCATACAGGAGGTATTTCATATCAAGGATGTCCGAACGTATTATATACCGGGTATGGTTTATGATTCAAAGTAAATAGAAGGGACACAGACATATGGGACTAGACATCGGGGAAGATTATTGCAAATTTTTACAAATTCTAGAGAGAAAGTCAAGTTTCATGCCTGTACGCTATGCCTGATTTTAAAGACACAAACATACTTTTATTATTGTTGGCATTTATGCCTTTACGCTACTTAAATGCTGAGTTACGTTAGCAGCATACGGTCTAAGGATCAGTCTGTCACACTGGAGATACCCGAGCCAAATGAGCTAAATCTCAACGTGTGGCTATTTGGCAGAGGTTTTAGGTTGATATTTTTATATTTATTGCACACAGACGGGATGAACAAAATGACCCAAAATCAAACATTAATCGCTGTATTTTGGCTAATGCAACATAAGACAATAGTCAGCCCTGCACCCCTAGCTCGATGGTTCCATTACACTAATGCACTAACATAGTAGTCTGCAGCCGACGTTATCCCGGTGAAACATCGCATTTTTCAACGGGACCCGTCTCATATCGCAGATGCTATCGTAAGATGACCCTGTAGCTGTAATGCATGTATACAAGCAACTTCTGTAAGTTTAGACTGGGGGGTGGTTTGGCAGGGTCGGTTTGTCGGCTGGATTGCAATAAGATTTGTTTTTATGTCTGTAAAAATTCTCAAACAATTTTTGCCTGGAGATACTAAATCTATTTATTTTATAAATCTATACTAATATACATGACCAAAAAGTCATGGACCAAACGAAACAGGGAGATAAAGGAGGTAAATTCCAACAAAAAATCTCTCTCTTCCAACAAAGTCCGATTCACACAGCGCAAGTAACAGGCAGGCAATCAATCAAAAGTGTGACAAGAACAGAACAGTTCTAACGTAACAACGTACAAAAAACTAGCCGATTATGATAAACTAATAAATAAATAAGGTTAATTTAATGAAACAGGCTTCTTGATATGAAAAAGCAACCATAAAACCAAAACTAAAGGTCAAAGAGTAAAGTGTTGTACCTCATTTGAATCAGCATTAAATCAGCAAGAATACAGGGTTATTTTTCCGTAATATATTTTTTTTTCAAACTGTGCTCTTAAAGCAAGAAGTATTTTTTTGTAACACTTCAAAATTTAAGGAAAATAATTAAGTACCTAATTGCTCGTTAAATTTGGTACCACGAGCTGCAACACATTTTTTGTAATATTGATACATTATCGAATCATAATACAACACCTTTTGTTTTATTGTTTTTAATCAATTAAATTGTCTACTGATGAAATTGTAAAATAACTCGATAGTTTCATGCAAAAAAACATAATAATTCATAACTTTTCGTGCAATGAAGTTATGGCAATGCTGGTGAGAGATTTTTTGTTGGAAATTACCTCCTTTATCTCCCTGTTTCGTTTGATCCACGACTTATTGGCCAACCTGTATAATAATAATAATAATTTATTTTATTTAATGACAGCAATGATCCAATGGTTAGTAACTTATCTAAGTTACAACGAGCTACAACGAGCAAATCTGTGAGCCAACATGTTGCATCTAACTGCTAGCGTCCTGCGCCCGCATTCAATATCTACTTGATCTTTGAGATTAGCAGTCAAAAAATGGCCTAGGTACTTAATTTGGAAAACCCTATTTAATGGTTTCCCATTTAAACAAATTAAGGGCTCATAATGCATCCCTCTCCCGGGGACCTCAATTATCAAGTACTCACTCTTTTTAACATTATACTGCAAGCCGTAAGTCGCAGCATACCTCTCGCAAACACGTAACATCTCTCTGATTGAGACAGCCATTGGGCCCAGCAGCACCATGTCATCAGCATAACTAATATTGTTAACACTATTGCCATTTATCTTGCACCCGACTGGTTTGCTACTAAGCTCAAGGATCAAGAAGAACCTAGGTGAAGTTAAACGCCCTACCAAACTCCACACTCCAACCTGTACGGTTCAGAGAGAGTACTACCCCAACAAACCTGATTAAATTGGTTCGAGTAACAGTATTGAAACAGGCCCATCAACTCCTGTGGTACGCCCGCCTCCCTGACCTTCTCCTAAAGGACATCGTACAACACCAGGTCGAAGGCCTTCGAGAGATCAAGGAAGCAAGCATATGCCGGAGTATTTCTATCCTTATAGTATTGGACTGTCTGCTTTAGACATAGAATAGCGCTCTCTGTGGACAGTCCAGGCCGAAACCCGAACGTGATTTAATTATCCAGATGTCTATCAAGCAGACCGTCCAACACCTTAACAATAACAGTAGCTAAGGATATTGGTCTGTAGTTCGCCTTATCCGACATATCCCCAGTCTCATTTTTGACTATAAGTACCACTACCGTTTCTAACATATCGTATGGTAGGTACGAGTGACTTAAGCAAAGTGAGAAAAACGTCGCCAGCAATCTAGGCAGATGAATGAGTATTTGAGGTACTCGATGCTGAGACCGTCGTAACCAGGAAACTTACCACCGCCCATAGTTAGGATATGTCTCCTTACCTCTTTAGCCGTGAAATGAATTGGTTCATAATCACACTAATCTCCTCAACGATTCCCCTATTCCCGATTCCTTTTTTTAAGCTGAAGAGTTTGTTTGTTTGAACGCGCTAATCTCAGGATGTACTAGTCCGATTAGAATAATTATTTTTCGTTGGATAACGCATTAATCCAGGAAGGCTATATTATACTTCACTGCACTCAAGTGGAATCAGTCCTCTCGTTGAACTAGTAAAACAAGTATATTTTCGACAATCACGTTAAAGACTGTGTTCGCTTCTCATGTGTCTTGTCTGTGAAGTATCTTATCATTGGTGAAGAACGGTGAATCATAGACATTGACATAAATTATAGAATGAAAATGGTCACGAATTAGTGCTTAACAGTTTAAGTGGCGAAAATTGGCGAATCACATCCGGTTGATTGTAGCTCGGTCACGCGTGTAGTACCTACAGCTGAAAACTAGGCGGAGCTGTGGCCTACAAGCCTGATAACCTGAAAAACTCTGAGATATACTTTTAAACTAGAGTATTTACTCTATCTGATTTTTATCTATTTATATAAAGAGGCGGAATATTATATTTATTTAGTGGGGTCAATGTTCTGGTTTAAAAATCATCCATAATTTAGTTATTGCACAAGTATTTTTGCATTTTAGAATAACTCGAGATTGACCCATAAGTCATATTATGTCATTCCGAAACCTACATATTAAATTGATTTGAATAGATTGTGAGTCTCATACTGGACATTGTATTAACCTTTTAAAATGTCTCTAGATATTAAAGCAGCAATAAGGTATGCATTAAAGAACATAATACCGTACAAATACCTTGAAACTTAGCGAGCTATAATAAATTCAAGTCAAAACATGAAAGTTGAAGCAGATGCAATGCTAAACAGATCATTAAGTAAACAGAGCAAGCCTCGAATGGCTACAGTCTCCGTAATGCACCGGTCAACAACTCACCGTTCTCTGAAGAGCAGAACAGCTTATTTCGCAAACTTTTACAAATTTAATTACATGAATAGTTTTAAGATTCAAAAGTTTCAGCTATATGAATTTAATTGTTATTTTTGTGAAGTTATGTCTTAAATTAATAAACAAATTCACCACTTTATACAGTAGCATAAGATCGTGTGCAGCTATCGCACTCATACCTACTAAAATATTTTAGTATAAAAGTAAATTTTATTATTCCAGATAGAAACTACTTAACTAATGAATGAATATGGCAGTTTCACATATTACCTCCTTTTTATTTTAGGCTTAGCCATTATAGCCTTGATGACACTTAAATTATATAATGACGGATAGACCACGGCAGGTAAATTGTTCCAGTATGTACGCGATATAAAAGACTTAGCGAAATGGTGATATTAGTGGTGTCAACAAAGTAATCGCCGTATGACAGGTCGTCCAATGATGTATCAGTGACAGCGAAATTATGTCATGTATTCCCGTGTACGCTCTCAAAAATGAATCCTATAGGATACCGAAAGGCTGGCTACCCTACGCCTTAATTGGTAGGTTTTTTATCAACTGCGCTATTCAACCTTTTATCCGACTGCAGTGGAGCCTAAAAGGAAGTCATATTTTTTTTTAAAAAAAGATTATCAGCTCCTATCAGAGTTAAATTATGTCCTTTTAATTTTAGCATAAGTACCTACAACTTACACAAAAAATTGTTTTCGCTCATAAAATAAAGAAAAAGTACCTCTCTCACAAACATTCACAAGCTGACTTAAAACCGCCATATTTTTCATAAAATCCATGCATCAGACTCAGAAATTAGTAATTCTAAGGCGCCCCGCGGCACAGATGCCTCCAGCAAGTAAATATGATATTAAGCACGGGCACAGAACTTTGATACGCGACTGCTTTAAAAGTGTATTTTCAGAGGACGCTGAAAGGGCATAAATAACTAGATACGTGCCGTACTAAACAAGGATGTAGTGTAGTACTGTAGTGCCGCTGTGCCGTGGTGCTGTAGTGGGGCCTCGCGGGAGTGCTCGGGAGAGGCGTAGTGTAGGAGCACGGTGTCGCGGTTTCGGTATATTTTCGGTAAAGACATGAATCATTTATTTGATATGACGATGAAGGAATTAAATGTAAATACTTCAAGGAACTACTCATCATCATCTCAGCGTATAATCCCGGTGGCATCCGCGGCTTCCGCGTTGGAGCCCAGGGTCCGCTCCGGTCCGGGACTGCCTCTTTGGCGTAGCGGAACGCGGCCGTTGCGCAAGGAGGCGCGGGTTCGATCCCCGCACAGTGCAAATATTTGTATGCATGAATATGAATATTTTCACTGGTCTGGTCGTGCCTCGGAAAGTACGTTAAGCCGTTGGTCCCGGTTGCCATACGAACATCTAGTGGCAGTCGATACGGGTTGTTGGAGCCCTCAAAAGTCTAACAATTGGTCTAACTGCAATGCTTAGATATCGCCTTCGGGTTGTGGAGGTCACACGGCAGTCGCTTCACGGAAAATATCGAAGTTTAGCCAAAATCAGCAGTTAGATTCGTAAAGCGGACCCCTGACTTCAAGGAACTACTATTACTCCTTAATTTTTATAAGCATATGGTATAAGCTAGGCTAAGCTTCTTCGTAAAGTACGAAGATGGTGCATGCGGTGTTATTTGAAGTTGTAACTTCTGCGGAGATACGGGGTTGTAAAATGCACATTCAATATAAGTGTTAACATTAACTTTTAAGTATATATTATGATACGTGCTTGTACAAAAAGCTCCGAGGCTCTTCAAATCGGACCGCTATTTCAAGAATCAGATGACATATTGCTTCTTACACGGAATATTAATTGAATCTAGGAAAATCTAACAGGATGGATTTAAATAAATTACTATGACGGGATGAAGCACAAAGGAGTGCCGTTTTAGCGTATTGTAAGTACTTACAGGGTTTAGAAGCGTGGAAGAGCTTTGTATTTTCTAAAATGTTACGTTTAAGCATAAAATACATGCTTATGTTAAATTATTAGGTTGGAATTAATTAGTAGATCCCTTATTAAACTGTAGGAATAAAAGTTTAGTTTAATTTTATAATGACTGCCTCGTTGGTTTATACTAGTTGGTTATAATTACGACTGCTGAGCACACAATCCTGGGTTCGATCCCCAGATGGATCTCACCTCGAGATCCTTTTAAAATGCTTTAAAAAATCTCAACAACCACCTAGTTTAGTTTAATAGAAGAAAATCCTCCAGGGCCTTTAGGTCTTTAGGTGAAACAGGCATGGTATTTCATGCAACATGATTAATTATTCAGAGTTTCCAAGCCACGTGTGTTTGAATCATAAATATCTAAGTACAATTGTTCACCTTAAGATCCGATATACTACCTACAATACGCGTATCACATAAGCACGGTACATACTCTCGGGATTGTGCAGGTCAAATGCATAGTCTGATAGGTAAGCTTCGTATTGGTTCGAGCATCTATTCAGCAGAAAATTATGCTCCATTATTTCTTTTTTTTTTTAATATCTGTTGTTTATTGAAACCGTAAAAAAATATTTAAAAATAGATCTAATATCACCATACAAAGAAACCATAGCCTAGATCAACAATATCTTGTGGCTTCTATGCTTAAAAGTTAGTGTTATTAAGTTAACTTACTTCTTCTACCTTGGTCTGAGATGTTATTCACTGCTACTCTTCCATAATGCTAACAATAATTATATATCTAGTACGGTTTGTTATTTTATAAGTAAGAGGATTCAGTTCTAAAAAGAATACCACCTATATACATGCCCATTATGCAGCATCGTGATTCCGAAAGAAACCACAATAACGACTATGGCGCTAGTGTGCGATAGCGGGAATTTTTGCGTCAAATATATTCACTACCGCACGCTTAATTTTTAGCATAAAATGGCAAAACCGTTACACTGAGGTTCGTATGGAAAATATTTTGACTTTGGCTTTAACCACTACGTTTGTGCTGGGATTTTCATGGGACGATTTAGCATAAAAGTAGTGTTGTGATACTCACTCGACCTTACTTCTGGCTACTGATGTCGCTTTTTTCTTATTTTAGTCAAAATCAAAATGATTTATTCAAATTAGGCTGAGAAGTAGCACTTCTTGAACGTCAATATTATACTCGTACATTAGAGTCAAGAGGGTGACTCAAACTAAAATTAATACCTATTTCTTAAAATACACTCATTATAAAATTTAGATATTTTTTTATAAATTATACACTAGCACTTGATCGTAATCTCGCCTGATTGTAAGCAGTGACGCAATCGTTGACGGTAAAGCGCACTAGTTTATTAAGAGCCTATTCACTATAGCCTTGAAGACATTTCAACCCAACCCAATATTCCATACGTTGTGCTAGATGGTAAGTTTACAGGGACATGATCATTGTGGGTGGATTCGGGCGGGCACAGCAAGTGAAGCATTTTAGGTAGATAATGTTGGTATCGTTTTATCTTCTAATGGAACTCTATTTTTATATACACTTCTAGTTTCAAACACACCTCTAGTGTCTCAGTTTTTTGCTTCCCGCGTTATGCGTGATGAGCATAGCTATTGTGTAATCTGTGGCATAGCATACATTCGTAAGTCACATATTGCAAAGCCCAAAGCCCTTTAAAGGGAAAGTTATCTCCAACGTCTGTTCATCATAACATTACGCGAGCTCGTTATTGTAAATAAACAAACTGTACATAGCTAACAATGTAAATCCCAAGAAGGCCTAGACAATAATCGCGGCAATCTCACGCACTCAAGGAAATATAACAATGGTACCGACACCGCACCCTGCTCTGATTTTATTATGGATGTATTACCTAACTATGTCTGTTCGACAATCAGACTTCAATCCAACAGTTAACACCATGTTTTATATAATAGAACCATAGGATGTTAAAAAAGCAGTTTATCCCTTTGGCATACCAACAGCCAGATGATTGCCCAAAAGGCCGCGAGTGAGACTCGTACAGAACAGAGAAGCATGGGTCAAAATGGAGGATAACTGTACTAAGAACAAGGCTGCTAATGATCTACATAAATTCCATTTCAACTACGCTTGACGACAAGGAAAAAACTGAATCTGAATCTTCTTTTAGGTAACGTGGCATTTTAAAAGAGCCGTATAGCTAGCAGATGAATCAATACTTGGAAATTCTTTTTGTTAATCTTACAGTAAGATTATTACCACGTTGCAGTACTTAATATCTTACTATCGATAATGCACATTTACAATATTTTGTGATAAAAAACACTAATGTTTGAAGGTTACTGAAGTCGTCATAGAAAAGATCAATCTTAGAAGTCTCTTCAATGGGCATGAGTCATCTAAAAGTCATTGTTGGTACATAATTGACCTATACCGTGTTGCAAAAATAAATATTAGAGACTTCTCTCTCTTACATTGTGAAACACTTTTTTAAAGTCTGCGTTATAGAAGATCTTACCTCAATAAAAACTTTATCAAATTTAATGGCAACTAATGAAACCAATGTCAAACTTCGGTCGCGGACATGAAGTTAAAATAAAAATAACACGGACATTAGACAGTATGATGCCATGCACGAAAATAACTAACAAACACATAAAATAAATGATTTCATTTCATATAACAAACAGAGCAGTGATTTGAATATACGGACAATATATGTTGCTAGTCAATTTGCTTAGCATTAATTTACCTGATTTTATCTGTTATAAATATTACAATGGGTAGTATAGATACTACGTATTCAACATAACAAAACATCACAATATCGCCTACGAATCTAAAGGCTACAGACGTCACTAGTGATGAAATGAGAATGTCAATAAAACCTAAGCCGATACCTAACATATACTGTGACTTGGCGAAGTACTGATATTTGCATGTTGTCAAGAAATTCATGAAGATACGTCATGGAAAATGATAGAAATAAGGACGAATTAAGGAAAGCACATCGCTATCATCGTCGTGTTGAATATTTAGAACAATTTAATACACAAGTGCACTACGACAGATCACAGAATTGTGGTGCATAAAAGTTATTCATGAATCACATAAATTAAACTAATGCAACAGCACAGCGGATTACTTCAGACTTAACTAAAAACAAATCAAAATCAAAACCAATTTCTTCTCATTTTGAACGATCCACACAATCTTTAGTTTGGTTCAAAAGATGTCCTCTGCTAAGACATATCAAAACCATCGCCACATTGATTCGTTCTCTGCTTCTGGCATCCACCTTGCCTCTTAAAAGCCCCCAAAACCATAATAAACCACAATACACCTATCATACAATAAAACTAAACTTACCATCGTAAGTGTTTTGAGCGATGTAACAAACCGTCCGTGTAATGAAACGTGTGGCGTATCACTAGAAGCGTACCTGTAACAGATTTGAACCATTTGTTACATTCTCGTTATGTTCAGCCGGTATTGTCTCGTTATTGGCGGATTATTGTTCGAGCACATTCGGGGATATGTTATTGTTTTGAAAATGTGAATTGTGGGCGAAAAAGGGTCGAAGAGGGTTATAGGTTGGTTTTACTTGTACATAATCTTCTGATGGTGGACTGACGCGGATTATTGAGACAACATGACACGTAAGTAGAAGTCTTTACCAAAATATCCGGTGGTATTCTGGTGATGAGTCCAAGCAATGTAATCCTAGAGGAGACCTCACTTAAAAGACGTATGTACTACGTAGATTTATATGAGACCATATGAGAACTCGTAAATTTAGGGAGTTAAATTTCCTTTCAAGGTAAAAACCATTCCGATTTGGATCTGTCCAGCCAGCGCACGCATCAGTCAGTAATCAGCAAGATCAACTAAGCGACCAAAATTAATCGTTGTTAGATGCTAAGCCAAACTTACCCTTTATACTATTTATTACTACAACATTAAAATACAGTTTCCTTTTATTTCTCTCCCAGAAAACTGCTTTCCAAACCCCAAAAAACGAGGAGAACACGGGAATGCTCTGCAAAAAACAAAGCCTTGGGAACAGTTATTGGTACATTTGTCGCTGCACTGCGCTGCTGGCGCGGAGCGCCGGCTACATACATAGAACTCGCATTAGGAACCATCTGTAAAAATACATTTTATACTTTGAACACGAGAGGGGCTTTCAAGCTGTGAACCGGGAGTTCGGAGACAAGCTGACCAGGTTTGTCTATGTTCTATTTTATTTGAATAAAAGTACTCCTTACATAATATCTCCAAAAAAGTAATAAACATTTTTCAAATGTCTAGCGATACAATACAATATAGGTATGTGACATCCTGGTTAAATGTTGATCTTGCCCTTTGCTTTCCTGTGAACGTGTTTATAAAAAAATAATAAAAATTATACTTTTTCTTTACGTCGAAAATATTATTTTTATTTAATTTGTAAGCCATGGAAGTTTTGTTTTTCAAAGAAACTCAAAATATTGATATTACCTTAAAATTCCCACAAGTTTTGAAGTTAAGTTTTCTAATCTATTTCAATTTTAATTGGAAATTTGGATATTTACCGAGAATCTCGGTCGTGATAGAATTAAATATAATGATCAAATAGCAAAGATCTTGTCAAGGCCCGGAATTAGTCACCATTTTGTAATAACATTTCTTTTAACGAATTTATACCATTCCGCAGGATGTACGTAAATTCCTTACAAATAATAAATTTTAAAATGTGGTTACTAAAGCAATAATTGTAATGTGCGGTTTTGGCCACCTTTCCCCTCCCTTGGGACTAATAAAAGACAGAAGCTAAGATATGGTAGGAGGAAGGGCAACAAAAGCACCGGTCTCTTATGCATTAATACGACATACGGCGGTCTAAATGAGGCCATTTCCACGTTTAAAA
The DNA here is from genome assembly GCA_037179545.1 of Sesamia inferens. Taxonomy (NCBI): domain Eukaryota; kingdom Metazoa; phylum Arthropoda; class Insecta; order Lepidoptera; family Noctuidae; genus Sesamia; species Sesamia inferens. The sequence goes on along the minus strand of CM073939.1, from coordinate 29,485,511 downwards.
GTCATAAAAATCGGTTTTACTGCCTTTATCCACATTCATAATTAGGTATACAAATACAAGTATACAGAATGTTACTTTTAATAAGGTGCACTTTTTTAGCTAAATAGTTTAATTGGCAACTACTGGTTGTTCAAATTTTACAATCTTCATCGAAGTCCGTTTCAGACCTTCATAATTAGGTTTATTTTCTTTCAACATCGTGTATTCGTTCAACACAAACCAGATATTACTAGTTTTATCCAGTTTTAACTTATTTAGTCTGATTTCAGTAGGTAAATATCAAAACATATGCTATATTTATTTCATAGCAAAACAAAAAATGATGATGATTTTATCGACGAGGATGTTATTAAGAGTATAGAATTAAATAGAATACTATTAATTATGCAAACCATATAAATAGAACTTGTTCAAGTTATTATCTTAGTATATTTTTTGTTTTTTCGTTTTTGTGAAACTGACAATCATTGCTTTGAAAATATTATTTGTTTTATAGCCTATTTGGTATTCCACTGCTGGGCAAAGGCCTCCTCTTTTTTCTTTAAAACCTCCCTATCTTGTGCTATCTCTGGCTATGTTGGCTCTGCGAACGTTACCGGATCGTCACATCACCTTCGCCGTGGTCTACCGCGACGGCGAGGACCTCCCTCAGGTAACTAGTGTGTGACGATCTTTGCCCATCTCTCGGGGTACGTTCCCGTTTCGTGTCCAGCCCACTCCCACTTCATCCTGGCTGTTTTTTCTCCAATATGCTACTTGAGTTATGGAGTTGGACATGGTTTGTCTAACACGATCTATCCGCTTAACACCTACTATGCAGCGCTCCATTACCTCCATTGAAATTAATAATTAAATTAAATTGTAAATTTCTAAAATTACAACCTATCATCGATCCCTATCAAATCAAACCACACTAACTTGAACCCGGTCAAAACTTGTTACAGCGAGTCACAATACATTCACAATTGAAAACTCTATACATTAGTGTCCAATTTTAGCAACAGAATAACCCTCGTCAATCCACTTCAAAGTAACTCACAGCCAAAAAATAGCAATAAACAGATATTCTCAACAAAAACCTCCCTAACGAATGCACAAATGGGTTTTCCAATGTATCTCACAGGAGATATAAGCAGAGTTAATTGAAAACGGTGCTGAGCGCCGCCAACACCGGATGAGACCACGCCGCTTCTATTTTGTCGTATTATAACACTAAAAAGTACTAAAAGGCTGTTTGGAAAGGAGAGAAGTTATAACAGTCCTTTGATTTTTATTTTGAAAAGCTTTATGGATGGCATGTTCAATTCACGTCCATATTTAATGCTAGTCCTTTGGTTTAAATCGGTATTAACGGTTTTTATCGTGTTGGAATACTTAATTTACCTTCTCAAGAGAATAACAAAACACAGAACCCGCGTAATAATTAATCAATCTATGTGAAAAGATTGAGTTTGATCTGCAAACCAGGAGTTTACTGAGCTTGCTGAGTGCTGTAGCAGGTGCTTCTGCGAAATTCTACGATCAGTGTAGTTCTTACATAAATATGTATGTTTTTTGTAAAATCTTCCCTCGAGAATAAATCATCAAAAAGTCTTTATTACATTAAAAACCTATCATCTCCCAAACCTGTCATAAAATTGGCAACTTATTTGATGTTACTCGTTACTTTTTTTATGTTACTCTGTCTGACGCGTCCCTATACAGCCTTTACACCAACAGAGGTATAACTTACAAAATTTAGAATCTTTCCCACATGGCTTAAAGTTGGCAAGTAGACGCGAACTCACGGAGACTTATTATCAAGGGGGGCGGCCATTTTGCATAGTGCACCTGTGAGAAACGGTGAGTTGACTCACAAGTTCACAGTTCGAGAGTTTTGGGAGCGGATTACTTTACTGCTGTTTAGATGGCATTGTGCAGCGGTCCGTGAAGCTGAATTATCCATATTGGATGCAAGAGGCCATATAACATTTAGGTCTCGTATGAAAATCCATACAACTGAAGAAAAGGATGGCACCATTTAGGTATGGATTTGTCGTCGGAAAATTACTTGAAAAGATATCCTAATATCTTTCGATGAGGTGGGCTGATTTTGATAGACCAGAAAACCGTGTGAATTATAAGAAAATTAACTTATTCAAAGTGAACATAATTCTCAGTCAATCAGACTTGCTAATAAACTTCCAAAATCATCATCATCATCATCAACCTTTTATCGTGGGCACAGGTCTCCGCTCATACGGATTGGAATACATAAGGATTGTACATAAAGTCCAGGTTTCCTCGAGATGTTTTCCTTCACCTTCAGTCGTTGGTGTCCAACATATACTTAGAAAGTACATATAACTTTAGAAAAGTTACATTGTACTTGCCTGACCTGGAATCGAACCCGCACACTCATACTTGAGAGGCTGGTCTTTTAACCACTAGGCCACCACGACATCATCACACAACTTCCAAAATACAAAATAATAATTATATTTTAATTTAAACGAAACAGAATGTAGTTGCGCGAAGCAAATCTGACGCGGGAAGGGATCACGTCGACGTAACAATGGTAAAGCAGCGCTGGATCTGCGTTGTGGAGAGAATGTAATTGTATTAGTAAAATTAACTGAATATTTGTGAACACGTTAGTGCTGAGGTAATAATATGCCAGTTACCTAAAGTGCTTGTCGGTGGAGGTTGAAATTCGTAAAGTGGTTCTTTCATCGTTATAGTGTAGACTCATAGGACCAAACTGATAGAAAATTTTGCAAATTTAAGAAAATATTTAAATATAATTTATTTAATTTTCAATTTTCTTCCTCAGCCTATAGAGATCCACTGCTAGACAAAAGCCTCGCCCAAGGCTTTACACAGTGTCCGGTCTTGTGCTGCCCGCATCTATCGGCTTCCCGCGACCTTCAGCAGGTCATCAGTCCACCTTGTGGGGGGCCTCTCTACGCTGCGTCTTCCGGTACGTGGCTGCCGCTCCAGAACCTTACTGCCTTATCGGCCTTCGGTTCTTAGAGCAATGCACTCTGTCCACTGCCACTTAATTTTAGCGACTCGAAGAGCTAAGTCGGTGACTTTGGTTCTTCTGTGGATCTCCTCATTTCTAGATTCGATCGCGCACAGAAACTCCAAGTACTTCCATTTTAATATTCTTATTTATTCTCGAGTTCTTAAAGTTAGTAATCGCTTGTTTTCCTATAAAATTTAATCGATTACTCAAATTTAATGCTGAGTGGCACAGGACAAAGAAAGTGGGAAATATAAGTATTTATAGATATTCCTTATAGGTGTTTTTAGGTATAGAAAATTAAATTATATTCCAATTCATTACTAAAGACAGATCCTGTTCTAGCGTAGTAGTCTATGAATTTGATAGTGGGTATTTTTTATCTGAGCGCCTGAATTTGAAAACATGGCAACTTCCGTACTGAAATACTTACTGTGGGCATAAAAAACTGCAGGTCGAATGCTGTAACTGCATCAGATTACGTATTTCCACAATTTTCACATGGTAATCTATCACATCAAATTAACCCATTCATTGTAATAGTCAACAATTGACAACATATTTAGTCCTTTCTTTTTATAATTCAAAGTTAGATATTATGCAATACTATACTTTACCTATCTCGTGAAACCATAATAACCACTCCTCACTGAACACCTAACCTTCAGTTAAATATCAAGATATTTAACATGAAACACATTAGAGTTTACATAAGTAAGTGAGTGACATTCAGTTAATTAGTCACCAAACTTAGACTCGATATAACCCTATGAGACGTTACATCATGCTGCAATACGATTTAAATAAACTACAGTCGCTCATTGTGTTCTTTAGTTAAAGGTTGGCGGTGAGTGTGGTGAAACGTACCGTGTCAGTATACTGTGTGGCGGGGACGAACTTTTGAAGTTGGAATGGCTGTTGAATTAACGTCAGGTCAGAGCTGTTTAAATAAAGAAGGACCAGCAGAGATGTGTGGAGTTTGTACTGAAGTCCATACGAGAACTTTCAGCTATCTATTTAACAAGTTCTCGAAAAGTTCTGCTGAAATTATCCAAACACAACTGTTATAAATCTCATAAAAGCACACCAAGATGAAATAGGATAAACAAGAACATTGACCATGACTTTCGATTCCCACTTAATATGCAAACCATACATATAAGAATTTCTATGGTACCAACACACGAAAGACAAGCGTATACACACACAATAGCAGAGGCGACCGAAACCTGCGACGGCAGACGTCGACACCCGTAGACGCCCGTCGTCGACGGCAGCCGCCGACACGTTATTCGATAACCGTCAACACTCATCGTTGAGCACCTAAAGAAAAACTTATTCACAACAGTAAATCCTCCAACACTACTGACAGGTGTCAGCCTTGCAGTGTACGCGGGCCTCAACATGGACAACTTTAAAATTATCTTCAATCAGGTAACAAATGTACGCAGTAAGCAGACAAAAATAAATGGCAGTGCTTTGCACTAGCAATTTCATTATAGTTAGAACGTTCCAGATTCGATTAAATACAGTTTTGCGAGAGATTGCTCTCCCTTACTCGGCAATTATCATTATTGTTCCGTTTCATTATTTTCCATGTTTAATTTGATGTTTTCATTAAGTGTTTCTTCCTTGTTTAGATATTACTTGCTTTTTAATATGTTTTAGTCATAAAGTAAAAGATGGTAAGTAACTTTATAGTTAACTAGATGCGCCGCGCGGTTTCACCCACATGAGCTTCGATTTCGTGAGTGGGGACATAATGATAAAACCTACTCTATATATTAATCTGGTTATACACCATCTGTATGCCAAATTTTGTCCAAATCCATTCAGTAGTCTTTGTGTGAACGAGTAGCAAACATCCGTCCATGGTTCGCATCATCATCAACCTTGTTATTGTCCCACTACTGGGCTGTCTCCTCTCAACAGAGAATTATTGAGCGTAATCACCACGCTTGCTCAATGCGGGTTGGCGATTTCAGACTTAAAGTCCAGGATTAATCAAGATGTTTTCCTTCACCTTCAATCATTGGTGTCCAAGATATACTTAGAAAGTACATATAACTTGAAAGTTACATTTGTACTTGCCTGACCTGGAATCGAACCAGCGCACTCATACTTGAGAGGCTGGTGTTTTAACCACTAGGCCACCACGACATGGTCTATGGTTCGCATATTGTATAATATGAGTAGGATATGGAGGAAGTAAGATTATGGTAGGGTGTGTTTAGTACTTCAATGAGTTTCTTTTCCTCGACGACAGTAGACATTTTAGTACATGTATACCTAAATATATTCTATGGACATATTTCATTGAAAATATAGGTACTTATCCACTTAACCGTAAAAATTATACCAACATACATGGTTAAATATATAAACTATTTCTACAAAAAAAAACAACCGACTTCCAAAAAACACTACAAAGTGAAAAATAACTAGTTTCGGAAGTCGGTGTCTTTGGTTTTTGTATATTAGTTTTTGACACCGACTTTTTATAAAAAAAGTTTTTATTTTACACTTTTTAGTTGTGAAAAGTACTGTTCAGCTGCATCCGGTTAGACTGGATGCTGACGCTAAAATATTTAATGAAAAAACTTACAAACGCACTGGATGCCCCTACGATTATTGAAAGTTCCCCAAGATTTCTCTGGTCTTCCACCATCAAACCCTGATGTCCATATCATGGGGCCACCTTGGGAATGTCTTCTTTCCAACAGAAAAAGAATGATCAAAATCGATTCATAAACGACGAAGTTATCCGCGAACAAACATTAAAAAATATATACACGGTCACGGCATATACAGTATGTTAAGAAAACCCTGTCCGACCCGTGAAGGTGTTGTTAAGTATCGATAACTGATTCTACTAATGCATACAAAACCGGGCTAAATTTAAAAAAAAAATCCACCTAAAAAAAATAAATATTATTTCACAAAAAAGGTAACTTAATAAATCTGCGTTATCCACACTTTCGCGCGCGGCGGCGGAGGCGGCGGGCGGCAGGGCACGCGGCACGTGGTCGCATCGCTATTCGCTTATAAGAATACCGGTGTTGTCACTTTTTAAAAATTACCAAATTTCGGGGAAGTTGGAATTAATTCGCGAGAAAAAAAAGATTATTTCAAAATTCATTTGTATTGGTACTATGATGATTACGTAAAATTTTATATTATATTTGGTCATGTGTTTACCTAACCTTTATTATCCTTATGGGTCGGAAAGGGTTTTCTTAACATACTGTATACGGTCGAATTGGGTAACCACCTCCTTTTTGAAGTCGGTTAAAAAACTTATGTTGTTTTCCTAGTAAAAGAAGATCAGTTATACACCGACAAAAAAAAATTACAAGTAACATGCAAGTCCAATCGCAATCACTCTATAAACAAGGGTAGACCTGAGGGACACTTTTGCCGACACTTAATGTAAGTTTAAGTGACGCCGCGTGCGTGAAACTGCCCTAATCACAGTTTGAAGTCACTACCGCTCGTGGTCATGGAGGGGGACGGGAGGAAACTTGTGAGGATGGGCCATGCTGGTCACTCTGAGGGACAATTGTTCTATATCTAATTCAGTACTGGGGAGATCTCTGTTATCTTTGATTTTGGTATATATTTTTTGGTACTTTTCGAACGTGTTAAGCTAAATATAAATTTAAAATATAAATTTATTATAATAAGAAAAGCCACACAGGCGCTACCGGCGATGTGGCCTGTGTAAGCAGTGATGCAATCGTTGATGGTAAGCTTATTCACTCTAGCTTTGAAGACAAAGAAACTTAAATTGTAGTCATACGGAACAACATAAAATAAAATTATGGGTTTTAAGATGCTATTTCTGAAACAACATAAAACTTCATTAAAACATCTTATTGACCTAGTGGTTAAAACACCAGCCTCTCAAGTATGAGTGTGCGAGTTCGATTCCAGGTCAGGCAAGTACCAACGTAGCTTTTCTAAGTCATATGTACTTTCTAAGTATATCTTGGACACCAATGAATACAAGGTGATGCTAAACATCTTGAGGAAACCTGAACTTTAAGTCTGAAATCGCCAACCCTCATTGAGCAAGCGTGGTGATTACGCTCAATCCTTCTCTGTATGAGAGGAGGCCTGTGCCCAGCAGTGGGACGATAAAAAAAGGTTGATGATAACGAAAAAAAAGCTAATGCTTTTAAATATAGCCGAGTGATTGATGATTTCAGATTGCGTTTGCAATTGATATTAATTAATACATATATAACTAAATACTTCAACAAGTCCAATCAGCCGCAATCCTCGTTCCTTATTCCGTTTATTTCACAAACTCTCCACCATAGGCTTGCCGCCCTCGTGCCTAACTAACTCCAAACTAGCGTTATTCGATACAAAACTTAAGCAGTAGTAGTTAGCAAGTTCCCCGAAGGTCAGTCAGAGACCACCTGGCCTTAATGCCGGTTTAATCTTTGATCCTTGGGTCTACACCAGATGGATACAGTAATTAAGTTCAGTATTTTAATTCACTGACTTAATTTCTTTTTACTTCTGGACAGAGACTAGCTTTAAAGATGGCTGGGCTATAAAAAGGGAAATTAATATCCTTGCTTAGTCTAAGTGAGCTACTTTGGACTTATTTTAAAATGGAGATCTCTATCTAAAGACCTTGTACAATAGACGAATAAATTACCTAGTAATTAATTTAAATTAATTTAATTTCAACTATGGTTGATGAGTACATATAGAGGCCTTGCATACTCGTATATAGTTTTACAAAGCATTCTCTGTAAACCAACATTTTTGTTTATGTCATAATCACGAATTTTCTGACAAAAATCATAACATGAGGGTTATGTATAATCAAATGAATCCAAACCAATTCCCAGACACAAAATCAACAAGATCAGCAAAACAGAAACAGAATAAAATTAACAAAAATAATGTTTTTACTTCCCGTTCGCTCCAAAGTGAGAGACGGTCGGTACGGAACAGAGCTCCAAGTGTCAGTGAAAGTTGTGCCTTTTTGTGGAACATTCCGAAACTTGTTCTTTATGTATTACACTCTTTTCCATAATTCCACTACTTTTACTTTGGGCAAGAAAGGGACGGATCATGGCGAGAGTTTCATGGAGTCATTAATGACGAATAATATGCAGTTGAACTGGATGTTTTGAAGACCAGAGATTTGATTGACAATGATAAAAATAAGATCCGTAGTACATTTTGCCAAACTTACAAGAATGGAATTTCAATTTAATTAACAAGTGTATTATTTATTTATATTTATTAGGGCCACCAGTTATTGTTACAACACTTCAATGTACAGTTAATAATTATATGTTCTTAGCTAGTTGCACAACATACTAAGATAGCTACAGCGTACAATTAGAGGAGCGTTTGGGACAGTGGTTAATAAAATTATACATAACAAAAATTAATTCATTCTAAAGATAAAAATAAATTATTACTTTTCTTTACAAAATGCAAAATATTTAAATCTAAAAAAAAATAAAAAAAAACAAACAAGTCGCAAATAAAAGGGAAGAGGTGGAGCCTTCCTATTAAGCGTAGAATACATTTTAATATTTTATGGACCAAAAAGAGGAAGTGAAAGTACCATAATGCTTTGAACCACAACAACTGTTCTCACAGATGTCTTTCAAAATAGATAAACTTACAACCCCAACAAACAGGACAGTTGTCCTGAACAATGTCTAAATCCTGTAAAAGGCCAAGTCCAATCCGACTTTACCGAAAGCAAAAACTGTGAACTGTCAAAGAAGCCACTTGTAACTTTGTAACGCTGTGGCAAAAACTGACGAACAAAAACTTTGTGTAACTGTGTCCGTTAGTTCGCGAGTCTGTGACTAAGGTCCTCCCAGTTCATAGAATGGGTTGAATTATAAGGGTCCAGTCAAGTTTGTGGTCGCTCCTTAGTTCCACGTTCCGCGAAACACTGCAAATACGTTTAAAATGAGAGAAAAACATGGTAATTTAGGAGTAAGTTAAGAAAATAAACATAGGGAGTGTAAAGGGAGGTAAACTTAAAGATTGAACACACCGATATTATGTGTAGAGGTAAAGATATAAAGTAAAGCAAGTAATTACGAGTATATAAGGATTTTAATACTTCAGAAAAGGAAAATGAGATTAATGAGAGGAGACTTTATAAACAGGGAAAGCTCAAAATAGTTATTAAGCGGTTTCATGAGAAAATTTTAATGGTGGTTACACATTAGTGCTGCTGGCACTAGGGATGCTAGGGATGCTTAGGGATGCTTAGGGATGCTTATTAAAGCATCCCTAAGAACATTAGCACTAATTCCGGGGCACCGCAGTGGGCGGCGACGCGACTCCAATGGGTCAAGTGTATGTTGTGTGTGTGTGTGTTCTGTGAGATATTTGGTCCTTCCGTCCGAAATTCGCAAATGCGATTTAACTTTTTAATTTAATCTGTGATTATCTATGCCCTGTATGCTTTTTGGTATGTGGTGCTATATTCAATACATATTAGTGAAGTTTAAGAAGGTATTCTTGGAAGACTTTATTTAAAAAAGAACTTATAATAAGTACCTACCTTTGCTTATAGGGTCCCATTATATCTATATAGAGTCCTTACCTGTGCTTTATTATGAAGGGATATACAATTCAACATTTACGCAATATAACAACAAAAATACGTCCTTTGAGTGTGATGCTTATTAATTAGGTACCTATTCGGTAAAGCTACAAAGTTTAACGAACTATTTATTCTGTGGTTTAACTTTAAAACAAAATTTTCGGAAACGTAAACCTCTTTAAATAAGTAGCTAGTGCTTCAATTAATGCAGTGCACTCGAGCTAATCCCGGGACACGGCGGCTAATTCCGGAGACCGCAGCCCGGGACCAACCCGGAATCGGCTCAGCACTCAGTTTGGTGAGTAGAGCCTCAGTTTGAGGGTTGTTACTGGACTTATACTTTGGCAGAGGTTGAGTTTCCTGAGTATAATACTCAAGTGACACTTGTTGTGAATTGTGAAAGAAATCACAAGTGATACGAGGGGTCATTCTCAAGAAGTGTTCTTTAATAAGACATGATATAATAACACGACATGTTTAAATTTTTATCATTAAAATTCTAAATTTAGCATTCATTGGACTGGAATTATATATAATTAAATCGTGATATTATTCGTAAAAAGTTCTTCAACAGAAAATACATGAAAGCAATCCAGCGCTAAAATTAAAAGGTTTTTTAAAAGGAGATGCAATTGAGTTGCGGCTGCGACGATCTGAATGGTTTATAGCGCACAAACGGAGCGTATTTTACTTTTATTTTATTTTTATTCCGAGTAATTAAATAAAGTGTTTTGTTAAAACGCTCTGTGGGCAAAATAACATGGAAATGTTGATGGAGTGTTAAGATTTTAATCACTTTTATAGCTCCGGGGTTTGTATGACATCATGATGGATCGTATCGGATGGACACGAGTGGCGGCAATAGATCCAATGGTTAGAGAAAATATCTGTGTTCAATTACACTTGGAAAACAGATTGGTATCGTTCCTTTTATTAACAAAACACTGCGGCTCAAAGTTCGCTTATGAATCTCACGACTTGCCTTTGACCTTTTCTCTTCAGACCAGGTATTCGTTTATTACACCATGCTTGTTATATCCACGTCGTCGTCGCCTTGGCATATCACCTGTAGTTATTCAGAACTGTTTTACACTCTTGGCCACCGGTATATTGCTTAAAGTGCTTATCGACACGAGAACTTAGTTTACTTTCTGATAAACTCCATTGGGCTTAGCACTATAAGCACTATATACCTTTATACTATACTAAAATCTACTTTATATTCTAGGTGGCAAAGTTACTTTTTGATTGAAGTGCTGCAAAGGTATTTAGAAAACAATAGGTCATAAAAAGAGAAGTAAATATTGTTCGGGTATGATTCTTTTAGGAAATGAAATGATGTTTTCATTTTCTCGGCTCATTTGTTTGAGGTTATGTGAAAATTGTTGTTAATTTTACATTGACCGCTACAACATAGAGCATATTTTACAAGTATAAATAAATATGTATTATGTACATTAATACTAGCTTCTGCCCGCCACTTCTCTTCTACGTCCTCGTGAAAGTTCTCGTAAAGGACAGCTGCCATGTGACAGGGTCGCATGGCAGCTGTCTTTTTTTTTATTTTTGCTAAGAGTTTTAGCATAACGTTATTTATTTACATTATAAATACAGCAGTTTCAGATATTAATGCATTCAAAAAAATAAACTCCTCAGTTTTATATTAGTATACAACCTTATTTTTCCTTTATGCGAAACCTGAATATTGTTTGTTCGAAATAAGTAACTGAATCGATTCCAATATTTTTTACACCATGTTGTATTTTTTCCCACCGTGCGTAAGCCGCGCGCACAACACAGTTCACGGCAGATCATAGCCCATAACGAGACAGCTCCTACCTACGCTTGACCATTACGGCAGTCCAAAGCCTGCAAGTGTGAAGGAAAATGTTATCACTAGTAAATTACAAACAAACAAACAGAAATTATTATCAATAATCGCAAGACGACGCCGCTTAACTATAGGCGCGGACAACCAGGTAAGATAACAAGCTCATAAATTTCTGATTTTTCATGATATCTTTTTGAAATTTTGTACATAGATTTTTAACTTAACAATACTGGACACGTGTTTCGTGTTCTGCATATACACAAACTAACGTTATTAGATTTAATGTTTTCGCCAGCAAGCAACCTGGAGAACCCGACCCGAAACACCAATATTTTATATTTTTCGTGCGACACTGATCCACGAGTAAGGTTCAAAATTGTACTACCGAGACACCGAACCACACATTATATTATAAACCAGTTTTATTTTACTAAAAATCTATGAATGTATTACTTTTAAAATTATTTATAGTGTTGTTTACTAAATAAAAGTGCGTGACTTATGTGGTAAAAAGTGCATTCCGTAAATAATTCATAAAGAACAGTGAAATATCGCAACATAGTGGTTACATCTTGACTTTTTCTCAAACCTCCATCGTAAGACGGGTCACGCGGCCGTCTTTTTCGACATGAACAATTCATTACGTGATATTGGCTAAATGCACAAACCGTGCGAAGCCATAAAAGAAAGAAAGAAAGAAAAGATGAATATATTAATATAATATTCAAGGTATAACAATGCTCTATGGTAAATTCGTTGTCAACCAATTACAGTAACCGTGCGTTAACGTCTCGCCACAATTGGCTGCCATTGTGGCATAAATCATATCAGTCGGCCCTTTCACACTGTCAATAACTAATTTACTAACATGCATGTCTATCAGTTCAATGGACGTTATTATAAAGCTGAATGTCAGTTAACTATTTCAATGAGCATACACATTTAACTGAAAAGTGGACAAAAGTCAAAGGAAACATGACGAACAGAAAGAGAAACGATTTGAAATGTTTTAATTAATAAAATTTGTACTGAGTAAGGATTACTAAGTATTTTTTTGATTCAAAAGTGAACCCTATTTACCTTGCTCAACAAACGCAAACGAAAATTATACTGAAACAACATACACGTCCTTCGACCCCAAAGTGATTAGAGGCGTTAAACCGAAATGATGTTAATTAGACCCATGTAATCAAACGCCCCATACAAACATCCCATGGCCCAGGAGCCGCAAATACCAACAGATAGACTAGCAGGTAGGTACAGGGGATGACGAGCAAGCTGTTATTAACTGTCGCGTCGGTTCGATGATCGGTTATTGCGTTTGCTAAGCAAGATACGGACAGGGATTAACGTGAGGCAGCTGCTTGATATCAAAATTCATAAAATATTGAAAGACCAGGATTTCAAAACGTACTTTGAGGCACAAGAGTGAACATTGAAGAGTAGACTTACGATATAATAGAATTCTGTAACAATCATAATCAAAGTGTTTATTTCAAATAAGCCATTTACAGGTACTTTTGAATTATCATAGAGTCGATTAGTAAAATGGAGTACTTTGATGTATTCTCTGCGACGACTTGGCCGGGGTCGGCCGATCCCCGGCCAAGTCATGACGGAAAACGATCTTTTCCTGATTGACCTGGATCTTGGATGTTTATCTATATACATGTATCTACATATTATAAAATATAATACAATTATCCCATAACACAAGTCTCGAACTTACTTTGGGGCTAGCTCAATCTGTGTGATTTGTCCGTATATATGAAATGAAATGAAACTAATAAATTAAAATAAGCCGTAGCAACTAAGATATGACCAGTCCACTGATGGCGCCCATTCACAAACATGAAGCATAGATCAGCACCAATTAGCTCAACTCTTTTACAGACAACAACACATACGCCACCATCGGCGGGTTATTAGAGTAAGCATGACATACTCTCAACCACCAGAAACGACACATGATCAAATGTTACTTAATTGACCTGTAGATTTCGGATAAAATACGGTTTTACCCGGGTCTATTCCACACACTGACATATGTAATAACCCACACAGAGTGGACACGGGAGCCACAAGAGGTAAACAGTGGTTGAAACAGTCTAGTCTAATTGACGCGACAATCCTGTCAGTGAACTGTTCAAACGAAGCGCTTTGTTCAAATCCACGTTTAGAATTCACCTAAAAGGCATTGAAAACCTATTTTACTTTTTTAGTAACCAGTGTTTTTTATTTCAAACTATTGCTGATTGTTTGAAACCAAAATAAAGAAAGAACTAATTCAAACAAACCTTCAAATCCAGTTTATATTCTAGTTATCAGGCTTTAGATTAAAAACGCATAAAGAGAAATGGATTAGAAATATATAAAATAAAAATCTTGGTCATCATATTATAAGTCATCTGAACTACGCGGAATCACACTATTACTATTAATTAAAATATTTTTCGCTATCCATTTTTTAACAAAATCGCCTCCATTTTACGAGCCAATTAGTTACTGATGCAAAAACTTGAAACTAGAATGTATAAAGCGGTAGATCTTGATTGTAGAGGTAAATGGACATAATTGCTCCTGGATGGCCGCCCGAGCAATTTGAAGAATTAACATGGAACCGGTCAGGAAGGCTCGCTACGTAAATTACACAGTTTGTGAGCTAGAAGTGAGATATATGTGAGAAATAAGGACTGGAATTTGATCGACTTTTGAGAACCTTTGTAACATGTTTGGTCGCTTCGCCATTAATTTTAACCAGGACAAGATAGAGAAAAATCAGTAGTTTTACAAACTATAGAGAATGTTTATTTCGACTGCATGATATGCAAAATAGTGGATTGAAAGCGAATTAATCATCTATTACATAATCAACATATAATGTTCCCACTGTTGGGAAACAGAACTCCTCGCGGTGAGAGGGAGAGAGACGTAACCCACCACGTGGGCCCAGTGCGGTTTGGTTAGTCACATATTATCCTAGTTTGGCCTCTAGGACATACCAATTTCCTCACGATGTTTTTCTTCGCTGATATGAGAGCAGTGGTTATGAAATAATTGTGGTTAATGGTGGTAGGCCATAACATCGGCCGCCGGCAGAAGTTACCACCCACCAGACAAAGTCTTGCCGCCAAGCGATTCGTCGTGTTCCGGCATGATGTCCGGTGAAGCCGTACGGAGGACGGGTCTGAGCACTTGTGTTGTGATGTGTGCCGGGTACGATGTGCCAAATGTTGTTGTGTCGGGAGTTTCGTCGTGGAGGGTCTCCAGATCAATCTCCCTCTGGGTTAAACGTTGCATCACCTCGCTCAGCTGTCGTCTTCCTTCCTATTCACTCAGTTTTTTGAGTAAATAGGCTCTTATTAAACTAGCGCGCTTTACCATCAACGATTGTATCTCTACTTACCATCGGGGGATGGGATCAAGCACTAGTTTATAATTATAAAAACTTGTAAGTCGCGTCCAATACCAAGCCACCGCTACTCTCAAATACCTATTGTATGAGCTCATATTTTCTCATTTTTGCAAAAGAGACCAACTTTTAACATACAAATAAATTTTATCTTAACCTTTGCTAAAGCTGGCAATACTCAAAACGAACATAAAAAGCAAAGCTGTAGCTTCAGTCACGTCAACTTTATAGCCGAGTGTCACCAGAGCGACATGTGGCGCCCCAATGAAACGTCGCCTGTGTTCGCGAATGTTGCATATTGTAAGCTTTGACACTGACAGTTATTTTTATCTGTATGTAGTTTGATGGGCACACTGAAATATTGCTCTATTTATAAATTGATTAAAAAAGAAAAGAGAGATTTAAAAAGAAATGTAATCCTAATGTGGCACACAGATGGTTTATATGTAAACAGGATTAGTGATACAATATTTTCATCCTGATATTCCCACATGATCACATGTTTGTGGAAATGTGGAACGCAACTATTGTGTTATAAAATTATACAGCTGGACTCCAAAACCAAGTCAGGCCCTTACTCTAGGTATAAAGGCACAAAACAACAAAATAATGATGTGTCAGGGGAAAGTGGTATACAGTTTTGAAGTCGCCGCCCGGTAAGGACCAGCAGCCTACTCCGGATCGCCCATTGGTCCGTTCGGACCAAACGATCCTAATTCCTATCTAGTCGCAATCATTTGACAAAAATGTGTCCGCCAATTAGGGCGCAGGCCCGGGTCGACGGCGCGTTGTTTTTCATGTTCACCTCAAAAAGATGTCAGTCTGTCATGACGGGGTCCACGAGCACCGATGCCTCCTTGGTCAGGTTTTCGGGTTGGTTAAAAAAGAAACCATGGCCCTGGCGCACAGGAAAGTGAAGAAACACGGGTACGGGTTTTAGTCAGTAAAAATCTGACAGGCCCTTCCGCTCCGCCCAAAGCGATCATTAGATAATTTCCCACCCAGACCAAAAAAAAAGTTCAGAGCAAACTAATGACCAGTACATAATTTTGCTGTTTTCACTGTTCCAAATATGACATCACGCTCATTTTTAAATATAATACACGGGGAACGGGGAATTTGAAGATGCGGGCAATAATAGTACCTGCTGAAGTTGTATAAAAACAGGCATAACATAGCTACTTCTAATATCGCCGTAGACAATTACAGCACAAATAAGTTATTTATAAAATACATGAAAAGGACTTCGGTTTCGTATCGCGCATCCTCTGTGATCACCAAGATTGCCTACTTTTTTAATACTTGTTTCGTATTGTTTTTCTTTTTTTTATACATATTTTTGCTGTCTTATTTTTAAAGATAACCTTTCACAAACAAAGCACGCACAGCACAACAGTAACTTGGAACTAGGGATGTAACGGAGGTAGTTATATCGGAACTGGTACCGGAGTCGGAGTTTTTAAATTTGATTTATCGGAGTCGGAACCGGAGTCGGAGTTTTTAAATTTGATTTATCGGAGTCGGAACCGGAGGCGGAGTTTTTAAATTTGATTTATCGGAGTCGGAACCGGAGGCGGAGGCAGGGTCAGAAGTGGTGGTAGGAGAGAGATTTTTTATTTAAACACAAAAAACATTATTCAGTCAGCTTTTTCATTTAAATTTTTAATTGTAAAATTAAACACAAACAGTAAAAAAAAATTGGCATTTTTTTAAATGAACTAGAAATTAAATGAAGTTAATTAAAACCCAAAGTAGCAGTTTATATTAAATGAAATGAACAAAAGCTTTGAAACAAATTAAATCACAAATAACAACTGAAAAAATAATTGACGATAGAGTGCACGTAGCAGGAGTCCGGGAATTCCCCGCGTTATATGTATGAACCAGCACGGTAATTACGTAACACACTATCAGTAGCAATGGATTTCATTTTGACAGTTGAAAGACATTCGTTGCGTTATTTACGTTATTGAGTACACACATTTATCGAACATATGGAGCAATGGACTAGCAATATGCTTCAAAATTGTGCAAACGCAATTACCCTGCTGTTCGTAATAGTCGGCAGTCCGCCGCCGCTATGTTATGCTTTAATAACCTCCGATTAAAATCTCCGATTTAAAAGTATCGGAACCGAAGGTATGATAGTAATCGGACGTTCCGACTTAACGGAGTCGGCGTCGAAGCTCCGTAACATCCCTGCTCTGAACCTGCGAGTACTCTAACATATTATAATAATGAATCCATTCGCGTGTCTCGATATCTGATCTCGCTGATTAGCTGTGTTTTGTGATGCATCACAGAGCTCATAGACAGTTACAGTTTATGACAAAGATATCATTATTGGTATATGTTTACATGTTATTTTAGCATAAGCATATCTTATTTAGCTGCTCCACAGGAGCGCATAAAGTAATTAACAATCGGATAAACTGTATTTGCATTATAAGTATGTACCTATGTATGTAATTTCTTACATGTAAGCACCATGTACTTCTTGTAAAGCTAGCCATTTACTGGTTCCGTCTTTCATTAAATTAAATATGTTCTGATGTTTGAGAGTACCTACTATGTCACGCGCACTCTAACTTACCGTTGATGGTGGTGAGTATGTTTGAATTCATTAAGTTTCCTTCATAATGTAAATACCAATTTTATGATTTAAAAGAGTGTCTGAGGAGTCTATTGCCCGCTCTTCTCTATTGGTAGGTACCTAAACTTTGGAATGGACATTGGCCAACTAGCTTCATCTTTCTGAATAGCGGATCACTTAACCATTCAAAAATGCCTGTAATTGGCTTACTGGAAATGGCTTATTTGAAATAAATGCTTTGATTTCAGTTTGAGTATAAAAGCGCCCTAAATGCTCAGTAAGTAAGCGATGTGGAACTTGGTCCTAGAAGGCAGAGAATACTGTAAAGGCTGTTAAAAAAATAAGCAAGATTTTGGTGCAAAAGGCACCTATGAGCCGGCGTCGGTGTTTCCGTCACATTACAATTTGAGTGTCTTCAAGGCTAGAGTGAATAGGCTCTTAATAAACTAGCGCGCTTTACCTTCAACGATCGCATCACTGCTTACCATCAGGCGGGATTGCGGTCAAGCGCTGGTTTATAAATTATAAAAAAAAAAAAAAAATCACATATATTAGTATTTCAATTACTTTAAAACATAAAAATTTTACGGATTTAATTAGGCGACATGTGAATAGCTATCGAATAAGTATTCCCATACATAACTTTGTCATTAATGGGATATAAACCGTGCTTTTATAATAACTGATATGTACTCGTACAGGTACGTTGTTGACAACGGGAATCTACTCAATACATAAAGTCTATATTTTTCCACTGATATGCCAATATAAAGCTTATGTCTAAGTAATTGAAACACATCAGTACTTCAGTTACAGTTGAAATCCACTAGAACATTCCCTAACAAAATCTATGATACTTCAAAATAAAATCCATTCACAATAGCATTTGCAATTGAAAGTGAACTTTAGTACCACACAATAAGAATGCAAATGTATTGACCAGTGTCTTGAAATAGTTACAGCGGTACACGGCTGCTGAGAATGCATTTGTATGTAGAAACGTTTTATTTTAAAGGAAAGGAGTAGGTACTCCAAGTTTGTGCGGCTGTAAAGAGTTCGTTTGATGATGTTTATGATATTTACATACCAATACATGTGTGTTGCTGGTTTACCTTGTACGTATACACCGTGCAATTTAAATCGTCTTTCAAAGTCGGCTCAGTTCATCTATCCAATTACTATATATCCTATGTAACTATATTAAACATTAGTAAAAAAAGAAAAAATTAACGTTTTTGAAAAATTCCAAAAAATTTAAATAAGTACATATTACTATTTTTTGAGCTGGGCTGAATGGACACAAGACTCGTACTGCGCTCGCATGTGCAGTGTTTCAAACTCCCTTCTTCGTTTACGTCACGCACGCGTCATAATAATGCATGATATTTTATTCTAATTATTAAAATGTATTTTTAAAAATTTATTATTTTGTAGTAATTGTATAGAAGTAATGTCCAGAGAAACCTGTGAGACGACTAAAATTGTACAATGTACACCATGATGCTTGAACTTTGAACTTCTCTTATTTCAAAGAAAATATTGTAAATGTACCTGAAACAAATAATAAGAAATAAGTACAAAGTCAGGTAAATCAAAAAAGCAAATAGTAACTATAACGTAACTATTTAAATAGGTGAGATTTAAGAAGTAAATCCTGCGTTGATTTAACAAAGTTTGAAAAATAATTATATCCGATTAATGGATCCTGGACTCTTTTTTAA
This sequence comes from Sesamia inferens, assembly GCA_037179545.1. Classification (NCBI taxonomy): domain Eukaryota; kingdom Metazoa; phylum Arthropoda; class Insecta; order Lepidoptera; family Noctuidae; genus Sesamia; species Sesamia inferens. Next base: position 29,466,352 of record CM073939.1, on the reverse strand, counting down.
TGGATCTGCACAGCGTCAATCCTAATTGGTGTACAACAAAGCGCTGCCTACCCTTTCAAATATATACATTCATAAAACCTAAGATATAAATTGTATCAAAATTAATTTCCCTATCCCTTTTCACGAATATTCCGTTCCACAAATTTCCCCGTCTCTTTTTCTAAATCGATAATTTAACTCTTTAATAATCCGCGTTTCGTCGATACAGGTAAATCGACAATCCGATTAGAGGCAAAGGGTGTCAATAGAAGGCGATTAGCACGCCGGACCGCAGCGGACCGGCCAGCGAGGGTTGTACACAACATTTTTATTAAGGATCTTTTTAAATCCATGTTTTTTCGGGAATCCATTTAGGTTACAAACATTCGAGTTAATTTATTAATATAAGCAAGCTGAGGTGAAAATGGGCCGGTAATATTAAAACCAAATAAGCAAGCGGTATAAATATCGGTTCTTAAATACACAGAGCGACGATGTTCGCAGGGTGACTCATAGCGTCAGCATGAGATTTGCAGAAAATCACATACACTGACAGTCTTATATTATGTCCCTTAGTGGACTGCTGTGATGATGACAATAATCTCATTATGGCCTATGTTTACCTAATAAGGTACGTGTCATTCATAATCTCTGACGCAGCATCGTTGGTCGTGTTGTTGGGTTTAACATTGCGTCACCTCACTCAGCTGTCGTCTTCCTTCCTATTCACTCAGTTTTTTTCGAGTGAATAGGCTCATATTAAACTAGCGCGCTCTACCATCAACGATTGCATTACTGCTAACCATCGGGCGGCAGTCAAGCCCTAGTTTATAATTATAAAAAACAAAAATCATTCATAATCGACGCTTTGTAGGTATCTAAACTTTTGCGGCCTAAAATAGGCTTTAGTTCTACTAGCAACTTCATAAGGTGTACCTACTGTACTAGAGTGTACCAATTTATTTTGGTTTTCTAAGGTGAATTCGGTTAAACTTAAAGGCATTTTTTTTAAATTAATTTATTAACCAGCGCTTGACCGCAATCCCGCCTGATGGTAAGCAGTGACGCAATCGTTGATGGTAAAGCGCACTAGTTTATTAAGAGCCTCTACTCTTGAAGCACTCTAGCCATGAAGACACTCAAATTGTAGTCCGACGGAAACACCGCCGCCGGCAGATTGTTCCAGTCCCTCGATGTACGCGGTATAAAGGAGGAGGCGAAACGCTTCGTCCGAATCGTAGAGGTGTTAACAACATAAGGGTGGAAACTCGCCGTACGACGGGTCGTCCGATGGTGAAACGGAGATCGGGGAATTAAATCGTGCATTCCCTCGCACACTCCCCAAAATGTATCCTATAGAACACCGAAAGGCTGGCTATACTCTACGCCTGTGCTCTAGGCTTTGGAGACCAACTCGAGTTAAATCAGTGTCACCAATCAGCCTCTTCGCACGCTATATACTTACAAACTAACATTCCATTAAAATTATTGTAAGCCTATAAAAGCATATAATTATTACGAGCGACATTGATTTTACATTTCAATCATAGCCAACTGAAATAATGGAACCTGAACTATTTCAACACAAACATGTATTCGGAGCAGATCTTGTTAATGAAAAGCTTAATACGTATATACAATTATAATAATGAAGTAGCTTACATTGGCAAGTAACCTGTTTTAATACCAAACATTATAATTTATTCATATCGGGTACAAACCTTTTGCTATCAACTGCAAGTTAATTTCGTAACACACTGTCAGTGTCAATAGGTTTCATGTAGATAACTCAACAAGAATCATTGCGTTATTTGCGTTGTTGAGCAGATACATTTTACGAACATATACTTTAAGAAGATTTCAATTTATAGTAACAACGCTTTATGCGAACAACATGTCATACTGACGCTAAGGAAAATCCAGCATCATTTAAACAGAGTTTATCGCTCATACATACAAAGTTCCCTCCGTCTGTTTGCAGGAGCCTCCCTGTTCTGTGAACCATGAACTATACACCCTGCTCCTCATACTTGAATATACTGAACTACTTCTTTCTGACCAAAAGCTTCTATTATTGGACGGTAGCGGTTAACGTTGCTAAGTGGTGTGGTTTCGATTTCCAAATCTATCTAGAATAGAACTACGCTCGTACACACATGCGGAATTGAATCAAAGTTCAATTTCATGGATCGCATGGCAACATCGGAATTCTCTCGTTCAATCAATGAGCCGTCAGCAATAGTGAACACAAAGCAGATCACAGTTTACGTGATTATAATCACGTCTGCAAACAGCCTTAATTTAACGCAAAATACTGAGCATACTTGATAATACAGTTAGAAATTAATATTTTGACAAGCGAAGATTTAAGGAACCTAAATAGTTTAAGCTCAACATAACATCAATAAGTATTTCTCGAGGGAGTATCAGCAGAAGAAAGCTACACTGACAATCTGGTGTACCTACTGTTATTGCTACAATTACAACGATGGAAAAGTAGCCAATCCATTAATCCGATAACTAATCAGAAACAACCCAAACACCGGACTGAGTATTTTCAATAAATAACATGATATTTCAGTTCCAAGTTACGTGACACCACAACTCTCAGCTAACGGGTCCGAGCGAGGTCGTTACTCAATCTGATATTACTATCTAAAGCCTACAGCGGTACAAGAATCTTTTGGCGCGTGGTCAAAATCAGAACTAACAATGCCATCTTTCACATATGTTTACCTACCAAAAGTTCCAAATATCACTGTAGTGTATGTAGGTCGTTACCCACGTTGTCACATGCGCGTCCGCGATACTTGTCTAGAATCAACGGGACCCTTTTACTAAGGCAATGTTTGTGTGTCTGTCTGTCACCAGATTGTATCTCATGATACTTTGACGGTTTAAATTTTCACAAATGATTTTTTTTTGTGTTGCCGCTATAACAACACAACTAAAACCGGAACTTATTTTTGTATAGATAATATAATTAATGGTAACCCACCCTTCTTGCGAGAGTCTGACTCGCACTTGGCCGGGTTTGTTTTATTAAAAACTGTAAACTAATTGGGAATGCAGCAGTACGTTATTAAGGCGCGTGCGACACTCGCAGTGTGCACAGGCCCTTACTGATACTATCAAGCGGACACACTAATCACACGTTAAATCATCGTATTGTTTAGATCCATAGCATTATTCCGTTTGGTTGTATTGATGACGTATCAAAAGCTAATTACTGACAGAGCTTCAACTAAATCGGCTGATGAATGATTGATTTCATCATCAGTAATGAATGATTTCACTAGCGTAGTTAACTGAATTGGTAGAAGAGGATTCTGAATTAGCCCAGGATTTATGAATCTCATAGTTTACTTACATATACTTTGCTAAAATATGTTTATGGAAGAGCGTGGTGTTCCCGTTTTGTTCAGGTGCGCCTCGTAATTAAAAAGAGAGGGCTCAATACACAGTTAAAAATCTAATAAATCGAAAGGCTTCCATCACTCGCTTTCCATGAGGCGTGATCGAGGTCAAGAGGAGGCCAATTTAGCAGTAAAATAAAATAAAAACAGGGGTTGATTATGTAGTTTAGAATTCATTGTCAGGCTCATAGAATAATCAAATCAAATCAATATCAAAACATTTATTGGTTTGCAAACATAGGTAGGTATTGAGTACACAGATGTTATGTTATACATTTGCACAAATTTATAAACATATATCTAAATTTAAATTAGGTAGCAATTACTATCATAAAACCACAACCACATCACACCCACCCACAGCCACATTTGGGCTGGTGCTGCTAAGTGTCACCTGGCCACTTTGGATTCAGTGGAGAGGCGAAGAGGCTGATTGGTGATCCTGATTTAACTCGAGTTGGTCTCCAAAGCCTGGAGCACAGGCGTAGAGTAGCCAGCCTTTCGCTGTTCTATAGGATACATTTTGGGGGGTGTGCGAGGGAATTGCATGATTTAATTCCCACATCTCCGTTCCACCATCGGACTACCCGTCGTACGGCGAGTTTCCACCCTTATGTTGTTAACACCACTACGATCCGGACGAAGAGTTTCGCCTCCTCCTTTATACCGCGTACATCGAGGGACTGGAACAATTTGCCAGCGGTGGTGTTTCCGTCGTACTACAATTTGAGTGTCTTCAAGGCTAGAGTGAACAGGCTCGCTATAAACTAGTGCGCTTTACTATCAACGATTGCGTCACTGCTTACCATCAGGCGGGACTGCGGTCAAGCGCTGGTTTATAAATCAATAAAAAAAAAGTGAAATGAGTTGAATAAAAGAAACGAAAAGGTATCACGTTTGAAACAAAGTGCGCTCCCGCTATCTAAAACCCGCCCAAGTGCAACACAGACTTGCACACAAAGGAGCCCCTTGTGCGCAAGTCCGCGAGTGTATTTTTTGTTATAGCAGCAACACACATCAGCTGTGAAAATTTCTACTGAATAGCTATTACAATTCACTAGATACAGTCTAGTGACAAACAGACAGTGGCGCCTTAGTGGGTCCCGTTATTACCCTTTCCGTGCGGACCCTAAAAACCAGAACATGAAGAAAAAAGCGCTTAAACTGGAACATGAATGTAATCAATGACTTTGTTATTTAACTACTGAGAACAAAACAAAAACATTTCTGTACATCATCCACTGTCCATTACGTCACCAATCTGTTAATACGATCGCCAACATGTCAAGCTGCCCGAAAATGTCCAATTTTCCCGATCAACCTTAAACCTTAACGTTTTTGAGTTATAAAGTTGAAAATCTATTAAATAAATTTGACAGAGTGTTGTAGCTTGATGTGCTGGTGTATATACGAGTACATACCGGCAACACAGGTTAACTTGAACTCAATTTATAATAATTAACACAATCCACATAGATCTTAATAGGATTGACGAGATAGTGTAGATTCGCATGAGAATGCATGTGAATCAAAAGACGAGTCAGAAGTTCAAATTGAAACAACAAACCTTTGTGTCCTGAAATAGTTTTGTACAACATTTTTAAGATCAAGAAGTTATACATCATCTACATCAACGTTTTATCGTCCTACTGCTGGGCACAGGTCTCCTCTCATACAGAGATGTTATACAGAAAGTAACAAAATGTGAAAATTACGCCGCTACAAAGCCGAACTCATCAGAATAAAACTGGGTCTAGTTCTCTGAAATACGAGAAGTCAGAACTTACTACTAGCTAACCTTAGACTACCTTATACTATGTGTATTTTCCTCCCCTTGCTATTTCACCCAAAAGGTTGTCTGTAAAAGACGCTCTTAGCAATAAGACCGTCACCCTTTGTAAAATCTTCATGTTTATGTTCTATACAGGGTGGCGCAATAGAACGTGCATATTGCATCATCTTTTTTGCGGGGTAGAAGGGGTGTGGGCGAGGGGAGACCGATATCGTTGGGTAGCGCGGTTCATGAAGTTTTAGTCACTATGAGTCACTTCGACGGGAAGCGTCGCGCATTTTGCGTGCGCGCATTTTACGAAAACTCTCGTTCGTACGTAGTTGTCAGGCGACTATTTTGTTCTGAGTATGGTGTTCGGCAAATTAGGGAGGCTCCGAGTGCTAATTTAATTAAAATGAAATGAAATGAAATGAAATCGTTTATTAAGCAAGTAGGATCACAGATCACTTTTACACGTCATATGTTTTTTTTTTTTTTTTTAAACTAGATGAAGCCGGCATTTCCTAACTGACTACCACTGAGAAGAAATAGCCGAAACAAACTCAGGGATCATCGTCTTTTTTAAAGTCCAGACATTAAAAATGAAAATGTTTACAATAATTTACGTTATAATTACGCATATTGCTTAATAACAATGCTTAACAGAGCGAGCAGCTCAGTCCCAAGCCTCTCTATCCTCTAAATAATCTGAGATTTTATAATACCCCTTTTTGCAAAGTTTGGCCTTTATATAGGTTTTATATCGTTTAATGGGTAAGTTTCGAATGTCCATGGGAAGCTTGTTGTAAAAGTGTATACATTGACCCATGAACGAGTTGCCTACTCTGTGGAGACGAGTGTGATGTACAGCAAGATTGTGTTTGTTCCTGGTATTTATATTATGAATATCCCTTATTTTCTTAAAATTAGATATATTTTTATGTACATACATAAGATTTTCAAATATATATTGCGAAGCTACAGTCAGAATGTTCACCTCTCTGAATTTTTCTCTAAGAGAATCTCTAGGACCAAGGTTGTAAATGGCTCGAACAGCCCTTTTCTGTAAAACAAAGATGGTATTGATGTCCGCACAAGTTCCCCAGAGAAGAATCCCATAAGTCATAAGACTATGAAAATAACTAAAATAAACAATTCTGGCTGTATTCACATCAGTTATCTGTCTAATTTTCTTAACAGCATAAGCGGCAGAACTGAGTCTACCCGACAGCTTCTCAATGTGAGGACCCCATTGTAACTTGGAGTCAATAGTCAATCCAAGAAAAACTGTCGATTCGACAGGGATCAACTCTACTCCATTCAGTTGAACATTGGTACTTAACTGCCTGACATTTGGCGTAGAAAATTTAATGAATTTAGTTTTTTTTTCATTCAAAAGAAGGTTATTTACATTAAACCAATGGACAACTTTCGAAAGTGCATTGTTAACTTCGTCAAAATTTGCTAGCTGACGCTTGACTTTAAAAATAAGAGAAGTGTCATCCGCGAACAATACTATGTTGTGATTATCCCTCACGTGATGAGGTAAGTCATTAATATAAATTAAAAACAAGAAAGGACCTAGAATTGAGCCCTGCGGAACGCCCATGGTGACCTCAGATCCTGCCGATTTGTTGCCATTAACATCAACCCTCTGAATTCGATTATTCAGATAAGAAGTCAGAAGGTCGAGAGCTCTGTCCCTTAAACCATAATGGTACAGTTTCCTAATAAGAGTGTCATGATGTACGCAATCAAAGGCCTTGGACAAATCACAAAAAATACCAAGAGCATCTTGCGATTCCTCCCAGGCCCCAAATATGTTCTTTAGCAACGCCACGCCCGCATCGGTAGTTGAACGACCCTTTGTAAAACCAAATTGTTTCACGTGCAATAAATTATATAAGTTGAAGTGTCTCAACAACTGTTTCAAAATTAATTTTTCAAAAATTTTGCTCAAAGTTGGTAATATAGAAATTGGCCGAAAATTCGTGGGATCAGTTGTACTACCAGATTTGAACAGTGGAATTACTTTGCTAAGTTTCATCAAATCAGGATAAAGTAAAAAATCTGGATAAAGCGGTTTGAAGAGACTGGATCGACGTTTAAACCACACGCAAAAGGTCGTCCACGCACATCTAGGACCGAAGACAATATTGAGAGTGTTAAGCAGTCGGTACGAGAAGATCCACAAATGTCTACTCGCAAGAGATCGTCTGTCCTAAACATATCGCGACGAAGTTTGCAACGAATTTTAAACTTGGATCTTAAATTGCATCCATACAAGCTGCAATTAACTCAAGAATTGAAAGACTCTGACTTCATAGCACGGCTCACATTTGCTAATGAAATGCTCAATCGGTTTTCAAATTTTGAAAACATCCTTTTCTCTGATGAGGCACATTTTCATATGAATGGGTTCGTAAACCGCCAAAATTGTCGTTATTGGAATAGTGAGAATCCCAGACTCAAACATCAAAAACCGTTACATAGCCCTAAAGTGACAGTTTGGGCCGCTATCTCTGCCAAAGGAATAATTGGTCCTTATTTTTTTGAAAACGCACGGGGGAAAAACATCACTGTTAATACCGAACGCTATGTTGCGATGTTGGAAGGTTTTTTGGCCCAAGAACTTGAAAATTCAAGAATAAAGAACTCTAGGACTTGGTTCCAACAAGACGGAGCTACCAGTCACACATCAAATGACTCCATGGCGGTTGTGAAGCAGATGTTCCCTGGCAAACTGATTTCGAAAAGAGGTGATATCCCATGGCCTCCGCGCAGTCCAGACTTGACGCCTCCTGCCTTTTTTTTGTGGGGATACCTCAAACACAAAGTCTACACCAATAATCCGAGAAACATCAGTCAGCTCAAGGAGAATATTCGTGGTGAAATGGCAGCAATCACACCAGCACTACTTAAGAAAGTTTTCGGTAATTTCCGTTTGCGGTTAGAGGAGTGCCAACGTAGAGAGGGTCATCATTTAGATGATGTTATTTTAAAAAAATAAACTTCAGTTATCACTTAATAATTGCTTAGTTTTATTTTAACTATACCTTTTGTATTTATTTTTTAATAATTATTTTAAAAATGCACGTTCTATTGCGCCACCCTGTATAATATATACTGTACATAATAAAGGGTATTATATCTATACATATACCTATCTAAACTACATTTCAGAAATGAGATTCCCTTTAGTATATAAATATATCTGAGGAATTTATTGCACCACTTCTAGTCCCCAATAAAAGTGATGAAGGGCGGCGATTTGGGGGACAATTATATGTATGTTTTTTGACGTTCTAATCTTAATGTCTTAAACTAAAAATCTCTTCTCATCATTCTACTTATACGTATGTAGACACAACAGTTTCATTGTGTAGCAGGAGGGACTACAGAAACTAAATTAATCATACCCAATTTCTGGCCTCCACTTCGTTCACATGAAATTACTTACTACTTTTTCGCTAATTGTCCGTTGGGGTTTTATTTGCTTTGCGTCTAAGAGCCCTAGCACAATTTACAGTAAGAAATAGCCTTCCTCAAAAAATAATTCATGTTTTCAATTCCAACCATTAGTTCCAGAACACAGAGTTTTCAAACAAACAACTAACCAACTCTTCAGCTATACTATTAGCAAGCACAGAGCTAGAGATAGTTTATATCAATCGTGATGATACTCCCAGACATCCTAGATAGTTCGTGGCTCCAAGCACTTCAACCTATCTCACCTATTCTTCTGCGGACCCCTGACCACTGGCAAGCCAGTTGACATAGCAATGACAAATGACTGCAGTACATCACACAGAAGCCATGCATCACTAGTACAATCGCCCTATTCGCACCTCTATTCGTACTCGCACAGTTCGCACGCTCGCACAATTCGCACACTCGCACGCGACATTTACTAACAAAGAATCGCGCGATGTATTCAAATACAATTGACTCCGCTTCAGATAGAAGGTGCAATTGTTGTGGATTTTATGATTGTGGTGGTTTTTTGTTCTATTGCATATTTATGAGCGATGGATAAAAATAGCTTGAAATCGGAATAGTTGGCCCCTCCATGACCCTAACCTTCATTAAGAATGAACTAACAATTAAATTAAAATACTGTGTGATCTGACAATTTTGAAAACCAAATTTTAGGACCATGTGTTTCATTTGCATGCAGCGAAATTTTTCAAGGCATCTATAAACCAGGTATCAGATATATATTTTTTTGGTTTAAAAACCGTTGCCCCACACTAGAAATTGCTCCTGTATGGTGCGTTCACAAACATTTAAACATACATACACAAACAGTCAGACCCAGAACAACTACCTGTAGGCCATACAAGTATTTGTTCCATGCGGGAAACGAACCCACGACAGGCAGAGCAGCAGTCGATCACTGAACCACTGCACTGACCATATCGCCAAGATATCCTGACACATCTCCGTGAAAATCTAATAACTTTCATCATTATAAAAACCCCTCGTACAATCATCAGAGCAATTCTTTCAAGCATGCAACATACCTACATCTTCGCAATAATCTCAAAATTGCTCAAATAAAGCTTAAGTATTAACATAAAACACACGTAGCCCCTAAAGAGCACGTACTTACTAAAAGAACTCATCCACTTTAACATAACATAATATGCTCAGGCGCCGCCTACAGTATCACTACGGCTTTATTTCACGGAGCTACGCTTCATGCACACCATGTCACATAAAATCTGACAACAAAGGTGACACCACGGACCGAAAGCAGAAGGATCATTTCAACCCAAACACAGTGTGCGGGGTTATCAAGTATCCTCAAATATAAACCTCTCCAAACGGGATGCCAAATTTGCTGATGCTGTATAATACAGAGACCTAGGGATATAATTTGAATCCGAAATATGTATATATGTACTGATTTGATAATGATGATTATGTCGATGTGACAGATGTTACGATGGTCGTTTAACTGGGATTAGCGACAAATACCTTACAGCCATAGAGGTACAGGAAAGCGAGACACCAGTATAACGTAAATTCAGATCAAATATACTACTGCATTTTGGTTAGCCAAACTTACTAAGTCTTAAAACTATATGTCGGCCAAATTCGATAAAGAATAGAGGTAAACAAACCGTTGCTAGGCAACCAGTAGTTTACGCCTAAAAGACAGATCTTAACAACCATTTCTATACAGATGATTTTCATAAAAGTAATAATCCTATTTCCTACTAATGTAAACAGTTTATTTGTTTAGATATTTATGATTTGCATAGAACGCTTAACCGATTTGAATGAAATGTGACACACATGTAAGCTAATTTCCTAATAGGTTAAATTTTTTGATTCATAGTCCATACTTGAAAGTATTACAATGCATATGTTATGCAGTTGATTTGAAAGTAATTGAAATAGACAAAATCGTATTGACAAATGCCTCAACTTTATTCATTGGTTGAATATCACAAAATGTGTTTAATACCTGGATTTCATCCATCTTTCTTTTTTGTAGGGCTATCACGTAAAATTAATGTCGACTTTTTAATGGTTTTTCGAAATACCAAGTTATTGTGCATGTTATTTTAGTGATTCTGTTGAAATATGCTGCAATAGGAATTGTTAATAAATAGTTAGCATGTAAAAGTCGATAATCATGTAAATAACAGGAGATTTGTAAAACGTGAGTTGTGATAACCCTAAATTGATTTGTTTATCTCTATTCTTTATGGAGCTTGGCGAGAATATAGTTAAGATGTATATTATGTACGAAACGAGTAATTTCGTTTCGAACTCTCGTTTATACTTGAGAATTGCGGAGACACGGAGTGATCTCTGTTGATCTTGCTAAACGAGTAAAGCACTGCATTCATCCCCATAGCCTCCCACCATTGCCGACCTTTTCAAGTTTTGAACTACGAATACTTTAATATTATCAAACATGATAGCAAATCAGTTACATGTTTGCGAAAGTTTGCTACCGTGTTTTTGTTCAAGTGGCCCTTCTACACCTTTTTTTCGTTACGTGCAATACCTGCGAGAAGCCACCACTTTTGAACACGATACGATCTTTTGTTCAGCAACTATATAACAACGTGAGTGAAGTATTGAGATATACTATCTGTAACTCACGACGGTTTTTGGTTGAACATTGAGCTACAGGGTAATTTCGTAGCACACTATCGACTCAGTTGCAATGACTTTCATTTTGACACTTCAGCAATATTCATGCTATTGAACAGATATTTTTTTCGAAAAAATGGAGCAATGGATTAGCAAAATGATTCAAATTGAAAGCACTGCTACGTTACGCAATAAGGGTTCTGTACAGAGACAAAAAAGCTGCTGCCGAATACATGACGTGAAACATCTAACAACAACGGCCACGTTTATAACATTAATAAGATTATGACACGGACTTTTCGATGGTCTTATTTTGCATAACAGTGTAATGTATTGTACATACTCACACCTACATATTTGCATTCATTTCCGCAGGTCAGAATAAGCATTCCATTAATCTTATGCGCTGTTCTGATTATTTTTCACGACCCCAGGATTCAGTACTAATCCACAATCAGTTCGCAGACACACTTTAACGCTAAGTTTCGATGAGTTAGAGACATTCCAGCGTTAGGAACTGTATAGGTGCTAGATGGTAATCCTTTTTACTCCTAAACATAATCCCCCTTATTCATAAACGCTCTTTAAAGGTAACTAGTGATTAGCGATTTTTTAACCAAACATCTTTGACCTTTTAACGTCACTTAAACTTTAATCATCGTTTATGAATAAACACCTTAAACACTGTGGTGTTTATTCATAAAGGATGAGGATTTAAGTTAGGCTAGTTACTAATTTTAAGCAGCGTTTATGAATAAGGGGGAATACTTTATAAAACAATATACTTAACTTATGATTTCATTGTATCGTCGATATATTTATTATTTTAGGACAGATTTTGAAAACCCTGTTTATTACGTCATCATAACAATCTTTCTTTCAAATCATTGAAGGCTTGTTATTTTTTAGCTGACTAAAGGCCCAAACTCCTTCAAAATTAAGTAATTCTTCCAGGCCACTATCGTATTTCCAGATTCGACTTACGATGCTCTGCGAGGCGACATTATAAATCAACGCAAAGCTGTGGTCAGGTCAGGTTCGAAAAGAAAAACCCTCGAAGAGACCCGAATTTCCGGGTCAAATCCACTGCTGCCTAAGCTCATCCAGGAATACTCTCCTCGTCGCTGTAAGCGATTCTACGTAGACGCCCGCCACTCTGTGCCGTGTAAGGCATCTGTTGCTCCACGCTCCCTTAGTCTTCACCAAGAAACCTATCTTCATTACCTCATTCCATAATCTTATTATATATATTTTTTATGTAATTTAAAATAGATTTCATGTCTTTATTTTGTAATTTAGTTGTTTTCTTGTCGAACCTACAAGAATATAATTCATTCTCTAGTCGACTCTAAAATCAACAACCACCAATAATGAACATTGGTCCCACAGAGTACAGATCATGACGGAAAAAAAATTACATTCATGACAAGTTTCTTCTAAAATCTGCGTCACTCGAATATTATTGTGTTCCTAAAAACTCCAATTAACGTCCATTTACTAATAATGCCGTCATGTGACAAGTCAATGACAGTTCAATGACTGCCATGATGAGTTGCCGTGAGACAACACTCCATTAATATTGAATAGGAAAAATCCTTATTAAACACAAAGTTTCTTGCATTAATACAACGATGACTACAAAGAAAATGTGACTTTAATGTTTTTCAATGTCTCGTCGATATTGCTTAACTTTTTCGGAGAACTGTTTACTTTTTATTTATCCTAGGAAATATGGTTCTAAGAAAAAGTAAGGTTATGATTTTTCTTAGAACCATTTTTCCTGGTGTGTAGGTAATAAAATTAATGTTCCCTTTGGAGTAACCCACGCAGGTGAGTAAGGCTCCTTGTTAATGCCTGAGAAAGAGACTGGTAGTCCATTTTGATCCTTGTCGATTGCCTACGTTGTAGATCATTATAGCTTTGGATTTTATCATCTGTTTTATTAGTCGCTAATATAGTTAGACTATATCATTTATTTTTTACAAAGTTACTTACTTTTTGCATTACGTGTGAAATAATTGTACAGACTATAGAGATGTTATTCGCTTATGCCGTCACACCATGACAACTCCAAATCCCTTTCTCTCTCTCTCACACACACACACACACGAAGAGAGAGAGATACACCCTCGCACAAACCCTAAAGTTGATTGTATTTTCCTTTTTTCCCCTTTATGCTATTTACCAATTTGTATATTTATAACGTATATTTACATATTTTTTTACCAAATTTGCGCCTGACATCCTGCTATAGTATTAGTAACAAAATGCACTCACAAAGCAAAATTTACTTACAATGACAATATGGTAAAGGCATCAGTAAACGGCCAAAACTGAATAATTATGTAATGATGCGCCGCCACGCCGACACTTCCACAGCGGCTAACTGGCCCACTAAGTAGTTTATAGACAATAATTATTACAGTTGAAAACTGTAATTTTAGAAGATAACAGAAAATATAATGTACAATAAGAAATTCCAATGGCGGAGACACTGAAAAGTCACAATGAACAAACTTCAAAATTATTTGTACGTATTGCTGCAACAGATGTTATTATGAGCATGTGGTAGATGATCCCAGTCCTTTATAGAAGACGATATTTTTGATTTGATTTCCGAGGTGAAAATAAAATGAAAATATTTTTAGAAAGAAGTCCTTTACTGCGTTTTCTGTATCGGTTTTCACCAACAGACTAGACAAATATACTTCTAGCTATAAAACAAGGAATACAGAACATTTCACAAAACAATTACAGAACATCTTACATCGCTCCATCATCTCTATGATCAGTCATTTACTCCACAATGATCAGTCATTTTGAACACCTGGCAGATTTCCCCATATCTATCATATAAGTCTTAAATGCAACCCTTAATTAGCAAGCAATTAATGAGCATTAGGACGAACGCTGATCACGCGAAGAACTCGTTAGATACCACCAGTTTCTTATAATATGTTTTAAAACTTTGTATGTCTGTGTGCTCACGTGTTTGTTGAAATTCCTCGCGTCTAAGACGTACATAACTTTCACAATAAAATATATTGTAGAAAACTTTCCGCAGTATGAAAATGTCTATGTTATATAGTTGTTGGCTATGATTGAACGGAATTCTTCGCATATCATAACGTATTTTTCTATATTTAGACTAGGTAACAGATCGATGGATAGTATTGTGAAACTATTTTCATTTTACCTCATAATTCTCAAGAGAACTGAAAATATGAGAGAGATTTTTAACAACACCCGAAAATGTAGTAAATGTCTTTAGTTTAATTATAGTTTATTACTTATTAATAATATCTCTCGTTCTCGTTAGATTCTTAGCTAGCTTACAAGAAAGACATTACTATCGATTGGCTGACAAATAAAAAATATATTACAATTTGATTTCGTTCAAACCCATTTATTATCATAAAAGAATGCAGTATGTCTTATACTGAGTCAACACGAACCTAGCTAATTATACGTATCAACTGAGAACAAAAACGACTGTTATCATACACACAAGCACAGACAGTCAAACATGTTATCAGTAGAAACAGTTTGCTCACTTTACTGAATATTTGTCGGTACATATTTGCATAACAACATATTCTTTGTTTTTAAACAATACTGTGATTATATTACAAAGAAATGTTACCGTTAGTACCGTGTATTGAAGATGTTTAGTTTATAGTTTGCTTGAGAGCAGTATGATAGGAGAAAGCGAATGAAGTTACAAGTAGAACAGCAGAAAGGTGAAGAGTTCTTACTCCGTTTCCACTTGATTTGGGATAAGGGCAGGACATAGTATCAGCCTGCTGTAGGTGTATGTCCCCACATAATAAAGTCTTGTTATAGACATATGTAAATGATTTTCGTTTAGAGCTTTGTACCTTTCAATGCTAGAAGCAACAATATCCAATATCCAGCTGACTTTTGGGCTGCACACTAAAATCAATAGCAACAATATCCTGTATCCAGCTGTGTTTGTCGGGCTGCATACTAAATCTACTACTATACATAGAACATATTACATTTTCTATTTTTTTTAGTATAATATTAGTTCAGATAAAATGTGGTAAAATATAATGTTACAGATTTTTTAGTATTTAAAAAATGTATTACAATTAAGATGTAAATTTATAAGTTGTTGATATGCTCGTAGACAAGTTGAGTAGTGTAGATTACTGTTCAGTGATTCTGTAGGTATGTGTATGTATATGTATATACATAACATACATAATAATCCTATAATGTTCCCACTCGTGGGACACAGACCTGACCGTAATCTGCCACGCGGACCCAGTGCGGGACGATAGAAGTCACATGTCCTGGAAGTTCTGACTCTAGGACATGCCGGTTTCCTCAGGATGTTTTCCTTCACCGTTTTGAGAGCCTGACGGGGGGACCTACAACTGGTAAGACCCGGTCGATACCACTAAGCCGCCGTTACTCCTATGTGTATAATAACCCTGAATTATGTATAAATATTTGATAATAGCTACCTCGTTGGTTGTCTACTACTCTGACCTCATTATAAATAACACTAACCTAAGATACATATTACCGTCTATACCAATACCTAACGTTTTCTCCCCAAATCAACAAACACATGATTAGTATCATAATACTGTCGTCATCATCATTACTCCCAAGAAACCGTCCCGATTAACGTGGAAACACAAAAACTCTGTAACTACTAGAAGTTTACGCTCGAAATGATCCGAAAGTAACAAAAAATATGAGAAATGTACCGTTCACTAGAGCAGAACGAAATCAGTCTGCAACAAAGGTCTGAACCTAAAAAATTAGACTGCCATTACTTTCGGTCTAGATTTGGTTCTGCGAAAGTTAAGATTATCATCATTTAATACTCTAAAAATAATAAATAGCGCAGAAATTATGTTCTTGTTTATATTTTGATGCCGAATGGAAATCATAATTTTCCGTAACAATTAACAGAATTCGGAAATCGGACACTTCGTATATATTTGAATCAATCAATAGATCAATTTTTGGTTCATCGTATTTTAATCATTCCTATGAATATTCAAGTTTACTTCGACACTTTTGGCACATGATTCACAAATTAATTATACCTACCTATTTATTGAAACAAACGGTTTTTCCGAATAAAATTACAATACACAAGTGCACACAGCCTCGTGTACAAAATAATTTGTTTCGATCACCTAATCGGATCTAAACGATGTAATCGTAAAGCAATGGAAGGATAAGGAAAAACAATGTCGCGCGTCGGCCAGACGTTTGGGAAGTTCTCTACTAACAAGTACTGCCTAATTAGTACAACTTAATTGAGTAAACTAATCTCTCTACTCCCACTCAAATATCTATATATAAATTATCCTGAAAGAAATCCTCTCAGAAATAAGCAGAAATAGAGACGAATGATGATACGTTCACGTTTAATTAATACTTAACGTCGACGGCAACATATATGTAATTGTCAAATCGAGAACTTTCCCTTAACTTTAGCTCTAAATTACACTAAGTAGACACTTTTAATTCAATGAATGTCCCAATAAGTCCTTCCAAGCATCTTCCAATTTGCAGAAAAAACATAAAATTCTCGGGTTTTCGTGTCCATACATCGCGTCGCTCCTTCAAGTTTGTAGATTCGTTGAGGACACTCTAGGAGTCATCTCCTCCAGTAACGTTTTAATGAACCTGTACAAGCGACAGTAATGATCTTCAAAATCACAAATAAAATGTCCTTACTCTAAGAATCTGAACGTCAAAGTCTATCTTCCAATAACTTCCAATAATGAAAATTAAATGAGATCTAGATATTTAATTAAATAAGAGACATAAACATGAAAAATTTAGTAACCACGGTTATTTTCTCTGACAGGACAATGTCCTCCATACCAGGACATACCAGGTTAAAAACAATAAAGTGTTCAGTTTTTCAAGAACGAGTATAGAGACCATAGCTATGAAATATGTGTATTATACATAATATAATAATGCTCGGGGTCGGTCTAGTCGAAGTATATAACCGTAACGAGACTTACTAGAGACTACTTGGACTAGAAAAACCAAATCAAATCATATTTTACTCAATTAATAAATATCTGGTTAACAAACAAATCGAAACATTAAAGCAATTAACAGGAAAAATGATGAAATAGAGCGATTGAATAAAACTAAACAATGCGGTAATAATTTCATTTATCATCATACATAGGACATGAGGACTCGAACCAGGAAGCCTCTGAATATTGTTACTGTGGTTGGATTGGCTGACCGTACAACCGCCATGTTTCACCAACTACCGTAAAAACCAGTCAACGAACTGAAAATACACCTACATTTGTGTAAAGTGGTATTTTATTACAATAATATAATGTAACGGCAATCTGTATTGAGAGAACTTTCAACAGGCCAGGACTGGTATGCAGTTCCATTTGAAATATATACATATAATATTAATTATAAATACCCATTTTATGTATCTTCCTTGTAACCTACCATGTGCCAACTTGGTAAAAACAGGCCAAATGTGAGTCGGACTCGCGCACCGAGGGTAGCCTATAGGTAGGTTCGTAAAAGTTCAAAATTATTAAAAACCTTTTTAATATATGATATAAGTAAAAATTTACGGTTTTCGCAATTTTTCCTTTATTTGTATTACCGTACTAAATTTGTATTCTCGGGATTTTGATTATTCTGGCCTTAGAAGTTTGATTTTTTCACAGCTCCAAGTGACAGTAGATCTGAGTATTTGATATAAATCCCAGCTTGATTCTTTCACGCGTTACTGGAAAAAGGGTCTTGACAGACAGACAGACAGACAACAAAGTGCTCGTACACCGTTGTAAATAATTTAAGGTTTTAGGACAGCTGTAATTGTGTTAACCAATTTTTTCAATGCAATGGTTCCAATCCGCCTCACCAATCACCTTAACTGTTTTATACAATTTCATGCCTGTATGTTTTGATTGTTTTTGTGGTATTTTCGATGTTGTCTGTTTTGGTATTTTGCACTGAGCATAATCTGCCCCCATTTTTCACTTTCGCAACAAACATGATTTTCCGGCGGGTGATCTGCCGGTAACCCCAAGAAATCAACTCTAACCATACTTAACCCGAAGAATCCCCATTCACAATCACAACCACATGTATCAACCACATCGAGGTAGTATCGCCAACTGGACAAACAGCTTATGACCCACATTACTAAGCCGCTGTCGAGCTAGAGCAAATAAACGCTGAGCTGCCGGTCGCCCAGCGACACGTCGGCGTCGTAACGGTACCGATAGATGTCCAATTTACAGAAGATAGCGACAAACACACTATCCCACGAGGCGCAGGCGCTGTGCAAGCAGATCAAAGTGGTGGTTAAAAGTTTACACTTGACTTTGTATGTATCTTATATAGACCTGCTATTACTGTTAGAGATTATAGTTTATATATTAGCAAAAGGTTCTCTTTCATATACTTATGTGGCAGCACATAAGCCTATCCCAAAGAGAACCTTATGTGTGAACTTACAATTGAAATTGTATAAAACCGTTAAGGTAACCATTTCACCAATGAGGCGGATTGAAACCGTTGCATTGAAAAAATTGGTTAACACAATTACACCTGTCCAAAAACCTTAAATTATTTACAACGATGTTAATTATTATTATATAATTATATATAGTAACAGCAATTCTATGTATGTACGTATGATATAGGTATGGGTCCCCACCGATACCCAAAAATGATAACCCACCTACTCCAAGGGAAAAAAAGGAAAAAAAGTACCAAAAAGTGTGTGATATGGCGTGTTAGGTTACATTTGAATCTTTCCTCCCCTACGCAAAGTTAATCGTACAGCTAATTAAAGTGAGCAGCCCGCCACCGCCGCAAGCTTAAAACTTAACCACCAGTAATCACAGTTAACGGTCCGCGGCGCACGCGCAACGTGATTCACTATATCACACCCGTCTCTTTCACACCCGCACAAACGCGAGCTGGGAGCAAGACGGAAGAACAATCGCCATTGAAGTTGTGGGAGACAGATCGTCAGACAGTAACCAACACATTAAATGGTGATTATGTGTTCAAAGGATTAATTAAATGGAATACTTATATACTTTTTAGGTTATTGTGATCAGAATTTCCATTAAGGCCAAATTTTTTATGTGTTTAATACTATATAGATAACTGGAACATGATACTTTTCATCTCTACATGTGGGGTATAGTTAGATTGTATCGGATGCTGGTAATTTGAATAGGACAAAGACTGTATGGATTTTTTAATGGTGATAGTAATTCAGTAAGTAGCAATAAAAATGAATATGAAGAGAGGATTGCACGCCAAAGCACACTTCAACATCTAATGACGCGACGACAGTCTGGTCGATTGATCAACGAGGTTAAGCGTTGTTCGTCTTGGATGGGTGATCGATCGGGACCGTTCCACCATCTCTCTACTCTCTTACACGTGCCATTGATGATAATTAAGGTCATGTTTAATTTAAGAACAAAAGTAAAAGTTTCAGCAGGCGAATATGGTAGTTAAAACTTGAAACAATAGGGTACCTGTATATCTATAACTACTCAATGGAAAAGAGTATCTAATCTTGCAAAGAATCTAATCAATTTCACTTTTCCTGGACTATCTTGTATGTGTGGTAACATATGACAACACTCGAAGCTCCTCCACCCAACAAAAGCAGTGAGAAGCCACTTATATTTACAGTTTCCAATCGCCCAGGAAGTGGTCGCAGACACCCTCGAGTGTCGACAGATGTTGACGCCGCCTGGATTTTACTGCTGTCTCCGTAGTTGCTACTATACCCTCTACGTTTCATAACCCGTTTTAAGTATTATTCACATTTCTTAGTAAAGAATATACAGTTTATATTACAAGATAAAAATTCAAGTTCTATAAGTACCTCGATAAGGGAATATTTTAAAAATAATTATATAAGCAGCCAGCAATTTACGAAACACAAAATATATCCTCGTGCCATTTAAATAATGGTAAAGGCTGCGACTTATGTGTTATAGTCCGCAGGTTCGAACCCAGTCAGGACACCACACTCTAAAGCTGAAAAAGCTTCGGATGCGACTGAGATTAACGCTGAGATGGTGAAGATGATTATAAATGCGAAAGTATTTGAGGGTATATGTATGTATGGATGGATGTTTGGTACTCCTGCAGGTAAAAACTACTCAATTTAGCCCGGAATAACACATAGGATACTTTTTATCTCGATTTACTAGTTCATAACCTCTGCTAGGCTGCTCTCAAACCAGTAAAGGCAAATATCGTGAGTAACCCGACACGTTTGAATGAAAAATTCAAAATGCACACTCACACACTCACACACTCCATATCACTGAGCTGAGGCCTACGTCACAACCATGTAAACAATATATGTAGGCAATTGCTATTGTGCATTTTAATGAAATGTGTACACAGGAGGTACACATAGTGAACCAACAATTTAATCTTTTGCTAAAAGCATAAAAGTAAGACCAAGTCTCCTTATCTTGGCCTACGTACGAGTACTTATAACTAAACAACTAGTGACTCTATCTATTTTTACAATAACAGTTTTAATAATAGCCGCTAGGTACAAAATAACTAGGGTCTTAATTTACACTGTCAGTTACAGTTACAGTGTCCCAGTGCCTCGCTAACTAATAAACACATTCCAGTGCGCGCGAGACGTTGAGCCACGCGCACGCGTCTATGTCCTTCGTAGCGAGCGACACACATTGTATACGAATCCCGTTACACATTTTATCAAAATGGACGAGAATCCAAGTAGTGAAGATTTGAGTGATTCAGATATTTTGGAAAAACGTGATCCACAATTAAATACGATCGAAAATGTGGAAGAAACAATGCAAAAGCGCAATCTGAAAAATGGCAAAGGGAGAAATGAAGGTGAAGTAAGATTAGCAGAGAAAA
Source organism: Sesamia inferens (assembly GCA_037179545.1). Lineage (NCBI taxonomy): Eukaryota > Metazoa > Arthropoda > Insecta > Lepidoptera > Noctuidae > Sesamia > Sesamia inferens. The sequence goes on along the minus strand of CM073939.1, from coordinate 29,445,154 downwards.
GAAAAGAACGAGAAGATGACCATAGTGAAGATGGTTTTATCACCGTGATCAGAAGAAAACCCAAACGTTTGATAAGAAGTGATTCCGTGGACGAAAATAATGACAATAATGGGGGTACTATATTAATTCACGAAGTATGTGTTACCTCATTAAATAGTTTACCGAAGCCGATAGCTATGGCTAAATTATTGCGTTCGGAAGACATCAAAGATATTCTTAAGATAAAATATAAGAGTGTAAACAAAGTTCTCATCCAATTCCAAAGGAAAAATGATGCTATGAAATTGGTCGACTGTATAAAACTAAAGGACATTGGTTTTCGATGTCAATTAGTACAAGATATGTCAACATCGTATGGAATAGTGAAAGGAATTGACCTTGAGTTAAGTGAAGAAGAGCTGACTAATATTTTTAAGGCGAATGTCGAAGTGTTAACAGTTAAAAGATTAAAACGTTTGCATTCGGACGGCAATTGGATCAATTGTGAATCTGTAAGAGTGAGCTTTAAAAGTACTGTCCTACCACATTATATTTATGCCTATGAATGTCGATTTAAAGTTGAACCGTACGTATTTCCAGTGACGCAGTGTTCAGGTTGCTGGAAATTTGGTCATAGAATTATGTATTGCCCTACTAAAAAAGTTTTGTGTCCTAAATGTGGAGATAATCACGAAAACTGTACCATAAAAGACTTTAGATGTCTGAACTGTAAGGGAAATCACCTTGTGTTGGATAAAAGTTGTCCCATCTTTCTAAAAGAAAAAGCTATTCGGATTATCATGAGTGAGAAACAAGTGACATACAGAAGAGCCTTACAAATATTTGCGGAAAGGAAGGAAGACATAAACACAATCGATATCTCACAACGTTCTGATAACAATCAACCGACAACTCCAGTCAACTCTGCTAAAAAAACTTACAGAAACGTATTGACCAAAGCTGTAGTGCACCAGCCGGCAATATCGGATATGGAAGAGGATGAAGAAGAAGATAGTTTTACAAGTATGACTACAAAAGAAAACATTCAAAGTTTAAGGCAAGAAAATAAAAAGAAAATAAATCGAAGAGGTCTAAAGAAAAGTGGTTTTTCTGCGGAGAAGACGACTAGCAGTTCACAGGAAGAAAAAGAAGAAGGGTCGCCATTTCTGAACAATTTTGAATGGACGAAGGTGTGGATTAAAATAAAAGGTATTTACAGGTCTGAATTAAAATTAGAAGAAAAACTATTATCTGCGTTAAAAATTATTTGGGAGGAGATTAAGAAATTTTTAGTTAGTATTATATTTGGAGATAATATTTTGGGATATATAAGTTGCCTCAGTAATGGATAATAGACACGAAGAAATAAAGGTGAACATATTTCAATGGAATTCACAAAGTCTACGCCCTAAATTAATTCCCTTCTCAGATCTGTTAATTCAGGAAAATATATAAATTGCAATAATTAGCGAGACATGGTTTGACTGTGAGGTAAGTGTAAATTTTAGTGGATATAATATATATAGGAATGATAGATACGATTGTTATGGTGGGGTTGCTATCCTGGTACACAAGTCGATTCAGTCACATCCAGTTTCATTTCATAGTAATAATGTAGGTATTGAATTAGTGTGTGTTAAACTATTGAATTGCAAAGACTTGGAATATATCGTATCACTGTATTGTCCTTCGTCTGTTTATACCCAACCTTCCGATTGGAATGATATTTTTGGTCACTTTTCTAATAAAACTATAATAGCTGGGGACTTCAATGGTCATCACACTAATTGGTCGGTCAAATCGGATATAAGGGGTACTCAAATTATGGACTCATCTCTTGAAAATGACTTTATATCGCTCAACAACGGCTCCGCAACTCGAATTAAGTTGGTAAATGGTAATTTACAACAGACGTCTCCTGATATATCGTTTGTGTCTTCTGACGTTGCAATAAAATTTGATTGGAAAGTATTTAATGAAAATTTAGGAAGTGATCACCTGATTATTAAAATAACAGCTAACTTATCTTATAACGTACATATTGTTAAAAAACGTAATTTTAATAATGCAAATTGGTGTGAATATCGACAGACGATTTCTGAATATATTAAAACGTTTAATGAAAAATCTTTTAATGGTGACATACAAAAAATGTATGACGCTTTTATAAACTATATTGAATATGCGGCTGACAAACATATACCCTATTTTAAATTCAGTTTGAAGCCAAATGAGAAATTTAAACATAAAAATTACTGGTCTCCTAAATTGTCTGAAATAGTTGCTCAGCGAAGGCTGGCCTTGTCAAATTTTCGTAAAAATCCGACCCCTAATAATTTAAATAAATTAGAATCCAAAACTTTGGAAGCTCAAACCTTAATTAGGAAAGCTAAATCTCATGGTTGGAAAAAATTTTGCGATTCTATAGACGAAGCTACGTCAACTCAGGAAATGTGGCGTCGTATGAAGTGGATAAAAGGTTTCAAACAACAAAGATGGTGCCCGCCCATTGACAAACAAGTTGATCTTCTACGTTCTCTAACTCAAGACTATGCTCCAAATCTAAGTCCACGCTTTAAGTCTAAAAATAAAATTTTAGAATTAGAATTTACACGTTCTGAACTAGAACATTGTCTTAAAAAAAAAGATTCGGCCCCCGGGGAGGATGCAATATCTTATTCAATGATGTATAATTTACCAGACTCAGGAAAGTATCTTTTACTGAAGATATATAATTATATTTTTAGATTCGGTATTGTTCCTCACCAATGGCGAAATATTCAAATTATTCCCATACCCAAAACTACAAATAATATCAATAGTGAGATTAAATTAAGGCCGATTTCCCTAATTTCCTGCGTGTGTAAAATCTTTCATCTTATGATTGGTAAACGCTTAGAATGGTTTGCTGAACAGAACAAACTCCTATCTCCGTACACAGTAGGATTTCGAAAGGCACATTCGTGTCTGGATGCACTATCCAGACTGGTGACTTACATTCAAGTCGGATTTACGAAAAATATTCCTACAGTTGCATGCTTTCTGGACATTGAGGATGCGTATAACAATGTTTCAATAGACTCTGTTGCAAAAGTACTGGATGATATTCAAGTTGGGTCTCAAATTTGCAGTTATTTGTGGTCGTTTATGAGCGAGAGGCAATTAAAAATAAAGTCTCTAAACAGTGAGGTTTTCGAAACAAGATTAACCAACAGAGGATTAGCTCAAGGTGACCCGTTGTCACCTTTATTGTTTAATTTAGTTACGCATCAAATCTGTCGACAAATTAAAAACGTTATGATTTCGCAATACGCAGATGATTTTGTTATATATTACAGTGACAAACAATTAAAAAAATGTGAATGCAACTTACAGGATGCCTTAAATTGTATAATCACATTACTGGGTGAGATTGGATTGACTTTGTCACCAACTAAATCTAATTACTCTGTATTCAGTAGAGGCCGAAGGCGAATAGTGCCTTCACTAAAAGTGTATGGTCAACCATTAACAATGGTGGAATGTGTTAAGTATTTAGGAGTTTGGTTAGACAGAAGCTTATACTGGAGGAAACATATTAATGAAATTGTGAGTAAATGTGGAAAATATCTAAATATATTAAAAGTACTGGCAGGCTCTTCTTGGGGAGTACATTCTAGACATATACGTAGATTGTATATATCATTAATTAGAAGTCAACTTGATTATGCTTGTTATTTGTATGATTCTAGTGCAAAAACACATACAAGCAAACTAGATAAACTACAAAACCAAGCACTTAGAATAATTGGAGGCTTTATAAGAAGCTCACCAATCCACGTGATGGAGAGTGAACTGCATATTCCACCATTGTTTTTGAGGAGAAAATATCTCGCATATAAGTTAATTCTAAAGTCATTTTCTTTTTCTAATCACATAACCGTAAATATAATTTCAGAATTAGACTTCCTAAGTAATAACAACTATTGGGTAAATAAAAAAAAACCTTTACTAGCCACTTCATTTAAAGAATTAGGACAGCTGCAAATTAATTCCTCGGATAGTCTTAAAATGTATTCTCTTGACATTTGGGTATCAGCCTTACAAATTAAAGAGACTATTAAAAGTAATTTAGAATGTGTTACGCACCCAAAAGAAAATCATAATTATAATGTATTGATACACGAAGTGGTGTCTGAGATAGCATCCAAATATAATGATTGGTGTAAAATCTTCACAGATGGATCAAAACGTACAGATGGGTGTGGGGCTGCTTTTTTCTACCAAAATTTAGGTTATAAGGCTATGTTTAAAATTAATGCAAATATATGTATAATGTCTGTGGAACTCATTGCAATATATCAAGCGGTATATTATGCACGTAGACAAAATTTAAGTAAAGTGGTCATACTAACAGATAGTAAGAGTGCTTTACAACATGTGGCTCGATGCGCCTCTGGTTGCAGAGGTGCATCGATAGCCTATGATATTCTAAAATTAATGTACTGCTATAACAAAGATGACATTAGGATTATCTTGCAATGGGTTCCAGCACACATAGGGTTACGTGGCAATGAGGAGGCTGATCGACTGTCGAGACAGGCAGTTGAGATAGGAAATGTTACGTCATACGTGTGCGATTACTGGGAATATTTCTTCAAGTTTAAAAACGAATGCTTTGATAAATGGAAAAAGTGGTTTAACGAAATATCCGAAGAAAAGGGCATTTGGTATAAAGTAATACAAAATGAACCTCCTCGCGAACCCTGGTTTGACGATAAATGTTTAAGTAGGAATTATATTAAGTTACTGTTAAGGCTTCGTTCCGGCCACTATCCATCGGCAAAATTTGCTTTCTTAATGAAAAAGGCTTTGTCCCCTAATTGTAAGACATGTAATAAAATTGAAGATGTGCAACATTTGCTGATGGATTGTGTTAAGAACAAAGACGAGAGGGATTCTTTGGTTAGGGAGTTTGATTTAAACATGTGGGACGTTGGACTTATCCAAAATATTTTGGCTCACCCAAAATCAGAAAGGACTAAACGCATAGTATGTGGATTAATTCAGAACTCTAGGCAATAGTTTCTTCTCGTATTATGTTATGTTGTGTTATTGTGTATCTCATATTGTGTTATATATATTTATTAATTGTTTTGTGTGATATGAACATAGTTTATTTTTAAATTAGATATTGTTTGTAAACCTAGTATAAGGTACAATGGGGTTGACGTATCCGTTTGGATAAAAACCCCTTACAAATAAAGAGAATTAAAAAAAAAAAAAAAAAATAAACACATTCTTATAATTCCATTGGGCAATTAAACATAATTGAATTGTTGGGTGCTCATCTCAAAATAGACGTCATTATAAGTAGGTATTCTCGTAGAATCGCTAAGAGGCTAAATGGATAAACGGTATTATCCTTAGCACCTATTACATAGTCGAAGGTAAGCCCTGCCGACCTGATCTGCAAAATCTCACCGTGTCAAGTGAATTGTGTGACAAATCAATGCAAGCTCACTATACCTTAGTTTTTTATGAATAATGTCATCCGCAGACAGGTGCCACTGAATCTACTATGTAGTTACAAGTACAATTTCCATGAACTTTTCATAGAAATTCTTCTTGTAGAGCCAAATCGCTCTTTTCTGTGGGATCATAGCCGATTATCTTGCATATAATCGGCTATTATCTGCAAGTGCATGCAAAACTGAAACAATTGTTTAAAAAAGATTCGATTCGTTTTACAATTCAGTTATATTGATCAATGAATGGTCCTTGGTACCATACGCTGCACGTGGCTCAAACTGACTGTCACTAATGATCTGCTTCATGCTCTCCAATTAGATTCACTATGCGTAGTAATACAAATCATTGATCAGGGATACGCAGATTCTGATCAGACTACACAATTACCACGATATAAGGAGGTACAGAAGGACCAGTCAACAACGACTAACACGACTTTAAAAACATGACGTGTGTAGTCTCAAACTCATATATTAAAACAATGCGGTTTCACGCGATCTTAGACTGTTACTGATAACACGGTTAGCACAGCGGTTGAGCGATTGACTGCTGCGCTGTGTGTTGAGGGCTCGAATCCCGCACGGAACAAATATTCGTATGGCCTGGCCTACAACTAGTTGTTCGGGCCTGGTTATTTGTGTATGTATATATACGGGAGAGAAATTTCTAATGTAGGACAAAATATATTTCTAAAAAACTCTTTATATAGTATAACATTCTGGCAAGTACGTAATAAATAAAGCACCGTAACTGACAAACCACAGTGCATCAAACTAACTTCTTAGAATAAAAGTAGATCCATTGAGTGGCACTTTCATAAAAAAATGTACATAATTTTTTTTATTACTAACTAGTGCTTGACTGTTCTCCCGCCTGGTGGTAAGCAGTGTTGGAATTGTTGATGGCAAAGCGCGCTAATTTATTAAGAAGCTATTCACTCTAGCCTTGAAGACACTTAAACTGTAGTCCGACAGAAACACCGCCAACTAATAATAATTTATAAATATTAAAAAAAAAAAACACTGGCAAATTGTGGTAACAGGGACTGGACCCTGGAAGTACGCGGTATAAAAGAGGAGGCGAAACGCTTTCTTAGGGTCGTTGTGGTGTTAACAACGTAAGGGTGAAAACTCGCCGTACGACGGGGGTCCAATGATGGGACGGAGATGAGGGAATTAAATCTTGCAATTCCCTCGCACACTCTACAAAATGCATCCTATAGAACACCGACAGGCTGGATACTCTTCGCCTGTGCTCCAGGCTTTGTAGGCCGCTTTGAGCTAAATCTGGCTTACATATAGCACAATCACTTAAGAAGCATAAGAAAATCCTCTCCCTCGTTTTAACTGAAAATATCTTCTGCAATAGATTCAGCATGACAAGCTTGTCCTTTTATGTCCAACAAGGATTGTACCTTCTGTCTATCCCTCTACTATAAAGCAGCACAGAGTCGCGAGCCAGACTGCACAATTACACAGCTGGAAGGCTACCTAATCGCTCAGCGTCATGTCTTCACGTTCACGGAAATTAAAATTTTACGCGGAATCGCTCTCACTGATTCAATTATATACAACTAGATGTATCACCTGGAGTCTTCAGGGAAAATTAAAATGCACAGAATTAATAGAAACTCATAAATCAGGAATAGTTCAATCGATTTTCCAGAATAAGAAACACTGGCTGAGGTGGAAACTGTGGATTGGTGACCAAGTAGCTTGCTGTATTCTCCGGGGTGGGCCCGCTTCGAAATACAAAGGAAAGGAATTTATTAGGATTCCTACTATTGTCACCCCTCCCACGACACCATGTGAAGGTTTAAAGTTACTCATCGGATATGTACAGAGAATAATCATAATAGTTAATCTTTCTGCATTACCATACAATATGGTGCTGGACCGGTATTAAAGTGACGTCATCGATAGGGTCCATTTAAAGATGAGCTCCGTTTATTGGTATTTTTGTTTGACGCTCAAGTTATGGTGGTGGCTATAAAATGTGTAAAACCTAGTCTGGTTGGTTTAGAAATTGATGAAATCTTAACAAACCTTGAGTGTTGGTAACACAGAATATTGGTCAAAGGCAAGTTTCAAGGCTAGGCTGAATAGGCTCATAATAAACTAGTGCGTTACCATCAACGATGGCATCACTACTTACCATCACGCGGGATCGCGGTCAAGCAATAGTTTATAACATTTAAAAAAATTAAAATGCGTCGCCCGCGCCGTGTGATTGACCCAAAACAATGCGTCTCTGATGTTTGCATAGCGGAGTACGGAGTCGACGACCAATGCCTCTTTGTGCCTACGCGAGTCTTTGTCGCAGATGTGCTGGTGACTTGGACCATAGTGGAGTGGATTATTATGGAAGAAAAAAGTGCAGATAATTAAAAAAAAACTTTAGTTGTTAGCAATGAACGTAGAAAGCCTACAACCTAATTCAAAATATGTATTATCCTAAAAGAATGTATGAGTTGCTCCTCAATATTAGAATCCTAAAGCTTGCTCGAGTTGTCACTAAAACATCCAACTGAAAAGTAATCAGAGGCACTTATGGGTTTGAATTTTGCGTACTTATATTCGTAAGAAGTTTTATTATTTCGTGATCGAATTGAGAAGTTAGTAAATCATAAACAGATAGCTCATGACACTAGTTTGAGATGTTAATTAAATACAAGCGCAAAATGTTTACATAAAACGTCCTTGAACTTTTAAGCACATACTCCATCAAGTCTTCGAACTGGCCAAATAGGCACGTTTCCAAAAATCCTCAGGAGTGGTGTAACAATCCACCATTCTGGCGCGGACCATCAATCAGGGCAGACGTGTAATCCGATGCTGTCAGGACTCGAAGTAGCGCGATCCGGCAAGTCTTAATTTGGATCTAAATATAGATGAGTGTGTGTCGTTATCTGGTGAAGGTTTGAGAGTACAGACACAACCAAGTAGATTTGTAGACATGTGTTTGTAGAAACGTTTACTAAGAATTCTTAATGAATGTTTGAAGACAAAGTGGCGTTTATTTCCGAGCAAGCGACCTCCTAGTTCTAAAGTTAGTTTTTAACTTCTATTAATGGCCAAAATTCTGATAGAGGATTTAGTTTATTATAATCAATTCCCGGAGAAAGATTGACCGCAACAGCGTAATGAACATCTTCGTTTCATCAATTATACATAATGAGTATGTTTTTTCTAAATCGTTACACCTACCACAAAGGACTACTTATTAAATCTTTCATAAATGTCACTTGACAGCCAGCTACCTCAGGTAAACTACATTTGTCCTTGCACAAGGTCATATACTTGGAAACATTGGAAGAATACTTAATACCCACTGAGATCATCTTTTGACTCACAATTTCTTGCACTTTAAAATTTCAATAGGTATCTAGAAGCTTTAAGAAATAAAGGTATATATTTTCATTGATACAATTCGTTTAATGGTATCTATCTATTTGAATTCGTCTAGACTTTCCGAACGCCAATTCTCAAATGTCAAAAACTTGTCAAAACGTTGGGAAATTAGGGATTTTAGACAGATTGAGACTTAGATCAAACTGTGAAACTTCTAAATATTACGAGAAATTACCTAAATTCCAGGATGTTTTTTTGTATGTACAGACGACAGCATATCAAGCTACTACAATCTGTCAGATTTCTTTATTCAATTTTCAACTTTATCTCTATAGCATTAGGCTCAAGGTTGATTGGGAATATTGAACAATTTTTGGTAGTTTGGCCTGCTGTCGTCCGTACCTACGTTTGTACGTACATTTGAACAAACATTTTCACGAATTAATCATATTTTAAGGACTATAAGGTCGGTGTTTTCTATTTACTAATCTAAGAAGAAAGGACGACACAAGGGTTTGTTTTAAAGACTAGTCATAAACTTGGTTAAATCATATGTAGACATGTGATGTGACCGAGTACATGTACATGGACGCACGTAGATCGACCTCTGAAATGGTCCTTTGAGGAAGGAACCAGATGAGGTCATTATTATCACTTTTCTTATTCGAATAATCTTGAAAGTCGTTGTAGAAATACTTAACTCTTTGAAAGCGCTGCCACCCAGTCCTCATAGCTAATCATGTTCATTGTCAAGTTTCGGTGAATCGTATTCAAATTCATTGTTTTTATTAGTACTAGAATTACTTTGACCTTTCCAAGTGTTTCACTACCACATCTCTCTCGCCCTTGCAGCGCTTTCTATGCTATGCGATTCATTTTACGGCACACAAAACGATAATACTAGTTTTCACCTGTTATTATTTTATGGGAGCTATAAAAACACTCCCTCCACTACCTCATGTCTTATAAAGATTAATTTTACTAATACATTGATCAAGTTTTTTGCGAAATATATATAGTGTTTTAAGTCTGTGGAGTAAACTGGCCCAATTCTTGGAATACAAGACCTAAAAAGTGTCAACTATTACTAAGGGCCGGTTGTCCGTCCATCTTTTGCATCATAATAGCTACACATGCGGGCTACACGTGTGAAATTTCTCCTTCACAATGTTCGTACTACTAAGACCGATATAAAAGTAAACATTAAAATTATAATAATGTAAAAACTTAAGCGATCCCCGACGTGAAATGTGGGCTTTTCGGTGATTAAATAATAAGTGATGTTAAATATTATAGGTACGTTGCTACGGCACTGTTCGTTCAATTCGCCGGTTTTAATAAATCTCGGCTTTCGTTATTGCATAGTCAGTATGAAATTAATGTTTTCACCAAAGAGGTTCTTCGTGACTATAATTATAAATTCGACTCGTGTTGGAGGTAAGATCACAGTAGGTTAACAAGAAAGTAATTTCCAAGAGAAGAGATGGGGGTAATTCAGACAAAGTCAGGGGAAATAGTGATAAGGAAGTTCACTGCAAACTTCAATTGTCAGTTTCTTCAAATCAACTATTATTTTTAGTCAGTTGCTTAAAATGGTTGTATTGCATTTTACTGGCTGTATCTACGTTAAAATAATATATTGACTTCTTGTCTACTGTGCAGAAACTAAAACTGTTTACCTTCTAAGGTAGGTAAAGGTTAAAACACATTCAGTCTGTACAATGCATGTTGTTTCAGCCGACAGTGAATAAATGTTTACCGTCTAGGTGCTGTTTATATAAAACATATATTTATCAATTTACACATTTCGTTGATAAATGATATCGCGCGACAGATCGTTAGCGCCTCCGACCTGGGGGCAATAATACCTCGAACTTTCCATATTTGCACACAGGGAATTCCTTGCAAGTTCCAATAAATGAAAAACCAGCCAAGAGCGAGTCGGGTTCGAGCACGAAGGGGTCTGTTCCATCTTTTTTCTCTGTTCCGTTGGTTTTGTCGTGTTCTGGCAGTTTGAGCGATTTATGTGGCCTACCCAAAGGTTATTTCTTTGGTATTTCTTTCGTCGAGTCGTTTAGCTCGATAAGTTTTGAGTTGAGCTGCACGATTTCTAACAAATACACACTATAATCTCAGAACCAAAAAGACCATCTCAGACATCAATCTACGTGGTTTCATGGACATATGATGTGGCCATGATTATATCTGGACTTTAAAATAGACTGTGACCTCTGGGTTTGTCTCGACCTTTCTTCTCTATTAGTTAAGACATAAAAGGGCGACCTCATCTACTTTTTAAAATATAATTGACTTGGAAAAGTCAGATATTCCCAATCAACCTTGAGCCTTAATGCTTTAGTGATAAAGTTGAAAATCTAATAAAGAAATCTGACAGATTGTAGTAGCTTGATGTACTCTCGTCTGTATTTCTCAACTCATAAAATAAAATCATTGATCACGATCGTGTTGACCAACGAATAATTTTATCTTAGAAGCTTTAATTCCTAACTTCCATTAATAACCCTTCTATTCCAGAACGTTCCCCTCAATAGCTGTGAGTAGTCCTAATCTCCTTAAATCAATACGCACTTTTCAATATTACCTATAGGACGGTGGAGGCTGGGTCGTGGACAAGAGCGGCGGGGGGAGAGGGTGTCAAATTTAAATAATGGCCGCCACGGACTAATCACTGAGAGAGGATGTGTCTGCCTGGTGCAAGGTAAAGACGGATGTTTAGTAAGATTTCGGGTTAGAATATTGAGGAGAATATCATTTGATTGTGATATTAGAACGGTTAGGTATTAAAATATTAACTTTATATGGATATAGCATGTGCTTTAGCTTACAGTAGGCCCGCAGAGAGAATGCTTTCTGTAGGCCTAGTATGAGTTTTCGTTAAAAGACTCGATCGTCGATATCGAGCGCGTTTGACTCATTAATTAGCCCGCTTCAAGGTAATAAGAACTCTCAACCAATGAGAGCACAAAACGCGCTCGATATCGACGATCGAGTCTCGTAATGAAAACTCATACTAGGCCTACGTGACACCTGTCAATTTTAAGCACATGTTTTGCGTATTTTCTTTATTATTTACTAGAATTAGCACTGACAGCTGCCATCATCGCATTCTCTGGACGACCGGACTATAGACAGGTCCCATCGCAATATCACAGGTCTGAGACTGTGGCAGGATTAATGGAAAAGTACTCGCAAAGTAACGTTGGATCTCGGCCTAACTCTCACGGAAGCTCCGATCTACTCCTACTGATCTCTTTTATAATTCGATAGATAATAATTACTCTTGAAAAATTGGTCCTTTGAGCCGATACAACGAATAGGCTGACATCTGAACATACGGTTAGCAATATAAAATACAGTTAAAGAAAAAATTTTTATTCTCTTTTTTAGGTAATATAAGAATGCGTCTTATCGCCGCTTCCTACCGCTGATTAGACCAGCGCCCAGCATATGACGGGCGTCTCCAATCCATCCATCAGGACTCCACCATACTCAGGAGATGACAAATTGACAATCCCTTATAACTGTCACATCGCTGTCAAACTGGGGATAAACTTCAATACTCCACAGCTCCGAAGACTTACTAGGCTTACTTCCGATTTAAGGGATCTGCGATAATTTTATATTTGAAATATCAAGACACGTGAAACTTTTATTCCTTTAGGTCTAAGAAAAGGATAAAAACAGGATAACAGATGTTATTAAGTAAAATGCAATAGGTATCTTTCATAATTAGAATGCCGGCACAAATCTAGATTCAGAGCTTTAAAGTAAAGCATTTAAAGTAACAATATTTTTAGTAAATAGTTAAGTAACATAATATTATTCGTATTGAAGAAGCGAAACTTGCGAACAGAAATAAATATGTTTTTAATGAATTCATGAGAAGAGTTGAAATTAATTCAACGAACACTGAATATGTATATTTGTTTTGAAATACAAGCTACCTAATTATTATCTATTGCTACCATCTACGGAATTACCATCCACCGGCGGTTTTCTAGGAAAATCGTTCAGAGCGTATAGGGACTGTAATACCGTCGTTTCCAAAATACAAAAGAAAACGATTGGGAAAGGACAACATAATGAAGTTCCAACTAAAATGTTTCACTTAAATTGTTTTCATTGGGTAACTATAAATCTGCCCACTTCCAGTGTTCCTCGGTGTTATCCGAAACGTCACTTTCAAAATTATGTGTTATGCATTTTCTCCTGTGCATGTAATCTAAATAGACTCACTTATATTGTATTCTTGTAAACCGCGAAACCGATTATGATAATGATGTAGGTATCTTACAGTGAGGCCAAAATACGCTTTGAAAACATATTTTAAATGTGTTTTGCATGTGTATTTAGTTACCTATCTACAGCGATAAAATTTTGATAAGTCTATTATTTTCACTGCCTCTATAGGAGTTTCTCCTCTCACAAAATAATGGAATCTTATTAAAGTCTTATTTAAGAAAATTCCACTGTCGAGTTCCAACTATAATTATCTATACACCTTGGAATTTTAATCTTCTCACAACGACAGCCCACTTTATCTATCCAATGGATACTTAACATTAACAATGAAAATATGAAAATATATATAAATTTAAAAAATTAAAATATCATGCGTTATAGATAATGTAGTATGAAAGACACCCTAGGTGTATCCTAGGTGTATGCGAGCGCAGTCCGTGACTTGGGTTTCAAGAGCATGCGGAATGGAGCCAGAGTTCATTCACCCTAACTGAAAAATTAGTGACATTAATATTTTTAAAACTATTCAAAGACCGTTTTGTTTTACTAATGTTTAGTAATCATTGGATATATGAAGTGTAACACGATTAACATTGCGCAGTGTACATATTATGTAAATCAACAAAGAATATAAAGAATAAACACAATACTTATTTAAACCTTCATCACTATACAAACTAAAAAGTTAAAAGATAACTTCTCTTGGAGCATTGTAAACAGAACACAACACTAATTCTCAGAAACATCTTAAGTATAATAACTTTGTAATAAAACAAGGAAAACATACGGAGAATAATAAATACATAACTATACATACAATAACATCTACCTTCTTGGGATAAGCTCTTCAAGTCTTTCCATAGCGGCTCCCAAGAAATTGTGTGCAATTAATTACCTGTAAAGAAAAACTTTATTAGTGTTGTGTAAAGTTCAAAATACTGATAGGTTTTACTACACCACCAACATGTGCGAAACTTGACTTAATAAAATTAAAAGTAAAAAACCTTTCTAAAAGAAGCGTTTTATGAAATGCGCCAATAAGAAAAACAAATAATTTTACTGTTAACTTTTCGTCATTAAACATTTGATAAAATATATATTATGACATAAAACTTGTCGCAAAATTAAAATAAATAATTAAATACTTACTCATCGATAGATTAAGAGAATATACATAGTATCAACTATTATTTAATTATTGTAGTAAAGTTGGTATATCCATATTACAAGTATCTGAGAACAAAGGAAAAGAAAACTCTTTACTTTAAATACTATTTGGAATAGAAAACTTCGCCTCGTTGATGTATGTAGCTGTGTAGTGGCAGGATGGCTGAGCCCAAGCCGCGGCACCTGAGTTTCATTCTCAATTGCCAAGTCGAACAAAGTGGGTTTTTCCATTAACAATTTTCCCTGTGTCTAGGTTTGTGCCCTGATGATGGCAATAGGCTATTTATTACTGGGGAAATATGATTTATACTAATACATTATACCCTCAGTCCAACCCAACGGAAAATAGTGGCGTGATGAGAAAATTCGACAAGAAATAAAATTAGTTTGGAAAACATGAAAATAGCCATAAATTAAGTAAATCGTCAAAGAGTTTCAATGGCAGGCTACACCGTTCTTACTAGATACAAGTATGTAAGTATAATGAATATATTGCAACTAGATAAAACCGTAATAATCTAGCAACATTAACGGTCCATTGTGGAAGGAGTCTCCTAAATCCTCTTACGTTCCTCCTTTGTTGTGGCATAATAGTGGCTTTGCTGCCGGTCCCCCGAGCGAGCGAGTGTGAATATATTGTGTTATTGTTGGATTAAATGTGTTAGTGGCTAGTTTGGGTAAACAAAACAGTTGTATGTAGGGCAGTTGTGCGTCGCGTGCGGTCATTGCTGAGAAAATACAGGCTTTTTCTTAATATGTATTATGAATTAGTACTTGACCGCGATCCCACTTGATGCAGTAGATGCAATTTTTATGTAAGGTTGTTGTTAATAGACCCTAGTATGAAATTATATTTTTTTAAATAACATTTTATCATGCGGTAACTGCAATAGGTAATAAGGGCACATAGTTGAATCTTTTAAATAAAGCGCCGCAGAACAAGTAAGCATAATCCCGATAATAACTAAGTTAACAACAGGTTGCCAGGCCATATCTCATTACATAACAGTAGTTAATTAAATAAACCTAAACAGAAAAATACTCCAGTTATCGTCACGAACATTAGCCATAAATATAATCTCGGTGTAGCCAATACGTGACTGCAAGCCAACATAATAAAACTCATTCTAAAGGAAAAGTACAGACTTACAGCCTTGGGGACGCAAGGTGACTCCTTTGTTTGAGTTGAGGAAACCGTCAGATGACTGGACCTAAGTTCCGTGTCGGCGCCCCTCGAGGTAGCTGGTAATCTCTCCAATTGTCGTTGATAACTGATTATTGCTCAAGCATGCGGGTAGGAATTGTTTTGTCTGTACTATTGTTTTGGGTAGGCAAACTGTCTTAGCGGCCGAGGATAGATACAATATCATAGGTCAGGGATTATAACTCAACATACAAACAATCAACAGATTGGAGTGACATCTATGACGTCATGTCATTGTGTTGTCTATCATTGCACTTGCACGGCAATTGAATGCAATATGACCGCATTGTATGATGCACAATATATGTTGAGTTGTTCTGTACTGCCTCAGATGACATTATCATGTACTAGTGATTGACACTTCTTCTTCTCGAGCATGTCGATGGTAGAAATATACATAGTATGTTTCTTACATTTTTTTGAACAATAATTCAGGATTGCGGAAAACATTCATCGACGCAAAGTTAGGTTCGCGGTGCAAGATAGGAAGTGAGCCAGAGACCGCATATACACCGGAGGCCAGAGCGTTCCGCGAACCTACACCTCTATGTTCTAGCTGCAGCATACTTGAGATCAGGAAGATTAAGGTATTATTAAAGATCTTCTTTCCGTGTGTCTTTCCTACGATTTTCTGGAGCCTCTAGTCAAAAGATACGAAGTTATGTAGATTGTGACAATGTACAACGTGTGTATACATAATTATAAGTACAATATAAATTTGTTGTTTGTACTGTTACAACAACAACTAAGGAACAATAAAATTCACAATATAATAAGACACTCTATATCTAAGTCACCACAAGTCTTTACTTACTAATATAGAGACTTACGGTGGGTTCTGAATTTTAACAGAGACTGACCCTTGACTTTTGTTTCATCATTACTTCCAAAAGCTAGTCAGATAGGAAATGTTAAATCTAACTAGCTTATTTTTTTAATAAATATTTATCACTTGTAAATGTGGTTCCCATACATAGGGTCCCATTCATAGGGTATGAGAATCACATTAATAAACAATCAACACACACAATAAACAATCTTGTTACATTTTATGTCAAATGTTTCATATTAAATACTGCACCAATTTTTGTGCCGTGACATTTTCCACGCGTTACACTACTCCTCTTTGTAACCCATTCGCGCCGCGGAGCTAGCGCCAACACATCCGGGTCGTGCGCCGCCTTCCTAATAGCAGGCGAGGGTTAACACCCGATATTGTTCAACCTGCCCGCGATGTTGGTGGCTAAGGTATCGATAACACGTAGTTTGTTCGTGCAGATAAGGTGATATAGTAGTGTTATCGAGGGTGAGGTAAAAGCTTTATTAAAAGTGTATTGCACTTCACTACGCCTCGAGAAAGTGTCGTCACGATTTGTAGATTGTGTCTGGGTGTATAATGAGCGTGTCTGAACAGTTAATAAATTCTACCATCCGTTAAACTGACATGGGAGCACTCGTACACATGTACCAGTTCTATCTGAACTCGCATTAGATTGTATTACTGGAAATGATACGTCGCGCGCCGTATGTACAAGTCTGAGATTTTACAAAGCGCAACATTTTCAAAATAAGTTAGATTATGAAAATACCCAGTTCATGCATATAACATTTCAATTCTATGAATGAATGAATAAAATGCACCAATCACAGCGTGGTTGACCCGTCTCGAGCCAGACACGATTAATCGAATGAACTCCAAGATTCGCACTAGCTAATGATGATGCTACAGACGTAATATACACATATTAACATTTAATAATATTAAATATTTTACATGATGATATGTTTCAATTCTACATACAATATTAAAACAAATGTGCTAAAATTGCAAAATATTTGTAAAAAATCCTCATTAACATTAAACAGAGCACACCGGACACTGGACTGCGGACGGAAAGTCAGACGGCGTCCGGGCGAGCGCGCCTTGCGCTAATGTGTCGGACGGTTATCCAATCCGGATAGCGGTTATATGCCAAAACACCGGTGGTGTGTGATTATGTTCAGAGATTCCACTGAAGACCTTCATTTGTAGTGATGGTAGTGTTGCTAGTGGGTTGCTTGTTCTACAAACAGATACTGATGTGGAGACAATCCTTGAGTTTGTTTGTTCCGCTTTCATGCCTAAACCACTGAACGGATTTATATGCAATTTGGCACAGATAGTGAAAACAACTAACTTTATATTATACTATACCAAACGATGAAATTACATTATACCTACATGAATCTTACCATCCAGGCCAGAATTAACAGTTAAACATTTAGAATGTAATTCCTGAAAGTTACATAAATAGGGTAGACCTAAGATGACCTATGATGATCTTTTGAGCAATGCAATGACATTTTAATTAATTCTGCCAATAATTTGGTCCCAGTTGACATTATTAATAATTTAAATTAGAAATTAAGACAATAGAGCCAACCTCTAGCTATAATAATATACAGGATTGCAAAGGCAACTCGGGAGGAAATTTAAGGTCAATAAATAATATTAATTTGGTGCATCAAAATATTCAAGGATTTATGAACAAAGATTTAGAGGTAGATTTATTGATGAACCATTATGGTATTGATATTCTTTGCATAACCGAACATTGGCTAAAAAGTCACCAGTTCTTGTTCAATTTTAAGAATCACCAGGTTGGTAGTTCGTTTAGCAGAATAAATGCTATACATGGTGGCTCATTAATATTAGTTAGTAACCTGCTCAAATTTAAAAATCGTAAAGACATTGTGAGCCTGTCTGTTGAACGAACAGCTGAAATTGCCTGTATAGAGTTGGAGGGCTTCGTTGTATTAAGTGTGTACAGACCCCCTTCAGGATTGTATGACTGCTTTGAAAAGGTAATGGATGAAGTTTTACACAAGATTTGTGTTTCAAACAAAGCCATTATCGTTTGCGGTGATTTTAATGTTAATTTATTGGAGAACTCAGGTTATTGTAATAAAATTATAAGTCTATTTCAGTCCTACAATCTTGTAAACCTATTTTTGGAGCCCACAAGAATAACACCTACTTGTGCCACATGCCTAGATAATATTTTTACTAACATAATACCAAGCCGCAAAGAAGTTGTAAATTTATTTGATTCTGATCACTGCGGACAAAGGATTACTATTCCAAACAATAGTAAAAAAGTGGCCAAAAAGGATATCACTGTTAACCCCAAAACTGAAAGCCGCTTGGAGGTTTTTAGATTTAATCTCATCAATAAAGTGCCAGTCTTATCCAGTTATGTTAATGCTGATCCTAATCATCTCTATGATAATTTTTTTAATATATATTGTAAGCAATTTGATTCCACCTTTGTTCCCAAGACTATCTCTATTAATAGTAATGCATCTTTCTCTGATTGGGCTACCATAGGTATTCATAAAAGTAGAACTCGGCTTTATGAACTGTACAATGAGAGGACTTATATTAACACTGTTGAATTTAATTTGTATGTTAGAAAATACTCAAAATTATTTAAACAAGTTTGTTATATGGCCAAGTCACGTTACCTGAGTTCAAAGATAAAAAACAGTAGTAATGTAATTAAAACGACTTGGAAAATTATTAATAGTGAAACGGGAAGGTCCAGTGATAGAAATACTGACTATAGCCTGACTGTTAATGGCAACATAATAAAATCAGACTCGCAAGTCGCTGAGGTGTTTGAAAATTTCTTTTCGGATATTCCTGTTTTAACTACTAAATCCCTAAACTCATCACCTTCTGTTGCTGAGTCTTTGCTTAAAGAAAATGTTAATGTTTGTAATTCGGAATTTCACTTTGAATATGTTACCAGTAAAGATATAATTAAAATCTTTCACACTCTCAATATAAAAAAGACTGCTGACCTATGGGGTCATTCGGTGGAAGTTGCGAAGTCTATTATTGATATTGTGGCACCCACTCTAGCGGTTATCTTTAATACTTGTATTGACTGTGGAGAGTTTCCTGATCTCATGAAAAATAGTAAGATAATACCTTTGTTTAAATCAGGCAGTACATCAGACCCCACAAATTATAGACCTATTTCTGTACTACCTACCTTTAGTAAAATTTTTGAGAAATTAATTTTCAACCAAATGCTAATTTTTTTTTATAAACATAAATTATTACATAGCAAACAGTTCGGTTTTACAAGGGGTCGTTCAACTACTGATGCCGGTGTTGAACTTCTATGTCATATCTACAATGCATGGGAGGATAAATGCGATGCCTTGGGCATTTTTTGTGATTTGTCCAAGTCATTCGATTGCGTTCTTCACGAGACGTTAATCAGGAAACTCCGCCACTACGGGATCAGGAACTCTGCATTGGATCTTATTACATCCTACTTGAGTGGTAGGATTCAAAGCGTTGACGTTAATGGAAAAAGATCATCCGGATCTTTAGTAACAATGGGAGTCCCACAGGGATCAATTCTTGGTCCCTTTTTGTTTCTTGTTTACATTAATGACCTGCCGTACCTCATAAAGGATAATCACGATATAGTGTTGTTTGCAGATGACACTTCACTTTTATTTAAACTTAAACGTCAGCAGCAGGTCACTGATGATGTAAATAGCGCGATCTCCAAAGTAGTCCATCGGTTTAATGTTAATAACTTACTTTTAAACGAGAAAAAAACCAAATGCATTAAGTTTACTCTACCTCACGTTAGGCAGGTGAAAACTAAAGTGTTGATAAAGGGCGAAGAATTGGAATCTGAAGACAGCACAGTGTTCTTGGGTATAACTCTGGATGCTAAGCTTCAATGGGGTCCCCATATAGAAAAATTGTCAAAAAAACTAAGTTCTGCTGCATACGCAGTTAGAACAATTCGTAATTTGACTGATATTGAGACGGCCCGTTTAGTGTACTTTGGCTATTTCCATAGCGTAATGTCGTACGGCATTCTATTGTGGGGAAATGCCACTGATATTCAGACAATATTTGTTTTGCAGAAACGAGCTGTTCGTGCAATTTATAAATTAAGTCCAAGACACTCTCTCAGAGAAAAATTTAAAGAAATTAATGTACTGACCGTGCCGTCTCAATATATTTATGAAAATCTTTTGTATGCTCATAAAAATATAAAATTGTATAAAAAATACAGTGATGTCCATAGTATAAATACTAGAAACAAGCACAAATTTATTGTACCTACAACAAGGCTCAAGAAAATAGGTGGCTCTTTTAGATGCCAATGTATACATTTTTACAATAGACTTCCAGAGGTGGTTCAAGATCTGAGCCTGAATAAATTCAAATGCTTCATTAAACGTAAGTTGTGTCAGAAAGCATTTTATAGTGTTAAAGATTATATTGACGACAAAAAGGCTTGGGCTTGAGCTGCGTCCGATTTCTATGCTTACACTGATTGTTCTTTGATTTTTCCTCTCGTAGTTTAAATTTGCAATTGTTTGTTTTTTCTTAACTCAAAGCCAGTACACACTATGTAGCCAGGCATATTGTACGTTACGGAATTGCATCGCTGACAGGGGTATTCGGCACTGGTGCAGCTGCACAGGAGCTAAACTTAGCATTCGGGAACACCGTTGGAGCTGCTGAACCTTGGACAAAACTGTCTTTGCATTGTGTAGATTCAATTTCTTAGTATTGTATAATTGCATGGAACACGTGTGAGCACGATCTATTTGCTGTAAAGCATCTATTTGTTGGGTTAGTCGTTTATTGACTTGATAGTGCTATGGCTGTTGAGAGTATGTCATGCTCACTCAAATGTCTCGCTGGTGGTGGCGTATGTGTTGGGTCATTAGGTTCCCTTCAATATGGTTGAGCTGAATGATGCTGATCCATACGTCATGTTCGTGAACGGACGCCGTCAGAGGGGACTGGTCATCTCTTAGCTGCTACGGCGTATTTTAATTTCTGAATTGTTGTTTTTTTTTCCATAATGGACGCTCTCAGCGTACAATATATTTCTGCATCGTTCTCACACGATTTATTTCAAAATGAATGATGTAATCAAATATTTGTATCAATAGCTTGATATTTTAAAAGAGTGTCCATGGAGTTTCTTGCCCGTTCTTCTCCATAGGTACCTACTTTTTGGAATGGGCGACTAGCTTCACCTTACTGACTGACCGAACTTCTGACAATTCAAAAGTGCCTGTAACTGGTTTATTTGAAATAAATGCTTTGATTTGATTTTGATTTGATTTGATGTAAAAAAAAAAATATAAAAATAAAGTTCCAACTTAATGAGCAATTTAATTAAAAGGTTAAAACAAAGTAATTCTGATAAATAGCGCTATTGACTTAGATATGAAAAGGGTCACTAAGGATCAAAATAACTGTGTTAGTACATATTTTAGTCGTAGGGTAGGCAACTTTTTTTATAATATACATAGTACCTAATTTTGAAGAAATTGCCTTTAGATATTGAATCTTAAAGCGGTACTTCTGGAGACGGCCTCATTGTCTGGAGGTTCCTCTCTCTGGAGCCCTGACCATCGGTAGCTTGGACCCTGTTCCCGATACAGGGGCCTACTATTTTTTTTTAATATTTTTAAATGTTTTTTTCTTTTATAGATATAGATATGTATATATTAAATATTTAAAATATGTATATGTAAATAATATGAAGTAAAGGAGATAATAAATAACTAATAACACTGCTTGTATTGCGCTCATCCTTCCCATTTATTAGGTAACTACTATGATTTTTTTAGAAATATAGTAATTAGGCCCCTAATATAAAAGGACTACATTATATATTAAGAAGTGCCAACCCTACCGCAACCTGTCCTAGGCTCCATTAAAGTAAGTAAGGCATCATTCTTCAGAAACCCAGCTGAAGAACTTATTCTTATGTAAATAGAGAACAGCATTAATAATAATACGTAATTAATCTTGTCTATTCAGCCGACGTAATTACAAGATGGAAGATAGGCTCCACAATATACCTTGAGTCTTGATTTATATCTCAATGTGAACCTTAAGAACATGATGTCTTATTGTAATGGAATATGGAGGATTTTTCTTGGAATCATTAGTGGAATAAAGAAGTAAGTAGTTGTTGTAATGTCCTCCCAATTTCAGTTCAGGTCAGGTTCTACAAGCTAATGCTGATGATAATTTAGTGTTCCTTTTGTGAGCACTATTCGGATTACTAGTAATAATAAATAAACATATATTTTATAGAATATTTAAGTACAGGCGACAGCACATCAAGCTACTATAATCTGTCAGATTTCCTCATTAGTTTTTCAACTTTATCTCTAAAGCATTAAGGCTCAAGGTTGATTGTGAATATCTGACAGTTTGGGGTAGCTTGACCTGCTGTCGCCCGTACATGTTATTTATTTCTGCTTAGTTTATGTGTTCCAACTGCAGAACTAAGAATTCTCTTTCTCCTTACCACTCCTCTTTGTATTGAGCTAGTCTGGAACTATCCTACAAAAAGGCGTCAAACTCGTCCCGTCTTTTCAAAGTTAAATTTTGTATTTGTAAATTACGTCCTTTGTATTGTTAAGTTGATGAAAACCAAGAGCTAGGTATTAGTCGATTCATTAACCATAGGTTTAGTAAAACTTCACGAAATCAGACGCTACTCTAATCCCAATGTATAATTACAGTTATTTATTTAACCACTTTTACTTAACCAATCAGTTATCTAAGCGCTTTCTAGAGCCCTGTTCGGTTCAGATATGAGTTTAACTAGATTTTTTCGTTCATATGCGCAAGCACAGCGGAAGCCGGTCCACTCTTCCGTGACGCGGTTTCCGGTCGAGTCGATCGAGCACGGCGTGTGGCATACGTAAGTATTGATCAAATTTATTTGTAATATACATCAATGCTGAGATTGTCTGCTAAGGTTAGCTAGATCCTTGCCTCTAAACATTGCCTCAAATCTGTCTGTTTGAGGAAATGTCAAACACAAACAGATCCGTTAAGAGCTCTGAGAGTAATTTCTGATTAATAAGATAACGTCTTGTTAATCACTAACACGGATTCTGGGAACAATTATCTCGTCAAAATGTACCAGACTGTTTTATATAAATATATTGTATGGTTTCAGTAGAAGCTTCACATACATAGTAACTGACTGAACAATAATTGTCTACTTATATATTTATTATAATTATAAACTAGTGCTTGAACGCAATCCCGCGTGATGGTAAGCAGAGATGCAATCGTTGATAGTAAAGGGCGCCAGTTTATTAAGCCCATTCAATCAAAAAAACTGAGTGAATAGGAATGAAAACGGCAGTTGAGCAAGTAGATGTAATGTAAAACCCAACAACACGACCAACGATGCCACACCAGAGGGCGATTGATCAGGAGACCCTCCACGAACAAACTGCCGGCACAACAACATTTGACGCATCGTACCCGGCACACATCGCAATACAACTACTCAGACCCGTCCTCCGTACGGCTTCACCAGACATTATACCAGAACACGACGAATCGCTTGGAGGCAAGACTTATTGTCTAGTGGGTGGTGGCTGGCAGCTGATGTTATGGCCTACCACGGAGGAAAATCTCTTAGGTAAGTACTTGGACTTGTGACACTGTCCAGTATGGAGCCTCAAAAAATGTAGGGTTTATCTATAAAAATATATCTATAGATTATAAACGAATGTTTTAAATGTTATTTAAATATTACTTTATTCTAGTTAATTATGTTTATAATCCGATTTGCTACATCAATTTGGTTATTCTTGCTGATTTAGCAGAAATTTCGATTTTTAATATTTTAAACAAATTGTTAGTTAATGGTTTTTGTTGGGCTACGGTTTTGCAAAAATCTAACGGAGGTAATAAATTTTGCTTATTATATAAAACTAGCTTTCCGCCCGCGGCTTCGCCCGCGTGGAGTTCGGATTTATCGCGTTTCCAATGGAACTCTTCAAAACCTATGTTATTTCTCAAGGTTAACTCTATCTTTGTACCAAATCTCAATAAAATCAGTTCAGTGGTTTAGACGTGAAAGCGTAACAGACAGACAGACAGAGTTACTTTCGCATTACATTTAGATTTGTTAATTTTAACACATTCATAATAATAATAATAATATGACACATATTCATCCCTTTTTGCGTCGAGCTCCTAAAAAAGAGTAAATAAAAAAAATAAGAATAATTAAATTCAGATATTATTTAATGATTTTTTTGTATTTGCATGTTTATTTCGTGATCTTAACCCCCCTCCCGTACCCCTGCCCGAGTGACGCCTACAACGCATAGCTAGCCGAATACAGTTTATTTTTTAATTTTTTTTTTAACTCGTGATATCTTTTGAATGGATTGTCAGAATCGAATAATTCAAAAAGTAATATAAAGATATTGAAGCAGTCTTAAATAATACATCATTTATTTTGATAAGGGTTAATACCAAGGTACAAATAAAGAGCTTTTTGTAGCGGTGGTATTTTAATTTCTTTTTTTCAATAAAAAAAACTCTTATTGTGACATGACTGTAATAGTTAGAGATATGCTACCGCTGATTTTTTGTAGATAATGGTGTGTTCTAAAAAAATGTAGTATATCATTTTGTTCTACCATCAATAGTTTTCGCAGCGCACGCGATGTAAGGTAGTTTTTTGATATTTTTTTCACACCTTGGATTACGTTATCGTAATTTTAGTAAGGATGCCTATTTTTTTTTAAAATGAAATATAGCCTATGTTACTCAGGAATGATGTAGCTTTCCAACAGTGAAAGAATTTTTCAAATCTGCCAAGTAGTTTCGGAGCCTATTCAATTCATACAAACAAACAAACAAACAAAAAATCAAACCTTTCCTCTTTATAATATTTGTATAGAAAAAACTTTAAAGACACTTTTGACCCACCTCGCAACCTGCTAACCAACAACCGTCACTAAATGATGTTAGTCAATATAAATACTCAATCAAATGCCTAACCAATGCCAATGTAAATATTGCCTTTCAAAAACAAAATAAATAGATTAAAAAAGAAAGAAAAACATCCTTCACTGAACTAAAATTCAAATCCCGCAGCCCTTTCATGAAAGTTTCACCCAAAAGACTTTCTAACAAAGGAATTTGTAATTTTCGTGAACCCACTGCTTCGTGTTTGTACATTAAAAAAGCGATTGTGTGCCCCGAATTAATACGGTTCGGACCCTGATCGTGAGGATCAGCATGCATCGGTGGTCAAAGCACTGGGGTCGGGTCCACTTGGGTCCAGTGTCACCACACGAAATACACCTTGAAGAATTTTGAAGTTTATTTGATTTTCTGGATAAAGTACTTACATTCATTCAGCACATGATTCCCATGAAGTCAAAATGTTTCATCAACAGTGCAACAACACCTATTCGATTAAAATTCCAAAATGTTTTTTCATTAATACCCGACGGAAAAAAGTGTAGTTGAGAATTATGTACTGTCTCCATGGTAACTTATCAAATGGAGTCAAAAATCTTCGCGATCATCTTTTCATTAGATTAGCGCATTAAGAAAGACACTAACAAATATGACAAAAGTTTGAAACATTACAAGAAGAAGAATAATATTCAATTAACTTCTAAGTATATAAGTATGTATAGCATGCATGTTCCTGCTCTTCGACACATCGCCATCACTCCCGCCGCACCTCGTCTGCGCTCACACAACTGAACACACTGTACCTTACTTCTTACATCAAACCTTTTGCAAATTGCTTTTAAATTTGTACTGAAAACAGACGTTTCATATTAAGACAAAAGTATTGTAAAATAAACACTTTGGTTTGGGATATCAACCTATCTGGTTCTTGGTCCTAGGTCCGCGGTCGAACAGAGTTATAGCTTTTATGTTAGGAAACTTTTAGTAGCAATCGAGAGTTTGTATTTGAACCCGGTATGGTCGACAGACTGGTGGGTGGACGACCTACAGGCCACCGCGCACCGGGGGGAAACCTGAATGAGAGTCGCAATGAAGGATGGCACAATAGAGAGGCCTATACTTGAAAATAAGATTACCAATGATGATGATGATGATGAATAATAATGTTGATGGGTCTAATGTTAATGTTGGTAAGTCCTATCTCGCTGATTGTCATGCCGCCAAGCGATTCGTCGTGTTCCGGAATGATGCTCATCTGAGCCCATGCCGACCAATGCCGGTGTTCCTCAGGGGTCTGTTCTCTCTGCAACTCTGTTCCTGCTGCATATTAACGATCTGCTGATGCCCGATATCTATGGGTATGCAAATGACAGCACAGTTGTGGAGAGACCTGCCGGATGCTCGGGCTAGTAGGGAATCAATCCAATCCGAAAGAGAGGCTATGGTAGAGCGAACGAGTGTTGCACTACAGGCAGTCTCTGAATAGGGCAATGCCAATCTTGTGGCATTTAATGCCGCCAAAACACAGGCGTGTCTTTTCACCGCCAAAAGGTGCCACCTTGGTTCACCTTGGCTCCTACTTTTCGAAATGTATCCTTGGAGTGTAGCGACCGAATTCAGCTTTTGGGAGTTGAGATTTCCTCGAACCTAAACTTTGGGCGGTTCATTGAGTTCAAGGCCAAGGTAGCTGCCAAGAAACTTGGCGTTATCGCAAAGGTCCGGCGGTACTTCACACCAGGGCAGCTTCTAATGTTGTACAAAGCACAGGTCCGTTCGTGTGTGGAGTACTGTAGCCACATTTGGGCTTGTGCTGCTAAGTGTCACCTGGCTACTTTGGATTCAGTGGAGAGGCGAGCGAAGAGGCTGATTGGTGACCCTGTTTTAACTCGAGACAGTCTCCAAAGCCTAGAGCACAGGCGTAGAGTAGCCAGCCTTTCGGTGTTCTATAGGATGCATTTTGGGGAGTGTGCGAGGGAATTGCATGATTTAATTCACCCATCTCCGTTCCACCATCGGATAACCCGTCGTACGGGGAGTTTCCACCCTTACGTTGTAAACGCCTCTACGATCCGGACGAAGCGTTTCGCCTCCTGCTTTATTCCATGTACATCGAGGGACTGGAACAATTTGCCAGCGGCGGTGTTTCCATCGGACTACAATTTGAGTGTCTTCAAGGCTAAAGTGAATAGGCTCGTAATAAACTAGTGCGCTTTACCATCAATGATTGCGTCACTGCTTACCATCAGGCGGGATTGCGGTCAAGCGCTGGTTTATAATTTATAAAAAAAGATCATTTTTATCTGTCTAGTTTTTGATTTGACAGCTTATACTATAAAAATAATGTCAAAGTCATATTTATTCTATAAATATAACTCATCTGACTATTCTGAAAAATCAACCCTAGTTTGTGATAGGAAGTAATCGGTACTTTTATTCTGACATAGAATAAACTATAGCATTATATTGATAAAATAAACCCAGTTCTACACCATCTGTAACAGAAGCAAAACAGAAGCAACACCTTAGTTTTGTTCCATATTAAGCGCTATAGTAGAGAACCTTTCATAGGCCATACAGCTAGGTGCACACTATTCAGCAACATTTAATTACAGTACCGTTCATTGCCAAATTGCTCCGCTCAGTGGCGTCTAGTAATTGCTGTTATCGGCACGGTGTGTACTTGGGTTAAAATCGCTTGGCTGCTGCTGGTTCGCTGGTGTGTAAGGGCTTTATAAGCCGACCAAGAGCCCGGTAAGCTGGTTGATTGATTAAATGGATTAATCAATGAATTGTTTGGGTAGGTATTAGGAAGATACAGGTAGGTAATATTATTATAAGTATTTTTGTGTCTGGTTTGGGTGATTGAATAATCGATGATTAGGCAAAAAATGTTATTAGGGAATGAAAAGAAAATTTGCTATTTTAAATTAGGTATAAATAAATTATTAAGGGGAGTTTCTTGCAAAACGTAGGTTGATTGATTTTATGTTGAGATTAAATACTTGATTACTATTTTCGATAGGCGAACGTAATTTAATAATTCACGGAAATATTTACTGAACCGCTTCAATAACTTCCTACGTAGGTACCCTCCGCAAACAACAAGCGTGAATACATCCAATCATAAATGTAAAACCACAACAATGTAACACACTTATTATCATAAACTTCCCATTCATCGCATTTTCTAAGAAAATCATACAGATTTCCACTTCTGCGCATAAGAATGCTTAACACGTATGTAAACGCAATATTAATATGATGGCACGACGCAATCAATTCTTGCTTATAATTGCAATGCTAATTGAATGGAGAAATCATGGGGATGTATCACTTCCTGGACCTCCACGTATAACTAGAATTATTGCTATGTTTTATTGTAGGAGATACGTTTCTTGAACGTGTTACAGGAAAATCAACGAACAAAAGATGTTTTCAAGTTCTAAGAGCAGTTTACACAAAAGTAGGTCATGTCCTTATAGTTACGGACTAGAACAAATTGTTTAGGGCTAGTCCTTAGCCGAACCAGCACCTACTACGAACTTCAGAAAAAAAAAACTCCAAAACGTCCTATCCTGTCAAATTGCCTAACTTTTTCGAAAGTGATTTTTCCCTAAGACTAAGAATAGAAACCAGTGTGAGACTTAATACACACAAAAAATACAATTAATTATTTCAATTCCTTTAGCTTAAACCGTGTTTAAAAACTGAAGCCCTGTATTTTGCTGAAATAATACGCAAATACAGGCAACACAAACATGGCACACAAATGTTAGCGCACACGTGCACGTGTCTGTTGTGGACACTGGACACAGTGGACACACTGGGAAGTGGGACACGACCACGCTTATATACTACAGGGGGATTAAGCAGTAATTACGACTAAGAGGTAATTAGATGAACAGAATAATGAGCTCATAGTAACAAATGTTGGCCGACGGGCGGCACTTCCGCGCTTTTATTGTGGGCATTGGATACATTGGACACACCTGGATCAAAACAACAGTTAAAAACTAATGGGTCGACGAGTTCAGAAACAAATCATAAAACGTAGATTATAGAATAAATTGACTTTTACTAATGACATTAAATATATTCAATTTAACTTATTAAGTCTTAGGATATTTTTGATTTATGACTATCTGACATAATAATATTTAGAATCATTGACATATAATCATTTGTTTAATGTATTGACATAATAAGCATTTATCATAATTATATTATTGATCTGGTAATAAAAAAATAATATATTAGAATAGAATAAGCATAAAACCATTGAAAAATATAAAATATAAGCCCACCAATATCGGGAACAGGATCTAGCAACCGGTGGTCAAGGCTGCAGAGAGAGGAACCTCCTGACAATGCGAGCCATGTCTAGAAGTATCTCTTTCTATTATTTTATTATATTCTCTCTCCTTCGTCGTCGTCGTGTACCTCTCAGGTTGACACGACTGCCGGTAAAATGACCGCTGAGGCTACATCCCAAATGTTGAGAACCGATCATGTGCCAAGTCAAGGGTCTTTCTCGGCTTTCACGAGGTTCTCATCATGCAGGATGGTTATATCAACGATCATTGCACGCCGCCCTGAACGATTCACGATTGATTCACGAGTTCACGATTCCAATTCCGAAGTACCTACTCTCTGTTAACTAGCCGAGAACACCTGGAAATTATATGCCTGATTAATTCCCTTGGCTAAACATTCCCTTCAGATATCAACCATACCTTCATGCCCATGCTTTCATAATAAATCTGCAGCAATTGTACTTCATCATAACTTCGTTCATACTTGCACAGGCAAAACATCCACTTTCTTCAAAGAAGTGACTGCAACGCAGCCAGGCGGGCGGTTGTAGATCTACATCGGGTCCATGTGGGGCCCTGCCATATCTCCTTATGATCACTAGTGTCCATTGTCTTGTGCTAGATCTCTTTGTTGTTAATTAATTTTGGTGGGTACTCTTTTTAAATTTATTATTTTAGCTGTAGTAAATGAATTGCTGTGCTACATAATTCAAACACAATGCTAATTGAATTTATATGAATAAAATAAATTATAAAAAATATCTAAAATTAAGTCTTTTCTATATTATTGCCATTTTCGTTCAACAAGGGTCCACGACACTATGTCGGGAAACTTCAGGAAAGAGAAAGGTTGTGGTGGACAGAGCATACAACGTTAATATAAAATCCAAAAACACCAAAATTTCAAAAAAAAATGCCAGTGAAACATGCAGATAATTTAACACATTTATCTATTTGTTAAGACTTATTCGCATTGTCCCAGTCAGATAACTACATAGTAATAAAATAGAAATGTCATTATTTGTTTGCAAAAAAAAAACCTAATCAAAAATCTGTCGTATCCAGTCCGCCGGGCAGCTAATAAGAGGCTAACGCAATCAATGAATACGGCGGCCGGTAACCATGTGCCCGGGCAGCTGCCCGGCATCCGATATGCGGTCCGGTCCAGTGCCAGTGAACCCTATCCTTTTCCGCAACTATTATCAAATATATATGTATATAAAGAGAGAAGTTTTAAATTGAAGTAGGTATATAAATTATCAATTAATATAGTAGTTATAATGTTGTGTTGTAGTTGCAAAGATATAAGATTTTGTAGTACGATCTAAGTTTCATGTTAAGTGCGTATAATTTTTTTTTTTTATTTATAAACTAGCGCTTGACAGCAATCCCGCCTGATGGTAAGCTGTGACTCAGTTGTTGGTGGTAAAGCGCACTAGTTTATTAAGAGCCTATTCACTCTAGCCTTGAAGACACTCAAATTGTAGTCCGACGGAAACACCGCCGCTGGCAAACTGTTCCAGTCCCTCTATGCACGCGGTATAAAGGAGGAGCCAGAACGCTTCGTCCGGATCGTAGTGGTGTTAACAACTTAAAGGTGGAAGCTTGCCGTACGACAGGTCGTCCGATGGTGGAACAGAGATGGGGGAATTAAATCATGCAATTCCCTCGCACACTCCTCAAAATGCATCGTATAGAAGACCGAAAGACTGGCTACTCTACGCCTGTGCTCTAGGCTTTGGAGACGTCTAGATTTAAGTCAGGATCAACAATCAGCCTCTTCGCTCGCCTCTCCACTGAATCAAATGTGGCTACAGTACTCCACACACGAACGGACCTGTGCTTTGTACAACATTAGAAGCTGCCCTGGTGTGAAGTATCGCCGGACCTTTGCGATAACGCCAAAATTCTTGGCAGCCACCTTGTCCTTGAACTCAATGAACCGCCCAAATTTAGGTTCAAGGAAATCTCAACTACCAAAAGCTGAAGGCTGTCGGTACACTCTAAGGATACATTTCGAAAAGTAGGAGCCAAGGTGAACGGGCTCCTTTTGGCGGTGAAAAGACACGCCTGTATTTTGGCGGCATTGAATGCTACAAGATTGTCATTGCCCTATTCGGAGACTGCCTGTAGTGTAACACTCGTTCGCTCTACCATAGCCTCTCTTTCGGACCGGATTGATTACCGACTAGCCCGAGCATCCGGCAGGTATCTCTCCACAACTGTGCTGTCATCTGCATACCCATAGATACCTGGCATCAGCAGATCGTTAATACGCAGCAGGAACAGAGTTGCAGAGAGAACAGACCCCTGAGGAACACCGGCATTCGTCAACATGGGCTCAAGTGAGCATCCGTCAACAACGACTAGGAGGGACCGTTCAGTCAGGAAGTCTTTTAACCAACCAGTAAGGCCAGGGGAAATGCCGTACGCTGGAAGCTTACTCAAAAGGCCAGCGTGCCATACCCAGTTGAAGGCCTTCGAGACATCAAGGGAGACAGCAATCGCTTCCCCATAGGTATATTTTCATGCAAAACAAAAATCAAACCGAATTCATATTTAAAACTAATAAAATACGGCGTTGTCTTTAACATAAACGTGTTTTACATTAGTAATCATGACTATCGAATTATTGTGTATGAAAAACAAAAGAAAAAATTAATCATAGGTATGCCTTAAAGCCTTAAGTCGTGGTGGCCTAGTGGTTAAAACACCTGCCTCTCAAGTATGCGTATGCGGGTTCGATTCCAGGTCAGGCAAGTAAGAATGCAACTTTTCTATAGTTAAGGTATGTACTTTCTAAGTATATCTTGAACTCCAATGACTGATTATAAGGTGAAGGAAAACATCTTGAGGACACCTGGACTTTAAATCTGAAATCGCCAACCCGCATTGAGCAAGCGTGGTGATTACGCTCAATTCTTCTCTGTATGAGAGGAGACCTGTGCCCAGCAGTGGGACGATAAAAAGGTTGACGATGCCTTAAAGATATATAAAAAAACACCAAATACTACAATAAATAGTACATACTATGTATAATCAATAACCGGGATATAGACACAATAGACACCTCAAAGCATTGAAGTGTGAGGATTGTGAATCGTCATGTGCCGGCATGATGTCTGGTGAAGCCGTACGGAGGACGGGTCTGAGCAGTTGTGTTGCGATGTGTGCCGGGTACGATGCGCCAAATGTTGTTGTGTTGGGAGTTTGGTCGTGGAGGGTCTTCAGATCAATCTCCCTCTGGCGCAGCATCGTTGGTCGTGTGGTTGGGTTTAACATTGCACCACTTCGCTCAACTGTCGTCTTCCTTCCTATTCAGTCAGTTTTTTTTTTTTTGAGTATGTAGGCTCTTAATAGACTAGCGTACTTTACAATCAACGATTACATCACTGCTTACCATCAGGCGGGATTGCTGTATAATATATATCATAACTTTCAACAAGTCAGGGTGTTACAACCTCAAGGTTGTACGAGGTTGTACTGGAACACTCACGTAATTAACATTAAAATACATAGTTTAGTTATTTATTTAAATTCATAACAACCAGGTGTTTCAATAACTATAACTCACTGTTTAGACTACTTATGTTCATGAGTCACGTGTGTGCCTTCAAGATTGTTCTAGATTATGAGGTTAATAAATATACGAGTTGTCAAACAAAATATTATCAGTAGGAATGACAACAGACAATTGTAGTTTCCATTATATTTCAAAATAATGCATCGATTAATAGTCTGTTACGTAATGTTAATTAGGGACGCCGATGTGGAAGACATAAGATTTTGTAGCTGTCTAATAAAAATATAAGACACGATGTTCCTAAGTGCTGAAATTTACACTTATCTACAAAACATTTTTAATAATTGTGAAAGCAACTGTTGTATTTCGGTCTGTCCGTCCTATTTATGCCTTTACCCCTGAATCGCCTTCCGAGCAACCTGACCCTCCTACTGACAGCCTCCGTGGCTAGCGGTAGCCAACGCGGCCTCTGTGCAGGAGGCGCGGCCGCGCGGGTTCGATCCACGCACAGTGCAAGTGCACTGGGCTGGTCGTGTCGCGGAAAGCAGCACGACCAGCCCAGACTCCAAAAGCTGAAAAGCTTCGGATGCGACTGGGATTACGCAGAGATGTTGATCTGACCTCTGAACCCTAGGTCCGTCCTAGTCTTAATTATTAGCATTTACTAACCTTTGATGAGATAACTTTCCTCAATAAAATAAAAAAAAAAAACTGCAATTAAATCCTACTACGGATTACAGACCTCATTCAACACATCATTCCACTGACGAACAATTCAACAAAATGACGACTCCCAATGAAAATAATTGCCGCCAATGAAAACCTTGGAAAGCTTCAGCGGCAAACAAACAGTCCAATTACATAAGGTAAACGGGAACGCAGCGGCTGCAAGCAGCTGATAACTGTAATGCGCTACATTTGCAGCCGCTGTACTCTGCTATATTTATTGCGAGGATAAGTGCGGCTGTTACGGCTGGAGCGGCTGGAGCGGTTCATAGTTTATTATCGAAAGTCACTGCAATGAAAGCAAATTGCTTTCATTGCAGTGACTTTGAGATATGATCGTGATGGCCAAGTGCAGCAGACAAGACAGAAACTTAATGAATAATAGGGCAATATCACAGATTATCAGATTGTCACAGTCTACCTAAACTAGACCAGATACGGTCTCGGTCTCTGAATAAAAATATAAATAATAAAAAAAAACATTTATAAAGAAAAACACAAACAATTATTTGCCATTGTTTATCAAGGTTTATTCTTATTAAAACCTACCCATCACTTATATAAAACAATCTCATTATAGCTAAACTGTAGTTTTCCGCACGAAAACCTACTCCATCATGCCAAAAAATTACAGTAATCGCCAGCTATTCATAGAATCGTATCTCAACGTCAATGTGGAACAATCATTTCAGAAAATAACTCGTCAGTAATAAGTGTAATAACCGAGCACAGCGCACTGCCATTGTCTATCGGTCGCTGTTGTTCCCATGGAGTGTCTCAATTCCGGAGTTTCGCGTCCACACAATATATTTCGACATTTTCTGTGGAAATGAAAATGTTTTGAGTTAAGTGGCTTTTAATTTAATGTCATTAAAATTTATTGCCAAAGGAAGCTTGTTTGATAGAGCACGAAATCTGGTTTAAATTGACAATTATTTACAAGCAGTACTTGTAGATATTTAAATTGACAATTATTTACAAGCAGTACTTGTAGATATTTTTGACAATATTTTATGACAATGATCGTTATTGCGTTATACATATGTATAACCATTTCTAAATATCATATTTCTACTTCAACTTGCGCTCAGTCCATCGTTTCCTCCCATATCATTTACTGAAAACTTTTTTTAAATGCTAACACCCTTTCTGAGATAATCTATCACACAATCAATCAATAGTTTCTTAAATCATCCCCTACAAACCCTAATAAAGAAAAAATATTAGGCTACTTAAAACCTTTTTTATGAAAAATCCCAGTATTCAATTAACATGAAATAGGAATTTATCGAAACCACAACTGCAATAACTTACTTCTTACATCTCAGACTATTACCTCAAAGAGCTGAGTCAGCAACAAAAGTGCGCACCCATCCTAAGTGTGACCGTGATACGTGCCGCAAACTAGGTCAAACACAATGTTACACCTGCATATGTTAAACCCTGCAGATTATAAACACACGCATGTGTTTAAATAAAAGTTATTGTGTGAAATTTTATAACTTTATGCAGGTCGGTTACCGGTGAAAAGTAGGAAGCCGTTCATTTATTTTGCTTCCAACGATGTATGGCGAATTTGTATTAAATATTGTAAAAATATCAATATCGCATTTTTCATAAAACTTCTATGGTTTCATACACTGAGTTATTTCGATATAAGTCATGTTGACTTTATTGAGTTCCTTTTTGGTTTTCGACAAATTTATAACCTAAGCTCTACTAAAACAAACGGTCTAAATCTAAATTATCAATGTTGGTCATTCCTTTAATTTCCTCTTTGGCTGTTGATTTGTACCCATCAATGGGATAATTTGGGAGGTCTGTGTTTTGCAGTGGACATTAACAGACCGATAGTTTGTACTGTTCGAGACATCGAAGCTTCACCACGAACGCGCAGCCTTGCATTCCAACGTCCACGTTCAAATCTTGATCAACCTACGAGTCAAGTAAAGGGTGTCCCATAAACATATTCACGATTATCAAACTAATCTTTTAAATCTTTGAAACAAAGAAGCCATAAACAGGGGAAAGGGTCGTTAGTTGCTTATCAGTTAGCAGCGCGTGCTCCAGTTTCATCTGTTGACACAGCATCTCACGAGCCGCGCTGGGAACACTACCGTCACTAAACTAAGTGCCGCAATTTGTTATGTACTTACAGCTAAACTAGTTACGTTTAAATCCTTATTGTTTTAAGCCATATTTGATGTCATGAAGTTTTTCTTTAATCCTTGCCAATGTCTCAATGAAAAGGACTGTCTTTCCGAGTGTAGTATTAATTATAATTAGAATGTTGGTGAACCTACTCCAGTAGCTAACATTGCGTAACGGCATTTAAGAAATGCTTCTTACCTCGATACATCACCATAAGTCTGCCAATTACATTTTATTGCATTACCTAAAAAAAATCAATATCCCCATATGGATAATCCAAGACAGCGAATGTGAAAATTATAAATTTTGACATTTCATAAATTTTACAACCTTGGGAACTTAATTGTGAACTTCGTACCTGTCAGGGTAGACGTTTTTTATATCCAATAAATCCATTACTTTTCATTTAAAGTGCGTACCTTACCTGCTCTAAAATCAATGCACGCCATTGACCTACATACTTTCTTACCTCCAACTACTGGTGGAATACTGGAATACATGACTCTTTAGACTTTTAAGTAATTTATTCACTCATGACCTGACGACTTCTTAATATTTCCTCAAAACTAAGCCCCTCAATTTTTGCCATGACCCTCGTGATGACTCAAGACTTGGTAGTTTTGGAGAAGAACCCAGTAATAATGTGACACTAACAGGCAGCGTGGCCAGTAGCTCTGTACACAATGGACATTTGACAATGATCCGCGTGCATTAGCGGTGCCGGGCCGTGCCAGGCTGCGCGCGCGCCGATGTAGGGCTGTCCGACTGTTAACAGGTAGCTTAGAGTTTGATAATATAAAAATTTTACATATTTATGTAAGATTTTTCCAGGTTGTAAAAGGTGAGAAACTCCATATGTTATATTTATAAAGGTTTTACAAAAATTAAAGATTTGATAAAGTATTTATGTCTATTATTATCAGTGTTTCGTCAGAGTCCATTAGGCCTAGTATAAGTTTTCAATACGAAACTCGATCGTCGATATCGCGCGCGTTTGGCGCTCTCATTGGTTGAGAGTTCTTACGACCTTGAAGCGAGCCAATCGCCGAGTCAAACGCGCTCGATATCGATGATCGAGTTTCGTAATGAAAACTCATACTAGGCCTACAGATAATAATATCGTATTTAATAAAAAGCTGTTTATGTAGTGTGTGTGTGTAGTTACTTTGAAACTAGTTTTACTGATAAATATTGGACTTTTAAATTAAATAATTATGTATTTAAAATACAGAAATCAGTCCTCTATAACAGCCCTATTAGTACTGAGGCTTTTCAAAAACAACACAAGTAGGTGTGTGTTCGAATCGTCCGTCGTCGTTTCCTTAGAAAAAAAATTACCTGCTCCATCACCATTGAAACCCGACAACTATACGCACCAACGGCAGGTAAGCGCAAGGTTAAGCTGCTATACTACGGCTAGGAAAATGATGGGTGGCAATAACAACATGGCAAACGTGGCTGAATCCTCGTCATTAAAATTGACTCATCTGTTATTGAAAACATACTGTGTGTGTGTGTGTGTGTGTGTGTGTGTGTGTATTATTATTGTACATAACACACAAAATATCACAGCAATGACATGAGCGCAAGGTCAAGCAGGTATACTGCGGCTTGGAACAAGATGGGTAGGTTGTTAAATACCTTTGAATGTGAATTAGGTTATTTATTGAAATTCGACACCTGTGCACACTAATGTAACACAGTTAAAGCAACATGGTTTAGATGGAAGGTATTAGAGGTAATCTTAAGGTACAGCCACATAGTAATTAGTAAACATATGTGGTGTTAGGCATTACATGATAAGTCGAAATATCAGATTTTATACTATGGACATTTGAAATTTATAACAAGTTACAAATCGGGATGGTTACGGTAGTTGATCTTCTTAGATGTACTTTCTTCAGCAGCAGGAGGTTTACAAAGAATAAACTAAATACATACTGGAATAGAAACAAAAAGAAACAAAAGTATTGTATTTTGGACACGGGTAGATACTAGAAAAGGAGCATTAGAAACTAACAAAGTTTCATTAAAAACAACCAAAAAAAATTCTGACCTGAACGGTAACTAAAATAATACAAAAAAAAACCTCAAATCGCGCATAGAAGGCTCTCACTTTATGTGGAGCAAAGGCCATCGCAGGGTGGGTGTAGCAGCGGGGTGATAATGTCCGATAGAACTTACAGGCTTATGATAAGAGAGGCCAATGCCTAGCGGTGCAGGTATTTTAGATAATAAATATTAGTTTTTAGTCCTGTCCAATTAAATCCCCATTCTGTCGATTCTTTGGTTGCCTGGAAGAGATCGCATTAGCGATAAGGCCGCCCATTGTATGTTTTTTGTGTTGAATGTATTTTGTTCGAAGTTTGATAGGTTTACAATAGAGAATAAATAAATAAATTACTGAACGCCTGACCTAAATTGACGTAATTTAGTAGGCACGTTTTTAATCATGTCTAAATTTTTATAAAGTACTAGCGACCCGCACCGGCTTCGCACGTGGCCAAATGATATAGGTACCTAAGCGTTCCTCAAGAAACGGTGGCCCTTCATTAAAAATAATGTTTACTGTGCCGCCCATCAGCCAATATCTGACTCTGCAAGATACATCGACCTTATTGTCCATGGATAGCCAATTCCACCACCTTCAAACAGAATGAAAGCCTACTGGGGTAGCAAGTTTATTCGAAATAATGGTCCCCCGCTCCGGCCCACTCACTCCGCGGTTTAGGCAGAGAAACACTCAAGTAGCAGGCGGCGGGCACAGGCGCAAGCGGCGCGCGGATTTTTTTAGGTGTTTAGTTTTGAATAAATCGTGATATCTCCTGAATGAAACAACCAATTCCAAAAATTCAAAAAGAGATCTGCTGCTACTAAAATTACCTTTGATATTACGTAATTTATTTGGATAAGGATTAATAATAAGGAACAAATAGTGGGCTCTGATTTCAACTGGCATTTTAACTTTTCAAATATAAAAAAAAGTAGTCATAACTATAGTAGGCAGACATTTGGTGTCGCAGACTTTTTGTAGGCATTTTTAAGATCTACAATACTGTAGTAATTATTTTGATCTATATCATAGGGTTCAGCCTGCATTTGCAATGTAAGCTCAAAAAAATGGGTTTATTTTGCGACATGTGTTAGAAACCTCAAAAATTATCAGTGTTCCTCTTATATATTATGCTTGTTATATAAATAAAAACCTTCACCTTGAATCACTCTGTCTATAAACAAAAACCTATCAAAATCCGTTGCGTATTTTTAAAACTTAAATCATACAAAGCGACATAGGGAAAGTAAAGGTGACTTTGTTTTATAATATGTAGTGAAGTTGATTTCGAATGAACTTAAGTTTAATTTAGTTTGTGAAGAAGGAAATCGGCGCCAGTATTCATTGTACACTTAGTCCGAACAGTTACTGAACTAAGTGCTCGTAAAACAGACCGAAGTTAACTCTAGAATCGTAATAAGTTAAACTATTTTCAAAATTGACCAGATCATGTTTGTTATTCGAAAGTTATAATAATTTAACTACCCCTTGTAAAGTTAGGTAACGAACCTCGCAGTAACTTAGTATTGAACTTGGTTCTACTACTTCGGACAGCTCAGCTCATCGTATTTGCAGTAGACGTTAATTGGAGAGAAGCCTGAGTTTGATAGATATTCAAACTCGGCTCGTAATATAGTTGCTTAAGTTCATATTATAAATTCATAACTATTAAACAAGTAAAACTGTAGTAACACTGGTTTGTTCATATTGAGAGGATTAGTCAAAAGCGACTTGCAAAATATATTTATTTATTACATTCGAACATATGTACGTCGTGGTGGCCTAGTGAATTCGTGGTGACCTAGTGGTTAAAACACCAGCCTCTCTCAAGTATGAGTGTGCGGGTTCGATTCCAGGTGCGGCAAGTACCAATGTAACTTTCCTAAGTTATATGCACATACTTTCTAAGTACATTTTGGACACCAATGACTGATTACAAGGTGAACGAAAACATTTTGAGGATACCTGGACTTTAAGTATGTAATCGCCAACCCGCATTGAGCAAGCGTGGTGATTACGCTCAATCCTTCTCTGTATGAGAGGAGACCTGTGCCCAGCAGTGGGATGATAAATAAAAGGTTGATGATGACATTCGAACATACGAAGTTAGAAACAGTGGATTAGTGATAACCTTGAAAATGATTGTGATTGTTACATATTTACAGTACGCAATTAGACTGCCCAGTGCACGTAAACTCCAGAAGTATTGAGGCGAAAGGAAGGTAAGGATTATAGCAGGCGGCGTTCTACAGTTTCTGTCTACCATCGTGGGACAAAGGCTTAAGTTAATGTATGTAAAACATATTTAACTAGTTCCCTAATAATGAAGCTCGCGTGGAATTTCAATAAACAAATATTACAACATGCGATTTTATCTGGCATATTCATGATTGGTTGAATATTGAAAGACTATAATAATGTTGCATTTAATATTTACTTAGGTGCGTGCTATGCATGAAAATAAACGATGCCTGTATATGACGGGCATAAGTATTAAACATATCTTACATGGCGTATGATAGGGTCAACAGGAAAAATGCTGAATAAAATGCCGAGAATTTCCTATTTATAGGTTCACCAAATCACAACAATCATCTTCATTTCTATATTATTTATTCTTTGTCTAGATCACTACAATTATTATATACAGGTAATGTTCATGAATAACAAAAACATATCGTTTATTGTCTGATTTAAACAATAACTAATAATGGACTGCAAAGGAATCTATTTGGCTTTATTATTTTATAGGTACAGAAAAATGTTTAGAATATACCCTACGGAATGGATAATTATTATCTATGATTTTTAATATTTGTTATTAATTATTAACAATCCTGGTTTATTTTATAAATTTGAGTTATTGAATTGTTATTGTTGGTTCAGGAAACTAACATTAACACGTGACCTACGAGTATTCACATAAATGCACTTAAATAATATTGCGAAGGAATATGCCACCATTATTCCTCATCACTCTCTTAAGTATCGACAATAGCTCTTACACGTGAATTCTAAGATTCTAGAGAAATAATAAACAACGTTCTTTTCACAAGGTATCGATGTTACTGTTCATTGAATCCACCCCACTCATAAAAGCGTGCTTACGCCCACAAGGTATAATACTTAAGTAGTTATACTTGTTTTCAACGAGTTCTGCAAAATACTGTTCAAAAACTGACGTAATATTAGGTTGCTACAGATCTATATAATTGACATGCGATAGATTTATGTAAGTATGCTTTGTTTACTATTATTATATTCAGTTGTTAAAATTTCCTACTCCTAATATCTACAAATTCTTAAGCGAAAATAGTACAAGATACATGCAGAACACATGTTTCGAGAAGCCTGTCCTCCCTCAGGCAGGTGCCCCGCGTCGGTGTAACGCAATTGTCATGAATATTTTTTTTAAGTTTTCATAGAAAATGTTCCACTAAGTAAAATAACATGACTGTCTGCATCCAGTCCTTTACCGCGCCTTGATGTTCACACGGGGAAAGCAACAGCATCCTACTAAAGGGCTTACTTATCAAGATTGGACAAAAACAATGGTATTTGTTTTTAAACCTAATTGCCCTACTCATACACGTTACACGACCCACCAATGTGCAAAAACCTGACTGTTCCTGACGTTTCACAAGTATATAATGGCCAGCGTGGCCCATTATGTACACGTGGCATAACACGTGATCAAAACCTCATAACTACCGCATGGGGGCTCTATAAATCATTCTCCGTCTTACCACAACGCCCCATCGTCGAGTATAGCCACGCTAATCACGTATTACAACCATAGCAAATACATATATGTATAGAT
This sequence comes from Sesamia inferens, assembly GCA_037179545.1. Classification (NCBI taxonomy): domain Eukaryota; kingdom Metazoa; phylum Arthropoda; class Insecta; order Lepidoptera; family Noctuidae; genus Sesamia; species Sesamia inferens. Next base: position 29,403,304 of record CM073939.1, on the reverse strand, counting down.
GAACATAATGTAGGTACCTGTCGAGGTATTTGTTGTAGATAAATATGGCGCAGTTGAGATGGCCAATCATCGGGCTAGCTAGAGTTGAGGAGCTACACAAACCTGATATTTTTTGTCGCTTATTTTCCGTAGTAATGATGACTAAACGAAAAAGAAATTGAATAGTTATTTACCAACATCGCAGAAAAATAGATATATTTTTAAATAATGTAAATGTTTTATCAAATAGGTATTGAGCTAGTGGACTTGAATTATGGTTATAAAATGATAAGATAAAATTTCAAAAGTTCGTATGAACCTTATCGTGAGGATACTTTTACGGTCTCCAAAGCCTGGAGCACAGGCGAAGAGTAGCCAGCCTGTCGGTGTTCTATAGGACGCATTTTCGAGACTGTGCGAGGGAATTACATGACTTAACTCCGTCCCATCATCGGACGACCCGTCGCCGCGTCGTGACACCACTACGATCCGGGCGGAGCGTTTTGCCTCGACTTTTATACCGCGTACATCGAGGAACACTTATCATCGTCCGCATCAACCGCAACAGACAAGACCATGGAACGAGACAATGACAGTATGAATTGTACAGGTAGCATTTGTGTTTTAAATAAGTTAACTACATTCTTTGTGAGCACATTGGTAGCAAGGTATTTTGAGATTTAGGAATTTAAAAGATGTATGTTTAAGCCCGCTAGACCACAAATTAATGTTTAAAACGTGGGCCTATTTCTGTAAATTTTTTAAACATGACAGAGACATAAAAATAATGACGATATTAAGTGATTTTTTGTGCACTTTTTACAGCGATGTCACACGAGCGTTGCCAATGTGTTTTTTCTCTCTCTCAGCACTAGAGCACTTCGCTGACGTCACCGTCGAAGCGGCTTCGCATCTCATTAGCAACTCTCGTTCGGCATCGCCCTTAATTCCCATATCCATGGTGAAAGTGAGTTACATTTTGGGTGATGTCCATCAGTGGACTGTGATAAGCCACACACAACTCTATTCTTTGCCTAACGGCATAACGCCGCCTATCGTGACTGAACAAATAAAATAAACATCTATTTATTCAAACAGAGTGTACCTACATGCGCAGGAGTTTCTCTGGCCTCGCCCGAGCTGCGTGTCAGAGGTCGGCTAACAGTTCTTTAGTTCGCTATACATTGCGCCGGCGACGCGACACTCGCTACTATCGTAATGATAGTGTTGTTTGTGCATTCACAAGGGTTGGCACTGTCTTTTGTTTTTATTATTGGTAACACAAATGACGTAAGACCTTTGTTATTTGGGGATAAGTCATAAAGAAGACAGTTTAAAGGCTTCCGCTGACAGTACGCCATCACACACTACTTGTAAATTGCTATTGCTGTCTGTGGGAGACATGATACTGTATAAAAGAATTTATGGACTAAATCCAACATTCTAAATTGGTTGAACATCTTCAGCCAGTATATGTGTATAATCATATGACAAGAGAGCCAGGAAAACAAGTACATACCTATAAGATGAATTCATCTCATAACTTGAATTGACCATAACAATACTATCAAACAAAAGGCACATATTTTTATAGAAGCATACAGAAAAGGGAAAGCAAATAATTATTATCATTGTGAAGATAATGCGGTTATAGACAATCGTCGGCCATCACGGCTGATTGTACGGCGCATGAGTTGGTGACCGGAATCAACGAGATCGGACAACGAGGAAGTTTGCTTGACACTATATTTACAGGTCAGTGTGTTGCACAAACAAAGGTTTTCCTGTAATATCATAAATTAAATCTACAGCTACTAACTGTTATTAAATTTACTAATTCACGCTTATAAAGACCCGTATTACCACAAAATATCTTACAAGTTCATCTTCAATGATCCCACCACTGGGAACAGGGATTTGCAAGGCATGAACCTCGGTCTTATCATAAGACCGAGGTTCCTTGATTTAGTCCTGCCATAAGACTCTTATGGCAGGACTAAATCAAGGTGATCAATAAACACAATCCTGATAGCAATATTGGATTATACTAACTAACACCACTCCTCGGAAAAGATTGCAATATTTTCCCCCTCAAACCAGCGGTGGCTTGGAAGTTTTCTGAATTAATCTAAATCATTGTAAGGTTTCTCGGTAATATTCAACTCCTACGCAAGTTTGAGCCAACAATAGTGACCCACTGAGCCAGTTTTTTCAATGAGCGAAGTTTTTTCCATCAATCACCCCTTTCAAAGTTAAATTAGTCTGCCTCACTAAGTGTCGAACTATTAACTATGGGCCTGCGAGCTCCGGGGTATGTTATCTTATACCTCGGTATAGTTATTGAGATTTACGATAACCTATACGGGTGAATGGATGTCACTTTGATGCCAAAAGATCAATGTATACCGATAATATCAAATTTGTAATTTTTTGTATTTCACAGGAATGTGTACGAGGTATTTATAGGAATAGAATTTAAATCAGAAAAATGTGTACCAAAACGTTAAGACCTAATTAAAATGTTAGGCCGTTGAAAGTTAAATATAAATGTAAATACAGCCACAATTTAAGACATAAAATGAAATAAATATTGCTACAAATATTTGTTTGATTTTAGGTATGTCTTAAATATACATGAAAAATGTTAAATGTTATGAATAATTTGATGAGGACAAATAATAAAATAAAGAAGTACTTAATAAACAAGTTTAGTTTTATTAAAAACAAACATCTGCACAAAGTTAAACACAGTGAAATCACGGTAGTCGATATTAAAATACGATACTAATGTATCTACATAAGTATCCGGAGTCGTGGACTCGTGGCCAGTTACAATAAACCAGGTCGAAAAGTGATTTGTAACAGTTCCATATTCCGTCAAACATATTACCATTTAGAACGTTTAGCAGCCGCAAAGGATGCATACAAACTTAACCCCATGCCCTTGAAAGCATATCACCGCCATGGTTGCTAACTGCCGACGATTTTCCACCACACCCAGTGAGGCATGCGAGTCAATGACCTACTCTGACAATACTTTCATTTCATCTCTCATCCATTGCCGTCCACATTCACATGACGAACTATCAGCTTCATATACCCCCGTCAACAGACATTAAACATTGTGATGTTTCAATTATAAGAGGGGGGATTGAAGTGGGGAATGCGTTGACATTCTTTTGTGCCCGCGCATTGGTAAGCGGTCGTCGTTCACCGCGAGGCTGTTTTTCGACATTGACAATGCACTGATAAAAAGGTTTTATTGTATTTTTATGAAGGCTGAAGGTTATTCGTGCACGAAAGTGCAATAATATTATGGTGCGGTATGTGCCAAATGTACCTATGTTAACTTCATTAGTATGTTAACAACTCTTAACGATCACGTCAAATATAAACCAAAATCAACCTGAGAGACCAAAACTAACCAATTTGCATCTAAGTCACTGGTGCTGATCGCACAGGTACCTGCTAGTTTGAGTAACTGGTGCTTAAACCCAGCTGCACATGTCTAGTATCTTGTCACTAAGTTGCAGTCTCATTTATGCAAAATAATTACAAATAAAGAGGTTTAAATTTTAAATAAATAGATATTGTTCATAGTTTGTTTACTTAAATTATCATGCAGGATTCAAAGAATGAATTGACATGGACAACAACAACTTCATGCAGTTTATAGTTTAAGGAAAATCGCTCTTCCAACTTCTCCAGACACTTTTTTCAAACATGGCCTGACATCCATCCATCAAAATTGGCAGGTCATCGTTATAAGTCTATCACCAATTACCAATACCTTGGACGCACACGAGTGGTCGGCGCCGCGACGTAATCGCGTGCGTGTATAATAACAACTTCTCAATTAATTGCCAACAACACGCTTCCTGTTATGCAAAACTTTCAAGAAACAAACCAATTGAATTCAGTGAAGAAACCAACCGTTAATGGCTGAAAAACACCGGCGAGACTTTTATTGTGACGACGAAGTGAAAGTTAGTTTTAATGTTGGAAACTTTTGGTAAAAGAATGCCTTTGTCTACAAAATATCGCCAGTATCATAGTCTAGGATTATGGCACTGACGTTTAATATTTCATTAATACAAAGATGGACTTTGCCTAGTCCTAAATTAAAATTGTTTTAAAGGAAATGTAAATGACGTTGTAAAATAATAATAAAAAACCTATTGTAGTATTGACATCGTCACGACAAAAAGAAAAAAGTGCGCCCATATTTTTTTTAACTTTGCTCTCACTAGGAATTACTCCTGTGTCGTGGGTGCATTTACAATAATAATAATAAAGTTTATTCAGCAACTTAAATAACTTATGTTAGTTACATTTAGGAGCATCCTTTTAAACAATTAATTTGCTTGTGTTAGAATGCTCCGCTCTCCCTATATTATACAAAACTAAATAGTTATTTATGATAACAAAAAATATAGAAAAACAAAACAAAAAGAAATGCAGAACAATAAAATAAAAAAATACAAATTGGATTAATACTTCGCACGCTGGAGTGTGGTAACATTTAAACTCACATACACAACAAGGAACAACTACATACCTGGCCATACAAATGTTTGATCAGTCGATCGCTACAGCCGTGTCGTCAATTACTTTAAATCGTTCGCCAAAGCAAATTAAAAAAAATATTTTAAGTATTTTCATCACCACATCTTCTATGTGGCATTCTTTCCTGCCTTCGTTTGTTTTGGAAGTCCCTAGGAAACTTTTCCAGACCACGTCGAAAAACTCAAATTGACAAACAAACCCACAAACTGGACTATCTTACAGCCAGGTACTGTCAACGGATTCAGTACACACCTTGGAATCAGGAAAACCGTTCTTACAGTAACGAAATAAGACCCTGTCCATATAATGTTGTTCAGTCCTATGGACGTGAAGTCGACTGTAGCACTTGGCCTAGCGGTTATACAAGTTCAAGGCGAATGCTTGCCAAACTGGTTCTACTCTCCCTCCCTTTCAATCGTGCGAAGAAAGAGCGAATAGAGCGAGACGCCACATGTTTAGATACCACTTTAAAATGTCTTGAACTAACTCGTAGTGATTTTAAATAGAATCTTCAGTGTCTGTACGTGTACGAAGTTCGTGAAAATTAATTGGGCTGCTCGGGAAAGATGGACTTGAAATGAAAATGAAAGATAGGACGACAAAATGTCGACCTTAGTAGCATTAGGTCGTATGTCCTACGACTTAATGCTTCTAAAAAGTTAAAATAAAGTTTCTACTACGTGTACATACATTAAATAGAATCAAATGAACCTTCTGCCTACTAAAATCAGAGCAAAGACCATTTTACTTAAAATAGAAACTCCATGATAAAAAAAATGCAAATAACTGAAATTAATTAAAAGGACGGTCAATTTTATACACTGAAATAATTCGGTAATCCTAGTAGGCCTTTGCCTGTTATAGGCCATTTAAGAACCAATAAACTATCCATTTCTCTCTATGAACTCATTACCTGTACAAGGTTAAATGGTTACGTTTTTAAATTGCATAGCTGGATTTGTGGTCTGTCTTCCACAAAAGACGAGTCAAACTGGCCACTATGTGAGTCTCAAACCTGGCTTTTTTCCATTCTTGAGTGAATGTGGTGATACTTATCACAGTACCAAGCGCTGGGCAGTTAATATCATTCATCATAGATTCAGCCAAAACTCGCCCACTGCTGAAAATAGGTCTGTTCTAAAACCGGTTCCGTGTCCAATTGCGGTCTTAGCGGCTTTAACAAGGTCGGCGGTTCACCTCGTAGAAAGCCTTCCAAAGCTTACTACGACTTCCGGGACGCATATGCCACTCCAGAAAGTTTCGGCCATCTGTTATGCGAGGATTGTGTTATGTGAGGATTGTGCTAAGTTTGGCATTTCTTCAGGCTATGTCGATTACTTTGGTTCTCCTGCGGATCTCTTCATTTCTGATTCGATCACCCAGGGCAACTCCAAGCATCGCTCTCTGCTTATTGTCCTGTGGGTGACTTACAGCCTTCCGATAAGACCCATTGAGAGCTAACAGGCAGTTTGATGCATGCATTAACGGAAATATCATAAATATGGTTTCAGAAATCCCCAGGCATCGCGAAGGTCCGGCGGTACTTCACACCAGGGCAGCTTCTAATTTTATACAAAGCACAGGTCCGCTCGTGTGTGGAGTACTGCAGCCACATTTGGGCTGGTGCTGCGAAATGTCACCTTGCCACTTTGGATTCGGTGGAGTGGCGTGCGAAGTGGCTGATTGGCGACCCAGACTTAACTCGAAACGGTCTCCAAAGCCTGGAGCGCAGGCCAGTAGCCAGCCTTTCGGTCTTCTATAGGATGCATTCTGGTGAGTGTGCAAGGGAATTGCATGATTTAATTCCCCCATCTCCGTTCCATCATCGGACGACCCGTCGTACGGCGAGTTTCCACCCTTACGTTGTTGACACCACTGCGATCCGGACGAAGCGTTTTGCTTCCTCCTTTATACCGAGGGACTGGAACAATTTACCAGCGTCGGTGTTTTCATCACAATACAATTTGAGTGTCTTCAAGGCTAGAGTGAATAGGCTCTTAATAAACTAGCGCGCTTTACCATCAACGATCGCATCACTGCTTACCATCAGGCGGGATTGCGGTCAAGCGCTGGTTTATAATTTATAAAAAAAAATTAAAAAAAATATCTCGACACACAAACAAATAATAATTTCTGTTAAAAAAATTGGTTGTCTGTAGAACTTCGTCTACTGCCGATATTTGAACGTGACAACGTCTATTCGCTCTAGGGGTGAGGGTAAAGTAGGCGTGGACTCCGTGTGGCGTTAGATTCGGCCGTTACGGTGTTTTCGAGAATGACTCCACACCGTACAATTTAATAGACGTTGTCACGTCAAAAAAAAAGAGTAGAAGTCTCGAAACCTCTAAGTTTGAACATCAAATTAGGTAGATATCTGTTTACACGTCGGTTCTATTAATACGACGCCAATTCTTTTGAATTCGTGCGCGGGAAAAACCCATTTCCAGCATCAAGTAAAAAATCAAGTGTTTTTGTCATGAGACAATGACGAATAAAACAAATACCTTCTATAAAATTATATAAATAGCAAAATGTCTATTTTGTTACCTCTATGGGGAAGTCTGACACAATAAACTCCTCCGTGTATCTGTGGACCTGTAGACATGTTGTTCAATCCCTACAAAACGATTACGACCGCTTGTGAGCGCAATGGACGCAGGAGAAAGTGCCTCCATCCGCGTCTATTGTGATTTCGACCGCTTTTTTATAAAAACCGCTCATCGAAGTAAAAGTTAAGTTAATTTTGGTATCTCTGCGGGAAGCGATTTTGTTTGTTCGGTCTCAAATATGTTTCAATTATTGTCTTCCGTTTCTGTAGTTATTTTTGTATCTGAACAAAAAAAATAAATAACACTGAAACTAGGTATTCCTCAGAATTGTATCTGATACTCTGCCACAATAATTAGCGACTCTACTAATTGTTACCTATTTCTACAAAATTTGATATGACAACAGAAAGTGCGCTTAGAAGATAACTTTTCCATTAGTCTTTAAAATTTGTTATCAAAAACCAAAAACTTTGTTCCCAAAATATACCTTCTACAGAAACTATTTGAACCATGAACTTTTTATTACAAAGCCTACTTTTACCAAGTGAGAGGTATCAGGCGGCGACCGTGAAATCAATTAACGCAAAAAAGCAAAAAGAATCAATTGTAAATAAAAAAGTATTAGCCACGTAACCTAAATTCACCGGATTGCGGTCAGCTACACAGCAATGCAACTCTTATATCTAAATGCAATTTTGTACTTTACCACTAAGCATTAAGCATCTGATTCCTTTGTGCTTAAACCAATTGCAACTCTTATGAAATTTCAGATGCATCAGCGTTTTGGAAACTAAATATATTGCATCCAGACGGAATAGTGTTTTATTTATATAGCTGTAAGGCATGATCTTGTTTGTGATGCTGCCCCATCGGGTCGTACTACCGGAAGTGACTTATTGAGCGGACAACACGTCGTCGCGACGATGCGCCTTCCGGTGGTCAATGTCGTCGGCTGTGGGCTACTCAAATGGTACGAAACTCACGTTTGTGTGACGTCATCTCGCCACAGTTCGACAAGATACAGAAGACTCAATTAGTTACTTAGGCCAGACGAACGAATGATTAGGGTAAAATTAGATTGTTAACTGATACACTTTCTTAGTACATTTCAAAGATCTTCCTTTGTATTGGGGAGTACGCGTAGCGCCTTTCTAAAAGGCAATTTTTTGGTTTCGTTAAAATTAATCAAACATTAGCACTAAACACATTACACACGATCTCAAAGTGTTAGATCTATTGGTCTGCGTTACATCCCGCGTTTATTCCATACATTGTTTCACTTAGAACTTCTGTATTTTTTCTTACTGGTATTTAGTACATAGCATTAGTGAGTACATTATACAGACTCTCGCAGTAGTGGCTGTGGGCCATCACCCATCATATTCAATTTAGTGGGTTTATTCGCTTGGAGGCGCGTTCGACTCGAATTTGCACGTCTCGTTTGCCAAACATCTGTGTGTCATTGTACAGATCTTTCTGGCTATTTTAATAGCACTGCAGGCATGACTTGAATATCCAACAAAGATTTCTTATTTGAAACTACAGACTTGTATTTATAGAGTAGATTTTTTATATTCCGAAATAATATGGGATGGGGAAATACCCAAATAAAATAAACCCAAAGATCTGACATTTACCTGAACCGATTTCACACTGATGGACCAAAAACCTGCTTGTACAGGATTAATTTAAGAATATGCCCCCCAAAACAAATGGCCAATTTCATCGTGACATCATCCTTGGGGTCATTAACCCGTATCCAGTAGCGATCTCAAAAGAACATAGGTCTGTGGGAAGTATACTTATAGTTATAATGTCAAGATTACATTTATATTATATACCACTTTGTAATGATCCGTAGTTTCATTTCATTCCTTTTCACTTTGAATGTGCAATTGTGCATTTGACTTTTGTATGTTGTAAAAATACCTTTTGGCTACACAAATATTAATATATTTGTGTAATAAACAAATATTAACGTTATAATCGTGCCATAAAATAATTTTTATTGCACGATTATAAGGTTACCTTATCATCGATAATTTTGAGGTTAGAGGTTACAATTGCGTTCGCATTAGCTGGGATTTCAACATTTTTATTGCCTAAGTATACTTTTCGATATATCGTTTATACCCCGATGCAAAAAATGGCTTGTTGTATAAAATCTCCGTGCATCTGTGTCCATTCTGCAGCATCGTAAATAACAAACGGCAGAACATTTTTGTTTTCCTTTTGTAGGTAAAATAAAGTTGAAATGACGATCAAAATCAATACAGCATCACTCGAAAGAATCGTCAAGATACATGTAGTTATATTATTCGAACAGTCGCACTTCATATCTCAAACACTTCAAACAAAAAGTTTTTGTTCGTTTTTCAATACATTAGCTACGTACAGCTAAGTACCATTCTATGAGGTAAACTTTACTTACAATCTATGACCTTCTACGAGTATAATAGGACAGTGAAGTTTTAACCTCCTCATTTTTTTTTTATTTAGGATCTTCAACAAAAAATAGACACAATATAAGGCATCTACATAGGTACGTACATACTAATTTCAAAATTTTATTGTAATTTCATTCTGGTTTAAGTTATGTATGTGTGTAGATACAACAAAAACAAAATGGATTTTATGGTCTGATAATAAATCAATTATTATTGTAAGGTGAATGTGCTTCATGCCAGGAATGCACATATTTATGAAAAAAAAAAAAACTCCGGTAACATCAAAATGTCAAAAAATAAAACAATACCTAGAGGTAATAAACGCAGTGCAGTGGAAAAGATTTCAACGAGCGCACACTAGATTTATACAAATTATTTAATTTAGTTTTTCAAGTGTTGCCACGTGTCATGTATCTGTCTACTAAGCTTTAGGAAATAAACCATTATTATAAATAGTTTTTGTCGGTCCAATAGCCAAAATATTTTATTTCACATAAACCTACATGGACACTTATGGAATGCAGAACCTACGTCGTTTACAAAAAACCAGTTATTGTTGGGATTTTTTGCAAGTAATCTAACTTCTTTTGGGAATATAGCTTCACTATAAATATCTGCTATAACTGTTAGATTTTCGATGTATAACATGATTCGTAAGTTAAAAACCAGAATTACTGTACTATTGTTAGTGGAAATTTAATCTAAAATGCGTAACCTAAATGTAACTTTTTAAAGAGACTTTCCGTCGTTAAAATTCTTAAGTTATGATCACAATTTATGATAAGATAATTTTACCCTACTACCCTAAGTTAGTTTGGAACGAGAATTCTTCCGTTTTGATAAGAATTGATAACACAAAGTACATAGCGGCCAAACTTTTCGAAGGCGAAATACTTTTTAGCTCGTCTGGTTTGTAAATAATCAGGGCTTCAGCCAAAAATATCACAATAGTAGTATTGTGTTGTTTTTTGGCTGGACACCACACATTTTAGGGCTTTGAATAGATATTTAATATTCACAAAAGATGGCGGACAAAAAACGCGGCAGTTCAACGAACACAAGTCAGCACCATTCATTCCACGATCACGTACCATAGACCATTGTCTATGGCTTTTGTGATGCAAACACACCGTTGTTTAGTACAGCCAACATCGCTAATTATAGAAACTTCACGCTTGCTACATGAGGTAAGCAGATTTGTGCATAGAACCTTCCTTAAAGATGCGACCAAATCACATCTCTTTTAAGAGAATCTAAGTCCCTACTTAGGTAAACCTACTAACTTTATTTGATAAATAGCCATTAATCACGCGTTACCTTACTAATTTAAAACAAATAAAAAATAAGTGATAATTATTTTGATAGGTGACAACAAATACATATCTACCTAATTAAAATACAACTTGTTACTAGTTAATTTCAAAAGATATCTCTGACTTGGTAGTCAGAGATATCTTTATCTTCTGTTTAATTGTTTTTAAACGAATAAATTGTGCACGTTGCGTATATCAATTTAATTATTAACTGTATTAAAATAATTGCACCGGTTCTTGTTTCTACAACATATAAAAAAAATATGCTTAAGTTTCCGTAGCAAACGGTTTCGTTAGTCGCCAAGTAGGTTGTCTATCGTGACTTAATATATTCGATATTCACCGTTACCTACGAATTTAGTAACAATCTTCTGGTTTTCTTTCAAAGAATCGTGTACAACATATATTTCCGGTAGTTTTGGAAAATATAGACAACTAGCAGTCAAGAATTTAAAAAAAACTTTTTGAAAGTTGCGTTCTAAATTCAAACGAAATCAATCTGCTATACAGTGTGTTTTATTTTTGCAAAAAAAATATGTTTCTAGTTTTATGTAAGTAGTTTTGTAAATTCTGACCTGATAAGTGCCTCGTGTCGATCTGTGCTGCGGCTGCTACAGCCAGCAACAGGAGGCAGAACGCCTCCCAGGCGCTCCGCATCTTCACTTCACCTCAAACCACATCAACACAATACAAACACTCACAATAATATCAATAAAAATTGGGCACTCGCGTTATTATTTTAAATTAGTTTAGTGGGTTGTGAAGAAAGTTTAGTGCGGGTTGGAAAGTTTTGGTGACGTGTCGTTGCGCACCTCGCGAAGACAGACGTGAGCTCGGTGCGGTTGCGGACTGCCGACTGTCGCCGCCGGCCGGCTACCACTCGCTCACCGCGGGGTGGCAAGCTCCACGACACTCAATTGCACAAAAGGTGTGTTTTTCACGCAAGATTGCATTTTTGTCTTTGCATTGTTACGCCGGGGTTGATAAAATATGCATAGGGGTAAAGAATTAATCAGCTGTGTATAACTCTAGACGCTACACACCTGCTTAAATTACGAAATGATTACTGTGTTAATGCCAATTTAATGTAAAGTACGAAATGAAGAAACGTTATGATCCCAAAATAAATAAATATACATATACGAACAAATCACACAGATTGAGTTAGCCCCAATGTAAGTTCTTGTGTTATGGGATACTAACTCAACGATACTATATTTTATAATAGATACATATATAGATAAACATCCAAAACCCAGGCCAATCAGGAAAAGATCGTTTTCCATCACGACCTGGCCGGGGATCGAACCCAGGGCCTCCACGTCGCAGGCAGGCGTGTTGACCGCTGCGCCACGGAGACCGACAAAATACTTTACTTTTTATGTATAATGAAATAATTAGGAACTTTCTTTGCAAATTGCCTAGTTATTTCGTATTATCATCATCATCAACTTTTTTATCGTCACAGGCCTCCTCGGGTTATTTCGTATAAAACTCTCAAAAATCACTTAGCAATTTGTAAAAAATGTTTGTAAGTCAGTAAATTAAATCAAAACTAAATAGACAATCTATCTCACAAACAAACCCTATCAACAACCGCAAGCCGCAATAAAACTCCCCAAGTCGCGCGACTACGTTCTCAGCTAGCAACCCCACAACTCGCACAGGTGGTCGCAGGCTCGCAGGGATGCAGGTAGCCGGTAGCGGGTAAACAGTCTCTCCACACTGCCGACTGAGCCTGTAGCGGAGCCCTACGCCTACAATTATCTTTCGAAATTTGAAAAGTCGTGACGAGAAGCCAAACATTTGCAAGAAAAAAGCTCTCACTTTTCAATATCTACGCTTTTAATTTTACTGTCAAAGAATCCCCTTGAGTCCAAAACTCCAGACAAAAGACAGAACATTCTAAGATGGTATTTGTCGTTGTTACACCGGTAGGACCGACATGGCACCTACAGTACTGCAAGGCGACCACTCGGCAGCCAGAGGAGGCCAACATGTCTCAAAATTATTTATCAGAGCGTCTTTCCATTCGTATATTTGGCCTCTTCCTAATCCTTGCAAGTATGTCAGGTAATCGCCAGGCTGACAAACGTCTAGTATAGGATTAGTTGTGAAAAACTTTTACTGCAATTTTGTCACTCTCGACTCTCTGTCGGTCTCTTATTTAGGGTTTCGTAACCTAAGGCTAAAAACAGAATACTGAAATATTCAGATATGAAATATTTCTGTACCTATCCGCTGTAACAACAAGAAATATAAACTCCTTTTTTATTTTTATATGGATACGGAACCGTTTGTGGGTGCCCCCAGCTCGCATTTGGACGGTTTTTCGTCTAATAGATGATTAAAATAAAATAAATAAATAAAAACTTTATCGTTCAGAAAAACATTTCAATATTTGAATGGCACTAGCCTCCACACTAGGGTTCCCTATGTCGTGGAGACTAGTCTCCTTCGTCTAATAAGATTATTAGGTAGGTACGGTAGGATAAGGTAGATTGAGGTAGATTATAAGAAAAAGGTTTGCCGTCCCTGCTAAGGGCCGTCTAGTATCTGGGGTACACGCGTCATAAACGTGCGCGTATAACACCACATCTGGATAGGCCCTTAAGGTAACGAGGTCGATCATAAACCTTTATAGCTGTTTATAGTTTCTGTGAAAAAACAATAGATGAGCATCTCTGATGGCTTCAGGTTAGATATGACCCTTGCACAAAGTAGTACACGCATCCAGGTTGTCCAGCAGAGGATCCAGCAGGATATTCCAGAAGAGTGGCCCACGGATGGAGCCCTGGACACTGCCTTTTGACTGAGGTTTCCGCGTCGTCCTCCCCGCGTAGCGCACGACTACGCTCCGGTCCCGGAAGTAATCCTCGACAAGACGTCTCAGATTAACGGGGATACCCTTCTCAATCACTCTGCACTTTATAGAAGAAAACCATGCATTATCAAACGCCCCTTCGATGTCAAGAGAGACTATCAGGGCGGTCTCCTTCTTGTGGAGGATGCCTCTGACGCGTTGCACCAGGTCGTACAGCGCGTCCTCCGTGCTCAGCTGCGGCATAAAGCCGTAGTGCCTCGCATTGGACTTGGGCAAGAAGTGCCAACGAATTCGTCGGCAGAGAATTTTCTCGAAAATCTTACCCAAGATGGAAAGTAGTCCAATGGGGCCGGGCGATACGATTTTGCGCGGGCATAGTCTGGACGCGCGACCTCTATGGTTTGAGTCTCCATAGTCAACATAACGACTGCTGCGGTGCGATTCTGTAACCGTCTGGTGAAAACTTAGTTGTAATGAACATGGAGTAAGCTGTCATCCAACTAATGTTCCAACTAAAGTTAACTATTGGCAGCTCACCTGAAGCGCTTAGTTTTTGACGTGACAACGTCTATTAAATTGGTATGGCGTGGAGTCATTCTCGAAAACACCGTAACGGCCGAATCTGACGTCACACGGAGTCCACGCCTACTTTACCCCCACCCCTAGAGCGTGTGTCACACTCGTGCGCGAGGTCTATTACCATGTAATAGACGTTGTCACGATCAAATATCGGCAGTAGACGGAGTTCTACAGACAACCAATTTTTTTTTGGTTCTGTACCCAAAGAGTAAATATAGAGCCTTATTATTAAGACTCCACTGTCTATCTATCTGTCTATTTGTCACCAGACTGTAGTTCATAAACCGCGGTAGGTTGACAGTTGGACTGTTCATAAATAATAATTTCTGTTTTCGAATATATATATTTTTTTTTTGGTAGTCCCTCGTTTTTCAGTCCGACTTGCTCTTAGCCAGTTTTTGTGTTTAGGGAAACTACTCCTATTCTTAAACTTGATGTACAAATAATACCAACTTATCTATTTAATTGAGTTAATATTTGCTCGATACTTATAATTCTTTTTTTCTTAGACAGTTTGCCCCACAATAAGCATTTCCCCTGTATCGTTTACAAATATATAAACTCAGATACACAAACCACCAGACCCAGAACAAGTACTTGTAAGTAGGTCATACAAATATTTGTTCCGTGCGGGAATCAAACCCGCGTCACACAGCGCATCAGACAAACATTTAATAACTATGCCAACTGTGCCGTCAACTTATTAGTCTCATTAACTTCCTTTAGTTATTCATCCATTCCTGTGAGTGGGTAACAGCCGGGCCATAGGAAACTTCAATGGTAGGCTCCTCAACATCCCTATGTCTTGCTATTTATTCCGTAACTATGGTAACAACAAACTTTATTTCGGTTTGGTAAACAAGACTGCCTTATCACTCGCTCCATGCGGCGGCCGGCGCGCCATCAGCTGAGATGACGTCACTGATAGTGTACAGACACGAATGATGATCCTTGTACGTGCACATCCCTTTCTTTATCAAGATGAATATTTTAATGAACAATGAGAATAGACGACTTGACATCTTCCGCCTCAAGTTGGAAACTGTGGATGGACGGTAATAAATATATATGTAACAGGGTTACGAATGGAAAGATAATTCACTTTTCAGCTTATCAGCTAATTAAGTAACATACTGCCAATCAAATGCGAATGCATATCTATAATAGCTTCATATGTTCGAAAAATTTCTCTGCTGCATATTGTTAATACCTAAGCATATGTAAGAGTAGGATAGAAGTGTAGGTATAGTCAAAATAAAATCCATTCCTACAATGACCGGTGTATGGGAATTCAAGGACCATCTTGATAAGAAACCATGGCCCTGGAAGAAACCGTGGCTCTAGCCTACAGGCAAGTGAGGAAGCACTGGTGGGTTATAGTCAGTAAAAGTCTGACACGCCCTTCCGCTACGCCCAGAGCAGAAGAGATCATTTGATGATTACCCCTACCAAACAAAAAAAAGTACCATCTTGATTTGCCATATACGAGCTAATTCAAATACTATTTGAATTATTTTTCAAAATTAGATTTACTTGTAAGAAGCTAAAGGTGCTTTGCTTATCTGTAATTTCATTTAAATGTTTACACAAAGTTTATAAATAAACATCACATCACAATGTACGTAACTACAGTTAGATAACATAACATATCTACATAATATAACATACCTACATAAAAATGTAAACATAGTAAAAAAATTATAAACTTAGGTTGTTATAAATATAATGTAATTGACTCTTACATTATACTAGCTATTGCCCGCCACTTGATCCGCAATTTAGGATGAAAAGTAGCTTAGTACTTATCTAGCTCATAGTCTATCCGTACTAAACATTAAGATTAACCGTGTCACTGCGAAAACATAACAAACAAACTTAATAACGCATTTATAATATTGATTACGATAATAACATTTATATTTAGCACTCGCGCACAAATAGTTCCGTACGATAGTCTAAAAAAGACAATTCTATTTTACATAAGCATTTTGTTAGTCTAGCAGGTACAGAAATAAAGATATCATTTGTGAAAATTTCTAACTATCACGGCATTCACGGCTCATGAGATACAGCCAGCCCGGTGACAGACAGAAGGACAGTGAAGTCTAATTAATAGGGTCCCACTTTTACACTTTCAGTACAGAACCCTAAAAATAAGCACCTGTGTTTTACAGACCTTTGTTACCGACGACGCATAGACTAAGCCATCTGTAACTACAACATAGATCACTGAGATGTTATTCACAACAACAAGTGGTCGCAGAAACTGTTACAGCTTGCTTTTATGTAAAAAACGTAGTACCTAAGCTGCATTCGAGATTTATTTGCCAAAGTTGTAAACAAATAATGTTAAATTTACTTTAATTCCTTTTTAATACCCTTGCTAGTAAAGCTGATGTAATTCAACCGGTTTTAATTATGTAAAGCGGGCCATAATGAACGCGTGTGTTATCAAAGCAAATCGTTAAGTTGTAGTCCATGCAAATTCCATAACAGCATTATTTGCCATTTCAAATAATTATGGAACTGATCGCCGCCGCACGGCTCCAGCCAGTGAGCATCGCGCTGTTCCATATTTGAAATGGCAAATAATAATACTAATGGCGGGAAAGCAACAGTGTGCATTCACAGATTGAGCTTATTTAAAATAACGGATGTCCTATTTGAAATAAACAATTTTGTATTTGTATTTAAATTTGTATTTGTAAAAAAAAATAAACCTGGCGCCATTTTTCTCAAATTTTCTTTTCTTTGTATTTGTATTGTGAATAAGTATCTAAAAATAACAACTTTCAAAAACGAAGAAGAGCAACTCCACCGGATATACTAACAGAAGCGCAAACCGCATGCGACAGCTTGCTGCCGTCCATATCCAAGGCCAGATACATAACCAAGTATGAAAATTTCTTGAAGTGAAAAAACATTAAAAATGCCAAATCTCATTGCATTTTTAAAGAGACGCTCTGATGGTTATATAAAGACAAAATCTAAGGTAATGTCATCAAACGACGTCGAAAAGTTTCTAAAAGATGCTCCAGATAGCCAGTACTTGGCAACAAAGGTCAGTTTGCCTCCTTATTTTATGTATTGATCTACCTACTGTACTTACTCTTTTACATATTTTTAACGACTGTCTTTAAGCTAAGTACCTATACCTTATCTAACACATTTTTATTTCTTTTCAGGATGCGTTAATATTTGGTATTATTGGCGCATGCAGACGGCAAGAGCTTCACTTTGATTTTCAATGTCTTCTGTGGTAATATTTACCACAGAAGACATTGAAAATCAAAGCAAAATGCCTTTAGTTAATATCCCAAACACTAAAAACAAAATACCCCGATCTTTTATTATCGACGGCCCATTTTATGACTTGGTCAAAAAATATGAAGCTCTGCGGACGACTAAGGCAAAAAATAATCATTTCTTTCAGAATTACCAAAAAGGTAAATGTACTGCGCAACCTATTGGCATAAATAAATTTGGTGCCATGCCAAAGGAAGTCGCCAAGTTTTTAGGATTGCCGGATGATTTTTATACAGGGCACAGTTTTAGAAGAACGTCAGCTACATTACTTGCTGATTCGGGAGCTGATATATTGACTTTAAAGAAGCATGGCGGGTGGCGTTCTAACGCAGTAGCAGAATCTTATGTAGAAAGTTTCTATCCAAAACAAAGCAATTATAAGTGCCAAAATAACTCAGGCAATAAATTTGGAGTCACAAACGAAGAAGTTTTGCCCTGAGCCGCGCCTCTCTGTTTCTACTAATGATATTTTTTTTATTTACAACTACTTAATGACGAATTACAATGCTCTCCTACCGCCTTTCAAGAAGTTTCGTCGTCTCCAACATTTACCCTAACACAAAACAATGACATTATGAATAGTAATTATAATAATAAAAACATAATTCCAACTACAACTACAACTACGTATAATTTTAATAACTGTAATTTTACTAATTGTTTTAATACTTAATTAAAAATTAACAAAATATAAAATACTTTTTTTCTGTTTCTTCGCAAGTGTGTTAAAAAACGTCGTACGATATACGTGCGTATTGGTTATAACATGCTCGGCTCAAATCTGTGAGCTTTGTCCAAAAAAAAAAAAAAAATTACGCCCTCGCCTTCGGCTCGGGCTGAAATTCCGCCTCACATGTTATAACCATCATTACGCACTAATATCGTAATGTACTATTACGAATTTTATACTATTACAAACAATAGTTTGCTTTGGTCACGTCCTTCCGTTTTCTGGGCCATCCCATTAATCGTAAAATTACTTTGATTACGTTTTAAGTGAATATGAAATGATAAAATTAGTACCAGGTTTAAGGGTAGCGGTCTGGTGAATGAGGGTGTTTGGCAGAAAATCTGCACGAGTACCCAGTGGGTGCTGGTCCTCGGTTTCGACCCCCGAGGGCGAGCAGACGCTGGGCCGGTGCACCCTGGGCGCGGCCAACAATCCTCGGCGAGGGGGATTGTTGACCGCGGCAAATTTCTGCCGGAGCGTAGGACTCGCTACCGAGGGCTCTCTAAAATAAATAGAGAGCGAGGTGGGTAGACCGCGGGCAGTCCGCGGTCTAGGGTCCAGGGGCGAGGGACTTGAGGAGTCTCTGCCCCCTACTTGAAAGACCCGAGGACCCGAGTGTCGGCGCGCGACTCAAAGGTAATGCACGGAGTAGACAAACATCTCACTACCCCGTGCACGAGGCGAGGCCCGGACAACCAGACCAGCACGAGAGTGTGGGGCTGCAAAGGAATCTGGACTCCCGAGGCCCCGCGCGAACTTGAGAAATGAGACACCTGGGAGGTTTTTAGTCAGTAGGAGTCTAATAGACCCCGTCTAATACCGCAGGGCGGCGGACATCCATTGGGGATTTTCCACCCCGGAAAAAAAAGGTATGTTACTTTGGAGACAAAAGCACGCAGACCCATACCTACTAATATTATAGATGTGAAAGTAACTGTTTTTATCGTCTGTTACTTTTAAGGAATAAACCACTCATACACACGAGCGGAAGTCGTGGTGGCCTAGTGGTTAAAACACCAACCTCTCAAGTATGAGTGTACGGGTTCGATTCCAGGTCAGGCAAGTGCTAATGTAACTTTTCGAAGATGTATGTATTTTCTAAGTATATCTTGGACACCAATGACTGATTAAAAGGTGAAGGAAAACATCTTGAGGAAACTTAGACTTTAAGTCTGAAATCGCCACCCCGCACCCAGCAGTGTGCCCAGCAGTAGGACGATGAAAAGGTTGATGATGATGATGATGAGACACGAGCGGCTTATGCCAACGGCTTGTCTCTTAATGTGCAGTTGGAGATACCAAAGGACGATCCTTCGACAAAAAAATGTTGGAAATACTTATCTGTGTCAAAAACATTAAACCACAATTTTCTGCCTTTTATGCTAGTTCGGACGCACCTTGGACACTAGCCCCCTTATTACAAAACACGGATTTTATGTACCTACACAAGGTTTAATCCAACTGAATGGTTATTGAATTATACAATACAATACTTTATACAGCTTAGTTCGGTACTAAGTGCTCACTTTTGTATTAAGAACTTTGACATAACCTCAAAGTTCGAAATACAAATACGATCCAAAGGTTAAACCTGGAACTAAAGTTAGATTTCGTTTTGTATAAGGCGTACAATAGAAATGAGCTTTTCTTGGAATAGATCGATAGAGTTCGCTCCAAAATGCATTAATTGTTCGAATTAGCTGTATGTAATTACGGTATCAATTAATATGATAGCGGTCTGTAAAACCAAAATTACAGGATTACACCAGGATTTAAATGCTATCATCAAGACAAATACCACAGCGGACGGAGAGACAAAAGTCTTCGACCAGTGTGTGTTGCCAGTGATGACTTATGGAATTTAGACGTGGTCGCTAACAATGGGCCTTATAAGAAGGCTCAAAATCACTCAAAGGGACATGGAGAGGGCTATGCTTGGGATTTCACTGCGCGATCGAATCAGGAATGAGGAGATCCGCAGAAGAACGAGAGTAACCGACATAGCCCGAAGAATTGCAACACTGAAGTGGCAATGGGCTGGACACATTGCCCGTTGGACCGATGCCCGATGGGGCCGACGGGTTCTCGAGTAACGACTACACACAGGAAGACGTAGCGTAGGTAGGCCCCCGGCAAGGTGGACCGAGGACCTGGTGAAGGTCGCGGGAAACCGCTGGATGCGGGAGGCGCAGGACCGGTCGTCGTGGAGAACCTTGGGGGAGGCCTATGTCCAGCAGAGGACGTCTTTCGGCTGAAATGATGATGATGATGATGATGGACGAAGAGAAGGTCCAGCTATCCTGGTCAATGAGAGATTCGAGTGTGGATCGATTACATTTCCCAAAACAATTAAAATTAGCGGGAAAATCAACGTCTTTGATTCAGATTACCAATCCCCGAATTTGCAACTTGAATCAAATGTCTTGGATATTTTATTTTTGCTCGGGTCTCATGTTGTAATATGGGAGACTTTAACGCCAATTTCGGGTATTGGAAGAGTAGTTGATATAACTACTCTAATATAATACACGCGGCAATATACTGTTCGCTACACGCTTAAGCATGATTATAACACATTACTCATGTCAACAGTCAGTCATTCAGTCAGGTAAATAGTCTGTTACGTAATTAGGGGATAGACCTGCCCCTAGTTACTATTAATAGAAATCTGCATTATTTTGAAGCAGATTTCTAAACCATTGCTTCATAAATTCAAAAAATTTGTCTACACAACACTTAAATAACCGATTCCGATTGATAATGTGTTACGTAATTGCCCCGCCGATCTTAGCTACCCCTACAAATCCTGAATTAATTCTGGCGCTTAATATAAATAATAATATGTACGCGCCCCAGTACAGCACGTACATTTACCGCGATCAGTCACGGCTTATACAACAAGAGATCTCCGACCACACTCCACAGCAAAACTAAGGAACTTACCTTAGGACACAGTGTGTTCCGTCGTGGGAAATACCGGAGAGCCGACGCGCGCGTCGACTTACAATGCTGTCCGGATGGCTTCCAAAACACTGATTGTCCAATACCAGTAGACACATTAAAGTTCCTCCAGGAGGACAACCAAAACTCACCAGCCCAAAAAACCGTTACGTAGTAGCGTCAATCCACGCCCGACAAACAATCAGCAATGAAACCACGTTTCAGATTCAAATTCAACTCAATTTAACGGCGGCACTGTTACGGTTTATAATTCAAGTAAATACTTCAAACACACGGGCAACAAACGCGAAAACTGTCCAAAACCTTGGCCCGGGAGTATTTCCCGAAAATCAATCGTCCAAACGCACCCCACGCGCGCGATGATTTTTCCAAGACTTCTAGAAACGTTCAGGTCCGCGCGTCACCGACCCTCACAGATTATAATATTCCGCTCGCCCGTACCGGTCGCGCCATCTATCAAACTCGACTAACTAACAATCGGACTCGACCGATAAACGAGCGTAAACAAATAGGTACGTGGTGTTGGAACGATACCTGTCCTTTCATCAAACCACTTTCCAATTCCGTTTGCGAATTCATAGACCATTCGCTGTAAAAAGCGAATGATCAATGCTCTCTAAATTTAAAACCACCGCTATTGTGACGCTGACTGGGACTTAAATACCGATCCTTTCTTGTTCAAAAGATTTCGCTAAACACAAAGCACACACAATACTCATAAAATACTGGTGTAAAACTACCTAAATACTAAAATACATACTATTACGATCACCTCTCACCAGATTACAACACCAATTAATATGGCTATAAAAAAATATGGAACACTAAACTTTAATTTTACAATCCTAGCAACGATATTCCGCAACTGACTAAAAATGATTTAGTTAGTTGCCAAAAAGAAAAGCTCGAGGTAATAACGGTATAGACAACATTTGCTTAAAACTCTGTAGCAAAACTCTGTTATGCTCATCACAAAAATTTTCAACGGTTGAAGAAATTAGCACATTTCCTTCAATACGTGGAAATCTGAAAAGCCTGGAAACGACACTTCTTTACCAGCAAGCTATAGCTTTCTTCCTGTTCTAGGTACACTATTTAAGGTCATGATTTATAATCGGTGTAATTCATTATCGGTCTCGGTGGTAGGCCATAACATCGGCCGCCGGCAGAAGTTACCACCCACCAGACAAAGCCTTGCCGCCATGCGATTTGTCGTGTTCCGGCATAATGTCTGGTGAAGCCGTACGGAGGACGGGTCTGAGCAGTTGTGTTCTGGTCTGGGAGTTTGGTCGTGAGAGGGTTTTCAGATCAATCTCCCTTTGGCGCAGCATCGTTGGTCGTGTTGTTGGGTTTAACATTGCATCACCTCGCTCAACTGCCGTCTTCCTTCCTATTCGCTCAGTTTTTCTGAGTGAATAGGCTCTTAATAAACTTACTTAAACGCTTTACCATCAACGATCGCATCCCTGCTTACCATCAGGCGAGATTGCGGTCAAGCGATAGTTTATAATAATAATAATATTTTTTTTCAGGTAAGATACCCATAATTTCACATAAGTAAATACAAATACACAGCAGACATGAAACACAAACAAAAGGAAAAAGAAATCGCTTGCACGTTGCTCTGCTTAACTAGGTAGGAATGAGCAATTTAGTATTTGTTCCACTCACACCACGGTACAACAATTGGCTCGGGTATCTTAACACATTTCCTATCATCTTAATCTTAAGTAATCTACCGGTATGTTCCTACTGGACATCAAAAAGTATACCGTCTAGCAGAAGGGTCTGTTATACAAACTCATCACTTCCGGCATTCCAATTAAGCTTGTAAAACTTATTAAATCCTAACGGTAAAATATGGTCCACATTGGTACTGAAAAGTCTTCGCTTCGGACGGTTTCGTCAGGAGTTCCTCAAAATCCGGTGCCCGGTCTCTCTACCTCTTCATATTATTCGGGAATGATGTTCATGTGCAGATCCGTACTCGACTGGCCTGTTTTACTAACGATATATTATCGTACACAAGAGATGATGACATCGACATTATTCATTATAATCAGCTGTCACATACTGCAAATCTTATTTTAACGAGTGGAGATGAAGTTGAACTAATCCAAGACTGAGGCAATACCTACTCTTCACACGCCAAAGTGCCTCCCTGAAAAGTAATAATCACTAGATTTGTAACCATCACTATTATACATACACGCTGAAAGTTTAATGGTTGTTTTGCCGCGGCAGAACGATTTGCTTTAAGGAGTACTTTCGATGAATAGAGTAAAAGACAAAATTAAAAATATTTGTGTTATAACATAATAAAAAATAATTGAAAAAAAAAATCATCAACTCGAAAAAATGAGAAAAGTTAGTTACGCTACCTACATGTTGTGGGTACTACTCGGAATAGGCATGAAACCGCCTCAATGGAAAGCAATGCATTTAATGTTCAAACCATAATAAGCTCCCGCGCGGCATAAAACAGCTTGTAGGCAACAATCCGAAAATTCAACGCCATGCCGACAAAAGAAAAAAATGTTCAAACCAAAAAATCTGTCATGTGCGTTAATAAGGTATAAAATAACTTAAATGTACCAATACAAACTAGCATTCAATAAAACTATTGTTCAAAGGCGTTGCCGCTTTATAAATGTTCAAAGTAAAATAAGCTCTCCACTCTAGTGATACGACATAAAGTAGTCTACGCGCAAAAATTACAAACAATTATCTTAGAAAATAATTTTATTTTCGTGTTCCGTAAATTGCAGCTAAAAAGTATTTATTAAAATCCTAAGCCCATAAAAGTATGAATGGATAATAGTTGAAGCACGCGGGTCAATAGCCCCGCGCCATTCAGCTGTAGATTATCAGAAGTTTACTATTGGTTTGTGCTTGGGTGCTGTGGGGTCCCACCACCATCTTTGGGACTCAAGTCAACCCCACCTGCCAGACGGTGCACCTGCTGACATACGGACGGGGCCCTGACGCCGGCTTCCCTTTCGGGGTTGAGTGGTCAGACGGCAGTCGCACTCGTAATAAGCCAAACAACCGCCAAACATGAAAGGGAATAGAAGAAAAGCACGAGTTACAGTTAGGGCGCCGCCACAAAACGGCGCGCAGGAGCCCCGCCCGACTCCTGTGACCTGTGGGCTAGGGCTACCGTGTCAGGGGCGGACACGGCTGAAGAAGCGAGCCCAAACCAGTAAACTCCGTTTCGCTTCGTGGAACGTTGGCACGCTAACTGGACGCGCGAGAGAATTGGCCGAAACTCTCCACAGGCGGAGGGTGGCCGTGGCGTTCCTGTAGGAGACTCGGTGGAAAGGCAGCAGATCCCGACTTATTGGGAATGGCTACAAGCTGATCTACACGGGTGTACCTAGTGGGAGAAATGGGGTCGCCGTGGTGTTGTCTGACGAGCTCCAGGATGACGTCTTGGAGGTGAATCGCATCAGTGATCGGCTAATGTCGGTGCGGGTGCTTGTCAATGGGGTAATAACCCACTTGATAAGTGCTTACGCTCCGCAGGCCGGGTGCGGTGACGCCGAAAGGACGTTGTTCTGGAGCCAGCTCGAAGGATTGCTTCACGGGATCCCGTTATCCCAGGGAATCGTTCTGGGTGGTGATTTGAACGGTCACGTGGGTGAGAAGTGTGACGGGTTTGAGCGTGTTCACGGTAGCTTTGGGTACGGTAGCCGCAATGCGGAAGGGGACAACATTCTCCGAACGTGTGCAGCCGCTGACTTAGCAATTGTGAACACCTACTTCAAAAAGAAACCGGAGCACCTTGTTACCTACCGGAGCGGATGAAGCGCTACCCAGATCGACTTCCTACTAACTAGGAGACACCACATCGGCAAAGTAGCCAACTGCAAAGTCATACCCGGTGAGAGTCTTACTGCACAACACCGTCTCCTTGTCATGGATCTCTGCGTTAAGGCCCAACGTAGACGTGTAGAGCGCTGCCGACGCCAGATCCGGTGGTGGCTGCTTGATGAAAATAAGTACCAGGAGTTCGCTTCGGTTATTGGCGACAAGTGCGCTGGTACCGAGGGAGAATCTGTCCAAGATCACTGGGACAGAATCCAGGCAGCTATTACCGGGGCGGCGCGAGTGGTGCTCGGCGTGTCTAAGGGCGGTCGCAAAAGTGACAAGGAGACCTGGTGGTGGAACGACACAGTCCAGAGGGAGACAAGGGTGAAGAAAGCCCTCTTCAAAACGTGGCAGGCGACCGGATCTCCTGAAGATCGCGACGCATACAAGGTTGCCAAACGTGCCACTAAAAGAGCTGTAGCCAGAGCCAGACGAGACCACTTAGAACCGCTCTACCAGAAGTTGGAATCGTCTGAGGGGCAGAAGCTCATTTACAAGTTGGCACGTTCTAGGGTGAAAGCGGCACAGGATATATCCAAGTGCCGTTGTGTAAAAGACCCTACTGGCAACCTGCTTTGCGAGGATCGCGCGGTGAAGGAGAGATGGCGTACGTACTTCCACGAGCTGCTGAATAAGCAGCACCAAGAGGTGCAGACACCGGAATTCCCTCCGAACCTTGGATTGGTGCCCCCGATACTGCCTGAGAAAGTCCACACGGCTCTTCGTCGCATGGCGAATCGGAAAGCTGTCGGTGCTGACGGAGTCCCCATTGAGGCCTGGAAGGCGATGGGTCCTTGCGGTGTGGGCATGTTAGCTAACTTTCTGAACCGCGTGCTCCTGTCCGGCAAAATCCCGAGCCAATGGAGGCTGAGTATTATCACTCCAGTCTTTAAAGGCAAGGGCTCCGTACAGGAGTGTGGTAACTACCGCGGTATAAAGGTCATGTCCCACACCATGAAGATCTTTGAGAGGATTTTAGACTCCCGGATCCGGCAGGAATGTGCTGTCTCGACGTGTCAATATGGGTTCCGTCCAGGGTACGGAACCACGGACCCTATCTTCGCCCTAAGGATCACCATGGAGATATATAGATCGAAGAACACGCCTCTGCATATGCTCTTTTTAGACATGCAGAAGGCCTTCGACTGTGTCCCTCGGGGGGTGATCTGGTGGGCACTGAGGTCCAAAGGGGTACCAGAAGCCTATGTTGACATAATTCGAGACATGTACCTCAATTCCGATTCCGTTGTTAAGACCGCTGTTGGCGACACTAAACCCTTCCCGATCACCGTCGGTGTACACCAGGGATCCGTCCTTAGTCCGTTCCTGTTCAGCGTGATATTAGACGTCTTGTCAGACAGAATCAAGAATTCACATGAGCAACCACCCTGGTTGCTCATGTATGCTGATGATATCGCGCTGGCAGACGCGGACAGGGAACGATTGGTGCGGCGGGTAAATGCGTGGAAGAACTCGCTTGAGAGCGGTGGTCTTAAACTCAATGTGGCGAAGACGGTGTACATGGCCAGCAACACCACAGACCCTATGCCTGTGTGCATAGGCGGAGACAAGGTCGAGTGCACAGACCAATTTAAATACTTGGGGTCTGTGCTCCACGCGTCCGGCGACATTGATTGCGACGTTAAGGCACGCATTTCCGCAGCTTGGGCAAAATGGCGTGAGATGACAGGTGTCATTTGTGACCCCAAAATGCCGGTTAAGCTTAAGGGACAGGTCTATAAGACCATCATTAGACCTGTCCTTCTGTATGGCAGTGAGGCGTGGCCTGTGCTTGAGCGACACAAGCAGGAGCTGCGTGTCACGGAGATGAGTATGCTGCGGTGGATGTGTGGAGTTACGCGGAAAGACCGCAACAGGAACTCCCGCATTCGTGGCAGTCTCCATGTCCGTGACATAGCAGACAAACTGCAAGAGAGTCGCCTACGATGGTACGGCCACGTCTTACGTAAACCGGCATGTTACGTGGGTAACAAATGTCTTGCCATGGCGCCTCCGCCGGGCCGGAACAAGCGAGGCAGGCCAAAGAAGTGCTGGCTTGACGTTGTAAGAGATGACATGCGTGCCAACAATCTCACACCACAGGATGCCAGAGATCGTGCGAAATGGAGGCGTAATAGTAGGAAAGCGGACCCCGGGCTCCAACGCGAAAGCCGCGGATGCGACCGGGATTATACGCTGAGATGATGATGATGACTATTGGTTTGTGCTCACTTTCGAGTTTTTTTTATCACTATGTTAAATCTGCCATTTTATGTTTCTAATATTTTATTTATTGATGAAACGATTGTATTACTAAGACAAAACCGTTTCGCTGCGGGAAAACAACAATTAAAATTCCACGCTGTATATTTTCTTATAAAATTGATCCTAACCTGTAAAAGTGTTGAAATGAAATGAAATGAAATCGTTTATTAAGCAAGTAGGATCACCGATCACTTTTACACGTCATGTTTTTTTTACTTTTTTTTTTTAACTAGATGAAGCCGGCATTTCCTAACTGACTACTTTTTTAAAGTCCAGACATTAAAAATGAAAATGTTTACAATAATTTACGTTATAATTACGCATATTGCTTAATAACAGTGCTTAACAGAGCGAGCAGCTCAGTCCCAAGCCTCTCTATCCTCTAAATAATCTGAGATTTTAAAATACCCCTTTTGCAAAGTTTGGCCTTTATATAGGTTTTATATCGTTTAATGGGTAAGTTTCGAATGTCCATGGGAAGCTTGTTGTAAAAGTGACCCATGAACGAGTTGCCTACTCTGTGGAGACGAGTGTGATGTACAGCAAGATTGTGTTTGTTCCTGGTATTTATATTATGAATATCGCTTGTTTTCTTAAAATTAGATATATTTTTATGTACATACATAAGATTTTCAAATATATATTGTGAAGCTACAGTCAGAATGTTCACCTCTCTGAATTTTTCTCTAAGAGAATCTCTAGAACCAAGGTTATAAATGGCTCGAACAGCCCTTTTCTGTAAAACAAAGATGGTATTGATGTCCGCACAAGTTCCCCAGAGAAGAATCCCATAAGTCATAAGACTATGAAAATAACTAAAATAAACAATTCTGGCTGTATTCACATCAGTTATCCGTCTAATTTTCTTAACAGCATAAGCGGCAGAACTGAGTCTACCCGACAGCTTCTCAATGTGAGGACCCCATTGTAACTTGGAGTCAATAGTCAATCCAAGAAAAACTGTCGACTCGACAGGGATCAACTCTACTCCATTCAGTTGAACATTGTTACTTAGCTGCCTGACATTTGGCGTAGAAAATTTAATGAATTTAGTTTTTTTTTCATTTAAAAGAAGGTTATTTACATTAAACCAATGGACAACTTTCGAAAGTGCATTGTTAACTTCGTCAAAATTTTCTAGCTGACGGTTGACTTTAAAAATAAGAGAAGTGTCATCCGCGAACAATACTATATTGTGATTATCCCTCACGTGATAAGGTAAGTCATTAATATAAATTAAAAACAAGAAAGGACCTAGAATTGAGCCCTGCGGAACGCCCATGGTGACCTCAGATCCTGCAGATTTGTTGCCATTAACATCAACCCTCTGAATTCGATTATTCAGATAAGAAGTCAGAAGGTCGAGAGCTCTGTCCCTTAAACCATAATGGTACAATTTCCTAATAAGAGTATCATGATTTACGCAATCAAAGGCCTTGGACAGATCACAAAAAATACCAAGAGCATTTTGCGATTCCTCCCAGGCCCCAAATATGTTTTTTAGCAACGCCACGCCCGCATCGGTAGTTGAACGACCCTTTGTAAAACCAAATTGTTTCACGTGCAATAAATTATATAAGTTAAAGTGTCTCAACAACTGTTTCAAAATTAATTTTTCAAAAATTTTGCTCAAAGTTGGTAATATCGAAATTGGCCGAAAATTCGTGGGATCAGTTGTACTACCAGATTTGAACAGTGGAATTACTTTGCTAAGTTTCATCAAATCAGGAGATATACCAGATGTGACACAAGAATTAAAAACAATTGCTAAGAAAGGTGCGATAACATCTATTATTGAAGCTACAGTATATACTGACAAACCCCAATAATCGGCAGTTTTTTTTACATCAAGATCCTTAAAAGATTCTATAATGTCTTTCGCAGTCGCAAACGTAAATTCAAATTGTTTGTCACATTCTGGAACACATTCTTTTAGTATGGCGTAAGCAGAAGTGGAGGAAGAAGACAAAGTTTTTGTTGTTATTATTGGACTACTAGTAAAAAAATTCTCAAACTCAGTTGCTACCTCCAAGTCCGCCTTTATATCTTCTTCGTTAATTTTAAGATGGAAATCGCGGTTTTGTACTTTGGTTCTTCCAGTTTCAGAATTTATAATTTGCCAAGTTGTTTTGATTTTATTTCTAGAAGATTTTATTTTATTTTTAATGTGTATGGCTTTTGCTGAGGAACAGGCTCTCTTAAAAGTTTTTGAATATTTTTTAACAAATTCTTGAAAAGTTTCATCATGGTTATATGTTTTTTCCTGATACAATTCATACATTTTTCCCCGCTTTTATAAATACCTGGGGTTGCCCAGTCACTAAATATAATGCGGTCGCTAACAGGCAATGTTTTTTGAGAAAACTTTCTTTAGAACGTTGCTTAGACCATTAGTGTACTGTAACATATTTTTAAGCACAGACAACAGCCCATCATGCTTCTACAATCTGCCAAATTCCTTTATTCGATTTTCAACTTTTATACTAAATTATTAAGGATCAAGTTTGATTAGGAATATCTGACAGTTTTGGTTAGCTTGACCTGTTAACGTCCGTAGCACAATGTAAATGTTTTATGTTAATAAATATTTTTTCTAAACTAACTTTTACTTTTAAAGTGTTTATATCAGTTTATACAGTATGTTAAGAAAACCCTGTCCGACCCGTGAAGGTGTTGTTAGGTATCGATAACTGATTCTACTAATGGATACAAAACCGGGCTAAACTTAAAAAAAAAATCCCCCTAAAAAAATAAATATTATTTCGCAAAAAGTGGTAACTTATTAAATCTGCGTTAACCAACCTTCCGCGGGGCGCGGGCGGCAGGGCACGCGGCACGTGGTCGCATCGCTATTCGCTCACAATAATACCGGTGTTGTCACTTTTTTTAAAAGTACCAAATTTCGGGGAAGTTGGAATTAATTCGCGGGTAAAAAAAAAATTATTTCAAAATTCATTTGTATTGGTACTATGTTGATTACGTAAAATTTTATATTATATTTGGTCATGTGTTTACCTAACCTTTATTACCTTATGGGTCGGACAGAGTTTTCTTAACATACTGTATGTGAGATAAAAGCACACGTAAGTCATACTTTTCTCTAACTATATTAGTCTACCTCTATAATAGCTCTCCCTCCTCATAAGCGTTGCCCTCTTGTTGCTACACCACTATGTGCTAGAGACAATTTTCAGAGGACTATGCAGGTCATCACCAGTAATTTTATCGAACGGTCAGTGTTGTATAAAACGTTGGTTAGGCCGGTGCCATAATTCTTCCATTGTTCTCGGTTACCAGTCTATTTTAGCCACCCTACCCCATAGTGCAATATCTCTGTCTCCATATCTAGCAATAGTCCTACATCAACCGGGGATTGTCCTAGGCTGCACTCACAAAATGAGAACAGGTATAATCGTCGGTTAATGCCGTCTTTTATTTTAAAGCCTGACGGGCCGCTGCGAGTTAGGTTCGGCCCCGCTACCACAGATTTTCAAAATATTAATTAAGTCATAATTTCTACAGTATATTAAGAAAACCCTGTCCGACCCGTGAAGGTGTTGTTAGGTATCGATAACTGATTCTACTAATGCATATAAAACCGGGCGAAAGTTAAAAAAAAAAATCCCCCTAAATAAATAAATATTATTTCGCAAAAAGAGGTAACTTAATAAATGTGCGTGCACCCTTCCGCGGGTGGCGGGCGGTAGGGCACGCGGCACGTTGTCGCATCGCTATTGGCTCATAATAATACCGGTGTTGTCACTTTTTTAAAAATTACCAAATTTCAGGGAAGTTGGAATTAATTCGTGGGAAAAAAAGATTATTTCAAAATTCATTTGTATTGGTACTATGATGATTACGTAAAATTTTATATTATATTTGGTCATGTGTTTACCTAACCTTTATTATCCTTATGGGTCGGACAGGGTTTTCTTAACATACTGTATAAACTGGAGCTACATGAACGAATACTTATAATGAATACAGTATAATGCTACACTTTTCTAATTTACATCAAAATATTTAATAAAAACCAAGTAAATTGACAAAAATTATCAAAATAAAGACTAACATTTTGTCTCCAGCACAACGATGGCTCTAGAAAAAAAAAATTACAAGTTTGCCAATATAGCCAACGTCACATGACTTTATGACAACTACATTCACTTAGTCCATACAGATATGTCATTTTGGACGCACTACCTATAATTATTATAATTCCTCGTATGTTTTGACTTACTTTTCTTGTGTTCATTACTTATTTTGTATTGCATAAAGTCATGTGTTTTTTTTTCAAATGAACACAGCTGTGCTGAGGGAAGTTTGTTCCTCCACTTCTTCTTCCCAGCGAAAGCCCTTGCACACACAAAGCGAAGTGTCGATGGGTGGGCGTTTTGGGAGACTGTCTTATGTAATACTAGCTTTCCGCCCGCGGCTGCGCTCGCGTGGAATTCTTTATTTTTGTTTTCCCTGGGGAATATAAAATTTTTCTGGGGTAAAAAGTAGATACCCTATTATTTAAACAGGACTTCTAACTTTACGTCTGTTCAGTAGTAACGGTGTGAAAGCGGAACAAATAAACAAACAAACTCACTTTCCGATTTATAATATTAGTAAGGACTGACGTTCAAAAAGTGCTGATTTTCAGCTTAATATGAACTAGGGATGTAACGGAGGTAGTTATATAGGAACCAGAACCGGAGTCGGAGTTTTTAAATTTGATTTATCGGAGTCGGAACCGGAGTCGGAACCTAAACTTTGGGCGGCTCATTGAGTCCAATGCCAAGTTGGCTGCCAGGAAACTTGGCGTTATCGCAAAGGTCTGGCAGTACTTCACACCAAGCTTCTAATGTTGTACAAAGCACAGCTTTTGGGTATTGAGATTTCCTCGAACCTAAACTTTGGGCGGTTCATTGAGTCCAAGGCCAAGGTGGCTGCCAAAAAACTTGGTGTAATCGCAAAGGTCCGGCAGTACTTCACACCAGGGCAGCTTCTAATGTTGTACAAAGCACAGGTCCGTTCGTGTGTGGAGTACTGCAGTCACATTTGGGCTGGTGCTGCAAATTGTCACCTGGCCACTTTGGATTCAGTGGAGAGGCGTGCGAAGAGGCTGATTGGTGACCCTGATTTAACTCGAGCTGGTCTCCAAAGCGCAGAGCACAGGCGTAGAGTAGCCAGCCTTTTGGTGTTCTTAAGGAACACTTGTTCTTGGTGTTCTTATGGGGAGTGTGCGAGGGAATTGCATGACTTAATTCCCTCATCTCCGTTCCAGCAACGGACGACCCGTCGTACGGCGAGTTTCCACCTTTATGTTGTTGACACCGCTACGATCCGGACGAAGCGTTTCGCCTCCTCCTTTATACCGCGTACATTGAGGGACTGTAACAATTTGCCAGCGGCGGTGTTTCCGTCGGATTACAACTTGAGTGTCTTCAAGCGCTTTACCAACAACGATTGCGTCACTGCTTACCACCAGGCGGGACAGCGGTCAAGCGCTGGTTTATAAATGTAAAAAAAAAATGTATGAACCAGCAGGTAATTGCGTAACACACTATCTGTAGCAATGGGTTTCATTTTGACAGTTGAACAACATTCATTGGGTTCGCATGCGTTCACTTCCACTCTGTTTGCAGACTGTGGTGAGTGGACGCATGCTGGGGGTTTGCCGTAATCCCTTAGGGGACCGAGGATTGTCGGGACGTTTGCCCGGAATCCTTGGAAGGAATACCACTATATAAAACCCTTGCAAACCGTAAACCCTCCTGGGACCGGGGGCTGTCGGGGCATTTGTCCGGGTCACGAGAGGATACCTGTATAAAAACGGTATATCCCGTTTTAGGTAATTGCGGAGCTGACGAACTAATAACCGTCGAAAGTGCAACCTAATCCTAAGCTTTCGGGAAGAAGTTCTTCCTAAAGAAGCGCCCCAAACCGGGTGATGGCCAAGGGTCATCCTCAGATTGCGGGACAGGCAAGGCCCGCAAAAAAATTAGTCGGCGCGAGGCCCGAGAGAAGCCGAGCCGAGCCAGCTCAGTCGAGCTGGCACGGGAAGGCTCTGAGCTATCGGGAGGTGAGCCGGATGCCCGCCCCAACTCGAAGCCAGCGGCAAAATTTGAGGAAGTCGTGGCTGCCGCGGTCAAGGGTGTGGCTTTCAAGAGGCTGCAGTCCTCTAAAGACAAAGCCATATCCCGACCCACGGCTTCCATCATTGCGGAAGCGAAGGCCATCCACGTGGCACCCCCAGCGGACGGAGTGGCAGAATTGCGGACGGAGATCGCCCACTTGACAGCCACCATGGAGCTCCTCCGAAAGGAGAACAAGGAGCTTCGAGCGGACCTGGCCGTGCTGCGTGCTCGCGGCGGCCGGGAGGTGCCACAGGAGGGGGCGCCACAAGGGTGGAGTGAGAGCGCGCCAGCCGAGGATCCGGGTCTGGCCCTTTGGCCGTTGCCTCCAGAGGCGAAAACCTCTTCCAGAGGCGAAAACCGACTCCGGAATGTTACAATTAAATACTTGGATTGGTAATTAATTAACTTTTATTAAACTGCTTTTAATATTGCACATTCACAACTCAACGATTCACACAGAGTAGAGAGCACAGACAATAAATATACATGAGATGGAAGGCGCGAGATTTTAAATTTCACAGATAATAATATATTTACTTTAACACGGAACAACGGTTCTGCGCCCCCACTCGCGGCGAGCCGGCCAGCGTCAGGCCCGCGGAAGGCGGCAACTTACGCTGCTGCCGCGGCCACTACTGCCACTACTGCTAGCTGCAGGGAAGGTTCCCCTTCCCTGCAGCTCTCTGCAGCACTCTTGGCCTTCCGGCCAAGAGTGCGCCCGCACAGGATCCAGCTGCGAGGGCCACAGTCCCTGTGGCAAAAAGGCAGCCTCCACCACCTCCTAAAAAAAGGCGACTCGCACCTATCAAATTTTCCCATTCAACCTAGAGCTTTAATGCTTTAGTGATATAGTTGAAAATCTAATGAACAAATATGACAATTATGGTAACTTAATGTGCTGTCGTCTGTACATACATACATACATCTCTTACATGGTACGAACATGCACAGATCCTTGAGGAAAATTGCTAGTGGTTTGAGTATCTAATGATTATTTTTATCTAATTCTAAGTAATTATATTGCAGATCTTTTTCCTCTGTGTCTACGCTTTCCTGTGGTTCTTCGTTACTATTTTGCACAGGAATGATCGAGATTTATTTATATTGACATTGATGTCATCATATGATTCGATACATCGATGTTATAAGAATAAAAAACATCGAAAGGTCAATAATACTTCACACTAATTTCTAGTGTGCTTGGATGAACTAAGTTCAACTTAGATAATTCAACTACTTTCCACTAGATGACACTGATCAACGAAATCAGAAGCCGTACGAATAATTATTTCTTTCCATTTCTGAAGAGACGAAAAATCTCTAGAATCCTCATTTCAAAAATATACACACCTTCCTACATTTTCAAAATACATTACCCTGTTCCAGAGCCATTAGGAGTAGTAAGGAGATAATAATAATAACTGGCAACACCAACGTCAACAACAACTACCATTTTGTCTCTTCATATTTATGTAAATAATTAGAACAAAATTGTACCCACTAACACGTGTATACAAGTTTCACAAAAAAGCCGTTTTTTTTTTTATTTATTTACTTTCCTTTTTTATTTAGTTGCCTTCGCACGTTTGCTCTTATCACATTAGACATTGGCAGAATTGTCGACATCGGCACCATTGCCATAAACAAAAAAAATTTTTTTTACAAAAAAAACAACCGACTTCCAAAAAACACTACAAAGTGAAAAATAACTAATTTCGGAAGTGTGGTGGAACTAATTTCGGTGTCTTTAGTTTTTGTATATTAGTTTTTGACACCGACTTTTTGGAAGGCGGTTGTTTTTTTTTTTGTAAAAAAGTTTTTATTTTACACTTTTTAGTTGTGAAAAGTACTGTTCAGCTGCATGGTGTCCTAATCATAGGACCACCTTGGGAATGTCTTCTTTCCAACAGAAAAAGAATTATCAAAATGGATTCACGAAGTTATCCGCGAACAAACTTAAAAAAAGCATAAAAGGTGTATCTGACATCGACGCACAAACGAGTATCATGGATCCAGTATAATGATTCTGAACCCCCCAGTGTTGGAATTTATCGTCGACTTTTTCATGATTAAAAAAACTTATTTGTAGTTTTTTTCACTTTAGACCGTTCATAAATGCTATACTTTTATAACCTAATAAGATTTTAAACTAAAATTTATTAATTCGCTAATTACACAAAAAAGCGCAATGAAAACAAAACTCGAAAAACTATTTTATCGGCTGATTTAATAGAGTTCACTTTGTTAATTCACTCACTCACTTACTGAAGTTGAGTTCACTCACTTAATAGAGTTCATTCGCTTTAAGGATAAAGTTGAAAATCAAATAAAGAAACCTGACAGATTGTAGTAGCTTGATGTGCTATCGTCAGTATTGTTTTAGCACCCGAACTCTGAATGAATTTTAGTTGACAGTTACACAATTAATTCGAATAAAAATAATCAGATTTAGTTACACATTTAAAGTTCTAGGTTATTTTATAATGCTGTTAATGCAAACTACTCTTATATAACATAATAATTCTTCTTTCAGCGGCGATTATACCTATAATATAAACGATTTGTATTATAATATAGAATATTACAGAAATATTTATTATAATATTATCAAAGACTTTTCTTCTTGCTTGAATATTGATCATGGCAACATTGGCAAACAGTCAATGAAACGTCATTTTCAATATATGTTTGTTCCAGTCAAAATCATAGATTTAATATTACGCATGACTTTATAGACGTCCTACTCTGACACATTACAATTTCTATTCTATAACTTTATATATGTCAAAGTTATGCTTAACATTTTCCTGCACTTTATTATCGTGAATCCTAATATTACGCATGACTTTATAGACGTCCTACTCTGACACATTACAATTTCTATTCTATAACTTTATATACGTCAAAGTTATGCTTAACATTTTCCTGCACTTTATTATCGTGAATCCGTGAAGTGTGAACGCATTGGCAATAGAATTTAGTCATTACAATAGTGTTTGTTCGATTGCAAAATGTTTTAACAACACAGTCAGGGTAAGGCTGACTAGAAATCGTCGATAATGTCGGTAAACGAACAGCCAGACCTGTTGTTTTTCGATACATTCTCCCACGACACCAGTGAGGTACAGAAAAACATGAAATTTTCGAGATGAATATAGCCATTGTTTACCGTAATATACAAAAAGTATACCTAAATATTTGGATATCCTATTTCAGGAACTTAATTTAGATTTGGTGCAGTTTCCGAAGTCAGTTTACGTGAGAGAAATACGTATAATTCCACTAGGAGCGCGCGTGGAAGGTGACTTTCCCGGCGGTGTGCGACTTGGCGCTACGAATCCCACTAAATTCCACATAGACTTCTTTGTGAACGACCTGAGTAAGCCTGGAGCGTCCACATTTGAAGCTCTCGGTAGTCTGGACTACTGCCAGAATGGACAGATACACATGGAGTGTGGAAGCGGGCTGGATCAACCAAGAATACCAACTGATGGACTTGTACTTAGAGGTTAGTTTCTGTTCTTTCTTAGACATAATTATTACATTATGTACTTATATCAAAAAAGATACAAGAACAGTAGCAGTAGCTGTGTACTACTGCTATTAATTTTCTCCCAGGGAAGCTGTTGTTTTCTGATAAATGGCAATATATTGTTTTTAAATATTTCATTCTGTTAGATAGTATGTAAAACTATAGAACTTGTGGAATGGCCTGAACTGGAAGTTTGTTGTTTACAATATATGTAGTGTTACAAATCCATCTATAACTTTGGTAGATAATACTTTATGTATGAATTTGTATTGTAAATGTGAAGAGGTTAGGAAGTCTATTAATTTCCCATTCTCATGTATTATGGGGGTGCATGTATATGGGTGTTGATGCCTGAAATAAATGCATAAATAAATAAAATACATCTAGGCTCTGGGCGGCTATTGAGAAGTTCTGGACGGAAAACCTAATAACACTGCCCAACTTATCAAACCCAATGTTTTTATCTGTAGACACAGTAATGAAATCCTTTAATAACATATCAGTAATTACTATTATTTCTTTTTTTATTTCTACAGTCAACATTGTATAACAGCACTCCCTCCAGCTTATATATATTTTTATTTTATACAATTTTTTATTGTTATAAAACTGTGTCCACCGTGTCACTGTGGTTAACATGCCTGCCTGTGACGTGGAAGCCCTGGATTCCTAGGGCCCTGATTGGCCTGGGTCTTGGATGTTTTATTATTAGGAACTTGTTACCCGTGTCTTTGTTTGTGATTCAGGATGAAAGTATCTATCACAGTGTTTTTCAACCTTTTTTATGACACGAAAAAAAATTCGCGACCCCCCTACTCTGCAACATTCCTATTTATTTTCATGATTATTTATTCTTTGACAAATTTTGAACCCTTGCAACATTCTTACTCATTTTCATAATTGTTACGTCGAAACCTCATCAATTTGCCGAGATCCCGTGTTTAAAAAAATAATAATATTGTTATTTATAATTATCATTTCAGCGTTAATCCCAGTCGCATCCGTAGCTTTTAGGCTTTGGAGTTTGGGGTCTGCTTTACCAGTCTAACTGCTGATTTTGGCTAAACTTCGATATTTTCCGTGAAGCGACTGCCGTCTGACCTCCACAACCCAAAGGCGATATCTAAGCATTGCAGTTAGACCAATTGTTAGACTTTTGGGGGTTCCAACAACCCGTAACGACTGCCACTAGATGTTCGTATGGCAACCGGGACCAACGGCTTAATGTGCTTTCCGAGGCACGACCAGACCAGGGCCAATATTCATATTCATGCATACAAATATTTGCACTGTGCGGGGATCGATCGCGCCTCCTTGCGCAACGGCCGCGTTCGCTACCGCTACGCCACGGAGGCTGTCAATATTGTTATTTAATATTGTTTTAATAATATTGTTATTTATTAGACTTTAAATAATAAGAAATTTTTTTTTTTTTTTTGAATTTAATCTGTCAGTTTGGATACTTTTTGATTAAGAAGGAAATCCGAATACCCAGAATCAACAATTCCACAGGGGTCGGTCTTGGGGCCGCATCTGTGGAACATCGGGTACGACTGGGTGCTGCGCGGCGACCTCTCTATCGGCGTCAGCGTAGTTTATTACGCTGAAGACACGCTAGTTCTGGCACAAGGGAGGTCGCACCGGCAATTGGGACTCTAGGTGGCCCTGCACGAGTCCGAGGCTACGTGGTTTCATGGTCCTCGGAACGCGCCACCGTCGGGTTCCCACATAAATAATTTATATACTCGTATACAATATGTAAAGAAAACCCTGTCCGACCCGTGAAGGTGTTGTTAGGTATCGAAAACTGATTCTACTAATGGATACAAAACCAGGCTAAACATAAAAAAAAAATCCCCCTAAAAAAATAAATATTATTTCGCAAAAAGTGGTAACTTAATAAATGTGCGTTCACCCTTCTTCGGGGTGGTCACATTCCAGGGCTAAAGGAGACGGGGTTCGTCCCCCGCCTTCTTCGCCCCGCCCGTCTACGCCGGAGGGGAGCGGCAAGAGCAACCTCTTCCCGCTCCCTCTCCGCTGAAATAAAAAAACGTAACCGAGAAACGTAACCTTTTTTTTTTTTTTTTTTTTTTTTTTTTTTTTTTTTTTTTTTTTTTTTTTGCCGGGGTGGAAATCCTCATAGGATGCCCGCCGCCCTGGGGTGGGCGACGGGGTATGTCAGACTTTTACTGACTAAAACCACCCCGGTGTGTCTTCTATCACGAGCGCGCGTGGGGCCGCGGGAGTCTAAATTCTTCCACGGCCCCACACCCTCGTGCTGGCCCGGTCTGTCCGGGCCTCGTCTCCTGCACGGGGTAGTGGGGTGTTAAACTACCCCGTGCATCGCCTCAAAGGCGCGCGCCGACACTCGCGCGCGCCTCCGCCTCGGGGTCCATCAATAGGGGGCGGGGACTTCCCCATGTCCCTCGCCCCTGGACCCATTCATGGGGGGCGGAAGAGGGCGTTATCCGCCCTTCCTCGGCGCCCGGTGCGTCTTCTGCGGCCCGGGAAGGGAGTTGATATCTCCCTCTCCCGTTCCGCAGCTTCCTTCTGCGACATCACGTCCTCGCAGAAGGACACCACCGCGGAGAAACGTAACCTAACCTAACCCAACGCCGATCAGGGTCCTGAAGTGCCTCGACAGGACGTCTATCTGGGCGCAAATTTTGACTGGTCACGGCGGCTTCGCCGCGTACCTGCACAAATTTAAATTCCTGTGTGTGTGACGCACAGGCCACGGAGACAGTGCAACATTTGCTGTTGGAATGCCCGAGGCACAACCGCGACAGATACGACCTGGAAGTAAGTACTGGTAGAAAATTGACTGAAACATCCATCGCCGAAATCATGGCAGATAAACACTCCAGGCCGTATCTGGAGCGGTATTGCCTCAAAGTGGCTAAAATCAGCATAGACAGGAACAGGACAAGGGCAGCACAGCCGAGCTGTGCCGTCGGCAAGATCCAGAAATTTTAATGTATAGGAATAAGATGTTGTAATATTAATAAGATAAGTATAAGAATGTATATATATAAAAAAATGAAAATAGATAGTCAAAAAGAAAGATGACAATAAAAAAGAAAAGACACAGTGGAGAAAAAAGTAACCCACGACAGCCAACCCGCAAAAGAATAAGCGGTAAAAAGTTAGTTGGAATTAAAACAAAAAACAGATAGACAAGGATTCTTGCCATGCAAGAAGGACAGAGACGGCCGATGTGAACCCCTCCTGGTTCACATCGGCGTTGGGTCGACGATTAAGTACCTTGGACTCGTCCTCGACAGGCGGTGGAACTACAAGGAGCACTTCCGACGTGCCTTAATGAGATGTCAGCACATCGTGACGGGGTCCATCGGGGGGATGCCTCCTGGGTCAGAGTTGCGGGTTGTTTAAAAAAGAAACCAGCCTTGGGTGAAACAAGTTGCCCACAGGCAAGTGAAGGAACACGGGTGGATTTTAGTCAGTAGAAGTCTGACCCCCTGGGGGGTCGCGACCCACAGGTTGAAAAACACTGATCTATCTTATAGGACATACTCCAGGTTATGGACTACCCACATGCTACATTTCATCTGAATCTGTTAATCCTTTTTAGTATGAAAGTAACAAACAGACATTAGAGTTTATAATATTAGTTAGGATTTGGATGGCTTTAGGTCTTTCCTGGACTTTGGGTTACTTGAAAGAGGAACTGTGGACTTGACGCACAGGCAGGTGAAGGAAGATGGGTGAGTTTTGGTGTGTAAAAGTCTGCCATATTCTTCGGCTCTGTCCAGAGCGGGAGAGGCCATTTGATGATCACACAAAAAAGGGAAGGCTTTACATTTTCGTCAGATACTTCAGGAAAAAAAAACTTTTCTTTGATTCTCAATTAATTATATTTAACTGTGGCCAGTGTTGCCAACTACTACAAATACTATTGTAAGCAGGTTCCTTTCATTTACTCACATTCAGACACTACTTGTTTCTTTTGGTTCTCATAATCTTAGTATTAATCAGAACTATTTAAAAATCGGGAAATTACAACTATCCTAATTGCATAACACAGTATTACTATCTATTGGAATCATTTTGAAGCGTATTGCTAGTCCATTGCTCCAGATGTTCAAAAAATGGGACTGTTCAACACATTAATAACACAATGAATTGTAATAAGTGAGTTACGTAATTAGCCAACTGTTCATAAATATTTTTCTTAAACTCGTAATAAACCACTCATTAAATACTTTGTAATCCTTCAAACTTATCAGAGATATCAACTTGTTTTTTTTTTCTTTAATACCTTTTCAATTAGCATTTATGTATATACTTTTCCTTGTATTTTTAGTTTCCAACTTAATAGTGGTGA
The DNA here is from genome assembly GCA_037179545.1 of Sesamia inferens. Classification (NCBI taxonomy): domain Eukaryota; kingdom Metazoa; phylum Arthropoda; class Insecta; order Lepidoptera; family Noctuidae; genus Sesamia; species Sesamia inferens. The sequence continues at coordinate 29,361,913 of CM073939.1, read as the reverse complement.
GAAAAATAACCTTGTTTGTGACTTTGGTATGAACCCAAAGAGATAATTAATTTAATTCACATAAAAGTTAATCTGAATTGATGTATTTTCCAGGTTGGTACACTACAATCACCTTGGCTGTCTATGGCAACCTGACTCAGGTGTTACCTGAAATCCCAGTGGGTGTAAATCCTCCTCCGGTGGTCCAAAGACCTGTAGTTACCCGGGAGGTCCCACCTGCTCCCCCACCAGCTGCTCCTCCAAACCCTGAATGGACTCAAGAGCCTGTGGTCCCAATACCTGCTTACACTGGCAACGTAGCCACAGCCAATCCTGATGCCTATGGACCAGCTAACTATCCTGAAAACTATGACGGTCAAATGTATAGAGGTGACTACTATGATGCTGAGCAGCCCAAAGACCCTCGTACTTACCAGCATATTGAAGAGAGCACGTGGGAGAAACGAGATATCAGCATCGAAAGGGATGCTGAGAGGTTGCGTCATAGTCCCCGGTCTATTGACCACGATAGGGACAGGAGAGACGTGCGCAGTCGTAGACGGTCTCTGGACAGAGGGCGGAGTCGGGAGTCATCCAGACTGCGAGACAGGAGCAGGGAGATGGACAGAATAGATAGACTTCGGTCGCGATCAAGGAGTCGCGATAGAGATTACGTCGTAAAGGGAGAATATCGTCCTCTAAGCCGCTCGAGATCCCGGAGTATAGACCGATTGCGCGCGATATCTACGGATCGTGACCGAGACTGGGACAGAGGATCCTACAAGAAAGACGATTATCGTCGACACCGTGAACCATCATATGATAGGTCCCGCGGCGGATCATATGACAAAGAAGCCGGTTCATACGACCGACGGTCGCCATACGACAAGAGGGCTCCGTCATACGATAGGAAAATTCAGTATGAAAAACGTTTGTCACCGTACGACAAACGCGCTTCGTCATACGAAAGACGTGCGCCCTCTTATGAGAAGCAATCTTCGTACGACCGGAAGCGGCATTCGCCTTATAGTCGCATCAGGGGGTCTAGTTACAGCAGCCGATCGCCTAGTCGCGATGACCCCAGGAAGAGGCCTAGGACTCCACCTGGAGAGAGTAGCCGAAGACCCTTGTCTCCTAGGGAAGTCGATGCAGCAAGTCCTATCAATTCCATCAGGTCTGAGGAAGGTGGAGAATATGATAGAAGTGGAAAACAAATACCAAGGGTTGACTTCTATCACCAGAGTTATCGTCACAAGACCTCAATTCGCAGTCCTTCTCAAGAAGCAGAAAATGCAGCATATGTGGAACAACAACAACAACAACAACATACCAGCTTGGTAACTGTCCAAATCGTTGACAACGCGACCGCTAAACCAATAGAATCACCTAACAGGAACCCAGAAGAAGACAGGTCTATAGATGCTGAACAATTTGAACCCATTCTGTCTGATGAAGACATCTGCGACGATCTTGAGGGTCCAGCGTATATGGAGGTAGATTACGACTTGAATGATTACTGTGGTGTTGATGATATCATCAAATATTACAATCCTTTCAAGTGTGACTGGAATAAGTATGAACATGTTAACAAAATACATTTATTAGGACCTATAAGGGAGGGTGTCAAGGATGTACTGAATGCTACGTTTGACGAGCTGTGTGACGCTAGTCCTGAATTGTTCAAGATCTCGGAGATGGCGAAGACTAATAAGAAATTGGATCAAAAATACTTTGCAAATACTTTCACTGAAATTGAAAACACCGCCCGAGAGGAATGGGTGCACCAATGTGAACAACTCTATGTAGCTATCACAACACTTTGCAAGAACACCGATATTATACTGAGAATCTTTAAGAATTCAAATAAAAATGACATGGACGATGAATTCACTGAAATCTACCAGTTATTGATAACTTTTTGCAAGATTGGATTGAACTTTGAGTTTGCATTAGCTCAGCAGCAACCAACATACAAAATAAGACATATGAAGTGTGGTATTCGTCTTGCTGAAGCTCTAACGGGTCACAGACATAATGGAGCAGTGACAAAATTACTGTTAACATCTGGAACTGATTTGTCCATGGCACTGCTAGAAATGTATTCTAAAGAATACATGGCTTTGAGCATCCGTCTCATGATTTTAAAAGCTCTTAATGCATGTTTATCTTCAAAAGAATCTATAGATCACTTCATGAAGGAAACTGTATTCCCGAAGTTTGATAAGAATGACGACAGACAACCAAGGAACGGCTATCAAGCATTGATCACTATGATGCAAACAAATCCTCTCGCAAGACTGAAGTTTTCCATTAGTGCCTTGATAAAAAAACTAAACATCTATGAACTGTTGAACAAATTGCATGATTTGGTGATCAACTTCAGTAAGTCTAGTGATGATACTGATCTTTCGGAAACCGATGCTCATTATATTGTGAACTCCTTGGAAGAGTTACTGTATATGTATCGCTCACAGTGTTTCCATTTATCACAACCGAAACGTTTTTTGCCGGTATCCGCTCAATTCGAGATAAACAAAGAATGTTCTAACGAAACTTTATTAGAATTCTTTAACATTCATCAAATTCTAGAAATATGTCTATATTTGTTGACTTGTCCACAGACTTGCAATAATCTAGTAGTGGTTAGTCCGATTCATGACTTGATTTATGAGCTAATAAACTCTCAAAATGGTCTAAACTTTCTGTATCAAAATATGGAAATGAGTGGATTGCTGTTCAAGACTTTAACATTGCCTTACAGCCAGCAGAATACTGAAGAGTTTCTCTACCCTCATGACTTAAGTAACTACAGCGATCTGCAGATTTTGGGCCTGGAACTGGCATATAGACTGAAAGCCCTGTATTACTTGCATTCGATCTGTGATCAGCAAGCAGGGAAGGCTGATGAAAATGAACTTATTGATAGATTACAATCCTTATACTGTCTCAGTTTCGGCAGCATCGGTAGAACCGCAGTACCTGATGTGATTGTCATGGGAGACAACGCCGAATGTCTCATGGAAGTCTTTGAAAATGATCTGAGAACGAAAACAAAAAATGATTCTCCCTTAAAACAAAAGTCACCAGCGAAAGGATATGCTATTGAGCTCATAGTCTCTGCAGTACGATTTGCAGCCAATGTTCCGTTTTTGAAGAAATATGGACAAAGACTGATTAATGTGTCCAGAGGACATGATAGATTTGAGCCTAGTGTTTCCAGTGTGTTACAAGAAGTGATACCATACTTAAAGCCTGTTGAAAAATCGACAGTTTTATCAGGAGAAGACATGGCCGAGTGTGTCGAAATACTTAAAGCTAGTACTGAACATGCTCCAGACTTGCCAGGAGAACTGATGACATGTTTGAGGATTTTAAGACATTACTGCATTTCGGACTATGAGAATAATGTGACCATTGCTTGCGAGTCCGCGACGGAGGAATACGTAGAACTGAAATATAAGTACAACGTGCTCCAACTCTTTTCTTTAGATGGTGTAGCGCATTTGGCAGGACTTCTAGACCGTTTAGCCTCACATTTCGACCAGCCAAGCATGCATACTTCGCTATTTGCATCAGTGAAAGGGTTACAACTTGCCCAGATGTTGCTGCCATGTCTCAGGTTACTAGATGCTATGTTAGCTAGAGTAGTGCGCTGCCGAGGACCAAGATTCCGAGACTTGACCGCAGCTCCAGTGTTATTAAAGACTTACGGCATAGCTAAAGCATTCCCTGTAGGGTCTGTTGGGTGCAGAACTGCAGCAAAAGCAGCTGAAGCTTCCGTAAGAGCATTACTGGCGTATGCACAACCGATAGCCGATGACGCAAACGACGGGGACTCCATCCGTCGAGGACCTTGGACTTCCCTCTGTTCGGAAGTAATATCTTACATCACCACAGCGCCTTACACGTTTGTTCCTGGTTTATTAGTCTTTTCGGAGTTATTACCTCTACCGTTACCAATGCAGACTAAAACGCCCCCGACGGATCGAGAATTAGCTGATGCTTCCAACGAAAGACGATTGTGGTCAGCACATCTTCACGCATTATCCAATGATTTGACAGACATGATACAAATAATTTGCATGTCAACTTACAGGCCCGTAGTTCATATGCTGCGTCGAGTTTGTGTACAAATAGCTGATTTAGCGCCTAATACGGCTGCTACCGTCGCAAGAGCCGCTGTTGGGGCTGTGACTAGAGAATTAAAGCCTGGAGAACCAGCTACTGCCAGTATTGCTAGAGTTTTAGGCTTTTTGGCGTGTTTAGTGTCCCATGCGCCAGTTAAATGCGCGGTCCTACATGCTATGAACAGTGGAGGGCCTAGGGCGACTGATGTCCAAACTGCTTTAAGTTCTGTACTAGGTCTTGCCAACTCGTCTAACGAACATGCCGCAGCACAAGAATACGCAGCACATGCTTTAGCAGCATTCTGTGATGCAGAAATTACCCTGACTCCTTTAAATGGAGCTTCAGATATCATTCTATCGAACTCTTTGCCAAATAAAGACGCTTTGGTTGCGTTTTTGGACGCAACGGCTGACTGCCTTGAGTCTACTACAAAAACCTGTTCTGTCGCATCGTCCATACTGCGAGCCTACTTTGTGTTAACTGAACATGAATATGGTTTCCAGCAGTTCAGGAAACACGTGTCCAAAAGACGAGAAAGTTTGGGCAAGTTCTTCAAATGGGCTTTGGAAGGCCAGGGCGAAGACAAAGCGGAATGCTTAAGCCTGTATATCGACCTGATCAGGATCCTCAAGATGGAGGAAGGGGAAGGTCCTGTAGGACGGAAGACCATGCTGACGGTGGGAGAGATGGCTGACATGGTGGGATACTCACCTTCTGATGAAGAGCATCCGGTCTTGAAGTTGGATAAGATTTTGAGAGTAAGTATTGTTTTAATGTATGCTTATATTGTAGTTTCTTTTCCTAACGAAGCTCAAGTCTTGAATAGATCAAAAGATTTTTTTAGATCAATTATTTATTTCAACATCGATTGAGAAGGTCTTCTCATTTATACTTTAAAATTGAGCTTCGTTACCATAACATGCCTGTTGTATTCAAAACCATTTTGTTTCGATATTAACAGAGCTTATACATAATGCTTAGCTTTCCTAAATAAGTGGTAGCGGCTGTTGTAATAACTTGATAATTTGCACCGCTTCCTTGGGGAACCCAAGCTTTACTGATACAAAATGATTCCTACTGCATGCTAATCAAAACGTTACCTGTAGGTAAATATTAAGAATAGACTTTCCTTCCACAGCCAAGAGAACAGAACAGCAATTTTAATCACCGTTTTCAGGAACGAAACTCCGACGAAGATGCGTTGGCCAACGCTAGCTTCTTGGCCAGTCATCTTCAGAAACTGAAGGTGTTAGAGGAGCCGGCTACTCCTCCGGAAACTCAAGAGCTGGTGCTACCAGGGCCTGAAAGCTTGGTGGCACAGTTCCAAGCTAGAACGATATATGCTATAGGTGAGGCCAGCGATGAACGGCTGACTTCGAGTTATTGGTTAAATGTTCCTGCTGCAGGCGGGGAAGATGATGTTAATGATAGTGAGCTGGTAAGTCTGCTTTTGTATAATTATTTGAAGATTCTTTATTAAAACTTTATTAATTCAACATTATCTATAATTTCTTAACTAGCTAGTTTCGAACTATGCTGCAGTCCCTTTCTCTCAGGTTTCACGCGGGCTAAAATATGTTCCATTACATTTTACAGAAGTACGTAGGCCACTACATACATAAATTTTGTCGTTTATTTAATCAATTTAAAATATTGTTTAGTTGAGGGTAGATTTTAAAGGCAAACTAAACGTAAAGTAGCTTTGTTGAGGTACTGCAATTTTTTTTTTTGAAAATTAAAAATGACTGGATTTACTCGTCGCGATATTCGTGTATTAATGTTATACAATATGTAAAGTAAACCCTGTCCGATCCGTGAAAGTATTATTAGGTATCAATAACTTATTCTATTACTGCCTATAAAGCCTGGCTAAACTTGTACGGGCGGCGGGCAGGGTACTCGGTACGCGGTCGCATTGCTTATCCATAGCTATGTCGAAAGGTCCGACTACGTCTAAGACCTTCCACACTTGCATATGGTTAGTACTAAGCTCTCGTGCCACAGAACGACTACTAAGAGTGAGGTCCACGTTGAATAACTCTAGCACCTGCTCTTCAATATCCGGACCGTGGGTGCGCGTTACGTTGACGCGATTATGCAGACGTTGGAACGCACGCTCAGACGGCACCGGGGTACAATACCGATCACATCATCTCTATGAGCTTGTGCATAATTGCAGTCACTCCTACCCAGGCACATCAGCATGTTAAAATACTCTTCGTTAGAAAAGGACATGATCACACAATACACGGAAGCAATGTTTACACGAAACTAATAATTTAAACTTTAAAGTAAAAGTGAAGTTTGAAGAAATAAGTGGTACATTAGGACAAACGTGTCCTTCCTTAAGGACTATAGAAAGATGGTTTGGTTTATTCAGTGTAATCGCGGCAATTTTAGCTTGGGGGATGATTCGAGGCCGGGTAGGCCAATAGAGGTAACTACCGATAGAAACATTGAGGAAGCGCGAAAATTACTGGAAGAAGATTTAAAGTGACTTATCGACAGATTAAGGAATCCCTGAATTTAAATGCACCAACTGTTCATCGATTCTTTACGAACACCTAAAAATTAGGAAATTTTATTCACTTTGGGTACCAGATTCGATAACTGACGAGTTAATGGAACAGCGCATGAAATGGTGTCATGACATGTTAAAAAAATCACGGCATTTCTAAGAACCTTAATTCAATTATTACGTGTGAATAAACTAGACTTTACTATTTTATTGTCCCAAATAAATCACAAAGCAAAGTATGGGTGTTGCAAGATGAAGAGAGTCTGTCAAAATGTCTCGATCTGCTAAAAAAAACAGAATGGTGCCTCTATCTTCTCAAAACGCGGAATATTGTCAACTATCGTATAGATAGTTCAATCCACGAAGACGCACCCCACTATTCCTCCTAACCGTTTACAGTATATGTGTGCAAGCTTCCGTCAATGTTTGAGTGTTATCCGTACACAATAATTATCTATGAGTGCACACCCACACTACAATGAATTGACTAATCAGGAGAGAGCGTCATGGTCAAAGTGAAAGATGCTCTACTTCAATTTTATACTCTTTACCCGACTGCAAAGAAAATTGAGGTGTTGATATTTTATGTGATTATTAGTTAATATACGATTATAATACCATTTTTATATAATAATAGGAGGTAATTAGAGACATAAATGAAATACGTGAAAAAGTTTTATGGAACTTTTTTCATTGAAATGAAAATCGTCAATCACTCGTTTCAGAAATATCTGATTCAGATTCTGAAGTATCACCGACATTTATAATAAAACTGAAATCAAGATCACAGTGTCTCATGTATTCGTCTTCTATTTTTTCCACGTGCTGACAAGTACTGAACCAGACATCTTTATTTACTCGATCATATGCATCATTATCATTTAAAATGGGCATAATCGAAGTGTAGTTTTGATTGAAATTGCGGCTAGCAACGTCGTTTTTCTCGATTGGGTTTAACTCTGGGTGATAAGGAGGCAGCGGAAGTACTGTGAATCCATGTTCCTTTAATAATTCGTCACCTCTGTACTTGCGGAAGTTTTCTTTGTTTTTTAATATAGGTCTTAGTATAATCTTTTCTTTCGCGTAGAATTCTAGTCACTGTGCTTTCAGATATTTCAACAGCCTGTGCGGTTCTCCATCGAACATCAGTGAATTTTTCTGCAAAATTTTTACTTGCTTCTTTTTCATAAAATCGTAAACTTTAGAAATAATTGCTCTTGCCTACAATAAAAAAAAAAAGAAATAACATTAGTCTTACTTTTAAATATAAAATTAAGTCTAGTTAGTAAAATTTAATTTTGAATTAAATTACTTTTCTTTTATGTGTTTCGTAACAATAATTTACATACCTGGCTTTTAAGTGCAACACGCTGAGATTTTTTTCGACTTTTAAAAAAAATATAAAGTAGAGCAACTTTCGTGTCGAGTCTGGATTTTTGGAACACAGGTTGTACTACTTGTGTGCATCGAACCACTGACGGTCCGTGACTGACGCTCGGAGCAAACTCCCCGCGCCCCGCGCTCCCTTCAACCTAAAATTGGTGGGGCGCGTCTTCGTGGCTTGAACTATCTATACTTGCTAAACAGAAGACTGTTACTGCAAGTGGGAACACAAAAAAATGTTTGTCTCGAGTTTTAGAAGCGTTGAAAAACGAGTGACCAAACTCAAGACTAGACATGTGATTTCTGCATCAGGAAAACGCTCCAGCACATCGAGCTAGCAAAACTATAGACTATTTCCGTGAAGCTGGAGTGAAATTACTGAGACATTCTCCTTATAGTCCAGACTTAGCGCCATGCGACTTTGCACTTTATCCTTGTGTAATAAACTAAAAGCATTAAAAGGACGCAACGCGACGAGCTTATTATAGGCGCATTTAAAGAGATATGTGGTAGTGTTCCAAATGGTTTCTGTGGCGACATATTTAGTACATGGTTCGACCGTATAAGAGCAAGTATCAGTGCTAATGGGAATTACTTCGAAAAAATTAATAAATAATAAAGTATGGCAAAATTTATGTAGCGACCATTATACGTAGGTCGCTCGCGGTCATTTAAATTTTGTTATTCGCGGGCTACCTTTCCGTATCTTCTTAATCATTAATGTCTTTTAGAAACCCGCAACTTGTAAAGTTTCCTGAATGTCCAGGTGTCGTGCGATATAATGGAGATAGCGGCGGGATACGTGTGCGGCGGCGGCGGGGCCGTGTGCGACGCGGTGAGGCGTCTGGCGGGATGCGGGAGGGGGGCCGAGCCCACACCTACGGACGACGCGAGACCACCGGGTGAGACACTAACTATGTACATAGAGATAGCGGCGGGCTGCGGGAGGGGGGCCGAGCCCACACCTACGGACGACGCGAGACCACCGGGTGAGACACTAACTATGTACATAGAGATAGCGGCGGGCTGCGGGAGGGGGGCCGAGCCCACACCTACGGACGACGCGAGACCACCGGGTGAGACACTAACTATGTACATAGAGATAGCGGCGGGCTGCGGGAGGGGGGCCGAGCCCACACCTACGGACGACGCGAGACCACCGGGTGAGACACTAACTATGTACATAGAGATAGCGGCGGGCTGCGGGAGGGGGGCCGAGCCCACACCTACGGACGACGCGAGACCACCGGGTGAGACACTAACTATGTACATAGAGATAGCGGCGGGCTGCGGGAGGGGGGCCGAGCCCACACCTACGGACGACGCGAGACCACCGGGTGAGACACTAACTATGTGCATAGAGATAGCGGCGGGATGCGGGAGGGGGGCCGTCCCGCGGCTGGATATCCATAACAGATAGACATATACCATCACGGACTTTTTTGTACACCTTTTCAATGTTTACATAATATTAAGTAGGTACATTGTTTTGATAAATATAGTGCGGTTCAACCTGCATTTCACTGCAAACGCGGACAAATGTAATTATTTACGACATCACATTAGAAAACTCAAAAATAATAGTATTTTTCCGCAATTTAATGGATGTTATTATAAATATAAGCCTTCCTCTTTAGTCTCTCTATCTATTAAAAAACCGCATCAAAATCCATTGCGGAGTTTTAAAGATTTAATCATACAAAGCCCCTTTCTCTTTCCCTACGTCCCTTACATAGTTAAAGGGAAAGGGGCTTTAGTTTTTAACCAACTTCAAAAAAAGGTATACAAGTCTGATTTTAAGTAATTCTTTTTTTGTTGTATCTACTTCTATGTATTGATGAGAACTTTTTCTAACATGGGTTATGACTGCCACTATTGTTATAAGGTGAAAAAAATGACATTTTCGAATTTCGATTGAGACACTGAAAAGCATGAAATAAAAACTTTTTACAAAAAAATAGAAACCGACTTCAAAAAAACACTTAAAAGGAAACACTGACTTCTAGAGTCATGACAAAAGTAAAATTATGTTTTCCTCTTTTTTTTTTTTTTGTAAATAGTTTTTTTATAATATGTAGTGATATGGCTATAATGCAGTTTTAATAATGTTGGTAGAACGATCAATCATTTATTTTGTTAAGTATAGGTGTGATGACAGATATTATAAATATATGTGCATTAAGTTTTACCAATTTATATGGCATAAATTAAAATAAACAATATAATTATCGTGGCATACCTTAATTATAATGTTTATTTTAATTTTGTTTTTTATTATAATATTACATTTAAAAAAAAATAATCTATTTAAAATATGTCTCAGTTAGTAATCAATGAATAAAATCAAAAGTAAGTTGGAATCATTATATCTCTGTTTATCAGTGGTAAACTCAATGATGAAGGAGTTACATCTATCTAAAAGAAATTTAAAAAATGTTCTCTTCAAGTATCCCAGATACTCTTATTTCCGATAGCTGCTGGTATACTATTATATGTTTTAGGGGCCATACATAGCACATTTTTGCCGAAAAATGCAGTTTTATGTGAGTCGACATGAATGGTATGTATTCTAATAACGGCGAGAGCGCAGATTTTCAAATAAATGTAGGTAGCAGCGAATGAACACTCCCATTTCATAAATGTATATAGACGGTAAAGTGAGCAAACTAAATTCCCTAAACATAATTAAGATAGCTATTACTTTAGAGTGGCATGGCTTTTAAAGTAAGATCCATCACAAATAAGTTGACATGGTTTGTCCCGCAGTGGCCCTGACTCGTGTGCGTACAGAGGGCGGCGCCGACGCGTTCCGCTCGCGCCCCCCCAACACGTCGCGCCCCCCCTCCCTCCACGTCGACGACTTCACCGCCCTCCACCAGCCCTACTCCGGCGCACAGCTCTCCAGGTAACCACTATCTCATTAACATCTTACTATTGAGAATCATTCAAATTCTGGAATGAGCTACACGATATACTGGTGTCATTTAGTAAACCGTATCAGTAGTTAGTTATTCTCAAAATGGTTTTGGGTAAATTACACGTATGTCTGAAGTGAAGCACTGTAACTACATTATTAAGATTAGGCACATTTATTGAACGGACGACAGCAAGTCGAGCCACCTTAAACTGTCAGATATTCACAATCAACCTTGAGCCTTAATACTTAAGGAACAAAGTTGAAAATCTAATAAGGAAATCTGACAAATTGTAGTAGCTTGATTTGCTGTCGTCTGTTTTACCGCCCAAACAGAAAGAGAATTTTAAAAGTGAAATCACTAGGAATTAGTGTAGCAAAGGGTTTTGGGTATTGTCTATTGTAATTTTGACCTTCGAAAAGTTATAATTTTCAACCTTATTCAACATTATATAATAAAAATGAAGTTAATTATAGTCTTTCGTCGTATGACGGAGTAATTAATAAATAGTTTACTGGAGCCAAATGTTGAAGATAAACATTTCCTATATAAAATTCCAAGTACGAGAATATAAAACTTAAAAATATGAGAAATAGTAGTCCACCACAAAAACTTTTGTAGTTACAAACGTCATTGTTTCGTTTGTGTTGCTGTTATACCATATGTTGTATCGCCAGAGGAGGCATGCGGCGCGGCATCGCGGTGTCGGACCGCGGTCGGTTCGCGTCCGCCGCGCCAGTACACGCGCACTACAGGCATCTGTGAGTACACATACAGACATACATACATACATACCTTACTTACCTTTTACTTAGACACGACGAGAATAAAACGTTTATTTATCGTTTTATCTAACAGGAAATGAAGTACGACAGTTGGCGTTACAAGCTCCAAAATTCAAAGATAAATGGCGTAGTCTAGTTTATTTTATTTGCCAATAGATTGCGCTTCTAGTCGCGCGATACAAAAAATTTTTTCTTCCTGTTTCATAAATTATTTTATTAAACCAAATGCAGGATTATCAATCTGTTAATCCTGCATTTACTGTATATATGGATTAAATAGCATAACTTATTGTCAAATATCTTCGCCCTAGAATTAAACCCAGAACTGTTTAGCAGTCTAATTTATCTGTTGTGTGACCTTTCAGTCGCGGGCGCGGTGCATGGGAAATGGGAGCCTCGCATTTCGGCCACTTCCCGCCAGCTTCACAATACATGATGGGTAAGTCACTGTACTTGTATTACTTGATTAAGCTCGTCATACCGAACAGCATGAATTTTGTCAACCCCCAAATAATCAATCACATTGATTTCCGAAATATTACTGGACATTCACGTGCCTTTATTGTGATTTAAAATAATTTTGGTGTCCTAATAACATAGCCTAGTAATAGCGACAGGCTGAGATGTAGCACGTTTTAGTTGGTGATCCAATCTACAATACCATTTGGTTGTTGTTCCAGGAGGCATGGGGTGGGGCGCGGGTCGCATGCCGCGGGGACCTCGACATCGCTCCTTCCTGCGCTGACCACACCACACCACCCACACCACACCACACCACACCACACCACACCACACACACCACACCACACCACATCACACACCTGTAGCACGGTCCAATATTATCTGAACAATTCTGTTTTTGTAAACTGTTGCGTCTGGTTTTTTCTATTTTTCCGCTTATAAGGACACAGCCAAGTTTACATGATATTCTTACTAGAGATGCTAAAAATCATTTTCATAGACTTATTATACTATTATGTTCGACCATTGTGTACTTAAGAAACAAATCTGTGGAGTTGTAGGAATACGATGTGTAATTTGACTGATGTTTACACTAAAACTCTGCGTTTAACAGACACACAACCATGAACCAAAGTTATTGTTGAACATTTGACTCTTACTGAAATATTACTTAACATTACTTCCTACTAGTGTTGTTGTGTATTATATGTATAGCATTAAATGTATTGTGTACACATAGTACCAGAAACTCTCAATTTTGATAATATTTTGGATTATATTTTGATAATCCGAAGTTGAATACAGATACAATTAGTAATAAATATTTATGAATTATCAAATAAGTAATCCTGTATTCTTGCTACCTGTGTTAGGTGTTAAAAATGTTCGGCGTATCATCAAAATGAAGCTGTTCGCAGAAAATTAGCTTGATAGTAATCAAGTGTTAAAATATACCATGAATTCTGTTTTAATTCATCAAAAAAATGTATCAATCAATGGGTTTGTGATTTGTAACAGATTCGTCACTTTGGTAGAAGTATGTCCTAGAGGACCTATTGTATTAATGCACATTACATGCAGTAATGTATATAGTAGGCACAGTCAATAAATATAGAATAATTCTAGAAAAATATATTGTTTTATTTGTACCTTCATGATAAACATTTTATCAGATACAAAACTTATGATTAAGAGAAAAGATTTGTTTTTTTATTTTATGTTTCTGTGTAATCAACTCAAAAACTAAGGTACTTAATTGGCTTTATTTTTGTGTTTTGCGACTTCCACGTTTACGCAAATGAAAGAGACGGACAGACTGATCAGATAAAACAAGAACACACTTTGTGTGAATGTAGTTTTTATAATTATAAACTAGTGCTTGACGGCAATCCCGCCTGATGGTAAATAGTGATGCAATCGTTGATGGTAAAGCGCGCTACTTTATTAAGAAGAAGTCTGTTCACTAAAAGAAACAGAAGGAATACGGCAGTTGAGCGAGGTGATGCAATGTTAAACCCAATAACACGACCAACAATGTTACGCCAGAGCGAGATTGATCTGAAGACCCTCCACGACCAAGCTCCCAACACAACCACATTAGGCGCATCGTACCCGGCACACACTGCAACACAACTGCTCAGACCCGCCCTCCGTACGGCTTCACCCAGGCGCGTGCGCTCCATAGAGGCAGATAAGCACTGCATAGCCTAATAATTTTCTTAAAAAAAAAAAAATTAATAATATACTACAGTAAAATAATGTATAGGTACAGTATGTTACGAAAACCCTGTCCGACCCATAAGGATAATAAAGGTTAGATAGTCACATGACCAAACAAAATTTAAAATTTTGCATAATCATCATAGTAACAATACTAATGAATTTTGAAATAATCTTTTTTTCCCGCGAATTTACTGTAACTTCCCCAAAATTCGGCAAATTTAAAAAAATGTAAACACCATTTTAGACGGTATTACTGTCGGCTTTCCTTTGATTCTTTTGTTAGGTTCTTTAGCGGCGTCAGTGTGTCTAGCCGCCGCTCGCGTGAGTTTTTTCAGCGGCGGCAAAGGAATAATTAGAGCTGTACTATTTTTTGCATAATAACGTTTTGTTTTTATCGCTGTTAATCGAAACTTCAACAAATCAAATGATTTGTTGTAAAAACACAGATTACCTAATGGTAAAAGTACTTTTTTATTATCGATTAATTACTAATAACATTATTATAACACAAGTCTAATATTTGTGTTAAAATAATGTTATTAATCGAAACAAATAGGCCTTATGATAATACAATTTCAGTAAAGTTTTACAAATATTTTAAATATCATCGATATTGAGACAGAAACTGAAATTAACACATTGGCATGGTCTTCATTTACAGCAGTGTACCTATCTAATTTGAATTTTGTAAAAGTTCTACACAATTCCATGCGATGTTGAATCGAGAATGAGAATCTACAATACTACACCAAGGCAGCCTCTAATTTTATACAAAGCACAGGTCCGCTCGTGCGTGGAGTACTGTAGCCACATTTGGGCTGGTGCTGCGAAAAGTCACCTTGCCTCCTTGGATTCGGTGGAGAGGCGTGCGAAGAGGCTGATTGGCGACCCAGACTTAACTCGAAACGGTCTCCAAAGCCTGGAGCACAGGCGTAGAGTAGCCAGCCTTTCGGTCTTCTATAGGATGCATTCTGATGAGTGTGCAAGGGAATTGCATGATTTAATTCCCCCATCTACGTTCCATCATCGGACGACCCGTCGTACGGCGAGTTTCCACCCTTATGTTGTTGACACCACTGCGATCCGGACGAAGCGTTTTGCTTCCTCCTTTATACCGCGTACATCGAGGGACTGGAACAACTTGCCAGCATCGGTGTTTCCGTCGCAATACAATTTGAGTGTCTTCAAGGCTAGAGTGAATAGGCTCCTAATAAACTAGCGCGCTTTACCATCAAAGATCGCATCACTGCTTACCATCAGGCGGGATTGCGGTCAAGCGCTGGTTTATAATTTATTCAAAAAAAAAAAAAAAAAAACTAAATAGATACCAAAAATAGACGAATAAATCTTTTCGATCGATCAATCAATATTTTGAGTACTTTCACATCTCTAGTCAAATGGTACCGCCGTGCAGCTAGAGTACCTATTTTTATGAAATAAAAATCATTTTTATTTTAAATTTATTAGTTTCGCGTAGACATTGCGTCCGTGTAGACGTATCGTTTATTGTGTGATCATATCGTTTTCTAACGTAATGTAACATGCTGATGGAAGGTAGTAACTGCATTTAGTTGTGTTGTGCTTGTGATCAGATGTTGGACGATCGGATGTGGCTGCTTATTGATCCATGTGGTGACATGACGGTGTCCCACCATATTTTTACCGACCTGTACGTGAGTACCTCCATTATCAGTTCGGCGAGCAGTGGATAGGTAGGGGTGGACTAACTTTGTGAAACACCGTGCTAATCTCGTGGGACAGAGCCAGGCCTGTAACGTTCTTAGTGAACGAAATATGGAACAACATCTCGGCCACAGCCATTGTGCTCATCGAATGAAATGATACATTCGGAGAGTCAGACGACCTTCCTACTTAAAAAAAAGTTCTTTTCACGAGCTGCCTAAGTATCATTGTTTCTTTCGAGAGTCGATAAACATGGATAAACTACCTATACCTACATGTATGAGGTCAACTGAGGTCATGACCTGTACCTGTGTTGCCATAAAATTACCTATTTATTTTATTTAAATTATTTATTTTTAAGGGGGTATTTTTTTTTTTAGTTTAGCCAGGTTATGTAGGCATTATTAGAATCAGTTATCGATACCTAACAATACCTTCACGGGTCGGACAGGGTTTTCTTAACATACTGTATACTACAAACTTAAAATTTAAAGACTTCTTTAATCAGGCCCGCGCAACTCTGCTTCGTCGCGACGCCTGCGTAGCGGCGTAAGCAGTTACTAAATGTGCCTCTTTCATTCGCGTGTGCAACTTTTCGTGTGTTGTCTTGCAATTTCATTCAGTTTATAAGCTGTGCCTACATTTTACGCGGCCGAATTAAGAAGTTGACAAAACTAGCACAATTGTTGTTTGTTAAAATACCTTTTTATTTTATCAGCTTATGTTGTTTGGTTATTAGTCAATTTGGCAACATAAATATATTGATTGTTTTAAGAAATATCTGTACTGGTGATGTATGTTTAGATAAATTTAAAACGGTGAATTTTTCAACTTTAACGTTATTATTTTCTTTCTCGTGTAATATGTTAAGAAAAGCCTGTCCGACCCATAAGGATAATAAAGGTTAGGTAAACACATGACCAAATATAATATAAAATTTTACGTAATCATCATAGTACCAATACAAATGAATTTTGAAATAATCTTTTTTCCCCGCGAATTAATTCCAACTTCCCCGAAATTTGGTAATTTAAAAAAAAGTGACAACACCGGTATTATTATGAGCGAATAGCGATGCGACCCCGTGCCGCGTGCCCTGCCGCGCACCGCCCGCGGAAGGGGGCGCACATTCACATCGCTCTTATCGCACATTTATTAAGTTACCTCTTTTTGCGAAATAATATTTATTTTTTAGGGGGATTTTTTTTAAAGTTTAGCCCGGTTTTGTATCCATTAGTAGAATCAGTTATCGATACCTAACAACACCTTCACGGGTCGGATAGGGTTTTCTTAACATACTGTATATGTATTATTTTAAAACGCGGTATTGACATTGTTCAAGAATATTACAGGCGTATTTCCTGAAGTTTACAAATTAGCAAAATTAATAGTTACGATTCCAATGAGTACGAGTGAATCAGTAACAGTGATCATTATCGTGCCTGAAAAGAATCCATACATATTTACGAAATACACAGGGCCAAAGCAGACTTACAGATTTGTATATGATTTTCATGGAAAAGGAACTTTTAATGATTTTGAAGCGATCTTCCAATTTTAACTACGACGTTTTGCTGAGTTTATTATTAAAAAAAAAAGATAGGCGCCTTCATTTTTTTTAATACAATATTACTTATTTACATTTCAGTTAATAATAAAATTTGTTTTTATTCATTTACACAAAAAACAAAACTTAACGTCTGACGGCCTTGTAGTGCAACTGCAAGGCCATTTTGGATATCGTTTATGTGACTTGTTCTTACCATCAATCACATATAATGTTCATTGTGGCTATGCACTAACTGATAAACAACAATTCAATGTTGACATGCGGAAAAGTCACTCAAAAAGTACGCGACTATGCTAAATTTAAACTGGTAAGTTTACGTATTTTTTAAAGTTTTACTATAGGTATACAAAGCACAGAGATTTCGGTAGTGTATGTATGCATATCCTAACCAAAATCTCTGTGCACGCCCCTGGCTTTACCAGACAACATGGCCGGAACACGACGAATCGCTTGAAATTAAATTGGGGAAAATACACAAAGAAAACAATGTTAGAAAATTTAGAAACAAATCAACTTTATTATCAAGATGAAAAAGATCAAATCATATATTATAATATATAAGCTTAAGAACAGATATGTAAACTGCAACAATAACAGTCGGGCGCTAACATAACCCCTGCTGTATATACCTTACTGCAACACAAAACGTACGTTCACTATACATACAAGTATATTATAATTTACATTATACATATCAAATTAAACAACCTATTCATTTATCGCGTTTGAACTAAAGAGTAACGTTGTAAAATTTATAATTAATTATTAATACTCCACCGAGGATTTCCCATAGCGTTTCGTTTACTATAATTGTCTTTGTTTTTTCTGTTTTTCTTATTTTGTTTTAATCATTAAACGGTAAAACATCTCACTAGCATAAGTTTATATTTACAAGCCCTCGGGCACAGTCAGTTCAGTATAAAAGTATCACTCGCACATGGCAGCGGCGCCACGCCGCACTACTAGTCTCCGGGGTGCTCGGGGCACGATCTGTTCACTTCGAACCATTGGTCTATACATCTGGAACAGAGAGGATACATGTTAATATATTACACTAAGACATAACAATGTTATGAAAATCGGGAAAGGCATTTGATTAGACATTTATAGAACAAAATGTGACGAATATTTAATATTATTGTTGTAACAATATTCCTTTATTCAATTGTAACGGCTCTCGCTCTCTCTAGGACTGACTAATATTAAAACTAGTTAAGTATATACGGACGACATCAGGTCAATCTACCAGACACTGTCAAATATTCACAATCAACCTTGAGCCTTAATGCTTTTTTAGGATAAAGTCTTATAAAGAAATCTGACAGAGTGTAGTGGCTTGATATGCTGTCGTCTGTACAGTCACCAAAATAGAAAAGGAACCAGGGTCACGGATATAGTTAGCGACTTTAATAATTTAGGGGGGGGGGGGGGGGGGTAATTCTCTTATGAACGTTCATTCTGATCGCAGTCTCAATCTGTCACCGAGATACTTGTAATTTTCCTTTATGAAAATTTTTTTTTTTTTTTTTTATTAAATATAAACCAGCGCTTGACCGCAATCCCGCCTGATGGTAAGCAGTGACGCAATCGTTGATGGTAAAGCGCACTAGTTTATTAACAGCCTATTCACTCTAGCCTTTTTTTTTGGGATTTGAGTGTCTTCACACTCAAATTGTAGTCCGACGGAAACACCGCCGCCGGCAGATTGTTCCAGTCCATCGATGTACGCGGTATAAAGGACGACGCGAAACGCTTCGTCCGGATCGTAGAGGTGTTAACAACATAAGGGTGGAAACTCGCCGTACGACGGGTCGTCCGATGGTGGAACGGAGATGGGGGAATTAAATCGTGCAATTCCCTCGCACACTCCCCGGAATGTATCCTATAGAACACCGAAAGGCTGGCTACTCTACGCCTGTGCTCTAGGCTTTTTAACTAGATGAATTTGGTGTTTTCTACCTGACTACTCTGAGGGTAAATGGCGAAACAAACTCAGAGATCTTCAGTCTCATTTAAAGTCCAAACATAATCTTGGTCAGTTTATATGAAGCCAATGTAAATAAATATATACGGACAAATCGCACAGATTGAGCTAGCCCCAAAGTAAGTTCGAGACTTGTGTTATGGGATACTAACTCAACGATACTATATTTATAATAGATGCATATATAGATAAACATCCAAGACCCAGGCCAATCAGGAAAAGATCGTTTTCCATCATGACCTGGCCGGGGATCGAACCCGGGGCCTCCATGTCGCAGGTAGGTGTGTTGCCGAAATGGTCTTTTTAAGAAAGAAGCTCACAGGTTGAGTGGGCCCGTCCAGTCAGTGCACGCCGAATAGTGCCTGGTCGCAGCTTAACTCTGTACTTTATTCGACCAACAATACCAAAGAAATATATAATACATTTGAGTAGGCCATGTAAATTACACAATCGAATGAAATTTAATTAGTAACTGTTTGTTGTCTGTTAATTTAATTGCATTCAAAATCGGTTTCATACTAAACTTCACCTATACCGAGGACACTGTTACCCACATTCTTTGGTGGCCGCACCTACTCAACAGACGGCGCGGAGTTTGCAGCCATAACATCTAAATACTTCATACCCACACAAACCATTATAAATAAAACAGGTTAGGTTGCATGGTTCAGGCCAAACGCTCTCAACGAAAGTATCGGCCGACCTAGATCGCTGAGGGCCTTAACAGTAGCTTTGTCTAGGTACCACCCTTTGAGCCCTAGATACGCCTGAAGAGGCAGCCCTGTTGTGAAGGGGGATTTCTGAGTATTTTCACGAGTTTGGCAAATATCAATAGGGACGGAATGGGGGTTGAGTAGTGAGGAGTACCTACAACAAAAAAGTAGAATAGAAATATCGTAGCTTTTTTAATATTTTTTTAAAAATACATAAATATGTTCTTGCAAATTTGAAACATAGATTGAGTTAATAGGGAAAAGGTTTTGAATCACTAAAACTCAACATGTTCTAAGTCTTGTGTTGTCAGGCTATCATTACAGCAGCTGCCACAGTTAAACTAGTTTTTAGGAAATAAATGATATCAGATTCATTGTTTACAAATTCCGTTGAAAGAACAAGTAGAGAATTACTTAGTAGTGTGTCAAGTATTTCTCCACAGAAACGATTAACATGTACACTTGTGAAACCGTCGCCATAATAGTGATATTATGATAATGTTGCATGTTATTAGATAAGTGCATGTTTGATCTGGTTCTCGGTAAACGCGGTGTTTCAATAGGCACACGACTATCTATCACACTATCAGATAACGACGCGCTATCAGTTAATTAATTGTCAGACTATCGTTTTGTCTTATCCAGGCTTCCTATTACATAAAACTGATAATTTATTATGTTTGTTCAAAACTAGAATTGTTATATGTAATACATAGTGTCTTTAGTGAAATTGTTGTATTAGCCATTTAGTTTACCGCCTAACCTTTGAAGTAAACGGCAGCCATTCAAGTAACGTCCTGAATGAAATGAGTTACAGTTTCGATTGGAACTGTAACAAATCATGTGCGAGCAGAATTAACTAATCGCAGTAACAAGGCGAGGACAGCCTGACCAAATGGATTAGGTTAGAGGTGGTTCCGAGAGAGCGAAGCGAGGCGACCACTATTTTCAAAGGTCAGTTGGATGACATATCGGCCATTTTAACCAGTTGGCTATGATATCTCTCCTAGATGCTCGGACCCTTTTTCCTCTTTTTCCTTCCCGAAAATAAATAAATAATTGCCTTATTATTTTTATCGAAGTCTTCAGGAAGAATACATACTACATCCCCCTTATTTATAAAGTTTGCTTAAAGTTAACTAGTGATTAGTGACTTTTAACAACACATTTCATTTTGAGGTTTTAGCGTCACTTAACTTTAATCATCGTTTATGAATAAACACCACAGTGTTTAAGGGGGTTTATTCATAAACGATTATTGAAGTTAAGTGACGTGCAAACGTCTAAAATGTATAGTTAAACAATCGCTATTTTTTTTTTTATAATTATAAACTAGCACTTCACCGCATTCCCGCCTGATGGTAAGCAGTGATGCGATCGTTGATGGTAAAGCGCTAATTTATTAAGAGCCTATTCACTCAAAAAAACTGAGCGAATAGGAAGGAAAACGGCAGTTGAGCGAGGTGATGCAATGTTAAACCCAACAACACGACCAACGATGCTGCGCCAAAGGGAGATTGATCTGAAGCCCCTCCACGACCAAACTCCCAACACAACAACATTAGGCGCATCGTACCCGGCACACATCGCAACACAGCTACTCAGACCCGTCCTCCGAACGGCTTCACCAGACATCAATTTAACTTTAAGCAACGTTTATGAATAAGGGGGTAAATGTGTGGCTGGTGGTTAGTACATCAGCAGCTTGTGAGCTCTGAGTTTGTATGTTTCTTCTCAGAATAGTAAAAGATAGAAGGGTAGAAAGTAGAAAGACAGAAGAGTAAGATAGGAAAGTGATCCCCATGTCCTATTTACCAACTAAATGATTTCATTTGAGTTCAGTGATTAGCTGCTAATAATAAAATCATGAGGCAATATCCCGTTCAAATACGACGCAAGATGATTATTCACTATAGTCGTGATTTTAGTCATTTAATGTCAACCATTCACTGGTGGCTACTACTGATGACTTATCGCGTGTGTCAGCACCAGAATTTTTTGTTATTCCTGCGCAAAACGCTCTGCTTTCACAATTACTGTAGCATGAGGCAAATGTCTTAGTTGTTTAATATCTTTTTATTTTAGAGGAGGATAGAACTAGCACCAGATCACTAAGTAACACTCTTGTCCTGTATCCCTATAGAAACACACTTGTTTCCTGGTATCGCTGAACTGAAGGGCGATAACATCGAAACAGTATCTGTATTGGCATTGTAGGCATCCCATTAGATACATGACCTTGCTACAGATAGCTTATATACCACACATGATATGATTAATAGCGGTCTTACCCCTTGTGGTAGATGCAAAGGCAGGGCAGGCGGGCTATGGTGTCTCCAGCCGAGAGCTCCTCAAGGCAGATTACACACTCGCCCTTCGAGTCACTCAGCACATCCTCTGAAAACATACAACAGTCTCATCAGATACTAACTTAAGGCGGATTAGTAGGTATCTAGTTATTCTATGCTTAAAATTGGGGAATTTTAAGCTAGCCCAGTTTGTCTAATTTTCTTTTTGGATCGCTGACTGCTCTAAATAGTGATTTTACAAGGGACCAGAGTATCTAATTTTATACAGACCAGATACTTTTTTTTATTCTATATATAAGTATATTATATTTATCCTATGCAAAGCCTCCATAATCAATTAATCTTTACTTGATAAGTTGGTTCTGACTTCAGATTGTAAACTAACACTTTCCCACATCATTGAAACTTAATAAGCAAGTAATTTATTAACATACATTTCCTTGAAAGAAAATAAAATAGCATTGTTGCTAAGACAACCATAATTTCCCTGTTTCTCTTGCCGGGTTCTACATAAATGGTTAATGAGGTATTTCACTCACAAGTCTCGTTGGTAATTACCGGGAGAACCTCTGTACTGGTCCAAAGTTATTATTTCCAATATTTGTTGGGGAATCGCATTGTAAATTATGTTCTGGTGCTTTGTAAATCTTGTGGGAGAGGTTATTGATTCTGCAACTTATTTACTTGTCGGCTAATTAGTTATCTCTCAAGCGCAATGGGTCATATTGACTCTACTAGATGTAGATAGTATTCCTGTCTACTGAATACGTTCCTGTGAATGCCGCAACACAATTTGGGAAAATCCAATGTAAGAATCATGAACTCATTAGTCAGGAATTCATTAGTGACCATCAAAATAGTTCATGCAGAGCTCGCACGTTGTTTGCGTTTACGCTCAATTCGAAGAACCTGGCGAAGCAATGCAATGCACTGTTGACTCATAGCAGTATATATTTCCCTGTTTTAAAAATACCCCATACCGTGAAACTGAAACTGCAGAATTCCAATTGTAATTGATGAAAAACACAATTGTAATTTCAGTTACTAACTTTGCTGCTGGTTGCATAAGCAACTGAAGGTTTCTTTGTCATCAAGACTACAGAGGAAACCTGCATTTTACAGGAACTAATGGCGTCAAACAAGTAACCGAATTCTGGGCCGTATGAATTTAGATTAGATTGCTATCTACACGCTAAGAGCCTCAGTCACCCGACTGGGTGATTGTCCTCGGCGGGACATAGACATTCTCCAAACAGTCACACCGTCATATGCGTCCGTCATCCAACGGATCCCATATCGTCTGCCGGTCTTTTCCCAACATGGTGTTGGGATCGGCTTCCAGTGTAACTGGATCCAGCTTTTATGTAGCATCAACATATTATGGAGCGACTGTCAATCAGAACTCCACAATCACAACACTCTGGGTAACAATATCCTCGTGGAATACCCCCAAAATATGTACGTTCATGTACATCCTCACCAGTTCATAATTAAATTCTATAACAAATATTATTAAGTAATTACTGACCATTGTAGGAGAGTCTTGGCCTGGTGAGGCACATGACGAGATGGCACTCTATGTCGTCCGGCAACACGAACTTGCTGCATACCGGACATTTTATACCTGAAACACAATAAAAAATACGATTTTATGTACATTCTATATATTTATTTATGTACACACAATAAAATACACAAGGATGTGCCAAAATTAAGGTAAAAGTACAAAAAAAAAAACGAAAGAAGGTGGTTTTTTCTTTTCTAGGTTTAGGGTACAGATGAAATTAAAATGCTGTAGTACTGCAATTTATATTGGTCAAGAATGCACTTATTGTGTTTTACTGCTACATGGCATTGTTTATTAATATCGATAATAATTACACGTATAAACGATAGTTATTACCGTCAGTTTACAGAAAAGCTATTACTTAATGTAGAACGGAGCGAAGTGATGTTCCAGTGATGATTAACGACAATATTTATTAGATAGTAATTTTACAAAGTGTATCGGCATTGGAACAGACGTCACTAAGCTACCCCATGACATATCATTGAACTTCAAAATACGCATAACAACCGGCAAGGACAGAGTAACAAGTAATAAACTAGTAGATCAGGTATATCAAACCCGTGCATAAAATATAACGATATAAACATGTTTACTGAATAATATTAATAACCAACACGTTAATAAATAATGAGCCGAGCTTTAGCCGGAGTTTATCTTGTTCGTCAAACATGGAAGGGTGATAAATAATTCTGTGTGTTCCAACGACGGGTAATCCGGTAAGAGGCAATTTAACACTATCAAGTGTACTAATATACTTATATATGTACCCTAACTATAATGTTTTTCATATACATTTTTCATTAACGACGTCAAAAAGGTAAGAAAAAAGAGCAATAAGAATTGCATATGAAATGCAATGATCTGCAACGTAACTACGGAACTCATTATCAATTTCAATAGGGATAATTTTAAAAGACGGAAATGGCTAATGGATTTATATCTACATATGCTTGAAAATTTTGTTCCACAATGTAAATAACGCCATGGATGTTGCTGAACTGTCAAAATTAAACCTATTACTACTGATATTGTGTCACGTAATTACCGCGGTGATTGGATTACTTGATTATAATGCAATGAAGACATTATCTAATGTCTTTGCATCATAAAACATCGTATGTTCTATTCAGAACTGTCTATGGTAGCAATCATAATAAACCACAATAGGTAGAACATCAATTATCCCTGAAGACATGTAGATTATGAGAGACCATTGAGTACTGTCTATGCAATTAGGCGTAGAGAATAAAGGTAGAGTACAGTAATCGATACTGCCTACTGTGCTACGGCGACCTGTTCAGATCGATATTCTTTCGACAGGGGGAAATTGATTCGAGTTTAAAATATGTATATAATGGTCGAGGACTTGCTAGGTAAAAGTTTGCTAGTTTAATTCTTGGTTCAAGGTTACAGTGGACGATGGATAGTAATTTTCAATAGCTCAATAAGTGAGACAGAATGTAGGTACATCCAATAGTTACTAGGTAGTCACCCTGGTAGCTGGCTGGCTATTATTTGAAACGAAGTGGCATGACGAGCTGTTCTCGTTTAATTCAATTGAGAAAGAAGATCCAGCTACAATATTTTGTCCAAGGTTTTGTCGTTTGCGAAGCTATATGTATAAAGACAGCAACATCATACATCGTTTTAATAAAACGATAGAAAATATAGTTAGGCAATACGTGTGTACATTGTGTAATTACTCGTACGTGTGCAGTCATCAATGAAATGGAACGTGTTATATACGCACGGCATGCGGGCTAGTTGGAGAATTCCATTTGAAAAGAACTCGAATAATATCACGCTATGCGTCTTGAAATCAATTGTCAGCACAGACGACGGAAGTTATGCTAATGTTGAGATGAATTGCAAAGGCGGTGATCTTCTGCGTACTACAGAGTAGCTATACTACTATCCGCGAATGCATTAGACACAAGTTTAAAAAGGTTCTTGTTTTAGGATACACTTTATAATAAAAGTACAGATAACAGCACATCAAGTTGCTACAATCTGTGAGATTTCTTTATTAGATTTTCAACTTTATCTCTAAAACATTAAGGCTCAAGGCTGATTGGGAATATTTGACAGTTTCGGGTAAGTTGACCTGCTGTCGTCCGTACAATATATTATCAGTATTAATGGTTTGTTACAGTTAAATTTGATGCTAAATTTATTGTAATCAACACTAGTTATACAGCAATAGTTATTAGGGTGCAGCGAAATATACTTCTCCGTTTTATTTTTTCTAATAGTGACAAAAGGTTACCATTAGGTACGGATCAAACTATGACATGCAAAATTATTTTGACATTACATTAACATTACGGTAATAAAGTCAACTACTAAATAAAAATATATTTATAATATAAAGTACTGCCATTCCCGAATTATTAAGGGGGTTGTGCGACGTGCGGAGAGGTGGCGCTGCAAACAAATTAGGTGGGCCAGCGACACGCCCACTAGTGCATTTTTGTTACCTAGTGAAGGTGAAAGGTCTCATTATTTCTTACGAAATTACCGCGAAACTAGCGTAGCTCCTGGAAATGTCCGCTTTTTGGTGACACGAGAGAACTAAAACCAAATGTTTTGCCTACGTTTGAAAACGTTCTGAAATTTTATGTTAGGATGAGATATCATTTGAAATCACAGTAAGAAAAGCCCAAAGAGCCCTCGTTTTTTGCAATAGTAAAAATAGTGGCTTCCAACATAGAACTTTGAAAAATTACATCCTTTCCAACAGCAAGTCATACAAGAATAATACGAATGTTATATAAAAGCTTATTATCCTGTTATCGCCTTAAATGCAAAAACTATATACTAGTGACGATAAAACGTGTTTTTTTGTTATATACATATCATAGTGCAAGTGTAAAAACTTGTGGTTTGAGTGCAGACCAACGTTACTTATACAGAATGACTTGGCTCAGAAATCACCTGAAAATCTTTCAAATGCAAGGTGGCTGACTCGCGAAAAACGAAAATATGCGAGTCTGTAGGAATGTAGGTACAAAAAACCCGGAAGAAAATTTAATTGTGTTAGCAACGTTTGTGGTAAAAGTTTATACACTGACTAGGTATAAAATTAAAAACTATCCAAGCTACAAAGACTCGTCACCTTTTCAAACTGATTTTACGTTTAAGATATCTGCCAGAAAATCTAAAAAAAAAAATGTAGATGATGTAGTACAAAGGAACAGTTATTTCGTTCATCGCGAAAATCTGCTACTCGCTATTTAGACGGACGAAAGAAAACATGTTCAGGAATTAGCTGTTCGGCAAATTTTGAAGTCACGTTCGTTAACTTCATCGACAATGCCAAGATAATTAATGAGGTCCTGAAAATTATAAATTTTAACGACTCGGATTACATAAAGATCGATTGGCAGTGTGAGAGTACCCACAACTGAAACATCTGATATATAGCAAGGAATCCGATTTTTATAGACAATGGTGGTGAAGGTAATTTGGAGTTTCTACAAATTCCGTGTTATACACAAGCTAGAGAACGAGCAGTAAAGGTCACTACAGAGGTACCTACTGCTCTTTATACAAGAAAAGCTAGAATTGAGTTGATAAATCAAAGTTTGAGTCACGAGCCCTGATTTGAATCATGATCATGCCCAAATTTGAAACAAAGAGAGATTTTAAGGTCGAATAAATGCTATTTCCTTTTATTTTCCAACTCAGTATTCATCGTTTCGTTTATTTTATTTATTTATTTTATTATTTATGTACACACAATAAAATACATAAAGATACAACAAAATGACGATCTGAGTACAAAGGTACTGCTTATTTCTTAAGAAATTTCTTCCAGCAGACCTGCGAAAGGAGAAGTAAAACAGAAATGTAGACAATAGTGTGTAAGAACAAGGAGGAAATAAAATATGATAACTATTAAAGTAATAATATTAAATATACCTAAACATATAAACCTAAAATAAATATATAAGCCAAACCAATAAACCAAAAATAAGTACATATACTTCTTAAATAAATACATAATACTAAAATATAAAAATATGTATAAATAATAAACAAATTCTCACAATATAGAGGAAAGGTAATGCTCTTTTAATCGACGCTTAAAATTAGAAATAGTGTTTAAATCACGAATGTTAGGCGGGAGTGAGTTCCACAATCTTACAGCATATACAGAGAAGGAATAGGAATAGTAAATCGTTTTATGAGGATGAGATTTAAGGATGGATCTTAGGTGTGATCTACAGGGTGCGTCGCTAGAGCGCGCGTAAGAAAAACGCTCACGCAGGTAGGAAGGATAAGACGGGTTGTGTAAGATGTTGAAAAGGAGACATAAAATCCTAGTATTCCTGCGAAGGCGAATTGGGAGCCACTTGAGTTCCTTGCGAAGGTGAGAAACATGGTCATACTTACGAAGACCGAAAACAAAGCGAATGCACAGGTTTTGCAAGCGCTCAAGCTTGTTTAACAGCTCCTCAGTAGCATCCAGGTAACAGGCATCGGCATAATCTATAATCGGCTGAATAAGGGTTTGTGCTAAAGAAATTTTAGTCTTCAAGGGCAGAAGACCCTGAAGGCATTTCAGTGAATGAAACGAAAAATGTACCTTTCGACTGACCTCACTGACCTGAGCACGCCACGATAGATTGGAGTCTATGATTACACCCAGATCTTTGGCAGTTTCAGTAAAGTCAATTCGTACACCATCAAGATATAAAGGCAGGAGGGATGTAATATTGGCTGCATTGCGAACGAATCTGCTGCCTATGATCATAGCCTGGGATTTAGTTGGGTTAATTTGTAAGCCAAATGACTTAGCCCAAACGCTAACACTAGCCAGGTCATGATTCATTGCGGCAATTGCAGAGCTCGTGTTGTCAGCAGAAGAATGTCGATAGAGCTGCAGGTCATCTGCGTAGAGATGGAAACTGGAGGAGATTACTCTAGTAACAGAGTTAATGAAAATTGAAAAAAGAAGAGGAGAGAGAACGCTACCCTGAGGAACACCCTCAGTGAGATTACACCAATCGGAGAAGGACTCCTCTAGGCGAACACACTGAGAGCGTCCCCGGAGATACGAGCTGAACCAGGCTAAAGCGGAAGAAGAGAAATTGATAGAATTGAGAATGCCTAGTAAAATGTCAAAGTCCACTGAGTTAAAGGCGCTGCTAAAGTCAAGCAATACAAGGACAGTCAGTAATTTATTCTCCATTGCCCAGCGAATGTCGTCAGTCACCTTCAAAAGCGCGGTTACGGTACTGTGACCCGAGCGAAAACCGGATTGAAATGGAGATATTATCGAGTTTGACGCCAAGAAATATGATAATTGCCTATGAACTACGTGCTCAAAAACTTTAGAGAGGAATGGGAGAATAGAAATAGGCCTAAAGTGGGTTAATAAAGTAGGATTGTTAGTTTTAGGTAAAGGTATTATGTGAGCCTGTTTCCAAACTGACGGGAAGGAGCAAGAAGAAAATGAATGATTGAAGATGTGAGTTAGAACAGGGAGCAATGAAGAAAGGATAGGAGTAATCATTCTTGAGCACAGCTTATCATTACCGACTGCCGAAGAAGTAATTGCATGTATAGACTTCTTAACATCATCCTCAGAAACATCGTTAAGTTTGAAGAGAGAATATTGTGGTAATGGCAGACTAGCAAGACTCTCTAGTGTCGCAGCCTTGACAGAAGGATCAAGAGAAAAGGGAAGGTGGGAAAAATGTTTGTTAAGATCATTGAGGTTCACATCTTTGCACTGGTTGGCAGGGGACTTGCCTATGCCTACAGATTTTAGAAATTTCCATACATCGGAAGAACTGCGGTTAATGAGTTGGTCGTGGAAATAGCGTCTCTTAGCATCCTGACACAGATGACTGCAGCGATTACGTAAAGATTTGTAATAAGAGAGATTCAGCTCTGAAGGTCTGCGCTTATATCTGCTCTTAGCTTTATCCCTGCGAGCCATAAACTCTTTAATTTGCAGAGTTATCCAAGGTGCAGGATTATGTCTAACTTTGACACGTCGGATAGGAGCATGCTGATCATATAAGTTGAGAACCGTTGCATTAAAGCAATTCACCTTATCGTCGATGTCATCCAACTCAACAATAGGGGTCCAGTCGAGATCGTCTGCATCACGCCGCAAGGCTTCCATATCTATGCCCTTGTAGTTGCGGAGATACAGAAACTGAGCCTTACGCTTGGGAACACGAATACGATATGAGAGATAAATGAGATCGTGATAAGAGAAGGTAGCCGTAAGTTGACCATGGTATGAAACATTACTGGGACTGGATACGATCATTAGATCTAGAAACGAGGGTGTACAGTTAGGGAAATAGTGAGTTGCAGAAAGAGGCAATACTTGAAGATTAAAAGAAGATAAGAGTGAAAGGAGTTTAAGTGAGCGAGTGTCATTTTTGATCAGACAGGTATTAAAATCACCCATCAAAATTACGTGCTCGTACAAAGGGCAAAGATCGCAGAGTATGGAATCGAGAGAGTTAAAATAATCAATGTGAAGATTGGGACTATAAAGAACTGCAAGCAAAACTTTTGTGTGATGAACAATAACTTCAACAAACAAGTATTCAGCCGACTCAGAATACCTAGAAGGAGACGAACTGACAACCTTAAAGGGTAAATCAGCACGCAGGTACATAGCAACACCTCCTCCACCTTTGCCGGTCCTGTCGTTGCGTATCAAGATAAAGCCGGGAAGTGAGTATTGATTAGAGTGTAGCGAAGGTTTCAGGAAGGATTCCGATATTAAAAGTGCGTCCAGATTAGCACTGCTAAAGGATGCTAGAAGTTCAGTATAGTGACCAGGAATACTCTGAGCATTAATGTGGGCTATGTGAAGATTCTTAGGGTCATTGGAAAAAAGAGAAGAGATTTTATCATGCAAACATTGTGGTAAGGAAGAATCACTGTCCGCACTAACAAAGCTAGTCGAAGAAGAGCATGAGAAGAAGCTGTCATTATGAACAGCTATATCATCATCGAGCATAACAAACTATAATATAAATATAAAAATATTCTAAATTACTAAACAAGAGTAAATAATATATAAAATAACTCTACTACTAAAATATAAGCAAAAGCACAAAATAAAATAAAAGTAAGATTTTTCTTTGCGAAAAACCTCCCCCACTCGCTGGTATATTGGCAGGAATTTTACAAAGGTAGAACAAAAATGGAATAGTAACGTAACAAAAACAAAAACATGGAACTGTGCGTTGAATGGAACGGGACGCAATGACAGTTGGACAGAACCATGACAATGACATATGACAATAATACATCTGTCACCTTGACAAAATAATTATTCCGGAAAAAAGTTATTAATATTTTACATACCGGCAATAATAAAAATAAAAAGTGTAGTGATAAGCGGTGACACAAATATAAATTACATATTTAACTAACTACCGGTCAAAGATTGTACTAACTCATGCAAAGCACCAATACAAATAGAATAGGAAGAAAAATGAAGTGATAAAACATCAACAAATATATATGCTACTTGCGCAGGCGCATCTTCCTCGTTCTCTTAGCAGGAGTAGCCAAGTTTGCGGCACCAGGAGATACAGAATCTTCAGCATGTGCAGAATCCGCGGTGTTGACAGAACAAGTCGGGAACTTGGTTGTCAGATCCCTAAGTTCCCCTGCTGTTTCGATTTTCCGACGGGATTTGTCTGGGCAAATAATAACAATCCTTCCTTCCATGGACCAGCAATTAGGCATACCGAAATGCTTACGAGCAGCTGCAAACACACGATGTCGAACTTGCGTCAAGAACTCTGAGATAGTGATCCCGGTACCCTTAAGAGCTTTCTTGCTATCCCACACAAGTTGTCGGTGCTCCATTTTGAAAAATCGCACCAGTATGGGTCGGGCCTTCTGCTTTGAGAAACCAAGTCGATGACAAACATGGACAATATTCCTTTCCTTACACACCTCTGGTAGTTTAAGTTGGTTGGATAAGATGTTGTGGACTATATCAATTAACTTTTCATTCGTTAATATTTATTAAAATCAGCTTTTTAAACACGTGTTCCATTACATTAAATTTAAGAATATCTCTAAAACTGAGGCACTTGACCCCTTTCCAACATATTCGTTTTTTGGTAAATTCAATAAATTTTCGAAGTCTATACGGAGGCATTAAACTTCCTTTTAAAATTACAAAAAAAAAAAACTAGTTTAATATATCATAATAATACAACTTTTCCGCTATATTAGAAGTCAAAATTTGAGGAAAAAGAAATCTGCCCTACTTGTACGTGGAGCGTACAAGTAGGGCAGATTTCTTTTCCACCCTAATAATTAAGTATATTTAAATCAACTCGTTTCAATGAATCTATATATTTGAGGCTTTTAATTAAATAAATTATTTAGTTTTTACGTAAGCTACTGTGTCTCTGTTAAAAAGCTATAAGAATCAGGGAAGGTCAGTACCCGGAACGCTTTTACTATAAGTTTACCAAATGTGAAATGTTTCGTAACCCGACCACACGTGTTGGAAGCAGCGATCTTTTTTATTTTTTTATTTTGCCAGGTTGCTTGGTCGATTTGTGACCTGTTTTTTTACCGATATCTTTATTTAGTTTTTGTTTTATTTATATATTGTTATCGTTATTAGCATTATCCTTCAGGTTGTTAAAATATTATAATGAACCTAATATTTCTTCAAAAAATTTGAATCCATCTCTAAAATTAAGTGTTGTACATCTCTGCATTTATGACACTCTTTTGTCTAAAACTAACGCAAACGGATTAAGTATAGTTAACAAAAATGCTGGTGTCAAATTAAAATTATTGAATTTCTCACATACAGTGACCTTCAAACTGTAGTTCCCCCATCGGACGACCCGTCGTACGGCGACTTTCCACCCTTACGTTGTTGACACCACTACGATCCGGACGAAGCATTTCGCTTCTTCTTTTATACCGCGTACATCTAGTGACTGGAACAATTTGCCAGCGGCGGTGTTTCCATCACACAACAATTTGAGTGTCTTCAAGGCTAGAGTGAATAGGCTCTTAATAAACAAGCGCGTTTTACCATCAACTATCGCATCACTGCTTACCATCAGGCGGGATTGCGGTTAAACGCTAGTTTATAGTTATGTAAGTATCGGTGGTAGGCCATAACATCGGCCGCCGGCAGAAGTTACCACCCGCCAGACAAAGTCTTGCCGCCAAGCGAATTGTCGTGTTCCGGCATGATGTCTGGTGAAGCCGTACGGAGGACGGGTCTGAGCAGTTGTGTTGCGATGTGTGCCGAGTACGAAGCGCCTAATGTTGTTGTGTTGGGAGTTTGGTCGTGGAGGGTCTTCACATCAATCTCCCTTTGGCGCAGCATCGTTGGTCGTGTTGTTGGGTTTAACATTGCATCACATCGCTCAGCTGCCGTCTTCCTTCCTATTCGCTCGGTTTTTCTGAGTGAATAGGCTGTTAATAAACTAGCGCGTTTTACCATCAACGATCGCATCACTGCTTACCATCAGGCGGAATTGCGGTCAAGCGCTAGTTTATAATTATTAAAAAAAAATAATAATAATAATTTATTAAAAAAAAAACAAAAGTAAGTTGTAAATGACAAGTACAGTTTGAAGATCACTGTATGTGAGAAATTTAATTATTTTAATTTGACTCCAGCATTTTTCCACATCAGTTATGATGTTATGATATAAAATAATAAAAATATATATTCTGAGGTTCCTGATCTTCTTATAAGTCTGGCACGACGATGGTTATATCAATAAAACACTATAGTGTTTTTAATCATTTGGAACTATAATTTCAAATCATAATGTACCTACGGACGACAGCAGGTCAAGCTACTTGAAACTGTCAGATATTCCTAATCAACCTTGAGCCTGCTTTAGCCATAAAGTTTAAGATCTAATAAAGGAATCTGACAGATCATCGAGAGAGACACGAGTGCCAGCTGGAGAAACATTATAGGCTACCATGGGTACATCTGGTTATAATAACCTAATCCTAAATACGTAGGCATTAGCCATATGGCTGTAATATTAGCGACTATTTCAAATGATTGCATAAGTTAAGATTAATGCCTCTTCTGCGGTTATTTGTGCTGTCCAACCCATCTGTGAGGGCACTAGACACTAGGGCCAATAGCGCTATCATGTTACTAGGCAACGGGTAAGATGGTACCTATTTTAGTTTCACCCTCATTAGTTTCGATCCTGTACGAATATCAGGCTAAAAAGTGTCTATAGCTTAATCTCTGTTACAAACATCTGCATGAAAATGCGTTCAGCAGTTTTTGTGAGAAAGAGTATCACATCCATACAAAGTTTAACATTTATACTTGTTAGTAGGAAGTAGGATACCATCTGCTTACCATCAGGCGGGATTGCGGTCAGGCACCAGTTTATAATAGGTGTACAAATAGATAAGTTTCCGTCGTTTTTTGAACATGTGGACGAGCATAATTTTGTAGCCTTTCTAAAAAACGGTTCCGCGGTACTTAAGCTCGGTCATTTTTCTAGTACTAAAACACTAACCATGGGATGTCCTCAGGGTTCAGTTGTCGGTCCTTATTTATGGAATTTGGGTTTTGATGACTTCCTCGCGATCCCGCTTCCTTGCGGCTGTTCACTTACTGGTTACGCGGACGATGGCCTATTGCTCATTCAGTCAAGTACCCGAGCTGGACTTGAGAACTTGGCCAATACTTGCCTAAATTTAATATCTCAGTGGGGTGATCGTAACCGCCTAGCATTTGCGCCACATAAAACCTATCAACTTCTACTAAAAGGTAATCTTAAATCATTGCCTACTATTAAATTTAACAACGTTCCCATTAAAAAACAGCAATCCGTATGCTACCTTGGTATGATCTTAGAAAGGAATTTTTCATTTATCGAACATATAAAAATAGTTGGTGAAAAAGCTAAAAAGAACTTTTATGCCCTGACTAGAATATCCAAAGCAACTTGGGGTCTATCATTCCTAACTTTAAAAACTATATATGGAGCTACCTACTTAGGATGTATGTGCTACGGTGCACCTGTTTGGGCCGATAGGGCCAGCATAGGAGCGGCACGACGTAAACTGCTTCAAAGCCAACGTTTGGCATTGATATTTTTATGCAAGGCGTATAGAACGGTCAGTACTGAAGCCTTACCGGTACTGGCAGGTGTACTTCCAGTCGACCTTGAGGTACAGCGACGTGCTTCAATGTACTACTCCGCGAGGGGGGAGGCCATGGACACTAATTTTGTTACACAACGCGACTTTAATAAAATCTCTAGATTATTTAAACCTCAGACTGAAGTCTGGGAGGACCTCTTATCCGAATGGCAAAGTAGGTGGGATAATTCCATCAAGGGCCGGCACCTCCATCTGTTCTTTCCATCCGTTGGTGATCGGCTGGCTAAGACATGGCTGGTGGTTGACCACTGCGTTGCCCAATTTCTCACAGGTCATGGCAACTTTAAAAGTAAACTGTATTCTTTTAAACTTGTTCCTTCCCCTTTGTGTCAGTGTTCTACATCGAACTGTGAATTTGAACAGTCCGCACATCACATCTTGTGGGAGTGTGTTCTTTGGCAGAATGAACGCAATATTATGTTGGATAGTGTACAAGTTACATCCGGAGTCGTTTATTATACGGACCTTGTAGAAACTAGAACCAATTTCCGTGCGTTCAGGCGCTTTTGCCATACCTATTATTGGAATCAATTGTAACAGCTAATACCTACTTAGGACCCATTAACTTAATCAAATTTTATTCCGTGGTGTTTGGCAATCTGGGCTTCTCCCAGTTGCAATAATGTCCCTTTGTGCCGTTTGGCCTAGTTCTGTTCTGTCTCCTGCTTGTTATGGAGGGAAGTGGAAAAAATATCTTTTTTCTTACTCCTCCGCTATTCTTTTCTGATTAATTTCGTTGCGGGACCCAAGACAGTTGAATCGTTTCTCCGGGACTCGTCGAGCTTCATTGCTCGGCGTTTTTCTGGCGGTCGCCACTGTTGATTCTGGCTTTCAGGAGTTGCAGTGGTTGGGAAAAGTGTGGCGGGTTTGTCCCTCAAAAAAAAAAAAAAAAAAAAAAAAGCCTTTCTAAAAGTAAACTACGCAATTGCTGATATAAATAAAGCACGTAAACAAACTAGTAGCAAGTAAAATATAAAACATTATACCTGATATCAAGATGACAATGCAAGATTCACTTGTGCCGGTAACTGTCACCGATTTATATAGAAAAATTTACATTCAATACGCACTATCTATGTGAACTTAACACAAAATATACATTACTGTT
Source organism: Sesamia inferens (assembly GCA_037179545.1). Taxonomy (NCBI): domain Eukaryota; kingdom Metazoa; phylum Arthropoda; class Insecta; order Lepidoptera; family Noctuidae; genus Sesamia; species Sesamia inferens. The sequence goes on along the minus strand of CM073939.1, from coordinate 29,325,915 downwards.
CCATTCGGTAGGTCTACAAATCCAACTAACCTTAACTAACCAAATTTAAACAGCTGTCAATATAATAATGAAATAATAATAGTAGGATTATAAAGTAGACAGAAATTCATCAAATGATTTGGTTAACCACCGTGTAGCATTTAAGTTGTGGACTGAAGCGACTTCGGATGAAATTTCCGGATTTCTTCGCAATAAATTCTAAATTCTTGATTCATAAATTCATTAAGTACGCAGTCAAAGTACGTCACAACACAAGTGTGGCGTGACTATAATTGTGAACAATGAACAATTATCACGAGCAGAGAAGGGCGAGGAGCAGGAAGTGCCTCTCCGGAACTGCTTCGCAGCACTAAATATGAGAAATAAATACATTTGATTTGTTAAGGTTTTATTTTAAATTGAGATTTGATTGGAGTTGAGATTTCCTCGAACCTAAACTTTGGGCGGTTCATTAAGTCCAAGGCCAAGGTGGCTGCCAAGAAACTTGGCGTTATCGCAAAGGTCCGGCGGTACTTCACACCAGGGCAGCTTCTAATGTTGTACAAAGCACAGGTCCGTTCGTGTGTGGAGTACTGCAGCCACATTTGGGCTGGTGCTGCTAAGTGTCACCTGGCCACTTTGGATTCAATGGAGAGGCGCGCGAAGAGGCTGATTGGTGACCCTGACTTAACTCGAGAACTCGGAGACGGTCTCCAAAGCCTAGAGTACAGGAGTAGAGTAGCCAGCCTTTCGGTCTTCTATATTATGCATTTTGGGGAGTGTGCGAGGGAATTGCATGATTTAATTCCCCCATCTCCGTTCCACCATCGGACGACCCGTCGTACGGCGAGTTTCCACCCTTATGTTGTTAACACCACTACGATCCGGACGAAGCGTTTCGCCTCCTCCTTTATACCGCGTACATCGAGGGACTGTAACAATTTGCCAGCGGCGGTGTTTCCGTCGGACTACAATTTGAGTGTATAGGCTATTCAAGGCTAGAGTGAATAGGCTCTTAATAAACTAGTGCGCTTTACCATCAACGACTGCGTCACTGCTTACCATCAGGCGGGATTGCGGTCAAGCGCAAATTTATAACTTAAAAAAGAAAAATTGGTTGTTACGTAAATTGTAAAAAATCTTGGTAGCTTAGGATTCCCCCGTATTCCGGAAAAAAACACTATATTACCGGACAAATCCGGAAAATTCCAGACGTATGGCAACCCTAACTGCAAGGCTGGCATGCAGGAGCTTACCAGTATTGTCAACACATGCAAAAATCTTAATATAAATAAAAATAAGGAGGAGGGAAGGAGTAAAAATAAATATATTCCAAAATCACCGACTTAAACAAAGAAAACCACAATATTATGCCATTCCCTCTCAGATGATCGTCACAACAATAGCATGAACGCGCCGGAACCTGCTCCGCGCGTTACGAGTCCGCTCACGCACGCAGCCGCCGCCGCCCCGCACCTAACTACGTGCTACGTGTGAGATCGTCATGGTAAACACGTTCACTTGTGTTAACTATACTCAATTGCTGTTTTTAGTTTTGTCATACTAGTTTTTTGTATAATAAATCAAGTTTATATTACTAGGTAGGTTTTTTGTCAACTTCAAAGTCCTGTCGGGTGGTATTAAAAGGTTTTTTTTTCTGTTAATTGGTGTAATTTATTAGCTCAATAAAAATAGTATAGTACCTACGTAAATTCAATGACGTTTGAGAGTTCCGTTGAATGATTATATTAAAACTGTCACATACAAGATCCCGTATTATTTGTTGTTTTCAAAATCAAATGTAAGACGATGATTTGACTGATGCCTCACAACCATATGTGGCGGTTAAATTGTATCGTAGCAAGGTAATGTAGGAGATCCACTATATTGTATACAGTGTAACACTTAGTTACTTTGTATTGTACCATAGAGCAACCACAAAAATCCATCTAATCGGTTTCATTCCATTAACTTTCGCAAACTATACAGAATAAAGACTTAATACTTACTTTTTAGAACCAATCTAGCTTTGTCGCACGCACAAGGCTAGATTGGTTATAAAGATAGACCATTCAAAAAGACTTCTACTCTTTACAGCTTGATAGGAAGACCAATTGGGCACTATTAAATGTGTCAATAGTAATAACAAATATACATAGTTTCAATAAATATTTTAACAAATGACTCTGTTTCCGTTTCCTAAATCACTTTTATCCACAGGTTCGTGAAAATAGTGAAATAATCGTACTCCGTTACGAAAAAGCGAGTTTCCAATGAATGAGTTTCATTGGAAACTCGCTTTTTCGTAACTCTCTTTCGTCAAACTCACAATTCGGTACTAACCCCCGAGTCCTGCCGAATAAAAACAAACCAAGTGACACACGTCATCTAACCACTGCAAAAGTAAACACAGAAGTTTCACTACCACATGGTATGGAGAAAAATATGACGCCTCTATTTTGAGATGATAGCCCCGGCGCGACTGCTGTCATTACATATAATCACAAGAGATACAACAAACAGGTTTTGTTGCGGGCGTCACTGGTTTTTGATTTGATTACAAAGCAAGGCACTACTACTATGTCTGTTTGAAGAGTGTCCGTGGAACTTCACTATTTCTTCCCCATAGAAATCGCTTGGAACATATAATTTGCTTCATCTTTCTGGTTTTTTTTTTTTTTTGAGGATGTGAAATCATCAAATGGCCTCTCCCGCTCTGGGTGGCGCGGAGGGGTGTGGGACCTGTGCGCCAGAGTCCATGGTATCACTTTCCGACAACTCGCGGCCCTAGCAGTCATCGATTTTCGTGGACCTCATCACGATGTGCTGACATCTCTTTGAGGTGTGCGTGGAACACAACGCGCCGTAACTCGTGTTTGGTCCTTACTAGGCGACGAGCTGCCAACTGCTAGTACGCGCCTACGTTGTCCGGGAGTTCAATGTCACCCGTCCGGGGCGCGCTAGAGGCGTGAGGGCCCTGAGATTCCCGCTCCGCCTTCTCCTTTGCCAGCATCACTGCTTCGCAGGAGGCGACGGCTACAACTTTCTGGTTGAGTCAAAAGATAACGGCCGCGACTTACGAGTTTTAAGATTTGAGCCGGGTGATGAATGAAATGAAGTACAAAAAACAAAGTGACTACTTTATTTTTTGTACTTCATTTTCTACCACTGCTCTCACTAAGGTGAAGGTAAACATGTGAGTGAGCACTGAGGGTGCGGGGAGGTTTACGGCTCAGTCCCTCTCACTAAAAGGAGGCCTAAGCCCCAATAGTGAAAAATCATATGTTGATTAAGCTGTGTAGTGAATTTGAGTGTGTTTGTACCTACTGTAGCTCAGTGAATGTTTTCGTTGTTTGATTGTTCAGAGACGCCTTCTGAACTTCATTTCTGGTGGTATAATCCCAGTTCATCGGTATTTCACACACGTTCGGCCGAGAGCGACGGCCGCCGGCTCATTGTGCCGGTTTCGGGCCGGCTCGCACTAACGCCAGGCTACTCGCGCGCCCTCCTCCTGAATTGATCATTGTTCTCGGGGTTTATCAATTAACTCTATTTGTAATACTAAATGCGCTGCTGAAGTTTGCGAAACAGAGGTAGCTGCATTAGTAAAGTGGCCTCAGGTACATCAAGTAGGCAAAATTAATAACATTCTAACTATTTGGGAGGATTAGAGGAGAATGAATTGCCGATAAAGCGACATGTTGCCTGAACAAAACTGGTAGATATTGAAATTGTTTGATCGTCCGTCTGGGTCATCCCAAGGTCGATTAAATCTTTTACACTAGCTTATAAGGTTTTGGTTAGACTCAGTATGTTAAACGATATTTTCGGCGGCATTGCGGTTGACCGGTATACGAGTATACATTCACATATACATATGTACCTACAAAGGGTGTATCTGACATCGACGCACAAACTAGTACCATGGATCCAGTACATGATTCTAAACCCCTCAGTGATGGAATTTTGAGTCGGCTTTTTCCCTATTAAAAAAAAATAATATGCAATTTTTTTCACTTTAGACTGTTCATAATTACTATACCTACTTTTATAACCCAATAAGATTTTAAAGTAAAAATTTATTAATTCGTTAATTACACAAAAAAGCGCAATGTGAACAATACTATGAAAACTATCCTATCAGCTGATTTAAAGAGTTCGCATCAGGGGTCAACATCATACCTACAAACACGCACTGCGGCACGCTTACAACGTTCAAAGGCCGAGCCGATACTTTTAATAAATACTGTTATTTCTGTAACCGCTCATTAACGACATAAATGACTATCATAATTTTGTTAGTGGCATGCGGTGTAGCCTTTTCGCGAAGTTTGCGTTACGATGTCAGATACACCCGGTATAACAAAATAGTAACTTCTACAGTATGTTAAGAAAACCCTGTCCGACCCGTGAAGGTGTTGTTAGGTATCGATAACTGATTCTACTAATGGATACAAAACCGGGCTGAACTTAAAAAAAACTCCCCCTAAAAAATAAATATTATTTCACAAAAAGTGGTAACTTAATAAATGTGCGTTCACCCTTCCGCGGGCGGCGGGTGGCAGGGCACGCGGCACGTGGTCGCATCGCTATTCGCTCATAATAATACCGGTGTTGTCACTTTTTTAAAAATTACCAAATTTCGGGGAAGTTGGAATTAATTCGCGGGAAAAAAAGATTATTTCAAAATTCATTTGTATTGGTACTATGATGATTAGGTAAAATTTTATATTATATTTGGTCATGTGTTTACCTAACCTTTATTATCCTTATGGGTTGGACAGGGTTTTCTTAACATATTGTATACATATTTGTGTTAAAAGAGATTCGAGTGAAACAGAAAGGACAGAATTGTAAAAACATCGGTTAGGGATTAACGGCTCTGGTTACAACTATATTTAACACATTATCAATCTCAATTTGAATCATTTAGAATGGTCCTGTTAATCCTTTGTTTCACCTATTCGAAAAATGTCTCTGCTCCATAACGTAAAACACGTAATGAATGTTATTAAACTGTGAAAAGTGAATTTTACGCAATTAACAATGCCCACAGGCTTACAATAAAAAAAAATAGATAGCTTCGTGTCCGTGAGGACTAAAATTTGAAGATACGATTCCAAATCCGTTACATAAGTCACAAGATCTCCTCGATGTTTGTGTTTTCGCAATACTTGAAGGTTTATCCGTCGTCAACTCCTAAACACTGAACACCTGATGCCTCGATAACTAAAACAAATAACTTCGCGGCACATAAATTGCTTTCGCAATGTTTGCGTAACGCGCCGCTAAAATATATTACACTCAGAACACAACAGCAGCAACTTGCGCGAACAAACCATCCACAAATAGTGTTCACTTTAATACAAACAAAAACCTACGCTATTCTAATGGATATTGGGAAACATTATGCTCAATTCGGGTATGGATTATTATTTTATCAACATGTTGACGAAGGATTGTGTAGAAATCGATGTAAAACAAATATTATTGAAATACTCAACCTCATTCTTTATTAACAAACAGTAAATTATTATTATATTTAACCATAATATATTTAACGTTTTTTTTTTTATTTATTACTTTTTGTTTGTTACAGTGTACCTACTAACATTGGTATACAAGTTTCACATTAAACAGTTTTTTTATTTTTTTTTATTATTTTTTTATTTAGTTGCCTTCGCACGTTTTCTCTTATCACATTAGACATTGGCAAAATTGACGACATCGGCACCATTGTCATAAACAAAAATAGAATAGAAATATTTATTAGAAAAGTCAGCTAAATTATTTTTGAATTCGTCTTCCAATTTCAGTTTATAAAATAATTCAGTTTTCAATAACTAATCCAACTGACCCAAATACAATCAACAAAAACGTTCAGAGTCCTAAATGAATATGAGAGAGGAGAGGTATCGAAAAGGTTTCCTATTTCCTCACGGTTTAAATATTCTGTATGAAATGACTAAATGAAACAAACTGATGAACTAACACATAAATCACTCTACACACGTCTTGTTTTTCTTTAAACTGTGTGAAATTAAATAATTAGCCAGAGGCACTGATAATGAAAGTAGCTGCTATTTTCAATGTGAAGGACTATTTTCAATTAAATTAAGGTGAGAATAAGGACTTTTCTAAAGAAGATAGAAATTTCATGAGACAGTCTCCCTATCCTTCACCACATCCTTGTACTTTCGCTGGGAAAAAGAAATGGCGCATCAAACAGCTGTCTGTTTAGTTTCAAAGTACCTAAACCCGTGCAAATAATTGATTAAAATTAAATATTTAAATAAATAATTACTACCTAAATAAAAGGCTCCAGGAATAAAAGGCGTGACAGCTAACATGTTTATGTATTATTGGGCTATGCTCACATAGCTGTCACTTAGAAGTCACAAATGATATATTAGACTATGAAGTAAAATAAATAAACAAGTTATTAGTAATAACAACAATAAAACCGTGATCAGCATGACGACGATCAGTCACAACAAGCAGCACCCTTTCTCGAGTATAACACTAAGATCAGCCATTACCCGACTCCCGACGCTGAAGGGGGTTCATATAGCTAGGAATATTCTGTTCCAGGTCCCCAGTGCTGTTAACACTGGTGTTACTGATCATCATACCGTCGAGTACTGGCTACATAGACTGCAGGATATCCTGCAGAAGGTGCCACGAGAATTCTGAACATCCAGCGGTACTGGAAGTGTACTGCGCTATGTGCGAGGAGTGCAAGCAGAGGCGACGAGAAAGGTATTTATCTTTTTTAGTATTTATAGGTATTTAGTTTGCATATAAAAGTCTTAATTGAAAATGACACAGAGTGACCTCTCTAAGAAGTCCTAATTCATGGTCACATTGTTACTTTATAAAAGTTTATATTTCAGGCACCTCTTGATAATAGATGTAATATAACAGTGTACAGCTCTTCATTTTAAAGGATGCTAGGACGGACTATTAAGGGAAAGATAAAGCCAACATTAAAGTCTTTGGCAACAACACAACAGCAATACCAGGGGCAGCTACAGCAGCTGTTGCAGCCACAGCAGCCACCCCAGGAATCACCAGAACAACAACAGCCTCAATTGACATATGCGTCGCAAAAAGCATTACGAGGTTTGTATGGAAACTGTAAGACTGGACTGCGTAACAATGAAGTCTACCAAAGACATGTTTTGAGATTGCTGGGACGCAGATCAGTTTTTTCATCAAATCGGTCCCAATAAACCCATTTCACTGAAATTTTACTAGTAGCCTTTGGCTAATATCTATATTCTAATTCTTTCTGATGATTAGGGATGGTGTATCCGCCGGGCTGCCCGACGCCGCCGATATGCTCAGACTCTGAGGAGGAGACGGACACACTCATCGACCCGGAGAAATGTAAAAAATTTATTACCACCACACCCACCACCACCACCACCACCACAACCATGACGACCACGACGACCACAACGCAGCCACCACCGTGTCCGCCCGTGGAAACATGCAGGAAGAAAAAAAAAACACAGCATCCATGCATGAATCCGTGCATGATTTCTCCGGCCATGTGTCCGTGCCCCTTGTACCCCCCGCCCGCGCCACAGGGTCTGGGGTACCTGCAGCCATGCCCTCAGAGGCCAGGCTACACGCCGCTACCACCACCGGGCCCGAGCTACATGCTGCCATCCCCACTGGGCCCAAATTGCATTCCGCTGACACTACCACAGGCAAACCCTCCGCTGACGAGTGCATTACAGGTGGCAAACCCTTCGGTGCCGTGTGCATTTCCACCAGTGCCGGGTGAATGTCCAGGGAAGAACTCGTACTGGCCCATTGTACCGCCGCCAATCATACTACAAGTGACTAACCAACCATGTGACCAACAGACACAAACAACGGAGAATGGAGCATTGGACAGTACCATGAATGAAGATTTTCATTATGTTTATATTGGACTGCCGAAGAATACGTTATGAGAGCGCTAGTTGACGTTCAATTTCAAACAATAGTTTATAATTTTTTTAAACTTTGGTGTCGCATAAGATAGATAGGTACTGTACTTTTTTACGATATAAACATAGTACCTAGATTGTATCTATCTATAAGTAATTTTTGTTTACATCAAATTTTACGCAGAGTGTTTGTATTATATTTGCTATCCTAGATTTATATTTGTAATAAAAAGTATCCTAACTTTTTGTTTTATTTGCTTCTCAAATATTTTGACGTGTAACCTAACAGTATATGATTATATCGATTACAAGAAACCTTCAGGTCCATGTAGTTGACCTAATGCTTGACCGCGAACCCGCCTGATGGTAAGCAGTGATGGTGAGGCGCACTAGTTTATTAAGAGCCTATTCACTCTAGCCTTGAAGACACTATATAATCTGACGGGAAGACCATCGTAGGCAAATTAACCCTGTCCTACGATGTACGCGGTATAAAAGACGAGGCAAAATGTCCGGCGTCCAACAACGTAAGTGTGAAAGCTGATAGCGAAATTAAGTCATGTAATTCTTACACACACTCCAAAATGCATCCTGTAGAAATAGAAAACCGAAAGGGTGGCTACCCTACGCTTATGGTCCAGGCTTTGGAGATTGTTCTCAACCAAATCTAGATCACCAATTAGCATGATATGATAATATTCATCGAAAATAGCACGCGTCTCCATTGAGTCGAAAGCTGTTAGATGGCATTTTGCAGCACCTGCCCGTATCTGACTGCAGTACTCCACACACTATCAAACCTGTGATTTTTATAACTATATATTGAATAACTTGTAATCAGTGCAATATCACTGTGATGCGTAAAACTGTCACAACGTATAACTAAAAATACACAGAAACATAGAAAATCCCTCATCTTGGAATTTGAACCTTGAAAATTGACATATATCAAGAGCATTAAAAACATGGGGAAGACAAGGCATTGGCAATAAAGACAAACATCAATTTTCAGATACTTGTCCTTCTGTCCTTTTCTGCCTAGTGTAGCACGTAACGTAAAAATTACGTCAAAGATAGTATTCTGGCCCCAAGTCCGTGACCCGAGCAAAGATAACCTTAAGTCTATATTAAATTGATTAAGTAAATTAAAGTGTTTGCTGCGTAATATTCCGTTTAGCTTGTGGTTTGGTCTACGTCATTGAGATTTAGTTGATCGTTTGCAAGTCAATTTAACGAAACCGGTTATTTAAAAGGTACCTACTGTCAAATGTTTGTTTAGATCGAGTTATACATGACGTGGTGGTGTTTCATTAACATCAATGAAGACGATTTGATGATTCTGCAACTGTTGTTTCGATATACATATAAGTATGCAATAAGCAAACGTCGAGTACGGGGATAATCTACAAATGATTGTTTACGATTACAAATATTAACTTCATAGGCCACATACAAGATACCATGAGTAAACAGCTTCAAGATGCTTGCCTTGGAAATGTGCTGGTGTTGCCTCGGCATCTCGCGTACAAAAATACTCTGCGAAGCATGTGATGACACCAGATATGACAGCGAGTAATTGGACACTCCAACATTGAGACTATACATATGTATATTAATATATCTAACAAAATAAAATACCTGAGTTTTATAATAGTTGAGTTCAAACGACATAATATGGAGGTTGTAAATAATAGAATTCTTATGCTACTTTTTGTATTCAAAAGTTGCCTACGACATACTGCACACACAAAAATAATAATTGAAAGTTTACTTTGTTCTATCTCAATCAATTTTGAATTATTGCACTGATTCTTGGAGTGGAGCAGGAAAACCTGTATTATAGGTAGAGTATATCGAGAGAGCTCAAAGAGTGATTGTCAAGGTACCACCTATGGGTACCACTGTGTCCACTGGCTGCCCTTTCGTTTTCCACTCCGTCCGACAGTTATCCATAATTAGCTTTGTAGGTACTTAAACCACACTCAGCCCTTCACTATAGCACTGAGTGTACTAAAAAGAGAAGGAAAGATACTACGTAGTCTTATAAAAATTACAAAACATCATTTCAAAGCCAAATTTTATATTTTCTGGGTCCACTATTCTATAACAGACCAAACGCAAAAGCAAACATTTATTCCCTAAATTATCTAAATTGCAAGAAAACTCTCAAGGAAGCCCTTCAAAAGCTGACCTATGAAGATACAGAAAAGTTATTATTTGTACTAAAATAAAGACAGTGTATCATTTGAATAAATTTTATTAGTATACACGACAGTGCCGAAATATGAAGCTCCGTGCTGTTTGGGCCTAGCATTGCATTTCATGAAAAATTTATGAATCTGGACGGCTTGACGCAGTTACGTTCTGGATGGGTGTAGCCTAGCAGCAGGTCTACAGGTCTATTGAGAGGTGTCACCAACATCATCCGTGTGCCGCGAGAGTGATCGGACACGGAAGGACAAGTAGGTCAGGGTGGCGTAGTTTCAGGATTTCTCTGATTTGATCGGAGATTTCATAATATCTGCGTAAACTTTAGAAAACTTAATACTTTCAGATTTTAGTTCCGATTATAAATAACATTTAAAATAATAATTACTCTGCATCAGTTTTCAACTTAAAGCCCTCTGTCTCACTTCTAGTTTTTTAGATTTTTTGTTAGCCTGGAATCAAAATAAATACATTAACGAAGAGTGTCGAGGTAGTAAAGTAAATAAAGTTTATTGGAATGTGAACGTACATAATCTTGTTTAAAGTTATTTGTTGTTCCAGTTGACCATTCACCAAAAGACCAATTTTCGTAATTAAAAATGTTCGAAATCTGTTCCCAACACCATCTTAGCGACAGTTAATGTCAAAAATCTTGTTAAAATATAAGGAAATCAGAGTTAATCTTGACAGATTGAGACTAAGGTCACACACTGTGAACGTTCATAAACGAGTGTTGTCCCTACAAGCTTGTTAAATACATATTTTATGTTGTCACCGTTTTAATAAATTAATTCTGAATGAAATGGAATGATATTTATCTGTTATTTCATTCGTTACATTATGGTCGGCAAATAAAATGAATTAGTTGAAGTGCCTATATAATAATGTTTGTTGAGTCTACTAGTCAATCTAGTACGTCTACTTAGGCAGGGATTTAAATACTTTTTTTTTGTTCTGGATGGGAAATCATCGAATGACGTCTCCCGCTCTGGGCGTCTTCATAAATTTTAGAATGTAACTATTAAGAATAATTTGCGGATAACATTAGAAGAAACAGGTGTATAATTAAAAACCACACAAGTTATCTTGATCGCTCGATGTTTGTTTTCCTGTAGACACGACATATTTTTAATATTATATGTATAATAAATAGAAGAGAAATACTGTTGGGTGGCATGTGGCATGGTTTGGTGGCAAGTACTGTTTGGTCCATAAGTATAGTTTTTTTTTTTAATAAATATGTGTTCATAATGAACGCGACAATAATACTAGAGAAAAAAGAGTCAGCCAGACACAAAATTCTCTTATAAAACAGCAGAAAAGTTCAAAAAACAATCATACCGTGATCTAGCCAATGATCACAACATACTATAACTTACTGATGAACATTACCTTTAAAGGCAAACAATAGTATCAATAAAAAGTGATGCCTCCGGCGCGATTCGTGATGGGTCTGGTACAATCCCTTGCACATACGGCATAACTCACTACTCATGTTTCGTGTACAGCATTGGGCTGGGTACAATCCCTTGATCATAACTGACTACTCTAGGTTGTTTTATCAATAATTTTGGTGTGCATGACCTTGTAAACGAAACCTTTTAAAATTTTCGCCAAAACACTTTATAAATTGTCGCCATTTAAATCAATTTATATCAATAAATTATCCTCGTACAGGAGCTCGTGTCTCAATAACAACAGTCCCACAGGTCGATCGAGCAGGTTATGATATGCTTGCCGCGGTTGCTCTGTGGATGAGTGACTCCTCCGCGCCGAGGAAAGCACGTTAAGCATTTAGTGGCGGCTAACATTCGTAGACCTTTGACAGTCGTTACTGGTCTTCAGAAGTATTATCCAGTAACTGAGTTGTGGAGTGTATGAAGCCAAGTGATGACATACGGGACTGAAACGTGAACGCTCACATAGGGCCTCGTATGAAAGCTCAAGGTCGGGTCGCACAAAGGGCGATGGAAAGAGCTATGTGCGGAGTTTCTGTAATTAAGAGAACCACAAAGGAATCACACTATGTCACTGATATAGTCCTTCGAGTCACTAAAAATAAGTGCGGGCGGGGCACACAGCACGTAAAACCGATGGCCGATGGCCTATGGGGCAGAAGCCCCATCAGCCATCGGCCCTCGGTTTTACGTGCTGTGTACTGTGCACTCCAGAACCTTACTAGGTTCTGGAGTGGCGGCCACGTACCGGAAGACAGCGGTGGGAGGCCGCCAACAAGGTAGACCGATGACCTGGTGAAAATCGCGGCATACCGATGGGGGGCTGCGGGCATCACAAGACCGGTCATTGTGGAAAACCAGTGACCTGGGGTCAAGAGCACTGAACCTGTATAGGTTGAGAAGAAGAAGAGTTGTTGAAGTGAGATAGGCGGTCGCTCCTTGTAAAATACCAGTAATCAGCTGAATGCGGTTAGACTGGAATCCGACCCCAAGGGTAAGCAGATTATGATGTTAACATTATTGTCGTCCTCCGTGGCGCAGCGGTCAACACGCCTGCCTGCGACGTGGAGGCCCCGGGTTCGAACCCCGGTCAGGTCGTGATTGGTAAACGATCTTTTCCTGATTGGCCTGGGTCTTGGATGTTTATCTATACACGTATCTATCATAAATATAGTATCGTTGAGTTAGTATCCCATAACACAAGTCTCGAACTTACTTTGGGTCTAGCTCGATTTGTCCGTATACACTATACAGTATGTTAAGAAAACCCTGTCCGACCCATAAGGATAATAAAGGTTAGGTAAACACATGACCAAATCTAATATATAAAATTCTCGTGTCACGGTGTTCGGCTTTAAACTCCTCCGAAACGGCTCGACCGATTTTGATGAAATTTTTTGTGCTTAACCGGTATCTATGAGAATCGGCCAACATCTATTTTTCATCCCCCTAAATGTTAGGGGTAGTCCACCCCTAATTTTTTTTTTTTTTTTTTTAGACAAAATTTTTAATTTCTATTTTTTTATGATACAACATACAAAAATACATACAATCCCCAATTTTCACCCTTCTACGATCAACCCTTATTTTTTAATAGCCATTTTAGTAATTTAATCTATTATTTATATGGCAAAACAACGTTTGCCGGTCAGCTAGTATAATATAAAATTTTAAGTAATCATCATAGTACTAATACAAATGAATTTTGAAATAATCTCTTTTTCCCGCGAATTAATTCCAACTTCCCCGAAATTCGGTAAATTTTAAAATTATTATGAGCGAACAGCGATGCGACCTCGTGTCGCGTGCACTGCCGCCCGCCGCCCGCGGAAGGGTGCTTAACAAACATTTATTGAGTTACCTTTTTTTGCGAAATAATATTTATTTTTTTAGGGTATTTTTTTTAAGTTTGGCCCGGTTTTGTATCCATTAGTAGAATCAGTTATCGATATCTAACAACACCTTCACGGGTCGGACAGGGTTTTCTTAACATACTGTATATTTATTTATTATCCTTAATGGTAGAAGATATAAAATAGATAAAGTATCAATTATCTATCTATACTAATAAAAAAGGAGAAGAGTTTGTTTGTTTGAACACATTAATTTCTGGAACTTAAATTGAAAGAGGAATTTGAAAAAAAAAGAAAATTTTTCAATTGATAGTCCAACGATTTTATTACGTCCTTAGGAGGCGAGCAAAAAGAAAAAGTTGTTATAAAGGAGGCTAAGTGAAAACTAAGTAATAGCACGAGCAGTTGATGTGATGGGACAGTGTGGGGCGATAGGACCAGAAATTTGGCAAAGACGAGGTCAAGTAAGTCTTTCGTAGTGTTTAAATGTATTTGCTAAAGAACGACAGCCGTTCTAATTCAACAGATAATCGGAAGAACCGATCTTGAAGACGCGGCTAGCAGGACCAAAGGACTGATGCCGACATAGGACGTTGACTGATCAGATACAGCGTTGAAAATTACACGACCACCCATCCGAGGTAATGAGATAATATAAGAAAACTAGCTGCGTCCCGCGGTTTCACCCGCGCAGGTTTCGATATGTTTTTTTATATGCTCCGCTCCTATTGGTCGCAGCGTGATGTAATGTCAGGAAGGCTATATAACATTACTGATGTTATATAGCCTTCCTGGATTAATAGGCTATCCAACGCAAGAATAATTTTTTAAATCGGACTAGCAGTTCCTGAGATTAGCGCGTTCAAACTAACAAACTCTTCAGCTTTATATATTAGTATAAATTACGTTTTATTACCCTCCTGTTAAAATTAAGATCCAATACTAATAAATCGTTAGAACGTTGTGTAAGCCAGTCAGTATTAATATTCAATATTATTAATAATTGTTTACTTTTATTGCTAGCACTAGCTGTTGTAAAGTACGCAGAATATAACATCAAACCGCAACCAACTTATTGAACAAAATAGATATTCCTGTTTAGACAAACGTAGACTGTGCCTAGTAGTACATAACAGACAAAGTTTTTTATTACTTTCTCCATGATTGTTTTATTTGGATCGATAAGTGTACAGCACCACCGACTTATCAGAGCGGGTGAACAAATTATGAAATAGCGTGTACAGGTACACTGCCTGCCCGAAAATATAGGACACGTATTTTAGTTCACTTTCATTCATACCTGTGACAGCCACGTTATAAAACACGAACTGTCAAATTACCGTGCACTATATTTGAAACAATTATGTTAATAATAGATAAAAGAGTAAGCTTCTGCCTTTAGGTAAGAAAGACATATTTTCTACTTTGTCTCGTCAGCTTGAATGGTGCAGAAACCATGGGTACGGCTCCTCGGTGAATGACCATTGTTGGAAAACACTTCATAAGCATCATTTATAACCATAGAAATAAGTAAAAAGCTGTTCAATTCACTCTAAGACGATCGTTTCTCAGCTTGGTTGTACTCGGTGACAGTCGTATTAGCCCGTCGTGACTAATTATATTTATTTATTGAAATACACTGGCGAGGTAAAAGGTAAGTAGCCTCGTAAAGTCCCAATGAACGTTGAAGTGATAACAAGGATCTTTGTGTACACAACCCTTAACAACGGGCTTAAACCCTAAAATTAATTTTAATGAAAGGATTGTGTTGTGCGACCCAAAATATTCTGAATACTAAATGTGTCTATATGACAGGAAGGAATTCTCTTCAAGTATTTTTATTGAAATATTAATAATGTTACATTTAAAACAAAAAAAAGCTACTTTGTTAAATTTTTGTTTGCGTCTTGAACAATGAGATGTTCTATTAGAGAGCAAGACAAAACAACATGAAATGCATACCGTATAAAATTCTCCTGGGTGGACGCCGGATCTGAGCCCCATAAGCGGAGTCCTGCTCAGCATCAGGCACACATGTTCCTATTATAATACCCATCACCACCATACCACTAGTCCGCTCACACATCAGAAAACTCACTATCACCTTATAGTACACATTACACTTGAGGACAGAAAAATGTCACACAACACATAATTTCACAAAGTCATCACATAATAATTACGATAAAGTTTTCTATAAAAACTGGATACTAGAACGTGCGTTCGTCGTCAGAGTTGGAATGTAACTGGCTGTGGTTTGTTACCGGCTTACCGGTGTGCTAGGTCGCGAGGTTCTCCTCACATTTGGCACGCAACTTGTGACGTCACCGACGGCCATCGCGCGTCATTTGCACAGGACTGCTCGAACAATCCTGCCCTGAGCGTGCAAACAAGGCTATATTAATAGACCTAGTATATGTACATACGGAAAAACCAACGGCAGCCAGTTTTTCTTTGCGCTAATAAAGGGTTCATATTTCGCTACTTGACACGACTATTTCTGGTTTTACTGGTAGTCCTACGTTATATGTAATAGTGGCAATAGATATACACAGAACTAATAAAGCCAAATTAATTAGCAAAACCGTCAGATCACGTGGCAACATGAGATGTCGAGTCACGCGCATGCATGGAGAAGCCCTGACGGCCAGCAACTTATTAACGAAATGAAAGTGTCCCTTAGTGTACTTATAAAATTCATAAGCGGATAAAGCCGCCGCTGACCAAAATAGAAATGGATTTCAGTAATTTGATTTGTGACGTAAGAACTTGTGGAAATGGTCACCGAATACTGAAACAATCATGTAAAATAAAGATCATGTGATAATTATTGTTTCTGAATGTGAAGTTTTCAATTATCATGATAGAATAATAATTGTGATGTAAACTGCCCATTCCTAGACAACACTACAATTAAAATTGATGGGTAGTAATAAATTAGCCAGACATGCGTTCGACTACCTTTATTGCGTGTTATGTCATGGAAAAGAACAAACGGTATGATAATGATACTTGTGTTAACTTCAAGCTACCGTTAAAAAACTTGTGCAAATAAGATGGCCAATGAAGTAATGACATAAAACCGAGTAGAATCGTTTGTCTCAGTTTATTATTCGCCTTCAAAATGCTACATAATGTTGTATATTTTCATATATTTCTCAACCTCTTACGTACAATATTACAACAGCTGAATGTACTAATAAAAATATGGGTATTTCAGTTTGTGGACTAAATATACTCAGCGGTCTATCAGCACCCTACGGATCAATTATAAAAACAGGTTTAGGATGTTGATGAGCAGTCCCATTTTTGCAGTGCATCAGGTGTGTTTGTACAAGCACACGATTTCACGGAATCGTCAGACAGAACTAACTTTTTGCTCTGCAGAGTGAGAGAAGTTCCAACTATGTTTTAAAGATTATAGCGGAGGTGTGTCTCCTCCTTCAGCCTTGTCTCCAAGTATCTTAAGTTATCTTTTTTTTAGTAACTTCATATGGATGTTGCTTATTCGATAGTTATTTTTTTTAAAATAAAATTATGATGTCAAAATTATATCTGTTGTATAACTAATTAGTCACAAATGACGTTGAAGAAGCAAATCTTGGTGAAAGCCGTCGTTATACAAACAACTCCGACAATGAAAGGTTAGGTGTGAAGGTATTGCGTGCAGCTAATATCTACTGCGACCTGGCACAGATCTGATACCCTTGTTACCTAAACCAAGTAGCTATTCAACTAAACTTTTTTGAAAGCAAAACTTGAATGCCATTCAACTTTTCTATAGAAAAAATTTGTTTTATGAATACATGTTGACAGACTCGCATGTATGTGACCTCACTGAATGACGAAACAAAACGACTGTGCTACTTACATACGGAATATCTCTTTAGGACAATAGAACTTGATATGAATGGCAGCCGAAATACTGACAATTCACAAAAATATTTGAGATGAGTTTGGGTTTAAAAATAAATAATAATGGAACAGAAACAAACAAACATAGACAAAATAAAATAGCAACTGTTATTTAACTTTTATAGAAAAAACCAAACTGACCTCTAATTACTTACCACTCCTGCCTACACCAGTACCAGGAACTCTAAATATAGATTACTATCGAGCCGCTATCAAGTTGAGTACATGATGATTATCCTATAGGGACCGCTGTGATTTGCGGAGCCTTGAATAAGGCTACGTTGACACGCAACGCCACAATTCCCAGCTCTCCAAGTGAATAAGGCTACGTCGACACGCAGCGCCCAAATGCCCAACTCTTCGCGGTCAAACTAAAAATAAATATATTCCAGATAACAATTTAAAATCTCAGCTTCTGGTTCTGATGAAGTACAAATATGTTCTGTCATATTTTATATCAGCCCCTAGTGTATCAATTATAAAAATAATATTTATGTTAGTTAGTCAACCTTAACAGCCGGATTTGTGATCCACTCGTGGATCTTTATAGTACTTACAAGTCGTCAGCTGGAACATTTGACCAATCATAACAAGGGGAATCCGTCGTAAGTAGGATTAGGAGCTAAGATACGGTGTCGCTCCATGTAAAATACTGGAAACTGACTGCTGAAACAAACTCAGTTGGGGAAGGCAGATGTTGTTGACGACCCGAACATACATTTTTATTCACATGGAAATAGGTTTAATAAAACTCAGAAAACAAGCCTACATTAAAGGCGATTTCAATCAAATCAATTCCAACAAAGAGGTTTCATTACGCTACCATCCTATTATTATATGTAATCGAAATCAAATTCGAAATCTCTTATAAATATATTCTATTACAGATCAAGCAAAAGATGCTACGGTGATAAAAGCCCTCGCCACGGGGTAATGTAAGTTATAAATCTTCCGTATCACATTTCAATTACATTTTCATCTTTTAGAAAACGTTATTTTCCATTACTCATTCGTAAATCAGAATTGAATAACAAATACAGACCATAAATAAAACGTTTACAAAGATGAAAATTGTATGCGTACATCGATCGGTCGATATTCATTGGCCCCAAGTGTACGTGGGTAAGATTAACGGAACCATCGGCGGAATGATGGGGCTGTCACAGGGAAGTTGAAACGATCCATTTGACTTACAGAACCCTAAAAGGGACAAATTAGAACAATCTGGAGAAGTGAATCAAAGTGAAGCGGATTGTCTCCGTTCAGTAAAGTTTCGTTACTTTTTCTTAGTAATATAATATGTATGTAATCTATGTTATGACTAGCAGTTCTAATTCGAGTTTGAAAGGTAATATTATCAAAACAAAAAATTACCACAAGTTATAATGCCATACTACCTCACCATCATCACCTGTTCAACAAAATGTCCTGCGTCTCATGTCAGCTGTACATTATAAGAATTGATGGACGCTGGTGATGGCGCCATACCAGGAGCCGTAATCCGAGCCGAGTACAATTAGATTGATAACATTAAGAAGAAGATATGCCAAGCTTGTGGTAAAACTTCAAAGAACAATATCTCCAATACTCAATTTCAATCTATCAATTTCGAGAGCCGAAATACTCACTAGTAAAATTTTATGGAAACTAAATTTGAACTGTATCGACACTCAATAAAGTGAATGCTCGAATTGTTTCTCAAAGAGAAAACTTATCGATAGCGAAGGAAATAACATGAATGGAGCTCTATTACGTGTCGTTGACTCTGTATCACAAATAACTTCAATAAGATGATTAGGTGCCTTTGTAGCTAGAGAATTATCTGAAATTATCCACAAAGTAGCAAGTGTTTCGTTAGACGCAATTGTACAGCACAACATGGCGTTGACGTCACGACAAATTGCCGGTCATAATCGAAACAAACCCCATTGCATTTATATCTATAATTCTGTGCGTTATCATGATCATCACCATCTCAGCGATAATCCCAGTCGCATCCGAAGCTTCTCAGCTTTGGAGTATGGGGTCCGCTTTCCCAGTCTAACTGCTGATTTTGGCTAAAGTTCGATATTTTCTGTGAAGCGAATGCCGTCTGAACTCCATAACCCGAAGGTGATATCGAAGCATTGCAGTTATACTAATTGTTGGACTTTTGAGGCCTCCAACAACCAGTAACGACTGCCATTACATGTTTGTAAGGCAACCGGGACCAACGTCTTAACGTGCTTTCCGAGGCATGACCAGACCAGTGCAAATATTCATATTCATGCGTACAAATATTTGCACTGTGTGGGGATCGAACCCGCGCCTCTTTGCGTAGCGGCCGCGTTCGCTACCGCTACGCCACGGAGGATGTCATATAATCGCAATAATCCCCATTGCATTTAATTTATATCTATGGGAAACTATACACAACATAGAATTTTTCTAACAGAAAGTGAATAGTTTATCATTAATAGATGGAAGTTATCTAAACCGGAACAGACAAATGCGGATGATAAGCAAGAATATTTAGTTACAGAAACAAACCTCTAACACTAGCTACTGATGAATTCACGAAAAACATTTAATATCCAAATGTCGGGTCTATAAGGAAAAATAAATACATGAATACAGACAAAGAAGATATACATAGTTCTTAACATGTCCATTCTTAACATTTTCCTCATTGATTATTACGCATTCATAAGATATTGACGCAAAACTCTTAACAGCAAGACAACATTCTCTAAGGTAGTGTTAAAAGTAATATCAACTTCTAAAAAACATTTCAACATCAAAATAAACAGTTTCAAAAATTTAGATAAACGGGTGTAAGAATAGCCCTGACGTAGAAAATGTCAATGAACGTAGATCGGCCCATTACCATTGTGACAGCGATGTGTCATTTTGCACACAGTCTTGGATGAGGATGTGTGTGCAAAATATGAGCGAGCCATTCTCGTCTTAAGATAGACGAACCTTAAGGGCACTGAACTAGACTTAGGTTTTACGCATAATGAAGCACGCTCTTTTCTGTTGTTGCTGTTATTTCTTAATCTTTCAGATAAGATTAGAGAGAAATAACGAACGCCATTAGAGCAAATGCCACTAATTACCTTTTTCTGGAACCTTCTGAAAATATTGTTAAACTGCGAAGGAATTTTATAGTAAGGTTGGGAAAATAGAAATTGACAAAAAAAATGTAAAGTGAAACAGTGCTTAAAGCGGGAATATTAATTACAACCAACAAAGAAGTAAAGGAAAAACGCTTATTCACAGCATTTTAACTATATGTTTTAGTAAAGGAAATACATATTAAAAGGCCCAAAATCCAGACTTATAAATTAACATTGAAAGTAGCATCTGTGAAAATACTCAGAAGGCATGTTAAAAAATTACTTGTTGTAAGTCCAACGAAAATAAAATGACCATGAAGGAACACGCATAATTCAAATCAGAAACAAATAAAAGCCGAGTTCATACAACTCGATATATTTCGGGAAATCGGAAGTCATTACCATTTAACTATGACCTGGATCTCGTACATTTGGATATTTACTGTCGTGTTTTTCTCGCATATTTATAACCAGCATTTGGGTTTTCAAATATTTCAGCCTGGAGATAAAAACCCGCATCATTAATATTGTAATATTTTTCTCTAGCTACATGTTGAGTACGCTGTAGCAAGTTTGCGACCACTTTAACAACCCCAAAACTTTCAACTTCTGCGTAACCCGTCCTCAAACTACGTGAACCTATTGATCAGATGGAAAAGTACGAAAGTTAATAACTCATGGTAGGTATTGATCAGTGGTTATTGCAAAAAAAAAGTAGTGGTAGACCCAACGGTCCGCGCGGAATAGAGAGTGGAATTATAAAATAATATAGATACGGTCGAGAATAAGCACATTTATATATTAGTCATCAACCTTAGCTGACAAAACTAAAACAAATAAAAAGAGTAGGTATGTCAAAGGGACCAAAACTCTAAAGTAAAATTACCATCTTCCAAAACCACTTCATCCCGATTTCCGTCACAATACAGAGCAGAAGTGTAAATTATGCGACATTAAAACATGACACACGCCTGTTATTAAGTCGCCGTAATTGAAACACATCGGAGCACTCGCTAATGCGACGATGAGAATCCCGCAAAACGCTCGTACGAGCGACTTCATTTCACCGGCTTAACCAGTGGCGTCATGAGGCCTCGCTTCACTTTATATTATGCCATATACGTATATCACAAAAGTTTGTATGTTTTGCACGTCAAATGTAATTTGACGGGACAGCTATTTGAATCCTTCGGCGGTTTTATTATATTTCAACGTCACAAGCTTGCCTGATAATAAAGATATCAGTGGTTTATTACATTTGGGTTTTATTTCTGGCTTCATACTAATTGGATCGATTGATATTATACTCAAAAAGCGGCGAGAAAATACTACACTAATATTACACTTGTGTGTGCTTTAAAAGATCTATTGGTTTGTCGGTGCTCGAAACATTTAAAGAAAAATAAGCTGCTTCAGTTATTTCTATTGTCGTGTAAGTTTTGAGTAAAGTTTGAACTCAATTTTATACCCGGCTAGAATCTTTGAAGGCTATCGAAGCGCGTTGTTATCTCACTTCACGTTAGTTCAGTTTGAGGTTTTACCTTCTACCCATAAAAGAAAAAGAATAAATTATATATTTTATTTGTAACATTATTCAAAAGTCGCTGAAGGAAAATCAGTGGACCCTCTGTAGGAGATTCAGACAGTTATACTTGACAGATATTGGAAAAATTGTTTTGTCTAAAACAGTTTTTGGTTACGACGTAGTTGAGTTGTAAGCTTGAATGGAAAAGAGTACTAGAGAAGCAAGATACTGCCACAAATCATAGTTCCCTCGCTGTCAATATATCGTGGTTTTACCTAAAGCTTTCCTCCCTACGTCGTTAGAGCTTTCTTCCAGAGCCCCGCTTATCTATTTACCCACAAACCTCCATTCTCGTTGACGGTATCGGTTCAGTCAGGGCAAGAATTTGGAATCCATACTAGGACCAATTCAACTTTAGAAATTTTATATACTTTTTTGTTATACCCCAATAAATTCCCTTGTGACTGAAGCTTTAAACAAAACAAAACTTCTACGCAGAAGTTATTTTCAACCGAAGTTACCGTAAGTAGAGAACAAAAAGGTATATTTCTAGATACGAATACAACAGTCAAGTGTTTAGCACAGTTTTTAACTGCCTAACAGTACGAATTCCTAAACTTCTTATTACAGGTTTAGAATTATTCCAATTATACAAATTGGATTTGTGATTGGCAAAACATAAACAATGGCGCCTGTGAGTTATGGCATAGCAAACTTTGTTGTGAGTGTTTTGATGAACTACGTTGATGCTGCCATGCTGTGATTCTTATTTGTATTTTAAAATGAGATAAGAATCTGTAAAAAAACACCGGGAAGACGACATACGAAACGATGAAATACTTTGTGAAAGAATTTATAATTCTTTGAAGACACATAATTACATAGTTTTTTGCAAGTCATATTTAGGTACCACAAAAACCGGTACTTTCCAAAAATATCAACATTATGGAAGTTTTGCGGAAATTCACAAAGCTCTTAAGTCACGGGTGAAATGGGAACAATCAGCATAATTAAACGGCTTTTGGGGAATATTTCAGCTTGTTTGTATTGAATTCCCTATTTTTCCACCTTATTGGTTTTGTAAAAGATTAAGAGTATCTTGAAGTTTGTCGTTGGATTTCTCGGACGGCTAAAATGATTGTGTTTTTCCGACGAAAGAAATCACGTTTCATTCTGGGATTGAATTGCCAAAGGATCGTCATTTGTCGGGTCATGGGGCTTAACATCGTCATTGGCAAACTTTGAGCTGAAAGCGGCGTCAACATCACACCCTTTCATTTTCAAAGGGATCATAGACGACAGACACAAACAACATTTATTGTAATGTCAATGTTTTTACAGAAATATTGGGTGCAATTACAAGGTTAATGTAAATTCCTTGCAATAATAAAGGTCTACAGTTCGAATGGTACAACGTAGGTCAGAACAACAGAATTTAAACAATGTCATCGAGGCCAACATTAACAATTTGGAATTTTATTACAATTGAAAAATTGAATTACAATAACAAAAGCTGAAAGTAGAACACTTCCATTAAAGTGTGATTAACAAAATACACTTTTGTGCTATTCTGCTGAAAATATTTCTAGAACATGTTCTACATTATATTATCAGCTTTAATCCAAGGATGCTAGACCAGATGCAGCTGAATTTATTTTTCAGATGGACATACAGCCTTAACCGTATAGTGGCTAAAGCCAAATCAAAATAAGCAGTATTATCTAAGCCGATGTATAGATAGCATCGGCAATCGCAGTCGCGGACGATCGATACAAACAAATTAGGATACACGGCCATAAATTTATACTGATATGCTTTACGTGTGTGCGTAAATCAACTAGGGTTCAATAATATTAGAAATGGATCCAAGGCCGCACATACTGTTGGAAATTACAAAGCAAATTTTGCCTCAAATACAAAGCAGAATTCAACCAATTACAGGCACTTTTGAATTGTCATGGAGCCGGATTGCTTATATCAAAGCGTAGTGGCTCCTATGAAAGTATGTAGAAAAACATCTTTGAACTCAGAATTTGACTAATTTATGGCTCTCAGACGGAGCTTCAGCTTGTCTTAGTAATCAGAGTAGGTTCTAAATGGGAAAGGCTTGTGATGAGCGCCTGAAAGAGAACTATCAAAGAATAGTGCCAAGTATAAATCAGAGATATGTTGTGAAGAAAATTGTATATATATTGTCGTAGAGACTCAAACCCTCGGTGAAACTGATGGAAAATATCGCAACACGCACAAAACGATCGCAAATTATATTTAGAAGATATCGATTTCTGCAATTCACTTTTGTAAGATTGGCAACCTATTTGCCAATAAATGAAATTTGACGAAGCCCGTCATGTAAATTGTATCCTCTGGATGGTAAGCAGCTTGGATCTGTGCAGTCATATTGCCAATAATGGACATAAATTGTATACTTAAATTTTCCACAAGGTTTCTTTAATTTTTTTGCCAAGGTTTTTTATCAAACCTTTTAGGCTATTCGCTGATTCTATTTACACGTAAAATATTACTTACTGTGTACAATATATATTGTATACTTATTATTACATTTTCCACGTCTTATTATAAGAATATGTTTACCAGTTTATTTAACAGCAAAACATAAAAAAGCTCTTCTCAGAAAAACAAATTAAAAATAAAGTTAGTGAATACCTTTAGTGATCAAATCCTAAGACTTTTATTGCGTTTCTAACCTTGAGGTACTTTAGATGCTTTTGTTGATATTTATTATCTATCCATATAAGTATATATAGTTATGCGATAAATGCCATACTAGCTTAAAATGATCTGTAAGAAATTACAAACAATATTCAATTCCCCTTCTTTGTGAATTTACTCAGAAAACAACAGAATAAGTCCGTCTCACTCGTTATTATCTCGCAGTACTTACTATCATAAAATTCTTTAACATTTTTAATAATCTACTCAGTCTTTATTAAAACTTAACTCTCGTCCTGAAAAAAAAACGAATTTAAGTAATTTGAACTTGTTTTTATTAAAGTCCTAACGGTTCTCAAACCAAAAAAACTCATTTTAGTGCATGAATTACTTTTGGTCCATTAAATAAAGTACTCGTAGCTTTTCATTATTTTAGCAAATCATTTTATTCAAACGAAACCAGGTTGTTATATTCTTAACACGAACTGCGCTTACATCAAACTATGAAAACTTACAAAAAGGAGGATCTTTTTTCTCGTTTTTAATATTTCAGAGAGTTGTGTGGTGATAAAAGGTGGAAACTATCCGGCGCCGGAACCGGTCCCGCCCGCCCGCGCCGCAATCGCCCAACGCTACCGGTACCGGAAATAAAGACACCGAGCGACACCTTCGGGCAACGACCCATGTTCGACAATGTACACGATACACGAGGTATATTCATACTACTCACTTGTTTCTTCAAGTTACCACTCGCTTGTTTCATTTTTTCTAGCTTTAGTTGTTACAGATTAGTTGTTTTCTGTCCGTGTGCAGTTTTCATTGTGCCCGTCAGTTTTCTAATGATTTGTTTGTTTAAATCTGTACTGTCACGAGCAAATTAAGTATATTGTATACACTCAACTTTATTTATATGTACGACTTTATGTACATAGGTATGTAAAAATGTGTCGTATTTCATCGTTGCATTCATTATTTCATGCATAAATCGTAATCTTAAGTCGCCAAGTTCTGACATATTGGTGCCCGTGATGCACTGTCACTTCTTTGGACGATAGTTTGCATAGTTATAAGAGATCTCCCATATCTTCGGAATCACTCGGAATCGGAATTTGCTGGACATAAGTCTTCCCTAAATTGTGAGTAATGACCGTAACGCAACTCCATCGCAGTTTAATTTAATTTACTCGTAAAAAGGTTTCAGTTAAAAGGCAACTTCAGAGTTACTTAAAACAAAAGATAGGTAAAGGAACGGAGTAAAGTTCACTCATCCTCCATAGAAAAGGGAGGATCCTCCGACCAGACGGGTGTCATCTCTGGCGGGCACCTGCCCAACGGTTGAAATTGGGAAGTTGTATATACGAGTATGCTAGTTGCACGGTAAACTCTGATTGCGAGATGTAGAATTCGTGTATCGTCAGTATGACGCGTTGTTCCATGTGACGTTGTCTGAATAAGGTAACGTAACGTACGACTAAGCTGCACATTTTATCATGTTTAAATATTATTTAGTTAATTTAATTCCAGACATAATAAAATCATCACCAATTTTATAATGTCTGGGATATATAAAATAATAAAAGTAATTGTTCCTCATTCAGCTAAAACTTTTTCACTTTGTCTGAACCACGTATACTGTATGTATATTATAATTAATTAAACGTATCCAAAAAGCAACAATCTGATCTTTTATGTATCAATACATCGCCATGGTGAATATCGAACATTTCACCGCAAACAAACGGCTACGAGAGGACGCCTTGAGGAAATTTCTGCAATAACACGACAAGGGAAATTATTATTCGTCATATTTTCATGCGCCCTAACAATTCTCATTGAGACACTTTTTAAGAAAATGCCACTTATACAATTCTCCGTTGCGGGGCTTTTAATTAAATATAATTGTGTTTCTTACGGTATGTCTAAAGGCCACGCCGAGACTTAACATTATTTTGTGTAATTACGCTATTATGCTAGTAATTTTCTTATTAAATCAACTGAATCACGCCATGTCACGATATCCTAAGTTTAGTATTAAACAGACTAACTAGATACAAAGTACGATCACAAATTAATCAAAACTTGTTCACTATTCCTCTAGTGAAAACCCAATGTCTTTGTTTAGTTACCATGCCATTTATAATCTAACTCACATTAGTAGAATTTCAACTTAATAATGCCTTTAAACATTCTTGTGTAGTGATTAATATAGTACCTTTATACCTGGCACTTAAGTGTTTAAAGATGCATGAAACCACAGCCGGTTAAATTATGTGAATAATAAAAAGCGCCACCCACTCAATATATATAATAGAATAGTTAAAATCGCGATTCAGGATTATTTCGTTAACATAATAACATCAGTTATTAATTATGTTTGAATATCGGACTATAGAGAGAGCGCGGCGACGCGACCGGCCGCGACTAGCGCCCGACGGCGACTACCGCCCTTGCCGCCCCTGCCGTCAGCCCCGACGAGCAGGGACCAGAAAATACGGAACTATGGAATCCCCAGGAAACAAGGTACGAGGGTGCATTTATAAAACAAGTCTTTAAGGATAAAATATAGGAGGCGAAACAAGACGCGTTTTTTATCCGAATAATATAGTATTTAATTAAAAAAAGGTACAGCAAGAATTTACGGTATAATGGAGGATTTATCTACAGTCTAATTAACTAGTTCGTTAGGAACGTTTTGTTTGCTGATTTAGGACTGAATTAAAACCATATTACTTTTTAATAATGTTTTAATGTCTAATATTTATAACAATTCTGCTTTTTCCTTTATAAATGTTGGATGCACATTTAAGGCGTTTTTCTCGACAAGAGAAAAAGTTTCAAGAATACCTTTCACAAACATAAACAACACAATGTTTTCGCAATCCAGCGATAATTCTCCGCGGGAGCTCTTCTGAAGACTTTCAATAGGTGCTCCTATATAATGTTAGACGTCTGTATCTTGGAAGTGGTTTTGAGTAAGTAAACAGTCTTAGGTACCAAATTCTGCAAATTATATTCGTTGTTTATAAATATTATCAATAACGTTCTGAATCTCTAAGTAACGTTTTAAGCTTTCGTGTTTCTTAGTAATCGTTAGAAGGTCCTACAGACGTCTTTAAGGCGTTCATTTCCAGACATATACAATACTTGAAGATATTCTGACAAACGATGACGTGCTTCGCATTTGTAACATCCCAGAGCGACATTGAACCGACAAAGAATTTACCTTAACTGACATGCTTCAAGAGTAGGGCAAAGGAATACCAGTATACTCATAGTAGTATAACGTTTTTAAAGATAACTGCAATTACTTAACACAAGCTACTTATCAGCAAATTTGATTACACCTTCTTTCAGCAAGTTCTGGTTGACTCAGTCGCCTCTGGGCCGTTTGTCGCCACAAATACGTGGTTCACTTCTCGTGTTTACATTTATAACAAGCCGTGGTTTCTATACAAGTTATGAAGTATAATATGAATGCTATAATCCGGCGTTCGCTTCGACATGTTCGCAAACAAATTGCTTTGTTTGCGAATAGAACAACAAGCAGAGTGTCGATGTGGTAGCTTAATTGCACACACCACTATGGAGACAGGGTTGTCAAGCTTTATATAAACCTATATAATACCCTTCTCAGGCTATTCCCATTCCTTCAAACAACTGTTATTGCCAGCAAAGATCAAATCGTTTGAATCCCTTTGGGTAAAGTAAACGCTAAAAAGAAGATACACGATTCAGAAATTATACACTATTTTATTTGTTTCTAAGAGCTATAACAAAAAGTAATATCCTATGTAGGTCTTGATTTTTACTGACTAATATCTAAAAACGCATTACTTATTTTTTTCATTTGTAGGTAGCCGGCAACCCTATCCCGGGATGGGTGCAAATATTTACTTTAGCATCACATCTCTGTACCATTAGCGAGACCAGACATAATTATTGGGCAAATAGCAAGTTAGCTAAGGATATTATTATTTTGGAATGTACCTGCGCACCGGTTACGTAAGATTACTGTTAAATGTGATAATCTCGGCGGCTTTACAAACGAGACTCCAATTCCACCATAACCGATATAATAAAAAACAAAAAAAAACAACGCGTATCAAAGGGTAATAGATAAAACAATGTAAGTCGTAAGTGAACAAAGGCGAACAAGACGGCAACATACTTAATTCTTTAACTATAAAGAGTGCCTTCAACTTTTTTAATAAGACCACCGAATGATAGCGAGGCTGCGACCAAAAAGTTAGATTATTTACAGATTTAGAAACGGATGGGCAAGCTCGTATATCCTGAGAAACTGCGATAAATAATAAGTGGAAAACTTAAGAATATAATGCACTAGATTAAGTGGTTAGGGTAGGATGATGAGCTGACCCATCAGCGGAGTTCCGACCCCTGATTCAATTACGGCCTGTTCTGTAATGGCTGTTATTTTTCTCCAATATCCGCGGAGTTTGGACGTTGTTTTTCGATTTAATGGTCCGGAAAACTGCGAATTATAGTGGTTTTAATATAGCTGAGGTGAGCGGTGTATTTTTGCGAATAGTTTTCCTCTGAATGGTAGCTTTTTTAAACTTGCAGGCTACTAACTAGTTACCAAGGCAGAATATAGAAATCCGTCAATCTCCCAACATAAAGAGTTCACAAAGTAGCAGGTACGATTTAGGCACGTGTGGAAGAGTAGGATAAACACACATTGTTGTTTCCTGTGCAATATTTCAGTCTGCACATTCAGCGTGCAATGTAAGGTAATTTCCTTTTCACATTTGTGTTATGACGTTTGATTCAGCATTGTGAGTGAGCGAACTGAGCAGTATTTCTAATTATCTTATAACTGAAATCGAACACTAAGAACTGCAGAAATCTAAAACCTCTGATTATCAAGAGGTCAGTAGATCTTTAGAATACTAAATGGGGTCGAATCCAAAAATATCTAAGGCACCTCAAATGCACAATACTTTTATATCAATTATATATTATTTCTGGCGTAGCTGATTAGTTCTACAACACTAGTGACAGAAACCCACCCGCTAATCTTACACGTTCCACAAATGGCAACACCGACCTTGTCCATGATTTATCAGGCTTCCACGCGTCAGGTGGTGCGATTATCAAACTTAATTGTGAGGAAGGCTCCATTGGCCTGTCACCAAGATTAATGGTCAGCGTCCACCTGGATGTAATCAACTAGAATAACTGACGCTAATCTTACTGTTTCTACGTGTACTGATAATGATAATGATCATGTACTGATGTGTGTGATGTGTGCTAGAGAGGCATTTCCTTAATAAGTTGTTCGTCGAGTCCATGGAAGTAAAGACTCGTTTAAGAGTATGTGTGAGAACTATGTAGTTATTATTCCAAATAAAATTGTCATGTCTTTATAATAACAAAGATGTCAGTCTGATGACAGAACAATCATTAACAGGCGGTCACTGACAACCTGACTTAAAACTCACTACTTTTTAGTATCTGTCAGTGACAACCAGTTTATGATATTATGTAGTAGATATTATGGCACGCAGTGGCCTGCCATAATATCTACTGGACAAGGAATTGTCATGTTACTGCTTCAGCTACTTTAACTATTCCGTGCGTCAATAATCTTATTTATGAAGACATGCGACTCCACTGACGTAATGTCAATTCAAAAGAACATATACATAACTGTCAACTACTTTAAATTGTGAAGTCGTAACTGTCCACTTTCAAACTAAGATCTAAGCTTCTATATACAAACTGACAATGTTTTAAAAGCTAGGATTTTAGTAATGGAAGGTAATAACCAAAACATTAGCGACGCATCAGCATGTTACGTGATTACGTCTCATTAGGTCATAGTTGGGAATGCAATAAGCGCGTGTAGGGCTGGCACAGCGAGTCGGCATCCCGCCAAACCGTCGCAGGCACTTGCCAACCGCGCCGGGTTCGATATCCTGCTGAGTTTGAGGGGTGCTACGTGCCTTAGTTTCGGCCTGTATCGTTTAAGATTAAACTGGAAGACTGATGTATGGGATAAGTTTTAAACTCTTTGCATGTTCAAGCTAGTTGTTGTGTAGCTTAGAATGTTATGCTGA
The DNA here is from genome assembly GCA_037179545.1 of Sesamia inferens. Lineage (NCBI taxonomy): Eukaryota > Metazoa > Arthropoda > Insecta > Lepidoptera > Noctuidae > Sesamia > Sesamia inferens. Next base: position 29,295,187 of record CM073939.1, on the reverse strand, counting down.
AAGCATTTTTCATGGTATCTTCATATGCTCGGATAAGTCACATCAATATCAAGATGCTGTTATGGCGTTGTTAGCAGAATTCTGGATAAGTTTCAAAGATTCTAATCGTTAGATATTCCCCCTCTGTAGGTACTAAGTAGCACGAAAAAGTACCCATACTGGGTGAGCAGCTAACACGATAATAATGCAGTATGACAATCGCGTGAAGTTTATGCGTTGGCAATGGGTGAAGCTAACGATTTCAATATTTTATAAATTCTATAATTACTGAAATAAAACAGTATTTGTTAACGTTCAGTTATGTATAAAAAGGTACCAAGCTTTAAATTGTCAATAAAGCCAGCTGTAAGGAAGTTAAATAATTGAGAAGGATCGTCTGCAGAAAAGCTTTATTACGCAGAAGTAATAATGTTGAGCTGCATGAGATATGGAAGTCGTTAAATTAATCGCCTCGTTACTTACGCTTCCTGAGTTCAACTTTGTAATGTGAGCCTTACCTGTAACAAAAAATAATTAAAATGAGTATATGTATATCTGTATGTCACGAAGGACGGATCTGTGCAGTTGTGTTGCGATGTGTGCCGGGTACGATGCGCCTAATGTTGTTGTGCGGGAGTTTGTTTGGTCGTGGAGGGTCTCCAGATCAAGCTGCCTGTGGCGTGGCTTCGTTAGTCGTGTTGTTGGGTTTAACATTGCATCACCTCGCTAAACTGACGTCTTCCTTTCTATTCACTCAGTTTTTTTGAGTGAATAGGCTCTAAACTGGCGCGCTTTACCATCAACGATTGCATCAACGCTTACCATCAGGCAGGATTGCAGTCAAGCGCTAGTTTATAGTTATATAAAAAAAGTAAAATGTAACGGTGAAAACCTAGGTGGAGTGAGCATTCCAATTAATGCTAGGTATAGACACTATTAACAGCTCAGACTAGGGTTTCAGTTATGTATTTCCCATGGTGAGATTATTCCAGAATTAATCAGCTGATAAATATATGCAAGAGGTTAAGTATGGTCGGAAAATAATGTAAAAAAAATATGATCTTAATTTTTAAATAAATAAATAAAGGAAGCCTAATATATTTACCCTAGAGAGGAAAGCTTAATTAATGGAGATTCTTGGAATTATTATGGAAGTTCTTGTGTTGGGTTTTTATCGTTCGTAGCATCTTACTTTCTTATCCAAGCCGTAGCTTTTACTGTAGACTAAGGTCTACCGTGATGAAATAACTGGGTTCTGTAAGTACAGAGGGAGCATAAATTGAAACATACTTAAAATTTCTAGTTTACTTTTTGATGAATACATAAGTACATCTGTATTATAAACATAATTAATATACTTAAAAAGCCTCAGAAAATCAATAATTTAGTAAGCCTGCTTACACCTAAAGGACCATTTCGTCCTTTTATTTTAAAAAAATAGTACCGGTTCCCTTGATTAGAAACTACACTAAATTGAAGTAAAGACAGAAGATAAATATTAGTTTAATTTAATTTCTGTCAAATTAGTCAGAGCCTGGTGTAAATTGACGTATTTTTAGTTTGCTAGCTGTGCTTTTAATCACGTTAAATATCTCTATAATCAATACATATAGGAGTATCTCAATTTGACAGGACAAAGCTAATATTTATTTACTGTCCTTTTCTTAATAAAATAGAAAAAAAACACAGACACAGTCCATAACTTTAAGGCTATGTTTCAACGAATGAAAACAAACGAAGTGATGTCACTTATTCGTTGGTTGGTCCCCAAAATTGGAAACTATACCCAAGCTGGGGATAATAATACGTTTTCCTTCTAAACACAATACAACTTAAGATTTCATTGTATCAACAATACTTACCGTTACAACACTTCATTCAAATTATTGATGGCCTCTTATTCTTTAGCTGACTAGAGATCCATACTTCTCCAAATTCAAAATTATGCAATTTTCAAATCTTAACTTATGGAACTAACAAGAAAGGGTCAGTGAAGATTTCGCCTCTAAAAGGGAAGCAACAAAGAGACCTATGCACGTCTCCAGGTCGTCCTGCTTCAACTAAAGACTTCCCTCTCCAGCTTCTAGGACGCTGAACCTCTGTTGGTGCCTGAGGCCATCCAGGAGTATGCAACATTGTGCCTGTCGGCTGGCCAACGCATTCGCCCGCCACCGGGGTCCCACATCACATGGCTAGACTCCTTCCGTCCTCAGGGTTCAGCTCACTTCATAAAAAAATAAATCACCCCATTTTCATATCCTCCACACCTATTCCTCATCAACACTTCGCTCCTCATTTCACAACGAAATTTTGTTTTTTGTAAATATACTCTAAAATGATTCCATACTTGTTTTCCTTAGCTTAGTTTGTTTACACGACACGTTACTGCCAGCATGTGGTACTGAATGACTATCTGTAATCTCATATCAACTGACAGTTCCTAAGTCATTCCTAATGCATTTTTGGGGTTTAGTATTCATGATGTAAATGGCAATTGGGTCATCCTCTATCTATACTAATATATAAAGCTGAAGAGTTTGTTTGTTTGAACGTGCTAATCTCAGGAACTACTTGTCCGATTTGAAAAATTATTTTATCGTTGGATAGGCCTTTAATCCAAGAAGGCTTTAGGCTATATAACATCACACTGCGGGAGCGGAGCATAACTAACTCCACGCGAACGAAGTTGCTGGCGGTCGCTAGTGGAATATAACAGTACCTGGTACTTGGTGGGTACACCTCTGTCTAAATATTCGAAGAATACGGACATGATGTATGTTCAGTACGCCCTGATTTAAATTAGATTGGACGGAACTAGTACATTATCAGAGTACCTAGTCCTGCAACTTGGGGTCTCAAGCGACGAACTTGGGCTCCCAAGTTTGGAAGCTAGGTGGCGAGGTGTGAGCTACTCTATGCTAATGTAGTCCATAACTTTAGTATCAAGTTTCTGTTTATAACTTAATATTTAAACTCATTTAAGTAGGTATAAGGTAATAAATATTATGAGAATTAAAGAGAATATATTTATAGAGCGATAATTAAGAACTTTTTTCGTGTCGATGGGATATCGTCAAAGGACCTCTTCCGCTCTAGGCGGAGCGGTAGTACGTGTCAGACTTTTACTTACGAAAATTCAACCGTATCCCTACACTTGCCTGTATGCTAAGGCCACAGTTTCTCTTTCAACCAACCCGCATCCCTGACCCAGGCATCGGTCTTCGTGGACTCTGTCACGGTGTGCTGACATCTCTTTGATCCGCGCGTGAAAAACAACGCGCTGTCAATCCGGGCCTGGTCCTTGCCTGGCGGACCAGGTCTGCCGCCGCAAGCCCGCGCCTACGGCGGCCGGGAGTTCGATATTGTCTCCCGACCTGGGCATCTCCTGCGGCGACTAGAGGCGCGAGGATACTGAGATTTCCGTTCCCTTACGCGCTCCGCCTCCTCCTTTGCTTCGCATAACTGCTTCGCAGAAGGAGGTGACGGCCTGCCATACACTCTCGCTCCGGAACATGGCCTGGACTAGGTCCGGACGCGAGAGATCGCCGCCGATCGCCGCCACGAGGACACGGCAGTGCTTAGGTCCTTACATATGAAATTGGCGTTTTGTCGTACTGGCCGCTTTGATCTCAAATATTATTCTCTTTGGTTTAGAATTCCAAATTCAAATTTATACAGCTATTTACCCATCAATTTGTGTCTCGAAAACCGTATTTCTTTTTTTTTTCTTCTGGTTTTTTCTCTGCGCCATTGAGTTTTCAAAATGGAAAATTCTAAATTTTGCGTTATTTACGAGTTCCGCCGTGGCACCAGTGCTGCAGAAACAGGTAGAAGAATTAATGATGTGTATGGCAGCGGTGTTGCTAGAGAAAACACAGAGCATTTTTGATTCCAACGTTTTCGTTCTGGAAATTTCAACCTACAGAACAAGCCCCGTGGACGGCCGGAGACCAAAGTCGACAATGAAGAATTGAAGGCTATTGTGGAAGCGGATCCATCGCAAACTACGTCCGAGTTAGCTGCAGGCTGCGGTGTTAGTGATAAAACTGTTTTAATCCATTTGAAACAAATTGGGAAGATAAGAAAGCTCGAAAGGTGGGTACCTCATGAATTGTGTGATGCAAACCGACAAACGCGCATCGACTGACTACTGCGTTACATTACTGAATCGGCACAATAATGAAGGAATTTTAAATCGAATCATTACCTATAATGAAAAGTGAATACTCTACAACAATAGGCAAATCGCAATAGCTAAACCCCGGTGAACCATTCAAATTCTGCCCCAAGAGAAGATTGACTAGAAAAAAGTTATTGGTCAGCGTTTGGTGGACTAGTGCCGATGTGGTGCACTACAGCTTTCTTAAATCTGGCCAGACGATTACTGCAGATCTCTACTGTGAGCAGCTCCACATAATGATGGATAAACTAACCGCTAAACAACCGAGACTGGTCAATCGCATAAGGCCATTGCTGCTTCAGGACAACGCGAGACCACACACTGCACAACAGACTGCTACCAAATTAGAGGAGCTTCAATTGGAATGTTTAAGGCATCCACCGTACTCCCCGGACCTTGCTCCAACAGACTACCACTTTTTTAAAATTTGGATAACTTTTTGCAGGGAATAAATTCAACTCCGATGAGGCAGTCCAAACCGCCTTCAATATTATAGATTTATGTGATGGCAGAAGTGCATAGATAGCAATGGATGCTTTGATTAAATAAATATATTATATTAAAAAAATAATCGATTTTATTCCTCCCATACAAAAGGCCAATTTCATATGTAAGGACCTAATATAACAGAAAACAAAAAACAATCTAAATTGAAAATAACATTGCTAGACTAGAAACAAATTTTTTATTCGTCATTTTGAAAATTTTCCTGAAAGTGTTTAGTTTGTTAAAAGCAACCACTCACGGTTACGTCCAAAGCTAAAAATAATGTTTAAACGATGTTGTGTTTGATGACTTACACATTAGAAATTATAATACGGGAGCGGCAATAGGCCTTCTATACACGAGGTGATATTGTCAGTTGTGGTCTGTGATCGGCAAAGCTTAAATATGATTTCTAGTTTGAGTGTTTTTTTAAGTACAATGGGGCATTATTTTCACTTGTAAATCTTTGATACCCAATATTCAGCCCCTGCTTTTCTATCGAACCATCCCCAATGTAATGAAAGCCTTGTGGGAGGCCTTTGTCCAGCAGTGGACCTTTATAGGCTGAGACTATGAAGAAGAAGCCTTCGTGCTAAAATTTACGAATGTCATGTTCTGATGTATTTGAGTCTCATTTACTTCCTACCGGTACTAAGTCTTCTTCTATTGGCCGCCACCTTTATGTCTTTTAATTATGTTGGAGAAATAAATGATTTTTGATTTAATGGCCTTTCTAGCTAAATCTTTTACTCAATCCATCAGTGATTTAGTTTGTGCAATTATAACGAACCTAGACAGAAGAAACTGAAAGTATCCCAGTAATAGGTGATTTCGGGCTTCAGTCGCAAAAACAAAGTTGTATCTCTAGTGTCTTGAGCCTTATTTCAGCAGGAGCGGCCATAATACAGTGTGTGCGAACGCGATGCATTTGTGCCATGACGTCAGAACGATCGGTTTGTGGCCGGTGGACGTATATATCCACACCGACAGCTTCAACTCGATCGGGTCGATGGCTTACTGAAGTGCAGCAAAAAATCGAGTGCAACAGATTAATCTTGCACACTCACATAAATTATTTTATATGTAACGGTTTCGCTTTTGCATTTGCTTGTACGGTATATACACATATCTATTTGTCGAAATTAAGGTCATAGATTATACTTTAAAAGAACTGAGACTAAGTCTTTATGACATATTATTACTGGTTTGTTTTGATAAAATATTTAGAATATATGTATATGTTTTTTTCCTTAGAGGCTTTTTGCTAGTCAGATATCGAGATGAGATCGGTACCCCAATTGCGTAACCCACTATTATTAACAATTTGAATAATTTTCAAGTATATTGCTCATCTATTGCTCTATATGTTAGAAAAATGTGTCGCTCAACAACGTGAAAACGCAATGAATGTTGTTGAAATATCAAAATGTAACCGATTGCTAGAAGATACTGATACATAGTGTGATGATGCTGATAACGTCCAGATCTTAATTAGAAATCAGAACTGTACTGTCATAAAAGAAGCTCTAGTATTTTGTTAAACCACTGTCCTTCAATCAGAAACTTACCAAGTCGGGGCACATTTCCTCCAACACTTGGTCAAACCAGTCAATAAATTGATTATGGTTAGCAAACAAATTTAGACTAAGAACACATTGTATGTTCTGTACACCATACATACGTCCATTCAGCTACAGTAGTCCAGAGTTTTAAACAAAGTGAGAGGCGTGGCAGTGTTCACGCTTAGCGGTCCGCCAGGCGCTTAGGTACATACTTATATACCCACACAAGTACACATCTGACCACGCAACGCTGTATAACTCTTTTTGATTAACAGTTCGTATGTTTTTATGCATATTAAATGTGCAAAAAGTGTTAGTTTTTGAATTATTTTGACACAATGCAATTTTACTTTTCCTTTAGTATGCGAAGCTAGGTTCAAGGTGCTTAGGTTTTTACTTAATGACTATATATGTACAGTAAGGGTCAAAAGTGCGTTACCACCTTTGAACTTTATTGAAATAACAATAAGTGTCAAAAGTGGTACTCCCCTTTTGACCCTTACTGTACATAGTCGTTAAGTAAAGAATCTGTACCTAGAACTAAAACAAAATATATTGGGTCAATTTACTTATTCGTCCGAAACAACTAGCAAATTGAATTGAGGATACATTGTGGAGATTCCAGGGCAACTTCAAGGGTCCAGGATCCGTGAGATGCTAAGATAATATTATTTACTGTGAGATTTATTTTTAATAAAACTAGGTACTTTATTTAAAGGTACATTTGCTGATCTATGTGTCAAAGAAACGAGATTATTCTTCTAAATGATCCTTATCCAAATTCTTTTTACTATGAAGGCGACCGGAAACTTGTAGATAGTAGAATAAGCCAAGATTACATTAATACTATTACAGTGTCGTTAGTTCATTAAGATAACAGGGTAATTACGTCTATCTCCTAAGTCCTCAGTGATCAGTTAGAGTTGTCTCACAGCGGAAAATAACTACGTCTAACATTGCGTATTGAGACTGGTGATTGTTATCTGTCATTTATTGAATTAATTCTGTAAACATAATATAAAAGACAACATTAGCACAGATTGTCCCTCTTGTTTAGGAATACAAAACTGAACCTAATATTTAATCTAGCTATTTATCTCCTTTTCAACAAAAATCAACTTCTCAAGAGTTGTGAGTGAGTTTGTTGCAAGAACTTTATAAAATGTGTATTTTTACGAGCAAGCCAAAGTTACCGAATATTTCATCTGCATTTTCTTCAAAACAACGATTCAAACCTTTCACATAACATGACCTACTTGCCGAAACACACCGTTACACCAGTTATTTGCAATTTGTGATAATGTTTCCATTGCTTATACAAGTGATCAGGAGACTCGTTTCAGTATCATATGATTCCAATTATATCACCGTAAAGAAACTATATGCAAACATGTTTAATATTTCATAATCTAGTTGTTTAATAAGACTGAGATAACTGTCTTTTATCTGATCTAGTAAACGTAGGAAAACCTGTTTTTATATTGTGTTAATTTGCTAAGAAAATTAATACAATACAAAAACAACAAATCGCTTGGCTGAAACATGAGAAATACGTTAGTAACATTCTCGAATCTGCATAAACCCAACAAAAGTAAAATATTCTCCTGACTAAAAGATTGATATAAATAATGTAACGAGGGTATACCGCCACCTGAGCCTTTATGTCTTTTAATTATGTTGGAGAAATAAATGATTTTTGATTTAATGGCCTTTCTAGCTAAATCTTTTACTCAATCCATCAGTGATTTAGTTTGTGCAATTATAACGAACCTAGACAGAAGAAACTGAAAGTATCCCAGTAATAGGTGATTTCGGGCTTCAGTCGCAAAAACAAAGTTGTATCTCTAGTGTCTTGAGCCTTATTTCAGCAGGAGCGGCCATAATACAGTGTGTGCGAACGCGATGCATTTGTGCCATGACGTCAGAACGATCGGTTTGTGGCCGGTGGACGTATATATCCACACCGACAGCTTCAACTCGATCGGGTCGATGGCTTACTGAAGTGCAGCAAAAAATCGAGTGCAACAGATTAATCTTGCACACTCACATAAATTATTTTATATGTAACGGTTTCGCTTTTGCATTTGCTTGTACGGTATATACACATATCTATTTGTCGAAATTAAGGTCATAGATTATACTTTAAAAGAACTGAGACTAAGTCTTTATGACATATTATTACTGGTTTGTTTTGATAAAATATTTAGAATATATGTATATGTTTTTTTCCTTAGAGGCTTTTTGCTAGTCAGATATCGAGATGAGATCGGTACCCCAATTGCGTAACCCACTATTATTAACAATTTGAATAATTTTCAAGTATATTGCTCATCTATTGCTCTATATGTTAGAAAAATGTGTCGCTCAACAACGTGAAAACGCAATGAATGTTGTTGAAATATCAAAATGTAACCGATTGCTAGAAGATACTGATACATAGTGTGATGATGCTGATAACGTCCAGATCTTAATTAGAAATCAGAACTATACTGTCATAAAAGAAGCTCTAGTATTTTGTTAAACCACTGTCCTTCAATCAGAAACTTACCAAGTCGGGGCACATTTCCTCCAACACTTGGTCAAACCAGTCAATAAATTGATTATGGTTAGCAAACAAATTTAGACTAAGAACACATTGTATGTTCTGTACACCATACATACGTCCATTCAGCTACAGTAGTCCAGAGTTTTAAACAAAGTGAGAGGCGTGGCAGTGTTCACGCTTAGCGGTCCGCCAGGCGCTTAGGTACATACTTATATACCCACACAAGTACACATCTGACCACGCAACGCTGTATAACTCTTTTTGATTAACAGTTCGTATGTTTTTATGCATATTAAATGTGCAAAAAGTGTTAGTTTTTGAATTATTTTGACACAATGCAATTTTACTTTTCCTTTAGTATGCGAAGCTAGGTTCAAGGTGCTTAGGTTTTTACTTAATGACTATATATGTACAGTAAGGGTCAAAAGTGCGTTACCACCTTTGAACTTTATTGAAATAACAATAAGTTTCAAAAGTGGTACTCCCCTTTTGACCCTTACTGTACATAGTCGTTAAGTAAAGAATCTGTACCTAGAACTAAAACAAAATATATTGGGTCAATTTACTTATTCGTCCGAAACAACTAGCAAATTGAATTGAGGATACATTGTGGAGATTCCAGGGCAACTTCAAGGGTCCAGGATCCGTGAGATGCTAAGATAATATTATTTACTGTGAGATTTATTTTTAATAAAACTAGGTACTTTATTTAAAGGTACATTTGCTGATCTATGTGTCAAAGAAACGAGATTATTCTTCTAAATGATCCTTATCCAAATTCTTTTTACTATGAAGGCGACCGGAAACTTGTAGATAGTAGAATAAGCCAAGATTACATTAATACTATTACAGTGTCGTTAGTTCATTAAGATAACAGGGTAATTACGTCTATCTCCTAAGTCCTCAGTGATCAGTTAGAGTTGTCTCACAGCGGAAAATAACTACGTCTAACATTGCGTATTGAGACTGGTGATTGTTATCTGTCATTTATTGAATTAATTCTGTAAACATAATATAAAAGACAACATTAGCACAGATTGTCCCTCTTGTTTAGGAATACAAAACTGAACCTAATATTTAATCTAGCTATTTATCTCCTTTTCAACAAAAATCAACTTCTCAAGAGTTGTGAGTGAGTTTGTTGCAAGAACTTTATAAAATGTGTATTTTTACGAGCAAGCCAAAGTTACCGAATATTTCATCTGCATTTTCTTCAAAACAACGATTCAAACCTTTCACATAACATGACCTACTTGCCGAAACACACCGTTACACCAGTTATTTGCAATTTGTGATAATGTTTCCATTGCTTATACAAGTGATCAGGAGACTCGTTTCAGTATCATATGATTCCAATTATATCACCGTAAAGAAACTATATGCAAACATGTTTAATATTTCATAATCTAGTTGTTTAATAAGACTGAGATAACTGTCTTTTATCTGATCTAGTAAACGTAGGAAAACCTGTTTTTATATTGTGTTAATTTGCTAAGAAAATTAATACAATACAAAAACAACAAATCGCTTGGCTGAAACATGAGAAATACGTTAGTAACATTCTCGAATCTGCATAAACCCAACAAAAGTAAAATATTCTCCTGACTAAAAGATTGATATAAATAATGTAACGAGGGTATACCGCCACCTGAGCCTTTACGTAGAACTAACAAGAACATATCGAGCTTCAGCATTCAACTAACGCCATTCAGAGAACAAGACGAAGATTTCCTATTAGCTAAAGTGTACCGAAGGTTATTTTTCTGAGAAAATACACGAAAGTAGCAGTAGAGAGGAGGCGGAGGTCGTCTTGTCCATGGAAGGAACTAACGCCATATCTGTTTCAGCGGAGTAACTGACACCCGAGCACAAAGTTTGGGGTGCGGGAGTAATCACCGAGATATAAATTTTGTCTCTTGACATTTTGTCTCCAAGATCGCAACGCATCTGCTATACCTCTGACTCACTACTTACCATCATATAGATTCCATGTTTTTGGGACAATTTACATTTATAACAAGATTACTATTTGCAAAGCAAAACAATTTCTAAGTATTCATTTCAATTAAACCAATTAAATACAGGCACATCTGAATTGCTAAGAAGTCGGTCAGTCAGAAAGATGAATCTCTCATTCCAAAACATAGTCAGTGTAGAAAAAAACGGCCAGAAAATCCCTGGACACTCTTTTAATTCAAAATACTGTTACATATTCATAACCGTTATTAATACAGAAGTTACAATTGAGTGTTCAAACCGAGCCTTGGTAAAGTGCAAACTCGAGATGTAGTGCAGTCGGCGGAGCTATCGTTACGAGGCGCACTTACATACAATTCTCTGCGATCTCACTGTACAGGTACACTGACATTTACGAATAGCACATTTAAATCTGTTTCACTTTTTGAACTGGCCTTGTGACTCTAAAGTTGGACAATGTTGATGAAAACTGAAGTCACGTTGATTTTCAACTGTTTATTTAACCGACTTCAAAAAGGAGGAGGTTACTCAATTCGACCGGTATATATGTATATGTTTTTTTTTTATGTTTGTTTGCGAATAACTTCGTCTTTTATGAACCGATTTTGATAATTCTTTTTCTGTTGGAAAGAAGACATTCCCAAGGTGGTCCCATGATAAGGACATCAGGGTTTGATGGTGGAACACCAGAGAAATCAAGGGGAACTTTAAAAAATCATACGGGCAATCAGTGCGTTTGTAAGTTTTTTCATTAAGCATTTTAGTGTCAGCATCCAGTCTAACCGGATGCTGCTGAACAGTAGTTTTCACAACTAAAAAGTGTAAAATAAAAACTTTTTTTTTTTCCAAAAAATACAACCGACGTCCAAAAACCACTACAAAGAGAAAAATAAACAATTTCGGAAGTCAGTGTCAAAAACTAATATACAAAAACCAAAGACACTGACTTCCAAAATTAGTTTTTTTTTGTAAAAAAAAGTTTTTATTCATATACGAGCTGCACCCCACGGTTTCACCCGCTTAGGTCTTCGCTCCTATTGGTCAAAGCGTGATGTTATAGCCTAAAGCCTTCCTGGATTATTGGGTATCCAACACAAAAATAATTTTTGAAATCGGACCAGTAGCTCCAGAGTTTAGAGCTTTCAAACAAACAAACTCTTTATATATTAATATGGACTTTAAGAATGCAAATTAACGTTAAACGTATTTAACATATGATCCCGTCTTTGTCATTTTAATCTATATTTGTCATTTCATTGATGAAAACAAAACGATATTTTAAAAATGCATTTAATGGTTTGTGGTGCAATGGAGTCTTGAAGTCATTAATTGAACCATACCATTCAAGACGATTAAATTGGTAACCTTATCCTCAAAAAACCAATAAAACTTTAAAAGACATTGTTACATAGATAAAAAGATATAGGTACATAATATGATAGGTACTATGTTAACCGATTTTATTGACCCGACAAGGAGACTACGAACTTATGTAATTTATGCTCGCTGCAAACTCACGTATTCAGCGAAAGATACCGTAAATCTGTACTGTCTACAACTTCAAGTATTTTTCAAGCACTATTTTCTTTGTGCATATTTTACTTTTAGAGGAAAAAAAGGTGGAAAGTTCATATTTGCAATACAGGCTTCAAAGGTTCATAGAACATATGTGCTTAAGAATTAGTTTGGTAATTCGCATATACATATTACGAGTGCTCCGGTACAAGCAATAGAAGAGATTCTGTTTCTTTGAGTCTCGGTGCCTTTGTGAGGTTACTGAAAGCAAAGTATTTGATGATACCGACGCTCCTGCAATGTGCTCAATTGAAAAGAGTGCTCTAGGAAATTGGTCCAAGCCATCATTTGTTAAAAACAGTTTTGTTAGAATCACTATACAACTTATAGTGTAGCCACTGCTGGGGCACGGGTCTCGTCTCTGTAAGTAGTTATATTCCATTCATAGACCATAATTAAAGTCATATTCCAACACAAGGGTGCCGTAAAGCTTACTGCGGTGGATGTGTGGAGTTACGCGGAAAGACCGCATCAGGAACTCCCGCATCCGTGGCAGTCTTCGTGTCCGTGCCATAGCAGACAAACTGCAAGAGGGTCGCCTACGCTGGTACGTGGTCACGTCTTACGAAAACCGGCATGTTACCTGGGTAACAAATGTCTTGCAATGGCGCCTCCGCCGGGCCGGAACAAGCGAGGTAGACCAAAGAAGTGCTGGCTTGACGTTGTAAGAGATGACATGCGTGCCAACAATCTCACACCACGGGATGCCAAAGATCGTGCGAAATGGAGGAGTAATAGTAGGAAAGCGGTTCCCGGGCTCCAATGCAAAAGCCGCGGATGCAACCGGGATTATACGCTGAGATAATGATGATGATAATGCAGTAAAGCTTGGTGGATGTAACTCTTGTCTTACAATTGTTAGTAGTCGGTTCCTTCGCGATGCTTTCCTTCAATGTTTTGAGAGCACTGGTTATATAATAATAAGTCGCTGAAGTTTCTCCACTGTACTCCGGTTAAATATTAATTAAAAATCTAGCTTTAAAAAGCAATTCAAACACATATTCCGCTTAGTCTAAATCTCATTCATCTCAAAACTGCATATTTTAAAGAACAATAACATTTTTGCACGTAAATAAAAACACATGTAGCCACATATTCGAACAGACTACGGAGCATAAAACCGTATATTTGAGTGGTTCATTTTTCTGTCCGCCAGTGCATCCGGGTCTGCTATCTCTAGGGCTGGCACTCTGTGAAAACAAAGCAAACTGAGTAACAACACTATAAGAGAAGGCTGTAAATACGTTGTAATCATATTTCACGCGTTATCGCGACAATAATAGCGTATATCGTTGCTAAAACGGGTAATACAATTATTACCTTTGTGTTAAATATTTTTCTTAAATAAATCCATAGTTGCGCGTGTAATTGTGCGGCCTATTTGCGGTTCTTACAGGATTTTATTGTGTTTATAAATCAAACATATAACAAAAATGTCCGTAATATTTTGGAAGCACACTCGTGCTTAATTTTCCGAGAATTCGGGTAAAACATTGTTAGTGTATCATATTTCACTAACGACATCGGTCCTTCAGTACTCTTCGCGACAATAATAGCGTATATCGTTGCTAAAACGGGTAATACAATTATTACCTTTGTGTTAAATATTTTTCTTAAATAAATCCATAGTTGCGCGTGTAATTGTGCGGCCTATTTGCGGTTCTTACAGGATTTTATTGTGTTTATAAATCAAACATATAACAAAAATGTCCGTAATATTTTGGAAGCACACTCGTGCTTAATTTTCCGAGAATTCGGGTAAAACATTGTTAGTGTATCATATTTCACTAACGACATCGGTCCTTCAGTACTCTTCATCCTAAATAGCTCCATTTATTACAAAAAAATACTCAGATTGCGACGCCTAGCTCCGCTTCACAGTACATTGTCTTAATGTCTAGATTATTTCACCGTTGAGCACTCGTTAAGCGCAATGGAATACAAAGTGATTCAGATTTCTGTTAATTCATCTAATCTGAAATTTCTAAGTACAGGTCAGTAAATTCTCTGATACTGCTGGGGCTTAGCATCAGATAAAGCAGTGGAATTATTCCCCAGCAAATTAATTTTCGTAAAGAAAATAAAATAGAGTTATCCAGATTAATGTTTATTATCTGGCGTCTTGAATGTATATTGCTGTAATTGTGTTGGGTTAACAAAAATTTTGTTAGCAAATATAACGGTATAACCGCTATACCATTGTACGTTGCTAGCAAATTTTGTGGACCAGCACCCAAATTATGTACACAATATTACTATTAATTGTAATCATTTTGAAGCAAATTGCTAATCCACTGTTCCGTATATTCGAGAAATGTGTCTGCTCCACAAAATATATTACGCAATGAATGTTGCTGAACTGTCAAAATTAAACCCATAGCTACTACCAGTGTGTTACGCAATTACCAAAAAATATTATTATAACGAATACAGGCACCCTGGCTGACTTGTAAATTGGTGACATTAAAATGTTATCTTCGCCAACCCTACGCATGCCTCTCTAGCCTCGAATTATGCAAGTGCACTGAAGTGCAGTTTAGTTATACCAGCGTAGTATAGTAACTTCACCTGGCGTCGTTCGCGATCGATACGTCGCGACGACCGGGAAGTGCGCCCGTCTGGGATTGCACAAGTTTTAGTTTAATTGTCTGCTAATATATGAATTTATGTGATGTTTGTGTTATGACGGCGGGGAAGTCTTCGTGAACCCCCTCACGATGTGCTGTTATCTCATTGACAAAAAAGCAGAAGGAACGGTAAGCGAAAACGAAGTGATGGCGCTGACAGGTATGCGAAAGTCGAGGGTGGTTCCAGAGGCGTTGGAACAAACCAAAACATAGTTATTTTCTATTCACAGTTGTTCAAACACAGAGAGAGTCTAATCCAATAGCTAAATCAAGTTTTGGATAACAAAATATACACATACAGGTACATTTTAAATTTAGAATACATTCCTGAAAAGTGATAAATTGTGTTTGCATACTTGAAAAACACATTAGTACACGTCCGGACGAAATAACATCGTTCCATCCATATGTTACCATAAACTATTTTTGTTTTCGACACATTTTCGCGTAGACAATGCATCATGGTTGGTAATGTCGCATAGCTTAGTATTTATTAATGTATTCGTTCTTTAGGGTTCCGTAGCCAAATGGCAAAAAACGGAACCCTTATTGATTCGTCATGTCTGTCTGTCCGTCTGTCCGTCCGTATGTCACAGCCATTTTTTTCCGAAACTATAAGAGCTGTACTGTTGAAACTAGGTAGGTAGGTGTATTCTATGAACCGAATTAAGATTTTAATGCAAACATAAAAAATCCCTCCCATACTTAGAACTGAAACTCATTTTTTTTTTTTTTATCTCATCAATTATAAGCATTATAAAGCAAAAAAAAAAGTGGGTAAAAAATATCATCAGCAGAGAATTAAAGAATCAACAATCAGCTTCTTCCTTTATCTTTTCCATGGAATATTCTAGATATCGTCAACAGCAATAAACGAAGTCTAGATAAAATCATGTCTACCAAGACTATTAGATATATGATCATCAAATTGAGCGCGATGATCAAATTGCTGCGCGTGATCAGGTTGAACCGCAGCCAATCGTGGTCAAGGTCCTGGGATCAGACGACTGACTGTCCGATCGGTGGAGTAGTTACTTAATTTAGCACTGCTATTGTTTTAGTTAATAAAATAACTACAGTTTTGTGAACGTATTGTTGGATTTTTGTTTAAGAAAAATACATAGACATCTGTCTACATTTCTATTCACAAACTGAACTAAATTTAAAGTCAGTACATCCTTTTGTTTATAGTTCATTAAGAAAAGATAAAATAATGGTTTAATCCTATCCACGAAGGAAGAAATCTGTTTTTTACATTTTCTACTGTTGTGACCATTGTCTTGTTCATTACTAGATTACGTTACCGTGCCAATACCGTGAGAATTAGGCTCACATAATGTATTTTTGTCAACAACACCAAGCAGCAGATCGATTCTTTAAAAATCTCAGTGTGAAAATTGGGTGAAGTCAATGACTTAGAATGAGCTGCCAATAATAATAAAATAATAGACAGTACAATAACGCATTTTGTCGGTCTCCGTGGCTCAGCGGTCAACACGCCTGCCTGCGACGTGGAGGCCCCGGGTTCGATCCCCGGCCAGGTCATGATGGAAAACGATCTTTTCCTGATTGGCCTGGGTCTTGGATGTTTATCTATATATGTATCTATTATAAAATATAGTATCGTTGAGTTAGTATCCCATAACACAAGTCTCGAACTTACTTTGGGGCTAGCTCAATCTGTGTGATTTGTCCGTATTTATTCATATTCATTCAAACTTCTCTTAGAGTTTCCGTGGCGCTGTAGCGCGACAGGGATGTCCGCGGAGGCGAGGAAGGACGGGTTCGCCGCCCTATTACTAAAATTATAAAGGGTGTACTGACATCGACTCACAAACGAGTACCATGGATCCAGTACATGATTCTGAACCCCCCAGTGGTGGAATTTTTCGTCGGCATTAACATGATTTAAAAAAAAATGTAATGGTTTTCACTTTAGGCCGTTCATAATTGCTATACTTTTATAACCCAATATAATTTTAAGTAAAAATTAATTAATTCGCTAATTACCCTAAAAATCGCAATGAAAACAAAACTCGAAAAACTATCTTATCAGCTGATTTAACAGGGTTCACATCAGGGATCAACGTTATACCTACAAACCCGCACGGCGGCACGCTTGCAACGTTCAAAGGCCAAGCCGACAGCTCTTTTTAAATACTTTGAATTCTGTAACCGTTCATTAAAGACATAAATGACTATCATAATTTTATTAGTGGCATGCGGTCTAGCCTTTTCGAGAAGTTTGCGTTACGATATCAGATACACCCTGTATAGAAAATTTATCTGTAATAAAATATTTTAATCCCTAGCAATAATTGGAATCATAGCTCATTCCATGGTCACTTCTCCTAAGTGTTCATAGTGAGATCGTTAGAGAATCGCACTGCAGGTAAACCACACAATCAAAACAAACCAATCAGATACTTGGCTCAGTAAACAAGGAGTTAACCCAATAAGGAGAAGCAGCCAGTTATAATAATTCAATAGTCATCAAAAGTGATAAAAACATTCGTAATTATCAAGTGGTTCACAGCGGATCGGGGTGACCGGGTTTTTACAATATTCGGACAATGACATGACGACGGAAACTGCGCAGTCGTGCCGTTAACGGAACGACGCGACATGCGAAAATGATTTCGTCATATTTATTAGAGTAATGTTGGGTTTGAGATGTTTTTAAATTGAGATTAATATTTTTAACTCATTTGTCCACGAAAGAAAGTATTCTGTCATAATTCACACTTATCTAACTTAGATAAGCGAGGAAGGACGTTACGGGCATCATGTAGTTACACTATGATACTCTAGGAAATTATAGTTTCAAAAAGAGAGTGAAAAATCCAACAATATACCTGAGAAAACTAAGATAATCTTCTTCAATTTAACAATTTCTCGACACAATGACCCTCATTTTGGAACGCTGGGTGTTTTTACACAATCCTATCCCTCATTTAACAGGTAAAGGGGCACAAGGCAAGACTAGATGACTCAAAGAACCAATCTGCCGTCTAACCTAACTTAATCATAGGCATGATTGATTTACTTTAAAGAAACTTGTCTAAAGAAGCCAACACTCTTCGGACTGCGGCTAGAAGAACAGTTCTCGCAATTAAAAACATTCGAATAGGGATATTTTGTCGGTAAAAAAAAAAATTCTATTTAGTCCGTCACGTCAATCAGATTATAGAAAAATATTGGATACGTATATTTTGTTTTATCAAATCAATAAAAAATTACAAATATAAATGGCATCAAAGATCAGGAGTGGTGGCTGGTGATGTCACTGCGCGCTAAAAAGTGTAGCGTGCAGTGACGTCACACGAGTTTTCAACGCACTGTGTCGTCGTCATTTTTTGTTTATATGAAAAAAAGAAAAAATACGTGTCTAGTATTTTTTTGGAAATCTGAAAGTGTCTGTCATACTCTCATCTCAGTAACTTGCCAAAATTATAAAGACATTAGTTTGAGACGGATCACACTGAAAACGTTCTTAAAATTTCAGAAAGTGCCAAATCTGGCGCACGTTGTATAAGTCTTAGGTGAATAAGGCCTATGTCCAGCAGCTAGACAGTTACCATCTGATGTTAAACTCGATTCCTGCATCGGCTGCGGATGGAACGAGACGTGAAGCAAACGATGATAAATGATTTAATACATTCACATCAGTCCTATAAATCACTAGCACTAAGACTTAGAATTGGTGAGATTGACACGCAGAACCGCTACGGATAATGTTAATGCAATTGTTATTGTTTGCGTCATCATGACGAAAGAATGACGTCAAACTACGAGGTTGAAGCGGCTTTAAACTGACTCAGTTTTAAGATGCAGCAATAAAACGACTTGTGCATAAATAAACTTGAGACCTAAGTTGACAAAGTCGCTGATTTCATTTATTGCGCTGACATAAAAATAAAATTATTTAAATAAATATAAAACCTTTATTAATTTTTATCCTTTTTAAAATTACTGCTTTTGCTAGTAAGCAAATGCACTGTACTACTGTAGTATAAGCGAATAAAATGATAAATAATTGTATAGGGATCACAGAACTGTAAATGTATAGACAAGCTAATTATGTAGCTATTTTACGTTTTGTTTATGACGGAAAAATAGTTAACTAGAGTTAATTCATCTCCAGGTCAAGATCCAGTCATTTCCAAACATAAATAATATTAATATAATAGTTTAGGGTCAGCGGGGTAAAACCATTGAACAATAGATTATACTGGCATCAAAACCCGCGTAAGGTACGGGTGTGCGGTGCAGGTCGAAATGGGACCCCGTGTGTTTTGCACAAGTAATACGCCAAACAAACAAGACTAAGAGAATGCATTCAATTATGTATTTCTTTTTGCCTTCCTAGTATTTGTAAAATAATTTGATTCTCCGATGACGAATTAATGGCCTCTTCTGAACAATTTTTCTTTTCGTTACAATTTAATTGACGCGATTTCTTATGGCTTTGTATTTATTTTGTTATTGGATTTTATGGAAACAAACGCTTATTAATATTAAACGTATTATGTAATTTATTTTATTGGAGATTACAAAAATAAATTTTACTTGGTACAAGTCATGATATATCATTCGGATAATGAGCTGCATCCGGTTAGACTGGATTTGGACATAAATTTGTTTGACAAAATTCTACGTAGACTGATTGAGTGGGCTGCATTTTCTATAGATTCCTGGTAGGTTACCAGGTACATTTTAGGGTTCCGTACACAAAAGTTAAATTCGGGACAATATTAATACTCCGCTGTCACTGGGCAGTTGAAATCTTCACAGATGTATTTCTGTTGCCGCTATAACAACAAAAACCAAAAACAGCTGTTTTTTTTTTGTAGATGTTAGGGGAGTCTTCATGCGCTTTACCAACTGAATATTAATAATAACGAAGCGTCATGTTTAATTAATAAATTAATTCATGTATTTATTAGCAATTCAAATACGGTGACATACGGCGACCTAATTATTAAAATGAGTCGAACGAACAACTCAACTGAATAACGTATGTAGGTATAATGTGAATGTTCTCGATAAGTCTTCACCTGAATTTGAAGATTTTTGAACTCTTCGATTTAATGTATATTTTCTTTGTCAATATATGAATTTGGTACCGTAGCTGCTTTATAAAAAGAAGGTTCTTTATTTATGCATGTATGTTTACACATCCGTGATTTTCTTTGACTTTAGATGGGTTTCCTTATTTAAAATCATATTATTCAAGGAAAGTGTTTTAATTCCTTATTTCCTAATTATATCTCTAGATCCATATCGATATGTGTCATGTCGCCATGTCCCTTATCACTTCTAATTCAGATAATCGCAACCTCTATCCTCGTTGAACTATACTACGGCTTCAGTTTGAACACGGAAAAATATCGAAAAAGGACCAAATTTCATAGATCACTTTTATGTAACATAAGTGCCTCATACGAAAATGAACTTTAAACATACAACTTTAGTGTTCATATTCGTAAGAAACACTCATATTCGAATATGTGAATAAGCATATTAGTTAATGAATAAGGATCGCGGTCGCATGAAACGCATAGGGGCTGAAGTCCAAGTGCAGCCTATGAATTATAGCCCAAGAGATTGAAAGATGCCCCACACGGTCCACCATCTCAAACTCGGCTAGTTATGATACAAGATTTTTCCTCTCATGCATCTTCCATTGAACAATGTATTACTTTTATCTCCATAGCACCAGGAAGTAGCTAATGTCTAGTCTCTGGCGATATATTTCAGTGCGTTTCACAGTTCACTGGGCAGCAGCCAGCAGCCGCGCAAATGACATTGTATCGAAAACTCGGTAAATACGTTTTATAGAAAAAGCTTAAAGCTGCGAGGGTCTTGTGATTATCTAATACATATTGGCACTTAAATGCGCTGACGTAGGAAAATCTTTAGTGCACTAAAGTAATACAGTAAAGTTGCTAGCTTTATGATAATATCATATATGTAACAAGAAGCAGTAGGAGAGTTCCCTATTCCTTCTTACATATATAATTATGTTTTCATTCTTCCTATCATACCTGCTATCTAATTACTTCACCAACCTTGGTTAACTAGTAGAGAAATGGCATATAGGCCACCGGTATATCTCTTTCAGTGTAAAAAGTTTCAATAAATAATTGTAAGGCTTATTCCTGTATTGGAGAGTAATTTCCGTCAGATCCCTAGATCTGTACCCCATCTATGAAAACGTTTTTCAACTGTGTCAACAAGATTTATTCATTATAATATTTAAGCTCTTCATTATATAATTTAACTTATCTGTAGCAATCACATATATTAAGTGCTAGCATACCAAATTACATAATTTATAATCTATTTGCGTTAGGTAATAGAATCACATATAATCCATTTGCGTTAGCTACAGACACAAGAAGTTCCTAGAAGCAGAGATGCGCAATATTTAATTTTCGAGAAGATTTTTTTTTATAAATAATAGTTTCAATACAAAAATTTTAATAACACTAAAGATAATGTTAATAACGTTAACAAAATAAAAACATAACAATAACAAAATCGGCAAAAACAGAAACGATAGCATTCACTAGAATCGGAAAGTGAATGACAAACAAACACAGTTGCGTATTTAAAAATATAAAAAAAACCTGCAGAAACAACGTTTGACCGGAGTTGCAAACATTTTAGATTTGGTAGACTTGTAGTAAAATATAAAGCGTTCCAGCCAGGTACTGACCAGCTCTGATTCTGTTAGGTTTTAACATGGACACTAATAGTTTACGTAACAACTAAATAATTTATTGCATTAAATGCTTCATAAATTCAGAAGACAGATAATAATCTAAAAGATTCTATCAAAAAAGACAAGATTGAAAGAAGTAGGTATATAGGTAAGTAAGTAGGTATATATATAGTTTGATTTAAAACAATCAGCATCAATCTTAACTGTAACACAAGCACAATAACATTTATATTGGGCTTATATTACAAAGTGTAGGTACCCTAAAAACAATTTTTTTTCACTTCTGTCTAATCCAATTGTGAATGTAGTATACATGACACTAACAAAAAGTCAAGTACAAATGAATTGTGAAGGTACATCGTTAAAAGCGGCGCAGTGAGGGTAGACTATGTTAGATAAGGCCATTAATATTAGAGTCTCGTGTCTAGGGCGTGCTGCCGAGCGGATTAGCATTCACAAAAAACGTTCGGAATACTAATAACATTTAAACAAGCTTAGTTACTACATATCGTCGTCGAGTGAAAACCTCGTAAATGCAAAAATAGTAACTTTTCAGGAGAAAGGGAAAAACTGCGTGCTGTAAAATTTTTGTACGGCGACTTGTATATATTTTTATTAATTAATATAGAGATTTTACCCGCTTTCATACCCAAATCGGTTCAGTACGTACACGTTCGTTGCTAGGTATTCACACGAAACTGACAGCTGCGCGTGTTTACGAGGTTCTGATTTAGTGACATAGATGCCGCTACGAGTATCGAATGAACAAATGAGTCAGATCAGGATGTGCGTAGTGAGGTATTCTTCCCAGAAACGCAATAAAATAAATTTGAGCAAAAATGCATTCCCGAGGTTTACACTCTACGGTGACGATATACATATAGTAAACAGTATCTTAGTTGTTCTAATGATATATTTGAAAGCGTGTCTAGCGTAAAATAACTTAATTAATATCACTTGAAAAGATTTTTTAATGAAGAATGTTTTAGGTACTCGCAATATATAAAAATAGGATGAAGTTTTGTTTTACTACCAGATCAACTAGAAAACAATTCTCATCGATCATATAGACAGGGAAGTCCAAACCCAGGGCTTATCAGTCAGTCCCTCTTATCGCCAAAAAACTAACCTAACGCAATTTTATAACTACATTATGATTGGTTACAAATAGATACTGATAAAAAAGCATATATACGGTCGAATTGAGTAACCTCCTCCTTTTTGAAGTCGGTTAGAACAGACCTAAAATCATTGAACACTTGAACACACAGTATCGCAATGATAAATCATGCAGACCAACGATTTCATACTTTTCACGTCCATGTGACAAGAGCTGTGCCTCTTTCCATAGAGCAATTTTCCACAGCATCCTAATTGCGTAACAGACTATTACTATTAGTTGGAATAATGTTGAAACTTATTGCTATTCCATTGCTCTATATGTTCCAAAATGTGTCTGCTTAACTTAACGTAAATAACGCAATGAATGTTGTTGTACTGTCAAAATGAAACTCTACTGCTACTGACAATGTATTACACAAATATCCTGAAGGGTCTAAGACGAACACAATGTCAGTCAAAATGTATTTATGCCAAAAGTTTCATATATTTTTTTTATATCATCTGCAATGTATTGAATTGTTTACTCAATTATGATGTTTGTATTGTTTCGGTAGATATACAGTTTTTTGGCAGTACCAATGAACGTTTCAGTCTTGTTATTTATTCAGCTGTTAGCTTTGTTTTGTGAATTGTGTAACGAAATTGAATTTTTGAATATCGTTTAACGTATCGTTGTGATTTTATAAGAAGCTTGATTGTTGCAAATGCGATCTTGTAATACTTTTGTAAGCAGTAATCGTGTTTTTATTTTTAATAAGAAATCGTAGGAATATTTTCTACGATTTCTATATTCTACAGGGCTTCATTTTCAGATAGCAATAGAAACAAAACTGTGAAAAAGTAAATTAAAGAATCAATTTGTGGATCATTTGTGGTTAAAACATTTAATTACATCTAAACTAAACTCATGTTGAATATCGGTTGTTAGAAGTAATTTGTAAATTAATTATTTTTACCACAATGACGCATTTGTGTTAATTTATCCTTCGAAATCAAGTATCAATTAGTTATACAGAGTGGTGCGACAATAAATTAAACATCGTGTACTGAGCTCAACACATTCTCAGTCCACCCATAAAAAATCATATAAATATGTCCATTAGTTTAGTCACAGGAAATTATTTTTCATATTTTCTACATGATGTAGATACATGTTGTTTGAAATTTTATTTTTTTTATTTTTGATGTTAGATTTTTTCTATGGGATTTTCTATCTCATTTATTGTCGTATTGTCAGCACCACTCTGTATATCTTCTGTTGGTTTCCAGTCTAACTGGAGTAGTTATATTATTATGTCGCAGACAACAGCACGGTAATTACATAACACACTACCAGCAGCAATGGGTTTCATTTTGACAGTTCAATAATATTCATTGCGTTATTTACATTGCTGATCAGACACACTTATTGAACACATGGAACAATGGATTAGCAATATGCTTCGAAATTATTCCAAATGATAATAATAGTGTGTTACGTAATTAGGGTGTGGCCTTTGGAAGCAGCTGTCTGTACCTACTGTCCTCGCTTCGGTCTTTCGGCTCTCACGCGGATGATCATAATCTAATTGCTAAGGATGTCCTGGCTTAGTTACTGCAACCAATTCAGTTCACAAGTCATGGGCTTCCCGACCGAAACTATAACTTGATTTATTGAATATCAATCAGGCAGCTAATTAAAGGCTGTAGTTTAGTTAAAAAGCTAGACGAATAATTACATAAACCAGTTGTCTGCGACATATACTTACAGCCCATTCAGTGAAATAGAACGTAGGAATCTTCCAAACCGAATTTAATTAAGATAAGCTAATAATACCTTTCCTCATTTTCAACAAAGATAACATTAATACGCAATAAAGTTTATTTACACAGTTGATAAATAAACGTCACTCTTCAAAATACAAACTGACAATCAAACTCAGACCCAAGCCTATGCAATCAATGAGCAGTTTTCCGATATGTTAGTTCAAAGGTCATCAAGAAATGCGCTACCATAACTATAGGTAGTTTTTTTTAATTTGATTTGTTGCGGTTAATTTAGTCTGTGGCAAAAAAGAACCGACAGTGACAGAATGTCATAAGTCGAGTTTTAACGGGAAAGTTAAGATGAGTGTCAGGCTCATTTATCATTGGACTTTTAAATTATTTACAGCATTGTTTACTAAATAAAAGTACGTGATTTATATAGTAAAAAGTACATCAGTAAATAATACATAAAGAACATTGAGATATCGCAGCATAGTGGCCTTATCATGACTTTGCCTCAATCCTCCCTCGTAGACGGTTCACGCGACCGTCTTTTTCGAAATGAATGAATATTCATTATGAATTGGCTTTCCTAACAATCCCAGCACGTGACATTGGCTAAATGCACAAACCGTGCGAAGCCAAAAAAGGAAGAAATATAATAAAAATGTTTAAGTCATATTTTGATTGATTTAAACAAATAAAAAAAAAATAAAAAACAAAAAAAAAAAAAAAACAAACAAAAGCAAAAACAACTTCTATTACCAAAAGGGTCAGCTGCGCCATCTAGCAAGTCATCGGAAAGATCTTGGAAACTGCTCATTGTTATCGAGACTGCAGTGAAACGTAATAAGGAAATAACAATCATCTCACCGTGAAAACTTAGGTGAAAAGAGCGTGGCTGTCACTCCAACTAATGGTAACCAATTCACACTATTGACAGCTCACTCTAAGCTCGCATCATACAAATGTTTACCGAATCGATCAGGCGGTCTGAGTACGGACGACACCAGGTCAAGCTACCCTAACCTGTCAGATGTTCTCAAACAACCTGAGTCTTAATGCTTTATAGATAAAGTTGAAATCTAATAAGGAAATCTGACAGATTGTAGTAGCTTGATGAGCTGTTGTCTGTACATACGAGGGGCACATATAGTGCCTTAATATCAAGATTTCTGTATTCAAATCATTAAATGGACTTATATTTCTTTAATTATGCTTCCACTTAATTTTCAGAGACTATAGATTGTGTTCACAGTGATCTTTGATAACTTTAGTGAACTCATTCGAATGTTATGTATTCATAAATCGTGAATAAATATAATTTCACTCACCGTTTCCTGCGATTTCTGCGTGTCTTTATTTATATTGTCATCTTCATAATGCATTTGATAAATTTCTTCATTGTTGGAAACAAAGGTATCCACGTATTTATGACTTACCCACTTGTTCATCTCAATGGTTTACTGTCACAACTTACCTGCAATCAAAAAACAAATATTATCAGTATATTGGACAGTTAAAATATTCTGAAAATTATAATGAAATAAAATCATTATAAGTACTAAAAAATAAATGTAATCCCTCCCTCTATTGAACATCGACCTCGGAACGAAACAGAGAAGTAAATTGTATGAATTACTAACGCTATTAAAATCGTAATTTATATAGTTGTACAAAGAGTACACTTCAAAATACTATCGATGACAATACGTACGTTATCACACTATTGCTTTTAAGAATCAAGAGGTTTTATAAATATGAGCAATTTTTTAAAACCTGTGAATTAGAATTTTTGGCTAAAACGAAACTTTTGGATCACAAGAACTGAACTAAAAACCATGACAGCCCATTCAGAGGGAACTCTAGTGGTGCTTTCTCTATACAAACGTATTCCGCTGTTTTCTTCGTGGATAATGCTTTCAAAGCAACTAATTATTTTTCTTCAATTTTACACCGTGATTATACGTGCCCCTATCATTTGATTTTTTCCGAAACTTAATTAATAAAAGAAATACGATACTTCAAACTCGCGAAAAATAACCCATTTTTACCGTGATGTTCAGATGACTATTAGGAAAAAGTGATAAGTTTTTGACAAAAAAGAAAATAATAGAAGCATAGATACGCTTTTCTTCAAAATTTAGATATAAAAACAATTGAGAAACGTCGTGTTTTGAAAAAGAAAACAGCGGAATATAAAACGTCTTTTGGTCAACGTTTTTGTAGGTAAAATCAGCCTAACTGCCACTGTCCTTTTCGCACTTTACCAGGAGGGATTGGAAGCAGCGAGACGGCAATAGTTCCTTCAAATATCTATTTTCCAAATTCCTCGGCACTAGAGTCCCCTCTTAACGTTGAAAACTTATTCACACATGTAAACTTATTCATGTCGGTTATATGGGTCTCATTGTTACTCGCAAATTCTTTATAATTTATTATTGTTATATTCCAAATAGGGTAGTTGACTAAAAAAAAAACAATTAGTCCGTCAGTCAAATTTCCAGAAAATACTAGATTCTTATTGTTTCTTTTTTTTCATATAAACAAAAAATTAAGACGACAGTGCGTTGAAAACTCGTGACGTCACTGCATGCTACACTTTTTAGCGAGCAGTGACGTCACCAGCCACCACTCCTGATCTCTGATGCCTTTTATATTTGTCATTTTTTATTGATTTGATAAAACAAAACAGACTTTTTAAACCCAGAAAACATCCCTATTCTAAACACCTCCATCCGGCAGTTCGTGAACAGTTGTAATATTAAAAGCATTCTTGAACCTAAACATAACCGATGAAAAACGATTGAAAAATTAACTCCGCGATAATCGCTTCACTAGGCATCCACTGAACGTAGCCTGGTCGAAGTCTAGGGAAAATGCAAAATACATTCTGATATAAAAATGAAGAATAGATTTTGAAAAGTTTTTAATGTTATAATTTTGAAGGAGTTAATACCCTATATAATAGTGATCGTAATTATTTAGCGACGTATACTATATGTCTGTCACAGTTCGTCGCTAACTATGTAGATACCTAGATAGTTGAAAACAGGTGTACTTGTGTATTTAGCTCTCTTTAGAGGACGGTAACACCGTCAGCTTACCACGTATATACATACGTATGAGTACAAAATTAATGAGCGAATGTGTATGAAATTAATGAGAGAAAATGGATTTCCAGTGCAAAACTTACTGGAAGATGCTGGTGTAGAATTTTATCTTTGTTCTTCTGGTATTTGGTAGGATTAGGGGAACTTTAATGGTGGTAGTCTTTTACGACTGGTTGGAACCTCTAAGAATATCACCCATTGGAAACTGTAATGTCCATAATATTTTATTAATGTTTCACTTGCCGTTATAACAGCTGTAATGACAGTAGCCATACTAGTTTATATGCGAGCTAATAACGAAACTGTTGCTACGACAAATTCCGTTTCAACAGTGAACTAAGTAGTTCTAACGAATGCTGCATTATTTCTTGTGTCACAATCAAGAACATGCAGAACAGAATATAATTATTTTATTTCTAGGACCTTTTTAGATCTATTGTTAAGTGAGACTAACGAGGAGAATTCTCTCATGTAATACCTAGACCAAGCTATCATCCACCGGATTCCTAATGAAGGGTAGCATAAAATTGAACTTGTGTAATTAACGAAGTGATTTGTTTTAATTAAAATCGAATAATCTTGAAGGGAAAATACTGATTATTTTGAAATTGTAAGCCTTTCAGTAGCAATAATAAATATCAATACCAAAATATGTATACCTTAATATATTTTATCCACAACACAAACAATCATACACTAAATCAATATCAAAATGAAACAAGCGACTAGCTTATATGCAGATCAGTAATCATTGAATTTCTATGAATTGAATGACATGCATAACAGTCATAGTCAAGTCCACTCATAACCTAGCCAATGTTTTGTACATAACTCTTTAAAAGATAAACAGAATATAATTAAGATCAAAGAAGTTTTCACACAGCGCAGTCTCAAACGAGTTGCTAAGTGCAATTAATTCTCAACAGCTTACAACTTTGTTATATCTTGAGGGGAGGAAAAATAGTGAACGTATAGAAGTTTTGACTATCAGCATACTGGATGCTGATGCGGAATCTATGTGGAACAAAAACTTTAAACTGAACTTCAGAAATATCACTAAAATTGTGTGCAACTTTGAACTTTTGGCACTGAAAACAATTGCTCATCAGGGTTGGTTACATTTTACATTACATAACTTTCTGTTTAAAAAGTTTCAATCTGGCGTAGAGCCAATAATTCAGCGATCATAAAGAACCGATATAACTTTGTGAATGAACATTTTAACTAACTTTGGTTCAACAAATATTTAAGATCTAATAATAAAAAACTTTGATCTCCATATTTGATTTTTAAACATGATTTAGTTGAACTAATAAGTCGGTAATTAGTTTATAGGTTATGAACAAAGTTCCAAAAATCGTATCATCGTATGCAAAACATGTCAAAGAGAGGACTGTTTTAGATTTTTAAATAGAAAAGTTTGTAAATACGCTTTTCTGCACAATGTAAAATATATCCAGACTATTATTAATTCAATTATCAAACAATACAAAAAACACTAAAATACGTTTATAGTAAAAACACAAAGGGAGCGACAGAACGCATCATCAATAAACGATTGTGCAACAATAGCGCAGTTAGTTGCGCAACCATGACGCTCGTAGTTTGTACTAGGAGCTCACTTCAACGGAGTCTTATCATGCGAATTATCTTCTGGCACGGTCATTTGCGATCATCAAGGTGTACTACGAGAAAGTCGTGGTGGCCTAGTAGTTAAAACATCAGCCTCTCAAGTATGAGTGTACGGGTTCTATTCCAGATCAGGCAAGTACCAATGTAACATTTCTAAGTTATACCTATTACTTACTAAGAAATCTTGGACACCAATGATTGATTACAAGGTGAAGGAAAACATCTTGAGGAAACCTGGACTTTAAGTCTGAAATCGCGAACCCGCATTGAGCAAGAATAGAATAGAATACTCTTTATTATGTACACCATATAGATTACAGAACATAAATAAAAATATTTTACAAAGGGTGACACAATGGGCGGTTTTAGCGCTAAGAGCGATCTTTTACAGACAACCTTTGGATGGAATTCTAAGGGGAAGAATAAAGAAATAATATAGGTAGTCTACAGTGAACTATTTACATAGATTATACAATAAATATATACGTTAAGTGTGTCATACTAGTTTAAATAAATTTATACATTTAATTAATAAATATCATACAAGAGCACATAAAATATAATAATATGTTTAAAGAGAGAGAAAGTGCTTTTTTTATTTTGTTTATATTAATTCACTAGCTGACCCGGCGAACTTTGCTCCACCGTAAAGGCAATAATATCACATGATAATATCTTTTTAAATTAGGATCATTGTGTATATGATAATACATTGAAGAACTTTTATTTTGCCTACTTTGTGGAGGTGCAAGGTACCAGGGTAGCACAAAAGTGTAGGAGAAAATGAAACAATGAAGCTCATTCGTCATTATTAAATCATATGAATGAAGTTTTATTTTGCCTACTTTGAGGAAGTGCAAGGTATCAGGGTAGCACAAAAGTGTAGAGGAGACGTCGAAACAATGAAGCTCATTCATCATTATTATTAATTTTTTTTTTTTCACCAATTTTAGTCACGAAATTTTGAATGCACAAACAATGACAACCATAGATTTTTTTTTTTGGTTCTCTTCTTTCCGTACTTCCGAACGGAAAAGGCAAAGGCGTGATACGCCATACAGCCTGGACTTTAGTATATTTATCATTTTCTATTTTTCTTCTTTCTTCTTTCCCTTTAAATATCTTCTATAGTGTTTTTGATGTAGTTATACAGAGTAAAGAAACATTGCGAAGTTTTAAGTAGATCTGGTAAGGAGCGCGGGACGTTTTCAGTGGTTTTATAAATTTTTATCAAGTTGTTAATGAAAATTAAACGTTGTAGTGAGAAATGGGTACAATCAAAAAATATATGATGTAGGGATTGACTTGAAGCGTTGCAGAACGTACATGATGGGGAGGAGATCATGTTCATTCTGTGTTACATTACTATGATAAAAGTTGATATTATGTTCTCTGAACGCACAAACAATGACAACCAAAATACAACCATCAAACATGTCAACTCATTATTGTGAATTTTTTATATTCAAATATTCGATGATCAGAGCAAAGTGGATATTATGTTGTCGACTCAAAACTCTTATTTTAATGCGTTCTTCAATTCCAGTGGAACCGAGAGTACAAATACAGTCAAATGTTTGACAGAAAGTAGGTAAGTGGCAACTTATATGGGAAAATCGAATTGTTGTTATACTCTATCTTCTTCGCAATTTTTCCTTAATGGCTCACCTTTTAGACCTACCCTGGACTACGACAAACATTTTAAAACCAAAATCAGCTCAATCGGCCCAGCAGTTCTCGAGTTTTAGCCAGACTAACGAACGGCGATTCATTTTTATTTATATAGATTACAGGTTTGTTCGTATTGTACCATTAAACCAGAATTGGTTTGTATTGGTACTCACATTCACTATAACAACTCTTAATCAGTATAACATATTTTGTATTAATAATTATTAATGTACCCACACCATTTGTTTTTTTTATTTATTTTTTTTCCTTTTTAGTAATCCCCCTCACTCATAAACGCCCCCAACCAGTGATCAGCGACTCCCCAAACACAAACCCTCTACGTCCTAATGTCACACACCTCAAAAACATTCCCTATGAATAAACGCCACAGTTACCACCATAGTTTTTAAAGTAAACAGAATTTGAGCACGCCTTACGGACACGGGCAAGTCATTCCATAGCCGAACTGCTTGTACCTACAGTGAAGGATTTATCATAGAAACTAGTGGAATGCATCGGCATCTCTAATACCAGGTTTTCCGATGACCTCAGATATTTATTATGTGTGTCATGAAGAAACTTGAAACGTTCTTTAAGATAAGAGGGGGTTTTCGGATTAAACAAAATTTTGTAGAGCTGAAATAGTATATGAGAATTCCGACGAAGACGTATGGGAAACCACTTAAGCTTTGTACGAAATTCAGATATGTGATCATATTTGCGCAGGCCAAATATAAATCTTATGCAAGTTTTGAAGTCACTCAAGTTTATCTAGTTGTGCCTCGGTAAGATCTGGATAACTGACATCTGCGTAGTCAAGAATGGGAAGTTGAAGTGATTGTGCAAGCACAATTTTATTGGCAGTAGGAAGAAAGTTCCGGTACCGTCTCAAAGACTTAGCAAATGCAAAAATTTTGCGACTGACATCCTGTAGCTGGAGAGTTTCAAGCTTGCGAATCTTCATATTTTTTTAATGATACAAATATTAATGTGTGTTCAATATGTCTATGTTTATGACACGAAATTTTTAGAAAATTCTAGATCTATTGTTAAAATGTGATATTTGTATGTGTTGTTTGTGAAACGCCTAATGATGAAAAATCTATTGCTAGATTCTAGTCAAATATCACAATTAGTCGCCAAGCCGCATTGAGCAAGCGTGGTGATTACGCTCAATCCTTCTCTGTATGAGAGGAGACCTGTGCCCAGCAGTGGGACGATAAAAGGTTGATGACGATCACAATTAGTCAATAACAGTATCAGGTCTTTAACCGGTTTACCGCAACTGATCACTTAACACATTGTTCTGCCAACTAACGGTTCAAAAATAATTCGCACGGAAGTGTACCGTCAGGCTGCCAGAAACCTGGTAATTGCTGCTGCATGGCATTGCTGTCCTACTGGCTACGTTTCCGGTTTATACGCGTCATTGGAACGAAAATACCGCAGTTCGACGACCGACCTACAATCACTGTGATTATCTGTTTCTATACATGTCACTGAAATACTACTGACTAAGTTAATGAACTGTAATTGTACAAATTGGGTTGTGTTGGTTGTGTCTATTTTCGACCCGAAAATACACAAACATGTTTTTCTCTTTCGATTTAAGGTGACGCGCCTCTCAACAAAATACGACACATTTTTAACATTAGTCGACATCGATAATAAATGATCCTGATTATTTCATGTAACCGCAGAAAACGTTCTGGTTCCATTTCCGTATTTCCGGTTTGTTCAGTGCGCGGCTTCTTATACCACACGGAAAAACAAAAGAGTAAACACACAGTCAGGAATCTGTGAGAAATACTGGTGACACGGCCCCTTGAGACTCTGCTATATATTGTCGTGTCGCTGTCGCGCAAACTGTTTTCCCGATCCCTCACGTCACTCTTTCGTATTAGATAGAACGTCGCATATCAAAATGTCACAATTTCCACTCCCTCCTTGTTTATACGACACGTAATTTATAGACGATCCCTTAAGAGGAAATTTGGTATGGGTTGTGTATAAATGAGTATGTATACACAACCGATACCATATGAAGTCGAGCAATGTTTGCCAATCAATGAGCATCATCCTCTTGGGATTTGAGATCAAGACGAAATATTGTGAGAAGCTGTCAACGAGTCTTTAATTTTCGAGAGGTATTTACTTTCTGTTATTAACTATATCCTGTCTGTCACTTTCCTAAAGATATATGAAATTCACAGTGAATGATCAACCTACAGTCACATTATAAAAAGAATAAAAAAACCCTTCTATGGCAGCAATAGAAAAATAATCGCAATGGAAATATAATTTTGCATAATATTCACCACATTATTAGGGATGGCTTGCACCTCATAATCACAACGCCAAGTTATACAAGCAGCGTTGCCATATCATTATTGCGGCTACCTGGAGCATAGCTATCAGCCGAGCATGGTTCATTAGACGAAACTGCCAACGTGTAATGACAATCATGATTTTAAAATCGTCTGATTAATTATTATGCGTAGTGCAGAACTCTGATGATATGGGATCGAAAGATCGACAAGAGGATTTGTACACTCATTTGACAAATGCACCAAAACCATTCATGATATCCGATAATATTTAAACAGGTAGATGTTCCGGGTCTGGCTATTTGTGTATATTTATGTAAACGCACCCACGATATAGTAGTAATTCCTGGAGCAAGGTAATGTTTAGTAAAAAAATAAGGCATATTGAAAGGAACCGGTGCGTAACTTTGGCAAATAGATATACGTGCACCCGATTTATTCGATCATTGTGTAAAACATAACTGATAAACGAATTGACCGATAACCCTAATTCCGTCGCAGTCTCGCTGTTTCAATTCTTTATTAACACATCTATTTTTATGCATAAGTAAGTACCTAATGTAATCCGACTTGACTTTCAAAACTGCCATTACCCGATACTGATAGCAAAACAAATACCACGTAGTTCTTATCTACTGACCATCAAATACTTTAAGTGTAGGTAAAACATATGAAATCCGCCATATTGTGTGCTCAAACAAGTTGGAGAAGCGTCAATGGACTGCCAAGGCAGCGCCATTACAGGCCATCGAACTAACTTATCTCGTTGGACCGCCTTACATGTATTGAGGTTTTATCTGTTTACGTACTTTTATAACTATGTAAATTGTGTATTTGTTTTGCTGCCTCTGCGTGTGTAACGATTAACGACCCATTTGTTAATTAAACAATAAGGGGAGAAGGGTCTAGTAGATTGAAGATAGGGGTAGTTATTTATGGGGTTATTTTTTATTAGGTCCTTCATTTCCATTAAAACGTGTTAATTATGAAACAGAACTTCCTATGACCGGCAAATCGATGACGCGAGTTTGTTACACCCAGGTAAGAAAAAATTAAGTGAATATCTTGTCGATTGAAATTGAATGTACGTCGATGTAAAGCGATTTTGCAACTTCTAAACCATCTAAACCTGTTTATGAATCAACCAATAGTCATAAGGCTTAAAATACTATTTCTAAACGTATCAGCGAGAGCAATTGTTGCATAACTACATGATCCTTTCTAACTTCTATGAAAGTGCTGGATGCTGTTTAGTTGCTCAGCCGTTTCCTGCAGGAGACCATTCAAGATGACAATCATGGAGCTCAAATAAGAAGATTCGATTTATTTATTGCGATAGAAAATATCGACATAATAAATAAAATTCTACTATAGATGCCTTAGAAGATCTTCGCAGAATCAGAATTAAATATAATATGCATATTATAACTATTATTTCATGGAACAGTGATTCTGTACCTAGAGCGAAAAGCAACAAGTTTTGCATTATAGTTACCCCAAAATAAATGAAGAAGGCATCAAAGGCAAAAACGTAAACATTATCGAAAGAATGAATATCAGTTCCAATTAACTTCATGGCCTCCAAAAGCTAAAGAAACAATTAGACTAATAATATGAAAGGCTTCATATTTGTCAGACTTAGAGGATCAGACTGGCGGGATTTATTTCTCCAGGCTGAAGTCAATGGCTTCGGTAATACGTCGTGTGAGACAATTAGTCGTACTAATTAGATAAACAGTGATTACCTATCACTGTTTGTTATTGTGGTTATAAGTGTCAATTTGTCAATAAAGTATATACATAGAAGTAATATAGATAATTTCTCATCATAATTCTTAGCTCCAATGAGCTTTGAAAATTTTATTTGGAAAATAGTATAATGATTTAAATACAGCAGTCGAGGACGAGGTTGATAGAAAAATGCTGAATGGCATTTAGAATATTTCAATTTGCCTTTCTAGATATACGAGAGGAGAAGAAAGAAAAAATCTCTGTTATGATTGAACCACATTCCACAATAGAATATTTCACAACTAATCCATCCATACTAATATTATAAATGTGAAAGTGTGTTTGTTTGTTTGTTTGTCCTTCCTTCACTCAATCGACCTGATTTTTGGCATACAGTTAGTTGAAAAGATGAAGAGTAACATAGGCTACTTTTGGTCCTAAAAAAACATCAAGTTCCCAAAGGAGATTACTGGAATATTTGTATGTGTACACCAAATATATCCTTACTAATATTATAGATCGGAAAGTGAGTTTGTTTGTACCACTTTCACGCCGTAACTCCTGAACCGATTGCTTTGAAATTTTACAGACGTAAAGTTAGAAGTTTGGATTAAATAATAGGGTACTTTTTATCCTGAAAAAAATTGATATTCCGGAGAGAAATCTAAAAAGCGCGATATAACCGAAGTTAACGCGGGCGAAGCCGCGGGCGGAAAGCTAGTATGAAAAAAATAAACAGAGAACATCACATCCTTTGCATGATTCGTATTAGTGTTATGAAAGAATATTTAAAGACATATTTTTTTTTTACAAACAAAGAATAGATAGCGAGTAGCTTTTATATTTCCAAATAAACTACGTATTTCAATAAAGAAGTGTGTCAGTGAGGTCATAGCACCAGATTTAGATTTTTCACTATCTACCATACTACCGCGATAAAATATCAATAGCAGGAATAGCAACACCTGCCTTATGAAACACTTGTTTTCTGTTCCGTCCCTTGATTAAATTGTTTGTCTCTTTGCATATTATTAACAGGTTTTTTTAAGTCGTCAGGTGATAAAAGATAATGGGAATACCAATCAAATTGTGCGCCGAAATTAAAGAAAGCCGAGGCGTGGCCAATGCGAAAGGCATATCTGTGAAGTCTCCGGCAGTCTTATATCCAATTATAGTCTAAGACTGGCTCACAAACTTACGACTAGTTCTGTAGCTAGGTAGTTATTATGCATAAATTAAGCTTGCAACTTGCCGATCTTATGCAAGATACACGGTTGGTATATCTTTAGCAACTTCTGAACGAACTTCATTCTCATTAGACTTTGCCTTTCTCTAGGTTCTCGCGGTATGTTCACTATCAGTTCCACGCAATTACCTATTATTTTCTTAAACGTCATCATCCATTTTAGATATTCCACTAAGATGGATTTTTGCTTAGAGTTTCACCAGCGGGGTAGTTTATATACATTTATCAGAAGTAATGGATTTTATTTTGCCAGTTGAAGCACATTTATTGCCTTAACTACTTTGTAGAGTAGACAAATTTTAGAACAAATGAATCAATGGATCTACTATATCTTTCAGTTATACAGATTGAGATTTCATAGACAAAATGCCCTCACCTCCGGCATTGCTGTGGCAGACTGTTCCAGTCAATGCCAGACAAAAATTAATATGATAATGTAACGAGTATGTTTAAATTTATTTTATTATCTTGTATGTGCGTATTATATTGAGTTGTTATTAAATTTGTGTACCTGATAATCAGTACAAGTCTTTTGTTATTTGATAATGAATAAATAATACAAATATATTGCGCAATCAGTCGGCTACGTCACCGTTTCATAAAAAACCACGTTACCTAGTTGTTCAGAACATAAAGAACACTCGTCTGTAAGCGATGGTATCTCAATAACTCATTGTATTGGTATCAGATGAACTTTCATATGACGGACGTGATAAAACCAAAGTCAAAACAAACTCGACCTGAGGACCCAATGACGCGAAGGACGAATGTCTAGACTTTTAGACAACTGGCTCGAGTTACTTCAACTAATTGTTACCAATTTAGAACTTTCTACTCATTTAAAAAACCCGACACACTTTAATCAATTAACTATATTTCTATTAAATAAATCATTCATAATTTAGACATTGTAAATATTGCACCGGATACGAAACGGATACACAGTCTTAATACTATCAGGATCTTGATAATTATTAAGCCGTCTAAGTTGCGTTAATCAATCCAAACACATAACGGTGATATTAAAGTGTCTAAAGATAGCGATCGTAAGTAAAATAAGTGTTCCATAAGGAGAGCAGTAGCATTACGAAGTACATGCTACGATCTGTTCCCGTCAGATTAGTTTTTTCCACGTGTACACAGCTTCGATTCAAGTGCACTATTGTCAACAGCCGGCGTTGATTTCCTTTAGACGCTTCATCTCCAACCTCTTTTTTTAACTCCAAAGGTGGAAAAATCCTCGTGGTCTATCCTCCGCTCGGGACGCGGAGGGGTGTGCCGAACTCTTACTGTCTAAAAACCACCTAAGCGTTCGTCATCTGCCTTTCCGGGGTACCGGATCCTCCCAATTCTACGGTACCCCCGGCAGACCTTGCCCGTCGTCGCGAGTTTGACGGGTCTCTTCTCGCGCGAGCAAGGCACCATTCACTTTACGTTTTCACTCTCCTTTTCATATCCGCCACAGTTTACAGCTTAATTGCCATAATAAAGATGTAAATTATAATTACTTTTAAATAATGCTAAGTTTTAACTATGCTATTTCATAAATTCTAGTTTTAGTCGTTAATATAGGACTGAGACTCGTTATAGTCGGTTCGCTGACCGCTTGTAAAGGCCATGTCTCACTGAGATGACGTTACTTAGCCTGGAGGCGTGACGAATAACCGCAAAACCAAATATTATAGCAGAAGAGACCTGAGACAGACATTCTAGATATAGTACATCTGTGAGCAGTTTAATTCTCCCAGAAATCAGCTCAACTCCGCCACTTGATGTTTTTTTTTTTTTTTAATTAGCCGTCTTCTATCCTTCTTGCTTGGCAAGAATCGTTTTTTACTATTTTGTTATTTACTTTTTCTTTATTTTTTAATATCTCTCTCTCTCTCTCTCTCTCTCTCTCTCTTCTGTTTTTTAGTGAGCTGTTATTTTGGCTTGTGCTTTTTTGGGTTGCTCTTTTCCCTTATTCTTTTGTCTCATTTATGTTTTCTTAGTTTACTATTTACATCTTGCTTTTATTACATTCTTTTGTCACATACATTTAAGTAATCTTACTAACATTTCCAACACATTCATATTATATCATTTTCTTTAACACTTTTGCTGTTAACCTATAACTAATATGTACATTATTCTTGCCGACGGCAGCTGGTTGCGCTGCTCACCTCGTTTTATTCCTATTAATTGCTATCTTTGCAACCTTGAGGCAAAACCGCTCCAGATACGGCCTGGAGTGTTTATCCGCCATGAGGTCGGCAATGGTTCTTTCCGTCAACATTCTTCCAGTACTTACTTCCAGGTCGTATCTGTCGCGGTTGTGCCTCGGGCATTCCAGCAGTAAATGCTGTATAGTCTCCGTGGCCTGTGTGTAAAACACACAGGCGCCACTTGATTTTGTGAAACGTTGTCTGACACCCACATTTGGAAATCGTACAAATACACCAAATGCTCAGTGCAAACTGGATTATTTGCGAGTGGCCTAAGTGCGAACTGCACTTAGCAGGTATCTGAATTAAATATGTACCGCCACCATTTTGTGTCATGTGTGATGTGAGTGGAACTGTTTATTACTCCGAATTACATCCTGAGTTCAAGTGTGTCGGCAGACTTGAAAACATTACAACTGAAAAAGAAATAAGAAGCGTTAACAAACATTTAAACTCACATACACAAACAGTCAGACCCGGAAGAACTACCTGTAGACAATACATATTTGTTTCGTGCAAAAATCGAACCTATTATACGCAGCGCAGCAGTCCATCCCTTAGCCACTACGCCAACCGTGTTATCGTGTCAATACACCGTTCGTTTTGCCGTGTTGACATTTATAAACTATAATTTAAATGCAGCAGCCATAACCCTCTAGGACCAATAAAGTCGAGATACATGTTTTGTATACATTAAAGTTATAATTCAATAACTGTAATCTTAAATATTGCTGGTTAACTTAGATTTACAATGTTGGTCTATGCTAAAAACATCCCCAAAAATCAGTACAAT
This sequence comes from Sesamia inferens, assembly GCA_037179545.1. Lineage (NCBI taxonomy): Eukaryota > Metazoa > Arthropoda > Insecta > Lepidoptera > Noctuidae > Sesamia > Sesamia inferens. The sequence goes on along the minus strand of CM073939.1, from coordinate 29,255,944 downwards.
GCAATTTTTGCGACCAAAACTAGTTATTATATTTTATCTCGGTATTGGTAAATTTACTATGTGGTAAACACACGATATTTATAAAAAAAAAACGGAATACGAAACCCTTGACGCGACCAAAGAGACATTAAAAATAAGAATATTTATATCGAAATATATCTTCCTAAAACAGTCTAAAAATAACAATTTCAAATGGCCTTCTGACAAACCAGAATTGCCACTCACCACTCGATCTGAATTCTAATTTTACTACGGTAGTGTAGTACAAAAATGAGCACTACAGAGTGACCATAATGTAAATAGAATAATTACATATTTAATACTTTTTCATATAGCCTTAAAGCATAGTATTTTATTGCTCTTGTGAGCACGCCTACAATTTTCAATTACACAGAACTCCTCTAATGGTAGTAGCTGCAGGAAACATTGAGTTATAAATGGCAGGAAAGCAGGATTCTACCCGATATTTTTGGAAAATTTTAAACTCTTTCAATCCTTTAAAACTTCTTTTTGTACGAAACCTCGAACATTCGTATAATAAATTAAAACCGAACAGTGTTTGTTTGCGGGCGAGCGGTTCGCCTTGAGCTGCGCCGGCGCCGGTCGACCTCAGCCACACTTCAGTACACAACGCGCGAATTGAACCTTTTTATTGTGTTGTCAACGCGCCCAGTGATTCAGACTGAGATATTATTTTGAGCGGAGAGAATGATCAACCGGGTAGCTTTATAATGAAGTATCTTCGTAAGCATGTCAATGAGAATTAAACTACGCCTCACAAATTATAATATCTATTTACAATTCTCAAAGCGGTAATGTCGCAACTTACATGATTCAATCCTGAACGCATAGAGCACGCCAGAACGTGCACCTTTTCCATTTTTCTTAACAAAAGTCGACAAGAGGAAAATCAACCAGACGGAGCGAATTGGTCAATGTATGTACTCATTTCATAGATACGTTAATATAAGACTTTTCGATGGTTGAGGGAGCTATGAAAGATATTTGTAAAGATAAAGCATTGAAATTACATATTTCTGATACAACCCTAATACAAGTATTATATCGTCCCGATAAATTTGCGCTTCCACTTTTAATTATTATCTCCCCAGTAACCCTATAGCTGTCACAACATGTCAAGTGATCCACAGCTAAAAAGATAAGTGCGCCTGCGATGCGTTGGTACGCCACGCATCCGGCGCGGGCGATGATTCAGAGCTGAACAAAGAATATAAACAAGCCGGCTGATACATTGTGTTACTTTTTGTACCTTATTGAAGCTGTTGAAGACAAATTATAAGCGATTTACGCTAGTTTACAAAGTATGTTGTTATATGATTAAAGGTTAAGATAGTCTGCAAGGACCTTTTTCAGGAGTGGGACAGAACAGAACAAGCTAGTATTCATAGAGAAGCTACAAGAGTATCTCTTATACTGAGAAACAGATTCCTAAATTGAATTAAGAAATTTTTTTGCGCAAAAATAGCAGAATAGTGTCATCATCATCATTATCAACCTTTTTATCGTCCCACTGCTGGGCACACGTCTCCTCTGATACAAAGAAGGATTAAGCGTAATCACCACGCTTGCTCAATGCGGGTTGGGGATTTCAGACTTAAAAGTCCAAGTTTCTTCAAGATGTTTTCCTTAACCTTCAGTCATTGGTGTCCAAGATATACCTAGAAAGTACATATAACTTTAGAAAAGTTACATTGGTAGGTACTTGCCTGACCTGGAATCGAACCCGCGCACTCAAACTTGAGAGGCTGGTGTTTTAAACACTAGGCCACCACGACTTTACACTGCAGAAAAGTGTAATTATTTGAAATTCAGAGCCATAAATGCAAAGTAGTGCTCTTTCACTCTCATATTTCAATTGTTTTGCACAAAACAATAACTAAGTTGTACTGTGGTTGTACTATGCACACTGCATATACACCAGGTAAATAATAAACTAACAAAGAAAATTACATTCAAGTGCTGGCACATAATCATAGGTACTGTGATGTTAATAATTGCTCGATACACACACTCACAGCGGCAATTGCGCAGTAATCAGTTTACGCTCAAGGTGACAAGTGGTGCTAATTGCAATCATTACATAAGGCCAGTGAAGAAACACTGGTGGGTTTTAGTCAGTAAAAGTCTGACACACCCTTCCGCTCTGCCCAGAGGGGGAGAAGTCATTTGATTTTTCCCATCCCAACAAAAAAAAAAGGGTGCTGTTGGGGCTGCCGTGGCGGTGTAGTGCGTCAGGGATGTTTGCAGATAATAATAATATTAATGATGTCGCGTGTTCGCCGCAGGTGACAAGTGGTGCTAATTGCAATCATTACATAAGCTACAGCTAATACACAGATTTATTATCACTAATAACCATTATATGAAATACAATGAAACTGGTAAGACAATGGAATTTACGCAGAACTTTCAAGCAGTGTGAAATTGAATAAATTTACAGCTTTCGACACGTTCATACGTTGATATTTTGGAACTAACAATCAACTGTTGAATTGGGTACTTTTACCGGGTGCCATTATACTTAGAAAATGGAGATTGAACATGGACCTCGAAATAGTTTTCAAGGGCCATGTCTAGCAGTGGATCGATGTTGCCCAACACAAGTAATGATTTACCGATTCCAATGTTGTTATTAGGATGTAGGAGGATACAGCTGGCCACATTATTGACAATATCTATAAGATGTTTATGACAACGTCAATAGAAACTGTGATAATGGGCACACATACAAATCAACCTAATAATAGATTGTACAACATTCAGCTGTACCATCTATAAACGGTCTATTTGCACTTCGATTAGTAAAATTATTAATAAGTTAAAATTAGAAGCATTGATTGCTGTAAGAACTGATCGCTTACTGACCGAGCCACGGACTTAAAATGGTTTGACGTCTATTATAGGTATACCGATTTAATCAAAATAGAACTTAAGGAGGATACATTTAACTTACACTAATGTTCATGTTCTTGACGTCATTTAGTCCCAAGGTATTAAAGTTCATATCTGCTACCTGTAAGTCAATAACTTTATACGATTCCTTTTTTCTCTTATACTATCAATACCATACTACCTTCTTACTTGTTTTATTTTTTGTATTTTAGCCTTCTTTGTCAAATCGAAACCATTTCCTTACAAAATCAGTACGTATTTGTACTGGGCACCGGCAAATTAATTTCTGCGACAGACTACATGCTACCCTTTTTTATTCGTTTCAGGTGGTTTTGACTCAACTTATCCTAGAACTTTTGTTTAATGAACTTATATTAAAGTATCAATCGAATCTGTCAATGACCTGATGTGTAAATTGATATAATTTTATAAGAATAGCTTGATTGGAGGCCAATATGAGAATATTAGGCTCATTCGATATTTTATTCACGACTCCTCAAGAAGTAGAAAATATTTATTATCATGGGAAAATGTTTTCCGTCGCCTATAGTACCTCTGTATCTATTTAACCAGGATGTTGCTACATCAGGAAACAATAACAAACATATATTTATATCCCTACAAGAAATTATTCGTTATTTATCTGATGTAGGAACAGGAAAATGTTAATTCGAATTTAATTATTACAATTGGATATGTAAAAATCGATAAAGGATTAAGATTACATGCTACCTATTAACCTGGAAAAAAACTAGGGTATTGTTTTTAACACAAACAAAACAAGCAGTCTAGAAGAGTAGATGAAAAAATGGGTTGAAACACAAAAACATCTCCACCTCATTTGCATTAAGTCAAAGAATTCGATTAAATGAAATTAAATCGTTTATTAAACAAGTACTCGTAGGATCACTGATCACTTTTACACGTCGTTTTTCTTTTTTTTAGACTAGTTGAAGCCGGCATTTCCTAACTGACTACCTCGGAGAAGAAATAGCCGAAACAAACTCAGCATAAATTAACCCAGCTGAACATAATAAAAAGACCATCCTATTTAGTTAAAATAAAATTTCTCAAGAAAACCTGTCTCAACCTCAAATTCTAGCGAACACTAGCAGATCTCACCGCAAACAGAACACCTACGCGACAATTATCAGCTTTTGAAAACGACAGGATTTAATAACAATCGTTAGAAGAAAGTGACCGCAAGCTCTACAGACTAGCAACAGCAAATGTAATTGTGCAGCAATAAAACAGCATATGAACCGGTTCTCAGCCCGGTCCGGTAAACAGTCGCAAGTCGTCTGACCACAGGTTATTGTGAAACGTATCAACTGGTTAGTCGTTATTAAATCATGCCTCGATCAATAATTAAATGGTCTAGGTATATGTTATGTTATATAATATCCAACCGCAGGCGCAAATAACCTCGGTGACGGCCGGGTCAACGTAAATATCTGACGTATGATTCAATACGTTAGTATTGACATGTTGGCAATCAAATAGTAACGTTTTGAACTGAAATATCAATTGAATTAATGCGTAATATATTAAATTTTGCAGTTTTGTCACCGAGCGCACAACACAGTTCACGGCAGATGCGCGTGCGCACAGCGGGAAAGCCCGCGACTATTAATTTATTGTGATTGCAAATGATGATAGTTTTACCAAATTAGAGTGCACTACGTCCAATTAGTGGTTACTAATTTTTGATCTTTCAAAAAAAACGTTGACTTATCACGATGATTCTTTATTGTGAATAGATATGAGATCATCGCCTAAAAACAATATCCAATAACGCAGGTATGTCTAATGCATTGTTTTAATTTAATAAAGTGCAAGAATTATTCTACAATCAATTATACAATAAATTTTACAAACGCTAAAATACGATGTATGATTCTCAATCGTGCATCTGTTCTGTATCCTAAATCATTTTATACATAACTAGCGGCCGCCCGCGGCTTCGCCCGCGTGGTTTTCGTTTTTTCACAGAAAGTGTTTATCGCGCGTTATCCCTCGGGAACTACTGATTTTTTCAGGCTAGTCGCTGTCGCCATCGCCGTCCCCCGTCCCCGTCCCCGTCCCCATCCCCGTCCCCGTCGCCGGAGCTTGAATGAAGTATGTGAAAAACGATTTCCCCACTTTTCTGTTGAATTTTTCCTGAATTTTCTTTGCTATAAACCTCACGGAGCCCGAGACCTTTCCAACGAATGCAAAACCGTGGAAACCGGTTCGTGCGTTCTGGAGTTATAGCGTCAGGGAGGAAAACCGGACTTATTTTTATATAGTAGATATAATCCTTGGCATGGTAGGTAAAGGGAGCAAACTGAATATTTTTTTATTAGTTTATAGAGGAAAGCTTTAAGCTGTATAACATTAGTCTGTAACCCATAGGAGCAGAAATACGGCGAAAAATGTGGAAAAAACCTGGAAAAAACGGGGAAAATTTAAGTCATGCTACTTTTTGTGACAAACGCAATACCACGCAGGCGAAGCCGCGGGCGACCGGTAGTCATACAACAAAAGTATTTTCAGAGACGAAGAGTAGTCGTTTTAATCAGTAAAAAGTATTTATAGCTGTTGCCCGCGACTTCGTCCGCGTGGAATTTTGATTGTCCTAACGAAGTTCCCGTTCTGTGAAAGTCTCTGATGCGCGCGATACTGAATGGCGCTCACGATCAGCAGTTAAACGAAGTTCCTGTTCTGTGAACGTCTCTGATGCGCGCGATATTGTATGGCGTTCACGATCAGCAGTCAAACGAACTTCCCGTTCTGTGAACGTCTCTGATGCGCGAGATAACCTATGGCGCTCACGATCAGCACTTAATCTAAATTCTGTTTGAGTGTAGGTTTCTGAGACGCGAGACAATCTATGGCGTTCAGAATCAGCCGTCAATCGAGAATCCCTTTCAACAGGTGTTTCTGACGCGCGATGCAATGACATACGTTCACGACTTGCCCTAAGTCGTTCTTGCCTCTCTTCATTAGACTCTTGAGATCTAGTCATTCTCATTATTTTCGATGCTCTGGTGTAGGTAGATAGATTAGACCTTTTTCGGGTCATTTTCTAAGTATTGTATTATTATTTTTAACAAAATAAAAATTTCGAAGAAGAAAGCCAAATAAAAACGTTAAACACAATCCTATTTATATCCTCTAAACCAAGTAATCCAAATCGCAAAGCAATCTCTAAATATCCGTATTCGTAGCAGGTAAGTTGTTATATTTAAATCCACAATCTAAATCCACACCAATAATTCTTTTCCTTTTTTAACTTTTAAGTACGTATGTCAGCCGCGATGTGTGTGTGTGTGTACTTAAGTAAGTAGACTGGCGAAAACATAACGATAGCGCGTTTTAAAATCGCACAGTGACATCTATTGGATTTTATATGTACTAAAAAACGTGAGCAGCGCACCTAATAGTTTCTTTTGTTTCTTTTTGTTACTTGAAATGTTCGATAATCAATAAATTTTTTTTGAGATTTTTTACCTATTAAAAAGCACAAATATAAAATTAACAAATATTGTTACCTAGACTGACTTTTTTGTCTGTTGTCCGATTTTGATGAAACAAAGCCTATACACTGGCCGGGAGTGTGCATTCTTCATTAGTGAAAACCGCATAAAAATCCATTCAGTAGTTACGAAGATGTGCTCGAACAAACAGACAGACAGACAGACAGACAAAAAATTCAAAAAAAAAATTTTTGTGTTTCATTGGTTTTCTTTTATCGCCCTGACTCCATTTTTGTCAATTATCTTCAATGTACAGACACACCGGGTCCTACTGTTTTATTATATGTATAGATAAGGGAATACCTTCGTATTGTAATACGCTGGCTTCAGAGCTTCAATCGAGTCATCATTTCAGACAAAAGACGTCCACTGCTGGACATAGGCCTCCCCCAAGGTTCTCCACGACGACCGGTTCTGCGCCTCCCGCATCCAGCGGTTTCCCGCGACCTTCACCAGGTCGTCGGTCCACCTTGTCGGGGGCCTACCCACGCTACGTCTTCCGGTGCGTGGTCGCCACTCGAGAACCCGTCGGCCCCATCGGGCATCGGTCCTACGGGCAATGTGTCCAGCCCACTGCCACTTTAGTGTTGCAATTCTTCGGGCTATGTCGGTTACTCTCGTTCTTCTGCGGATCTCCTCATTCCTGATTCGATCGCGCAGTGAAACCCCAAGCATAGCCCTCTCCATTGCCCTTTGAGTGACTTTGAGCCTTCTCATAAGGCCCATTGTTAGCGACCACGTCTCAATTCCATATGTCATCACTGGCAACACACACTGGTCGAAGACTTTTGTCTTGAGACACTGCGGTATTTGGGACGAGAAGATTCTTCGTAGCTTCCCGAAAGCAGCCCAGCCGAGTTGGATTCGACGATTGACCTCTTTCTCGAAGTTGGACCTTCCTAACTGGATAGTTTGTCCCAGGTACACGTAACTGTCAACAACTTCGAGAACAGATCGTCTCCAATCTTTATAGGAGTCGGTACAACATGGGCATTAGACATGACTTTCGTCTTGCCCATGTTCATTTTAAGACCGACTCGCTCGGAGGCTCTGCTGAGGTCTTCGAGCATTGTACTCAGGTCCTCCGCGGTCTCAGCCATGACTACGATATCATCAGCAAACCGAAGGTGTGTCATGTACTCGCCATTGATGTTGATGCCCAGTCCTTTCCAGTCCAGAACCTTGAAGACATCCTCCAATGCAGCGGTGAACAATTTCGGGGAGATAACATCTCCCTGTCTGACACCACGCTGGAGAGGTATTGGTTTCGAGGTCTGGTCCTGTATTTGGACTGACATGGTGGCGTTTTCGTACAAACCCTTCAGCGCTTCGATATACCGATAGTCTACTTGGCACCGCTGGAGAGACTGCAGTACAGCCCAGGTCTCGATCGAATCAAAGGCTTTTTCGTAGTCCACAAACGCCAAGCAAAGGGGTAGGTTATACTCCTCGGTCTTCTGTATAACCTGCCGTAGCGTATGTATGTGGTCTACTGTGCTGAAGCCCTTTCGGAAACCGGCTTGTTCGGGTGGCTGGAAGTCGTCAAACCTGCAGGCGAGACGATTCGTGAGGACTCTCGAAAACAACTTATAGACATGACTCAGAAGTGAGATGGGTCTGTAGTTTTTCAAACGAGTATTTCTGACAAATGAAACATTTTATTCTGCACAGCGAGATAAAATACATAAGCTTAAATGTTATTTGAACTTCAACACCCTGGTATTGGTATATCAATGCTCTGGTACGATAATATATGTTTGTAAGTACATGTTTGTAGTGTGATTTGATATCGATTAATTATGACGGTCTGGTGAAGGTGATGTTTCGTTGATTAATTTGATTCATTGTATTTATATAAAACAAGCCTCACAGACCTTAAAATAATACCATTGTTCCTAATTTTGTTATCGTAATGATAATGTTCAAAATAATAATGATGGATACTAGAGTATTATTATAACGGTTTTAGAAACTGTAAATGTTTAACGTATTTGCATTAGATCTGTATTTACTGAATTAATAGAAAATATAAAGGTTTCTTTTTTACTTAAACTAAATTGTTGAACGCTACCAACGCGCCGCGGTTTCACTCGCATAAATGTGGATATCTTGCGAATAACGGGATAAAAAGGATCGTATCTGTTATTCTGATTAGCTATGTATATTACTGTAGAGTTTAATGAAAATCCGTTCAGTATCTATTTTATGCGTGAAATAGTAACAAACATTGATACATACTTCCATCCATCCTGACTCACAAACTGTTGCACTTATAATATTAGTGGGATTAGGATTTAATTTAGAAAGATTAGCTTTTGATAAAGTTTACAATAGACTTGTAGGGACATGCGGAATGCCTACGCAGGCTATTCGTCCAGCAGGCTAGCCGAACAGCGGCGAGCCACGCCGTCGCGCGTCGTTTCCGGAGACCCAGTATGGTCGCACCAGTTTCAGCGCAAGACTAGTTTTATTTATATCGAGAGAGCAAACCCCTAAAGACTACTTAATTAATAAACATGTTAGTCATTTTTATTACTATACTGACACATGCAAAACCTCAACATTTTATATCTTCTATATAAATCGCCAATATTTCATAACAGTTGATAAGAAGTGCATAACATATCACGAGAGCAATGAAGGTGTTGCAAAACTATCGTTTATCATCGATTACAAAGAAGGAAAAACAATTATTATTCGTGTAGATAAATACGGGTTTTTTGTTCACACGATAAAAACAGTACGCAATCATACTAACATTTTCTTGAGAAGACAACGATTACGTGCCTTTACTTATAGCTATATTCTGTAAGTGTACATTAAAACTTTGATAATGGTTAGTTATTACAAATATTATTGCTTATTCTGATGGAGTGAAAATATTATGACTAAATCAAGATAATAATATTATGGTACTAATATTATTTTTTGTACTTTCGAAAGCTAAAGCCGAAGCTATAGCTACAAGAAGCTAGTGATCGATACAAAAATCCATATCAATTTCGTTTAATTATGGCTCTATTTTTATTAAATATTATGAATTTACTTGTTGATTTAACATGATGACAAAATCCAGTATAGCAGATGTATAGCACCTCAGCCAAACTGCTGATCAGCTGAACAGCGTAGTTAGCACACATTTTTCTGAATCTAATTCTCTGATTACGAAATTTCGGCAGAAGTTATGTACCTCCGCGAGTTTCCATCGTCGTATCACTTACTTACATGTACGAACTAAGAATGAATAACAACACAATTCGACAATATTACTGTCCCTACGTATGTGTTTTGACACATTTGAATTTAATTTGACTCTTAGTTTTGACGGATCATTACTTTCATACAGGCTATCATCTATCTTCTAGACTAGACCATGGTAAATGAGCGAGTGTAATACAATTAATGAATCAGCTATGTCCACCACAAGACTACTAAAAGCCGAGGTGAGTGATTAACACTTCACTTATTAAAATAACACTATCTATAATGATAGTATTCTATGAAATACTGTCGGGGCTGATGCAATCGTAGGTGACGACACGCCGGTTCTTTCCTTTAAAGAAAACGTATCTATGTATGTTCAACGTGTAATTTTATTGTAAATTGAAATTCGATTCACTTAGCTATTCAAAATTCATCCATCACGTATTCAATAAACAATTAACATCATTGACTTTGCTTATAATTTCTAATAAATACATTTTATCTAGTCAGTATCCACTTGGTGTGTTCCAAAAAACTTAAAACAATGCTTATGAAAAGTACTGAAATTTTAAATAATGAACTCGCAGTACCTATTTAGTAAATGTGGAGTCTAGAAATGAAAAGCAAAATAAAAAAAGCAGTGATTAAAAGTATAATGGGAATTTGACGCCAAGTTCGTTTAAGTTTTTCGGAACACCATTACCGACATTAAATTGATTCATCTTGACATTAATCACTTTTGAATAATTTTTCCTGGCGCCAAAGAGTTTTATAAATAATAAATGGTTACTGTTATTAAAAACGATGAATAACTTAATAGTAAAATAGAAAATAATGAAGATGCTTCGGATGAATAGAAAAAATTAAGGTCGTAAAGTTACCAACTTATAACATTGTTTGTTATTTAAAGTGTAAACATAACGGTAATGATCCACATAAATATGTAAAAGTACATAAATTATACATAAACGTTAGGTATATAGAAAGTTTGTTTGTACGTAGAATAACAGACTCTCTGGGTTCAACTTTCTCGACGTAAGTTTATTTCAACTTTGTTTGTTGTTGAAATTATACACAATTTTACATTTAACTAGAGCTCCCTGAGGAAACCACAAGCCAACAAGACTACATGTATTCTTAAACGTATATTGACGATAAATTCCGCAATAATTTCCCAATAACATACATAGTTACTTAATTCTGTTTTAATCTATGTTTGTAGCTACAGAAAAAGCTGGACTCGTTTAAATTAATGTACTAGTCACATCCGCGTCTCAGTCGTCACTTATTAGGAGTAATCTTAAAAACGATACAAGAACTGAAGAACATGAAGATATGGACTCAATCTATACTTAATAATATTATATAAAGGCAAAGTTTGTGGGGTTGTAGGGGCTGATCTCTGGATGAAAAAGATTTTAACGGGGTAGACGGATTTCATCACAAGTTAAAATGTTTACCTCCAACGAAGTGGGCACGGGTTAGCTAGTAGGTAGATGATAACACTCGAGCCAGTAGACAAAATATAGCTAGATATCAGTCATAAATGTGTGTCAGTCTTTCACAAGACATTATAATATTATTCTTTGTATGAAATAGTTATTTTGGAGACAAGCATTCAATGTCCAAATATTCAAAAACTTTGTCAAAGTTGGAGTCCTACCTCTCTCAACAATTCTGGTGAATTTGGAAGACCAATTTCACCGACGCATTTAAGGAAATCGCAAAGGTCACTTAAGGTTAGTGGAAAACAATTTCCTCGTGTAGATATGACTCGTCTGTTGTCTAATTATATATAGAAATGCATTAGATGGGTGATACGTTACGTGGGTGATGTGTAGAAATAACAATGGGCGCATTTTGATGGTGGACGAGTGGTACCACATCCTTATTGAATTAATTTAAGAGATTGTCGTTAACGTAAATATGAGAGAAGGGGCCTTACTTAAAACTAGTTTCAACCAATCAAAAGGTTTTAAACGAGTTTCCGTAGTGCTTGAGCGTTGAGTGAGATTCTGTAATATGGGCATTGCATTGACTTGGGAGCCAATCCTAAGGTTTGAACTGGTTAAGAATTTATTTATATTTAAAGATTTATTTGGTGTATTCTGATTATCATTGCGTAGTCAGGGCAGAACGTTAGCAGCATGATGTCTGTAACAACATAACAGTGCTTGGCCACCGTCAGCGGAGTCCAACAATAACAAACAAGGCAATCAACATACCTATTTCTTTTCTGGTATAATGCCTCTGCTCATCATTTTGAGAATTCGTAGTTCCGAACGCTTGACCCATCTTTATATCACAGCACTGAGATCACAAATAGAAAATAACAAAAAACAATGACCATCAGCTGATTACACTGAACGTAATAATGCGTTTGTACGCATGCGCGGGCTCATATCACGGGAGACGTGCACGCCCCGCGGCGTCTCATACAACACTGTCTGGAGTGTTGTGCAAAGCCTCGCAGCGTGCAAGCGAGACAGGTAACCTGTGACCGATAAGCTCCTCGTTGACCTACATACAACTGACATGCGAGCGAAAGAGACAGAATTACTTAAAGTTGCACAGAATATGCAGGCAGACACGGTCTGTTTACATTCTGGGTACGCGCAAAATGGCTACCGACTGAACGTCTCAGTTCTAAGACAAGTTGCAAAAATAAACTAACACCACTGTGTATTCTGCTTAGTTTCATGAACGTAGTTCTGTACAAAAATAAAAATCAGTGCTTTGCTCTTCTTGAAAACAAGTAAGCACAGTAGAATAGCAAGCCAGCTTGACAAAAGGCGGTAAAAAGTTTTCTTGTTAAAAAGATCTTGCAGTTCCCGATCCTTTCAACTACTTGCTGCTTAAGATTCATCTCGTTAACAAGAAAATACTGCTGAGATAAATAACTCGCAACAAAAATTATTTTATAAGAAAAAATCCGATCAAGTGCACGAAGGGTTCCGTAAGTATCTACCATTATCTATAAAACCGGCCAAGTGCGTGTCGGACTCACGCACAAAGGGTTTCGTACCATTGATTTATGAAATTAAAGGATTTAAGTTATTTGTATGAAAGATTACGCGGTAATAAACGGTTAACGATTTACGAGGTATTAAAAAAAACTACTTACTAGATCTCGTTTAAAACAATTTTCGTTGGTAGTTTTTATAGTAATGTAAATCATGTTTTTTTAGATTTTTCATTTTCTTATTTTAGAAGTTAGAGGGACCTAGACCAACTTGTTCCACTTTGGAAGCGTCTGACACGGAAACTATTCGGTTTAAAAAAAAAAAAATTAAAACCTCGATATCATTTTTGTAGACCTATCCATTTGAGAAAAAAATTTGAGTTTCCGTTCTAAGTATGGGGAGCCCCCAATATTTATTATTATTATTTTATTTTTGTATCAAAATCTTAATGCGCTTCACAAAATACATCTACCTACCAAGTTTCAACAGTATAGCTCTTATAGTTTCGGAAAAAAATGGCTGTGCCATACGGACGGACAGACGGACAGACAGACATGACGAATCTATAAGGGTTCCGTTTTTTGCCATTTGGCTACGGAACCCTAAAAATCATGTCTGTTGTATAAAAATAGAATAAAATAAATATTAAAGACTTTAATATTGATTTTATTCTATTTTTAGTATTTGTTGTTACAGTGGCAACAGAAATACACCATTGGTAGGTCCAACACTGGGTGGAGTCATGAGTTTATGACTAGGTGAAGGTCGTGGGAATGGATCTTCATCTAGATTCATAAGGAGAAGTTATGGTGGATTTGAATCTGGGTGAACTATCTTACAAAAACGCAGGGTCATTAGAAAAATGGACAAATAGCTAAAAAGTTTTTAAAACTAGAAAATGTGTAAAGCCCGTGAGTACACCGACATGTATTGTAGTAACAGTTCGTCAAGGTAGTGTGTTCTGTACTTAAACTCATTCATTGAGAACTAAAACACATTTCCTTTAACAAAAGATACGTAGATCAACAGAAATCAAAGCCATGCATGAGCCTAATTAATTATTGTGTATCAAAAACGGCGGAGCGGAAGGGCGTGTCAGACTTTTACTGACTAAAACCCACTCGTCAGTCACTTCACTTGCTAGTGCGTCAGGGACCACGATATCTCTATTGAACAACCTGCGGCCCTGTCTTTGGTCCCTAGCCATGCCATGGATAAAATTTACAAAATTTTATATACTTGAGTACGAGGCTCTTATCTATTATGTATTTTATGTCTTTATAGAACGTAATTTTTCTTTATATGAAACCTGAATATACACTGGTCATCACAAAAATCGGCCCTCCCTGTTTTTTCACTATTGCTCTTTACAATTTCAAAGATAAACGTTTCGAATAAGATCTTTGACATTTGATTCCCATAAATGTTTACGAATATGAGGCTACCTAATAAACTTTTTTTAAATAAACACTGCCCAGTGCCGGTTATTCACTTTAGCTCTGTTTAATTCGCAACCAGGAATTTTAATTTTTGTGATCATTATTGACGATTGTTACTTTATTAATATCATTATAATACGAACTAAATTGGGTTGTATCCTAAAAATAATTTAATTCCATCAGATAGATTTATAAAAAATATTGAACACGTATTTTTTATTTTTTCTTTCATTCAAATACTCAGGAATATATATTGATTTGAAATTTCGCATGATGTCATGGCGTGGTACAAAATATACAACGGCGTGACGTAATTAACCCCCACTCCTTAACTTTAGTAGGTACGCTATACGTTTATTGTAATTTCGACAAAATAAAAAATACGGGTCTTAATTTTTTTTATTATCTATAAGACGGACTAATTTTTTTTTTTTATATTCATAGGTACCTTGGAGACATCCCTATTAACCTAAAATAATGAATACTACTGAAATTGAAGCGGTTCAACTTGTGGCTTTGCTGTGAGCGGGTTTCAGTCAACGTTTTGTCGCTCGTCAACTACATCTCAGTCGATCTGCTGTTCGAAGATTTTACCAGAGATTTCAAGAGACTGGGCAGTACCGTAGGAGAACAGGTTCTGGAAGACAAAGGGTAACCACTCAAAGAGATGACTACTTTATTGTGACATCGGCTCTAAGAAATCGGCACCTTTCTGGTGTAGATCTCCAGCGGCGGCTGCGTGAAGTGCGGGGTGTGGCTATAAGTGACAGCACGGTGAAAAGAAGACTGTGAACAGAACTTAAAACTTCACAAGCCAGCAACATCTTGATTGCGAGGGAACATCTTGATCTTATAGACCAGTGGGGTTCAGTTTTATTCTGTAATGAGAGCAGATGACTTTATACGCCTCTGATGGGCGCCGTAAGGTCATGAGAAGGCCAGGAGAACGTTACGCTCAGTGCTGTATTAGAGAAACTGTCAGTTACGGTGGAGGCTCTGTAATGTTTTGGGGCGGGATATCTTTGACAGCACGTACAGAGTGGGTGTTTCTCAATAGGGATTCTTTAGCTGCTCCACGTTACATAACGGACATCCTAGAAGATCATCTGTTGCCTTATGCAGGTTACATTGGAGAAAATTTCCAGTTATTGCATGATAATGGCACGGCCCCACGTAGCGCGTATTGTTACACAGTACTTGGAAGAGGTTGGCATTCCTGTTATGGAGTGGCTAGCAAGAAGTCCGGATTTAAATCCTATAGAGCACATATGGGACACGTTAAAACAGAACGTTAGAGCTCGAGAACCCGCCCCTACCTTGGAAGCTTTGGAAACCGCCATAAGAGAAGAATAGGGCCGAATTCCTCAAGCAAGCATCACCATTTTAATAAGGTCAATGAAACGGCGAATGCCGGCAGTGATTAGAGCAAGAGGGGGAAACACCAAATATTGACGTGAAAGTATTGTGTCAATAACATGTAAGACTAAAAAGTTACAGAGTGTTCAACTTGAAGGTAAAAATATGGTTAAAATAGTGATTTTCTTTTTTTTTGTAAAATTGTAAAAAAAAATACAATTAAGATAAACAATTTATTAACTAATTCGTAAAAAACTGACGTTATTTAGTAAACAAATCAATAATATATTATTTGTTTCATTCAAAATATAAAATCATGAGTTTTCTTGTAAAATCTAGGTGGGCCGATTTTTGTGATGACCGGTGTTGTTTGTTCAGAATAAGTGAATCGATTCCTATCATTTTTACACCATGTTATATTTTTTTCCAAATAAATTAATTGTTGCAGTGTGCCTACCGAGCGCACAACACAGCTGACGGTAGATCATAGTACTAGGCGCGTGAGACAAGGGCCGCTGCAGGCGCGGGCGGGGAAGTAGCTGTGAAATTCTGGATCGCGTTACCGGTACTATTGAACCCATTGTAGAGCGAGGGAGCTGTGACGTGGTTACGATTACCCTACATTCTGGAAATTTTAAACGTTTCAGCAAATTGTTGAAGATTTTATCAATAAGAAATAGTGGTGAAATGAGGATATTTAAATGGTGCTCAAAAAATAGATCTGACCTCTAGTGATCAAAATTACCGGCCCAGTTTCGGCCGGAGCAGTTGTGTTGCGATGTGTGCCGGGTACGATGCGCCAAATGTTGTTGTGTTGGGAGTTTCGTCGTGGAAGGTCTTCGGATCAATCTCCCTTTGGCGCAGCATCGTTGGTTGTATTGTTGGGTTTAACATTGCATCACCTCGTTCAACTGCCGTCTTCCTTCCTATTCGCTCAGTTTTTCTGAGTGTTAATAAACTAGCGCGCTTTACCATCAACAATCGCATCACTGCTTACCATCAGGCGGGATTGCGGTCAAGAGCTAGTTTATAATTATTAAAAAAAAAAAATCATCGGTCTCTACTCGTCCACTGCTGGATGTCCTCCTCCATGGCACGCCACCAAACTCGATCCTGAGCAGCTCTCCGCCAGCCACTACCAGCCACCTTTTTGATATCGTCTCCCTATCTCGCCCAAGGGCGTCCTACGTTTACGTCGTAAGGCCTTCTCATCGTCCACAAATGCTAAACACAGGGAGTGATTATACTCTTCGGTCTTCTGTATAATCTACCTCACTGTGTGTATGTAGTCTATGGTACTAAAACCTCCTCGAAACCCGGCCTGCTCAAGCGGCTGGAATTCGTCGAATCTTCGCGCTAGTCGGTTCGTGATCACTCTCGAAAACAGCTTGTAGACATGGCTCAAAAGCGAAATGGGTCTATAGTTGTTCAATAAGGTTTTATCACTTTTCTTGAAAAACAGAACCACTACGCTTTTGTTACATGTCTTAGGAATTCTTCCCGAAAAAAGAGCAGAATTATTAATATACGCTGAAGCTCATTTAGCACAGGCGTACTTGCAGCTTTTAAGAGCTCCGAGGTAATCCGTCTTCTCCTGGGGCCTTCCCATTTTTAAGCTGTCCAAGAGCCACCACGATCTCGGCTAGGCAAATGTCAGTGAGGTCTTCGGTGTAGTGCCGTGTGAGAGTGGCTCTGGAATCTTCGGGGCGGGAAACTGGTTTAGGCGCTTGCGAGGTATACAGCTGACTATAGATTTTTTTTTTTACTAATTTTAAACTAGCGCTTGACCGCAATCCCGCCTGATGGTAAGCAGTGATGTGATCGTTGATGGTAAAGCGCACTAGTTTATTAAGAACCTATTCACTCTGATTGAGCGAATAGGAAGGAAGACGGCAGTTGAGCGAGGTGATGCAATGTTAAACCCAACAACACGACCAACGATGCTGAGGCAAAGTAAGATTGATCTGAAGACCCTCCACGACCAAACTCCCAACACAACAACATTTGGCGCATCGTACCCGGCACACATCGCAACACAACTGCTCAGACCCGTCCTCCGTACGGCTTCACCAGACATCATGCCGGAACACGACAAATCGCTTGGCGGCAAGGCTTTGTCTGGTGGGTGGTAACTTCTGCCGGCGGCCGGTGTTATGGCCTACCATCGAGAAAAAGGTTCCAACTTCCGCAAGTACCTCCAGCTTCAAAGTAATGACTCTCCTATCCGATGTCGTCAGCTTTATCATCCTCCCAAGCTTTTGTACGAAGACTTTTGACCCCCAGTTTAGCTCGAATTCATCAAGAAAATACCCTCTTCTTCAAGTAAGTGGACGAGCATTTGCCACATGTGATTTCTGATACCGAAACCATGTGATCCTACTACCGATTCGCCGCAAGTCTGTACTCCCATTTTAGTGCTGAAATCTCGCATGAAAACCTTGAAATGGGCCTTTGTGATATTTTTACCACAAAGGCCCATTTCAACGTTTAGGACATATCTTCTACTTCCTCATCCGACTGTGTCGACGTTGGTGCGTACACTGGTATTACCTTTTGGTTAACTTCAGAGCAAAAGGTACGTACCCTCGTCGACACACTCGAGATAACGACAACGTTGTCACAGATAGATTTGTTGACCAGAAATCCTAAACCTCACTATGATGGCTGGTTACCCTCCCTGAAATACATAAGATGGCCTGAGTCCAATATGACCGTATCCTCCCTCTCTCTCTTCGGATTGCGGACAACCCCAGGATATGACATCTTATGTACCTACTTCAGTTCCTTTTCTAACTGCTCGAGGTGGGCATCGAGCCGCAGCGTGCGTCCGTTAAACGTTGCCAGGGTCAGTTGGTCTTGGGTTTGGCGGCCTGCCGTAATCCGGGGATTCCTACCACCCCTTGCACTGACGTGACCATAGCTGCCGCCTTGGTCACGGATATCAAGGCCGCCGGGAACATGGGGGCTATCGATTTGTTGTACCTGTCATGAAAAGTAATAGCCTACTACTACCACGCTGGCCAGATGGGTTGGTAGAGCGTTTTTTTTCGAGTTTTCCTTCTCTCGCACAGATGTTAGGTATATAAGTGCCTCTTAGTCGCCTCCTACGACATCCCGGGCAAGTATTGGAGTGGTGAAAAAATGTGAACTGGTGATAAAGCCGTCACCACACGGCGACCTAGTTTATAGACCGGTAATTCTGATCAAAGGTGGTCAGATCTGTTTCTTGACCAAAAAATAATATGATTATGTACAAGGCCTGGTTTTTTTTTTATGAATTATAAACCAGCGCTTGACCGCAATCCCGCCTGATGGCAAGCAGTGATGCGATCGTTGATGGTAAAGCGCGCTAGTTTATTAAGAGCCTATTCACTCTAGCCTTGAAGACACTCAAATTGTAATGTGACGGAAACACCGACGCCGGCAAATCGTTCCAGTCCCTCGATGTACGCGGTATAAAGGAGGAAGCAAAACGCTTCGTCCGGATCGCAGTGGTGTCAACAACGTAAGGGTGGAAACCTGCTGTACGACGGGTCGTCCGATGATGGAACGGAGATGGGGGAATTAAATCATGCAATTCCCTTGCACACTCACCAGAATGCATCCTATAGAAGACCGAAAGGCTGGCTACTCTACGCCTGTGCTCCAGGCTTTGGAGACCGTTTCGAGCTAAGTCTGGGTCGCCAATAAGCCTCTTCGCACGCCTCTCCACCGAATCCAAAGTGGCAAGGTGACATTTCGCAGCACCAGCCCAAATGTGGCTGCAGTACTCCACACACGAGCGGACCTGTGCTTTGTATAAAATTAGAAGCTGCCCTGGTGTGAAGTACCGCCGGACCTTCGCGATGACGCCTAGTTTTCTGGCAGCCACCCTGGCCTTGGACTCAATGAACCGCCCAAAGTGTTGGTGTTTTGAAATGAAAAACTATATACTGCACAACAATATTTGTAAAACAAAAGTTGTACACTGTAATAGTTTGGGTTAAATACAAGCTATTGAACTCTTCAAGGCGCTAGTTGTGTATAGAAATAGATAACTATATACTACTATATCTATTGTAATGAGGACAAAGACTACTTGTATAAACATGACCGTTCTAAAGTAACGTTAATATAAAAAAAAAACTTTTAAGAATTTAGCACACTATAGCACAATTATACCCAGATCTTATCAGATAGTAATTTCTACTGGTGAAAATAACAACATTTGTGGTTGTAGAATTCAGTTAAATCCAGCAACAACAAATTATAGAACCAAGTTCATTTCCTAGTGTTAACGGGTATAGTAGCCTCAATGACCTTGTGCATGTGGGCGGAGCCAAACGCTGTACTACCGAATTCGTAAAATGCGCGCGGTGGCGCGCTAAACTAAAACTACAATCAAAGAATATCCAGAGATGCAGACAAGCCGCGTGTAGGTCGCGATTTGTGCCTACGATTTCAGACGGGGGTATGGATGCAAGACCGATAAATGTATATTTTGTATTTATAAATGGTAATATCGTACTATAATATATTTGTAGTATTCTTGATCAATGTTTGAATTAAATCAAGGAGTGCTCGTTACACAGTTTAATGGCCGATCGCAGACTGACAGACATTTATAAAACAAGTACCCACACATTATAATGTATCATAACATTAATATAAAAATTAATGGTAGATGGTAATATCTACCGATTCAACATATTTGATTTTTTTTTCACTACTTTTCAGTATATGAGTATCTACATCTACAGTATGTTAAGAAAACCCTGTCCGACCCATAAGGATAATAAAGGTTAGGTAAACACATGACCAAATATAATATAAAATTTTACGTAATGATCATAGTACCAAACAAATGAATTTTGAAATAATCTTTTTTTCCCGCGAATTAATTCCAACTTCCCCGAAATTTGGTAATTTTTAAAAAAGTGATAACACCGGTATTCTTATGAGCGAATAGCAATGCGACCACGTGCCGCGTGCCCTGCCGCCCGCCGCCCGCGCAAGGGTGCTTAACGCACATTTATTAAGTTATCTCTTTTTGCGAAATAATATTTATTTTTTAGGGGGATTTTTTAAGTTTAGCCCGGTTTTGTATCCATTAGCAGAATCAGTTATCGATACCTAACAACACCTTCACGGGTCGGACAGGGTTTTCTTAACATACTGTATAGTAAGACCGTAACGGCATCATGTCTTTGCAAGTGTCCTTGAATTAATTACTAGTGGTATTACTAGTGCGAATAACATAAACGAGTTCATCGCGTTAACGTAAAACAAACTCGCACTAGGCACTTTGTGATATTTTTATTTAAAAAAAAAAAGTGCCCCACACTAAGAATTACTCTTATCGTGGGTGCGTTTACAAACATATAAATTCACAGACACAAACAGCCAAACCCGAGACAACTACTTGTAGGACATGTTCTGAATATTCGCGGGAATCGAACCCGCGACACGCAGCGCAGCAGTCAATAGCTTAACCACTGCGCTAACCGTGCTTTATATAGATGCCATGAGATTACAAAGCGCGTAGTTTCGGCCGTTTTTCATGACGACATAGTACCTTATTTATACTATGTCAGTGATGTCGGATTGAATGTACTCCGTCGTAATGAGGTTTCAAATAAAACACGAGTTATTTTAAAATCTGTAAATTTTAATTCTTCGATCCGATAAATTACATGCGAGATTATAGGCACATCTAAAGCTGCAGAAAGTTCTTGCAGTTGAGAATGGCCACAGTCTATTTCTATTGTTCCTACAACTGCACAGCTGATATTGATTTCTGTAGGATATGCAAAATGTTTCCATACACATACGGCATTTAAAAATAAATAGGGAATGTAGTCCCACTTGTTGTTCTCCAACAATATCCATAGATTCTAAACCACAGTTTATAATTCTCCGTGCTTGGCAATTTTCTTTAGTTTTGAATAATAGTAAGCAATATTAACTATGCGTCGCCCTTCGATGAAACAGCTTGAGATTTGTTGAGGTTTTGGTGATATTTTGAGCTAAAAAAAGATATAACATACATTTTAATTAACCCTAGCAACATTGTTAGACATTTTTGTCAAGGAATTAATAGAAAGACTAGAGGTTGCATACACTAGACGACCAATACTCGTATATAAAGAGCGAAGAGGTATATATCTTTCCATTTGTAAGTCAAAAAATGTTATTACAATATTATTTGTGAAAAACAGAAAATAAATATATATATACGGACAAATCACACAGATTGAGATAGCCCCAAAGTAAGTTCGAGACTTGTGTTATGGGATACTAACTCAACGATACTATATTTATAATAGATACATATATAGATAAACATCCAAGTCCCAGGCCAATCAGGAAAAGATCGTTTGCCATTATGACCTGGCCGGGAATCGAACCCGGGGCCTCCACGTCGGAGGCAGGCGTATTATATATAAATAGATAAACATGTAATAAATACAAGTATCGTTTAGAACAATGGGTAGAATGTAATACTAATAACATTACATTGAACAAAATAGCTCTAAATAAAAATAATAGTGGTCTTTATAGTTCCACTTTACTGCAAACGCCTAAACATTTGATCATAGCAACGAGTTGGAAATTATTGCTATTACTTTTTGCGTAGGCTCTTTTATAAAATATTAAATATGCGCATAATTTACGCATAATAAACGCAAATTAGCGAACTGGAGGTTTTCTCGTATTTCTCTATATCTCCGGGAATCGAACCCGGGGCCTCCACATCGCAGGCAGGCGTGTTGACCGCTGCGCCACGGAGGATTGCAAAAGAAATTACTGATAACTGTGACATTCCAAGCCCGCCAACTCGCGTCCATCGGCTTCGGCTACTTTAAACTATTACTTATAGAAATAAAATATTTACAGGAAGAATCATTTAAAATAATCGAAGTTAAGTAAGAGTTTTTATTACACATTTTTGCTAATATCTCGAAAACTAAAAGTCCTATCAACTCAAAACTTTTTGTAAAACTGTTTTTACACCAAAACCCTTAATTGAGCTCTAATTTTTGGTTTATATCACCATAAACAAAAAATCACATTTTCAAGTTACGTAAATTTCCAATAAGATTTTTATTTTTAAATCTCCTTACAAATTACTTATGTGAACTTTTATGCAACTGTCAATATAAACTATCGAACTATTGGTTGCTATAACGTATATAGGCAATTACAAACCTATTACTTAATTATAATCTAAGTGCGAGTGTTTACTTACCTGAATAGAGTCTTCTATATTATCAGCGGATGTAGTCGGATTGTTGCCTTTCAGGTGTAATGATTTCTATCTAGATTTCCTGGAACAATTCGTAATTATTTAACTTCAATTGTAATAGAAAAATTAAAAAGCTAATAGTAATCATAAAGAAAAATGCAGTAATATATAGGTATAAATACAAGAGTATAGGTAGATAGATACTTACGCCACCAGACGCATCTACAATTCTCATTTGTGAGCTAATCTTTGAACGTACACTGACACGATTCGCTCGTAAATATTTGCACTCACACAGGCAAACACGCGTAGTCGGCGATAGCCGGAGCAGAGCAGCGAACGACACAACCCTCCCGTCTGAATGCTAACGCACGACTGCCGCCCGCGCCCGCGCAGGGCACCTCTAAACCTGTATTTCAAAATAAGGATATTTTCTTGGCAAATTTTGATGGATTTAAATATGCTGTGGCAAATATGTAGTACCTCTAACCACAAATTTTCCAGTGTAAAAATATTTCCACACATCAATGCCGTTTAGAAGTAATTACGAATATTAGCCAAAAATAGCGTCTTGGTAAATATTTTTTTAAGGCAAAAGGCAAAGTCCTACGAAAAAATCATCTTTAGTAAATGTTGTACATGAATCAATAGACAGGATATATTTTTTTCAAATCTCAAAACCAAGCCGTTAAATAGAAATTAGCTTCCTAAAGTGACCATTTTTCGCTACTAATGAGAGTAAGGCCCTTAATTGTAATTTGCCTACACTTTCCGCAATGAACAAGGGACAGACACTTCGAGCATACCCTACGTACAGAGCTGATAAGAACGGCCCTGAGAAGATGCATGTGGAAATGCTACGTACGTATTGCGCAGTTTTTCACATACCCACGACATCGATATAAATATGAATGCATTTGCATAAATGGATAAAGAAGCATTCCAGGCTTTCCTACAAAATATGTTCGGTTCGGGAAATCTACTCATCCTTACTAATACTATAAATGTGATAGTGAGTTTGTTTCGTTGTTCCACTTCCACGCCTAAACTGCTGAAAGGATTTGGATGAAATTTGGCACACAGATGGTTTATAACCAGGATTAACACATAGGTACGTTTTATCCCGATATTCCCACAGGATCGAAACTTACGCGGGTGAAGCCGATAGGCGCAGTTAGTATTTCTAGGAATTCAAAGAGTGGCTCTAGATGGACAGTGGCGCCGATTCCTTTGATAACAAACTAAACTAAATTATAAGTTCAACACATCATTTTCTTTCTATTCATTAAGATGTTGCTGTCTCTGATTTTATAATATTCTTACTCAAATTTGAGTAAGCATATTTCGAGTAACCTTTACAGGCATCCAATATTTACTTAACACCAAGTAACATTAATTTGTGGCTGAATCGTTTGGTATATAACTACATACACAAATAACTTGTCCTTCAAATATTGTTCAGTCAAGTGTGACCTAATATTCATGCCATAGTCTGCCTTTTGACTTGAGGCATAAACACCAAATTCGAGTACAGCCTTCCAGTATATATATGGCATTTGAAACCGTATTAAATTCCGCATTAACGTATCATTAATCCTCTTGGAAGAAAACCTTTTATATTAGTTGCTTGTCATCTGACGCCTACTGAAAGAGCGAACTGAAAGTTAATGATAGCTTAGATTAGACTAAGGCGAAGGACGTTTAACAATATACATAATACAATACTACACAAAGTATTTTTTATAACATATTCAGAATGAGACATTCTTCAAGCAGAATTGCATTGTCGAAACAAAACATCATGGTGGGCGTGACTATAATCACACAGATGCATTGGTAATACTTACAATATAATGAACTGTTGTTATACTAATCGCCATCAATGACGAAATGATGAAGGCATGAACGGAACGAAACATAAGAAGCCTGATTGAGAAGATCCGATGGACGTCAAAACTGATAAGTTCGCTATCTATCACTACATAGTGAAATTTCCTCATATGAATGTCAAACGTAGATTTAATTATCATATAGGTGCTAACTTTACCGCAGTTCTCAATTTACTCTTGAAAGATGTTAATCATTAAAGCACATATATTTTCCCTCTCAAGGACTACTCCACGTTTGAATGTCATCCACCTCGGTTCCAGTTCTCTCTTTGTTCTATAATGGAGTCGTGAGTAAGCGTTCGTGGAATACAAGTATTTATATTACCTACTGAAAGACTGATGACGGTCTTGGAAGTCTAGCAAGCAATGGCGTGACAAAAGATAAAACATGTGTCACAAAAGAAATCTCAAATTCGTATGAAAAAATTTAGAATGTCTGTAATCTATGTATAAAATCTATGTTAAATGTTTATATGAAGTTTTTCAGTTAAATTTTATGTTGCTGCGCTCTTTGGGGCTATATTTGTACTGTAAGTGCACCACGCAATGGTTATATAAATATCTGACGGCAAGCGCGCGAAATTTTCTCTATACATTGTCTCCTCATGAAAGATGATACAACAGGTCCTTATCAAAATATTTGACAAGTATTTATTTGTTGAAGTGGTGAGTATCGAGTTCTAGGAAGATGATATAGAAGTTACCACCCACCAGACAAAGCCTTGCCGCCAAGCGATTTGTCGTGTTCCGGCATGATGTCTGGTAAAGCCGTACGGAGGACGGGTCTGAGCAGTTGTGTTGCGGGTACGATGCGCCAAATGTTGTGTTGGGAGTTTGGTCGTGGAGGGTCTTCAGATCAATCTCCCTTTGGCGCAGCATCGTTGGTCGTGTTGTTGGGTTTAACATTGCATCACCTAGCTCAACTGCCGTCTTCCTTCCTATTTGCTCAATCTGAGTGAATAGGTTCTTAATAAACTAGCGCGCTTTACCATCAACGATCGCATCACTGCTTACCATCAGGCGGGATTGTGGTCAAGCGCTAGTTTATAATTATTAAAAAAAAAAAAACCTTAATAATGAATATAAAGAAAGTTGTTTAAAGTTAACTAGTGATTAGCGATTATTTAACTACAAATTTTTTACCTTTTAATGTCACTAAACTTTAGTCATCGTTTATGAATAAACACCAGTGTTTATGGGATTATTCATAAACGATGATTACAGTTAAGTGACGTGCAAATGTCTAAAATGTATGATTAAACAATCGCTAATGACTAGGTAGTGTTAAGCAAAGTTTATGAATAAGGGGGTATATATCCTTATCAGATTACAGTCTGTCAGTGTCAAGAACATTCATAGCTTACTTTTCATTCACATTTTTTTGATGTCCTAGTTTTTCCTACGATTAACCTGAATGGAAATTAAATTATGAAGTTCGTACAAATTACAGCTCCTGACACTTCTTGGAAGCAAATATTGGAGGTACTTGTTAAGCGTGTTTTTCGGTCGATCCGCAAACATGTTCATGATTTGTTTTCTTTATTGCTACACACTCAATTCTCGACGTTAAGATCTTAAACAAGCCAGCGGTGATTCTAATAACAAGTCTTACCTGAAACAAAAAGAGAAAATAATTTAGTTAACATAATAACAAATCGAAGCCATACAATTTTTTTGTTAAATAGATTCACTTACGTTTTTTATTCGGTCACGCAGATTGAGCTAGCCCCAAAGTAAGTTCGAGACTTGTGTTATGGGATACTAACTCAACGATACTATATATTATAATTTATAATTATATACATAAACATCCAAGACCCAGACCAATCAGGAAAAGATAGTTTTCCATCATGACCTGGCCGGGGATCGAACCCGGGGCCTCCACGTCGGAGGCAGGCGTATTATATATAAAATATAAATAGATAAACATGTAATAAATACAAGTATCGTTTAGAACAATGGGTAGAATGTAATACTAATAACATTACATTGAACAAAATAGCTCTAAATAAAAATAATAGTGGTCTTTATAGTTCCACTTTACTGCAAACGCCTAAACATTTGATCATAGCAACGAGTTGGAAATTATTGCTATTACTTTTTGCGTAGGCTCTTTTATAAAATATTAAATATGCGCATAATTTACGCATAATAAACGCAAATTAGCAAACTGGAGGTTTTCTCGTATTTCTTTTAAATCAGTTTCATTTAAACGTTTCATGATTTTATAATATTTCTTTAAACAACAAAACGAAGGATAAAGAAAATAACAGCACGCCATAAATATTTTTCAAATGTCATCACACTCTAATTATCTAGATAACCGTAGAACTTTAATATACATAAATCAGAGGATTAATAATTGAGCGTGGGTCTACAAAAATAGTTGGCAGTCGGTTGTTATTCGAGGTAATGAGCGCCACCTAGCGGATAGTAGAAAAAAATATTTTTCACTCTATTTTTTAAGTTAAAGCTCTGTTTAATTACCGTCTCCTTATAGAAGCAATCAGGGAAGCTAAAGAATTACACAAATCGGGAGAACAAAAAGAGATATTTGTTATAACTGGAGAACAAATAATCTTAGTTCCAACGATATCTGGAAAAAATGCGCATCACAATATTTCTTGGCTATTTCCCTTGCCTCCCCACCTTGGATACGGTGTGAATACATTTCCACTTTTATCCGTCTGGCCTTCCGAATAAATCTCGCTAAAAGGGGTACATGAACTCATTAATCTCCTGTTTTCCCATTCCATATCGTTTCGAGTGCTCTATGTAACACACGGAGCAACAGCCGAGCTAATTCTGTTGCTTGATGTATAAGTTACTAGATATAGTCATAGTTACATGGTACTATGTAACTCCATACGTAGTACACCCGTTACGTAGCTGACAGACAGATATATCTGAGAAGTTTACTTACACACATAGAGGCTATAACTGACAAATATTACAGAACTAATTTGTATGCTGCATTGCGGTACTTAATCAATGAAACATCTGCCAGTAGTAATCAGAGCTGCAGCTGCAACCTAACCCGCAATTTCATGCTATGTTAAACGAACATTATTAAGTTTATTCCTAAAAAAGTTTCTCAGGAAATTTACTCTTGATATGAAAGGATTCTTTTACACTCTTGATACTAAATCTGTTTGTGACAAATGCTGATAAGTAAAAGAGTCGCTGGTTGTAGTACAATAAGAGTATTTTGTCATGGAGAATTTAGTACTTAATCGATTTAACTGAAAAAGTACAAGTCCTCTAATAACTACTAAAATCAATGTTTCCTTTCTTTATTTGTAAACTAGTGCTTGATCGCAATCTTGCCTGATGGTAAGCAGTGATGCAATAGTTGGCCGTAAAGGAATGTGCAAGAGAATATTGCCTGGTAAGGGTATATAGTGATGACCATTTCACCAAGTCACCAAGTGGCGAGCGTTGCGTGGGTGTGATAAATAATAAATGATTTATTTTCTGTAAGTTGTTTTGTACATAGAAACAGTTTTAAAGTCAATCTAATTTTTTTATACTATTTGAATTCGGCGTTTCCGATCTGACTAGGTACTGTGAAAAGAAAAGCAAAAACAAAGTCATGAAAAGGGGTGAAAAGGTGTTTTTAATACAGTTGCTCAAAAAGTGGTGTATTACAGGGACGTATAGCGTTCGGAAAGTGGGCTATTACACACTCGTGCTTTTTCTTTACCTTTTCCGAACTAGTGCGTTCTCTTTCCCAACTGTCAAAATATTGTCTATTAAAAATAAAAATAAACCAACCATGAAGTTTTTACTTTAAAAAAATCATAGAAGTTTTTATGATTCATGCAAATAATTCTAAAAAGAAGCTACTAATTTGTTTCAATATCAGATTTAATGATTTAATTCAATGAGTTAGGTTAGGTTTTATTTAATTTCATCTCATTTCATTTTCATTTCATATCAATAAAAAAATTCTACTGAAGACTTGGCTGTATGGGCATAGTTCCCTTTGCCTAATCGAATGGGTGAAGAAAAAAAAATCTCTGCTTATATTCTTTTACGGTTTGCGCCATTTGTCAAAAAAGTTCTTTGCGAGTTTATTGTGTTTTTATTATTTTAATAAATTGCTTAATTTTTTCGCAACTGTATTTAAAATAGTTGTTCAGTACACGTGCGGAACCGTCATTGCAACTTGTTCCGACTGTCAACCCTCACCTTCGGCTGCGCCTCGGCTCGGGTCGACATTTGTCGGAACTCGTTGTAATGACAGGCTTTCCGCACTTGTAATGAAATATACTATTTTAGAAAAAACCAGATTGAGTAGACCTAGCCAATCAGTGCACGCATTTGTTAAAATCATGCAGATCAATTCAGCACTTGAGGAGCTCAACGATTTGGGGAATACCAAAGAAAGGACATTCAGGTAGACAGAAAAAAGAAAAGGTAATGGCGCATATATACCTCGGTTTAAAAAAAATGTGCGATAGTATACAAAGTAAAGATCATGTTATTTATACATATGTAAGTATATATATGTATAATTCATCAATGTTATCAAGCAATAAATGAAAACAATATATTATGTAATAGTTAATAGTGTGACTTGTTATATTTTGTGAAAAACTATGTGGCTTATTTATTATATGCTACATGAAAGTTATTTTAATATATTGTAATAACTGTTTCATTGTGTATATTTGTAAGCTGCATATCAATGACACCCCATCTGACGTCAGGCAGAGCAATCTAGCCGCGTTGGATAAAATGAAATATGGTATAGATTTAAAAATGAATATCTTCCACAACTCAAAGTTGTTTTCTTGATAGCCTTTTCTCGTGGCTATACAAAACCAGGCTCTTATTATTGCCAAGTGGAATCATCATGTCGCTGATTAAGGATGAAATGAAGATTAAAGAGACTGTAACGAAAATTTGAATTCTGGAAATAGATTAGCAAGAACCTTCATAGAATGTCCCCTACAAAGACCTATTTGAGATATATTATAATGGCGATATGCAAAATGCTAATAGGTTAACGAAATAATAATACGATAATGGTGATACTTATATCGAATTTAATGGATTCTAGTAAATTCTGTATCGGTTCCTCTCATAAGTTATCGTCTAAGAACCATTCATCAAGTTGAATATTCATTATTTTGGTTGTTTCAATAGCGTTATTAATGATAGATGAACTTGTAGAGATACCTACGAAGAAAAATTTCAATCGGTATTTTTTTATTAAATACTAGTGTTTATTTCGTATTATAAGTGGAAACTTGTAATTGTGCTAAATTATACTAAATTATAACCGTTATTTGTTACTAGTAAGTTTTTAAAATAATTCACGACTAGTTGGGTTTCCTACAATTTATTTCGTCTTATAGCAGTTTTCCTTAACGAGTATAGAAAACACAAAGGTTTCGAAAGAGGGCGCCACATTCATGCCAAAGCAGTTTTGAAATGGTGCTCAGATCCAACCGTAGATGATCCTTTTCAACATGAATTCGGGATGAAATGGAAATCGCTTATCTGAATTTTCTATTATCTGATAACACTGAAAGCATAGAAAACGGAACGTAGGGAACAGATACAGCTGACTGATAAGTTTCCCTGTGTAGTATGTTGACAAAATATGACAATGATAACGAGAAATAATTTAAAAAAAGACCTGAACAACAGGAAGTTATATAAACAAGCTAAGTAAATATTGCGCAAATATGATGAACTTAAAAAATAATTGATTTAAAAATAAATAATTACGATGTTATTGACATATTTAATTTCAAGGATGTCAAGGTATTCTAAAAGCTATCGACCACAAACGTGGAATTAGCTTTTAACAAAAATATTATGATGATGATTTAAAGCCAATAAGGGGAGGCCTATACCTAGTGGGCGATTCAGATTTCAGGCTGCTCGGTCTACAGGCGCCCGTCAAATGTATATAAACACCGGTAACGAAACCATAGCGACTTCTAATTCGACGCCACCGCCATCTAGCTACAACATGAACACTAAATGAACCTTTTCTGTAAAGAAAATGCAATGAAAATTTTCAATGGTGAAATAAGTGTAAAAATTTCGAAGCATATGTCAAGATGACGTTCGTTTAGATAAGAATAATGAACTACTAGTAAAGCTGTTATTAGAACTTATAATTCACATAATAACATATTTAATCTGCATACGCAAAAGCGACAGGCAATTCTACGTCCTCAATGAATCTCCTAATTGAGAGCGATTCCGAGACAAAGAAATGACAACAATTTCGCATTATAAGGACAAATATAAACGACGGAAATATATCGTTGTTGGTTCATTGACATTAGGTCGGTTTATTGGGTATTCCATTATAATAAATTATGCATACATAAATAAACCTAAACTATTGACATTTATGACAGTTTCCTGATAAATTATGCATGACGTAGAGGCTAAAAATAGGAAAGTTTTTCCGTCCAGTAACACTGTCACACCATTCGAAATACCTAAACGAAATGGGGAAAGAACTATTATAATTAAAGGAATTTTGCCTTGGTGCAGTCGTCTGAGGAAAGTCGTCCCAGTGTTTAGCCTCGTCTCTCATGCACAAACATGAAGGTCAAATCCGGGCAAGTATTAAAAGCCATTTTCTCAATTCATTGAACCTTGAATACTTATAACTTAAAATTAGATTATTTCAAGAGGAAACACGCACTTAGAGCAGTTGATGTTTTTCGTCAGAACTCCCATTCCTTCAAATAATTTCCTGAAAAATACTAATTACAATACGAAAGCACTAGGATGTGGTAAAAGGCGATCGTTTTGGAGAACTGTCTAATGTAATGTTGAAGTTCGAAGAGTGTTGAATCTTCTAAATAAATGATTTATTTTGTTTTTCTTTACTTATTATTTTTATTGCTATGGAAAACTTAAATCACCAACTCGACTTAAGCAAGTGTGGTGATCAATAAATGCTCGTGTTTTCTCTGTATGAGAAGACCACTCTAGGCTGAATATGCTGATATGATCCCCAGGTAAAAGGTACCAGTTATCTTTTTTTGAATGCAAAGATATAATTTGCAGTATATTGGAGTTTGAGGAAACTACTAAGTTGTATTTTGTATTTATAACATTAATGTTATAAATGCAAAAGTTCCTGATTGACTGTGTTTGTTTGTTTTGTTACTTCTTCGCGATCAAACGTCTGGATAAATTTTGATTAAATTTGCCACACAGATGGATGGTTGACAGGATTAATAAATACATAGGATAATTTTTGTCCGGAAATCCCACGGGACCGTAACTTTTGCTGGAGAAACTGCGAGACGCAGCTAGATAACTGTAAAGTTATAACTAAACAAATAAATCCAAGTTTAGCAGACATAAATAGTTTCAAGGGGGAAAAGTTTAAAGACGATTGAGTGGAAGCCATTTGTTATTAGAATGCTGAGAGCCTTTGTATTTCAGTCAGTAAATTATAGTAAACTGATTTAGATTTAGCATGAACGAAACCTAGCATCAAAAGGAGGTAAGACTTACGACTAAAAATATCATAGAATTAGGATAGACGACTTTCTGCAATCGCATAAATAATATCAAAATTTATTAAAACGTGTTATTTCTTTCACACACTATGTTTTACTAAAAAATCCAAACACAGCACGATCCTTCAGCCTTCAGCTTTTGGGAGTTGAGATTTCCTCGAACCTAAACTTTGGGCGGTTCATTGAGACCAAGGCCAAAGTGGCTGCCAAGAAACTTGGCGTTATCGCAAAGGTCCGGCGGTACTTCACACCAGGGCAGCTTTTAATGCTGTACAAAGCACAGGTCCGTTCGTGTGTAGAGTACTGCAGCCACTTTTGGGCTGGTGCTGGTAAGTGTCACCTGGCCACTTTGGATTCGGTGGAGAGACGGGCGAAGAGGCTGATTGGTGACCCTGACTTAACTCGAGACGGTATCCAAAGCCTAGAGCACAGGCGTAGAGAGCCAGCCTTTCGGTCCTTCTATAGGATGCATTTTGGGGAGTGTGCGAAGGAATTGCATGATTTAATTCCACCATCGGACGACCCGTCGTACGGCGAGTTTCCACTCTTACGTTGTTGACACCATTGCGATCTGGACGAAGCGTTTCGCCTCCTCCTTTATACCGCGTACATCAAGGGACTGGAACAATTTGCCAGCGGCGGTGTTTCCGTCGGACTACAATTTGAGTGTCTTCAAGGCTAGAGTGAATAGGCTCTTAATAAACTAGTGCGCTTTACCATCAACGACTGCGTCACTGCTTACCATCAGGCGGGATTGTGGTCAAGCGCTAGTTTATAATGTTATAAAAAAAATATCTACTGATAAAGTATGTGTTTAAAATAGCTATAGATTTCATTTTGACAGTTCAACGATGTTCATTGCGATATTTACGTTGTTGCACAGACAAATTCCTCGAACATATGAAGCAATGGACTAGCAATATCTTTCAAAATGATTAAGATTGAGACTGATACGAGTAGTGTGTTACATAATTAGGGCACAGGGCCAAAAAAGAAATGCCTTAATTACTAGTATTTTATTATTATTATTATAAACTAGTGCTTGACCGCAATCCCGCCTGATGATAAGCACTGATGCAATCGTTGATGGTAAAGGGCGCTAGTTTATTAACATCCTATTCATTAAAAAAAATAACTGAGTGAATAGGATGGAAGCCGGCAGTTGAGCAAGGTGATGTAATGAAAAACCCAGAGGATGAGTGGTCTGGAGACCCTCCACGACCAAACTCCCGACACAACAACATTTGGCGCATCGTACCGGCACACATCGCAACACACTGCTCAGACCCGCCTTCCACCGCCGGAACACAACGAATCGCTTGACGGCAAGACTTTGTCTGGTGGGTAACTTATGCCGGCAGCCGATATTATGGCCAACCTATCTAGCTAAAGCCTTGCCTTAGCGCCTTTTTTTTCCGGGGTGGAAATCCTCATAGGATGTCCGCCGCCCTGGGGTGGGCGACGGGGTCTGTCAGACTTTTACTGACTAATACCACCCCGGTGTCCTCTTTTATCACGAACGCGCGTGGGGCCGCGGGAGTCTGAATTCTTCCACGGCCCCCACACTCTCGTGCTGGTCCGGTCTGTCCAGGCCTCGTCTCCTGCACGGGGTAGTGGGGGGTTAAACTACCCCGTGCACCTCAGAGGCGCGAGACGACACTCGCGCGCGCCTCCGCCTCGGGGTCCATCAATAGGGGGCGGGGTCTTCTCCATGTCCCTCGCCCCTGGACCCATTCATGGGAAGAGGGCGTTATCCGCCCTTCCTCGGCGCCCGGTGCGTCTTCTGCGGCCCGGGAAGGGAGTTGAGATCTCCCTCTCCCGTTTCGCAGCTTCCTTATGCGACATCACATCCTCGCAGAAGGACACCACCGCGTCCCCACGCTCTGCGCTACCGACCATCCTCCGCACTACTGCCGGCAGCGTCAAGTCGCGTCCTACTTCATTTGTGAGGACACGGCGCTGCTCCTCCCAAGCTACACACTCGGAGAACGTGTGCTGCACCGTGTCCTCCCCGCATTGGACGCAGTGGTGACACCGAGCGTCCGGCTCCCTGCCTAAGCGACGCAGGTACTTGCAAAAGCAGCCGTGCCCCGACAGTACCTGCGGCACCCTGAACGACAGGGAGCCATGCCTCCTCCCGAGCCAGTCGTCGAGTACTGGCCGGATCGCCTCGACGGTAGCGAGGCTGGCGGTAGGGCGCATAAGCCTCTGCCGCCAGTCCGCCACCAGGACCTGACGGAGCTCCTCTCGGCGCAGCTCGATCTGCCGCTGCACCGGACTGGAGCCCCGTGTCCGCTCTTCCCCGCGCCATCGGTACAATGACGCGAGTACTTTCGCCTCTATGTCCCAGAGCAAGGATCCGGCCAGGACGCAAGCCGCCTCGCAGGATATCGTGCGATACCCGCGGACGGACCCTGACGGCCATCGCCCTCTGCGGTTTGCGCAGAATGGCGAGTGTTCCGGCCGTCAGGTCCATCGCCCACACAGGAGCCCTATACAGGGCCATGGACCGCACGATACCTACGTACAACCGCCTACAGGCGGCGCTCGGGCCCCCCATGTTGGTAAGCAGCGTTGATAGCGCGCCTGCTGCACCCATCAGCTTGGGCGCCAGCCGCCGGAAGTGGGGCCCGAATTCCCATCGGCTGTCGAGCACCAATCCCAGGTACTTCATCGTGAACTCAATAGCTATCCGGGCCCCACTGACCACGATATGTGAACCCGGTGCCAGCGCAGGCCGGGGGCCATGGAAAACCATGGCCTCAGACTTGTCAAGGGCCACCTCCAGGCCCAGGCGCCGGATTTGCCTTAGCCCCTGCCCCTCTTTGTAAAAACGCGTGACTATGGCGTTTATTCATAAACGATGATTAAAGTTAAGTGACTTTAAAATGTCAAAAATGTATGGTTAAACAGTTACGAATCACTTGTTATCTTTAAGCAACGTTTATGAATAGAGGGGTATGTGTGTGCATGTACTAAATGAAAATAAGTTAAAATCGAATGCCCACCGCAATGTTTGCTAGGTCACGTCATTGAACAAAGAGTTGCATGCAACTATAAATACTTATCTCCCCGTTGGCATCACACATCACACGGCCACTGACCAGGCCTTGGGGTATTTGTGTGCGACTGTCTTGTTGGGTGGTGGGCCACAGGAGTTCGCACTTGATTACAGCATGTTATTCGATAATTTGTTACTTTGGCCCCTGTGGGTAGGGTCGTCCACTGAAGGATTATTGAGTTAAGGAATCCTTAAATCTGTGGCTGCTGACAGTGCTGAGTTAGTTATTTGGAAATTTTCAGCATTGGATGAAAACGGGGGTCGGTAAAGCAATTGTTCATAGTAACATTAAGAAGAGGTATTTCCTGCATACAATAGAACCTCGATAAGTTAAAGTCCAAGGGAAACACAAAATATTTTAAGTTATAGAGGTTTTAAGTTATCGAGGGTCTATGTTAGGGATAGGTTAATATGACATATTATTTTTGAAGTTACAGAGGTTTTTAAGTTATCGAGGTTTGAGTTATCGAGGTTCTACTGTATTTTGTAATTAAGTTTTGATGTCACGGATCAAGGTCAGAGAGAGCAACCAGCAGACGGATTGGCACGCTAACTGGCAGAGCACATGTCAATAATTCTATTTATTGATGGGTCCAAGAAACAGCCCTCTTTTGATGGAGGGCTGGTAAAACGTAAAATTTAAATCTGCGGTTCATATTAACAGATTAATCAAAACTCGTCAACGACCTAATTGTCCATGAGCATGTCGATAAACTAGGTAAATAGTTTATGTGGTACCATTATAATAAAACTAATAAAAGTAGGCGGCTCTCGCCGATTGAAACTAGTTTTTGTATGTTTCCAAGAAAAAGGGATTGAATTAAATGAATTCGGAATAATCGGATTGAGGTTGGTAACATTTTAGAAAGATGGAAAAAGGATAAACCTCATCTGTGGTCAAGCCCCTTAGAGAGAGGATATTCTGTAGATAAGGCATGAAGAGGCAGGTAGGATACATACGTAACCCTTTTGTCTTAATGGAGGATATCTAAGTGGATGTCCTCATATGAACTGCCTCCTGGGGTCTTACCGGCAAAAACCACCGCAGTTTTTCACCTCTACCTAAGACCGGGGTAAGCATTCACCATATCCCCAACAGGCCTCGACCAGCTGATCCTCAGCGTTCCATCTCACCGTGCGACTATTCGCATGATAGTTGCACTATTTTAGAATGGCGCGCGTACAACACTGTGGCGCCAACGGGGCCACACCATTCGAGCGGCAGACGACTCCTAGAGAACTTGAAGAGGGGCATAAAGATTACCTTGACTTAGATACATACATAACATGGAAGACCCATGAATGTAACGGGCCGACGTTTTATGAGTGACAAAAAATTTAACGTGTTATAACATCATGCAAGGTTTATTCTCTTATTAAACTTATTTGGTCAAACAAAACTAACGAAATAATCTGGACCTGTGTTCGACTGTTGTTAAGGAAGCCTGTTTAGTATTCTAACGTTTAACCAAAACATTAAAGACACAAATTCAGTTAGCGATCTCGACGACCACGGATGTGACGTGAATATTAAACATTTACATTCACAGCTTGAAAAAAATAAGTCATTATAACATTTTACGACTGTAATGGATTGCCAATAAAATGTTCCTTTTATAAGGGTACAAGGAAGGACTGAATTGACGTCATTGACTTGGCGGTAACAAGCACGGAGGGTGACCTGCTTTTCCCAAGACCATGACCGGTTACTGTATGATACTATGCTTTAATGTCTTTGTCAACTTATAAGTATAACTTATGAGATATAATAACTGTAGCCAACATGGAGTTCTAGCTAAATTACCAACTAGAAAATAAGTCCATTACTGAAATTTTATTTCAAAAAGACTAGAAGAAGTAGACTTTGTTCTGTGACAGAATATTCAAAGTTCTGAAGAACTTTTCTGTCTAACCACTGGAAACAACCAGTCTAATGGTAAAGAGTATGGAATAAAATGAGCGAAAAAAAACTCCTCTTCATTCCCTCATTAACCTAAAGAATTACTCAAATCATAAAAAGTACCTTATTTTCCTTTCTCCTGAAGTCATGATAAAATAAACAATGCAATAACACACACAATAACATTAGAAGATGCCGTTTGTTCCGCACGACGTATAGTTGTATCAGCGGCGGGGTGCGGGTATAATACGAACAAATCAAATGTAGCGTTCAACTATATTCGCATTTGCATTGCAAAGCGTTCGGGACGATACAACTCGTGTAAAATATGTGTTACAAGTGGAGAACCAAGGGATTGTAATTTCCGATATGACTGACTTTGTATCTTCTTCAAGTAACAAAAAGTATACGAATTTCGTGTGGGATGCTGAAAACAACATCAAGATTGAATTACTCTGTCAAATTGCTGTTTTGAAACAATAACTTTGTATTTATATTTGACGTAGATCTTCATACAGCGAAATCACTTTTTCTAAACAAAGCGAGCAAGCGACAACATTTCACCATAAGTTACATGTCTGGATTACATTGCACGCATGCACGATATAAATTGTTTCGGCTTCTCCGTATTATGATATTCGAGTCTCCCGTTAGGTACGCTAAATTTAATTATGGTGCGAAACAGAATAGAATAACTGAAAGAAAAAAGAAGAAACAAAATACATTTATAAATGAAGCCTAAGAAACTATGATGAAACATAATTTTTATTATTTTTCTGCGAATATAGTTGGCAAACACTCTTTAGATGATTACTGTGGTAAAGAAGTTTTACCATATTAGATAACGCTGGGATTGAAATAAAAACATTTCTCATTAAGACAACTGACTAATGTACCACGTCAAACCAAATGAGGTCAGCGGCCATATATTGAAATAAAACTTCGGGAGTGAAATTCGAAACAGTCGAAAACGTGGCAAAAATACAGAACATGCAGATAATAAATAAATAAATAAATAAATATATACGGACAAATCACACAGATTGAGCTAGCCCCAAAGTAAGTTCGAGACTTGTGTTATGGGATACTAACTCAACGATACTATATTTTATAATAGATACATATATAGATAAACATCCAAGACCCAGGCCAATCAGGAAAAGATCGTTTCCCATCATGACCTGGCCGGGGATCGAACCCGGGGCCTCCACGTCGCAGTCAGGCGTGGTGACCGCTGCGCCACGGAGACCGACAAATAAATATAATATAAACATAATAGATCTATAATTCAATTGAGAATATTTAAGTTCTGGGAAACATGCAGATTTCATGTTCAAACATTTTATGCTTTCGTTTAAATGCGGGTCAAGGTGTGTATAAAAATTATGAAGTTTTTAAGCAACTTCATACTCATGCGCAAATTATACAATTGAGACGATTCATTTAACCATTTGACACCATTCAATTGGACTCTGAAGTCACAACACGGGAAGTCTTAGTGACTGCTATTTTAAGACCTCTTATTATGACGTTCTTGAGAGCAGTGGACTAGTCGTTGGCATAGCAACCCATTATTTATGTGCTGGGTACTACAACTAGATTGAAGTTTACAGTAAAGCAACCAAGTGAATGAAACGCTAACGTTAACATTTAATGTCAAAATCAAAAATAGTATTACACAAAATTCAGGAAAAGAAAAACTGCTAACTCTAGCAACGTTTACGTACGTATCTACAATATTATCTGCGTAAAATTGGCGTCGTGTTAAAATAACTCCAACGTCACAAGGTCACTGCTTACCGAAAATGACCGAAGATTGATTCTAAACAAACAATGAATACACAGAATCATTAATTACGTACTGTCTTTACATGGAAAATTGTGGAAATTAATCAAAGTGCTGGTGTAGATTTTTGTTTCGTTCAGGTGCTCAGAACATCAAAAACTTTGGAATAAAATGAGACAAGGAAACTTTATGCTTGGAGAGATGTCTAGCTGCTTTAGAGTACAGTTTTAAATTATTATCTAAGGATTAATAAGCTGGTTATTTATGAAATTAGAAGAAACTTCTACATAAATATTTCAACAAAAAAGTCAATAGTGAGCGACACGAGAACTTTAAACTCTTCTTTGATCAACACCATTTAAAGAAGATTGGACAGTTAAAAATGAAAAAAGAAAGGTATAAACCAGGAAAACTATTTTTGTGAACCCAATGTGATAAAACACCTGTAGAAGGGTCAACATACTGAAAACTTCTATAACTTGAAAGAATTCCAACAAAAAAAACCACAAGCAAAAATATAAACGAAAATGTTCGAACATCTATGAAAGCAGGTAGAGACGGTATAATATTTGTAGCACGAAACTAATGAAAATATGGAGAGAAAACAGGCATATTCCAATACTAGCTTCTGAATAAATAATAACGGATCTCTGTTGTATACGGCAGCACTCAATCTGGAAAAAGAAGATTTTATGACAGTCGGTGCGCTCGTAACATGGCATCTTAGAGTGGCTGCTTCAGAACAACACAACAAACTGAAGAGTTCATGCCAAAACTTCTACTGGAGCATAATGTAGACATTAAGGCAATTAAAACGAATTTCACAGTTGACTTCAATAACCAGGAAATAGGGTATATATATATAATCGTTGTCTGGTTTTAGTAGTTAAGCTTATTAGCCACTTGTGTGGCTTCGGTGTGCGTAAACAGGATTCCTGCGGTTAGTTCCTTTAACGGAAAGTGCAAAATACAAAATAACATAATTTTAGACACTTTTACTTGTCTGTGGTGACACAGCAATTATAAGCACGAAAAGATGTACCTAAATGAAGCCACAAGTCACAAGACAAGCCCGTTGATGATACAGACTAAAACAATGATATACAACCTATCTTTCACAGATTGCTTCAAACAGAATAATGATAGTTTCTCCACGCAACTACTACACTACATACTTCAATTTGGATCGCAGCGGAGCAATGTTGCTAAAATTTCGCGTCAAAAGCCCTAGACGAACTGATTTATTGGTTCTAAATCTGAAATAACAGCTGTGACAAGGAATCTTAATGGGGACTTAATGGGGATCATCAGCTAAAGCCTATCAATCTGCCAAGTCTTGGAAAAAGCTAAGAATATTGATTAATGTAGCTATAGCCGATTTGTTTACTTGTATATGACAGACTAGCTGCGACACGCGGTATCACCCGCGTAGATTTCGATATGTTTTTTAATATGCTCCGCTTCTATTGGTCCCAGCGTAATGATATATAGCCTAAACAATCAAAAAGTTATCCAACGAGAAAAGAATTTTTCAAATCGGACCAGTAGTTTCTGTGATTACCGCGTTCAAACAAACAAACTCTTCAGCTTTATATATTAGTATAGATACAAAGACTCGTTATGGTCCATTGTCCATGTGAAAATGTTTTATTTCTCTGGATGAGTATTATAGCGAGCGATACGTGGGAGGTCAATATACGAGCACAATACATGAATGTCTTTATAAGATACATCTATCAAATTCAGACACTGTGTTTGAGACTTGGAATTGGCACAAAGATATAACCATCATCATAAATTCCATCGACGTAAAAACTACTCTTTTGATTACAACGATGACTTTTGGTTGTGGTGGTTTTTTAAACAAAACGGAAAATAATGTGTCCTTACCACCCATCAGAGAAAGTCTTACCGCCAAGCGATTCATCGTGTTCCGGCATGGTGTCTGGTGAAGCCGTACGGAGGAATGGTCTGAGCAGTTGTGTTGCGATATGTGCCGGGTACAATGCGCCAAATGTTGTTGTGTCGGGAGTTTGGTCGTGGAAGGTCTCAAGGTCTCAAGGGATCAATCTCCCTCTGGCGCA
Organism: Sesamia inferens; assembly: GCA_037179545.1. NCBI lineage: Eukaryota > Metazoa > Arthropoda > Insecta > Lepidoptera > Noctuidae > Sesamia > Sesamia inferens. The sequence continues at coordinate 29,215,101 of CM073939.1, read as the reverse complement.
GCATCGTTGGTTGTGCTGTTGGGTTTAACATTGCATCACCTCGCTCCACTGCCTTCCTATCCACTAAGCTTTTTTAAGTGAATAGGCTTAATAAACTAGCGCGCTTTACCGTCAACGATTGCATCACTGCTTACCATCAAACGGGATTGCAGTCAAGCACTAGTTTATAATTATTTAAAAAAAAAAAGTAATAAAGGCATAATATTAAGCTTAAACACATTCGTCCAAAACATAACTTTATTCTAGTCACATATAACTTTAATTACACCTACGTCACAATCGTAGGTTTCAAATATCTCTTAAAATTTTACAACCTCGACGTTTTTTGCTTCAAACATTTTCTAAGGAATAATTTGAAAGTGTAACAGCATGACTTCCATAAGTAAAACTAAATTACTAATGTAGTTTATCTTTGCACATTAAAATCCCCAGAAGCCTAGATTAAGCCAGTTAAAATCACAAATTTCGTACAGTAAAAATATAGTTTTAATCCAGACACATGTAGATTGAAAGCAAATACAAATGACAAGAGACGGAAATATTTAGAGAAAAAATTTCGTGATGCAGCTGCTTTATATTGAGACCAACTATGCAGCTGGTGATATCTGTCATCAGGTAAGGCGTGGGTGTTCTGATCACCCCTATTACGTCAATTGAGAGAGACATTACATCACGTCAGTATTTCCCGAATGGTTAGGCAGCTAACAGAAAAAATCATAGAAGTTTTTATGATTCATGCAAATAATTCTAAAAAGAAGCTACTAATTTGTTTCAATATCAGATTTAATGATTTAATTCAATGAGTTAGGTTAGGTTTTATTTAATTTCATCTCATTTCATTTTCATTTCATATCAATAAAAAAATTCTACTGAAGACTTGGCTGTATGGGCATAGTTCCCTTTGCCTAATCGAATGGGTGAAGAAAAAAAAATCTCTGCTTATATTCTTTTACGGTTTGCGCCATTTGTCAAAAAAGTTCTTTGCGAGTTTATTGTGTTTTTATTATTTTAATAAATTGCTTAATTTTTTCGCAACTGTATTTAAAATAGTTGTTCAGTACACGTGCGGAACCGTCATTGCAACTTGTTCCGACTGTCAACCCTCACCTTCGGCTGCGCCTCGGCTCGGGTCGACATTTGTCGGAACTCGTTGTAATGACAGGCTTTCCGCACTTGTAATGAAATATACTATTTTAGAAAAAACCAGATTGAGTAGACCTAGCCAATCAGTGCACGCATTTGTTAAAATCATGCAGATCAATTCAGCACTTGAGGAGCTCAACGATTTGGGGAATACCAAAGAAAGGACATTCAGGTAGACAGAAAAAAGAAAAGGTAATGGCGCATATATACCTCGGTTTAAAAAAAATGTGCGATAGTATACAAAGTAAAGATCATGTTATTTATACATATGTAAGTATATATATGTATAATTCATCAATGTTATCAAGCAATAAATGAAAACAATATATTATGTAATAGTTAATAGTGTGACTTGTTATATTTTGTGAAAAACTATGTGGCTTATTTATTATATGCTACATGAAAGTTATTTTAATATATTGTAATAACTGTTTCATTGTGTATATTTGTAAGCTGCATATCAATGACACCCCATCTGACGTCAGGCAGAGCAATCTAGCCGCGTTGGATAAAATGAAATATGGTATAGATTTAAAAATGAATATCTTCCACAACTCAAAGTTGTTTTCTTGATAGCCTTTTCTCGTGGCTATACAAAACCAGGCTCTTATTATTGCCAAGTGGAATCATCATGTCGCTGATTAAGGATGAAATGAAGATTAAAGAGACTGTAACGAAAATTTGAATTCTGGAAATAGATTAGCAAGAACCTTCATAGAATGTCCCCTACAAAGACCTATTTGAGATATATTATAATGGCGATATGCAAAATGCTAATAGGTTAACGAAATAATAATACGATAATGGTGATACTTATATCGAATTTAATGGATTCTAGTAAATTCTGTATCGGTTCCTCTCATAAGTTATCGTCTAAGAACCATTCATCAAGTTGAATATTCATTATTTTGGTTGTTTCAATAGCGTTATTAATGATAGATGAACTTGTAGAGATACCTACGAAGAAAAATTTCAATCGGTATTTTTTTATTAAATACTAGTGTTTATTTCGTATTATAAGTGGAAACTTGTAATTGTGCTAAATTATACTAAATTATAACCGTTATTTGTTACTAGTAAGTTTTTAAAATAATTCACGACTAGTTGGGTTTCCTACAATTTATTTCGTCTTATAGCAGTTTTCCTTAACGAGTATAGAAAACACAAAGGTTTCGAAAGAGGGCGCCACATTCATGCCAAAGCAGTTTTGAAATGGTGCTCAGATCCAACCGTAGATGATCCTTTTCAACATGAATTCGGGATGAAATGGAAATCGCTTATCTGAATTTTCTATTATCTGATAACACTGAAAGCATAGAAAACGGAACGTAGGGAACAGATACAGCTGACTGATAAGTTTCCCTGTGTAGTATGTTGACAAAATATGACAATGATAACGAGAAATAATTTAAAAAAAGACCTGAACAACAGGAAGTTATATAAACAAGCTAAGTAAATATTGCGCAAATATGATGAACTTAAAAAATAATTGATTTAAAAATAAATAATTACGATGTTATTGACATATTTAATTTCAAGGATGTCAAGGTATTCTAAAAGCTATCGACCACAAACGTGGAATTAGCTTTTAACAAAAATATTATGATGATGATTTAAAGCCAATAAGGGGAGGCCTATACCTAGTGGGCGATTCAGATTTCAGGCTGCTCGGTCTACAGGCGCCCGTCAAATGTATATAAACACCGGTAACGAAACCATAGCGACTTCTAATTCGACGCCACCGCCATCTAGCTACAACATGAACACTAAATGAACCTTTTCTGTAAAGAAAATGCAATGAAAATTTTCAATGGTGAAATAAGTGTAAAAATTTCGAAGCATATGTCAAGATGACGTTCGTTTAGATAAGAATAATGAACTACTAGTAAAGCTGTTATTAGAACTTATAATTCACATAATAACATATTTAATCTGCATACGCAAAAGCGACAGGCAATTCTACGTCCTCAATGAATCTCCTAATTGAGAGCGATTCCGAGACAAAGAAATGACAACAATTTCGCATTATAAGGACAAATATAAACGACGGAAATATATCGTTGTTGGTTCATTGACATTAGGTCGGTTTATTGGGTATTCCATTATAATAAATTATGCATACATAAATAAACCTAAACTATTGACATTTATGACAGTTTCCTGATAAATTATGCATGACGTAGAGGCTAAAAATAGGAAAGTTTTTCCGTCCAGTAACACTGTCACACCATTCGAAATACCTAAACGAAATGGGGAAAGAACTATTATAATTAAAGGAATTTTGCCTTGGTGCAGTCGTCTGAGGAAAGTCGTCCCAGTGTTTAGCCTCGTCTCTCATGCACAAACATGAAGGTCAAATCCGGGCAAGTATTAAAAGCCATTTTCTCAATTCATTGAACCTTGAATACTTATAACTTAAAATTAGATTATTTCAAGAGGAAACACGCACTTAGAGCAGTTGATGTTTTTCGTCAGAACTCCCATTCCTTCAAATAATTTCCTGAAAAATACTAATTACAATACGAAAGCACTAGGATGTGGTAAAAGGCGATCGTTTTGGAGAACTGTCTAATGTAATGTTGAAGTTCGAAGAGTGTTGAATCTTCTAAATAAATGATTTATTTTGTTTTTCTTTACTTATTATTTTTATTGCTATGGAAAACTTAAATCACCAACTCGACTTAAGCAAGTGTGGTGATCAATAAATGCTCGTGTTTTCTCTGTATGAGAAGACCACTCTAGGCTGAATATGCTGATATGATCCCCAGGTAAAAGGTACCAGTTATCTTTTTTTGAATGCAAAGATATAATTTGCAGTATATTGGAGTTTGAGGAAACTACTAAGTTGTATTTTGTATTTATAACATTAATGTTATAAATGCAAAAGTTCCTGATTGACTGTGTTTGTTTGTTTTGTTACTTCTTCGCGATCAAACGTCTGGATAAATTTTGATTAAATTTGCCACACAGATGGATGGTTGACAGGATTAATAAATACATAGGATAATTTTTGTCCGGAAATCCCACGGGACCGTAACTTTTGCTGGAGAAACTGCGAGACGCAGCTAGATAACTGTAAAGTTATAACTAAACAAATAAATCCAAGTTTAGCAGACATAAATAGTTTCAAGGGGGAAAAGTTTAAAGACGATTGAGTGGAAGCCATTTGTTATTAGAATGCTGAGAGCCTTTGTATTTCAGTCAGTAAATTATAGTAAACTGATTTAGATTTAGCATGAACGAAACCTAGCATCAAAAGGAGGTAAGACTTACGACTAAAAATATCATAGAATTAGGATAGACGACTTTCTGCAATCGCATAAATAATATCAAAATTTATTAAAACGTGTTATTTCTTTCACACACTATGTTTTACTAAAAAATCCAAACACAGCACGATCCTTCAGCCTTCAGCTTTTGGGAGTTGAGATTTCCTCGAACCTAAACTTTGGGCGGTTCATTGAGACCAAGGCCAAAGTGGCTGCCAAGAAACTTGGCGTTATCGCAAAGGTCCGGCGGTACTTCACACCAGGGCAGCTTTTAATGCTGTACAAAGCACAGGTCCGTTCGTGTGTAGAGTACTGCAGCCACTTTTGGGCTGGTGCTGGTAAGTGTCACCTGGCCACTTTGGATTCGGTGGAGAGACGGGCGAAGAGGCTGATTGGTGACCCTGACTTAACTCGAGACGGTATCCAAAGCCTAGAGCACAGGCGTAGAGTAGCCAGCCTTTCGGTCTTCTATAGGATGCATTTTGGGGAGTGTGCGAAGGAATTGCATGATTTAATTCCACCATCGGACGACCCGTCGTACGGCGAGTTTCCACTCTTACGTTGTTGACACCATTGCGATCTGGACGAAGCGTTTCGCCTCCTCCTTTATACCGCGTACATCAAGGGACTGGAACAATTTGCCAGCGGCGGTGTTTCCGTCGGACTACAATTTGAGTGTCTTCAAGGCTAGAGTGAATAGGCTCTTAATAAACTAGTGCGCTTTACCATCAACGACTGCGTCACTGCTTACCATCAGGCGGGATTGTGGTCAAGCGCTAGTTTATAATGTTATAAAAAAAATATCTACTGATAAAGTATGTGTTTAAAATAGCTATAGATTTCATTTTGACAGTTCAACGATGTTCATTGCGATATTTACGTTGTTGCACAGACAAATTCCTCGAACATATGAAGCAATGGACTAGCAATATCTTTCAAAATGATTAAGATTGAGACTGATACGAGTAGTGTGTTACATAATTAGGGCACAGGGCCAAAAAAGAAATGCCTTAATTACTAGTATTTTATTATTATTATTATAAACTAGTGCTTGACCGCAATCCCGCCTGATGATAAGCACTGATGCAATCGTTGATGGTAAAGGGCGCTAGTTTATTAACATCCTATTCATTAAAAAAAATAACTGAGTGAATAGGATGGAAGCCGGCAGTTGAGCAAGGTGATGTAATGAAAAACCCAGAGGATGAGTGGTCTGGAGACCCTCCACGACCAAACTCCCGACACAACAACATTTGGCGCATCGTACCCGGCACACATCGCAACACACTGCTCAGACCCGCCTTCCACCGCCGGAACACAACGAATCGCTTGACGGCAAGACTTTGTCTGGTGGGTAACTTATGCCGGCAGCCGATATTATGGCCAACCTATCTAGCTAAAGCCTTGCCTTAGCGCCTTTTTTTTCCGGGGTGGAAATCCTCATAGGATGTCCGCCGCCCTGGGGTGGGCGACGGGGTCTGTCAGACTTTTACTGACTAATACCACCCCGGTGTCTCTTTTATCACGAACGCGCGTGGGGCCGCGGGAGTCTGAATTCTTCCACGGCCCCACACTCTCGTGCTGGTCCGGTCTGTCCAGGCCTCGTCTCCTGCACGGGGTAGTGGGGGGTTAAACTACCCCGTGCACCTCAGAGGCGCGAGACGACACTCGCGCGCGCCTCCGCCTCGGGGTCCATCAATAGGGGGCGGGGTCTTCTCCATGTCCCTCGCCCCTGGACCCATTCATGGGAAGAGGGCGTTATCCGCCCTTCCTCGGCGCCCGGTGCGTCTTCTGCGGCCCGGGAAGGGAGTTGAGATCTCCCTCTCCCGTTTCGCAGCTTCCTTATGCGACATCACATCCTCGCAGAAGGACACCACCGCGTCCCACGCTCTGCGCTACCGACCATCCTCCGCACTACTGCCGGCAGCGTCAAGTCGCGTCCTACTTCATTTGTGAGGACACGGCGCTGCTCCTCCCAAGCTACACACTCGGAGAACGTGTGCTGCACCGTGTCCTCCCCGCATTGGACGCAGTGGTGACACCGAGCGTCCGGCTCCCTGCCTAAGCGACGCAGGTACTTGCAAAAGCAGCCGTGCCCCGACAGTACCTGCGGCACCCTGAACGACAGGGAGCCATGCCTCCTCCCGAGCCAGTCGTCGAGTACTGGCCGGATCGCCTCGACGGTAGCGAGGCTGGCGGTAGGGCGCATAAGCCTCTGCCGCCAGTCCGCCACCAGGACCTGACGGAGCTCCTCTCGGCGCAGCTCGATCTGCCGCTGCACCGGACTGGAGCCCCGTGTCCGCTCTTCCCCGCGCCATCGGTACAATGACGCGAGTACTTTCGCCTCTATGTCCCAGAGCAAGGATCCGGCCAGGACGCAAGCCGCCTCGCAGGATATCGTGCGATACCCGCGGACGACCCTGACGGCCATCGCCCTCTGCGGTTTGCGCAGAATGGCGAGTGTTCCGGCCGTCAGGTCCATCGCCCACACAGGAGCCCTATACAGGGCCATGGACCGCACGATACCTACGTACAACCGCCTACAGGCGGCGCTCGGGCCCCCCATGTTGGTAAGCAGCGTTGATAGCGCGCCTGCTGCACCCATCAGCTTGGGCGCCAGCCGCCGGAAGTGGGGCCCGAATTCCCATCGGCTGTCGAGCACCAATCCCAGGTACTTCATCGTGAACTCAATAGCTATCCGGGCCCCACTGACCACGATATGTGAACCCGGTGCCAGCGCAGGCCGGGGGCCATGGAAAACCATGGCCTCAGACTTGTCAAGGGCCACCTCCAGGCCCAGGCGCCGGATTTGCCTTAGCCCCTGCCCCTCTTTGTAAAAACGCGTGACTATGGCGTTTATTCATAAACGATGATTAAAGTTAAGTGACTTTAAAATGTCAAAAATGTATGGTTAAACAGTTACGAATCACTTGTTATCTTTAAGCAACGTTTATGAATAGAGGGGTATGTGTGTGCATGTACTAAATGAAAATAAGTTAAAATCGAATGCCCACCGCAATGTTTGCTAGGTCACGTCATTGAACAAAGAGTTGCATGCAACTATAAATACTTATCTCCCCGTTGGCATCACACATCACACGGCCACTGACCAGGCCTTGGGGTATTTGTGTGCGACTGTCTTGTTGGGTGGTGGGCCACAGGAGTTCGCACTTGATTACAGCATGTTATTCGATAATTTGTTACTTTGGCCCCTGTGGGTAGGGTCGTCCACTGAAGGATTATTGAGTTAAGGAATCCTTAAATCTGTGGCTGCTGACAGTGCTGAGTTAGTTATTTGGAAATTTTCAGCATTGGATGAAAACGGGGGTCGGTAAAGCAATTGTTCATAGTAACATTAAGAAGAGGTATTTCCTGCATACAATAGAACCTCGATAAGTTAAAGTCCAAGGGAAACACAAAATATTTTAAGTTATAGAGGTTTTAAGTTATCGAGGGTCTATGTTAGGGATAGGTTAATATGACATATTATTTTTGAAGTTACAGAGGTTTTTAAGTTATCGAGGTTTGAGTTATCGAGGTTCTACTGTATTTTGTAATTAAGTTTTGATGTCACGGATCAAGGTCAGAGAGAGCAACCAGCAGACGGATTGGCACGCTAACTGGCAGAGCACATGTCAATAATTCTATTTATTGATGGGTCCAAGAAACAGCCCTCTTTTGATGGAGGGCTGGTAAAACGTAAAATTTAAATCTGCGGTTCATATTAACAGATTAATCAAAACTCGTCAACGACCTAATTGTCCATGAGCATGTCGATAAACTAGGTAAATAGTTTATGTGGTACCATTATAATAAAACTAATAAAAGTAGGCGGCTCTCGCCGATTGAAACTAGTTTTTGTATGTTTCCAAGAAAAAGGGATTGAATTAAATGAATTCGGAATAATCGGATTGAGGTTGGTAACATTTTAGAAAGATGGAAAAAGGATAAACCTCATCTGTGGTCAAGCCCCTTAGAGAGAGGATATTCTGTAGATAAGGCATGAAGAGGCAGGTAGGATACATACGTAACCCTTTTGTCTTAATGGAGGATATCTAAGTGGATGTCCTCATATGAACTGCCTCCTGGGGTCTTACCGGCAAAAACCACCGCAGTTTTTCACCTCTACCTAAGACCGGGGTAAGCATTCACCATATCCCCAACAGGCCTCGACCAGCTGATCCTCAGCGTTCCATCTCACCGTGCGACTATTCGCATGATAGTTGCACTATTTTAGAATGGCGCGCGTACAACACTGTGGCGCCAACGGGGCCACACCATTCGAGCGGCAGACGACTCCTAGAGAACTTGAAGAGGGGCATAAAGATTACCTTGACTTAGATACATACATAACATGGAAGACCCATGAATGTAACGGGCCGACGTTTTATGAGTGACAAAAAATTTAACGTGTTATAACATCATGCAAGGTTTATTCTCTTATTAAACTTATTTGGTCAAACAAAACTAACGAAATAATCTGGACCTGTGTTCGACTGTTGTTAAGGAAGCCTGTTTAGTATTCTAACGTTTAACCAAAACATTAAAGACACAAATTCAGTTAGCGATCTCGACGACCACGGATGTGACGTGAATATTAAACATTTACATTCACAGCTTGAAAAAAATAAGTCATTATAACATTTTACGACTGTAATGGATTGCCAATAAAATGTTCCTTTTATAAGGGTACAAGGAAGGACTGAATTGACGTCATTGACTTGGCGGTAACAAGCACGGAGGGTGACCTGCTTTTCCCAAGACCATGACCGGTTACTGTATGATACTATGCTTTAATGTCTTTGTCAACTTATAAGTATAACTTATGAGATATAATAACTGTAGCCAACATGGAGTTCTAGCTAAATTACCAACTAGAAAATAAGTCCATTACTGAAATTTTATTTCAAAAAGACTAGAAGAAGTAGACTTTGTTCTGTGACAGAATATTCAAAGTTCTGAAGAACTTTTCTGTCTAACCACTGGAAACAACCAGTCTAATGGTAAAGAGTATGGAATAAAATGAGCGAAAAAAAACTCCTCTTCATTCCCTCATTAACCTAAAGAATTACTCAAATCATAAAAAGTACCTTATTTTCCTTTCTCCTGAAGTCATGATAAAATAAACAATGCAATAACACACACAATAACATTAGAAGATGCCGTTTGTTCCGCACGACGTATAGTTGTATCAGCGGCGGGGTGCGGGTATAATACGAACAAATCAAATGTAGCGTTCAACTATATTCGCATTTGCATTGCAAAGCGTTCGGGACGATACAACTCGTGTAAAATATGTGTTACAAGTGGAGAACCAAGGGATTGTAATTTCCGATATGACTGACTTTGTATCTTCTTCAAGTAACAAAAAGTATACGAATTTCGTGTGGGATGCTGAAAACAACATCAAGATTGAATTACTCTGTCAAATTGCTGTTTTGAAACAATAACTTTGTATTTATATTTGACGTAGATCTTCATACAGCGAAATCACTTTTTCTAAACAAAGCGAGCAAGCGACAACATTTCACCATAAGTTACATGTCTGGATTACATTGCACGCATGCACGATATAAATTGTTTCGGCTTCTCCGTATTATGATATTCGAGTCTCCCGTTAGGTACGCTAAATTTAATTATGGTGCGAAACAGAATAGAATAACTGAAAGAAAAAAGAAGAAACAAAATACATTTATAAATGAAGCCTAAGAAACTATGATGAAACATAATTTTTATTATTTTTCTGCGAATATAGTTGGCAAACACTCTTTAGATGATTACTGTGGTAAAGAAGTTTTACCATATTAGATAACGCTGGGATTGAAATAAAAACATTTCTCATTAAGACAACTGACTAATGTACCACGTCAAACCAAATGAGGTCAGCGGCCATATATTGAAATAAAACTTCGGGAGTGAAATTCGAAACAGTCGAAAACGTGGCAAAAATACAGAACATGCAGATAATAAATAAATAAATAAATAAATATATACGGACAAATCACACAGATTGAGCTAGCCCCAAAGTAAGTTCGAGACTTGTGTTATGGGATACTAACTCAACGATACTATATTTTATAATAGATACATATATAGATAAACATCCAAGACCCAGGCCAATCAGGAAAAGATCGTTTCCCATCATGACCTGGCCGGGGATCGAACCCGGGGCCTCCACGTCGCAGTCAGGCGTGGTGACCGCTGCGCCACGGAGACCGACAAATAAATATAATATAAACATAATAGATCTATAATTCAATTGAGAATATTTAAGTTCTGGGAAACATGCAGATTTCATGTTCAAACATTTTATGCTTTCGTTTAAATGCGGGTCAAGGTGTGTATAAAAATTATGAAGTTTTTAAGCAACTTCATACTCATGCGCAAATTATACAATTGAGACGATTCATTTAACCATTTGACACCATTCAATTGGACTCTGAAGTCACAACACGGGAAGTCTTAGTGACTGCTATTTTAAGACCTCTTATTATGACGTTCTTGAGAGCAGTGGACTAGTCGTTGGCATAGCAACCCATTATTTATGTGCTGGGTACTACAACTAGATTGAAGTTTACAGTAAAGCAACCAAGTGAATGAAACGCTAACGTTAACATTTAATGTCAAAATCAAAAATAGTATTACACAAAATTCAGGAAAAGAAAAACTGCTAACTCTAGCAACGTTTACGTACGTATCTACAATATTATCTGCGTAAAATTGGCGTCGTGTTAAAATAACTCCAACGTCACAAGGTCACTGCTTACCGAAAATGACCGAAGATTGATTCTAAACAAACAATGAATACACAGAATCATTAATTACGTACTGTCTTTACATGGAAAATTGTGGAAATTAATCAAAGTGCTGGTGTAGATTTTTGTTTCGTTCAGGTGCTCAGAACATCAAAAACTTTGGAATAAAATGAGACAAGGAAACTTTATGCTTGGAGAGATGTCTAGCTGCTTTAGAGTACAGTTTTAAATTATTATCTAAGGATTAATAAGCTGGTTATTTATGAAATTAGAAGAAACTTCTACATAAATATTTCAACAAAAAAGTCAATAGTGAGCGACACGAGAACTTTAAACTCTTCTTTGATCAACACCATTTAAAGAAGATTGGACAGTTAAAAATGAAAAAAGAAAGGTATAAACCAGGAAAACTATTTTTGTGAACCCAATGTGATAAAACACCTGTAGAAGGGTCAACATACTGAAAACTTCTATAACTTGAAAGAATTCCAACAAAAAAAACCACAAGCAAAAATATAAACGAAAATGTTCGAACATCTATGAAAGCAGGTAGAGACGGTATAATATTTGTAGCACGAAACTAATGAAAATATGGAGAGAAAACAGGCATATTCCAATACTAGCTTCTGAATAAATAATAACGGATCTCTGTTGTATACGGCAGCACTCAATCTGGAAAAAGAAGATTTTATGACAGTCGGTGCGCTCGTAACATGGCATCTTAGAGTGGCTGCTTCAGAACAACACAACAAACTGAAGAGTTCATGCCAAAACTTCTACTGGAGCATAATGTAGACATTAAGGCAATTAAAACGAATTTCACAGTTGACTTCAATAACCAGGAAATAGGGTATATATATATAATCGTTGTCTGGTTTTAGTAGTTAAGCTTATTAGCCACTTGTGTGGCTTCGGTGTGCGTAAACAGGATTCCTGCGGTTAGTTCCTTTAACGGAAAGTGCAAAATACAAAATAACATAATTTTAGACACTTTTACTTGTCTGTGGTGACACAGCAATTATAAGCACGAAAAGATGTACCTAAATGAAGCCACAAGTCACAAGACAAGCCCGTTGATGATACAGACTAAAACAATGATATACAACCTATCTTTCACAGATTGCTTCAAACAGAATAATGATAGTTTCTCCACGCAACTACTACACTACATACTTCAATTTGGATCGCAGCGGAGCAATGTTGCTAAAATTTCGCGTCAAAAGCCCTAGACGAACTGATTTATTGGTTCTAAATCTGAAATAACAGCTGTGACAAGGAATCTTAATGGGGACTTAATGGGGATCATCAGCTAAAGCCTATCAATCTGCCAAGTCTTGGAAAAAGCTAAGAATATTGATTAATGTAGCTATAGCCGATTTGTTTACTTGTATATGACAGACTAGCTGCGACACGCGGTATCACCCGCGTAGATTTCGATATGTTTTTTAATATGCTCCGCTTCTATTGGTCCCAGCGTAATGATATATAGCCTAAACAATCAAAAAGTTATCCAACGAGAAAAGAATTTTTCAAATCGGACCAGTAGTTTCTGTGATTACCGCGTTCAAACAAACAAACTCTTCAGCTTTATATATTAGTATAGATACAAAGACTCGTTATGGTCCATTGTCCATGTGAAAATGTTTTATTTCTCTGGATGAGTATTATAGCGAGCGATACGTGGGAGGTCAATATACGAGCACAATACATGAATGTCTTTATAAGATACATCTATCAAATTCAGACACTGTGTTTGAGACTTGGAATTGGCACAAAGATATAACCATCATCATAAATTCCATCGACGTAAAAACTACTCTTTTGATTACAACGATGACTTTTGGTTGTGGTGGTTTTTTAAACAAAACGGAAAATAATGTGTCCTTACCACCCATCAGAGAAAGTCTTACCGCCAAGCGATTCATCGTGTTCCGGCATGGTGTCTGGTGAAGCCGTACGGAGGAATGGTCTGAGCAGTTGTGTTGCGATATGTGCCGGGTACAATGCGCCAAATGTTGTTGTGTCGGGAGTTTGGTCGTGGAAGGTCTCAAGGTCTCAAGGGATCAATCTCCCTCTGGCGCAGCATCGTTGGTTGTGCTGTTGGGTTTAACATTGCATCACCTCGCTCCACTGCCTTCCTATCCACTAAGCTTTTTTAAGTGAATAGGCTTAATAAACTAGCGCGCTTTACCGTCAACGATTGCATCACTGCTTACCATCAAACGGGATTGCAGTCAAGCACTAGTTTATAATTATTTAAAAAAAAAAAGTAATAAAGGCATAATATTAAGCTTAAACACATTCGTCCAAAACATAACTTTATTCTAGTCACATATAACTTTAATTACACCTACGTCACAATCGTAGGTTTCAAATATCTCTTAAAATTTTACAACCTCGACGTTTTTTGCTTCAAACATTTTCTAAGGAATAATTTGAAAGTGTAACAGCATGACTTCCATAAGTAAAACTAAATTACTAATGTAGTTTATCTTTGCACATTAAAATCCCCAGAAGCCTAGATTAAGCCAGTTAAAATCACAAATTTCGTACAGTAAAAATATAGTTTTAATCCAGACACATGTAGATTGAAAGCAAATACAAATGACAAGAGACGGAAATATTTAGAGAAAAAATTTCGTGATGCAGCTGCTTTATATTGAGACCAACTATGCAGCTGGTGATATCTGTCATCAGGTAAGGCGTGGGTGTTCTGATCACCCCTATTACGTCAATTGAGAGAGACATTACATCACGTCAGTATTTCCCGAATGGTTAGGCAGCTAACAGAGGTGTATTAATTTTACACCAGCATTTCGCCAGCTGTTTTTAAGACCCGTGTATAGAGGGTGAGTGGATTGCTATCAACGTATTAGCATCTGCGGATGTGATAAAATCAGCACCAGCTTGCTAGACGTGTGTCAACGACCCACGGGCGATTTAGAACAGTGCCAATTTTAACTAGAGTTCATATATAACACGCAATAAAATACTTATACGGTGAATTCAATTTCATCGTCAACCGCATGTCACTAGTGCAGCTCTAGACATAGGGCATCGATTTTTAGAAAGAACGTACTTTACATCATACCTGCTACTATATGTGAAAACTTCTAATTGATCATAACCGTGTTATAGATTTAGTAACTATTGTGTCTAATAAGCTGTAAGTTTTCAAAGAATAATAAAATAAAATACCTGTATTCCCCAAATCGTTAGGCAGAGCCCAGCGCTGCAGAGTGCACACACATACATATTTCGCATTTTAAATCCGTAATAGTGACCGATCCTATTGCCACCGACCGGACATAAATCTGGAATCGCTGATACTGAGAAATTTCAGATAGAAAAACCCAAAATCACTTTGCCTCGCCTAAGAATAGTAATATAGTAGAGTAAGCCTTGTGAACACTAGACCAAAATATCAGAAATAGCCTACAGTTTCTGATATTATAAATCATTATAACTCCTAAGTAATAATGATTTATAATGTCCTCTCTCATAATGAAGTAACGACAAAATAAATAATATTACACTTTATCCAGTTCACAGCATGCATTCATCCGGCCACCGGCAAGCATGGGCGGTGTTGGGAACAATGCGTTGCAGTAAAAATAGCAAGTTAGCCCCAATACACAAGGCCGCATGCGCTTTATTTTAGCTGTAAAGCGACACGCACGGAGAAAAAGAAAAAAAAAATTACGGCAGAAAGCTTCTGTTCGATATTTAAGTCTGGCGCGAATTCAAGGATCGTTGTTGTCCTTAGTCATAGATAGAAACTTATCAACGTCGTCATCGTCTACCTATGTTCTAAAAGGCAAATGAACTTATCGGGCAACAGATACCTGTATATGATCAATCCTGGGCTAGATTATTTCACAGGCAGATACGGCCAAGCATATCAAACTACGGCATTTGCGTATGATACGAGCTTAATTGCATACGCAAACTAAACGCGGTATTTCCTGCAAAACTATATCAAGAAAAGTAAAGTCAAGTCTACCAATATAAGCATAAACATTCAAATTATTGTTTCCATTATTTCTTCAAACTCAAACCCGTTATTGGATTTATCACTCAAATACAGACAAAGTCAATCCACAATTTTTTTACAGCCCAGCGGATAAATCAGATTCGAAGTCGAACAGTCCCAGCCAATTCGAAGGTCAAGGGCGCTGGGGATAATGGGTGTCAAGGACACGTATGAAAAGTACAGAAGCTTATGTAACACCCACCTATTTGATCTACTAAGTCTATAAGGCTC
Source organism: Sesamia inferens (assembly GCA_037179545.1). Lineage (NCBI taxonomy): Eukaryota > Metazoa > Arthropoda > Insecta > Lepidoptera > Noctuidae > Sesamia > Sesamia inferens. The sequence goes on along the minus strand of CM073939.1, from coordinate 29,199,670 downwards.
TTGTGACGCGTTGTATGGGTGCCATGTTTAGGCTTTATATCAAGGCGAAGCCCTTGAGTTATACGAGGATCCCCTTTGTGTGTGTAGCCATTATTTTTCCACGGGAAACACTTATATCCATAATGCTATTTCAAAAGATGGCGCTATTAGAAACACGACATAACACAAACGGCCCAACTCGCACAAGCAGTTTGCACAGTCAGTGTTTGTTTTAAACACGTTTCGTGATTTTAATCCAAATTATATGAAACCCAAGGACGTAGGGTTGTTTTCTGTTAATTATTACATTATTTATAGCTGAAAGCGTTTGCATGAGCCGTACTTGCGCCTGATTACTCGAAATAAGGTCGATATTTGCATATGCGTGTCTACGTGGGTTAAGTCAAGTTTATTCGATTTGTTAGTATTTATAGTGTAATGGTTCTGCAAGGTTGATGTAACTTGAGCGACGGAATTAAGTTGGAAACGCTTCTTATTAAATTTATGCGGACTACTCTTAGGTTGAGCTGGTTTAGGTTACAGTACTTTCCTCACTTCTAGTATTTCAAAATAATAGTGAAAGGTCTTTGGTATTCGTTCCACGTTGAGAGACGAGTTGAATAACAAGTGACTTCTGATGAGTTAGTCCACAATGAACCCGGCAAAACCAAGATAACCAAGAAGAATCAGCAGTATAAAATTCAAAGTATCCTCCGTATTGTCACCGGCCAGTCGTATATGATTCAGAGGTCCACCGCAATTTGAGGACATTAAGAGCGCCCACGCAGGCTTTATATGGATATTAAACATCCAGAGCGAATCCAGCATAGAGGTTGGACACCTAAAACTTAGCTCTATTATGTTTTTTTTTAAAATCCGTTTTTAGCAAATTCAAACAAGTTGGCGTCGATTCGCTTAACCTGCATTTTACACGTTCTTGGAAAAAAGCAAGGAATAAGTATACAATCTGTTAATAATAATGAAAAATAACGGTATCCTCTACTGGTAACTCTGCCGCCACAATGACAATAAGTATTTGCAAAATTATCCAGAGGAGTAAACATTTGGATGAATTGAAGGCGTGTGTTTTAATCATAACGCTCTACATAATATGTACATTAAATTAATACATAACTACTAGAACTTAACACGGAACTATCGTTAAACGAGTAATTCTGGTAGCCAAAAACGATATTAATGATATTATATATAGTGCTTGAATGTGCATGTGTATATGTATTGCAGAAATCTTTTGACATGTAACAATCTAACATAATCCCTCTAGGACTGCCTACGTTGTCTCTTACGATATCTTCGCCAACTGTTGGGTCAATGTCGTTTGTGTCGGTAACCAAAACAAAAAGACCAATAAAATAATTAATAAACATATCACCAAGATCTTTTAAGCTCGAATCTCTGGCACAAATTGTATAACATTGTACTCCAGAATATACGAGCCACCTCTCCCGACCTTCGCACTATAAAATATTAAAAAACAAAAATTATTAATAACGTTTTAATCTTAACTTTTTTGAGTCTAAAATAATGATGGCGTACTCCGGCAACTGAACACATAAATCAAGCAAAAAGTAGATAATAATTACTGTTAGAGACGTTTTTATATAAATCGCCACGAGACATGCGGCGTTTGCGTCAAGTAATAAATTGCAATTTGGCTTTATACCAAAACATGGTGTAAGTGATGTGTCTAACTCTATTAACGGAATGATATTATACGACTTACACGATTGAAACTTTCTAGTCGGCAGTAATTTTCCATAGAAATTTGGGAAAAATCTATATTCCGTACAAGTTTTAAACGACATTATAATCAAATAAAGAGATATGTATTGAAAGGACATTCTCGTTCGTAACAGTGGTCTGTCGTAACTGCCACTGCAATTTCTAGTTTTATTGACGTTTATTAAATTACTTGAAGAATATACTCCATAGGTGCAAGCAGGTTTGCTGTATATTGTCTAATAAATCAAAAGTCAACCATTTTCTTTTACAGCAACATTCAGAAACATCACCGATGTGAGATGGCGACCTACGTCAACATGTTTGTCATTACGGCTGGTCACATCGATCAACAAATGTGACTTTTGTTTAAACTCAGTTAATTCAAACCTTGTGATGCATCCAGTAATCGATATTATGCGGCGTCGTGTTGAGCAACCAGATCCCTTGAATGCAGGATTTCATTGTCTACAAGATTAATCACCTTTACTTGAAAGAGCTATAAATTCCTGTGCAGAGAGAGATAATTTAAGCCGTGACCTAGCATAGGCCATAGCGAAACACCAAGCTTATTCGCTCTCATAAATACCAGAATGGGACAACTGCACAATTGCAGTTGACACAACAATCTATAAAATAGGTATAATTAGTATAAAAAAATCAGGACTGCTAGTACAGACTACTTAAAATAATAATACAATAACCTACTTAAAATCTTCACAAGAGTAGTTTGCAGTTAGCAAATACAATCATAGATGTAATCGAAATGAACATTACAATTTATAAACAGAACACAATATATCAATAACTGCGGAAAAAAACACAGCTGCTGACGTCAATCCACTAGACGAGCCCAGTGACGTCAAAGAAGCAATGTGTTTCCATTGGTGTTATAATTTCATCAATCCGTAGAACCAAAACCTCATGGACGTACTTGCATAAAGGATTCCGCACAAAGAGAATGACGCGTTACTATATGGGGGCAACATCCTCATTATTCGGGACAAGTGGGACTAAGCGACATCAAACAAAGTTGAGCGTTGCAGCAGGATCACAACAATCTTGGTTTATTCGCAATAATAAATTATTCTGTCAGACCCTACACAACCGGAACGTGAAAAACAAACACAAGACAACCTCTCAAATAATTGGACAGATCTAATTTTGTAGATATTTTGTAGAAAATAACGTTCGTATTACCAATCACTTTTCGACGGAGGGTCCATTGGAAGGAACAGAGGCAACGAACTTATTTTTGAGATTGAAATGTTCTTTTACACTGAAGAATATTTTCACAGATGTTTTCAATAATTTAAATGAAAATTAGACAGCGGAGTAGTTGTGTAACACACTATCTGTAGCGAAGGGTTTTGTTTAGGCAGTTCAACAACTTTCATTACGTTATTTACATTGTTGAGCAATCACATTAAAAAATAAAGATTAAGATAAAAATGAACTTCCCTGAGACGCTTAGAAAATATAGTATTGATTCCTTTACCATAACCACTGTTGTAAATATACCTATATTCTGCATAATATTCAGCTCAAAATATTTAATATGTTGGGAAAAATATCTAGCTTTAACTGCCTCCGCTAATCAAAGTTTAAAGATATGAATTTGCAAGCTCTGAGAGACATATAAGATTTGGCATAATATCACATTTTGTGGAGATAAGAGACAAATAGATCTATTGCGCACTGGAGATGTGTCTGCGACACGTGAATTTGTTCATATTATAATCAAACAACATGGTGGTTTATAGTCTACGCGAAAATATCAAACTTCGTGAGAAAAAATAAACAAGTAGTTTTGTTGTTTTTGGTTAAGTATACCAAGTGCGTGCTACATGGCTGCATATGTGGTAAATTACTTTTCGAACATAATTTAAAATTTGACAAGCAAAACTAAGGTAATATCGCTAATCAAAAGGAATGTGACCCGAGCATTCTTTTTTCATAAGGATGGGAACTAACTGAAACGTATTGCACCATTTCAGTTAGAGTTTCCCATCTTAATAAAAAACGAACTGCTCGGATTAATTTTAAGTAATAATCCAGTGGCGTATTTTAAGTTCTTAAATAGTTTCTATAGAACCACAAAGATTCAAATCCAAGACATTTTATTTGTACAAACATGAGTGTACATACAACAGAACATGTAAGATGGTAAGATAATATAAGTTCTGTCAAAAGTCTTATAAATATAAAATACAAAAGCCCATAGTAATGACAATAAGCAATACCATGGGTGGCTTTAGGTTAAACCACTAGGTTTCTGAACAGTTCTCATGTAGCAGGGCGGTTAACGAGAAGAGTTAAAATTACCGGCTTGCGACACGACATTCGACTTCGGGGCAATTTTTATAAACCGACATCGTAATTCGATTGAACGAATACCTTCCGTCAATTTCTTTAATACTTTAGGAAATATCATCAGCCTTCCTCGAGGCATTTTACAAAGTAGGTACAAGATTCTCCTTGCGAGTTTTATGATCACTTCATGCAAAATCCAGTTTTAAATACCCTGAAACCATCTGAGACCTCTTTTATTTACTCAGATAAGTAGATAATGATTTAGCATACAAATTAAGTACTTCTTTTTCAGGCAAATACATAGTTTGAAACTTGGTCAACTTGTTTTACTAACAGACAACGTAAATGTCAAAACATTGTAAGGAACAAAAGGTCTGCAAAAAATACTAAGTATGCCCGATGCGTAAAAAACATCCAAGAAATCTATCGTAGATTCGAAATATAGAAACGTACAACTCACGCAAAGCACAAGCGAAGGACTAATAAATTATTGCGGATAATCGAAATATAAACACAATCGCTAAAAAGAGCGTATCTGGAGTATTTCCAAATTACCTACTAAGATGGTGCGAATTACTTACAAAGACTTCGTAAACAAGAGAACAAGTAGTTGCTTAAACAATGAATTTCATAAATAAAAAGGTCTATAAAAATATTGCCATTAAAATCAAGGAACTCGAAGATATAAGGTGTGATTACAGGACAAATCCTTCCCACGCACAACTGTCTGTTCGATACTTGTCACCGAAATCTGAGTTCAATATCCAACTTCCGCGTCCCGGAAGCTTCAAGAACACAAGACCAATGAACCTGATCACTTATTACGCAAAGAAACACGTGACGAATCTAAATGCAGAACTTTTAATTCCTGGCGAATGCACAGGCTGAGTTCAGAGACCGGCGACTCGAGGAGAGTTAATTCCCGTCGTGATAAGTCGTGAACTGGCGGGGATCCAAAGGAAATCGAACCGTATCCACTAGGGAACGTCCCACAATAAAATGTTGGACTATTGTTTTTATAGATGTTAATGAAATTCCTTTCATGGACTTTATTTGGAATACCATCGCATAAGTAAAGAGAGAAAGGATTTCGAAAGCAATAAAAAAGGCAATCTAGCAAAAACGTATAGCTGCAGGCTCATAATTGAAAAGAACAAAGGTGTTTCACTCCAAGGGAATGGCACACCTATGAATGTGAAGAAGTAATAAGTTATTTATATCAACCAAGTGTCGTAAGTCCTAAATGATAAAAAAGAGGACCGACATACTCGATTCAGAAGTTTTCAAATCATCAAAACACATTCCAGGGAACGAAAGACGCGCAGTGTTAGTGAACTTGATTATAGGCTGACACTCGAGGGGTTAATTTTGGACAGCCGGGAAAAAATCTGATAAATATAGTCTGCCTTTTTATATGTTAGTTTACCACAAATATTTTTTTTTTTTCAAAAATCAGTTGTATTTTTAAAATAAGATGCTTTAAGTAGAAACACGCTTAACCGGAAAAAGTATAAAGTAATTGACATTTTCGGAAAATAAATATTTTTCTTGGAATGTTGATTGTTTTATTATGCATCTCAAGTTTCAATAACGTCTAATGTAAGTTTTCAGCAAAATCGACATGTGCCAATAGCGGCACAGTGAGATACGCGTACGCACTATTTAAAGCGGATGTGGGGCAAGTCAGTGGGGCGGACGAGTCCAGGCTAGTGCCAAATATTGGCCAGGTGGCAACCACACACGGTTACAGACTAATTTAGATCGTACTACAGCACTTGGGCTCAGAATTAGCTTTATAATAAAATTATATGAATGGGTCATAATAACTCTTTATTTTGGGTGTTGTGTCCTGCCCTTCAAATTCCCTTTCATATTGACTGCTTTCGGTTTCACTTCCTTCTTCATCTCTTTTCTACTAATCCTTTATGCACAAATTAAACTGTTTGCTGCCAGTAGTTTGTATAAAGCGAAATTTTAATTGTTCCTCTGCATTCATAAATCAATTCGTGCCTAGTCTAAAGCTATGACTGACCTAGTTTTATTGTTAGCGCATATAGAACATCGCTGGTACTTACTTTACGATTATTTGGAACAGACGATCGTTTAAGTTACTCTCACAAATAACGTTTGCAGTTATAATAATTAATAATTTGGAGTAGCTTTTAACTTTTTAATGGGGATGACCCAATAGGATTTATGGCGCCAAAAATTCTAAAATCGAGTGAGATAACTCAGCAGAGTCAGTAAACAATTAAGGAGATGGTGTCAATATTGCCACTTGTAATGAAAACTCAATATCTTCCAGAACTAATTAACCAATTAGTCAAAAACTGCGCTAAATGGACCTGAATGAGCTCCAGACATGAGACACGGTAACAACTGTATCAGTTAGCACCTCAACGTGAATGCTACAGCTAAATAGACACGATCACGCGCGGTTAGCAGTTCCGACACGCTGATTCACTTCTTACACTTAATTCGGCGTTAATTTAGTAATTTTTCTGGTAAAGAAACAATATGACAACATGTAAATATTTTTTTTAATTATGCTTATTTTTTAATTACGGAAAATTGGAAGATCAAACGGAGGTCACCCTTTGTTTATTGCTATCAGCGACCACAACAGTCGCATCCGCTCAAATTGAAACCTACGCGCAATCCACTTAATTTTGGGGTGTTAATGAAAGATTCTCCATTCAGTGACTGGTTTAGTGGACGACTCAAATTTTTTATATCTAAACAAATGATCGCAGAAAACTTTCAACCCATCCCTGCAAGAATATTAGTCCGTTAACAACCAAAAAGGTTATAACAAAAGAATGGGCCGCCGCAGTCTGTGCGTATTGTAAGAGGCATCTTGTGACACCCTCGGGATCAATATGGGGTCTTATTCATACTCGGCACGTGTGTGTTTAGGCGACTATCGTGAACTTTCACAGCCGCCGCGGTAAATACAAAGGAAATAAACCGTATTAAGCTTGTCTTCTCACTTGTTTTTCGGTGCACGGCAGTGATGGATGATCTCTTGTGCACAACTTGTTTAAGAGTTCACAAATCATGAATTTTTTTGAACATAAAACAACCCCTGTTTTTATTTTATTTAGATATTTTTGCATATAATCAAGTTCTCCATATTTTATCAGTAAATAGGTAAGCAAATCGTGTAATACAATTAAAAAAATATATTGTTGACGAAGGTTTATCACTTATGTCAATATTAGATCTACAGTTGCCTCTCACAGTCCTACGTCAGATGTGGAAATATTCACAATGATTTAGACGCAAAGATAAACCTGCATTCAGGGAAATCTCCATCACATATTCATTCAAAAACTGTAGCAGGATAGAGAATAGGTTAAAATTGTAAAACGCTAGTAATATTGGGAGTCATAAAACCGTATACATAATGAAGGGCAAAAAGAGATGAAGAACTGCATATGCGAATTATGAATTTTATATGCAGCAGCTCAAATGCCGTAAAAACAAATGAACTACGGAAGCTCGTTGCAGTTAAACAACGCCGCTGGTCCCAGGTGCAGCAACGTCGCCACTACATGTGTGTGCTGAAGTAATGCATCGACAGTTTCTGAAGTTATGGCCTCAATTCACTTGAACACGTTTGTGAAGTACGTCGGTACAGCGTAAGTTCAGTAAAGACTGTAAAACAAATAGTGCAACTTTCTTTAGTTGTGTGTAGTTAGTGATTACTCAAGTTTGTACTCAATAGGTAAAAACGGGAACCCTTACTAAAACTCCACTCCTGTCTATCGACATGTCTGTCTCAGGAACCGCTATAGCAACTTTATGCCATTTTCAATGATATAATATATTTTTATAGCCGCTGCTATAACAACAGTTCTCGGTGGTAGGCCATAACATCGGCCGCCGGCAGAAGTTACCACCCACCAGACAAAGCCTTGCCGCCAAGCGATTTGTCGTGTTCCGGCATGATGTCTGGTGAATCCGTACGGAGAACGGGTCTGAGCCGTTGTGTTGCGATGTGTGCCGGGTACGATGCGCCTAATGTTGTTGTGTTGGGAGTTTGGTCGTGGAGGGTCTTAAGATCAATCTCCCTTTGGCGCAGCATCGTTGATCGTGTTGTTGGGTTTAACATTGAATGACCTCGCTCAACTGCCGTCTTCCTTCCTATTCGCTCAGTTTTTCTGAGTGAATAGGCTCTTAATAAACTAGCGCGCTTTATCATCAACGATTACATCACTGCTTACCATCAGGCGCGATTGCGGTCAAGCGCTAGTTTATAATTAAGTATTAAAAAAAAAAAAACAAATACCTACGCTATAACACTGCAAACAGAAATAAAAAAAATATTTAAAGCCCATTTAACACCAGACCTTTTTAATAGAGACGATTTTTTTTTATTTTTTCATTTATTAGGGACGCAAACATTCGTGCGCGAGTCCCAATCGCACTTGACTGGTTTTTAACTTTCTTACCTTTTTTCACTGTTAGTCTCACTAAGGTAACCACACCGACCAAACTGGTCGGGTTAGAACTGTGACCACGAGCCATTCACGTGAGACACGGTCGATAAATACATGCCTTTGGTTTGTGATCGCTAAATATTATTCTATGCCTCTATGGCGACCTAATTTGCGGAAAGTCCTGATTTCAATAATTGTAGTATTATAGTTTATATCATCACCAACCTTTTTACCGTCCCACTGCTGGGCACAGGTCTCCTCTCGTGCAGAGAAGGATTGAGCGTAATCACCACGCTTGCTCAATGCCGGTTGGCGATTTCAGACTTAAAGTCTAGGTTTCCTCAAGATGTTTCCCTTCACCTTCAGTCATTGGTGGTCACTTTATTATTTCTGATTCTAATCTTGCAATGTCTTCTTGTGTGTAGTTAAAAATGAAATCATCCACCAGCAGTTTTCATTTGGAAACTGGGTAACGAGGTCAATGTTTTTAATATGACTGATTGACTGGTTTTTTTTTTTCATCGACGTTTTTATTCATATAATTTTCTACTTTAATATTTAAATATCTGAAAAGTGCGTCATTTCCTAACAGAATTGGTGTCGCGTAAACGTTACGATAGCGTATAGGATAATAAACATAACATTATTGAGGCAACTTCCTCGGGTAAACTGCTACATTTCCACTAGGGAAGCGGCCCTGTAAAGTACGGATACGGACCGACTCGCGGATACAGATACGAGAATTGTGGCGGCAAGCGATTATGATGTTTGCGATCTTGGAACGTTACGCAGGTTTTCAAAGCTCTCACACACTTTACCTTATTGGGAAACTAATCCTTCTAATCATAAACGTTGCTTAAAGTTCACGTCATTCAACTTAAATCCACATTTATGAATAAACACCACAGTGTTTAAGGGGTTTATTCATAAACAATGATTAAAAGTTAAATAGCGTGCAAGCGTCTAAAATGCATGGTTAAATTTTGCTAATCACTAGTTAACTTTAAGCAATGTTTATGAATAAAAAGGTTTGTGTTTAAGCAGATTGCAAAGTTCCGCGTGGTTCTTACAATTCAGTATTGTAGGTGCTCTCAAATTGATTCCACAACACACCGTATAGTTGCGAAGCAAAGCTCGTATCAGTTACGTTAAAATAAATCAATCGCGTTAGTAATTTATAGCGACAGGTTATTAGCCTATTCATAATTTAACCTAGTTCTCACAGATCATTCGTGGAACTTGCTCCGGATAACAAACACCAGATACACTGTCTTACTTCCGGAAGAGTACGGAAAATAAGACCAATAAAAACTAAATATTGTAAACAAGACAGAGACGCAAAAAGTCAGTCGTGGTCGTGCAGAAACATTGTTATGATAACATAGTGATTTAAGAGACCTTTATGACAGCAGATCATCACATATTATAAAACAAAGTCACTTTTACTTTCCCTATGTCGCTTTGTATGATTCAATCTTTAAAACTACGCAACGGATTTTGATACGGCTTTTTTTAATGGATAGAGTGATTCAAAAGGAAGGTTTTTATTATAATAACATTAATTAAATAGTGGAAAAATACTATTATTTTTGAGGTTTCTCTGCCTAAACCGCAGAGGGAGTGGGCCGGAGCGGGGGACCAATATTTCGAATAAACTTGCTACCCCATTAGGATTTCATTCTGTTTGAAGATGGTGGAATTGGCTATCCATGGACAATAAGGTCGATGTATCTTGCAGAGTCAGATATTGGCTGATGGGTGGCACAGTAAACATTATTTTTATTGAAGGGCCACCGTTTCTTGAGGAAGGATTAGGTACCTATATCATTTGTCAACGCGCGAAGCCGGGGCGGGTCGCTAGTAGTCCATAAAAAATATGTGGTTTGCTAAAACATTCTTTGTTTAAAATGCGACAAAAATACTAACTGGGGAATATTTATGTACTTTTCCAAAAACTAATTCGATATTCAAGATTAATACTGCGGATATCTATCTCTTTATCAAGTGTCGTACCAACACTAGTTTCATCTAAATCGTAAATATTAAAATTAATATCTGAGAGCAGTGACGCGCCGTTTGATTTAGCTTTTACATACGACAAATCGAGATCAGGCGCTTGTCAAATGTCATACTTATTTAAAGTCTAGCCTGTCTCGACGACTGTCATCATTACACTTAACAGACTATAGTTGGACTGGAAATATAATTTAATGCTAGGACTAAAATATAATATTACCGATATAATATTTTACACAGATATCTGTCACGCAAATCTCTTGTTATTTGCAAATTGTTCGGTGAACATTTTAACCATTCAAAAACATTTAATTTAAGTAAATATAGTATGTGTAAACTAATCCGGCAGTTTCTTGTCAATGTATGAAGGGAGTCGTAAGCATTTTTTTATTTTCTTACAATTACCGACTTTAATTTTTTTCTTGAAACTTCGTATACAAAACCTATTATAACTTTAAGTTAATTAAGCTCGTGGTGCAATTCGTTCTTAAAGCTTCATTATGTAAAGGACGTAAAACACACTGAAATTACAGCTTATAAAAAGTAGAATAAAAATATTTAGCAATGGTCCACTTTGTCTGTGTTCATTCGTAATTTGACTACCTGACAAGGCTGACAGAGGGTAATGGAACGTTAGCAAAAAATACAGCCTGGTGGTGAATTCAGGACACGATTAGAGCATTAAGTAGAAATTAACCACAGGTTTAAAAAAAAATGCACTTTCATACAGTATGTGTATTTTTTTAATAACCTACGAAAATTTGCAACGATACCATCAATTTCATGTACCTACTGAATTCAAGGTAACAGATTGTGCTTCGATGTCCCTGCGCCCTGCAGAACAAGGCAGTTTAATAAAAAGCTAAATAACCTAAACTTAGTCCTTAACCTCAATTGATTTAAGTACTTTAGAGTATGATTTATGAAAAAAAAAAATAGGCACAGACGCAGGCAGGTTAATTTACCCTAAACTGTCATTTTTTCCCCAATCAACCTTGAAACTTCATACTTCAGCAAGTTGAAAATCGATTAAAGAAATGAAACATGTTGCAATAACTTGATATGCTAGCGTTTGTATGTTGTACTCACACAAATTATTCCAATCTGGAAAGCAAATCTACAACTACTGAGCTAGAATTTAATATGCTTTGGTAGAAAGCAGCTTTTGAATAAATTGCAGCTACACAAAATATTTCAACAGCTGTCAAAATGGACGCTGATATGATTACCGATTGCTTCCGTCTCAGACAAATCAATTAAACTTATCAGCCTAGGTTTTTTACTACTCTTGTAGTAATAAACGTTTTTGCGTTCAGCGAACATCGAAAAATTATCGTATCAAAACTGTATGATTGACTTTTAATGATTAGCAAACTGAACAAATATATTTTCTAAATTTTATTCATTAATATTTTTTTGTGGGTCGAAACCTCTAGGTCGCCTAACCGCCGGTCGGTCGTTGTCAGATCAAGTAGCCCTCCACTCTCAGTGTTCTCTGCGTACTGTGTGACACAATTATGTCAAAGCGCACTTGTCACAGAATTCGAACAAACTCCACTATTTATAGGACATGTTACAACTGTATGATTTATTAACTAAACATCCAGGTTTCAGCTCGCTGTTAGGTAATAGTGGACTCTGTTACGTATCTAAGTTATTTCGTAATAAGAGTACGAATAAAAAAATCTAGATACAATGTAAATTGAAGCACTTCAGTTGCTTCTCTGATGAAACGATAATATCAAAAGCTAACAAAAGTTATCAACTATCATAATATTTTTATCTGGATTACGAATATTTTGCTTCGGTCGAGAAAATCCATGTTATCAAAGAGGAAAACCATTACAATAAAGGACGGGGAAACAAATATAGTTGAAATGGGCAATCACAACGAACATCCTTCATATAAGGAAAACTAACAAAAGAGGCGACGACCGACTCTCGATATTTGCGGGAAAATAAACACGAAAATATCATAAAGTTTTCCGAAATCACAACATAATGGGTATTAGTCGCACACACATTAGTAACACACGCACCTTGCGCTGTGCCGGCGTTTTCATACTTCGATTTGAGTTTAGCGGCAGTCGCACGCGCATCCGACCTGACGGTGTCGGTCGCTGTCGACGCGGTGGTGGTGGTAGTTCTAAACGACAGGGTCGTGGAGAACGATGACGAGAAGGAGGATCCAAGGCCAAGACCGAGGGTGGTGCGGTAGCGACGTCTGTACATAGTGGTGGCGATGTGAACAGTGCGGTAGTCCGAACGCGACTGAACGACGAAAGCGCGTGCGCCCCAACCCGGAAAAACGGCCACGATTTATTATAGTACGAGAAAGCCGCTCCCAGACGTTTAGACGCACGGGAGTTAATAGTTGTAATGTTGCTGTCAAGTCTTGAAATCGGCAGAAATAGCGCGGTGATAGCTCAATAACATGACAAGCGTTGCCCGTGTCTGTGGCAATCTTCATAATGGCTGAGGTGAACAAACTATTTGAATAGTTTTGCGTTTAACTTGCCAGAAATATCTCGCGCGACGATGTCAAAATACCCCCGCGTGGATTGCGATATTTTATGCAAATCCCAATCCTGGACATAAAATGTAATTAGAGCATTTTCATAGGACAAAACAGGCAAATTATTACGTTATTTGATTAGTGATTAGATAAACTAAATGTTTACGTAAACTTTTGATCATTGATAATAACAGATTCTTAGACACACACAAACAGATTCTAGATTATCTTTACTAATATTAATCTCTGCAGGATATATTAGTGTAGATTAAGCACTATATAGTATAAAACAAAGTCGCTTTCTCTTTCCCTATGTCCTTATGTATGATTAAATCTTTAAAACTACGCAACAGACTTTGTTGCGGTTTTAATAGATAGCGTGATTAAAGAGGAAGGTTTATATGTATAATAACATCCATTAAATTGTGAACAAATACTATTATTTTTGGGGTTTCAAATGTGATGTCGTAAATAATTACATTTTTTCCGCGTTTGCAGTGAAACGCAGGCTGAACCCTACGAGGTTTATCAAAATAATGCACTAAATATTATACACATTGAAAAGATCTACAGAAAAGTCCGCCATGTTATATGTCTACTCTTATGAATATCGCACAATAATATTTTTTTGTCATTTATCTTTTACGACAAATATTGGCTAATTTTCGAAGCGATTTTAACCAATAAATCTTTATCCAATTTATAATTTAAATGCGTTGTTGATTTAATATAGATCTATATTGCCCTTTACATTCTGTAAAGGGCATCATGATTAAAATGAATATTTTCAAAGCTATTACAGATTCAAAAATTCCGTAGCGTCGTGTTTACGCGGCGGGAGCGGCGGCCCGCTATGTTCTTTAAACAACGTCCACAGTTTTTCTGTAGTGTATTATCAGCATTGTACCCGTGCGAAGCCGGGGCGGGTAGCTAGTAATATTATAAAGCTGAAGAATTTGTTTGTTTGTATGCGCTAATCTCAGTAACAACTAATAAAAGCTGTAAAAGCTACCAATGTAAGAAGAAGTTACCACCCACCAGACAAAGCCTTGCCGCCAAGATTTGTCGTGTTCCGGCTTGATATCTGATGAAGCCGTACGGAGGACGGGTCTGAGCAGTTGTGTTGCGATGTGTGCCGGGTACGATGCGCCTAATGTTGTTGTGTTGGGAGTTAGGTCGTGGAGGGTCTTCAGATCAATCTCCTTTGGCGCAGCATCGTTGGTCGTGTTGTTGGGTTTAACATTGCATCACCTCGCTCAACTGCCGTCTTCCTTCCTATTCGATCAGTTTTTCTGAGTGAATAGGTTCTTAATAAACTAGCGCGCTTTACCATCAACGATTGCATCGCTGCTTACCATCAGGCGGGATTGCGGTCAAGCACTAGTTTATAATTATTTAAAAAAAAAATGTTAGATGAAAATTACTTAAATTTGAGTTGCGTGTGCTGCGTAATCTATTCAAGTTCCACAAAAAAATATCTATGAAAGAATTATTCCTATTTAAATGTAAAAAAACGGCCGCCACAGTATGTCTATCTATGTTTGTCTATGTTTTACGAGTTTACCTTTAACTTTTACTTCTTCTTCAGCCTATAGATGTCCACTGTTGAACAAAGGTCTCCCCCAAGGTTTTCCACGCTGATCGGTATTGTGCTGCCCGCATCCATCGGCTTCCCGCGACCTTCACCAGGTCATCGGTCCACCTTGTTGGGGGCCTCCCTACGCTGCGTCTTCCAGTACGTGGCCGCCACTTCAGAACCTTACTGGCCCATCGGCTATCGGTTCTACGAGCAATGTGCCCTGCCCACTGCCATTTAAGTTTAGCGACTCGCAGAGCTATGTCTGTAACTTTGGTTCTTCTACGGATCTCCTCATTTCTGATTCGATCACGCAGAGAAATCCCGAGCATAGCTCCTTCCATTGCCCTTTGTGTGACTATGAGCCTTCGTATGAGCAACCACGTTTCAGTTCCCTAAGTCATCACTGGCAACACACACTGGTCAAAGACTTTAGTCTTGAGAGACTGTGGTGTCTTGGACGACGAGAAGATGTAGCGTAGCTTCCCGAACGCTGCCCAGCCGAGCTGGATTCGACGAGATGCCTCATTCTCGAAGCTGGACCTACCTAGCTGAACTGTTTGTCCCAGGTATATATACTCGTCAACAACTTCGAGTGCAACTAGAATTGGAGTGGGTGGGGAGACATGAGAGTTCGACATGATCTTCGTCTTATCCGTGTTCATCTTTAGACCCACTTGTTGGGAAGCTCTGCTGAGGTCATTGAGCATTTTGCCCAAGTTTACCGGGGTCTCACTTTTACTTACACTTCAACTTTTTATGACAATCAAATTTGGTCGAAATTAAGGCATTATTGCTAACTATTATTTGAGTTTTATCAGCATAAATAACAATGAGGATTTAATATCGAAATTGACACCTAAAATCGGTCGAAAAAGAAAATAAAGATTAGCAATGGTTGAGGCCCTCGCCCTGAGGACACGGTCGAGCATACTGTGGAAATCTGTCAGGTTTGGGTAGATTACCGCCGTGTCCTCGTGGCGGCGATCTCTCGCGTCCGCACCTTGGTCCAGGCCATGATCCGGAGCGAGAGTGCATGGCAGGCCATCACCTCCTTCTGCGAAGCAGTGCTGCTGGCAAAGAAGGAGGCGGAGCGCGTGAGCTCACGCCACTAGCCGCCGCAGGAGACGCCCTAATTGGGAGACGACATCGAATTCCCGGCCACCACAGGCGCGGTCTTGCGGGCGGTGAGCCGTGGGCAGCTCGCCGCCGCCTCAAAGAGATGTCAGCACATCGTGACGGGGTCCATAATGACCGGTGCCTCCTGAGTCAGAATTGCGGGTTGGTTAAAAAAGAAACCGTGGCCCTGGCCGTCGCAGAGACAATTGAAGAAACACGGGTGGGTTTTAGTCAGTAAAAGTCTGACACGACCTTCCGCTCCGCCCAGAGCGGGAGAGGTCATTTGATGATTTCCCATCGCAAAGAAGAAAAATATATATAGAGATAGTAGTAGATGTGTAGGTACACATCTATGTATAGATATAAGGTAATGGATCAAGAAGATGTGGTCCATTAACCACAAGAGTTTCATAGTTACAGACATAGCTCTGCGAGTCGCTAAACTTAAATGGCAGTGGGCAGGGCACATTGCTCGTAGAACCGATAGCCGATGGGCCAGTAAGGTTCTGAAGTGGCGGCCACGTACTGGAAGACGCAGCGTAGGGAGGCCCCCAACAAGGTGGACCGATGACCTGGTGAAGGTCGCGGGAAGCCGATGGATGCGGGCAGCACAATACCGATCAGCGTGGAAAACCTTGGGGGAGACCTTTGTTCAACAGTGGACATCTATAGGCTGAAGAAGAAGTAAAAGTTAAAGGTAAACTCGTAAAACATAGACAAAGATAGATAGACATACTGTGGCGGCCGTTTTTTTACATTTAAATAGGAATAATTCTTTCATAGATATTTTTTTGTGGAACTTGAATAGATTACGCAGCACACGCAACTCAAATTTAAGTAATTTTCATCTAACATTTTTTTTTTTAAATAATTATAAACTAGTGCTTGACCGCAATCCCGCCTGATGGTAAGCAGCGATGCAATCGTTGATGGTAAAGCGCGCTAGTTTATTAAGAACCTATTCACTCAGAAAAACTGATCGAATAGGAAGGAAGACGGCAGTTGAGCGAGGTGATGCAATGTTAAACCCAACAACACGACCAACGATGCTGCGCCAAAGGAGATTGATCTGAAGACCCCCCACGACCAAACTCCCAACACAACAACATTAGGCGCATCGTACCCGGCACACATCGCAACACAACTGCTCAGACCCGTCCTCCGTACGGCTTCACCAGATATCAAGCCGAAACACGACAAATCTTGGCGGCAAGGCTTTGTCTGGTGGTGGTCTTGTCTTTGTATGTTCTCAGCTTGTTCGCGCGCTATCTGCGCCTATCCTGAAATGTCGCGAATCGCCAAAGTAAGCCTACCTTTCCTGTCCTGCAAGTTCAGTTTACAGTGAGAAGCTGTTCTTAGAAGCTGGAAACATTTACGAAGCAAAAAGAAATGATTGCTGCCAGAAAGGGCAGAAGCTTTAGTCTTCTTACATCATAATCTACCATTAATTAAAAACTATAAGTAAAGGGATTTTGCTATTTTTTATTATAAAAATATGACATTTTGATTTGGGTTGTGTCGGTTAATCATATATCCTATGTTTCTTTTTGTTTTCTTGAAACAGTTCGTGTTTAAAATATTGAATGTTTATTTTTTAATTTGTTAGTAATTAAAAATACCTACTTTTTTATTTGATTAAGAATTAATAATTGTTTATTTAAGTTAACAATATATATTATTTTGTTGGTTAATTAATACCAATTTTAAGAAGGTACCAATTTTGTTTTGTTGATATTATAGATATGTATGTCTTCTTTCAAGCCACTATCTTTTAGAAAATTATTACTGAAGGAAAGACTGGTTTGCTTTACTTGTCGAATTTTGTAAGATTAATTATAAAATCCAAATAATAATGAATATTTCAGGTTTTATTTCATTTCAGTTCCCCTGATATATTACTTATTAATGAGAAATACATACAAAGTAAAAAGCCGACTAGTCGGCGTTTTTTGCCGACTAGCCACCGACTACTCGCCGACTACAAAAGCGGCCGAATAGTAGGATTAGCCGACTAGTCGCCACAACTCTAATATTTTTGTGTTCTTTCGGTGAACTCGCATTCTTCGCATCTCATTACACTACAAACTTCAGAACACAAGCAAAAAGAAAAAAATATGAGCAGAAACTAGTGTTTCAAAGTTTGAAACTAATCTGTACCTACTAATACGAGGGTCAAACTGAAAGTTCTTAGAACTGGCCACTTATAAACAATATAATAAAAAAATAATACTAAAATTTGAAAAAAGAACTCTTTGGCAATATTACTGAGTATATATTTCATTCATTTGTCATTAGTTATACGATTTGGCGGCAAATTGAAAATTGTCTGTGTCACGTCAACATGAATTTAACAGGAGAAAATTTTCGTGCAATGATTTTTTATGACTTTCGATGTCATTTAAGTCAACAAGAAAGTTATGATAGACTACGATTGGCCTTTCACGATGAAGCCCCATCTCGTGCGACTGTTTACAACTGGTTTAATGAGTTTAAACGTGGTCGCATTAATCTCACTGATGATTTACGTGAGGGACGGCCTTCTACGGCGACGACTGAAGATAACATCTGTGTTGTGCGGCGTATGATAGAGACTGACAAAAGAGTGACCTATCAGCAGATTCGGACAAGCTTAGGCATCGGTATGAGTCAAGTGCACAAAATCCTCCACGAACATTTAGCGGTCAGGAAGCTTTGCGCCCGGTGGATACCTCATAATTTGACTGAGGCTCAAAAACTCCATCGTGTGACTCAAATGCTGTGTTCGACATACTAACAGGTGACGAAAGCTAGATTTACTGTTATAATCCTGAAACCAAAAGACAATCTGCTCAGTGGGTGTTTCCTTTCGAGGAGTTGCCAACTAAAGTGAAGAGAGATCGAAGTGCGGGAAAAAAAATGGTGGCCTCGTTCTTTGGAAGGATAGGTCATTTCGCAACAATTGTGTTAGAGGATCAAAAAACAGTTTCTGCAGAATGGTACACTACCAATTGTTTGCCACTTGTCATGGAAAAAGTTCGAGAGAAACGACCTCGCAGTAGGATCCTCCTTCACCACGACAACGCCTCGTCGCACACCACCAAGCGAACGATCGACTATTTGGCGACATCAAACGTTGAATTACTGGGTCACCCGCCGTATAGTCCCGACCTCGCGCCTTGTGATTTTTATTTATTTCCAAAAATTAAAGAAAAACTTAAAGGAAAGCGGTTTATGAATGCTGAAGAAGCGGTGGCTGCGTATCGCGATGCCATTGAAGAGACCCCTAAGGACGAGTGGGCAAAGTGCTTTTCCCAGTGGTTCCATCGCATGCAACGGTGTATTGACGTGAATGGACAATATTTTGAAAAGATATAATAAAACTAAGAACTGGCTAATGTTATCAGTTTTTGATTTTCTAAGAACTTTCAGTTTAACCCTCGTATACAGAGTGGTGCTGACAATACGACAATAAATTAAACATCGTGTACCTCTACACATTCAACGTCCATTTTAGTCACACACAGTTTAGTCAGAGGAAATTATTTTTCATTTTTCTCATTTTCTACATGATGTACATGTTGATAAGGAAGCGCTTACAGGTTAATGACCGTCGCATCCTGCGGTACCAAACTTTAATAATAATGGCGCGATAAAAGCAAGTCGATACAGGATCGCGCTGTCACCGATCGAAGGTGAACCAATAGTTTTAAAGGATGTTCTATTCCGTTTGCAATTTTATGTGATTTAGTTTGTTTGAAATTTTCATTTTTTTTTAATTTTTGATGCTAGGTTTTTTTCTATGGTTTAGGATTATTTCTATAAACCAGCATAGTTCGTGTTTTCATTTATTGTCGTATTGTCAGCACCACTCTGTATAAAACTGAGGAGTTTGTTTGTTTGGATGCGCTAATTTCAGGAACTACTGGTCCTGGATTTGAAACATTCTTTTTGCGTTGGATAGCCCATTAATTTAATCCAGAAAGGCTTTAGGCTATATAACATCACGCTGCGACTAATAGGAGCGAAGCATAACTAACTCCACGCGAAGTCACTGGCGGCCGCTAGTCAGTCATAAGTCTGAAACTATTGCAGTGTGCCCATTTTTCCCAGTCTTACATTAAATAATGAAGGTTATTACATTATTTATTTGTTTCTGAAGATAATTAAACTATTTGATCCTGCATGTGCACAGTTATGCTACAACAATCATTATTACATTCTTATAGTCTTATATAGGGTATCGCATTGTGCTGAGCATTGGCTGTTTTGGATGGATGTAATGCATGTTGATCCCTGCCCTGTTATTTGTTTTTGTGTTCATTTAGTCCCTGTTATTTGTTTTTAACCGACTTCAAAAAGGAAGAGGTTACTCAATTCAACCGTATACAGTATGTTACGAAAACCCTGTCCGACCCACAAGGATAATAAGGGTTAGGTAAACAAATGACCAAATAAAATATAAAATTTTGCATAATCATCATAGTAACAATACTAATGAATTTTGAAATAATCTTTTTTACCAGCGAATTTACTGTAACTTCCCCAAAATTCGGGAAATTTAAAAAAGTGTAAACACCATTTTAGACCTTGAAACTGTCGGCGGCGTCAGTGTGTCTAGCCGCCGACGCGCAAAGGAATAATTAGAGCTGTACTAGTTTTTACGTAATATCGTTTTGTTTTTGTCGATACTAACTGTTCGAATGATTTGTTGTAAAAACGCAGATTACCTAATGGTAAAAGTACTTTTTTTGATTATCGATTAATTATTCATAACAATATTGTAACACAAGTACCTATTATTAGTAAATAGGAACTAGAAAGGTCTTATGAAATACGATTTTAGGAGAATATTTTAAACAATTTAAAGCATTTAAGTTCACCTGATTTAAGTTATGTGAAAGTTCTAAAATCTAAAGAATGCCATGCGATGTTGAATCGATGCGTGAAATTCTGAAATACAAAATTGATACCAAAAATCGATACGAGAAATATTTTGAATACTTTCACACCTCTAGTCAAAGGGCACCGCCGTGCAGTTAGAGTACCTATTTTTATGAAATAAAAATCATTTTTATTTTAAATTTATTAGTTTCGCGTAGACATTGAGTCCGTGTAGACGTATCGTTTATTGTGTGATCATAATAGTTTTCTAACGTAATGTAACCTGCTGATGGAAGGTACCTAGTAAAAATGCAATTGTGTTGTGTTGTGATCAGGTGTTGAACGATTCGGATGTGACTACTTCTTGGTCAATGTGGTTCCAGCATGACGGTGCCCCATCATATTTTTGCCGACCTGTACGTGAGTACCTCCACTATCAGTTCGGCGAGCAGTGGATTGGTAGGAGTGGACTAACGTTGTGAAACACCGTGCTAATCTCGTGGGACGGTGCCGGTATCGTTCTTAGTGAACGAAATATGGAACAACATTTCCGCCACAGCCATTGTGCTCATCGAATGAAATTCGAAGATACATTCGGAGGGTCAGACGACCTTCCTACTTAAAAAAAAGTTCTTTTCACGAGCTGCGTAAGTAGGTATCATTGTTTCTTTCTAGAGTCGATAAACGTGGTTAGACTACCAATACCTACATGCATGAGGTCAACTGAGGTCATGGCCTGTGCCTGTGTTGCCATGAAATTACTTATTTATTTTATTTAAGTTATTTATTTTTAAGGGGGTATTTTTTTTTTTAGTTTAGCCAGGTTATGTACGCATTAGTAGAATCAGCTAACGATACCTAACAACACCTTCACGGGTCGGACAGGGTTTTTGTAACATACTGTATATGCTTTTATTTAATATTTGTTTGCACATAACTTCGTTGTTTATGAACCGATTTTGATAATTCCTTTTCTGTTGGAAAGAAGACATTCCCAGGGTGGTCCCATGATAACGACATAAAGGTTTGATGGTGGAAGACCAGAGAAATCAAGGGGAACTTTCAAAAATTGTAGGGGCAACCAGTGCATTTGTAAGTTTTTTCATTAAGTATTTTAGCGTCAGCATCCAGTCTAACCGGATGCAGCTGAACAGTACTTTTCACAACTAAAAAGTGTTAAATAAAAACTTTTTTTGCAAAAAAAAAACAACAGACTTTCAAAAAACACTACAAAGTGAAAAATAACTAATTTCGGAAGTCGCTGTCAAAAACTAATATACAAAAACCAAAGACATCTCATGTTTGATACAAATAAATGAATTTTCTGTCTTTCTTAGTACAAAAATGATTTGACTTTAGAAACGACCTTACATTTCTATTGAATGTCAATTACATATATTGGAAAATGTTGTCAGGCCAAGAATAGATTACAATATTATCAGAATAATATATGACTGATGGAAAAATTAATTAGTTATAAAGATTTTATCAAAACAAAATATTTGAACATTGTTAAAACAGTGTGAATAGAACTTGTATATAGCAAACTTACATCAGTGTTAATTATTGTTTTCTAAAGCTACTTCAAACTACAAATATTATGAAAGATGGTGAGCAATTCTAATATGTAGAAAAAAACAAATGCTGGCATAAATTTTTTTTACCAAATTAAATGAAGGTATTTCAAAAAAGATATGTTAGTGGGAAGAAAGATTTTTGTCTGTAGCTTGTGTAACACAGAACAATTTTTACACAGAAATAGACCTTATCTATGTCTGAAAACATGTTAATAAGCTGATCAAACAATGTTCTACTCTTGAAAACATATAATTTATCTTACTGGCATGCTAACTGTCACTTGACAGATTCAAAACAGTTTAATTTGAAACATTACATGATACTGTTGCAATATCTCACAAATTCATTACAAGAACTTTGTACAATACATCTACTTGTGCACATAATACCACAAACTATAGTGTTGATTGCATTCATTCCCATTCTTATTTTTGTAAAGAGCAGTCATTATCTTACAAAACAAAACACTGATGATTACCTAACATTAGATAAGCCTGAGTACATATTGAGTGTAGTTGAATGGAAAATATTTGTTGAGGGTGCTCACCGTTTATGGACCAGATGTGTGAGGGTAGTGAATGAGCGGCGTAGACGCGGCCGAGCGCCAGCGACGTACCCGGCACAGGACCCGCCTCCTCGTTGGAGCTGGAGTCCGTGTCAGGGCTGGCAGCCGCTGATGCCTCGTAGCTCTGCGAGTTAGGCGGGATCGCGATCGCCTCGTGAGATGCGTGCAGGTCGGGCACCGACGACAGAGACCTCGCGCGCTGGCGGTCGTTCGTTACCTGAATCCCCG
The DNA here is from genome assembly GCA_037179545.1 of Sesamia inferens. Taxonomy (NCBI): domain Eukaryota; kingdom Metazoa; phylum Arthropoda; class Insecta; order Lepidoptera; family Noctuidae; genus Sesamia; species Sesamia inferens. The sequence continues at coordinate 29,176,739 of CM073939.1, read as the reverse complement.
GTATCGCTCTCAGCAGACTAAACCCTGCGTTGCCCACAACCTCTGAGCTGGAGCTCGTGGAGAATGTCCTCGTGCGCGGACTCTGCCCCCCGTTCGCGGTACTCGCCTTTGCGCCCATCACGACTTCGTTACGCAAAATTCACACCTGTCACGCACTAAAACCAAGAATCATGAGCACACACGGGAACCGAACACCGCGCCGGTGGAAGACATCGTACGACACAGAAAAATTCGATAACTTTAACCTTAAAAAAACACTGTAACGACAAACACAAGTAAGTTGCGAAATTGTAAACAGCCTTCGCATGTGCCCTGCTGCAAAATTTTGACAGGTGTATCTTTTTTTTATTCAAGTGAAGTTAGAGCGGGTGTTTGCGATATGCGCAACCTTCGTTCAAAAACAAGTATCTGTTTTGGTGTGGATTTGCGGCTGGAAAAAATCTTAAAAAAACTATTTGGACATATTGTTACAAATAAGCAATTAAAAGCATAAACGTTTATTTAAATTTTTCTTAGTTTTATTATTATAATAAAACAAAGAAAAATATCACAAAGATAATTGATTTCGAGTTCCTCTAGCCACTCGTTATCGCTTCGTTCAACAATTGAAAACCTATGTTCATTGATTTATTTTATTAAATTCTTCTAAAGTTCAAAATGTAATGGTACTAGAGACTCTGTATCGGATTTTTAATAATATATATGTCGGAGATCGTCGATTAATTTTAATAGAAGTTGCTGATTTGATTTACGTAGTAGAGGGGCAAACGCTTGTGACGTTATATTGTGATGGCGGCACATGGACAGAGTCGCTTTGGATAGTGATTAGTGGGGTTCGTCGAACGGTCACTTTGGATCGAGACGCGGATCAAGGCACATCTCCGAACCGAACTGTCGGTTTGCCTATTCAAATTGTTATTATGAAGATTGGAGGGTATATCTACACGTCGTGCTTCAATTCAAAACTCACCTACGAAACGGAACCTGTACCACCACACCAAGATGATGTCGACCCTACCGCTCTGCCGTCACTGTCTCCGACATCAGAAGTTGGATAAAGAACTACACTGCTCACAATCTCGTTATAAATCAAGGAACAGAATAACAGTCACTTTCTGCCAATATAGTACTTGTGTGATTACTTGTGTGGTAGTTGTTCATTGCCTTTGTATGAGCTTCTGTAAATGCTAGATGTACTGGCAATGAGGCTGGAAGTGAACGTGAAGTTACGAGGTGCGCTCAATTGCTGGCGCAGAGATCGTTGCGCGTGATAGTGCGCTGCAGGAGTGCGCTGCAGGAATCCGCTGCAGGCGTGCACGTGCGGCCGGACGCGGCGCTGTCGCGAAAGTGCTGGCTGTTGCTTGGCGCGCGACAGTGCTGGCTGTTGCTTGGCGCGCGACAGTGCTGGCTGTTGCTTGGCGCGCGACAGTGCTGGCTGTTGCTTGGCGCGCGACAGTGCTGGCTGTTGCTTGGCGCGCGACAGTGCTGGCTGATGCTTGGCGCGCGACAGTGCTGGCTGATGCTTGGCGCGCGACAGTGCTGGCTGATGCTTGGCGCGCGACAGTGCTGGCTGATGCTTGGCACGCGACAGTGCTGGCTGTTGCTTGGCGAGCGAAGTTCGCTTGCGGAACATGCAAGGTGTGCTTGCGGAGCGCAGAAGGTGTGCTTGCGGAGCGCAGAAGGTGCGCTTGCGGAGTGTGCAAGGTGCGCTTGCGCAGCACTCAAGGTGCACTTGCGGAGCACGCAAGGTGAGCTTGCGGAGCGCGCAAGATGAGCTATGGCGGAGCGTGCAAAGTGCGCTTGCGGAGCGCGCTTCTAGCTGCTTAGTGAATCACATCAATGGCGTGTGGCGCGGAGTCACAGCTGCTTGCGCTTTGCGGAACGCCCAAGGTTTCAAGACTTGAGCCTCTACTCTGCAGGCGATGAGAAGAATTCAGGACAGCATCTACTCTGCAGGCGATGAGAAGGTTTCAAAATACCCAAAACGTTTGTGGTAATGTAATGGGGTTTTATGAGAGCTCCGAGATGTCTGGTTTGCAACGGTTGATAACTGCCAAGTGGCAGGTGTATGCGAGAAATTGTCACAATCCGGTGAGTCGTACTATTTTTATCTTGTTTCCGTGGCCGAATGTTCTCTTGTCAAGCAATCTGTAATTTCATTGGTATACGTACACACGCGATAGTACGTATACAGGGTATGGGTAGTACCAGCGTTGTGTACTGAACCATTTCTTTGCGACATGATAATAAGAGTTATTTTTGCAAATTTTATTTCTTGTACTACCCGATTATTGTTTGTTATAATGGGCTGAGAAATTTTAAATCAGGGTTTTAAAATTATGTCTGGTTGGTATTTATTTCGAAACTAAAGTTCACTGTGGCCTATAGTTACGAGCTCACTTGAGATTCTGATAGTATGTGTGGCTAGACGATTAAATCTTCTCAAGAGAACAAGCGGTAACGAACATAGAAATGAGTGCTATTTACGAAAAATCTAAATTTGATAGAAGTGTACTAAAGTAATGAAATTTAATAATGGTGAGTTGTTTGATGGCGATAATGGCGATCGTTACCTATTGATATCGTTGATTGGAAACAGAACTTATAAGTAAGTACCCCACGATCGCAATAGGTACGAAAGATTTTTCCAAGTCATCTCTGCTGAGTTAGATTTCATAAAGTAGAAGATGGTGAGGAGGGTGCCTCCGCCAGCAAATAGAACACGTATCATGGCTGTGTGGTCGCGCTGCACGCACTAGTCTGTAGTCGTAACTGCAACCCAGTGAGGGGTTGTTCAGAGCGCGATGGGCAACTAGTGGTGTGGCGGGGACACTAGTAGGTATGGTCGCACTGCATGCACTAGTCTGTAGTCGTAACTGCAACTCGGTGAGGAGTTGTTCAGAGCGCGATGGGCAGCTAGTGATGTGGCGGGGACTTTGGTAGATATGGTCGCACTGCATGCACTAGTCTGTAGTCGTAACTGCAACTCAGTGAGGAGTTGTTCAGGGGGCGGTAGGCAGCTAGTGATGTGGCGGGGACCTAGGTCTCGGAGGAGACTATTAGTTGTACGGTCATGTTGACCTGGGAGTCGTGGACTCTAGAGTTGGTCGTATCACAAGAGGTGATGACGATATGGGTGTCAACTATGAGTTGTCACTGGCTACTGTGGTAGCGGGCGATGATGTGTTTTCTTTTTGATGATTATGATTTTGATTTGATAAATATGAGGCTTGGAGGAACCTTTTGTGTTTTCTTTTTGAAAATTGATAATTATGAGGCTTGAAGGAACCATTTGTGTTTTCTGTTTGAAATTTGATAATTATGAGGCTTGAAGGAAGCTTTTGTTTAAGTTGTTAAAATAATTAAGTTTGGTTTTCTAATAGTCAATGTAACTAATCGTGACGTGTGATGGTCAGGTTGGCCGAGTTCTCAAAAATGCTTCAAAGTCGGTGTTCTGTGTTTTTTTTTAATTTGTTACAGACATGCACTAGAACGTGCAACGGGAAATGTTGAGGTTTGGCCGGAATCGGCGGTTGGCCTGGTGAACCGGATCCTGGACTCCGGGGCTGAAGGAGCTTCGGATGCGACTGGGATTAGCGCTGAGATGATGATGATGATGATGATGATGAAGATGATGATGCACGAGGACGTGCAAATCGTCAGGCTGGCCGTGTCGGAGATCGTCGATTAATTTTAATAGAAGTTGCTGATTTGATTTACGTAGTAGAGGGGCAAACGCTTGTGACGTTATATTGTGATGGCGGCACATGGACAGAGTCGCTTTGGATAGTGGGGTTCGTCGAACGGTCACTTTGGATCGAGACGCGGATCAAGGCACATCTTCGAACCGAACTGACGGTTTGCCTATTCAAATTGTTATTATGAAGATTGGAGGGTATATCTACACGTCGTGCTTCAATTCAAAACTCACCTACGAAACGGAACCTGTACCACCACACCAAGATGATGTCGACCCTACCGCTCTGCCGTCGCTGTCTCCGACATATATATGAATTTACAGAAAGGCTATACAATCTTTCAATTTGATTCCTGTAGGTATATATATTTCCCCTAATAGATAACAATTTCTTTCAATTTAAGACCATTACTGACCATTCACTTCACAGTCAAATCTCAGGGCTCAAATGCTTTAGCATTTTTGTAATACATTACCTAACGAATCCGTACATAAAGGTAGTGTAGTGTGAAGGTAAACAGACGCAAATGTTTCTGATTTATAGGTAGTCAAATAAATAAAGGTAAATTTAAACATGCATGCAGGCAATTAAATCGCTTCTGGTCAAAGTACTCTTCTTTAAAATAATATTCGAGGATCTTCGCCAAAACGGTTTACAACATCTTCCGTGATATAGATAGTGAATGAATATTTTTAATCACCTACATTTGATTTAGTCCCTGATACAAGAGAAAAGACAAAACCAAAAGGAAACTTGGTTTTATTGAACTTTAAAACTCAGGCAAACAAGACATTATTATTTTATACGACGTCTTGTCAAAACATAAACAACTACCCAACTAACATTTTTGTCATATAGTAATCTCATATAGACGTTATTTCGACATTTTTATACAATCGTCATATAATAGCCTATACGACGACTTCTATAAAACTTATTTATACAACTTTTCGTAGTGTAAACGTTATTATCGTATAAACGACGTAATACTGTCAATTTTGTCATAGAATTACCTTTTAAGCAGCTGCTACATGGATAATAATTGTTTACACGTAGTATTTGTAACCATTATATATAAGTCGAATAAGTTGTAGCAGCCAGCTGCTACACAATATAAATCTCACCCCGGAAGCACATCTGTTGACCATCGTCGATGTGCTATTACCGACTGTGAAGGGTCGGCTATTAATTACATTAGGATCGTGGAAGTCATGGCGTTCGTCCCGACCACCCATCGCGATGTGCGTGAAAACTATAGCGAGCTGTCTTGCACGTGAACTGTGAGTTGGCGCTTCTACGCCGACCAATCACACACCGCGGCCTCCCTCGATCAACGAATCAACATCGAGAACGCACGCGACACCGCGTGGAGATCCGCAGGACAGCAAGCTGATTTCCTATTGGTTACCCCACTATTGTTTAGAGATAGCTAGTATTTAAGTGAGTGCATAGCTTGTAAGAGACCTTCCATTATTATACAGCATTCCATTCTATATTAAGACACATTCATATTTACACGCTATTCCTGTTCACACTCTTGTATATAATTACCTTACATCACGTTATTGTACACGTCATATACATTGTACTCCTTTACTTACGTGCAATACACAACGTTCGATTTATCTGAGTTTTAATTACGTAACACGATCTACGCGCTACACGTGCAATACACAACATTTAATTCATCTCAGTTTTAATAATTACGTGACACGCACTACGTGCTACATTGGTGACCCCTGCGTGATTCAAGACCGACGTGATTCAAGATCGACGTGATTACAAGACCGACGTGATACAAGATCGACGTGACCTACCGATACTCGTGATTAACACATTCTAGCAGGCGCGTGCGCTCCATAGAGGCAAATAAGCACTGCATACCCTTATAATTTTCTAATTCGGAACACCCGATCAATCGTATTATAATATTATTTTTTATACTACAATACATTCTGTTAAAAACACTACACTAAAACAGTAATCTTTTGGGGCTAGCGCAAACTAGCTAACACACATTCCGCGGGTCGTCAACAGCGCTACGGACGAAGGACTTGGGCACTATACCAGTCCTAAATGAGAGGCGATACAGGCGTGTCAATACAGGAGACAACTCGGGCGCACTTGCATTATTCACGTCCAGACGACACAGTACTCTCAGAACCTCCTTGTTCCTAATGCGAACCCTCAGGCATTGAAGTTCCGCAATGAGGTAAATTAGGTGGAGTAGCACTGCTACTATCATGACGTGTATTTTAATTTTTTCGTGTTACTTTGGTGAATTAGCAAAGGTAGCTTTATATGTCGGTCTCCGTGGCGCAGCGGTCAACACGCCTGCCTGCGACGTGGAGGCCCCGGGTTCGATCCCCGGCCAGGTCATGATGCAAAACGGTCTTTTCCTGATTGGCCTGGGTCTTGGATGTTTATCTATATATGTATCTATTATAAAATATAGAATCGTTGAGTTAGTATCCCATAACACAAGTCTAGAACTTACTTTGGGGCTAGCTCAATCTGTGTGATTTGTCCATATATATTTATTTATTTATTTTATTTATATATAATAGCAACAATCAGTGTGTTTATTGTATTGTTATAATTATAAGGTTGTATTGTTTTAATTGTACTTAAGTAGTTTTGTGTTAAGTAAGTTAAGTAATTGTGTAGTTTTTTAAAATTTATTAGTCTTAGCTATCGCATTAGGTTCCTAAACCTGTAATGGTAGTTGTAAGTTTTTAAAGATAAATAAATAAATAAATAAAATTATGGGCAAAGAGACATGTAAAGAGACCTGCTTTCTCTCTCGCCGTATGAGCCAGTGCTCCATCAGGCCTAACCAGCGGAGGCAGTGTGGGCCGACAGAAGTTCGCCTCGACCGATTTGGCATGGGACCAAAAAGATCTGCTACCGGATGGCTGCGCAGATAACTTGCTGTCTATATGGGTAATGCGGTCGAAGCGAGCCTTCTCAAGCGCCTTTTTGTAGGACTTGGCACCACGGTTAAAGGCTCTCTTCTTTGAGCGTAGATCCGGAGCTCCGCGGTCACGAGCGTCAACCCAGGTGAGAAATGCCGTGTGCTTACGCTGTTCAGCTTGGACATATTCGGCATTGAACCATGGGCGAGCCGAGCCACCGACGGGCCCGTCAATGAAGGCGATAAAATACTCCATAGCTTGACGCACTACATTGGTTATAGCGTCCGCACAGCTCGACGGATTGTCAGAAGAGAAGCAGACCTGCTGCCAAGGATAAGAAGCAAGGAAGTGCCGCATCTCATCCCAATCTGCTGACCCCTATCGCCACTTTCGCCGTTCACCACGAGAGCCGTGATCTGGTGGGGAGAAGGACGATACAGACTTCACTAGACAGTGGTCTGAAGTTCCCAACGGTGAAGATACTGTTATAAGACATCTGTCCGGATCAGTGGTCAGCAGAAGGTCCAGACAATCGGCAGTCTGACCAACTACATCAAGCAGCCCAGTCGCTTGCTCTACCAGCTGGGAAAGGCCCATTGAAAGCGCGAAGTTTCACGCCTCTCTCCCAGCGTGGTCGGTCCTCTAGTACGGGAAAAGCCAGTCCTGGTGGCAGGCGTTGAAGTCCCCCAGAGCGACCAACTGTGCGTCAGGGTGCCGGTGCAGTGCATTGTCAGCAGCCTCACTGGGGTGGTCAAATAATCGAGTTGTCTCCTGATCACCGCTGTGCGATCGGTAGACAAAAGTGTAAACAATTTTGTCCACACCAGTCAACCAACAGCCATAGGGACAAGAAGTGAGGGTCTTCGAGGTGAGGGAGGCGCCGGCAACAGATGTCGTTGCGGACATCCACACAGAAACAGAGATGAGGGAAGAGAGAGGAGATGGGGGAATTAAATCATGCTATTCCCTTGCACACTCGCCAGAATGCATCCTATACAAGACCAAAAGGCTGGCTACTCTACGCCTGTGCTCCAGACTTTGGAGACCGTTTCCAGTTAAATCTAGGTCGCCAATCAGCCTCTTTGCACACCTCTCCACTGAATTCAAAGTAGCCAGGTGACATTTCGCAGCACCAGCCCAAATGTGGCTGCAGTACTCCACACACCAGCGGACCTGTGCTTTGTACAACATTAGAAGCTGTCCTGGTGTGAAGTACCGCCGGACCTTTGCTATCGCGCGTTTTAGATTTCCCTCGGGAATATCATTTTTTTTTCAATAAAAGTTAGCCTATGTTTTTTCTCAGGGTCTAAAGATTGTTTGTGCCAAATTTCATCAAAATCGGTCAGAGGTTTAAGCGGGAAAGCGTAACAGACAGACAGACAGACAGAGTTACTTTCGCATTTATAATAATTATTAGTATGGATTGACGAGCCCCTTTTCACCTACTTCAAAAGGTTCATAACTCTTTTGTTGGGCTTGGTATAACTTTTTATAACAAGATACCCTCTGCTTTGCTAGACTTGCCTTACAATGCATTTAAAACACAAATCAAATCCAAGCTTTGTTCAAAGGCATATTATTCTGTAAGTGATTATTTAAATGATAAGAATAGCTGGTCGCTCTGATTAACTCAGGACAATGTTTGTGTTCTTTCTCCGGAATTAGCTTACTGACACTTTATGAGTTCAAATAATTCACTTTTTTTTCAATACATAAATATGTAAGCTGTCGCGCCCTTTATGCCTGGGGCTTTTATTGAAGTAATAAGTTTTTAGTTATTTACATTTTCATTTAAATATATATATATATATTGTTTTGCTTTGCTGGTATTCTGGCGTGGTAGCTGGCTTATTTTCAATAATTTCATTTTTGTTATATTTTCTTGTGTTCATCACTATACATAGTATTGTATAAAGTAAAGTAATAGGAAAGTAATAGGAGGTACAACATTGACACGGAGTCATTGCAATCTGAACTTGACCATCTGCAAAATAAACTTATTTCTATGACTAATAAGTATAATACCTCAGAAGACCTAATGAGAGAATATGTGTTGGCGATGAATGAGCTGGTTAACTCACAAAAAACCAACTGTGAGTGCGGTTTAACATCGAATGTGCTTACACTGGATCATTCGTTGACATCATGTGTTACCACCTTGCCGCAGCCTTGTGTTGATGTCGTAGTTCCTTCTGCTAATGGTCCCAATAATCTTGATCCTAATGATCTTAATAATATTAAACAAAACTTGACTAATGATGTTGTGTTGTTCTGTGATGAGATAGGTAAGGGCTTGGGGCGCTTGTTGACTGATGAATGTCCGGGTCACTCAATATTGAACTACTGTATGCCTGGTTGCTCTTTATATGGAATTATGCAAAAAATTATTAAATGTAACTTCTCCCAGGATACAACACTGTTAATTTTTGTGGGTAGTAGGGGAAATGTGAGCAAAAGAGAGCTGCTTAAGTGTTGTGAAACGTTAAGCAATCTGAATGTTGGAAAGGTTGTCTTATTTACATTCCCATACAGTGACCAGTTGCCACAGGAAGAAAATAGGATTAGATATGAACTAAACATGACTATGTCCAACTTGACATTTAATAATAAAATATTACATTTAATTGACATAAATAATTATTTTAAGAATAATTTGTATTTGACAAGAGATAGACATAACAATGTTATGTATTATCTTTCTAATTATTATAAAAGACAGATAGCTGTGTCGCTATCATATTTTTTTTCTATTACAGCCAAGAATTTGGCTAAACAAATTGCTTCTTTTGAGCAATGCAATGACATTTTAATTAATTCTGCCAATAATTTGGTCCCAGTTGACATTATTCATAATTTAAATTAGAAATTAAGACAATAGAGCCAACCTCTAGCTATAATAATATACAGGATTGCAAAGGCAACTCGGAAGGAAATTTAAGGTCAATAAATAATATTAATTTGGTGCATCAAAATATTCAAGGATTTATGAACAAAGATTTAGAGGTAGATTTATTGCTGAACCATTATGGTACTGATATTCTTTGCATAACCGAACATTGGCTAAAAAGTCACCAGTTCTTGTTTAATTTTAAGAATCACCAGGTTGGTAGTTCGTTTAGCAGAATAAATGCTATACATGGTGGCTCATTAATTTTAGTTAGTAACCTGCTTAAATTTAAAAATCGTAAAGACATTGTGAGCCTGTCTGTTGAACGAATAGTTGAAATTGCCTGTATAGAGTTGGAGGGCTTCGTTGTATTAAGTGTGTACAGACCCCCTTCAGGATTGTATGATTGCTTTGAAAAGGTAATGGATGAAGTTTTACACAAGATTTGTGTTTCAAACAAAGCCATTGTCGTTTGCGGTGATTTTAATGTTAATTTATTAGAGAACTCAGGTTATTGTAATAAAATTATAAGTCTATTTCAGTCCTACAATCTTGTAAACCTATTTTTGGAGCCCACAAGAATAACACCTACTTGTGCCACATGCCTAGATAATATTTTTACAAACGTAATACCAAGCCGCAAAGAAGTTGTAAGTTTATTTGATTCTGATCACTGCGGACAAAGGATTACTATTCCAAACAATAGTAAAAAAGTGGCCAAAAAGGATATCACTGTTAACCCCAAAACTGAAAGCCGCTTGGAGGTTTTTAGATTTAATCTCATCAATAAAGTGCCAGTCTTATCCAGTCATGTTAATGCTGATCCTAATCATCTCTATGATAATTTTTTTAATATATATTGTAAGCAATTTGATTCCACCTTTGTTCCCAAGACTATCTCTATTAATAGTAATGCATCTTTCTCTGATTGGGCTACCATAGGTATTCATAAAAGTAGAACTCGGCTTTATGAACTGTACAATGAGAGGACTTATATTAACACTGTTGAATTTAATTTGTATGTTAGAAAATACTCAAAATTATTTAAACAAGTTTGCTATATGGCCAAGTCACGTTACTTGAGTTCAAAGATAAAAACAGTAGTAATGTAATTAAAACGACTTGGAAAATTATTAATAGTGAAACGGGAAGGTCCAGTGATAGAAATACTGACTATAGCCTGACTGTTAATGGTAACATAATAAAATCAGACTCGCAAGTCGCTGAGGTGTTTGAAAATTTCTTTTCGGATATTCCTGTTTTAACTACTAAATCCCTAAACTCATCACCTTCTGTTGCTGAGTCTTTGCTTAAAGAAAATGTTAATGTTTGTAATTCGGAATTTCATTTTGAATATGTTACCAGTAAAGATATAATTAAAATCTTTCACACTCTCAATATAAAAAAGACTGCTGACCTATGGGGTCATTCGGTGGAAGTTGCTAAGTCTATATTTTATTGATATTGTGGCACCCACTCTAGCGGTTATCTTTAATACTTGTATTGACTGTGGAGAGTTTCCTGATCTCATGAAAAATAGTAAGATAATACCTTTGTTTAAATCAGGCAGACAGACAAATTATAGACCTATTTCTGTACTACCTACCTTTAGTAAAATCTTTGAGAAATTAATTTTAAACCAAATGCTAAGTTTTTTTAATAAACATAAATTATTACATAGCAAACAGTTCGGTTTTACAAGGGGTCGTTCAACTACTGATGGTGTTGAACTTCTAGGTCATGTCTATAATGCATGGGAGGATAAATGTGATGCCTTGGGCATTTTTTGTGATTTGTCCAAGGCATTCGATTGCGTTCTTCACGAGACGTTAATCAGGAAACTCCGCCACTACGGGATCAGGAACTCTGCATTGGATCTTATTACATCCTACTTGAGTGGTAGGATTCAAAGCGTTGACGTTAATGGAAAAAGATCTTCCGGATCTTTAGTAACAATGGGAGTCCCACAGGGGTCAATTCTTGGTCCCTTTTTGTTTCTTATTTACATTAATGACCTGCCGTACCTCATAAAGGATAATCACGATATAGTGTTGTTTGCAGATGACACTTCACTTTTATTTAAACTTAAACGTCAGCAGCAGGTCACTGATGATGTAAATAGCGCGATCTCCAAAGTAGTCCACTGGTTTAATATTAATAATTTACTCTTAAACGAGAAAAAAACCAAATGCATTAAGTTTACTCTACCTCACGTTAGGCAGGTGAAAACTAAAGTGTTGATAAAGGGCGAAGAATTGGAATCTGAAGACAGCACAGTGTTCTTGGGTATAACTCTGGATGCTAAGCTTCAATGGGGTCCCCATATAGAAAAATTGTCAAAAAAACTATGTTCTGCTGCATACGCAGTTAGAACAATTCGTAATTTGACTGATATTGAGACGGCCCGTTTAGTGTACTTTGGCTATTTCCATAGCGTAATGTCGTACGGCATTCTGTTGTGGGGAAATGCCACTGATATTCAGACAATATTTGTTTTGCAGAAACGAGCTGTTCGTGCAATTTATAAATTAAGTCCAAGACACTCTCTCAGAGAAAAATTTAAAGAAATTAATGTACTGACCGTGCCGTCTCAATATATTTATGAAAATCTTTTGTATGCTCATAAAAATATAAAATTGTTTAAAAAATACAGTGATGTCCATAATATAAATACTAGGAACAAGCACAAATTTATTGTACCTACACACATCAAAAGTGTCTAGGGATCAAGCATTTTTATGCGGATTTCTTGAGATTGAGATGTGGCTTTGTAATAAATTTATGATTTTATAAATTTATATGGATCCTTTTTGGTGCATTTCATAATTTGAATCAGGAACTGTGAATCAAATTCGAGTAAAAGATGAAAATCAGCTGTCAATATTTTCCCTATAAAAACATACAACGCATTGAAGCCATTATTAGTGCTACTGTTTCCCTACTACTGATTAAAACCAACGTTATTATGGAGCGGCGACGTCATTTAAGCAGGGAAGAAATGCTCAGAGCCGTGGGAATGATAGAAGCTGGTTCCCGGCAACGTACTGTGGCTTTAGCTCTGAATACAAGTCAGAGTGTTATCAGTCGACTTTGGACACGTTACCGAAGCACTGGTACCGTGGCTGAGCGCCATGGAGGACGGTATCGCTGCACCACACGGAGACAAGACCGATACATTCAAATCTTAACTCGAAGAGCTCCAACAATAACCGCCATGATGTTAGCCGTGAGGCTTCATCACTCTTCAGGGAACTTAATTAGCGACCAAACAGTCAGAAACCGCTTGCATGAAGTGAACCTTCATTCCCGAAGACCGCTACGGGTACCACCTATAGCAATGCACAATCGTAGGATTCGATATCAATGGGCTCTTGAACACAGAAATTGGGCAGAAGAACAATGGCGTTTCGTGTGCTTTTCTGATGAGTCTCGTTTTGGTATGAGACCGGATACAAGACGTATACGACACTGGAGAACCCCTGGACGCCAACAGCGATTAAAATCCTGCCAGGAAGTCCATCCTTATAGTGGTGGAACCATCATGGTATGGGCGGGTATTTGGATCGGCGGAAGAACTGAGTTGATTTGGATCAGAGGCAACCTCAACGCTCAAATTTATGCTGAGACGATTGTATCAGACGTCATCGTTCCTCTATAAGTGCAAATCGGTCCCTTATTTCAGTTAATGCATGATAATGCACGACCGCACACCGCAAGAGTTGTAAGACAGACTCTCGCCGCAGCTAACATCAATGTCCTGCCCTGGCCTGCTCAGTCGCCAGACTTGAACCCGATTGAGCATGCATGGGATATGCTACAGAGAAGAGCTCTGCCGAATATGGAGGGTATCCAGTCGCAAGAAGACCTTTTTTTGTTGTTGCAACGAACATGGGCGGCCATTCCACAGCGTGATTTGGATGAACTCATTTTGAGTATGCCAAACCGTTGTTCTTGTGTTGTTAGTGTTCGCGGTAGAAACACGGATTATTAATTGTTTAAGTTACCCAATAAAATTTTAGAGAAAACTGTTATTTCAGTCTTTTTTTCGAACTTTTGTGTTAGTGGTTCAAATGTCAAATATCCCTTTATTAGGAAAATGGCAAATTTCTTTATTAATGCAAAGGTGACTTGGTTTATCGTTACTGTGACAAACGAAAACACTTTATTTGATGAATCCTTAAAGAAAAGTTTTAATTAATATCAATCAGGAGAAAAGTTATTGCAAAAATATATGTTGATCCCTAGACACTTTTGATGTGTGTACAACAAGGCTCAAGAAAATAGGTGGCTCTTTTAGATGCCAATGTATACATTTTTACAATAGACTTCCAGAGGTGGTTCAAGATCTGAGCCTGAATAAATTCAAATCTTTCATTAAACGTAAGTTGTGTCAGAAAGCATTTTATAGTGTTAAAGATTATATTGACGACAAAAAGGCTTGGGCTTGAGCTGCGTCCGATTTCTATGCTTACACTGATTGTTCTTTGATTTTTCCTCTTGTAGTTAAATTTGCAATGGTTTGTTTTTTTTTTTTTTTAACTTAAAGCCAGTACACACTATGTAGCCAAGCATATTGTACGTTACGGAATTGCATCGCTGACAGGGGTATTCGGCACTGGTGCAGCTACACAGGTGCTAAACTTAGCATTCGGGAACACCGTTGGAGCTGCTGAACCTTGGACAAAACTGTCTTTGCATTGTGTAGATTCAATTTCTTAGTATTGTATAATTGCATGGAACACGTGTGAGCACGATCTACTTGCTGTAAAGCATCTATTTGTTGGGTTAGTCGTTTATTGACTTGATAGTGCTATGGCTGTTGAGAGTATGTCATGCTCACTCAAATGTCTCGCTGGTGGTGGCGTGTGTGTTGGATCATTAGGTTCCCTTCAATATGGTTGAGCTGAATGATGCTGATCCTTACGTCATGTTCGTGAACGGACGCCGTCAGAGGGGACTGGTCATCTCTTAGCTGCTACGGCGTATTTTAATTTCTGAATTGTTTTTTTTTTTTTTCCATAATGGACGCTCTCAGCGTACAATATATTTCTGCATCGTTCTCACACGATTGATTTCAAAATGAATGATGTAATCAAATATTTGTATCAACAGCTTGATAATTTAAAAGAGTGTCCATGGAGTTTCTTGCCCGTTCTTCTCCATAGGTACCTACTCTTTGGAATGGGCGACTAGCTTCACCTTACTGACTGACCGACCTTCTGACAATTCAAAAGTGCCTGTAACTGGTTTATTTGAAATAAATGCTTTGATTTTGATTTTGATTTTGATTTTGAAGTCATGTGTTTTTTAAATGAACAGACAGCTATGCTGCTGCGGCGTTTCTTCCGCCACTTCTTCTTCCCAGCGAAAGCACTAGGAAGTTTCGATGAGTGGGCGTTTTGGGGGACTGTCTTATGTAATATTGACGTTCAAAGAGTGCTGATTGTCAGCCTAATTTGAATAAATTATTTTTTATTTTGATTTAAACAAGCGAAAAAAAAGAAGAAAGCAAAGATTATGGTGGATGATTCAAATACATAAAAATCGTACAAGGATGTTATTTAATTTTACTTAAAAGTTTTTGTTGGTTTCAGACAATTTATAGAAGAAAAATTTAACGAGTTGCATAACTTCTGTCGCATGAGTTTCACAGATTTTGAGTATTTGCTATCCATTATCCTTTTTTTTCTTTAGATGTCTGCGGAAGGTAGCCATCAGTATTTATTTTTTGGTCCTCAATTCCGTGACACTTTTATTCATTATAATGCTGATTCGAGTCCATGCATCATTAACCTTTTGCCGATTTTTGTAATCAGTATCTTTAGAATAACAGAAACAGAGACATGGCACATTTTGATAAGCCTCCAAAAATGACAGAATCGTAGGAGAAAGTGTACCTACCAAGTAAATACGTCCGCCTACCGATTCCCGAAATCTCGCACGCATTACTGATTGCTGCCAAAGGTGCGGATACCTCGCAAACTGTTTGCCAAACATCCTTTGATCTGGCAAGTAAAACCGACACCGATGCCGAATACTACCCAACACAAACACAAACATGTAAACAAAGACAAACAGCCATCCAAACGTCCGTGTTTGCTATTTGCTGTTGGCTATTTGTCATTGTTTGCCAAGCGTGTGGAGGGCCCTTTATTTTATAAGACGTCTTGTCAAAACATAATTTGATGAAACATAAGCTGATGAGGCTGAGAGTGATGACCAGGTATGCACGGTCGCTGCATACTCGTGTTCAATATACCCATTGAAGCCGCGGGTGCCGATGAAGCATGCGGGAGTGATGATGATGACGTCACGCTGAAGTCGTTGCACGAAGGCTGCGCTGACGTCCATGTTCGGGGTCACCAATTTTGAGGCATGAGGAACAGGGAGTAAAGTTCACTCATCCTCCATAGAAAAGGAAGGATCCTCTGACCAAACGGGTGTTATGTTTGGCCGGCACTTGCCCAATGGTAGAAATTGGCAAGTTGTATGTATGCTAATTGCACGGTAAACTCTGATTGCGAGATGTAGAATTTGTTTGTAGGTACTGCTACAAACTAAACAACATAGACAGACAAGGAGTTCATATATCAGCCCCCTACGCCAGACTTGCCAACCCCTAAGCCTGACTTGCCTCCCCCCACCCCTAGATCAGAAGCTGGGTACGCCCATGAAGAGCGGTTAGAGAGGAAACGAAGTTTGGGTCTATCTTTGTCTCTCAAAACAATCAATCATATATGAGGAAATAGATAGTGCTAGACCGAAAGCATAGGCCATCTCTCTCACTCTTTTCAAACCAAAAAAATACTGCAGATTAAACACGTACGGCATGTCCATTAGTATATGTCGATGGTTCAAAGGAACCCTAATCTGACATGTCATCACTTTTTTTATCAAAATTTTTTAGTGTCAAATAATAATGAATTCCATACCCCTAAAATTTTCAGCTAATAAAGCATCCATTTTGCAGTTCTTTCTTTCTGTCAAATGAAAAGAGTTGTTTGCAGGTTGTTCTTGTGCAGATTAGTTAATGCAATCCAGTGACATATACAAAATAATGTTGTCAAATTGTCAAAATAGTGATCGATGACGAATTAAAAGTGTGTTATTTCCTTTTTAGTTAAAAGTACGTAATATTTATATAATAAAGTGTATTAATTAACATTTAACAGAGATGAATAATCCAGGCATGAATTCGGCGACGGTAAGTAATTCAAATTTATTTTTTTCAACTACATTTACTTAACATGATTGGAAGCAGCGATTGATTTTAATTTTCATAACATTCTCCTAATTTACAAAATCATTATCATTGATATTATAATGAAACCATAGCGTGTTACTGATATTTAGCCTTTAGCTGTTTTGATTTGCGAGTAATTATGTAGAGAGAAGTTAATTTGGAGCTCGATAGTGAATGGATAGCGTTGTTCATTTGCTTTGCACGGCTTGAGCTGATGTAGTGTTGTTACCGCGCTACTTACAGCCAGGTGTGCCGCAGGTGCCGTTGCTCGACGACGATACCCTCGCTTTCGGTGAAGAGGATAATGCTGCCAAACAGTTTGTGTAAGTGTCATTTTATTATGCCAACTGTTTTTACGACATTATTCATCATTATCTTGTACGAGAGTAAAAAATGTCACATGGAATATATTTTCAAATCAGAAACCTCATTTTAGCGGAACTAATCATAATTCATTTCATATATAATTTATTAAAAAAATATGGAATATTTTTTCATTAAATTCGAAAGCAAAGAGCTGGGCTGATGTTTGCGGCAAAACTAAAAGATGCCGCTAGACCAGATAGGAGTTAGGATGTAAACTCATAGGATGCCTTGCCTATTGGCGAAATTATTGTAATTTTCTTTGACAGTGGCGCCATAGTCAAACCAAACTCAAAACTTCGTAAATTGAGATTCCACATTCAGTAAAATTACTGGTTGTAAGTTCATTAAAAGAGCTGTTATAATTTGAAGAAATAATAAGAGTGAGAGAGATGTGTCTTTAGGTAAATCAGTGTTTCTAAATTTGATTTATCTGTTGGTTAAGTTTAAAACGATAATTAGTACTTGTAATGACTTTTTTCTGATTTTACTACCCATCAACAAACTACAAAAATGTTTAACTCCCACAACATTTGATACTATTATTATTACATACCTAAAAACAAGGCAAGACTCCACTATTTTCTGTTTCTTAATTATTTTATAAAAAGTTGAAAGCATTCTTAGCTGCACTAGCATTTCCACTTAAAGTAATACCGAACAAAACCATTTTTCGTTTATGATAAAAACAAATTATAATCATGTATCAAACAATTTCCAGGCATCCATACATAGTATTCTTCCACCTAGTATTCCGATGCTCAGCTATTGTGGTGTACATCATGTGCGGCTGGTTCTCCGATTCCTTTATTGCAAGCTTTGTGCTTGTCATCCTACTGCTGTCTGCTGACTTCTGGACTGTCAAAAATATTAGTGGTATGTATATTAGTGGATGTGTGTATCACAATCTACTAAAGAGCTGATGTAAACTTTTTTACATCCATGAGTCCATTTTGAGAATACTTCTCAAGTTTGTTAATTCATATAATAATTACCCGACTACAAAGACAGCTTATGTTTTTATATTTGAGCTGTCTTTGTAGGTAGGTGATAAGTGATGATACAACCATTATGAAAATGTATACACACATTTAAGGATTCAAGTTTATACAGTCTATAGTTATTTGGAATATCTCCAAATCTATGGGTTAGTTACCAGACAAAGCCTTGCCGCCAAGCGATTTGTCGTGTTCCGGCATGATGTTGGTGAAGCCGTACGGAGGACGGGTCTGAGCAGTTGTGTTGCGATGTGTGCCGGGTACGATGCGCCTAATGTTGTTGTGTTGGGAGTTTGGTCGTGGAGGGTCTTCAGATCAATCTCCCTTTGGCGCAGCATCGTTGGTCGTGTTGTTGGGTTTAACATTGCATCACCTCACTCAACTGCCGTCTTCCTTCCTATTCGCTCAGTTTTTCTGAATGAATAGGTTCTTAATAAACTAGCGCGCTTTATCATCAACGATCGCATCACTGCTTACCATCAGGCGGGATTGCGGTCAAGCGCTAGTTTATAAATATTTAAAAGTTATTAATCATTGTTGCTAATGATAATAATAATAATCAGGGGCATTGGGGCCAAGGCACGCGGCACGCGGTCGCATCACTATTCGCTCATAATAATAGTTAACAATGGTGTTGTCACTTTTTAAAAAATTACAAAATTTTTGGGTAAGTTGGAATTAATTCGCGAGAAAAAATCATTACTTCAAATTCATTAGTATTGTTACTATGATGATTATGTAAAATTTCATATTTTATTTGGTCATGTGTGTTACCTAACCTTTATTATCCTTTTGGGTCGGATGGGGTCTTCCTTACATATTGTATATTTAATGTATACTTATTTATATTGCCAAGAGCCCGTTTTCGGAATATGTCTCGTATTAGTTATTTGTTTAGTAGTTACCAGAATACAAAGACAGCTTAAGTTTATACACCTGCCTTTGTAGTCAGGTGATTAGTGATGATACAACAGTTAGAACAAATATTTATTTATTTGGAATAGGTTTGCCAATAACATAAACTTTACACATTAATTGTGAAAAAACATTAACAAGTTGTTAGTAATCTAAAAAATTAATTTACTTTTTCTGATGACCAAATATTAATCAAACCACTGGTAGTTGAAACATAATAAGAAAAATGGATGGTTTGTTGAGTTACAGACATTAAATACTATGCAATGTTTTGTCTTATTAGCAGATTTCATATTACTAAATTCTAGATATCCCCTCAATTTTTTCAGGCCGTCTTCTAGTTGGGTTGCGGTGGTGGAACTATGTAGACGACGATGGCAAGTCGCACTGGGTGTTTGAGACAAAACAGGTAAATGTGAGTGTTATGGTTACTTCTGCACCAGTACTGTAGAATAGACTAACAAATGTATCATTTAACTAAAACAATATCTTATTAAATGCATCAATCATACACTCACACAGTTGCCGCACTGAGAAACAGTTGATGCGGTGTGTAGCGACCGACTGTTGCGCTGCGTGTCGCGGGTTCGATTCCCGCACGGAACAATGTTTGTGTTTCGAGTCTGGCTGTTTGTGTTTGTGTCTATGTGAGTTTAAATGTTTGTAAACGTACCCACACAGGAGATAGATGGCTAGCTGGTCTTAACTCTGGCTAGTCTCTCTTCCCGCCAATACTTACCAGCAGCTCTACTCTTGAAGTTTTAAGAATAATTGCAGATTGTCGCATATTAATTTTATTTTTATATATTACTACTAATACTAGTTTGGTAAGTTGTACCGTACTAACACTTACATTATATGCATTTAAAAGTACTGCATAGGAATAATATAGATTAAGTAATTTTATAGTAATAAGTCATTATATTAATTTCAGAATCGCGTGAACCAGAACGAGAGCCGTCTGTTCTGGTTAGGTCTCATCCTGTGCCCGGCCATCTGGTCAACATTCTTCATCTTCTGCCTGTTTGGACTCAAATTCAAATGGATGGTATGTTAAGTCGAGACTAAATTTAAAACATGCAAAATGTTTGAGCAGTACCACTGAATATTATCTATAGAAGTTTAGATAGAACCTTTGATAGCCGCACTCTGCATTCCAATTTCTCAAAGAAAGAAAATGCTGATCTAAAACTACTGAATAACATTTTCCTCTGGCCATGAACATTTTTAACCAAGAAACATAAAAACAACAGCATTTTGGTTTTAAATGGTATCTCTTAGTACATATAGTTAATAAGTGTCATAAAAAGTTTTTATCAGATAACGGAATATAAGAGATGGTTTCTATTGATTTTGTGTTATAGTGCTGCTACGATCCAACACCCTAATTACATAACACACTATTACTATCAGTTAAAATCATTTCGAAGCATATTGCTAATTTATTGCTCCATAATTATGTTCGAAAACGTGCCTGCTTAACAATGTAAAAACTGAAATGAATATTGTTGAACTGTCAAAATGAAACCTATTGCTACTGGTACTACTGTACTGTTATTGTTCTTCACAACCTTAAAGAATTGTTAGTAACTACCTGCGCCCCGCAGTTTCACCCGCATGAGTTTAGATCCCGTAGCAATGTCGGGTTATAAGCCATCTGTGTACCGAATTTCATATAAATCTGTTTTGTAAGTTTTCGTGAAAGTAACAAATCCGAAATAAAAACAGTAGTTGTGGATTCTATATTACTTAGTAATTAATAAATGAGTATGTAATCCACTGCAGGATTAAGAGGGGCTGAGGAGACTTCAGAGCCCAAGAATTTGAAAAATAAGTATTTTAGTACAACTTCTCCCCGTGTGAAAGGGCCAGTTGCAGCTTATTCTGATTTTAGCTACAAAAACGTCGACCAAGAGACGTTTCGTATTCCGCTGTTTTCTTTTTCAAAACACGACAGATCTCAATTATTTTTATATCAAAATTTAGAGGATAAGTATACTTATGCTTCTATTATTTATTTTTTTTGTCAAGAACTTATCACATTTGTCTAACAGTCGTCTGAACATCGCGGTAAAAATGAGTTATTTTTCGGGATTTTCAAATATCATATTTTTTTTATTAATGAAGTGTAGGAAAAAAATCAAATGTAAAATCATGACCCTATATTCAAGATGAAAAATTATAGAAAAAAATAATTGCTCTTAAAGCATTATCCACGAAGAAAACAGCGGAATACGTTTGTGTAGAGAAACCGCCACTAGAGTCTCCTCTTAAGGCATTTCTTTTCTTTTTCCAGTTAGTTATAAAAAAGTATTATTTTCTCCCCAGCTGCTAGTCCTCATCGCACTAACGTTAACCGGCGCCAACCTGTACGGCTACATCAAGTGCAAGTTCGGAGCCAAAGAGAACCTCAAGTCGGCCACCACAGAGTTCGTGAAGAAACAGCTGTTACAGAACGCGACCACCTTCATGTTCACCCAGCCTGCTCCTCCCACCACCGGGAACACCGGAGTTGTGTGAACAATTTCAATATGCCTGTATACATTGACAAGAAAATTTTAAACTATTATAAATGCTAATTTTTGTATCTTAGATTTATTTTGTACAATATGCAAACTGCATGTAATGCTGAAGTAATCCCCCTTTATTTATAAAAGTTGCTGAAAGTTAATTAGTGATAAGCAACTGTTTAACTATACATTTTTGACGTTTTAACGTCACTTAACTTTTATCATTGTTTATGAATAAACACCATAGTGTTTAAGGGGTTTATTTATAAACGATGACTTTAAGCAACGTTTATGAATAGAGGGAATATATGTATATAAAAGGTGTATCTGACATCGACGCACAAACGAGTACCATGGATCCAGTACATGATTCTGAACCCCCCAGTGGTGGAATTTTTCGTCGGGTTTTTCATGATTAAAAAAAAATGTATGTAGTTTTTTTTCACTTTAGACCGTTCATAATTGCTATACTTTTATAACCAAATAAGATTTTAAAGTAAAAAATAATTAATTTTTTAATTACAAAAAAAGCGCAATGAAAACAAAACTCGAAAAACTATCTTATCAGCTGATTTAATAGAGTTCACATCAGGGATTAACGTCATAGCTACAAACCTGCACGGCGGCACGCATGCATCGTTCAAAGGCCGAGCCGACACTTTTTTTAAACATTGTTATTTCTGTAACCGTTCATTAACGACATAAATGACTATCATAATTTTATTAGTGGCATGCGATGTAGCCTTTTCGCGAAGTTTGCGTTACGATGTCAGATACACCCTGTATACCTAATTAAACAAATGCTGTATCAAGTGTTCACTATATGGTTATTCATTGTATGGGGTCACTCGCCAACGTGTTTCCTGCATAAATAATTGAATGCAGGCTTAAACAGGGGTATTTATAGTTTAAATGATGGTGATGTAGTTTTCATAATGAGTCTGAGTTGGCTGTAGTTCCTTATTTGTACTTTATTTATTTGTAGGCTGCACACACAAATGTTAAAAGGCCTGTGCCGCTGTTCCAGTCAACTTGTCTGGATAAGTAGACCGGAACAGAGGAACGGCCATGTTCAGTCATTCTCTTTCATATCCCGGATTTATTTAGAATTTGTGTAGTAGGTTCTATGTCGTTTCGAATTAAAAATAGATAACGTGATTGATTTTAGTGAGATGTTTCTCAATTGATCTTGATGTTTACTTACTTATTTATATTTTTCCATCATCTGTTTTTTAATTTTTAGAGCTTCTAGTTTTAAAGTATAATTGCTATGACACTAATGGTGCAAATATATTTTCCAAGGGCAACTTAAAAAACCGGTAGGTCATAGAAATATGAATACTCCATTTAATGAATATTCTGTGGTGGTATTAAAACGATCTCCTTGCCCACGGCTATAATTTGAACTCACGACGGCATTCTGTTATGTTTTTTTGTTTTTTTTTCAACATTCCATAAAAAAATAATTCAGCAATGTATTTGTGCTAAGAGTGTTTTACGCCTTTTTAAACAAATTATTATTGTGTATTTTGTATCAAATAACTTTCAATATAAGTCATAATAATTCAGCTGCCAAAATTTGATAAAACAATACAATTTAAATATTGAATTGCATTTAAAATGTCAAATCAAAGCAATATCAACACAGCTATAACTTAGCTCATATTTTGAGCTAAGTTATAGCTGTGTTGATATTGTTTAATTAAATTTTTAATTAAATGTTTATGAAGCAGAATTATTATCACAGGTCGGAATAGGTAGAGTGAATTGAGGTCATTGATCGAAAATGATTGATTATTTAAAAAAAAAAATGTATAAATTATATTAGGTCGTAAAACCGTTTGATTTGACCATACCCTTCATTAGAGGCTAAAAATAAAATATTGAAATGTATTAATGCTTCGATATGAATTTGATTGTTTTTATTTTTCAACAAGTCAATAATAAATAAGTTTAGTTTTGTTACCTTCCTTTAAATGAATTGAGTAGTAATAATGTCACTACCAACATTAACAATATTTACTTGGATTCGATTTACATTCCGGGAAAATGGCTTGTCTATGTCATTCTTTCTGTGAATATTTATGATACAAGTACCAAAAATCACTAACTATTCCGACCTCTGATTATTATGTAAAGAGAACAAGACGAAAATCCACTGATTTTCAGGAGCCACAATGTTATAAGTAAATATTTAAAATTCTTTTTCCGAGTTTGAATTCCCATTTAAAATTATTTTTTTATAAACTAGAAAGTTTATGAAAAAAAAAAAACACATTAAACGGCATTAAATTGTATTGCTACAATTGTTCTTCTATTAGTACGAGATCCGGCTGCAGAATCAGTGTACCCATCGAGTGTTTGCTGAAAACCAAATTTTTTCACATATTTATGATTAGGAGAATTTATATCTACCAGGTTGCCTATCAAAATGTGGCCGCTAGTATTTTTAATTAAATTATTAATAATTCATAATCCGTAAGAAATTTCACTGACATGTTTTTTCAATGAAATGTCGTCTATTTTACGGTAACATCTATGAAGACTCTGAAAAATCATGGTTGCCGTTGCGCACCTGGCCGCACCTCTTCGCAGCCAGGTGTACACAGGTATGATTTTCTTACATTTATACACCCACAACGTACATTCATATTTTATAAATCAAATTAAAGCTAATTTTTTTCTGTTCATTATTATATACGGTTGCCTAATTAAATCTGGCCGCAAATAAGGGTTGCTGGCTGTTAAATAAAGTAAACATTAAAAGTAGAGTGAAAGAGAGCTAGCGCGTTACACCACTATTCAGGCGAGGATAGCGATTGCCAGCTGTCGGACAGTTTAAAGCCATTGCGCATGCGTCAGATGCTAGTGTTCTCAACCTCCGATTCAAACAATAGTAGGTACGCCTCAAAATAATAAATACTCCAAAAGAAACGTCTTGGAGTATTTATTATTTTGAGGCGTACCGTAAAATGTAATTTAATTCATCAACAATATCCGTAAATGGATATTGTTGATGAATAAAACCAAGGTTATTTATGTAAAAAAAAATTGTGTTGTGCAAGTACTGTATGAAAAAGATTTGATTTTATTTAAGTATTAGATTTATTTTACATATTCATAAATTTAAGTAAATTATAAATTTTTAAAATGTATTTTATATTTCCGTGACTCTTTTTTAAAAATCTGAATCATCGGAGCTCTCAGTCATACTATCATCGCAGCTATCACTTTCATCGCAAATGTCGGTATCGTCGTTATTATCGGAAGGCTTGTTCGTGGAATCACACAGCACACTCTCAACTTGCGCTGGAGTTGAGTCTCCCAGGAACCATGTTGGTTTTAAAAATTCATCTATCAACTTTTATTTCACCCCGATGAGATTGATAATTTTTCGGTGCACAAATGAAACAGCAATATATTATGTTGTGTATTACGTACTCCAAAATAGCGTGGTTTTTAACTTAGAATAAAAGTCGCAACTGATCCGTTGAGAACACTAGCATCTGACGCATGCGCAATGGCTTTAAACTGTCCGACAGCTGGCAATTGCTATCCTCGTCTGAATAGTAGTGTAACGCGCTAGCTCTCTTTCACTCTTCTTTTAATATTTTCTTTATTTAACAGCCAGCAACCCTTATTTGCGGCCAAATTTAATTAGGCAACCGTATATAATAATGAACAGAAAAAAATTAGCTTTAATTTGATTTATAAAATATGAATGTACGTTGTGGGTGTATAAATGTAACAAAATCATACCTGTGTATACCTGGCTGCGAAGAGGTGCGGCCAGGTGCGCAACGGCAACCATGATTTTTCAGAGTTTTCATAGATATTGCCGTAAAATAGACGACATTTCATTGAAAAAACATGTCAGTGAAATTTCTTACGGATTATGAATTATTAATAATTTAATTAAAAATACTAGCGGCCACATTTTGATAGGCAACCTGGTGGATATAAATTCTCCTAATCATAAATATGTGTAAAAATTTGGTTTTCAGCAAACACTCGATGGGTACACTGATTCTGCAGCCGGATCTTAGACTATATGTCTTACTGTACATTATTGAAGGCCCGATAGTTTCATTATAGTGTATATAATTATTTTAAGATAATCAATAAATTGTATTAAATATATGATTTCTTTTATTTAAGTACTAGCTTTCCGCCCGCGGCTTCGCCCGCGTGGAATTCGGTTATATCACGCTTTTTAGATTCTTCATTTTCGGGGATTAATTATCGTATCTATATATAGTTTGTATATTCGTTTGCAATATATTGCCTTGTTTTAAACGACACACAGCTACATCTATCACCGAACTGTTATGAAGCTAACAATATTTTTGTTTCCCTCGGGAATATCAAATTTTCCCCGATAAAAAGTACCCTATTACTTAATACGGACTTTTAACTTTACGCCTGCAAAATTTCAAAACAATCGGTTCAGTAGTTACGGCGTGAAAGCGGTACAAACAAACAAACTCGATTCCCGAATTATAATATTAGTAAGGATTTATTTATTTTGGAAATTGACAAAGTTAAGGCTACGGAAGAATTACAAAAAAACATTCCCATAATTTTAAGTTTGTTTTAACAGTGAAACAGTTCATCAGAGGTAATAAAAAGGTATATTTCCAATAAAAAATATAAAAAACAGTATACCGCGTACGTCGAGGGACTGGAAGAATTTGGTATAGG
Source organism: Sesamia inferens (assembly GCA_037179545.1). NCBI lineage: Eukaryota > Metazoa > Arthropoda > Insecta > Lepidoptera > Noctuidae > Sesamia > Sesamia inferens. Next base: position 29,150,509 of record CM073939.1, on the reverse strand, counting down.
CGGTGTTTCCGTCTGACTACTATTTAAGTGTCTTGCAGGCCAGAGTTCTTGATAAATAAGCTCTTAATAAATTAGAGCGCTGTACCATCAACGATTGCGTCACTCATCACTAACATCAGGCGGGATTGCGGTCAAGCATTAACTTATAATTAAATAAAAAAAATGTTTAAATGCCTATTTATCTACTAAACGTAGATATTCATCTAATACGGCCCAAAGAATCATTAATGATGATGAAGGATCTAATAACTACCTGGGTAAAAAAAATGCAATTAGAAATTCATATCATAAAGTAATAATTTAAGTCTTCAAGACTAAGGTGAATAGGCTCTTAATATAGGTACTAGCTCGCTTCATTATCAACGATTGCATCATTGTTTACTTATCATCAGGCCGGATCTCGGTCAAGCACTAGTTTACAATATTATAAAAAAAAAATTACGAGTTTTCTTTTCAAATTAATGTGGAACATTTTTGCTATACTATAAAACAAACGAAAAGAATAATACTTGAACAAAAAGATTGCTCCAGGTGAGGCTCGAACTCACAACCCCGGCATTACTCACACGAAGCACTGTCTTATAAGTACCGTGCGCTAACCAATTGCGCCACTGGAGCTATGGGAAACTTGACGAAAAATCAGGTCTATATTTACATGACCATCATAGTCAAGCGACGTCCCTTTATGTGATTATCAAACGTCAAATCAGTTGTTCATATACTTTTCGTAGCACTTGTTCGATCTGAAAATTATGGTATAATTCCCTAGTAGTTAATAAAATTAATACTTAAATACATTTAGCAGTAAAAATAGTGTAAAGTAGTTTGACAATTGCAAAATTCTTTCGAAAAATATATAAACAAAATGGAAACGTCATCTGGTTTGTTGTGATAAGTGGAAGTGTATTTCCATGGATAATCTCATAACAATCATTTTATTCAGGCTACTTTAGGGGTGATACGATACTGAGTATTTTGACTGAGCCGTAGTTAGTGAAGTGTGTGTCTAATGCGCCGACAAAATGAATTGGTTCGACACGTCAGGCTTCACGAGCCTCGCTAAGAACGCGCTGAAGGAAGCTCAGAAGACTATAGACAAAGCACTGGATATCCAGGACGAGAGCGGGGAAGAGCCGGAGGAGGAGACGACCCCGCAGACCAGCGCCAAGTCGTCCCCTGGTCACAGCAACACGTCACCCAAAGATAACTCTGATTTCTTTTCCTCCTGGGGTCTAACCGTCAGCGCAGAGAGTGAACAAAATGTTCCTATTAAAGATCAGCCTGTCGTCACTGAGAGTCCGTCCAAGTCCACGTCGCAGAGCATCTGGGGTTCGTTCGCAGGTTCATTCTTCGAGCAACCTAAAGAAGACGACTCTACAATCGTGAGACCACCGAAAGCTAAGTCTATGAATGTTCTTTCTGATGCTAACTATGGCAGCCACGATGACTTGTTCTCCAAAAGTCAGCTAATCATGTCAGATAGTGAGGCATTAGATCACAGAATCACAAAATCTTTGAAAGATGAACTCCCAAAAGTTGAAGAGAGACGTGATTCAGCAAAGTCACACAGATTGTCTCTTGTATCAAGTAGAAATAGTTCAGATTCAGTAGAAGTGTTATCGCAGAGTTTAAAGACAACTCCTGACTCAGAGGCATCAGTTCATTCCATATCACACAGCAGCAGTATGGGCCAAAAGCATAACTCAGAATCTGTAGAAATATTACCTGATAGTCTGGTGAGTCCTAGTTCCATAGAGTGCCTTGGTTTTGATAGTTACTCTAGTGGCAAAAATAGCAACTCATCTTCCCTCTGCTTGTCCCCTGGAGACCTCAGTGATAAAAAGTCCACTCCTGTCGGTGATAAGACTGACAAAGCAGAAACTGCTGATAGTGTCAGTGTGGTTGCTGATGATGATGAAGATACTATGTCATACAACTCCATATCAGAATGTACAGCACCCACTGTGCTGGATACTGATGACAAGTCTGCAAGCCCCTTTCCCAAACTAGTCAAAGTAGACACATCAAGAAAAGTGATGGATAAAGAATTCATGCATTTGGAGCAAGCCATCTTACCACAGAGGATGCAGATAAGTGAAAACTCTTCAAATGATGGTTCATGGTCAGATAGGACTCTAAATGCTGACAATGACAGTATTAACTTAGACATAACTGTTGAAGAGCAGAAGAAGGAACCAGAAGAGGTTCTTATTGATAAATTAAGTGATTCATCATCATTCTACAATGTCAATGTTTCTAATGACATGCTGAGATCTGAAAGTTCTGCTTTTGTGAATGTTGAAAAGCAGCAATGCAATGCATCTAGCAGTAGCTCTTCACAGAAAGATGGCAGTGTCAAAGAAAGGACATCTCCAATAAGTTCTGATAGTAAAAGTGATTTAGTCAAGATAGGGTCGGACCGCACTTCTGGTCACACATCTGGGGATGAGTTAGAAACAGCTACCTCTTCAGATATTGAAATAATTCCTAGCCCCAATGGAGATGGTCATGGGTTTCGAAACAGTCCTGCTAAGTATGCTTTTAAGCAGTCAAAGTTTGATGGCACAACTTCACCTAACCTAGTGGACTTGGTACTGGGAAAGTCTTTAGCAACAAAGATAAGGGGGCACAACCGAGAGCTATCAGAAGCATCAGTGCAGAGTAACACAAGTGATGAGAGCCAGGGTTCAGAGAATGAGAGGTTGATGCGAAGGCTGTGTGAAATGGCAGAGCTTTTGGAAGCAAGAGAGAACAGACTGTTGGAAATGAGCAGAAATAATGCAGACTTGGCAGAGAATAACGCGGACTTGAAAAGTCAGGTGGAGTCTTTGATGTCCAAGCACGAGGGCGGCGACATTAACACTATTACAGAAGATTACACACAGAGGATGTCGGCACTAGAGAAGAAGTTTCAGCAGGCAATCAGAGAAAAGGTATGAATGATGTTCTAGAATTGAACAATTTTAAATGACCTACATTTGGCAGTTATTGGGAGTGTCTCTATTAAAAATAATAGCACAATAATTTTGTAACTTTAATATTGAACACTGTGAAAATGATGAATGTGAATGATGGAATATTTAATATAATACTTCTAGGGATCTAAACATCGCCAGAGGTATTTATATTGTGTTACTTATTTTGTCTCCCCCAATGGGTTAAATAATTTAATTTACTTAAATTAATACACTATTACAGGGTAATAATGAGCAATGTCACATTGCCCATTATTACTCTGATAAAAAGTGTCAAGATTTACAATATTGAGTTATAAATATAATAAAGATTTTATAAATGATTTATCTAAATCTTTTAAGTCAATATTTGGATTACATGATATTAATATTATGTTATTACAATAAAACACATAATTTCAGAGAATAATTTGTTATTTACAAAGTAATCTCTTACAGTCAACTGTGTGTGTGTTCTTTATTTCGTTTGCCTTAATTAATAAGAATGTATTTCAATGGCTAACAAAATTTTTACTTACATTTGACAGGATCAGCTAAGAAAGCAACTAGACACCTTTAAATCCGAGTCTTCGTCTCGGAAGAACTCTTCAGAATTGGAAAATGCTCTCAAAGAGAAGGATGAGGTGATAGCCCAGCTGCAAGAAGAAGGCGAGAAGCTGGCGCGCCAGCAGCTGCAGCAATCTAACATTATCAAGAAGTTGAGGAGCAAGGACAAAGACAATGAGCAGGTCATTAAGGGCTTGAGGTGAGGCAGTCAGTAATGGTACTAAATATATACACTACAATTGCGCAATTTTTGGCAATATTGTGGTTAACAATAATATATCCGGCCATACTGACTAATTGCAGGCAATACCAAAACTGTGTAAAAAAAGTAGAAATTGCCATCGCTTCAGTTCTCTGCTTCTGTGCAGATGAATATAGTTTTAAGAAAAACCGATCAAGAGCGTTTCGGGTCACGCTTAGTGTAGGGTTTTGTAGTTTTCCGTCCGTCATGAATCTCATGATAAGTGTCTCCACTTAACAGTTAAAAAATAGGCTACAAACGGGCTCACGAAGGTCGGTAATAACTAAAGAAAGAAGTACATTTCAACTATGTATTAAATTATCCGCGGACGGACATACAGAATTCGTGTAAGTACCTAGTTAACTACGGAACGCTAAATAAATTATTAAATATGTAACAGGGTGAGTACCTTCACACGAGATCGCGTAAGATGGACTGAGTGGAGACATATATATACAAAGTTATTTTTATACAAAACCTGAATATAGTTTGCTCAGAATAAGCAACAGAATCGATTACAATTATTACATGTTATAATTATTCCGAAATATATTTAAAAATTGGTGCAGTATGATTGCCGAACTGGACGGGGCCCACTTCTTGTTGTGCAGGGGTGCAATACGTTTTAAGTAAAATTAACATTTTTTAAGTAAATTATACTTCATTTTATTTTATCATTTACGGCTGCATTTACAAGTAAGTACATAATAATTTCTACCTACATTTGACCATTACGACAGCCTAAAACCTGCAAGTGTGATGGAAAATCATCGAGCACATATCCAATAGAGTAGTAATATGAGCCGTCAAATTCCGAAACATGTCTGTGATTTTGCCATTATAAATAACAACTCACGATTGCACTAAAACAGTACGGCACCAAGTAGTGACCTGTGCGTACGTCTCCCGATACTATTGAAAATATTCAAAGTTTGGTATTGTACCCCATAATGTCGTGTTGTTCTATTCGATGGTGTGGTAAAAACAGCAGAACATCGAATTATAAAACAGACGGAATCTCGTTTCATCGCCAAGTATCAATAAACTATGATTTAATACACTTGGCGTGCATTTATCATGGCTCAAGTTTAACTGGTCAAGAAAAACCAAACAATAGGTACTTGTCTATGCGTCTTGCTCTTACTAAGTGTAACCGATATTATGTCATCCTTTTCTATCCATTACTGGTTTTATTAGTGTTGCACCGTGTTACTCACATTGTGTATCGATACTAACCAAAAAGGGTAAACAAACAAATTACCTAGTAAAGGTAATAAATTGAATACATTTCAATGCAAATTTTAAATATGTTAATTATATTATTATTATTATTACTTTATAATTTTTAAGAATCGCGAAATAATATATAGATATGAGACTAACATTCCTCATGAAAAGAAAAAAATATGATGAGAAACAAGCTTTGAGAAGATTTTTTACTAAATTAATTCACTTTAAAAATCAGGAACAGTAAAGCATAACTAAGATTATAATTTTTCCTTTATTTTTAAAAGAAATCATGATAAAAAAGATTTACTTAATACAAAAGTGTTATTTAGTTTCAATAAATGTTCTTATTAAAAGAAAATATTGTTATTTAGGAATCCTCGCCTTTCCTAGTAGAGCATCGCTCCATATTTCTTACGTGACAGCACCTGACTAGACCACATATAATATAAATCTGTTATGATATGATATAAATATCTGTTATTAGGTCTTCTAGTACAGAAACTAGCTATTTATTTAAATTTTGTCTAATGGACTACGAAAAATAAAATAAAGTATTTTATTTCTCATAGTACTACATACATACATTTTAATACGCTAAACAAACATTGTAACATTATCGATATCGATATAAACAATTATATTTCTGTTGCCCTACCCTAGTGCAATACGTGACCTTGAGTCGGCCAATCAGAGTGCAGCGGCCGGCGCAGCGATTTTGCGTAATTTGTTTTCGAACAAAACTAGTGGCATTACCACTCTATTGGATATGTGCTCGATGTGGAAAATATTATATTTCAATACAAACAGATTATTATCAATAAACGCAAGACCACTGCGCGCCGCTGCAGGCTCGAGCGGCGCTATGACCATATTTTTGTAGAGACAACCAGATAACACAACAAGCTAATAACTTTGTGATTTTTCATGATGCCGTTTAGAAATTTGTACATAAATTCTTTATATAAAAATATATACTAGACACGTGTTTCGGATTTCGCATATGTACAAAAAAAAGGTATAAATAGCATAAAAAAATAACAAGAAGCAAATGGTTTTTGGATATATAAGTCTTCATCCATTATATTACATGATATCATCATCATCATCATCTCAGCGTTAATCCCAGTCGCATCCGTAGCTTTTCAACTTTGGAGTCTGGGGTACGCTTTATCAGTCTAACTGCTGATTTTGGCTAAACTTCGATATTTTCCGTGAAGCGACTGCCGTCTGACCTCCACAACCCGAGGGCGATATCTAAGCATTGCAGTTAGACCAATTGTTTGGCCTTTTGAGGGCTCCAACAACCCGTAACGACTGCCACTAGATGTTCGTATGGCAACCGGGACCAACGGCTTAACGTGCTTTCCGAGGCACGACCAGACCAGTGCAAATTACAAATTCATATTCATGCATACAAATATTTGCACTGTGCGGGGATCGAACCCGCGCTTCCCTGCGCAACGGCCGCGTTCGCTACCGCTACGCCACGCAGGCTGTCAAATTATATAATGATATAATGGATGTAATGTGTAATAATTTTTCCAGGGATAAGATAGCTGAGCAAACAGCAGAACTGGACAGACTAAAGCGGTCTATAGCTGCCAAAGAGGAGCTGGAAGTGAGCCAGATTGAAGCAGTGTACCGACTCACCACTTGTAATAAAAAACTTGAGAGTGAACTTATGGAGGTAAGGACAGCACATACAAACTTATATGATAACTACCCTCTCAGGGTAGTTGACTAAAAAAAACTAATTAGTCCTTCAGTCAGATTTCCAAAAAAAACTAGACATGTAGTTTTTCCTTTTTCATATAAACAAAAAATGAAGATGACACAGTGCGTTGAAAACTAGTGTGACGTTACTCCTTGCTACACTTTTTAGCAACGAGTGACGTCACCAGCCCTCATTCCTTTTATATTTGTCAATTTTTATTGATTTGATAAAATAAAATATATGTATCCAATATTTTTCTATAATCCGAATGACGGACTAAATAGAATCAAATTTTTTTTAACTCAGGGACACTATAGGTGTATTGTGGCTTTTTCTTAGTTTTACACATACTCTACTGACCTTATTACAAAATAAGGATCTTTAGATACAAGCTTAAACCGTCAAACCATTTTTAATTGTAAACACAATAACTCATGTTAATACAGAGTTTTAAGTTGTTAATTATGAATTATAAACTTTATGTTTGCCGGAATAAACTTCAAAATACAGTGACTGGCTCGAAAGTTTAAGTTAGGTCTGTCGTTAGTCGTTTAGGCTAGGTCTTTAGTTCCATATTCAGCCCACCACAATTGGTTTACGAGGCGCACGTCAGTGAAGCCCCCAGTCGGCTTGATTTTTCTTTTTTCAGCCAGTTCACACAAAACCTTAATGATATTATACACTTAGGCCTTCTTTATAAATCACTCCGTCCCTTGGTGGAAACCGTATATAACCGGAGTTTTTGAGTTTATTGTGTTCAGACAGACAAGGCGGTAGGAGTTTATTACAAGCTTTTTTTATTAATTTATTATGTAGTGATGAATATTTCAGCGCGCTTATATATGACATACCTACATAGAATTGTAGTTAATTTTGTCTTAGAATATGTGTACATATTACAGAAATGGTATAAGTAGTATGATGTATTCACAAATTATTTCAATTATTATGCAGTTGTATTGAGATAATCAAGGGAAAGTTATAAAATGTCCATTGTAGGCAGATGTGTGTTGTGGTTTGGTTATCGCGGCGAGAGTTCTTATCAGTTGTGTAACGCGACGCTTATGCGCACCAAACAAACGGAATTCAATGTTGTTGTTTGTGTAGGTCGATATTTTTCTCCGATAGAAGCTAAACGAAGCACAAAGGACGATTCACACTTATTCAACGCCCTAATTGCTTTACACACCATTACTATGAGTTTTAATCATTTTGAAGGTTATTGCTATTCCATTGCTCCCTATGTTCGAAAAATGTATCTGCTCAACAACGTAAATAACGCTATCGATGTTGTTGAACTGTCTAAATGAAACTCATTGCTACTGATATTGTGTTACGAAATTAACCTGCAGCTCTGTTTAGAGCTTTTGTCCATAGAAAACAATAATTCAAATAGGTAGTAGACTGAAATTCGGATGCATGTGTATCTGGTCAGCTTTATAGCCGCGTACGCACTTCATACAAACGTTCATTGACAGGTTTCAGCTCAGCAGGAATTTCATTGATATTAATATTATTTTCTGAAGTGAAGTTTGATAGTCGAGTTTTTTTTTTAATTATTTCTTTAGGATTACAAAATTTTTTACAAATTTTGAAATATTTTTTATTTTACTAGTTAAAAAGTCAGTTAGACGACACGACACATAAACTGGAAGGTAGCCGAGCTTCATTAGATGGGGCTCGACGGGAACTGAGCGACCTTCAACGAACCAGCGCTGATCTGGCGCGAAGGAGTGCTAACCACGAGCAGGCGCAAGAAAACCAGAGGAGGGCTGATGAGGAGGTGCTGAGGCTGAGGGCGGAGTTACAGCAACTTAGGGTTGAGATGGTCAACGGTGAGCAATAATAAAATATAGAAGTGTTTATTTATCATTATCATCATCGAAGCCGCTGACATAAAAAATATATGTGTACCTTAAAACGAGCTGTTCGAGCAATTCACCAGCTCGATGTCACAGTTTTTAAAGAAATTTCTTTAATGATATTGGTATTCTCACAATTGCTTCGCAATTTATCTTAGCCAACATCTTACATGTGAATACACTAAAAATAGTGAGGATCACAATGTTACCAACAGAAATAAGGACAAACTACGAGCCCCTTTTCACCGACTTCAAAAGTCATAACTTTCTTCACCTCCTCATTTGACAAAATTCTTCAAATCCGCAATTTCTGCCTTCAGCTGGTCAAGTAATGATGCGTAGTACGCTACTATAATGGATTTCCCCTTTTGAAGATAATCAATTACGATAACTCCATGACTATCTTAAAAAATAGTCGCCTTCATTTTCCCAGCCGAAAAAACAATTTGATTTTTTTTTGGAGTCTGTTGCCCCTTTGCAGTCTACTGTTTTGACTGTATTTTTGTTTCGGGCGTATAGTGCTGTATCCAAGTTTCATCTGTAATTAATTGCCACCAAAACTCGAATTTGTCGCACCTAAACTGCGCCAATAGAGCATTGGAAATGTTCATTCGAACGCGTTTTTGTTGTAACATTAGCAAGCGCAGCACCCAACGCGAAGACAGCTTTCTCATGTCTAGATCTTAATTTAATATGAAATACATTTTTTTGGACATCTTCATTGCCTTTATTTATTTATTTATTTAAAATAAGTACTGCCACATCACAAACATTTAGAATAACTTAAAGTATATTATTTAATTTACGGCCTGTTGCATGTGACAATAATGGCGTACATAACATTAGCAGATCATCGGCTCGAAGATGGAATACAATAGTTAAGGAAAAAAAACCTAATGAAAACATACTTTGAAATTTAAATTTAACAAATAATACAGTTATAATTGTTGAAATATTAATAAGAATGTATAATTAATGTTATGACATAAAAAAATATCAGTATGATATAGAGTAATTACAAGTCAGTTATAAAACAACAAATGATTAACGATCAAAAATTAAAATCAATGTGTATTTTTTTATCTTGCTTTTAAATATATGCAAATTATCATGGAACACATCAAGACGGGTATTACCGTGATAAGAGAATGATACTCATCAAGCCACGAGGATAGTTACGGGGAAACTTTAATTAAAGGCATGTTCTCCAGAAAGTAGCTACACTGATATTGACCGCTCACGATTTTGTGAAAGAAGGACATGTCTAATAAAAGTCTCCGTTCACGAGGAGAATGCATACGAAACCTATTTAGGCGCTCCTTGCTTTAAATCTACATGCTTAGTGAACGCTCTTTGTATGCTCTCAACAGGCTGCGAATGCACGGCATAATACGGATTCCATACTACGCTGGCAAACTTAAGATGACTGCACACCAAGGTTTGGTAAAGCAAGATTTCGGTGCGCTGTTGTTGAATCCGCCCGAGTTACGTTTTCAAAATCCGAGCATTTAGCTGCTTTTGTGACAGACTTGACGAATAAAAATTTAAATTCACCTCGCACATTAGCGAGGTGTATTTAAGTTGAATGTTAACTATCACGCCAAGATCTCCGCAACATAAGCGCACCAAAGCACTGATGTTGGAAACCCCCCGAGTTGCCAAACCGACTTGTAAATTTACTTTCACGATTACAAATATAAATTCACCTCGCACATTGCCTAGAGTCGATAACAGAATTTATGGTTTTGTATATCTTGTGGTCATCGTCAAGTAGCGACACCTTACAGTTTCTTATTTTATCGACTATTTCGTTAATAGACATTATGAAAAGAAGGGGTCCCAAATGCGATCCCTGGGGCACACCGGTATTTTCAAAATAAGATTTCGAATTAAATCCATTTACAGACTGAGACCGACTGAGATATCTGTTGAAAATAAGACTCGAACCATTTCAAAAGTGGGCCATGCACACCGAATTCATATAATTTTCTGAAAAGAATGAAATGGTTCTTATTCTACTTCAGCCTATAGATGTCCACTACTGGACAAAAGCCTCCCCAAGGCTTTCCACGATGACCGGTCTTGTGCTGCCCGCATCCATCGGCTTTCCGCGACCTTCACCAGGTCATCGGTCCATCTTGTTGGAGGCCTCTCTACGCTGCGTCTTCCAGTACGTGGCCGCCACGCCAGAACCTTACTACCGCATCGGCCATTGGTTCTACGAGCAATATGGCTGTCCACTGCCACTTAAGTGTAGCCACTCGAAGAGCTATGTCGGTGACTTTGGTTCTTCTGCGGATCTCCTCATTTTAATTCGATCACGCAGAGAAACTCCGAGCATAGCTCTTTCCAATGCCCTATGTGTGACTATGAGCCTTTGTATGAGGCCCATTGTGAGCGACCACATTTTTTTTTTTTTTTTTTTTTTTTTTTGTCGGCGTGGAAATCTTCATAGGATGCCCGCCGCCCTGGGGTGGGCGACGGGGTATGTCAGACTTTTACTGACTAAAACCACCCCGGTGTGTCTTCTATCACGAGCGCGCGTGGGGCCGCGGGAGTCTAAATTCTTCCACGGCCCCACACCTTCGTGCTGGCCCGGTCTATCCGGGCCTCGTCTCCTGCACGGGGTAGTGGGGTGTTAAACTACCCCGTGCATCGCCTCAAAGGCGCGCGCCGACACTCGCGCGCGCCTCCGCCTTGGGGTCCATCAATGGGGGGCGGGGACTTCCCCATATCCCTCGCCCCTGGACCCATTCATGGGGGGCGGAAGAGGGCGTTATCCGCCCTTCCTCGGCGCCCGGTGCGTCTTCTGCGGCCCGGGAAGGGAGTTGATATCTCCCTCTCCCGTTCCGCAGCTTCCTTCTGCGACATTACGTCCTCGCAGAAGGACACCACCGCGTCCCACGACTCTGAGCTGCCGACCATCCTCCGCACTACTTCCGGCAGCGTCAGGTCGCCTCCTACTTCATTTGTGAGGACACGGCGCTGCTCCTCCCAAGCTACACACTCGGAGAGCGTGTGCTGCGCCGTGTCCTCCCCGCATTGGACGCAGTGGTGGCACCTCACGTCCGGCTCCCTGCCTAAGCGACGCAGGTACTTGCCGAAGGAGCCATGCCCCGACAGTACCTGCGTCACCCTGAACGACAGGGAGCCGTGCCTCCTCCCGAGCCAGTCGTCGAGTACTGGCCGGTTCGCCTCGACGGTAGCGAGGCCGGCGGTAGGGCGCATAAGCCTCTGCCGCCAGTCCGCCACCAGGACCTGACGGAGCTCCTCTCGGCGCAGCTCGATCTGCCGCTGCACCGGACTGGAGCCCCGTGTCCGCTCTTCCTCGCGCCATCGGTACAATGACGCGAGTACTTTCGCCTCTAGGTCCCAGGGCGGGGATCCGGCCAGGACGCAAGTCGCCTCGTAGGATATCGTGCGATACCCGCGGACGACCCTGACGGCCATCGCCCTCTGCGGCTTGCGCAGAATGGCGAGTGTTCCGGCCGTCAGGTCCATCGCCCAACCTGTCTGCCTGAGTCAACTTCATTAGATACATTGGAAATGTAAGGGACCAAGTTAGTGACGATTGAGCGACCACGTCTAAAATCGTGCTGTGAATCCGAGATGTTACTGTCTACAAGCCGAAAGATCACAGGATAGACAATCGATTCAAATAGTTTAGACAAGCAAGAGAGAATGGAAATAGGGCGATAGTTTTTAACGTCAGAATTTTCCCCTTTCTTAAAGACTGGTACAATGCGTGCTTTTTCCCACTCGGGCGGAAATGTCCCATCCGCTAATAATCGGTTAATTATTAAAGACAGAGGTAGAGCTATTGCTGAGCCGAATCTCTTCACAAATACCGGCGCAATCCCATCCGGCTAGCACCCTTGGCAGAGTTGATCTTTTTAATCGCTTTAAGCACCTCAAATTCTTCGATAGTCAATGAACACAATATTTGTTGTGGGGATCAGTAGCACTGAGACTTAACCATAGAGTTACCCAGAGGTGTTGAGCTGAGGCGTTGCCTTTGCAATCTCTTATCACTTTAATTTGGCGGTTGTCTAACATCATTTGGTGAACTTTAGCGATGTTATTGTCAGTAGTTACAGATTTAAACATCCCTAACGTTCATCATCTTCCAAAATTTAACGGTCATGCTTAAATTCAGCTGGCCAAAATTTCACTGTGGTAAATAACAGTTAAGAATCCTCGTTGTGTCAGCTTGGTACTCTATATTTTCTATTAAAAAAAATACTCACATCGACTCTCTCAAACGACTGTCAAATAAAAACTGTGCGTCGAATTTGGCTTAAACTTTGATGTGTTGCTGTTAAAAGATGCACAACTACATTCCCTGACTTATATTAACGAGTGCTTCCATCTTCACGCCGAGGTCAGAAACTTTTCAGACTACCTTCGTTCTACCTAGGTTGAGCTATACATACGACTTTATCATTACGATTAAGACTGCGCAGAGCAAAATAACTAAAAATGGTCGTCACGGTTGTAGGGATATCATCAATACTATTACCACAATTACGATAAAAATACAATGTTTTAAGCAACACAATGAATGTGTTAACAATTCTGCTTTGGCAGAAATTATAATTATTGTTTAGTTTAAATAATAAAAATACGTAAAGTTGGACAAAAATCTTAAAATAACGTGCTCGTGTTTAGTTAAATTTTGATAGTAAACTGTTGAATTTTTACACAAACTATAATTCAAATTAATCTATAATAATCATACTACAATTTAGCATTTTAACATTTTCGAAAATGTCGCTTGGTTGTTTTAGACATTATTTTGTTTAAATTGACGCCCTGTTTTGAATCATACGCAACATACACCGATCGAAAATTCAGTCGTCCACGAGAGCTCGGAGAGTGGTCACGTCTGATTGTGGAGCGACGCGCTGCTTACGATATTTCGCGATCTATTGTGTACGTTTACCTTGCCGCAAACTGTTGAAGAAGGTAAGTCATATTTTTCATTTTTTGAGTTAATATGACTTATTATATTGTGCATACCTAAAAATTACATTTTATTTTTTTACTATTCAATACAGTATGGTATTGTAACATTTTTTTAAATATTTGTTTTAGGAAAATGGGAAAGCATAAGGAAACTTATTATAAGAAGAAAATTGGTGCTAATTTACGAAAAAAGTACTGTTCTCATAAAAAGTACGTATTTCTATTTTGATATAAGTACTATTATTTCCTTTTTCCTTACCTAATGGCGGATGTTATCTTGTTTTAAATTTTTTCTCAAATATGTGGGTATCTTGTATCGAGATTTCGGGGATGGCAATTGCAAATCTGACATCCGTTTTAAAATCGAAGATGGCGAATGCAACTTTTTCTCAAACATTCGATATGGATACCCATATCGAATGTTTGAGAAAAAGTTGCATAAAATGCAAATGCACGTGTAATAAGTTTTTTATGTCATTGCTATAATCAGATTCATTTTAGTATCCACAACAATGGATCAATAATTTTCATAAAATTGTGAATTAATTTTACTTTTAATCTATCACAAGAAGCAGTCATAGGTATCTTTACTACCGTTTGTTAAAAGGGTAACAAAAGGAATTCACGCCAGTCGTATTCAACCTACACACCATGCACCACATTATGTATGTGCTTACTTAGACCCACGTCCCACGTGGTAATTGTTATTCTGTATTCTAATGGATAAGCTATTGTAATGTTAAGTTGTAAAACATTTTTTTAGTTCTAAGACATGCTTTATTGAAAATTTTGGTCGTTACGTTGAAGGTTTCAAAACTTCAAAAGACAATCATGGACTAATTTATTCAAGGTTGATAGCCGACGGCGATTCCAATACACATAAAAATATAGAAAAATCAAAACCGTATGGCAACATGTTAGTGGAGAAAATTGAATGCACTAATCATTTATTGCGAAATCACTGCACAAAATTGGATGAGCTGACCAGAAACACAAACTACCCATTAACGTATCGAAAAGCTGTCCTAAAGAATATAATGCGTTTAAGGCGTTCGGTTACTGGAGCTGTTAAACATATATCTACGCAAGATGACAAAGCCTTTTCTCAAAAAGTTCTGGAACTGAAGCAAGATTTATTAAACGGGCCACACCACGTGTTTGGAAATCATAGCTCGTGCAAATCTTACTACTGCAAAAAAATTACCGAAGGGGAGTCATCTACAGAAGAAAATCTGGTACCAACGATGAAGAGTAAAGAGGGTTTTACATTTTCAACCATATTAAAATTCACTTCTAGACTAGTGAATAATGCTACTAGCTTGATGCATAATGTAAATAGCAACATTGCTGAAATTTTCAATAGTGTCATAGAGAAATTTGTTGGCGGAAATTACTCAGGTAGGCAATCGTATGCTGGACGATGTGCTGCATCAGTGGTCTCATTCAATTCGGGACAACCCTTCTCATACCTGAATAAAAAAATTTTACTCAAGAGTCCAAACAAACTTATAAAACGTCTTGAAACCAAGAGAAACCTTAAAAGATTGGCATCAGCAAAACGTCGAGTACATAAAGTGCTTAACCAAACAAGCAAAAAACCTACTTTTAGTGAGAATGACAAACATTATGGCGAGTCTTGCGAAAAACCTGACATTAGCGAGGCCGATTTTGAATTTTCTAAGAGCGAACATATGAAAAATATTACGTTAACTGAGAAAGATCGCCAAGCACTAGAAAGGAGAACTATTCTGCAGGCCGATTCAATGGAATGGCGTCAGGAACGGAAACTGCGGCTCACCGCATCTGTTTTTGGGAAAATGTGCAAACGAGGGCTTATAAAATGCGGACCTTTGGTCAAAAGTATCGTGACAGAAAAAAATTTAGATCATGTGAAATCTGTTAAATACGGTCAAACCCATGAACACCTTGCGCGTGATCAACTGGAAGTACAGCTTGGAATTCCCATACGGCCGTGTGGATTATTTATAGACCGAGATTTACCATTTTTAGGAGCAAGTCCCGATGGAATTGTTGAAGAGGACAAAATTATCGAAATTAAATGTCCTTACTCGGCCAGAGACATGAGTGTTGACGATGGCATAAGACAAAAGAAAATTAATTTCTGGAAAATAGACAAGGAAGGTAATATCAGTCTAAACAAAAATCATGATTGGTATTTCCAAGCACAAGGACAACTTCATGTTACACAAAGAAAAACATGCATATTTGTCGTTTGGACTGAAGTGGACATGAAGGTTGAACTTATTGAGGAAGATGAAGAATGTTGGTGTAAAATGGAAAAAAAATTGAAAGCTTTTTATTTTGATTGCTTACTGCCTGAAATACTTGATTCTCGGTTAGATAGGCAAATGGAAATTAGAGAACCTAAATATATTCTTGACGCTATCAATCAAAAAGATACAAAGCGAAAATTAGAATTTAAAGAAGAAACAAACCGCAAAAGAAAAGCGATATAAATCGCATAAGCACATTCTTCCATTATGCACCAAAATTCCTAAGTTCAAGTTCTTCAATCCGAACCGCAAATATGCATGTTTTTTGTGTAACGTAGTAGTCCTTGTGGATGGAAATAACAATAATGTTTTTTAAATGAGATTGATATTACCCTTCTTGTCTCTTTTACAGTTTATTTTGATTTATTTTTTATTGTATACTCACACAAATTTCGTCAGATGATGACAACTTTGTATGGAAAAATTAACATTATTTTTTGTGAACTAGAAATTTTATTTGCTCAAGCAGAAGCATCTTTTATAATAACACTTGACCGTTACACCCTGTACTTCTATACTAATATTATATAGAACAAAGATTTTTTTAAATGAACAGACAGCTGTGCTGCTGGGGAGTTTCTTCCGCCACTTCTTCTTCCCAGCGAACTAGGAAGTGTCGATGGGTGGGCGTTTTGGGGGACTGTCTTATTTAATATTGACGTTCAAAAAGTGCTGATTCTCAGCCTAATTTGAATAAATGACTTTTGATTTTGATTTTTGATTTGATTGTTTGTTTCTTTGGATTGAATAGGCTCTGAAACTACTTGACTGATTTGAAAAACTCTTTCACTGTTGGAAAGTTACACTATCCCCGATGAACATAAATGTTATATTTTATCTGGGTATGGGTAGAAGGTTCCACGGAATGCGGATGAAACCGCGTGAAACAGCTAGTAATAAATAAACCACTTTTCTCTGCGCTTTTTGTATGATTTTGTAAAATGGTAAAACAAGTGACATATTACATTAGGTAAATATAGATTTTTTATTAAATATATATTGGTTTTATTATAACAACCTACCCATCTATCTTATCTTCCTACTCACCTAGCCCACCAAATTACGCAGTGAAATTCTTGGAAGTGTAAACCATCACGCTGAAATTTCATCGCAATCGATGAATAGTAAGTGAAAGCATTATCTATTACTATAGTACAAACAAACACTAATGTTATTGATTTTATTAATCGGATTTATTTACCTACATAAAACCGTCTAAATATTCAGTATCCATTCGTCTTTTCAAGTCACTCAATACACCGACTCAAAATTTTAAAATCCTAGGTTATCATCTTTTGTCATGCAACCAAGCGGGCAACGAGCTTTAACTTGTCAATGTGTGCGTGACGACGCACACAACTAACGCGCCGCAGTAAAATACCTATATTCCGCGCGCCGCGTTTGGTCGGCGCAGTCTTAATACTTCTTAGGTCGAGAATAGGCTAATTGACAGATTTATAATTTTTATCTTGAACTAGCGGCCGCCAGCGATTTCGTTCGCGTGGAGTTAGTTATGCTCTGCTCCTATTGATAGCAGCGTGATGTTATATAGCCTTCCTGGATTAATGGGCTATCCAACGCAATAATAATTTTTCAAATCGGACCAGTAGTTCCTGAAATTAGCGCCTTCAAACAAACAAACTCTTCAGCTTTATATATATTAGTATAGATTACTTGGTTGCGGTTAGCGGTAGAAGTTCACCGAAAGTATTTCTTTTAATTTTAAATACGTATTTCGTTAGAAATATGCAAATAAAAATTCAAAATTCAATAGAGCCGCCGAAACGCTTTATTCAGCAATATGGTGTCGCGCTTTGTAAGTGACGTCACAAGCGGTTTTTGGTTCCGCAGTGGTGTTTGTGTTTATTTGTTGTTGTTATCTAATAAAATGGTTTACAAGTGGTGTGCAGTACCGGTTTGTACAAATATATCGATAAAACCCACGAAAAACTGTTTATAAGTTTGCCGAAAACAAGCGTTGATGCGCGTATGACGTCATCGCGACATTAGCCAATCCGGATCGTTTCTCAATGTGTAGCGCGAGAAACAAAAAGCCAAACATATTTTTGTGTTTTGGATATATTAATTGTTATTATTTTTATCAAAACCCTTGTAAATGACACAAAGAACCCTCATTTTATGCATTTAAAGCAAATAATCACAAAAAAATTAATGCTGTCAAATAGCCTATTAGGAACCAGTTCTTGAACGCTCCTTGGACTTACTTTTTTGCTATCATATCTTATGATCCTGTGGTCTAAAAATAAGCAACTCTCATTTCCCAGAGGAAAAAAAATGGGTAGCCCGCGAGGAAGCTCTACGTCGAGAGCTGTACGAAGCTCGCGAAGCCTGCTCCGCCCTGGAGAGCAGCTCGAACGCCGATACAGGCGCCGACAGTGGGGCGGGCGCCGTGCTGGAGCAGCTCGCACAGCTGCAGCGCGCCGCCCTCCGGCAGGAACAGGCACACTCACACGCGCTGAGGCAGCGGCAAGCACAGCTGGGTATGCACTTATCTCATTCAACACAGCTGGGTACGCACTTATCTCATTCAACACAGCTGGGTACGCACTTATCTCATTCAACACAGCTGGGTACGCACTTATCTCATTCAACACAGCTGGGTACGCACTTATCTCATTCAACACAGCTGGGTACGCACTTATCTCATTCAACACAGCTGGGTACGCACTTATCTCATTCAACACAGCTGGGTACGAACTTATCTCATTCAATACAACTGGGTACGCACTTATTTCATTCAACACAGCTGGGTACGCACTTATCTTATCCAACACAGCTGGGTACGCATTTATCTCGTTGTTTGCTTTGTTATGTATTTATTGAAATTTTATGTTACCTATTTTAAAGGTTTTTTTTTTTTGCATTGTGGGAGTATTAATGATGCAGGCATTTTAAATCGTATTTATTTATTTGTTGACTATGGACGATTACAGCGGGAAAAAGACCTGATATTTCTGTTTCTTTTAATATTGAAACCTATCCACAGCTGAAGTGGAACGCTCATTAGCTTCTGCGGTAGAACGCGAGCGCGTGTCCCGCGAGGAGTGTTCCAGCCTGCAGCAGCGGCTCAGTGAGCTGGACGTCGAGCTGCAGGCCAGCAGGGACCAGCTCACCAACGTGGCACGGACAGCTGACGAACATGTTAACAATATTCAGCGACTTGAACATGAACTAGCAATGTAAGTAAAACTTACTTTTTTATTTTCTCATTTACGCGACATCACAGACAGATTTTATTTACGCATATCTACACATGTATGTAAGTGTCTTTATACAACGTCTGATGGAGAGGGTATGTATACATATACATACTTAGAGTACAGCATTTATGTATGACATTAAATGACATATTTTTTATATCGTTTGGAGTCATCCAAAAATTCCGATAGTGTTTGTAGGAATTTTAATAGTATAAATCCTACGTTTTTATAATTATGTCACGGAAGCATAGCCTGGTAAAATTGATGATTTGAAGTCTAATCTAATATATAAAATTCTCGTGTCACGGTGTTCGACATTAAACTCCTCCGAAACGGCTCGACCGATTTTCATGAAATTTTTTGTGCTTATCCGGTATCTATGAGAATCGGCCAACATCTATTTTTCATCCCCCTAAATGTTAAGGGTAGTCCACCCCTATTTTTTTTTTATTTTTTAGACAAAAATTTTAATTTCTATTTTTTTATGATACAACATACAAAAATACATACAATCCCCAATTTTCCCCCTTCTACGATCAACCCTTATTTTTTAATAGCCATTTTAGTAATTTAATCTATTATTTATATGGCAAAACAACGTTTGCCGGTCAGCTAGTAGCAAAATATGAATTTAAATGGAGGCATGTAGGCATGCGTACGTGTGTACTAACAACTATTTTTGCCATATTTGTATATCTGGTAGATAATAACTAACACACACAGTTAACTGACTCTTACATAAGTATTTTTCTATCTAACAGTAAGACTCAAGAGCTAGAGACACTCCGAGCTGAGTATGAGAGACGTGTGTCAGAGTTGCAGCAGAGGCTGAGCGATGTTGAGCAACAGCTGAGTGTCGAGAAGAATGCACTGGATACAGAAAAGAAGAGGAATATTATATTACAGGTACAAACAAGGCAAAATAATTCGTTGAATATATCCTCTGATTTTTGTGTTTATCGGCGGTGAACGTTGTCAAAAACTTGAAGCAAACGGAACGCGACCACAGTGGACCGGGTTCTTGCGCCGATCATCGAACGGCGTGGCGAGTGCATTTCCTTTCGAATTGGCAAATTAGCGAGTCTTGGCCATGATCTTTTAAGGTCACAAAAATTTAATTAGTTTTAAGTATTTAAAGTAACCCCCGGGGGGTTTTGGCCTTAAAATTTAAAATTAATAAAGTTAGGGAGTGTGCTATTGAATTGTGTCGACGTGCACCATCTCTGGATATAGTTTGGTGGTCTACGAAGTCCGCATCTGAAGGTTGGAGGCAAGTGGTTTGCTGCTTTAGCACCTTAAGGCAAACAAGCAAAATAATTATATATTCATATGCTTAATAAACATAATATGTACTTTTTAGTTGGTCACTATAGTGACAAATTTGTATTTTTTGACACCAACAATTTTGTTGAACATTTAAAGTCGAGGGGTACTATGTATCTGCCAATTAGTTATAGACACACAATAGTTAGGCTATTGACTTGTTATATTAACACAGACATAAGTAGTATGTTGAAATCTTGTTTAATTGACACTACAGTGCTTAGTAATAATACTAATAATTATGTGGTGGACCATACTAACGGTAGCACAATTGCTATGAATACTTTTTTAAATTGTACAAAGGAGGTCCCATTAGATAAATTTGTATTTAACATAGAATCTACAATTTGTAGCAACTCACTACCAGGTGATATTGTAGATTTGGGGCGAACTCCGGATCATTTAACCTTTTGAACGCTCGTCTATATAATACGCGATGAGTCCTCCTGCGCCACGATACAAATGTATAACATATCTATAGTAAAACGTAGGGATGGGAATGTCCTATCGACAAATAATATTATACATTTAAATTAATGTTTATTCACCAATTTACGAAGCTACATAAAAATGTAACCGTATTTACATATTTTATTTTATTTCATAAAAAAATCAATAGAAAACCTGGATATATTTCGCATAATAAAGAAAAGAATTGTGTAACGGCCTCCTAAAGTTTAGCTGTGTTTACGCGGCAAGCGGGAGGGCTACCCTTCCCCCCGCGCGCCGCCTGGGCCCGCGCACGCCCGGCAGTCCGCCCGGCAGTCAGCCGTAGCCTTGCGCATTGTTGATAGAATTACATTACAAACAATAAATAAATGTTATAATTGTAAATTTATTACACGTGTGTTCTAGAAGGCACATCCCTATTTGTCTCCAAATGTAATCCTTTTACTTCATATCAAGTAGTAGGCGCTCGAGGCACGTCAAAATCCTTTCTGATATAAGGATATCTATATTTCTATGGTATTTATTTTTATATTCCCTGTGATCGAGTTACACGTCCATAAACTCAACCAATTCCTGCATAATTTATTTCGTTTAGTTACAACAAATACAATTGGTAAAAGCTAAATACGTCGTTTTCTACATTTTTTAGGGTTCCGTAACCAAAATGGCAAAAAACGGAACCCTTATAGATTCGTCATGTCTGTCTGTCCGTCCGTATGTCACAGCCATTTTTTTTTCCGAAACTATAAGAGCTATACTGTTGAAACTTGGTACGTAGATGTATTCTGTGAACCATATTAAGGTATTGATGCAAAAATAAAAACAAATAATAATAAATATTGGGACCTACCCATACTTAGAATTGAAACTCAAATCAAAGACATACGTGTGGAGTATATATGGTTAGGCCTTCAAAAATGATTTAAAGGTTTCTAAAATATTTTTTTTCTAAACCGAATAGTTTGCGTGACGGACGCTTCCAAAGTGGAAAAAGTTAACCCCCCTCTCCCTAACTAACTTTTACAATAAAAAAATAAAAAAGCATATGATATACAAGTACATACATTACTATAATTTTTAACATTTTTTTTTTTTTTGTAAAAACACGTGCGTCAACTTAAGATGTAAACATTGCCCTACACTAAAATGCACAGTCACTATGACCTTGAAACCTGTCCGCTTATGACGTCACAGATTTACTTCTATACAAGTTGGTGGCGTATGCGGAATGACAAATAACTAACTAACTTTGTAGGGATGGGTTTTTCAAACGGTGTTTCACTATCGACAATGATTAGAAAACCTATTTATTCTTGATTATGGTAAATAAAATGTAGTTTATAGTTTACAATATTTATAAAATATTATTTATTCACGTCATTTTCTTGCAATAATAGTATTTATGATAATTTCGACGAGATGAAATATGGCGAGGTCTTCATCGTGTCCCATCACTGGCTTACTTGATATCAAGTAATTGACGCTGGGGGCATTAAAATATTTTCTGGCGTTTTTGTTTCTATTGAAAATAAAACAAATAAGAACTTATTATGTGTGAAAAAAATAAAAACATGGTTGATAACAGGACAATTTTCCATAAAAACAAAATAAAAGGTCTTGTTAAAGTAGTAAATTTATTTTATTCTGTGATTACTTCTAATCAAGTAGTGGCGCTGAGGGCACGAAAATCTCGAACTTGTATAGAAGTGATTGGCGTTCAAAAGGTTAAACTAATAAATAAGATAACAGAGGGTACCAATAAATTAATAGTTACACCAACCGTCACTAAGGTATCTTCTTGCTCTCAAATAGTTAAACGACAAAAAGGGCCAAAGCATGAATTGAAATTGTTTCATCAAAATATTCAAGTTATCTCTTCTAAATTATTAGAAATTGAAATGTTATTAGAAAAAAGAATGTTCGATTTTGTATGTATTAGCGAACACTGGTTGAAAGATTACCAGGTGTTACTTAGTTATGAAAATTATAGTGTGCTTTCTACCGCAAATCTATGTTGCGTGGTGGTTCCCTTATCTTAATAAAAAAAACGCTTAAAATTTAAGCAACGTAAAACATAGTTAATTTGTCAATGGAACATTGTATAGAATTGTCTTGTGTTGAGCTAGATAAGCATGTTATAGTGTGCGTGTACAGACCCCCGAACCCTCAAAACTTTAGTCTTTTTGAATCAACAATGGAGGATATTTTAGCCAAACTTGCAGATAGTAACAAATCAGTAATTATTTGTGGAGATTTTAACATTAATATTTTGGAAAATAATTCAAATAGCGGCAGATTTGTAAGCCTTTTTAAATCATTTAATTTATTTAACGTTTTTACAGAACCAACTAGAGTAACTCCAACCTCTGCAACTTGTTCTGACAATATTTTCTGTAATTGTGACTATTTAGATAAAGCTGTAGTAAATTATCTTCCTTCAGATCATAGTGGACAAACGGTAATTTTTATGTCTCAAGCATCCCTAGAAAAAACTGTGATACAATTCAGGCCAATTACAATTGGCAAATTAGCAAAATGTAATAGTAATTACAAAATAAGTTTAATGTTCTGGGACATGATATTAATGATGCTAATAAACTTTAGGATATTTTTTTTTTCATTGGTACTTAATGAATTTAGTACAGTTTTTTCTTAAAAAAAGATGTCGAAAAATATATTCTCTAAGTTTGTTTTTAGTGACTGGGCAATTACAGGTATTAGGGTAAGAAGGGAAAGACTGTATGACCTATACAGCCTTAAGTCATTTTTCAATACTGAAACCTTTAATAAATATGTAAATAGATATTCTAAACTATTCAGAAAGGTTTGCAAAGTGGCGAAGGCCCTGTATATTAGTGACAATATCAAATCGGCAGAGAACAAACTAAAGACTGTGTACGCGCCCCAGTACAGCACGTACATTTACCGCGATCAGTCACGGCTTACACAACAAAGAAATCTCCGACCACACTCCACAGCAAAATTAAGGAACTCACCTAGGACACAGCGTGTTTCCGTCGTGGGATGAAATACCGGAGAGCCGGCGCGCGCGCAGACTTACAACGCTGTCCGGTGGCTTCCAACACACTAATTGTCCAATACCAGTAGACATTAAAGTTCCTCCATGAGGACAACCAAAGCTCACCAGCATAAAAAACCGTTATTTAGCAGCGTCAATCCGCGCCCGACAAACAATCAGCAATGAAACCACGTTTCAGATTCAAATTCAACTCAATTTAAAGGCGGCACTGTTACGGTTTATAATCCAAGTAAATACTTCAAACACACGGGCAACAAAACGCGAGAACTGTCCAAAACCGCGGCCCGAGACTATACTTCCCGAAAATCAATCGTCAAAACGCACCCCGCGTGCGCGATGATTTTCTCAAGACCTCTCGAAACGTTCTGCTCGCCGCGCGTCACCGACCACCCACAAGATTATAATATAATACATTACGCTCGCCCGTACCGGTCGCGCCATCTATCAAACAATCGTCGAACTAACGTTGGAACCGACCGATAAACGAGCGTAAACAGACTGTGTGGAAAGTTATTAATAGTGAAACTGGTAGGAATAAATTACGCAGTACAGATTATTTTTTTTTGGGTTGGTGACTCCCTATATAAATGAAACTCAACTTGTACTCATTCTATGATTTACTTTAACTTTTCCCTAATACAAACATCAGAAGGATTATATATGTACGACCATACTGGGTGTCCGGAACCGACTGGCCTGGCTCTCCGCTGTTCCTCTCCAAGCTTACGCTGCAAATACATAGCCGCTACAATTTATTGGAGACTCAACTTGTACTCATTCTATGATTTACTTTAACTTTTCCCTAATACAAACATCAGAAGGATTATATATGTACGACCATACTGGGTGTCCGGAACCGACTGGCCTGGCTCTCCGCTGTTCCTCTCCAAGCTTACGCTGCAAATACATAGCCGCTACAATTTATTGGAGACTCAACTTGTACTCATTCTATGATTTACTTTAACTTTTCCCTAATACAAACATCAGAAGGATTATATATGTACGACCATACTGGGTGTCCGGAACCGACTGGCCTGGCTCTCCGCTGTTCCTCTCCAAGCTTACGCTGCAAATACATAGCCGCTACAATTTATTGGAGACTCAACTTGTACTCATTCTATGATTTACTTTAACTTTTCCCTAATACAAACATCAGAAGGATTATATATGTACGACCATACTGGGTGTCCGGAACCGACTGGCCTGGCTCTCCGCTGTTCCTCTCCAAGCTTACGCTGCAAATACATAGCCGCTACAATTTATTGGAGACTCAACTTGTACTCATTCTATGATTTACTTTAACTTTTCCCTAATACAAACATCAGAAGGATTATATATGTACGACCATACTGGGTGTCCGGAACCGACTGGCCTGGCTCTCCGCTGTTCCTCTCCAAGCTTACGCTGCAAATACATAGCCGCTACAATTTATTGGAGACTCCACATGGTCCCAAAAGCTCTAACGTAGAGATAGCCCAAGAGTTTGTGAATTATTTCACCAATATACCTCTTAGGACAACGGAAGCTCTAAATTCCTCCCCAGAAGCCTCGATTGATTTATTAAAAGCAAACTTGCCAGGCTGTCCGGTTGAATTTCAATTCAAACATATAAACCATATAACAGCCATAAAGGCTTTCCGGCAAATAAAAGTCAAAATAACCGAAGATCTATGGGGAATGTCTGTTAAAGTATGCAAATCCATAATTGAGACTATAGCACTATAGAGTGAAGCTAGTCGCCCATTCCAAAGAGTAGGTACCTATGGAGAAGAACGGGCAAGAAACTCCATGGACACTCTTTTAAATTATCAAGCTATTGATACAAATATTTGATACAACAACAGTACGTATTAGCTTTTCAGGTAAATGTGAGTGGCCTAAACCCGGCATGATGTCTGGTGAAGCCGTACGGAGGACGGGTCTGAGCAGTTGTGTTGCGATGTGTGCCGGGTACGATGCGCCTAATGTTGTTGTGTTGGGAGTTTGGTCGTGGAGGGTCTTCAGATCAATCTCCCTTTGGCGCAGCATCGTTGGTCTTGTTGTTGGGTTTAACATTGCATCACCTCGCTCAACTGCCGTCTTCCTTCCTATTCGCTCAGTTTTTCTGAGTGAATAGGTCCTTAATAAACTAGCTCGCTTTACCATCAACGATCGCATCACTGCTTACCATCAGGCGGGATTGCGGTCAAGCGCTAGTTTATAATTATTAAAAAAAAAAGATTGAAAGCACTCTGGGCAGGTGTACTCCTGCATGCTGCAGATGCTCGATACTAGTATTTATTAGTATATACATATATGTAAGTGCGATAGGCGCTAGGTGTTAGGGCTCTTCTATAAAGATAGTCTTAATGAGTTTTTAATTAGAAGTAAATATTAATACCGACTTCGAAACTTATCATTTTCGTAGTCGTCGCGAACGGCACAGCTAGTAATAAACAAGATTTTTTCTATATTAATGTTAGTGATGTGACTAGTCTGTATCGTTTCACTGCAGGGCAACAGACCCGTTCTTCATTTTGTACAGACAGCACATCAAGCTACTACAATCTGTATGATTTCCTTATTAGATTTTCAACTTTATCTCTTAAACATTAGGGCTTGAACTTGATTGGGAATATCTGGAAGTTTGGGGTAGCTTGATCTGCTGTCGTCCGTACTTGTAGGGGAGCCCAAGAGGGGATTTCAGGATTTACTAAAGCGCGGCAAATTAATATACAGTAAGATACCTTGTACCCGGCTATTTGCTTCCACCAGATATGAGCCTCATTTATAAGGACGCCCGTCAAGGATAAAGGATCAAATTATTTAAAAAAAATTGTTCATTTCAAATTCTCAGGCGCGTCAGATTAAGGTAGAGTAAGTTAGTTACATGCTAAAACGTGTATATTCTTCTAATCTGACAGTTTAAGGGTGACGTAAAGAAAGGGGAATGTACAAAGATGAAAAAAAAAACATCATCTCGACATTCTTGAGCGTGGTTATTTTTTTTTTATTATTTATTTTGAAGGGAATAGATAAAGATTTATGAGAAACTAGCGACCCGCCCCGGCTTCGCACGGGTGCAATGCTGATACTAAATACACTACAGAAAATTTGTAAACGCATAAAAAACATAGCGACCCGCCGCTCTTGCCCGCAATTTTTAAATCTGTAATATCTTCGAAAATATTTATTTAAATCATGTACTGCAATGGGCAATATATATCTATATTAAATCGACAATTTATTTAAATTTTAAGGTATTAAATTTGATAAGGATTAATGCTGTATTTATTGGTATAGATAGATATAGATGAGTGATATTAATGTACACTGTAGAGTATGTTAAGAAAACCCTGTCCGACCCATAAGGATAATAAACGTTAGGTAAACATATGACCAAATATAATATAAAATTTTACGTATTCATCATAGTACCAATACAAATGAATTTTGAAATAATCTTTTTTTCCCGCGAATTAATTCCAATTTCCCCGAAATTTGGTAATTTTTAAAAAGTGACAACACCGGTATTATTATGAGCGAATAGCGATGCGACCACGTGCAGCGTGTACTGCCGCCTGCCCCCCGCGGGCGGCAGGCGAAGGGTGGTCAACGCACATTTATTAAGTTACCTCCTTTTGCGAAATAATATATATTTTTTTTTTATGGGGATTTTTTTTTAAGTTTAGCCCGGTTTTGTATGCATTAGTAGAATCAGTTATCGATACCTAACAACACCTTCACGGGTCGGACAGGGTTTTCTTAACATACTGTATATTTTAGGTCAGACAACTTTGCAAAAAACAAAATTATATTTACATTGGAAACATTACAATAATGTGTAGCTGTATTATACGGGGTGTATCTGACATCTTAACGCAAATTTCGCGAGAATGCTACATTGTATGCCACTAATAAAATTATGATAGTCATTTATATCGTTAATGAGCGGTTACAGAAATACAGTGTTTAAAAAAATGTGTCGGCTCGGCCAATCAACGTTGCAAGCGTGCCGCTGCGCGTGTTTGTGGGTATGACGTTGACCCCTGATGTGAACTCTTATTAAATCAGCTGATAGGATATTTTTTCGAGTTTAGTTCACATTGCGCTTTTTTGTGTAATTAGCGAATTAATTATTTTTTACTTTAAAATCTTATTGGGTTATAAAAGTATAGCCATTATGAACGGTTTAAAGTGAAAAAAAAATGCATATAATTTTTTTTAAATCAGGAAAAATCCGACGAAAAATTCCACCATTGAGGGGTTCAGAATATCGCGAGACGTTCAGCATTAACAACAACGGCAAAGTGTAGTGGAATATGACAAAGATGACGATTAAAAAAAATACTCACAAGAACTTAATTTTTTATAATTATTTTGTTATAAGTGTTCTCCTAAAAAAAATTACATGCTATTTCTTGAGCTATTCAATTCATTAAGTTTCATGATTTAGAAAAATGAAAATAAAAAATGATTATGAGAGAACACGTTCAGGGCATAAAGATGAACCATATATATTTTAATCTGACGCGCCTTTCACCCAATTAGTCTCTATGACGCTCAAGTAAATCCCGATTTGGCACGGTGGGCTTCCCTACTATACACAATTGTCTTGCTAAAATGCAGCTATAATTATTTAGATTTAAACCTTCAATTTTTTAACATAGTATCTTTTTAAATTGTTAAGTATCGTTTACACTTGCTTCGATGATTTTACTTGACGGGTGAGGCGGTCGATCGGTACGTCGCTCCATGTCCTTCGTTAATGTTTCAAGGCTGTAATAACTATATAAGTCATTGTGCGTTTGTTTTCAGGAGCAAGTGTCAACCCGCGGCGACCTGTCCCCTCCGCACTCGGTGGCCTCGGACTCGCTGTCGGCCTCGTTGTGGCAGTCCGTATGTATACATTTTTTACTTGGCTCACTTGTGTGTGTGGAGGAGACGTATACATGGTTGTGTTGTAGTGTCTGTACTGACGTACTGACGCTGGTCGTGCTACTGCCGCAGGAAGAAGGTTGCGCGACGCCCACGTTGGGGTCGGCGCTGTGTGTGGAGGAGACGTATACATGGTTGTGTTGTAGTGTCTGTACTGACGTACTGACGCTGGTCGTGCTACTGCCGCAGGAAGAAGGTTGCGCGACGCCCACGTTGGGGTCGGCGCTGTGTGTGGAGGAGACGTATACATGGTTGTGTTGTAGTGTCTGTACTGACGTACTGACGCTGGTCGTGCTACTGCCGCAGGAAGAAGGTTGCGCGACGCCCACGTTGGGGTCGGCGCTGTGTGTGGAGGAGACGTATACATGGTTGTGTTGTAGTGTCTGTACTGACGTACTGACGCTGGTCGTGCTACTGCCGCAGGAAGAAGGTTGCGCGACGCCCACGTTGGGGTCGGCGCTGTGTGTGGAGGAGACGTATACATGGTTGTGTTGTAGTGTCTGTACTGACGTACTGACGCTGGTCGTGCTACTGCCGCAGGAAGAAGGTTGCGCGACGCCCACGTTGGGGTCGGCGCTGTGTGTGGAGGAGACGTATACATGGTTGTGTTGTAGTGTCTGTACTGACGTACTGACGCTGGTCGTGCTACTGCCGCAGGAAGAAGGTTGCGCGACGCCCACGTTGGGGTCGGCGCTGTGTGTGGAGGAGACGTATACATGGTTGTGTTGTAGTGTCTGTACTGACGTACTGACGCTGGTCGTGCTACTGCCGCAGGAAGAAGGTTGCGCGACGCCCACGTTGGGGTCGGCGCTGTGTGTGGAGGAGACGTATACATGGTTGTGTTGTAGTGTCTGTACTGACGTACTGACGCTGGTCGTGCTACTGCCGCAGGAAGAAGGTTGCGCGACGCCCACGTTGGGGTCGGCGCTGTGTGTGGAGGAGACGTATACATGGTTGTGTTGTAGTGTCTGTACTGACGTACTGACGCTGGTCGTGCTACTGCCGCAGGAAGAAGGTTGCGCGACGCCCACGTTGGGGTCGGCGCTGTGTGTGGAGGAGACGTATACATGGTTGTGTTGTAGTGTCTGTACTGACGTACTGACGCTGGTCGTGCTACTGCCGCAGGAAGAAGGTTGCGCGACGCCCACGTTGGGGTCGGCGCTGTGTGTGGAGGAGACGTATACATGGTTGTGTTGTAGTGTCTGTACTGACGTACTGACGCTGGTCGTGCTACTGCCGCAGGAAGAAGGTTGCGCGACGCCCACGTTGGGGTCGGCGCTGTGTGTGGAGGAGACCCTGTCGGTGTTGTCGCGGCGCGAGGGAGAGCTGCGGGCGCTGGCGGTCCAGCGGGACGGACTGCTGGCCGAGCGGGACGGGCTGGCGCGACATCTGGCGCGACTGCAGGGACAGCTCGACGATATGCAGGTGAGTTGATACGATTATAACAAATGAAAACGAGATTCATATAAATGAAAATTCTACTTTTTTTTTCCGGGGTGGAAATCCTCATAGGATGTCCGCCGCCCTGGGGTGGGTGACGGGGTCTGTCAGACTTTTACTGACTAAAGCCACCCCGGTGTCTCTTCTATCACGAGCGCACGTGAAGCCGAGGGAGTTTAAATTGGAAGAATTTACGGTCCTACACTCTCGTACTGTCCCTGTCTGTCCGGGCCTCGTCTCCTGCAGGGAGTAGTGGGGTGTTAACTAATCCGCGCGTCACCTCTGAGGCGTGCGCCGACACTCGCGCGCGCCTTCTCCTCGGGATCCATCAATAGGGGGCGGGGACTTCCCCATATCCCTCGCCCCTGGAACCATTCATGGAGGGCGGAAGAGGGCGTTATCCGCCCTTCCTCGGCGCCCGGTGCGTCTTCTGCAGCCCGGGAAGGGAGTTGATATCTCCCTCTCCCGTTCCGCAGCTTCCTTCTGCGACATGACGTCCTCGCAGAAGGACACCACCGCGTCCCACGACTCTGAGCTGCCGACCATCCTCCGCACTACTGCCGGCAGCGTCAGGTCGCCTCCTACTTCGTTTGTGAGGACACGGCGCTGCTCGTCCTGACGCTACACACTCTGCAAGCGTGTGTTGCGCCGTGTCCTCCCCGCATTGGACGCAGTGGTGGCGTTCGGCTCCCTGCCTAAGCGACGCAGGTACTTGCCGAAGCAGCCATGCCCTGACAGTACCTGCGTCACCCTGAACGACAGGGAGCCGTGCCTCCTCCCGAGCCAGTCGTTGAGTACTGGCCGGATCGCCTCGACGGTTGAGGCCGGCGGTAGGGCGCATTAGCCTCTGCTGCCAGTCCGCCACCAGGACCTGACGGAGCTCCTCTCGGCGCAGCTCGATCTGCTGCTGCACCGGACTGGAGCCCCGTGTCCGCTCTTCCTCGCGCCATCGGTACAATGATGCGAGTACTTTCGCCTCTATGTCCCAGGGCAAGGATCCGGCCAGGACAACCCTGACGTGGGGCCCGGATAGCTGTCAAGTTCACCATGAAGTACCTGGGATTGGTGCTCGACAGCCGGTGGGATTTCGGACCCCACTTCCGGCGGCTGGCGCCCAAGCTGATG
Source organism: Sesamia inferens (assembly GCA_037179545.1). Classification (NCBI taxonomy): domain Eukaryota; kingdom Metazoa; phylum Arthropoda; class Insecta; order Lepidoptera; family Noctuidae; genus Sesamia; species Sesamia inferens. Next base: position 29,119,166 of record CM073939.1, on the reverse strand, counting down.
GGTGCAGCGGGCGCACTATCAACGTTGCTTCCCAACATGGGGGGCCCGAGCGCCGCCTGTAGGCGGTTGTACGTGGAAATCGTGCGGTCCATGGCCCTGTATGGGGCCCCTGTGTGGGCGATGGACCTGACGGCCGGAACACTCGCCATTCTGCGCAAGCCGCAGAGGGCGATGGCCGTCAGGGTCGTCCGCGGGTATCGCATGATATCCTACGAGGTGGCTTGCGTCCTGGCCGGATCCCCGCCCTGGGACCTAGAGGCGAAAGTACTCGCGTCGTTGTACCGATGGCGCGAGGAAGAGCGGACACGGAGCTCCAGTCCGGTGCAGCGGCAGATCGAGCTGCGCCGAGAGGAGCTCCGTCAGGTCCTGGTGGCGGACTGGCGGCAGAGGCTTATGCGCCCTACCGCCGGCCTCAACCGTCGAGGCGATCCGGCCAGTACTCAACGACTGGCTCGGGAGGAGGCACGGCTCCCTGTCGTTCAGGGTGACGCAGGTACTGTCAGGGCATGGCTGCTTCGGCAAGTACCTGCGTCGCTTAGGCAGGGAGCCGAACGCTCGGTGCCACCACTGCGTCACATGCGGGGAGGACACGGCGCAACACACGGAGCAGAGTGTGTGGCGCCGGGAGGAGCAGCGCCGTGTCCTCACAAATGAAGTAGGAGGCGACCTGACGCTGCCGGAAGTAGTGCGGAGGATGGTCGGCAGCTCAGAGTCGTGGGACGCGGTGGTGTCCTTCTGCGAGGACGTCATGTCGCAGAAGGAAGCTGCGGAACGGGAGAGGGAGATATCAACTCCCTTCCCGGGCCGCAGAAGACGCACCGGGCGCCGAAGAAGGGCGGATAACGCCCTCTTCCGCCCCCCATGAATGGGTCCAGGGGCGAGGGACATGGGGAAGTCCCCGCCTCCCCTATTGATGGACCCCGAGGCGGAGGCGCGCGCGAGTGTCGGCGCGCGCCTTTGAGACGATGCACTAGTAGGTAGTTTAACACCCCACTACCCCGTGCAGGAGACGAGGCCCGGACAGACCGGGCCAGCACGAGGGTGTGGGGCCGTGGAAGAATTTAGACTCCCGCGGCCCCACGCGCGCTCGTGATAGAAGACACACCGGGGTGGTTTTAGTCAGTAAAAGTCTGACATACCCCGTCGCCCACCCCAGGGCGGCGGGCATCCTATGAGGATTTCCACCCCGGCAAAAAAAAAAAAAGGACAACCCTGACGGCCATCGCCCTCTGCGGTTTGCGCAGAATGGCGAGTGCTCCGGCCGTCAGGTCCATCGCCCACACAAGGGTCCCATACAGGGCCATGGACCGCACGATACCTACGTACAACCGCCTACAGGCGGCGCTCGGGCCCCCCATGTTGGTAAGCAGCCTTGATAGCGCGCCTGCTGCACCCATCAGCTTGGGCGCCAGCCGCCGGAAGTGGGGCCCGAATTCCCATCGGCTGTCGAGCACCAATCCCAGGTACTTCATGGTGAACTCGACAGCTATCCGGGCCCCAAAATAAAATTCTACTAATCTAATCTCCTTTATGTATTTTTCTCAAGTAGCAAAAATCTTGCCGTAATTTTTTTCATAACTAATTTTCCTTTTTATTATTTCAAAAATTTCTTTGGAGAGTTGTACAATTAATATTTATGCGAGATAACTAGAATAGGGTAGATTACAGAATGTATCTGAGAATAGAATTTAATAATAATGTTACGGGCTTGGGGCATTAAAATACCGGTTAAGGGTTTCAAAGTTTATTAACGACAGTCGGTAGTAGGCAATGGTGCCGATTCTGTTGTTCATAAACTAAACTAATTTTAAGTTATGTGCAATTTTTCTTTCAATTTCGTTATGAAAAGGATAGAAGATAACATTTTAATTTAATCCTGTCAAATTAAGATATTCCATAGACAGTTTAGACGCGATTAAAAACATGGCGACTAAAAATATGCCAGTTTACAGCGCACTAATTTGACAGGTCATTTTATCTTCTGTCCTTTTCCTAATGATATAGAAAGAAAAAGAAAGATACACTTAACTTAAAATTAGTCTAGTTTGTGAACAACAGAATCAGCGCCAATGACAGTTAGAATGTACGTCCACGACATCCGTGTCGTAAACACACAATGACACAGATGTTACTTCACGTAGTACTCAAAGTTCTCGTTACAGTTTTCGCAGTAGGTATTCTCAAAGATCGCTTCTTAACTATCTCTTGTTTTCGTATCGCTAGTTGAATGCAGTCTGACTCTGCGCTGGCGTCACGGCGCTATATATAGGTCAGCTGATCGAACATTCCAGATTCGATTAGACGTAGTAATAATAGCGCATAACTTTGAGTACATTCAGTAGGTACCTACCGTAATTAACCGGGGACGAGTTTCTAGAAATTTCGATGTCGACACTTTGCTGACAAAATTGTTGAGACCTGTACCATTCGATAGGTCACCCTAGGTTTAGCAATGCGTTTTATAAGGTACCTCAACAATTTCCAGGTTTCGAGTTATAGAGCTTAAAAGTTACGCACTGCATGTCACGCGATATTGAACCTTATGCTATCGACATAAGGTGCATTCATAACATTGCCCCCTTCTTAGTCGTGCTCGTCCCGAGCATGATTTGATCCATAATAGCGACCTAAACGGTCTACGTGTCTAGGTCCTTTCTTAATCCGGTAGGTGACATCGTTTATTCTTGTTACTATCGTGTACCGACCCTCCCATTTGGCTTGGAACTTTGGACTCTTTCCTTTTCTCCTAATGGGATTATGTAACCATACCAAAGTTTCCTCTTCAAATCCGGGCACTTTAGCTTTACGGTCGTATCGGATCTTCATTTTCTCGCTGGTTTTCAGACCGCCCTCTCTCACTAGCTCATGTATTCCATCTAGTTTACGCCGCAGGTCGGCCACATAGTCGACGGCTAGGATAGGTGTATCGGGGGGTGTTCCGGTTAATGCATCTATGGGTCGTCTAATTTCCCGGCCGAAGTTGACTTTCGCCGGTGTGCCATTTGTGCTATCATGTGTTGCAGAGCGGTATGACATTAAGAAGCGTGGAATGTATTGATCCCAATCCCTCTGGTGTTCTTCAACTACTTTGGCTAAATGATTCTCTAGCGTCTGGTTGAATCTTTCGACCATTCCATGACGGAGGGTGATATGGTGTTGTACGAGTCTTATGGATCCTGAGTAGTTGACAAACCTCTTGAAAAAGTGACGACTCGAAATTTCTATCCTGATCAGAGTGTAACTCCAAAGGAATACCAAATCAACAGAACACCTCGTGAACTAGCTTTTTAGCGACTGTATGAGCTTCTTGGTTAGGTATTGCAAAAGCTTCTGGCGAATTCATAATTTAATTTGCTGAAATAGTCTTGCATGACGATGATATACCTATTCCCCTCTTCAGTAACAGGGAATGGTCCAGCTATATCGACAGCAACTCTTTAACATGGTGCACCAACATTATACACTTTCAGCCGACCTCTGGCTCTCGTTTGCGATCCCTTTACTGAGGAGCAGCCGACACATTTTCTACACCAGTCCTCTATGTCTTCGCGGCAATGCACCCAATAGAATCTTTTTCACACCTTCTCCAGGGTTTTCTTTACTCCTAGATGTCTTCCGGATACTCCGTCGTGCACCTGTCTGACGCACACTGACGCGACCTTATCACATGGGACAACTATCTGTAAGGTGATCTCCTGTCCACTGGGTGATTCCCATTTCCTCTTGATAACTCCATTATCAATTATCAGGCTGTCCCATTGAGCCCAGTAACTTTTTACTTTCGGGCTAAGCGCTGATATTTCGCTCCAAGCGGGTCTCTGGGCCCGTTGCTTCCATTCGATTACTGATACATTTACCAGGACTGAGTTTTTTGCTTCACGTATTTTCTGAAATACTTTCTCCAAACTGCGTAGGTGTTCTGCGAAGTTTGTCCCATAATGATTGATCCCATTAGCTATCCTTTTTCGTGGCATCATTCAACATCCTTTAGTCAAGATAAAACCTTGTACTGCCATCCTTTTTCTTGACTAGGACAACTGGAGATGGCCCAGGGCTGATAGATGCTTCTATAATCCGGGTTTTCTCCATATCTCTTAAAATTTACGTGACTTCCTGTACTCTTGCAAAGAGGATACGACGTGGTATCGGTCTTGACGGCTGTGTATTGGCCGTATCTATATGATGTTTGACGAGCCCGGTCCTTCCCACGTACACCGTCGGTCTTCGAGAAGATGTCATGGAAGTTATGCAACAGTTGCTTAACTTTGTGACTTTCGAACTTGCTTAAATTGCCCTTACAATTTTCGAGTAGTGTCGATACATGTTCCTGCCACTTCTTATCATGTTCCTCTTCGTGCGCCTCTGTTTATCTCAATGATGCTACATGATCCCACACAACCACCATGCAATTCTTTTCAAGAATTATTTCTTTGTTCTTTTTTTTTTTTTTGACGTGATAACGTCTATTAAATCGGTATGCTGGGAGTCATTCGCGAAAACTGCGTAACGGCCGAATCTCACGCTACACGGAGTCCACGCCTACTAAAACTAACCTTAGCCTTGTAGCTTTAGAGTGCAATATTATTTACCTAAAAGCACGGTTGTAAACAATTAGTAGCAGTTTTTCGCACACACGATTAAAGCATTGATAGCCGAGTGGTGAAACGCTCGGATTAATATCGACTCACTCAAGAGGTGCCGCGGATCGATTCCTGACGGCAACGGACATTTTTTATCCTTTTTAATTTTTCTTTTTCTTTTTGCTTTTTTTTTTTATTTTTTAGAAAATTTAAACAAACTATTAAATAAAAATATAAATGTTATACATTAGTTTATTTTAAATAATTTCATTGCACCCAGAAAAAATTACCATGTAATAGGCGTTATCACGTTCAAATATCGGCAGTAGACGGAGTTCTACAGACAGCCAATTTTTTTTTTTTCGGGGTGAAACCTTCATAAGGCAACCGACCCCCGAGGAATGAGGTCGGGTAGTGTGGGATTTTTACGTCACTAAAACCACCCCGGTGATCAATCACCATCTGCGCTTAGGGGCGGTCCCGGTTCCTCTTAAAAGATCAATTCCGGAACCCTCCCTGCACAATGCCTGTAAGGCGCATCCCGGGAGAGACTCTAAGAGGGCCTCTCCTAAACGTCCTATGCACGGCAGCACGTGACCACTATGCCACCGTCGTCGCTGGGGTTACTTAGCGGGCAGGCAGAGTCCCCGTTTTGTGTGCCCGCTACCCCAAGGGTCCACCTACCTCAATAAGTAGGCGGGTTTCGGCGTATTAAGCGCCAAGGCGGTTGCCTTCCCGACGCCTCCTTCTCCGAGCAGGATCAGCTCTCTCTCGATCCCGTTCTGCGGCTTCCTTATTAGCCATCACGGTCTCACAGAAGGAAGCTACTTCTGTCCAATTCTCTGCCTTTGACAACATAGCCATTACTACTGCCGGCAGAGACAGGTCTTGCCCGATCCTAGCAACTAGGACCCGCCGCTCGGAGTCCCATGCAGGGCACTCCTCGAGCGTGTGTTGCCACCACCAATCCAGGCTGCCTCCGCAATGGTGGCAATTTGCCGTGTTCTCTCGCCCAATTCTGTTCAGGTGCCGTGTCCAGTGAGTACCTGTGTGAGCCTGAAGGAGATGCGCTCCCTCTTTTTCAGCCAGGCTTCGAAGTATGGCAGGACGGCTTCAACAACGCGCTTGCGCGAATATTGCGGCAGCTAACCTCTCGCGCCACTGGTCGAGCGCGAGTTGCCGTTACCGTCGCCTCAGTTCTACGAGTGCAGTTCCTGGCACATTATTCCCGCTTTGGCATATGTTACAGATCTGTCTGTAGACCTTCGTGTCCATATCCGCCAAGATGTCCAGCGGCGGAAAGCGTGCCATGAGAGTTGCTGCCTCAAATGATATCGTTCGGTATCCTCGTGCGATACGAATGGCTTCTCCGCTGCAATCTGTTGACTTTAGTCCTGCTGCGTCGAAGGCCTGCAAGTCTACTTGACCAAACAGGCGCTCCGTAAAGATCCATCGATCGCACGACACCCGCGTAGAGGCGGCGAACTTCCTCCCGAGGTCCTCCGAGATTGGGCAGTAGTCTATGCAAAGCACCCACTGCCTTTTCGATCCGGGGAACCAGGCGCTCGAAGTGTTCTTCGAAGCCCCACCTACCATCCAGGGTAAGGCTAACGAGCTGGGTGGCTCTCTGTTCCTCGGCAGTTTATGAAACCATAACGCCCCGGTTTTCTGTGCCGCTATCTCCAGACCCAGCTCGCGGATAGACGCCACGACTTTAGCCACCCCGAGTTCGGAAAGCTGGATGGTCTCCTCGAACGTGTTCCCGCTAGCCAATACCAGAGTATCATCTGCGTAGCAAACTATATTAACACCGACGGGGAGATCGACACGGAGGACCGCATCGTATGCCAGATTCCACAGGATAGGACTGAGAACTGACCCCTGCGGAACCCCACATGTAATCTCCCTCCGTTGAATGCTACCATCACGGCCCATATAACGGATGTACCGGTCGCGCAGGTATGCCCCAATTATGCATTGCAGGTAGGGAGGCACTTCATGATGTACCAGTACCTCTCTAATTGCACCCCAGGGTAATAAATTGAAGGCGTTGACGATATCCAAACTTATTGCAAACATCACCCCACCCCGGGACATCGCCTGGTACGTTGCAGGTCATGGCAACTTTAACAGTAAACTGTATTCTTTTAAACTTGTTCCTTCGCCTTTGTGTCAATGTTCTACATCGAACTGTAAATTTGAACAGTCCGCACATCACATCTTGTGGGAGTGTGTTCTTTGGCAAAATGAACGCAATATTATGTTGGATAGTGTACAAGTTACATCCGGAGTCGTTTATTATACGGACCTTGTAGAAACTAGAACCCATTTCCGTGCGTTCAGGCGCTTTTGGCATACCTATTATTGGAATCAATTGTAACAGCACATACCTACTTAGGACCCATTATCCGCGTAATCACCACGCTTGCTCAATGCGGGTTGGCGATTTCAGACTTAGTCTAGGTTTCCTCAAGGTGTTTTCCTACACCTTATAATCAGTCATTAGTGTCCAAGATATACTTAGAAAGTACATATAACTTATTAGTTACATTGGTACTTGCCTTTTTTTTTTTGTTGGGATGTGAAATCATCAAATGACTTCTCCCGCTCTGGGCGGAGCGGAAGGGCATGTCAGACTTTTACTGACTAAAACTCACCCGTGTTTCTTCATTTGCCTGTGCGACGGCCTGGGCCTCGGTTTCTTGTTTAATCAACCCACAACCCTGACCCAGGAGGCATCGGTCTTTGTCCTGTCACGATGTGCTGACATCTCTTTGAGGCGCGCTTGAAACACAACACACCGCCGTTGACTCGGGCCTGGTCCTTACCGGGCGACGAGCTGCCCACTGCTCACCGCCCGCAGGCCCGCGCCTACGGTGGCTGGGAGTTAGGTGTCGTCTCCCGACCAGGGCGTCTAATGCGGCGGCTAGTGGCGCGAGAGCGCTGGGATTCCCGTTGCCTCACGCGCTCCGCCTCCTCCGTTGCCAGCATCACTGCTTCGCAGAAGGAGGTGACGGCCTGCCATGCACTCTCGCTCCGGACCATGGCCTAGAACAGGGTCGGACGCGAGAGATCGCCGCCTATCGCCGCTACGAGGACACGACGATGCTCTACCCAAGCCGGGCAGGCCTCCACCATGTCCTCGGGGCGATCCACACAATGGTGACACCCTGGCGTTTCCTCCCGCCTAATACGGAACAGGAACCTCCCGAAACAACCGTGTCCTTTAAGGACCTGCGTCAGGCGGAAGGTGAGGGCGCCGTGGCGCCTCTCTAAACACTGCTCTTAGAGGGGACTTACCGCCGCTTTTGTGGCGTGCCCAGCACTGGGTTGCGACAATCGCACTCTCCATGTCGCCATGAGATCCCGCCGGAGCTCTGTCTGCCGTACCGCGATTTCTCGCGGTAGCGACGTTGTGCCTCGGCGTTTTGCTTCCTCTCGCCACTCCCACATGTGGGATTGATACTTGCCTGACCTGGAATCGAACCCGCGCACTCATATTTGAGAGGCTCGTGTTTTAACCACTAGGCCACCAAGACAAATAAAAAAAAAAATTCGATAAGTTTTTAGTTAGGTATATGATTTTTTGTAAACATCTGACTTTGAACTCTATTCTGCTATGTCGAAATGTGGTCGAAGGTGCCCTGATTAATGAGACGTTTCGACCCGAAAACGTGGGCCGCGGCAATGTCCGGCGCCACCTCCGCAGTCATGTCCGGCGCCACCTCCGCGGTCATGTCCGGCGCCATCTCCGCGGTCATGTCCGGCGCCACCTCCGCGGTCATGTCCGGCGCCACCTCCGCAGTCATGTCCGGCGCCACCTCCGCGGTCATGTCCGGCGCCACCTCCGCAGTCATGTCCGGCGCCACCTCCGAAGGCATGTCCGGCGCCACCTTCGCGGTCATGTCCGGCGCCACCTCCACGGTCATGTCCGGCGCCACCTCCACGGTCATGTCCGGCGCCACCTCCGCGGTCATGTCCGGCGCCACCTCCGCAGTCATGTCCGGCGCCACCTCCGCAGTCATGTCCGGCGCCACCTCCGCGGTCATGTTCGGCGCCACCTCAGCACACCAGAGCACTCAAAACACATTCAAATTCAACACTCAAAAACAAATAGTAAAATTAATTCAATCAAATAACCTCGCTAATAAATATAGGCATTAGGTGAAAGCATGAATCGAAGTCTTACTTATTTCCACCAACCCAACAACACAGTGCATGTCAAAAACAATATTCCTTTGGCGCAGTTAGTTTGTGCTCTTATAAATCTCAGTCTCATTCTATGTAACATTTTTATCTAATTGATCTCTAATTTACAAGTTACATAATTTTACAAAAAATGTAAAACCAATCCATCTGAAATTAATTTAACACATCAAAAGGTAATCAATTAATATCCCATTTCCAGACAGTACAAGAGCAATACGACGCCCTCCTCCAAATGTACGGCGAGAAAGAGGAACAAATGGCAGAACTACGTCTGGACCTGCAGGATGTCACGCAGCTGTACAAGGCACAGCTCGACGAGCTGATCGCGCTCAAACAGGCTGCTCAACGATAGCATACAACCTGCCTACACTTGTGCTAGAAGGAAACAGATAAACCAGCCCTTTAAGACCTAAAATAGGCTCTCTTCAAGAAACTCCAAGAAAAGCCTTAAAAAAACAAGACCAACAAGCCCGGTCCATACCAACTACGTGCGTCCAGCTATTGGAACCTAAACATACGATGCTATGACCTAATTAGTACGATGTCACGCTGCGGTCATCAAACAGCTGATACTTGATAGATGATAAAGAAGCCCATAGTCTTTTATTTTACGAAAAACTCGAAACTTGTCAAAGTTATCTGACAGAAATACAGAGCTCGCAATGCGCCTCTGATTATGCCTTCATAATAATAAAACTCTATGTACATATACGTTTTTCTTGGCGTGTAAGGCGCGGTCCTGTGTTGTATGGATTTCTTCGGAAGCTTGTTGACAGACACGTTGTTTATACTCTATATGGTAAAAAAACTTTGCCATGTACAGAGACCTTAAGGAGGCTGAAATCGAAGAGATGAATTATTTTACTTTATCTTCCCAACTAAGTACCTAGTAAGTAACCTTATCATCCTAAATGGTTCATTGAAAATAAATCCTGTTGTCTGTCACAGACTGATAATAATTGGTTGCTAATAGGTTGGGAAAATACAGGCTTTAGCATATCCTATGGGCTGTTTATTAGTTGACGCACCCTTGTGATTCCATAAGGCTTCTTTGACGCACACATTAAGAACAAGACAATTCTTAGCATGTTTCAGGCAAAACTGAAGTTTTTCTTAGCCCTCGTAGGTTTGGGTAACTGCGCAGAACTTTGCATGCTATACTCATGAGAAATTATTTGTATTCATAACACAAGCAATTATTAAGAAAACAAAGGTAAATGAATGTAAGAGCTATATTTTATACAAGATTGTGTTTGCTACTACGTCAGTTAGTAAGCAGCAAATAATACGCAATACACAACAAAGTGTATAAAGCTATCATTTACGGTCACATCAGTCTTCAATATCTTTGCACACTTCAGCGTTATGAAATGAATAATAAACTTTATTCGCCGTGGAATAGAAGTGTCGACAATATGTAGTTTGTATTACTTCATTACACTGAGATCTCTATTCTGACAGGTGATCATTATCATGGACAGCTGTTTTAACAACTATTTAATCTCCAATAATTTAATTCTGATATAGCGCTAAATTATAATGGCAACTTTATCTGACTAACTAAGGATTTGTAATAATAATGATTGACTATAGATGGCTCTACTAAATGTTTCTGTCTACTTGAGTAGTAGTAAGTAAACCGCGCTCGCGATGTTTTCTAAAGATATTGTTTGCTTCCCTCTTGATAATGTTATATTTGCCAAACGTTGAACGTTCCTTTATATTTCAAACTTGTCATATTATTATAATTGTCACCTAAATGCTCTATAAGAAATATTATAAAGATATATTATTATTGAAATTGTATAACATGAGTTTATTATTGAACATAGATATAATTATTAATTTGTACAGTATAGTATAGTTCTAAATTCTTCGTGATATGTTGGACTGTGTTAGGCTATGGGGATATGGAAGTAGGAAGACAAACAATGATATCAGAATGTGTAATTCATAATAAGTTAACTCTGTGTTCACACACAAGGCAATCAATCAATTCAGTTATGTACGTGTTTCTTTTTGTTAGTGAAAACAGACGTAAACGGGATATTTAATTTCTTCAGTTCTCTGCGCTTCGCGAATCGCACAAGTACGCATTCTTTCTCAATTATTTAACAATACTCAAAAAGGCCTTAAAAAAAATATAACAATTAAACCCGTGATATTAAAATACTTTTTTTTTGTCTTCCTACATCGAGCGTGTATGTTCCTTAGTGAAGTATAGAAGTGATATCACTAATTGTTGTTGATAGTTCACAGTGTGGCGTGCTTTATGTGATATGTGCGGAAGTGGTCTGAGTATTGTTTTAAATTTTTAACTATGGGGATCAAGGGCGTGTTTATAGATGTATTCCGGTTGGAGCGTGAAATACAGCAGACAAGTGGTTTACGCAGTTAACTAAAGTATAACAATTACATGACTTTACTGACTAAATGTAATACCTGTCACTTCAGTTGTGAGTGAGAACACAAATCTATGGTCTCTAGCGATTAAATAAAATGAGTAAACCAAAAAAAAAATCATACATATTTATTATTATATGTTTTAATGTGTTTTTACCAATGATAAGTTTTTTTTATAATAAATATTAACTAGCGCTTGACTGCAATCTCGCCTGATGGTAAGCAGCGATGCAATCGTCGATGGTAAAGCGCGCTAGTTTATTAAGCCCGTTCACTTAAAAAAAAACTGGAATAGGAAGGAAGATGGCAGTTGAGCGAGGTGGTGCAATGTTAAACACAACAACACGACCAACGATGCTGCACCAGAGGGAGATTGATGTGGAGACCCTCCACGACCAAACTCCCGACACAATAACATTTGACGCATCGTACCCATCACACATTGCAACATAACTGCTCATACCCGTCCTCCATACGGCTTCACCAGACATCATGCCGGAACACGACGAATCGCTTGGCGGCAAGACTTTGTCTGGCGGGTGGTAACAATTATTGTTTTCATCAACTGATTCCAAATATTCCTCGTTAAAAAGCATTTTCATTGTCAGCTGCGTCACTAACAACGTCTTCGCTACTGCTGTCATCAGCCTGCCATCTTCGCTTAGGCGAATAAATCATCATCTCAGCATTTATCCCGGTTGCATCCGCGGCTTTCGCGTTGGAGCCCGGGGTCCGCTTAGGCAAATAACTGACTCATCTATATCTTGATATAGGGTTCACTCTCGAAATTTAAAAAAGAATAATTTCTATCAGAAGATTGATAGCACTAATTTTAATTCCGAACATGATATAATTCATTTTTAAGATCAGTGGTAAATTAAATCACCTAAAGTATCAAAACTGTGCACAACAGTATGGTCTACTTATATTTGCAATCTAACCTATAATTGCGCAATGTAAACAATCCTCATTTTAGTCTTAAAATGGTTTACTTAGGAAATTTGAAACTTCTAGTAGATAACAACAAACAGTAACATGATTACAAACCTGTTTTAGCAACTGTTCAAGCATAAATCATCCATATTTGATAAAATTTGTCCAGCTTGGTGTACTAACAAACGTGGATGATAAACTTTAAAAATAATTTCCCGAGGTCCACTCCGGTTTGTTTTTTACATATTTAACACATTTCTGCGATGTTTAAATAGAATTGAAAATCAATACAAATTTCAATAAATAACAAATCGATCACTGCCGATGACATTCGATGTACAAAGATTTAGTGTTGCCCTACTTTTAAAATTTTTAGTTCCAGAAACATTCATTTTCACGACTTTATAGACAAGCTATATAATAATGCATCGGAGCAGCGTAGTTGAATATAATGAAGGAACCATTCATGTCCAAAAAGAAAAGTTCGAAAACTAGGTATGGGAAATAGCAACACATTGTAAGAACTTTAGGCTTATAAGTAATGACTTACGGGACTGAAACGTGATCGCACACAATGGGCCTCATACGAAGGCTCAGAGTCACACAAAAGGCAATGGAAAGAGCTATGCCCGGAGTTTCTCTGCGTGATTGAATCAGAAATGAGGAGATCCGCAGAAGAACCAAAGTCACCGACATAGCTCTGCGAGTTGCTAAACTTAAGTGGCAGTGGGCAGGGCACATTGCTCGTAGAACCGATGGCTGATGGGGCGGTAAGGTTCTCGGTGGCGGCCACGTACTGGAAGACGCAGCGTAGGGTGGCCCCCAACAAGGTGAACCGATGACCTGGTGAAGGTCGCGGGAAGCCGATGGATGCGGACAGCACAAGACCGATCAGCGTGGAAAGCCTTGGGGAGGCCTTTGTCCAGCAGTGGACATCTATAGGCTGAAGAAGAAAGGATAATGGCGCCGATTTGCTTGTTCACAAATTAAATTAAATTTCAGCTCAGTGCCTCTATTTCAGCATTAAAAGGACAGAGATGAATATTTGTTTACACAATCTTGTGACTATTTATTATTACTGAACTAGAAAGAACAAGTTGCATTGACTTTAAATTTAGTTTAGTTAGTGAATCGACGCCGATGTCACTGTCAGCTGTACTTCACGTAAACTTTAATTTAGTCAAGGTATATTTATTGCGCATCACCCATCTTATGAAACAGGTTCAAATTGTTACAATATTTAGGTTTCTTCACTTTTCATCCCACATGTGATTATTGTTATGTAAATAAAAATAAACTGCCAATTAGCCTGTGTTTGATTTATCATTTCGATTATTATATCTTCTATTTCATTACATATACAATACAACAATCAATTAAGCTGCGTGTATCTAATAACGTTCTCAGCCTGCATACAAAAATACTACCAAATAAATTCAAAAGTTTAGGCTCATAACTAGTCAAAGATTGCAAATTATATATTACTATTATTATTAATTCTATATTATTATTATTATTAATTATATATTGCTTAGTTAGTCCATCACTATGGAGTCTACTGATGATGATGATCATTCTGACCGACTTCGGTCAGGGCGACTAATTTAACTCGTAGTCAGCTCGTCGGTCATGTGCGCGAAGGTGGCTTCTATAGTCAATCTTCACTGAGAGTGCTCGTGCGCATTGAGGGCACGTAAGCATTCTGTTCACGTACTGGTACTGACTGGCTCCGGGTTGGCAGGCTTCCAACTCGATGTGCTTAGAACCGAGGTCTGCTGTGCGCAGCTTCTCAAAAATCAAGTCATTTATTCAAATTAGGCTGAGAATCGGCACTTTTTGAATATCAGTATTACATAAGACAGTCCCCCAAAACGCCCACCCATCGACACTTACTAGTGCTTTCGCTGGGAAAAAGAAGTGGCAGAAAAACTCCCCAGCAGCACAGCTGTCTGTTCATTTAAAACAAAAAAAAGAAACACATACGTGACTTTATACAATACTCAGGCGCATGCGCTCCATAGAGGCAGATAAGCACTGCATACCCTAATAATTTTCTAAAATTAAAAATATAATAATTTATAATATACTACAGTAATGGTAATTTATGAAAACTTAATGTGGGATATCATGCACGAGTGTGAGTTTAAAAAGCGAGCGAAGCGAGTTTTTTAATAATATCACACGAGTGTGTAATACATAATTATGTACAATTTCATACACTACTTTATCTAATCTCATACATTGTATTGAATATATGAACTAAAAGATAGAGATTGATACAGTTTATATATTGGTTTGCACCCTCCATCGCCGCGCACGCGCAGCTACAGATAATAGTAGTTTATGAAACTGTTACATAATGAGGGATATTATGCACGAGTGGGAGTTTAAGAAACGAGCGAAGCGAGTTTTTTAATAGTATCACACGAGTCTGTAATACCTAATTATGTTCAGTTTCATACACTACTTTATCTAATCTCATATATTTTAAGAAACAATAATAATCATGTGTCCAGCGAAACACAACAACGACTCGCAATGCAAAGAAACGTATTTGGCGCCAAAGTTCTGCACCCTGCATCAAAGCGCACGCGCCAAAGCGCGCGCAGCCACAGATAAAAAAATGAAATAGTGCTGTCTATGGTTTGTAATCTGTACGGTAATGAAAAAAAAAATTATTATAATGTAACTGTTATTTTATTGGGTCTTCTTTGTCGTCACTTACGTTATTTATTGTGTATCAGGATGGAAGATGTTTCTTTATAGAAAACCAAGGATTTACTTCATTATTTATTATTCATACAACATATGAACATATATACCGCGGAACGGTCGCGAGAGGACTGAGGTGGCTAGGCGCCGCTGCCCGCGCGCAGTTACATATAGCTGACAAAGCAAATTACTCGGGCGCGGGACCAAAGCCACCACAATACCCCCCTTCTTATAAAAAATAAATAATAAGTGTACCGAAATTAGCCTAGCTGTCAAAGCTGTTTTAAACACACGATGCCATCTCTCCAGAATCCCATTCGAGATAGGATGAAAAGAGCAACATCTTATCTTTTCAATACCCAATAACTTCATTAGTTTAGAAAAAAGTTGACTTTCAAATTGACGACCTTGGTCACTGGTTAATTTAATTGGGCACCCAAAACGCGTGATTCAACCGTTATAAAATGTTTTTGCTACAATTTCGGCTGTTATTTCTTTGAGAGGAAAAGCCTCTGGCCATCGTGTTCTTCTATCTATCACGGTTAAACAATATTTATAACCTTCAACAGTGGTAACTAAAGGACCTACTATATCTATGTGTATGTGCTCGAAACGATCGTTATTAGGAAAAGTACCAAACACTTCATTTGTATGCCTATGTATCTTAGTTCGCTGACAGTGTACGCAAGCCTTAGCCCATTGACCTACATCGCGATTCATACCCGGCCAGAAAAATCTGTCACTTACTAATTTGCGACTTGTTCTTATTCCTGGGTGACTTAAATTATGTATGGAATTGAAAACTAATTTACGAAATTGTACAGGTAGATATGGTCTTGGGGTGCGTGGCAGAAAACCTCCCCGAGTGCTCAGTGCCTGCTGGTCCTCTGGTTTTGAGACCCGAGGACGAGCAGACGCTGGGTCGGTGCACCCTGGGCGTGGGCAGCAATCTCTTCGTGAGTACTGTGCAGGAGGAGATTATTGTCCACGGCGAATTTCTGCCGGAGCGGAGGAGGCGCTCCCGAGGGCTCCCTATCTGCGCTCTGCATCTCTGTAGCGGAGCGCACGAATAGGGAGTGAGGTGGTGTGGACCGCGGGCCGTCTTGACAGTCCACGGTCTAGGGGTCACGTCGCGTGACCGAGTTGGAGAAGACCGTGGGTTTCTCCTCAACCTGCGGTCTACGGGCATCAGTGGCCATTGGAGGTTTACGGCCACGGTGCCGGGTGGTGGGTAGGTTAGGTTAGGTTTAGGTTAGTTTTAGGTTTAGAGTTAGGTTTAGGTTTACTTCTTTTATTTTATTAAAGGGGAAAAAAAAAAAAAAAAAAAAAAAAAATTAGTTTTAGTTACTTAGGTTTAGATACCGAATAGCGGGCGGTATATCCTGCACCGGAGGCATCCGCGGGCCTCGGGAGGATTAATACCCTCCCAAAAAGAGCGGCCGCATCGCCTTGGGGAAGCGATGTGCGTATCACCCAATTCGTAAATGGAAATGTCGAATATGAATGTTGTTTTGTCTTGCGATCCGGCTGACGCCCGGCGTTCGCAGGTGTCCGGGCCTGCGAATGTTAAATTGGTTTCCGAAGAACGCGCAGGGGTAGGCGACCAGGCCCCTGCTGTCGTTAATATTACTGGCAGCGACGATGAGAGAAGAGATGTGGACGAACGGCCGCGTGGACCGGCTTCCGTAAGGAAGCGACCACGCGGCCATGCTCAGAAGGGAAGTGGGTCGGCGGAGCTGACCTCTGGGGAGGAGGGCCTGCCGGCCCCGAAGGTGCCGACCGCGAGGAGAGGTCGGCAAAACCCCAGGGGAGTTACTGCTTCGCGGCAGCGGAGGGACGCCAAGGGGAGGTTCATGCGTGCTCCGGCGGCCAGCGAAGCGGAAAGTGACATGGGGGTCACTACCGAGGACCCTGGCGACGCTGGTAGGTTAATGATGGCGCTTGATTCCGCCGGTGCCACCGGACGACTGTCGGTGGTAGCGGTGGAATCAAGCGAGGGGGCTCGCGACACGCACTCTGCCGAAGGTGGTTCCGTGAGGGGAAGTAGGAAGGCCTCACGGGAACACTGGACAGAGAGCGGGTCGGAAGGTGAGGAGGCTGGATCCGGAACCCCGGAGAGACCGGCCTCCAAGACCCTGAAGACGGGAGCTGGCAGGGGCGGGTCCCACCATTCGGTGGGGCTCTCCCAGGCCAGGAGGTTTTTGCGGGATGGTCCGTCGGACTCGGAGTCCACCTTGACAGACTCCGAGACGGTATCCCGCAAAAATAAAGGAAAGGGCAAAGGGACTGCCTCCTCGGTGGCTGCACCTCAAGACCTTCGGGCGAAGGCTGAGGAGGGGGCAGCGGCCATTGAGGGGGTTCTTAAAAAGTCCCGGAACCTGAAGGGGACCTGCATCCGGGAGATCAGGGAGGCATCGAGCAAAATGCTCGAAGCGGTCAACTCCCTGGCCTCCCGGAAGGAGGACGAGGTAGTAGCAAGGCTGCGGGCGGACAACAAACGCCTGCAAGGGCAGCTCGCAGCCTTGCAGAAAGAGGTGGCGGCGCTGCGCAGGGCTTTCTCCGAAGGGGGAAGCCCGCGCAGCAAAACGAAACGGCCCAAGGAGCCGGTCCCGGCGCCGGTCCCGCAGCCCCTCCCTGTAGGGGGCATAACGCGGGACGATTTTGCCCGGGGCATGGAGGTCCTCCAGCGCGAGCTGATGAACTACGCTGGTAGCGTCATCACAGCGCGGCTGGAGGGCCTCGATAAGGATGGTCGGCTCCTGCCGGCCAAGTCCCATCGCCCCGCGCTGGCGGCCGAGAGGCGAGCGAGCCAGCCCCAAGAGAGGGAGCGGCGGGAGACTGAGCCGGCGACTTTGATGCCGCCCGCCAACATGCCTAAAAAGGCTAGGCCGGCGGCAAAAAAGAAGCCGAAGGGTCCGAGCGGGCGCGGAGGGGCAGAAGCCCCTGCCCCTGAGCAGAAACGGGCCCAGGAGCAGATCGCCGGAGGCTCCGCTCAGGTGCAGCCTCTGGTGCTGGAGGGGCGGGAGACGTGGGCGACAGTGGTCCGTAAGAAGAAGAAGGCCACTACTGCCACGGCTCCCGCTCCGGCGCAGAAGCCTAAGGGGCCCAAATCGGCGGCCCCGAAAAAGGCAGCCAAGAGGGCACCTAGGGCGCCGAAGAGGCCCGCCGTACTGATGGCCCTCAAGCCCGCGGCCGTGAAGGAGGGCGCCACGTACGTGGACGTCCTCCGGAAGGCGCGGGCGGCCATCAGCCTCGCGGAGATCGGGGTTGGGCCGGGTAAGGCGAGGAGGTCCATGACGGGAGCTTGGCTTATCGAGCTCCCAAAAGAGACCTCCCCCTCCCAGGCCGACGCCTTGGCCAAGAAATTGGCTGAGGTGGTCGGGGAGGTGGCCGACATTACCCGGCCCACGAAAATTGCCGAGATCCGCGTGGCGGGCCTCGATGAGTCCCTCACTCAGGAGGAGGTGAGGGGGGCCCTGGCGGAGGCGGTCAAGTGCCCGCCCGACAAACTTCGGGTGGGCACCATAGCCCTGGGGGCGCGGGGCACGGGCTCGGTCCGGGTCTCGTGCCCCATAGAGGCCGCGAAGGGGCTGGCGGAGCGGGGCAAGGTGGTGGTGGGCTGGAGTGTGGCCACCATCCACCTTTTGGAGCAGCGCCCCATGCGCTGCCGCAGGTGCCTAGCGAGGGGGCACACTGCGGCGCTCTGCCCCCCCTCTGCCAAGGACCGGAGCCGGCTTTGCTTCCGGTGCGGCAAGGAGGGCCACATGGCTGCGGCCTGTAAGGCCCCTGTTAAATGCGCGCTATGCGCAGACAGGGGCCTGCCCAGCGGCCACAGAATGGCCGGCGCCGCATGCGGAGCCCCTCCGGTCCGAGGCCGCCCTGTAGTGGGACCGCCAGCGGGACCACCAGCGGCCGGCTCTGCGACCACCGCAACGGAAGGGACACCGATGGACA
This sequence comes from Sesamia inferens, assembly GCA_037179545.1. Classification (NCBI taxonomy): domain Eukaryota; kingdom Metazoa; phylum Arthropoda; class Insecta; order Lepidoptera; family Noctuidae; genus Sesamia; species Sesamia inferens. Next base: position 29,100,375 of record CM073939.1, on the reverse strand, counting down.
CTGCTAATGCCCAGTAGGTCCAACGGTGCCATTCTACAGGTTAATGTCAACCACTCCGCCACGTCACAGGACCTCTTGTGTCAGGACATGGCGGAGTGGGGAGCAGACCTGGCGGTGGTGGCAGAGCCATACTTTGTTCCGAACTCGGTCAATTGGTTAGGGTCGTCGGACGGCCTGGCTGCGATCACGCGACCCGCCGCGAGCACCGGCCCCCCTCTCGTTCTTAGGGAGAGGGGTCCGGGGTTCGTCGCGGTTCAGTGGGGGGGAGTGGTGGTCATTTCGACCTACTTCTCCCCCAATCGCAGCCGGGCCGAATTCGAGCGCCTCCTGGCGGCCGTCGAGGGGACGGTCAGGAGGGCGGCTCCACGCCCCGTGTTGGTGGCGGGAGACTTCAACGCCAAGCATGGCGCGTGGGGGTCTCCCGTCACGAACGTCTTCGGTGAGGACCTGGTGGAGTGGGCCCACTGCTTGGGTCTCCAGGTCCTCAACCGGGGCAACACCCCGACGTGTGTGAGGTGGCAGGGTGAATCAATAGTGGATGTCACCCTGGCCACCTCGACCCTAGCCGACCGAGTTCGGAACTGGCGGGTAGAGACGGCGGTGGAGATCTCGGACCATAGGTACGTCCGCTTCGAGATCTCCACTGCGGGGCCTGCGGCCCCGCTCCACCTGGGCCCAGCGGCAGGCGCCTCCTCGTTCCCGAGGTGGGCGCTTGCACATCTCCGGAGGGACGTTGCCGAGGAGGTGGCGACGTTCCGAGCGTGGGCCGAACCACCGGCCCACCTCATTGGAGACGCGGACGGCATGGCGGACCTACTCGCTGAGGACCTGGAAGTGGTCTGCAGCGCCGCCATGCCGAGGGCCCAGGGACCCCGCCGAAAAAAGCAGACATACTGGTGGACGCAGGAACTCGCTCACCTGCGTGCCGCCAGTATGGCTGCACGGCGCGCCTACCAGAGGTGCTGGAGGCGCGCCGTAAGGGCGCCCGGCGAAGAGGACGGTCTTCGCCGGGCATACAGGGAGGCTCATCGAGCCCTGCGTACCGCCATATGCAGGGCAAAGGTCGCTGCCGCTGAGGAGTTCCTCGCACTCCTCGACAGCGACCCCTGGGGAAGGCCCTACAGGGTGGTGAGGGGGAAGCTGCAGGGAGCGGCACCCCCCACATCCTGTATGGAGCCGGGCCTATTGAGAAGGGTCCTGGAAACTCTGTTTCCGAACCCGGGACCCTTCACGCCCCCCAGGATGCCCGCCTCCAGTTCATCCACTCTGGAGGTGTGGACCGATGGGCCTCCCGTATCCGACGGTGAGTTGGACTCCGTCAGGGAGAGGCTCCGAGCCAAAAACAAGGCTCCGGGCCCGGACGGCGTCCCTGCGAAGGTGATGGCAATTGCCATAGAGCCCCTGGGGGACCGGTTCCGCGCGGTTATGGACACATGCATCGCGACGGGCCGCTTCCCCAGGAGGTGGAGGGTGGGCAGGCTCTGCCTCCTTCGCAAGGACGGACGTCCTGCCGACTCACCGTCGGGTTATAGGCCGGTCGTGCTCCTGGATGAGAGCGGAAAATGCTTTGAGAGAATCATCGCCTCTCGCATCCAGGAGCACCTGGAAAGCCGTGGGCCGCAGTTGGCGGACTGCCAGTACGGCTTTCGGACCGGCCGGTCCACGATGGACGCGGTGGCTCGCCTCAAGAGGTGGACTGAGGCGGCCACAGCGAGGGGTGAGGGTGTAGTCGCGGTGTCGTTAGACATCGCGAACGCGTTCAACACCCTCCCCCACGAATGCATAGAGGCGGCACTGAAGTACCATGAAGTGCCCCTCTACCTCTGCGCCCTCGTGCGGGACTACCTCCGTGAGAGGAGGGTGCTGTACGAGGACGCAGAGGGTCGCGTCCAGTCGTGGGCCGTATCAGTAGGAGTACCCCAGGGATCGGTGCTTGGTCCCCTGCTCTGGAACCTGGGGTACAACTGGGTTCTGCGTGGCGCGCTCTTGCCGCGTATGGACGTCGTCTGCTTTGCGGACGACACCCTAGTCGCGGCCAGGGCGCGTGACTGGGAGGAGGCGGTTCACCTTGCGTCGGTCGGCACCTCATTGGTCGTCCGGCGCATCCGCCTCCTGGGGCTGGAAGTGGCTCTCGAGAAGACGAGGGCCATGACCTTCCACGCCCCACGACGCAGAACCCCACCGGGTCTCCGTATCCGAGTGGAGGGGGTCCGGGTTCCCGTCGAGGTGCATATAAAGTACCTCGGCCTGATCCTGGATCCCCGCTGGAGTTTCGAGGAGCACTTTAGGCTCCTCGCTCCGCGGCTGTGCTCATTCGCAGCCGCACTCGGACGGCTCCTCCCCAATCTTGGGGGGCCGAATTCGGCGTGCCGTCGGCTGTACCAGGGAGTGGTACGGTCGATGGCGCTCTACGGAGCCCCGGTGTGGGCGGAGCGCCTTTCCCGGGCAACAGTGGCCCTGCTGCGGAGGCCGCAGAGGGTCATCGCGACACGGACCGTGCGGGCATACCGCACGGTAAGTCATGGGGCGGCCTGCGTGCTCGCGGGCACGCCCCCGTGGGAGGTCGATGCCCTGGTTCTGTCCCAGGTGCATCGACACCGTGTCGCGGCCCGGGAACGGGGGGAACGACCCGCCTTCGAGGAAGTAAGGCGGGTCAGATTAGCGGCTCAGGGGGAGGCCCTGAGCCGGTGGAGGGAGGCGCTCCGCTCCCCAGCTGCCGGCCACCGGACGATTGGAGCGATTCGTCCGGTTTTGAAGGGTGGGGTTGGGCGCCGGCATGGCAGCCTTACCTTCCGCCTAGTGCAGGTACTGACCGGACATGGCTGCTTCGGTCACTACCTGCACCGGGTCGCCCGTCGGGAGGAGTCACCGCGGTGTCATCACTACGACTCCCCCGACGACACGGCCGAGCACACCCTCGTGGAGTGCCCGGCCTGGCGAAACGAGCGCCGCGACCTTGTTGCGGCGCTCGGAGGGGGACGAGCGTGTGTGGGACTCGCCCGGCCGTAGCCGGGAATACCCACTAAAACCACCCGGTTACCGTCGGGCCCTGTGTTGAGAGTGTCACGGGGCCGACCCGAAGGCCAAGTACTCCGTGACACCCTCAGGGCTTGCCGGCCCTCCCCTGTAGGGCCGGTTTCCGCGCCAAAGGGGGATTACCCGGTAACGGAATAATCCCCAGACGTGGTGACCGTTGTGCAATGCACGTGCGGGAGCTACCCGCACGCGCTGGTCACACCCTGGGGCTAAAGGAGACGGGGGTTCGTCCCCCGCCTTCTTCGCCCCACCCGTCTACGCCGGAGGGGAGCGGCAAGTACGTCCTCTTCCCGCTCCCTCTCCGCAGCCTCCTTCTGCAAGAGGACGGTCTCGCAGAAGGAGGCGGCAGCCTCCCATGCCGTCTCACTTTCAACCATGGCTCGTACCATGGTTGCCAGTGTGAGGCGTCCGCCTCCGAGCGCCGCAACAAGGTCGCGGCGCTCGTTTCGCCAGGCCGGGCACTCCACGAGGGTGTGCTCGGCCGTGTCGTCGGGGGAGTCGTAGTGATGACACCGCGGTGACTCCTCCCGACGGGCGACCCGGTGCAGGTAGTGACCGAAGCAGCCATGTCCGGTCAGTACCTGCACTAGGCGGAAGGTAAGGCTGCCATGCCGGCGCCCAACCCCACCCTTCAAAACCGGACGAATCGCTCCAATCGTCCGGTGGCCGGCAGCTGGGGAGCGGAGCGCCTCCCTCCACCGGCTCAGGGCCTCCCCCTGAGCCGCTAATCTGACCCGCCTTACTTCCTCGAAGGCGGGTCGTTCCCCCCGTTCCCGGGCCGCGACACGGTGTCGATGCACCTGGGACAGAACCAGGGCATCGACCTCCCACGGGGGCGTGCCCGCGAGCACGCAGGCCGCCCCATGACTTACCGTGCGGTATGCCCGCACGGTCCGTGTCGCGATGACCCTCTGCGGCCTCCGCAGCAGGGCCACTGTTGCCCGGGAAAGGCGCTCCGCCCACACCGGGGCTCCGTAGAGCGCCATCGACCGTACCACTCCCTGGTACAGCCGACGGCACGCCGAATTCGGCCCCCCAAGATTGGGGAGGAGCCGTCCGAGTGCGGCTGCGAATGAGCACAGCCGCGGAGCGAGGAGCCTAAAGTGCTCCTCGAAACTCCAGCGGGGATCCAGGATCAGGCCGAGGTACTTTATATGCACCTCGACGGGAACCCGGACCCCCTCCACTCGGATACGGAGACCCGGTGGGGTTCTGCGTCGTGGGGCGTGGAAGGTCATGGCCCTCGTCTTCTCGAGAGCCACTTCCAGCCCCAGGAGGCGGATGCGCCGGACGACCAATGAGGTGCCGACCGACGCAAGGTGAACCGCCTCCTCCCAGTCACGCGCCCTGGCCGCGACTAGGGTGTCGTCCGCAAAGCAGACGACGTCCATACGCGGCAAGAGCGCGCCACGCAGAACCCAGTTGTACCCCAGGTTCCAGAGCAGGGGACCAAGCACCGATCCCTGGGGTACTCCTACTGATACGGCCCACGACTGGACGCGACCCTCTGCGTCCTCGTACAGCACCCTCCTCTCACGGAGGTAGTCCCGCACGAGGGCGCAGAGGTAGAGGGGCACTTCATGGTACTTCAGTGCCGCCTCTATGCATTCGTGGGGGAGGGTGTTGAACGCGTTCGCGATGTCTAACGACACCGCGACTACACCCTCACCCCTCGCTGTGGCCGCCTCAGTCCACCTCTTGAGGCGAGCCACCGCGTCCATCGTGGACCGGCCGGTCCGAAAGCCGTACTGGCAGTCCGCCAACTGCGGCCCACGGCTTTCCAGGTGCTCCTGGATGCGAGAGGCGATGATTCTCTCAAAGCATTTTCCGCTCTCATCCAGGAGCACGACCGGCCTATAACCCGACGGTGAGTCGGCAGGACGTCCGTCCTTGCGAAGGAGGCAGAGCCTGCCCACCCTCCACCTCCTGGGGAAGCGGCCCGTCGCGATGCATGTGTCCATAACCGCGCGGAACCGGTCCCCCAGGGGCTCTATGGCAATTGCCATCACCTTCGCAGGGACGCCGTCCGGGCCCGGAGCCTTGTTTTTGGCTCGGAGCCTCTCCCTGACGGAGTCCAACTCACCGTCGGATACGGGAGGCCCATCGGTCCACACCTCCAGAGTGGATGAACTGGAGGCGGGCATCCTGGGGGGCGTGAAGGGTCCCGGGTTCGGAAACAGAGTTTCCAGGACCCTTCTCAATAGGCCCGGCTCCATACAGGATGTGGGGGGTGCCGCTCCCTGCAGCTTCCCCCTCACCACCCTGTAGGGCCTTCCCCAGGGGTCGCTGTCGAGGAGTGCGAGGAACTCCTCAGCGGCAGCGACCTTTGCCCTGCATATGGCGGTACGCAGGGCTCGATGAGCCTCCCTGTATGCCCGGCGAAGACCGTCCTCTTCGCCGGGCGCCCTTACGGCGCGCCTCCAGCACCTCTGGTAGGCGCGCCGTGCAGCCATACTGGCGGCACGCAGGTGAGCGAGTTCCTGCGTCCACCAGTATGTCTGCTTTTTTCGGCGGGGTCCGGCCCTCGGCATGGCGGCGCTGCAGACCACTTCCAGGTCCTCAGCGAGTAGGTCCGCCATGCCGTCCGCGTCTCCAATGAGGTGGGCCGGTGGTTCGGCCCACGCTCGGAACGTCGCCACCTCCTCGGCAACGTCCCTCCGGAGATGTGCAAGCGCCCACCTCGGGAACGAGGAGGCGCCTGCCGCTGGGCCCAGGTGGAGCGGGGCCGCAGGCCCCGCAGTGGAGATCTCGAAGCGGACGTACCTATGGTCCGAGATCTCCACCGCCGTCTCTACCCGCCAGTTCCGAACTCGGTCGGCTAGGGTCGAGGTGGCCAGGGTGACATCCACTATTGATTCACCCTGCCACCTCACACACGTCGGGGTGTTGCCCCGGTTGAGGACCTGGAGACCCAAGCAGTGGGCCCACTCCACCAGGTCCTCACCGAAGACGTTCGTGACGGGAGACCCCCACGCGCCATGCTTGGCGTTGAAGTCTCCCGCCACCAACACGGGGCGTGGAGCCGCCCTCCTGACCGTCCCCTCGACGGCCGCCAGGAGGCGCTCGAATTCGGCCCGGCTGCGATTGGGGGAGAAGTAGGTCGAAATGACCACCACTCCCCCCCACTGAACCGCGACGAACCCCGGACCCCTCTCCCTAAGAACGAGAGGGGGGCCGGTGCTCGCGGCGGGTCGCGTGATCGCAGCCAGGCCGTCCGACGACCCTAACCAATTGACCGAGTTCGGAACAAAGTATGGCTCTGCCACCACCGCCAGGTCTGCTCCCCACTCCGCCATGTCCTGACACAAGAGGTCCTGTGACGTGGCGGAGTGGTTGACATTAACCTGTAGAATGGCACCGTTGGACCTACTGGGCATTAGCAGTGTCCATCGGTGTCCCTTCCGTTGCGGTGGTCGCAGAGCCGGCCGCTGGTGGTCCCGCTGGCGGTCCCACTACAGGGCGGCCTCGGACCGGAGGGGCTCCGCATGCGGCGCCGGCCATTCTGTGGCCGCTGGGCAGGCCCCTGTCTGCGCATAGCGCGCATTTAACAGGGGCCTTACAGGCCGCAGCCATGTGGCCCTCCTTGCCGCACCGGAAGCAAAGCCGGCTCCGGTCCTTGGCAGAGGGGGGGCAGAGCGCCGCAGTGTGCCCCCTCGCTAGGCACCTGCGGCAGCGCATGGGGCGCTGCTCCAAAAGGTGGATGGTGGCCACACTCCAGCCCACCACCACCTTGCCCCGCTCCGCCAGCCCCTTCGCGGCCTCTATGGGGCACGAGACCCGGACCGAGCCCGTGCCCCGCGCCCCCAGGGCTATGGTGCCCACCCGAAGTTTGTCGGGCGGGCACTTGACCGCCTCCGCCAGGGCCCCCCTCACCTCCTCCTGAGTGAGGGACTCATCGAGGCCCGCCACGCGGATCTCGGCAATTTTCGTGGGCCGGGTAATGTCGGCCACCTCCCCGACCACCTCAGCCAATTTCTTGGCCAAGGCGTCGGCCTGGGAGGGGGAGGTCTCTTTTGGGAGCTCGATAAGCCAAGCTCCCGTCATGGACCTCCTCGCCTTACCCGGCCCAACCCCGATCTCCGCGAGGCTGATGGCCGCCCGCGCCTTCCGGAGGACGTCCACGTACGTGGCGCCCTCCTTCACGGCCGCGGGCTTGAGGGCCATCAGTACGGCGGGCCTCTTCGGCGCCCTAGGTGCCCTCTTGGCTGCCTTTTTCGGGGCCGCCGATTTGGGCCCCTTAGGCTTCTGCGCCGGAGCGGGAGCCGTGGCAGTAGTGGCCTTCTTCTTCTTACGGACCACTGTCGCCCACGTCTCCCGCCCCTCCAGCACCAGAGGCTGCACCTGAGCGGAGCCTCCGGCGATCTGCTCCTGGGCCCGTTTCTGCTCAGGGGCAGGGGCTTCTGCCCCTCCGCGCCCGCTCGGACCCTTCGGCTTCTTTTTTGCCGCCGGCCTAGCCTTTTTAGGCATGTTGGCGGGCGGCATCAAAGTCGCCGGCTCAGTCTCCCGCCGCTCCCTCTCTTGGGGCTGGCTCGCTCGCCTCTCGGCCGCCAGCGCGGGGCGATGGGACTTGGCCGGCAGGAGCCGACCATCCTTATCGAGGCCCTCCAGCCGCGCTGTGATGACGCTACCAGCGTAGTTCATCAGCTCGCGCTGGAGGACCTCCATGCCCCGGGCAAAATCGTCCCGCGTTATGCCCCCTACAGGGAGGGGCTGCGGGACCGGCGCCGGGACCGGCTCCTTGGGCCGTTTCGTTTTGCTGCGCGGGCTTCCCCCTTCGGAGAAAGCCCTGCGCAGCGCCGCCACCTCTTTCTGCAAGGCTGCGAGCTGCCCTTGCAGGCGTTTGTTGTCCGCCCGCAGCCTTGCTACTACCTCGTCCTCCTTCCGGGAGGCCAGGGAGTTGACCGCTTCGAGCATTTTGCTCGATGCCTCCCTGATCTCCCGGATGCAGGTCCCCTTCAGGTTCCGGGACTTTTTAAGAACCCCCTCAATGGCCGCTGCCCCCTCCTCAGCCTTCGCCCGAAGGTCTTGAGGTGCAGCCACCGAGGAGGCAGTCCCTTTGCCCTTTCCTTTATTTTTGCGGGATACCGTCTCGGAGTCTGTCAAGGTGGACTCCGAGTCCGACGGACCATCCCGCAAAAACCTCCTGGCCTGGGAGAGCCCCACCGAATGGTGGGACCCGCCCCTGCCAGCTCCCGTCTTCAGGGTCTTGGAGGCCGGTCTCTCCGGGGTTCCGGATCCAGCCTCCTCACCTTCCGACCCGCTCTCTGTCCAGTGTTCCCGTGAGGCCTTCCTACTTCCCCTCACGGAACCACCTTCGGCAGAGTGCGTGTCGCGAGCCCCCTCGCTTGATTCCACCGCTACCACCGACAGTCGTCCGGTGGCACCGGCGGAATCAAGCGCCATCATTAGCCTACCAGCGTCGCCAGGGTCCTCGGTAGTGACCCCCATGTCACTTTCCGCTTCGCTGGCCGCCGGAGCACGCATGAACCTCCCCTTGGCGTCCCTCCGCTGCCGCGAAGCAGTAACTCCCCTGGGGTTTTGCCGACCTCTCCTCGCGGTCGGCACCTTCGGGGCCGGCAGGCCCTCCTCCCCAGAGGTCAGCTCCGCCGACCCACTTCCCTTCTGAGCATGGCCGCGTGGTCGCTTCCTTACGGAAGCCGGTCCACGCGGCCGTTCGTCCACATCTCTTCTCTCATCGTCGCTGCCAGTAATATTAACGACAGCAGGGGCCTGGTCGCCTACCCCTGCGCGTTCTTCGGAAACCAATTTAACATTCGCAGGCCCGGACACCTGCGAACGCCGGGCGTCAGCCGGATCGCAAGACAAAACAACATTCATATTCGACATTTCCATTTACGAATTGGGTGATACGCACATCGCTTCCCCAAGGCGATGCGGCCGCTCTTTTTGGGAGGGTATTAATCCTCCCGAGGCCCGCGGATGCCTCCGGTGCAGGATATACCGCCCGCTATTCGGTATCTAAACCTAAGTAACTAAAACTAATTTTTTTTTTTTTTTTTTTTTTTTTTTTTTTTTTTTTTTTTTTCCCCTTTAATAAAATAAAAGAAGTAAACCTAAACCTAACTCTAAACCTAAAACTAACCTAAACCTAACCTAACCTACCCACCACCCGGCACCGTGGCCGTAAACCTCCAATGGCCACTGATGCCCGTAGACCGCAGGTTGAGGAGAAACCCACGGTCTTCTCCAACTCGGTCACGCGACGTGACCCCTAGACCGTGGACTGTCAAGACGGCCCGCGGTCCACACCACCTCACTCCCTATTCGTGCGCTCCGCTACAGAGATGCAGAGCGCAGATAGGGAGCCCTCGGGAGCGCCTCCTCCGCTCCGGCAGAAATTCGCCGTGGACAATAATCTCCTCCTGCACAGTAGTCACGAAGAGATTGCTGCCCACGCCCAGGGTGCACCGGCCCAGCGTCTGCTCGTCCTCGGGTCTAAAAACCAGAGGACCAGCAGGCACTGAGCACTCGGGGAGGTTTTCTGCCACGCACCCCAAAACTAACCTAAACCTAACCTAACCTACCCACCACCCGGCACCGTGGCTCTAGACCTACAATGGCCACTGATGCCCGTAGACCGCAGGTTGAGGAGAAACCCACGGTCTTCTCCAACTCGGTCACGCGACGTGACCCCTAGACTGCGGACTGTCAAGATAGCCCGCGGTCTACACCACCCCACTCCCTATTCGTGAGCTCAGCTGCACAGATGCATAGCGCAGATAGGGAGCCCTCGGGAGCGCCTCCTCCGCCCCGGCAGAAATTCGCCGTGGACAACAATCTCCTCCTGCACAATAGTCACGAAGAGATTGTTGCCCACGCCCAGGGTGCACCGGCCCAGCGTCTGCTCGTCCTCGGGTCTCAAAACCAGAGGACCAGCAGGCACTGAGCACTCGGGGAGGTTTTCTGCCACGCACCCCATGACTTGGTACCTGCCTTAAATACCATGAGCTCGCTTTATGTGCCATTACATTTGAGGCCATTATTAACCGCGTACCTATGTTTCACATACATTTACTAACTTGCTAAGACCACCGATCGTTAGCTCAGCAGCACCATGTCGTTTGCATTACTCAGATTATTTACACAAATAATGTACTTGTGACAGCCGAAATGCATGCTACTAAGGGTCGCGACACATCTACGGAACGTACGGCGCCTAAAGCTCAGCGGCTGAAGTGTCAGTCGCAATATGAAATTGTTATGACAAACCAAACGGTCAAAACGCGGCGTCTTGTTCAGCGCGCTACGCGACGGAAAGTTACGTCGCATCTTCGTCAGTCTGTCTGTGTCGACAGTTTATGGTGTGCGGTTTTTGTGACGTATCTGACGAATTGCCCAGAAAAATGGATGTAATTAGAATATTAGCTATTATAGAGGGCTTAGAAGACGTTGCCGCTCTTCCCTACCGCCACGCGCGCGATGCATAACACACGCCAAACGTTCAGCTACGCCCGCCAAATTTTCGGTCGCGCAACACATTGTGTGATGTGTCGCTTGCTATGCAAAATACATTAAATGCGTTTTAGCTGAAAAAATTGCCCGAAGAAAGGTTAGGCCCTACGCCGAACGCGGCTTAGTTTGGGCTGATGTGCCATAGAGTATTTGAAATACACTGCGAGCGTATTCAGCCGAACTTTCGGCGCCGTACGTTCCGCAGATGTATCGCTAAATTCAACAATCAGCCCATTTACATATCTACACATTAAACAAAATCGGCGATGACAATCCACCCAGTCTCAGTTTACATTGTAGTGAGTACGGATCCGACGGGATGCCTGCCCACATTACATAATTGACATAGCTGTTGTACAAAAATTGTAGAATATTAATTGTCGTACCAGATAAACTCGTATCCTTAAGGGTATTCCAGAGCCTATCATAAGCAACAAGGTCAAAAGCTTTAGAGAGGTCTAAATAACAAGCATAAATTGGCGTTTTCATACCCGTGTAATACTCAATAGTGTGCTTTAGGCTCAATATAGCACTCTCTGTAGAAAGTCCAGCGCGAAAACCAAACTGCGCATCATGTAGGTCTAGGTGTAGGTACAAACTGCGCATCATGTAGGTGTACAAACTTTACGATTTGATCGAGCTATCACCCGTCTTGTTTTTTATTATGGGAATAACTATTGTTTTCGTTAGATCACTAGTTAGTAGGAGTGCCCAATACATATAATAGGAAAGATTGATAAAACTCTAGAGATGTGTGACCCCGCATTTAGCAGATGTTCAGCCATTTTCATCGCTCAGCCTCTGTATGCCACTATAGGTTTTGTTTATAAATATTTCTTTAATTACCACCAGATAGCGTAGAACAAGGTATTTAGTCAATTTGGAAAAAATACCTATATACTAGTATATAAATACACGAAAACTAAAATATTTTACACAATTGTTACTTAAAAGGCGTATGCATATTTCTATTCTTTAATCGGCATTTTTCTCATCGTACATAAGCGCCGTAATTTCCAATCTCTATTATTGTTCTAAAATAACATTACGACATATTCCAAAAAGTGATTTAAAAAAAATCCAATTTTTGGAAACATTTTTTATTCCTACACAATAGTTTTCCTTCAAGGAATCATTCGATTTTTGAAGCAGTCGACTAATGTGCTTAGCAGCAAATCGGTATTCTTAAATCAGCCACAAACGATACAGAAATCTGATACGAAACTCTGAGAGGGTGCCATTATATCTGTATTTCTTATTTTGTTAGTACATCATTCAGTCCCTTGTTTTTTCCAGTAATCATCAACAGGCTTTTTGAATCAGGAGCAAGTTGCACATTACCGAATATCAGCTTTATTCCCGCAACCGAACATCGGATGATCAACATTTAGGTACCACACGAATCAAATATGTGCAAACGTTTGTTGAGAACACAAATTCCGAAATGTACAGTACAGCACCATCTAGAGGCAACACTGGATGTAATCAGGATTGAAGTGATCCGATACAGAACCAAACTTGTCGACATGGCTCACAGGCTGCTGGGATACTGTGAATGAAGGTAGAAATATAACGCTGACTATTATAACTGCATTAGTATAATCGATGATGTTGACCTACTCGTTAAGTAGGTAAGGAAACGAATTTTGGCAAGAGTACAACTACTGGGCAGGGCTGCAGGGCACCCCTGGGAAATGGTTCCACTCGTGCCAACTAGCGCCCTCTACATTCGTAGATTTTGTATTAATTCTTTCGATACTACAAGCTGGCATCCGGACTCCGGTATTTACACCTTCAAAGAGTGGCCTAAAGAGTATAGTAAGTATATAGTTAGAGTGGCCTTATTTCACACCACGGAGTACTATAATATTTTCACACTTAGTAGCCATTGAAATGTTAGGGGTTAAAGTATGAAATTGGCGTTGTTTTGTTGCAATAGGTTCTTTGAATTGACATAGAATCTTCATGGTTTGAGGTTCACGGATAAAACTTTTTCCACATAGTTTGGTTGGACGCGGAAATTACACGGCTTAAACGCTTTCTTGATGGAAACTTCGACTTAGAACGAGCCACGAGTAAGCCCGCCCACACAGGTGAATAACGATGAATTAAAACAGATGGCGGCAGTAGATGCTTGTCAAACCATTCAGGAAGGCCAGGACGATATATAAGTTACTCTATCGACAGGAATTAGCAGCGTGATTTAACTTTAGGTACCTTACCCACAATATTGACTCATTTGCGTCAAATCAATAAAATAAAAAAATACGAAAAATGCGTGGCTCGTGTTTTCTGCAAAAAGAAACGCGTCTTGAAACTTGTGTTGCCTTGTTGAATCGGTACAGAAATGGAGGAATATTTTATCGAATTGTGACATGTAATGAAAAGTGTTTTCTTTATGATAACCGTAAAAGAAAAATGCATTGGCTGACCTCGGGTCAAACGCCACGAGTGTTCGAAAGCAAAACTTATCAATACAAAGGCAACTGTTTATATAGTTTTATCCGATCTGGTCAAGCAATAACGGCAGATGTCTATTGTACCGAACTCCGAACAATATCAGTAAAACAGCCCCGACTCATGAATCGATCTTGACCATTATTGCTGCATCACATCGCGATACTTATACAGCACGAGAAACCATTTTGACCCTTCAGGAAAGAATTTGCACTTTTCCACAGCTTGTTCAGTCTAGAACCTCAGAGTTCTATCGCAAAGGCATATATGAATTCCTATTAGGTGGCAGCAATGTATAGATATAACGGTAGCTGTTTTGATTAAATAAATTATTTAAAAAATAAACAATTTAGATTTTCAGTACAAATTTCGATTTCATACTTTTTCAATCGGCAATTTCATACTTTCAACCCCTATTATTTATTCTCCCAGTTTCGTATTTTATAAGATTTACTCTTTTTAAAATTGTTCAAATTCTCTTTTTACCCTTGTTCAAGAGTCAGTTATGAAAAAAGAAAAGTATTAATTACCGTAGTAATTAACACACAATATAGGAAACGTGTTTTCTGTATTATTATATTCAGCATTTTTTATACAAAATTTTAAACTTTGGGAAAACAGTTTTCCTCGGCTTCCTTCCATTTTGTTAATTCTTATCCAATGCCAATAGAATATTATTGATCTTAGTGGACAAGTTTTTGTGTAAACCCATAGCTGTACAAACTTGACAATAGCTTGTTCCTTCGACATAGAGTATTTTAATGAAACACATATTTGCTTTTCATTTTATTATAACGCATAACAATCACTTAACAATGTGTAGTAACGAAATCACAATTAGCACTACACGTCATATTCCTACACGGAATGTCACCAAATATCATCATTTATTGCTTCATTCGACGAGAATTTATAACAAAACAATCACCACAAACCATCGCTAGTTTGCTAAGTATTTTAGTACAGAAAAAAAAAACAATATATACGACATAATTTAAACAACAAAAATATATTCAAAATATTTTCATAATTAAACAATAGTTTTAAACAATTAAATAACGAAAAAGCAAGAATAAAAATGTTTATTATCTGCGAAACAAAATGTTATTGTATTTCAGATGAACAGAGGTACAGTAAATACTTTCATTTAGCGGCGCGGGATACTCGGATATATTAGGAATTTAAATGCCTTCATTGTTAGAAAAATACTTTGAAACGCGACGTACAACATTACTATGTTGTCAAACTAGGTCTGCAAACAGAACTTGGGATAGAATAACATGCTCACCAAAGTATTCTCCTACCACATACACAGATGTCCATAAGATGACAAAAATGACTGAGAGCCCGCGCCGTAAAATTAAACAGAAGAGATTAACCTAGTAGATTAAACAGTTAAAAAAACAGTATTGAGTATAATACAAAATTGAATACAAAAATATAATTGCACCATCAGAAAAATAATGTATTTGGGACAAAAGCAAAGAGATTGACTATGTTGTGTGACTAGTCCCGAAATGGCACATGATAGGGACCTTCCTGGCTAAGTGGCGCGAGACAGTGTGGACAACGCTTTAGCTACAAATTAGTGTAATAAACGTTAGCGACAAAAACTGTATATAAAATGCATTTCGTAGTAATCTAATATTCATTACATACAAGAAACCACAGGAAATAAAAAAATACGCGTTTATTTGCGCAGCAGACAATCTCAAAGATAGCTTGCTTAATAAATTGTGAGCTAGGAGCATTACAACTGTTAAACTGCCGCACATCTACACACACTAGTGTGTGGGACTCCATCGCGCCCAATTTGTCTTATTTAACTATAGCACAAGGTACATGATCCTACATTTACACTTACTGACAGATTGTTTACTAGTTCGAAGCTGCGAAATAGGGATGAAATAATTCAAAAATCATACACAAATCTTGCATGTTGTGCACCATCTAATTAGTTAAACGATTGGTAAATAAATATTTATTTTGCGTAAACTTGTAAGACACGGGTAATGATTTTGATAAAGCAACATTATAAAAAAGTGCCCAGCGTTTCTAAATTTGCAAAAGATGTAAAGAAATGTCCGCTTAAACTTGTCTACGATTTACTGATGTGGTGTGTGAATTTTAATTTTTGATGCTACCGATGTTACGTTATTTGGGGGAATCAACGAAATAGCTCACTTCCCCAGCAAAAGAACAACATGCGAGTTCAAATTCCAAATAGATAAATACCATACACCATAATTTGTATTTTTACAATAATTTTGTAAATGACTACTACTACCCAACGTCATACAGTCTTGTTTTTTTAACTGTGTTATTAACATCTAAAGGTTTGAGGTCTAAATATTACCTATAAACCTATGATCTTTATAAGTAGAACGCGGGTTAGCTCCAACATCATTTTGAAAATCTTAGCACAAAAACACGATTGTTATCAATTTAATATTTACAACTACATTAGATGATTGTAGTTCATTTGGTGTTTAATAAGAGAGTATTAAATACTCCATTATGTATAAAAAGTCGATCACTTTCATTTCAATGACTAGATCAATTTAGAAGAGACGAAAAAGGTCACTTTAATTTTTGCAAAAAAAAAATCATTTCAATCCCAGTGTTAATTATTATATATTAAATAAGAAATGTAATATTATAATATATTAAATTTCACTGCTAATTGTAATTTTTTTGTAAACACCATTTTCTTCGTTTTGTCTTTTCTAGAATACATTTCGGTATTATTGTAAATTTTAGAAACTAAAATCTGTCTTAACAATGTGACGCCCACGTCAGTGATAGGACAAGGCCTACGGAACACGCCCTTATTTATTAGCACGAAATAAATGCGGTGAGAATGTCCATCTGTTACCATGGACGTGCAATTGATTATTTTAAGGTCTACATCGCAGCTACAAACTCCTCACAAGAGATAATACAAGTCATAATCGATAATATCGCTTTCTCAGCTTTAGTTGTGGTGTATGAGCGAGACAGAGACATGTTTAAGAGTATTCTCGAGTGAACTTCTGGTGGAAAGCCTTGAAGACGTCCAGCATCTCCTGCAGCAGCTTGGGTTGCGGCAGGATGGTGGTGCGGAAGTGGAAGGTGCCGGGACGCTGACCGAACCCGGAGCCCGGGACTATGCAGATACCTGCGAAAGGTTGTATATATTACAAGACCGTTGACGAATCTGGGAGAAGGTGGAGAGGTCCTCCATGATACATGCCTCCATGATACATTTCATTATATTATTTATAAGCTAACTGCCGAATACGCGTAGGAGTCTCTTTCTCACCTTTTGTTTTCGTAAATGCAAACATAAGAGGCTTATGATCGGTATATATAGTTAAGCTTTGTCCTTCAACTAGGTTTTTAAAATATCTAATGGCCAAATAAATCGCCAATAGTTCCCGATCATAGGTGCTATACTTTTGTTGCGCAGGAGACATCTTTTGGGAAAAATATCCTAAAGGTTTCCATGAATTGCTCTCGTATTGCTGTACAACGGCTCCAACGGACGTGGTAGATGCGTCGGTCATGAGTGCGAGCGGGGCGCCGGGGACAGGGTGCGATAACGTCACCGCATTCTCGAGGCTCCGCTTACATTGCTCGAATGCTGACTCGGCTTCCGGTGTCCACTCTATGGGTGTTCTGTCTTTCTTTTTAGCACCAACTAAATAAGTATTTAAAATTCGTTGATGTTCGACCGCTTTAGGTAAATGAGAACGATAGAAATTGACCATACCCAAAAATCTGCGAAGTTCCTCGACCGTTTTCGGTTTCGGAAAATCCTGAATAACCTTTATTTTTTCTTTAAGGGGCCTGATGCCGTCCTCGGAAACTTCATAGCCTAAAAATTCTATTTTCGATTGCGCAAAGACACATTTAGATAAATTAATAGTTAACCCATATTTTTCAAATCTTTCTAATATTAATTCTATGTGTTTTCTATGTTCTGAATCTGAATTACTCGCTATCAAAACGTCATCAATGTAACAAAAATGAAAATCGCTATTTTCTCCTGACTCAGAGTTTTCCCCTTGCAGACGTTGTAAAACTGTGTGGTTCATAAACCGCTGGAAAGTCTGTGCAGCATTACGGAGGCCAAATGAAAGTCTAGAAAATTCAAAAAGCCCAAAATTTGTAATTATTGACGTTTTCTCCACATCAGCAGGCCAAACAGGGATACAATGGTACGCCCTAACGACGTCTAAACGAGTAAAATATTTTTTATTTGCTAGCATATATGTAAAATCCTGCAATCTAGGTATAGGGTAGCGATCAGGCTTGGTAATAGCATTTAGCCTTCTATAATCACCGCAAGGACGTATTTCACCATTTTTCTTGGGTACTACGTGTAGCGGGCTCGACCATGCTCCTTTAGATGGCCTACATATGCCTAACTCCTGCATAAGTCTGAACTCTTCCCTAACCTTTTTATATCTATGCGGAGGTAAAGGTCTCGCACGTGAGTGTACTGGAGGACCTTCTGTTTCAATATGATGGTCAACATTATGAGGCGGAGTTTCCTTACAATTCACAGGTTTCGTTAAATTTGGAAATCGATTCAATAGTTCGGCGAAGGGGTGATTTTCATTAACCGTGCACAAGGAAGATTGTTTAAAGCTGACGAGAGATGCTATAACATTGAGTTGAGTTACATTGTCAATTAACTTACGTGACTTAAGATCTACCAGTAGATTAAAATTCGCCAGAAAGTCCGCACCGAGTATAGGTTGGTTGATATCCGCCACTATAAATGTCCATTGATATGGTCGACGTAATTTTAAGTCTAAAGTCAATTTTTTCACTCCATATGTCCGAATTTCACTACCATTGGCCGCGAAAAGTTTAAAATCACTGCACTTTTTATCACAAAATAGTTTTTTACCCACTGGAATTGCTGAACAATTTGCTCCGGAATCTACGAGGAACCGCAATCCTGAATTATTATCTCGTACGCAAAGGCGGTAGCTAGGCAGAATAGTGCAAGTATCCGCCACTTCCTGCACTTCCGCTAGTTTTCCTGATTTTTATTCCAGGCACACGGCTGGTAACATTTGTGCGCACGCTCCTTGTACCGAAAATGATACGAACACAACCAATCCGGGTTAGCTGGAGAACGTCGTGGTTTCGAATCATCGCGTGTCCTCGAAACAGATCTATTATTTCGCCTTCCTCTACTAAAGTTGCGATGGCGTGGCCTTGACCTCTCTAGGTTAGCAATCTTTGCACTCAACTTCGCTATTTCTGCCAAAATCTGCTTATCTGTATTTCCATTCTGTGTTTGGGAAATCGCGGATACCTGGGCACATCCGGTAGTCTCCATTATCTTGTCAGCGATGGTAGCGAGGTTGTCCAGCCCTTTGCTTTCAGTCACAGCCAATACAGCACGCACAGACGACGGAAGGTGTCCTTGCCATAAAATTCTTAAAGTCTCGTCCGATATCTTCTCTCTGGCCAAATCCCTCATACGTCTCAAGAGTTGGGAAGGTCGCTGCTCTCCTAAATCCATCTCACTTATTAATTTTTGTATTTTCCGACTCTCTGACTCTTCATAAACGGTGAGTAATCTATTTTTTAATTCTGCAAATTTATTTTCTTGCGGAGGCTTCAACAGTATATCTGTAATTTGCTGTACGACTTCTTTCTGTAATTTTGCGACGACGATATGGTATTTCGCTTCGTCTCCCAACTTTTGAGGTGTCAAAATTGATTCCACCTGAGCAAACCAAACGCGCGGTTTATCCGTCCAAAATTCGGGTAATTTTGTCTGAAGTGACACGGCAGCAATAGAAGTCGCGCTGACATGTGAGTCCTCTACGCGTCTCGCAGCAGGGGGTGGTCCTTGTCCAGGATTCATCATCTGTCCGTGTTCTGTACGGGGTCCGTGTTCTGTACGGGGTCCGTGTTCTGTACGGGGTCACCAATGTAACTGTTATTTTATTGGGTCTTCTTTGTCGTCACATACGTTATTTATTGTGTATCAGGATGGAAGATGTTTCTTTATAGAAAACCAAGGATTTACTTCACTATTTATTATTCATACAACATATGAACATATATACCGCGGAACGGTCGCGAGAGGACTGAGGTGGCTAGGCGCCGCTGCCCGCGCGCAGTTACATATAGCTGACAAAGCAAATTACTCGGGCGCGGGACCAAAGCCACCACAATAACATTATTTTTTTAGAGAAACAATGTTATAATTTAATTCTTTAATTTCCTTTCGATATACTATGGGTAAAGTACGTCAATATAAACTCCTTTTTAGTTTTATATTTTTAATTTTTTGATATGAGAGTAGATAAATTATTTTATCTATTCTCATATCAAAAACTTAAAAGCTCGTGCATAATATCCCTCATTATGTAACAGTTTAATAAACTACTATTATATACTACAAACTTGAAACTGAAAACTTTGTCAATCGGTTAGTGATAACACTGCCATCTATCGGGGCTAGTGCAAACTACTACCACACATTACAATGCGGCCCGCGAAAACACCACTTCGCGTAGCGGCGTAAGCAGTTACTAAATGTGCCTCTTTCAGTCGCGTCTGTGAATAAAATTGTTTGGTTGTGTGCGTAAACTTTGCGTACGTGGGCGTGTAATTTCATTGAGTTTATAAGGCCGAATAAGCACAGCTTATAATAAACCGACAAATTTAAGAAGTTCACAAATATTGCATGATTGATGCATGGCCTCCCCCCTCGCGTAGTATACATTGAAGCACGTCGCTGTACCTCAAGATCGACTGAAAGTACAGCTGCCAGTACCGGTAAGGCTTCAGTACTGACTGTTCTATACGCCTTGCATAAAAATATCAATGCCAAACGTTGGCTTTGAAGCAGTTTACGTCGTGCCGCCCCTATGCTGGCCCTATCGGCCCAAACAGGTGCACCGTAGCACATACATCCTAAGTTAGGTGGCTCCATATATAGTTTTTAAAGTTAGGAATGATGGACTCCAAGTTGCTTTGGATATTCTAGTTAGGGCATAAAAGTTCCTTTTGGCTTTTTCGCCAACTATTTTTATATGTTCGATAAATGTATAAATCCTTTCTAAGATCACACCAAGGTAACATACGGACTGCTGTTTTTTAATGGGAACGTTGTTAAATTTAATAGTAGGCAATGATTTAAGGCCAATCACTTCTATACAAGTTCGAGATTTTCATGCCCTCAGCGCCACTACTTGATTAGAAGTAAGCACAGTATAAAATTAATTTACGACTTTTACAAGACCTTTTATTTTGTTTTTATGGAAAATTGCCCTGTTATCAACCATATTTTTATTTTTTTCACACACAATAAGTTCTTATTTGTTTTATTTTCAATAGAAATAAAAACGCGAGAAAATATTTTAATTCCCCCAGTGCCAATTACTTGATATCAAGTCACACAAAGGGCAATGGAAAGAGCTATGCTCGGAGTTCTCTGCGTGATCGAATCAGAAATGAGGAGATCCGCAGAAGAACCAAAGTCACCGACATAGCTCTGCGAGTCGCTAAACTTAAATGGCAGCGGGCAGGGCACATTGCTCGTAGAACCGATGGCCGATGGGGCAGTAAGGTTCTGGAGTGGCAGCCTCGTACTGGAAGACGCAGCGTAGGGAGGCCCCCAACAAGGTGGACTGATGACCTGGTGAGGGTCGCGGAAAGCCGATGGATGCGGGCAGCACAAGACCGGTCAGCGTGGAAAGCCTTGGGGGCCTTTGTCCAGCAGTGGACATCCATAGGCTGAAGAAGTAAGCCAGTGATGGGACACGATGAAGACCTCGCTATATTTCATCTCGTCGAAATAATCATAAATACTACTATTGCAAGAAAATGACGTGAATAAATAATATTTTATAAATATTGTAAACTATAAACTAGGTTTTATTCACCTTAATCAAGAATAAATAGGTTTTATAATCATTGTCGATAGTGAAACACCGTTTGAAAAAACCATCCCTACAAAGTTAGTTATTTATCACTCCGCACAGGCCACCAACTTGTATAGAAGTAAACCTGTGACGTCATAAGCGGACAGGTTTCAAGGTCATAATGACTTTGTGCATTTTAGTGTAGTGTAGTGCAATGTTGTGAGAAGAAGAAGAAGTGTGGTGGTACTCTTTTTCAAAAAGGGTGACAACACCCTTTTGAAAAACTATAGACCCATCTCACTTCTGAGTCATGTCTATAAGTTGTTTTCAAGAGTCCTCACAAATCGTCTCGCCTGCAGGTTTGACGACTTCCAGCCGCCCGAACAAGCCGGTTTCCGAAAAGGCTTCAGCACAGTAGACCACATACATACGCTGCGGCAGGTTATACAGAAGGCCGAGGAGTATAACCTACCTCTTTGCTTGGCGTTTGTGGACTACGAAAAAGCCTTTGATTCGATCGAGACCTGGGCTGTACTGCAGTCTCTCCAGCGGTGCCAAGTAGACTATCGATATATTGAAGCGCTGAAGGGTTTGTACGAAAACGCCATCATGTCAGTCCGAATACAGGACCAGACCTCGAAACCAATACCTCTGCAGCGTGGTGTCAGACAGGGAGATGTTATCTCTCCGAAACTGTTCACCGCTGCATTGGAGGATGTCTTCAAGGTTCTGGACTGGAAAGGACTGGGCATCAACATCAATGGCGAGTACATGACACACCTTCGGTTTGCTGATGATATCGTAGTCATGGCTGAGACCGCGGAGGACCTGAGTACAATGCTCGAAGACCTCAGTAGGGCCTCCAAGCGAGTCGGTCTTAAAATGAACATGGGCAAGACGAAAGTCATGTCTAATGCCCATGTTGTACCGACTCCTATAAAGATTGGAGACTCTGTTCTCGAAGTTGTTGACAGCTACGTGTACCTGGGACAAACTATCCAGTTAGGAAGGTCCAACTTCGAGAAAGAGGTCAATCGTCGAATCCAACTCGGCTGGGCTGCTTTCGGGAAGCTACGTAGAATCTTCTCGTCCGAAATACCGCAGTGTCTCAAGACAAAAGTCTTTGATCAGTGTGTGTTGCCAGTGATGACTTATGGAGTTGAGACGTGGTCGCTAACAATGGGCCTTATAAGAAGGCTCAAAGTCGCTCAAAGGGCAATGGAGAGGGCTATGCTTGGGATTTCACTGCGCGATCGAATCAGGAATGAGGAGATCCGCAGAAGAACGAGAGTAACCGACATAGCCCGAAGAATTGCAACACTGAAGTGGCAATGGGCTGGACACATTGCCCGTAGGACCGATGCCCGATGGGGCCGACGGGTTCTCGAGTGGCGACCACGCACCGGAAGACGTAGCGTGGGTAGGCCCCCGACAAGGTGGACCGACGACCTGGTGAAGGTCGCGGGAAACCGCTGGATGCGGGAGGCGCAGGACCGGTCGTCGTGGAGAACCTTGGGGGAGGCCTATGTCCAGCAGTGGACGTCTTTCGGCTGAAATGATGATGATGATGAGTGCAATGTTTACATCTTAAGTTGACACACGTGTTTTTACAAAAAAAAAAAAATTGTGACGGTGAATATGACGAATTATTGCGAGTTGTTCAAGTCTGAATCTGAACTTTGAAAAATATTAATTTACCAATGAAACCATGAAGTTTCACTTCAGTCGTGTGGTCATAATTTTTTTTTTAAATTTTGAGACACGGATACAATTATTTATTTATTTATTTACACTTAACACTATACATTAAATTTTATGTTGACTGACAACCATTAAGGGGGTCAGTTAACATAAAATTTGGTACCGCTTACTTCACAGTCCCTCCTGTATCCCCCCCTCCCTTTCCTCTCCCCCCCCCTCACCCCTTAATATCCCCACGAAACTACACCCCCCGACCCCCCTCATTGATTACCTCACCCCCCCGTGGATTATCTCGGGAACCAGAGGTCGTGGACTACCCGAGTTTGGGGTCCCCTGATTCAGGAGGAAGAGCCCGACCTTTTGGCCCCGAGGGAATCCACTACCCGCTCCCCCCCCATCCCCACGAAACCTCCCCCCCCCCCGACCCCCTTTAGTTACCTCACTTCCCCGTGGATTATCTCGGGAACCAGAGGTCGTGGACTACCCGAGTTTGGGGTCCCCTGAATCAGGAGAAAGAGCCCGACCTTTTGGCCCCGAGGGAATCCACTTCCCCTCCTTTTTTTTTCAATAAAAATAGAAGATCTATGCAAAAATATTAATTTACCAATGAAACCATGAAATAATTTTTTTTTTTAAAAAGAGGTAACTTAATACATGTGCAGTAAGCAACCCTTCCACGGGCGGCGGGCGGCAGGGTATGCGGCACGTGGTCGCATCGCTATTCGCTCATAATAATACCGGTTGTGTACCCAAAATTTGGTAATTTTTAAAAAAAGTGTTTTAAAAGTTACCAAATTTCGGGGAAGTTGGAATTAATTCGTGGGAAAAAAAGATTATTTCAAAATTCATTAGTATTGTTTCTAGGATGATTACGTAATATTTTATATTATATTTGCTCAAGTGTTTACCTAACCTTTATTATCCTTTTGGGTCGGACGGGGTTCTTTACATATTTTATAGGGTGAAACTTAAAAAACGTAAACGTACCAATTTCAATTTAGCAAATACATAGTAATGTACCTAAACGAGAAACAAAACAATTTATTTGTGTGTTCACACTACACAGCCAGAAAAAATTTTCATAATGTTTACGCCAGTTTATCGGCGAGTCCGATTTTTAGTTAGTCGAGTGATAGATGCCCGATCGGTACGGGCTGGCGTAATTTAGTATTGTCTATGGCGACGCGCGGCCGCCATTATTATTACACACAACGTCTTGCGACCCCGTCGCGTACGGGGTCCGTTGCTTGAACTTGAAATATATCAACGTTTTTGGGACCGCGCCGGCAGCGGTCGTTGCTTGAAAATGACAACGTGTTGAGACCCCGCCGCGTACGGTGGGCCGTTGCTTGAAAATCTTGACGAAATACTCGCACGCGTGGCGTGTTTCGGACGAGTGAATTTCGGGAAATTATATATACCACCGGCCGCGTTTTGTATAGTTTGTCGCGATTGCCCGTGTTTTGAAGTATTTACTTGAACTATAAAACGTAACAGTGCGTCTGTAAATTGAGTTGAATTTGAATCGGAAACGTGGTTTCATTGGCGATCTTTGTCGGGCGTGATTAACACTGCTAAATAACTTCTTACGTTGGTGCCCTAATAAGGGAACTTTGGTGTGTCGACTGGTATGGGACAGTCAGCGAACTGAAGACATCGGACGTCATTGTAAGGTCGGCGCGCGCGTCGACCTCGCCGGACTTCGCTTCGTGACGGAGCACACTGGGTCCCAGGTAAGTCCCGTAGATTTACTAGAGTGTGATCGGAGATTGATTTTACTTGTGGTGTATGCCGACCTTGTTTGTTGGATAAGCCGTGACAAATGCGCGGTAGATGTACGTGCTTTACTGGGGCGCCTACACATAATACTTTATATTCCATTGAAAAAGAACTTTTAGCGATTTTAAAACGATCTTATACATACTTAATTTTATATATATATATATATATATATATATATATATATATATATATATATAAAATATAAGATCGTTTAAAATCATCATCGTTTAAGATCGTTTAAATGTATGTATAAGATCGTTTTAAAATCGCTAAAAGTTCTTTTTCAATGGAAATATAGACAAATCTGTGAGTCTGCTTTGGCCCTGTGTGTTTCATAAATGTGCGTGATGCGCTACTCATTGGAATCATAACTATTAAATTTTGCTAATTTGTAAACTTCAGGAAAATTATTACAATATAAAGTATAATATTCAAATTCAAAAGCAAGTAGGTTGAAAAATTTAAGGTCTTTAAAGTTTTTATAACGACTATGACACTCGTTCGATACGTTATCAATAATCTCGTAAAACTCGCCTGTAATATTCTTGAACATTGTCAATACCGCGTTTTAAAATAATATATGTACCTACACGAGAAACAAAACAGTGTACACACTAAACAGCCTGTTAACCAGATATAATTTTCATAACACTTTTTATTAAAATAACCTTTCTTATGAGTTAAACCAAAATCATGAATACACGTGTTTTCCTAACTTAACGTAGAATATTCATATATATCCATATTCTAGAAAGAAAAAATGTATCTAAACTCTAAAGTAAATAAATGATCATTCAATTCCGCTAAAACAACCAATATACATATTTATGTTACCAAATACACCAATAACGAAACAACATAAGCTGATAAAATAAAAAGGTATTATTTGAACGAACAACAATCTTCCTACATTTGTTAACTTTTTAAATCCGTCGGTTTATTAGAGGCAGTGCTTGTTTCGCCTTATAAACTCAATGAAATTACACACCCACGTACGCAAAGTTTACGCACACAATCAAATAATTTTATTCACACACATTTGTGCCTTCGCCGCTAGCCAGCGCTGGCGCTGGTAGCGCAAGCGGCGTTGTAGTAGTTCGCTCTAGCCTCAATAGATGGCAGTATTACCAATATGTAACGAAGTTTTTATATAAATTAATGAATACGATTCGGATATTCCGAATTAGAAAATTATTAGGGTATGCAGTGCTTATATACCTATATGGAGCGCACGCGCCTGTTCACAGCTGAGTGTACTACAGATAAAGAGCGTATTGGTTCGTGAGATCAAAATACTGTACCTGATTGTTACTGGTTTATGCATATTTTTTGTCGTCTGCATGCTGCAAACGGAATCAGTGTTGAAGTTTAGATACTGAATTTACACACACACAACTTAAGTAACGCCGTGTGCCAAGACCGCCGGTTTTTAGGGTTATAAAAGAATCAATTCACTTTTCTTCTGTAGCGCCTAGGTCGTGTGATTGGTCGATGTCGAGTGCGCGCCGTGTGATTGGTCGGTGTGGAGAGCGCGCCGTGTGATTGGTCGGCGTGGAGAGCGCGCCGTGTGATTGGTCGGCGTGGAGAGCGCGCCGTGTGATTGGTCGGCGTGGAGAGCGCGCCGTGTGATTGGTCGGCGTGGAGAGCGCGCCGTGTGATTGGTCGGCGTGGAGAGCGCGCCGTGTGATTGGTCGGCGTGGAGAGCGCGCCGTGTGATTGGTCGGCGTGGAGAGCGCGCCGTGTGATTGGTCGGCGTGGAGAGCGATGAACATGGCGATAGCCCAAGTCAGCGCTTAGCGCGCCGTCATCGCCGTCTATGTCCGCGGGACATCGACGGCGATAACAGATGTGCAAGATGCTCAAGTGCTGACAGACGACTACACAACTGGATACCGTCCAACGGCCCACGACACGACGGCGACAGATTCAAGTAGCTTGCAGCTGCTAAACATGGTTGACTCACCCTTACAAACAGCCTTTATATTATATTTAAGTGGATAGGGGATCATTTGAAATAAAACATCAACTGCTCTACAAAGACTATTTATTTTAATATGAAGCGATACAATCACACAGACGATGGATGCATTGTAAAGATTTAGACCAAAAACTACGTATTACAGGGAAATACATTCGATGGGGTGTCTACATGCTTAGTACACAACAATTATTGTAATTAACATCCATTATTACAATATTTATTTTCTATGAAACAACAGTCGCTGAGAACAATTGGTATGACATTACATATAATATTACCACCTTATCTATTGGACCGTATAACAACATATACGGCATCTACTTAATATAGTCCGAGTTTGGAGTAATGCCAATGTCTTGGGGAGGATAGCGTTACACTTACTATGTAAACGTATCAAGCCTCAACTAATGAGGCATAATTATCTTTAGATCGATCGATGCTCTCCTGAGAGTCGGCGTGCTTCGAAACGTTCAAAGTGGTCTAAATCTGGATGATAACGGTATTAAGAGTATCGAATGCATCCAACAGACATGCACATGACGTCCTACAGACGTGCGAACACGCACACAGACACACAGACACTCACACATGCATGCGTGAAGGTTACATGATGCGGTACGCGATACATAATATTATAAGTTATACTATGTACTCATCCCCTGTAAAAGGGTCGTGTAGGGAACAGTTTTCTGACAAGTTTCTTATGAATTTTGAATAATATCGGTTCACCTATCGTTGCATTTGGAAAAGAGTCTGTATTTATAATTTTAAAAGGTCTAGGATAATAGTTTATAAAGTTTTGTTTATTGCATTTAGAATGCGGGACCTACAGACTGCAGAGAATAATAAAAGAAAATATGTTTTATTGTTCTATGTAAATTATCATTGTCAAAAACGTCCACAACTGAAAGAAATGTTAATAAACCAAAATGTATTTAGTACATCAATTTCTCCTATAGGTTGAGGGCCTTCACTAATAAGTACGGTTGGGCCGACTCTAGCGTGAATAATTTAAAAAACAAACGAAGCACACTTCATTGATATTACTTTTGATTTCGTTATTGTTTAGAACATTTGCCTAAAATTCAAAGGAAATTGAACCTTCACTAAGGTTGAAATAATCGAAATGACACATTAGTTTTGTAAGCAAACATGATCACGTCATCACCATTATGGTGGACTATAACTAATGAGATCTGATGGCCTGAGACTGAACATTTGTGCCGATGGTATAGTAAAAGTGTGGATTGTTGTACACCCCCACCCTAATTCAAGTTAAACAAATATCAACTTTATTTCGATGACAATTAAGTCAATTTCAGTGCACTACTGAAATATAAGTATACGAGTACACTATTAAAAAAATGTTTGCTATCGTAGCGTCAACTAAACTTTATTGTGAATGAATTTAAGTTATTTTTTTCCATAAGGTCATATCATTCACATTTTTCGCGAAAATAAGTCGAATTGTTAAAACAGATGCAATATTTGGAAAGTTAACTTATTGTCTGGCGTGAGCCGTTCCGTACAAATGTGTTCCCGAACCGGCGTCACCTGTCATCACACGCAATACGTAGACTAGAAGTAAACTAGAAGTAAACGAGGATAGGGTCAGGCGTTTGTATTCTAAGTCGCTCAAAATGAGTGGCGGAATTTACGTTCGATACAATTTAATACCAAGAAGACGCTAGATGTTTAGACCGTTCCTATGTCGAAATCGATAAGTCAATGTAAGTGGCGCCACATTTATATTTTGTTTAAACAAGTTCTTAAATACATTTTAGTGAAAGCTTTACAGGAAATGAGTACAACTAAATTAATGCCTACATTAAGATACATTTATGTGTTAGAATATATCGAAGTTTAGTTATAAATGTAAATGTTAACATGAGGAGAATTACAGAGTATCGTGCAGAATTCGAACTATGTATTCAGTTTTCTATGATAGTGGTCTATTAAATGGAATATAAATCTACCTATTTAATACCAATGTATATATCGTGATACTGTTACAATATTATTATTCAATGGAACTGTAATCTACACTGCGGTATATTGCACTATTTCAGATAAAATGACATTCAAATTACACCGAGAAGGAAAAATGAATAAATCAGTATATCCATTCTGCACAGTTCATGACCTTATTATTAGTACTTATTTTTTTTTTGTATTTTAATAAGATTTTTATATAAAAAAGTTATTATAGATGAGATACAAATAAATTTTGTACGCCAAAAATGTCACATAAATGTTTAATTTTGTCGCCTCGACTCTAAGATGTTTATAGAAACAAATACAGTAACTGCATATATATATTATAAAGAACATTTACTTAGTTAACTTGAAAATAACACCCGTTAGGTATTTTTTTTGTTTAACTTTTTTTTTCTGTATATATATACTACATACGTTTATAGACTGCGTCATATTTCTGTTACAATAAAACATTATCTCCGCACAGAGGGCGACACATTCAGTGACAAGCGAGTCACGATTAGTTCTAGATAGCGCCACCAGTCTGCTCTCATCTGACAGACGGGCCTTAAAACTACGCCGATTATATAGTTGTGATGCGAGTATAGACGCGGCGCCCGACTCGGCCTCGGGTGCCGGTACAGCAGCTGGTAAGGATCCGACACTCCCGGCTCGCTGGCCTGAGCCGGAGAGCTGCTACAGAAACCATAATCTAACCCTAATGCTCGGCCCAAAAGCGAGCCACGTCATAGACGCGCTGCGCTACATACGAACGCGAACAAAAAAGATAAAACTAGTAAAAAAACGTGGTACCGAAAGTGAGGTTTTAACGAATCTTTTCGCGGTGCGACAGCGCTGAGGTCACGAGCGAACCTCGTGACAGCGCTCGAGTCGCTTGCGACCGCGAGCTAGCACGACAGCCACGAGCGGGCACGACAGCCACGTGAGGACACGACAGCCGCGTGCGGGCACGACAGCTACGTGCACGACATCTCGTGCTGGGACCAGTCCGGGCGCACGGGCCGGGCGGCTCTGGCGCGGGGACAAGGGCGGGGACCTCAGACCCACGCCATCCAGCCCTCGTACATCATGCACAGGTTCTCGGAGCAAACAGCTTCCTTGATCATGTGGTCCACCTGCGGGAGACATCCATATTAGTCACACTCATACAAGCTTGCTGTGACTTCTAGTTGTAGTTCGTGAAGATGGGTCAGTATGCTGTAGGCTGGTACTCACTTGGTCGTGCAGGGCATACCGTCGCGCGGCCTGTCCGTCGTCTCGTCCTTCCAACTTCAGTCGCACGCGCTTCCACACGCCGGCGCCCACGGCGTTGCGCTCTCCTCCTGTGAACACATTTATTCATTTATCTCTCCACATCTACCTTAATGATAATGAAAAACGGCATGTTTAAAATTAGGATCTTCTTAGACCTCGATATAGCATTTGCCACCATTACTGCATAAAGTGGGATTGGGATCTTAGTGATCGCCACCAGTGTGTTAAAATTGGTCATTGAAAAACTTTGATCCAATACATAGTGGTTTCGAGATCCCTCAAAGCAGTATTTTGAGCCCTACGCTTTTCTTAGTCTATACAGGCTGTATCTGACATCGTAACGCAAACTTTGCGAAAAGGCTTGACCGCATGCCACTAATAAAATTATGATAGTCATTTATATATATAAAGTTCTAAAATCTAAAGAATGCCGTGCGATGTTGAATCGATGCGTGAGATTGCAATAGTAAATCGATACCAAATATCGTTACGAGTAAATCCATCAATATTTTGAATACTTTCACACCTCTAGTCAACGGGTACCGCCGTACAGCTAGAGTACCTATTTTTATGAAATAAAAATCATTTTTATTTTAAATTTATTAGTTTCGCGTAGACATTGCGTCCGTATAGACAGCCTTCGTGGCGTAGCGGTAGCGAACGCGGCCGCTGCGCAAGGAGGCGCAGGTTCGATCCCCGCACAGTGCAAATATTTGTATGCATGAATATGAATTGCACTGGTCTGGTCGTGCCTCGGAAAGCACGTTAAGCCGTTGGTCCCGGTTGCCATACGAACATCTAGTGGCAGTCGTTACGGGTTGTTGGAGCCCTCAAAAGTCCAACAATTGGTCTAACTGCACTGCTTTGATATCGCCTTCGGGTTGTGGAGGTCAGACGGCAGTCGCTTCACGGAAAATGTCGAAGTTACGCCAAAATCAGCAGTTAGACTGGTAAAGCGGACCCCAGACTCCAGAGCTGGAAAACGGCTTCGGATGCGACTGGGATTAACGCTGAGATGATGATGATTGCGTCCGTATAGACGTATCGTTTATTGTGTGATCATATCGTTTTCTAACGTAATGTAACATTCTGATGGAAGGTAGTAACTGCAATTAGCTGTGTTGTGTTGTGATCAGCCCCCTAATCGGCGAACACATTTTTGTCAAATGATAGCGACTAGTTGGGATCGTTTGGACCGAACGGACCAATGGGCGGTCGGAAAGATCCCAACTGATGCCAACTAGTCGCAATCATTTAACAAAAATGTGTTCGCCGATTAGGGGGCAGGTGTTGGACGATTCGGATATGGTGATGGTGGTGTGGTTCCAGCATGACGGTGCCCCACCATATTTATACCGACCTGTACGTGAGTACCTCCACTATCAGTTCGGCGAGCAGTGGATTGGTAGGGGTGAACTAACTTTGTGAAACACCATGCTAATCTCGTACGACGGTGCCAGGCCTGTATCGTTCTTAGTGAACGAAATATGGAACAACATCTCCGTCACAGCTATTGTGCTCATCGAATGAAATGATACATTCGGAGGGTCAGACGACCTTCCTACTTAAAAAAAGTTCTTTTCACGAGCTGCCTAAGTAGGTATTATTGTTTCTTTCGAGAGTCGATAAACGTGATTAGACTACCAATACCTACATGCATGAGGTCAACTGAGGTCAACCTATTTATTTTATTTAACTGATTTATTTTTAAGAGGGTATTTTTTTTTTTAGTTTAGCCAGGTTATGTAGGCATTAGTAGAATCAGCTAGCGATACCTAGCTATACCTTCACGGGTCGGACAGGGTTTTCTTTACATACTGTATAGCCTAAAGCCTTCCTGGATTACGGGCTATCCAACGCAAAAAGATTTTTTCTAATCAGACTAGTAGTCCATGAGATTAGCGCTTTTAAACAAACAAACAAACTCTTCAGCTTTATATATTAGTATAGAGAGAAATATTGACCACCAATCTAAACATTTATGTTCATAATTGTTATGAGTATGTCTGAGTAATTATGACATTTTAAACACGTTTTTTTAAGGCACGTAAATGATTGTAAACGTTTTCATTTTTAATGTCTGGACTTGAAAAAAGACGATGATCCCTGAGTTTATTTCGGCTATTTCTTCTCAGAGGTAGTCAGTTAGGAAATGCCGGCTCCAACTAATTTAAAAAAAAATATGACGTGTAAAAGTGATCAGTGATCCTGCTTGATTAATAAACGATTTCATGTCTGCTGACAAAGTAGTATGATAAGTTTTTTATAATGTAGGGCAAGCACATTGCCCTACAATCTATATTACAGTTTACGTACACGCGACTAGACATTGACTATATGAAGGTGCTAGTTGAGATACTGATCCATGAATACTCCTAGACGCCTCACGCAAGACAAGCAAGACAGAAGCAGCTACACTGTGTGAAGGCACGGAGATCAAAAGTATAGTGTGACTCACCATGTCTATTGTTGGTGTTGGACTTGCCCGCAGTGATGGCGGACTGACGCGTGAGTTTCCGTCCGCTCGCATCGGTCGGCCAGTTGTTGTGTATTCTGGAAACATAATGTTGATTGGCACCCGATCATGTAACATGCCCTTGTCAATGTTTTCTAAACTAATATTCAACAAGTACGTGACGGATCATGTACAATGAAGGGCTCCGTAGTTGTAATGAATTTATCCCAAGAATAAATTTAACGTAACTGGTGAAATGTGGGTGTATCATAGGAACATTTCTACACAATTATTTAGGGAAAGAAAGTATGATATTATATACAGTTTAACGTATAAAAGTATATTTTATTTAATTCAATTTCCAGAATTAAATATTATAAACATAGATTACATTCAATTCAGAGTTAATTTAAAATTATATTAGAGCCAAGAATTTGAGAATACATTTAATTTGTTTTGTAACGTCGGTGGCGTATATTGAAGAACAAATTAAATGTCATACACAACAAAGTTCAAATGACTTTGTTATTTAAAAATAAGCTTAAAATCGATTTGACTAAAGTAGTTAACTGATTAAACGGCGATGAAATTATGAATACTGAGCTAATGCTATAAGTGAAAGAATTGTTGTTGTAAAAAAGTAAGATAGTGAGTGATATGCAACACATACTGCAGCAGGTCCGTGTGGTGTGCCGACAGCTGGTCCAGCAGGAAGGTCGCCGCGTCACGAGCCAGGAGCGGCTCCTCGCGCGACAACAACGTGCTCGTGTGCGACACCACGAGCGACTCGCGCGACAAGAACGTCGCCGCCGGGTTGTTGCCCTGCCGAGTTCATATGTTACAGTACTCACTATAAGGCATGTACCTACGTGTACGTGTCTTATGACTGAAATACGGTTTCAAGCAAATTCGTTATTTTAATTTCACCGTATTGTGGGTTAAGATGTTTAAATGTTGTGGCAATTGGCAGCTGATGCAGATTTGATTTATTTTACAAAAAAGGTTAATTCGTGCTATCTATTAAAGTGATTCTTCGGGAGCCTTTTAGAAACAATTTTAAAGTAGGTAATTGATGATATAACAACTCTTGATTTTTTTTTTACATTTTACAAAGTAATTTGTATATTCGTAAAATCTTAAGATTTTTTAAAATAAGAAGTGATTTCCATATTCATTAATACATTCTGTAAAAATGAAATTGTGATATTTTACTTTAAATACATACTTTAGATTAACTAAAATTTGCCAGTCACACAGACACACAAACAGCATCTGCTGTTGTAATAAGTTGCCAATGCCGGTTGCAAAACTTATCGACAGCAAATTTAAAACCCTCATCGGTGACAATATGTTTAGTTGTAAACGTAAGAAGTAGTTCGCACAATAATTGATAGATGGCGGTACACGCAACGCAACGCCACGTAGCGTATTAGTTCCCGTACTCCGCCATAGATGGAGTTGTGCAGTGACGTAACATTTGTGAATCGCGGTGACAAGACTCTCCGTGAGTTGTATAAGACGTGCTTTATTAAAATTAAAGCAAGTACTCTCATAGACAAAGGTGTTTTATTTGAGTCTTCCAGTAGTGGTAGTGAAGTAACAAGTTCAGTACCAAGTGGTGCATGAACATTTGATCCTGTCGAGTCGGACAGGTCGGCATAGAAACCAGGGTGGATCGCCCTGAAGTGCCGCTTAACAATCTTACACAGTAGTAAGATTGGTGCTCGAGTGGAGCTGCTGAGCTGTGCAAGCGCAGGTGTCAGCGCAGCACGCCGAGAGTTGCAGCGTTCTACGGTAGAGGGCGTGCCAGTCCTCTCTCCAGTGATATTGGATTGCGGTGTTTCCGAAGCAAAGTGTTGCAGTGTTTCCGGATTGCAGTGTCATATCACATACCAACGTGATATCAGTGTTGCAGTGTCATAGTGTCATAAAAATACGTATTACCTACGTAGTACCAGTATAAGTGTTCGTGTAAATAATCGTGTTCGTAAGTGCAGTGTACGGCAAGTAAAGGTAATCAAGAAAAAGAACTGTAAGTAGACGTTAATATTGACTTTAGAACTCTGAGACTTTTATAGCTGTGTGTAGTTAGAACATTACTAGAATTTGACTATTTATGTGTTTTGGTCACTATCAGCCAATTTATGTGTCTTGGTCACTATCGGCCTATTTTATATGTGTCTTGGTCACTATTAAACCTGTGTACATGTTGAGGACTGTGTACATAAAATACTGGGTGATAGATAGATAGGGTTCATTGACTCGTAATTATTGTTACCATTGACTAGCAAGTCTTGTTATTTCCTCTTTAGTAAGTTTTAAATTCCGATCAATTCAACAACTATGGAGTCTTTGTCATCATTGGTCAAAATACAGTTAGTAAATAAAGGTTTAATTGAAAAGGGGTTAGTTAACTTTAAGAAATCTCCAAAGGAGAGACTTACCCCAACTTATGTAACAACTCGGTTAGAATCATTAGAAAGTCAGTGGAAGGACTTCAATCAAACTCACAAAAGTATTTTGTTACAAGCAACAGAGTCAGATATAGCTAGCAATACTTATTTTACCCAAGAGTTGTACGATACCATAGAAGAATTGTATTTTACTTACAAGTCCCAATTAAAAGAACACATAGTTACATTTCAAGGCACATCTAGTTGTAATAACAGTTCAAATTCAAGTGCAAAGGTCATGTCAAATATTCGATTACCTAAAATCACACTGCCAACATTTTCCGGACTATACACTGAGTGGGCTTCGTTCAGAGATTTGTTTTTATCTTTAATTCATAAAAATGAAGCCTTGGACGACGTTCAAAAACTTCATTATTTGAAGGGTCATCTGACAGGGGAGGCAGAGCAGCTACTGCGCCATACCCCAGTAACCGCTTCGAATTATGAAGAGTGTTGGTCAATCTTAGTAAAACGATACGATAACAAACGATTTCTTGCTAATTGCATGTTAAAAAGATTTATGACTCAACCAAATATTAGTAAAGAAACAGCATTCAATATCAAGTCATTACTGGACAACACTGTAGATTGTTTGCAAGGGTTGCAGAACTTAGACATAGATATTCAGTCTTGGGACGCCATTGTAATTTATATAGTTAGTGAAAAGTTAGATTGTGAATCTCGTAAATTGTGGGAAACGAGGGTCAGTGCATTAGATGATTTACCAACATTTAACGAATTCAAAACATTCCTTGAATCCAGGTTCAGATCATTAGAATACTTAGATACAAAATCCAATAAGAATAACAAACCTCAAATGGTAAAATCATTTAATGTCACAACCCAACAATGCGTCGTTTGTTCTGGAGATCACAAATTGGTAAATTGTAAAGAGTTTTCAAAAAAGAATTGCAATGAACGTCGTGACCTCGTCCGAGTCAGCAACTTGTGCTTTAATTGTCTGGGAAAAAATCACTCTGTCTATAACTGCCGACAAAAAACCAAATGCAAAGTTTGTAAGAGAAAACACCACTCACTGCTTCACTTAGACGCTACTGTAGGTTGCTCTGATTCTAACAATAGGTTAGCAGAAGATAAGGTTGTGACAGCCGCGGTTGTCACATCTACAGCCCCAAGTGGGGAGGGTACCAAAGAATCGATAGGCAAACCCATTTGTTGTTTAGGTCAACTAGACCACAGTCTCGGATTGCTGGCGACAGCCCTGGTCCAAGTTGAATCTGATAGAACCGGTACTGCGCAAACTTTTAGAGCTCTGTTAGATCAGGGCTCTCAGGTATCATTGATTACCGAAGCCGCAGTTCAGTTTCTCGGGTTGCACAAGGTACCCACTCAAACTGGCATACATAGATTAGGCGATGACGAGGGAAGCTCAGTCCCCTCTAGGTCAATGGTGACATTCAAATTACAGTCTCGTCTAGATCCGAACTATTGTTCATATGTCAGTGCATACGTAATGAATAAACTCACTACAAATCTTCCTGAAAGGAAGATTATACAAGTTCCTCTGTCACTTGCAAATTTGCAATTAGCAGATCCTTCATTCCACACACCAGGAAAAATTGATCTGCTCTTAGGTGCACAAGTGATTGGAGAAGTTCTTTTAGAAGGTTTGGTCAAGGGTCCGCCTGGAAGTCCAGTCGCACAGAAGACCAAACTTGGATGGATCGTCTCAGGCGAAATCCAATCCTCAGCTGTCTCTAGGCCTGTATGTTATCATACAGTAGTACAATCAGCAGATGTCAATGACCTCATGCGTAAATTTTGGGAGTTGGAATCGGAGCCTTCAGTTCAACGTATTTTGAATGAGGAAGAACTGAAGTGCGAAGAATTCTACTCTAAGACCACCAAACGCGATGCAAGCGGGCGGTATATAGTGAAACTGCCGTTCAAAACTGAACACCCCAATTGCGCACTTGGAGGGTCATCCGAGGTCATTGCTCGCAGACGTTTTCTCAACCTAGAGAGAAGATTAGAAAAAGAACCAGAACTTAGGGCACAGTACAGGGCTGTTATCAATGAGTATATTCAGTTGGGACACGCTGAAGTTGTCCCACCGGCGGAATTAAATGCTGATGCATTCTACCTGCCACATCACGCAGTGGTACGTGACGATAAAGTCACAACCAAGGTTAGGGTCGTCTTTGACGCTTCATGTTCTGGCCACAATGGTGTATCCTTAAATAAGGAATTAATGGTGGGCCCAACCCTACAACCCGATTTGCGTCAAGTTATTATGCGATGGCGGCGCCATCCTATTAGTTTAGTTGCGGACATAGTCAAAATGTACCGTCAGGTTGTGGTTAGTAAAGAGGATGCTGATTACCAACGCTTTCTGTGGCGTGACAATTCAGATGCAGAGTTAGAACATTTCCGACTCATGCGTGTCACATTCGGTACAGCTTCCGCTCCGTACCTGGCCGTCCGTACACTACAGCAGCTTGCTCATGATGAAGGAAGCAATTATGCCTTGATAGGCGATCGAATTCTTAAGGATTTTTATGTCGACGATTTTTTGTCGGGCTGTGAATCTATTGCCGAGGGTCAACAGATACATCAACAAATGAACGAGTTGTTGAGTCGCGGAGGCTTCCAGCTTCAGAAGTGGTCCAGCAGTAACGCTGATTTGCATAGTAAAATAAAGGATGGACCATTAACTGAAAATTTAGAGTTAAAATCGGATGCAGTTATGAAAATCTTAGGTCTCACTTGGGATAGACTAACTGACACTTTCAAATATACTGTGAATCTTCCTCCGCTTGAAGCCCCTGTGACTAAACGCAAAGTAGTGTCAGATATCGCTCGTTTATTTGATCCTCTCGGTTGGTTGGCACCTGTTGTTGTCACAGCCAAGGTGTTCATTCAGCGTCTGTGGTTAGTAGGAATTGAATGGGACGATGAACTTCCTGATCAGCTCTTAAAGGAATGGATCACGTTTAGAAACAACCTTTATCACGTGCAAGAGTTTAGATTACCGCGTTGGATCCGTACAAGTAAAAGTGACGTCCTTTTAGAGCTGCATGGATTCTCAGA
This sequence comes from Sesamia inferens, assembly GCA_037179545.1. NCBI lineage: Eukaryota > Metazoa > Arthropoda > Insecta > Lepidoptera > Noctuidae > Sesamia > Sesamia inferens. The sequence goes on along the minus strand of CM073939.1, from coordinate 29,062,857 downwards.
CTCCTCTAATATTGCTTATGCGGCAGTAGTTTATACTCGGTGCGTTGACTTTGATGGGAATGTACAGGTTAGTCTTGTAGCCTCAAAGACCAAGGTGGCCCCTGTCAAACAGGTATCCATACCTCGTTTGGAGTTATGTGGTGCAGTGCTTTTATCAAAACTCCTGCGGGAAGTGTCAGACACTTTAGGCGTACGTAAAGAAAACGTTCACGCATGGACCGACTCAACAGTAGTGCTCGCTTGGTTAAGCAGCCATCCCAGCCGCTGGAAAACCTTTGTTGGGAATAGAGTATCCGATATACTCACTTTTATGGACAGTAATCAGTGGTCTCACGTTCAGTCCAAAGACAATCCCGCAGATTGCGCGTCGCGCGGCGTGAATCCCTCAGAGTGCACAAACTTGGTATTATGGACGCAGGGACCTAGTTGGTTACAAAAGGTAGAAATCAACTACAACAGAAAGTTGATCAAAGAAACCAACTTAGAGGAGAAAGGGGTACTAGCATGCAATGTCGTAACGAAGGAAATCGATGGGGATTCTATTATAAACAAATATTCGAGTTTGAGGAAACTTACCAGAGTAATCGCCTACTGTAGAAGATTTTTAAATTTTAAGAACAAAAATGACACTGTTAAATTCAATACCTTTTTAACACACACTGAAATTAACGTAGCATTGTTTACCTGCATAAAGTTATGTCAACAAAAACATTTTATAGCAGAAATTGAAATGCTGAAAGCAAAGGGAAAATTAGAGAAGGCAGGAGTACTCAACTCGCTCAATCCTTTTTTAGATAAAGATCAGCTCCTAAGAGTTGGCGGCAGACTTCATAAAGCCAATCTTCATGAAGATACTAAGCATCCTCTTATTATTCCTCATAATTCGCATTTAACCAATCTTTTGATTGCTGACGCCCATGAGCGCACATTGCATGGCGGTCCTCAGTTAGTTTTGAATTACTTGAGATCCAAATACTGGATTATTAATGCAAAGGGAGTTATTAGGCAATATGTTCGCAAATGTGTTAAGTGCATGCGATATTCTGCTCGGCCTGTAGCTCCATTGATGGGTTCATTGCCTTCAACTAGAGTCAACGCTAGTAGACCTTTCCTTAAAAGTGGTGTTGACTATGCAGGACCCATTAGTATCAGGTCAACCAAAGGTCGCGGTCACCATGCCACCAAAGGCTATATTTGCTTATTCATATGCATGGCCACACGGGCTATACACTTGGAGGTTGTAAGCGACATGACCTCACAGGCCTTTCTAGCAGCCTTTAAGCGGTTTACTGCTAGGAGAGGTCATTGTCAGGAAATATGGAGCGATAACGGTACTACCTTTGTCGGAGCCAATAAAGAATTAAATTCATTGTTTAATCACGAACGAGTTGGTGTAAAGGCTGACATTTCGGAGTGGTTGGCAACGAATGGAACAACCTGGCACTTCATCCCACCTCACTCGCCAAACTTTGGAGGACTTTGGGAGGCAGGGGTGAAGTCCTGCAAACATCACCTCAAACGAGTGGTCGGAAACAACACTCTTACATTTGAGGAGATGTCAACAGTGCTAGCCCAGACCGAAGCATGCCTCAACTCCAGACCAATTTCGGCCATAAGTTGTCATCCAGAAGACCCATGTCCTCTCACTCCGGGACATTTTTTGATAGGAGAGCCGCTGCTACTTCCACCGGAGTCGGACTTCGAAACATCAAATATAAGTAATTTACGTAGATGGCAATTGACACAGCGTTTGGTTCAGGATTTCTGGCACAAGTGGTCCCGAGAGTATCTCGTTCAGTTCCATCAGAGGAACAAATGGACTCATCACACTGTCGAACCAAAAATAGGTGATGTAGCATTGGTTATGGAGGATGATTTGCCTCCCGCGAGATGGCTCCACGGGTTAATTCTCGAAAAACATCCTGGCTCGGACAAGGTCACACGAGTAGTGTCACTACGCTGTAAAGGAACAATTATTAAGAGACCTGTGTCAAAGTTAATTGTACTCCCAATAACCACTTAAATAAGATGGAAATTTAGTGTATTGTGTATATTATTGTGTTGTATGTACATCTCCTTTGTTTATCTTTGTTTATTTTTATGTCAAAGGGTTTTGGTGTTTATTTCGTATTGTCATGGTTTTGTTAGAGTGTAATTGTGTCAATGTTAAAATTGTGTAATGTGTAAGATTTGATTTGTTAATTTATTTTACAGTCCACGTTCGAATGATCATTGTTACAAAATCAATCAATCAATGTAAGCATTTGCATAATTTACTGGTTTTGGATCCACTCGCTTCACGGTGGGTTGCTTGTCAATTATTTGTCACAATTGTTTAGTTCTTAAACCTTTGGCTCAATTTGTGTGTAGTAACATGTTATGTTATGGACAATCGGTCCATGGTGGGCGGGATGTTTAGTTGTAAACGTAAGAAGTAGTTCGCACAATAATTGATAGATGGCGGTACACGCAACGCAACGCCACGTAGCGTATTAGTTCCCGTACTCCGCCATAGATGGAGTTGTGCAGTGACGTAACATTTGTGAATCGCGGTGACAAGACTCTCCGTGAGTTGTATAAGACGTGTGTTTATTAAAATTAAAGCAAGTACTCTCATAGACAAAGGTGTTTTATTTGAGTCTTCCAGTAGTGGTAGTGAAGTAACAAGTTCAGTACCAAGTGGTGCATGAACACAATATTATGATATAAAAATTAATACAAAGTAGTTTGGCAATTATTCTTACTGTACATGTAGCTTCCTTGATACATAATTAATGGAATAACTACGTACATGCCTATTAATTGTTTTTAAATTATGAAGTTTATTTTTTAAATACAGTCAAATATTATAGTTAGCAGCTGCAAGCTTTTTAAATAATAATTAATTAGAGAATGTGCGGTACCTCATTGACGGTCTGTAGAGTGTGTAGTTCGTTCCGCACGTCCTGCAGCAGCAACAGGCGCGCGGAGTGCGGCGCCGACAGGCGAGCGGCCGCCCCGCGCAGGGCCGCCGCCGCCGACCGGACACGAGCCCCCACAGACACCACCTCCGCGCTCAGCGACGCGCTCATGTCGCGCACCAGACCAGACACGCTGTCCACCTGGACAGACACACTCTCATACACCACCCCATAGTGACACGCGCCCCCACAGACACCACCTCCGCGCTCAGCGACGCGCTCATGTCGCGCACCAGACCAGACACGCTGTCCACCTGGACAGACACACTCTCATACACCACCCCATAGTGACACGCGCCCCCACAGACACCACCTCCGCGCTCAGCGACGCGCTCATGTCGCGCACCAGACCAGACACGCTGTCCACCTGGACAGACACACTCTCATACACCACCCCATAGTGACACGCGCCCCCACAGACACCACCTCCGCGCTCATGTCGCGCACCAGACCAGACACGCTGTCCACCTGGACAGACACACTCTCATACACCACCCCATAGTGACACGCGCCCCCACAGACACCACCTCCGCGCTCATGTCGCGCACCAGACCAGACACGCTGTCCACCTGGACAGACACACTCTCATACACCACCCCATAGTGACACGCGCCCCCACAGACACCACCTCCGCGCTCAGCGACGCGCTCATGTCGCGCACCAGACCAGACACGCTGTCCACCTGGACAGACACACTCTCATACACCACCCCATAGTGACACGCGCCCCCACAGACACCACCTCCGCGCTCAGCGACGCGCTCATGTCGCGCACCAGACCAGACACGCTGTCCACCTGGACAGACACACTCTCATACACCACCCCATAGTGACACGCGCCCCCACAGACACCACCTCCGCGCTCAGCGACGCGCTCATGTCGCGCACCAGACCAGACACGCTGTCCACCTGGACAGACACACTCTCATACACCACCCCATAGTGACACGCGCCCCCACAGACACCACCTCCGCGCTCAGCGACGCGCTCATGTCGCGCACCAGACCAGACACGCTGTCCACCTGGACAGACACACTCTCATACACCACCCCATAGTGACACGCGCCCCCACAGACACCACCTCCGCGCTCAGCGACGCGCTCATGTCGCGCACCAGACCAGACACGCTGTCCACCTGGACAGACACACTCTCATACACCACCCCATAGTGACACGCGCCCCCACAGACACCACCTCCGCGCTCAGCGACGCGCTCATGTCGCGCACCAGACCAGACACGCTGTCCACCTGGACAGACACACTCTCATACACCACCCCATAGTGACACGCGCCCCCACAGACACCACCTCCGCGCTCAGCGACGCGCTCATGTCGCGCACCAGACCAGACACGCTGTCCACCTGGACAGACACACTCTCATACACCACCCCATAGTGACACGCGCCCCCACAGACACCACCTCCGCGCTCAGCGACGCGCTCATGTCGCGCACCAGACCAGACACGCTGTCCACCTGGACAGACACACTCTCATACACCACCCCATAGTGACACGCGCCCCCACAGACACCACCTCCGCGCTCAGCGACGCGCTCATGTCGCGCACCAGACCAGACACGCTGTCCACCTGGACAGACACACTCTCATACACCACCCCATAGTGACACGCGTCCCCACAGACACCACCTCCGCGCTCAGCGACGCGCTCATGTCGCGCACCAGACCAGACACGCTGTCCACCTGGACAGACACACTCTCATACACCACCCCATAGTGACACGCGCCCCCACAGACACCACCTCCGCGCTCAGCGACGCGCTCATGTCGCGCACCAGACCAGACACGCTGTCCACCTGGACAGACACACTCTCATACACCACCCCATAGTGACACGCGCCCCCACAGACACCACCTCCGCGCTCAGCGACGCGCTCATGTCGCGCACCAGACCAGACACGCTGTCCACCTGGACAGACACACTCTCATACACCACCCCATAGTGACACGCGCCCCCACAGACACCACCTCCGCGCTCAGCGACGCGCTCATGTCGCGCACCAGACCAGACACGCTGTCCACCTGGACAGACACACTCTCATACACCACCCCATAGTGACACGCGCCCCCACAGACACCACCTCCGCGCTCAGCGACGCGCTCATGTCGCGCACCAGACCAGACACGCTGTCCACCTGGACAGACACACTCTCATACACCACCCCATAGTGACACGCGCCCCCACAGACACCACCTCCGCGCTCAGCGACGCGCTCATGTCGCGCACCAGACCAGACACGCTGTCCACCTGGACAGACACACTCTCATACACCACCCCATAGTGACACGCGCCCCCACAGACACCACCTCCGCGCTCAGCGACGCGCTCATGTCGCGCACCAGACCAGACACGCTGTCCACCTGGACAGACACACTCTCATACACCACCCCATAGTGACACGCGCCCCCACAGACACCACCTCCGCGCTCAGCGACGCGCTCATGTCGCGCACCAGACCAGACACGCTGTCCACCTGGACAGACACACTCTCATACACCACCCCATAGTGACACGCGCCCCCACAGACACCACCTCCGCGCTCAGCGACGCGCTCATGTCGCGCACCAGACCAGACACGCTGTCCACCTGGACAGACACACTCTCATACACCACCCCATAGTGACACGCGCCCCCACAGACACCACCTCCGCGCTCAGCGACGCGCTCATGTCGCGCACCAGACCAGACACGGTGTCCACCGGGACCGACACACTCTCATACACCACCCCATAGTGACACGCGCCCCCACAGACACCACCTCCGCGCTCAGCGACGCGCTCATGTCGCGGACCAGACCAGACACGCTGTCCACCTGGACAGACACACTCTCATACACCACCCCATAGTGACACGCGCCCCCACAGACACCACCTCCGCGCTCAGCGACGCGCTCATGTCGCGCACCAGACCAGACACGCTGTCCACCTGGACAGACACACTCTCATACACCACCCCATAGTGACACGCGCCCCCACAGACACCACCTCCGCGCTCAGCGACGCGCTCATGTCGCGCACCAGACCAGACACGCTGTCCACCTGGACAGACACACTCTCATACACCACCCCATAGTGACACGCGCCCCCACAGACACCACCTCCGCGCTCAGCGACGCGCTCATGTCGCGCACCAGACCAGACACGCTGTCCACCTGGACAGACACACTCTCATACACCACCCCATAGTGACACGCGCCCCCACAGACACCACCTCCGCGCTCAGCGACGCGCTCATGTCGCGCACCAGACCAGACACGCTGTCCACCTGGACAGACACACTCTCATACACCACCCCATAGTGACACGCGCCCCCACAGACACCACCTCCGCGCTCAGCGACGCGCTCATGTCGCGCACCAGACCAGACACGCTGTCCACCTGGACAGACACACTCTCATACACCACCCCATAGTGACACGCGCCCCCACAGACACCACCTCCGCGCTCAGCGACGCGCTCATGTCGCGCACCAGACCAGACACGCTGTCCACCTGGACAGACACACTCTCATACACCACCCCATAGTGACACGCGCCCCCACAGACACCACCTCCGCGCTCAGCGACGCGCTCATGTCGCGCACCAGACCAGACACGCTGTCCACCTGGACAGACACACTCTCATACACCACCCCATAGTGACACGCGCCCCCACAGACACCACCTCCGCGCTCAGCGACGCGCTCATGTCGCGCACCAGACCAGACACGCTGTCCACCTGGACAGACACACTCTCATACACCACCCCATAGTGACACGCGCCCCCACAGACACCACCTCCGCGCTCAGCGACGCGCTCATGTCGCGCACCAGACCAGACACGCTGTCCACCTGGACAGACACACTCTCATACACCACCCCATAGTGACACGCGCCCCCACAGACACCACCTCCGCGCTCAGCGACGCGCTCATGTCGCGCACCAGACCAGACACGCTGTCCACCTGGACAGACACACTCTCATACACCACCCCATAGTGACACGCGCCCCCACAGACACCACCTCCGCGCTCAGCGACGCGCTCATGTCGCGCACCAGACCAGACACGCTGTCCACCTGGACAGACACACTCTCATACACCACCCCATAGTGACACGCGCCCCCACAGACACCACCTCCGCGCTCAGCGACGCGCTCATGTCGCGCACCAGACCAGACACGCTGTCCACCTGGACAGACACACTCTCATACACCACCCCATAGTGACACGCGCCCCCACAGACACCACCTCCGCGCTCAGCGACGCGCTCATGTCGCGCACCAGACCAGACACGCTGTCCACCTGGACAGACACACTCTCATACACCACCCCATAGTGACACGCGCCCCCACAGACACCACCTCCGCGCTCAGCGACGCGCTCATGTCGCGCACCAGACCAGACACGCTGTCCACCTGGACAGACACACTCTCATACACCACCCCATAGTGACACGCGCCCCCACAGACACCACCTCCGCGCTCAGCGACGCGCTCATGTCGCGCACCAGACCAGACACGCTGTCCACCTGGACAGACACACTCTCATACACCACCCCATAGTGACACGCGCCCCCACAGACACCACCTCCGCGCTCAGCGACGCGCTCATGTCGCGCACCAGACCAGACACGCTGTCCACCTGGACAGACACACTCTCATACACCACCCCATAGTGACACGCGCCCCCACAGACACCACCTCCGCGCTCAGCGACGCGCTCATGTCGCGCACCAGACCAGACACGCTGTCCACCTGGACAGACACACTCTCATACACCACCCCATAGTGACACGCGCCCCCACAGACACCACCTCCGCGCTCAGCGACGCGCTCATGTCGCGCACCAGACCAGACACGCTGTCCACCTGGACAGACACACTCTCATACACCACCCCATAGTGACACGCGCCCCCACAGACACCACCTCCGCGCTCAGCGACGCGCTCATGTCGCGCACCAGACCAGACACGGTGTCCACCGGGACCGACACACTCTCATACACCACCCCATAGTGACACGCGCCCCCACAGACACCACCTCCGCGCTCAGCGACGCGCTCATGTCGCGGACCAGACCAGACACGCTGTCCACCTGGACAGACACACTCTCATACACCACCCCATAGTGACACGCGCCCCCACAGACACCACCTCCGCGCTCAGCGACGCGCTCATGTCGCGCACCAGACCAGACACGCTGTCCACCTGGACAGACACACTCTCATACACCACCCCATAGTGACACGCGCCCCCACAGACACCACCTCCGCGCTCAGCGACGCGCTCATGTCGCGCACCAGACCAGACACGCTGTCCACCTGGACAGACACACTCTCATACACCACCCCATAGTGACACGCGCCCCCACAGACACCACCTCCGCGCTCAGCGACGCGCTCATGTCGCGCACCAGACCAGACACGCTGTCCACCTGGACAGACACACTCTCATACACCACCCCATAGTGACACGCGCCCCCACAGACACCACCTCCGCGCTCAGCGACGCGCTCATGTCGCGCACCAGACCAGACACGCTGTCCACCTGGACAGACACACTCTCATACACCACCCCATAGTGACACGCGCCCCCACAGACACCACCTCCGCGCTCAGCGACGCGCTCATGTCGCGCACCAGACCAGACACGCTGTCCACCTGGACAGACACACTCTCATACACCACCCCATAGTGACACGCGCCCCCACAGACACCACCTCCGCGCTCAGCGACGCGCTCATGTCGCGCACCAGACCAGACACGCTGTCCACCTGGACAGACACACTCTCATACACCACCCCATAGTGACACGCGCCCCCACAGACACCACCTCCGCGCTCAGCGACGCGCTCATGTCGCGCACCAGACCAGACACGCTGTCCACCTGGACAGACACACTCTCATACACCACCCCATAGTGACACGCGCCCCCACAGACACCACCTCCGCGCTCAGCGACGCGCTCATGTCGCGCACCAGACCAGACACGCTGTCCACCTGGACAGACACACTCTCATACACCACCCCATAGTGACACGCGCCCCCACAGACACCACCTCCGCGCTCAGCGACGCGCTCATGTCGCGCACCAGACCAGACACGCTGTCCACCTGGACAGACACACTCTCATACACCACCCCATAGTGACACGCGCCCCCACAGACACCACCTCCGCGCTCAGCGACGCGCTCATGTCGCGCACCAGACCAGACACGCTGTCCACCTGGACAGACACACTCTCATACACCACCCCATAGTGACACGCGCCCCCACAGACACCACCTCCGCGCTCAGCGACGCGCTCATGTCGCGCACCAGACCAGACACGCTGTCCACCTGGACAGACACACTCTCATACACCACCCCATAGTGACACGCGCCCCCACAGACACCACCTCCGCGCTCAGCGACGCGCTCATGTCGCGCACCAGACCAGACACGCTGTCCACCTGGACAGACACACTCTCATACACCACCCCATAGTGACACGCGCCCCCACAGACACCACCTCCGCGCTCAGCGACGCGCTCATGTCGCGCACCAGACCAGACACGCTGTCCACCTGGACAGACACACTCTCATACACCACCCCATAGTGACACGCGCCCCCACAGACACCACCTCCGCGCTCAGCGACGCGCTCATGTCGCGCACCAGACCAGACACGCTGTCCACCTGGACAGACACACTCTCATACACCACCCCATAGTGACACGCGCCCCCACAGACACCACCTCCGCGCTCAGCGACGCGCTCATGTCGCGCACCAGACCAGACACGCTGTCCACCTGGACAGACACACTCTCATACACCACCCCATAGTGACACGCGCCCCCACAGACACCACCTCCGCGCTCAGCGACGCGCTCATGTCGCGCACCAGACCAGACACGCTGTCCACCTGGACAGACACACTCTCATACACCACCCCATAGTGACACGCGCCCCCACAGACACCACCTCCGCGCTCAGCGACGCGCTCATGTCGCGCACCAGACCAGACACGCTGTCCACCTGGACAGACACACTCTCATACACCACCCCATAGTGACACGCGCCCCCACAGACACCACCTCCGCGCTCAGCGACGCGCTCATGTCGCGCACCAGACCAGACACGCTGTCCACCTGGACAGACACACTCTCATACACCACCCCATAGTGACACGCGCCCCCACAGACACCACCTCCGCGCTCAGCGACGCGCTCATGTCGCGCACCAGACCAGACACGCTGTCCACCTGGACAGACACACTCTCATACACCACCCCATAGTGACACGCGCCCCCACAGACACCACCTCCGCGCTCAGCGACGCGCTCATGTCGCGCACCAGACCAGACACGCTGTCCACCTGGACAGACACACTCTCATACACCACCCCATAGTGACACGCGCCCCCACAGACACCACCTCCGCGCTCAGCGACGCGCTCATGTCGCGCACCAGACCAGACACGCTGTCCACCTGGACAGACACACTCTCATACACCACCCCATAGTGACACGCGCCCCCACAGACACCACCTCCGCGCTCAGCGACGCGCTCATGTCGCGCACCAGACCAGACACGCTGTCCACCTGGACAGACACACTCTCATACACCACCCCATAGTGACACGCGCCCCCACAGACACCACCTCCGCGCTCAGCGACGCGCTCATGTCGCGCACCAGACCAGACACGCTGTCCACCTGGACAGACACACTCTCATACACCACCCCATAGTGACACGCGCCCCCACAGACACCACCTCCGCGCTCAGCGACGCGCTCATGTCGCGCACCAGACCAGACACGCTGTCCACCTGGACAGACACACTCTCATACACCACCCCATAGTGACACGCGCCCCCACAGACACCACCTCCGCGCTCAGCGACGCGCTCATGTCGCGCACCAGACCAGACACGCTGTCCACCTGGACAGACACACTCTCATACACCACCCCATAGTGACACGCGCCCCCACAGACACCACCTCCGCGCTCATGTCGCGCACCAGACCAGACACGCTGTCCACCTGGACAGACACACTCTCATACACCACCCCATAGTGACACGCGCCCCCACAGACACCACCTCCGCGCTCAGCGACGCGCTCATGTCGCGCACCAGACCAGACACGGTGTCCACCGGGACCGACACACTCTCATACACCACCCCATAGTGACACGCGCCCCCACAGACACCACCTCCGCGCTCAGCGACGCGCTCATGTCGCGCATGATCACGCAAATCTTTTACGAAAGAACTCATGTTTTTTACATTAGCTAACTTTAATGAAGTACATATATCGATTACATTATCCTTATAGTAGGTCGTAATCAGTATGTCTTTTTAAGAGCTAAATGTTATAGGTGTAGTTGTTTATTTTGTGGCGTTAACGTAACAAAATTAGTAAAAAAGTTACTCACCCATTGTGTATCGATGTTTCCTTCGGGATGTAACATCTCCATGAGCGATTCTTCGACTGGCGATACTTTCAGAGAATATTTCTGTGCTAGTGTGCACGCCTGCAGATTATTTACAACAATACAAACATATTTCTTAATAATTCAATTATTAAATTAAAAATATTCGTTAGACTTATTCGTCAACTTCTTCTCCCCAGACTATACCGAGACTAGTCGAGTATAGTCCCGGTTGCATCCGCGGCTTTGGTGTTGGGGCCCGGGGACCACTTTCTTACTCATTCGCCTCTATTTCACACGATCTTTAGCATTCTGTGGTGTGAGATTGTTGGCACGTATGTCATCTCTTACAACGTCAAGCCCGGACTTCTTTGGTCTACCTCGCTTGTTCCGGCCCGGCGGAGGCGCCATGACAAGACATTTGTTACCCACGTGACATGCCAGTTTTCGTAAGACGTGACCGTACGTCATGTCACGGACATAAAGACTGCTACAGCTGCGGGAGTTCCTGATGCGATCTTTCCTCGTAACTCAACACATCAACCGCAGCATTTTCATCTCAATGACAAGCAGCTCCTGCTTGTATCACTCAAGCACAGGCCACGCCTCACTGCTATATAAAAGAACAGGTCTAATAATGGTCTTATAGACCTGTCCCTTAAGCTTAACTTAATGTTGGTGTAAAAAATGGCATTTTGCCCAAGCTGCAGAAATGCGTGCCTTGACATCGCAGTCAATATTGCCGGACGCGTGGAGCACAGACCCAAGTATTTAAATTGATCTGTGCACTCGACTATGTCTCTGCCTATGCACACAGACATAACGTCTGTTGTGTTGCTGGCCATGTACACCGCCTTCGCCACATTGAGTTTCAGACCTCCGTTCTCTAGCGAGTCCTTCCACACAATCACACGTCGCCCCAACCGTTCCCTGTCCGCGTCCGCCAGCGCAATATCATCAGCATATTGATGTTGTCCGATAAGAAGTACAATATACATTATCAGAAACGGATTATGAATTCCGACGGTGATGGGGAAGGGTTTAGTGTCGCCAACAGCGGCCCTAACACTGGAATCGGAAAGCTGCCTGGATCCTGTCCCAGTGGTGTCCGACGCGAACTCCTGGGACTTATAAAGCAGCCACCACCGGATCTGGCGTCGGCAGTGCTTTACACGTCTAAGTTGGTCCTTTAGGCAGAGATCCATGACAAGGAGACGGTGTTGTGCCGAGAGGCTCTCACCGGGTATGCCTTTGCAGTTGGCTACTTTGCCGATGTGGTTAGTAGAAAGTCCATCTGGGTAGCTCTTCGCCCGCATCGGTAGGTAACAAGGTACTCCGGTTTCTTTTTGCAGTAGGTGTTCACGATAGCAAGGTCGACGGTCGTACACGTTCGAAGAATGTTGTCCCCTTCCGCGTTGCGGATACCGCACCTAAAGCCATTATGAACACGCTCAAAACCGATATACTTCTGAGTCACATGGCCGTTCAAATCACCACCCAGAATACATGGCCGTTCCAATCATCACCCAGAACGATTTCCTGAGACAACGAGATCCCGTGAACCAGTCCTTCGAACTGTCTCCAGAACAATGTCCTTTTGGCGTCACCGCACCCGGCCTGCGGAGCGTAAGCCCTTTTCAAGTGGGTTATAACCCCATTGACAAGCACCCGAGCATCGACATCAGCCAATCACCGATGCGATTCACCTCTAAGACGTCATCCTGGAGTTCGTCAGACAACACCACTTCGACCCCAATTTTCCCACTAGGTGCATCCGTGTAGATCAGCTTGTAGCCATTCCTAATAAGCCGGGATCTGCTGTCTTTCTACTGAGTCTCCTGCAGGAAAGCCACGGCCACCCTCTGCCTGCGTAAAGTTTAGGCCAGTTCTCTAGTACGTCTAGTTAGTGTGCCAACGTTCCACGAAGCGAAACAGATTTTCTTGGTTTGGGCTCGCTTCTTTAGCCGTGACCGCCCCTGAGACGGTAGCCCTAGCCCACAGGTCACAGAAGTCGGGCTCAAGCGATTTTCTGACTTCAGTATTTCACGGTCAAGGGAGTTAACGACAAAAAAATTAGGTAAAATTGGAAGGTGTCAACTCGCTCGCGAGTTTGACGCTCGCCAGTTCACGAATAAGTCATTAGTTACAGCTGGAACTTGTTATTTATATTTAATAATTATTTTTTTAGAACGTAAGCTATTAGAAATAAATACGTAGCATCGTCGAGCGGTAGTAATCCTGTGACTGCAGAAAATGTTGTTTGATGGATGGCAAAAAAGTTTAGTTTATAGAAGCATGAGCCGCCACGTACCTTTTCCCAGTGGTGCAGCGCGGTGAGCAGCGCGTGACGATGTCGTGCGCCGGGACGTGCGGCCGCAACACGCGCGTGTACCGCCAGCGCCGACCCCGCACGGGACAGGCCCGCAGCACGCGAGCCCGCCGCCGCGCCCGCACGCGCTAGCCCCGCGCCCACCCCAGCCAGCGCGGGGTTGGCGCCCGCGCCCCACTTCACCCTGCAACCCACCGCGACACGTATTACATATAACATATCAGACAGGCCCGCAGCGCAACTAAAACAGTCTTCGAAAAATTCGTACAACTTCCGAATATAAGAAATAGGATTCCAAATTCCTTCCTATATACGCGGTACGGTATACAATAGCGTATGTGAGTGCATTCTAGTCTCTACAAAAACGCAAGAGAAATTTTTGTAGCCTATTTTATGACAATAAATTTTTATAATGAACTTTATTGACCTCTGAGCAGTAGATCGCGAGATTTTTGCAAAAAACTGATTTTCGTGACCTTTTGACCTTTATAACTTTTTTAGCCGGCACGATATCGATGTCGATTTTTCATATCTTCATTACAATGCCGTAATAAAGGTGTATACAAAAATTAAGCTCACTAGCAATTTTTCCGTAGATTAGGGTTTAAAATAGTTAAAATGACTAGACTAGGTATATCCTTTTCGTTACACATTGTACCTATGTAGGTATATAATATACATACCTTTGATGTGCGGCAGTCAGTAAACCATGAGCTTTGCTAGCGGCGGCAGTGAGGCGTTCTACCGCGGATGTCAGCTCTCGGGAACGACGCGCCAGAGCGGTGCTGGTTTCTTGGTTGCTGCCCAGCACCTGCATCATGTGTGTTGTTAATAAGATAAAAGTAGAAGTATTGTCCGTTCACTGTAATATGTATACTGTCTCTAAACGACCCATAAGTAAGCGCTCAGGTTTTAATATTTATAGACCTATTTGTGACGAAAGATTTTAAACATGATTCAAGTGGACTGTATTTAGGATAGCAATTTATTAAAAATTATAAGCAAATATGTGATAGAATGATGCCTTCGGAGTATATTTCTGAAAAAGGTCCTAAAGTGGCAAACCACTTACCTCCAACCTTCAGCTGCGGAGTTTGTAGACCACCAGACCAGATCACGAGAAGATGCACGTCGACATAATTCACTGGCAGACTCCCTAACTTTATTAATTTTTAATTTCGAGGCCTCATTCCCCCAGGAGTTACTTTAAATACTTTGTAGCGCGTAGGGCACGTTACTTAATTAAAACTCAGATAAATTGAATTTTGTGTATTGTACGTATGTAAAAGAGTGCAATGTGTATGACGTGATAAGAATGTGATGTATAGACCAATATTACAAGAGTCAACAAGAATGTGTACAGGAATGTCCCAGAGTGCCAACAACGAATGTCAACAAGAATGTGAATAAGAATGTCTCTGACAAGCTATGCACTGACTTAAATAAACTTAGCTAAATCTAAACAATAGTTGCGTAACCCGCCACCCTGACTCAGGAGGCATTGGTCTTCGTGGACCCCGTCACGATGTGCTGACATCTCTTTGAGGCGCGCGTGAAACATAACGCGCCGTCGACTCGGGCCTGGTCCTTACTGGGCGGCGAGCTGTCAACTGCTCACCGCTCGCAAGTCCGCGCTTACTGTAGCCTGGAGTTCAATGTTGTCTTCCGGCCAGGGCATCACCTGCGGCGGCTAGAGGCGCGAGGGCGCTGGGATTTCAACTTTCTCACACGCTCCGCCTCCTCCTTTGCTAGCATCAATGCTTCGCAGTAGGAGGAGACGGTCTGCCATGTACTCTCGCTTCGGACCATGACCTGGACCAATGTGATCGGTGCACGGTGCAAGTATACAGTACGTACCTCAGCATGTAGGTGTGTGTGCGCGGCGTGTAAGAGCCTGGCGCGGTGCGTGTGTACAGTACGTACCTCAGCATGTAGGTGTGTGTGCGCGGCGTGTAAGAGCCTGGCGCGGTGCGTGTGTACAGTACGTACCTCAGCATGTAGGTGTGTGTGCGCGGCGTGTAAGAGCCTGGCGTGGTGCGTGTGTACAGTACGTACCTCAGCATGTAGGTGTGTGTGCGCGGCGTGTAAGAGCCTGGCGCGGTGCGTGTGTACAGTACGTACCTCAGCATGTAGGTGTGTGTGCGCGGCGTGTAAGAGCCTGGCGCGGTGCGTGTGTACAGTACGTACCTCAGCATGTAGGTGTGTGTGCGCGGCGTGTAAGAGCCTGGCGCGGTGCGTGTGTACAGTACGTACCTCAGCATGTAGGTGTGTGTGCGCGGCGTGTAAGAGCCTGGCGCGGTGCGTGTGTACAGTACGTACCTCAGCATGTAGGTGTGTGTGCGCGGCGTGTAAGAGCCTGGCGCGGTGCGTGTGTACAGTACGTACCTCAGCATGTAGGTGTGTGTGCGCGGCGTGTAAGAGCCTGGCGCGGTGCGTGTGTACAGTACGTACCTCAGCATGTAGGTGTGTGTGCGCGGCGTGTAAGAGCCTGGCGCGGTGCGTGTGTACAGTACGTACCTCAGCATGTAGGTGTGTGTGCGCGGCGTGTAAGAGCCTGGCGCGGTGCGTGTGTACAGTACGTACCTCAGCATGTAGGTGTGTGTGCGCGGCGTGTAGGAGCCTGGCGCGGTGCGTGTGTACAGTACGTACCTCAGCATGTAGGTGTGTGTGCGCGGCGTGTAAGAGCCTGGCGCGGTGCGTGTGTACAGTACGTACCTCAGCATGTAGGTGTGTGTGCGCGGCGTGTAAGAGCCTGGCGCGGTGCGTGTGTACAGTACGTACCTCAGCATGTAGGTGTGTGTGCGCGGCGTGTAAGAGCCTGGCGCGGTGCGTGTGTACAGTACGTACCTCAGCATGTAGGTGTGTGTGCGCGGCGTGTAAGAGCCTGGCGCGGTGCGTGTGTACAGTACGTACCTCAGCATGTAGGTGTGTGTGCGCGGCGTGTAAGAGCCTGGCGCGGTGCGTGTGTACAGTACGTACCTCAGCATGTAGGTGTGTGTGCGCGGCGTGTAAGAGCCTGGCGCGGTGCGCGGCGGCGGCGCGGCGCGTGTGCTCGGCGTGCGCGCGTGCTGCGCGGTGCACGTGCGCACGTGCTGCCTGCGTGTTGCGCGCCATCTGGGCGGCACGCTCGGCCTCCACGGACCCGCTGACGGGACTGCGTCGTCGCGCCTTCTCGCACAGAGACTCCAGCGGGACGCTCCACGAGGCGCCTGCCGACGACACGAGGATATGTTACTTATAACTATACTACAATACTAGTACCACAAGCCCAATAGAAGTGGACAGAGAAATCAAGCAACTTAAAAATACATCGAGTGAGGGTTACGATGGCGTCTGTACTAAAGTAATAAAACAGGTATCGCAATCAATTTCAGCTCATCTAAGTTATATAGGCTGTTAGTGTAAACACCGTTATCCTTGAAACCAGTCGTGCAGTTTCACTTTCCGAACATAAATTCAATGAAAAAAAAAACCTTTGTTTTTTTTTTAAATATAATCTCCATTTTTCCACGAACTTATTAGCCACTAGCGGATCATAAGTTTCATGAACGCTAGAGTTAACGATCGGTAACTCAAGCCGCACGCGCGACCCTCTCCCCTAAGTTTGGTGCAGTCACCGTATAGGTAGGACGTGCGCTTGCGACGCGAAGTTTATTAGTAGTAAGCATTCCTAGTTTTAATTAAACTCAGCGTAACTGCATAATTGCATAGAAGGCAAGTATGCACATTCGCTGGTTTACCAAAATGTGGGACAGTTCGCGTTAAAATCTCTTCAGACACCACGTACTCATTTGCAAAGCAAACTTAGTTGCGAACAGACGTATTGAGTATTAATTTAAAATTAATAAATAAAAACTGGCTGAATTGTTGACCTAGTTAAAACGCGCCGGTAATACAGGAAACACATGCACAACATGTGTATTAGAATTTTTAAGTGAATGTTTTGCGAGTAAATAACCCGGTTACACAATGGAAAACAGTCCCTTTGCCCGGAGTGGCAAACGTGCTCGAAGCCTACCTCCTACACCCGTGTCCACACCTGCACCTGCACCTGCAACTATATCTATCCCTAAGGATTCATCTGACACTTAGCCGTCCAACGACAGGGAAGAAGTCCTGGAAGTAATATTTACACCAGAAATTCTGAATTGGATGACGTCCATAGAGCAGTGCTTAAATGAGGTGTGCGCTATAGCCTAAGACGGGAAACTGAATATGGAACAGAAAATGCGCATAAGCACCTTGTACGGAGAATAGGGTATTTGATTAAAAAAAAAACTAATTAGTCCGTCAGTCAGATTTCCAAAAAATACTAAACAAGTATTTTTTCATATAAACAAGAAATGAAGACGACACAGTGCGTTGAAAACTCGTGTGACGTCACTGCACGCTACACTTTTAGCGACTAGTGACGTCACCAGCCACCACTCCTGATCTTTGATGCCTTTTATATTTGTCAATTTTTATTGTTTTGATAAAACAAAAAAATATGTGTCTAGTATTTTTTGGAAATCTGACTGACGGACTAATTAGTTTTTTTTAGTCAAATACCCTATTGGCCACGGTACATCACAAATGCCTGTTCAATAACAAAAGTCTAGTGAGGAGACAAAATCTCTTATCCAGAAAATCATGTGCCCTGAAAAAATGAAGCTGCAAGTAAGAGGGTTAAGGAAAACAAAAAATGGCGGAGTCATTATCAGCATAGAAATAGAGGAGGATATTGAGAAGGTCAAGAAATCGATGCAGTCGACGCAAACTCTAACCTTACAGTCGACGAGCACCAGAAAAGGAGGCCTAGAGTTGTTATTATCGGAGTGCCAACATCTATGCAAGAAAATGAAGTTTTTACTAGTATATATCACCAAAATCTAGCCGAAAAACTACAGGATTGCAGTCCTCCATTATGTTAAGCCACAAGTCAGGTAAAAAGGACGCTGAGAGCTGCAATTACATCATTGAAGTGCCTGCGAAGATACGCAAAGTTTTAATATCCAAAGACAGAGTGTTTGTTAATTGATCAGCCTGTCATGTGAGGGACTTTACTCTTGTCACTCGCTGCTAAAAGTGTCAGCAGTATGGTCACGCGGCCAAATCATGTCGGCAGTCCTGTAATACCTGTGGCCAGTGTGGTGAATTGGGTCATTCCATCAAAGAGTGCACTAAAAAAGCGGAGGAATCGAAATGTGCCACTTGCTTGCACTTCAAAAAGCCAAGCAACCACAAGACAAGTGCAGCTGACTGCCCAGCGAAGATCATGGCTGCAAAGAAGTAGGTACCTAAACACAATCGACTATGAAGGCGCCTAAGAGCGCCGTAAATTACGTATTGTTTTGACATTTTATTTTTATTTGCTTTATAAGTATGATTAATAATTTAATTAGTGACAAAGGTAATTTCTTTGTATCTGAATCGCTGGTTTGCGACGTTGAAAACTGCAAACAATATCTCTCATCATATTCTAGTCCAGTAACCATATTAACCCAAAATATTCGCAGTGTTTTTAAGAACTTTGATAATTTTAGTATTTTTCTACACCGTCTGGACATAAACTGTGACATTATTGTCTTAACCGAATGTTGGATTGCTAAACAATATAACATACCACAAATTCCGGGATATTGTATGTATAAAACTAACACTATATTCAATCAGAATGATGAGGTGATAGTTTAAGCAAGAAACCATCTCAATGTGACTGTCGTGGAACCAAACATGCTCGACTGTAACAGACTGATACTTAAAATTGGATTGGATTTTGCGATAGTAGCTGTATATCGATCTCCCTCTTTCAAAAGTATAAACAATTTCACTGACTCACTTAACGCCACCTTGCAGAATCTATCAACCTACAAAAATATCATTTTGACTGGATATATCAATACAAATATTCTGTCTGGATGTTCAGACGCTTCCGCTGAAGAATATTTGAACCTATGCGCCTTCCATGGTCTCCTTCCCGCTCACATGCTCCCTACAACTATAATGCTTAAGACAAATATTCCTGCCCTTGCCCTTGTAACTAACTCAACAGTAACCGATCATAGTGCTGTCCTTCTTATCCTAAACTCTAATTTACTTAAAACAGTCTCTCGCACGGTCTCTAAATTAAATCAACGTAAGCTTGAAGAGGACTTACGCGATATCGACTTTGCCCCAGTTTATGATTCCGCTGATCCACAGTTTGGTATGTTACACATAATTAAAAATGTACAACACGTAATTCAGAAAAACACGGTCACAGCTCGACTAAATAACAAGAACTACAATATAAAGCCGTGGATTACGCCTGGATTCATTCGCTGTATGAAAAATAGAGATAAATAGCATTTGATAGCCAAATCTGATCCAGATAATTTTATATTGCAACTTTCATATAAACGATATCGTAATTTTTGTAACGATCTCCTAAAAAAAAGTAAAAAGCAACTATGACAAAACTACACTAAAAGAGGCTGGTACAGATAGTACAAAAATCTGGAAGATTATTAAAAATAAAACATAAGGCACAAAACACAATCAGTCTTCTTTGGGCTTATTACAAGCAAACTCATCGCAGTTAACATCAGCTAACACTGCAAATAACTTTTTTGTTAATGTAGGAAAGTGTCTAGCTAAAAAAGTTCCAGGACAATCACAATACCTAACAAGCCAACCTGGCACCCTAAACACAAGTTAAATCTTAAATTGGGTGCCAGAGTGTATCCAAAACACTTGTGTTGTTATAAGTTCTGTGATTAATATTTTATGTTGTTATGTTCAAACCAGTGGTAATAATAATCTTTTTTTTTTTTTTTTTTTTTTTTTTTTTTTTTTTTTTTTTTTTTTTTTTTTTTTTTTAGCTCCCTGTTAGAGTGTAGCACTACTAGTTCATCATTCTTTGTGTTGTTAAATACTGATGAGGCAGAGGTAGAAAGCATAATTGTCGGTTTGAGGGACGACTGTGCGGTAGGCTAGGATAATATATCTAGTAAAATTGTTAAGCGGTACAGGCGCTATTTGAGCCCTCCCCTAACGGACGTTTACAAAAAATGCTTAGCCGCAGGTGTGTTTCCCGAATGCCTAAAAAGAGCTATTGTTGTCCCTGTTTATAAATCGGGCACTAAAGATCAGGTGACAAATTACAGACCTATTTCCTTACTGCCTTCCATGTCTAAAGTAATAGAAAAAATATTAATAAAAGGCTTTAAATACATGGACGATAAATTAATTTTACCTACGCGGCAGTTTGGATTCAGGCCGCATATGTCGACAGACGATGCTGTTCATCATCTGACTGACTATCTAGCACAAGAACTTGACAAAGGTAACCACATAGTCGCTATCTTCCTGGATCTCGCCAAAGCTTTTGACATGGTCTCTATTCCGATTCTTTTGCGCAAGCTTGAAGCCATAGGTATCAGAGGTACACAGCTAAAACTTTTCAGGAGCTATCTGAAGGACCGTCCACAACGTGTAAAGATCGGTAATTTTATTAGCGACAGTCAAAAAGGCAAGTCTTTCGGTATTCCCCAGGGAAGTATTTTAGGGCCCACACTTTTTTTTATATATATAAACGACCTTTGTAATCTTGACCTAGATCACAATCGTTTCTTATGCAGACGAAACTGCTCTTTTATTTTCAGCTGACTCAGAAAGAAAAGTCTACAAGCTTGCGCAACACGGTTTCAATGTAAATAACTGGCTTCAGCATAATTCTCTAACCCATTTAGGGCTGACAAAATAAACTATATTAAGTTTTCGATGCGCAAGGAAACTTCCACTGGCATTGTGTAAACATTATGTTCTCATTCCTGTACGGTTCCTACAAATAACCAATGTTTTTGTCCCAACATTAAAATGTCAAATACAGTAAAGTACCTTGGTATTATAATATATGAAACACTTTCATTCAAACAACATATAGAAGTTTTAACTAGTAGAATTCGTAAGTTACCACTTGTTTTTAAAAGTTACGTTATATTGTAGACTCAAAAATTGTTATACAAATTTACTTTGCTCTATGTCAATCTATATTAACATACTGTATTACTACATGGGGTGGAGTAGGTAAAACATTGTTACTAACCATCGAGAGAGCCCAGAGAGCGATTCCCAAAACAACAAGCAGATTTACCATATATGCCTGAAGTTACTAATAAAATACATAGAGATCTAGTCTGTCCTCAAAAGCAAACAAATCATGCTTTTGTATCAAAATTTTACCTGTTCCTTGGTCCTCTCTTCTATAATAGACTAAATGCGAAAGCAAACTTCTACTCCTTAAATTACACATACTGTGAAAAAATGCTTAGGGATATTTTTCAGAAATCGTCTTACAAAGATATAGAGAATTTAATAATTGTGCTGAAGTGACAGTATTTAATACCTTATATAATTTGTTTGTTAATATTGTTTATTTATTAATTACTTTAGATTGTTATTACAGCTCTTATCGCTTGCAACACAGGATTTCCTAGTTCAGGCACGTAAGACTTACGATTCATGAATACATTTAAGGCTAACTGTATTAATTTGTTATTTGAGGAATTTTGAGTACTTATTAATATTATTCCCTTTATTTTTCTATACATACATATTGTTTTACTTTTTTAAATATTTATATAAAAACATACAAAAACATTTAAAAATATAAAAAATAGTGTTCCACCGATGGCGGGAGCGACAATAGTCCTGTCAGTAATGATAGACCGATCCCAGTACAACGTGACATGGTCATTTTCAAGAACTGGGTTGGGCACATACTTATAATAAGGTACCTCAGAATGAACAAGTTTATATTTCAAAGCAAGTTGCTGGTGGATAATCCTAGCTACTTGGTTATGCCTGTAAATAAAGTAAATACTCGCTGTTAGCCAGACGAGAGCAACCAGAGATCATATGTCTGATGGACTCATCCGGATGGTGACATGCCCGACACACGTCAATC
This sequence comes from Sesamia inferens, assembly GCA_037179545.1. Lineage (NCBI taxonomy): Eukaryota > Metazoa > Arthropoda > Insecta > Lepidoptera > Noctuidae > Sesamia > Sesamia inferens. The sequence goes on along the minus strand of CM073939.1, from coordinate 29,040,233 downwards.
GTTTCGTCCTTCATAATATATCGCCGGTAGTTATTCGTCAAGATAACTTCGTCCATAATTGCACAGACCTCGGAACCTTCAGTTTCCCCGAAAAGGTCACTGAATCGTAGCCAGGATACGGAAGCTAAGAAGTCTACTTTGACTCTTTCTTCATTGGGAAATAGAAAGTGAAGATGGTGCCGACGACGTTGTTGTTATTATTACCATAACCATATTACCATATTTTACCAATAATTGCGTCTAGGTTTATGTATTTACTAGCGGCCGCAAGCGACTTCGTTCGCGTGGAGTTAGTTATGCTCCGCTCCTATTGGTCGCAGCGTGATGTTATAATAGCCTAAAGCCTTCCTGGATGACTGGGCTATCCAACGCTAAAATAATTTTTCAAATCGGACCAGTAGTTCCTGAGATTAGCGTGTTCAAATACACAAACAAACTCTTCAGCTTTATATATTAGTATAGATTACAATTTATTGTTACTAAATGATATAGCGATTTAATATAACTATTTCGTCTATAATCCAAGACTTTAACTTTTACCATATCCTATTACTAGTAGAAGAAGAAGCTAGGTCACCATAGCGTTAAGCATTACTCTTTCCATGGTCCTTCGAGCCGAATAACATACCAGCGAATACCAAGTGAAACAGTGACACGCGAACCAGAAGATTGCTGCAATTTCGAGAGCTCCAGAGTGCAGAGACGGTTGGTTGCATCATATAAGGTCAGATTGAACCCATGTATTTATAGTAAATGTCCATCAGATGGATTTAGAAAAAATATTGAGCACGTATTTTTTATTTTTTCTTTCATTCAAATACTTAGGAAGATATATTGATTTGAAGTATCGCATGACGTCACACCGTGGTACAAAATATACCACGGCGTGACGTAATTAGCCCCCACTCCGTTACTTTAATACGCTTTATCTCAGTAGTTTTTGGTAATTTCGACAAAATAAAAAATACGATTTTTAATTTTTTTAAATATCTATCATCATCATCATCATAATTTCAGCCGAAAGACGTCCACTGCTGGACATAGGCCTCCCCCAAGGTTCTCCACGACGACCGGTCCTGCGCCTCCCGCATCCAGCGGTTTCCCGCGACCTTCACCAGGTCGTCGGTCCACCTTGTCGGGGGCCTACCCACGCTACGTCTTCCGGTGCGTGGATATAAATATCTATAAGACGGACTATTTTTTTTTTTTTCATACCTTGGATACATCCCTATTGACAAACTTCATTGGGAAATAGAAAGTGAAGATAGTGCCGACGACGTTAAGTACCAAATGGAATTCTGCAGACATGAGGAGAAGTAGGGTGCTTTGACTAACGATATCAACCGGAAGATGTGGGCAGCGAAGCACTGTGAGAAGTCAGCGCCCAAGATGGACACTGTGTTCAATGGAAATAACAATCAGTGGGTTCCCTTTAAAGACTTGTTCAGCGAAGCGATAGACAAAAACCCGTCGATGTCTAATGCGCAAAAAATGCAGTTTTTGAGGAGAAGCAGAGCGTCTGATTTTTTTTTCATTTACAGGTTAGCTCTGACAATTATAAGATATGTTGGGAAATTTTAAGCCATAGATATGGTAATAAGAAATTGATTTTCACATCCCATATCAACATCCTTCTAGGGCTTCCCAGCATACAACAACAATCACTGGCTGCTATTAACCTGTTGAGTGTCTTATGCACACGCGTTGGTGAAGCTGCATGACATAACCAAGGATACGGTACACGCCGTAAGAACTTGGGATCTACTTTTAGTGCACCTACTTGCGCAAAAGCTGGATAACAAGACATTCACCGAATACATAAAATCAAAATCAAAAGTCATTTATTCAAATTGGGCTGAGAATCAGCACTTTTTGAACGTCAATATTACATAAGAAAGTCCCCAAAAACGCCCACCCATCGACACTTCCTAGTGCTTTCGCAGGGAAGAAGAAGTGGCGGAAGAAGCTCCCCAGCAGCACAGCTGTTTGTTCATTTAAAAAACACATGACTTTATACAATACTATGTATAGTGATGAACACAAGAAAATATAACAACAATGAAATGAATGAAAATATGCCAGCTACCACGCCAGAATACCAGCAAAGCAAAACAATATATAAGTATATATTTAAATGAAAATGCAAATAACTAAAAACTTATTACTTCGATAAAAGCCCCAGACATAAAGGGCGCGACAGCTTACATATTTATGTATTGAAAAAAAAAAGTGAATTATATGAACTCATATAACGTGTCAGTAAGCTAATTCCGGAGAAAGAACACAAACATTATCCTGAGTTAATCAGAGCGACCAGCTATTCTTATCATTTAAATAATCACTTGCAGAATAATATGCCTTTGAACAAAGCTTGGATTTGATTTGTGTTTTAAATGTATTGTAAGGCAAGTCTAGCAAAGTAGAGGGTATCTTGTTATAAAAAGTTATACCAAGCCCAACAAAAGAGTTATGAACCTTTTGAAGTCGGTGAAAAGGGGCTCGCAGTTTGTCCTTGTTTCTGGTGTTAATATTATGAATATCACAGTTTTTGGTGTACACATGAATATTTTGCCTAACATATAAGATATTGGCTAAGATAAATTGTGAAGCAACCGTGAGAATACCAATATCTTTAAAGAACTCTCTCAGAGAAAATCTGACACCGAGCTGGTAAATTGCTCGGACAGCTCGTTTTTGGAGTACAAATATATTTTGTATGTCAGCGGCTTTGCCCCACAGTAGAATACCGTAGGACATAACGCTGTGGAAATAACTAAAATAAACTAAACAAGCTGTATCAACGTCTGTAAACTGTTTTACTTTCCTGACGCCGTAGGCAGCCGAACTGAGCCTTCCTGCTAGGGTTGATATGTGTGGTCCCCACTGATGTTTGGCATCTACTGTTATTCCCAGAAAAACTGCCGAGCCCACAGTTTCAAGCACCTCTTTGTCTAAAACAATGTTGGGTCCTAGATTTCTAACGTTAGGCAAGGCGAACTTTACACATAGAATTGGTAAAGAATCCTAGAGAGCTACTCGAACTACAGGAGTTCCTGGAATTCTTAGAGACAAAATTCACAGCGCTAGAGGCATGTTGTCGCAAACAAGAACCAATCAACTTAAAAACTACGCTGCACCAACCACTCAAATATAATAACCAAAACCAAAGAAAAGCATTTCATCGAAATAATCATCAATCAGGAAGTAAGGATAACCCTAATAAATTGAATTCATTACAGGTTTTAATTAAATTGCTCGTTATGCGATTCTGAACACGGGTTGTGGCGTTGCCCTCAATTCTTAGACATTACTCATGAGCAAAGATTAAATCAAATTGTGCAATTAAATTACTGCCAAAACTGCCTATGCACTCATAATAATAAATCGTGTCAATCGAACAAGAAATGCCGGTAATGTTTAGTTACACACAATACGCTACTTCACAAAGCATTGGCAAAACAACAATAATGCAACCAGGAAGATTACATCTAGGTCATCTCACGCGTCTTGGGATGGTCAAGCGCTAGTTTATAATTTATAATAATAAAAAAAATATTCGATTACAAATTTCTTTCTTTTATATTTATGACTACCTCTGGAAAAAATCAACATATCCTCATTCACTCTTTCCAAGCTCTCCAAAATAGTTAACAAAGAAGCGATTTTAACGGCCTATCACGGGCTGATGCCACCATTACTGAGATACGGCATTATACAATACATATGTAAAGAAAATGCTGTCCGATCCGTGAAAGTATTGTTAGGTATTAATAACTTGTAGCAGCTGCAACACATTCGGACGGGACACCCGTTGTGAAGATTGCCTATAAATCACATTAGGATCGCCGCAGTCATGGCGGGCGTCGCTGCCACCTGTCGCGAAGGTTGCCTGTAAATCTCGGCACCGGAGCACATCTGTTGCCCATCGCCGATGTGGGTGGGAAAGCCTTGCAGGTAAATTGTGAATTGGCGCGCTTTCTACACCGACCAATCACACGCCGAGCTCTCCCTCGATCAACGAATCAACATCGAGAACGCATGCGTCACCGTGTGGATTTCTGCAGCACTGCAAACTGTTTTCCTATTGGTTACCCCACTATTGTTAACACTAAGCTAAGTTTATTTAATTCAGTGCATAGTTTGTAAGCGACATTCCTGTACACAATTCTTGTTCACATTCTTGTACATATTGTACTCATTTACACACGTACAGTACACACACTTTATTCATCTGGAGTTTTAATTACGAAACACGCCCTACGCGCTACATTGGTGACCCCGACGTGATCTAACTAGCTACTACTGCCCCGGTTTCTGCCTGCCGGTTGGTGTCTACGTACCGCAACCGTAACCGTCAACGTACTGATACTTCGTGATTAGCACATTCTAGTGGCTTCCCACAAGCGCGTCTCATCACCAAGATTTCAAGAGGCTATATTCACGGTATTGTTACGTTACACCAGAAGAGCCCATTCAGGATGGCGACCAGCAAGCAGAACGTTACCGAATTGAGCCGCTCTTCCCAGCAAGCTCCACACGGTCAACTTGCACCACAGGAAGGCGGGCGAGTCGACGCGTTCATACTACAAGCACGGCTGTCTGACTTTTGGCCGACGTATCCCAGACTTTCGTTTACGCACTTTGAAGCGGTAATGGCGCCACAGAAGAAAGGTGATGACGCGCGCTATCAAGCGGCTATCGCACGACTAGGCCAGGACGCGCTTCAGCAAGTAAGTGACATCATAGCCAACCCGCCCACTGAGGACAAGTACGAAACCCTGAAGGCCAGACTTATAAGCGTCTACGAGAAATCCGAGAGCCGGAAGCTTCAGAAATTGATGGAGAGATGGAACTCGGAGATCAAAAACCCTCACAGCTGTTACGAAAATGCGGGAACTAGCGGGACAGAAAATACCAGACGGTACACTGCGCATCATGTGAACCAAACTACTTCCACCTTCAGTATGCGATGTTCTAACCACAAGCGACTAGCTAGCTGAGCTCTAGAGCAGGCGAACCCAGACCAAGATCACACAGACCATTCGACAGATAGCGTTCAAGATCGCGTTCATCAAGCAAGAACATTAGAAACAGTACGCGTTCCGAACAATCAGCAATATGTTACTATCATGGTAGGTTCGATACAGAGGCGCGAAAGTGGACGCGTCCGTGCAGTTTCGATGACAGCAGCACCTACTCGGAAAACTAACGCCTGCGTCGGTTGAGGCGGCAACTGACGCAAACAACACTTCTTACCGCACTTCTTTAGAATTCGCGTCTGTCATTTCTAATTGACACCGGCGCATACGTCGCCGTGGTACCGAGAGCAAAAGGCGGGAATGCTAAACAAACCGATTTTTGTTTGTACGCGTCAAACAACACGATCATTCTAACGTACGGAGAGAAAACCTTAAAACTGGGTCTCAACCTACGACAGCCCTGGAAATTTATCGTCGCTGCAGTCAGCAAACCTATAATCGGTGCAGACTTTCTGAAACGTCATCAACTTCTTGTCGACATAGATGGCTGACGTCTCATCGACAAAGTTACGAATCTGACCGTCAGAGCACGAGTCATTCATTCCGCCGAACTAACACCGAAGTATCAACATGAAAAGGCCGTATAACCAGTTCCTCAGTAAGTTTCCTGACATTCTGCGACCGTCATGCACGTAGGATACTAACAAATACAGGGTAGAACATCACATCGAAACTACTGGCTCACCAGTGTACAGCAAGTGTAGACATCTTCCTCCACCAGTGTACGCAGGTAGCGACCTGCCCGTGAGGAAAGAATTTGAACTCATGATGCAGCAAGGAATTTGCCGACCAAGCAAAAGCCCTACCGAGCCTACCTGCAATTACCTGTCTTCGAACTTGATATCAAGAAGACAGCGATTACAACACCGTTCGGCTTGTTTGAATTCCCACGAATGTGCACAGGTCTTAAGAATGCTGGACAGACATTTCAACAATTCATACATGAAGTACTCAACGGGATAGACAACGCGTGTCCATTCATCGTTTATGTTATCGTTGCATCCGAAAATGAAGTAAGCCATATCGGAGATCTGCAGGAAGTTTTACGCCGATTAGACATGTATGGTATCACTATAAATCCATTTAAGTGTGTCTTCGGCTATGAAGTAATAAGTAATGGAATTAAGCCACTTCAAGACAAAATTACAGCAATCACTGCTTACCCCAAACCCGAAACCATTCAAGAATTACGTCGATTTATGGGCATGATAAATTTCTATCGGGACAGCATCCCAAACGCAGCTCACACCCAAGCACCGTTCAATGCGCTTCTTCATAACTCATAACATAGTCGACAAAAGCGTTATAGTTGTGCAAGGTGAGCATAATAAACGCTGATTTATTGTCTTACCCATCTAGTTCGCCAGATGACCAAATTCCCATTTTTTTGTGATGCCTGGGCTACCTGCTCGGGTTCCACTCTCCCACAATTGAGAAACAAAAAACAATGGGTAACACTAGACTATTTTTCAAAGTAAATCTCCGAAACACAACAGCGACACAGCACTTTCGACAGAGAAGGAAGGAAACTCGTCATTTATACCGACCACAAACCGCTGACCTTTGCAATTCGCAAACCTCCGTCCGATAAAGACACACCACGGCGAATCCGGTAGCTATTGTTCATCAGCGAGTTCACTACAGACATCCGACATGCGAGCGGAGCAAAAAACGTTGTTGCAGACGTACTCTTCCGCGACGAAACCATCGACATGCCATCACCAATCAACAACGACGAATATCTCAAGCTCAAGAAAAGGACAGTTGTATTCCAACATTATTTCAACAGATCAACATACAACTCAAAAAAATCGTCTCACCCGGTACCAACAAGCCAATATTCTGCGAAACATCAACGTCACATGTTCGTTCATATTTAACAGTCGATTTTCGTCGCAGAGCTTTCAACGCCGTGCACAGCCCAAGCCATCCAGGAGTACGAACTACACGAAAACTGATGCAAGAGCGATTCTTTTGGCCTTCAATGAATACCGACATCGGCGAGTGGGCTAAAACATGCAATTCGTGTCAGCTCTCCAAAGTACAACGACACAATCATAGTGACATCGCAACATTTCCACCGAGCGACCGATTTCAAAATATTCACGATGATATTGTTGGATCGCTACCTACATCAGCATGTGGACACTAATACTTGCTCACTGTGATTGACCGGTGTACACGATGGCCTGAAGCTGTAACACTTCAGGAGACAACCGCTGAAACCGTCGCAAGAAAACTTTACGAAGTTTCGATATTTCGTTTCGGTTGTCCAATAAGAATAACAACTGATCAAGGTCGACATTTTGAAAGTCGACTATTCCAAGACCTCGTTCAATTACTCGGTGCAGAAAAAACCCATACTACTGCGTACCACCCGCAGAGTAACGGTGAACGCAGGCACAGAACAGCAAAAGGCGCACTCATGGCTAGTCTAGAAAACAGCAACAAATGGATCTACGTTAGTTACCTACTGTTTTAATGGGTCTACGACCAGCCATCCGCTCCCATTCTAACACAAGCGCCGCTCAACTCACCTACGGATAGGCGACCCAATAAAACCTGGCGATTTCATATCACCCTCACTAACCACACCGAAAATAGACTAAGACTATGTCGATCACCTGTACGACGTTATCACGAGGCTTACACCCACATACAAATCGCATGCAAACAAGCGATGTATGTTCGTACATAACAACTTACAAACATGTAGCCACGTGTTTGTACGAGATGATACCGTCCGCAAACCTCTGCAACGTCCATACAAAGGTCCATACAAGGTCATCGAACAAGAAAAATACCTTTTTACGACAATTTGGTAATTTGCTTAATACATAACCATAAGTCATTTTTCAATAGTACTCATTCCTGCCAAGTTGTGTTATAATGACCATTTCCACACGGGTAAACCGTACTACAATGAAACTTTTTAAATTTTTTTTTATGGCTATGGCAACAAAAAATCAACATATGATTATGCCAAAAAGCGCGCGTATTTGCGTCACGACTAAACATCGCATGTTATTAGGCTGTATTTAGGCTGTCTTTGTCTTTCATTTGTGGGATTATAACAACAAAACAAGTAACAACATTGCGCGCGCTGCGCTATTTTCGACCCATTGTTAACTTTTACCTGCATTTATAAATAAAATTATTTTGAAAATGAACGCCTCCTGAAATGAGAGAAACAGCTATGGAGACCATAAAAGCACTCAGCGTCGCTTTGTGGCACAAACTCGGGATCTATTGTGCCACTCAGCTTAATCTCGTGGCACGAACTATCACTCATAGTACAATAGCTATCATTGCTTGACAGTGGCATAAAAACTATTACAGTCCAACTACCAGGACGATCTAGCAACATATAGATCGATCGCCTCATACCTACGTACACACTCAACTTAGAAGACGATTCCAAGCATGCGAACAGCGAGACCAATCAAGCACCTGCGGCTACCACAGACGAGGAATCCAGCTTACTTTCAGCCCCGCTTACGAGGGAACAACGTACCCGATCAGGCAGGATCGTCAAGACGCCTGAACGTTACGTACGCTTCGCTAAGGGGGCGAAGGTGTAGCAGCTGCAACACATTCGGACGGGACACCGGTCCTATGATTACCTAACCTTTATTATCCTTATCGGTCGGACCAGGCGCGTGCGCTTCATATAGGAAGATAAGCAATGCTAATAATTTTCTAATTCGGAATATCCGAATCGTATTAATATAATTTATATAAAAACTTCTTTACTCATTGATTATACTGCCATCTATTGGGGCTAGAGTGAACTACTACAACGCAACTTCGCCACTTGCACACATACATTTACGAATCAAACATTTTCATTTACTTGTGTGACAAAAATACTGTATTCCAATGACAAGAAAGGTAAAATAAGTATAACGTAAGAATCTGTCCATTCTTTGGTTGCCTGGAAGAAATCGCATTAGCGATAAGGCCGCCCATTGTGTATTTTATGTTCCATGTATTTTGTTCGATGTTTGATTGGTGTACAATAAAGAATAAATAAATAATTTGCAATATTGTAATAATGAATTATGACTAATATGAATTGAAATTGAATTTGTATGTATTTATTATTTGAAATATTTTAATAATGTATCAAAAGTAATATGTAAGTGTGTTTTGAATTCTGATTTGTATTTTATTATTGTATGCCTCAACGGCGGGACATAGCTGAGCTTATTTTAATTAGGTAAAACCTGTTTTTATGATGTATACCTATAGCCCATAAAGATTGAGATTTGATTTGATTTAGTGATGTTAAATTATGAAACAGCCAAGTCGGTCACATTGTCAAAAATATCAGCTAATTATTGTTCAACAAATCTCGGAAGTTACTATTTTCTTGGCATTATAATTTAGTGTCTTATTTGTCCCGAATATAAGTTTATAGCCTCACCGATTTCTTTCTGTTCAACTTCAGCATGTAAGTCTAGCCTTGCACGACGTAGCAGTAAGCACAGCACGCTGGCGAGGGCCTTGGAGTGCACGCCCAGCACGCAGCGTGATACGAACTCAGCTGTAAATCTGCAATTTAATAATTTACACAGCGTTATAATTTAATTTCTAATTTCTAAATGAATAGCACATTAAAATCTACTGAATTTATACTAACGTAAAGTATTATAAAAATAATAATAATGGAAAATAAACGTAATTTCTTTATTTCTTACCGCCTGACAGGCTTGCAAAGGGCGGCGTCGTCAAAGAGTGCGGGCGGGCCGGTGCCCTTGAATGCGCATGCGCTCTGTGCACACATGGCGAAGACCTCCGCCATCGACTGCACGCGCCGCACCAGGAACACGTCCTCCAGCACGCCGCGCAGCACCGGGCTCTGTAGTGCCGCCTGCAATACATAGCATTACGCATGTCTTAATATTGTCATCCATTCAATTAATTGGCAAGACGTTGTAAGGTAACCTGAATAATTAATAATAAATCTATAATCTCAGAAAACCTGAGTAGAAAAATAACAATAGTATATAGCTTTTCGAACCCATAGGTGTCGAGTACTGTACTTCAACACATTCGTTATTTCATGAAAAAATGGTAATAGAAAGTTATCAAGTATATTTATTGATGCTTGAAACTATACACGTTTACCTATGTTGTTACAAATGTAAGTAAATGTTCAGAATCTTTAAGCTTTTTAAAACAAACTTATAAATCCACCACATTGACAATTCACTCACCGACATATGCATAGACTCGCTAATATGGTCGATTTTTCTCCATGCCGGTGGTATAGGTATGGCCAAGTGATCAGCCAGTTCTCTGGCTCGCAGCTCCACGGCTGCAAACAGTCCGTTGAAGCCCATGAGCAGCATGCGGCCGGCGGACTGGCCCTCAGCATCGGCGGTGGGCGCGGACAGTAGGGCTTCGTAGCGGGACCGTACCTCCGCGGCTAGGATTGGGGCGGTGCTCGCTGGGGACTTTAAGAAAAGAGTGTTATTATGAAGATGTCAGTTGTTTTGGTTACCTAAAGTGAACAATAGAATAAGATAATAAAAAAAAGACCCGCTGTTAATTCTAACTAAATGAAAAGCTGTTCTGCTGTTGTAACTACATGCTATTAACTCTTGTAATTTTAACCAAGTGTAAGCCTAATATATATATTTTTGGTGGTTTTAAAGGTGTAGATGATGAAAAGAAAATTACAAGCTCAAACACATAAAATATATATTGCCACAATAAATTGTACAAAAAGAAATCACATATATGTAATTACTATGCAACTAGGGAAACAGAGTTATTGTCGAGCTCTGGCACCCCATGTAAGATTTAACTTGTGTTTAGGGTGCCAGCGTCTTCACCTAATCATTGTACATCATTAGTAGTAGTTGCGGGACAAGCACATTGTGAGAACATATCACAATTATCTGTAAAATACAATAAGATGCAGCAGTGTTTGAAGTTGTAGAGTCTGAGCAACTTTTGTGGATGATCTCATATTGCTACAATTCTATATAAAAGCATTTTTTTGCTAAACTATTGTACTTCGGATAAAGGCGCATTAAAACTTTTTTATTTCATTTAGGGACTTTTGTTAAACTTATAAAACATTTAATGAATATGCAGAAAATTTCATTTTATATTTCCTATAACGGTTCTTCATTTATATAAAAAAAGTTATTTCAATAGTTTGTTTACAGAAGAAAAAAACAGTATTACTCACCTCCATATCCATAATCAAATATCTGAGATGCAGTTCCAACTGCGTCAGTAACTCGTTGAGAGGCACCGGCGAGTTCATGATCACTGCATTCAGTTCGCTGATCATCATCAGCACCGACGGGTCCTCAGAGTGCACTTTCTTCATCGCCTCCGGTAGTATAATGGTGCTGAAGTTGTAGTTCAGCTGCACCAGGTCGGCAAGCAAAAGGTTCGCGTTCCTAACGCACTCCACTGCGACTGGCATGGCCGCATCTTCGGCTGAGGCGGATTGTAGAGGAAGTAATGAGAGCAGTTCGACTGCTTGCATAGATAATAGACTCATATCATCTAAGAACCATTCTCCTTCACGAGAAGTAAGGTCAACAAGACAGTCTCCAGCGCTTTGGGCTCCATTCTCCAACATCAAGTAGCGTCTGTTCAAGTTGCAGAGCATGCCAATGACGACACACTCTAAAGCTGCTCCCGAGCCTTCTTCAGCCCTCACCCAGTTACTGATGTTCGTCTTTGCTTCGCGGTATGCTTCTTGGGCTAACGCTAAGGCATCAGGACCACCTTCCGACTGTAGTCTATCAATAGCCTTGGTCAAATTAGCGTTCGCTTCAGCACTCATGGTTTGCAAACGGTAGTTGTAGTTTATGATCTGTTGTGAACTGTCTCCTTTGTTGTTGTCAGCGTTAATGAGAGCAGTCACTTGGTTGATTACGTCGCGACACACTTCAGGTGACTTGCTGTCTAGCGCTGCAGCTAAGAATTTTCTGAACATAACCACGCGATGGTACTCTGTGTGACTCTGAGGGTAGTACTGAGACACCGCCACGTATTGTGAGAGGAGCTCGAGGCAGGATCTGACGAGGTGGTGCGTCTGCTTCATGCTCTGATACAATTCCGTCTCAGCTTGCTCACATTGCGATATCATGGCGCCCTGACCAGCATTGGTAAGGAACTCTTTGATGTGTTCGAATATCGGTTGCTCCTCTTCATCGTTACCGGAAAACTCCTGCACCCACGTCATAAATTGTGGGCCGTTGATAGCTTCCGTCGTGTTGGCGAAGTTTTCGATCTGAGTGTCAAAGTCTTTGAGTATCTTCACTAACGCTTTCATGGAATCCTCCATGGCGTTCTTTGCTTGTTTGTACGACGTGTACTTTTGTGAGATGGCGTATAATGGATGGTTTTGCAGATTAGGTCCATAAGCTTCTATTTCTTTAATCAGGGCCATCTGTTGATGACAGTCTTGCAGTCTAGCCTCCACTGACTTTAATTCCTCATTCTCTTTAAGCCAGTTTTCCGCACACTGCTTAATTTCCGGCAGCATGGCTAAAAATTGTTCTCTGAAACCAATATTTGACGATAAAACAACACTTGATGTTATGAATTTTTAAGGAGACATAATTATATTGAAATTGTGGAATGAATTATTCAGAAATGCGTGTTTTAGACAGCACATTGACTTTGAACACGAACACAAATTGACATGAAATATTGGGCGACATGACAAGTGTTAAGGATGTAGTCTTGTTTTAATAAATGTGTCGCAAGAATTTCTACAAACAATAAATACTTAATGTATTAGGTAATATGTAAATCGTATAAGGTCAAGTCCATTCATCAAGGATACTAAGTAATTAAACTACCACAAACAGGCACATTAGGAACTACAAAGTGATTCCGATCCAACAATTTACTGAAACGTTAATGACAAAACTTTTAATAGGTGTGGACGGTGTGACATTGTGTTTATGGGCTTGTCCTTATTATAAGCTGGATGCATAAAAATAAACTCTTCTTTAAGTCAGTTCCAATGTCTAGGTGTTAAATATTTTATAAATTCTTGATTTATCTTTTATAAAGATTGAGGTGTCTTGGTGGTCTAGTGGTTAAAACACCAGGCTCTCAAGTAGCAGTGTGTGGATTCGATTTGAGGTCAGGCCAGTACCAATGTAACTTTTCAAAGTTATATGTACTTTCTAAGTATATCTTGGACACCAATGACTGATTAAAAAAAAGGCGAGGGAAAACATCTTGAGGAAACCTGGACTGAAATCGCCAATCCGCATTGAGCAAGCGTGGTGATTACGCTCAAAATCAAAATCGAAGGTATTAAATTAATTTATTAAATAAAAGTAATTCAAATTAGGCTGAGGATCAGCACTTTTTGAACGTTAATATTACATAAGACAGTTCCCCAAAACGTTCACCCTTCGACACTTCCTAGTGTTTTTGCTAGGAAGAAGTGGCGGAAGAAACTCATGGTTTTATACAATACTATGTATAATGATGAAAACAACAAAATACAACAACAACGAAATTATTTAGCTAGCGACGCCATAACACCAGAAAAGCAAAAACAAAAAATAAAATATCATTGAAATGGAAATGTAAATAAGTAAAAACTTGTGACTTTACATGTATAATACCTGGGGCTTTAAATAAAGCCCCAGGTATAAAGGGCGTGACAGCTCTCGTATTTATGCATTGTAAAAAAGCAAATTATTAACCGACTTCAAAAAGGAAGATGTTACTCAATTCGGCCGTATATATGCTTTTTTTATGTTTGTTCGCGGATAACTTCGTCGTTTATGAACCTATTTTGATAATTCTTGTTCTGTTGAAAAGAAGACATTCCCAAAGTGGTCCCATGGTGGAAGACCAGATAAATCAAGGGAAACCTTCAAAAATTAGTTAGTAATAATTAGTAGGAACGGCTAGTGGATTTGCAAGTTTTTTCATTAGGCATTTTAAAGCACTACAACTTAATAAGGGTCTGGAGTAGATCTGATGATGGAGCCGGGAGACAAGCGAGGGAACTCCTCAACAGCAATTCACAGCAGCAACCTTGTGTTTGTGTTTGAATAATTTGTATTGATAAGAACCTTACATACACCTAAATGGGGCGTGACTGTCATTAGGTAGCTGATGATGAAGACAAAGGTCAGTTCAGGGAACTCCTCAGCGATTTACAGAAATTACCTTGTGTTTGGATTCAATTCATTTATTTATATTAATGAGAACTTTGCATCCATATGGGTTATAATGAACGTCTGCAATAGATCTGATGATGGAGCCGAGAGACAGTCGAGGGAACTCCTCAACGATTCACGACAGCTACGTTATGTTCGTGCTTGATAAATTTGTATTGATAAGAACCTTATGTCTAGATAGGTTATGACTGTCATTAGGGAGCTGATGATGAAGACAAAGGTCAGGTCAGGGAACTTCTCAACTATTACCCTCTGTATGAGAGGACATATGTGCCCAGCAGTGGGACGATAAAAACTTTGCTGACGAGGTGTCTTTACCAACACCCAAACCGTATTTCATTTATACAGCTCGGTGAACTATTTATTAATAATATTCATACATCATAAACATTGTTCTGCTATACATACAAATATTGGACAGTGAGTGTATCGGCCGACCTCGATAATATTTTACGTGTTGGACTGAGAGAAGCTTTCAATTTTCAGTTGAGCAATACACTTGAAAACTGACTTCTTAAAAAGGGATGGGAGATAAATATTCGACGTTCATTATTTTTAATAATAAATCTTGCAGATGTCTACTGCAACTAGATTGATGGTAACATAGTAACTTATTATTTTACTTTAATTATTATGTGTTGTTGGGGTCATATTTTTCCTTTCTGTCTTATTTTTAATATTTGTCTAACAGCTTAAGTACTATGGGGCCTATCCATGCTTTGGTATACTTTGTTGAGTCCTTGAGCATCTCATATTTTGAGTTGAGTTACAGGACTACTGATAAATGCTTACACTAACTGGACTGGTGCACTCAAATCTGGGCGGTACTTTCCTCAAAAAAACACTTCAGACATTTCTCTATATGGTCTTTACATCGACCTTAAACGAGAATGTAACCTCTAAGTTTGTTGCGGCCTTTCTTCTCAGAGTAGTCACAAAGGAATCGACAATCTTACTACTAACTTATTTATTTTATAACTGTCATGTGTTAAATAGATAATTCCATTTTATTGAAGTAAAAAAATAATTTCAACAAAATTACGTCGAGTTGAGTTTTACAGCTCAATAAAGACAAGCAGCTACTCTCAGTATACCTCAGCGAGACTTTTAATTCACGTATAAGACGACAGCACATCAAACTACTACAATCTGACTATATTGAATTAGATTTTCAACTTTATTGCTCAAGGGAATATTTGACAGTTATGTTCTAGGGTAGCTGGAGCTGCTGTCGTCTGTAAATTTACCAAAATTATCCACAGATTGATCAATTTACATATATCGCGCCCTAAAAAGTTACGCGATTTTTATTTTGTAATTACGGGACAAAACATTAAAAAAAGTCAGTAGACGGTCAACTTTCTCAGCAAAATATCTAATTTATTTCTAAGATATCGGCATTGCCCTTCCCTATTGCTGATATAAATAGTCGCATGGTACGAGCGTCCATCGGGCCAGCGCGCCAGATAATATGCAGTATTTATTGAGAACGTAAACCGCGCGAGATGTGCGTCGTATATCGCGGTGAAACAAAGCAGCGGACACGCAGCGTTCACTACACGTACAGCTATTACACGGAGCAGATTAGGTACCTTCGTATTGAGAGTCGACGCTCATGTGGGAGTAGATATGTGGATGGAATTTGTCGTTTCGAGTCAATTGTGGCAATTCATTATCAACGGCCGCAACATACGAGTTGGAGGTCCTATAGGTTCAAAATCTAGACAGGTACTTTGCTTTGACAACTAAGCAACGCAAAACAATTCAACAAAAGTACTCACGTGACTTCATTGAAGTGATGCTTTAACTCCTGTGCCCTAATGGCCATCATATCTAAGGCGGCACGCACGTCTCTCACGGTGCAGCGGCGCTTGCCTCCGGAGCCGGCGGCGCCGCCCCACTCCACCAGCGGGTCGTAGACGAAGGCTTCCAGGAGAGTGAGGAGAGTCTCGCGACCACGGCGCATTGTGCGCAGCACGTGCTCACATGCGAGGCGGAAGATACCCTGAGGGATGGAACACATTGCATTATTAAATATTATGTAATAAGAACCATTTTTTCTCAAATAGACATATTGAATACGTTAGGTAGTTTACAATAGAGTGAAGCTAGATTACAATAACCTGTGTTAAGAAGAAGCAGTCTCGGTCCCTTATCATAATGGTAGAGGGTAGTGTTGGCACTACAATTTGGATGGCATTAAATATTCTGGATAAATACTAGTTTCATATTTTGTAAAAATTATAATCTGCTTAATAATTGATTGTTGGTGTGGTGTCTCAGTGGATGTGGTTATGTGTGTAACGGTGTGTGTGTGTTTGTGTTGAAGCACGTGATAGTGTGATATTGTTTCAAACTGATGGAAGTACAGAGGAAATTACGTCATTTTCAATTTACGGTTATGCAAACTGCCAGCCAGTTAACGACTATTATACTGTATCAATAATAAGTACAATATGAAGCACCTCTAGCAATGCACGAGATTACATTCTTTTTGTTTTTTAAACTTTACTACCTACTACCAACAATACCTTAGTTTAAAGAGCACACAATGACTGCACTTTACACTTCTCATGTTGTTCGATTAATTTGGGTCAAATAAGTTAAAAGCTACAAAGCCTCTGTGTCAATATAATCCAGGTTCATATTGAGACCACAGTAATAATTTGCGGAGGTATTTAGCCGACTAGATTGTTAGCCCACGGCCTAGTTTGACCCAATTCAATCGTTGACTCTTAGATGAGAAATAAATAAGTAATAAGGTACACTTTCCAGCCATTTTAGATCAACATAATAAGCTTACTGCTTAAATAGAATGGATAATGTGTAAATAGCAATGTAAAATAGCAAGTTGACACAAAGAAAGTAAAACATGAACTTAGGTTTTATATCAAGAACAAGCCTTACGAAAGCATATGCAATTACATCACACATTAGAACCTATTTCAATTCCAGCTTAGAGCAAGTTCCGTGAATATTGGCGGCAACTTGTACCGCCTCCCACGTACAACATTATGGATATGGGCCGCAGCGCGCCGCACTGTACCTACTTGTTATGAGTTCGCGTCTTATTCTACTGATTGTAACTTGCACAGGCATAATGTAATGACAAGTTATACTGAAGGTCGACCAGGGATTTGTAGGCATTTAGCTGAGATATTGTACAATTTGCAAGGGGACATAATTTACAAAGTAAGGAAGCAAATGTCAACAGTTTTAAACAATATAAAATGTACCTACAGTCGCTAGCACATCAAGCAATCTGTCAAATGACTTAGATATTCAGGTTTATCGCTAAAGCATTAGGTGTAACGTTCATTGGGAAAATTTGACAGTTTTGGGCAGCTTGTTGTGCTAGCGCTATGCTGCTGGTACATGAATGGTGGAGGTTTATACCCACTAGGCTGTGGTACTAAGCATATCTGCATTTCGAAATACAAACAATTATGAATGACTCGCTCAAAAATTTAGTGAAATAGTTAAATAATTTTTTTATTTGTTCTAAATTTAATTGTTTAGAATTATCTTAGTTGGAAATGAGGAAGGTAATCGCATTTGTGATTCAGCGTAATCCTAAAATATGAGTTCCAAAGCTCTCCTTTGACACCTACTGTTTACTGTACCAATTCTTTTAGTAATAAAGTTTTTTAATATTGTCTTTCGTTTTTCGGGTCTCTAGGTACTCGGGCATTTAAAAGTCCATTAGACGTTTTTAATTAAATACGACGAATGAAAACAACCGACGGATATGGATATGCTTATTTGCACTATGCATGTGCAATTATCGGTTGATGCAATAGTCACATATTGCAAGAGAAAGATATTGGATTATGGGCTTACGCTTATTTCGCTAAAGTGGTAAGGTAACCGTCAAATATGGAAGAATCTTGCCCGATCAATGTTTTATATACACATGGATAAAAGAGCACGGGTTGACTTGGATAATGTACCCCAAGGTCCTTAGAAGAGTGGAGGGATATGCCACGGCTTTTAGAACAATGCCAGAGCCCGGAAGATGGTCAAGATCCCTACGAGCACTTCCTGGGGCACTTCCTTCTTACTGGGATACGTTTGCTATTATGAATACTCGTCAAGCTGTCTAGTATAGGCAAGAATGAGAAGCGAGATCTGTTCCTGATCCCTATCCGATCCTATCGGATCCATGAGGTTGCTACTGCAGAACCGCTCGCCACATGGTGCCCTGCGAGTTTATTATTATGGTTTTTAATTTTAACCAGGTATTTTCAGAATCTCAGGGGTATGAACCACGGTGAGTTTCTAGTCATTATGTTGGGAAGGTAAAGTGCTCTGTGCTGCTGTGAAATTATTATTATTAATAATATATAAATTGCTTTTGCTCGCGTAGCTCAATTTGAACTATGTAACCCACAAGCTTGCATTTAGTACAGTGTAGTGGTGCATATTATAAGTCAAACACAAAGACGCGTTGCTGGGATGAGCTAACAAAGGAGCTGGGCCGCTCATTGCGCTCTAAATATTTTGGAGCAGCTCAACCTTTACTTGCTGAATATTTAACGGGACCTAGTTTGCTTTTTGTTTAGAAAGAGCGATCGGTTTTGTTTATTTATAAATTTGTGAAACTATTTTTGAGATGGGTTGAGGAGTCGAGGTACTCTTGTACTAAGCATGTTTATATCTGAGGACTATTTCACTGATTGATTTAACGCGTACTTCTAGAACGCTCCGAAATCCTCATAGCTGTCGGGGGCTTAAACTTAAGCTACTTCTGCTGACATATTATATTTATTTTTCGTTTATGTTGTCTTGCATATTGTGTTCGTTGCTGTTCATAAAAGCATTAAAATAAATTAGCTACAAAAAGAAATAAGTGCTGAAGAAATAATCTGCTGCTTTAAGATTACACCTTTTACATATAACCCTGAATGGTCTAGCACCAACTACAATAATTGTCAAGGCGTTTTAATCTCGTCCCTCTCACGTAACAGCTAACCGTACATTATTTACAAGACAAAGGTCCGCAGGCTCCCCAAGGGCCAGTAGTGCACAGACACATTCGTTCCCACACGACGTCTGGCGCCAATTGAAAAATTCCGTCGTTTGTAGCCGACAATACCAACTATAGTGCACTGGGGAGGTACACACGGCGAAAGAGATAGGTTGAAAAAATAAATTTAAGCATTTTTTTGCAATTAAATCTAAGGAAGGAAAATAAGTGACAGAAAAACAGTGTCCTTAAATGTGAAATGTCTTTAAATAGCCACTTTTCGGGAAAACATCGCCCTTTGTTTCCATTTGTAAAATTTCTATGTTTACGAGTACATATGTCTATTATAATATTTTTAAAGTTTAGTAGCTTAACACCCTAGTCTATTTATTGCTTGATCTACTCATCAAACTAGCAATTCATAAAATATTTATATCCTGCCCTGCATAGTTTTCTGTTTTGACGACTGTAAACTGTATACGATACGCGTCTACACGTATAGCGTAGAACTTGTAAGCATTGTATTCTGTCAGTGTAAACAACTACAGTGACAGGTTAAGTGTGTTCTTTTGAAATGAGAAAATAAGTGAGATACGAGCGGGACTCATGATCTCCTCCTGTGTGTGTGTTATTGGATGTTAATGGATCTGTCGCAACAAACTGGTTTAATTAGTCGTTTGGTCAACTGCCTGGCCTTTAGAAAGTATTGCTCACAGAGTTGTTTACAGTTCTAATCTATTTGCTCAGGATGCTCTAAGTGAGTTACAATTCGACTCGCACCTATTTAAACTATAATTTATTAAATATATGTAATTGAGGCCGTTCAGTTAATATAGGTTGGCTAGATAGTTAACTAAACGGCTAATTGGCCCAATCGGCTTTTGACAGACAGATATGTGAAATAAAGTTTAGAATAGTAGCATAATCTCAAAAAGGTTTCGTGTGCAGGTACACCGCACAAACTATTTCGGTTTTATATTTATTCTCTTTACATTTATTTTAAATAAAAGTTTAATGTGTGCACCCAAAAATTCATAAAATAAAATAAACAAATATAGCATTAAAATAGAAAAGAAATACTTTTATCTTTTTTTTTTGTAATTAATATCAGTTTTGCTATAATAATTTAATAAAATAAAATTTAATAAATTGAGTTGAGAGTATTTATAATGTTAGAGGCACATTTTAATAAAATTTAAGTCAAACAATCTTATTTACTAAATTAATAACGTTATTTCGATTTACGACAACAGTCGCGATTCGAACCAAATTTTTCTTTAACCAAACCTTTTACATACATTACTATGTTCGCATTGTGAACTCAAGTATCCTGTGCCGAGAGTGCAACTTGAATATTGTAAATGTGACCTAATTCTGCCGGGTTACTGCCCGGCAGAATTAGCCCGGACGTAATTTAACCCAGAGCTACTCACACGATGAAAAATATTACAGATGTACAAGTTTTTAGTTGTATGTTGTTGTTCAACAAATAAAAATTACACTGAAAACTTGTACCTAATATGCCCACTAAAATTATATAATTATATACAAATATAATGTGTAAAGGAAATGTCTAGAAATATAACACAGTAGTAAATTTAATCCAACTAACAACCACAAAGACGTAACAATTGCAACATGAAACTCGTAGCCGCGTAGCGCCGCTACGAGTCACAGCGTAGCGGCGTAGCCTCCGACTCCTACTAGGGTACTAATACTACTGCAATAGACTTGTTAGGTCCGAATGAAACAAACTATTTACACTGGAAGAAACATTCTAGTATAAGATAGTTCAAATTATTTTAAGATAATACTATGACTTTTTCATTATTGCATTCGAAGATCAAAAGGCCTACACAATAGAGTCAATTTAAATCTAAAACCTAGCCGCAACCTTATCGTATTCTGTTATCCTGATCGATAGGCCATCCGTAATACATGTCGAGTGTCGGCGTCGCGTTACGGTGGACACAAGAGCGCTACCTGAGCCTTGTTCAGCTTTTGACGACTGCTTCTACTTTTATTTGTGGTCGGTAAGAATAAAAATGTGTTTACTCACTCAAGGGACGGTTATTTTTATAATTATATCAATATCCGTAAAAACCATTTTCTCGATTACAATGTACATAAGTTTAAACACCACAACAATGGCTGGTTGAATTGAAAGCATTATAATAGTTTAGTTTTCAGAACTCGACTTCGAAACCATACAACAACGCTAATATTGTTTTCAGTTTACTAGTTTCAACTAAATCGTGAGCTCAAAGTGAGTATTACGTGATCTGCCTGTAATGTTTCCCCCACAGCCACCAGTGCATTGGTGGTATGGTGAATGTCACACGAATTTTGATTCTAGGACATACCGGTTTCCTCACCGGTTAGGGAGCGGTGGTAATAAAATTGTTTACACAAAGAAAAGCATCTGCCTGTTTACATTCATTTGGTGACATCAAATCGTTGCTTGCCTTTTAGCAGTACAGGTTTTCGGTTAATATTTGTTTTGTGTGCATAGAATTTTATGTAGAGCTAAATTTTCTGCACACAAACTATTTTTAGTTATTAGAGTTTTATAATTATTTATTGTATTATTTAACAGTAATAAGTAACCCTGCACTAAGTAGGCACTTGTGGGGATTGTGTAAGTTATACTATTGTAATAATGTTATAACTTATCGACAATTGTTCATAACTGTTACAGTCTCGCCGTTAACAGAATTATGAAGTTCCGTCCTCCGCCCGTATGTAGGGTGTTTGGTTAGGTAATGGCAATCTTTGAAGGGCGGGTAAGGTCGTATAACTTACCTACATAAAAATATAATAACTTTTTCTTTGAAACTATGTGAAATGCGACAAAAGCTTTTTTAGGTTCCATCCTGCAAGGTCGTCCTCCGTGGCGCAGCGGTCAACACGCCTGCCTGCGACGTGGAGGCACCGGGTTCGATCCCCGGGCAGGTCATGATGGAAAACGATCTTTTCCTGATTGGCCTGGGTCTTGGATGTTTATCTATATATGTATCTATTATAAATATAGTATCGTTGAGTTAGTATCCCATAACACAAGTCTCGAACTTACTTTGGGGCTAGATCTGTGTGATTTGTCCGTATGTATTTATTTACTTATTTATTTATACACAAACGGGCTCCTATCACCAAGACTCCTTTGTCCGTTTGCTACCAGGTTGTATCCCATGAGCCGTGATAACTAGACAGTTGAATTTTGAAGTTTTCACAGAAGATGTATTTCTGTTACCGTAATAACTACAAATACTAAAAACATAACTACTTTTGTATCGATAATGTAACGGCTCTTCGTGCGCTGGTCGACTCACACTTGTTCAGTTTCTACATATATTCAATTGTTTCGGTTTCATTATTATTTTTGATGTATATTTAAACGATATAGCTAACTAGCTATAGCTTTTGTTTATTTGCAGCTCAGTTTTTATTATTTTAAACTTTTAATACCTAAATGTAATAATGTTTATACTGACGACTTGAAAGAATGATTTTGACAAGCTTTTATTTGTTTCAATCATAACATCGTCGTATTAACAATAGGTATTTTGCTATTAAAACGTAAAGTATATGAAATATCCATTTTTTTCTAAGACCAGTCGATGGCGATAGTGATCTATATAGTTTATCGTGTAGTTAGCATTTATGTAGATAGCCACACACCGACATGTGATCGTTGCCCTATGTACATATTGTATATGCATAATATATGTTTGCTTTAATATTCATATTTATAGAGCTTCCCGAGAGGCCGTATACCTAACCTGAATAAATAAATTAACGATGTACAGACTATTACAAGCTTGTTAAGTAAGATTACACGTAAATGAAGAAGTTTCATAACTTGGCCAGTTTTCCAGGAGGTTGTGTAGTCATGAACGCTATAAGTCAACAGATTTGTCGACTACAATCTTGACTAAAAACTTGATCCAACTCGCGATACCCTTTTACGATTACCGTTTATAAACACCAAGTAGTCATATTCATTTATTCACTACAGAAAACTTTGCTATATACACAGAGCACGCAATCAACCAATACCTTGTTATTTTATTTCATGTAAAACTATATATATGGGCACTTCTGTAACACCGGAACCCATATTACATATAGAATATAATACCAACTCCACGGTTTTGTCTAGGTATATCTTGATAACTAATAATACTCTGAAACAAGATACAAAAGACCCCTAACTTCTCGGACGGTGTAACTTAACATTCGAGGGACATCGCAATGACCTCGTCCGGCTCAAATGACCAGTTTCTTCTTACGGATATCGGAGGCGCTGCCCACGCACCGAGTACCACTACACATTCATAATAAATGTGAGAGATTTAAAAGGTTCACTTTTTAGCTCTGTAGCGAAGGAGTTCTCTTGTATAATGAGAAATGTTCGCAATAAAGTTTACAGTATTCATATATGTATGTTAGACCGATATGATGATAAAAAGTGATATTGATTAGTCAACAAAGGTATAGAATCTAGGCCGTCATATAACACACAAACCAAACGTCCTGGGAACCCTTAGTGCTAAATGACATTTCGTAAGTACCAGAACATATAATTAAAACTTTGCCCTACATTGCGAAGACGCCTAATACCAACCATTGACAAGAATACTCGCTAAAATGTACTTTACTGGAAGTGACTTTCTGGGTTTGTAAGGTTAATATTTGAGACGTGGAAACGCAGCTAAATAATTAACCAGGGCAAGGAGGATGAGGCGGAGAAAGTTTGTGCTATGTGTGGAAGTTTATTTGTGCCAGCATTGTTTAAAATATTGTTGAGTAAGTGTCTGCTTGTGTGTTTAAGGGCGGCTCACATCAACTGTTGGGGCCTAAGTAGATGAGGATCGAGATATTTATTATTTGTTTAGGTATTTAACATTCATATTTACATATACTGCTTTCCGAGAGGCCGTATATCTTAACTGAATAAATAAATTAACGATTTATCAACTATTACAAGCTTGGTAAGAAAGATTACATGTAAATAGAGAAGTTTCATAACTTGGCCGGTTTTTCCAGGAGGTTGTTTTGTCATGAATCGCTATAAGAATAAAAGATTCACCAACTACAATCTTGAATAAAAACCTGTTCTAAGTTGCAATGATCTTCTACGATTACCGTTTGCTTTACAAACACAAATTTTAATCATATTCATTTATCAGTATCATTTCACTTCCAAAAACTTTGCTATATCTACGGAACATGCAATCAATGAAAATAAATTAATTTTACTATTGACTAGCGACCCGCCCCGGCTTCGTACATGGACAAATGATATAGGTACCTAAGCCTTCCTCAAGAAACGGTGGCCCTTCAATAAAAATAATGTCTACTGTGCCGCCCATCAGCCAATATCTGACTCTGCAAGATACATCGACCTTATTGTCCATGGATAGCCAGTTCCACCACTTTCAAACAGAATGAAAGCCTACTGGGGTAGCTAGTTTGTTCGAAATAATAGTCCCACGCTCCGGCCCACTCCCTCCGCGGTTTAGGCAGAGAAACACTCAAGTAGCAGACGGCCGGCAGGGCGCGAGCGACACGCGGATTTCTTCTGTCTTTTAGTTTTGAATAAATCGTGATATCTCCTGAATGAAACAACCAATTCCAATATTTCAAAAAGAGATCTGCTGCTACTGAAATTACCTTTGATATGACGTAATTTATTTGGATAAGGATTAATAATAAGGAACAAATAGCGGACACTGATTTCGGCTGGCATTTTAATTAACTTTTCAAACATAAAAAGTAGCATGTCGCAGACTTTTTTGGCGCCATTTTTAAGGTCTACAATACTGTAGTACATCATTTTTCACATAGGGTTCAGCCAATAAACCAGCCAATAATAGTATTTCTCCACTATCTAATAATTGTTATTATACATAAAAATCTTCCTCTTGAATCACTCTATCTATTAACAAAAACCCTATCAAAATCCGTTGCGTACTTTTAAAGATTGAACCATACAAAGCGACACAGGGAAAGTAGAAGTGACTTTGTTTTATAATGTATAGTGATATATATAAAAAAATGGATTTTGAAAAAAAATAGTATTGAGTATTATTTATTTAGGTTTTTGTCGAAACTAAAATTTGGCAGGATTTTAACAAATTACTCAAAACTCTTGCGCTGAACGCATTGGAAAAATAATAAAAAGCGCGATGTATTAATGAAATCCTTTAGGTACTTTATCGTAATTTTTCAAAATCCAGAATCCGTTACTCATCTTCGTGACACTCCCATCAGTAAAGGTACAGCCCCTCGTCCGAGTATGTCGTCTGTACAATTACGGAGCTAATTACAGGTCAGAGGTGCGGCGGCCATGTTTTATTCACGCGACGGAGCCCTTTGTAAGAACTGTTTGCGCACACTTTGAGGACAGAGCTGCCTGATCATCTATTTGCATGTGGTTATAATATTCTGGTTGGATTGATGAAACAGAATTGATGAGATGTATATTGGAAATGATCCTATTAACGGTTAGAATTAAAGATTTTTACAGCGTCGACAACAAAGAGTAAATCAGAGCGTTAAAAAATCGTAAGTAGGTACGTGATGTGTCCTGTGATATTGGGAATTCTCGCACACTTGGACTATAATTTGTTTTCAGTTTATAATTCAAACCAAACACCGTCTCTTTTTTACGTGCTGTCTACAAGAAATTCTTATACATAATATATACGAAGAAAACGTAATTTTCCTCGTCTTGCAGATTTTATTAAGAATGAACTTTACTCTTGACCCGCATGAGTTAATCAACCACTCCCTAAGAAGCCGTCGGTGGTTCGGAAGTTTTAGTCCAGTGCGAGTCGGCAAGCAGTTGGCGCTAGTTTTTAACTCGGGGCTCGGGGTGCGACACTTCATTAAAACTTAGGCGCGCGCTCAAAAATATCTCGCCCGAAGATATTGCCCCAATTCCAGCCAGTCCTGATAAATTTCACGTTCTTAGATATAGAAAAATAACGTAGTAACTGATGCGAGATGCATTTAAAAGAATTTCAATTTTGAAGTGTAACAATGTACTTAAATGCGACGAATGTTGAAAAATTCAAAGGAGGTCATTACTTGAAACAATGCATTTAGTTAGCTACTTTACTTTTTTTAAACGATACTTGCATAAGTTAATGCGTACTTATATTTTAAATTCTCAGATCAGAACGAGTGGAAAACGTTCGGAGAAATAGGCCGTAGTTTTATTTCGTGCGACCACGCTTGCGCATCACATCTTGCGCGCGCACGACGATCACTTATTTATTTATTTGGAATTCTAACAGAGAAAACACCGAAAATGCTAGAAAATATAAATAACAAGATATGACCGTATACTTCTCCACTTATAAGAAGTCACAGCATACAAATATAATATAACATCATGAATACAAATTATTAACGTTATATCAAATTAAATTTTAAAACAATATTATAATAAATTTAATTTTAAAGCAATGTTATATTAATTAAATTTTAAAACAAAATTTTAAGATAATGACAACAGAATTTTAACAAAAAAATCCACCAAGACACAATAATAAAATTTGTTAAAAAAAAAGAAACAGAAACAAGCATTTTCTTAATTATGTCAAATAATGGTACTGAAATAAAGTTAACATTAAATAAATTTAGAAAAAAAGTGAAGAAACTTGTTTGCAATAGTGAAATACAAGGGATTATTTTTTTCAATAAATTTGAATATAATCGCGATGAGAGGCAGATTCAAACCTTAGATGCTTGAGAATATTAAATTCAAGCTTGTACATGTGGTTTTATAAACAATAATGTGAAATAACTAACAGAGTGCCGATACTGATACCGTTCAACGTTTATAAGGGATTGAAATAATAATGAGTAGTACGTGGTGAAGTTTGTCGAAAGGGGCAGAGAGGTAACCCGTGACCCGATCAAATATTCATGCAATCTTCTAGACAACTAGTCTAATAATCGCAGAGAAATTTGTCGAGAATAGATGGTGGAATAAAACATAGAACTATGCAGATTAATTCCAATTAAAGTATTATTCTCCTTTAATAAAAAATGTGGGTCATTGGAAGTAATAAATTAACCGTCGATTTCTTTGTGAAAGAGTTGATTGTATTACGCAGGTACGTTTCGAAGTCCCTTTTTTTAAAAATGCTTTGATCCTAATCTGAAATGAGGTAACAAAGTTATGCTAATTAGGTCAGCCTGTCACGGGTTGTTGCTAGATATAGACCAACCCTAGGCTGCGTGCACTTTCCTCCTTCTTCCGTAAGCTTTCGGCTATAAGGCTATTTGTAAACTTAACCAAAACATAAAAGCCACATAAAACTATTAAGTTTTGGACGTAAAATATCAAATTGATATTTCCGTAAACACAAAACGTGTCTCCAAAAATATTCTCCATATCGAGTGGGATACTAATACGACTCTAACGGGACGACAAGTCCGTCCATTGTGTCACCCTTTGTAAAATCTTTATATTTATGTTCTGTAATCTATATGGTGTACATAATAAAAAGTATTCTATTTAAATGCACTAAATGGGATGAATTTGCCCATTTTGTTATTGAAACCTTAATGAAAGTAAATCTTACTTTGCATTCGATAGCAAAGCCAAAATCAAAAAAATCAAAATCAATTTTATTTGTATAACATAGGTAGTGAATACAGTTCTTAAGTTTATGTTTATAGGTCGCTATGTTATGCCAAGAAGCGTACAAATACTTGCATGCAAAACATTAACATTTTCTAGTCAAACATGCTATATGCAAAAAAAAGAAAAATTATTAATTATATAATGTCAAAATAAATGATAAATGAGTAAAAACAATGTCACAATACGGAGTAATTTCGCTAGTCAAAATAAATAAGTCTACATTAATATGTCATTTAGGAATTCATCAGTAGTATAATAACATTTCTCAATTAATAAATGTTTTAATTTTGTCTTGAATTGTATAATATTCAAATTTTTTATGCCAACTGGTAATTTATTGTAGATGCGCGGTGCCATTCCTAAAACACTCTTTTTTACTAAAGCAGCCGTTTATTACTTTCGCCAAAGCCTCCGAATAAGTAATTATAATAGTATTTAATTGTCGCTGACAAATCATTAGTATAACTAAAACCTTAAATTCTGAAGATTTTAGTTACTTCCAATACATTATTTTGCGTTTATCTCTCGATCAGCGTAACTTGTTAGATCTGAAAGCAATTTAATTATATCAAAAGAAATATAACGCCTATATAGATTTAAAGAAAACTAAAAGGTTTATTGGAAATTAATTCAGTGAGAATTAATAGTCTTAAAAAATTTAAATCTGAAAACACCTTTGTGTAACATTGACTCGATTAAGATTACGTTAGATTTGGTTGATTTGATTTTTTTAAATAAAAATTTTAGAGAAACACTGTTTTTATTTATTTGTCGATGCAAATGTAAATTTAAGTATTTATTAATGAATTATTCGTTCTTGTAAGTTTTCTAATTTTTATGTGAAAAGTTCGCATTCAGTGTGACCATTAAATAGACTTAATCACCTAAACACAGGGAAGAAGAGTACCATAGACACAGAAAAAATAGGAAGAAGATTGCATTAAATCGCTTTAAAAAAGTTCCAGCTCGCCATTCTGACCAAGAGACCGGGGTCTAGTCAGCTATTTTTACAAATTTTTAATTTTTCTGCTAAATTCATAATGATCAACCAATTTACTGGTCAGTCAGCTCGTAATGTAATGGTGATAGAATGACATTGCCGTATTGCCATTATTATTACAAAACCCGCTAGTAGATATGAATTTCTAAAAACTACGAGTACTACTCAATTTAAACATTTATTAATAAGGAGTGGAGTTTGCTCAGTGGTAGGCCATAATATCGGCTGCCGGCAGAAGTTACCACCCACCAGACAAAGTCTTGCTGCCAAGCGATTCGTCGTGTTCCGGCATGATGTTTGGTGATGCCGTACGGAGGATGGGTCTGAGCAGTTGTATTGCGTGCCGGGTGCAATGCGCCAAATGTTATTGTGTCGGGAGTTTGATCGTGGAGGGTCTCCAGATTAATCTCCCTCTGGCGCAGCATCGTTGGTCGTGTTGTTGGGTTTAACATTGCATCACATCGCTTTACCATCAACGATTGCATCACTGCCCACCATCAGGCGGGATTGCAGTCAAGCCTAGTGCTTTATAATATTTTAAAAAAGAGTGTCAGTGGTTGACCACTTCAAAGTTATAATGACGTCATTTTCATAGTAGATTAGGAAACTTGTCAAAATCGATCAACATGAGATCACTGATCGACCATTGTGATAGCAGACTCGAGACCTGAGTAACGTGTTCCAGGAATGAAATGTACCTATGTGTATGCTAATTGTGCTCCAATTTTCGCGAAGGTCATTAAAAAATACTGAGCGTGAAATAGATTTAGACAACTTTATATTTATACAAAAAAGGCAGACGTTCGTTACAAATGCTAGTAACATAAGATATAGCAACAGTTACGCACAGTACAGTACTCCGGCGGATACGTTCAGCTGTATATTGAACATGTCAGTCAGAACCGTTATAAGTAACGTTCCTTGCAGCACGTCGCGTCACCGTGACGCCGTCGCATGTCACGTACATCCTCTTTGTAAGTAGCAGTCAATACCATTGACACTCTGCCAGCTTATGTCCGCGATGTATTGAAATATTCCAAGGTATCAAAGTTATAATAATTTAAGGACAATTTATTTAACAGTTAATTTCAATTGTACCTGAAAATGTATAAACATTTTCACTTTGACCGACTGACGATTTTCAAACAGCATAAACCTAGCTGCACCATGAAGAGAAAATGACTTTAGACGATCCTATGAGCGAGCAATACATGCCAGTGCTACGTGTCTACGGGCTACGAGCGTACACTGCTACGCCGTAGCGTGTAGCCGGCGTAGACGGGTTACGAAATTAAGGAGCATCTCTTTTAGAATGCATAATGCTTACTCGTTTGAGTTCTAAAACTACATTTGATATGTTGCAGTTTGTGTCACAGTTTAATTTTTCAATTAATTATCAACTGACTTTGATTCTTTGTTGCCGAGTACATAAAGAAAGAGAAAAATTACCAAATCTGACTTCACCCTCAGTTACAGACCGATACTTACGCCAATCAATGTGACAACTATTCAACTAAATTGATTCTAAGATTTGAAATTAAAGGCTATTGTGAGCCCCGAGCATTATGTTGTGCTGACATATTCTCACGAACATACGATTCGCTGTACCGATACGATCTGACTTTAATCAGATTACGTCAAACGGGTTTTAAATCCAGACGACGCTTTGTGAAAGAAATCCCTTTGGTCAAGATATTCATCTGGCTCATTATAGGCGTCTTTGTATGACACACGATTTGCCGTCGAGTTACTGATAACACTAATATGTCTAAATACCGAGGGTATTAGGAATCCTCGTGGGATGGGGATTCAGGAGATAAGCAATATCTTGATGGTTTACCTATGGAGCTCAAAGCTTGGATGTCTGAATGGAATGATACCCGTTTATAAATAGGATAGTAGAAACTTTAAACAGACTGCAGGTACAGGTACTAGTTCTGTTGTGTTCAGCGATATTCTCTTGCTAAATAAAAAATAGTTTCATATGGGATAGTAGTGTGTAATAGTTGTGGTGACTATTCTTCACGTCTCTATAAAGCCAGAACTATTGATTCGATACAGCCTTTAAACGAGAACTCTACCACTACACGAAACAATATGTATAGGCACAAATCATTTATTATGAAATCATCAAATCTAGCGCTATCTATGTTTAAGTTATAAACGAGGATGTGTTTGTTCATTTTTGGTCTAACATCATAGCCGGCTTTATGACCTCGGGTGTAAACTTTTAAGTTTGTGGTTCAATATCGCTTTTCATTTATCTAACTGCCTGCCCTGGGGCTGTTTAGACGGTTGTTCTGTCTGTTATCATAACCTACTACTATAAGAGTAGTTATTTGATGCTTGAACGTGGTTGATTGCACCTAACGTCAGTCTATGATAATATGGGGGTAATCTTTTTGCGCTGCGTGTCGCGGGTTCGTTTCCCGCATGAACAAATATTCTAATTATCTTGTATACAAAATACTACATGCAAAAACTAGAGCACATAGTTTATAACCAGAAATACCGCATAGAATATTTTTACCGATATTCCCGCGGGACCAACGCGGGTACCGCGGGGCGCACCTAGTAATATTATATTATAAACTTGAAAGTTTATATGTAAGGTTGTAACTCTTTCATGCAAAAACTGTTCAACGGATTCGGATGAAATTTACCAAACAGAAGATTTATAAACAAATTTAATACAAGATAGTTTTTATCCGCATAATCCTAAATTAAATTCACTCAAATGACACATTACGTTGCAAAACGAGTGGTTACTCGTTATATAATAATTATTTATTGTTCGGATGGTATGCGTCGAGTATTGTGCCTACCCATCCACGACCAATGTATAACTGTTACTGAGTAGTTTCTTGTCGAATGAATTGGAAAGGTAATGATTGGATTCTTGATAATTCCATCTGAGTTGACCACGTGAATGATGGGTTCCGTACATCGATTACTGGTTGACTTTTCGAATATGGTGTAAAGATACCTTCAGCTTTATTCTTTGCCCTTTTTCCTTTATCATATTTGGGTCGGCGCAACATAACTTTTTCTACCATATTCTCTATTAGTCTTCTCTCGGGGACCACCGAAAGACTTCTAATAAAGAAGTATGGTGCCATGAAAAGATATAAAAAACGTAATAAAATAGGAACTATAAGTAAAACAAAAAACTAGATTTCAGATGGAGTAAGGGGAGCCCTTTTAGTAAATCGAAGTCGATGTTAAAATTCTATGCGAATGTTCCAGCAATATCTAACATAAATCCGCGTAATTAATTGTATTTATCGGTTTATTCAATGCTTGTTATTCACGGCCGTATCTCGTTTCCAATCGAGTTGCAAAGGGCAATACTCGTTATATTGTAATTAGATTTTCATATTTTCCGATAGTGCTAAGTAAGAAATGGCTTCTGGGAACTGTGAAGCTTTGATATTAATTTATTTTGCCTGTTTTCAATCAAGTGACCGTGATTAAAATGGTTATAACTAAAGAAACTCCCCTTCTTATAAAAAAAAACATAACACATAATAGAGGAATTCGCCCTCTATTGCCAAGAACCGAGTGCAAATATCACTCGAACAGTAGATTAACAAGACACTGGCGCAGATTCTCTTGTTTACAAACTAAACAAATTTTCAAGTTAATGAAATAGAAAGAAAAAGATGCACTTTTTCTTTCTATTTCATTAAGAAAAGGATGGAAGATAACATTTTAGTTTAATCCTGTCAAATTAAGAGATTCCATAGACAGTTTAGACGCGATTAAAAATATGGCGACTAAAAATACATCAATTTACTAAACTGACATATTATCTTCTATCCTTTTCTTAATGAAATAGAAAGAAAAAGATGCACTTAACTTAAATTTAGTTTAGTTTGTGAACAAGGGAATCGGGGTCAATATCTTACCTTATTAATTATCTTGTTGATATGTTTATAACAGGATATATTTTTATAACAGTTTGTCCAATAATGTTTGTGCGTTGTGGTGCGAGTAGCAAATAAATATTATTCAACTGCCATAAATAAAAAACCTGCGACATACATAAAAATAGCTAAGAACACTCCCGACCAGTGCATTTTTCATACAAAAAAAAAAAATACAAAATAAAAATCGATGCGATTCAATTTGATACGCACGGGTGGGCTCCAATGTAACATTTCGAAATCATTCGTGCGATCTTGATCGTTTTTGGTGTTAACTTTTATGCTTTTGCTGAATACCACGATCAATTCTGTATGTTTGAGTTTGTTGTTACTTTTCTATGTCAATATTTTTAGCAATGATTACGTGTAAGAGTATTTAACTAATATTTTAATGAACTTCTTTGCTATGCAGGTTGCGTTTCAAGTTCCTTCATGACACACATAATAGATATCTAAGGTCATCGGAAAACCTGATATTAGACATGCCGATGCATTCCACTAGTTTCTATGATAAATCCTTTACTGTACAAGCAGTTCGGCTATGGAATGACTTGCCCGTGTCCGTAAGGCGTGCTCAAACACTGTTTGCTTTTAAAACTATGATAAAAAAGCACTTCCTCTCTCTTTAAACATATTATTATATTTAATGTGCTCTTGTATGATATTTATTAATTAGTTGTATAAATTTATTTAAACAAGTATGATACACTTAACGTATATATTTATTGTATAATCTATGTAAATAGTACACTGTAGACTACCTACACTATTTCTTTATCCTACCTCTTAGAATTCCATCCAAAGGTTGTCTGTAAAAGATCGCTCTTAGCGATAAGACCGCCCATTGTGTCACCCTTTGTAAATATTTTTATTTATGTTCTGTAATCTATATGGTGTACATAATAAAGAGTATTCTATTCTATTCTATTCTATTCTATAAAGATAGTATCAAAAAGAAAATGTCGAGAAACATATATGTGTTTGTGGGACTATTAAATTAATGGAAGTAGTAAGTATAACACTCACACATCACTTGTGTGTGGACACTCATACCCACAGTACGCGTCACTCAAAAGAAAATAGATCGCCAACCTTTTTAAGTTGCAAAGTTGTACGTCAGCTCTAAAACTACAAAAATGAAATCGTGCGCAGTGTGTAATGAGCTTTTTAACGATGGAGTCCAGTGTGGCAGCTGCAAGAAACACCTGGACTTTTCATGTGCAAACATCTCGGAAGCCGGTTGGAGAAAACTAGGTGCTAATAGGATGGCGCAATGGAAATGTCCCACTTGCAGAACGTCATCACCACTTGTGTCTGCCCCGGAACCTGCGTCCCTGGACACCATACTAAGTGAGATACGCGACATGAAGCAGCAGCTGCTTAACTTGCCGACCTTGGTAGACGACATCCGCGTGGTCAAAAGTGAGTTGTGTGAGCTTAAGTTGACATGTGAGGGCACTCTTGGGAAATTAGATGATTTTAATGCAAGACTAGTGGAAGTCGAAGCAAGAGTGTCTGAATTTGAAAAGCTCCAGGCAACAGTGAATTGTTTACAGGCGGACTTGGCTAGCACGAAGTACCTTCTCTCGACGTATGAACAAAGATCCAGACTAAACAACGTCGAAATAAAGGGAGTTCCTATTAAAAAGGATGAAAATTTATATACAATTATTGACGCTATCGGCCGTAAAGTTAATTACAGCTGTCCTAAAGCCCAAGTGAACTACATTTCGAGGGTCCCTATTTTTGGTTCCAATGAAAAAACTATAGTGGTAAGTTTCCTAAACAGATATGTGAAGGAAGATTTCATTGCGGCGGCACGGGCCAGGAAGGACCTATCTACTTGTGACATCGGGTTTCAAGGCTCATCTCAGCGTGTGTACGTGAACGATCACCTAAGCGTGGAGTACAAAAAGCTTTTGACTAAAGTTAAAGTCATTGCAAAAGATAAGCATTACGAGTTTGTATGGGTTAAACATGGAAAAATACATATTCTTAAAAATAATAATTCTAAAGTTTTAATTATAAGGAAGGAGTCTGATTTAAACAGGATTGTCTAACGTGTTTCTTAATGTTAATATGTACCTTCTTACTGTGCTATTGTATTTTACTTCAATGGTTCCAAATGTTTTATACCGTTTGCAAAATGTTTAACACACCTGCCGTACTAGAAAGTTCGACACCTTTCTTTTGTTTAGCTGCTCGTAAGCATTGTGTTCGTTATCGCGCTGTTTACTTTGATGTCTTACCTTATTTCAATATGTTTTACTCTCTCGCACTTGCTCGCACCAGGTACTATTGCTTGCCTTTTCGCACAGCTGTTTACTACTTCACATTATATGATTCTTGCGCTCGCGCAAATAATATTGACTTTTACCCTCATTATACTTATTTAAATAAATTTTACCTTATTCTACAAAATTACTTGCTTTTTCGCTCAACGGTTTACTACGTAACATCAAATGATTGTTTCGCTCGCGTAAGTCTTATTAACTGTTACCCTCAATATACTTATTTATTAATATTTTACACTATTCTAGAAAATTATTTAACGAAATGTTTTATTTTAATGGATTATTCAAATTTGTATACTATTATTGGCCTTAATTTTAATGGCTCCTAAGTTAAATATTTTTTATCAGAATGTTCGCGGGCTTAGAACTAAAAGTGATATTTTTTATCGTCAAATGTTATTAAACTCGTATGATATTATTGTTCTTACGGAGACGTGGTTATTGGATGGAGTTTTAAATTCCGAGTTCTTTGATGATCGGTACATTGTGTGGCGTCGTGATCGGGATTATGTTTTGACCGGGCAATCGCGTGGAGGGGGTGTGCTT
Organism: Sesamia inferens; assembly: GCA_037179545.1. Taxonomy (NCBI): domain Eukaryota; kingdom Metazoa; phylum Arthropoda; class Insecta; order Lepidoptera; family Noctuidae; genus Sesamia; species Sesamia inferens. The sequence continues at coordinate 29,004,621 of CM073939.1, read as the reverse complement.
ATTGCTACACGCAGGGAGCTTTCAGTTATATACCAACCTGCCTTCCATTCTACAGCTGAGGATCTATGGCTTAGTATACGACTAAAAAATTGTAATACGCGTAAATATATTACCTTACATATTTGCGTTGTCTATTTGTGTCAACAAAACTTAGGCCTTTCATTTTCTTTGCAACTCCGCAACTACCTCACTAAATTAAATGAAATAGTTATGAGTGACTCTTCTGATACCTTTCTCATCATTGGTGACTTTAATAGGAGCGGTATTGCCTGGGTCCCGTCTGACAATCTATCGCTCGTCCCAATGAACCCGAATGGTCCTGACGAAGTTTTACTATGTGATGAGCTATGCACCCTAGATTTTGGTCAATACAATAGTGTTCGTAATAAGTATGGTAAAATTTTAGATTTGGTACTTTCAAACCAATTAGTTAAGGTAGTTGAATGTTCAAGTCCCATGGTTCCCATTGATGCCTACCATCCAGCACTATTAATTAATATGGATTTCGTTGAAGTTCCTTCATTAGAGTGCGCGACACGGACGCAATATCTATTCGACAAAGGCGATTATGAGTCTATAAGCAATGACATATCTGCGATTGACTGGGAATCCGAGTTTGCGGCACGATCAATTGATGAATCATTACACTTTTTCAATCAATTTATTCTCAAATTACACACAAAATACATTCCACATAAATTAAGTCATAACAAAACATATCCAACTTGGTACAATTCGGCACTAATTAAAACAATTAAAGAAAAATACAAATATTTTAAAAAATTTAAGACATATGGTAATTTAGCTGATGAGTCAACATTTAAGCTCCTTCGTGAAAGGGTAAAGATATTAGAATCGCAATGTTATGAAAACTATTTGAACTTGACCGAAAAATCTATTAAAGAAAACCCTAAATATTTCTGGACCTTCGTTAAAAAACGACACAATTCGAATGCAGTTCCGAGCACCTTAAACTACAATAACGAGACGTTGCGTACCGGAGACACAATATGTGAAGCGTTTTCTACGTACTTTCACTCTACATTTCTGGTTACTAGCCCTAATTGTGGAACTCCTTCGCCCCTTGTTCTTACTGAAGCGTCCGGCCTATCTGATTTATGTAGCATTGTAATTAACGTTGAGGAGGTTTCTAACTTGCTTCGCAAGTTGGATACTTCTAAAGCTGCTGGCCCAGATAATATTTCATCCAAATTTCTTGTACGGTGTTCGAGTGCAATTGCCCATCCTATATCGATTCTCTTCAAGAAATCCTTAGATACTTCTGTTGTTCCTGAGCTTTGGAAATCAGCTTTCATAACGCCAATTTACAAGAAAGGAGTCAAAACCGAAATTGTTAACTATAGGCCGATATCCAAGCTTTGTATTGTGGCTAAGATATTCGAAAGGATTATCTATAACCAGGTATATAGTGCTCTTATAAATTCGCTTAGTTCCCTTCAACATGGTTTTTTGAAAGGAAGGTCTACAGTCACCAATTTAATTCTACTCAATGATTTTATTACTGATGCCATGGATGGTGGTGGGCAGGTTGATGTCGTTTATACTGATTACAGTAAAGCTTTTGATCGAATCGATCATGAGATCTTACTATCCAAGTTATATGGTATAGGAATACGAGGTGATTTACTCAGATGGTTTTCTTCGTATCTGGAAAACAGATCCCAGGCAGTAGTATTAAGCAATTATATGTCCAGTTGGGTGCCTGTCTCCAGTGGAGTCCCCCAGGGTTCATTGCTAGGTCCATTACTTTTCATTATTTATATTAACGACATCGACTCTTGCTTGACTTCATCCAAACTGCTGTGTTTTGCTGATGATATGAAGATCTATGCCACAATATCATCACATGCGGACGTAATTGCACTTCAGGATGATTTACGTCGTCTGGAGGCTTATTGTCGTGTAAACAAGCTTGATCTTAACCCCTCTAAATGTTCGGTTCTGACATATTCCCGAAAGCGTACAATCATACCATCATCGTATTTCTTAGGTGATCAAGCGCTACCTAGGACGAATTGCATCCGTGATCTGGGTGTATATCACGATTCTAAGCTTACATTTGAAGTTCATGTTGATGCCATAGTCGCTAAAGCATGTAAAGCCCTAGGTTTCATAATGCGGCTGTCCAAGTGCTTTACTCAGGCTAAAACCTTGAAAATTCTTTACTGTAGTTTTGTTAGAAGTCACTTGGAATATGCTTGTGAAATCTGGAACCCTTGTTATCACAAGTATATCGATCGCATCGAAAGCATCCAGAAAAGATTTATCAAGTATTTGTGTTATCACCAGAAAGTGCCTTACCGGTCTGAAGATTACCTCAAGCTCTGTAAAAGGTATCATATATTACCCCTAATTAATCGGCGAGCAATATCTGACTGTATTACATTATTTAAAATTTTCAACAACTCTATCAATAGTTCCGATATTCTATCAAAATTCTATTTTAACGTTCCCGGAAGGTCAAAGCGATGGAATGCACCTTTGCGTGTTCCATTAACCTCTACAAATTACAGACAAAATTCATTTACAGTGCGAGCAAGTAGAACCTTTAATGACATGTGTAAGCGGCACGATTTCGATCCCTTTCTAACAAGTGTCTCCTCGGCCAGAAAATGCATGAGCCGTGACTTTTTTGGTTGAGACTTTTATGTACGAGTATGTTACGATTTTTTTCTTTTTTTTTAAGCCTTTGTTATCTTAAGCTGGAATGTTATATTGCTTGTTTTTTAATTTTTGTTTTATTCTTGTAGTGTCTGTTTTTTTTTATTTTTTTTTTAATTTTTATAAGCTAGGTAGTTGTGTTGTGTTGTCCACACTATATCTGTACAGTCTGTTTTTTATAAGCGATGACTTATAATTGGCTGTCAATCTTACATACATATTTTTTATTCTGTTTGTTTTAGCTGTAAGTTGTCCATGGTTAATAAATAAATAAATAAATAAATAAATAAATAAATAACAGAACCAAAGAGAGACAAGTTCAGTGCTCGCATCAGCTGCAGTAAGTGGCGCCACAGACGCTGCTAGCGAACACATGCAACGCATTACTCAGTTAATGCACCGGATTATAGTAACGTGGAGTTAATTGTGTTCTCTATTATGTACAAATGTAGGATGCCTGAAGTGCGACTTTGTGAACACAGGACTGATGTAGACGACAGTTAAAAAAGAATTGAATCTAAAGAGTTGTACATATTATATGTATAATAGACTTAGGTAAGTTAGGTAAATAACTACACAGAAGTGTGTAATGGTGGTAAATATAACGTTAGCTCATAAATCCCACTTTTAAAAGAACGAAATGTGTGAAAGGGAGAATTATTACCTTCAGCTTCTAGGTTATGGAGAGAGTTCATTTAAAATGAAAATAAATTTTAAAAAGGGTACTTGCTTGTTCATCACAGACAACTGTGTGTTCGCTCCTTTCACAATCCTTCTAGTTATATCATTTGCAGGATCTAATATGAGAATCCAACCACTTAATAATTTGTCGCAGAAATATTAAATTATTAGGGAAATATAATCAAAATTGGCTAAGCAATTTTTCACATACATCGGAATGTTAAGTTTGCATTTGCAAACGGTTCATGCATCACGAAATAATATGATGATGTCATAAAAGGAATACTACTACTATCCGACATATTAGGATCATATACTTTTCCAGGTACAAAGCTATAGGTCTTCTCCTATTGTTAAAATAAATCAACATTATTGTAGCACGTACAGCACATCTTTAGTGTCATGTTTCTTCAAGACAAAATTACAATAATTGCTTATAGTTTCTCTCACGAATAGCTATTCTGAACATCTGCCCGATGCTGCTTGGTTGCCGGAAAACTGCCAAACTCAAAAACTTCAACACATTTTCGTGTTACAAGTTTATATTTATAAAGTAGAAAGAAGGTAAAACTCGTAATGTCTTGCTGCACATAATAATAGCCTGGTAATGTGCTAATCAGGACATTATACCTAATGATAAGAGCACAAATCATCATCATCATCAACAACCTTTTATCGTTCCACTGCTGGGCAAAGGTCTCCTCTCATACAGAGAAGGATAAGAGAACACACAGCATGAAAATTCCAAATTTACTTGCAATCACAAATTATATGCGTATCAAATAATTGTTGTTAATTCATGCCAAAGGGAAAAGATCGCGCATTACTTCCCTCATATCCCAAGAAAGCCAATGAAATCCTAAAGAAATTAGCATTTACTCATATGAAAAATGTCTCAGTACAATCTGTAATTGATCAAATAAGGCAATTACCTAGTCGACAAAGCGTCGCGCTACGTGACGGCACAACAATGTACAATGGATGCCAGGTGTTCCATCCAATTGTCATGTACCTATTCGCGGGATTCTTTAGAATATTATATTAAATACGTCCTTTCAGAAGACGGTGTTTAAGTTATCAAAGGCGAGAATGTTTAGTGTGCATAGGCGCGATGATAACGAAATATTAATAGAAATCAGACAAAAAGATACGCCACTTATTCTGTTACTCTAGAATGCTTTTCCTACTCTTGCGAGGGGGAAAGTTGAGGCCCATTTTAGAATAAAGAAAAAATTATAAACCTTGATATTATAAGGCATTCTATCATCTCTACCTGATTACCCACGCATTCTCAACAACCTCACTACAGCGGCTACGAGACTCCACTGGCGTCATACAACCACGTAGCATATTGAATGTCGAGTCCCATGGGGCCGGGAGTCTGAAACGTACTTTACAAGTGTTTATATCAACTGTTTTTATATTTGTTATCTTGTTTATTCCGCCAATGGCTCTGAGGACTCACAATGGAAGTAAATAGACATTCACATAAACGCAGTCGACAAAAACCCGAATAATACTTCTTTGTTTGGGCCTTGGTTTGGTTTAAGCTAAAGATATTAATCTTTCACACGATGAATTCAGTAATCTTGGGTTAACATTTAGACTAAGGACGAATTTCAGCAAACTTTTATACCTAAATAAGTCTTATCCTGAGATTAAATTTAGAAGTTTGATAGGTAGTAATTCCATACTAGAACTGTCAGATGTCAATCTTATTAATAAATACCTAAAGGTACAATTAGTCTTAAGAGTAAAATTACTTTCTAATATTGTATTGTTTTAATTAGTTCTGTCGGTAAACTTGTGTCTAAATCTGTTATTAATTTAATTAATAATATGATGCCGAACTTAGTACCTTTTTATGAAGTAAACTAGGTCGCTATTACTTTAAGCAAATATTAGAAAACCATTTCCACAGAACGCCTGACCTACGTCATCCAATAACCTACTGGAAAATATAGTTAACCTAAGGTTTACTTTCCCAAAGTAATCAAGAGTAAGTCCAGGGTTCTCGTGTAAATCTACCGAAGTAGATAAAAATCCTTGACCGACAAGAGCAAGCAAGGAATTTTTTTATTTAAGTTAATGACATATTTTCTACAGCAGCCGGTAAATACAGAGCGGACTTAGTTAATTGGACACCATTAGGGACCTTTGACCTGTACATAGGGCTGTCACATTTATCTGAAACTGGAAACTTCGAAAGACATGTTCTGTAATATTATACAAGGCGACGTGTTGTCCAGCACATACATTATCTATTTCTAATGGCCTTTGGCGTAAAATCCTCCATTAAAGTTAGGTAAAAATAAAAACTTGTAGCATCGACTGAAAGACTACTGAGGAATCAAGTACAATATAATTTTGGGTTTTAAATATACCGTTATAAATGTTGTAAAGATAATTGTGCCTTTCAAGTGTAGTAAAGAGTAAGATGCAACAACTCTTTTCGAGAGTGTGGCGAGGTCTATGATGAATAAAGAACTTCTTGTTCGAAGAGTGATAGCCCTATCCATAGAAGTACGTAGCGATTTAATGACGGACGAGGTAATTAAAAGTTTGTGAAGTACGGGTATGTTGTCTTTTCGGTCCATTCGAAGACTAGGAAAATGGCGATTTATTAAATTTTTACAGAAATATTATTTTGTTGAATGATACCTGAACATTGAAGTAGGGTAGTTTTAAAATATAATATTATTAAAATTCTTAAAAGTGCTTTTTAGATCTTAATTACAGAAACAAATAAAATGGTATTTGTTTCTGTAATTTAGACCTAAAAGGCACAATTTTAATAAAATTATATTATAAAACTACCCTAGTTCGATGTTTTCTAAATGCTTAATGCCAGTATTTTGAGAAGAAAGACTGAAAGAAATTCATAGATTAGTACACCAGGGATATAACGGAGATAAAACACAAAAAAGAATAAAAAGTGTAAAAAATATATTAGTGTCTATGATAAGGTCCTCACAGATTTCGACAGACCTACCTAGTTAGTTAAAGCATTTCTCAGCAATCGTGTAGCTGTTCAAAACCATAATATTTTAATTGACATAAACCTCAATTTTTTGGGTACTTATGGAACCTGAGAAGCTAAGCGCATGGTTCTAATTAGTCATTTCCTACGGAGAAGAGACGACATGAAAATCCAACGTTACTCTATGTTAATTATACAGATCTATTTCTGGGCTTTTCAGGATACTGCCTTCCGTAGAAATCATGATCAAATGTTTCCAGGTCACGGAGCAAGGAGTTACCTTTTTATAAGCATTGCATAGCTCAGCATACTACATGCAGATCAATATTTCACGAAGCGATTGTCATCTGACCTCGGCGTTCAATCAGTGCGCAAGGTCACATGCTGCATATCTTTACAACAACTATTGATGCCTTTCGGACATGTTGGTGCCGTAAAGTTGACATCACTAATGGTGTCATAAAATAGTTCAGTACAGGCCATTTTATGGTTATATTCTGCTTTCAATCGCTTTTGAATAGCTTTCATAGAGATACCTGGCCGGTTAGAATCAAACGATTAAACTGTTAAAGGTGTGATAAAAACGGGATATCTTGAAAATGAAACCGAACTGTGTTTAACGTATAGCAAATGGCAATAAAAATTTTACTAACAATCAATGATTAAGCGATTTGAAAGCTATCATTTTTAAAGTATAAGTATATTTTTCTCCACCAATGAATCATCTAATGAAGGAAAAAATAACATTACTATATAGCCATATTAAACATGATCATGGTATTGACTTAGCCTTTAGGTATTCACCCTATAAAAGGTATTGAAATGATACGAAATCGAAACAGCGATTAAATTCATTTTACAGATACGATCGTTCGGAAATGATGGTCCGTCTCCATATCCTGGCGGAGACGTATCGCCACAAAATAGAAACGCCCAAAAGGTTAGCTAAAGTTGTGTGAAGAGAATTCAAAGATGGACGTTCGGTGAATCAACATTCTGCCAATGGAATGATTTCAACCAGTTTTTTGCGAAACCTAGCGTCTTGGTCCTCGCATAATCTGTGAGCCTAGTGTGAGTTCCGGAATGAGACCACACCAAGCGACGACCTTAGAACGGCTCAATCACGGCGGCGGCGAATGTCATAAATGTCTCGTAAATCTAAAAAACAACTCACACTAAACATACATATCATGTGACGGCGAACAAGCAATTTGTCAATCGGGCGTTCTGCGCCAAGACCATCACAGAGTATACATTGGCTGTACGTAGACGCTCATCTACGTTAGCGTGTTAAGTTTCCACTAGTTCGTGTAGTCGACCTTCTGTACGTATTCTTTGCTGTCGCTTATTAAGCACAATTGTACGGTCACAGTAGCATGATGTGATAAATTAGCGTATTAATGAACACGGTGAATAATATTGAAGGAAACATTTGACGTTAAAAAATGCCTTAACAAATAAATAAAATTAGAATTGTTAACATAACAGCTTTTTATTTAATGAATATGAAAGTACAGTATCAACAACAACAAAATAAATGTTTTTGTCTGTCTGTTTGTTCTGGCTAATCTCCGGAACGACTGGAGGGATTTAAATAAGATATGGTATGGGGATACTTTGAACCCTGGGGTGCGACAAGGGCTTTTTATTGAAAAACCACGTTTAACGCTTAGTTTGAAGTTAATGATATGGCTTTTGACGTTGGCTTTTCGGTGAAACATCACCACCGCACATATTTGGACGATCTACGCGGCCAAAGTCCTAAAAACAAAGTAATACTACAATTTGTAAAATCGGGTTAAACGAATAGATAACAAACTCGTATACAATACCCGTACTTCATCTAGCGGCGATTAATTAAAGCTGATTAATTAAAACGGTGCACAGTTTTAATTAATCAGCTTAATTTAAAACAACACAACGCAGTCATAAATAACTATTTATGAATGTTACGTGAGCTTGTTATTGATTTGTGTCACGTTTTGCTTCTCAGCATCATTTTATATGATCTGTTTGTTTGTTTATGAGGGTGGGTATCGTTATAATAGAGATGTTTCCTGGGTAAAAAAAATGATTCTATTTAGTCAATCATTCAGATTAGAGAAAAATATTGGATACGTATATTTTGTATTATCAAATCAATAAAAATTGACAAATATAAAAGGCATCAAAGATGGTGATGTGGTGGTGATGAGTGGTGGCTGGTGATGTTACTGCTCGCTAAAATGTAGCGTGCAGTGACGTCAGACGAGTTTTCAACGCACTGTGTCGTCTTCATTTTGTGTTTATATGAAAAAGAAAAATGTGTGTCTAGTATTTTTTGGAAATCTGACTGACGGACAATTTTTTTTTAGTCTACTACCCTATTGAGTTTTGTTGAATGAATAAAACAAGAAAGCGAAAAATCGGTTGTCTGCAAAGTCGGTTCACTGACGATAGTTGAACGCGACAACGTCATAAGAAAATACTGATGGAATGGTTGCATTTTTCAAACCTTTATCGCCGCAATTACCGTTGCTTTGCTAAAAAAAAAGACGTGTGGCACTCGGGGACTGCCGCGGTAAAGCTATTGCATAGCATTTTGTATCAATTTATGCAATTATAATTATTTATTTATTTTATTTATGCAGTATTTCTTTTTCTTTGATATTAATTCAAGTTACACTTTTTGAGTGTGGTGACCGATAAGAAAATAAATTTTTCTTTTATTAAATATAAAAAAGTTAATATTATTTAAAATATTTTTATTATTTTACAATACATGTGGGTTTTATTACCTTACAGTAGCTGTTGGTTATTCAGGAATATTTATCATTGAAACTATAGGTTTATGATAACTGAAATAAGAAACATAAGTTTGCGACTTAATATCCTCTAAATAAATACCTAGAAAATACCGCGTCAATGGTGGTCCCATATTTTGTTGTGGACTCTTGTGGATCATTATTCATTTTCAAATTCAATGTTTTTGATAGAAAAGTTGTCAACCGCTCTGATTTTTTATCAGCGAAGTTAATGTTGAAATCGCCAGCCAAGATAAATGGAAATTTATTACCATTTGTACCAAGTATTTTCGAGCCTTCTTCAGTGTACTCCAGTAAAGTGCGATGAATAAAATGCTCTACCTCGTCCAATTTTGGATTCGGAGAAATGTAAATTGCTACCATAACTAGTTGTAGGCCATTTCTAAGTTTGCATAAGCACGCACAAATATCTCCAACAACTGAGCGCCTAACATTAACATCGCTAACGTGTGCAATATTTATTTCAATATTCGGAGTCATAATATTAGTAATATCATTTTTATTTTGGTAAATAGCTACCACACCTTTTGAAACAGTATCTCGTTCGAACTGAACAATACAATTAAAATTAGGTATTTCAATTGGATTATCATGCGTCATGCAAGTTTTGGTAAGAAGTAACACATTTGTTTGTCTCTTAACTGAATCTTGTAAATCGTATTTATGACTATTTAGACTTTGGCAGTTGAAAGTCATTATTGAAATGCCATTTCTATTACTAATAAAATCTAATACACTTTGAGCAATCGTCTGAACACTATTTAAAGACAGTCTTTTGAATTCTTGCAACAATTGAAAAAACGGCCGCGTGAGCACTTTTTACTCTATAAAATTACGCGCTTTTATTTAGTAAACAACACTATAAATAATTTAAAAGTCCAATGAAAAATTAGCTTGACATTCATCTTAGCTTTCCGTTAAAAAAAAAGCTATTTTATAAAAACACTACTAAATTAATTTGAATAAAAGTACTTAATAATTAATTATATGAAAAGTTTTTAAGGTAGCCATGACAACGTCGATGACGTCTGAAATGAAATGAAATGAAATGAAATGAAATCGTTTATTAAGCAAATAGGATCACCGATCACTTTTACACGTCATATAATTTTTTTTTAACTAGATGAAGCCGGCATTTCCTAACTGACTACCTCTGAGAAGAAATAGCCGAAACAAACTCAGGGATCATCGTCTTTTTTCAAGTCCAGACATTAAAAATGAGAATTTTTACAATAATTTATCTTATAATTACGCATATTGCTAATAACAATGCTTATCAGAGCGAACAGCTCAGTCCCAAGCTTTTTTGTCTTCTAAATAATCTGTGATTTTATAATACCCCTTTTTGCAAAGTTTGGCCTTTATATACTTTTTAAATCGTTTAATGGGTAAGTTTCGAATGTCCATGGGAAGCTTGTTGTAAAAGTGTATACATTGACCCATGAATGAGTTGCCTACTCTGTGGAGACGAGTGTGATGTACAGCAAGATTGTGTTTGTTCCTGGTATTTATATTATGAATATCGCTTATTTTCTTAAAATCCGATATATTTTTATGTACGTACATAAGATTTTCAAATATATACTGTGAAGCTACAGTCAGAATGTCCACCTCTCTGAATTTTTCTCTAAGAGAATCTCTAGGACCAAGGTTGTAAATGGCTCGAACAGCCCTTTTCTGTAAAACAAAGATGGTATTGATGTCCGCACAAGTTCCCCAGAGAAGAATCCCATAAGTCATTAGACTATGAAAATAACTAAAATAAACAATTCTGGCTGTATCCACATCAGTTATCTGTCTAATTTTCTTAACAGCAAAGGCGGCGGAACTGAGTCTACCCGACAGCTTCTCAACGTGAGGACCCCATTGCAACTTGGCGTCAATAGTCCATCCAAGAAAAACTGTCGACTCGACAGGGATCAACTCTACTCCATTCAGTTGAACATTGGTACTTAGCTGCCTGACATTTGGCGTAGAAAATTTAATGACTTTAGTTTTTTTTTCATTTAAAAGAAGGTTATTTACATTAAACCAATGGACAACTTTAGAAAGTGCATTGTTAACTTCGTCAAAATTGGCTAGCTGACGCTTGACTTTAAAAATAAGAGAAGTGTCATCCGCGAACAATACAATGTTGTGATTATCCCTCACGTGATGAGGTAAGTCATTGGTCAGTCTATGACATATCTCTATAGAAGACCTATTTCAGAGAGAAAATTAATCGCAAGTTTAGCACATCGCGACTATCAGTAACATGGTAAGTGTGTAGAACTGAGTTCGCGCCCTGCAATATGCATGCTCTTTTTGAAAATCTATAAATTGTTTTCAAAAGATGTAGTCGCACGCACACAAACATACCGTGCCGAAGACTGCCGAACTGAAACGACGTTAGACGATGGGGAGCGTGAGGTTTTTTCGTTACGGAATTTCTGGATTCGGTCCCCGCGCTCAAGGCCCGCGATGGAAGCTATGCAATAGCTTAAAATGAATTGGCACCACATTCACTTTTCACTGCTCTTCATATTTGACGAAAATATGTAAATGTATAGCAGCTGTCTGCTAAATGTAAATGCTGGCAGTGTGATTCATGTTTTTTCGTGCGCGCAGCCGGCTCTATCGAACAATAAGACGTTGTCACGTCAAAAAGTAAAGCGATAAAGAAAAAATTTAACCGAGTTCATATTTTTACAATAACTTAAATAAAAGCGATCAGTAAATTCAAAATGTATTCTCATGATAAGACTTATACCAGAAGGCCAATTCTCGTAATTCAATACGTTCAAAATCTAGTCACAATCTCATCTCGGCGACAAACAAATGTCTTAAGACTAAGATCGGGTTTTGAATCCCCTCAGGTATAAGACTATGATGAAATTCGTTCTATGTGCCTCAATAAAACCACGAAACTCTTCAAATATAGATCATAATACTTGTATATCAAATCAATTAAATATTTAAATACATAATGAGCTTTGCCTTATCAATTTTAATATTGTATCAGTCAATGGCACTTACTCTGATCAAGCAACACTCGTCGCAAGAGGCGCGACGTAATTGATTTTTAACTCGATTATCTGAACAAAGCGTGGACACTCGAAAATCGAACGAAAATAATCGAACCATTTAAGCGAAAGTATTATAAAATAAGATAGCACAGAAGACCCAGTTTAAAGAAGAATCAGAAAGAGCTACTTAATCATCGCAGAGTTTAAATAATAAAGTAGAGCGCTAAGGAGTCCCAAGTAAGAGGAAAATGCGAAGTTGTCAGGTTCTAATTATCAGTATATCAGTACATAGGTATGATAAACATACTACGATAACAATAGTGGTATGTTAGGCACGTGCGTAAAAAAATGGCCAAGTATGAATAGAACTTGCGCGCGATAAAAATAAATTGAACTTCAACAAAAATTCAACCTCTAGTTATCATTATACACAGTCTGATGACAGACAGAGAGTGGAATCTTATTAATACGGTCCCTTTTTTGGCCTTTAGGAACGGAAACCTAAAATCAATCCCGCTTTTCGCACAAGGGTTTCTTCCCCAACACCTCAGCTCATAACAAAACTTCAGCACATCATGTACATGGTGTATTTATGCAAGTTCTGGTCCGTTACGTCCACTAACGAAATTAATTAAATCACTAGCTATACGAGAATGCTAGGTTTTAGTCTAAACGCTAAAACACGCCTATTTAGCCGATCTAGAGCTATGCAACACGGGAAAGGTTAAATTAAACGCTGTTTATATTTGGCATTTGTTGGGCTTTGCTATCCGCGCAAAGTAATTAGCTAAGTTTTCAGGAAAGCTGATTTATTTCACAACTCGCTGTGACCGCGATGTTGCAAAGTAAAACATGTTCTTTATAGTTACATGCTACGTACCTCTATGTTATTAAAAACGAATTTAATCAGAGAGATGCATTTTTCGCTTGCTTTCTTTGTACTTACCAAATCTTTTACGATGATTGTTAAATCGAAATTAAAAGGATAAGAAGCACTTATCCTTTTAAATTGCTGATAAATGTATAGTCTGTCTATAAAGTCGTGAAAATAAATGAGGACGCTGCGGTCGTGCATGTAGCAACCCTGTTGACTTGTCTGAAATCATTTTGATACTAGCACATTATTTGTACTAGAAGCAAAACTGGTTTTAATGAAAACACAAACCTATTGTCTCTGGCGTTTAAATAAAATGAGTAAAACAAAAAAAAAAAACACATTTCTTCGATGTTTTGTTTAAATAGAATTGAAAATTAATACAAATTTCAATAAATAACAAGTAATAAAACAAATCGATGACTGCCGATGACATTCGATGTACTTGTATTTACTAAGATTTAGTGTTGCCCTACTTATAAAATTGTTACGTTTCAGAAAGATCCATTTTCATGACTTTATAGACAAGTTATAAAATAATAGTACAATATATTCGCCAAAAATGTAAACTAATATGAGATTATGGAAAAATAACTTTTATTGCTACACAATAAAATTCAGTTTATGATACAACTTCAATTATTTTTGTAAATTTATTAACAGTGTTAGTGACTTTAAAATTTAATTAATTCTCATAAAAATAGAGTTGATATTTGTTTAGCTCGAAATAACGTCGATACGAGACATTAGTAAAAATTGAATATAGATTGTAAAAACTAAATTTGATTATAAACTCATAGTCTTTGACAACAAAAGTGACAAAAAATGCCTGTCTACGATTAGAAAATTAGCTACTGGGAACATTAAGGAACGGTGAAGCTATCCTTTTGCTAGCTATTAGGCCTCTGCCTCGAACCTTGAGGGCAGCGGGGCGGCGGCGGCAGCGGCGCGGGAGCCGAGCGGGCATCGAAGACCCGTTCTCGAAACTAGCGGGCAGATCGCGCGTCACTATAGCCGCGTAGTGTTGTGTTCATGATTGTGTCGCCGAGATATTTGTTTTTATTCGCGAAAGAAATGTTTGAACAATGGCGGCAACTTCTTTTGATTCAAATTTATTCCTAACGCTCGATTACCGCTCGCTGCCCGCAAGATTCGAGCGCGAGAAGTACACCGCTCGCTGCCCGCCACCGTCCCGCTGTTTTCGAGAACCGGTCCGTTTGATTTTACGCATAAGATCCTGCCGCTCACCCGCCGCCGCCGAGAATTTGACTGAGAATACTACGAAGATCACAGAATTTCAATAGAAATAATTTTATTAATCATATTGAAAAAAAAAAAAATTAAAAATCACTATGATGTGCTACAAAAGTTAGTGACAGAAATGAATCGCTGCAAAACCGACTTTACGTAGTCTTGTCTGCCCTACCCCTAGAGCGTAATCTAAACCCGCAGCGCCAGAGCCGTGACAGAAGCCATGCTGCATGTTGCATGCTTGCTGCATGTTGAATGCTTGTATGCTACATGCTTGCTTGCTGCATGCCTGCTACATGTTACATACTTGCATGCTGCATACCTGCTGCATGTTGCATGCTTGCTGAATCAAGAGCAAGAGGAAATAGCGCACACCACAATAAACACATAATAATATTACAACTACCCATCTAAGCGCACCAAGGTAAAAAGGTTAAAAGTCCCACGTCGGGCGCCACTTGCGTACACGCGTTGCCTAATAACTATGTTCCAAACATCGCACACAACACTTTTATTAACAAAATAAAACTATATTATTCTTACTGCCGAGAAATTGGTAGACTTTTTAATATAGAATACCGTGCTCGCCACGACCTTGGCGCAGGCGTAATTGTTGATTTAACATTTTCTAGGATGGGGTTATGGGTCCAAATCCGTCTTGCTATCTCGTTCTGGGTCGACCTCGGCGACGCCGTCCATCTTCAGACACCGATTGTGTGGAGGTTTTTGAACATCGGTCATCGTGTATACGGCTGATGTGATGTGAATAGCCCAATCCCGTTTGAGCTTGGTAGTTTTCTTTGATACATCCATTATGAACGTTTTCGAACGCAGCGTGGTGTTTTGAATTCTGTCCTATCTTTAAGCATCCAGAAGGTTACGCTCCCGAAACCAAAAGCGGAACTTTTGTGACACGTTGAGCGGTGAGGTCTTAACACATATCCACATAGGGGTAAGACGGGGAGAATACACATGTCCATGAGTTTGAGCTTTATGGAAATCGGCAGAACACCCTTTGTTACTATCTTTTTCAATGTCATCGACGACTTATCTGGACAGGCTCTAAGAACTTATATTCAAAACTAGATATACTCAAATCCCCAATGGTTAATCGGTTACCAAGTGACAAAATAATGCAGCTCAAACGCGTTCCTAATCTACACTGAAATTATATTATATTATATAACAATACTAAAACTAACATATCAAGATCGTTCTCAATATCAACACAAAAAACTGAAATTGTTTCACGTTATACAAATCGATATATTCCTGTTTCACACGAGCCTTCTTTTCATTTTAACCTACCATTTACACATTTAAAATTATTCACGGTTACCTTAATTTGCAGTCACTTGCAATATTGATATTGACTTGCAAGTACAGGGCACATAATATGTTATGGTTATAGAGCGCACATTAGTAATGGTTAAGCCGCGTGGAGCGACAGATAACGTAAAGTCATGAGTACTTACATTATTCAGCCTGATATGCACCATATATTCTGGTTTAAAAGTTGGAACTAAGTGACGGTGCTGTTACAACCAGTTGAGAACATGATGTAGTGAAAATTAATGTTTTTGTAAAAAGATGAGATGAGCTGACTTCAAGGATTGTTATAGAAGACGAAGATCTATTATGATCCTATTGTAAAACTATAATAATCCATACATATAAAAGCCAAAGATTGTAATATTCACGTACATTGTGCTATCAAAGCACTGTGTTGATTTTATTCACTATTTGTGAATCATAAATGTAGCTTGATTAAAATTAATATGTAGAGTATTTCGGGTAAGCCGGCTATGATGAATTACATGATTTAATCTCGGCTTTAGCTCCATGTTAATGATTCGTTGTAATGTGAACCGTGCAAATATGTTTATCCTGATTATGTTTGCTCATCTCTTGTCGTCTATTATCAAAATGTAGTTAGCTCACCCTCCAACTAGTATTAATGAAATAATATTTCAAAATAGCTTTATATATCAAAATATTAGTGTTCTTTGAATTTTATATATTGACAATATCATACTACGTCTTCCTTGTAATCATGATAGCTAGAGCAGATTTTAAACAAGGGATTTAATTTTGCAGTGTTAAATGTTCTTATCAATTGTTCGAAAAATAGCCGCATGTTGTACCCTTTTGAATCCATATATTTCACTACCGCCGTTAAGCTCATCTACAGACTATTTGCCAAGAAATACAGCATTCTCGGATACAGCAATGAGTCTTTCTGTCACTTCAACTGCAAGCCTGCACAGCGCACCCGATCGATCAAAACCAATATCCGTAACACATTCGAACATTTAGGCGAACCGTAGGTTGAATTGATGAAATATAGTTATTCTCACAGCATATTTGATGAAACGGGTTTTTTGAGCATTAACTCTGTTTATCAAATAAAATTGATATATTCAGATTTAGACATCTAAAAACCAGAATCTTTAATTAATGATGAAAATATTCTCCTTTATATTTAGATCAGTTTATGCTTGTTCCAAATTCTTAATACGGCCCTATAGCATGTTTAAAATATGTAGAACGAATTGAATAAACCATTATTTACGTAAAAGGTAACCATTTTTAGAGTTCCATCACAATAGTTGTCCCAACTTGTGATGATTGTATTGTAGCACTGAGGGACGGCCGCGGGTCGTATTGTCGACTTGATTCAGCCATTAAAGGGGAGTTAGGTCTCATTTAAATATTTTTTTGACTTTGTAAAGAATCGTGCTTTCGTTTATGATTTGATATTTATAAATGGGAGAACCAACAACTTTTCTCAAATTAAAATTGTCGGACAAAAGTTTATGGACAAACACTCTGTTAGCCAGTGTTTAAACATTAAATTCAAGAGAAGAAACACCCTTAAGACCAAGAGACTTAATACACAATGAAGGTAATTGCATATTCTTGTTGAACACATGTGCACAAAGCTGAAAACTAAAATTTCGTCGGTTCCTCCTCGTTATTTCTATGCTTTGTCGCGCTGCGCCGACTGAATAATGCATGGCGTTTGCAAGTCCATGTGTTCAACAATTGCCGCTTCGACTGCATGCATGCGTACTGCATGCAGTAATCTTACTTGCTTTTAACATTTTAATGTAACTCATTTCTTTTATCCGGTTTTCCGTTTATCCGGTTTCTTATATCCGGGGAGGACCAATCACGAGTTCGTAAAACTGAGACCTAACGTTTTCATGAAACAATTTCTTCCTGTATTAGATAGATAAATAATGTTAAAGCTTGCTATTCTATTCCTGTCGCAGTAGCAATTGCCACAAGCCTGGCTTAAGAGCCTATCCATTTGGTTCATTGCCTGTCTAAGCGTCATCCGATAGGATCAGTGCTTAAGTTACGGATGCAGAGTGACCGTGTCATCTTATAACCAGATTGCACGGTCCACGGGGCTTGAGAGCTTCTAAGATTAATTACGCAACATCTCGCTTCAATGACTGAATCAATCAACTCTCCCTACCACAGAACCTGCCTGAACACTCCCTCACAATACATATTAGGCAACAAGAAAACGAAACTTAACACCAATTCGCAATGTCAACTTTTTCATAAACATATTATTACCAGTGTATTTGGTGCGCTATTTCATAATATATACTATCAGTTTCCAAATCGCTGTAAGTGATCATTGTTGGGTTAGCAAATGGTCAAGAAGGAAATATTTATATTGACATGCACTAACAACCTGTCATTGGGGTATGATAGCAATAGTTACTAGTTTCTCGTCGAAAGATAAAAGGTAATAAGGTCTTTACAAGTTATTTTCTGAATCAAGAACTTAGGCGACGGAGCACGAGTCCCTGTGGCGTTGTTACACACGACGACATTAAGATACAGATTTTTATACTACAATAAATAGCTTTAGAAGCAAGAACGTATTTTTTGTGTCGATGTAGTTTATTTTCATTACGAAAATTCTGATTTTCTTTCAAGGTATTGGTACACCTATAGGGTTGCTATTACCATGACTTTCATGATAGTATTGCCTAAGACGCTACTTTTAGGTTCAGCGACAGTCACAGTGAGAACAAAGTGCAGAGAAACATACTAAATAACATGAATACAATAATTTTTCTGCGTGTTGCTTTTCGTTGCCAGTTGAAATAACAAAAATGAACAAAGTCAGGTGACATTTGTTCATATGCACTGTGATGCCACATTATGATTTCACATAAAAACATATCAGGTACTCTAAATACACAGACACAATACCCGCACCCCAATCGCGTAACGCACTATTACTATCAATTGAAATCATTTTAAAGCATATTGCTAGTCCATTGCTCCATACGTCCGATAAATGTGTGTGCTCAACAACATAAATAACGCAATGAATGTTACCTACAATTGAACTTTATAAATACATAGTATGAATAAACCAGTTACAGTCCTATTAAAATATATGTAGTTTCATTAAAAGGAAATAGCTTATTTTAAAAATAAAGAAGAAATGTACCTGTTCAGTATTGCTTTCAGCAGTTAGCAGTATGATTAGATGATGTATACAATATATATGATGACTAGCGACCCGCCCCGGTTTCGGGCGGGTGCAATACTGATACTAAATACACTACAGAAAAACTCCAAACGCGACCCCCGCAATTTTTAAATCTACAATATTTAGATATATATTAAATCAACAATGTATTTAAGGTATTAAATTGGAAAAGGATTAATCGCTTCGAAAATTAGCCGGTATTGGTCGTTAAAAGTAAATGACAAAAAATTATATTGTGGGATATCCATAAGAGATAGACATTATACCATCGTGGACTTTTTTTGTAGACCTTTTCAACAACAGTGTACAATATTTAGTACAATATTTTCATAAATCCCGTGGCGGTCGACAGATCGGTGTTAGCCCTTTTTAAGCTATTGCATAGCTTCTATCGCGGGCCTTGAGCGCGGGGACCGAATCCAGAAATTCCGTAACGAAAAAACCTCACGCTCCCCACTCCTACGGGCACGGAGGTGTGGCTTGAAGGCCGTACATCGTCTAACGTCGTTTCAGTTCGGCAATCTTCGGCACGGTATGTTTGTGTGCGTGCGACTACATCTTTTGAAAACAATTTATAGATTTTCAAAAAGAGCATGCATATTGCAGGGCGCGAACTCAGTTCTACACACTTACCATGTTACTGATAGTCGCGATGTGCTAAACTTGCGATTAATTTTCTCTCTGAAATTGGTCTTCTATAGAGATATGTCATAGACGTCATCGACGTTGTCATGGCTACCTTAAAAACTTTTCATATAATTAATTATTAAGTACTTTTATTCAAATTAATTTAGTAGTGTTTTTATAATATAGCTTTTTTTTAACGGAAAAGCTAAGATGAATGTCACGCTAATTTTTCATTGAACTTTTAAATTATTTATAGTGTTGTTTACTAAATAAAAGCGCGTGATTTTATAAAGTAAAAAGTGCTCACGCGGCTGTTTTTTCAACTGTGATTGGCGATATCCGCCATTATTGTGAAATATTTTTTTAAAGAATTTCTATAATTTGTTACACGTGTTATTGGCAAAATTGTGGTATCTATCCACAGGGACCAGATCAAGAGTTGAAGTTGAAGTTTTTATTAAATAAAATATTACAGAAAGATGTCGGTGAACAATGTTAATACGAGTACATTTAAGTGTACGAGTTGTAATATTGTTATCTCCGAAACGAAACAACGAAAGTTTAATAAAAATATGCTCGTCGGCTTTTTCTGAGGAAGACATTGATGAGGCAAAAAAGTTATTGTTTGTTTCTACGAAGACAAGACCAAAACATGTATCGAGGCGTAAGAACAAAAAGCAGAAAGACCTAAAATATACGATTACGGTGTTTAAAATCACGGATCCCGAACAATCCCAGTTTTTGTGGCATATGACCTTCACAAATTGCCACCAGTTTGCTTTGACTACGTAGAACGTACGTAAAGAAGTTGATGAAGGATTTATTAATTCTACGGTCAGATGTTAACGCAATCAGAAGTGATTATGTTACTAAAGATCAGCTCGAAAATATTAAATTGATAACAAATAATTCGACACCGATGCCGTTCATCATCAACAACCTTTTTATCGTCCCACTGCTGGGCACAGATCTCCTCTCATACAGAGAAGGATTGAGCGTAATCACCACGCTTGCTCAATGCGGGTTGGCGATTTCAGACTTATAAAGCCCAGGTTTCCTCAAGATGTTTTCCTTCGCCTTCAGTCATTGGTGTCCAAG
Source organism: Sesamia inferens (assembly GCA_037179545.1). Lineage (NCBI taxonomy): Eukaryota > Metazoa > Arthropoda > Insecta > Lepidoptera > Noctuidae > Sesamia > Sesamia inferens. The sequence goes on along the minus strand of CM073939.1, from coordinate 28,984,097 downwards.
ATATACTTAGAAAGTACATATAACTTTAGAAAAGTTACATTGGTACTTGCCTGACCTGGAATCGAACCCGCGCACTCATACTTGAGAGGCTGGTGTTTTAACCACTAGGCCACCACGACAAAACAGTGGGGTATATTGAAAAAGAACCTCGGAGTATTTGAGTATATTTCGTGGTGCTCCCTGTGCGCCGTTTCCGAGTCAACGAAATACCAGTTGGTGGAGTCATAAGGATACTATAGCTGTCTTGCCTGCCCCTCAGTGCCCGGCCGGTCTTGCGATTGCACCGAAACAGCACACAATGACAGAGATTATAAGTAATAGCATAGACAGACCTTACGGAGGAAATGCCCTATTGTGGAGGAAGTCCGCTTTCTCAAAGGTATCAGTGTTGTTGTGTACTGCATAAATAAAATAAATAAATAATTATAATTGCATAAATTGATACAAAATGCTATGCAATAGCTTTACCGCGGCAGTCCCCGAGTGCCACACGTCTTTTTTTTTTTTGTTTTTGATGGGATACCATGAAGTGACCGCTCCCGCTCTGGTCGGAGCGGAAGGGCGTGTCAGACTTTTTCTGACTAAAACCCACCCGTGATCCTTCACTTGCTTGTGCGCCAGGGCCACGGTTTCTTTTTTAAGCAACCCGCAACCCTGACCCAGGTGGCAACGGTTTTCGTGGACCCCGTCACGATGTGCTGACATCTCATGGAGGCGTGCGTGAAACACAAGGCGCCGTCGACCCAGCCTGGTCCTTACTGGGCAGTGACAAAATCTAGCCTGAGTTCGTGGTAGTGTAACAGTAGTATAACAGCGGTGTGAGCAGAGTGCGCTGGCTGATGGAAACTCACGTTCCGTACCCGTTGATTTATGTACCTAATAGAATGTGAGATTTTGCTAGTGTGACAAACTAGTTCGTAAATTATAATCTTTTGAAAATTGTGTTATAACCAACACTGCTAACAATGTGCCAACAACAGATATGTGCCTGATGATAACGAAACAAACATACCCTCTCCGATATAAATACATATCAGTGGCGAAGAGTCCATACAAGCCGATTCCCACCGGGTTACCTTTCAAAAATCAGTTCCATATTCATACAAAAGTATTTACATTCTATTTCATTAACAAAGTATTATTAATCAAATGCCGGCGCGATTTACAATAGCAATCGCAATTTTTAGCAATACCCTAAGTATCACATTTCATTTTATAGTCGTAAATTAATCAGCGCTTCAATTTTTCGTAATTCTTTTCGTAGTTCTCTTGAAGGAAGCCGACGAATTTCAGCTTACCTATATCAACGTTTTACTATGCGGCGTAAAGAGAGAGCGTGTCAGACCATCTCTTTCTAATGCTCGCTAACCATCGGTAAAACTTGATAAATATGAGGCTACTCGCGGGCGGCTTATAGTACTCTCCTCTACTCTATTAGAAAGAGACAAATTAACCACGGCACTACGAGCGTTTGAGTTCACCGTCAGTATGTGTTTCTCTATACTACCTAACCTACTGATGCGTGAGTTTTTCGTTTGTTTTTAATATTTGTGTTATTTAAACTGTGACGGATTCTGTAACGTAATTTAATCGCAGATTTGGTTAAATACTGTGGATTTTGTTTGTTATTATGGCTTTAATTCATATAGAGTGCTGTTCTACAGATTACCTGCTTACAAATGAAACTTCATTTTCAAAACTAAGTTATGCATACAAGAAGCATGTTATTCAGTTAGGTCGAGCACTCCCTCTCTCGAGCGGTTCATTGTAATAAGTGTCTACAGGCCCCCATGTGCTTCCTATGATATTTTTGGAAAATATATGGAGGAAGTTTTATTAAAGACTTGTCACAGTAACAAAACAGTTGTTGTCTGTGGAGACTTCAACATTAATATTCTAGAGAAATCAGCTACAGTGAATGAATTTATCTCATTATTCAAGTCCTATAATTTGTACGCAAGATTCTTTGAGCCGACTAGAATAACTGCCACAAGTGCCACCTGTTTAGACAACATCTTTACTAACCTAAGACCTTCTGACCATTTAATTATAAATGAGTTAGACTCTGATCACTGTGGCCAGTTAGTTACTTTTCCTCAGAAGAGTGAAGTCAGAGCTCAAAGAAAACTAGTGAGTTTTGTTCCTGTAAATGAAAATCGATTAGGACAATTTAAAAATAATTTAATTGAAAAGCTACCGGGCTTGCCTCATCACACCAACCCGGATCATGCATATAGTATACTATTTAACTTGATTAATTGTGAATTTATGAAAGTTTTCACAAAAAAAAACATTGCCTGTTAGCGATCGCATTATATTTAGTGACTGGGCAACCCCAGGTATTTATAAAAGCAGGGAAAAAATGTATGAATTGTATCAGGAAAAAACATATAACCATGATGTAGCTTTTCAAGAATTCGTTAAAAAATATTCAAAAACTTTTAAGAGAGCCTGTTCCTCAGCAAAAGCCATACACATTAAAAATAAAATAAAATCTTCTAGAAATAAAATCAAAACAACTTGGCAAATTATAAATTCTGAAACTGGAAGAACCAAAGTACAAAATCGCGATTTCCATCTTAAAATTAACGATGAAGATATAAAGGCAGACTTGGAGGTAGCAACTGAGTTTGAGAATTTTTTTACTAGTATTCCAATAATAACAACAAAAACTTTGTCTTCTTCCTCCACTTCTGCCTACGCCATACTAAAAGAATGTGTTCCGGAATGTGACAAGCACTTTGAATTTGCGTTTGCGACTGCTAAAGACATTATAGAATCTTTTAAGGATCTTGATGTAAAAAAAACTGCCGATCATTGGGGTTTGTCAGTATATACTGTAGCTTCAATAATAGATGTTATCGCACCTTCAATTCAATTAATTCAATTCAATTATATTTATTTGCACAGAAAGTAGGTATACAAAATAGTGATGTTTACATAATGTCAGACCCTTATACTATCTACCTTAAATTAGGCATGCAAATTTTGAGTAGTTACATTAAAATGAATCATTAAATTATTATATTGTCTATTATTATTATTATTAACATTTTATATTTATTTGGGAAGAGAGGAGTCATTTAAAAAATCATTTACAGAGTAATAACATTTGTCTAATAAAAGAGCTGTAAGTTGCTTTTTAAATGTTATCATTGGGTAATTTTTTATTTCATTGGGAATCTTATTAAAAACAATTGGAGCCATGCCAAAAATACTTTTTTTAAACAATGCTGTATTGCATCCGTCAATTCTTAACAAATTCTTATATTGGCTTCTTATAGGTCTTTTACTAGTTTCTGATATTGTTACAAATTCATGCTTATTCAGTTTTACAAAAACAGCTAATTCCAAAATGTATAGTGATGGAAAAGTTAAAATTTTCAGAGACTTAAACCCAGGCACACAACTGTCTGTCACCTTTCTTAGCAATTGTTTTTAATTCTTGTGTCACATCTGGTATATTTCCTGATTTGATGAAACTTAGCAAAGTAATTCCACTGTTCAAATCTGGTAGTACAACTGATCCCACGAATTTTCGGCCAATTTCTATATTACCAACTTTGAGCAAAATTTTTGAAAAATTAATTTTGAAACAGTTGTTGAGACATTTCAACTTATATAATTTATTGCACGTGAAACAATTTGGTTTTACAAAGGGTCGTTCAACTACCGATGCGGGCGTGGGGTTGCTAAAGAACATATTTGGGGCCTGGGAGGAATCGCAAGATGCTCTTGGTATTTTTTGTGATTTGTCCAAGGCCTTTGATTGCGTACATCATGATACTCTTATTAGGAAACTGTACCATTATGGTTTAAGGGACAGAGCTCTCGACCTTCTGACTTCTTATCTGAATAATCGAATTCAGAGGGTTGATGTTAATGGCAACAAATCTGCAGGATCTGAGGTCACCATGGGCGTTCCGCAGGGCTCAATTCTAGGTCCTTTCTTGTTTTTAATTTATATTAATGACTTACCTCATCACGTGAGGGATAATCACAACATAGTATTGTTCGCGGATGACACTTCTCTTATTTTTAAAGTCAAGCGTCAGCTAGCAAATTTTGACGAAGTTAACAATGCACTTTCGAAAGTTGTCCATTGGTTTAATGTAAATAACCTTCTTTTGAATGAAAAAAAAAACTAAATTCATTAAATTTTCTACGCCAAATGTCAGGCAGTTAAGTACCAATGTTCAACTGAATGGAGTAGAGTTGATCCCTGTCGAGTCGACAGTTTTTCTTGGATTGACTATTGACTCCAAGTTACAATGGGGTCCTCACATTGAGAAGCTGTCGGGTAGACTCAGTTCTGCCGCTTATGCTGTTAAGAAAATTAGACAGATAACTGATGTGAATACAGCCAGAATTGTTTATTTTAGTTATTTTCATAGTCTTATGACTTATGGGAGTCTTCTCTGGGGAACTTGTGCGGACATCAATACCATCTTTGTTTTACAGAAAAGGGCTGTTCGAGCCATCTACAACCTTGGTCCTAGAGATTCTCTTAGAGAAAAATTCAGAGAGGTGAACATTCTGACTGTAGCTTCGCAATATATATTTGAAAATCTTATGTATGTACATAAAAATATATCTAATTTTAAGAAAATAAGCGATGTTCATAATATAAATACCAGGAACAAACACAATCTTGCTGTACATCACACTCGTCTCCACAGAGTAGGTAACTCGTTCATGGGTCAATGTATACACTTTTACAACAAGCTTCCCATGGACATTCGAAACTTACCCATTAAACGATATAAAACCTATATAAAGGCCAAACTTTGCAAAAAGGGGTATTATAAAATCTCAGATTATTTAGAGGATAGAGAGGCTTGGGACTGAGCTGCTCGCTCTGTTAAGCATTGTTATTAAGCAATATGCGTAATTATAACGTAAATTATTGTAAACATTTTCATTTTTAATGTCTGGACTTTAAAAAAGACGATGATCCCTGAGTTTGTTTCGGCTATTTCTTCTCAGAGGTAGTCAGTTAGGAAATGCCGGCTTCATCTAGTTAAAAAAAAAAAAAAAAAAAAAAAAAAAAAAAAAAAAAAAAAAAAAAAAAAAAAACATATGACGTGTAAAAGTGATCGGTGATCCTAACTTGCTTAATAAACGATTTCATTTCATTTCATTTCATTTCATTTCATTTCCCACACATGATTATTGATTGCAAAAGGCGAGATGGATTTTTTAAACATTTTCACGCGTCGTTATATGATAAATATACATGGATGACAGGCAGTGGCAAACGGAACAAAATGTTTTGTTTTCCGTGTTTGTTATTTTCTGATTCGAAATCTGTTTGGAGCAGTACGGGTTTTACGGATATTAATAATTTGTCTAACTCAGCCAAAAAACACATTCAGACTGAAAAACACATCCGCAGCTGCTTGTTACTTCACGAATTTGGAAATAATGGCAGAATCGAGTCATTTTTTTCCAACGCTTTTGATGTACATAACAGAAAAGTTGACCGTAATCGCGATTTAATGAAACGTTTTATTGACACGGTCATTCTTTTGGGGAAGCAAGAATTACCATTTCGCGGTCACAATGAAAGAGCAGATTCGGATAATCGCGGAAATTACATTGAAACGTTAAATTATTTGTGCAAGTACGATACAGTCCTTGATTCTCATTTGGAGCAATGTTCCTCGACCCAAAATTCTGTATTTTCAGGACTTTCAAGTGACATCCAAAATGACTTAATTCATTGTATCGCGTCTTCTATGCGTGATGAGATAAAGTCGGAAATAAATTCAGCTTCATTTGTATCGGTTATGATCGACGAAACACCGGACGTCAGTCACAGGGAACAGTTGACTGTTATATTGCGGTACTTGTCCAGCAGTGGAATTGAAGAGCGTTTTCTGGGCTTCTATGACGTAAGTGGTGGTCGAAATGCCGACATTTTGACCAGCATGTTAATCGGTATTCTCGATGACTTTCGTTGTAAAGATAAATTAATTGGACAGTCTTACGATGGTGCGGCAGTTATGTCTGGAGAGCACGGTGGTGTACAAACTAAAGTTCGTGAAATCTGTCCCATGGCGATGTTTATTCCATGCTATGCTCACATTTTAAACTTAGTCTTGAGTCGGTCTCTTGAATTCGTACCCGAATTAAAAGCTTTTTTTGGTCATATTAACAGTATCGTACGCTTTTTTAATAAATCTTCTAAAAGATCGAATCTTCTGAAAGAAGTTGCTCATCGTCGTATGCCGGGGGTAGCAGAAACGCGATGGCATTATCACTCGCGCATAATTAACGTAATTTTCAACTGCAGAACCGACATGATCGAAACTTTGAATTGTATTTTAGATTCACCGGAATCATGGGACAGCGAATCAATTTCAATGTCCGAGTGCTTGTTACACAAACTGGAAGACATGCAATTTTGCTTCTTATTGCGTATTTTTTCAGATATTTTCGAAAAGACAGACGTTCTTTTTGCTTTGCTTCAAAGTAAGCAAGTAGACATTGAAGTGGCAAAGCGCGAAATCGATTCTTTTGAACGGTGGATTTCGGAAGAGTTTATTAATTCGTTTGATACCATTTTCCACAGCATTGAACAAATCTGTGAGCCGCCGCGGCGACGGCGCCGAATAAATACTGACACGGATCCCAAAACGGCGTACAAGCGTATTTTTTCCTCGATTATAGATAAAGTCAAAGCTCAAATTACTCAAAGGTACCGATCTTTTTCTCAGCTTGTATTTATTGATTTACTTAATAAATCAAAGTATCTTCAATACAACCAATCATTTCCAACTGAAAAAGTTTCCTCTTTGACAGCGAACTTTCCGGGAATTTTTGATTTTACCGCGTTGAAAAATGAACTTAAAGTCTTATTTACGTCAGCGTCGTTAAATAAATTGGACACCTATGAGCTTTTTTTACAGCTCCAGAATACGTCTTTGAAAGACGCATTTTCTCAAGTTTCGACTCTTTGCAGTTTAATTCTGACCCTCCCCATTTCAGTAGCTTCAGCTGAGCGGTCATTTTCTGCTTTAAAACGCATTCACACGTATGTGCGAAACTGCCAAAAAGAGCAGAGATTGTCCGATTTGGCTATCATGTCAATTGAAAAAAATTTGCTTAATAAAATGAAAAGTAATCCGAATTTTTATAACAACATTTTAGCTCATATTGTTAAAAAAAAACAGACGCATTGCATTAGAATATAAATAACGTTGTGATTGTGTATAATTTGCTTTATTTTTGCTTAATATTTTTGTTGGTTTTGGATCGGTGTTTGTGTGGTTCGGTTTTTAACACTTTATTATTTTTGTAATTTTTTATTTTATTTTTTCTTGACTCTTATTCCCTGACAATAGGTACTTAACTTAGTACTTACTAACAAGCATGCATGTGTGGTATAGAGATGCACGTCGAAAAAGGCTTTTCACAAAGCCGCTTTTATCATACTTGAAAGACACTGTTATCAAATCATCAGTCCTTTTTTGTATGGTGAAGGTGGGGCTTTTCATATTATTCTTATCTGAAGACCTCCTCCAAGATATCCTGCAGTAGGTAAGTGTTTAAGTGTTTATTTTTTTGGACCGGCTTCCTTTTGTCAAAATTTCACCCTTCGCCACTGATACATATAATGGTTTGGTAAAGATTACACAGATAATCTCGAACAAATTGTAATTAAACATGGTTCCAGGTTGGCTCAACAAAGTCTCAATAGTTTTGACGTTCCCAAAACGTTTCAATTCACTTAATTAAACGTACGAAACATCGAAGGGAAAAATTCTCGCATCACACACTGATACAGAGGCAGCACTCTTGTTAGCACACGAAAACAAGCAAACGCATGCATAAACCACGAAATGAGACATCAAAATGTCGCAAAAGTGCGAGTAATCCCCAACCTCCCCGTTCTAAGACAAGCTCATATTACTTCCTTTATTGACTGAATGAATTTTTGGCGTTATTTCAGAGGGGCTGTGACCAGCAGTGGACTGTAATAAACTTTGTTTATTTGCGCTATGTAGATAGCAACTGAGTCTTTTATACGTATAAATGAAACTTCTGAAATACTCTTCCACGTAGTGTTATGCAAACGTCAGCAGTCAATGTCTGAAAGCAATTAGTGTTCCGGAGGGTTTGTCCTCCTGTGGTCGCGGATGTAAATGTACTGCCCCGATGCAATTGTAAGTGAATGGATTTAAGGTTAAACAGTAATTTGTTGTTCATACACATGTATATTATATCTAACTTTACGAAGCTGCTTATTAGCATTTTAATCAACGTGATCGATCAGATAAACTGATTTGACGTCAAGGACAAATCCACAGCTGTCGTAGCACATAAAGTACCATGTCAACTTTTTATGAGTAATAAATTCTCAGAAACAACATGCCAAATCTAAATACTTTCAATGACTATGGATAGACGGGATTGCGTGACTACGATAGTAGTATACCTACAATTTATCAGTTCAAAGTGCAGCGCTAATACTGCTGCGGGTCAGGGTCGTGACGCGGCACGCGCATCAGGCACAGGACACCTATAGCTACGTATCCGGAAACAGAACAGGATATTATTATCAAGAGGGGAGGATATTCATTATTATTAGCTTTTAATCGCAGCTTCGCGTTAATGTTGGAAAATACCATGGGAACGTAGTACCAGGATTAAAAGCATCTAATCTGTTAATACAGTTTATAATAAACCAGTGTACCAAATTCGTTCAATCAATTTACATGATTGAGTCAAGAATATTCGTGATTGCAGTAGAAGTTGTTGAAGGAAAAAATAAAAATGGATACCAAACAGTCGCCAAAGAACAAAAATCAGGACTCCGAATATTTTACAAAAAAGCGTCTCCGCTTTTATCGTAGCAAAGATCCTAATGAGGGGCTAAGAATACAAAAGAAAGGTGCTGCAAAATATATTGCATAGTTGCACGAACCTAAAAGAAGAACGGAAGGACTACTTCACAACCAGAGTTATGCAAATCACAAGAAACTTGCAATGAAATGCAAAGTAGAAGTATTCTCACTAAAATACAGAGGAAAATGAGATAAAGATTACATTTTAAAATGATAATGTGGAAAGTATTAGAAAACGCTAAAACTATTCAGTTTTAAGAGCGTTTCCTGAATACTCCGAGGACATATTCAGGCACGTGTAAGATTTAAATGAGATGTTGTATCCGCAACCAAGTAACCAAAAATGAGTAAACGAGAAGAACCGAGTATTGTTTAACATAATAACGTTCTCTTGTTGCAGATTTACTCGAAGAAACATAATAAATAAGCAGTACGTTGGTACTCAAATATTTAACGTCGCTTCCCAATATATGTTTACTGAGAGTACAGACGACAGCACATCAAACTACTACAATCTGTCAGATTTCCTTATTATATTTTCAACTTTATCCCTAAAGCATTAAGGCTCAAGGTTGATTGGAAATATCTGACAGTTTGGGGTAGCTTGACCGGCTCTCGTCCGTACATAATATAAATGTAGAAGTATATATGTATATACATATATATACAGAGTGGTGCTGACAATACGACAATAAATTAAACATCGGGTACCTCAACACCTTCTCAGTCTACTCATAGAAAATCATACAAATATATTCATTAGTTTAGTCACAGAAAATTAATTTTTCATTTCTCATATTCGGAAAGCAGTATTTTCTTGATCTGGTTATTGGGTAGAAAGTGTTATTTCCCTCCCTAGAGCGGGAAAAACTCATACAAATTACTTCCCACCCAAGGGTCGGAATGAACTTTAAAAATAGAACTGCTGTCAGCTGTGAATAAATTTGTGTAATAAAAACTAATTAAAAAAAAATACAGCGGCAATGTGAGTTTCTAAACAGCCAGTGTGAACTTAGCGCAAACTTCATTGAGCGAAATGGGTCGCAACCATAGAATTAAGAAGTACGATAGTACCTACTTATTAATTCTATGGTCGCAACAGTAACATGGCGAGTTCCATATTTGAAATTTAAAAATTCGACATAAATTAGCGGGATACTAATCTGTTATGTATCTGTGACGGAATTTATAAAAATAGTTACGTTAATACCTAATCTTTTATGCTAAGATTTTAATTTAAAAATGAGTTCAAGTGATTCTGAAATATTGACACCAGATTCAATTAAAGACAAATTAAAGGTAAATTGTGTTATTAATAATCTTTTACCAGAAATCTCAAAAGAAAGATCACAAATATCGGGAAAAATAAAATCTCAGGTATGCCGAAGCAGATAGCAACATAATTGAATTTATCAAATAGTGTCATTGTTATAGACGTACGTCAGCAACTCTTTTAGCCGATTTTGGGGCAAACATGACGACGATAAAAAGACACGGAGGCTGGAAATCCAGCACAGTCGCCGAAGGCTACATTGAGGATCCAATCCAAAATAAAACAAAAACTTCGAACAAATTAACTGAAACTGTAAAAATACACCACAATTCGCCTCAGCCGTCAACCGCCAGGGAGTATCCGCCTGATGAAATACTAGAGTCTCCTACTTTTACAGATATCCAGAATACCCCCCATAATAAATTTGTCATAATATATCAAATAGCATAAACATTCCATGTAAAAATGTAACTTTTAATTTCACGAATTGTCCGAATTTGACTATTAATTTTAAATAGAGTACCGATTTAAAATTAATAGTCAAGTTATGACTAACATTGTTATATATAGTGTTATCCATAAAAAGTTCAGATAAACAACTAGTTTTATTTTCCTCATATTCGAAATGAAAAGTAGAGTGTTTAACACGGGTAAAAGAATCAATTCCTACTCGGACTATAGCCGCCCTCGCTACGCTCGGGCGTCTAAATACCTCGGGAATTGATTCTTTCCACCCTCGGTTAACAATCTACTATTCATTTTTCACATTTTCTACATGATGTACATGTTGATAAGGAAGCGCTTACAGGTTAATGATCGCCGCATCCTGCGGTACCAAGCTTTAATAATAATGGTAATGGTAAGTCGACACAGGAGCAGTTGAAATTTTCATTTTTTTTTATTTTTGATGCTAGGTTTTTAAGCTATTGCATAGCTTCTATCGCGGGCCTTGAGCGCGGGGACCGAATCCAGAAATTCCGTAACGAAAAAACCTCACGCTCCCCATCGTCTAACATCGTTTCAGTTCGGCAGTCTTCGGCACGGTATGTTTGTGTGCGTGCGACTACATCTTTTGAAAACAATTTATAGATTTTCAAAAAGAGCATGCATATTGCAGGGCGCGAACTCAGTTCTACACACTTGCCATGTTACTGATAGTCGCGATGTGCTAAACTTGCGATTAATTTCCTCTCTGAAATAGGTCTTCTATAGAGATATGTCATAGACGTCATCGACGTTGTCATGGCTACCTTAAAAACTTTTCATATAATTAATTATTAAGTACTTTTATTCAAATTAATTTAGTAGTGTTTTTATAAAATAGCTTTTTTTTTAACGGAAAAGCTAAGATGAATGTCACGCTAATTTTTCATTGGACTTTTGAATTATTTATAGTGTTGTTTACTAAATAAAAGCGCGTGATTTTATAGAGTAAAAAGTGCTCACGCGGCCGTTTTTTCAATTGTTGCAAGAATTCAAAAGACTGTCTTTAAATAGTGTTCAGACGATTGCTCAAAGTGTATTAGATTTCATTAGTAATAGAAATGGCATTTCAATAATGACTTTCAACTGCCAAAGTCTAAATAGTCATAAATACGATTTACAAGATTCAGTTACGTGACAAACAAATGTGTTACTTCTTACCGAAACTTGCATGACGCATGATAATCCAATTGAAATACCTAATTTTAATTGTATTGTTCAGTTCAAACGAGATACTGTTTCAAAAGGTGGGGTAGCTATTTACCAAAATAAAAATGATATTACTAATATTATGACACCGAATATTGAAATAAATATTGCACACGTTAGCGATGTTAATGTTAGGCGCTCAGTTGTTGGAGATATTTGTGCGTGCTTATGCAAACTTAGAAATGGCCTACAAATAGTTATGGTAGCAATTTACATTTCTCCGAATCCAAAATTGGACGAGGTAGAGCATTTTATTCATCGCACTTTACTGGAGTACACTGAAGAGGGCTCGAAAATACTTGGTACAAATGGTAATAAATTTCCACTTATCTTGGCTGGCGATTTCAACATTAACTTCGCTGATAAAAAATCAGAGCGGTTGACAACTTTTCTATCAAAAACATTGAATTTGAAAATGAATAATGATCCACAAGAGTCCACAACAAAATATGGGACCACCACCATTGACGCGGTATTTTCTAGGTATTTAGAGGATATTAAGTCGCAAACTTATGTTTCTTATTTCAGTTATCATAAACCTATAGTTTCAATGATAAATATTCCTGAATAACCAACAGCTACTGTAAGGTAATAAAACCCACATGTATTGTAAAATAATAAAAATAGTTTAAATAATATTAACTTTTTATTTATTTAATAAAAGAAAAATTTGTTTTCTTATCGGTCACCACGCTCAAAAAGTGTAACTTGAATTAATATCAAAGAAAAAGAAATACTGCATAAATAAAATAAATAAATAATTATAATTGCATAAATTGATAACAAAATGCTATGCAATAGCTTTACCGCGGCAGTCCCCGAGTGCCACACGTCTTTTTTTTTCTATGGTTTAGGAGTATTCCTATTAACCAGCATTATTCGTGTTGTCATTTATTGTATTGTCCGTCCCAAAAGGATAATAAATGTTAGGTATACACATGACCAAATAAAATATTAAATTTTACATAATCATCATAGTGACAATACTAATGAATTTTGAAATAATCTTTTTTTCCGCGAATTAATTTCAACTTCCCCAAAATTTGGTCATTTTTTAAAAAGTGAAAACACCATTTGTGATGGAGCGAATAGCGATGCGACCACGTGCCGCGTGCCCTGTCCCCCTTCACCCGCGCATCTATGCCTAACGTGTTACCTACCGCACATTCATAAGTTACCTCGCTTATTCGAAATAATATTTATTTCTTTAGGGGTATTTTTTTTTAAGTTTAGCCCAGCTTTGTAGGCATTATTAGAATCAGTTAACGATACCTAACAATACCTTCACGGATCGGACAGGGTTTTCTTTACATATTCTATATATACAAGTACGAATAAAATAGAATAATAAAAACAGTAGTATATAATAATATTTTTGCAATTGTATTTACACTTACGACCATTTTCTCGCATCCTAATAGCGAATCACACTACGAATCAGAGTCTGAATCTATACTACTAGTATATAAAGTTGATGAGTTTGTTTGTTTGTTTGTTTGAACGCACTAGTTTCAGGAACTACTGGTCCGATTTGAAAAATTCTTTTTGCGCTAGATAGCCCATTAATCCAGGAAGGCTTTAGCCTATAATATAACATCACGTTTCGACCAATAAGAGCGGAGCATATAAAAAAACTTATCGAAACTACGTGGGTAAAACCGCAGGGCGCAGCTAGTTATTTCTATTGATTTTGTTCAAAAAAATTACGTTGTGCTCTACGTAAACAATGCAATTAATGTTGTTGAACTGTCAAAATGAAAGCCACAGGTAGGTACTGTTATTATTTGGTACATTACTCACAGGTTTTACACTTATTTTTTTATTATAAACGCATTATACAATGCTCCAATTGTTTTTAAACAGTTATATTACAGTAATTACGAGATTGAAAGTAATTTAATATTTTTAATTTTATTCGTAAGTTAAATTTTTTTTGACAGCATCTGGTAAAGATCAATTATGGAATAACTTTGTTCCTTTGAAGACTTTTTCTATTAAAATAAGAAACTCAATAACTGTTCTGAGAACGCTTAAGTGTGAATTTAACAAATGATACATGGACGTAGAGAACTCTGTCGTACAACTCCCAGGGGTAAGTAGAAGTCATGCTTATCACCGCGTGTTAAACTGAGCTGAAAACAAAGTTCTACACAAAATACTTTTCAATGATTAGTTTTTTAATGAAAAATATAAAATACTTCGTATGAACAAGTTTTATGTTGAAAGTTTTTAAAGTGTGTTGAGATAAAAGGTACCGCTGAGATAGGCGATGTATCCCAAGATAACATAAATAACGACAGAACTAATGCAAAGCTTTACACAAATTTCCTGCCCAACACAAACAAAATCAAACTCAAAATGAAGACCTGTCGATCTATATCAGCTGCCGAAAAAAACTAGATAATTAAATTGAGCGTCAAACTCTAATAGATACCATTGAAAGACGGACGTTTTCGTATACATTCGATCAAGAGTTTGTCGAATGTTAGGGGATTAAATGCGGGAAATTCAGCCTCGCCGGAAAACTAGTCTGATTTATTCATGGAGAAAATTGTCGAAACTACACATACATTGATATATTGCCTGTCCATTAGCAATCGTTCATTCGAGCTATTTATATTGAACGCCGAATTAATATTAATAGGCTTTGTTCGGCCCGAATGCTAAATAAATATAAAATTTGTTTTGCTAGCGAATATGAAACGAATAATTCATGTGTGGATAAAACAAACAGCGTGTCTATGATGAAATCATAATGTATTTATACATCGTTAATTTTTGTTTATATGAACCTTGTATATACAGAGTGTATCTGACATCGTAACGCAAACTTCGCGAGAAGGCTAGACCGCATGCCACTAATAAAATTATGATAGTCATTTATGTCGTTAATGAATGGTTACAGAAATAACAATGTTTAAAATAAAGTGTCGGCTCGGCCTTTGAACGTTGCAAGCGTGCCGCCGTGCGGATTTGTAGGTATGACGTTGATTCCTGATGTGAACTCTATTAAATCAGCTGATAAGATAGTTTTTCGAGTTTTGTTTTCATTGCGCTTTTTTGTGTAATTAGCGAATTAATTATTTTTTACTTTAAAATCTTATTGAGTTATAAAAGTATAGCAATTATGAACGGTCTAAAGTGAAAAAAACTACATTTTTTTTTATCATGAATGAGCCGACGTAAATGTTGTATCATACATCACTACTCTGTAGTCGAGTAACTAATACCATCTCTATGTATTAGTGTCTATGAATATAGTCTATAGTCTTGTCATTGTAACTTAGGATCTGACCTAGAAGATGTCGATTCCAATGTAATAATTCTACAAGTGTAATAAACCAGTCTAATTATCTAAAGTCTTTAATATTTACCAACGGGACAATCATACATGGTGTCAGAAGAGTGAAAAAACCCAATACGAAGAATGAAAATTCAAAAAATGCAAAAGTCGGATGGCGTCGGTGGCAACCATGACACCGGAACTGCAATGAACAATGGCTTGAAGGCGCTTAAAATATCGTCAGATGCAACAAACAACAATTACGAAACCTGGAAGCGCTGGTGGCAACAGTTCGAATTATACTTGTTGGCAACGGGTTTGGACAAGTCTGGTGAGAAACGCAAGATCGCCATTTTACTACATCACATTGGTGAAAAATGCTTAAATATTTTCAACACATTCAACATAAATATTGGAGAAAGCACATTACATGACGTCAAGGCCAAATTCGACGAATTTTTTCAACCTAGAAAAAATATTACCATGTATCGTTACATGTTTTTTTACCACACGTCAACAGAAATCGGAAAGCATCGAGGATTTCTTAACCGATCTCGAAAATAAGAGCCAAGATTGCGAATTTGGAACGCTCAGAGAATCTCTTATCAGAGATATTTTTATCGCCAACTTGAGTTTGGACTTAGCACATGTACGTCAGAGACTGCTGCAGGAACCTGATCTGACATATCAGAGGATGCGAGAGCTAGCTAGGACACTCATCGTCGCACAGCAGGATGCAGACCAAATTGTCAAGAGGTCCACTAGTGAAGAGTCTGAAAAAGTCATGCATCTGCGTCGGAGGAGCCGTGGTCGAGCGGAGCGTCAGCGACGGCGAGCTTCACCAGTCAGTCAGCAGGGATCCAGCGCAGGGAGGTCAAAGTCAAGTCCCAGTCCTGAGAAGCGCTCGAAGACGTGTAGCCGCTGTGGACAACACCACCGCTACAAATGTCCAGCGCAGGGAGCTAAATGCAGGTCATGTAACTCTTATGGTCATTTTGCAAAATTTTGTTACTCCAATAATAAAAAAGTCAGTCATTTAGAGTCTTTTAGTTCAACTGGTAGTCAAGATAATTTTGTTGGAATTTTAAATTGTCATAACTTCAGTCATAGTCATAAGTCTAGTCAATATAATTGTCATTTAGAGTCACAAAGTCATCACAATCAAAATCATTACAGACATAGCAGGTTGTCATACACACAGTCAGATCCTATACTATATAAGTTACAATCAACGGTCAGGTCGCACATAGGCCAGTCGCAGTCAATGTCTAAGAGATCTCATGTAGACTCATCTTGTCATAAAAAATATCCTGTGTCATATTTCTGTGATGAAAGTGGTGATAATGTCATATCTGAGAGGTCTAATAAAAAATGCCTCAGTGATGAAAAAAGACTGGTGACTGATAAGTCTGAGAGATCCAATGAAGACTCTTGTCATATGTCATATCTCAGTGATGAAAACACTGAACAGTCTGAGAGATTCAGAGTCAAGTCAAAAAAGTCAAAAAGTCTTAGTCGAGATTCATATCTTAATGATGAGTACAGACACAAGTCTGAGGAATCTCACACAACAAACACTTGTAGAATTATTACAGCAAAGTCAACACATAGTAAACAGGTCAATACAGTCGAGTCAAAAGAAAACAAATACTATTCTAAACAGTCATGGAACGTAAACATTTTAGTTGGTCATACACAAATTAATTGCATTATTGATTCAGGAGCTGATATTAATATTATGTCAAAGAAAACTTTTCAATCTTTGAAATGTCAAAGTCAAATGTCACTTGAGAAATGTCAAATAAACGTTAGTGGGTTTGGTGGTATATCAATACCCATTATGGGTAAAGTTAATGTAAAATGTAGTTTATCTTTAAATAATAGCACTATTAGTGTAAATATAGTGTTTATAGTCGCAGATTTAGTTTGTCCGAATGTTTTAGGTCTACCAACTTGTGAAAAATTAGGTATAATTCAAAGAGTTTTCTCTGTGTCTCAACAAAATTTTAGTGAACAAATTCTTACACAATACAATGATGTATTTCAGGGTCTTGGATGTCTACCTCAAGTCTGTCGCCTGAAACTCAAACCGGAAGCAGTGCCATGCGTGGATGCTCCGAGAAGAGTACCCTTCGCTTTACTGAACAAACTGCGCGATGAATTGGATCGCATGGAGAAAATGCAGGTCATTGAAAAGGTTTTTAAACCTACAGAATGGGTGAACAGTATAGTGATAACAGTCAAAAGCACGGGTCAGTTACGAATTTGTTTAGATCCTAGAAATTTGAATAAGAATATTATAAGGGAAATTTATCCACTTAAGTCAATAGATGAGATCAGATCTCAACTAGCAGGAGCTGTTTGTTTTTCTCATTTAGATGCATTTTCAGGATTTTGGATGCTTAAACTAGATGAATATAGTTCTGATTTATGTACATTTCAAACACCTTTCGGTAGATATAAATATTTAAGGTTACCTTTTGGTATTAATGCATCGTCTGAAATTTTTCAAAGAGTCATGATGAATTTGTTCGGTGATTTAGAAGGAGTTCTAATATTCATCGATGATATTTTGGTATATGGACCAAACGAGTCAGTACATAATGAGAGAGTACATAAAGTCATGCAACGAGCACGTGAAGTCAATTTAAAGTTCAATAAGTCAAAATGTAAATTTTTAGTATCAGAAGTCTGTTTTTTAGGGTATGTTTTTAGTAAAGATGGTGCTAGGGTTGATGAAGAGAAAGTAAAAGCAATTGTCAATATGCCCACACCAAAAAATGTCAAAGAATTGCAAAGAATATTAGGTATGATCAATTATTTAGGTCCCTTTATTAGCAATTTGTCTCAAAAAAACTCAAATTTTAAGAAATCTTTTGAAGAAAGATTCAGTCTGGACTTGGGATGAAAATCATAGTCAATGTCTTAAGAGTTTAATCGATGAAATTACAAAGTCACCAGTTTTAGCTCATTATAATCCCAATGTACCATTAGTCTTGTCAGTCGATTCGTCAAAGTCAGCATTAGGAGCAGTCATTATGCAGAATAATAAACCTATTGCTTATAGTTCAAAAACATTAACTCAAACTCAGTCAAGGTATGCTCAAATTGAGAAAGAATTGTTAGCCATTCAGTTTGGTTGTGAAAAATTTCACCAGTATGTGTACGGTCATAAAGTAACTGTTCATACTGATCATAAACCTTTTATTCTATCTTTTTAAAAAGCCATTACATGATGTACCAGCAAGATTGCAACGTATGATGTTAACTTTACAAAAATATGATTTGGAAGTTATACATGTTCCAGGTAAAGAAATGTTTATATCTGACACTCTGTCTAGAGCAGCATTGAAAGAACATTATATACCTGAGAATGAGTCAGAAATATCTTGTCATGTCAATTTAATGCATTCAAGTCTAGCAGTCACAAAGGAGTACTGTACAAAATTGTTACAGAACACTATGAAAGATGATACTTTGCAATTGTTAAAAAAGTATTATTATGAAGGTTGGCCAAAAAATAAAAATAATGTCAGTCTGTCAATAAAACCATTTTGGAATATACAAGCTGAAATTCATGTAGTCAAAGATTTGTTGTTCAAAGGGTCAAAATTAATAGTACCACAGTCAATGTATAAGGAAATGTTAGGTAAAATTCATGAAGGTCACCAAGGTATAAATAAATGCTTAAAACTGGCTAGAGAGTCTTTGTACTGGCCAAGCATGTCAGCTGATATTAAAAACTTGGTAGAACAATGTTATGTATGTGCACAATTTAAACCTAATAATCCAAAGGAACCACTAAAAAATTTTGAAATTAATAAATATCCATGGCAACAAGTAGGTGTTGATTTAATGTATTTTGATAACCTTACTTATTTAATTGTCACAGATTATTATTCTAAATTTATAGAAATAGCTTTGTTAAATAAAAACAGTACAGCAAAGAATGTAATAACACATTTAAAGACCATTTTTGCTCGTCATGGAATACCTTTATCTTTAGTGTCTGATGGTGGTCCTCCTTTTCAGTCATTAGAATTTAAGAATTTTATGCATGAATGGGACATAGAACACATTGTAACTAGCCCATATCATCCACAGTCAAATGGTCAAGCAGAGAGTTCAGTCAAAATTATCAAAAATATGTTAAAAAAAATGTAAAAGAAACTCATCTGATCCATACATAGCTTTATTACAGTATAGAAACACACCTAAGAATAATTTACCATCTCCAGCTCAATTGTTAATGTCCAGGAATTTAAGAAATAACATTCCTATGTCTTATAAGAAATTAAAACCTAAAGTGGTTACATTCAAAAATTATAAAGAATGTGTCAAGCAAAATAATAAAAATAAGTCTAAATATTATAATAGAAATACAAAGTCGTTGTCATTATTGTATCCCGATGATCATGTATACTTTAAAAGAAAGCCTGATAGCAATTGGGAACAAGCCATTGTCAAGCTAAGGTTGGCTAATAATAGGTCATATGTCGTTGAGGATGTCAATGGAGTTAGGTATAGGAGGAATAGGGTTCATTTAAGACACAAATATTCTCCTATGCTATCCAATTCGTCGCAGGGGAGAGAGGAAGGTAACAGGCAGGAGTCTAGACCTCAAGAGCTCTCATCTCAATCCTCAGTCAGTCAACATGTAACTCGTTCTGGAAGAGTTGTAAAGCCAACCAGAAGGCTAATTGATGAAATAGATTAAGTAGAACATTGTATACTAGATTAAGACCTAACTATAGTCTTAAGTCATTGTCTAAATTGTAACTAAGTCAGGTTTCTATAATATTGTTTGTCAAGGGTTAATTTAAACTTAAACAGGGGGGATGTTGTATCATACATCACTACTCTGTAGTCGAGTAACTAATACCATCTCTATGTATTAGTGTCTATGAATATAGTCTATAGTCTTGTCATTGTAACTTAGGATCTGACCTAGAAGATGTCGATTCCAATGTAATAATTCTACAAGTGTAATAAACCAGTCTAATTATCTAAAGTCTTTAATATTTACCAACGGGACAATCATACAGTAAAATTCCACCACTGGGGGGTTCAGAATCATATACTGGATCCATGGTACTCGTTTATGCGTCGATGTCAGATACACTCTTTATTATGTAGTTTGTTCAGAATAAGCAACTGAATCGATTCCAATTATTTTTACACCATGTTCTATATTTTCCAATTAAATTTAGAAATTGTTGTAGCGTGGTTACCGAGCGCACAACACAGCTGGCGGTAGATAATAGTACTAGGGGCAGTGAGACAGGCGCGGGCGGGCGAACGGTACGTTGACTATATTTTTGTTGGGACAATCATATCGATAAGATAGATAACAAGCTCATAACTTTGTGATTTTTCATGATATCTTTTTGAAATTTTGTGCATAGATTCATTACTTATTTAAAAATACTGGACACGAGTTTCGGGTTTCGCACTAATATATAAAGCTGAAGAATTTGTTTGTTTAAACGCGCTAATCTCAGAAACTACTATGACACTTTCGAAGATACCGTTAGCAGTCTACCCGACTTATCAAATGATGATGTTAATGACGCACAACAACAAAAAATAACTAAATTAAATGAACGAATTGATAAGCTTTTATTGGAATTGAACAGTGCACACCAGGAAATTGAGTTCCTGTCTTTGGAGAATCATAACCTTAAGCAAACAAATATTGATTTGCAAAGTAAGAATAAACTCCTCAAAGAACTTACACAAAGCCCAGTTAAAAAATACAAAAAGTCAACCCCAATTAAGACATTTCGGAAAAATAACAAACAGACACAAACAGATACCTTGTTGACATCTAATCAGAAAGCAGTTGTGGTAACGTCCTCTGCCAATAAAAAGACAACTAGTAGTATAAAAGCAATTCCAGAACAAGTATTACAACATAAACAAGACAGTAAAATCTGTATTTTAAGCACTAACAACAAAAATGACATTAGAAATATTGCAGGAAGCACTCTTCACAAACACTCGGAAAACATATGCCATTATATACGGACAAACTGTAAAACAGATCAACTACTGTGCGACAGAGAAACTAAATTAGAAGCATTTACTATGAAAGACTTCTGTATAATTCTGTTAGGGGAGGAAGACTTTAAAACTACGAACGACTACATTCAACTGACGCTCCACATTAGAACAACCCTACAAAAAGTAAACCATACGAACATAATAGTCTGCACGCCGACGTATAGATATAATTACAATACAAACATGTATAATTGGAGAATAGAACACTTTAATAATTTACTGTATCTTGACATAATGTCTCACGAGCATGCGTATTTCCTGGATTCGAACAAGAATCTAGCAAATGATTATACAATGTTTAGGAAACAAACAGGACAACTGAACAATTTGGGAATACAGACAATTTTCAATGATATTAACGATTTTATATGTGGTGTAAAAAAATATGACTTATTGACTATTGACCTTGATTCAAAACCTAATGAGGAACAATCGGACACCCAGTTTTTTCTATGATAACCATATAAATATATTACACCAAAACATTGCAGGACTATTAAATAAATCTGACGCACTTTGTGTATGTCTGGAAGAACTTAGGGTGAAGAATATTAATATTGACGTAATTTGCATAACTGAGCATTTCATGATGGCTGGTTACGAACAGTATCTGTCATGTATCTTGTTAAAAAAAGGACACCATTGGAAGGAAATTCCTGAAGTAAGGGACTTAGCAATGAGTAGCACATTTGAATGTTGTGCTATCGAATTAACCCATATTGATATAATTGTGATTTGCCTTTATAGAGTACCAAATGTAAATAATTTAACAACATTTTTTGAGCGGCTTCACAAATTATGCCAGCTTATAACAAAGAAAAACAAACGAAATATTGTAATATGCGGAGATTTTAACATTGACACTTTAAAGCCTAATAATACTACCCTAGATCTAGAATGTATTTTGCTCAATTTCAATTTTAAATTAGTAATTAATCAGCCAACTAGACTTTCCAGTAAAACATTTATAGACCATTTTGCTCATAATCTGGGTAAAAAATGTAAACATGACGTAATCGATTTTGCTTTATCTGATCACACCTGTCAAATTCTCAAGTGTCCGGTGAAAAGAATATATGTTCTAAAGCATTGGTATATTAAACGTCGCGATTACAGTAAGGAAAATATGGAAAAGTTCAGGGAATGCTTGCAAAATATTTCACTTTCGGAAATGTATCATTTAGATGATCCGAACACAGCCTATAATTTATTTCTAGAGACATTCACCTTAATGTATAATTTGTGTTTTCCGTTGAAGCGCATAAAAATGACCATACACAAGAGACCTCAGTGGGTTCCGCGGGGAATCAAAACGTGTAGTAAAAATCAAAGAACACTTCTGTGGCGTTATCGACTGGAACGCAATGATCAAAATAAACAAGAATTTAAAAAATATACGGCCATCTATAAAAAAATTATTAAATTAACACAACGTGCTCAGAACAGCTATAAAATTAAAACTTCATATAACAAATCAAAAGCTACATGGGATATAATTAATCGAACGAAGATAAATATTGCTAATAAAAATTCAATTGGGTGCATTAAAATTGGAAACAAAGTAATATCACAACCATACGAGATAGCTAAAGCTTTTAACAACTTTTTTGTCGATAAGATAAAACCAATCACTAATAGAGGCGTACAAGTGACATCAAATATTTCAAAGTAGGGTAATTCGATGTTTATGGTGCCAAGTAATGAACATGACATCAAAGTTATAATTAAGTCATTAAAAAATACCGGTAGTATAGACAATGATGGAATTTCTACCAAAGTAATTAAGTACGTCTCAGACGATATTAGTAGACATTTGAGCTACATTCTCAATCTGTGCATAACATATGGTACATATCCAACTAAACTTAAAACAACCGTGGTTAAACCACTATTTAAAAAAAATAACAAAGATTGCATGGAATCTTATAGGCCCATTGCGCTTGTTCCTATAATATCTGAGGTATTTGAAAAATACATTTATGGGAATATATATAAATACCTTGAAAAACAAAATATTTTGACAGAGGAACAAAAAGGCTTTCGAAAAAGTAAGACGATCAATATGGTCATCTATGACTTTCTAAATAATGTTTATACGAATGTTGACAAAAGAATACCGGTGTGCTCAATATATTGCGACTTGACTCAAGCTTTTGACTATGTGGACCATAATATTTTGCTAAGTAAGCTAGACGCCTACGGCATTAGAGGTAATGTGTTAAATTTAATAGAATCTTATTTAAATAACATAAAACAGTACGTTGAAATATCTGAAATAGATTATAGAACTAAATATCAACGAGTCTATAAGTCTGATCATCGAACAATTGCATATGGTGTACCCCAGGGCAGTGTTTTAGGGCATCTGCTATTTATAATATACATAAATGATATGCCGAAAGTTACAAGACACCCTATGTCACTATTTGCTGATGATAGTACTGTAACCATTAACAGCACACACGTTCAAGACTATAACGATGAAATTACAAAGACAATAACCTCCATAGTACGATGGTTAGATAATAATAATCTAAAAATAAATATTGAAAAGACCAAATTGACAATGTTTAGTCACAAATCAACCAAGTCAATCAAGTCAACGTCTAAACACAAATATGACCATATACCATGACAGCCAACGCATAGCGCAGGTAAACTCAACGAAATTCTTAGGACTAACAATTGACAATAAATTAGACTGGAAACCACATACGGAGGAACTAATAAAACGAATTAGTAGGTCTGTCTATGCTCTTTACAAACTTACCTCAGTGATGAGTGTGGACACTTTAGTAACAGCGTACCATGGCTTGGTGGGCTCAGTACTAAGATACGGTATAATTTTTTGGGGGAATTCAACCAATAGGGAAATAATTTTCAAAGCACAAAAAAAATGTATCAGGACAATGTTTGGAATGCAGCCTATAGATACATGTAAACCATTGTTTATTAAATATAAAATATTGACTTTTCCATCTTTGTATATTTTTGAGGTAGCTGTATTTGTTAAGACCAATCCAAACTTGTTTAAAAAAACGTCAGAAATTAATAACCGAAGTCGACGGGATAACCATACTCTATGCATACGAAGATCCCAGACGGCGTTAATGTACAAGAGCGTTTTTTGCATGGCGCCAGTCATATTTAACTGCTTGCCGTCGTCAATCAAAGAATTGAACGTAAGCTTATTTAAGAAACGGCTGAAATCATTACTTGTGACCAAAGCATATTACAGTATTTCGGAATTCCTGACAGACAAAAACCTAATGACAGAATGTTGACATGAATAAGCACATCTATTTTTGTTCTTGACATAAGTTTATGTATATTGACATTAGAATTGAATATTGACATCTGTATTGTACAATGGCATTGGTATTATTAATATTTTGACATCTGTATTATCTGGTGACATTAGTATTGATTGTATTCTGGCATTTTAATTCTATTTTGTTTGATCTTATTTTTGACTATCTATATGTTTATTGTGTGCATTTAGAATTGCTCTCTCTTTTTTATTTTTGTTTTGTAGTATTGATTTTTATTTATTGATAATTGTGATATATATACTATACAACATAAATATAATTAATTTAAATTTAAATTTTGCATGTCGAATCTTTGACAGGATGTATGGCTCAATTTATATTCTTTACGACCTTATTTTTGTATGCCTACATTCTAGCAAATAAACGATTATTATTATTACTGATCCGATTTAAAAAAATCTTTTTGCGTAGGACAGCCCATTAATCCAGGAAGGCTTTAGGCTATATAACGTCATGCTGTGACCAAAAGGAGCGGAGCATATAAAAATAAACCAACGCGGGTGAAACCGCCGTGCGCAGCTAGTATAATATATAAACCAAAATGCTTTGTTTGAAAGTCAGTAATTTTACACAGAGAAGACCCGTGGCTAATTAGCAACAGCCGTAGAGGTCGAAAGATCAAGTTCACAGAGAAAATTACGTTTAGCCGCAACGATCAGTCAGGAACCCGAAATCTTAACAACCAGTCTTATCAAGGGGTATCGTATTATCCAGTAACTGGGTTGTAGAGGTCAGATCAGACGCCATAGGCTACGTGTGCAGTTTCTGGCCTGCCATCGGACGCGTCCCCAGGTGGCGGATAGGGGACGGCCCCCAGATATGGGGGATACCGGTTTACCGGCGCGGACCAAAACCAGATGAGGGGACAGCTTCGGCGGTCACACGTGCGGCGGGTCGGCCGCCGACCGTCGGACAACCCGGTCTCCTCACTGAGAGGAGCTGGGGGCCCCCGTTTGCTTCCAGGCAAACGAGTGGGGCCAAGAGGAAGGACACCTCGCTAAAAAACCCTTGGCTGCTGCGTCTTCTCGCACAAGAAGACGTACCCAGCCCGGCCCCTCCCTATGCAGGGACCACTGTGGGCCCGCCTTTTAGGCGGGAATCGCCGGCGGGGGATTGGTCGCTCAGACTCTACCGGATTCCCATGACCCCGCCACTTAGGCGACGTCGTTGTGCCGCTGTGGTTCCGGGGAGTCCCACATACCCCTCGGGGATGCGTAATTGTCATTGTCCACAGCGAAATAAAAAAATAAAAAATAAAAAGGTGCCATAGGCAAGTCAGATGATGATTTTACCATATTTTGTTCAACAACACAATGGTCCTAAAAGGTTGTCAATGAGGTACTAAAACGTTATTTGAAAATCAGATTCATTAATTTCTGTGTACTTTAGCTGTATGAGAACTTTACCAAACTATTTCTTGCTTCAAGAAGAAAGGATACTTCCATCATCAATTTATATATTTCCGTCGGACTACAATTTAAATGTCTTCAAGGCTAGAATCAACAGGCTCTTAATAAACAAGCGCGCTTTATCATCAACGACTGTATTAGTGCTAACCATCAAGCGGGATTGCGGTCAAGCACTACTTTACAATTTATAAAAAAAAATGTCTGCCTTTTCCTAACAAAATTAGTCAGTTTTCATTTTAACCTGATTAAGCTGAATACTATTATTTTACGTATAAGAGAGGCTCCCTAACTACCTAACTACCTATAAACCTAACTACCTAACTACCTATAAATCGGTAATAACCGTCATTCTCTATGAATGTAGCATTTCCGAATAAATCCCCAGGGGTCCGGAGTCCGGAGCATGCATATCGTGGTCTATTTCCAATTTGCCATCGTTATTTTACCGGAACTCCTGCAGTTCTTCCACTCCAATAAGTTTTATATTAAAATACGCAATCATTGACCGCGCAATCTGTTCCAATAACCGGTTATAATAATAACCTGCATATTTATTGGAAATCCGTCCATTGTGATGGGAAAATAAACGATTATTATCACAAGAATAGCGGAATAATTAAGAATAAATATATCGGGAAATCTAGAAGAGGCATGACGTCACAAAAGTGGCATGAACAGAAGGCAGACAACTATAAGCGCAAATGAAAAAAAACGTAGATTCGACTTGCCGTGTTGTCTATTAGCATAAACTAAGAAATATGCGAGAGTCTCAAAAGCTTTCAGAAAATAAATCACATCACTATTTGTATAAAAAGTAATCGAGACAATTTGCTACTAAATATCTGGCATCTTTCGGCCATATTGTTCAAAGTTTAATGTTTTTGGGAGTATACCTTCTACAACTTCTGTATAGAACCAGACAGGAGAAAACAATCAGGCGCGACGTTACTATGATTGATTTGACGATACATTAGCCAGTAATGTGCTCGTCTTAGGACATGACACGACCTGTCGCGCGATGAGATGACAGTTCGACGATATGGCGCCGCTTCTAAACAGACCTGTTTCCGTAAATAAATATGAATATATATCTAATTCCGGGTACAGAATAGAATATAATAAAATACTCTTTATTATGTGGGTATAACATATGAATTACAGAACAGATAAATGAAGATTTTACCAAGAGTACACAACACACTGGGTATTTTAGGTCATAAAGGTTTGTTAAAAGAAAATAAGTCTAAAATGATAATTGAGGCTTTATTTCAATGGGCACGCCACAATAGCGGCGGTAAGTCCCCTCTTTGAGGAGTGGCTAGAGAGTCGCCACGGCGCCCTCACCTTCCGCCTGTCGCAGATCCTCACCGGACACGGTTGTTTCGGGAGGTTCCTGTTCCGTATTAGGCGGGAGGAAACGCCAGGGTGTCACCATTGTGTGAATCGCCCTGAGGAGCATACGGTAGAGGTCTGCCCGGCTTGGGTAGAGCACTGCCGTGTCCTCGTAGCGGCGATCGGCGGCGATCTCTCGCGTCCGACCCTGGTCCAGGCCATGGTCCGGAGCGAGAGTGCATGGCAGGCCGTCACCTCCTTCTGCGAAGCAGTGATGCTGGCAAATGAGGAGGCGGAGCGCGTGAATCTCAGCGCCCTCACGCCACTAGCCGCCGCAGGAGACGCCCTGGTCGAGAGACGACACCTAACTCCCAGCCACCGCAGGCGCGGGCCTGCGGGCGGTGAGCAGTGGGGAGCTTGCAGCCCGGTAAGGACCAGGCCCGGGTCGACGGCGCGTCGTGTTTCACGCGCGCCTCAAAGAGATGTCAGCACATCGTGACGGGGTCCACAAAGACCTATGCCTCCTGGGTCAGGGTTGCGGGTTGGTTAAACAAGAAACCGTAGCCCTGGCCGTCGCACAGGCAAGAGAAAAAACATGGGTGGGTTTTAGTCAGTAAAAATCTGACACGCCCTTCCGCTCCGCCCAGAGCGGGAGAAGTCATTTGATGATTTCCCAGCCCAACAAAAAAAAGGCTTTATTTCAATGCTCGTGACGTGCAACTGTCGACAATTCCCGTTCGTTATTACAATAAAGTTTTAGGTACCTATGAAGTCTATCACTTATTCGATTGAGTTATTGTGGGTGCTGAGGCCAACCATGTGGTCAAAATGATAAGCAAAGATTGTGACAACTATATGAGAGTTTCAGAAACTTATAAGTTAGTGTTGCGTGTAAAGAACTTGCTTCCTGACGGGTCCCGTATCCAGAGGAAAAAAAAGAGTCTCTATTATTAAGACTTACTGTCTGTCTGTTAGTCACCAGGCTATATCTCAGGAACCGTAATGGCTACACAGTTTTCACAGCTGATCTAATTCTGTTGTCGCTATAACTTACTATTTTTCTTTTTAGTGTTGAAATATTATATACAAATAAAATGTTTATTTCAACAACACAAGTAAATAACCTTGTTTCTTTTTAGGAGTCACCTTTTAAGCAAAGATTAGCTTGTATATTAGATGGTTCAGGTATTCAAGTTTTTATTTGCAATACTTACATTTACGTGAAATACGTTTTTCCATAGCAGTAAAGTAGTTTATCTGAAAAGCCTCGTGTTTGTTACGTAACATTAATAAATTTTAAGCTGCCGTAATGTGCTGCGAACCGCGCCCGGGGCTCCACCGAGCGTACCGAGCGCTTCCAGTGAGTTACTGCCACCGCCGAGTGGTTGGTGCTCAATTTATTTGTGAGAGGGGCAGCAGTGGTCAACATGACGAACTTAGGTATTTAATGTACTAGTAACAAGGGCCCACGTATGTGAACACTCACTATTCTCGAAAAAAGTAATATATATAAATGCAGCAATTAGATATTTCGCTTATGGCCGAGTATATTTTTTTTTGTGTATAATGATGGCGAAATTATAGAATAAACTAGCTTACCGCCCGCCGCTTCGCCCGCGTGGAATTCGGTTATAACGCGCTTTTTAGATTCCTCATTTTCGGGGATTATTATCGTATCATTTAGCTTCTATGTTATATGTGCATATTCGTTTACAATACGTGCCTTGTTTTAAACAACACACAGCGCCATCTATCACCGAACTGGTATGAAGCTAAGAACAATATTTTTGTTTTCCCTCAGGAATATCAAACTTTTCCGGGATTAAAAGAACCTTATTATTTAATCCGGACTTCTAACTTTAAGCCTGCAAAATTTCAAAGCAATCGGTTCAGTAGTTACGGCGTGAAAGCGGAACAAACAATCAAACAAACAAACTCACTTTCCCAATTATAATACAAGTAAGCATGATAAAAAAAAAACGAAAAGAAGAAACGTATGTCTGTATGATGAAAATAAGTGGATACAGTGCATGATCAGTAGCGGCTGAACAGTGAACTTAACATCAAAGGCTTTATAAAATGTCAAATAAATAACTCAGTATTCTGTCAATCACAAACAAACCCGAAACAATCACGAACGAACGTTCACAGTCAAGGTCAATACTCGTAAATTAGATTTTGTAAGTTTTAAATTACGACATTTGGAATTCTGTACACATACCATCAAAATGATATTTTGTTCTTATTAATAATAACTGAAGTTCTTGGCAATTGATTATAATCGAGCCTAATAGACTAACAAGTAATTTAACGTGTTTTACGAGATAGAATACTTAAGTAGTGTCAATTAGACTACGCTACACTAAGTCTACGTCTCTAAGTCCGTACCTATTGTCTAGTAGCTTAATTGCTGTAAGGAAATTGTTGAAAATACCAACTCCTAGCCGTGGTTGCTGTAGTCTCTATGGAATAAAATAACAATTAAAAATTAAGTTTGTGATGCAAACGTCTACTGGGAGCAAACAGCAAATTCCATTTAAGTTCAAAATAGTTTTAATTTTAGTTCATCTAAACGGCGCAGTTACGGATGAACTTCTAACTTTCGTCTGGAGTTGGGCTGAGAGGTAAACTTACATTTTCAGACCTATATGGATTATTGAATGTTTTACAAGAAATTCTAACCCTCTTCACTCTCCCTCCCTCTTTCTCTGTGTGGATGAGAGTATTGTGTTGGAATGCTCTTCTATACTGCACCTACTTATTCTAGGCAGGACCCGACTGGGCCATAATTGTGACTGATATAATTATTTCCCTACTAAATATACACATTATGATACGCAATAAAGAATTGATAGAATAGATGATAGTTAAGTAACAGTTTGATTCCATTAAAATATGCTAAGTATTTATAGTTAATTAGGTCAAAGAGTTATCTTTAACCAATACCTGTCCTCTGATTAGCATGGGATACTTCATAATCTTAATTATCATTTGGAGATTCTCAATAAAATAAAACTCTTGGACTTACCAATTTTCTTCAAAATTATATCCAAGTCAACCAAGAACCTCTTTCCATATGCCGCCTCTATCCTGAATCGAAATGAAGATGAGCATAGAAGAAGATCAATATTCCGTCCGTTCCCGCAGATTTGAATAATGTAGGGCGATTGTCTCTCACCCGGTTTCCGGTGTGCAGTTAATTTCGCTGCCAAAGCGACAGAGGCTCGGAAACAAACAGTTTTCACAGTCAGCACACGTGGTCTTTGGTGGCTAGGTTAGTTTAGATTCACATTCAAAACATAAAGGTCTAATATTTCGTGTGGAAACTGTTCGACAATTTCGGAATCAAGTATTTGTAGAATAGTCAATCCGCGGTAAATAATGATTGGAAGAATTAAGAGAATAATATGGCGGAATTAAATTGGAAGAAGACTAGGAACCAAGGACTATAAAGTTGTATTACTCAAGCTCATAATAACTATTAAACATACATTACAAGAGAACAAGATTACACTCGAGACATTGAAATTCAATTTAAGTCATTGGACTTCACAATAATTTATTAAAAGTACTCATTTCTAAGGGCACATAAAGACCTACTAAGACATACACTAGCCTAACATAACCAAGTCACCATACATCCAAACAACCTATTTATCTAACACTCTTGAGTATCCGGTCTCATTAGCGGCCACTCGACCCGCTTGCGGCCGCCACTTGCAGCCGATCGATTATCTTCAAACTGCTATGTAATTATACATATGTTTTCACCAGTTTCCAACTTCAGGGACAGTTGACAGAATAAACCTTTTAGATGAATTGTTTCGCACAGATAATATATGTATACGCCGAAGTTTGAATAGACAATGATTTATGTCCCTCGACGTTTGAAACTGTTATGAAACGATTGTTTGCGTTTTATCGACTTAAGAAAACATTAGTATTAGATGGTAATAATAGTTACTAAGAATTTATTGGTCAAGTGTTAAGGTATTTTCCATCATCTCTTAACCTTCCTTGCAGTATTAGGAGTGTGAGTAATATGATTGATCATATAAACAAACTAATGTGATCATGAAATCTAATAAGTTTGGTTGATTAATACGTATAGCATAGAATCCTCCTCCCTGTTCAATGGAGGTTATCTATTTATTGATGGATGGCTACTTTGTAAACATTTTTAGTTACATATGTACTTATAAGACAAATAACACTAAATATAAGCTATTTACAAATTACAACTAATGTTTTAACATATTATTTATAATATTAAAGCATTTCCCTATCAAAACATATCATATATCATACATCCCAATTGTAATAATATTAGTGCCAATATTTTGATACAATTCAAACTATCAACTTTTCAAATAACACCGCAATAAAAGTGAAAGTTTTACAAACAAAATAATATATCTGTTAGTACAATCCTTTCGTTCTAAACTTGGCGAAACGTTTATTTTGGGTTTCTTTTATTTTCATACGAGTTTGGAGCACTCTCCAATTGATGTTTTCTGTTGAAATATTTGAAAGTCAAATCAAGAATTTTTATTTGTTGGGTTGATTTATTATAAGATGTAAGTAATGTAAAATGTATTGTTAACAGTTACATGCCATATTTCGGCTCGGACTAATAAATTAAAGTCTTCACCATTAATAATTGTGGCTGCTATCAGCAGTTGAACAAAATATAGAACAACATAATTCATATTTGATGACGTTCGAAAGCTATCAATGTTAAATTAAATGAAAGTCATAAACTTCATTATCAACCAAACAAATTTAATATTTCCACAAACTTTTTCTTTAACTTTGCCCCACGCTAGTAACTTATCCTGTAACGTGGGTGCGTTTACAAATATACAGTATGTTAAGAAAACCCTGTCCGGCCCGTGAAGGTATATCGTATATAAGGTAGGAAGGTATATAGTATCGATAACTGATTCTACTAATGGATACAAAACCGGGCTAAATTAAAAAAAAGAAATCCCCCTAAAAAAATAAATATTATTTCGCAAAAAGAGGTAACTTTATAAATGTGCGTTTTGCACCCTTCCGCGGGCGGCGGGAGGCAGGACACGCGGCACGTGGTCGCATCGCTATTCGCTCATAATAATACCGGTGTTGTCACTTTTTTAAAAATTACCTAATTTCGGGGAACTCACACACACGAAACAACCAGACCCAGAACATTAAAAAAGAATTACAATTAAAAAGGACATCCAAAATCATAAATGCATATGAAATAAAGAAATATATATATATATATAATTGAGTGCAGCATTATGTTAGGCGATTCTGAACGCGGGTGGTCGCAAGGGAGGTTATTACCGAAGACAAGGCCCATGGACGGCCGCACTAATGCTGGTATACGAAGCACAAGGAATTTGGCTAGTTGCTGTGTATGCAGTTAGGAACAGAATAACGTAACAGTTCTAGTCATTGTTCTAGTTCAGTATGTATAGTAAGTAGGTAAGTCTCAGCTTAATCAAGTCTATATTATAACACTTTACTCCATATTACATTATCAGCATAATACGCGTCTTATTTACATGTGGACTTTCAGACCTTAGGTTCCCTAGGGGACAGGAAGTCACCAACGTAATACTCTTAAGTCATTTCTTGGCGGATTTATTTATTAGCATATTTTGGGGAGTCGAGGAACATAACCATTTATGTTAGTGACGAAAAAGTAGAACAGTATAATAAATATTTGTGCTGTACCTAGTCAACAATGTGACATATTATGTACATTCTAAAGCAAACAGTATAGTCAAATACTCTATAGTATAAAAGTATATTGAGCCACAGACAAAATTAAAATCTGTCACAATTTTCTAACTAAACCCTCCGACACACCTAAATAGTATAGTTAACAATAACAAATTAGATAGTTGCCCTTGTATCGTAAACACGACGACTCATGCATAATTCAGTGGCTGAAGAAGAGTGATTCGTGACGCTCATCAGCAAATGCCTTTATTTAGGTATGTGATTGATGTGTAATGATGATGTGTTTAGCGTCTATTATATTCAATTGGGAGGTAATGCGAGATTTTTATAAGTTATAATCTTGAGATTCCCTCAATTATAGGATTACTGTTAATTATAAATTAAATATCAAGAAAAGAGAGTCGATTAAAAAATAAAAGAAAATTCAAAAACAACTATTTTGAATTTTATTAAAAAGAACTAGGACTTTTTTTTAGAAACGAGTAATTCTAAAAACAGTTTAAAATTAAAACTGCAATAAGGTCCCGAAGTAAATACCAGTGTAATATACGAAGGAGCACAAGAGCCCACGAGTATCTGGTGTTTGCAGGCCGCCAGACAATTCAGAGGTATCATTGTTTCCACATCAATAGAGACTTCTTTCACTCCCAGTAGATCCAAGACTTAGTGGATCCGTTTAACTTCCTATTGGAATTCATTGTCGGCTTTTATCTTGTTATTATAACTTTAAAATGAGTTCTATGAAAATACAGGATAAAGCGCATTTGTCCATCACATGATTTTACTCTGGACAAATAAAAAGGTAAGTAGGTAACCAACTTTATTAGAAAATTATTATCATTATCATTGGCAGCCTTGTTTCTCCCACTGCAGGGGAATCCACTCTTTGGTGAATTGCTTCCCTGGTCTGTAAAGTGTCGTTAAAGTGTATAATCTCTCAGAAATTAGAATATGATTGAGAGGGCGTATTTTCATGTACCATGTTAAACATTGACATGGCATTTCCATTAACAACGGTCATTTAGCTATTTATTAAGCATATCCGCATTCTACACAAAGCATTAATCGTGAAAACATTTTTAATATTTAATATGCTATATAATTTAATAGTATCCCAGATAATAGTCGTGAAATGTTTAGGAGAAGAATTATGTTTTCAATATTCCTACAACCCGTTGAGTCAGGAGCTGATACAAAGGGTAGAGTATATATGTAAATGTAGTTTATAGTAAAAAACACTCACCGGCTGTTGTTTTATTAAATTCCTTATATTTGTTTTGTTTGAAACAGAGTACAAATTGGTGGTCACTTACCTGAAACAAAACGATTTAAATAAATTTTTAACCCATCTAACACAGATGAAGCAAATACAAAATTCTTAAACAATAATAATGCCAACCATCTCACAGCAGTACACTGTCTTAAAACAACAAACCGTCGTAGTTTCCAAACAAACCTTTACTTATAATTAACATACAAAATAGGGAAAACAATCTACCCACATAAACAGACGAAACTATCACACATGTAATATTCACACGCGTAGACAAAAATAGTACGTTTATGTATACAAAATACTCATTTGGTTAAACAAATAAACAGGTTGCATCATTGTTATTCACAGTCCCGGGTGCCGCCGGGGCCACCACGGCCGCCGAGGCTACTATTAAAAACAAGTTACCACTGAACAACCCGCTACAACATATAGGAAAAAGTTTAACGACCTTTTGAAAACTATACACAAAACTAAATATTTTCAGAATTCGACATGTGCATGGTTTTATCACACTTTCAAAGCTTTGAAGTTTATTTTCTAATCCGATAAAGTGATACTGGAAATGATAAAAGTATTAAACATTTCATTGAAACGAAAATATAGAACAATGGAAAGTTCACTAAAAGCTGATGTCTTAAAAATATATGTATTAAAACTAGGGTTGTAACGGAGGCCTTGTTAGCGGAGGCGGAGGCGGAAGCGGAGGTGAAAGTAGATTTTTATTTTTTAATAATTATAAACTAGTGCTTGATCGCAATCCCGCCTGATGGTAAGCAGTGATGCAATCGGTGATGGTAAAGCGAGCTAGTTTAATAAGCCCATTCACTCAAAAAACTGAGTGAATAGGAAGGAAGACGGCAATTGAGCGAGGTGAAGCAATGTTTAACCCAGAGGGAGATTGATCTGGAGACCCTCAACGACCACACTCCCGACACAACAACATTTGGCGCATCGTACCCGGCGCACATGGCAACACAACTGCTCAGACCCATCCTCCGTACGGCTTCACCAGACATCATGCCGGAACACGACGAATCGCTTGGCGGCAAGACTTTGTCTGGTGGGAAAAAAGATAAAGAAAAAATATAAATTTATGGTTAATTAAAACAAAATATTTATTTTAAATACTTACATTAATGATAGTACACTTAGTAAAAAAAAAAATTATTTATTTATTTATTTATTTATTTATTCTTTATTGTACACCAATCAAATATCAAACAAAATACATGGAACAAAAAACATACAATGGGGAAAATTAAGGAGAAACAAATTGTATTTGCTGCATTCCCGTCTCGCATTAGTTGATTCTTGACCATTTCGCGCTCAAACGCGGCCGGACTGTTGTCGAGCGTCGCAGCTTGCGCGTTAAGTATTTATTTTATAAATATGTAAATAAACCTCCAAAAAAATTGTGCGGAGTCGGAGTCGGAAGCGAAGATACGATTTCTTGCGGAACTTCCGCAGTAATGGAAGCAGAGGCGAAGCTCCGTTACAACCCTAATTAAAACCCATCAATAACTATAAAAATTGAAAACAAAAAATACTCGGTCATATTTCACATTTTATGTATGTATGTAAAACAACCCGCATATATGTATAGTCACGGTTGTTTCCCCGAACGTTGCAGGCTTAAAATTTTAAGCGATACGCAGTACCAACGTATACGAGCCATAATATTATCTACTTTTTGTTCCAGACCGCGTAATCCACTCTTAATAATAAGTCGTAACTTTATAGCTAAAAATAACGATGAGAAATAATGCCGTCTATGTTCTGTGAGCTTATAGTTATACGACACTGAATGAGACCACAAACTTGAGTCAATAGAAGAAACGAGTTTAAGCCCTCCATCACTTCTCTATCGATATCATGAACGGAGTTGAAAGCGTGCTTAAAATTGCGACGAAATTTGCACTTACGATATTTTCATCACGTAAGGTTTACTGTCCACCAGCGGTTCTGGGATTTGTAATTCAAATCAACCTAAGTGCTGAGGACCATATTGTACCAAATAGAAAAATTCCGAACCTCATGAGCCCCGTTTGTAAACGAGACCGGAAAACCAAACTAGATATTGCAATGAAATGCAACTCAATAATAAAAGAAGAGTCCGAACGTAATATATCTGATGGCGCCCGACGTGGGACTCACAATATGTATACGGGCGCAACCTTCAGTAACAATTTAAATTGAATAAACCGATTTTTTTTTAATTTTCGCTTTAATAAATCCAAAACACTTGCTTTTGCTAACAACTACAAAAAATCAAACCAGATTTAACAGTCTTTGAAATAAAATTAGGTGATAAGTAAACTTTCAAGTCACTATCACCAAAATGTCACCTTTCAAAATAAAGTAATATTGCTGCACTAAATTGGCTTGTCATCTCTGACATTGAAGTATTTCAAACAGCTCTTTCATTCGGTAAACACAAGTTGAAACATGGAAAGCAATAACCATTTTTGGCGCCCGATATGAGGCTTGGTGCAAATGCAACTGCTACAAACAAATATTACATATACCTGTATAAAAATAATGCGATGCCCCTGAATATGTGAATGCGTGTATTACGCCTTCTCTGGGCGCCTACGTGAAATGATTACTCGCATAATATCTGTTATTGTTGCGCATATTTGATCTAGATCATGTTGATCTTAGTTAATTGAAGTTTCGCGTGATAGTGATTTTTGATTAAAACTTGTTGTTATTAATTAGTAAATTACAAACTAAGCCTTGTAATGCATTTTAGAAAATTCGCGAGCTACTACTGTCGTACTGACTGGAAACTAAGTTGAGTATTATTTATTACATACTAATTTAAATGAATAATGAAATAATGCAATAAATGAAAAAGTTAATTTGGGATAATGTCCAAAACATTAACATTACATACGTAGCCAACCTACTTTTTCATTGATTTCAAGCTTAACTCAAATATTCCGTTCAACAAAAGGGCGATTATAGAAAAAAATAAAGGGCTAGTAAAATAACACATTTATGATACACAATATACTTAGTTTTAAACACGCTTGAAGAACATAATAAGCGTTTAAGCATGGCTTAAAGGACTCCATTTGTTTACAGAATTAATTAAGGGAATTATGAATCTAAATAAATTCACTTACTTACAAGCAATCAGAAGATGTAGAACACGTTATAAATATGTTGGTAAGAACCTACATATTAAGTTAAACATGGATATAAAACGGGGAATAAACATTCAATCTTTCAAAACAGTCAAATATTTACGCTTAAGATTTGAGAATAGTAGTTTATGAAACTGTTACATAATGAGGGATATTATGCAGGAGTGTGAGTTTAAAAAAACGAGCGAAGCGAGTTTTTTAATAGTATCACACGAGTGTGTAATACATAATTATGTATAGTTTCATACACTACTTTATCTAATCTCATACATTGTATTGAACATATGAAATAAAAGAAAGAGATTGATACAGTTTATTTATTGGTTTGCACCCTGCATCACCGCGCACGCGCCAAAGCGCTCAGAGCCACAAATAAAAAATAAAATAGTGCTGTCTATGGTTTGCAATCTGTACGGTAATGAAAAAAAAAGTTATTATATTATTTTGTTAGAGAAATAATGTTATAATTTAATTTTTTAATTTCCTTTCGATATACTATTGGTAAAGTACGTCAATATAAACTCCTTTTTAGTTTTATATTTTTTATTTATTGATATGAGAGTAGGTAAAATATGTTATAAGCGCCAGATTTAAACATTAAACTATTAAATATATATACGTTTGTCAAATCTTGACAAAACATGACGGGAAAGTTTAATGGTACCGCGGGCATAAAGCTGGCATGTACCAAGAAAGATAAATATGTGCTGAAATAATTTTCGTAAGCCTATGTCTGTTTAGGACGCCATACAAAGGGGGATAGTACCAGCCTTTCGACAAATAATACTCCTCCATAAAGAGTTTCACATTACGTAATGTATAATAGTGTATTCAAACTAGTCAACTCCTAAAACGTTTTGTGGTCCCAGATAGATGAGATGCTCATTATACTACTTCGTGTTACGAAATAGGAGACCTAGATTCGTGATCCGTGTATCAATATACATAAATGTAATGCTACTCAGTTTGATCGACGTACGTCGCATAACAATGACGTAGGTATGAGTCAAAGTGTACCTAAATAAATACTAGGTCGCTTCGGAAAATGTGCCACATATCTAATGAAACCAATTAAGAATTTACAGTATCAACTAACTGATCTGGTGAAGGAACTAGTTTAAGCAGGACATTGAGAAGATCGTGAGACATTTAAACAATTGTGTCGCTGAATATTACATGATTCACACGTAATTCAAAAGAAAAGTTTATTTTAGTTATTAAAAGTTGACCCAAACTTTCTGCACTCCTTGTGGGAGTAATCTGGTACAAGAAATATGATGTCTGTGTCTCTGTTCGACTTTCGCAATATTGGCGAAGTTAAGCGACTCAGATAGAACCAAACACTTCTGGTAATACGAGCAGTATTACCATAATACAAAAACTTACCATACAGAAACACTTACCGTGATTTATTAATTTATTTATGGTTAATTAAAACGGTACAATACCAATTACAATAATTAACACAAGTAGATTAGACAAACAATTACATTAAGTAACTTAAAAACTACTACTAAAACTAACATGGCACGGTGGACTCTCTCGCATACTTTCTTTCACAGTAAACCAAACATACACGCATAAGCTTATTCCATTTATCCGCAAACACGTCACATTAAGGGTTGGCGATCAGAAGGGCATTCAGCACCTTTAGACTACGACAGACCGGGATTCAGCTCTGGCTACCGTTTTTGCTGGGAGTTGCGCAAATGGTGTGATGAAGTGATCGACTTGAATGTTATTTTTTTTTTTATCTGGGCGAAAACAAATCTTCGACTATTTGGAGTGCCGTGTTAATGGAGTGAACCATTAAAAAGTTACACAAAATGTTCTAGTTATCGACATTCTACACAAATAACCAATGAATCATCTAGATAGTTCACTTCTCTGTAGGCAAGACTTGCTAGCATCATTTTGATGCATCTTTCTCTGTACAACAAAACCGATGTAGCTAGCCCCTAATATTCTCTCCCATACATTTCCCACTATTTGAGGACAAACATTTGCGTATAAATCTCAGGCGGGAGAATTCGACAGGACAATGGTGTGCAATAAACGTGCCCGGAGGACGTACACTTTGATCTGGGTACCGGGATTGTGTGGCCGGTAGCTACGGAAGCTGAGCTATCCCAAATTACGAGATTTCTCGTTCAAATCTATTGCAAATACAAAGATATATGGAGATTCAGGAAGAAATATATCTGTTGCTGCTAAACAAAAGGATATTGCGAAAAATGCATCGTCAACTGTGCAAAGTAATTTTAACCGGGACCATTTTCTTGTTTTATCTCACGGAGAAAACTTGTGCGAACATCAATTTAAAATGCGACACAGAATGTTAAAATGCTTTTACTGTTCGTGGAAGTTTAGCGAATGCATTTGAATCGTAACTCATGTCCGACATGACATGTGACGGTAGCTATCGATATTTCTACATCATTAGACGCGTCTGGCACCTGTTAGTGACCTATAGACTCCGATGTACTTTGGACATTTGATGCTGGACTCAATTCAGGTAGAAACCCTTTATGGCAGGTGTGT
The DNA here is from genome assembly GCA_037179545.1 of Sesamia inferens. Lineage (NCBI taxonomy): Eukaryota > Metazoa > Arthropoda > Insecta > Lepidoptera > Noctuidae > Sesamia > Sesamia inferens. The sequence goes on along the minus strand of CM073939.1, from coordinate 28,944,165 downwards.
AAGCTCAGTTTATCAAAAGAACCAGAAATAAACTATCGTGATCAAAATATAAATATTTGGCAGTTGTGTCCTGCCTCCTCCAGGATCACAGACGTGCCTCAGACATGTGATACTTTTACACCTCAAAGCGGTCTTTTCCCATGGTACGTTTTAGTAACGCACTTATTACCTGTGGCATGTGGATATTTATAATTTACAATAGAAACAAATTGGCTTGTAATGGATGTATGTAGTTTATTAGTGCAGCGCGCTCTGCCGACTGACCACTGGTACCGACCGACTAGTGCCAATGAATAAGTAATATAGGAAGGGTAACAAGGCCAGAAGTCATCATTAGCAACTGAAGGGAAGGACTATATAAGAAAATCGCACAAGTTCAATCATTTGTGACTGTACCGTTGTTTACAGTGTGCTCTTCTATGAATTCCCCATCAGCACAATTTTTACAATTAGTATCTGTGTAATGTTAGCCTTCTGAACATATGTATCTGAGAGTGCCACTGAGTCGTAATGACGCCGCATTAGCTTCATATAGCGTTAGTCCCTGATATACCTGCACTATTTTGTTCATTAGAATGTCGTGGTAGCTGCATACTATAGGCCGATAGCTACGAATCATTGCGCGTTCAACCATTTCATGCGTTCCATACAATATAATTTCTCTACAATATAACTAAAATATAACGTAGAAAGCTAAAATGTTATAATTCTTGAAATCAGTAAAAAAGCAAGCCTGGATCGTAAATTCAATTATAATTCTGCAGTCAATATTTGAACAAGAAAGTAAGCACGATTTCGTGTATTAATATTGATAAGTCAATCTGTAATACTGAAATATTATCCATTTCATTCGTTATTAGCAGAAAATGTTTCGCCGACTGTGACTCGCGGGTCATAATAATTGTTACTTATCGTTTATTTCTACGACGCCAGTTCGACGCATCGACAAATAATTGTATGGATATCATAGCTAATAAAAATACATTCACGAATTACGAAACGGCTGATTGCGAGGCGTAAATTATAAGAAGAAAACAAGAGAAACATTTGTTGCTATGTGGACTATATATTGCTTCGAAGTAATTATTATCAAAGAGCTCTGAAAAGCATAGTCATTCTTTTTCCAATAGATAAATATTTTGCAATCTCAGCATCTACAGAAAAAACGTGTCATCCTACGGTAGAAAGACCGCGGTCGCAGCATTCTCATCTCAATTATATATACCAGTATTGTACCAAATATTTCGTAAATCAGTGCACGATTTTTCCCCTTCTGCTAACTGCCTATGAATTTTCATTCTGCGGCTAGACAAATTTGTGTGGCCGCAATTCTGCCCGCTCTGTGTTCGATATTATTTTCAAGACCCGATTTTAGGCACTGACAAATATATATATTTACTTTTTTACAAAGGTTTTTCGGCATCTAGTGAAAAATTTTAGCTAATGCAAACAATGAGCGGAATAAAGTCGGTTGTGGTCATTGTTATGAAATTATGATACTTGTTTATATATTGTTCGAAATCTCTCCTTAATCTAAATCAAAATTATTTACTAAATTTTACATATTTACAGATTGCTGCTGGACTATATTTACTTACCCATGTGTACATATTCTGCTCCCCATTAGAGACCACTATTCGACGTGTCACATTCCCAGCGACACATTTCACCCAATACATTCACTACGGCTTTAATGAGCGCGTTTTAATTAATCGTTTGTGCTATGGCGGCAATCGGCGATTACGTTACGGATGCAATCATGAAAGCAATTAGCGGAATATTAACTAGTTTAGGTGCGCTTGTTTTTGGTGTAGTCTATGGGATAATTACAAACAGCTGTATGTGTAATAATGCTGTATGTTGAATGAAAATAAAAATGTTTACCACAGGGCGGAATCGCAATCAGTGCTTGACTTGTTAGTTTATAATATTAAAAAAATGTGACTACCGTCAACCTAAAAAACGCAAACACAGTCTTGTATTTAATTAAACACAGGAATAGAAACGCGGTAAAATTAAGGAGATGAAAATCTTCGTCATCAACCATTTCAAATAAAATTGTATAATCAGTCTCTTACTTTAAAACTGAGTGTTTTTAAAATCAGATCCGAAGACTAATTACGGAACGTACGTTCAACAACAATCATTGCGTTATTTACGTTGTTGAGTAGACACATTTTCGAACACAGGGAGCAATGGATTAGCAATATACATCGAAATTATTTCAAGGGGTGTGTTACGCAATTAGAGTGCAGATTTATTACGAATATCACGATCCTTAACTTGAAACTTAGCCTTCGCAATTGATACATCCCATCAATATCTTCCCAAATGATAAGTACTTTTTATTTTATTAAAACAAATCGTTGCCCGAAACCAGTAATTACTCCTGTATCGTAGGTGCGTTTACAAACATCTAAAGTCACATACACAAACAGCAGCCAGACCTGGAACAACTACCTGTAGACCATACAAATATTTGTTCCGTGTGGGGATCGAATCCACGACATGCAGCGCAGCAGTCGGGTACTCGGGTCGCTTAGCCACGACGCTAACCATGTCAAGCAAAAACATTTCATTGGCTAACATTCTAGGCATCTAGACCGCGGCAATTATTAGTCTGCGAAGCAACCAAAAATACGAAAATTGTCGAAGACATACTGGTGTCATGCGTCTAACTCACATGTGGTTTTATTGAGCTTACAATACTGTTTACTGCTCAGTAAATATAATGCACAGACATAAATAATAATAATGTATGAAACTTTGTTTATTGCTTCAAATAAATATTTATTCCCGTCATAAAAACCTACTTATATGTATTTACTTATCCTTGGTGAATACTCCATCGCACCGTCCATCCACGATGGCTATTTTTCCACTCATTTGCATAACGGTTAACTTGACAATTATCGTTGTGATAACCTCGCATAAATACGAACACATTGTTAGAAATGCATCGGCTGGATCGGCCGGGCAGTTCGGGCGGGGGTTACGAATCCCGGACGCCGGACACAAGCGTCCTCTTAATTTGCATTTTAATATGCTAGCACGTCCGTAATATACAGATGTGTAAAACCAGCTGCGTCGTTTATAGTTGTTACTTATTAATTGCATGACCCTTGTGGGTGAGATTAGGTTGGTAGCATGTAAGCTCACATGAGCCAACATAAACACGGTTACCAATTTCAATAACTCTGGCAAAAACCATGCGACTTCTCTCGAGAACTTGACCTAATGCACTTAGTGTTGACTTATTTGAAATCTCGCTCACTTGCATTGTGAGCTAAACTAAGAGAAGTTAACTCGTATGCGGTTGCGATTGGCTACAGTACACCACGAGCTCTAGTGTTCAGAAACAGTTACAACTTACAACAAAACGATTACGCTTCTCAACCTAAATATCGGTCTAGGAAGATGCGGTTGTACTTCACAATTTAAAATGAACTTGGGCTATTACTGAGGTTACACCAGAACCCAACCAGTTTAATTTAAGACCGTCATCCAATCCACCATAAATACGTCTCTAGCCGTATTTAACCCTGATATGCCTCTGCACCGTAAGCTCGAAGACTGTCGAGTGCTGCTTGCATCACAGTTGAATTCCTCGCGCCTGCTCGGGCACAAATTCCCGGCGGCGCGTCGGAGCGCCGCCGGGAATTTGTGCCCAAACGTAATGACGCTTCACACATGATTGCACGCTCGTATTGAGTACGGGCTGTTGGGTCGCTGCGTCCCAATTTAAATGTGGTTTCATAACCAGATGCATTGTTGTTGGTCTGTTCGCCAATTTGAGGTTTTAAAGTGGAGGAAATTGTTACTAGGGTGGTTAGTAAAATTGCTCTTCGAACGGCGCTGTAATTCCAGCTGTTATTTTCAGACGCCACGCAAATCTTTAGTACCCTAGTTTGCTGTGAACCAACATAACTAAAATGCCCCGAATGCTATCACTGAAACATCCGTATTCGATCGTGCATACCATTCCAACACTGACCCATTTATAGCGATATTTTACTCTTAGTACATATTTGTTTCGAGTCAGTGTCCATTTGTGCTTCAACAGGCTACAATTTTGCGGGCAACAAATGTGTGGAAACTAGATTTGTATCATCCGTGTTCGAATAACCTTGAAGCTATATTTGGTTTAAAATATCGGGCGTAGAATACGTGAGCAGGCCACAGGGGTAACGATTGCGCGCATACTACGGACTTATGTAACTGGATTAAACATTATAAGCTTGGGACTGTTATATGACCTGCACGTTTATTTTTGACATGAAAGGGCTAATAAGGCATATATATACCTACTTTAATTAAGTTTAAAAGTGAAATTTTCCGCAATTTGGTTTTTGTTTATGTCATCGTAATCTGTTATTGTATAAACTGCAAAAATATAATGGTTTCAAACAGTAGACTTTTTAATATTCTCAATAGAATGTGCCATGATTTTAATAATTTGTACTAAAAATTGACGATTTAATAAGCAGTAACACCAACACATTCAAAAATGACACTTCGACCTCCAGCTAATATAGAACTACAAGCAAGATCCCTAAAACTTCTACATATCCATAATGTTTGCTCATCAATACTGGAACACCCTCAGTGGCGGACCTTGGCAGCGGCTGGCTCGCTGCCAAAGGTCGTCCTTGCCCACTTTCACCGTTATCGATTTTGGGAGATGGCCCACATCGGAGCTTATTGCCCCGGCCATCGCAAGTGCAAGTTCACTTGTTATTGGGGACCGTGCCAGCGTCGCCAGCTGCTGCCATTGTTGCTTTTATGGACCTGAAGTATGCTATTTGTATAGCGTAACGGTTTTAAGAACATTTTAAAATAATGTGCAGCAGCTTAAGTGGTTCTCCTCGGTACCCATTAATGGAACTAGCTAACATTTTTAACTTATATCATAGTTAATTTGTGTAATTTGCCGACATACCTATTTATAGACCATTTGTAATCGTGTGATGCGATATATTTATAATTATTCTACAGATTTGTTATATTCAAGGTCCTTTTTTAAAATAATTTTTCTACCCGGGACTAACTCCGATTTCCGAGAGGCGGGTTTATCACTTGAACTTCTACTTTCTAGGTGATATATAAAATCCTGCAGAGTAGGTAGATAATCCACATTTTTATATACGTCAGCATTTCCAGTATTATACAATCGTTAGACACCTCACTCTGAATCTAAATTCCGCTCAAGTTCCCCCAGCAAGGTTGTAGAGTGACTGAACACAATTTTATTTTAAAAATATGTTTCAGGGCCCGTTTGCCGAAGGTACTTTTGTATTTAAGTTAGAAAGTGAGAAAAAAACTAACTTGGGGACTAAAATGTTTCATTTAAACTAAATAACAAAATGAAGCTATTTGCATAGCTTTTTAACTAAAAGTGGCAAGTAAAGAACGAAGGATTGCGTACTAGCACGCTTTCACGGCAAGGCGATAAACGCCGCGGACATCCTACGTCACGAAAGTCGTGAGCCTCAATGAGACTCAGGACGGACAGGCAGACAGACAAATTTGCATTTTAATCACTGTGTAGTCACCCCTAGTAATGGACAGAGAAAACATGTATGAATTTAAATACACATTTTGCATAATTTACATGTGACATGATAATGACAGCTACTCCAGCTGGATCATACCTATGAATGATCACAAAAATAGCCATATATTTTTAACCTTTCGCTCGAAAGATTAAAAATATATGGCTATTTTTGTGATCATTGATCATTGTTGTTTTTGTGATCATTGTTGTGAAAGTTATTCGGAATAACTGTATTATTTACTCTAGGAGCGGCGAACATTTCAACCGAACAATTTTGTCGCGGAATACCTTACATTTAATAAGAATTCGGTTGAATTTCCTCAAAATGATCGCATACCTCATTTTGATTTATTTCTCTCCACTTCGTGGAAATGTAATAATAATAAAATTTATATAAGTGGTGCTATATAATAATAATAAAACGGAGATGTTTTAGTTTATAACGTATCACAGTATATGCTAAGCGTATTATTCACGATCATTCATTCCATTCAAAGCGAGTGCGATTATTTCAAGAAATTTTCTTTTTTTTTAAAGAAAATTAAAAGTTACATAAAACGAAGGGTATTACTGTACTTTACCCGTGTTTTCGCACAATGCCTACCGAAATTTTCGTACAAAATCTGTGTCGGCGTGAAATACTCGTGTAATTACATCAATATGACATAATTCCCTCTAAGACCTTCATTCTGACGCCTCACTAATCTCCGGGGAATGTATTTTTACGGAGCTGTATCAAAGTTTCACGTCTTTAAATCAGATTTAGGAGCTTTTCTTTAAAACATTATATAATGGTGACCTATTTTGTTTTAGAGTAGAGAAATAATTGGGGTATTTTATTGGACGTAAATGATCATGTCCTATTGCATAGAAACTAAACGTAACCGGCAAAATATGAGTATATCTACTATACATGTAGGTATAGCTTTGCCTAACTCTTCAGAAAATACATGTATGAGGTTATTTAAAGTCATCACAACTTGGTAACATAAATTGCTTTAATAAACCCCAAAACATAAAGAAAATATCAATAAATAACTTAAAAGTTACATAACACTTGTGTCACAAAGCATTTAGGTGAACTCATCGAGAAAATTTCTCGCAAAGTTTTGCAAGGATCGCGAAGTTGGGATTTAGAAGGCGAGTTCAGCGAAATGGATCATCGATCAAACACGTCGCGGTGAGGAAACACTATTAGGGAAACGTATTTTTCCGATTGCTATTATAACCTAATAACATATGAACTATACTCTATACTCTAGTGATTTGCAACTACCAAGGTGAAGTTATCTTACGAGAGATTAGAAACTATTTGGGTACCAACAAAATCATAAAATAATATGAACCTATTTGTAACACAATTACTGAGAATTACCGAAGAGACCCGATAAGAATGACACTGGCTAGTGACAGTCATCGTAACAGATCGTTGCATGACGGTAGTGTGGCACATGTTTTCTGAAAACAAAAACATTGTCTGGGGGCCGTCGTTGTACCTCGTCCACGACGAACTGCTATATTATGGCATCATTCTGATGATATTGAAGCTGCTGAGCCTCTAGTACGGTGACCACGTCTGGTAAAGGCATCAGTGTCGTTAAATACTTATTGGATTGAAGCGCTGTTATTTCACCAGATATTGATATCTTTTACCTAACCTGACGAGAACACACAAAACATTCCTAATCCTCAAATCTACAATGACTAAAGAGGTCGTACATATCACAAAATCGGGCCCGAATGCACCAGATAGCTCGCTAGTAAACCCAGAACACTAGGCAACTGTGTCACGACATCTTCTGGGCATATCTGGTCGTATCTCTCCAGATATAACCGAATTGGGTCATTGTTCTATCACTAGGAGGTAGTGTTTTGTGCATGATGCTGCACATTTGATGCGGCTTGCTATTGTATTGTCAAATACGTGTGTACTAAGACGAAAATGTTGTTACATACAGATAGTATGTAGAAACATTTTCGTATTGGTACGAATTGATGCTAAAATTATTCAACCAGATCGGATTTGTACCAAATAGTACTCAAGTTCTGATTTCAATAATACTTGTAAAATAACAAAACTTGGCCGATATTCTGTTCTACAAAAATTAAATCTTTAAGATCCTCTTCCGTCTAGAAATTCAAAACTCTAGAGTACAAAGCTTTCGACAGCAAAATTTATTAAGGATTTCCTCGGAACATGATTTTATTAAAATTTGTAAAAGGTGTCGTTTTACATTCTCTTTGTATTGACTTAAATAAACCTTATATAATGTGTTGGATCTCCGCCTACTGAGGTGTCCTATTGCCACCTGACTTTCAATCTGGGCTAATGTATTTTCCAGTTCCCGGTTGAGTTATGAACACATCGTTAGCATACGGGCAGCTCGTCATTCAGTCTCGCGTTAATTAACGGACACCTCGTCCCGGCCGGGATTGCAACCGACGATCCACTGCGTAGATTGTCTATTAACGCTTTTACGTCTGTATTTTGAATCACGTAACAAAAATAATTGTGAAATACTTTGATTGCCACTTCCGAGTGCAGATCCTGCTCATCAAAGCATATTTTAGAAGTGCGCTCCTTTCCAAGCATCCCATATCTACGAGACAAACACAACACTTCTCCTTGAACATATTTTATACTGCAAAATTAAAGTAATTCACACAAAGCTACATATAATCAAAGACAAAAAAGCGTGGTTAATATTGTTGTCATAACATAACATTACGCCGGTAGAGATGTATGGCGCCTCTAATTTTAAGCTCGTTTTGATTATTTCGAACATGATTTGACTTTCTTGTTATTAACTGCATTAATACTTGTATTTCCCTTTGAGTCTATGATAAGTTGTGATTGTGATTTCCGGTTGAATCTGTATTTTGATATCTCCTTTTTATTTATTTAGAACTAGCTATCCGCCCGCGGCTTCGCCCGCGTGGATTTCGGTTATATCGCGCTTTTTAGATTCTTCATTTTCGGGGATTAATTATCGTATCATTTAGCTTCTAAGTTTACATGTGCATATTCGTTTGCAATATATTATATTGTTTTAAACAACACACAGCGACATCTATCATCGAACTGGTATGAATATAACAATATTTTTGTTTTCTCTCGGGAATATCACATTTTTCCGGGATAAAAGTACCCTATTATTTAATCCGGACCTCTAACTTTACGTCTGCAAAATTTCAAAGCAATCGGTTCAGTAGTTACGGTGCTAAAGGGGAACAAACAAGCAAACAAACTTACTTTCCGATTTATAATATTAGTAAGGATGTTTAGTTTCCGCTTAATTTTATATTATTTCTATCATATTAAGGATTTATCTTGACACATCCATTTATTTATTTTAGATTCACATATTATCCACTGGTTTTATATAAAATTTATTTAGCGGCAAATTTCGGCATTAATTTTGTGTACAAAATTGTTGTAAGGCGAGAGGAACGACATCCTTGATTTGCTTCTCGTGGAATAAACATAAACACCTTGAATTGAAGTGAGGTATTTTTTTTACTATTTAGAAATATTCCTACTATTTCTTATGTTACTGTGTGTGTTAACACATAGGTCTCAAATCTGTAATATGTTTAACAACGACGATGATCATGTGTCGACATGTAAATATAGTACACCCACAATTCACTAATTATAGCCATAGGCTCGACCTCTATTGAATGCCACATCAATGATACCGGCACTGAGCTGAAAAAAGAAACCAGATTAAACCCAAGAACTCATTCTCAGCAGTAGTCCTCGAGTCCATGTGAACTACGAGACAACCAACGTGTAATAAAATATTCTTTTAAGACAAAATAACAAAAACGCACAAATTTTAAGATTATATTATTTTTACTTACACAATAGGGTATTTGACTAAAAAAACGAATTAGTCCGTCAGTCAGATTTCCAAAAAATACTACACACGTATTTTTTCTTTTTTCATATAAACAATAAATGAAGACGACACAGTGCGTTGAAAACTCGTGTGACGTCACTGCACGCTACACTTTTTAACGATCAGTGACGTCACCAGCCACCACTCCTGATCTTTAATGCCTTTTATATTTGTCAATTTTTATTGATTTGATAAAACAAAAAATACATATCTATTTTTTGGAAATCTGACTGACGGACTAGTTTAGTTTTTTTTTAGTCAAATACCCTATGAACCCTGGTGTTATATAACTATGGGATATAAAAAACGCGTATATAAGGTAAACATTGTCAATCAGGTCATAAACTCAAGCAGCCCTATCCTATAGCGGCCGGTTTTCGAGCAGCCGGGATTGGAACTGGCGACCCGTTACCCGATGCCCTATTAACGCCACCTTGCTAACTGATTTGTGACAGCAGTTGAATGGTACGCAATGGACTGGTTGATCTGCTGCTAACATTTTTACATCTTGTAATAGAAATAGTATATGGTCTGCTGATCGCAAGATTTTCTGAGGATTTAGTAATATTAGCGCGATTCATGTCGTGTCCTTTTTTCTTCATAGCAAAAATTTTTCAATATCATCATAATGTTTATAGTTTGGATGGATGTTTGTTACTCTTGCACGAAAAAACTCCGGAACGGATTTGGATAAAATTTGGTACACCGATAGTTTAGAACCAGGGTTAATAAAATATAGGATACTTTTCATCCCGATATTCTCACGGTCTTGAAACTTTATAAAACGGTGCTTTTTCAAGGTGCTAGTTATTTTATTTACCCTTTTTACTATTAACACTGAATATCGTTCGTTAGAGTACATACCACTTTGAAAACGTAATAGAATTTAATCAAAGTATAATTTTCCCAAGCTCGTACTTAACGTGAGGTCAAAACTAATACCTGGTGGTTCTGTCCCGACAAGTCGGCAGCTTGTGAGTAATTCCTTAATTGCCAATTTAGACCTTCATCAGTCAGTCACACGGCATTTGTGTTAAATCTTCAGCGAGAAGCTTTGATGTGTAATGTAGAATGTAAACCCGGTTTGTTTTATGTAGTTATTAATAACAGTTGATTACGGACACCAGCTTTCAGTTGAGTCTGTCTGAGATGAACCCTATGTTCAGGTGTGATTATTTCAGCTTAATGTCTTATTTAAGGGAGGGTTTTTGGTTTATGCACTAAATATAAAACGTAGACAGTACTCAAACATGCTAGGTAAACAAGGGACCATTTTTTGATGAGAAACGTGACTGAGTACCTGCTCGTACAATCATATTTTATTAATTTCATGATATATATCATTAGTAAGATTATTCAGTGATCTAACTAGGATATCAGTAATTCGCTTTCATTTTATTATGTATCTAGTTTATTATTTGTTTTATGTGTATCAAAAAATGACAACAATAACGTTAAATCATTGAAGTCGTTATGTTGCAGGTTGACTTTCCAAGATATTTTTTTAAAAGATAATCCGGTACCCGTAACAAAGTAAATTTTTAACTATTGAAAAGATTAAGATAAACTCTAAAATAAACAAAATCGGCACAAAAGGAACCACCGGAAAATGAACACAATCATTAAATGAAATGAGACGCTCGTTTCAAAATAAGTGACTGTTATGAAAACCAGATTTTGGATTTGCTCTAACTTAAAGCTGAACAGTTAATTTGAAGAGGCCTAGATTTGAGACTATTTTACGCATCATTTCGCGTAATAAGTATAATAAAGGAAATTAAATGATAAAATAAACATAGACGTCGTTGCAAATCTTTTTAGAAAATATGTACTGCCAGTAATAGACTGAAATTGTAACCTAACCTAACATGAAAATGTATAAAACTTCTGTAAAACAAAAGAGCAAAATTCACCCTCATAAAACAAACTTTTTACCCAACCCGTAACAAAATAGAAAAAATAAACAGCTAACAGGATGTACATGGATCTATTTGTGTAAGAGCAGAACAATGGCGGCACGGGCGGCTACGTAACGACTACGCAACGGGTACGCTCGAGTGTCGAACAAACAAATGCCATTGTGAGCTATATTTTGTGGCAGTTAGCGCGACATTGAAAAGGAAAAGGGAAATGAGTTTAAGATACAATATCCAGGTTTAATATGACACACCGAAATTCAGAAACCGTCACAATGATAAGAGTGAGCGGAACGATGCTCTACAAAGGTCTCTTGAGACTCCGCTGTGGCGTTCCTACGGTCGGGTGGAGTAGAATGTTAAACTGTAACCCAATATAAACAAAGTTTGTTGACAAACCGGTATTTTCATCATTTAAAATTTATAAACTTTGAATGTCCGGACTCTAAAGGGCCATTACAAGTAGCGGTTGTAAAAAATCTATTATCGCCCGAGTTTACTTACTGATTAGTGATCGCGAAGTTATTTTCGCCTATGATCCCTTATCGCCTTCAAGAATAAGGGTTGGGTTTTTCATCACATAAAAAGAAAGTTCATACTTCTGGTTGAAATAGTAATAAAAAAACTTTTGAATAGACTTTTATCAAGGAGTTCAATAGACATTAACAATATGTATATATGAATATTGGGGTTTGTGATTAGTAGACAAACTTGTCTAAATTTGTCATCTGATGACTTACAGAATAAACTAAAAAAAAAAAAAAGATTTCGACGGTATCGGACCAATTATTCGTAAACAAATACTTACTTAGATCTATGGGTATAACCCTAACTACATATCTTTACTTGCTTGAGCGTGTAAAATATTATTTTTGTTCATGCTGACTGAATGTAAGCAAATCAGGTCTATGAGAATTGGAACCTGGCGGTGATTAAAGAGTGTTGGAAGAACGATGATACTATTAATAGAATGCCATATCACACGGAACTTTAATTGCATATTCAGTAAATTGAAAATGATTGTTTTGTTACAGGAAACACAAATCCAGAATGTGAAAATGCACCAATAAATCTAACTAATAATTTTCCGATTAATCAGGCATAATTGGACGTCTGCTGCAAGCTGAGGTATCAAAACGGATACAACACAATCTGTATAGAGACACAATTAATCTACGTTTCAGTCTGTCACCCCGCAGACGGCTTGTTGGGAGCGTATCTTTAATATCAAGTGAAATTAAATGCAGACATGAGGACACTGCCACACATTTATCCATAACATATCCAAATTCCATTTCTTTAAGATGCCTGAGAAAGCAGCAATCAGTGTATTTTGTTGCCATGTTGATTAAAACATCAATAAAAAGTATGATTAAAACAAAACTTCTAAGTGTAAACGTGATCTAGACATTAGTAAACAACTCGTTAAAAGTTATTTGATAATTTGCGAATATTCACATTTTATACTCCTTGAGATTATAACTATCATGTTTAATTCAAGCTTTAGCGCGTTAACTACTCGCATAAACTCGAAACCTTCTACAAAATCTTTTTTGAAATTTCGCAAAGATTATTTGATCAGGATAATGTGAAAATCAGCAAGACAGACACTTCAAATGGTTTGGAAGCACTTGAACATCAAACAGCTCTACAAGGCCCCTATAAGATTTGATTAAACAAAGTCTGCAGCGCTGATTAAACAAAGTTCAGTGCCCAAGATACTCAATATTTTGGGACCTATTTCATCTGATATAATAACATAATGATCACAGTATCCGAGTTCAAAGTCAAATTGATCCGTACGAAACAATGCCCGTTTTGCACGCTCGTTCGCCTGTTCTGTTACGTATAATTCATTGTTCCGAAGACGGCCGAGCGCCCCCGACACTTGGCGAATGTTTCATTGTAACTTAGCATTGTAATCTTTCTTTATTCCGGGTTTTAAGGGTTCTTCATTGTGGAATATTAATCAAAATTTCTCTCCAATTTGGACACAATTGCCAATTACCTTTTTTGAAATAAAATAATTTTTGTCGCGGTTTAATGGATTGTTTTAGAAAGTTTACTTTCTGCGGCTAAATGGAGTTCAAACGGTTCAGTTCATTTGAAATAAAATTACAATTGAGATCAAAAGCAGTTTGAAAGCCTTTTACAGTCAGAGCTAAGTACCTACATAAATGTACACCAAGTCCAGTTACAATAGTAGTTATTCTCACATTTATCTAGGTAGATCAGAACAATATAACAATAAGCTAGTATGGCAGTGACGGGCACTGCCATACTAGCTTAACATAACCTACTGAATAGTTAACTTCCTAAAACAGCTCAATATAGACAACAGCGCGCCAATTTAATATTGCATTGCAACAGAAAGCTCCAGCGCACCCCGGGGGGCTCGTCGCAATGATGCAAATTAACAGTTGTAATGTTAATCAATGATCAATAGTGATGTAGTGCAGATCTCACTTCACCTCCAGACAAACGTGATAGAATTTAAATATAAAGTGGCTTGTGTTAATAAAAAGAGTACACATTCACTATGTTCCAGCTGGACGGCTGGATTAACGGTCATATGTGATGCAGGATTAGCAAAGGCTTTGTTTAAATTTTATCACAATGGGCCTTCTTTTATAACAAACTCAACCTCATTTTTAGGGTTCCGTAGCCAAATGGCAAAAAACGGAACCCTTGCAGATTTGTCATGTGTGTCTGTCGGTCTGTCCGTCCGTATGTCGGTAATTTTTTTTTCGAATCTATAAGAGCTACACTGTTGAAACTTGGTAGGTAGATGTATTCTATGAACCGCATTAAGATTTTGATGCAAAAATAAAAAAAATAATAATAAATATTAGGGGTTCCCCATACTTAGACCTGAAACTCAATTTTTTTTATCATCTAACGTGTGGGGTGTCTATGGATAGGTCTTCAAAAATTATATTGATGTTTCTACAATATTATTTTTCTATACCGCATAGTTTGCATGACAGACGCCAGCAAAGTGGAAAAAAGTTCGTCCCCCCCCCCCCCTCTAACTTCTAAAATAAACATATGATGTACATTACTATAAAACTATCAACGAAAATTGTTTTGAGCGAGATCTAGTACGTAGTCTTTTTAATACCTCGTAAATCGTAAACCGCTTAATACCGCGTAATCTTTCATACAAATAACTTAAATAAAAATCCTTTAATTTCATAAATCAATGGTACGGAACCCTTTGTGCGTGAGCCCAACACGCACTTGGCCGGTTTTTTTTTTTTACAACGATTGTAATAGATATGTTTATTACCAAAAGAAGTAAGTAAACGAAAAAACTAATGTTATGATAATCATCATTATATCAATAGTCGTGGTGGCCTAGTGGTTAAAACACCAGCCTCTCAAGTATGAGTGCGCGGGTTCGATTGCAGGTCAGGCAAGTACCAATGTAACTTTTCTAAAGTTATATGTACTTTCTAAGTATATCTTGGACACCAATGACTGAAGGTGAAGGAAAACATCTTGAGGAAACCTGGACTTTAAGTCTGAAATCGCCAACCCGCATTGAGGAAGCGTGGTGATTACGCTCAATCCTTCTCTGTATGAGAGGAGACCTGTGCCCAGCAGTGGGACGAAAAAAGGTTGATAATGATGATGATGAATCGTCATTATGGCTTACATTGCATGTCTAGGAGTCTCAGACCATTATATAGTATAACCCCGTATACTTGCAAATGCAACTTAAAATAGCATGTCCTAATCATAAAAATGTTGTCGTTTTTCCACGTTTTTATTTTCACTGACACAACATAAGTTTTTAATAAAACAGAATTGGAAAAAAATTACGCAAAGGGAATTGAATACAATTAGGTCACGCCCGTAGGTGGCAATGTAATTCTCTGTGCAAGGTATATGTATAGATTACGTTTATTTTTCGGAATATTATAAAAACAAAACAGTAAGAAAAAAGAAGAATAATCAAATATAAGTAACATATCGAAGCGAAAAAAATAGCAAAATAACAAAAGACAAAATAACAAATAAAAAACAAAACTGAAAAAGAGATAGCAAAATAAAATACATACGAAGAGACAAAACGTATCCTTTAAGCTTAGGTTACGATTGGTGAAAACTTAGGGCAAAAGTAGTTCGAAATTGTTCAGTAACTCAACCTTTTCACTAACAACAACACACTGCTTCCATCAGCAATTTGTTAGGAAATAACTGAAATTATCCTCCTGGGACAAAAGTGCTCGATGTAGATATCCATTAGGGCATTAATTTACAGGCTGTATAATTATATTGAGGTAATGGATTACAGTGTGTGTCTATTGTATCCATATTATTATCGTTTAATGAATTTTCATCCAGGCCATAACATACTGCTAGCAGTATAGATTTAATATTAGTATGAGTACATGGCCCATTTTACTTTTATGAGTTACTGAACGAAAGTCTTCAAAATAGAACTGTTGAACAATACTGCAATATCCCTGTGCAATGCACACTGAGGAACTAAACAAAAACAATGCATGTTTTCAAAGTTGTATTCAAACGAAAAGCTATTATGCAGCATTCAGACCCTTTTGTTTCCGAACATAACCGCCTCCTGCACAAACGAAGCGTGCAGCTGACGGCTCATGATTTACTTGCCATTACTTAACTGCCTTCAGATATAACTGATTGTTTATTATTTAAAAATGTTTCTGATATATCAGGACGCCAATTTCCATAATACAAAATGTTCGAAATATGTATAATCGCAGTCTCATCTCAGAGACAAACATGTGTCAAAAACATTTTCAAAATGTGGCCATATTAGAGGTATTTTTGACAGATTAAGACTGAAATTTGACTGTGAACTCTAATAAACAAAAGCTTGTAAGATGACAAATTATTAATATTAAGCGAAAGGCATTGCTTTATTTACAGCGAGGCCTACTAACATAGTAGGCTAATCAAAATGAAACAACGCATCTCAACGAAAAACCGTTTGAACCATTTTAACGTTTGAACGTTCGAGCGTTCGGTGCCTAATTCGAACTTAATTTTAATTAGCCATCGGGTCTAAAATTTATTACTCTATTTCTGATGCTAACAAAAAGAATTAAATTTCATTGTTTTTAAATTTTTTAGTTTAATTGTACGTCACGTCATTTATATAATTATTATTAGTAATCTAATCTGAGATATAATTATTTTATAAATTATTTTATGTTTTGCTAATGTTCAAATAATTTAATGAATTATTTAGCTTCTATTGTGAATATTGTGCATGTCTATAAGTGATGTATTTTTCACAGGACTGAAGACTCGTGGTTGCTAATTGTTACTATTCTTGTAAAATATTGTTGGCGGGACCTACTTAACAAATAAATAGCTCGGGCAGTAGATCCGATGGCGGGGTCGGGCGAACAAGAAATTTGTCGCGAACTAAGTCCGTCCCGCGACTTCTTATACTTATAATTTCTTATTCAACTTGTGTTTGCTTGTTTTAGTTCTATCCGCATAGAAGCTAATATTTTATGGATACTATCAAAGTCACAGTACCCTCTCAATACTTTCAAGAAATAAATCGTAACACCTGGATGGACCTTGATTATGTTAGCTCATACCTCATGGTCTGGCGCTCCGCCAACACTGGAGCCCCACAATTCAAGCAACCGGTGCAAAACACTAGAACACCAGCGGACAATTCAGCTTTAAATGAATAAGTAAACAAATCTATAGATGTTTGTTTACAAGCATGGACACTGGTGACGATTTTGTGAGGCTATGTGCGGTGGCATTAAATAAATATATGAACATAGTCGAGTGTTATGTAAAACTAACCAGGGTTTAAGTTAAGGTCTTTCCCATAAAGTTGAAAACTTGTATGTCGACCATAAATTTCAAATTATGTATGGAAATAAAAGAGTTTGTTGAGTCAGGTTAGGTATGAATTTAAAACAGCCTTTTAAATGATAACCAACCTACTGCTACATCTTTTCCATTTTTACCATGCAGAGCTTGCTTTAACTTTCGGTCTCTAAAACCATTAAAAGTCCTCCACTGTTCCCTTGTGCGTAGCCATCTCGAGTACGCTTCCCAAGTCTGGAATCCCCATATGACAGTTACAAACCACGTATTCAATCAGATCAGAAAAGGTATTGGCATTTCTCATTAGACTATGAACATAGCAATATCATTTTTTACCATTGAACGTACGCCGTAATATTGCTGACATTTGTTTTTCGGAAAGCATAGAAAATGGTTGAATTGATTGTCCAGAACTGCTCTGTAAAATACTTCTTCGTACCAATCAAAATAACCTACACAAACGACCTCTGTTGCAGGCACCACGCGCATCTCACTAATTACAGACACAACGCCTTTTTAATTCGTAGTGTAAAAGCCTTCAATTGTTTACCGTCGCACCTGGATATCGACCTATTTTGCACTAACGCACATAATATTAGAAAGGTTCTAAACAAGGAATATTTAGAGGATAGTCATGAATAAGTTGAGCTGTTTAGTGGTTCAGTATACTAATTGAACTACAAAATAATTTAACTGCTTTGATGTTGCACGACCTTTTATAATCCTCTTTAATCAGATTTTTATTTCTGTTCTCTCTTGGTTTGCAAATCGTTGTTAGCGTACGTACATAACGAAATGCTGTTCTTGTATCTAGATATATATAATATGTGGAAGTTTGTAATTAGCAAAATGTGCTGTAAATAATGATGTTTATGGTAAATTTTTTATTTATATATTGTTTTTTGTACACCAATCAAACATCGAGCAAAAACATTCAACACAAAAAAAGACAAACAATGGGCGGCCTTATCGCTAATGTGATCTCTTCCAGACAACCAAAGAATGGACAGATTCTCCCGAACCACAAATGGGACTGTCGTTGGTGCAAATATTATTACTACGATATACTATGTATTTGTTAATCTACACAAATACATACATATACATAAATAAATACATAGATACTGAACATAACAAGTAAACAGATAAATTAGCGAAAAGTGTTTGTTCAACAAACACTTTTCGCTAAATTGTATCATAATCATAATGACAAACTACAAACTTTTTGTAATAATAATAAAATAAATAACAGCAGCTGCTTATGACAAACATAGACTAATCTATTACATTATTAATTTGTGATTTCCCATTAGTTCCCAACTTGCCTAATGATCACTAATTGCGACGGAACTCTTATTTCTTGTCATCATCGTGACTTGATTTTTTATTTTTAAATTATAATCTAGTGCTTCACTGCAACGCCGTGATGGAATGTGATGCAATCGTTGATAGTAAAGCGCGCTAGTTTATTAAGAGCCTATACACTCTAGCTTTGAAGACATTTAAGTTGTAGTCAGACGGAAACATCACCGCTAGCAAATTGTTCTAGTCCTTCGATGTATGCGGTATAAAGGACGAGGCGGAACGCTTCGTCCGGGTCGTAGTGGTGTCAACAATGAAGGGTGGATAGTCCCCGTACAGCAGGTCGTCCGATGATGGAACGGAGATGGGCGAATTAACTCATGCAGTTCCCGCGCACACTTTCCAAAATGCATTCTATAGAACTCTGACAGGCTGGCTACTCTTCGCCTGAACAACTTCATATATTACTGTCATGCTTTACACAAAGTACTACTAATAAAAAACATGAATCACCTGACTCGACCTATTCATCAAACATTATTTTACCTATTATTGCGCCATAAAATCGACATATTACCCATAAATTTCCTAGCAAAATTGCATTTAGTTTCAATATACGGCGCAGTATTGAGCGCGCGTGCAGTGGTGCTTCAACGCATCATTATATAGTTTGATCTCAAGTGTATGCGTCATGGCTGACCACGCTGCGTTCGCGTGGCTTTTGTTATAAATAGACAAATCAAATGGTAATAATATCCGTAATTAAAGATTCATTCTACATGACTTCAAACGTCAAATACTGAATCAATGAAACTCCACAAGTTAACGAAAATCCTCTCGTACAAAAGTTCTTAAAGAAAGTATTGCCTTTCCCCTGCGAGGCTCATCTACTGACAGCAAAACATTCAAACAATCAATCAATATTCAATATCTGTCCATTGTATTTATATCACAATTACACCGAGTGCTTCAAAACCTAGATAAATAAACCTGCACGTTTGCGCAGATAAGATAACTCTCACGTTATCGGCAAGTTATCGGTTACCAGTGCAATTACTACTAGAAAAACACTTACGAATATTTAGTATATTTAGTATATTTAGTACTAGCCATAACATCACGACGATGTAACAAAGGAACGGACAAACAATTACAAACTTATTTCTAATGTGTACAGAAATAGTCACTATTTGTATGGGCTACGCTACGTAGCAAAAACCGCGTAGTAGTTCGTAGAGGCGCTACAACTACTCGTAGCGCTTCGAGCTACGACTTTAGTATAATGTCTACGTGATATTCTTTTTGCTCCGCATTACATTACGGAACTTTTTTTTTCTTAGAAAGTACTTAGATATTCGGGTAGCTGTAGAAAAGTTAACACAGTAATTTTGGAACTCTCTTAATTTAAATTGTTTTTATTTATTGCATTTACTTTAGTATAGTTATTTTGATTGCATAAACCGTTAAATAGCAACTGCATACATTGGTGAAATATTTAATGTACCTAACACAGGCGCTTACATTCCACCACCTGCCAGTTCCACACTAAGTACTTGCTTCAAATTCGCTGGAACATACATTGCTTCACATTTATAATGTCGTCTCAGCTGGATGATATTCAAACAGCACAGAAGAATCTCGAGGAGTGCTTCACTAAGAAGATGGGTGAGCTTGAGGCACAAATCCAGTGTGCGGGACCCACTAAGGACACTGTCGCAAAGGTTGCTGAAGAGTTCCGGTCCTTTCGTGAGCTTATGTTTGGCATGCTGGGACTTCTTAAGAAGCAGATCGCAGAGTGTACTAGTCTGGTTGATGCATTGGAGACAAGATCTCGGAGGAAGGCTCTTATCTTCACAGGGTTTCCTGAAGTGGACAAGGAGGATTGCAGGGCTCTTGTGTTGGAAGTTTTGAGGAGCAAGTTGGCGCTTTCTGATATTGCTGCATCCTCCATCAAAGTTTGCCACAGACTTGGTTCATCAAGCAAGGGTCCAACTTCCAGTAGGCCTATTTTAGTAAGATTCGCAAATGTGGACCTGAAGTCTACTATATGGAAAGCTAAGTCTGCACTGAAGGGCTCCACGATCACTGTTAAGGAATTCTTGACACGGTCTAGGCAGGCAGTATTCGGTAAGGCACGCTTGCACTTCGGGATGACATCATGCTGGACCCAGGACGGTGTTATTGTCATCAGGACCCATGATGGAACACGACACAAGATTTCTTCCATTGGGGAACTCAATCCATTGATGGCGAAATACCCCAAGAAGCCCGGGGTATCATCTGGATCTGGTGGCAAGCCTGGAATGCGTAATGTCTAAGCTACAGGTCTGAACTGAAATGGATGCCCATTCGTCAGAGAAGAAATTTGCGCGCCTTGACCACGCTTTTCTCCCTTCTTAAATCACCCACTCCTCCTTCTTATCTTGTGACTCACTTCCAATATTTATGTTCCTCTCACACTAAGAATCTGCGTTCTTCTAACAATCTCCTCTTACTCTGTCCTTCGCATACGTCTGACTTTGTTCATTCTTCATTTCATATTCAATCCATTCTTCTGTGGAATGCGCTTCCTCTTGATATCAGGATGGCCGCCAGTCGGTTTGCATTTAAGCGGAAATTGCAGAGTTATTTTCGCAATAATTAGGTTAGAGTTATTGCTACACCTCTCTCCCAAATTTTAGTTTTGTATGTATATATTATAAGTATATATTTTGGTAATAGTATGTATGTATATTTAGCTTATTTAAGTATTTTTTTTAATAGTATTAAGAGGTTTTTTTTATCTTTCTTTACAATTTTTTTTGCTAACGAAATCACCTACCATCTTATCTCTTCACCACCTATGGTTGACTGGTAGAGAATGCCTAAGGCATTAAGTCCGCCTCTGTACATTTCATGTGCGAAAGATTAAATAAATAAATAAATAAATAAATACTTATGTATTTTCACGAACCAACATGTAGCTTTTGTATAAACTCTTAAAACCATTATTGTAGGGCTTACAAGTGGCCATAAGAAGATAAATTTCAGACAATAACAAGGGACACTTCAGGATTACTGTAGAACTAAAACCCAGTTATTCATCATCAAAACAAAAGCCTGTAATTTTTTCAGGAATTATCAACAAGTCTATATTTAAATAAAGAATTTGAGACCGTTTTCAAGTTATGGAATAACAAACTGAATATTAAATGCGAATGTAAATTCTCGGAGATTATGAACACTGCTGTAATAATATATATTATATATATATATATATATATAAGATCTATTATAATTATCTATATTAATATATAAAGCTGATATAAAGCTGAAGAGTTTGTTTGTTTGTTTGTTTGAACGCGATAATCTCAGGAACTACAGGCACGATTGGAAAAATTCTTATTGTGTGGGATAACCCATTAATCCAGGAAGGCTTTAGGCTATATAACATCACGCTGCGACCAATAGAAGCGGAGCATAACTAACTCCACGCGAACGTAGTCGCTGGCGGCAGCTAGTCTTCAATAACTTGCTAAGTGAATAAACTTGTTGTTGCTCTGTAAACTAAGTTTTTATTTTTAAAATTTTTTTTCTATATCCAAGTTTCAAAATGCAAACTAACCTGTAAACAAAAAAACGATATTTAATCTTAATCCTTCCATATATTATCTTACTAGCTTTCCGCCCGCGGCTTCGCCCGCGTTAACTTCGGTTATATCGCCCGTTTTAGATTTCTCTCGGGAATATCAATTTTTTTCGGGATAATAAGTACCCTATTATTTAATCCGGACTTCTAACTTTACGTCTGCAAAATTTCAAAGCAATCGGTTCAGGAGTTACGGCGTGAAAGTGGTACAAACAAACTCACTTTCCGATGTATAATATATGTATATACATATACACATACAAATATTCCAGTAATCTCCCTTGGGAACTTGATGTTTTTTAGGACCAAAAGTAGCCTATGTTACTCTCCATCTTTTCAACTAACTCTATGCCAAAAATCAGGTCGATTGATTGCTTAGCTACGGCGTGAAGGAAGGACAAACAAACAAACAAACACACTTTCACATTTATAATATTAGTATGGATATGGATTTCTAAATTACTTTTGCTAACATAATTTTAGTTACTTATCACAGGCACAATATTTTCTTGACGTTTATTCTAGATAGCCGTATTACAATAACCTAATCACATGACGTAGCTGAGTGTAAATTGCGGCAAAATTCAAATCAAAGAATTAGTACAGTAATTCTTTACATACATAATTATCTTTTAGCAAATTTATATCCTAGTATTACTATAAATGCGAGTGTTTGAGAGAATGTATGGATGGATATTTGTTACTCCTCCACGTAAAAACTACTGAAAGGATTTGGATAAAATTTGGCACACAGATGGTTTTATAACCAGGAATAATACATACGATACTTTTATCCCGATAATCCCACGAGATCGAAACAAAGGCGGGTGAAACTCCGGGGCGCAGCTAGTGTAG
The DNA here is from genome assembly GCA_037179545.1 of Sesamia inferens. NCBI lineage: Eukaryota > Metazoa > Arthropoda > Insecta > Lepidoptera > Noctuidae > Sesamia > Sesamia inferens. The sequence continues at coordinate 28,921,170 of CM073939.1, read as the reverse complement.
TTCATATTTCTGGATTTTAACTACACTGATAGATTTGATCCACCTTACAAGTGATTCCCACTAATCTAAAATGTATATAGCTACAATATTCAAGAACTAGAATTCATCAAGTTAAAACACACAGCTACAACCTAGAAAATTAACCAATACTCAGTCAGTAGCGATGTGTGATACACACAACCAATTTAACTAAAAACAAACATTGCTCAATTCTCTAGAATTAATTCAATACTCAATCGAAATAATCTGTAGGTTTTTTCGATACATTGGATCGATTGTCTGCTGGAAAAAGCGGTCAACCGAATAATTGTTTACGGAATAAATAACAAACTGCGCAGTTGCTGAAGTCTTTTTAGATAAAGAGAAATGAAACGGCTTTTTAAACTAAATTAATTTGTTGACTATGTAACGTAACAGGCGCCAGAGCTTACTGTAGTTATTTAGGAAAAGAAGAGAGTTCGTTTTTTAAACTCAAAAACATTAATCGAAATAAAATCAAATTATTTTTATTTGTCAACGCAAGTAAAGAAATACAAATGTAATATTTGATAAGCAGAGCGATATGTTATGCCAGGAGTCGTACAGATATGGTGTCCATCTAGCTTGTAACAAATTAAAATTCTTGAAATGACAATGAGCTATAAAATAAAAAAAATTAAAAGTGAAAATAAAAACTAATTCAACAAAAATCCTTTATCATACTTTATTAACTCAACATTCTCTTTCCACACGAAAGGAGCCTCACTCACAATCTAACACAATCCGAGTACAATTTGAACGAAATGAAACTATGTACAATATTTTATTCATCAGTGGGAAGAATAATATATAATATAATAGTTTAAATAAAAAATAAAACAAGCCGTGTTTCAGAATAAACGCAGTAAACTACACAATTTGTTAAGATATAGTAGATATAGTAGAGTTAGATAGGTATTTGAAGAAACTATTGCCGTCGCGCTGCTTCCAACCACTCCCGGTAAAGTGCGAAAAGGACAGTTGCAGCTCAGTCTGATTTCACCAAGAAAAACGTTGACCAAATGACATATCGTAGTCCGCTGTTTTCTTTTTCAAAACACGACAGATCTCAATTATTTTTATATCAAAATTTTGAAGTAAAGTATACCTACCTATGCTTCTATTATTTTATTCAAAAACTTATCACGTTTGTCTAATAGTCATCTGAACATCACGGTAAAAATAGGTTATTTTTCGCGATTTTGAAGTATGGTATTTCTTTTATTAATTAAGTTTCGGAAAAAAAATCAAATGATAGGGGCACGTATAATTACGGTGTACAATTGTAGAAAAAAAAAACCCCGACACAAAAAACATAAGTTACCTTTAAAAAGTAAAAAATAATAAAAGAAAATTAATCCCAAAGTACCATTATGTATAAGTATGTATTAATATTTAAAAAAAAAATCGCACTGGGGAACCGCTCCATATTAATTAGTGTCACGTGCATTTTTAATTTGGTTTAATAGTTAGTAATTTCGTTTTCGAGCGATCCCCCAACGCGATTTTTTTTTCAAACATGTCTAAGAACACTCGCCCTTAAAACACCTGTAATACAAAAAAAAAACTAAATTGAAATCGGTTCATTCGTTCGGGAGCTATGATGCCACAGACAGACACGTCAAACTTATAACACCCCTCTTTTTGTGTCGGGGGTTAAAAAATGATTGCTCTAAAAGCATTATCCATGAAGAAAGCAGCGGAATACGTTTGTATAGAGAAAGCACCACTAGAGTTCCCTCTTAACAATAGCACTTAATCGCCTGATCACTTTAAGAGATTTTATGACAGGAGCACAAATGTCACTAATGAAATTGAGTTTCATTGGAAAACTAAAAGATAATAATTTGGACAAAAAATTTTTCAAATAGTTTTGGGCGATCCGTTCGTTCTTACGTTGACGATTGTACGTAATAGTCACAGAAACAAGTGAGTGCGCCTCATGTCGGCTGCAGACGCGACAGATGTCATTGTAGAACTGTGCACACAACACTGCAGATAACTAACTTCTTAGTTACTGCGTCGTGCACATTGCTGAGGGGTAATTCTCCTAAATTAGATAACACTTACTACATAGCAAATCTTATGTTACTTTTGAACGTAACCTTTCTCTTTCTCCCTTTGATCTGTCAAAAATACGAGTTTTTGACACAGAGTTAAAAAGTTTTTTTAACATTGATCGTCAGTCAGATGAGATGGTGACTTAAACCTTTTTAATTAGGGAACGTGGCCTAACATTATAATAACCTTTGCAAGGTCAAAATCAAGCCCCATGTGATTCGAGTCCTGTGACTTTGACTACGTTAGCAAGTTGGCACCACGGTGGCGAGTTTACCACCATAGGCTGTGCTAAATTGCAGCCTTGTGAAAGGGGACCTGTATAAAGGTGCCACCATACAGTTTTTATAGATAGTTGAATTCATAGCAGCCGTGGACTTATTAATGCTCTACATACTGAACAGTCAAAAGAAATAAATCGTTATAAAGGTACGATTATGAATATTAGAAAATTCTTAAATAAAATTATTGTTAAAGGGTTTAAAAGGGTTGACGTAAATTATCCGCATGAAACGTAAGGGATTTAAAATTGTTTTCTCTAAGGGTTTTCATGAAACAACTTAAGTAAAACTTGGGAAATATATCTGCCCTTACTATCCATCAGGTGCAGACTTCAAAAGACTAATCCAAATTCAATATCTGGCAGCATTGCTCATTATCTCTTCACCTAATTTCAATACCCAATGTAGAACATAATAAAATACGGACTGTAACGTTATTTGGACAGTCCCCTAAGGACAGTCTCACAATTATAGCTGGCCGCAAAGTTACTGTTCCCTAGTTGTATTGGGCATGCCCAAATTACGGCTACGGAAAGTTTGCTACTTCAAAGTTAGGCTTCACCCGTCACGTACAACTCCTCGTACCTATGCGAGGCCTATGCAGTTAGCACCTCGAAGCCCGTAGGTAGTGTTGCAAGCCAGTTGATGTATACCGCTGTATTACCTTGGTATACTGGCTTACAAAAATCCCGTTGCGCGATCGGTGAAATGATATTTCGGATTAATATTTGTACTTCAAAATGTAGTAAAGTCGATATTATACACGACCCAAACCAAATACTGCAGATACGAGGACGCAAGTACGTTAAATGTGAATAATTGACTATCAAACACCGGTAAATTCGTATATTAAACGGTACATTACTGTCATTGAACGCACACATTTTACTACTAAATGGTTACCATGGAACTGTCACAGAATTTGTGATTATTCATAAGTTTTCTAATCAAAGATAAACAAGACAGCAACTGAACAAACAAAACATAACAATGTCTTCAATGGACGTTTCAATACACAACGTATCCAAAGTTCCTACACAACGATATAAAAATTCTTCATAAATACCCTAATTAATGAATGCCCTAGATTCCAAACAAAAACCAGACTACTGGCTAACTTCACGCTTGAAAAATCAAAACGTAAATTCCAAAGTAGTACCTGGTAACGAAACTATTCGGTGGAGAGAATTAAAGAACTCGCATTGTTATAGGACTGGGAACCTGGGAACAAATAGTGAGAAAAGAAATTTATTAAAAAAACTACAATTGTACGATTCGGTGACAAACTTTTGAATTGTTTTTTTTTTTTCTTTTTTGTTTGTCCGAAAGGGAAAATATAGCTATGGTACACACGACCTTACATCAAGCTATGGATATCCAGTTTTACGTGATCTCTCATTGTATAGGTATTCCATACAATAAGTAGTGTATTTCTTACACTATTATACTGTTTATAGACTGAATACTGTTTATGTACTGTTTAAAGAATGGTAAATGTGTAGCCGTGCTTACCAGTTGTTTTGGTAGTACTTATGAAGAAACATCTATGATATTTTATGAAAATTACTACAAACTCATAACCTCAACACATCTGCCCCACAGATTAATGTCACAATAACTCAATTTATATAAACGAAGCCAGGTTATAGTACTAGATGTCAAAACTTGTCCTAAAACTAATATTATGTACGAAGGGCAGGAAAGATCGGCTCCGTAACTTGAACAAATTCTGTTACGAAACTTCTGAGTAACAACTAAATACACATGCGTTACCAAAGGTCCACAAGTTACAGCGGAGAGCGAAAAACAAAAACAATTTCAACACCTAGCATAAGAGTAAAATTTTAGCATGGCGAATTTGGCGGAACATAAAACTTTTACAATAAATCGTAATCGGTTTTTAGAAAACTTTAATTTTATTCACTAGATTTAAAAAAATCGAAATTGAAGACCTCCATCTTTATTCAGTCGATTAAAAGAAGTATTTAAAAAAATGGTGCACGTATACTTTTTACCTTATGGTCACAGCGTGCACTATAGGTACCTTACAAGGTGAGGTACGGAGGAGAAATTTCTACCAAACCTCACGCTCTTGTGTTATAGAATAAATTATCAATATCTTCAGAGGACTGTTTTATTAAAAAGCTATTTCCATACACATTGCGTCGTTCATCTGCCACAGGAAAAGCTACCTTTTTCATTACTAGGTACCAATTTCATTTTGGATTTTTATCTGTGTTGTATTTTTAAGTAATTTGAATGTATAAGATGAGTTATTCGATCATTATATCTATTTTAAATTTGGTAATAATAATAAAATAGAACAATTGATTAATATCTAAGCTTTGTAAACGCTCGCTAAAAATACCACTTTTTACGACATGTTATTACTTATTAGTTATTAGACAAAAGGAGCTCATCTACAAATCCTATAGTAAAACAGAACGCAAATAAGAAAAAATATCAACGACATTGTTTTGAAGGAAACTCGTTAACTTTATTAGGGTTATATTGAGCGCCCTAAGGTGTTAGGAGCAAGCAGAAACATCACTAGGTACGGCTCAGTTTTGTATGAGAGCTCCAGGTGTGCCTGTGACGAAGGTGGATTACTTGTTTAAATAGCACTTGCTGTGCCCCAGTACCATATATGAGAAATAGACGAAGGTTGATGACTTGTATAAATAGCACTATGTGTGCCTGATCCGCGGAAGAACGAGAGTAACCGACATAGCCTTCGGTTACCAAATTGGCAGTGGGCTGAGCACATTGCCCGTAGGACCGATACCCGATAGGGCCGACGGGTTCTCAAGTGGCGACCACGCATCGGAAGACGCAGCGTGGGTAGGCCCCCGACAAGGTGGACCGACGACCTGGTGAAGATCGCAGGAAACCGCTGGACGCGGGAGGCGCAAGACCGGTGGTGGTAGAGAACCTTGGGGAAGGCCTATGTCCAGCAGTGGACGTCTTTCGGCTGAAATGATGATGATGATGATGTGTGTGCCTCAGTATCATATAAGAGAAATGGACGAAGGAGGAAGACTTGTTTGAATAGCTCCAGGTGTGCCTCACTACCGTAGGAGAGAAATCGACGAAGGTCGATGACTGGTTTAAATAGCTCAAGATGTGCCTCAATACCGTATGAGAGAAATAGCTCCAGGTGTGCCTTAGTACCATATGAGAGAAATGGACGAAGGTCGATGACTTTTTGAAATAGCACTAGGTGTGTTTCACTACCGTAGGAGAGAAATGGACGAAGGTCAATGACTTGTTTAAAGCCGTTTAGATAAAGGCGGCGGTTTGTTGGTGAATAAAGAAACTAGACTTGGCAATAAAGACTCTTTATGAGATGTAGTTGAACGAAAGTTGTTTGGGCTGGGTTTATTTTGTTAAGTAATATAGCATACCAGAAACGAGGTATTCAAACGAACAAAATACGTATGAGACAAATATAAATTATGTTCGAACAGACATTGTATTACACATATAAACTTTATAATTAGGTAACAATTGCACTTATGAGCATATTAAATGCAACTGCCTATACATATAAAGACATTCCGAAAACTCTGTAAAATTTTGTATCAAAACAGTTTCAATAAAGTGAACTGTTAAATTTAAATAACAGAATTGCATCCTAAGGACAGAAATTTCAATAAGACAGGGTTAGTGCAGATTGTATCGCCACCCCCAGTCGCGCATACTCAATGGAGCTGCCTCAATAATGTTGCGAATTCATAGCCACAGAGGAATGTTCAACTACAGAAGCTTGTCGAATACACCGATTTGCAATCTCATCAAATATGAATACACTTAGGTACATAATCATGGACGTGGTAGATTAAGGTAATGGCAAAAAATTACAAATTATTATGTATGTTTCGAATAACACACCATTAACCCTGTAACATTTAAAAAAAAGGTTTTTTTGAGACATCCAGCCGTAAAATCCGAGCCGGTCGTTGTGGTGGTGCCTAGGGTCTGTCTCATTTATTCAAATTAAGCTAAGAATTAGAACTTTTCGAACGTCAAAACGACAAGAGATAGTTCCCCAAACGTCCACTTATTCCCACTCTACGGTGCTTTCGCTGGGGACCAGGGCGCAACAAACTGTACACCAGCATTGGACGTTTATCAGATGCTGATGATTAATGTCAAAAGCATACAGAGAAATGCACAGTGCGTAGTTTTCCGGAGAAACAACCTACCTGAATCAGTTAGGTATTATTTCTATCGCCTTTGTTCTGTTTTCTCTGAATCCTGAATAATATTTTATGTAAAAAACTCATATATAGATGGTCTTTCCAATAATAACCCTTCCATTGTTACTTCATTTTGTGGCGTAAGTAATCACTACGAAGTATAATGAAAACCATACATTGTGGGTTGGAAAAAATGCTAGGATGAAAGCGGCATCGGAGCGAACAAAAAGCACGCAGGCGCTGTTTCAAGTGTGCTGGCGTGGGACGAACGAACATTATGTAACGCAAACGTCACACACATTGCCATTGTAGATATTCCAAAGGCGCGACCTTGGCAATGTGCTTATAGCAATTCACGCCAAGTGCAAGTAAATAGTGAACAAAAACTGCATTAATGTCAAAAACCGTTTTCTGTATGGCTCCCGTCATACACATATAAGCAAAGCAACATTTAGAAGTGAAAGTGTATTATGTTATGATATAAGAGAATCTCTTAATCTATTAAATAGTTGAATCTTCTCCTTCTTCAGCCTATAGATATCCACTGCTGGACAAAGGCCTACCCAAGGCTTTCCACGATTACCAGTCTTGTGCTGCCCGCATCCATGAGGTTCCCGCGACCTTCACCAGATCATCGGTCGCTTGTTGGGGGCCTCCCTATGCTGCGTCTTCCGGTACATTACAATAGTTTACTAGTTCATGTCATTCACTAATTTTCTTAGTCGTAAGTAAAAATGGAGAAACATCCGGACAAACCTGTGAAAGTACCTATTGAACGTTGACAACACATCAACCACTTTTCTATTATCCTCAAACATGCATGTGTGAGTAGAAAAACGATCAAATCAGCCGTGACTAACGAGGGGAGACTCGCCCACTGAATGCCCAATGTAATGTAAACGTAGGTCATGTCAGAGGTAATATCCGGCGATCATTTTATATTTGTGAGAAAAAGAAAATAAAGAACAATTTCTACTCATACTTTAATATAAGAACATCATCACCCGCATTGAGCAAACGTGGTGATTACGCTCAATCGTTCTCTGTATGAGAGGAGACCTGTGCCCAGCAGTGGGACGATAAAAAGGTTGATAATGATGATGATGATGATGATGATAAGAAGGATCTAGGTTAAATGTTATCTGTACTGAAATAAAATATTTTTATGGCCAACAAACTAACATATATGTAAAAACGAAAAAATTCAATAAATGATTTAAACAACGTTGACTTAACACATAGCTTAGAACACTGCCTTCAAACGAATGAAGTTCTCGAAGTGTTCCGTACCACTATTATCTATAACAATCACTCTTGGAGCCCCCCTTAAATATATATATATATATTTTTTAATTATATAATTCACACTCTGTATTTCAAGCGCTAACATATTACCGTTATTGAGAAAAAACTGCAAAAAAAAACGTTTCTTGTATGGGAAACCCCCCACTAAAATTATTTTCAGGCCAGCACTACAGGCCAGGCGTTTAAGTAACGCCTAATTTAACTAATTGGCTACTATATACATACATATGTATTGTAGATACACCTCTGTCTAATGCTACGCGAACTAACATATCGTGATAATGAAGCGACATGCGAAAAAGTAGTCTGACTTAATCCAATCCCGGATATTTTATAAAAAAATTACTTTGCATATGATACTTTAAGTAAACTCCAGTGTTTATTTTTATAAAGGCTGTTCCAACCAGCCGAGTTGGCACGCCAATTTAGTGGCAACATAATTATGAAAAGTAAACCGGTAACTGGCACACGTGGAGCTTGCCAGTTTCTAGAGGATTGTACTTGTTGGTGTCTACTGGCTAATTTAGCTCTAAGAATTTAATTTTACGAGCAGACCGAGCCTAATTTGTGTAATTATATAATTTGTTTCATGAACAAAACGTAAATGCATAAAAAACGATGAACGACTACGTCCTACACTTTTCACTGTTAAAACTAAAGTTAAAAAAAAACACATAAATATTGTTACGGGCTAGGGGTACTAAAATACCGATTAAGGGTTACGAAGTTTATCGGCAACGAAGGTACAGTCGATTGTAGGCAATGACAAGTAGAATGTTGCTGACGTTGCACCGAAGTCTTCACTTACGTCCACGAAGTCCGTGTTGTAAACACACAATAACACTACAGATGTTTCTTCACGTAGTACTCAATGTTCTCTTTACAGTTGTCGCAGTAGGTATTCTCAAAGTTCGCTTCTTAATTGTCGCTGTTTTCGTATCGCTAGTCGAATGCAGACTGACTCGGCGCCGGCGTCACGGCGCTATATATAGTCCAGCTGATCGAACATTCCAGAATCGTCTAGACGTAATAATAATAGCGCATAACTTCGAGTACATTCAGTAAGTACCTACGTTAATTCCCGGAAATAGGTTTCTAGAAATTTCGATGTCGTCACTTAGTTGACAAAATGAAAAAAACCTGTACCATTCGATAGGCCACCTTAAGTCTAGGAATGCGTTTTTATATTACACCTAGACAATGTCTAGATCTCGAGTTATAAGGCTTAAAAGTTACGTGCTGCATGTCACGCGATATTGAACCTTATGCCCTCGACATAAGGTGCATTCGTAACATTGCCCCCTTCTTAGTCGTGCTCGTCCCGAGCATGATTTGAACCATAATAGCGAGCTAGGCGGTCTACGTGTACGATCTTCAGCTTCCCTCTAGGTCCTTTCTTTATCCGGTAGGTGACATCGTTTATCCTCGTAACTATCGTGTACGGACCCTCCCATTTGGCTTGGAATTTCGGACTCTTTCCTTTTCTCCTTATGGGATTATGTAACCATACCAAAGTTCCCTCTTCAAGTCCGGGCACGTTAGCTTTGCGGTCGTATCGGATCTTCATTTTCTCGCTAGTTTTCAAACCATTCTCTCTCACTAGCTCATGTATTCCATCTAGTTTACGTCGTAGGTCGGCCACATAGTCGACGGCTAGGATAGGGGTATCGGGTGGTGTTCCGGTTAGTGCATCTATGGGTAGTCTAATTTCTCGGCCGAAGTTGACTTTCGCCGGTGTACAATTTGTGCTATCATGTGTTGCAGAGCGGTATGACATTAAGAAGAGTGGGATGTATTGGTCCCAATCCCTCTGGTGTTCTTCAACTACTTTGGCCAAATGATTCTCTAGCGTCTGGTTGAATCTTTCGACCATTCCATCTGACTGAGGGTGATATGGTGTTGTACGAGTCTTATGTATCCCGAGTAGTTGGCAAACCTCTCGGAACAGTGAAGACTCGAAATTTCTACCCTGATCAGAGTGTAACTCCAAGGGGACGCCAAATCGACAGAACACCTCGTGAACTAGCTTTTTGGCGACAGTATGAGCTTCTTGGTTGGGTACTGCAAAAGCTTCTGGCCATTTGCTGAAATAGTCTTGCATGACGATGATATACCTATTCCCTTCTTCAGTAATAGGGAATGGCCCAGCTATATCGACAGCAACTCTTTCCCATGGTGCACCAACATTGTACACTTTCAGCCGACCTCTGGCTCTCGTTTGCGGTCCCTTTACTGAGGAGCAGGCTACACATTTCCTACACCAGTCCTCTACGTCTTCGCGACAATGCACCCAATAAAATCTTTTTCTCACCTTCTCCAAGGTTTTCTTCACTCCTAGATGTCCTCCGGATACTCCGTCGTGCACCTGCTTTAGCACTGATGCGACTTTATCGCAGGGGACAACTATCTGTAAGGTGACCTCTTGTCCACTGGGTGATTCCCATTTCCTCTTCAGAACTCCATTATCAATTATCAGGCTGTCCCATTGAGCCCAGTAACTTTTTGCTGTTGGACTAAGCGCTGATATTTCACTCCAAGCGGGCCTCTGGCCACGTTTCTTCCATTCGATTACTGTCTTCAAGTCACTATCTTCCTTTTGTGCATCTTTCCATGATTGATTATCCCAGTCTTCATCCAAAGCGTTCACCTGGATAATCCTTACGTTCTCTGTCTTTTCCTGTTTGCGTTCTTCACCTCGGTCCTTACTCCCTGAAGTAATCTGGCGGCGGCGGTCTTTTTGTTTTGCCTTTTTCTCGAGGCGCTTCTTCTTACGCGCCTCGTCCTCGACTTCCTTGTCCCGCCTTGCTTCCGCCGCACTCCACGACCTTCGGCACGCCCGCTGTCGCTCATATTCTCGCTTGCCGGAACGTTCGCGTTCCCGGTCCTTGACGCGTTCACGCTCTCGTTCAGCGGGTCGCTCGCGGTGCCCGCTCCGATCGCTCCGCTTGCGCCATTCGACCCGCTCGCACGGGCGCTCGGGCTCGACCTTCGCATCGCGCTTGCGCCACGCCATTACCGCGGCCTCCTCACGTGACCAAGAAGTTCTTCTTTCCTTAGCCTTCCTGGGACAATCAATTCGAATGTGCCCCTTTTCGCCACATTCATAGCAAGTTGGTCCTCGTCGGGCTTTTATTTGTGCGGTCACTTTTCGAATACGGTCGTGTTGTCGGCCATCTTGACGTACAGCTTCCACCTCCAGAGCATGTGTCAAAGCTGCCTTCAGGGTCTGATGGTGACCCAGACGTACTGCAGCTCTGACTTCTGCATCTCGAATCCCATCAGTAAAGAATCGCAAAGTAGTAGCGTCAATCAGTCCCGGTGTTGATGCATACGCCTTGCGAACCAAACGTTCTATTTCCGTTGCCCACTGTTGCAGGCCCTCATTGCTCTTCTGTGTGCGGTCGCGGAGTTGAGCCCTGTAGACATGTTCGAGGTGTTTCTCTCCATATCTAGTCTCCAACGCTTCTAACAGACAGGCTAGGGTATTGCAATCGCCGGAAATATTATCGAGGATTCGTACGGCATCACCACGCAAAGCAAGCATAAGGGCCGTTAGAGCTTGATCGTCGTCCCAATTATTGCCTTTAGCAACCTTTTCAAACTGTAGACGGAAGGCCACCCATGACGTTGTTCCGTCAAAGTGAGGTACTTTGAACGTCGGCAAAGCACTGGGTACAGATACCACACCTTTGATACCTCCTTTTTGTACTCTTTCTATTTCTTTCCCAAACTCCATGATGGTATTGTTCAGTTTCTCTAAACGCGCATCATGTTTGTCTATACGAGCATCGTGATTGTCTATACGCGTATCTTGATGGTCCATACGCACTTCTTGTTTGTCTATGCGCGTATCTTGCTGGTCCATACGTGCATCTTGTTGTGCTGTTTTTACTCTAAGTTCGTTGACCTCTTCTTTGGTGTTTTCCCATTTTTCGTTTAATTCTAATACCAGTTGCTGGGATTTATCTATTTTTACCTGGGTTTTTTCTATTTGTGCCTGGGTTTTTTCTATTTGTGCCTGGGTTGCTGCCTGGGATTGTTCTATACTCAGCTTTATTTGCGCCGTCAAGTGAGCCAGTAACGCCGAAAAATCGGGTCCGCTGGCTCCGGGAATAGTGGTGGTAGTAGGCGCACTCACATTCGTCCGTGTTACGACGGCCGCATCTTCTACAGGTGCGGGAACACCAAGCGATTCTTCCTCTTGACGTGCCAAATCCATCGCTGCTTGTCGTCGCGTGCGAACTCTTTCGTCTTCCCTTGGCGTGACCGGCATTCCGCTTCTGACACCAATTGTTACGGGCTAGGGGTACTAAAATACCGACTAAGGGTTACGAAGTTTATCGGCAACGAAGGTACAGTCGATTGTAGGCAATGACAAGTAGAATGTTGCTGACGTTGCACCGAAGTCTTCACTTACGTCCACGAAGTCCGTGTTGTAAACACACAATAACACTACAGATGTTTCTTCACGTAGTACTCAATGTTCTCTTTACAGTTGTCGCAGTAGGTATTCTCAAAGTTCGCTTCTTAATTGTCGCTGTTTTCGTATCGCTAGTCGAATGCAGACTGACTCGGCGCCGGCGTCACGGCGCTATATATAGTCCAGCTGATCGAACATTCCAGAATCGTCTAGACGTAATAATAATAGCGCATAACTTCGAGTACATTCAGTAAGTACCTACGTTAATTCCCGGAAATAGGTTTCTAGAAATTTCGATGTCGTCACTTAGTTGACAAAATGAAAAAAACCTGTACCATTCGATAGGCCACCTTAAGTCTAGGAATGCGTTTTTATATTACACCTAGACAATGTCTAGATCTCGAGTTATAAGGCTTAAAAGTTACGTGCTGCATGTCACGCGATATTGAACCTTATGCCCTCGACATAAGGTGCATTCGTAACAATATATAATATTCGTCCTTAAGTATAAATGTTACGTGAAGCCCACATTCGGTTTTTCGAATGAGACGTACGTTATTCAATTCGTCTGATCCGCTTATGTTACTCGCGTGTTACATAAAACATCTCATAAACGAGATCTTTTTATGCATCCCCTTCAAGAGGCGGTTATTTTCAATACAACATTTCATACACAGGATAATTTAATATTTTACGAATTTCCCCTTGGCCATCCTTACTGATTTCGCATCTCATTTAATATGTCTACACAATAAATACCGAGATCAAAAGGCAGCTGTAACGACCAAAAGGTATTTTGATGAGAATGGCTCTGGGCGGACCGTAAACAGCCGTTAGATAACGATTAAGGCGGGCGGCCGGCTTCCGGTGAGACAATATTGTTTAAAAAACACCCCCATCCGGTTTTATGATGGAAAATTTAAATAGGCCCCAAATTAGATTTGTTTCACGGGAATCTGTACAAAAAGTTCGGAAAAATAACTCTATCTGAATCTTGTTAATATAATAGTCATAACGAGCGACAATTTTTTGTGTTACTTTTAGTTGTCGTGTTCTGGCATGATGTCTGGTGAAGCCGTACGGAGGACGGGTCTGAGCGCCTAATGTTGTTGTGTTGGGAGTTTGGTCGTGGAGGGTCTTCAGATCAATCTCCCTATGGCGCAGCATCGTTGGTCGTGTTGTTGGGTTTAACATTGCATCACCGCTCGCATCGCTCAACTGCCGTCTTCCTTCCTATTCGCTCAGTTTTTCTGAGTGAATAGGCTCTTAATAAACTAGCGCGCTTTACCATCAACGATCGCATCACTGCTTACCATCAGGCGGGATTGCGGTCAAGCGCTAGTTTATAATTATTAAAAAAATAATAATAATAATACTGCAATAAAACATAGAAAGTATGCTCTTACAGTGAAAGCAGGCAATTCTCAAGGCAGACGGGAGAAATGGGTCAGAGCTCTCATGCTGCCGCGCAGTTTTTCACGACAAACGCACAATTACCGTTCTATACCCGACGTGCATTTCTTATTCATACCGAACTGCTCAGAAATTACAGGATACATAAGAAAAGAGTTTACCGACCAGCGATTTCCCAAGACAATAAACACATGAATGAGGCTCACTCGTAACAACGCACAGAAATCCACCCACCCACGGTAGGCATAACAAATGTAATACACAAACCACTGAGCTTGGAAAAAATATCCATAAAGTAAGAAAAAATGTCTGGACAAATATTTGGAGTATGCCCTAAAGATATTGGAACCGATATAGCAATCGAGCTCTCATCGATAACTTTACCAAGTGAACATCGTTTGTGGGCAGACACGCCCGCATGTTTCACGGCGAAAAAGTGCGGAAACTTTCCAAAAACTCAATAAACAGATTCGAACCTATAACGTTTTTATGATACGCACACAGAAATACTGTGCAGCTACATAAACAGTTGTTATCGCGTCTTTTATGACGGTTTGCCGATCCACAATAAAGATATCGTCGTAATAAAATTCTTTCGCAGGCGGCAGCTCCCGTGACAAATACATGGGGAATGTCAGAGACTTCCTGACCTTCTGATGGACGACCTCCACTTATCAATCAATTCTGATACAATTATAATTGGCTATCGATTTCACATAGCCCTTTTAGTTTGAGTGAATAAATTGGTCTTCACATCTTTCCTGGTAAGTAAAAGCTTACCAGTTGGCTAGAAATATTAGTGATTAGCTGTAGCAGTTTTGATTTTTGTTAAATAACTCTTTCAGATTGGCGATCAGTAGCACCGAAAATATGGTTTAAAACAATGGACGATCCGAGAACGCAGGCTAGTTTTTTGAACATTTGGCTTTTAGCTCCGCGAAACCATTGATTTTTAGCTACTAGTTTACAATTGAAACCATGTCAAATAAATCTCCACACCCGTGAGAGAAATCGAACGGAACATGTACATAATAGAGCCTTCGTGTTCGCTGAATATTTCGAAGCACGTGCAACTTACTATAGGTCAATTTGCAATGAGAATTTACCTTTCCATTTGTCTGCGACGACACGTTCCGGGTTGTAAAAGAGCACATTGGGAAAAAGACATTAGAATTACAGATATTGTGAAAAGATCACAATTTTGTCGTTTACATTTTCAAGAGAATTTAATTGAAAACGACGCCTCAACTATTATGATTTCAGAATAATTTGCGTATGTTTAACCTATACGACATCACAATTTAGTTGGCTAGGCAATATTGGACTAAAACCGACATAATGACCGTCACCATTTCACCAAGCATAGGGCCGAGGTAAATGGGCAAGAAATTATTTATGTCAATGAGTATATCTATTTGGGTTAGTTTCTTAAGAAAATAGACAGGAGAGGGAAATCGACTAATTTAGAACACCTGGAAAAGCTACTGGTCCATGAAGATTCGAATGAACAGTGATCTATCGATCTCTCTTAAGCGCAAACTTATGGACATTTGTAATCTGCCTTTTCTAACCTATAGTGCTCGGGCCTGGTCGCGGCTATTAAAAGACATTACAGAACAGGAAAGAAAGCTGCCAGGCTCAAATGGAGATGGGCGGGTCACATCAGCCGAATACACAAAAACCTACACACAATGGGATGAACATGGACGGCGCCGCCGAGGCTGGCCCAGAAAATATGATGAAACGATCTGGACGCATATCGCGAGGGTTGGCTCAAAATGGCACGGGAAAAGAATTCCTGAAAAGATTTGTAGGACCTAGCCCTGTGGGACGGTATGGACTAATAAAAAAGGCAATATTAAAGTAACCAAAACTATTGTTCAATAAGTATGGCGCTCAGAATCAACTGCGTATACCACTGAAGTACTCGAAAGACAAGAAAAGAACTCAACCAGATAACTAAAGATTTTGTAACAACGGGGAACCAAATCGGCAAGCCCCCAACCGGTGCAATAATACTGCTAAAGTGAGCTTGGCATTTGGCTCATGCCATTGACATTGGCTGTAACGGCTGGCATCGTGCCAAGGGCGAACACCATGCTCGCTGGAGGTCGCTGTCTTCCCACAAAAACCTTCACCATAGGATTTTCGGCTTTAAGGCTTTCTTCAAAAGGATTGTGGTCGTGATTTTTATATCTTCGGAAAGTGTCGCGCCTTAGTGGATAAGTTCTTAATAGTCACCGGTAGACATGTGGGGTTTATGGTCCAGTTTATTCGGGATAGTAGTAGAATGATATCCGCTGGGAACGTGCTAACACGTGCTCTTTATGTAGTGTCTTTACTTGTTCTATTAAATTTTCAACACTTTGGACAGTCGTTAATCTTAATTAGAAACTTACGACTTTGTTTACGAGTAGATTATATTGTAGGTAATGTTAGAAGTCTTTATTTTAATTAAGCTTATAGTATAAGTTAAATCATTTCGTCTCTTACTTTGAAAGCTTGGGATTAATAACGGACATTGAAAGTTTCATATTAGCCCTGCTAGTGTAAATTGGCAGTTAGCCAGCACTAATTTCAGCTTAACATGATCTATGGTAGTTTGAGAATTGTACCATCAAACCTGCTTTGTCTTTCAACATTGATCTGTGTCCTGATGCCGTCGTATTGATTTAGTGGTCAAAACTTACCTGAAACAAAAAGAACAGGAGTTTACTCACGTGTAAGTAGTACAAAAACAAAAAAAGATTAAATGAAAACACTGTTACGACGACCTCTTCACTAGAATGGGTAACATAGCAAGTTTATGAGTCATTAAAGATGTTGGGGGCTTACCATTATTTGTGAACAATCACAAAATTCGTGATCTTATAGCCCTGAGGCACAATTACAGTAATAACAAAAAAAGAATTCCAATTATGGTACCTCTCTACAACAAACATAATACCGAGGCAAACACAGTTTATTTACATTCTTTCAGTACAGTGTTGTCTCCGTAAATATTCATAAAGTATGTTTAAGATATTCCCTTGTTTTACCAATTCACTTTCTTCTTAGAACAATGAACTACTGAATATGTATGGTATATGAATATGGTAGATTAGTTTGTTTATGATAGGTCAACTGTATCGAATCAATATCTTTGAGTCTTGCTCAATTATATTTTCGCTCTCTCTAAATAAATAAATGTTATTAGAACATTAACATTATTGAAGCCCACTAAACGGTTGCGATAAATCTTAAATTAACGAAATAATTCTTAGTCATGTTAGAGAATTCTTGAGGTCCCTAAGTTTTAATTCCATGTTTAAGTTAAGCAATCAAACTGGCAACATTAGCGGAATAGTTGTAGTTTCCATATATTCTGCAGCCTCCTCGGCTGAGGCGCCATTCTCCGGCGGCAGCAACCTAAGTTTGCTCTTGACCTATTTGGTGACACTTGGCAACATAAGTCGACCACGCTTGCTGGAGCACACTTTTTATTTCTCTGAAACGAAGCCCAAGGATAGAGAAGCTATTAGTTACGGCGGAATATTTATTGTCGCAGCGTGTTTCTCTGCTGAAGCTGCATTGAAGCTCCAGTCTAAGCAAAATGATGGAAGATAGAACGAGAACACAATAACAAACAAGCTATGTACTCACGTAGCTTGTTTGTTATTGTCTGCCATCATTTTTTATTACAAAAAATATACAAAAATATTTTAGACAAATTGTAAATGTCGAGCGTGATACCAAGACACGCATGTAGAATTGAATATTTTTTGGCATAGTTTATCCGCCTTTGACAAATGAAATATTATCCGACTCTTCTAGGTCACAAAATAAACACAACAGAAAAGCATAACATACGTCTACACCGTGAATACCACACTTTCTGTGTTTCACGCAGATCTGAATGCAAGAACAATACTGCTATAAAGGTTCAGCGAAAAACTGAATCTTCAAGAGATGTTTACCCATAACTTGTACTGAAACATTTATCCAACTCAACACTCGAATCTTTTTTTAAATACCATGTGTTACATAGATGATATTTCAAGGTAAAAGATCAATATGCGGTTATCGGGCATAGCAAACATTAAGACAGAAAGACAACTAAGTAGTAAGTTAAATAAATTAATTATTATGTGCTTAATATATTAATAGGTTTGTGTGTATATGTAAGTATATATGTAGGTATATAATAGATTAGTTATTTAAAGAATAGAGTACGTAATTGTTAATAAATTCTAAAGTATTATCATTTATTGTTAAATTGTGATATTATTAGTGCATTCATATTATCAGAGTCATATTTGATTTTGTATATTTTATATTTAACACTTATGTTACTTCTACCAATTACTCTGGCTAATACATTAGGTAAGAACGGAAGTTTAATAGAATTCAGTAGATACAAGCGAAAATCAGTAATATATTATAAAAATACATTATTCCATATTATATTTAACAATGTTTGGTATATAAGATATATATATATACGTAGATAATTTTATTTTGCAATCGATTTGTTTTCTAAAAACTCTTTTACTGAGTAGTAGCCCTTTGATTCCAGAAATTGTTTCAATATATTAACAAAAATATTAGTTTTGTTTACTTTTCTAACATTTGGCAATTTATTATATTATTTATCGACGTAACTAAAGTGAAATTTGAATCGAAGTTGAGGTTGGTTTATTTATATTGTGTCTAAAGGTTTATCTGTTTTGTGTTTCTTCGCAGATGGTGTAAAATTTGGGTGCTTTCTGTCAAATTTACATAATTCTAAGAAATATAAACAGGAAGGGGTGAGTAGTTTGTTGTATGGAAAGTATGCTTAGCAGTTATCTGTTTGTTCTATGTATATTTGGTGTTAATTTTGATTTACTGATTTTGTAAAGTATAATATAGTTTATGAATCTGTATCGCTGCCCCACATCATGAACATGAGCTGAGCCATGAGCTACTTAAACGCGGATTCCGGGGCTTGGGAATGAGCTCACAAAGCCCTTAAATACGGAGGCGCAGGAATCACGCGCAGGGTCAGTGTTCTTGACGTTAACAGTGAATGTCTCTGGACGGCAGCCAGCCAGCAAATGCCACGCGCCACAGATGGCCACTACACTATATATTAACGTACATTGATAAAACATAGTAACGTGAGATGAACGGAAGCGCATTGTGCACCTAAATATGAATTACCGTCATTTTGAACACCTGCGGCGGACGGCTTGCCAGATATTAGCGAACAAGTTTAAAGATTAGGCTTGACACGGAATGAAGGCATCTCAACAATGAAAGTGAAGGTACAAACTTGTGCTAACTAAAAAGCCTTTGTTCGTATTCGGTACACAAATAGGGTGGTTTTCTTTGCTAACGTCAGACCGCAGTGCTACTAGAGTAACTTAATTAAAAGAAGTCGAGTTTAGTGGCTTAATCACTAGAACACAGTATGGAAAAAATGTGCTCTATTTTAAAACAAAATCCTGAAAAAAATAAGTGGACATCTGACCTGCTCATTAGGGAAAATAAAAGTGGATCTCATTCCTCTACCCATGCTATACATGTACATACGTCGGTATTCATTCGACCTTCCTGTTCAAACAGGAAGCGTCGTTTTACTTCTCTTAATAGCCTATTTGTCTACATCATTAATCTCCTTTAACAATGCCAATCTATGTATACACTACACAGATTACAGGGAAACAAATAAATGGCAATTATCTGCTTACGAGTAAAGGCTATACAATACTTTCTTGAAATCTAACAATGATTCATTATAAATGTAGAGGGAAATACTTTGAATTTAATTAAAGCACCATTAATCGCCGTAGTTTTAGAGAAAGACAACCAAGTTCATAACTCTACTTTTTTTTCTATAAACCCATGTTGGTAACAGCAAACTATCCACAAATCAATTAATCAAAATCAAAAGTCATTTATGAAATTAGGCTGAAAATCAGTACTTTTTGAAAGTCAATAGTACATAAGACGGTCCAGTAAAACGCCCGCCCTTCGCCTATAATAATACAACCTGCAGTCGGGGGTTATAAATTGTACATGATTCTAGATTATTTACAAGACATTGTCCCCGATTCTCTTGTCCACAAACTAAATTAAATTTAAGTTCAGTGCATCTTTTTATTTATATTTCATAAGAAAAGGACAAAAGATAAAATGTCAGTTTGGACCTGTCAAATTAGTGCGCTCCTGACGTAAACTGGCGCATTTTAGTCGCCATGTTTATAATCGCGTCTAAACTGTCTATGGAGTATCTTAATTTGACAGGATTAAACTAAAATGTTATCTTCTATCGTTTTCTTAACGAAACAGAAAGAAAAAGATGCACATAACTTAAAATTAGTTTAGTTTGTGAACAACAGAATCGGCGCCACTGTCTGCTAACCACCCATGAATAGGCTGTTTTCGATGAATATTCAACACGCAGTTACAAAACTTGCTAAATTTTAATGAAGAACCATAAATAGGAGGTGTAAAAGCATTCCCAAAAATTAATCCTCACGGAGATATTGATACTAAACGCATAAAATTATTCAGGAACGCCTAAGTCCTGAATGTAGGCGTCACCTTGACTTGTCTACGTTTATTTTACGATTACAAAAAACATATACCTACAGCTGTAAATACATGTAGTCTGAAAGTTTATGTTTTATATTCTTGCTTGCTCCGATGAATACGTAAACCTTAAACAGTGTATGTATTTTACATTTGTCGGTAGACGCACCTTTTACTGAGATAAGACCCTCTGATAAATAACTGTGTTTCGATTTCTTGCTAACTAATATAATAGATAGTCCATTTCGCCTCCGAGTAACTATTTATCACTAATCATCCAATCAATCATCACGATTCGTCCGAAAATCTCTGCCCATCGTTCATTTCATAAAGCAATAATATTACCAGAATTATTTCTGTACGAGTATCATATACTAAATGCTATAATAATTTTAATCCATCTCCAAGGTTACATTCAGAGAACCCTCCCGAGGGAAACTGACTGATGTTGTTGCAGCGAAGGCCACGACACTGTCGGCCTTGGGCTTATAAAGCAAGGGATGTAAGACCCTATAATCAACAGGCTAAAGATACCAATAACGAGCCAAGTTTAGTTCGATATACTGGTACGACTGTGTTGAATAAAAAATGAAGTCTATATAGAATTAAAGAAAAAGATGATTACGTACCAAACTGAACAAAATGTCCCATAGGATATAAACACCTCAACAGCCGTTTCGTTTTAATTTTCTACGTACATAGCAAAAGGAACTGCTGAGCCAAAAGACGCAGTTTCTTAAGAACAGTACGAAAGTACACATTCATTTAAATTCACGGTGTAGGCACCATGACATCATCAAAGTAAGATATTCAGAATGTCAAAATTTGGCTTTGTTGCTCTGCGGCCTCCCTCGTGGGCTGTTTATTCAGGACTGTCAGTTTTTGCGTTTCATACTCTTTACGTTTTAGTGCTCTCTACTTCCAACTTTCCCGTTTGTAACCATTTCAGTGTCGGCGATACGATTAAATTTATGGTTTGTGAACTACTACTGAAATTAACCATTGGGATGAACACATTTTTATTATTTTACGGCATGATAGTATTCATTTAATTTATTATATCGTTAATTTGAATATATCATATCTAGATCTAGTCCTGTTTTTAATATATTTTATTAGAAATCTATTCTGGCTGCATGTCATCCATAAAGATCAAGCAAATATAATATAAACATCAAGCTACCTCGCTCCCTTACCTCAACCTTCCATTTTTGCAAAAGACTGTTCTACATAAAAGCGGAATATTTACGTGTAAAGCTGTGGGAAAAACATCTCATCATTCGGAGCACGTACATGAGATTGATGAGTGCACAAATAGTGCAGGTGTTGCAGCACGATCCGAACGAACAATTAACAGATTTTTTTAGTGTAACCTTTATTTATTGAGTGCGTGCGTTGTAATAAAGGAAAATATTTGCTTAGAGTGCCGTATGGTTGATATAAGGTCAGATGGAGAAATTATGGAAAATATTGAAAATTGTCAAGTCTAGTGCAATTTCATAGGCTGTCAACAAAACCATATTATGTCAATCGTTTTCCTAGCAGCAGTGGTTGGCACCACATACGTTTTTATAATTGCTTTTCTCGACGGAGCGTTATAATCTTACATATTAATGTACAGACGACATCTCGTCAAGCTACTAAAATCTGTGAGATTTCTTTATTAGATTTTCAAATTTATATCTAAAGCATTAAGACTCAAGGTTGATTGGGAATATTTGACAGTTTCGGATAGCCTGCTGTCGTTCGTACTTTCAGTATACAAATTATACCCAACATTTTTCAAATGAAACTGCCGACACCTAGCTTACCTGAATTACCTACACATTAATTAGTGAGTAGGCGATCATTGCACAGGGGACAAAAGCCAACCGAAGGTCACTCTCCTAATAAACAAATGCAAGCTTAAACTTTCAGGTGGTACAAAATTTAACGAGTCAGGTCGCCAGACCGTACCAGAGCTACTAACGTGCTGACCTATTTGTTGGAGAAGATTACGGTAGTCAAAGGTCACTAGATCATCCATGTATACTAATTACAAAATCTGTCCTTAGGCTATTGCTCTCGGTTATATAGGTTGCTCTCACAAATTCAAATAAAAAAAATAAATATTGGGCAAAGCGCAACCATAATAAAAATAGAGGAGGGGTGATGGATTCATTGATGATATCGATGAAAGTTATAAATTGTTTATTTATTTATTTATTAAAATGGAATACCAGACAAGCAGAAATTAACGAGCCTAAGTGTTGCAACTTTTGGTAAAATAATGTTAAAAATACATACAGGTTCATTATATTGAATTATGAGAGTTGTTTTGAAAACTACCAAGGTACCAGAAAATTGACGTTTGTAAGCTATCTAATTATAAAGTTATAAATCAGCAATAATAGGTACGTGTCCTGGATAAAAGAAATTGATTCTATTTAGTCCGTCATTCAGATTATAGAAAAATAATGGATACATATATTTTGTTTTATCAAATCAATAAAAATTGACAAATATAAAAGGTATCAAAGATCAGGAGTGGTGGCTGGTGACGTCACTGCTCGCTAAAAAGTGTAGCGTGCAGTGACGTCACATGAGTTATCAACACACTGTGTCGTCTTAATTTTTTATTTATATGAAAAGAGAAAAAATACTTGTCTAGTATTTTTTGGAAATCTGACTGACGAACATTTTTTTTTTAGTCCACGATCCTATACACGAGAGGGCATAAATGGAAAAAAGTGTATTATATCATACAGTGGCTCCGATTCTCTAGTTCACAAACATGTTATTCTTTCATTTCATTACGAAGAGGATAGAAGATAAATATTAATTTAGGTCTGACAAATTTAGTCCGCGCTGTACGTATTTTTAGATGTTAAGTTTTTAGTCACGTAGGTATAAAACGGTCGATAGAACATCTTATTTGACAAAAGAAATGCGAAAGCCCACTTTCAGATGATTCAACAATACAGTAAAATATACAACGGCAAATATGTTACTGTCCCGTGACTCCAAAATTCATTAATAATCCGAAATTCGTTAATAAAACTAATTACAACTACACCAGAATGAGATACATTTTACTCCACATCACGCAACAAAACACAGCATACCTCCGTGGTTTACTCGACTAATTAAACTCTGGCAAGGAGTAAAAATCCGAGTTGACAGCGTGAACAGAATTCATTTAGAAGAAACTAGTACTGTAGCGGTAACATGGATACACTCATATGCACTGTGTACACTATACGCAAGAGAGAGGTGATAAAATACTGAAAAGAAAAAAATAAATGATATCCTCAACGTGAAGGTAAAATTCTAAGTAAGTTCTCTATTCACTTTGCAAAACTATATTGTAAGTATTATCTTAGTACATGCCATGAAAGCTCACTCAAACGGTAGGCTGTCAACCATGTAAAACACACTTTAGGAAAAGTTATAAATATTAATACAAAAAATAAATTGATAACAAAATTATTATTTGTAAGATGTCTCAAAAAATGGCGACGGAACTTGTCGAGAAAGATTGACATTGACGGTTGCAAACCAGACGCACTTGTAAACCAAAACGAACTGCTGCTGCGAGCTTTCACCAATTCCATCCACGCTACAGTAACCCCGTGGCTATCGTTGAATGATATAATAAAATAACTAACATTCGAGGCTTCATTTTTCCGCGTCTAAAGACTGCTAAATAAGAACAATAGCAAACAACCCATGAATACTTACAAGAAACTGGCACTAGTATAAAACAAATTGCCAAAATGTCAATCTGGGTAACTTTGATTGTTTCGGGTAACATTGACAGTGGGACCATGAATTAGTTTCGATTTTTTTTTTCGTATGATACCAACACAATTTACAAAAACTTCTTGTAGCTTTGTATTTTTAAACTAGCTCTGTAAACGTTAAATATTTTTTCTTGTTTCTATTATTATAGCTTCATTTATATTTAGTTATGCAAAAAATTTAGTCCCAAACGTGTTTTAAATGCTCAGTTAAAATTTGTACAACAATGATAAACGTCTTAGACTGATTTTATTGACTATTAAGCCATACGGAGGACGGGTCTGTGCAGTTGTGTTGCGATGTGTGCCGGGTACGATGCGCCAAGTGTTGTTGTGTAGGGAGTTTGGTCGTGGAGGGTCTCCATATCAATCTCCCTTTGGCGCAGCATCGTTGGTCGTGTTGATGGGTTTAACATTGCACCTCCTCGCTCAACTGCCGTCTTCCTTCCTATTCACTCAGTTTTTTAAGTGAATAGGTTTAATAAACTAGCGCGCTTTACCATCAACGATCGCGTCACTGCTTACCATCAGGCGGGACTGCGGTCAAGCGCTAGTTTATAATTATTAAAAAAAAAACTATTTTATAAAATATATAAGACAAAACTGGAAATTAATGGTTTTATTTCGTCAGTTACTAAAAACGTTACTTAAAAACACAAACCAATGTTACACAAATTTATTCAAATATACTTATTAATGCTTTATTATCAATGTGTGCCCATGTAATGATGATAACTTTGACAGACGACAGACTTTGAGAGGAAATCGTGTTTTAATGGACAAATGAGTTTTTAGGTAATTTCATTAATCTTTACGGATGAAAAGTATTATGAGAGCACTAACAAAATAAAATACATTCGTGTGATAGGGTTAAAATTTTAAAATATTCTGTAAAATACCGCATTTATCTGTCAAAGTTTTTAGTCGATTTTACGAATTTTTTAGTCTGGGTAACAGACTGTTAACCAACCTAATAAATTAAACATATACGAGACATAACTATTTAGCGCATAGCTATAAAAAATCTTTGAACATAAAAATATTAAAATATGCACTGTCGGATCACACATTGCTGCAAAAAAAAATATCTGCTCAAGGTTGTTATTACAACAAGACGTTTTTTGAACAATTACATCAAAGTAAATGTTCAAAAATTTTAAAACTGTTACATATCTTTTTCTGATTTATATGTAACAAGTAAGCCTAACATAGCTCATGCATGACAGTTTTATGGAAACATTTTTTTATAATTTATGCTTTCCTTTGAAATGTTAACCATAAATACTTCAATATTGTAATCACGTGGTATTAAAGAATGCAGTAAAAATATGTACAACTACTATGGCATATAGACGCAACCCTAACACATCTAACAAAATATCATTTACTCTATCTATATCCCTATTTACTATATCTATTTATCTAACAAAATATTATTTACTAATAAAATTATTCTAGACTTTGACTTGAAAACACAAGAAATTAAAGACAGAAAACACAAAGCGGTTCATTTGTACAATAATATTCTTTCATTACCCTATCGAATGCACTTGAAAATGCAGTCGCGACTTTTCATAGAAAACGCTATACAATTCGAATAAACGCAAATGCATTTGCATTCGAATTTGTGAAAAAAAAAATACTCGATTTTTATACAACCAGCCAGTGAAAACACAAGAAATTAAAGACAGAAAACACAAAGCGGTTCATTTGTACAATAATATTCTTTCATTACCCTATCGAATACACTTGAAAATGCAGTCGCGACTTTTCATGGAAAACGCTATACAATTCGAATAAACGCAAATGCATTCGCTTTCGAATTTGTGAAAAAAAAATACTCGATTTTTATACAACCAGCCAATATGTCTTCTAGATCAAAAAAGTTTACATAGGTACTACATAAATAAATAAAAAACTGACTGACTTTGAGATGGTTACGGCATCGCTCAGGAGGTCCTAGTTTACAAAAGCTTTATAACAAGCAAGGAACATCTGTTCACGACACGATGGCGATACTTATGTAGAAGCAGTAAGTGAAAAGGCACCTTTAAAGATTACACAAGAGACTCCCGCGAGTGGACTTCCAATTTCACCCAAACTCAAAATATATATGTACATACGTAGGATAGCAGAATAGGATAATGTTTGTTAGCGTAATCTGCGCTTCGCGACACCTAGCGACAATTTATGTGCCGGTTCGGACACACAGGATTAAACTCTCCACCGGGAACTACGAGCAAAAAGGAATCGCACTCAGTAGTTAGCTGCGGAGGTACTCTGCTTTGTTAACGAAAAATTTACTTTGGAATACATGTTAAAAGAATATACTGTCATACCAATTTCAGAATGTAAATCTGTAAACCAAGTCGTAAGAATTATAGAAAACTGGAACAGGTAACATTTGTGAGCAGGCTGTAGGATGTAGGCTGTGGCAACAAACAAGCGTGAAGTGTAAGCTCGTCAGTCGTCAGCTTGGCAAACACCGCTAAATTGGCTAACGGAGCCCATTGCTTGTTTTGTTACAAATAAATTGTGAGCCACGAATTGCAGATTTAGATTTTATCTAGTCTTTAATGGTGACATTCAAAATTCTAATTCAACTCCACATTTTCGAAATTTGTTTATATTTTTTTCTTTTCGTTTTGTTATTTCAGACCAGGGGATACATATAGTGGGAGTATGAACTTAACTCAGCAGACACGTTGACTCGATTTGACTCTAAAGTTTATTAGAATATTTAAATTACCTTTTAAGTTCGTCAAAAGGTTTTCTCAATCTCAGAGAAAATCTTTCAACGGTCTTTATGTTTTTTTTGGATTATTAAGCTATTGCATAGCTTCTATCGCGGGCCTTGAGCGCGGGGACCGAATCCAGAAATTCCGTAACGAAAAAACCTCACGCTCCCCACTCCGACGGGCACGGAGGTGTGGCTTGAAGGCAGGTGGAGGACAGGTGTACATCGTCTAACGTCGTTTCAGTTCGGCAGTCTTCGGCGTTGTGTGCGTGCGATTAGACGTATTGTACGACTCTACGAAACTCGCACGAATCGAGACGAGCTGCTCCGAAATCGGACGAATACATAAGCAGCTGTTTATGAGAAAGTATATAGGTGTATAGGTATTTATGTACAACATCGAATAGCTGAAAAAAAAAGAAAATGAAATAAAAAAAAATAATGAAAAATAATAAGAAAAAAAAAAGAAAAGAAATAAATATGAAGAAAAAAAAAGAAAATAATAAATAATTTAAAAAATTAAATAAAATAATAATAATAAATAAAAAAAAAGAAAAAAATATATTAAAAAAAAATAAATACAAAATGCTATGCAATAGCTTTACCGCGGCAGTCCCCGAGTGCCACACGTCTTTTTTTTTATTTATTCAATAATTTGAATAATACTATGACAGATCTCCAAATAAAAGCAACAATGATCGAAAGAAATAGGTAACACATATTATGTATATCAATACAACGACGTTGGTCCTCACCCCTCCATTGTTTTATCGCACAAGCATTTAAAAAAATAAATTCTACTACTCGTGTCGCATTTCGTGCCGAATGAAAAGTCGGCCGAGAGAAATACTCGTAACTTAAAACAGCGCTAGCAATTAATGCAATCTCAAAACCATTATTGTATTTTTTGTATCCCGTGAAGTTCAGTAAACAATGAATTACCATACTAGCAAAATGAAAATAGTGAACACGATTTAAAAGATCTCTTTAAGTCAACAGAGCAATTTGAAAAGGCGTACTATAAAAATTAAAACTCTGAAGACGTATCTAGAAGCAAATCACTCTAGGTAATCACAGAAACATTTCTGGAAGTAATTCTTTAAAAGTCTAAGAAAATTAAGTTATTTTTTATATGTTATTAACTTTAAGAGCCATAACTGTAGTCGAGAAAAACATTTCACAAACTGCGGCTGGCAAAAACTGCGCGTAGCATTCCTATATCATCATTATACAATAACGTGCTACTAAAAAAGCTGCATACATCATCTCAGTAATCCGCTACAAATACATATTTGTAGCAAAGACTAACCACGAAAAAACCATGACCTTTGTCACTGGGGTTTGTCCACTAATGCCTTCAAAGACCTCGAATTTCGTGTTTGGAAGCCGGCGGCGGCGACCGCGGCAGTTAGTAGCGTGCCGAGCGCCGAGGCGAGCGTACGTCATCCACGAACACTCCTACACCCTCGGAGAGAACCCTAAACACGAAAAAGTTGCTTCCAGTGAACAAACATAGTTGCAGTGCCAGTGTTGTGGAATAATGTAGAAGCGTGATGTTTGTCCATATCAGACCACTTTGGTAGTGTGTTCGCGCCAATGGCAGTATCGTCGCGGAGGTAAATATTGACGATAGCCGACAGCCGGCACTGGTGAGTCCTCATGACCACCGTCCGGTGCCAGATAAGTATTTGCTGAACGTTCGAACGGCGTCCATTCCATTTCCCCGCGATTACATTTGCATATTTGCATGATCATTGAAAGCAAACACAGTTCGGTCGTTCTTTCATATAATACTCAGCAATGCAAACACTAAAACATTCAAACTCGTTTCACGGACACACGTTAAAATTCTCACAGTTTCTAGCAGTAAACTTAATTTCAAGATATAGGCAGACATTTAAAATTTAACACGTCCTTTAAAAGCTATTATTGTTTGTGTAAATGCAGGGACCGCACGTAATCACGAACGGCGTGTATTACTGTGTGATACACATCGCCACCACAACAATAAATTAAAGTGTTCTTTATACTTCACCGTTAAAGTTCCAGTGCCTCTACCATGAGTTTAAAGCTATAGTATTTCACGAGACTCGCTAGCGACTACGGTAAATATTTTGTATGACAAATTGGACAGCGCCTCTGGCGGTCACTTACGGAACTAAATCGGTAGTATGAGTTTACAAGCAAATACCTATCGAATAAAAACTCGCTAGCGACTGTAGTTTTAAGCAACTTCACTATGAAAATCGGTACCATGAGTTACATATTTGACAGATGCTATCGAAATAAACTGTTACTACAGCAGTAAAGTAACTCACTAGCATATTGAACGGTGAAAGTGTTGTGAAGAGTTTAAATAAAACAATATTTATTGATTTGTGTTTAAATACAGTGCATAAATATGTCCGGCAGAGCATATTTAGTGTGGGATATGTTAGCTACGGCTGCGTATGAAGACGAACGACGCGATCAAGGACGTTTTCAAGCTTCTATACGAAAGTGTCTTGGAGATCCACTTGAACATATAAGTGATAATAATTTCATTAAGGAATATAGGCTCAATAAAGAGGCTTGTGTGGTCTCCTAAGAGTTCACACAAATTTGAAGTCTTCACAAAGGGTGTCCCTTGAATCGAAGGTATGTTACATTGGTTCTAAAAATCATTGTTAAAACTTACTTTTGTACATACAATTCATAGTAAATATAAATACTACCTTTTTCAGGTTTTATGTGCATTGTTATTTTATGCACATGGGAGCTATCAGCGAGTAACTGGTAAAGCTCTCCATTTTTCTCAAGAAGCAATGAGTGTATATAATCAAGAAGTCACAGAGGCATTGAACAATCCTTTTATTTTTAAAAACTTTATAAAATTTCCAACCACAAGACAAGAAAGGAATACCGTAGAACAAAGGTATATAACTTATCTAATAAACTTGTCCACAAAACTCAATTAACTTTTCCATGTTAAGTAAATATATTTTATTTACAGTTTCTACAACAAATATGGCTTCCCAGGAGTTATAGGGTGTATTGATGGAAGCCACTTTAAAATATTTACACCAAACAAAGAAGAGGAGCATCTATATTTCTGCAGAAAACATTATCATTCTCTTAATGTGCAAATGGTTGGTATTTTGAATGACATATCTTGTTAATAGGTGTTTTTGCTTAATTTTTTAAAGATTTATGTTTTTTATAGTTAAACTGGAAATTCAAAGAAATGTAAGCAGTATCACTTCGCATAAAATACATAGAACTAAATTATTTAGCTATTTGTTTGTTGTGTATTACATAACATTGCACTAAAATTCAATGTTCCAGATCCTGAAGATGATATTGCTGAAGAACAACAAGGTATTTTAGAAAAATAAAATATAGGTACAGATAAGTATTTAAATTAAAATGTATAAGATAACAACAGTTGTGTTTAATACTTGCAGAATCATTTGAACGACATGAGGTAGTGTTGGAACATGAAAGTACCAGTGATATATTACTCAGGGGACGCACATTACGGGATCAAGTGGCTAGAAGATTTTCCGAAAGGCCATGATTTCATACAATTACATTTATTAGAGTTATTCTTTTACACAATCTATGTAGATTAAACTGATTATGTAGATTGTAGATTATTAGACTAAGGAGGCTTTATAAGTTGTTTTATTTATTTTAATATACTTCATTAAGATCAAGTTGCACCTATTTATTTATCAACCCTAATAGTGTTCTAACACTATTACTAGCATAATATATGTGGACAACCCCTTCCAAAAACATTATACATATAGACGCTGGAAAGCGATTTTGTCGTATCTCGAAAAAAGGCCATTTGTTTTTATTGCATAATTGAATTCAGAAAAAAATAAGTTTAGAAAAAGTTGTCGCGTCGTATCATAAAAAGAAACATCGTAGGAATATGTTGATCAGACCGTCCGACGCAGATTTTTTTCTTTCAATCAATTATGCAATATAAAATACCCTCTTTCGAGATACGACAAAATGGCTTTCCAGCGTTGATATAGTCTTACATGCTACTAAAGCATCATGGACAGATAACCATGAAGTAGTACTAACACTAGTACTTAGTGCATGGAGCATAGTGACGAGATGAGTAATTTTACATTAATAGTGTCGCCACAATAAACAGCCCTTTCATTAAATAAATATATATGGACAAATCACACAGATTGAGCTAGCCCCAAAGTAAGTTCGAGATTTGTGTTATGGGATACTAACTCAAAGACTATATTTATAATAGATACATATATAGATAAACATCCAAGACCCAGGCCAATCAGGAAAAGATCGTTTTACCATCATGACCTGACCGGGGATCGAACCCGGGGCATCCACGTCGCAGGCAGGCGTGTTGACCGCTGCGTCACGGAGGACGACTAGAAGACGGAGGAAGACTAGGGGGATGCCTATGACGCTAAAATGTTAATTAAAAGAGCTTTTGTGTATATTTAAAGATAGTTCTTTATTTATTTATATTTATACAGTAAAAATATTTAGGTACATAATAAAAATGTCAGTAAAATTACAACAACATAGGTACTAAAAAGCTAAGAAAAATAAACCTTAGAATTAATTCTATGATTATCATATCAGTATCTTAAACAAAAAAAAAATACTAGGAAAATCAGAATTTAAATTTTAACAAAATGTGATAGTAAAACTAATCATAAGAAAAGTAAAAAAAAAATAAATGCTTTGACTCCTACCTGTTTCCTAAATTATTACCAATATTTCTAAAAACTTTTAAAAATTTATCAAATAAATCTAACCACCTTTCTTGAATGCTTAATGCTAATTCCCTAACCCTTTCTTTCCCTTTCTGCATCCTGCTGGAAGACTCGCCATTCGGATCTAACAAACGCTTATCTAGCTAGATCTAATTGGGTCGGTGTGCGAGTCCTTCTGTGAATCGGAGAATTCAAATTTTGAAGTCGACCTCTTCGTTGACGACGAGGGGTGGAGGGCAAAGGTGTGGGGTTTTGTATTGTGCGATTTTCTTGAGGCACACCAATGCTCGTCGTGCTCATCTCTCTCCTATTCCCATGTAGGTCTGTAATAAAAAATAAAATTTTAATACAATATACATGTTAAAATGTTATTTTTTAATAAGTTTTAAAGTTACTTATGTTGTTATGTAAATGTAAAAAAAAACGATTGAGAACTAATAGTATAAAAAAGAGACTGGTGATAATAATTTATGAAAATAATTGAACCTGTCCCATACCATATATTTCAATGAAACAACTTTATTTAGTAGTCTTTACCTGTGCCTATATGTGCTTCTTCTGGAGGTACACTACCCACCAACCTTGGCTCTTCAATTGAGGCACCATGTGCAGATGGAAGTCCCGTGGAAGAACCAGGTTGGTTCCAATCTTCATGTGCTGTTTTAAAAATATAACAATTAATTATTACTTATTTACTGTAGACACATATACATATAAACTCACATATACATACAACCAGAACCAGAACATCTACTTGTAGGTCATATAAATATTATTTCCGTGCAGGAATCGAACTCGCGACACGCCGTGCAGCAGTCAAACAGTTAACCATTACGCCAAGCGTGCCATCATTACTTGCACACTTATAATTTAAGGAAAAACATTAAGCAGCAGTAGTTAGCACACTTCAAGCCCAACCTCATCAATAGTCAAAATGCCTGTAGCAGCCTGTGTGCGTAGCTACTATACGAAGAACTCTTTCTTCTATATCAGACAGTTTAAGCCTACAAGCTGGACCACTACCAGTTCTCTGTGCAGATCTATGTATGCGACTAGCTTCTCTTTTTGTGTTATTTTTTAAATCACTCCAAACCTATAGTTCATGCACAAACAAAAGAAAATCAGTAAAAGCTACATATAGATGAATAAAAATCAAAAATAATTGTTATGCAATTTATACAATAATGAAATAATGTAACCAACAACATAATTAGTATATAGATAGTGTGTGTAGGTATATTTATACATACTTTTCTCCATTTCTCTGCCGTCTTAGTGTCACCATTATCATCTGCATTTAAAAGGTCCCTTAATTCATTCCATCTTAGGATATTATTTAACCTTCATTGTGGACCGTCACAGGGTTTGCTGAGATCACCATATCTAAAAATAAACATTCAGATAAAAAAGGCCACTTGAAGCGACGTCGCATTCCTGCAAAGCACTTGAAAACAAATATTTTGTTTTAAGTATAGCAAACTGCTGTAATACAGCCTCGATATATTATAACAAACTTTTGAGACTTATTAATTAAGCCGTGGGACCCTAATAACGTCAATAACTGATTTAAAATATTGGCAATAAGGTCCTGAGTAAATAATTATAGACATGCACAACGCACATTATTAACATTAAATTAAAATTAAAAATTAAACAATATGATAAATACATACTTTTCCATGTATTCCACCAGTAATTGGAATCATGTTGTAATAATAGCTCAATGGTTGCACTGGTACGCATTTTGTATCCACTTGTTGAATTATTTTTTTTCTTCTAAATAAACTTTTTACGTTTCACAACGTAGCTTTTCAAAGTTCACTTTCGCAGCCACCGCGGTTATGGTGACTTTGACGAATGACGTATAAAAACATGGCGTCCGACCACACTATAATACATATAAGTTTAGGAACACATTTACTTGTTACGTCTACAAATAAAAAATCGGCGTTTCAAATTGGTAGGGTTTTTAGGGCCATCTGCCTTCTCTACCTTTCACTCAAGCTAGAAAGAGACAGCAAATTAAAGTGTGAAGTTAGTTATATTGCGGTTTTTGTACCAACATAAGCACTCGAGAACTACATAAACAATCGAAGTGTCGCTAGCGAGTCCGTATGACTCATGGTACGGGTTTAAATGAAAACTATTCGAAGGCATGTTTACTCGATACCCACTACGGTAAGATGGTGTAGTTTTTCGATAGTAACTCATGGTAAGGGTACAGACGAGCTTACGTAAGCTTTGGACAGACTCCCCGCCCCCACTTATGTAACTACCCGGTTTGGGTGGAAATTTTATCTTTTTGGGATTCAATTTTAGGGGATATTGAAATTGCTATCTAGAAGTATATCTTATAGTCGATTGTATCTACCGGGTTGTGAATTTAGCCGAAGAACACAGCTCGGTAAATTGTCAAGCACGACTGTGTTCTGTAAAGAAAAATCTTTCCATTTAAAATCTTTTGTTTCTTTAAAAGAGTAGAGAATTGAGTCGGGCGCGAATAGGCTTCGGAAGGCTTATTTCGGTAAATAGGTCGCTGCAACCTTGTTGCTTGGTGTCATTGTTGCAGACCGCGGCCGGGTCTCTATTCGGTTCGTGTAGAACCAGACATTCAACGCACGCGAGCTAATGAGGCTAATGCAATCTTATTGCGCCCTTGATCGAGTATCTATGCAGCATTATCAATGAAGATTGTAACGAATTCTAGCTGGCTATTGATTCTCCTCCGCCTGCCAAGCATATCTTTCAACAGTTGAGAGGCATAACGAATCTACTACGATAGCCAAAGTTTACCTTTAAAGGAAGCTCTTGTCTGGGAAATATTTGAGATAAGGTTTTGAAGAAATCGACCATTCAAAGATAGTGCACTCAGAGTTTTAGTTTTAGATAAGCAATCGAATTAACCTTCAAAGTGATAACTCAGGCTTCCAGAGTTCGTAATCCAGGTGCTTAGAAAGGGTTAGATTTGATGGTGCCATTAACCAGTAAATCTCACTAGATTTGAGACTTATCAGCTGTGTCAGTTTACGACCTCCTGCTCGGTGCCAACCTTGTGTTTTAAACGGCAAATAAAATTATCGTTTATGTAAGCTAGTCCAGGATAATGGTATCAAATAAATAATTTAATATTAATAGCAGTATAAAGTTACAGGTATTTAGTGATTGGAGGTTAGGCCTCGAGACACAGTAGACAGATAAAGTATCAAATTCCTTATCATAAGACAGCCAAAGGACTCCTCTGCTATAGAATTAAATAATGGGATTATCACACAAAAAAATCGAAAGGCGTCAACTGAGGCTCAAAGGTCGATAAGAAGCTTCGAATTATCTATTCCATTACACCGAATGGCCTACATCAATATTGCCCTAGGGAAAGCTTTCTGTATGACCTCGTATAATTTCAGATACACTTTAGCGTAGTGCCGCCAAACCACGGAGCGTTGACCGCACTCACTTTACATACGTACCGCCTCATAAACATGTGGCGTTACTATCACATTTATTGGGTAAAAATATATACTGAAGGAGTTTTCAGGGGAAATAAACCTTGATCACATCCAATTTCCAAACAGTGCTAAGTTACATCGTATATTTAGAGCCGCAGGCGACCGCGCTATAGCAATAAACTCATTTTTTCAATAGTACACATAAATCGTCACAAAAACCATTTAAGGTGCGATAATTACTTCCTAGAATGTCGACAATTTTGATTACAGAGGGCATCCATTATAATTTCACGGAGTTATGAAATCAAATAAATGTGTGAAGAGGGTGTGATCCCCGGAGGTCAGTCATGAGCATGACAAACATACACTCGCAATGAATATATCTTTCATATATTTTGACATTAAATAATATCTTATCCATTCTCATGCTGATATGGATGGAAAAACAATATAACATGAGTAAGCTGTTTATCGTACCTAACAAGTATTACGAATCAATTAGAAGATCAAGTTTTTTTTTTTTAATTTATTACACAGGCAATGTGGGATTAGTTTCATAGTTCGGTTAAGTAGTCACGACCTCTCAAGGTCTACTGCGAGATGCCACAACAATAAAAAAAAATAACACAGGCAATGTGAGATTACTTTTGTGTCAGTCATATAGAAAAATATTTGTACAGCACATAGGCATAACGTGGCACCAGCATAGGGAGCTAAACCTATATACTCGATATACAATATAGATAGAAGAACGTTGACTGTCAATTGAATGAGTGAAATAGCCAATATCTGTGGGGTGGGGTTGAAAACCCATTATCCAGTAGATCAACAGAGAACACTAACACTTCTGGATTGAACGCTTACGACCAGTCAATGATTGAATTCTGTGCCGACTCTTCCAATGGATAGAGAAAAATGAACTATCGCTACTGTATTGACACTTCAATTGAAATTTCAGACATTTTAGGCGTGAAGTTGTTTTCATCTGTACGTTCTTTGAGTATTTTGTGGTAAAAGATTTTAGGTTACATTTTATAAATTAAGTAGGTACTATCTGGGACAAGCTTAAGATTACTATTTTTATTTTCTTTTATTACGGAGTAAAACTAAAGATTTGTCGCATCATATCAACATTGTCCACACGCGCCGTCCGCCGCCCTAGCTTATCAGCAAACTTTATATATAACAAATTATAATATATGACTACAGGTATACTCGTCATAACATAATTCATGATAAAAAAAAATTGCTAAGGAAATACTAGTGAATAGATAAATCGTCGATAACAATAGATTAATATCGATATCATCATAATGATAACACGTTTCAAGTAGCACATGTACCTACTAGTTATGTTTGTAGAAAGCTGAAAGCTATATTAAACAAAGAGCTGTTTGAACAAGACACAAAGGAAATTCAAATGTGATCGGTCAATAATTGTAGAAGTTAGCGAAAGTGGATATGAGTTGCTGATGAGAAAGACGATGGTTCTCTTTACCTAAACTAAAAAAAATTGGTTCTTTGATAGGAATGAATAATAAATTGTATTATGAAGCTGAATCGTTATTTTCGATCTCGGCTAGACATATTGCCGACAGTTAAAAGCAAATTAATAAAAAAAGGTTCTCGACTATCTATTATAGTAGCTTGTCGGAGCTTGGAAATCATTATTGGCAAGAATACTTACAAACATAACTGTTGAATGATACAGTGTGAATTTTAGGATACTAAAACAGTACGTTGATAATGGTTACTTATTTTATGCGTCTTATCGTAAATTCTCGGAGTACTACAAACCTCGGTCGTAATTCAGAACAATACATCCACAATTTGTTAAGAACGAAATTGGCGCTGTTTCATAATCAAATAAAAGATAATGTGAGAGCAATTAAACTCAGGCGGTCATTTCGGGTAATTTGACAACGTGGGCTGGTAATATCGTTACACACGGCGTGGTACCACACGCTGATGTTGATACACATCAATGTTTGTATGTCAATGACATAAGTAACTTGGATGACGGAGAATGAAAAGGATAAAATTTAATGGACAGTTCAGTTGGACAAACAGTAGCATCAATGAAATGTCAATGCTATCAGATGCTGCCTACTCCACAATACGATCACATTCACACAGAAAGTCCAACTGATCTTTTATGCTGACTGTAGCAGTGCTGAGAATGACTAGTCTTACATCTTGAAGTACTTTTTTATGATAGTACATTTTTATGTAAGTAAATGATCTTGCCATTTTACGATAGTCATCATATCAGGAGAGTAACTATTTTTAAATTTAACTGTAACACTAAATCAAGATGTTTCCTACCAATGTGCACATCTAACACCAATAACAGTTAGGTAATACAGAACTGTTTCAAAGTTTGTATGGCAAACCACAATGGAGTAGTTTTATGACTAAATGTTGCAAACAATATTAATGTAAAAAAGCCCTATCCAGTCATGTTTCACAACATAATCATAGTTTATAAGTCGGAACTACTCTTCTAGGAGTTGGCTAGTAATAATTAATAACGAAAATTAAACCGGAAGTACCTTGAATTCATGGTTCACATGATATTTTAACTATAGATGGGTTTCGTGGAATCTAATTCCACAGAACCCATCTATAGTTAAAATATCATGTGAACCATGAAGTCAAGGTAGTTTTTTAGTTCAAGGATACCACAGCGGCGTGTAATTTAATACAAGAACGAGCCGTTATTATAAAATATTTAGTTGTACGCTGTGTTACCTCACCGTACAACAACTGAACAACTCTCAACAAAGCGAACTTCACTCAAGAAACAATGAACCTTATGAATAAAATATCGCAGCACCTTTGAGTTGCACGGTACCTTGTTTAGTTATTTAGAAGAACTCTGAAAACAAAGTTCTGAATCTAAACAAAACAAAATCTAGATAAACTTCCACATGAGGAACTTTCGCTTGACAAAGAAAGGCGAACCTTTTAAATCCATCAGCGCCACATGACGCGTGTGCGGCAGAATTCAATAAAAAGGGGCCCGATAAGAAAGAGGGTCTGTACAATGTATAACTACGAATTCATATATTCTTCGTAGGCATTCACAAGATCTGTCCTGGCAACAATGTGAATCCTTTTAACTTTGGCTAAATTGTTGTTTTAACAAAATATTAAATGCTTCTATTATTAGAGTTAATACAATAAAAAGCTTTCTTAAAACGCTGTCCATCACAAGGTTATATGCTTTCAGGGTAATGTACACATTGACCGGCGCACCCTCAACACACTATGTAACTTTTATCACGATAATAAAGATGGCTGTGGATCCAAAAGGGTACCAGTCACCCGGCTGGGACCACTATTATTGTCAAGAACATAAAATCTTTTAGGAGATTAGTAATAAGAAAAAGTAGGCAAGAAAACGAAACATTTTCCACAATCACTATTGTAAAAGAAATTCTAGTCGGCACTCAATAAACAACTTTATGTAGATTTACAAATAACATTAGCAGAAAATATACAAATTTATGGCTCTATTTCGTAGATGAGCTTCTTCTTCTTCTTCAGCCTATAGAGGTGAACAAAGGATTCTCCCAAGGCTTTCTACGATGACCGGTCTTGTGCTGCCCGCATCCATCGGCTTCCTGCGTCCTTCACCAGGTTCGTCGGTCCACCTTGTTAGGGACCTCCCTACGCTGCGTCTTCCGGTACATGGCCGCCACTCCAGAACCTTACTGCCCCATCGGCCATCGGTTCTACGAGCAATGTGCTCTGCCTACTGCCATTTAGTTTTAGCGACTCGAAGAGCTGTTTCGGGACTTTGGTTCTTCTGCGGATCTCCTCATTTCTGATTTGATCGCGCAGAGAAACTCTGAGCATAGCTCTTTCCATTGCCCTTTGTGTGACTCTGAGCCTTCGTATGAGGCCCATTGTGAGCGACCATGTCTCAGTTCCGTAAGTCATTACTGGCTACAAACCAGTGTTTGTAGCCAGTGTTTGTTGTTTGTACTGTGGTAACTCTCTCACTGTGGTAGATGGGCTAATCAAATTTAAATAAAGACCTTATCTCTCCAACTAATTATCTTGTCCATTACGTCGTATGTCCTGATTGTATCAATTAGTTATCGACCTACTGACGTCTCACGGTGAAATAGATCTGCACATCAAAGGAACACAACCGGACACTCTTTGATGTTTTGACAATTTGTTTCGGTGTTAACGAAGCGTAGTATAAGTATATACAAATAACAGATTCACGTTGCTGTCTCGGGGGCGTTAACGCAATTTCCTATAAGCTCCCAAGAGAGACTTGTGCCAGACATATATGTTCTAAATTGCTTTGTATAGGATCGTGGAAAAATAAAACTCGTGATTATATTTGATACCAGAAGCATTCGTTAGGCCCTAGATACTACATTGGGTAAAAGGAGCAGAATCTACTGTTTTCTAAAAAACTGTTTTTAGAAG
The DNA here is from genome assembly GCA_037179545.1 of Sesamia inferens. Classification (NCBI taxonomy): domain Eukaryota; kingdom Metazoa; phylum Arthropoda; class Insecta; order Lepidoptera; family Noctuidae; genus Sesamia; species Sesamia inferens. The sequence continues at coordinate 28,881,762 of CM073939.1, read as the reverse complement.
ATTCCAATTAAGTGATTGAATGACGCTTTTAATACATAAACATAATATTTTGTTTCCTTATAATTGCTCTGGTACGCCTTCGATAATCAAAAAACTACTAAATAAAAAATCCGAAAGATTTCCGTGGCGTCCGCAACCTTAGGCGGTCGGCACACTGCACCACATCACGTAGCGCATCACGGAGGTGCCCTAGGTTGTTTGCAATTACATATCTGTGTTTATATATAAAAAAAGATTTATACAAGAAAAACTCATTCACACAGTAGCACGGGGTTTCGCCTAACTGTATCACATCAAACACCAACACCAAGTTGATTGTGTTTAAAGTAAGCAAATTTACGGGAATTAGCGGCTCACATCTGATCAATTAAGCGGTCTTAATGAAAAGCGTCTCTTTACCCTTGCGGCGTAACGGGTAACGTGTGAGATGTTGCCTGTCACATGACGGAACTGAGATCACCGACCAATTAGGACGCGGACCATTGAAGCGCGCCGATGCGAAGCGTCTTTAAACACTATCCAGCTTCCCTGTTCAATCGCGTTTGTAGATTGATTTATCGTTGCGTGGTGTTTGTTGTTAGAAGGTTAATTCATGTAATATGAAACGGGTAGGCGTATCATGATACGAATACGTGATAACAAGATATTAACTACGACCAAAAATTTCCGGCTAAACTTTACTATAACTTTCATTTTCATTAGTTTCTCTTCAACCTAAATACTGCAAAGAAACAATTCACACATAAACATTGACAATCAAAGATGGGTAATGTTGACAGATTCACTCGCAACGCCTTTCTACTGTAGCCTTTCTATTAAGTGTATCGAGGGACACGTCAGGGACACACACGAAGAACAATTAAAACTGAGAGGTACTCAGAGATCAATTTGACGTTCTCTGAATGTCCATCAGATTAATAATTCAGATTAATAGTCTGTTCGGTTTTCGTTAAAAATGTTTTAGAAATTTTTTATGTGAGCAGCTGTTCATTTAGCCCCCATTCCAATTATGTAAGTATATACTTTTAAAAACAAAATACCAAAGGCCCCTCTCCCTCTCAAGTTATCTAAATTAAAATTTAATATGCAAACAAAATTTTGCTGACGTGACTTCAAACGTACCGTAAAACCACCGCAGCAAAAGGAAAATTAACTTTCAGTTACCAATTTAGATATTAAGTTATGATATCTTGAAAATACAAATTCTAATAACTGTACTGAAACAGGGTTTATGAAAGAACGCGAAGGTTTATTCGCCGGCCGACGACCTGTCGGTCGTCCTAGTCCATGCGATGTCCGCATTATCCCATGCAAAATAGTCCATCAAATATGTGGGAACCGCCAAAGTCACCCGCATAACCATCACCAAGATAACGATAACGATAAAATTTAACTTCACTCCAACTGTTTCCTCTGCCATCAATTGAATGATATAATCAATTTAAACATTTTCAAATTCTAAAGTCTCGAGCTTTAGTCAAAGGATTTTTTAAGGGAGTACCAGAAAAATGCCAATTAATTTAACTTTTGTTTTCACTGATGACTTTTCAGAATGTATCCTTGGAGTGCACCGAGTGCACCGACCGCCTTCAGCTTTTGAGAGTTGAGATTTCCTCGAACCTTAACTTTGGGCGGTTCATTGAGTAAAAGGCCAAGGTGGCTGCCAGAAAACTTGGCGTCATCGCAAAGGTCCGGCGGTACTTCACACCAGGGCAGCTTCTAATGTTGTACAAAGCACAGGTCCGCTCGTGTGTGGAGTACTGCAGCCACATTTGGGCTGGTGCTGCGAAATGAGTGTGCAAGGGAATTGCATGATTTAATTGCCCCATCTCCTCATCCTTGGATTCAATGGAGTGGCGTGCGAAGAGGCTGATTGGTGACCCAGATTTAACTCGAAACAGTCTCCAAAGCCTGGAACACAGGCGTAGAGTAGCCAGCTTTTCGGTCCTCTATAGGATGCATTCTGGTGAGTGTGCAAGGGAATTGCATAATTTAATTCCACCATCGGACGACCCGTCGTACTGCGAGTTTCCACCCTTACGTTGATGACATCACTGCGATCCGGACGAAGCGTTTCGCTTCCTCTTTTATACTGCGTACATCGAGGGACTGGAACAATTTGCCTGCGACGATGTTTCCGTCACACTACAATTTGAGTTTCCTCAAGGCTAGAGTGAATAGGCTCTTAATAAACTAGCGCGCTTTACCATCTACGATCGCATCATTGCTTACCATCAGACGGCATTGCGGTCAAGCGCTAGTTTATATTTTATAATAAAAAAAAAAAAGACAACGTCTGTATTTAGATACAGACGTTGTCTTTTTTTTTTTTTAACCTACCACCTACCATTGTTCAACGAAATATATCTGTATTTTTAGTCCAAAGTCCGCAAAACATGCATGATGTCGTAACGACAACCTTATGTCAAACAGGTAAAAAATATAACTGACTTCACTAATTTGCAGACTTCGCTATATTTGCTTGAATTGTGTAAGTGCGTATGTATGAGTTCTCGCAATTCTAAATCGCTCATCCTATCAATAATTTCATAATGTTTGTGGTTATTCCGTCTTTAACGAGGCGACCACATTATTTGTTCCTCGCTTCGGCGTTACATCCGGCTTTGGACAAATATTCATTATAATCCACACGATCGGTACTTTCTCTGTTTGTTCGCGATGTTCACGTGTTACGAAAACTATGAGTTGTTTTAGTCGTGATTCGTGTCAGTAAAAGTCTAGCAGCTCGCGGCGATGATGGTAGTTTCCCCTCTAGCTGATAACTTCGGAGCTCCAGTTACAGCTTCTCACATTCTGGAGACAACGTTCTACACTTTTGTCGAGGCCATCGAGGCTACGTTTAAATTTTCAAGTTTATTCCACTCCGCCGTCAGGGGCGTGCACAAAGATTTTATTGGGGGTATGCATAAATATACCTACTATCCAAATATCTGTGCTTATATATGGTAAAACTTAAAAAACGTAACTTAGACGTAGTTTCAATTTAACATAGTCGCGTACCTACTTTTTCGCATGTCAACATTGAATTGATGTTTGTGCGTGGCTACAATGAACATCTAAGTATGTGATTGATGATAAGAACAAGTCAAATAAATGATATACGTGGGGTATTAGGTATTTTTTATTTGCCCAAATGAATACAATGAAATCATCATCATCTCAGGGTTAATACCAGTCGCATCCAAAGCTTTGGAATCTGGGGTCCGCTTTTCCAGTCTAATTGCTGATTTTGGCGAAATTTCGACAATTTCCGTGAAGCGACTGCCGTCTGACCTCCACAACGCGAAGGCAATATCGAAGCATTGAAGTTAGACCAATTGTTGGACTTTTGTGGGCTCCAACAACCCGTAACGACTGCCACTAGATGTTCGCATGGCAACCGAAACCAACGGCTTAACGTGCTTTCCGAGATACGACCAGACCAGTGCAAATATTCATATTCATGCATACAAATACTTACACTGCGCGAGGATCGAACCCGCGCCTCCTTACGCAACGGCCGCGTTCGCTACCGCTACGCCATGTAGGCTGTCAAAATACAATGAAATGGTATTACTAACTCAACTGTAAATAAGTAATAATTTATTTCTCAAAAAACTAAAAAAAAATATTTCACTATCTATAAATTAAATCAACGCGCCTATCTATTTTTAAATAACTCTGTAAAAATCAAATATATATAAGATCGTTTTGAAATCGCTAAAAGTTCTTTTAAAATGGACAGATAGACAAATCTATGAGTCTGCTTTGGCTTTTCATAAATATGCGTAATGCACTACTCATTGGAATCATAACTATTAAATTTTGCTAATTTGTAAACTTCAGGAAAATTATTACAACATAAAGTATAGTATTGAAATTCAAAAGCAAGTAGGTTGAAAAACTTAAGGTCTTTTAAGTTTTTATAACGTCGAACTGTCAAAGCCGTGTTTTAAAATAATATACCTATACGAGAAACAAAACAATTTATTTGTACACACTACACAACCTGCTAACCACATATAATTATCATAATACTTTTTATAAAGACAACCTTTCTTTTGTGTTAAACCAAAAACTCTAAAATAAATGAATATTCAATTCCGCTTAAAACAATCAATACATATTTAACCCAAAAACACCAATAATGAAACAACATAAGCTGCTAAAATAAAAAGGTATTTGAACGAACAACAATCATGCTATATTTCTGAACTTCTTAAATTCGTCGCATTATTAGAAGCTGTGCTTATCATGGGCTTTAAACCCAAAGAAATTTCACGCACACGTACACAACAGTTTAGGCACACAAGCAAATAATTTTATACACAGACAGATACGGAAGAGGCACATTTTGTTTATGCTTACGCCGTAAGAGGCGTGGGTGTCGCGCCTAAGGCAACTAATGTGTCTCGTTAGCACTAGCCACTAGGCCCAATAGATGGCAGTGTTATCAATAACTGATTAACAAAGTCTTTTAGTTTTAACTTTGTAGTATATAAATTATTTTACAGTATATTATAATTTTAGAAGACTATTAGGGTATGCAGAGCTTTTCTGCTTGTAAGGAGCGCACGCGCCTGTCCGCCGTCCATTTCTGTCACTCAATTAAATCGTAAACTTAATTCGGCGGAAGCATTAATGGAAATCAGATAGAACTTCTTCCTCACTCGTAGATATTGGCTTCAGAGCCCCAATGTAGCGGTGGTCCACAACTTCGTAACATAATTTCTGAAGTACTAACGAAGTAATGAGTTCATACTTTGGGAGGGCATATCAAACATTTCGTGCAATTTAGAAATAATTTTATGTGATAAAGTTTTTAGACGTTCAAATGGAGCTGGAAGCGGCAAGTACGTGTATAAATCAAAGTTATTTGACAAGCGGGATTCTTCAATAAGACGGTCATTTTCGTTTCTCCGCGCTCTTCGGAACGCAAACAATGTCGACACGAAACTTTCTTAGTCCCTAGTATTATATTGTGTTACACAACAAAATTTGTAATATAATGTTTGTGCTCGTCTGGTAGAAAATTGTGCGATGTGCTGTCTAATGTCTATGGCATGGACGTAATAAGTAGAAAGTACTACATTGTACGTAGTACTTATTACTTCCATCGTCTATGGTCTATGACCCTGGCTTTGACATCAAATCAACTTTGTTTATAGTTTGGCAGTTTTGCATGTTAGAGTACGAGACTTTTGGTGATATTTTTTTTCCTGTATTTTGTTTGTTATTATAATTTTATGGTATTTAGTTGTAAAGTGAGTTTTGATTGAGCGGAATACAAAATTTTCTTTCTTTCTTTTATTTACGTAGATAGGAAATTCTTTTACGTGCCATTGTGCCTACTAATAACAAGTAATCAATGAGTCACAGACGTCATCGTTATCTCGCGACCCTAAGCATGTCATTTGATAACGCTTTAGTAAATCTAAGATCACAGCAGCACTCATAGTATGTAAGTTCTGAGTGTTTACTTTTAAACATATTGGCTGCCCTGGCCGGCTACACAGTCCGACTGTAATGGAAATAACATTGCTATCTTGATTGAATTGTGGCCAGTAATAGCTGGGCCATTTGTCTTCATTTTTGACCTTTGCCAAATCAAATGGGAAATTACCCAAGATAGTGAATTGTGGATTTTTCTCTTTTGGGAAGTGTTTGGATTTACAAAATCTATTTGGCGATAATGATTAAGATTGCACGTATTAATATAATAATTATATCGAGATCTCTGGGCAGCAAGTAACCGGTAAGTGTTAGACGTTGCTTTATTTGTTTAAAACGTTACGTTATTACATTATTTAATAGATATTTTGTTTATACATATACCAATCAGAAGATACCGTGCCATGCAATTGATTAGTGAAGCAATGTATGTTATCTTGCAGATATTAGTATTTCTACAACTCCTAAATATTTACTTCAACATACTCATGTTTATTTTATTTGGAAAAACAAATAGGTAGGTACTCATATTTGGTTTCTATGTCAGTAATACTTAACATCATTCGTTATTTATATATATACTCCATCGTGACCTTTAAGCCCTAATCTGTGTACGTACAAGAAAAAAAAATAATTACAATCGGATAGTAACGAAAAATTGAGCAATTAAAATAGTAATCGAAGTGCAGAGGCCGCACGCGATGTACGCGGCACTTTACGTAAAGGACGATCGTAGATATAAACAAAACATTTAACACGAAAATATTGATGAATCGATACCAAGTACCGAACAAACACTTTCTGCTTTTGTCCTTTTTTACCTTATACCTTTTTTAACAGACTTCAAAAAGGAGGAGGTTACTTAATTCGACCGTATAGTATATGATTTTTCTCAGTATTACAATGTTATTTTCCGATATCCAATTACGGTACGACCAGTCGAGTAGGTTAATACAATGCGACTGACTACTGTTTCAAAGTTCTGTTATCTCATCACATTTGAGCCGTCATCGTTTTTATATTTTAAAACATACCTTCTAACAATAATAGCGTGATAGTGATCTAATTCCAGCGTGTTACAAATTATTTTAATTTAATTCTCCTTCCCCTAATTCTCAAACGATCTAGTAGTAGTAGCTCCGATGCTAGTAGGTAATAAACCACGACGGGCAGTCCTGCGAGTGAAGTGAGCTGTATCGTGTGATCAATATGGCGGTAACCAACGAATACCTTCATACTCACAAACACAACAACTCAATGTACCGCACTTCACGACACACGTCACTTTAGATTCTAAATTCTTTGTCTATTACCTGCTCACCTGATGTTAATGAACGATTTATTCCACTTTAGGATAGGATTAGGACGTAATTTAGTTGAGGGACTAGCGTAGATTTAGCGCGATTTTAGAACAAAATGTCGATAGCTTTCAAATAAAAGTAAGTACTGAAGTTGCGCGGACTTCTATTAAACTTAAATAAATTAGGGAAAAACTTTTACTAGCTTCGGTTATTGGCACTTTTGAACTTTTTAGGTACATAGCACTTTCGTACACCGAATGCTCTTATGTAGATAAACACACTAGTACCAGCATCGATACCTCAAGCGGCATTTATCGACATGGCGCTAATTCTCTTGTTCACAAACTAAACTAATTCTAAGTTAAGTGCATTTTTTTCTTTCTATTTCATTAAGAAAAGGGCAGAAAACAAAATATCAGTTTAGACCTGTCAAATTAGTGCACTCCTGATGTAAACTGGCGTATTTTTAGTCGCCATGTTTTTAAACTGTCTATGGAGTATCTTAATTTGACAGGATTAAATTAAAATGTTATCTTCTATCCTTTTCTTAACGAAATAGAAAGAAAAAGATGCACTTAACTTAAAATTAGTTTAGTTTGTGAACAACAGAATCGGCGCCACTGTCTACTTAAGCTTGCTATTAAGTCGTAGAGTAGGGATGTGTAGCCAGCATTAGGAACGACCAGAGCAGAGATCACAATCGAGATTCCGCAAACCTGTGCCATCAGCGAAGCATAGACAAACGACATTCGTCACAGTCATCGTAGCGCATGCTAATGCACTAAGCATTGGCTAAAGGGCATTCAAGTAGCCCTGTGCGCCTGTGATCAGAATACTGCCGCAATCACATCATCTGTATGAACGAAAACTACTAACATATTTGTTTCATATTCAATGGCGCCGATTCTCTAGATCACATATTTAACTAGACTCAAGTAGGTAATTAACAAAAAGACAGAATTTAAATATTAGTTTACTCTAACAATATACTCTACAGATTAATTATGTTTTAAAACAAAAAACATGGCAACTAAAATTACCTTAATTTATTTACGACGCTATTTTTTTTTTTTTTAGTGGTATGGCTCCATCGATGAGCGATGATTCTGCCAACGTCTAATATTTATTATCTGTCCTTTTCAAAAATAAAAAAGTATTACGGAGCGTAATTTTAATTTATTTTGTGAAAAATGAAATCAACGCCGCCACTGTCTATTTTGATTTTAAAAACTGTTGGTATTTTAAATTAGCTACCTACCTTATTGTACGTAACAGTTTAGCCAGTTTATGGATTCGTTAGAACTTTCGTGTTTGTGTACCGAGTTGCGTAAGTAAACGTTGTTGTTTAATTAATCAATACTTCATTAGAATTTTTCCATTCCAAATTCTAAGACAACGGTACTTTAATCAACAAGACTTTGGCTTGTTTACTCTGGCTGTTTGACGTTATTGATACCAAGTACCTAACCGTGAATTATTCCTATTAAATATTTTCTGTAATAGCCACACCTTAAGATTTAAAATTAATTATTCATACTTATGAAGAACAACAAAACGAGAGCACGAAAGCAACACGAAATGAAAACACGAAAGCTGAAAGCATTAACGTAATCTCGGAGATAACCATAAATAATTTAACAATACAAACTAATCCAGTACGTAGCCCAATTCACAGACACGCGTACGAATGCGCGCCAAAATCACACGTGAATAAATCCATCATCCATCCAATCTAGCCATCGAAATCATTGCGTTACAATTTGCAATCTAGTAGGTATCCGTCATCGTTGCCACACAAAGGCATGCAACCAAATTTTAAAACCACTTTTGACATTTCATTCATCATAACTTCGTTTGGCTTTACGAAGCAATTACGTAGCAACGATCGTTCTGTCACATCACAATCTGATTTTGATGAGGTTCACTCAGTGTTCTCTTATTTTATTTAAGCTTCCATCAATGACACCCAACCAAGATGCGACATCCAATCTCGATTTTAAATTGAACGTTTTATTAATAAATGCCAATGAATTGTAGTAATAAGCCTGTCGAAATCCGCATAAGGAAGGATCGATTTCGTGCTAAAATTCTAAAGCCGTTTCCGCGTCTCAGGAATTTTGCGTATAATGACGCGAAGGTACTTCGTTATTTATCGGAACATAAATTGCCATCAAATGAACGGCCGGCACCGCAATTCCCGACACCGATTCGACTAAACGAAATCAAAAGCAATAAAAAAGAAATTTCAAATTCTGTTTTGGCACTACATTATTTATTCATCATCTATGATATAATTGATATTTAACACTGTTAAATTAACAGTTTATATACCAGTTTATTACATATATAATCATAAAAATAGATTAACGACAGAAGATGAGCAAAATGGTATTAGTGGATTAAAATTAATGGACTTTGTAAAGTGTTGTGATCCGTGCCTATTTGTAATTCAGATGGTCGTGTCGCCGCTTGGTCCAGATGAGTCGAATATAATTGACGTTGTCAGTTCCAGATGAGCTAAATATTTCATCGACAAACAATCCTCCCACAGAATTAATTTACAAGAGAAAAAAAAAATTGACTTAATTTTTATACAATATGTAAAGAAAACTCCGTTCGACCCATAAGGATAACAAAGGTTAGGTAAACACATGACCAAATAAAATATGAAATTTTACATAATCATCATAGTAACAATACTAATGAATTTTGAAATAATCTTTTTTTTCCGCGAATTAATTCCAACTTCCCCAAAATTTGGCAATTTTGAAAAAGTGACAACACCATTTTCGACGATATTATTATGAGCGATGCGACCACGTGCCGCGTGCCCTGCCCCCCTTCTCTCGTGCATGTATGCGCCTACCACACATGTATTAAGTTACCATTTGCTAAATAATATTTATTTTTTGGGGGGATTTTTTTAAGTTTAGCCCGTCTTTGTAGGCTTTAGTAGAATCAGTTATCAATGCCTAATAAAACCTTCACGGATCGGACAGGGTTTTCTTTACATATTGTATTATATGATATTCGCGAGATTTAAGGACAAGCTAGTTTGAAAATTTTAATAGATAAAATTATTCACATTCAATTATTTGTTTTCTTGTTAAATCTATTTAAGCAAATCTCGCGATAAGCTTTTATATTATATAAATTGTGTCAAATGTTAAATGCCGTTATAAGTTAACAGTAAAAGTTTTAGTGTTTTTTTTTTTTTATTAATGCATTTTAATAAAAGCTAGTTTTTAAAAAGGTTTTTACCTCTCAATTTCATTTTTTACTTTTTAGTTCCGCTGGACAATATCTCAGTCTGTTCATCTCATTCAAAGCATTATTGTAGCGAGGTAGTTAGCCAGTCTATTTTCGAACATTTACTTATACAAAACTTTATCACAATCAGTTAATGATATCCGCTTCAAAATTTAGTTCAAAGATTTCACCTGAACAACACGTAAGTACGTAAAATTTGATATTATCGGAAACAATCTCCAGCTCTTTCTGCAGTTTTATTACTTTTATTGCAAGAGCTTTCAGCTACGAACGTCTCCATTTCCAAGTGACATTGTTCCAATGGTGAATTGTCCGCGTCTGGAAGTCGTTACATACCCAAAAATCAGTCGCACTCACACGGAATCATTTATTGAGTTTCCAAGTTTACGGAGCTGCACATGAATAAGTAACTCGCCGCTGAAGGACGCTACCTTCCAACATTAACGATTGTAATTGTTACAAAACAGTCGCGAGTTTATGAACCACGTGGCCTTCGACGTCTGGAAATAATTCATTTATAGCGGCACAATAATCGATTAGGGCGCGGACAGACAGGGCTCGTCTCACACTGCAACATAAATAATTCAGCCACGCCAGCGGGAGCGGCTACTTCAGGCGCTCTCGCAGGCGATCCCTTGAAAAAGTTGATAATGTGATTTAGAAGGCGTGCGAAGTGGGGTGGTCCTAGCGACTCATTTGTGTGGCGACGCGCCCCTGCATACTGAGTGCCTCACACCGCCCGCTATGTAGTACTTGCATACGTTGCTATGTATTTGTAAGGAACACAAGTCGCACATGCACCCCGCACAACACATGACTATCAATACTAACTTGACTAATATCTACATTTTGTTTCAGGTGTTCGGAATCAATAATATAGTGCAAATAAAATGTGTGACAAGTGCAAACGGGAAAAGACCTCTGTGAAATTGTGTAGTGTATCGCGAGTGAGGGGTGAGGGCAACAGTTAAGAGCATGTACACGTGAGTTGTACCACGACGTCAGACTACTCGGAGTGGGGAGCGCTGGCGTCCACGGCCAGCAATGGTATGGACGTTGTATTCGGGAATGATAGCGACTTGGGGTGGAACGCGACCGAGGAGAGGGCGAGTTCGAACGTCTACAACCACTGGGGATGGAGCATCGTGGACGGCTCACTGATGCTGCTGATCGTGAGCGGGAATACGCTGACGATCCTGGCGGTGACCATGAGTCGACGGTTGTCGTCGCTCGTTTCCAACCAGTTCGTGCTCAACCTGGCCATATCGGACCTGATGGTGGGGCTAACGCTGCCCTATCATTTGGTCTTCTACCTGAACGATGACTTCGGCACAATCAAGTGGTCGTGCCTGATGCGCTTCATTCTCATAATCCTAGCGTGTCTGGCGTCCATTTACAACATCATAGCGATAGCTGTAGACAGGCAAGTGGAATACTCGTTTTAAATTCGTTCAAAGAAATCTTTTCACTAAAATAGAACCTTCAATGTTGTGGTTTTGTCACGCCACGTGAACTTGAAAATCCATATAAAATATTTTCTATGTAACTGCTCTTTGAGTATGAACGTAAAACGTATATTTCTACTGCAATATTATGTTTCGTTTCCCGCGTCTGTTCTATGTTAATTTGAATGGTTTATATTTCCAGGTACATAGCGATAGTACACCCGCTGCACTACAGCCGGTACATGACGAAGCTGGTGACGCGCCTCATGATGAGCTTCACGTGGTCTGTGGCTGTCTGCATTAGCTGTATCCCCGTGTTCTGGAACGACTGGCACGAAGGAGTCGCATGCGAGATGAACTTGGTACGTAGTGTACTCGGACGGCCTTATAAACGTCCTACCTTTATGAGATCAGGTCTTCCAAAGTAAGAGCACCTATGATTATCCCTCATATCTTGGTATGTCTGATTATATATAATGCACTGTGTATGCTTACCTGTTGTTATGAACACAACGATGTATGGCAGTTTCATGACATTCAGCGACCTCTAGACATATATAAACGTCATGAAACATGATACTGCTTGTTATAGAATCTGAACATCGTAACCTTTATATTACCTACGAGTCTAAAGCATAAAGGTGAATATCTCTAGGGATGAACACTCTGTCAACACATTCCGCAATAAGACAACAATATTCGGTATAGTGGAAAGAAATGGTAGTCTCGAGGCACGCTTCGCAAACCCACTATAAAATAAATAGTTAATATAGTTGTTTCATGGAAGAACGACTGGTTACCAAGAATATACTTGTTCGCCGAGGGAGCGGTCTCATACATTCGTGTATTATTTAACCATATACACAAAATATTATTGCTATTTGATATTAAGCACGAAGAAATAAAATCAGGGAACATTATAATAAGAAAGTTACCACAGATCAGGAACATTGGTATAATATTCGCCGCTACAATCATTTCTATTATAGTAACTGACAGTAGGGTTTTGGAGCGGTGCCATTATTTGTAAATATTAGGTAGGGTTCAAAAGGTGCTCTCCGGTGATATATGTCCGATTCAAAGAAATTAAGTTTATTACCAAATTATTAAAAATCGGAATGCTCGGATGAGATTTGAACAATCGAAATCTGAGGTAAATAAAGAAATCGAACTTTGATCTTTGAACTACGTGCTGCCAAAAATAGACGTGACACGCGGGTACGTATTTGTTATTCCAGTGTTTTCAACCCGGCCTGTTGACCCACAAATATTAGCTCGTATAGGTCCATTTGTTCCTCAAATGAAATAAAGCAAATATTTAATATACATGAGGAAATATTCCTAAAGTGCGATTACTTCACTATCCTCAATCTATATTGAAGTATGGTAATATGCATATCGGGCTGCCAAAGCCGACTTTAATATTCACTAAAGATAACCAAGCCGTAAAGACAGTTTTCTGAGCGTGCATTTTTACACGAGATAAATGGAAATGTTGGCAAATCAACCTCGTATTGGCACAACTGTCTGTAGCACATTTATTAAAATTCTCTGAGAAAAGCAGACATGTAGTTTACTTATTCTACACCGTAAAAAAAAATCTATAACTACAAGTGCTTTAATAAAATTGTTATAAATGTTGCAGGTGGTACCCACAAAATATACAACCAGCATCCTAGCGCCGATGTTCTCACTCATTTGGATGGTCATGTTCATTCTGTATTGGCGGATATGGCGGGAGGCCACCTGCCACGCTCGGCGCATGAGAGCCAACACTTGCTGCCCGACCGGAGCCAACGATTGGAAAAGCATACAGGTGACATGAGCAATCCTATTTATTTATGTAATACTAGAAGTACACACACTGGCGGACTTAATTCCATAGGCATTCCCCAATAGTCAACCTTTGGATGATACAGAGACAACATTTACTTAACACTGGACTCTCTTTTTCACAAACTAAAATAAAGAGATCAGTTCATCTTTTTCATTATGTAAAGGACAGAAGATAAATATTAATTTAGTCCTGTGCCGCGGTTTTAGATAACGTTGAGCACGTCATCTAAAAACAAATGGTTCTAAAACCTGTAATTAAAGCGCGATAATGTTTTTGCAGGTGGTGCTACTGGTGCTAGGATCATTCTCAATATGTTGGATGCCGTTCGTGGTGGTGGCATGTGCCCAGACGTTGCCTATGATGCCGCTACACAACCACATAGCGTACCGGGTCACGTCATCCCTGGCCATGTCCAACTCGGGCATAAACCCCCTTATCTATGCGTGGAAGAACGCAGGCTTCCGCGCCGCCTTCGCTAAACTATTACGATGCAAGAGACCCGACACGTCGGAGTATCGAGGTTCACCTGCCCCGGAGCGGAAGCGAGGCTCGGTGGCGCTACGCGAAGGGTCCATAAACCGGTCCAGCGCCCCGAGCGCGCTGTCGAGCCTCGGCGGCGGGCGGCCGGCGCGCCTGTTGTACATGGAGCACGAGGCAGACACGGCGCGGTGCCGCATCATCGAGAACGCGGGCTACGTGGAAGCGGAGCGCGGCGACTCCAACCCGTCGTACGCGCCCGACGCGCCCACGCCCGTGCACCGGCCCGCGGCGCCCGGCCCGCGCGCCGACATAGTGTAGTGTGTACTACTACAAACGATCATTAGACGTTTTGTGGGAAACGTGAAACGCTTCTAGTATTTAAAGTTGTTAGTGACCGTAGGTACCCCCTTTCGCATTTAGGTACCTGTTCAAATCTACGCTCAAGTTTTTAAAAGCTTTATTGTTGAATTTTTATTGAGAGATTATAATGAGTTCCCTGCCATAATGATGTTTTAATAACAGGTTCTCTGTCAAATAAAGATGTTTAAAAGATATAAATATTAATTAAAAGATGTTCTATGTAATATTAAAGTATTTAAATAATGTGTATTATTTATCTCAGATCTATCAACCAAACTTTGGTTTTGTCCGGTAAGACTCACAACGCCATCTATGACAAAACACAGAAATAAATGTAATGCGTGCCTGACTGAAACCACGAATAAATCCGTATCATAGATGGCGCTACATAAACTGATTTATAGACCTTCTTTTTCTAAAGATGGATAATTTGTCGGCAGAAACATTTTGCATAATTGCAAAATAAATGAGGTCAAAAAATTTGGAGGCAAAAACTTTTAAAGTGCTATTTGTAAGAACAGATACTTATTCGAAAAGCTACTTTAAATACTAATGAACTTGGTGACCTAACAAAATTAATGAAACACGAGAGTTTGACTGATGATGTATCACAACTGATATAATCCTGTTAGTACGTTTTGTGCAATCTAAAGAGGTCAGCAACGGACGAGTCGGAGAGACGAAAATATTTATTACTTGATAAATTTCTTAACAAACATTTAAAGGTATATCTGAGCTCAAACAAAGCTATTAGATCGTGGTCGAAGTCGCGATGGCCTAGTGATTAAAACACCAGCCTCTCAAGTATGAGTACGCAGGTTCGATTCCAGGCCAGGCAAGTACCAATGTAACTTTTCTAAAGTTGTATGTACTTTCTAAGTATATCTTGGATACCAATGACTGAAGGTGAAGGAAAACATCTTGAGGAAACCTGGACTTTAAGTCTGAAATCGCCAACCTGCACTGAGCAGGCGTGGTGATTACGCTCAATCCTTCTCTGTATGAGAGGAGACCTGTGCCCAGCAGTGGGACGATAAAAAGGTTGATGATGATGATGATGATTAGATTAATGGCTCAATCTTTATCCTATTTAAGTATAAATAACTTAAATTCAGTCATATATATTTTACTGTGTGTACATAAATAATAAAATAATTTATAACAGCATAAATAAGGCGACGGGTACAACTTGATTATTTGAAAGTTGGGATAAAGATCAGTAGGCCTAGTATGAGTTTTCATTACGAAACTCGATGGTCGATATCGAGCGCGTTTGGCGCTCTCATTGGTTGAGAGTTCTTACGACCTTGAAGCGGGCCAATCGCTGAATCAAACGCGCTCGATATCGACGATCGAGTTACGTAATGAAAACTCATACTAGGCCTACAGTATTGCTGCGAAAATAGAAAACAAGTGAGAATCGCGCGAAGTCCTAGATAAGGCACCAGCCCCATCGGGGGTCAACTTGAAGAGAGTAGACATAAAAGGAACTGGCGAGCAACGAGTTCCCGTTGGCAATGAGCAATTAGTTGCTGGTATATTATCAGCGACTAATATGTACAAGCTACAGATGCCTGCAGCTACCGGAGCTACCGGACACTGTCAATTTTTTCCAAACTTGAACCTTAGACTTAAGCGATATAACTAATTGACAGATATTAGCTCTGGTCACAGAGACAAGCGATTACTGGCACCGGTATGGACAGTCAGCAATCAACTATTAATTTAGGAATCTTTTATTGAAAAGGCACATAATATTATAATCTTTTTTACGTTCGTGAAAGAAGAAATCATTGATAGCTAGTCGCTTCCTCCTAGACGATGGAACAGCGTTCCTTTGGCCTGCTAGAACGCGGTTAGTCAAAATTGTGACCAATGTTATCCGGGCTGCAATTAAGAGCGACATACGTCTCTCATTTTTATTTTTACAATATTGCGATATTTACAGTAGTTACTATGCAAACTGCTTCTGTGTTAAGTTTGACCAAAATAAATCTGAGTTAAGTAAATCTGTGAAGAGGCCGCTCGTTAATCGGGAACTCCAAGTCTTCCACATGATCAAAAGCCCCAAGGTGACATGAACAAAGGAAAAAGTTAGCGAAGTAAGAACCTTTGTACAACGTAATCCCGGATTATCATCATGTACGAGATCACTGCTAAATGCTTTGCTATCTGACAAGCAAGAATGATATAGTAAAATATTCGCTAAACTTATAATCCGCTCTATAGAAAGCCTTTACATTATATGGCAAGTATACGTTAAATAAAATATTCACGACCTTCCGACAAGCTAACGTATAGAAAATAATACATTTCAATAACCTGATTTGCCTTGCCCCCGACAGCAAACAGCTGTAGGACTGGTCGTCTATTTGATTGCTGACATCATTTTCGGGTTTTGGACTTGTGAGCAGTTTATAGAGTACTCCTATGATAACACTGATTGATGTTCGATACGGTACAGAAACGTATTAAGTGGTTGTAAATAGGTATGCTAGAAACTATACTCTCATTGTTTTTACAAAAAATGATAACCAGCAAGGAAGTAATCGTGAAGTCACTCACCTCAATTCCAGTAACACCCAGCGCTGTCACCATGTTGGGGGTCATCCTGAAAGGCACCTTCTCCGGCACCCGCAGCGTCTTGCCTTTCTCGAAGCACACGTTATAGTCTATATGCACCACCTCACCCGACGTGAGGTCTACCAATACATTGTCCATGTGTCTGTCACCGAGCCCGATGATGTAACCTATCGTACTCATCACGGCCACCGAGTAACTGTACCGACGCGTTATCTGCCACCACTGCTCAGGACTAACACTGCTGCACCAAAACTCACTCCATAGTAAATCCCGAGGAGTCTCCGCGCCCAGCTCCTGCATTACTTGCTTTAGGATTGACACGGGCCAGTCTTTCCTGTTATCCGTTGATATACCGGCTTCTTTCAAAAGCGGATTAAGCTTGTTGTAGAATAACTCTGAAGGACGCAAGATATTAACTGGCTTATTGGTTTTAGCTGATAGCATAGCAGCTTCTCGATTTTGCCAACGTTTGTACAACGCAAACAGTGGTGTTACGTTATCTACCCAGCTGATCAGTCCCGATCGAGGACCTAAAGGTATCACTGAGTAATGGCGAGCTCTATACGTTTGATTATCGTTATTTTCAGAATCTCTAGCCATCATTGTATTTGTTATAGATAGCAGCTGCATTATTCTCTCATCTAAATGCAAGTCTTCTAGTCCTTTGAATAAATACGTGTAAGGTTTGCCGTCTGACCCATTAAAAACCAATTTTTTTGGTCTTGTCTTTGTTGGCAGAATAGCCACAGTATTTTCAATTGCTTTTATTGTGACTCTAACAGCTCTCTGGTTTGTATGTACTCCTGGCATAGTTATGACGGTATTTTTAAGTTCTGCTAATACGGGGCTGATGTCCGACATCTTTAAAATGTATGAAGTTCGTTTATTTACTTTTACTTGAAGTCTTATTTGAAGTTGTTTGAATGGCGCCCATGACTCCTGGGGTTTATCAGGATTCGCAGGGTTCTTGAGTTTGTCTATTACGTCGGTAATGAGAGTCAGGAATTTATTTTGGAAAGACACTTCATGTGGGGTCTCAGGTTTCGCTGAAGTAACTTTGTAGAGTTGCTCCAACACACAAATTACTGGCTCAAAAATGATGCGATGTTTCTCTTTGATCAGGTTTTCTTTATCTTCTGCTGACAAGTGTGCGTTGTTTTTTACTTTGGCAACTTCGCTTTCCAATTGCGAAAGTCGCTTCGTAAACTCGGAATGATGTTGGACTAATGTGCCCAGGCATAATTCATCCCATAGTAAATTGATTCTTTGTAATTCTTTGACTAAAAGTTTCACTTGTTGAATCGTTTTTGGGGCTTGTTTTGAAAGTGTCTCCACCATATCTAAGAAACATGAATTTAGTTCATTATTGACAACTTTATCGCTAGCAGCATCTTCTATCTCAAAATTCTCTTCTTCCCCAGTTCCAGCGTCATTAGACATAAAAGATCTTGCAACATTCAACTCCATTAGATCATTCTGTTCATTTTCTACAGCACCAACTACTGCTGGGAATGTGATCAGATGCGGCGTATCCTCTGCCAATCTGCACAAAAGATCAGATACACATTTTCTCACGTACGTTTCCGGGTGGTTAAGACGTGAGAATAACTGCGGAATGATAACTTTCCAAGGTTGCGTAGGAGTGTTTGCTAAGCCGGATTCTAACACCGTCTGCAACTCCATTGCGTGTTTTACAATCAACCGTAGAAGCCTCAAAGTAGCATTAACTACCGCGTTTTCTCCGCTGTGATTAATAAAGTCTGATGCACAAATAAGCTGCAAGAATTTGAAATAAGCATCAGCGGAAAGTTCAAAGTAAGAAAATACTCGTTTTTGCGCTTGACGCCAAATATCCACTAACAATGCCAGGTGTTCAGGATAAGCATTGCTCAAAGATGGAACGGTCCGAAGTTGACTTTCAATCATTTCCGATGTGTTAATTTCGTTCCAGTCGATGTCTTCGTCGTCACAAGTAGCTTTTGTTTTCGACAATATTTCACAAACCTGCTCAAAGTCTTGAGTTGAGCATCCAATCATAACGCTCTCTATCTGTAACTTATCATTTTCTGTTAATTGCTCCCGAGTTTTTGAACTAAATTCAACCATTTTACGACCCCATCTGAAACACCAAGCAGCAAAGCTAGCCCAAGCTTTAGCTAGTCCTGGGCATTGATTAACACCAAATTGCAGCAGTTTTCCAACAGCGGAGTCTGATACTGGTATGACATTCTCCGATATATTATTATCTACCAGACCTATTTCTGGTAAAGCTGACACCAACTTCTGTAAGGGTGAATCTATATCCAATATATTATCCGTTTCGGATTGCACCCACTTTGAAAGGGTGAGCAATAGTCTCGTACCTTTTTCGCGCAATTCATAACTTTGTTCACTCATTGCCAATCTTTGAGAAAATCCAAAAGAAATGCTTGCACAAAGGTTAACAGCTCGTATTTTAGTTTCTTCTTTCGCATAAGTCAATTTGCAAAGCTCAGCCAAAGCAGTGGCGTTATTAAGAGTCCAAATTTCGAGATCGTAAGTATTAGTAGACATAAGCAGGGCTTCACTTAAATCATCCAAGTTATTAACGTTGCCTAAACACATTTGGAATGCAGAATTTTGTTTGAAATGGTTTAAAAGTTCCCTTTTTGCCATTACCATATTAGCGTTCTTCCTAGAACATTTGATCACATCCAAGCGGAGGCATTCTGCAAAGAAAACGTTTTCTTCTGTCATATTAAGTTTCGTAAAATATTGATTCCACCATAATATTCTACTTAGGTTTTTAAAATTAGTTCCGTACTTATAATCCTTTACTGTTGATGGTTTAAACGGATTAGGGATTACCTTCCCGCTCTTCACAACGTTTCTTAATCCATGATTTGCTAATTGCAACACTGCAACCTCTTTTAAGAAATATACGGCATTAGTTCTGGAGAATTCTTCTGCTTGTGATTTAAGTAAGATGTCACATTGTTGTAATAAGGCCTCATATTTGTCATTGTAATCACTGTTATACATCTTCACAGCAGTGCATACAAGAGTGGATTCAATTTTATTTAATAAACCTTGATAGGAACATGTATTCTTGGATATCTCATTGGCTTCATTATCAAGTATGTCCCAGTTCGTGAGGTCTTGCGGTATCTCGGAGGTATCTTCGAAGAACTTTAATGTCGAAAAAGAGCTCCACCGTGAAATATTTGAATTAAATTGGTCACATTCTTTCCATGTTTGCATGTCTTCCCAGTTTTGTATGTGTTTGTAACTTTCCATTACCTGTTCATCAATGAACCTGGTGATTCTTATATCAACTTGCGATGATGTTTCACCCTCTTTAGAATCTTCGTGTGATTTTAAGTTGTTTATTTTTTTATAGAATTCTATAGCCAATTCATGTCTAGAATTTGCCTGTTCAGCAGATCCTTTAAGCCACAATAACTTCTTGTCAAAATTCTGTTTTATCCACACGTATAAACCGTGCAAAACTTCTGGCTCTTCAATTTGTATAAGTGCTCTTGCAACACTAATGGCTATTGCTTCAATGTCAATATTTGTATTCGAATTTGCAGCTGTTTGCAATATTAGTGAAGCATGATAGATGGCTGCGCCGAAATGTCCAGCGTAATTGCTGACGGCAAGCGCTGCGGGACGTACTCTAGTGAACCACTCGCGGCAAGTCGGCCTATTCGTATGAAAGAATGTTTTTACAGGTTTGGCCACAGCTGGCAATACTGTAGCAGTCCCTTCTGCGGCATTATAAATGTATTTCTCCAGGAACATCATGAACTCTGTTATCCAGCGCGTTCGGGTTTGTTCTAAAGTAATAACTTCTACCAGTTGCTGGTGGTCACTACCAATGTATTTAGTTTCATGAGATGATATTTCTCTAGCTATTCCTTTCAAAGCTCCTTCAATTCTCATAAAAGTCTCTTGTGGTTTGCCCAGGATAGTCCTTAATTTCAATGACACACAAGTTTGAGCTAGTTCTGAGAGGGCCCAACCAACACAAATAGATGAGAAACTTGTAGCACATTGGCGGAAGAACAAAAGATTATTTTCAGGAATATCAGCAGTCTGTAAAGGCCAAGATGTTAAAAATGCATCTACTAAAGCCTTCCTATCATCCAATGTGTGATGGAGAAGACAATTCATTATTATCTTAAAATGCTGGTTTGATAGGTTACAAAAAGACCCTCGCATGAGATATTCTTTGAAAGAATTAGCCTTTGTATCACTGTTGAGCACATTCAGGCTCATTTTCCTTGCTGTAAACACTTTGACAACTTGTTTGTCTAACTCCAACTGAACAATATCCCAAGGCAGTTCAAATAGCACATCTTTGCAAACATTTGACAAAGTTTTATTTTGATTATCAATGTGTAGTATACAAAGGACTGCTACTGTTTTCAGCACCATGACATTCCAAGTTAGGGTCTTATTTTTCAGTAGATGGGAAGAATTTTTCATTACAAGCAAAACAATATCTTCATCGAAATTATATGCCAGTGACAGCATGTTAGTTGTTAATACAAGAAAACCCTTTGACATGCTTACTATAGGCAAATATTTGTCCAGCTGGCAAAATATATCAGAAATCCAATTTAGAACTAAAATTAAGGTTTCTTTTGGGGCATCTTCATCCAATACCAAGCTTAATGTATTAAGGATCACAGCTAAATGTCCAGAGGTTGGGCTAGAGCTAGAGACATCGCCAAGACTCAAGTTTGATAGGCCAAATATATCATTCGCTCTTTGCTGTGTGTTAGTTACCAAGTCGCTGGAAGCAATAAAGTGATTGTTCTTTTTGCAATGTGAATAAAGCAAGTATAGTACAGAATACTGAAGAGCTGGCTTATCCTTCATTAGCTTTTCATCATGAGGACACATTTTGATGGCTAACAGTTCCAGTATGCTAGGTTGTAATGCCCACATCCCAATAATAGAGTTACTAGCATTAGCCAGCTCAGATAAGCATTGTAAATAAAATATAACATTTTTCTCTGCATCATCTCTTTCCACTTCTTCTGGATACTCCGGGTTTATTATTTGTATGTCAGGTATTATAACTGAATAGGAATTCTGTATATCAGTCAAAACAAATTTATATGTCTCTTGTAAAAGTGGAATATTCTTCAAGTTCAACAAGTTACTATACACCGACATCACACTGTTTAAAATGTGAGAGCTGTCTGAATAGCGTAGTTGACGCAAGAGTGAATCAGGTCCAATAGTTTGTGATATGAACTCAATGGGAAGGTTTGAAGCAATTTCCTTTATAATAGTGGATACCAAGTCAATGACACTGAGCCTAACACTCTCTTCTCCTTGCAAAAAGTTACTCATCTCTTTTGTTATTAATACAAACAGGGCTGGAGAACAGGATGATGATTTTGATTGTAAATATTTCAAAAGCAAAGCAATACATTCATTACCTGCCAGTATCAGATCTGCTTCTGCATCATCCTTCAGAGTTTTAGTTAAAACTTGCAATATTTTAGTGATTGCTTCTGTAAGAAATGACCATGACACAATTTGTGACACTGTAGGACTCAAAAGTGTTCCTAAGCTCTTGACAACAGTGTTGAAAACATTGAGGAATGATGTGATCTTCTGCTTACAATCTTCAGGTGTGGTAGCATCACTTTGTTTGTCAGAACGGGTAGAATCCATCTCAGTAGAATACACAACCATGTCTTCTACAAATTGATTGAGAAGGTTTACTGAAAATCCAACATCTGCTTGCCAATGTCGACTGAGTTTGAACAATGATTGCAGAGCGAAATCTTTGATCTTCTTTGGCTGAGCATTATCTACATGCCAACCAACCAGAATATCAACTGTGTCCACAAAATGATTTGCAAAGTGTTCTGGATAAGAATTTGACATGATAATCATAGCATTTATAGCTGACATGAACACTTCAGCTGAATCTGTGCCCTCAATAATAGTTTGGAGCCTGTCTAGAGTTAATTCAGCAAAATCTGTTAAATGAGGAGTTTGGTAATCCAGCTGAAAAGTTTCTGTAAATGAGAGAGTTAGGTAATGTTTTATACTTGAGTTATGTGCTGCATAATTAACAGCAATCCAATCTAGATGCTTCCTGAAGTCAGGACCCATGACGTAGCCAATCCTCCCGAGTACTATGGATGCACCTTCCTTTGTCTCTGGGCCAGGGGCATCATAGACCACATCAAGCAGTGACTCTACTAGTATGTCATAAGAACGTCGTATGTAGCGCGAGTTTTCCGGCAACATAACGGCGTCTTGTAATTTATTGCATATGACAAGCGATTTCTCCATGTCCACCTCGGCACATAGTCGACGAAGCAACTTGGAGATGCGAGGGTCCTCTGGAAGGTTGATAACCAACTCGGAACGTTCATAGAACTTGTTACTACTGTTTCCTTGAGACCAGGTGTCGTTGGGAGCCTGGTTTAACGATTCGTGATATTTATAAGAATTATCAAGAGGTTCACGATCGCCGCGGGGCTGGAATCCGCCTCGGCCCCTGCCTCCGCGCCCACCGCCTCGAGATGGCCTGAACTCGCTGACACGACCACGGGACCGATACCTGCCGTCTCTGGATGGCCCGCCAAATGACGAGGATGCATCGTACGCACCAACATAACCTCTGACCTTATCGTCCGTGTTTTCTTGTCCAATTTCGACCCTTTCCGGAGGTTCACTACCCTCCGTTCCCTTCGGGATTTTCACTTTACTGTTTGCAGTGGTGGGTATCATCACTAGAAATGTTGTCTAACACGTAATTGTAAACACACATGGCCGTAAATTTACGACAAAATACGGGCAAAACAGACACTCTTCGCCAACAGTCACTGTACATCATAGACAAAATTGGAATTCTGTCAGAACTGTCAGTCACTGTTATTGTTAAAAACTGTCAAAGGCTGACAATTCATACACATAGAGATTATAGAGTAATAAATAAAATCATATTTCTAAACGAAAAATATAGTTCTCTTGCGATTTATTCCCTAATTTCAATGAATACATTTATTTTATATATCATAAATATTTATCGTTTCGTAAAACGCTACTTTGGTAATAATTTCAGATATGTCAAGCTATTTGAATTAATTATATGACTTCCGAGAAAACCATATTTTGTAGATTTTGAACGACATCAAATGAAGGCATAAATGCTGTGGATGTTCAAAATACTACAGAGGTACCTATGACAGATTTTAAACAATACTTAGATCAAAATATTATCAAGATACTCTACCTGTGGAACCTTGGTACAATGGTTATAAAGATGCCAGTCGAGACTTTATTACTACAATCAATAGATTACGCTTTGGGCATAATAAGACGCCGTCACATCTAGCAAAACTGGGCATTGTTCCTACGGATAATAATTGTCCTCATTGTGGAGAGAACGGATGCACCGCAAATCATCTTATTTTTGACTGTCAAATTTTTTTACTGGATCGATTGGTGTTAGCAAGTTAATTAAGTGAACTGAAAATTAATTGTGACTCCTCATTCCGCCCGCCGCCACTCTATGAACTACTTAAAGACAGAAATACATACAAATATATTAAAAACACTATTAAAAACGTATAAATAAGTGCAAGTGCTACATAAACAAGATATGACCTAAAGGTCTTGGTAACCAGGTCATTAAATTTAAAAAAAAAAAACGACATCAAACCAGAGGTGTAAAAGTAACGAAAAAAAGTGTACCCGCATGTATTCGTTACTTTAACAATCAGTACTCGTTACTATCGTATCGTTACGTTACTCGTTACTTCTGACACCTTACGCGTAATGTACGCGTACGCAATACGACTGAATTCGTTATATATCATACGACTGTACATCGCAATACATTACGCATCGATTATACTAAAGAAAAAGCAAGAAATACTACTAGGAAATTTAAAGTAGTAACGATGTTTTGATACTATACTATACGATGACTTTTCTGTAGGCCTAGTATGAGTTTTTCAATACTGTAAACTATGAAAGTTTTAGTTTAAACGTCAAACTGTTAGTTTTCGATGATATTGGTAGTACGAGTTCCTTTTTTCAAATAAAGTTTAAACTATAACGTGCAACGAAACGTTCGATTGAACGAATTTCACACCGCATATTTCTGTCTCTTTTTTAAATTAGAAATTAGAAAGAAACACTAAATCTGTCACTTTTGAAGTTTCGCCGTTAGTTTTGTCGTAGATTTGAATTATTTGCTTTTTTAAGATTTTGAATTATTTAAATATACTTACTTAATATACATTATAAAAGTAATTAGTATGTCGGGAACAAGTTCTTCACAATTCGAAGTAATGGTGGAGTATATGGAAAGGTAAATAGCTTCGTTTATTTTACTAAGTAAACATTCAGTCAAAATATATATTTGTTCATAATTAAAATATTCCTTATTATTGCAGTAATGGAGACTTGAATAAATTTGCAGATGGCCCAAATGGCTGCATTACGGCTCATAATAAATGAACCGAACTAATCAGAGTCCTCAATATGGATACAACTGGTTCTTATAAGCCAGTTGAAAAGTGGAAAAAGGTACGGCTTTTTAAATTAAACATTACATTAAAGCTTACTAATGAGTGTTATTAATGATTGTTTTGCTATTTACATGTGAAGGTGTGGAGTGATCTGAAGAACAACACAAAAAAGAAGGCAGCTAAAATTCATCGTTCTGCCAGTGGAACAGGTGGTGCATGGCCCTGCATGTAGATTAATTTTAACAGACCTGGAGCAGAGGGTCCTCAACTTAACAGGAACCCAAGCTGCGACAGGTCTAATAAGTAAACCTGAAGTTGGTGTTGAGGTAACTATTAATATAATTTTACTTTAACGTTTGCAATGGTAATAATACATATTAGTAGCTTTGTGTATAATCAGCATTAAAGTGTGTGGACTAAATAATCCATTTGCCTTTGCAAGTTTATATTCTATACATTAAATATACTTATTGCACAACACTCTTTCTTAAGACTTCACTATCACATTCTTCAAACAATATTTAATGCATGTTACAGACAACTTCAGCTGAATGTGATACAGCGCAACAGCAGCAGCAGGTGCCTCCACCTCCACCGCAGTACTTCACATCTCCCCGTGAGAATATCCATATTGAGAACAGTAAGTAGTCATAATATGTAACTATATTGAAATAAAATTTTGTTGAAAGTGTGTAGGTACTTTATGACAAATCCACATAAATTTTGTTTTATAATCTATACAAATATATAAAGCTGAAGAGTTTGTTTGTTTGAAAAAGCTAATCTCAAGAAGTACTGGTCTGATTTGAAAAATTCTTTTTGCGTTGGATAACGCATTAATCGAGGAAGGTTTTTGGCTATAAAATCAAGCTGCAACCCAGAGGAGCGGAGCATATAAAAATTGTGCTGTATATTATGATCTAGAAGTGAAATAATGTATCTATAGAAATCGACTCTTTTGCGGTTAAAATAAAATGTTCAAATAACTAACTCCATGCGAAAGAAGTCTGGCAGCTGCTAGTTATTAAATAAATAAAGGCCATGATAAGTTGTTAATGCTTTTAGTATTATAAAGTTTGTCTTGTACATAATTTAGTAACTGTTATTTTCAGCAACGGTTAATGAAAATCGGCCAGGCACAAGCCAGGAGCAAGTGGAGTTCTATGTTGAGGAGATAGAGGGAGTTGCAGTTTCCCCTACTCCCCACTACGCTCTTGTGAGTCCAAGACGCATCGAAGTCGGGGCTCGCCGTGTCATTCGCCCACGCCGCACCTCACCGCGCCACCGCCATACACGCCCTGTTGATGCAGCTTCCCTCTTTGCTGGCACCGAAGAAAGATGGCAGAATTTCGCTACAGAGTTTGCCAATGAGCATGTAAGGCTTAGAGAACGGGAGCTCGAACAACAGTCTCAGTGGGAAATTGTTAGTTATATTAGAAAATTTTATTAAAAAACCTTAAATAACTTGCTTAGTTTTTATTTACAAAATTAAACTACTGATTCTCATAAATAATGCTAGCCAGCCGGTCCTGTACTAGGCGTCCTAATGTGAGCAATGATTGGTCTGCTTGCAGTGGCACTTCATGTCTTTGGAATACAGGACCAACTGTAAAGAAACACGAAATAGTTAAGTATGAGTATTTTAAATATCATTGATACACTTTCAAAGGCAGAAAAATGCTTAGGCATTCCTTGTGGATAAATTGTAATATCGTACATAACACTAAATAATATTAAAACAATTTCTTACATAAATGGATCGAGATGGTGTAAAAAAAGATATGTCTTGTAGTTGGTCTTGGTCTTGTAGGAATCAAACCCTCCACCATGGCACAGAGGGTATGTTTAGTGTCATCCGTCCATTAGATCGTTAAATGGATTACCTAGCTTGTGAGAAAATTAGTAACTACTTACCATTTACTTCATCTTGTGGAAGTGGCACACCAAAATCCAAAGCAATGTTGTGTAAAACACAACATGCCATTATTATTTGGGCGCACTTTTCGGGTTTATAATGCAATACTCTATCCTTGCATACACATCGCCATCTATTTTTAAGACGCCCAAATGTGTTCTCTATTAAGACCCTGGTTCTACTATGCACTTTATTATATGCCTCTGCTTCTGAACCAACTACTGGGTCTGTGTAAGGGGTCATTAACCATGGATGTTGTGGGTATCCTGAATCTCCTGCAAATAATGATTATTCATTATAAGTAATTTATTAAAAACAAATCCAAATGTTGAGAATAAATAACAAACCTAAAAGCCATGCTGATTCACCAGTCTGATGCAGAGTTTGCATATAAGAATTTATGACACTATTATCCCAAATAAATGCATCATGGCTGGCACCTCCAAATTTAGCATTAATGCTAAGGATACGGCATTCATGATCGCAAACCTTGAAATAGTAGTTAAAACAGGTAGATATATTAGATATGAAGAATTATTTCTTTTAAGATTCTGTTACAGTATTTGTATCACCTACCATCTGAATGTTAAGGGAGTGGTAATGCTTTCTGCAGTAATAAATATGTTCTTCATCCTTTCTAGGTTTAAAAATCCTAAAATGTGAGCCATCCACACAACCTACAACTCCAGGAATACCATATTTGTTCAGAAATCTATAACATAAATGAAGGTATAAAATGTTTGAAAGCATACAAACAAATAAACACAACATAACAATTAATGTATTCAAATTTACCTTTGTTGTAATTGCTCCCTTGCTTCTCTTGTGTTAGGAAATTTTATAATTTTTTTTTATAATTTGAGGTTGAGTAAGGGCTGCGGTTACTTCACTTATGAACCTACTTATGGCTTCCTGCGAAAAATGGTTGGCTACTCCAACTACACGTTGGTAGTCACCATTCGCGTAAAACAACAGCGCACACAACACCTTAAAACAACAAGTAAAACAATTATTATATATTAGGTACCTAAGTTAAACAAACCATACCGGTATTTTTTCCTTCGCTCCCACTAGTACACCCAACCCAATCATACCTTTGTCTCAAGTGAGACTCTTTGCGAGCTTCGGAGGTCACTATAGGTGCGCAGGGTGCTGCATAAATATTTAAATGCAGCTTTCGTCAGCCGATACCGCTGGACAAAATGGGTATCGGAAATACGGCTGATAGAGAATAATTCTCTTTGACGAATGTTGTCACGCCTTTCTATGTTCGCTACTTCGTCCTGCGTTGTTTGCCACGCAAAATACCAACGGGCAGACATTTCTTTTTATAAAAGTTTTAACAACTCACTAAAAATTTATAGGTGACAACTTTAACTACAAAAGTTTTCGTTTTCGTTGAAGGATACTAAAAACGTATTGTCAAAGTAGTAACTCATACTGCCAAATTATCATTGCCTTTCGAAAACTTACAAAATAATCGAATAGTTTAATTCGATTTGAACTCATACTGCCATTTTTAGTAAGCAATAGTTTCCGCTAGAGGCGCTCGTGTGCAATGTATGGAAACAAGACGAGACGATCATAGTTTTAGAAAACTATCAAAACTCATACTAAGCCTACTGATGCATTATACTTGCGTGAACTGAAACAGTGTAGGTGCTCATACGAAAAGTACGAGTAACGAAATGCATTCGAGTGTAACGTTTCGTTACTTCATACTAGATAAAGCACCCGTTACTCAGTAACGAATACATACGGTTTGTCACAGGTCTACATCAAACATAACCTCAAATCATGATACATGTCGATTCAATACCTATAGAAAAATAGAAAAGAACATGTTGTTTGTATATTTCTATTACAAAATTAAAAATACACTTTAATATTTTTATCTATCGAATTTGCAAGATACAAACCACAAACATGAAGACTGCAAAACGTACGCAAGACTTTAAAGGTAAGAATAAATCCGTTCGTTTTTAGTTATACAGTTTTAGACAAGTTTCAGATGTGATAATGTTGTTTCTTTTTGCAGCTTTAGAACTTCGGTTAACAGAGGATTCAGTGGCACCACACACAGTATATCTTAAGGAGCATATAGTAAGAGAACACACAAAAGACAAGCCCCAGGGACGTACATTACTAGTAGTTAATGTGCCTCCTTACGCTGATGAGAAAGGCTTGATTAATGCTTTTAGAGAAGCTGGCACTGTGCAGTCGATTCAACTGTGTTTAAAACCATCAACTGCTGACATAAAGCATATTATAAGGTTTGTAACAGAAGAAAATAAAACCACATTTAGAGCAGCATACATTGTTTTCAAAAAGGTTGCAGAGTTAGATAAAGCATTAAAATTAACTGAACTACAACCGCTGAACTCAAATACTCATCAAATGAAAGTGGGAATCAAAAAGTGGATTGATGAGTACAACAGTGCTATTTTGCTACCCAAAACACTCAAAGAGAATGTTGAAACATTTATGAAAGAGTTTGATGAAAATGCACAGAAAGCAGACAAGAAGGAAAAAGCGTTGGAACAAGAGGATGATGAGGGATGGGTCACTGTTACTAAGAGAGGAAAGGTCCAGAGCTTTGCAAGAACAGAGAAAATGGAAAACAAAATAATGCAAAAGGAAGAGAAGAAAAAGAAATTAAAAGAGTTGAAGAACTTCTACACTTTCCAAATAAGAGAATCAAAAATGAAACACATTGTGTCACTGAGGCAGAAGTTTGAAGAAGACAAGAAAAAAATTGCCCAGATAAAACAGAGTAGGAGATTTAAACCATTTTGAAATAAATAATAATTATTACATTATCACAGTACTTTATTTACATATAATACATCAATTTCATAGTACTACATTTATATAAACTAAATTGATTCAAAAGAACCATTACTTTGTTATAGCTAATTTTATAATCACTGAGTTACTATTCACTAGCAGCACACCATGGTTTCACCCTGTGTGCGTGTGTGTGTAGGTTCCCATCCTGTGGGAATATTAGGATAAAACCTATCATGTAACTAACCCTAGCTATAAACTGTCTGTATGCCAATTTTCTTCCAAATTTGATTAGTACTTTTGCATCAAACATCCATTCTCACAAACTTTCATGTTAATAATATTTGTATGAGTAGAATGTTGAATTATTAACTCTTTTCTTTTTTTTTATGTGATCTATCTTTTGACACCAAATATTTCGCCATCACGTTTGAAAGCTTCAAATGACTTGGAACTTATGGGTATAAAAGCACTTGAAGAACCTTCTAACAGTGTTATGAACTGAACAATTCTTTAATCAATGTTCACTGTTCATTATTTCCTCAAAGCACTTGTCAGATGATCTGCTGATGCGTTTTGATGATGATGCGCAGCAGTCTGTTTTCTGGTAGTGTGTCTAATGCAGCAAGAAGGTTGTTGATGTTGCCATAGACACAGCCATTTGTTAGAGCCACTTGGACTGCCTGGCCTATCCTGTCTAGGCAATCCTGAAACAACAAATTCTAGGTTTTTAATGTCCCTTTTGTAGTTCAATAAGTTACTTGAAAAAGGAAAAATCACAATCTGTGGAGGTCCTATAGTTTCTGCCTATTTGGAAGAGGTTTCACTCTATATGTGTATATCAGATTTAGTAACACATACCTGTAATTTATAATCAGTGTGCAGCCTGCCCCCTCTCTTGAGTACAGCATGTGCGTAGCCTTGCACCACTAGCGCCAGTGCAGCCAGGTGCTGCGCATTCACTGCTGTGGGAGGCCCATGCGTACGCCGACCAGCTCGCAGGCTGTGCAGCACACCAAGGTGAAGCTTAATGTACAGCTCTGACTCTGACAGAGGCTTGTGTGTCACGGTCTTCACAACTGATCTATCAATGTCACCTTCCAGTTTAATTTTTTTTACAGGTACTGGTACTTCTACCATTTCTGTATCTGTAAAGAGTAATAGTATTTTAAGTGTTAGCAATAGTTCTGGTGAAAAGGTTTCTAGACCAAAAAATTTAAGTAGTACTACCTTCATCAATATAAAGTGGAGCAAGTGCACACCAGTGTATGAGACCTGCCAAAGGAGTCACAGCAGCCATTGGTATAGATCCACTGGGTAGTGCAGCAGGATTCAGTTGTGCTGACATGCATAGAGTGGGGTTTGAGTATACCTGCAAAATCAAAAAAGAATTCCTTATTCTACATGCAGAACTGGACAGCCTGATGACTACATTAATGATTTTTACAATACGTTTCTGATTCCACAACAGCTAATTACAAGAAAAGGTAGTTATTTTATTATCTTTGTTACTGTGTATAATTATAAATTGTGCATTACAAACATTTAAACACAAACCGCCAGACCCCGAACTCAGAAACTCAGCACAGAAATTGATCACTCAGCCACTGCACCAACTCTATTGTCATTTATAATTTGTATTCAAATTACTAACCCAAGCCGTGATAACTTCTAAAAGGTTCTTGGGTGGCAATTTAGTAGTTCCTTGAGCATCTCGCATGTATAGCTCAGTCACTGCTGTGATAAAGTTTGAAACAAACTGCGGGGCAGTGTTGGCTAGAGACTTCAGAGCCAGCTGGTTTGAAGTGTTCAGGTAGAAATGGTCTCTGATGACATTCTCAACCAGTTGCAGGGACTGCGCTGATGAACAACCCATTTGTTGAAGCCAAACACCAACTGCAAGCAACACCTAAAAAAATGTAGATGAGATTATCAATGGCAAATTAAATAAATGGTGACATGTTATGTATAACAGTGTTTCTCAGATACAAAATAAATAATGCATATTTACTGGTGTACTAGATGCAGACACTGCCATGCTGGCAAGTATACTCAGTATTTTCAATCTCCGCTGACTCTCCATGCCACCAAACAGTGATAAGAACACTGTATTCTTAGTAGTCTCATTAGTACATGCAGACAGGTAGTCACATATGATGTCTATGAGCTGTAAATCCTGGAGAGGGGTTAGACCTCCGCCACGGCGGCCGCCGCGACGGTCTGACTCACAGAACACAAATTCTGATATTATGTCCATCGCTAAGTCTAGTTGCTTGTTTGATGGAGCTGCACGGCCTACCAACAGTTGTTCTAAAAACAATAGAAACTGATTAGATGAACTTGTTACTGTCTGGTTAAAAGAGGTCTTCATCACGGGTGATAAAATACCTAACTTACCAATTTTAGTCAGAGCCTCCTTAGCACATACAGGAAACTCATACTTCCTCAGAGAATGTTTTAAATCGGATATAGACATTTTGAACTATAGAAGTATAGAACTAATTATCTGCGTCAGTTTACCCAACCAGACTTCAAAGATCTAACAAAAACAGCTTATAATGGAAGGATAAAATAAGCCTGCCGGCAAAGATTTTTTTACAAAATAATATTTTTCTTACTTTTCAATGAAAATCACAGAGTAAATAAATAAAACAAGGAGTACCTATAACAATTCAAAGTAGGCTTGAGTAACTCCGGACACAGTTATATCTTCGGATATGTGTCTCACTTTGGATATGAATCGTTCATTCCCTTTCTAATAAATAACTATATCCTATATCTATCCTACCCGTCCACGTCCAAGTTTCGTTCATTCGTAAGTAAGAGACTCTTTTAAAGAGAGCGAGAGCGTAATACAACACAGCGGCGACAAAAAATAGTTTAATAATTATAAGTAGGTAAAAAAAAAACTGTAAAAATCATAATCATGTACATAGTCGATCAGAAATCATTGTAAATACTAATTGATTTTTAAATACGCCAATCAAATATTTATTTTTAATTTAAATAGGTATTTGGTTGACAGTCCTTAGCCTGTGTAAAGTATGACGGGAAATCAAATAGTTTGTCCTCGGAGCGAGAGCGAGTAAATTAATTTTGTACTGTAAGCGGCTCTATCTCGCTCCGAGAAAATTTTTAAATCTCTCGCATCCTCGGAGCAACATAGTTCCGCGATATGGGACTTGTCCTCGCTCTCTCACGTCATCATAACCGCGGATATGATTAGCGGACATGGATATAGTTATCGGATATGTGTCTTTGGCTGGAATGATATGTCTCATATCCAATCTTCTTGTGGAGTTACTTAACACAAGCCTAATTCAAAGTAAATAATTTAAATACCTATCATTGATAAAAAAAGACTTTTTTTTTTGGTTCTCTTCTTTCCGTTCAGAGGAACGGAAAAGGCAAAGGCATAGTACGCCATACAGCCTAGTCTTCAGTAACTTTTTTCTTCAGTTTCTATCCTAACTTATCCTTTTTTTTTTTTTTTGTTGTAGCTGGGGAAAATGACAATTACGCATCCCCACCCGTCGGGGGACGGGAGGGGTATGTGGGACTCCAGGTAGGAGTATACTCACTAAAAACCCCAGCGCTACTCCGGCATCGCCATAGTGTCGGGGGAGTGGGAAACTAGCAGAGCCTGAGCTACCTCTCCCCCGCCGGCGAAACCCGCCTAATAAGGCGGGCCCTCATTTGCCCCTCCTAGAGAGGGGCCGTGCCTCCCGCATGGTGAGCAGAGCAAGGCGGGCGCGGGCACCCCCGTGCCTCACGCCCGCCGCTCACTTCAGGGAAAAAATACTATATCGTCAGGATCTTACGTTATCCTTTTTTTTTTTTTTTTTTTTTTTTTTTTTTTTTTTTTTTTTTTTTTTTTTTTTTTTTTTTTTTTTTTTTTTTTTTGACGCTGTGGAAATGACATTTACGCACCATACCCCGAAGGGCGTGTGTGGGACTCGCCCAGCCGAAGCCGGGAATACCCACTAAAACCGAACAGCGGCACACCGACATCGCCTTAGTGGCGGGGTCATGGGAAATAGCATGCCTGCCTACCAATCCCCCGCCAGCGATTCCCGCCCGAAGGCAGGCCCACAGTGGGTCCTCCATAGGGAGGAGCCCGGCTGGGTACGTCTTCGTGTGCAAGAAGACGCAGCAGCCAAGGGTTTTTTAGCGAGGTGTCCTTCCTCTTAGCCCCACTCGTTTGCCCGAAGGCAAACGGGGCCCCCAGCTCCTCTCAATGAGGAGACCGGGTTGCCCGACGGTGACCCGGACTTCGGGTCACGTCAGCCACCTGGAGTGGTGGCCGACCCGCCGCGCGTGACCGCCGAAGCGGTCCCCACTTCTGGTTTTGGTCCGCGCCGGTAAACCGGTAACCCCCATATCTGGGGGCCGTTCCCCTATCCGCCACCTGGGGACGCGTCCGATGGCAGGCCAGAAACTGCACACGGAATCTTACCTTATCCTAGCCTAACTTAGCTTAACCTATCTCCTTTCGTTTCCCACGTGAGGCCGACCAAGAGGGGTTTGGGGTACCTAAAGACATGATGTGACCACTATACTACAATATTTCACTGTTCTTTATGAATTATTCACTGAATGCACTTTTTACTACATAAATCACGCGTTTTTATTTAGTAAACGACCCTATAAATAATTTAAAAGTCCAATGAGAAATGAGCGTGGCACTCATTTTGGCTTTCCCGCCAAAACTCTAAAAAAAAAAAGACTATCAATTTTTTTTTTCTTCTTTGGCAACTGAGCCGGTTTCGACTATTCTGCCAGTGTCACGTGGTGACGGCAGCAAGTAAAGGCAGGCCGTCGAACTTTTCCCTTCGTGGTAGGTGTTAGTATAGCTGCATGGACAAACACATGGGTTAGTAAGACAAAAAATCTAATTTACAGGGACACATGAGACAACAATTAGACTAGTTTATACTATATACAGACTATTTACACATAAACTACGCACTAATTAAATTTTTAATTCATTCTCATTTTAAGAATCTGGCCAAAAGATTTATTAATTTAGGGGAGAAGTGGGAAAGTAGGGTATGAAAATTAGTTGGAAGAGGGATTTTGAGTTTGGGAATTTTTGAATAGAGGTCAAAAGATTTATTAATAAGGGAGCAAGAAAAGAAAATATGGTCTAAAGTACCATCCTCAAGACCGCACTCGCACAGGGAATTATCCCGGACGTGGATCTTTTTCAGGAACACTGGGCTACAACAATTTCCGAGTTGAAGTCTACACAGTGAGGAAACAGTTCTCTTCGACAATTTAGGACATTTAGAAAACCAAGGCCTACGCTGAACCTCAGGCTGTATGGCAGCGTAGTAGATGCGCTTGGTTTTAGAAGTCGCCTTCCATGTTTCAGTCCACGAGTTAAATAACTTGGGTCTGGCACCATTCCGCAAATCGTAGTTATGCGCTACGTAGTGCTTTTGATCAACCGGATTCGATGTGGCATACTTTGCTAACGAATCAGCGCACTCATTGCCAGCAATACCCGAATGACCGGGGATCCAGGTTATCTCAACGTCCAAGCCGTTTTGGTAGCATTCAAATAACAAGTTCTTTATATCTATAATGATTTTACTATTAATTTTGCTATGGAATTGATTTTGTTTAAGGGCCTGAATACTACTACGGGAATCTGAAAAAACCTTCTTTTAAGGTTTTATTAGATGCTGGCCTCTATGATTATATCTCATATTGATTGCTATGTGAGCCTGTCACTTTGTTACTTTATATATATGTCTAATTTATGTTTTTTTGATTTCTGCTTATAAATAATAACTCTTATTAATTTTCACAAGCAGTTCTTATTTATTCGTTAAAATGGTAGCAGAGAATAAATTTACGAATTGAATTGCGGGTGTTTCTTATTGGCAAATTTATTTTTCGAAGGAAAATATTTAGAGCAAGTCTAACTTACTCCGAAAATTCGTAAGAACCGTTAGAAAAGGTCCGGTAAGCCTGCAGTGAAGATGGACAAATCAATTGCAGAGGTTTCGAAGGTACGAATTGGAGATCTAGATGCCAAAAAGTTTAACACGTGGAAGTTTAAAGTTTTCATGGTGCTTAAGGGTATACCTGGGGCAAAAGATTTATTGGAAGGTATGAAACCGAGGCCAATACTTTTGCCAAATGCCACACCTGAAGACAAAATGAGGTATGAAGCAGAAGTAGTAGAATACGACAAATTAGACAGTGGTGCCGATTCTGTTGTCACAAATTTCGCTAAACTAAACTATAAATCGCTAAAATTTAGTTTATTCCTGTCAAACGACGTTTCCTATTCTGAAATAGATTAAACTGACACAACTTAACTATATTTTAGTTTGACAGCTCTAAAATCATTTTAGTTACTCAACTTAGCGAAACTTGCTATTTCGCTATTCTGAATTTGACGTTTTTCACCTAAAATTAAAGCTGTCAAACTAAATGTAGCTATTTTTAATCGCGATTAAAAAGATGTGGAATAAAATTAGTTGTCATGAACTAAAATTTACAAAGCACATTTCTCTGCTAATTCTTGAGTTTGGAGGCCTACTTAGAGTTGCCGTGAATTATTATGGAAGCTTATGTGGCTGTAGCTATTGTTGATTCGGTAGAAAGGTAAATAATAATATTATTGTTATTATACAATACAATACAAAAATTATTTGTGAAAACATATAGAGATTATTGCACTGAACATCTAATTAGCTTTGTACTACTTACTACATTATGATTTTGAAAAGATAATTGTAGATAAATCGACTTAGAGATTTTATGAAATAAAGAACTATTTTTTTTAGAAACCATCAAGAAAGAATTCGGTTGGAAAGATTACAGGACAATTCCATAACCCATTCCATATGGCTGAAGAAAATTTAAAAAAAATTTTTAGACTCCCTAGATCTGGAGCACTTTATTTGGTGGATGTGTTAAGGAATCCTCGGTTGGATGAAAGATTTATCCCCAAACACATAAAGGTTAGAACAGTATTGTTTTGTTAAAGGTTCCTTTCTTATCAGATAGTAATACGCTACAAGTAGGGTGTGTAGTAATTACTTATAATATTTACTACTTATTGTAACATATCTATTGTAGTCATTACTTAGTATGTATCTGTATAATAATAAAATTTCATATTCAGATACTAGCTGCACTCAATCTGTTTGCCCAAGGCAGTTATCAAACAGCTGTTGGGCAAGACAACATACTTGGGGTCAGCCAGCCATCAGTGAGCAGGTGCCTAGCTCTAACAGCAGGGGAAATTTTAAAAACTTTATCACCTCGTTACTTGAGATTTCCCATGACCCGTGAGGAAAAAGAAGCAGCTAAGACTGAATAAGTTCAATTTATTATTTTGAGTTTAAAAAAAAATGTTAAGAGTCAGAGTTTAATGTTAAAACAGCTTATTTAAACTCTTTTCTGTCAACTTTGAAGAAAACTGAAAAGAATAAGTAATAAATATTTATTTTGAGGATCTTTTTCAGCCATCAAAACTTAGAACTGCCCCACTCTTATTCATGCAACACTTTGCTTGTTTCAGTTTTCAAGACCTACATAATATGCCCAACACATTAGGTGCAGTGGATGGGACCCATGTTGCCATAGCAAAACCTCCACTCAGTCACCCTATTGCGCCTGGCAACCTATTTTATAATAGAAAGGGTTATTATAGCATCAACTGGCAACTTGTGAGTATAAATAATTTTTTGTTAAGACTCTCTTGAAACCTTAATAATAACTAAAAAACTTTTTAGATATGCAGTGCGAGGGGCAAGATTATTGGCCTCAATCCAAATTTCCCTGGCTCCATCCATGATGCTGCAATTTGGAGGGCATCTAAAATAAACAGAGTCCTGAGAAATGACTTTGTGCGTGGGGAAAGATCCCAGTGGCTTTTAGGTAGGTCACGACAAGTAAACTTTTTTACTTACTGGGTATGTCTATCAGCTAAGTACATTATAAAGTTTTATTTATTATAGGAGATAAGGGATACCCGCTACAGCCATGGCTCATGACCCCTATTATGGGCCCGGCAACTGAAGCAGAGGCCATACAAGAGCAAGAAATGTGGTGGAAATGTGTAATGGGCGCCTGAAAAATAAATTTATATGTCTGCATAGGATATGATATATACCAGCCAGAAAAGGCAGCTAAAATTATATTGGCATGTTGCACCTTGTACAATATGTTTTTGGATTCATTTGATGGTAACTATACTTAGTTTACTCTCTGTTTTATTTACATTTGAAAAATAAGAAATCTAAAGTAAGTGTATTTTTACAGATGAAGAAGAAATTGATGTGACTGAGGAAAGTGAGGAGAGTCCGACTGTGGAGGAAGTTAGCACAGATTTTCTTGACGAAGCAAGGGAAATTCGGCAATCATTAATTATAAATCACTTTAATTAAACACCTTTTTTAAAAAAAATACTTTACTTTTTTTTTAATTACAAATATCCTTAAACCTAAACAAAATATAAACAATCAACAAAATATAACAATCAACAAATATAGAAAACTTAAAAATAAACAAATTATAAAAAATATAAGAATTATACTTTAGTGCTAATCTCGATAGGGAGACAAAGTAACGGGAAAGAAAACCATTAGGTTTCATTCCCATTATCTTCTTCTTGGGCATTTTGCACCAGCAATGGGATGCCAGAAGAGCGAATGGCAGCTGCTAAAATTTCAGCTGCCTGTACAATACTCTCCCGAAGTAATCTACTATTCTCATTCAGTGCTTGTACCAAATTGTGGTGAACTGGGGGGCGGGGAGTCCTCTGCAATCTTCGACGCCGGGTAATCCGACTTCTCGAATCCGGCAGTGGAACTGCAGGAGACCCACTACCAGTTTCCACAGGCTGCTCTTCCAGTACAGGCTGTAGAGAGGGCGACATACTTGGATGGGCAGGCGACGTGGATAGTGAGGGTGAGATAGGTATTCCCTGAAATAAAAAAGAAAACAGCAATTGAATTTCACAGTCATGAGCTTGACGACTCTAACAAAACAGATAACTAATGGTTTTGTTTAT
This sequence comes from Sesamia inferens, assembly GCA_037179545.1. Lineage (NCBI taxonomy): Eukaryota > Metazoa > Arthropoda > Insecta > Lepidoptera > Noctuidae > Sesamia > Sesamia inferens. The sequence continues at coordinate 28,842,807 of CM073939.1, read as the reverse complement.
TGGTACTCAATAATAACAGTCTTAGTAATGTTTAAATCCATAAAAATACCATGAGTACTAAAGTAAATTACCATTTCCAAAGAGGCGAAACCATCAACAGCAGCGGACCCAATGATATCAAAAATTTTATTCTCAATATCACAGATCTGGCCCTGCCGGTCCTCCACCTGTGGCCCTGATGGAGTCTCTTATTTTTCTCGCCTTTGTTTTTACCTTTGCCACCCATATATTCCAAATCTGTTGAAATTAAATTAGTTAAGAACACAATGAAAATTATGCAATCCAATTACAAGTTTTATCAGATAAAAATCACTTACATGATGCCACTGCTCTACAGTCCTGCTGCAGCCCAGTTGGTTCAGCTCGCTACTGAGGTTAGCCTAAAAAGCCATAACCTCGGGATCAGCTTGATTTTCTAAAAAAAAGACGGTTGTATTAGACCTGAATTGATATCTAATAGGTATATTAATGTAACAACAAATGTCAATGAAACCTGTAATTAATTTTGATGCACTCAAATTTTCTGCGGTTTATGTAATGGCTATGAATTTATCAATAAAATAACAAGTTCGTATGTATTTCCTACCTCGGGCCATTAGTGGATTTGTATGAAGCCGTTCTACGAGCAGTTCCTGCTGCCTTTTTGTGGCTCGTTTCCTTGATGACGACAGCATCATAAGAATAATATTTATATCTAAGAAAACTTAATAATTAAAATAGAACTAAAATTGCTAAATGAAATGGCGGCAGGCGGATCGTCAAAACAAAACAAACAGGCTCGGATCATCTGTTGGATAGGGCTTTCCTTCGACTACGAGTATACGAAAAACCGGTATTTTCTTTTTGAAAATCACTATTTAATTCTTATATTAGCTCTATAACACTGAAAAAAATAATACAAAAATCATGTTATCCGAAACATTTGTTAAAATGCTGCAGTTTGTTGATTTGAAAAACTTAAAGGCTTTTTTTCTTATTGAAAATCGAAAAATGGATCCGCCGAAGCTCTAAATCGTTTTCGGTTACAACCCTAGCAGGATTACATTGGCCACAGATAATAAAAATAGTAATAGGTTTTGGATTTTAATTTACTTAAATATAAACAACAATATAGTTTTATAGCGTGTTTATAATCCTTGTAAATCATTTAAATAATTTTTGATAAACAATTCAAGATAATTTGATTTTAGTCATGTTTTTTTTTTTGCAGTTCAGATCATTTGCTTCACTTTCATTCATTTTTTATTTATATTTCCAAGAAATCTTGGTCTATGGTTTATTCAACTTAGCGATTGTCAAACTCAATTTTAGAGATGTCAAATTGCTTTTTAAAATTAGAGAATCTTGTTTGCAGAATAGCTTTTTAGATACACTAAACTAAAAATTAGAAATTTTAGTGATAGTTTAGTTTAGTTGGGTGTACAACAGAATCGGCACCAGTATTGTGTCCGTCTTGCTTTTGTCAAATTTACCTGATGACATAATAGAAAAAATGATGCGTTTTACGTATTCAAAAGAAATTTGGGTTGAACTACATAGACTATATGGAGGTTGTGTCATAGACCAAAGCTACACAATGTGCAAAACTTTTTTCTCATACAAGAAAGATTCTACGCATGATATGGCGGCACATATTTCGACGCTGAAGAATTTGTGGCATGAACTACACAGAGCGCTGAACCTTGAAAAGGATTTACCAGACATACTATTGATCTACAAAATTCTTGATACTTTGCCGCCGGAATACGTGATGTTTGAATCAAGTTGGTTATTGATGACGAAAGAAGAACGCACTGTTAACAATCTTACTGTTCAACTGTGTTCACATGAAAAAGTTCTTGCAAAAGTCAAAGAAGAACAAGATGGAGATGGAGGCAGCACCAGTGCCGAAGCCTTGTGGGTAAAGACAAAAAAGAAGAATGGAAAAGTAAGCAAAGATAATGAAAACAAGCAAGAGATACAGAAAAATAAGAAAAAGTGCAAATACTGTGGAAAACTCGGTCATTTTGTGAAGCAATGTGAGAAATGGATTAATGATGGAAGGTCAAAGAAGTCAGAGAAGGACATTAAGAATGTCAACATGACAATATTATCCATCACTGGAAATGAATGCAAAAATTCAATAAATTTTTATGTGGATAATGGGGCAACCAGCCACGTAACAAATAGAGACGATCTTTTTGTCGAATACAGTCATTTCAAGAGTAAGCACACAGTACGCGGAGCTAATGGGAACGAAATTCAAGCTATAGGAATTGGCTCCATTAGAGGAGAAACACAAATAGGTAATGGTGAAGTAAGACAAATTTTACTTAAGGACGTATGGTATGTACCCACCATTTAAAAAAATCTTTTTTCGGTACTTGCGGCACATGATGCTATCAAGAACAGTACATTTGAATCAACTCCAACGACTTGCATTTTCAAAGTTGACGGTGATAAGCGACTGATTGGTACGCGAGATAGGCATGGTGATCTATATCGGTTGGAAATGAGATGTTTAAAGCCTGCTGAAGTAAATCAGTTATCCACGTCAAACCTGATTCAACTCTACCATGAACGTTTTGGACATCAGAATAAGTCACATGTAAAGAAATTTTTGGAAAAGGAATTGAACATAAAAACAGAAAGCAGCCATGAACTCTGTGAAGGCTGCATTTATGGTAAGTCTCATCGGCTCAAATTTAGAGCCAGAGAGAAAGCAACAAAACCAGGTGAGCTGATCTGTACAGATGTTTGCGGTCCTTTCCCCTATTCATATGCTAAGAATAGATACTTTGTGCTATTCAAAGATGTTTGTACCGGGTATCGTTGGATATATTTAATGCAAAACAAGTCGGAAGTTTATCAAAAGCTGTCACTGATGCTAGCTGAAGTTAAATCAGCAGGGGTTAAAGTGAAAGAAATTTTGAGCGACAATGGAGGAGAATTTGATAATGGGAATGTTCGTAGAATACTTCAAAAAGAAGGTATCTTACATAGGTTGACGATGCCTTATACTCCACAGCAAAATCCTACTGAGCGAGAGAACAGGACTGTTGTTGAAATGGCTCGGGCTATGATGTACGCCCATAGAGAAATGCCAGCGCCATTATGGGCTGAATTGATTTCGACGTCGGTCTATATCCTGAATAGAACGGGACCAGGACCTGATGGAAAATCGCCGTACGAAGCATGGCACGGTAAGAAGCCAAGAGTGAAACATTTGCGTGTGATTGGAATTACATGCTACCCCCATCTTCCTAAGGAGAAACGGAAGAAACTAGACAAAAAGGCGCAGAAGGGAATTTTAGTTGGTTATGACAAAAACGAAGGCTATCGTATTTGGGATGAAGAACATCACAAATTAATCCGATCACGTGATGTAATTTTCGAAGAGTACCCTTTGCTTAGAGAAGCTAAAAATGTAGTAGATACTAAACCGAAGTCTATTAATATACAGCCGAAGTCTCTAAGAAGCTGCAGCCAGTCAGAAAGTCAAAAATTCCACCTTGATTTTCTTGGATTCCATTATGGTTCTAACGAGCACTTTGATGTCGCAGAAGCATCAGTCAACGACAATGATACGGTCAATGGCGAAGAGGAAGTAGTTATTGATGAAAACGTTGTTTTTGATGAAAATGCTGAGACAGAACAAAGTTTGGATATTGGAAACAATGAAGACGGAAACATTACACAAGGTTCTCAAACTGGAAGTGAAGATGTTTACGATGATGCAATTGAGGATGACCAAGATTCTCTTCAAACTGAGAATGAGGGTCGAATGACGCTACGCAATCGAGACAACCTAAAACGTCCAGCTAGATATCGAGACTTTGTTTGTAACGTCTGTCGTACACAAAGTAAATCCAATTAACCAACAGAACCCACTTCATATAAAGAAGCTGTCAAAAGCTTTGAAGCTGAAAAATGGTGTGAAGCGATGGACGATGAAATGAAATCATTGAAAGAAAATTGTACATCGGATTTGGTGGACTTACCGAAAGGGAGGAAAGCAATCTCTTGTAAATGGCTTTATAAGATAAAAACCAATCCGGATGGAACGGTCGATAAATATAAAGCCCGTCTAGTAATAAAAGGCTATTCGCAGAAAAAAGGCTTAGATTACTACGAGACATTTAGTCCCGTGGCAAAAACAAGCACGATAAGGGCTGTCTTGAGTGTTGCAGCCCAAGAGAATTCTCCGCTACATTAAGGGAACCATCAATCATGGTATTACATACCAATCTTCCACTGTGACAAACTGTATACAAAGCTACAGTATCATGGAGGAGATCCTACTACGGGGCAATCAACCTCAGGAATGATCTGTCTATGTTTACGCTAGTTCGTCGGCCAAGTTCGATTGTTAGTTAGTCGAGTTTGATCGACGGCGCGACCCGTAGGGATGAGCGTAATTTAGTATTGTCTGTGGTGAACGGTGCCGCACTATTAGACACAACGTCTTGCGACCTCGCCGGGAGAAGGTCCGTTGCTTGAACTTGAAATATAACAACGTTTTTGGAACCGCGCCGGCAGCGGTCGTTGCTTGAAAATAACAACGTGTTGGGACCCCGCCGCGTACGCGGGCCGTTGCTTGAAATCTTGACGAATAATCATCGCGTGCGTCGCATGTTCGGTCGAATGATTTTCGGGAAATTATAGATACCACCGGCGCGTTTTGTATAGTTTGTCGCGATTGTTGCCCGTGTTTTGAGGTATTTACTTGAACTGGAATACGTAACAGTGCCGTCTGTAAATTGAGTTGAATTTGAATCGGAAACGTGGTTTCATTGGCGATCTTTGTCGGACGTGATTGACACTGCTAAGTAACTTCTTACGTTGGTGAGCTTTGGTGCCCTAATAGGGAACTTTGGAGTGTCGACTTATGGGACGGTCAGTGAACTGAAGACTTCGGACGTCATTGTAAGGTCGGCGCGCGCGTCGACCTCGCCGAGACTTCACTTCACGACGGAGCACACTGAGTCCCAGGTAAGTCCCGTAGATTTCCTAGTGTGTGTTCGGAGATTGATTTTACTTGTGGTGTAAGCCGACCTTGTTTGTTGAATAAGCCGTGACAAATGTGCGGTAGATGTACGTGCTTTACTGGGGCGCCTACATCTTTTTGGTAGCAGAGCGTGGTTTCTAATTACTAATTTGATTAATTAGAGTATCATTCCAGTATTTTGGTAGCCTTCAGAGGCTAATTTGCAAAAATTTGATTTTTTATTTGTTGTTGTCGGTACTCGTAAAATTATATCTCTGACCACCTTCTATCATTGTGTGGATCCGATAATTTTGCAAAGTAAAAAATGTGAAAACAATTGTATTTTTATTTTTGGTTCATTTCTTTCCGTTCAGAGGAACGGAGTTGGCAAAGGCATGATACGCCATACAGCCAGTTATGTTTACGAGTAATGTTTTGTTATTGTTGACTCGATTATCTTGAGCTATGGATAAATAATTACGAGTTATTTTTATGACTAATGTTTTGTTATTGTTTTAGTCAACTCGTGTATTGTACGAACCAGATAGTTCGTGTTTGAATGTTTTGATTTAGCTCGTAATTCGTAGTCGTAATTTGTTGATTTAGCTCGTAATTCATAGTCGTAATTTTGTTGATTTATTACATAATTCACAGTAATAATTTTATTCTGTTTGTTTGTTGATTTATTGTGTAATTGGTAGTAATAATTTTGTTTTGCTAATAAGTTTTGATCTGTGTCGCACTTAAGTTAGGCCGTTTGCACACTGATATTTTGTATGTATACTTTGTAATATTTTTTATTTGTACATGTTAGTGTTTTGTTGTAACGGTTGCCCTTAGCTTTGGTCCCCACACGGTCTCGCGGAATTTATCGAGTTATTTACGCTTGTTTTTGTTGCTTTCCGCGCGTTCTTTAATTGAATTTAATTTGTTAATTTGAATTAAAGGCTTTTACTTGAAATGGCTCCCAATCCGCTTACTAAGACCAAAGCAGAAGTTCAAGCCGCATTGCGTTGGCTCGCGGGTGCGGCTGCCCTGATTGCTCGGCCGGATCGGGTTCAGGCATTGTTGACCAGTTACGAAGGGTTGCCTGCGCGCATGCAAGGGTTGGAGCGACACGTTGTCGACTTCCATGCGTACGTTTTGGAACACCCTCCAGCGGATGAAGCCGTAGTGGAGACCTTTACAAGGGATGTCGACCAGGCGTACGAACTGGCCAACCAAATTACGGAGTCGGCAGAAGGGCTCCTGGCTGCCCGTAGGGGAAAGCCGACTTTGAGCGGGGAGGTTAAACCGACCCCGCCGGTTTTGTTAGGGAGACTGCCCACATTGGAGATTCCCCACTTTGACGGGGACCTCACGGCTTGGATGGGCTTCATCAACCTGTTCGACAGCTTGGTGGACTCCAGGGAAGATTTGTCCCCCAGCCAGAAACTGGCTTATTTGCGCTCCGCCCTCCGCGGAGAAGCCAGTGCAGTGGTCCAGCACCTGATAGTCAGCGATGCTAACTACCAGGTTGCACGGCAGTTGTTGCTGGACCGCTACCAAAACGTCCGCTTGCTAGCGGACACCCATGTGGCCGCCATTTTGGCCTTACCGAAGGCAACGCAGGTTTCCTCACTAAGGAAGGATTTGGTCAACCCGCTCTTGACCGCGGTCCACTCGTTGCGCCGGCTGGATTTGCCGGTCGACCAGTGGTCTTTTCTGCTTCTGCACGTCGTCCTAACGAAATTGCCCGCAGACGTAAAGGGGCGATTTGAGCAAAGGTACGGGGGCAATAGCGCCTCGTACCTCCCCCCCTTCTCGGATTTACTTCGTTTTTTGGAGGACGAGTGCAGAGTACTGGACCAGCTGACCGACCCCACGCCGGGGACGAGCACGGGTCGTCCGGTGGCGGCGAGGGGACAACCCCGCCGTCCGACCAAACAATGCTCGGCTGTCCGAAGTGACTCCCCCCCCGCACCAGGTAAACGGTGCCGGTATTGCCGGGGGGACGGACATGACGTGCGTGCTTGCGCGAAGTTCGAGGGCCTCCGCACTGCGGGACGAAGAGCCCTCGCCAAGCAACGCGCCTGGTGTTACATGTGTCTGGGGGACCACCTCCAGTCAGTGTGCCGCCAGGCTAAGGTTTGTCCACATTGCGGCGGGAGACATCACGCTCTCCTGTGCTTGAACCGCAATGGTGGCGGGTCCGAAAGGGGCCCAAGTCCCCCGCACACGGGCGGGGGCCCCAAGGGCGGGGGCCCCACGGGCGGGGCCCCCCCCGCAGATTGTAGCGGTGGCCGTCGGGGGCTCGGGGAGGCGGGCGGTACGCTGCTCCCCCCCCTTGATTTGTTCCACCGTACGCGGCCCACGGTTATTGGCCCACACCCCGGAGTGGCGTTGGAAGGAGTCTCGATGTTGTGGAGTGGGACCCTCTCGCCTACAGTCGGCGACCCCCTCCCATCTTTTCGACTCAGTTCACCCGGGGTCCAGGGGGGCAATCACCCCCCCCCGGGTTTTCATTAATGCCACTGTTGGTCGCAACCCCCCCACCGGAGTTTGTGCTGTTGCCAACAGCCTCCGAGCGTGTTTGGGGCCCCAAAGGTGATTTTGTCACAGTGCGTGCCCTTTTTGGATTCAGGGGCCCAGGGTTGCGTAATCTCTACTTGGCTCGTCCGACAGTTGGACTTGAATATTGTACCGCATAGGGAATCGGTACGGGGCTTTGGAGACCTGCGGATTTCGGATCCGATCGGTCGGGTTTCGTTCTCCTTCTCCCCCCACTCCCCCTCAACGCCGAGAGTCGGTGCTTCGGCGATTGTTTTTGAAACGGTGGTCGGGCCGCTTCCGCAAGCGCGAGCCCCACACGCCGCCGTTGAATCGTTGGCTGGATTGGCTCTGGCTGATCCTCACTTCCACCGACCTGGCCCGATCCATTTGTTGATCGGTGTGAATGTGCTAGGTCGTTTGCTGCGTGGGAGCGAGCGAGTTTTGCAGGCAGCCGGTTTTGTAGCCATACCCACCTCTTTGTTGTTGGGTCATGTAGTAATGGGATCGCTTAGCGACGTCCCAGACCCCCCTTCGGCAGACAGCGACCTCGCTGTTGGTTCTGCTTTGTCGGACATCCTCCAACGCTTTTGGGAGGTTGATTAGGCACCACGTGCCTGGCGATTTGAACCCCGCAGACTGCGCTTCCCGCGGCTGCGAGGCGCCTGAACTTGTGAATCTCCAGCTGTGGTGGGGTCCACCATGGTTGTTACAGCTGGAGGGTTCTTGGCCCCATACCCTCGCCGGGACTTCACTTCGCGACGGAGCACACTGAGTCCCAGGTAAGTCCCGTAGATTTCCTAGTGTGTGTTCGGAGATTGATTTTACTTGTGGTGTAAGCCGACCTTGTTTGTTGAATAAGCCGTGACAAATGCGCGGTAGATGTACGTGCTTTACTGGGGCGCCTACAGTCTATATTCAAAAGGCGCGATAACTTGGCAAAGTAAACGACAGAAAACAGTTGCGATTTCCTCAACAGAAGCTGAGATAGTGGCTGCAAGTGAAACAGCAAGAGAAATACTATGGCTCAAAAGAATTTTGCAGTTCATGGTAACTGGAGAAGTTCTTGCAGAGCTCTACTTAGACAGTGAGTCTGCGATACGCTTGGCTCATGACCCACCTTTTGAACGTCATCAAAGGACGAAACACATTCAGATTCGTTATTTCTTCGTTCGTGAATGTGTTACAATGGGAAGATTAACTGTTCTAAAAGTGGAAGCAGCAAAGCAACTAGCAGATTTTCTTACCAAGCCGTTGTTTAAGCCGAGAATAAAAGAGTTGAGTGCTCTTAGAGACTTAGCATAGCTACAAAAACAAGACGGGATGTTAAGAAGTATGGCTACGCACCTTCTTTTAAGGTTTTATTAGATGCTGGCCTCTATGATTATATCTCATATTGGTTGCTATGTGAGCCTGTCACTTTGTTACTTTATATATATGTCTAATTTATGTTTTTTGATTTCTGCTTATAAATAATAACTCTTATTAATTTTCACAAGCAGTTCTTATTTATTCGTTAAAATTAATATAGTGTAAGGCTTCTAAAATAGCAACACACTCTCCTGTAAACACCGATGCTTCTGGTGGACATTGGAACAGTAAGGCTATTCTAGAGTTTTGATAATAAACTGCCACCCCAGTACATTCCGTTACAGAAAGTTTTGAAGCATCGGTATAAAAGAAATTCCATCCTTCCCAATAACGCTTCACAGCGGACTCGAAGTCATCTCTGGCGTTTTGAGAATTCCTTGGTATACCTAAACCTAAAACGACTTTTGGTTCATAATAAATCAACTCGTATGCAGCGGAGAAGCCCGGAAGAGATGGGTATTGGCAAATAGGCACGCACATAGTCGTTTAACCTATTTATCAATAGGGGAATTGTTTTATGGTTCCAATAGGAAGAATTATGAAAAGAGAGGTCAATTTGTTCTAAAATTGGGAGCAAGGGATGGGATGAGCTGAGAGGGAAAACACTTTAGTTAGGAATCGATCTGCCAAGTATTGTCTCCTAAGATGTAAGGGAGGGTCAGCACATTCCACTTGAAGTGCGTTTATGGGAGATGATTTCATAGCCCCTATCACTATCCTTAGGCATTTGGACTGGATGCTATCTAGTTGCTTTAGCGCTTCTTTATTGCAAGGCTCAAGTAGGTAGCTGCAGTAATCCATAGCGCTTCTGGTCAGAGCATTATAGACCAGTTTAAGGGTGTAGGGGTAAGCTCCCCACCACACCCCAGCCAAAGCCTTAAGGACCGACACTGAACGTTCACATTTTTTGACCGTGTTGCTGATGTGATCAACCCCAGACAATTTTGAATCCAAGGTTACTCCCAGAAACCTAGCCTTATCTGAGACTGGAATGCTTTGGCCATTCACGTTTAGGCCTATGAGAGGAACAGAACGCTTGCGTGTAAAAATGACAGCTTTACTCTTTGGTGCACTTAAAGACAAACCACTGTCAAGTAGCCATTGGTTTAATGAGGCCAGAGAGACATTCATTGAAAGGGCGGCATCCTGAATGGAACTGCCACACACCATTAGTGCAATATCGTCAGCATACTGAAGGATCTTACAGTCGAAATTAAGGGAAGAGGGCAAGTTAGCTCTGTAGATGTTGTATAATGGGGGACTAAGAACTGATCCTTGAGGTAGACCTCTCCAGACCGATCTTTGTTCAGAGTCACCCCTGGTATTCTAAGTTGAATGGTGCGACTGGTAAAAATGCTACCAATGATACGACAAATCCTAGCCGGGATTCTCAGCTCGTGCAACTTTTGCCTGAGATTAGGGAGGAGAACGGAATCATAGGCAGCTGATATATCCAGAAAGACAGCAACCACAGACTCATTTCTGCTAAGGGCCAGCCGGACCTCTGACGTGAGGATACCCACATATCAGCTGTGCCCAGACCTTTCCTAAAGCCAAATTGAGTCGTTGGAAGCAGTCTCCTGTTTTCCACCAACCACACTAACCGGTTTTTAATTAAATGTTCCAATAGTTTGATAAATATGGACGATAGGGCAATGGGTCTGTATGAGCAATGATCATTCGGATCTTTGCCTGGTTTTAAAATCGGGATGACAACTTGAACCTTCCACTCTGTGGGAATGAAGCCAGAAGTAAAACAGAAATTAGCCAGGTCCAGGTAATATTTGTGAGTTTTTGGTCCATTTTAGAAATAAAGGAGTACGGGAATCCATCCACTCCCGGAGCGGAGTCTTTGACGTGGGATATCACGGCTTTCAACTCGCCCAAGCTAAATGGCATGTTCATTGGTTCATCAATGTTGTCTGCATCATAGATGTCAACATTGGTTTCCTCAAGACTTGGAACATAAGCCGGAGCGATTTTTGAAAAAAACCGGTATCCCAGCTCTTCCGTGAGGGTGTTGGAAGAAGAGGTAGGTGCTAAGCTGCTCCTAAAACGTTTCACCTTTCACCAAACCACCGAAACCGGGGTGGACGGAGCCAGCGAACTACAATATTTTAACCAACCTTCACGTTTTTTCCTTTTTAGGAATTTCCTTGGCCAATATCTGTTTGAAGGTAATGAGGTTATCCAGGTTCATATTGCCATTGACTGTCTTTTCTGCCTCATTCCTAGCCCTGACCATGTCAGTGCATTCCCTATCCCACCATGGCGGGGGAGGGGGGGGGGAGTTTACCAGAAAAAGGTTTTTTGGATGGGAAACAATCATCAGCAGTGGAAGCAATTGTGGAGGAGAAGCACAAGAATCATTCCTGGGCATTAGCATGGTTAACTTCTGGGAGGGAGGATATTCTAACTTTGTGACCAGGGGGGACACACTTAATACTTCATTAATTTTTACAGACGACAGCGACACCTGAACTTTGACGAGTGAACAACTTGGCAGCCATATTATCCCAAGTGTCAAATAAAGGTCAAGTCCAAGTGTCATATTTTTTCATTTTAATTTTCAAGATAAGGAAGCAAGATGGCGGATAGAGATTCAAACAATTTTATTTTATTTAGACTTGTGTTGAATGAATATAACAAAGATTAATATGATGTATGCATGTGTTATTGGCAAAATTGTGGTGTCTCTTCCACAAGAGCCATTGATCAAGAGTTGAAGTTGAAGTTCAATTTTCATGATTTGTTATCATGTTTCAACTCCCAAGAAAATATTGTATTTTCGGTTGTAAAAAGGTTTTTATGTTCTATGATTTATTTTTTTTGGCCAAATTCTGATAAGTAATAATAATTCACAAATTTCATTCCAACTTCAGTTGCACACGGTGACGGTGTACCCCTTCTCCGATTCCCAAACTCTGAAAAAGACCCTGATTTGTTCGCTACTTGGATAGCCGCTGTTGCCTTCCAAGTTAGAGAAAGTGATCCTATGAAGATTTATAACAACAAAAGAATATGTGATCACCATTTTGATCAATCAAGACAGCTGGAGGTCATCTTATTTTTTCAGCAACACCAACAGTTAATAAGAATCGTAAGAAGAATTAAGTTAGCTCAATATTTGTGTGAACACAACATTTATTACCATACCAAATTGTTCCAATTCATATTTACAATCAATTGAGGGGTGACTTTTCAAAAGGACTTATTTCTGTGTGAACTCTACAGAGAAATAGGCTCTTGTAACTTTGTGAAAGGGCTTATTTCTGTATGAATTCTGCAAAAGAAATGCAGTCCTTCCGAAAAGTCTCTCCTCAATTGGGTTTTGCTAATCAGTAACTTAAAAGTACCTACTCTGAAAATTGTAGAAATTGCAGAAGTGCGTGTCTGACTTTTACTGACTAAAACCCACCCATGTTTCTTCACTTGCCTGTGTGACGGCCAGGGTTTCTTTTTTAACCAACCCGCAACCCTGACCCAGGAGGCATTGGTCTTAGTGGACCCCGTCACAATGTGAACTGGTAATGACCTTGGATTGTATGTTACAGGTATTCAATAAATAATCAGTACCTTTGTGGAGACAGATCATAAATACTCATCATCTCGGCTTTAATCCTAGTTACAAAGTTTCAACCCCAAACTGTTAATTTGTGACACTTTCGGCTAATTTGTAATATTATTTCTGTGTACTTCATAATTAGTGTAATGTTTTATGTAACGATTTTATTTTTATATACTGCCAGCTGTAAAGTTTCCACTCATAAAATAAATAAATTACTGAATAGTTTTTTTAATCATCTGAAGACCCAGACCTATAATATACATAGCTACGTACGCATAGATACGTAGCTATAACATACATAGCTACGTATGCATAGATACGTAGCTATAACATACATAGCTACGTATGCATAGGTACGTAGCTATAATATACATAGCTACATACGTATAGCTACGTACCTGTATCATTCAGTTATATACCTATATCATTCACTAGAAGTTGTTCGCCCGCCAAATGGAAGAGGGCAGCACTTTCCATACATGCAAATTTTACCGCAGAGTTGTCACTCTACATACTTACTCTTTGATTGAAATTAAAAAATATGACACTTGACCTTTATTTGACATTTGGGATAAGATGGCTGCTGATACAAAAGAAAGACAAAACCAAAAGGAAACTTGGTTTTATTGAACTTTAAAACATAAGCATTAAAACAAGACAATAAGACATTTCGTATTATATTATACGACGTCTTGTCAAAACATAAACAACTAAATAACATAGACAGACAAGGAGTTCATATATCATTCACCCCATCCTTTTAAGACGAGACGTAATCTCGAAGATAGAGCGGAGGCCTACGCTCTTGGGCAGATCGGAGGTAGGGTGGAGGCCTACTTTCTTGGGTAGAGCGGCCAGGCAGGCGGTCATCTGTCAATTCTGAAGGGCCAGGTTCTTCGTTCAGGGATTGAGTATTTTCTGTGGTAGAGTTTGGTACAGGTATTTCTTCAGTATCTTCGGCATCTAGGAAAATATCGTCATTTTCCGGTATTGGAGCGAAGGACCTGTTTGAGACGGTGGTTTCTCTACCATCTGGCAATCTCACAAATGAATAATCAGGATTGCTTTGTAACAAATCTACTTCCTCAATGGCTGGATCATATTTAGAATTTCTAACGTTTCTTTTCATGAAGACAGGACCTGGCGATAACAACCACGTTGGCAAAGATGAACCATTGGTAGAGCGACGAGGGTGACTAAACATCCTTTCATGAGGAGTGGTGTTAATGCCTGTGGATAATAGAGATCTGATAGAGTGTAGGGCGATAGGTAAGGCTTTCTCCCACTCAGAAATTCCTAAATTATTGCAGCGAAGATAAAGCTGAACTGTCTTCCACAATGTACCATTTAGACGCTCGACCAATCCGTTACCCTGCGGGTTGTACGGTGAAGTCCGACTACAAGCGATGCCAAGGCTTGTTAAAAATGTTCTTGTTTCGTCTGAGAGAAAAGAAGTTCCTCTATCCGTATGCACGTATGCAGGAGTACCAAATAAGCAAAAAAGTTCTTTTAAGCACTTAACAATAGTTGCTGAAGACATGTCTTTACAAGGGAAAGCAAACGGGAACTTGCTGTATTCGTCAATTATAGTTAGGATGTATTTGTTAGTAGAATTCGATGGTAAAGGACCTTTGAAGTCAAGGTTAAGTCCTTCATTCTTGATATATCTGGGTTTTACTTCAGCGCATACACGACAGCTAGCGGTCATTCTTTTTACCTCCTCTACTGAATATGGCAGATTTTTGGAGCGGATCCAATGTACCATTCTTGTTACGCCGGGGTGGCATAAGGATCTATGAAGATCAGCAAGTTTATCAAGAGAGCCACATGCGACTGCACAAACTCTGGACAGTGCATCTGCGGCTACATTTTGTTTGCCAGGTCGGTAAATTATATCATATTTATAGCAGGATAGTTCAAGGCGCCATTTCTCTATTTTTTTCATTCTTAATTTTACTCGTGTGGGTTTGATTGAACATGAAGGAGACTGACTGTTGGTCTGTAATAAGTATGAAGTATCGGCCGATCAAATAATGGTGCCATTTGCGGAGGGCTTCTACTATCGCACATGCCTCTTTTTCTATCGAGGATTGGCGTCGTTCAGAATTATTTAATGAGCGTGTGAAAACGCTACAGGGCGGCCTTTCTGGGTAAGCGTAGCAGCGATGGCAAATTCTGATGCATCAGTCTCGACGGTGAACATCTCTTTGGTGTCAATTGAAGCAAGAGATGATTTCGCGATGTCAGATTTTAGTTTATTGAAGCATTCAATTGCTTCTTTAGATAGGGGAAACTTAGTGTCGACTAACGGTTTAATTTTAGCGGAATAATTGTTGATCCATTTAGAATAATGGGCAAATAGACCAAGAGTTCTTTTTAGAGAGGCTGCATCTAACGGAACGGGAAGATTTAGCAGAGGTTCTAAGCGTGACTTGTCGGGCTTGGCAGTATTGTTATTAATAGTGTAGCCGAGAAGGTTAATTGAGCCGGTTTCGAATACGCATTTGTTTTTGTTTAAGGTGAGATTGTATTTTTCAGCCGCTTCCATGAATCGATGCAGATTAACGCCATGTTCTTGTTTGTCCTTTCCACAGATGGTAACATCGTCTAAGTAGGCGTAGGTTCCTTTAAGCTTCTCTGTACGAATAATATAGTGAAGGGTTCTTTGGAAAGCAGCAACACCGTTCGTAACGCCAAATGGTATGCGAGTAAATTGATAGAATTTGCCACAAGCCTCGAAAGCTGTGTATATCTTTTCTTTGGGAAGGATTGGTACTTGATGATACGCACTTTTTAAATCAATTTGACTGAACAAATTGTATTTAGAGACTGCGGTGACGATAGAATCTATACTTGGGAGGGGATATGCATCTAGGTCTGTGAATCTATTTATCGTTTGAGAGTAATCAATTACCAGACGTTTTCGGTGATGTCCACCTCCAGCGACTATAACTTGTGCTTTCCACGGAGATATGCTGGGCTCAATAACTTTGTCTTTGAGCAGGTTTGAAATTTCAGTTGATATAAATGTTTGATCTTCTTCTAAGGGACGTCTGGAACGAATGGCGATTGGTTTGATAGACGGCGAAAGGTTTGTAAAGACAGATGCTGGTGGTACGGAGGCTTCGAGAACGTTGCATATTTTTAGGGTTCCTTTTTCACCACCAAACTGTAATTCGAGAGAAGAGTGTTCTTTGAGGATGTCGTGACCGATGATGATGTCAGCACATAAGTTATCGACAATGAGCAGCGCCTGTTGCTTATAAATGTGGTTATGAATCTGAATAGTAGCATGACATACACCTTCGACATATGAAACATTGTTTAATGAAGCGAGAGTCACAGCTTGATTGCAGTGCATTCTTAAGATTAATTGTTAGTGCCAAAGCATTATCTATAAAACTGATAGAGCTTCCAGTATCAACTAGGGCATCAACATTGTGATTATTTACAGTGATAGTGATTGTGGCCTTACGTAAGCTGGAAGGAGCAGCGGCACAGATAGATGCAAGGGAAGCGGTAGGAGATTCTTGAGATTCTTCTTCAACATTCACAGTATTGAGGGTCTGCTGTTTTCGTCCAGCACTACGGCAAACGTTGGCAAAATGTCCCTTCTTCTGACATAGTTGGCATTCAGCGTTATTTGCTGGACATTTGATCCTTGGATGGACATTGCCGCCACAAAAAAAGCACCTGCGTTTAGAATTGCTATAATGTGAGGCCATGGCTGCAATATTCGGCTGATGAAGGTTTTCTTGTAATTCGATGGATGCCGCTGCATTCAACATGTTACTACTAACATTGCAATCAAATGCACTACCTGCCTCTACAGGCAGGTAGTGCATTTGATTGCAATGTTTGAGAAGTACTTTCTGCGGTCTCGAGGGAAATTGCTAAATCTAATGCCTCTTCCAGCGTCATTTCTGATTTCTCGAGTAAGCGTTCCCGAATTCGTTGGGTTGACAGACCAACGATAAAGGATCCATGGATTGATTCATTTTGGTGCTCTTCCGCAGTGACGGTTTTGTAGTGGCAGTCGTACGCTAGAGAGGTAAGCGCCCTGCAGTACTCTACTACCGTTTCCCCGGGCTGTTGTTTCCTGCAAGTCAGTTGGTGTCGAGCCAGTGTAATATTCTTCCTCTTTTCGAACGTGTCGTTGAGGAATTTGATAGCGTCGCAGTACTTCGAACATTCCTTAATTATATTAAATATGGTAGGTGACACATGATTGGCTAGGAGCTTGAGTTTGATGTCTTCAGTAGCGGAAGAAGCTTCTTCGGAAATAAAGTTTTCAAACGTGTGCCGCCAGTGTGTCCATCGCAGATCTGAACCAGCGGTGGATGGTTCAATCTCAAATCTTTGTGGTCGTAGATAGCACGACCAACTCGCGGTCAGCGGGGTTTCTTTCTTCGACATGATATATTTATAGATATAATTAAAGTTCAATAAATTGATACAAAAGAAAGACAAAACCAAAAGGAAACTTGGTTTTATTGAACTTTAAAACATAAGCATTATAACAAGACATTACGTATTATATTATACGACGTCTTGTCAAAACATAAACAACTAAATAACATAGACAGACAAGGAGTTCATATATCAGCTGCCAAGTTGTTCACTCGCCAGAGTTCAGATATCGCTGTCGACTGTAGAAATTGATGAAGTGTTAAATAACTTTTTTGAAGTAAATATACTAATTAGGTTTGGGTCGTAACGACTTTTTCAAGAAACGTAATGTAACCGGTTACTTGATCGGCGTAACCTGTTACAAAACAAGTTATTTTTTAGCTAGTTATTTTAATTCAGCTACTGAGATTGTTAAATATAACCACCAACTATACAGTTGCACACGAAACGAAACTAGACGTGGTCCATATTTCACGTAACTAGTTACAATAACCAGTGACGCGCGCCTCCGGTGTGATGCACGATACGGCTACCCGCTACGGCATAACGTGTGTATGAAATAACACATTTACAAAAGTAACTACTTTTTAATTTGACTCATAACCAGTGATTCAGTTACACATCGCGTCGCTGGTTATTGTAACCAGCTACGTGAAATAACGACCACGTCTAATATACTAATATAGTCTATCAGCTCAGCTGTCATATTTTTTTATTGTTTATCTGTGCTGGCGTTGCGAATTTCCACCGTTGTGAATTGTGATTTGTGGTCCCCTGAGTTTTGCAAGAAGTAGTTTTCTTTATTTCCACAAGAACGTATAATCTAATAAAGAAAAAAAAACCTCAGAAAACATGGAAGTAATTGTCGCTAACGTCGACCACATAAAATTTGATATAGATTACGCTTTGGAAGAGCAATATGGAGCGCTACCATTACCTTTCCCAGGAATGGATAGTAAGTTGTTTTCCGTACACATCCTCCAATTATTCAAGATTATTTCAATAACTACTACTATGCACTATTAAGTAGCGTGTTACTTAATAAAACCTTATTGGTTTTAGAGTCAACCGCGGCAGTATGTGAATTTTTTAGCCAGCCTGGAGGTTGCGGCAATGGCCCTCAGTGTCCCTACAGGCACGTCCGCGGAGACCGCACAGTAGTTTGCAAGCATTGGCTAAGAGGTCTCTGCAAGAAAGGCGATCAGTGCGAATTCCTGCACGAGTATGACATGTCCAAGATGCCTGAATGCTACTTCTATGCTAGATTTAATGCTTGTCACAACAAAGAATGTCCTTTCCTTCATATAGACCCTGAGAGTAAAATTAAGGATTGTCCATGGTATGTATATACAAATGAATATAAAATAGTGTTCAATATCAAATCACACTGGAAAAAGGATTTTTTTATTAGTTTGCAGTCTTTACATTAATTTTTAAAAATAATCTGAAACATAAATACTGTTTGTAAAGCTGGCGCCAGACATAGTTTAATTTGATCACATGTTTGGACACATGTGTAGCATGGGTATTTGAGTATTTTTTGCTTTGTTAAAACATTTGTACTTTGCCATTTGTTGTCGGTTTCAAGCGCAAATCAAAGCAATCAAAGTTGTCTGTGTTCAAATGTTGGCGTAGCCTGCTACACACATGCAAATATTTGTACAAATATTGTCTGGCGCCGGCTTTAGTAAATTGGTAAGTACATCAATGTATAACACTGAACCAATGTGGCTCTTTTGGGTTTTTGGTACGATTAAGGTTCACATTAAAAGAGAAATCACAGAAATTTGAATTTTTGGAAAACCTAAAGTACACATATCCAAATAATGTGAACATCTTAAATAAAAAAATGTGTAATAAATAAATAGGTAATATGAGCTGGTGTCTGCAACTCCACAATGTATTTTGTGTATGTATAATTTATTGAGCAGATATGTCAGGGGTAAAATTTAGGTTTGAAGTGGGCATAGGTCAACTTGTTGTACATAAATTGGTTCATGAGTTTTATTTGGTTAATATCTACATAATTAATACATATAATGTAATAGGCGTAAAAATATTACTGCATAACATATCAAAGAACAACATAATTTTGCAGGTATGACAGAGGTTTCTGTCGCCACGGTCCTCACTGCCGACATCGACATGTGCGCCGCGTGTTTTGTATGAACTACCTCTCCGGCTTCTGTCCTGATGGCCCTACCTGCAAGTACATGCACCCACGGTTTGAACTGCCTGCCCCTCCCGAACAAACCAAAGATGCTAAGAGGCTGCCTGTGTGTCATTACTGCTCTGAAGCTGGCCATAAAGCTTCCTCTTGTAATAAGATTCCAGCAGAGGTTAGTTATATTGATTTTATTACAGGTTCAGAAAAACGGTTTTAAATATACATTAATTCTTTTGTGGGTCAACTTTTGCCCAGCTACTGTCCATTTTGTGGGAAAATTAGACACTAAATTCAATATAAATCTTTATTACAGCAAAGAGAAGCCGCTCAAAGACAAGAAGAAGCGAGATATCGTGCACTTGGCTATGTCAAACCAGCAACCGATACCGACGATAATAACAGTCAACGGCTGCAGAGAATTGTTCACAAACCACTGGAAGAAGTCACCTGCTTCAAATGCGGCACCAAGGGACATTATGCCAACAAGTGTCCTAAAGGCCATCTGGCCTTCTTGTCCAGCCAAAATCAGAACCATCAGAATCAGAACCACCCAAATCATCAGAATCATCAGAACAATCAAAACCATCAAAATCATCACAATCAGAACCCTTTTAAAAAACCTATCTAGTTTACATATGTGAGGTGCTCATTTGACAGGCTTCAGTAAAAAACTTAAAAAAAAACAATAAGTTATGTATATATTTTAATTAGTAATTGTTAAGGTACACATAATATGTGAAATGTAACATGATATATTTTAACACTTCAATATGCGGGTTGGAAGTCTGCATAGTGCATGCTACACTATGAAGCTGATTGATTGGTTCCAACATGTGTTGCATGTTATATTTCACATAAATGTATGCACCATTATGACATAATTCAAAACTGCAAAACCAATAAGGCTAATATGTATTAAGAACATGAAGCCTTCACAGTGTATGGTTGTTGTAGATATCAAATAAATTAGATAATAGGTAATGCGGGCTTGTGTCTGTGATTTCACATTAATAGATAAAATAGGCTGGCCTCCGCAACTCTACGACAATGCACGTATTGTAAAGGGAAAATCTTAAGAAATTCTTCATATTATCAAATTTGGTTTGCATGTATTCTCAACTTATGGCAAGCATCACAGATGGCGCTTTTACATGGCTAAATAAGCGATTCATGTCAATATGAACATTACAGTGGAGAGATGTATATAAAGATTCATAATACATATATGTATTCATTAAAGCACTTACTTAACAAAAGTGCTGCACAAAGCGAATCCTGAACATGCGCTAAGATGGTCTCTAGACGAGGCTGTATTTTTTACACCGTTTTGTTCTATTTTGTTTGCATTTTATGTGAATCAAAAGTACGTCGTGAGGGCGAGGCTACAACACTGCACTGCGGTGTCGTATACCAAAAACGACATCGCAGGGCAATACGCGTACTGCGTTGTAATATTTTACGATGGAGCGTTGTGGCGTCGCCTGTTGTATTATTGTGAGACATAGTTTTTGCGATACGAAGCCGCAACACACTGTTATGGCCTCGTGTGTGTATTGCAAAATGAAATCTATTCGATTTCGTGACGAGTTTCGAGGGAGACCTGTGTCCAGCAGTACGGTTTTGTTAGATGCTTAGTGAGTGACCACTGGCTACGCTTGGTGCCATTGCCAATGAAAGAATGTAACTACTGTACTAGGTAATGCTACTTTGAAAAACACTGATGTGAGATCCTGACTGATGTAGGTAACGGTCAGCTTCCGTGTTACAAAAGATTATTTTATTATATTTTACTACATAAACAGATTTGTAACAGGGAATGAATAAATTGTTTATTACATATTAGTCAAATGTTCTTCATTTTATTTATTTATTTCATTAACAACTTTTACATTACGTCGAAATGATTTGGTAGGATCTAAAACAACTTGATAAAAATATAAATTCAAAATACAAAAAAATTATTTAAATAGATTTCCATTCAATATATCTAAAACAAAAATTATAAAATGTCAATAAAATTAAGTTTAATAGTTATATACAACGTGCCGCGATAATAATAATAATAAGTCGAGCTCGAGGGACGAGTACTTCTCTCCGCCGACGACGCCACCATGCCTGCTCGCCGATGGGGAGGACGCCGGCCGCTTAGGACCTCGAGGCCCATCGGCTTCTGACAGGGTCCCAGCTCCCGGCGGAAGTGTGCAGCGCATGAGATGGACACAATCCATCAACGAAAATGTCATGCGCTCATACTATGGGGCTACAGAGGGAGGAAACAACCTGACCAGGTTTCAGGTGCTTGAGCCAGCTGTCAACGTGTCGGCGCAACGACTGTCGGATCAGGTGCGGGTCATCCAGCGTAATCATATGTTGGATGATACTGTGCTTGATCGCCTGCGAAATGAAATGCAGAGTAGCCGTGTCATCGCTCACCAGTCGCAGACTGCGGAGATACCACCGCAGTCAACAAACTATGCTGACGAGGGGAGTAATGATAGGGTTACAAATGTAAGTACCCAGTGCAATGAGGAATTAAGGAATGCTTTGGAGGCTGCGATTCGGGAATACCGTTACATGTCGGCAGAACTTAGACCACGCCTGCCACGTTTGCCCATGCATAACAGAAATAGGGCACTGATGGCTGCTCTGGATGCGCAGTTATCAAATTATTTTGATACCTGCGACGACCTCACTGATACTCATTCAATCCTGTACTGCGCAGCTGTAGCAGCTTGTCGTGTAGCTCATGTCAAATTTCACAGTGACTCCAGAGCTACACGACCGAAACCAGTAGTACCAGCTTGGCAGCACAGGATTGAACGTCGTATTGGTGGGGCCAGAGCACTCATCGGTAAACTAATCTGCTTTAGGGAGGGTAATACTCGTCCTAGAGTGATGCGCTTTGTGAAGCGGGCATTCTCAGGTACAAATACCAGCCCTGAGAATTATATGACCCGTGTCACGGAGCGCATCGACTTCCTGAATAAGAAAGTGTATGCATGGGCGATCCGTATTCGTCGATATAAACGACGAGTAGAACGGTACACCCAGAATCGCACCTTCCAGAGCAATCAAAGGTGGGTTTATAGGGACTGGGAACAACCAGAACAAGGTGTGGCTGACACGTGCCTACCAGATGATGATGCCATGTGTTCATTCTGGCACAGTATCTGGTCGGTACCTGTCAGTCACACTGAAGGTGACTGGGCTCGGGATGTCGAGCGAGCCTGCGATCCAATACCTGAAATGGGGGCTATCACCATCTGCCCCCAAGATGTAGCTCGTGCAGTCCGCCCGTTACCTAACTGGAAATCTCCAGGACCGGACGGGCTGCATAACTTTTGGATAAAATGGTTTCCAGGGTCGCACGCTCGCTTGGCATCTCAATTCCAGACAGCTTTAATATCTGGTTCGTTACCTCAGTTCCTAACTACTGGAATAACCCACCTGCTCCATAAATCAGGTAGCACCGCGGAACCCAAAAATTATAGACCGATCACCTGTTTACCGACGGTCTATAAAGTTCTTACATCCATTTTGAAAACTAAAATTAACAAACATATTGACAGCAACGCTATCACGTCTGCGTCTCAAAATGGATGAAGGAACGGGTCTCGCGGTACTAAGGAGCTACTTCTCATTGATATGGCCATTAGCCAACAAGTTCGTCGTTCCCGAAAGGATCTATCGACATGTTGGATAGATTATAAGAAGGCCTATGACTCAGTGCCACATACATGGCTCATGCGGGTGCTGGAGTTGTACAAAGTGGATGCAACTCTACGCACCTTCCTGATGACATGTATGAGGACATGGAGGACAGTCCTTCGCTATCCAGGATGTCGAAATATTCTGAGGAATAGCGAACCGATAAGGATCGAGCGAGGAATATTTCAGGGCGATAGTTTGAGTCCACTTTGGTTTTGCTTAGCATTGAATCCTCTAAGCACATTATTGGAGGATTCAGGTTTAGGCTATCGGTTGAGGAGAGGTGGTTAGGTTATATCGCACCTCCTTTACATGGATGACCTGAAACGTTTTGCTCCCAACAATTCACAACTGAAGGAGCTACTGAAAATTACTGAAACTTTCAGTAGCGCCATCAGGATGGAATTTGGTGTGGACAAATGTGCGATCATGCATGTAAAGCGAGGAGAGATTGTGGAATCCGTGGGAACCCAACTCACGAGTTCCATAAGCCTTAGAGCCCTCTCCGCATCCGAAACCTATAAGTATTTGGGTATGTCGGAAGCGTTGGGTATCAATGTTACTGACATGAAGCAATCGTTGAAGGAATGCTTCTTTGGCCGCCTGAAAAAAGTACTTAATAGTCTTCTATCAGGCGGAAACAAGGTGCGCGCTTTCAACAGTTGGGTCATGCCGGTATTGATGTACTCTTTCGGCATACTCAAATTGACTCAAACCGAACTTGACGCCCTGGATCAGAGAGTCCGTACGCTGCTGACTGCAAATCGATTGCATCACCCACGATCATCGGTTATGAGGCTGTATATCCCGCGAAAATGTGGAGGTCGTGGCTTTTTATCCATTAATTTGAAAGCTAAAATAAACAATCATCTTGACAGTAACTCCATCATGTCTGTCTCTCAAAATGGATGTAGGAGCGGGTCCCGTGGTACTAAGGAGCTACTCATCGTAGCCATGGCCATCTGCCAACAGGTTCGTCGATCCCGCAAGGATCTCTCCACCTGCTGGATAGATTATAAGAAGGCCTACGATTCGGTGCCACATATATGGCTTATGAAGGTGCTGGAGTTGTACAAGATAAATGCAACTCTACGCACTTTCCTTAAGTTGTGTATGGGGCAATGGAAGACAGTCCTTCGCTGTCCAGGGAGTCGACAGATCCAGGGGAATGATGAACCTGTATGGATTAAGCGGGGAATATTCCAGGGCGACAGTCTGAGTCCACTATGGTTCTGCTTAGCTCTGAATCCTCTAAGCACACTGCTGGAGGATTCAGGGGCCTTACCATGAGCTCTTATAGCAGGGCAGAAACAGTCCTAAATTAGTTTTCTGTACCATGACGTCTTATTAGCAGGCCTGCAACAGTCCTGTTGCGTTGACGTTTACAAAAACTGTTCACCTTTTTTTTTGTATAGAATTTCATACCATGACCTGCTATTTGACAGCAACAAAACTAATATTGAACGGCTGTAATGTCATCTTGAATAAGTTACTATTATAGAAGCTTAATCAACATTGTTTTGATCATGTTTTGATAATATACAGTGTCCATAGAAAACTTATTTTTATGTTTATGTGTAATAAAACTCAAAATTATAAATTATTCATGCTGCACATCAATGTGCAAGGATTATATGAAATAAAAACCTTATTCGTTCGTTTTAAACCACATATAATCGTAGTTAACGAGTGCCGGGAGGATTTTTCAAGAATGTCAAGAAATACCCGCGTTATTGAAAACAATAAAGATATCAGACAACAAATCCTATCTAGGATAATATCACGCACTTACCAAAAGAAATCACAACAGACGCAGAATACGAGAAATGCCTATACAAAACCTAGAAAAAGCCATGCCAGAAATCTTGGATGTGTATGCGGAACTGCATCATGAAAACAACAGTATATATAAATAAATTAAACCTTATTACTGTGGGATATCCTTGATTGGGATACATAACGCACGACATAATCAAGACTTGCTGTTGCTGCACCTCCATAATTTTACAACCACTGAAAAGAATGAAAATGAACCTGAGAAATAAAACATCTATTCTGTTATACCTATAAGAAAGTAAATAAGCCTCTTGAAATGAATATTTTTCTTATTTTAACCTTAATATTTACACATACTCATGTTAAATAAGTACCTTATTTCTATAGCAATCTAACAATCAAACAAGGATTCAATGGGAAATATTTTAGAAATCAAACCCATAAGTTGCTTCTAGCCTTTTATGTAATGCATTGCTCTGGGAATTTATAATTGCAGAAAACCTATAGGTACTTTAAGAACATTGTAGTGTAAGGTAAAAATACTTCCTTTGGGTGCACCCACTAACTTACCAGCTTTGTCAGCAGAATTTAAGAGGTTTTTTTGCATGGAGCTCTCTCACAATCCTCCAAAAATTGTGATACCTATCATATTGTTATACTCTTTGTATAACATCTATTAATTAAATGCATGTTTAATTGTTCCAAGTCAAAATTGTGGTATATTTAAACTACGTCTAACAGGAATATTGAGAAATATGATAATAAGGAACCTAAAAAATTCTGAGCAGTGTGTAGTTTGGACCCCTTTTCGAATTTAGTACAATAGTTCACCGTTCAGAAACAATAGTAGAAATAAAGGCTGTTTCTAACGGTTCAAGAAATGAAAAATCAGATTTTAGCAAAATATTTTATTACTCTGAGTACTACTTCAATTTTGGTGTCAGACAAAAACATAAATAACGCATGCTCAATATTAGGTACAGTACATGAGCACAACAGCTAACAATGTCTTCGCACATTGTTTTGAACTCTTACAAAAACAATTAACACAGCATCCTTCTGGAGTAAATGCTGAAAAGAATGAATATGAACCTGAGAAATAAAACATCTATTCTCCTATACCTATAAGAAAGTAAATAAGCCTCTTGAAATGAATATTTTTCTTATTTTAACCTTAATATAATCACACATACTCATGTTAAATAAGTACCTTATTTCTATAGCCATCTAATATACTCAAACAGGGATTCAATGGGAAATATTTTAGAAATCAAACCCATAAGTTGCTTCTAGCCTTTTATGTACCTAATGCATTGCACTGGGAATTTATAATTGCAGAATAACTATACTATAAGAACATTGTAGTGTAAGGTAAAAATACTTCCTTTGGGTGCACCCACTGACTTAACAGCTTTGCCAGCAGAATTTAAGAGGTTTTTTTTGTATGGTGCTCTCTCACAATCCTCCAAAAATTGTAATACCTATCACATTGTTATACTCTTTGTATAACATCTATCTATTAATTAAAAGCATGTTTAATTGTTCCATGTCTAGATTGTGGTATATTTAACCTGCATCTAACAGGAATATTGAGAAATATGATAATAAGGAACCTAAAAAATCCTGAGCAGTGTGTAGTTTGGACCCCCTTTTAGAATTTAGTACAATAGTTCACTGTTCAGAAACAAATAGTAGAAATAAAGGCTGTTTATAATGGTTCAAGAAATTAAAAATCGGATTTAACAAAATATTTTATTACTATGAGTACTACTTCAATTTTGGTGTCGGATTAAAACATAAATAACACACACTCAATATAGGTACAGTACATGAGCACAACCGCTAACAATGTCTTTCCACATTGCATTGGACTCTTACAAAAACAATTAACACATCATCATTCTGGTGTAAATGCTGTACCATCTTGAAAATACTATATTCAGAATAACCAAAATATCAACCCTATGCATTAAAAAAAAAATGAGAATTTATTTATTTATCTACTGAAACTATCTTTACAGGCATTACAGTGTGCAATGTGACAGTTCAAACATTTTAACATATTGTATACCTTAATACTATTTAACGAAATATAAACATACACAAACACTTATATTATAATCTTACTAAACTAAATCTATAATATATATAATTAGTAACAAAAACTTTTATTATGTGTAAAACATAGAATAAACAGCAGTGCTTTGGTCAGTTAACTCCTGCCACATGTATCTCATTGATGGTGTGCGCAGCTCTGGTTAGGGGTGGCTTTGCTAGCAGATTAGTTCTGGCTATAGGCACCAGTTGCAGCGGCGGACGAAGTCTCCTCCACACTTAGTGGTGCGGCACAAACAGACTCATGCGCTGCAATAGTTTGTCTCCATTCCAAGAACCACCTTCACCAAGTAGACAACCAGAGTAAATTCGCTTCTGATGACTTATGATTGATTATAGTCAACTATGCCCAGAACAAACAGAGTAGGGTAGATTAATGAGTAAAACGGATATACTCCGTAAAACTTCAAGTACAAATACTAAGAGTAAAATAAAAATGTATACAAATGAAAATATTATAAGAAAATAGGTTATAGTTTTGTTGTCATTTCACACTTGCATGTTGACATTGACAATGTCAGATAGTGTTGATGCTTATAACTCGTTATTGTTAATCTAATTAAGTTTCGATTCGATATCCAATTGATGTGCCTGATGGTTTAAATTAGTGCAACGTAATTAAATAAATATCACCAATACACACTACATAACTGTCGTACTTAATTCTATAATTAAATGCGATGGTAGATTATAAACCAGAGAATAGATATTATAAATTTATTAAGATACACTACACGAAGTTTCGATGTATATGTTTTCTGGTTTTATACAGTTATTTCACTTAAATGCTACGCGATGTTGATATTAACCGTCATAATACTGTAATGAAAATTATACAGTTCCGTGAGTTAGTTCTGTCTATTCTACACGTAGTCAACTGATGAACTGACAGAACTAAAATTTTCATTAAAATCGTTATCCTAACGTCATTGATACGATCTTTACAAAGACGAATAAATTGAATGTCACTGAGTATGGATCTTGCTATAAAACTTTCTTTTAAGTTATTTTATTAATAATTGAGATAATCGATTGCCGGTAGAGTCTAAGTAACAACACTAATGTCGAATTAACGAGAAAACAAAAACTGTAATCCGTTTCACGTTGATTTTTACCTGCCCATTTCACACGAGAGGAAATCAACTAAAAATGGGTTTAAACACACTACACTGTCAGCGATAAATTATTTAATTTTTAAAAGTAGATTTAAGTACCACCTTTAACTGTAATTAGGTAAAGAATTAGTTTTTTTTTTTTAAATACAAAATCGTTTACAATACAATTATTTATTACATTGAAAATACGACGAAGACGATATTGGGAATTGAATCAACACACTTCACACTTCTTTTTATTCTGAATCTTGATCATGATTAGACTTTATGTAATAAGAAACGACCAATAAGTACACATTCTAATACAAGCGGCCCAAAAATACTATATTTTCTCTGCAACCCTTTTCTACATATATAAAATTTCCTATATAAAATTGATAAACTGCAATTATTGGGTTATACTAACACAAAGACTTGTACAGACGACAGCACAGTCAGATTTCTTTATCCGATTTTCAACTTTATCTATAAAGCGTTAAGGCTCAAGGTTGATTGGGAATATCTGACAGTTCCGGGTAGCTTGACCTGCTGTCGTCCGTACATGTATAAAATTCAGCACATTAATCATAATTACTCTCCTCAGCGACATTCCAACTAAAATTCTTAGCAAACAAACTTAAGACATTGTACAGAGTTTATTCAAATTCAAATTCAAATTTATTTATTTGTACACATAGGTGTTATAAGGTGGTATTTAAAAAACAAAATAAGTTGCACTATGTGTCGCCTTGAAAGGCGTACAAATATTTACCCATTTGGTAGTGGGTGTACACTGTACATTAATGGCTGTAGACCTAATTATAAAATTAAGTAACAATATATATATATATATTCAATGTTTATGTTGTATTATATATACAATGTTTAAACAAGTATTATAAAACAATCTTATGAACTAAAGTAAAAAATAATGCAATAAACAGATCTGAGAAAGATGGTGTAGATTCTATATTTCACTAAGGTATTCGTTTATCGTATAATAAGCTTTCTGTATTAAAAACCTACGTAGTGTTTTTTTGAAGGTATTTAAGTCTTTTGAAGCTTTTATGGATTTGGGTAATTTATTATATATTTTTGGAGCCATACCTAGGAAACTTTTTGAAAATAGGGCGGTTTGATGGGTTTTAGATTTAAGAGCACCTGGGTGGCGTTTTGTGGAAAGAGTTTGAAATAGGTTTTGGTTATGTTTGATGAACATGACTACTTCAAAAATATATATGGACGGAAGTGTTAATAATTTTAGATTAATAAAAAATGGTTTGCAACTGTCAGTATTTTTAATTATGCATATTGCACGAAGACACTTTTTTTGGGCCTTAAAGGCTAATTCCCTGTCTGTCGAATTACCCCAAAAGATTATGCCGTATCGCAGCGTGGTGGAAACGTATGCGTGATACGCAGTAAGAACAGTGCTGCGATTGGCAACCTTGTTCAAATTGTGCAAAGCATAGCAATATTGATTGAGTTTTTTTACTATATGATCAATTTGTGTTTTCCATGTCATCTGCTGATCTAACCAAATCCCTAGAAATTTTGTGTTGTTTACTATAGCAATTTTGTTATCTTTATATTTAATATTCGTAACAATGCAGTTTGATCGTTGGTTAAAGTTTATTATGTGGGTTTTTCCAAAATTAATTTTTAGGTTGTTATTAGTTAGCCATTGAATAATTAAGTTTAAACTATTATTTATTTCATTTTCGTATTTTTCTAAGTTTTTTCCTGTAAATAGTGTGGTACAATCATCAGCAAATAGAGTCATGGGGTGTTGTATGGTTCTTGGAATATCGTTTATATAACATAAAAATAACAACGGACCTAGCACACTTCCCTGTGGTACGCCGTATTTTATGCATTTTTCTTTCGAAAGGTAGGTGTGTTCTGTGTTTGTTCTATTACATATTCTTAAAATTTTAGTTATTTGTTTTCTCCTAACGAGGTATGACTTTATCAACTCCAAGACATTCCCCCTTATTCCCAGGTTACTTAATTTTATAAGAAGGATTCTGTGATCTACACAATCAAACGCCTTCGTCATGTCCATGAATAATGCTGTAACTGGAATTTTTTTGTACATATTCGAAATAATTTCATTTATTAAATCATAGATCGCCATATTAATATTTTTATGCTTTCTAAAGCCGTACTGTTCTTTAGTTAAGATATTGTTTTTCTCTAAGAATGAGTAAAGACTGTTATAAATCACTTTTTCGATGATTTTGGAAAATATTGGTATAAGTGCAATAGGCCTATAATTTTTTATATTTTGTGGATCTTCCTTTTTATGGAGTGGTTTTATAACAGATAGTTTTAAGTCATTAGGAAATTTACCAGTGTCTATACAAAGGTTAACTATATAACTAAGAACCGGTGAGATTTCAGTTACTACGTTTTTGATTGCATGTGTAACAATATCATCATAGCCAGTACTATTTGTATTTTTCAAACCAATAATAATTTTATGTAATGTATGTAATTATATTGAATAAAAAATACAAATATTGGCGCGCTACAATACTTTTTTTATTGTTGCATGACATGTGTAAACACGTTCAAAATCACGTTGAATCTTTCAAAGTTATAAAGTTGTTTTTAAAGGTAAATTGACCTTTGTAGTGCTTTTAGATAATGAATCTATGAAAATAGTCCCACATAATCATAGTTAAAATATGTATATACCCAAGAATCTAATGTTTTTATTATTTAAAAAAAAACGGTAAAGTGAAAATATAAGTTTTTGAACGATGCGTATTAAAGAGCCAGTGGCATTACAGCAGGCCACAGACAAGCATGACGATTCAACATTGGTGAACTTCGTTCAATAATCGTTCAATTTTAATACTCTCATGGTACGGTTTACTAGCAGCGCTAAATTAGGCCTAAATCAAAACTGACTGGAAACTGAACGTTTTGTTAAAAGGTCATGGTAAGCCCCCAGGTCTGGGTTATCGATTGAAGAGAGGCGGTCGGGTCATATCTCACCTTCTCTACATGGATGATTTGAAACTCTTTGCCCCCAATAAATTGCATCTGATGAAGCTACTGAATGTAACAGAAACTTTTAGTAGTGGCATCAAAATGGAATTTGGCGTGGATAAATGTGCAGTCATGCATGTAAAGCGAGGGCAGATTATGGAATCCGAGGGAATTACACTCCCAGATTCCATACACCTTAGATCCCTCTCCTCATTCGAGAGCTATAAATATTTAGGTATGTCGGAAGCGTTAGGAATCAATGATGCTGACATGAAGCAATCGTTGAAGGAGCGCTTCTTTGGTCGCCTGAGGAAGGTATTAAATACGTCTTTTTACGTAGATCTACGTATTTTAGATCTTTCCTGAAAACCTACGACTTTCAGTCCCAGAATCTACATACTTTTAGTCAATTTGTAAAAGTATGCAAAGTAACTAAACTGACGCAAAAATTATATTGTCGCACTGTCTTTCTCACTGTTACGGGGGCGCTAGTGTCTTTGTACTTGACTGTATGGGATCTAAACCTTTGCTTTTCCTTTAAAGGAAAGGAAATTGTTGACATTCAGAGTTTCCGGTCTCTTTTTTTTTCTATTATTATTATCCAATGATTTTAACCAAACACTAGTATAACATTTAATTATTTGAACATGTCTTTTCAGAAATTTAATATAGTTTATCACAAGAAAAACAATATGAAATTGACAGTGACAGTTGGCGGAAACATTTCGGCGCCATCAGACGAGACAAATTTGTTGAACATATTATGTTCTGTTCTCTTTTTTTTTCGTCGGTAGTGGTGAAAGGCTTAACACGTGCTTTTGTCAGTGCTACGAATATTTTCGATTGTAGTTTTTTGTTTTTTTTTGTTGTGAAACTCGATCGAGAGTGTTCATTGTGTTTGTGTACTTGGTGTAAGGTTTGTTTTTTTGTTTGTTGTAATCGTCCGTTTGTATTGTTATTTTATTCTATTTTATTTCGGTTAGCATAATTCAAAATGGCCTCAAAAAGGCCTCCTGATCCTGACCCGCCCCCTGACTTATTTGATCTTTCTCCTGGACTTACAATCACCCTCCCACAGAATATAGAAATAACCCCGAACGATAATGTTATGGATACGGACACCCATAGTCGCAAGAGGGTCGCTAGTTCGCCCCCGGTCTCTTCAAGTATTAAAAGTAAGATTCCTAAAAATACACTAGGCAGGCTTTCGTACACACCACAAGACAATCCACCCTATGTAGTGAATGTTTCACTTAAAGACGATCAAACTTCAGGCACTGTGCTACAACCTATCAAGTTTGGTATGTTTTTGACGATGAATAACGTGAATAACATACGTCTCGATGGGATCAAACGTGTAGGCAGAAATCGCGTGTCAGTTGAGTTCAAGTCTTATCAGGATGCAAACAGTTTCCTTAACAATAAGATTTTATCCCAGCACAATTACATGGCTGCCATTCCACAATACAACATCACAAGAATGGGTATTGTGAGGGATATTCCAGTCGAATGGTCGGAAGATGAAATCATAAAAAATATCCAGGTTCCTCAGGGGTGTGGCTCTGTCATCAAGGCGAGACGAATGAGCAGGAAGGTGTCTTCTGCCGGTGTGACCGAGTGGAAGCCCACACAGACTGTAGTTATTACCTTTGATGGTCAAATACTACCCAAGCGTGTCTATTGCTTCTACTCGGCTCTCCCAGTGGAAAGATACACCTACCCAACAGTCCAGTGCTATAATTGTTGTCGCTTTGGCCATACCCGCACCATCTGTAGATCGAAACCTAGATGTTTTAAGTGCGGTGGAGATCATCCAGGAGATGGATGTGAAGTCACCCGTGAATTGAGTCTCTGTGTTTCGTGTGCTGGCAACCATTTCGCAAATGACAGTGCTTGTCCTGAATTGGGCCGACAGAAGAGTATCAAAGCTCTGATGGCGGAAAAATCGATATCGTATGCGGAGGCAAGTCGGGTCTTCCCACCTGTTTCCAGATCATATGCTGATGTCTCTAAATCTCTCTCACGTAACAAAGTTACTATAAATAAACCTCAACCCCTGTCCTCAAGACCCATCCCAGCAACCCAAAATTCATACCGGAAAACGGTCCCTTTAAAACCAAAATCCCATACCCCACTTTCACCCGGTTATGATAAACGGACCCACCTGAACCTCTCCCAAAATTACTCCTTTTCCCCATCTAAAAATGGCTGTGCTCTCCCATTGGAAGCTCCCCAGCCAATCCTCCACAAACAGCAGGATAAATATACCGATATCCTAAATTTAATCACAGACATGCTCATGTCTGCTCTTGCCAGCCCATCTCATTCCATACCTGACCACGTTGCATCGAAATTGACCTCCATATTAAACTTCATCCATAAAATTCCATCCCCTAACATTTCTCCAGTGGAATGTGAGGAGTATTACTCCCAGGAAGCCTGATCTTTCTTATTTAATTAATAGGTTTAAACCATCAGTCTGCGGCATTGCTGAGACATGGCTTTTGCCTGGAAGCAATTTCAGGCTGCCATGTTTCTCCAGTGTCCGTGATGATAGATCTGATGGATATGGAGGATGTGCCTTGCTCATCAATAGCAAGGTATCATTCTCTCAGATTCCTCTAACCTTTGTTGGCGATAACATAAATGTTGTTGCTGTGAAGGCTGAGGGTATAAATATTTTTTCTTTTTATATTGCGCACCCACAACTTCAGTATCTTTCACTAATTAGGAATTTGTTATGCAGTCTTAGTGGCCCAATAGTTGTAATGGGCGATTTCAATTGCCATCATTACCGCTGGGGATCAGACACTTGTGATAACTTTGGCATTGGCTTGCTGGATATATTGGATGAACTCAATCTGTGCCTGATCAACGATGGCAATGCTACTCGTAGATCTCTGCCTGGTCAGAATCGTAGCTGTGTTGACTTAACATTTTGCTCATCCAATATAGCTAGTCTACTCATCTGGCGTCGCTTGGATATGACCTATGGAAGTGATCACTACCCCATCATAATTGAATTTCCTTCCAAAAGCATTCCTTTTAAAGTTTCTCCCCCTCTTTTAAAATACCAATTAAACTCGGCAGACTGGGATTTATATTCTAAAATTCTAGACCTTAGAATGTCCTCCCTCCCAGAAGTTAACCATGCTAACGCCCAGGAATGTTTCCTGTCCTTCTCCTCCACAATTGCTTCCACAGCTGATGATTGTTTCCCGTCCAAAAAACCCTTTTCTGGTAAACTCCCCCCCCCGCCATGGTGGGATAGGGAATGCACTGACATGGTCAGGGCCAGGAATGAGGCTGAAAAGACAGTCAATGGCAATATGAACCTGGATAACCTCATTGCCTTCAAACGGATATTGGCCAAGTCCAGGAAATTCCTAAAAAGGAAAAAACGCGAAGGTTGGTCAAAATATTGTAGTTCGCTGGCCCCGTCCACCCCGGTTTCGGTGGTTTGGCGAAAGGTGAAAAGATTTAGGAGCAGTTTAGCGCCTGCCTCCTCTTCCAACAACTTCACGGAAGAACTGGGACACCAGTTTTTTTCAAAAATCGCTCCGGCTTATGTTCCAAGTCTTGAGGAAACCAATGTTGACATCTATGATGCAGACAACATTGAGGAACCAATGAACATGCCATTTAGCTTGGACGAGTTGAAAGCTGTGCTATCCCACGTCAAGGACTCCGCTCCGGGAGTGGATGGATTCCCGTACTCCTTTATTTCTAAAGCTGGACCAAAAACTCACAAATACTACCTGGACCTGGCTAATTTCTGTTTTACTTCTGGCTTCATTCCCACAGAGTGGAAGGTTCAAGTTGTCATCCCGATTTTAAAATCAGGCAAAGATCCGAATGATCATTGCTCTTACAGACCCATTGCCCTATCGTCCATACTTATCAAATTATTAGAACACTTAGTAAAAAACCGATTAGTGTGGTTGGTGGAAAACAGAGGACTGCTTCCAACGACTCAATTTGGCTTTAGGAAAGGTCTGGGCACAGCTGATAGTGTGGGTATCCTCACGTCAGAGGTCCGGCTGGCCCTTAGCAGAAATGAGTCTGTGGTTGCTGTCTTCCTGGATATATCAGCTGCCTATGATTCCGTTCTCCTCCCTAATCTCAGGCAAAAGTTGCACGAGCTGAGAATCCCGGCTAGGATTTGTCGCATCATTGGTAGCATTTTTACCAGTCGCACCATTCAACTTAGAATACCAGGGGGTGACTCTGAACAAAGATCGGTCTGGAGAGGTCTACCTCAAGGATCAGTTCTTAGTCCCCCATTATACAACATCTACACAGCTAGCTTGCCCTCTTCCCTTAATTTCGACTGTAAGATCCTTCAGTATGCTGACGATATTGCACTAATGGTGTGTGGCAGTTCCATTCAGGATGCCGCTCTTTCAATGAATGTCTCTCTGGCCTCATTAAACTAATGGCTACTTGACAATGGTTTGTCTTTAAGTGCACCAAAGAGTAAAGCTGTCATTTTTACACGCAAGCGTTCTGTTCCTCTCATCGACCTAAACGTGAACGGCCAAAGCATTCCAGTCTCAGATAAGGCTAGGTTTCTGGGAGTAACCTTGGATTCAAAATTGTCTGGGGTTGATCACATCAGCAACACGGTCAAAAAATGTGAACGTTCAGTGTCGGTCCTTAAGGCTTTGGCTGGGGTGTGGTGGGGAGCTCACCCCTACACCCTTAAACTGGTCTATAATGCTCTGACCAGAAGCGCTATAGATTACTGCAGCTACCTACTTGAGCCTTGCAATAAAGAAGCGCTAAAGCAACTTGATAGCATCCAGTCCAAATGCCTAAGGATAGTGATAGGTGCTATGAAATCATCTCCCATAAACGCACTTCAAGTGGAATGTGCCGACCCTCCCTTACATCTTAGGAGACAATACTTGGCAGATCGATTCCTAACTAAAGTGTTTTTCCTCTCATCCCATCCCTTGCTCCCAATTTTAGAACAAATTGACCTCTCTTTTCATAATTCTTCCTATTGGGACCATAAAACAGTTCCCCTATTGATAAATAGGTATAGAGAGCTTAAACGGCTCTCCGTGCCTATTTGCCAATACCCATCTCTTCCGGTCTTCTCCGCTGCATACGAGTCGATTTATTATGAACCAAAAGTCGTTTTAGGTTTAGGTATACCTAGGAATTCCCAAAACGCCAGAGATGACTTCGAGTCCGCTGTCAAGCGTTATTGGGAAGGATGGAATTTCTTTTATACCGATGCTTCAAAACTCTCTGTAACAGAATGTACTGGGGTGGCAGTTTATTATCAAAACTATAGAATAGCCTTACTGTTCCAATGCCCACCAGAAGCATCAGTCTTTACAGGAGAGTGTGTTGCTATTTTAGAAGCCTTACAGTACATTAAATCCCATCAAATAACAAGGTCAGTAATTTTTTCAGATTCCCGTAGTAGTATTCAGGCCCTTAAACAAAATCAATTCCATAGCAAAATTAATAGTAAAATCATTTTAGATATAAAGACCTTGTTATTTGAATGTTACCAAAACGGCTTGGACGTTGAGATAACCTGGATCCCCGGTCATTCGGGTATTGCTGGCAATGAGTGCGCTGATTCGTTAGCAAAGTATGCCACATCGAATCCGGTTGATCAAAAGCACTACGTAGCGCATAACTACGATTTGCGGAATGGTGCCAGACCCAAGTTATTTAACTCGTGGACTGAAACATGGAAGGCGACTTCTAAAACCAAGGGCATCTACTACGCTGCCATACAGCCTGAGGTTCAGCGTAGGCCTTGGTTTTCTAAATGTCCTAAATTGTCGAAGAGAACTGTTTCCTCACTGTGTAGACTTCGACTCGGACATTGTTGTAGCCCAGTGTTCCTGAAAAAGATCCACGTCCGGGATAATTCCCTGTGCGAGTGCGGTCTTGAGGATGGTACTTTAGACCATATTTTCTTTTCTTGCTCCCTTATTAATAAATCTTTTGACCTCTATTCAAAAATTCCCAAACTCAAAATTCCTCTTCCAACTAATTTTCATACCCTACTTTCCCACTTCTCCCCTAAATTAATTAATCTTTTGGCCCGATTCTTAAATGAGAACGATTTAAAATTTTAATTGGTGCGTAGTTTATGTGTAAATAGTCTGTATATAGTATAAACTAGTCTAATTGTTGTCTCATGTGTCCCTGTAAATTAGATTTTTTGTCTTACTAACCCATGTGTTTGTCCATGCAGCTATACTAACACCTACCACGAAGGGAAAAGTTCGACGGCCTGCCTTTACTTGCTGCCGTCACCACGTGACACTGGCAGAATAGTCGACACCGGCTCAGTTGCCAAAGAAGAAAAAAAAAAAAAAAAATGTTCTGTTCTGTCAGAGGCAGCGTGAAAACTATCCAAAACATAGATAGGTGTTTATTTCTATTCAAAGAAGTATTTCATTTCAAAATTCAACCGATAGATCGGATTTGGTTCTATTTTTTGTGACAATCTATTTTTCATAACGAAGAGCGCTTCCTCTTGGCACAGATATTTTAATTAGGTACATAAAAAAAGGATTAAGGATAAGGAAAGGATCGTCAGCGCGGAAAATGACATCACAAACAGACTTACTACTGACACACTACTTTACACTTACTTTTCTGTCCAAAAGTGACCTGAAAAGAAACATTGAGCCTACTCACGAACACGTAGAATGTGTGGTTAAAACACCATCCTCTCAAGTATGAGTGTACGGGTTCGATTCCAGGTCAAGCAATTACCAATGTAACTTTTCTTAGTTATATGTACTTTCTAAGTATATCACCAATGACTAATTACAAGTTGAAGGTATGTATATCAAAATACTCGTTTTATTTAATTTCTCCTACCCAAACTTCTTCATTTTACCTTGAAAAAAAAAATACGTAGAACTACGAACTTTTAGTAACTCATTTTTACTAAATCTACGTAATTTTCTCAACAGGTTTACGCCTTTTTCAAAATCAGAGTTGGCAACACTGTACACGGCCGCCTCAAAATTTGCGTTGGCAACCCTGAGCAGGTAGCTCCTGTCGTGTTGGCTTAAAGGTCCAGTAACCGAGCCAGAAATAAATAAAAAAAAAAAAAATCCTGTCGTGTCGTGCAATTCAATTGCTTTTCTGTTCGGCCTGTTAGTTGCTGCGAATTTTCAGAAATAATATTTTCCTCTGTACTACTGTCTGTGTGTACATTCAGTTAACCGAGTTAAATTTGTTCTTTATATTCTCCAACTACTTCCTTGTGATTCAAGGTCCTCAGTGAAGCGAGAAATCGCCGAGAGGTTGACAAATCAACACTCTGCACTAACAAACAATCAACATGGTAAGCACGTGTTCATATTTCACTAAATTCCATGATAATCCTCGTAAATTAGCTAGATTGATTGTAATTAGTACATTTCTGTTTAAATGGCGAAAACGTGGTAGTTAGGTTGATATTATATTAATGAAGTTTGTATGTTAACCCGGTAAATTCTAGGTTATGTTTATGTTACTAGCACTCTTTTCTTACAGTTGATTTATTTTTGCTTACAGGGTGACGAGGCTGCAGTAAATCCAAAGGCATACCCTTTAGCGGATGCTACCCTCACGGCTAAGATTTTGAACTTGGTACAACAAGCTTCCAACTACAAACAACTTCGCAAGGGCGCGAACGAAGCTACCAAGACATTGAACCGAGGACTTTCAGAGTTCATTATAATGGCAGCTGATGCCGAGCCACTAGAAATTGTGCTACACATTCCTATCCTCTGTGAGGACAAAAATGTACCTTATGTATTTGTTAGGTCTAAGCAAGCCTTGGGCAGGGCATGTGGCGTGTCCCGCCCGATCATATCCTGTTCCATCACAATCAATGAAGGCTCGCAGTTGAAGCCGCAGATCCAAAGTATTCAACAAGAAATTGAGAGACTCTTAGTATAAGTGCTGTGAAGTTGAGCGCTGTTTTTTTAACCCTTTAACCGCCACGTCACTGATCCCTTTGACGAACCTCCAGCGCCACGTCACTTTAGGTATAAGTTGGAACAGTGTTGCGAATACTCAATATCGATGCATTTATTTATTCACAATATTAACCTTTTGAGAATATTTACTTTTATACTGCTCATACATATATAGAGGCATTATTATAAAAATATAGGTAAGCATATACCTAAACTTAATAACACTACAAAATCTGTTATTACCCTACCTACCGATGTACCTTCTTAATATTAAATAATTCCAGCCTATGAAT
The DNA here is from genome assembly GCA_037179545.1 of Sesamia inferens. Taxonomy (NCBI): domain Eukaryota; kingdom Metazoa; phylum Arthropoda; class Insecta; order Lepidoptera; family Noctuidae; genus Sesamia; species Sesamia inferens. The sequence continues at coordinate 28,803,864 of CM073939.1, read as the reverse complement.
GTATCATTTAAAATTTGGTTAGTATCCATGATGAACCTTAGTAGGTATGTTACAAACAAACACAATTACTTGTCAAATTAAAATATCGATTTAAAAAATAAATTAAACTTATCAAATCAACATCACTTTCTATGTTGAGAACTGTCGTCGCTTCAATTCGCAATTCATGATTACAAAATATTTAATAACTCTTCGTCTTCACGAAACACGAAAAAGGCCTACAACACTAGTTGCACTGAGCGATAAAGCTTCTCCTGTAGCAATTTAAAATGAGATTAGTATTATATGGTGAGTTTTGGCGGGAAAGTCAAGCTGAGTGTCACGCTCGTTTTTCATTGGACTTTTAAAATTATTTATAGTGTTGTTTACTAAATAAAAGTGCGTGATTTATGTAGTAAAAAGAGCATTTAGTAAATAGTTTATAAAGAACAGTGAAATATCGCAGCATAGTGGCCACATCATGACTTAGCCCCAAACCTCACACGTAAGACTGGTCACGCTGCAGTCTTTTTCTACATGAATAATTCATAATTACTTGACATTGGCTAAATGCACAGACCGTGCGAAGCCAAAAAATAATAATAATAAAAAAAAAATAGTATTATATGAAACATAGATAACAAATTTCAAAAACAGTAAACTTATTTAGTCCGTTTACTATCCCGCGGACAAAAAGACGGTATGCCATATGTAAAAAAATGATACGCGTTTAAAATATTAGGATACAAATAATAATTAATAACAACAAATAAATTAACTAAATTAACTGTATTTTCTTTAAAATAAAATAAATGGGTAAATAAGTACACATATTGTTATTTAGCTGTCCTTTTGACTGAGGATAAATAAACAGACTTGAAAACAAGAGTTATTTACCGAATTATTATCACTATCCGTTGAACTGCTACTACTACAAATATCATTGTTTGCTTGCTACAATATGCTTAATAGTTCTTCGTCGTCGTATAACATCATCGATAACTTCTCGACACTAGCTTAGATGTAATAATAATGTGAGCACATGTTATCAAGGCGATGGCGCTAACGCAACTGAAGTTTATTCAAAATATGACTTTAGTTGACCTTGAGCCGCACGTAAAATTACGGCGACGGCGTTCGCGGATAGCCTGTACTAGTGACGTTCTAGAATAAGTTTGTACTTAATTTACCTATACTTATTTTTTGATTTCTACATATTACTTCACTAAAGCTTATTGAATTTTGAATAAATAAATAAATGTTTAATAAACTATGAAATTTTGATTAATGTTTACTTGATAGTTTTGTAAAAAATAGGACGTTTTTTTATTAATTTACTATCAGGAGTTTCATATGCGGTACAACACTAGTCTACTTGAAATTACGGGTTCGGCGAAGTAGGTTGATATTTAGACGTCTCACGAACTGAGAACATGTAATTATTTCAATAAATTAGCTAAATTATGTATTTAATACTGTTAAAAATAAAGTAATTACACGAAATATACTAAGATTCAGTAAGCAAATTCAACATTTATTGTACATTTTTTAAATGACAGGACTTTCTACACAATATTCTGACGTGGCGTCTGATGTAATGTTCTTACAACACGTAATATATCGGCGTTGGCGGTTAAAGGGTTAATAGTTCTTCGTCGTCGTATAACATCATCGATAACTTCTCGACACTAGCTTAGATGTAATAATAATGTGAGCACATGTTATCACGGCGATGGCGCTAACGCAACTGACGTTTATTCAAATATGACTTTAGTTGACCTTGAGCCGCACGTAAAATTACGGCGACGGCGTTCGCGGATAGCCTGTACTAGTGACGTCCTGGAATAAGTTTGTACTTAATTTACCTATACTTATTTGTTGATTTCTACATATTGCTTCACTAAAGCTTATTGAATTTTGAATAAATAAATAAATGTTTAATAAACTATGAAATTTTGATTAATGTTTACTTGATAGTTTTGTAAAAAATAGGATGTTTTTTATTAATTTACTATCAGGAGTTTCATATGCGGTACAACACTAGTCTACTTGAAATTACGGGTTCGACGAAGTAGGTTGATATTTAGACGTATCACGAACTGAGGACATGTAATTATTTCAATCAATTAGCTAAAATATGTATTTAATACTGTTAAAAATAAAGTAATTACACGAAATATACTAAGATTCAGTAAGCAAATTCAACATTTATTGTACATTTTGACGTGACAACGTCTATTAAATTGGTACGGCGTGGAGTCATTCTCGAAAACACCGTAACGGCCGAATCTGACGTCACACGGAGTCCACGCCTACTTTACCCCCACCCCTAGAGCGTCCGATGTGTAAACATGTAATAGACGTTGTCACGTTCAAATATCGGCAGTAGACGGAGTTCTACAGACAACCAATTTTTTAAATGACAGGACTTTCTACGCAATATTCTGACGTGGCGTCTGATGTAATGTTCTTACAACACGTACGTTCTTACATTACGGCGTTGGCGGTTAAAGGGTTAAATAATATTTTTATGTTCAAGAAATTTTTTGGGTTTATTTTGCAAACAATATTTGTATAGAAATTAGAAAACCAAACAAAATCAGTCTTTCTTTTTAAATGCTAAAAAAAAAAAACTGACCCAACATTATAGAAGGATATTAGTGCTTGATCAGTTGACCACAATCCCGCCTAAATGGTAAGCAGTGATATAATTTCTACGAGACAGCAATCGCTTCCCCATTTCTCTCGAGGGCCTCGCCCCACAAGTGTGTGGCACCAGCATCACAGTACAATGAAATAAAAGGCTGGTTTTTAAATAATATTTTTCATATCATTAGATATTATTTACATCAACATTGATCCATAAAACTATAACAACACTTGTTCATGAGGTAAACAACTTTTTGATTCTGAGGTCCCAGTTAACTTCCCAGCTGGTTTCCCTGAAGATGGAAATTTCTTTACGCATCCTCTCTGCTATCAGGTTCTGTCTGGTGTTGCCAGGGAACTCCTGAAACCAGCTTGTTAACAATTTGAAGAGTTCTTCGCTAGACCGGAAGGTGTACCCGTTGACACTGTTTTCCACAAGCTCATCGAGGCTGTGGGCAAAGAATACGAGTCTTAAGATTTTATCAATGCTTAAGCAGGAAAACCGTACTTTGTATTTACAGAAAGGAAGTGTTGCTGTAGATTACAGCACCCATATTACAAACCAACATGATTTAGATTTTTGTATAACTTTTTTTTTTTTTTTTTTTTAATAATTGTAAACTAATGCTTGACCGTAATCCCGCCTGATGGTAAGCAGTGATGCGATCGTTGATGGTAAAGCGCGCTAGTTTATTAAGAGCCTATTCACTCAGAAAAATGGAGCGAATAGGAAGGAAGACGGCAGTTGAGCGAGGTGATGCAATGTTAAACCCAACAACACGAACAATACTGCTGCGCCAGAGGGATATCGATCTGGAGACCCTCCACGACCAAACTCCCAACACAACAACATTTGGTGCATTGTACCCGGCACACATCGCAACACAACTGCTCAGACCCGTCCTCCGTACGGCTTCACCAGACATCATGCCGGAACACGACAAATCGCTTGGCGGCAAGACTTTGTCTGGTGGGTGGTAACTTCTGCCGGTGGCCGATGTTATGGCCTACCACCGAGAAAAAACTTACAGTTTATTCGGGATACCATTAGACAAAAGTTAAGAAAGGTTGATTTTAGGGCAGGTATGGTTTGTTTCAATCCTTCTCTGTATGAGAGGAGACCTGTGCCCAGCAGTGGGACGATAAAAAAGGTTGATGATTACCATACCATATAATGAAACATATATACAGTATGTTACGAAAACCCTGTCCGACCCACAAGGATAATAAGGGTTAGGTAAACAAATGACCAAATAAAATATAAAATTTTGCATAATCATCATAGTAACAATACTAATGAATTTTGAAATAATCTTTTTTACCAGCGAATTTACTGTAACTTCCCCAAAATTCGGGAAATTTAAAAAAGTGTAAACACCATTTTAGACCTTGAAACTGTCGGCGGCGTCAGTGTGTCTAGCCGCCGACGCGCAAAGGAATAATTAGAGCTGTACTAGTTTTTACGTAATATCGTTTTGTTTTTGTCGATACTAACTGCTCGAATGATTTGTTGTAAAAACGCAGATTACCTAATGGTAAAAGTACTTTTTTTGATTATCGATTAATTATTCATAACAATATTGTAACACAAGTACCTATTATTAGTAAATAGGAACTAGAAAGGTCTTATGAAATACGATTTTAGGAGAATATTTTAAACAATTTAAAGCATTTAAGTTCACCTGATTTAAGTTATGTGAAAGTTCTAAAATCTAAAGAATGCCATGCGATGTTGAATCGATGCGTGAAATTCTGAAATACAAAATTGATAGCAAAAATCGATACGAGAAATATTTTGAATACTTTCACACCTCTAGTCAAAGGGCACCGCCGTGCAGTTAGAGTACCTATTTTTATGAAATAAAAATCATTTTTATTTTAAATTTATTAGTTTCGCGTAGACATTGAGTCCGTGTAGACGTATCGTTTATTGTGTGATCATAATAGTTTTCTAACGTAATGTAACCTGCTGATGGAAGGTACCTAGTAAAAATGCAATTGTGTTGTGTTGTGATCAGGTGTTGAACGATTCGGATGTGACTACTTCTTGGTCAATGTGGTTCCAGCATGACGGTGCCCCATCATATTTTTGCCGACCTGTACGTGAGTACCTCCACTATCAGTTCGGCGAGCAGTGGATTGGTAGGAGTGGACTAACGTTGTGAAACACCGTGCTAATCTCGTGGGACGGTGCCGGTATCGTTCTTAGTGAACGAAATATGGAACAACATTTCCGCCACAGCCATTGTGCTCATCGAATGAAATTCGAAGATACATTCGGAGGGTCAGATGACCTTCCTACTTAAAAAAAAGTTCTTTTCACGAGCTGCGTAAGTAGGTATCATTGTTTCTTTCTAGAGTCGATAAACGTGGTTAGACTACCAATACCTACATGCATGAGGTCAACTGAGGTCATGGCCTGTGCCTGTGTTGCCATGAAATTACTTATTTATTTTATTTAAGTTATTTATTTTTAAGGGGGTATTTTTTTTTTTAGTTTAGCCAGGTTATGTACGCATTAGTAGAATCAGCTAACGATACCTAACAACACCTTCACGGGTCGGACAGGGTTTTTGTAACATACTGTATATACAGTATGTTAAGAAAACCCTGTCCGACCCGTGAAGGTGTTGTTAGGTATCGATAACTGATTCTACTAATGCATACAAAACCAGGCTAAATTAAAAAAAAAAATCCACCTCAGAATCAGAATCAGTTATCGATACCTAACAACACCTTCACGGGTCGGACAGGGTTTTCTTAACATACTGTATATTAGATATATATATATATATATATATATATAGATATCCCTTTGGGCACTTTGTGGCTCAGACGTGCCGTATAGGTAGTAATTTGTTGATCCATTTTCACTTGTTGATCCGGGGGCCTTTTGTTGATCCGATGCCATTTGTCCATAAATATGTAGCTCCGTTCGGAGCCACATGTGTCACGTTGAATAATAATAACCAATAACAATAATTAAGGGCTGTTTTATACAAATCCACCTTTTTGGCGTCTGGGCAGTTGTTGATCCAATTCAAATGGGCCAATCAGGGCGCAGCATTTGCCAAGGGCGCGAAGCGATTGGTTAAGCAGCCGTTTTGTTTTTTATGTATGTTCACTTTATTAATCTTAGATATTAATCTCAGACACCTGGACTGATTTGCTAAATTCTTTTTTTGTTTGAAAAGGTAAACTTTCTAAATGGTCCCTTAGTCAAGATCTGATGAAAGACTAGAGAAATCAAGAGGAACTTCCAAAAATCGTAGGGGCGACTAGTGCATTTCTAAGTATCTTCATTAAGTATTTCAAAGAACTATAATTTGATAAAGGTCTGATGTAGCTGATGATGGAGCCGGAAGACAGTCGAAGGAAGTCCTCAACGATTGATAGCAGTTACCTTGAGTTTGTGCTTGATTAATTTGTATTAATTAGTACTTTACAACTCATCTTGAGTTGTGACTATCATTAAGGCTCTGATGATGAAAAGAAAGGCCAGTTCCAGAAACTCCTCAAGGTTTACAGTAGCTACTTTGTTTTTGGACTTAATTCTAATACCCATATAGCACATACAATCCGAGATTCCAGTATCCTGTCCCCTCCCACTCTCCCCTTATGTTGTGACCCCAGGTGGACAGGATCCTCCCAACACTTAGACAACACCCCCCCCCTCACCTACCCCTCCCCCTCCACCTAGACTCAACCTAGCCTCCCACCCCTCTCCTCTACACTCACTTACCCCCCCCCCCCCCCACTTGCCTCCTCAGGCCACCTCACCCCCTCGTGGCCTATCTCGGGATCCGGAGGTCCTAGACTAGCCGAGTTTGGGCTCTTCGGAATCGGGAGGAAGAGCCCAACATTCTGGCCCCGCGGGATTCCGCATCCCGTACTATATTTACCCACCTCGAAGTCCTTCCCCATATCCCTACCTAAAATCCCGGATATCTCGGAAACGGCTGGGAATTTCAAAATTCTGACAAAATTACCACCCCCCCCCTTACTAGCCCCCCCGCAGCCGGAACCTCCGCCATTTTGACGCCATAGTACCTGACCCCCCAATACCCATATAGCACATACATTCCGAGATTCCAGTGTCCTGCCCCCTCCCACTCTCCCCTCATGTTGTGACCCCAGGTGGACAGGATCCTCCCAACACTTAGACAACCCCCCCCCTCACCTACCTCTCCCCCCTCCCCCTAGACTCAACCTAGCCTCCCCACCCCATTCCTCTACACTCCCTTACCCCCCTCCCCACTTGCTCTCCAGGCCACCTCACCCCGCCGCGGCGTATCTCGGGATCCGGAGGTCCTAGACTAGCCGAGTTTGGGCTCTTCGGAATCGGGAGGAAGAGCCCAACATTCTGACCCCGGGGGATTCCGCATCCCGCATCCCGCATTTCGCATTCCACACTGACTCACCTGGTGCTGGCGCGTGCAATTGTTGGGACATACAGGCTGTATCTTTAGGTTAGTTTAGTTTTAAATTTGGTGTTGTATTTAGTCGTGGACCGTCCCCCTATTGGGGACGCTAAGTTTTAATCTTTAATAATGTTATTATATTGAAGTAAAACTTCTTCGCCATCTTTTTCTAAGAAATTTCACTTCTTACGTGTGTACACTAGTACACGCACATATTTTTTTTTTGTTTCTAAAAACGAATATACTAATACCAAAGACATACCCGACTTCGGAAATTAGTTATTTTTTACGTTGTAGTGTTTTCTGGAAGACGGTTGTTTTTTTTTACACTTTTGTGTTATGAAAAGTACTGTGCAGCTGCATCCGGTCAGAATGAACGCTGATACTAATATAGTTGGGAAAAGGCCTGTAACGTCGTGTAAAAAACGACGTAATTTTGAATAATGTTATTTTTACCCGTAATTTTGGTTTAAAAACGAAACCACTGAACCGATTTCTATAAAATTCCTACGAGGTCAAAATGAATGTATGAACAATGCTAGACACGACGCGATTACGCAATTTAAATTCAGTTTCTTGATTATAATTGATTGTTGCTTAAGCATGACATGCAGGTACTGGTTCTTCAGTGATAAACTTCAATGCTGTAAGTTTTTTAGGAGTTTCTTCGACTCCTGTTGGTCTTCATCATCAGATTTACGGACACGACCGACAGACCTTCATTTTAACCCACATAGGTGCAAAGTTCTAATCAATACAAATTAATCAAGCACAAACGCAAGGTGGCTGCAGGGGATCGTTGAGGAGTTCCCTCGTCTGTCTATGTTCTTCATCATCAAATCTACTGCAGATTTTCATAGTAATCCATATGGGTGAAAATCGCTCATCAATATACATTAATTAAATTCAAACACAAGGGAACTACTGTAAACCGTTGAGGAGTTCCCTGAAGTGGCCATTGTATTTATCATCAGAGCCCTAATGACAATTAAAACCGATCTAAGTGTAAAGTTCTTATTAATACAAATTAATCAAGCTCAAATACAAGGTAGCTGCTATGAATTCCCGAGGAGTTCCCTCAACTGTCGCCCGGCTTCATATCTACTCCAACATCAGATCTGCTCCAGATCATTAGTAAATTGTAGTGCTTTAAAATACTTAATGAAAATATTTAAAAATGTACCTAGAAATGTACAAGTTGCCTCTACAAATTTTGAAAGTTTCCTTGCTTTCTCTAGTCTTTCATCATCAGAGCCTGGTGACTATGGGACCACCCTTTTAAATAAAAAAGAATTTTGCAAACGGATCCAGACTTCTTACAGTAATCGGTGAACATACATAAAAAAAAGGTTGCGACTAATTGAGAACCTCCTTACTTTTTTTGAAGTCGGTTAAAAACTTAAATTGCCAAAAGAAAATAATTTTTCTGTTGACAATTTAAATATTATAGGATTTTGACATGGATTACTAACTTTTTCCAATATAAGTTCATTCCCGGTATTAGAAAAAATGCCTGGGGTCGAATCCTCTCGTCTCAATGCCCGCACTGCTGCCGATGATAATAGTATCATACTAAGCAATATACGGTCAAATCACGCAGGCTCTTACTTACTACTTTTCTCAAACAATCCGAGGAAATAACAAACATAATTTTATTTTTTAAGTTCAATGACGAATAATGAAAAATAATTATTTTTCCCGCGCTATGGCGCTATTATGATGCTCCTTTGTTTTTTTTTTTTCAATAAAGCGTCCACTATTTATCATTTCAATATTGTGTCTATTTGCAAGACAGTCCGAAATTTAAATAAAACCTTTTATTAGTTACCTCCTTGGTGTTCCATGTTTCGAATTTAGTTTTTTTTTTCGAAAGAAATTCAAACTAGGACGCTGGAACGAAACGCAAACTACCTAATTCGAAATTACGGCCGCTTAAATTTACATTCCATGTGTCTAATGCGTTCCTGTACCTTTTATTTATTTATTTTATTTTTTATTAAAATTATAAACTAGCGCTTGACCGCAATCCCGCCTGATGGTAAGCAGTGACGCAGTCGTTGATGGTAAAGCGCACTAGTTTATTAAGAGCTTATTCACCCAAGCCTTGAAGACACTAAAATTGTAGTCCGACGGAAACACCGCCGCTGGCAAACTGTTCCAGTCCCTCGATGTACGCGGTATAAAGGAGGAAGCGAAACGCTTCGTCCGTATCGTAATGGTGTTCGCTAAAATATAACGCGACTAAGTGAAATATTTTTTATAATACATACACGTAGGAATGTAACTATGAGTAGATTGAGAAAACATCTACCAGAATGTCAAACGCACTTCGGCGGACATATGTACTCGTACTTAGATTTTTATTACCTTTATTACTAAGTAGTAAATATGATTTTATGTCCACTAACGTGCAGTCGAGTTTATCTTTCTTAATTTACAAAAATATTATTAATGAGGTACACATGTTTAATTTACACACTACGCTGCGATATCTCAATGTTCTTTATGAATAATTTACTGAATGCACTTTTTACGACATAAATCAGGCACTTTTATTTAGTAAACAACACTATGCATAATTTAAAACTCCAATGAAAAATTAACGTGACACTCGGCTTAACTTTCCCGCCAAAACTCCAGACACGGGTTTTTAGTAAATTATATTTCTTTGCCGTTTTTTTTCTTTTTCTTCATTATGTGTTTATTATTGTTTTAATATATTATAATTATTATAAACGTTCAGTTTGGGCGGAATAAAGATTTTTTCTTTCTAGATCAGGAATCATTCAGGATCCGTTTTTTAAGGAATTAATCAGATGATTAATTCCTAAAAAAACAGCTACGGAAACTTCAACCCTTAAAAATTAACATTAAAATTTAATAATAATATGTATTCGCATACAAATACCAAAGGAGTCTATACAAGCAGTGTCAATTGCATTGAATGTTATAGAGGCCGTCCACACAATATTTTCACCACAAAACATACAGCGGCGATATCATGTTTAGACCCATTAGATTGGTTTCGATGAATAGAGTTTAAAAACTTAAAATTAATGGTAAATTAGGAATAAAGTATAAAAACCCTAGACATAAAATTCAAGCTCTTTAAATATTAATAACAATTCATACTAAAAATAATTACCTATTCAGATCAAACTAAGTATTACGAAGTATGAGTAGCTAAATGGATCAACAAAGTATATGATTTTTGGAATATATTCCGAGCCAAAAGTCTTCGAGCATTTAAAAAAAATGACGTTATGGATCCACTAATGCATGAAATGTTAACAAATATATATAGATCTTACAATGTATGGAGCATTGCGAATATAAAATTTCTAGATTAGGTTTAATAAATTCATAATTGATCAACCGTTACGGTATAGGTATCGGATCAAAAGAAGTATTACTGGAAGTGCGAGTATATAAATGGATCAACGCAAGTTATTGATTTTTGAAATATATTCAGAGCTAAAAAGTCCTGGCGGGTTCAAAAAATTTAGCCGTTACGGATCCACTAATGCATGAAATTGCTGAAAAAATTTTGTCGAGTATATGTCCTAATCGACGAATATATTTGGCCACATTGCTGCATAGAATGCGACGTTGCCACTCCGCCCAAGAAATACGCAACTAGAGTCAAGTTATTCCGTGCTAAAGGTGGAGTCTATAATGAACGGCATCGTGGCTGGATCAACTAAGTGCCCAAAGAGGTGTTTATATATATATATATATATATATATAAAGGTTGATGATTACCATACTATATAATTAAACATATATATACAGTATGTTAAGAAAACCCTGTCCGACCCATAAGGATAATAAAGGTTAGGTAAACACATGACCAAATATAATATAAAATTTTACGTATTCATCATAGTACCAATACAAATGAATTTTGAAATAATCTTTTTTTCCCGCGAATTAATTCCAACTTCCCCGAAATTTGGTAATTTTTAAAAAGTGACAACACCGGTATTATTATGAGCGAATAGCGATGCGACCACGTGCGCGTGTCCTGCCGCCCGCCCCCGCGGGCAGCAGGCGAAGGGTGGTTAACGCACATTTATTAAGTTACCTCCTTTTGCGAAATAATATTTTTTTTTTTTAGGGGGATTTTGTTTTTAAGTTTAGCCCGGTTTTGTATGCATTAGTAGAATCAGTTATCGATACCTAACAACACCTTCACGGGTCGGACAGGGTTTTCTTAACATACTGTATATACAGAGTAGTGCTGACAATACGACAATAAATTAAGCATCGTGTCCATTAGTTTAGTCACCGGAAATTATTTTTCATTTTTCACATTTTCTACATGATGTACCTACTGATAAGGAAGGGCTTACAGGTTAATGACCGCCGCATCCTGATCCTCCAAAATTTAATAATAATGGCGCGAAAAAAGCAAGTCGATACAGGATCGTGCTGTCGCCGATCGGAGGTCAGTGAACCAATATTTTTAAAGGATGTTCTATTACGTTTGCAATTTTTTGCGATTTAGTTTGTTTGAAATTTTCATTTTTTTATTTTTGATGATAGGTTTTTTCTATGATTTAAGATTATTCCTATGAATCAGCATTGGTCGTGTTTTCATTTATTGTCGTATTGTCAGCACCATTCTGTATAGTATATGTTTAATTAAGTAAATTATTTTGTTTTTATGTAAACTGCTAGTGTCCTACGTGAAACGCTTTACATTTAAGTCTATGGAATCAACATTCCTAACTGGTCGTACATTGTGGCAACAGGGTTTCTTTTTATTTTGTTTTACTAGATTGTGTTTGATTGTCATTCTCTAGTTGAAACTTGTTAATCTTTTTAACAATTTAATTGTTGTTTTGTCTTTGTTATTTTTATTCTAAATATTTTTGAACTATTAAAATTTTATATTGAAACCATTATTACAAATAATTGAACTCATCTCAAAAATTGTATGTTGTGCATCTCTGCTTCTATGCACCTCTTTAGTTTAAAGCTAACAGAAGTCGATTATAATAATATTTAACTTACCAGAGGAAATCAAACGCACAAACAGGGAGACCAGCTCCAAACATGTCAACTACTTTCATAGGCAGGTCTAGACCTGAAGAGCTGGTGTGCAGACAAACACCAAGGTCTGCACTAGCCACCATCTTGGGATAGTCAGTGGCTTCCAACCACGGTGTGTAAACCTGAATGTTCTGCCACTTCCGTCTCTCTATTTCATCCAGATAGCGCTGCTTCTCAGGACCCTTGCCAGTGATCACACAGACCAACTTAGGCAGGGTTTTAGATAGTTCATAACTTGTTTCATAAACTGTAGGCAACAACATTAAATTAATTCAGGTAACTTTTTTATTTATGAAGGCAACTCACTCCTCAACATTGTGAATATTAGTAGCTGTAAATCTGTGTCAAATACAACACAAACGATATATTATTAACTAGCGGCCGCCAGCGACTTCGTTCGCGTGGTTTAGTTATGCCTTGTTGCCTATGTTAGCCTTCCTGGATTAATATGCTATCCAACGGAAAAAGAATTTTTCAAATCGGACCAGTAGTTCCTGAGATTAGCGCGTTTAAACAAACAAACAAGCTTCAGCTTTATATAAGTATTAGTATAGATTTAATAATGAGAATAAATTTCTTACGCTGTAAAGCCTCCATTAATAGTCCAAAGTCTTCATCAGGGGTCCAGCTTGTGCTGCTAAATAAAAGGCCAGGCCTGTCAGGCCTCATTTCCACTATACCATTAGTCTCCTGAGTGAACAATGTCCTTCTAGCAATCTGCCCACTGTCCTCATTCTGTTGCTCATGTCCAGAGCCCGCAAACCCAGGGTATATCCTACTTAGTGCCACGAACCAATCATGCTTTTCTTCGACAGTAAGTGGCTTGAATATTTTTGGTGGTCTATCATAAAGGACTGTTGCGTTGCTGAAATATTAATAAAAGCTTTTTAACCTTTTGAACGCCAATCACTTCTATACAAGTTCGAGATTTTCGTGCCCTCGGCGCCACTACATGATTAGAAGTAATCACAGTATAAAATAAATTACGACTTTTACAAGACCTTTTATTTTGTTTTTTGGGAAAATTGCCCTGTTTTCAGCCATATTTTTAATAATAATAATAATATATTTATTTGCATAAAAACACGGTATACAGAGATGGTAAGAATACAATTTAGACCAAGACATGTTTTGCCAATTTAATATAAGCATGCAAATTTTCCAAGATGTACTAGACATTATCATTTTTTGTCAAGGAAATCCTTAACACTATAAAAACCATTCACAGACAACCATTCATACAATTTCCTTTGTTTTTTTTTATAGAACTATAAACTAGCGCTTGACCGCAATCCCGCCTGATGGTAAGTAGTGACGCAGTCGTTGATGGTAAAGCGCACTAGTTTATTAAGAGCCTATTCACTCTAGCCTTGAAGACACTCAAATTGTAGTTCGACGGAAACACCGCCGCTGGCAAACTGGTCCAGTCCCTCGATGTACGCGGTATAAAAGAGGAGGCGAAACGCTTCGTCCGGATCGTAATGGTGTTAACAACGAAAGGGTGGAAACACGCCGTACGACGGGTCGTCCAATGGTGGAACGGAAATGGGGGAATTAAATCATGCAATTCCCTTGCACACTCCCCAAAATGCATCCTATAGAAGACCGAAAGGCTGGCTACTCTACGCCTGTGCTCTAGGCTTTGGAGACCGTCTCGAGTTAAGTCAGGGTCACCAATCAGCCTCTTCGCCCGCCTCTCCACCGAATCCAAAGTGGCCAGGTGACACTTACCAGCACCAGCCCAAATGTGGCTGCAGTACTCCACACACGAACAGACCTGTGCTTTGAACAGCATTAGAAGCTGCCCTGGTGTGAAGTACCGCCGGACCTTTGCGATAACGCCAAGTTTCTTGGCAGCCACTTTGGCCTAGGACTCAATGAACCGCCCAAAGTTTAGATTCGAGGAAATCTCAACTCCCAAAAGCTGAAGGCGGTCGGTACACTCCAAGGATACATTTCGAAAAGTAGGAACCAAGGTGAACGGGCTCCTTTTGGCGGTGAAAAGACAGGCCTGCGTTTTGGCGGCATTGAATGCTACAAGATTGGCATTGCCCCATTCAGAGACTGCCTGTAGTGCAACATTCGTTCGCTCTACCATAGCCTCTCTTTCGGATCGGATTAATTCCCTACTATTCACATTTAATTCTGGTATTCACATTTTTGAGATCGTTTGGTAACTTATTATATAAATGTACACACATTGCAAGGCAGCTTTTATTATATTCAACTTTTTCACAAATAATAAGTTCTAATTTGGTTTATTTTCAATAGAAACAAAAACGCCAGAAAATATTTTAATACCCCCAGTGCCAATTACTTGATATCAAGTAAGCCAGTGATGGGACACGATGAAGACCTCACTATATTTCATCTCGTCGAAATAATCATAAATACTATTATTACAAGAGAATGACGTGAATAAATAATATTTTATAAATATTGTAAACTACTAACTAGGTTTTATTCACCTTAATCAAGAATAAATAGGTTTTCTAATAATTGTCGATAGTGAAACACCGTTTGAAAAACCCATCCCTACAAAGTTAGTTGTCAGTGCGCACACGCCACCAACTTGTATAGAAGTAAATCTGTGACGTCATAAGCGGACGGGTTTCAAGGTCATAGTGACTACATTTTAGTGTAGTGCAATGTTTACATCTTAAGTTGATGCACGTGTTTTTACAAAAAAAATGTGACGGTGAATATGACGAATTATTGAGAGTTGTTCAAGTCTGAATCAGAATTTTGAAACAGTTCGTCGTCTGACATTCCGTTAAGTCGGCAACTTCCGTGTTCTTCTGTTTCCTATTAGTTTCTACAAACCAGAAAAATAATTGCGAGTATTTTGCGACACCATTAAAAAAAGGTCTGTAACATCTGTGTAAAACAGTCCGACTCACGCACAAAGGGTTCCGTACCATTGATTTATGAAATTAAAGGATTAAAGTTATTTGTATGAAAGATTACGCGGTAATAAGCGGTTTACGATTTACGAGGTATTAAAAAAAACTACTTACTAGATCTCGTTCAAAACAATTTTCGTCAGTAGTTTTTATAGTAATGTACATCATATGTTTTTTTTTAAATATTTTTCATTTTCTTATTGTAGAAGTTAGAGGGCAGGTGGAGGTGGACCAACTTTTTTCCACTATGGAAGCGTCTGCGCAAACTACTCGGTTTAGAAAAAAAATATTTTAGAGACCTCGATATAATTTTTGAAGACCTATCCATAGATACCAAACACATATGTATTCGATGAAAAAAAAAAATTGAGTTTCAGTTCTAAGTATGGGGAGTCCCTAATATTTATTATTATTATTTTTTTTATTTTTGCATCAAAACCTACCAAGTTCCAACAGTATAGCTCTTACAGTTTTGGAAAAAAATGGCTGTGACATACGAACGGACAGACAGACATGACGAAACTATAAGGGTTCCATTTTTTGCCATTTAGCTATGAAACCCTAAAAAACATAGAAAACCACGTATTTAACTTCTATTAATTGTATTTGTTGTAACTAAACAAAATAAATTATGCAGGAATCGGTTGAGTTTATGCACATGTAACTGGACCACAGTGAATATAAAAATAAATACTATAGAAATATAGACATCCTTATATCAGAAGGGATTTTGATGTGCCTCGAGCGCCAACTACTTGATATGAAGTAAAAGGATTACATTTGGAAACAAATAGGAATGTGCCTTCTAGAACACACTTCTAATAAATTTACAATTCTTTTCTTTATTATGGGAAATATATCCAGGTTTTCATATTGATTTTTTTATGAAATAAAATATGAAAATACGGTTACAGTTTTTATTTAGCTTCGTAAATTGTGAATAAACATAAATTAAATGTATAATATTATTTGTCAATAGGACATTAATCCCACCCCTATGTTTTACTATAGATACGTTATACATTTGTAGTGTGGTGCAAGAGGACACATGGCATATTATGCAATATGTAAAGAAAACCCTGTCCGACCCGTGAAGATATCGTTAGGTATCAATAACTGATTCTACTAATGGAAACAAAACCAGGCTAAACTTAAAAAAAAAACCCCTAAAAAAATAAATATTATTTCGCAAAAAGAGGTAACTTAATAAATGTGCGTTAAGCACCCTTCCGCGGGCGGCGGGCGGCAGGGAACGCGGCACGTGGTCGCATCGCTATTCGCTCATAATAATACTGGTGCTGTCACTTTATTAAAAATTACCAAATTTTCGGGAAGTTGCAATAATTTTGTTGGAAAAAAAGATTATTTCAAAATTCATTTGTATTGGTACTATGATGATTACATAAAATTTTATATTACATTTGGTCATGTGTTTACCTAACCTTTATTATCGTTATGGGTCGGACAGGGTTTTCTTAACATACTGTATAGATGGATGTTCAAAAGGTTAATTACAGTGGTTTCTTTTACACTTCAGTGTTAGAGCAAGATAAATCTAGTAGAATGAGATAGAAATTAATTAAGTGGGTTCTATTACACATGCAACATTCATTGTTCATTAATTCATTCAAGTATAGTAACTAGTTAATCACATCACACGTAAAAGAAAATACTTACTGAACATTCCAATTTAATAACAAATCTTCTTTCATAGAATATGTTACACAAATGCTATGATCTGCTGACTGACCAAAAAATTTTTCAATAAATCTGGCTATTCTAACAAACAAGTTATCAGGAGACAGAGACATAGCCATGATAGAATAAGCATAGTTGTGCCAGTCTATTATAAATTTTGCTTTACTAAATAAGCAGTATAATCTACATACTGGCAATGTAGGAATTGCTGGAGGGTTCTGGCAGAGTACATAATTACATTTTCCGGTGACAATTAAAGTAAAAAGTAAGCTTATCGTCTGCCATATCGTTTTGGCAACATATCTCACAATTCTAGGGCTAATATTTATAGGCTGCAATTCCGTTATCGTGATGTGAGGGTGTTCCAAGAGTTCATTGACAGGTTGGGACTCCAAATATCCAATAATGTTCACTTCCAATCCATTATTTGCAAGAGATAACGCATGATATTGCATACGTGGACTTCTGCCGATATCACCCAAAACTACGACTTTCACAACGTTTTTTCCTGGTTTTGATGCCATAGTGCTCATAACACAAGTAAAAAATCATAAGGCTTTGTTGGAACTCATCTTTTTTTTGGGATTATTCTACTTTTCTTCATTTACCGGATGTAATTCAGATTGTTTTCAAATATTTAAAGCGCACCGCTGATCAAATTAAGAGTAATTATGACAGGCCCGACTTGACAGTTTGTTGACACTGACAGCGTCACAAATAAAACGTCGATATAAAAGTCGACGAGAAAAGTCGCGGATGCAAACAGCAAAAGGTTGTTTCGTAAATCGTCAATCGGATTCTCGTCCAACGCTTGGTTGAGAGTGTCAGATTTTTTGGTTATTTTTTTTTATTGACTGCGTATTGTTTCTAATCTTTTGACTTGTGTGTTTGTTTTGTCCCGGTGGTGGACTATTTGTACATAAAAAGGTAAGTCGTTTTTATTATGGATGAACCCCCTGATGGGGGCGGAGGATTACCTCCTGATATCCCAAGAGCATCGAAGAGACCTCTAGCCGAACCTAATAATATAAGCTCTGAGGCTAAGAAGACTCGGTCTCCAGCGGAATCGATCCAGTCTGTTTATACCAAACCTGGATACGAAACCAATGCGAAATTAAGTTATTCGCAATTAGACAAGGGGCCCTTCATTGTCTATGTTACAAGGGCAGAGTCGGAACCGTCTGCTGGTCTGTCCTTTAAAACTTTAAAGTTTGCACAGTTCCTGCATAAGCATAATGTGGAAGGCATTAAAGAGGGTGGCATCAAAAATATGGGTCGGAATAAAATCTCCGTAGACTTTAAGTCAGCTGACAATGCAAACAATTTCTTGTCCCTTGGTGTACTAGAGAGCAACAAATTCGAAGCTTATATACCTAAATTCCACATTTTTAGGATGGGTGTTGTTAGAGACATCCCCACTGAATGGTCTCTTGAAGAACTGGTTCAAGGAATTTCTTACAACGGAAACTTTGGCGAGGTGATCAGAGCTAGGCGGTTAAACGTAAAATCCCGAAAGGATGGCTCCACAACCTGGATCCCATCTAACTCTGTGGTCCTTACATTTTTAGGACAAATACTGCCGGAAAGAGTCTTTTGTTATAATGCATCGCTTCCGGTCTCCGTATACCAACTTCCTACCATCCAATGCCGTAATTGCTGTCGCTTTGGCCACACAGCAAATCAGTGCAGATCACAGCCGCGCTGCTATAGTTGCTCCCAAAACCACAGTGGCGAATCATGCACAGTTAAGGACTCATATGTCACATGTTTCCTATGTTGTGGTGGTAATCACAAAGCCATTGACCCAAAATGCCCCGAGCATGCCCGTCAGAAGGCCATAAAAACGGTCATGTCTCAGGAAAATATTAGCTACCTGGAAGCTTCAATGAGGTATCCCCAGCCTAAGCGTCTCTTCTCTGAGGCTGCTGCTTCTCCCCGTCTATCCCATACTCTATCTAAACATGTGCAATCTCCTCCTTTACTACCTCCTACGTCTCCAGTAACTTCCTACAAAAAAACTGTTTTCACTCCTCGTCGCCCTCAAGCTGTCTTAGGCAAGTCCTATGACATTAATACTCAAAATTCCCTAGTAGCCTCTCCTTCTTCTTCACAACCTAATGGTTGTGCTCTTGTTTCTTCTCCTGAAACCTCTCCACTTGCCACACCCAATGATAATCTGGTTGAACTTCTTCTCTGCTCCCTTATTAATATGCTTTCCAAATTCTCAGACTCTCTACCGTACAATGTCTCTGTTCTTGTAGAACAATTACTATCTGTATTATCCCAAAACAATCTTCCCAATGGATCTCAAAATTCTACAATGGAATTGCAGAAGCATCCAACGTAACAAGCAGGATTTGATCTTTCTAATAAACCAGTTTAAACCATCTGTCTTTGCCGTATCGGAGACATGGCTTAGGCCTGGGTCCCATTTCAGGATACCAGTCTTCTCATGTCTTCGCGATGACAGAGATGATGGAAGGGCAGGTTCTGCCCTTTTAGTCAACAGATGTGTTAAGTTCACCCAAATTCCCTCACCTAATCATTGTTTAGTTCTTCATGTTGTAGCCGCTAGGGTTTCAGATATTTCTTTTCTCTCCGTATATATTCCCCATCCCAATCCTAACATTATTTCTGAACTCAAATCCATCCTTTCTGCTATCCCTCCCCCCATTATTCTTTTAGGTGACTTTAATTGTAGAAATACACTTTGGGGATCCCATTGCAATGATCCTTGTTCTTCCTATCTGTTGGATCTCCTGGATGACATTAATCTATGTATCTTGAATGATGGATCTGCCACTCGCAGAGTTTCTCCATCCCAAAACATTAGTGTCCCAGATCTTTCTTTTGCTTCTCCCTCTATAGTCTGCCATCTATCCTGGTCAGTGTTATCAAATTCCTTTGGTAGTGATCACTTTCCTATTTCTATTTCTTACTTCCCTCCTTATGCTATTCCTCCACCTAAATCATTCCAACCTCTCCTAAACTACTGTCTGGCTCAGGCCAACTGGGATGAATTTTCTAATTGCCTTGACAGAGAAATTGATACTTTCCCTCAATGTAACTCGTCCAACTTCCTTCTCCTCTATGAGCTTTTTGTATCTGCTCTTTTGTCATCGGCTCAATCATCTATTCCTTCAAAACCAACTTCCCGTAAGCTAGTTCCTTCTCCTCCTTGGTGGGATGCTGAGTGCACATTAAGCGTCCGCCATCGCAAGGAGGCGGAGAACAGGTTTTCATCATCTCTAGATATGGTTGACTATATATCTTACAAGCAGATTGTTCACGTACTGCCAGACTTCTTTCCAATAAGAAATCTCTTGGCTGGCGCAAGTTCTGTGAATCCCTTTCCCCTTGTTCATCTCTATCTATAGTCTGAAATAGACTCAAATCTTATCGTCGAGCCATGCAAGATTTTAATATTACTGCCAACGATCCTAGTTTCTTTCACCATGACTTACACTGTAGGTTAGCCCCTCCTTTTGTTCCTGAGCGTGAATGTCTTCCACCCTACGAACTCTCCTACCTTAGTTCTTCTTCCAATATAATGGACGTTTCTCCTTTTCTGAACTTTCTCTTTGTTTACGCTAGTTTATCGGCCGAGTCCGATTGTTAGTTAGTCGAGTTGATAGATGCACGACCGGTAGGGATGAGCGTAATTTAGTATTGTCTATGGTGACGCGCCGCCATTATCACAACGTTTTGCGACCCCGTCGAGTATGGTCCGTTGCTAAAACCCTTGACGAAATACTCGCGCGCGTGGCGCGTTCGGACGAGTGAATTTCGGGACGTAAATACCACCGGCCGCGGTTTGAATAGTTTGTCGCGATTGTTGCCCGTGCTTTTGAAGTATTTGCTTGAATTATAACCGTAACAGCGCCGTCTGTAATTGAGTTGAATCGGAAACGTGGTTTCATTCGTCGATTGCGCGCGTCGATTCTCCGGGACTTCACTCCACGACGGAGCACACTGGGTCCCAGGTAAGTGCCTTAGATTTATTTGGGAGTGGTAAGAGATTGATTTACTTGTGGTATAAGCCGACCTTGTTTGTTGGATAAGCCGTGACAAATGCGCGGTAGATGGGCGCGCTGTACTGGGGCGCGTCTCCACTCTTGCTCTTGACCATCTTCGTGATTCCGCTCCTGGCATAGATGGCATACCCTACTCTTTCATTAGGAAATCCTCAGACTCCTGCAAAACACTTTTTCTTCAGATTATGAATGAAATATTCATTTCTGGCGTAATTCCTCCTTCCTGGAAAACTCAAATTATAATCCCAATCCTTAAGCCAGGATCCAAAGGATCCATTATCTTACCGACCAATAGCCTTATCCTCCGTGCTCGCCAAAATAATGGAGAATCTAGTCAAGAATAGACTGGAATGGATTTTAGAGAGTAGAGGTCTATTATCAAATAATCAGTTTGGGTTTAGAAAAGGAAAGAGTACCTTATGTTGTATCATACATCACTACTCTGTAGTCGAGTAACTAATACCATCTCTATGTATTAGTGTCTATGAATATAGTCTATTGTCTTGTCATTGTAACTTAGGATCTGACCTAGAAGAGGTCGTTTCCAATAATATAATTCCACAAGTGTAATAAACCAGTCTAATTATCTAAAGTCTTTAATATTTACCAACCGAACAATCATACATGGTGTCAGAAGAGTGAAAAAAACCCAATACGAAGAAAGAAAATTCATAAAATGCAAAAGTCGGATGGCGTCGGTGGCGGCCATGACACCGGAGCTGCAATGAACAGTGGCTTGAAGGCGCTTAAAATATCGTCAGATGCAACAAACAACAATTACGAAACCTGGAAGCGCTGGTGGCAACAGTTCGAATTATACTTGTTGGCAACGGGTTTAGACAAGTCCGGTGAGAAACGCAAGATCGCCATTTTATTACATCACATTGGTGAAAAATGCTTAAATATTTTCAACACATTCAACATAAATATTGGAGAAAGCACATTACATGACGTCAAAGCCAAATTCGACGAATTTTTTCAACCCAGAAAAAATATTACCATGTATCGTTACATGTTTTTTACCACACGTCAACAGAAATCGGAAAGCATCGAGGATTTCTTAACCGATCTCGAAAATAAGAGCCAAGATTGCGAATTTGGAACGCTCAGAGAATCTCTTATCAGAGATATTTTTATCGCCAACTTGAGTTTGGACTTAGCACATGTACGTCAGAGACTGCTGCAGGAACCTGATCTGACATATCAGAGGATGCGAGAGCTAGCTAGGACACTCATCGTCGCACAGCAGGATGCAGACCAAATTGTCAAGAGGTCCACTAGTCAAGAGTCTGAAAAAGTCATGCATCTGCGTCGGAGGAGCCGTGGTCGAGCGGAGCGTCAGCGACGGCGAGCTTCACCAGTCAGTCAGCAGGGATCCAGCGCAGGGAGGTCAAAGTCAAGTCCCAGTCCTGAGAAGCGCTCGAAGACGTGTAGCCGCTGTGGACAACACCACCGCTACAAATGTCCAGCGCAGGGAGCTAAATGCAGGTCATGTAACTCTTATGGTCATTTTGCAAAATTTTGTTACTCCAATAATAAAAAAGTCAGTCATTTAGAGTCTTTTAGTTCAACTGGTAGTCAAGATAATTTTGTTGGAATTTTAAATTGTCATAACATCAGTCATAGTCATAAGTCTAGTCAATACAGGGTGCCAGGGAAACGCTTCCGAAAACGAAGACAGGTGATAAGGCTAGTGATTCTCGATACGATACCATCAAAAAATGAGGATTTTTTTTAACAATTTTACTTAAGCATTTTTCGTACACTATGCTGTGGGAACAGTTAAATGAGTTAAATGAAACCATTATTTGCGATTAAACATTTTTTTTTTTCTTTACAACTCTAACAAGCTATGTATTCGTAAATACTTATCAGCTGACCCGCTCGGGTCAAATACCGCGTGCGGTCACCGACATCGCGACACGCTACGGTTTAGCTTGACCTTGACGCGCTTAACCTTGAGGTCCATATCGAAGGTACTTAGATAAAAAGACAATAGTTTTAAATTGATGCACTGTCGTGAATTTAATAACAGTTTTGTATTATGTCGATAATCGATAGTAAATGAAATAAAGTAAAAGATCGCTGACATCAGCTGTAATTGACTAAAAAATTTTCATCGCATGTACAGGTGCGCCCGTGAATCAATTGAATTTGAACTTTATAACAATGTAATTAAAGTCACACGATGCGTGCTCGTTTATTGCAAGAACTGGATCCTTCATTTAGTAAGTAAACCTAATCAATTTAAAGTGAATAATTAAATTAATTGAATCTAAGAAACCAGTTAAATCTTATTTAAAAGTTAGAAAATGAAAACAGTTTGTAATAAAGCATAAGTACAATTTCCTAACAATTAAAATGAATTGATTTCTGATCTCGTAATTATTCTTTTAGCATTTTCGCCTCTGTAAACACACCGCTTTTGCCGCGGGGACTCCCCAGTCCCCCAAAGCGTTTGATCTTCATAGTACCTCTTTAGTTAATAATAGTGTTCCTTACGACTCGGTTCGTGAGCTTGTGCGTTACGTTTTTAACAAATTATTTAATTATTGTTTTGTTAGTTTTAAATTTGTGTTTAGTTATTAGGTATTGTTACGTTTTTAGTGCTGTTTTATTCTTTTAGTTATAACTTTTTGTTGTTTTAAACGATGCCTGAGGCATACATGTACAGTGCTCGTGAATATGGTCCGTCAACGTATGGGCTGGTATTTTTAATGGACGAATTCTAGGACCAGTGTTTCTACCGCCGCGCCTCAATGGATCAGCATATCTTAATTTTATAAATGGACATTTAAATGATATGCTAGACAATGTGTCTGTGGCTGAATTTCTTCGAGCATGGTTCCAGCACGATGGCACTCCACCGCATGTTACGCGTCCCGTCCGCGAGCGTCTCACTGAGCTTTTTAATGACTGCTGGATCGGAAGGCTGGGGTTCACCCGACTTACGCCATTGGACTTCTTTTTATGGGGGTATGTGAAAGAAAGAGTGTTTGATCGGGAATGTGACAGTGCTGATGAAATGCGGGGCAGAATAGTGAGTGTTTTTAATAAACTACGTGAAGAATGTGTTCACGGATCGACACAGCGACGGGCCCGGCTTTGTATTGAAATGAATGGAACTCAGTTCGAGCCAAACCTCATAAGGTCGCAAAGGATTTAGACAGGTACGTAAAATGCCTCTGTCAGCTTTTTACAATGGACTACAATTGCGATTTTGAAAGTGATGTTTGTAAATTGCGTATAAATCGGCTCTTTTCGGCGGCGGCTCTTTTAAGCGCGAGCGCGGTAGTGCGACGTCGCCTTGCGTGTCAGTGACCTCACGTTTCGTACGCTATCCAATGCTTGTTTACGAAATATGAAGTCCTGAAAATAATCAATTTAAAGCGAAAGGTTATTGGTATCCGTTTGCATTTAGGTTGTATATAATCTACGTTCTGGCTTCGGAAGCGTTCTCCTTACACCCTGTATAATTGTCATTTAGTGTCACAAAGTCATCACAATCAAAATCATTACAGACATAGCAGGTTGTCATACACCCAGTCAGATACTAAGTTACAATCAACGGTCAGGTCGCACATAGGCCAGTCGCAGTCAATGTCTAAGAGATCTCATGAAGACTCATCTTGTCATAAAAAATATCCTGTGTCATATTTCTGTGATGAAAGTGGTGATAATGCCATATCTGAGAGGTCTAATAAAAAATGCCTCAGTGATGAAAAAAGGCTGGTGACTGATAGGTCTGAGAGATCCAATGAAGACTCTTGTCACATGTCATATCTCAATGATAAAAACACTAAACAGTCTGAGAGATTCACAGTCAAGTCAAAAAAGTCAAAAAGTCTTAGCCGAGATTCATATCTTAATGATGAGTACAGACACAAGTCTGAGGAATCTCACACAACAAACACTTGTAGAATTATTACAGCAAAGTCAACACATAGTAAACAGGTCAATACAGTCGAGTCAAAAGAAAACAAATACTATTCTAAACAGTCATGGAACATAAACATTTTAGTTGGTCATACACAAATTAATTGTATTATTGATTCAGGAGCTGATATCAATATTATGTCAAAGAAAACTTTTCAATCTTTGAAATGTCAAAGTCAAATGTCACTTGAGAAATGTCAAATAAACGTTAGTGGGTTTGGTGGTATATCAATACCCATTATGGGCAAAGTCAATGTAAAATGTAGTTTATCTTTAAATAATAGCACTATTAGTGTAAATATAGTGTTTATAGTCACAGATTTAGTTTGTCCGAATGTTTTAGGTCTACCAACTTGTGAAAAATTAGGTATAATTCAAAGAGTTTTCTCTGTGTCTCAACAAAATTTTAGTGAACAAATTCTTACACAATACAATGATGTATTTCAGGGTCTTGGATGTCTACCTCAAGTCTGTCGCCTGAAACTCAAACCTGAAGCAGTGCCATGCGTGGATGCTCCGAGAAGAGTACCCTTCGCTTTACTGAACAAACTGCGCGATGAATTGGATCGCATGGAGAAAATGCAGGTCATTGAAAAGGTTTTTAAACCTACAGAATGGGTGAACAGTATAGTGATAACAGTCAAAAGCACGGGTCAGTTACGAATTTGTTTAGATCCTAGAAATTTGAATAAGAATATTATAAGGGAAATTTATCCACTAAAGTCAATAGATGAGATCAGATCTCAACTAGCAGGAGCTGTTTGTTTTTCTCATTTAGATGCATTTTCAGGATTTTGGATGCTTAAACTAGATGAATATAGTTCTGATTTATGTACATTTCAAACACCTTTCGGTAGATATAAATATTTGAGGTTACCTTTTGGTATTAATGCATCGTCTGAAATTTTTCAAAGAGTCATGATGAATTTGTTCGGTGATTTAGAAGGAGTTCTAATATTCATCGATGATATTTTGGTATATGGACCAAACGAGTCAGTACATAATGAGAGAGTACATAAAGTCATGCAACGAGCACGTGAAGTCAATTTAAAGTTCAATAAGTCTAAATGTAAATTTCTAGTTTCAGAAGTCTGTTTTTTAGGGTATGTTTTTAGTAAAGATGGTGCTAGGGTTGATGAAGAGAAAGTAAAAGCAATTGTCAATATGCCCACACCAAAAAATGTCAAAGAATTGCAAAGAATGTTAGGTATGATCAATTGTTTAGGTCCCTTTATTAGCAATTTGTCTCAAAAAACTCAAATTTTAAGAAATCTTTTGAAGAAAGATTCAGTCTGGACTTGGGATGAAAATCATAGTCAATGTCTTAAGAGTTTAATCGATGAAATTACAAATTCACCAGTTTTAGCTTATTATAATCCCAATGTACCATTAGTCTTGTCAGTCGATTCGTCAAAGTCAGCATTAGGAGCAGTCATTATGCAGAATAATAAACCTATTGCTTATAGTTCGAAAACATTAACTCAAACTCAGTCAAGGTATGCTCAAATTGAGAAAGAATTGTTAGCCATTCAGTTTGGTTGTGAAAAATTTCACCAGTATGTGTACGGTCATAAAGTAACTGTTCATACTGATCATAAACCTTTAGTCTATCTTTTTAAAAAGCCATTACATGATGTACCAGCAAGATTGCAACGTATGATGTTAACTTTACAAAAATATGATTTGGAAGTTATACATGTTCCAGGTAAAGAAATGTTTATATCTGACACTCTGTCTAGAGCAGCATTGAAAGAACATTATATACCTGAGAATGAGTCAGAAATATCTTGTCATGTCAATTTAATGCATTCAAGTCTAGCAGTCACAAAGGAGTACTGTACAAAATTGTTACAGAACACTAAGAAAGATGATACTTTGCAATTGTTAAAAAAGTATTATTATGATGGTTGGCCAAAAAATAAAAATAATGTCAGTCTGTCAATAAAACCATTTTGGAATATACAAGCTGAAATTCATGTGGTCAAAGATTTGTTGTTCAAAGGGTCAAAATTAATAGTACCACAGTCAATGTATAAGGAAATGTTAGGTAAAATTCATGAAGGTCACCAAGGTATAAATAAATGCTTAAAACTGGCTAGAGAGTCTTTGTACTGGCCAAGCATGTCAGCTGATATTAAAAACTTGGTAGAACAATGTTATGTATGTGCACAATTTAAACCTAATAATCCAAAGGAACCACTAAAAAATTTTGAAATAAATAAATATCCATGGCAACAAGTAGGTGTTGATTTGATGTATTTTGATAACCTTACTTATTTAATTGTCACAGATTATTATTCTAAATTTATAGAAATAGCTTTGTTAAATAAAAACAGTACAGCAAAGAATGTAATAACACATTTAAAGTCCATTTTTGCTCGTCATGGAATACCTTTATCTTTAGTGTCTGATGGTGGTCCTCCTTTTCAGTCATTAGAATTTAAGAATTTTATGCATGAATGGGACATAGAACACATCGTAACTAGCCCATATCATCCACAGTCAAATGGTCAAGCAGAGAGTTCAGTCAAAATTATCAAAAATATGTTAAAAAAAATGTAAAAGAAACTCATCTGATCCATACATAGCTTTATTACAGTATAGAAACACACCTAAGAATAATTTACCATCTCCAGCTCAATTGTTAATGTCCAGGAATTTAAGAAATAACATTCCTATGTCTTATAAGAAATTAAAACCTAAAGTGGTTACATTCAAAAATTATGAAGAATGTGTCAAGCAAAATAATAAAAATAAGTCTAAATATTATAATAGAAATACAAAGTCATTGTCATTACTGTATCCCAGTGATCATGTATACTTTAAAAGAAAGCCTGATAGCAATTGGGAACAAGCCATTGTCAAGCTAAGGTTGGCTAATAATAGGTCATATGTCGTTGAGGATGTCAATGGAGTTAGGTATAGGAGGAATAGGGTTCATTTAAGACACAAATATTCTCCTATGCTATCCAATTCGTCGCAGGGGAGAGAGGAAGGTAACAGGCAGGAGTCTAGACCTCAAGAGCTCTCATCTCAATCCTCAGTCAGTCAACATGTAACTCGTTCTGGAAGAGTTGTAAAGCCAACCAGAAGGCTAATTGATGAAATAGATTAAGTAGAACGTATCCTAGATTAAGACCTAACCATAGTCTTAAGTCATTGTCTAAATTGTAACTAAGTCAGGTTTCTATAACATTGTTTGTCAAGGGTTAATTTAAACTTAAACAGGGGGGATGTTGTATCATACATCACTACTCTGTAGTCGAGTAACTAATACCATCTCTATGTATTAGTGTCTATGAATATAGTCTATTGTCTTCTCATTGTAACTTAGGATCTGACCTAGAAGAGGTCGTTTCCAATAATATAATTCCACAAGTGTAATAAACCAGTCTAATTATCTAAAGTCTTTAATATTTACCAACCGAACAATCATACACCTTAGATAACTTAAGCATCTTTACCTCAGACGTCCGCCTTACTTTCTCTCAGAATAATCACGTTATTGGTGTTTTCCTTGACATCTCTGCAGCTTATGATTGTGTCCAGCTTCCAATACTCAGGCAGAAAATGCTCGAGCTGAGTATCCCTGTGAGACTGATTAACATAATAAGCAGCTTACTGTCGTGTCGGTCCATTTCAGTCCGGTATCAAGCTACCCTTCTCCCTCCTCGCTCTGTTTGGTTGGGCCTACCGCAGGGCTCAGTCTTAAGTCCCATTCTATATAACCTATACACTTCTAGCTTAGATCTCACTGTCTCTCCTTTCTGTAAAATTCTTCAATATGCTGATGACATTGTCCTTTATTCTGTATCCTCTTCTTTCTCTGTGGCTACTACCCAACTTAATTCTGCGCTTTTCTATTTAAATAATTGGCTCCTGGATCATAACCTCTCCCTATCTGTCCCCAAATGTAGTGCAGTAATCTTTACTCGTAGGAAAAATGTTCCAGACATCAATATTTTGATAGGCCATGAATCGATTCCCATTAAGGATCGGGTGAAGTTTTGGGCCTTATCCTGGATTCTAAGCTCTCAGGTATAGATCATTTAAATCACTATGTGCGAAAAGCAGAAAAGGGTGTTAACGTCATGCGAGCCCTATCGGGCGTTCGTTGGGGTGCCCACCCTTTTTGCCAAAAGCTTTTATACAACGCAATAGTTCGCAGCCATTTTGACTATGCTTCTTTCTTATTAGAACCTTGCAATAAAATCGCTCTGTCCAAGCTTGAGAGAATCCAATCCAAGTGCCTTCGAATTATAACAGGTGCCATGAAATGCTCCCCCATTAATGCTCTTCAGGTGGAATGCCTTGATCCTCCTCTTCACCTCCGTCGTCAGTACCTTGCGGACAGATTTTTCACTAATTCTATCCGCTCTAGTTCTCATCCTTTATTTCCTTTAATATACTCTTTATCTTCGCATATTTCGTCCTCCCCGTACTGGAAACATAAAGCCACCCCTCTCCTTGTCAATTCTTTCAGAAAATATAAGGACCTGTCTGCCCCTATCTTTCAATCTAGCATCAACCCTCTTTTTGAAACTGATTTCCCAGTGCTGATATATCAGCCAAGAATCCTTCTAAATTTTGGCATCAACAAGTACTGCCTGAATGCCAATGAAAGCCTTTCTGCTATTCTTGGTAGTGATTGGTCTGATTGGGTGACCGTCTATACCGATGCATCCAAATCATCCAACGAGGACTGGGTTGGTTCTGCGGTTTGGTTCCCCAAATTCAATGTTATACTGAATTTTAAGAGTCCCTCTCAGAACTCTATATTTTCAGCTGAGGCCATAGCTCTATTAGAGGCTGTGAAATTCATAGAGTCTCATAAAATTAATAAACCTCTTATTCTTACAGACTCTCAAAGTTGCCTACAGGATTTATTAAAAAACCCATTCCGTGCAAAGGAAAACTTTCCCATCACACTTAAAACAAGAGCATCGCTGTATAAGTGTCATCAAATGGGAATCGAGGTTGTTATAGCGTGGATTCCCAGTCACTCTGGCATTACTGGTAATGAATTTGTGGATTCTTGTGCAAAAGCTGCAATTACATCAGGCAGCATAGCTTACAGTTACTGCTTCCCACGTGACCTACGCGCTCTAGCCCGTCCTTCCTTCTTTCGTTCATGGAATGTCCTTTGGCAATCTTCCAGATTACTTAAAGGCAAATTTTATGGGTCTATTCAACCTTCTATTCCTCCTAAATCGTGGTTTTTTAAGCATAAATATGTCAACAAGTTAGCTACCTCTATTATAATTCGTCTCCGCCTTGGTTTTGTTTGCTCTGCAGTATTCTTGGCAAAAATTAGGGTAAGGGACCATTCTCTTTGTGAATGTGGTCTTGAAGAGGGATCTCTAGAACATATATTTTTTTCCTGTCCTAAACTATCCCATCCTCTATATGATCTGCTTCCTAAACAGATTCCTCGTCCTGTCAACCTGCCTTTCCTTTTAACATTGGCTCATACCCCATTCATTAAAATCTTATATAAGTTTATTTCCCTTAACAAAATCAAAATTTAACCTTTTCCAACCGTTATGTTTACTAATATTTGTGCTGTCTTGTGTTTGTTTTAGCCCAAAGAAGAACATCGCTAATACTACCGATCAACAGTCTATATCCACTACGTATAATATTATTTTACTTTTGTTCTCTCCACCTTGACGTTGGCAGAATCATCGGTCATCGATGGAGCCATACCACTATAAAAAAAAAAAAAAAAAAAAATGTCGACGAAATAAAATATCGTCACAAATAGGTAACATACATAATATTATGGTTTAACCCAGTGGTTCTTAACCGGTGGTCCGCGGACCACTGGTGGGGGCCCTGGAGGCATTCCAAGTGGTCCGCGAAACGATGGTGATGAAATCAAGCTAGTGGACACCCCTCGCCCACATGTGAGAGTGGCGCGAGGAGGCAAAACGCCAGAGCATAACTCCGCTGCCGCGAGAAATCGCGGTACGGCGGATAGAGCTCCGGCGGGATCTCATGGCGACATGGAGAGTGCGATTATCGTAACCCAGTGCTGGGCACGCCACACATAGAGGCGGTAAGTCCCCTCTTTGAGGAGTGGCTACAGAGGCGCCACGGCGCCCCTCACCTTCCGTCTAACAGGTCCATACCGGACACTATTATTTCGGGAGGTTCCTGTTCCGGATAAGGCGGGAGGAAACGCCAGGGTGTCAGCATTTTGTGGATCGTCCTGAAGCCACGGTGGAGCATATGGTGTGTTAAATAATATTTAAATAGAGAAATATTTCACATACCCAAGCCTAATGATCAAAATAATTAAATCAAAATCAAAATCACAGAATCCTTCTTATAAAATTAAGTAACCTGGGAATAAGGGGGAATGTCTTGGAGTTGATAAAGTCATACCTCGTTAGGAGAAAACAAATAACTAAAATTTTAAGAATATGTAATAGAACAAACACAGAACACACCTACCTTTCGAAAGAAAAATGCATAAAATACGGCGTACCACAGGGAAGTGTGCTAGGTCCGTTGTTATTTTTATGTTATATAAACGATATTCCAAGAACCATACAACACCCCATGACTCTATTTGCTGATGATTGTACCACACTATTTATAGGAAAAAACTTAGAAAAATACGAAAATGAAATAAATAATAGTTTAAACTTAATTATTCAATGGCTAACTAATAACAACCTAAAAATTAATTTTGGAAAAACCCACATAATAAACTTTAACCAACGATCAAACTGCATTGTTACGAATATTAAATATAAAGATAACAAAATTGCTATAGTAAACAACACAAAATTTCTAGGGATTTGGTTAGATCAGCAGATGACATGGAAAACACAGATTGATCATATAGTAAAAAAACTCAATCAATATTGCTATGCTTTGCACAATTTGAACAAGGTTGCCAATCGCAGCACTGTTCTTACTGCGTATCACGCATACGTTTCCACCACGCTGCGATACGGCATAATCTTTTGGGGTAATTCGACAGACAGGGAATTAGCCTTTAAGGCCCAAAAAAAGTGTCTTCGTGCAATATGCATAATTAAAAATACTGACAGTTGCAAACCATTTTTTATTAATCTAAAATTATTAACACTTCCGTCCATATATATTTTTGAAGTAGTCATGTTCATCAAACATAACCAAAACCTATTTCAAACTCTTTCCACAAAACGCCACCCAGGTGCTCTTAAATCTAAAACCCATCAAACCGCCCTATTTTCAAAAAGTTTCCTAGGTATGGCTCCAAAAATATATAATAAATTACCCAAATCCATAAAAGCTTCAAAAGACTTAAATACTTTCAAAAAAACACTAAGTACGTAGGTTTTTAATACAGAAAGCTTATTATACGATAAACGAATACCTTAGTGAAATATAGAATCTACACCATCTTTCTCAGATCTGTTTATTGCATTATTTTTTTACTTTAGTTCATAAGATTGTTTTATAATACTTGTTTAAACATTGTATATATATATATATATATATATATATATTGTTACTTAATTTTATAATTAGGTCTACAGCCATTAATGTACAGTGTACACCCACTACCAAATGGGTAAATATTTGTACGCCTTTCAAGGCGACACATAGTGCAACTTATTTTGTTTTTTAAATACCACCTTATAACACCTATGTGTACAAATAAATAAATTTGAATTTGAATTTGAATTTGAATAATTTAAAAAAGTAATGTCTATGATACTCTGTACTCTATCTGGATCAAAGAAATTTAAATATAAAGAATTATTACGAGTAATAATAACATCTAAACAACAACATTCAAAAATAAACCTAAATCGTACCCTATAAAGCTTATATTGCCACAAAGCTTACGCATAAATACCTAAAGTTCCGAATGAGAGGCATCGAAAGGACCCTGTGTCCCTTTCCCGCAGACTGCCAGTGCGAAATAAAACTACCATATGGTAAATTTGATACATAAACTTCATCCACTCGTTTTGTTATTTACGCTGATATACAATATTATATCAGTGACTCGTGATTGATTAAGCATTAAAATAACTATCTGCTTAGCTCAACATTTAATCCATGCATTTATTGTGAATAAACAATAAAAAAAAAAACAATATTACCAGATAGTATCAAAGAATTTACATAAATACCTAGAATGCTGACGAACCGGCAAAGGCGTTCCTAGAAAGAGAAACGCACGAAGGACCCCTATGTCCCTCTCTAGTCGGGTGTAGACAGTTCATAATAAAATTGGGACATTTAATAAACTTCAAAATTGTTTTGAGTAAAATACTAATAACAGTAATAGGTAGCTACAAAATAAAACATGAACTATATTAATATTGTATACTAGCGACCCGACCCGTCTTCGCTCGAATAAATGTATTATATTAGGTATATATAATTTTATCTTGAATCACTCTATCTATTAAAGAAAAGCGCATCCCGTTACTTAGTTTTAAAGATACATACATAGGGACAGTTACAGGCTCGCGTTGCTCCTGTGCGCCGCGGCGTCTATGTCTCTGTAATATCTTCGAAATAATTTATTAAATGAAATGCTGTAAAAGGCAATATTGATATATATAAAATGCAAAATGAATTTAGTGAATAAGGTTCTCAGTACGTTGACTTAATAGAAACGCTTGGAATGCAAGTCATACCCACGCCCCCGCACCTCAATTCGGGTGCCCTTTCGGTACTCTAGCTAACAGTCTAGCTAGTAGTCACGCACGCACCGCTGTGATAAGTGGACGACGCGGCACGCTACGCTGCTTAATATAATTAAAAAATAACAAAAAGCCATGTTCAAGAAATCAACACATTTATTTATACAAAGTGTTACAGACGTAACAAATACAATACACTTTGAAACACAAAAAACAATGTCTACCATCATACTGCAAATGTATAAAACCTTGTTTTAGTTGTTGGTTCAAATGGGATAACTTCAGCCCATTATTCTCGAATTCCATCATCACTTGGAAAACTGCAAGAAAATTATGTTCACCAACAATCAATAAATATCGAACCGGACGAAGCGTTTCGCCTCGTCCATTATACCGCGTACATCAAGGGACTGGAACAATTTGCCAACCGGCGGTGTTTCTAAGGCTAGAGTGAATAGGCTCTTAATAAACTGAGCGAATATGAAGGAAGGCCGCAGTTGAGCGAGGTGATGCAATGTTAAACCCAACAACACGACCAACGATGCTGCGCCAAAGGGAGATTGATCTGAAGACCCTCCACGACCAAACTCCCAACCCAACAACATTTGGCACATCGTACCCGGCACACATCGCAACACAACTGCTCAGACCCTTCCTCCGTACGGCTTCACCAGACATCGTGCCGGAAGACGACAAATCGCTTGGCGGCAAGACTTTGTTTGGTGGGTGGTAACTTCTGCCGACGGCCGATGTTATGGCCTACCACCGAGAAAAGTTTTGATGGTTACATCAAAACAAAAATTATAAGAACTTCTTATGACTGTGGCCAATGCCCAATCCATGCAAAGACATTTTTTTGAAATGCTAGTTTATAATTGTTGCCAATATTTGATTGGCTTTGGCGGGAAAGCCAAGATGAGTGCCACGCTCATTTTTCATTGGACTTTTAAATTATCCATAGTGTCGTTTACTAAATAAAAACGCGTGATTTATGTAGTAAAAAGTGCATTCAGTGAATAATTCATAAAGAACAGTGAAATATTGTAGCATAGTGGCCACATCATGTCTTTACGCTAATCCCCTCCTAATCGACCTCACGCGAGAAACGAAAGGAGTTAGGTTAGATTAAGTTAAGTTTAGGATAAGTTACAAAAGAAGAAGTGAAACTAAAGTGCTAAATTAAATTAAAGATCAGTCTGTATGGCTCTGTACCGTTGCCTTTCCTTATGGGAAAAGAAGAATACTACCTACTACTTGTTGACAATACTGAAAACAGCTGGTTATTACGAAAAAAAAACAAGGAACGAAAGACTAGGCGATATAGTCGAACGACTGTAGCCTTCCCTAATGGGTAAAAGGAAAAAAAAAATTAAAACAGCTGGACACTGACACTGACAGTCTTGCACTTGACAGTAGGTACAAAAAAGTACTCTGTGGTAGGCACCATAATATATTATGTTGTTATGATTACTTGCTCTGTGAGTTATACACCAAATACCGATTAGTTTTATAGAAATTGAATTGAGTGAAATACGAACATCAGCAAAAAAAATTGGCCCGAATTCATCAAGTTTCACAATAACGGTAGTTAATGAAAATATAAAACATGTCCAAAGTGTTAATGATAAGACATTTACCAGCTACGCTATCATTTGAAGATAAACAACAGCTCTTGAAGCATTTTGGAGCTGATAAAGTTTGGGAGATGCGATCGAAACGAAACTACATCTTTGCTTCATTTAGTTGCGTAAATAAAGCGAAGGAATCGCTTTCACGCCTTCATCAACTTGAAATAGCCAACAGACGTTTGGTGGTTGAATATTCTCAAGAAAAGGAACCTGTAACAAGTGAAAAGCTCGAGGTGGAACAGAATTCGGAGACTACTAATTTAATAAAACAATTCCTAAAAGTTTTAAATGCATGGAATCCATCAATAGACTTCTATCAACCTCCACCAATACATTTAAAGTTCAAATACCCAGATATCAATCCAGAAATAGCTATCAATATAATCAGTGCATTATTTTCCCACAAACCATTTTATACACAAACTTTGCATCTGATGAACAAGCTGTGTCTCAATGTGCCATTCGAAGAAAATACTAAAGCAATGGAGTTTTTCAAGGAAACATATCGACATCTTTTTGTAGGAGATATACAACTACCACCACCACCAGTGAGTGAATCAGAATCTGAGATATCCAGTGCAGAGGATGAGCACAAAGTACAGCCTGTCAAAAAAATAGTAACAAGAAAAAGAAAACTAGCAATACCCAAGTACAATCCCTTACAACTACCTCCAGCAGTGCCAGCAGCTAAGACTAAGAAAGCTGTAGTTCAGCATGAAGAAGTATTTGAAACTGTCATTCCTAATCAAGAACCGAAGAAAATTATGCTGAATGTCCATCAAGATGCTTTGCAAAAGCCCACTGAAGAACCAGAAATTATAGGAGAACTTGGAAAATTCCAGAAAGAGGTCCAACCAGCTGAAGTTGAACAGAATCGAGATGAACATCAACATCCTATCATTACCAAGAAAGATTTGTTAAGAAACAGGATATCATACAAAGACATGAAGATCCTACCAGTCTTTAAGAACTATCATCCTGGGCAACCATCAATGAGATTATACATCAAGAATTTGGCTAAAACTGTGACTGAACAAGATCTTATAAGTATTTACAAGCGTTATATTGAAGGATTGATTGATGAAGAACTAACAGGGTTTGATGTACGGGTCATGCAGGAAGGCAGGATGAAGGGACAAGCATTTGTGACATTCCCTGATGTAGCCACAGCAGAAACAGCCCTGAATGAAACTAATGGTTACATGCTGAAAGAGAAACCAATGGTTGTACAGTTTGCTAGAGCAGCCAATAAAAAGACTATAGACTAATAATTTGTGTACATTTATTCCTTTACACAATTATGGCCAATTTTGGACCCTTCACATTTTCTCTATAGTTAAACTGTCAAATCAATTTTATTTTATAGAATATCGGACATTGGAAAAGTCAAGGCATAGATCATTACGCTGCTCTTCCATAAAGTTAATAAAACTATAGTTTAACAAACAAAGTTTTATATTTGCATTAATTCAATCGCATAAGTCATAGAATCTTCATTATTCTCAATCATCTTGCCAGATAACAATTTGTTTATAATAGGTAATATCTCACTGACTGTGTGTAGCTGCTTTATAAGGTCTAATACAATATTCAGTGTGTTCTGCAAAACTGAAGTAACTTTCTCATCCTTTGTCATCAGGTACTGTTGGTAAAATGCATCCATCAGCAGTGTGTACCAATCAAACAGCTTGCTCTCATAGACTGTATCCATAGTTTTGTCAGAATTCACAAGTACATGTGCCATGTATGTCATAAGAAATAGAGTGTCATCCAGACTTAATCCACTTCTCAATGGTGGAATAATCAGTGCATCACTGAATGAAATTTGCAGAGTATAGTTTAGCAATTCAAATTTAGCCCTGTGCACTACCTGTTCCTTCTTAGTTCTGTGCTCACCAGAGCATAACTTTGTGATTTCCTCAGCATCAGTGACATCTACATTATTTGGGTTCACTAGTTTTATACAATACTTCAGTAATGCCACTAAAGTTGCTTCCGGAATGTCTAGGAACTGCTTGAGAGTTTGGTACACAGCTCTAAAGTCATTTTCTTCTAATAGAGGAGGTATTACATTGTTACATATACTTCTTTCTGTGAGACCTAGTTTAACAAGGTTTTTTGTGTCATTGTTGATTGTGAACTGAGGTTCAGTTGGGGAATCCCAGTCTGCTATTTCCATACACTCATCTTGAATGACTTCATGGGATCCTAAGAGACTTGACAGATTCCTTTTTGTCTGTAGGACATATGGTAGCATGCCAATGTGATTAGAAGCTTCTAAAATGATGCGCCCATGGAAGCAATACAACTTAGCACCTTCTGAATACATCTTCATGGGGTATCTGCATGACCCAACTCCAAGCACTATGTTGTATGCTATTATAATGGCTCCATCTTGCTCTGCGTTGCTTCCAAACACTATAAGATGCTCCTTGCCCATCCAGGCTAGGGATACACTGGACATAGTTGACACCCAAGGTACACTACCTATTGTTTTCCAGTCTTTAAAGTTATATACAGTCATTTTTCCATCACTCCCTGTAAGCAGTTAACACACATAGGTTTCAAGATATTTATTCTCAAAAAGTCACACAGTATTAAAAATTAATATGAAATGTATCAATACTCACACAAAATATATACAGCATTCTTTTCTTCAATGCAGATAAACTTTCCAACAACATAAACATCATCACGTCTCGTAATTTTGGTCCTCACCAACTTGGATTTGTCCATGTCACCAAGCTCATCTCGTAATGGACAGTTGAGAATTTCATAGCAATCTTTATTATTCTTTACAATATAACAAATGAAGTCGGTCTTGTTAATTGTGTAGCAAGCTGTATCAACAATTGTATCGGTGTCTTTCAACAGAGATTTGCTTTCATAAGTCTTTCTGTTATCAAGTGCATATGGCAGTGAAGCACAGTTACCATTGGAGAACACGATAAGTGACGACTGCTTCTCTCGAGGGATGACTTTTAATATGTTCAGGGGAAACTGAAAATAAAATTAGAAGTGAATTAAATTCTTTTAATTGTTCATTCATGCTCAATTTCTCTATTTTATTCAATTAAGATACTGTTGTCATTACATTATAAATGTACAAGCTGTGTCCCACAGTTTTTGCTGCAAAAGTTTCTAACCTGTGAGAATATTGGAATAAAACTATCCTAGTTAATCTTGGTTATAAACTATCTGCATGTCAAATTTCATCCAAATCTTTTTGGTAGTTTTAGCGTGCAAGAGTAACAAACATGCATACTTTCACATAGATAATAATAGGAGGATAAGGCAACTAACAGCAGCCATCAACATTTGCATCGTTATTTTATTATGTATTGATCGTATTTTCTGTATAGTAATGCCAATTGCAATTACACAGAATAATTTGCAAGTTGTTAGATACCTTAAATTTTTTAATTTTATCCAAATTGTCTGAATTCTCCTTCCATGATTTGATGGTATTATTGTTGAACACACCGACATAAGTTGATTGCTCTTTGTCATATATTACAGTAGATGTTATGTGGTCTTTTGATGTCCAACCGCCTACCTGCTTCTGATCTGAGAGCTGAAAAAGCAAGGTATGGTTATAACCTTAAGTAATGAACAAATACGGCTTTAAAACATAATAATATATTGTTACTATGTAAAGTAAGCATTGCAATAAACTCATGATTGTTAAATAAGCGAAACCGAACTAACTTGGTATTTATTGACAACATTTCGTCCCAAAGTAACAATAACGTGTTCTTCTTCTTTATCTTCTGCAACGCCGAGAAAACTTTTCTGATCTATTAATGGGCACAGCACGTAGTAATTATGTAATTTAGCCATTATTTTTCACACGTAATAATTCATAAAATTGAAAATACCGCATGTACACATAAACACGATGTTTCAGTGTATATCACAGAGTACATCTATCGTACAAAGATGAAAGAATTTTATTTCGCATTTGACAATTGACAGTAATATTATTGACATTTATAGTAGTTCGTTTGGATATAATGAAAAAAAAAAAAAAAAAAGACGTGTGGCACTCTGGGACTGCCGCGGTAAAGCTATTGCATAGCATTTTGTATCAATTTATGCAATTATAATTATTTATTTATTTTATTTATGCAGTATTTCTTTTTCTTTGATATTAATTCTAGTTACACTTTTTGAGCGTGGTGACCGATAAGAAAACAAATTTTTCTTTTATTAAATAAATAAAAAGTTAATATTATTTAAAATATTTTTATTATTTTACAATACATGTGGGTTTTATTACCTTACAGTAGCTGTTGGTTATTCAGGAATATTTATCATTGAAACTATAGGTTTATGATAACTGAAATAAGAAACATAAGTTTGCGACTTAATATCCTCTAAATACCTAGAAAATACCGCGTCAATGGTGGTCCCATATTTTGTTGTGGACTCTTGTGGATCATTATTCATTTTCAAATTCAATGTTTTTGATAGAAAAGTTGTCAACCGCTCTGATTTTTTATCAGCGAAGTTAATCTTGAAATCGCCAGCCAAGATAAGTGGAAATTTATTACCATTTGTACCAAGTATTTTCGAGCCTTCTTCAGTGTACTCCAGTAAAGTGCGATGAATAAAATGCTCTACCTCGTCCAATTTTGGATTCGGAGAAATGTAAATTGCTACCATAACTATTTGTAGGCCATTTCTAAGTTTGCATAAGCACGCACAAATATCTCCAACAACTGAGCGCCTAACATTAACATCGCTAACGTGTGCAATATTTATTTCAATATTCGGAGTCATAATATTAGTAATATCATTTTTATTTTGGTAAATAGCTACCCCACCTTTTGAAACAGTATCTCGTTTGAACTGAACAATACAATTAAAATTAGGTATTTCAATTGGATTATCATGCGTCATGCAAGTTTCGGTAAGAAGTAACACATTTGTTTGTCTCGTAACTGAATCTTGTAAATCGTATTTATGACTATTTAGACTTTGGCAGTTGAAAGTCATTATTGAAATGCCATTTCTATTACTAATGAAATCTAATACACTTTGAGCAATCGTCTGAACACTATTTAAAGACAGTC
Source organism: Sesamia inferens (assembly GCA_037179545.1). Taxonomy (NCBI): domain Eukaryota; kingdom Metazoa; phylum Arthropoda; class Insecta; order Lepidoptera; family Noctuidae; genus Sesamia; species Sesamia inferens. The sequence goes on along the minus strand of CM073939.1, from coordinate 28,763,832 downwards.
TTTTGAATTCTTGCAACAATTGAAAAAACGGCCGCGTGAGCACTTTTTACTCTATAAAATCACGCGCTTTTATTTAGTAAACAACACTATAAATAATTTAAAAGTCCAATGAAAAATTAGCGTGACATTCATCTTAGCTTTTCCGTTAAAAAAAAAGCTATTTTATAAAAACACTACTAAATTAATTTGAATAAAAGTACTTAATTATATGAAAAGTTTTTAAGGTAGCCATGACAACGTCGATGACGTCTATGACATATCTCTATAGAAGACCTATTTCAGAGAGAAAATTAATCGCAAGCTTAGCACATCGCGACTATCAGTAACATGGCAAGTGTGTAGAACTGAGTTCGCGCCCTGCAATATGCATGCTCTTTTTGAAAATCTATAAATTGTTTTCAAAAGATGTAGTCGCACGCACACAAACATACCGTGCCGAAGACTGCCGAACTGAAACGACGTTAGACGATGGGGAGCGTGAGGTTTTTTCGTTACGGAATTTCTGGATTCGGTCCCCGCGCTCAAGGCCCGCGATAGAAGCTATGCAATAGCTTAAAAACTTGACCTTTTCTAGCGTTAATGCGACAAAACACATGAATTCGTCTATAGAATTCTCTATCTACGATTTGAAAAAACTTTCGTAGTTTTTAACCTAACCGGCTACCTGCAAAATTAGCGAACTTCTTTTATTTATTTAAGTGCACAGAGTACATTTCAAGTGTCAGAACTCAGATATGTCACTGAGCCCCCCTGAAAGTGAGATAGCAACTGTCCCATAGCGTTATATCCATCATATACATATACACTGCACCCGCACACAATATTGACAACATATTTTTAAGCTATTGCATAGCTTCTATCGCGGGCCTTGAGCGCGGGGACCGAATCCAGAAATTCCGTAACGAAAAAACCTCACGCTCCCCATCGTCTAACGTCGTTTCAGTTCGGCAGTCTTCGGCACGGTATGTTTGTGTGCGTGCGACTACATCTTTTGAAAACAATTTATAGATTTTCAAAAAGAGCATGCATATTGCAGGGCGCGAACTCAGTTCTACACACTTGCCATGTTACTGATAGTCGCGATGTGCTAAGCTTGCGATTAATTTTCTCTCTGAAATAGGTCTTCTATAGAGATATGTCATAGACGTCATCGACGTTGTCATGGCTACCTTAAAAACTTCTCATATAATTAAGTACTTTTATTCAAATTAATTTAGTAGTGTTTTTATAAAATAGCTTTTTTTTTAACGGAAAAGCTAAGATGAATGTCACGCTAATTTTTCATTGGACTTTTAAATTATTTATAGTGTTGTTTACTAAATAAAAGCGCGTGATTTTATAGAGTAAAAAGTGCTCACGCGGCCGTTTTTTCAATTGTTGCAAGAATTCAAAAGACTGTCTTTAAATAGTGTTCAGACGATTGCTCAAAGTGTATTAGATTTCATTAGTAATAGAAATGGCATTTCAATAATGACTTTCAACTGCCAAAGTCTAAATAGTCATAAATACGATTTACAAGATTCAGTTACGAGACAAACAAATGTGTTACTTCTTACCGAAACTTGCATGACGCATGATAATCCAATTGAAATACCTAATTTTAATTGTATTGTTCAGTTCAAACGAGATACTGTTTTCAAAAGGTGGGGTAGCTATTTACCAAAATAAAAATGATATTACTAATATTATGACTCCGAATATTGAAATAAATATTGCACACGTTAGCGATGTTAATGTTAGGCGCTCAGTTGTTGGAGATATTTGTGCGTGCTTATGCAAACTTAGAAATGGCCTACAAATAGTTATGGTAGCAATTTACATTTCTCCGAATCCAAAATTGGACGAGGTAGAGCATTTTATTCATCGCACTTTACTGGAGTACACTGAAGAAGGCTCGAAAATACTTGGTACAAATGGTAATAAATTTCCACTTATCTTGGCTGGCGATTTCAAGATTAACTTCGCTGATAAAAAATCAGAGCGGTTGACAACTTTTCTATCAAAAACATTGAATTTGAAAATGAATAATGATCCACAAGAGTCCACAACAAAATATGGGACCACCATTGACGCGGTATTTTCTAGGTATTTAGAGGATATTAAGTCGCAAACTTATGTTTCTTATTTCAGTTATCATAAACCTATAGTTTCAATGATAAATATTCCTGAATAACCAACAGCTACTGTAAGGTAATAAAACCCACATGTATTGTAAAATAATAAAAATATTTTAAATAATATTAACTTTTTATTTATTTAATAAAAGAAAAATTTGTTTTCTTATCGGTCACCACGCTCAAAAAGTGTAACTTGAATTAATATCAAAGAAAAAGAAATACTGCATAAATAAAATAAATAAATAATTATAATTGCATAAATTGATACAAAATGCTATGCAATAGCTTTACCGCGGCAGTCCCCGAGTGCCACACGTCTTTTTTTTTTTTTCACTGTTGGTGGTGTTACACAGGTGTAAAAGCAATAAAAGCTTATTAAAAATAAACGTTTTGAAGTGAAACTTCTTTATCGGCGTTGGAAAACAATTTACCGTCACATTTTTCGGTTACGCGCCATCTTTTTATTAATTTTTTTACTATATTTACCCACCTCGAAGTCCTTCCCCATATCCCTATCTAAAATCCCGGATATCTCGGAAACGGCTGGGAATTTCAAAATTCTGACAAAATTTCAAAAATCTTTATTGATGTTATTTTATTGAAGTGAAATTTACCGTCACATTTTTCGGTTACGCGTCACATTTTTCCGTTACGCGCCATCTTTTTCTAAGAAGTTTCACTTCTTACGTGTGTACACTAGTACACGCACACATTTTTATTGTATTATTTATTTACAAAGCCTGATTGATACTACTATCATCTAAGAAATGCTAGATATTTAGAATCACGTCATCATCCATAGTCACTCTCTCCTGCTCTTAACACAATTTATTTCAGTTTAGGAACATGTCTTCTTCCTTAAATCTCATGCTTATAGCGATGATAATCGATTTTCAGACTCTTTATTGTTGTCCACTTCTTCAACTTGCGAGGTTTATTCCTTACGCGGTATTGCGGTAACCCTAAATATTTGACATATTTTTGTTTTGTCGCTTTCTGCGACACGCTTTGCTGATTACTCCTAGCGGAGTGTGTGCGTTTTACTGTCTGCTGTATACTGTGACATTACAGTAACTACGAGGGTTAAACTGAAAGTTCTTAGAAAATCAAAAACTGATAACATTAGCCAGTTATTAGTTTTATTATATTTTTTCAAAATATTGTCCATTCACGTCAATACACCGTTGCATGCGATGGAACCACTGGGAAAAGCACTTTGCCCACTCGTCTTTAGGGGTCTCTTCAATGGCATCGCGATACGCAGCCACCGCTTCTTCAGCATTCATAAACCGCTTTCCTTTAAGTTTTTCTTTATTTTTTGGAAATAAATAAAAATCGCAAGGCGCGAGGTCGGTACTATACGGCGGGTGACACAGTAATTCAACGTTTGATGTCGCCAAATAGTCGATCGTTCGCTTGGCGGTGTGCGACGAGGCGTTGTCGTGGTGAAGGAGGATTCTACTGCGAGGTCATTTCTCTCGAACTTTTTCCAAGACAAGTGGCAAACAATTGGTAGTGTACCATTCTGCAGAAACTGTTTTTTGATCCTCTAACACAATTGTTGCGAAATGACCTATCCTTCCAAAGAACGAGGCCACCATTTTTTTCACGCACTTCGATCTCTCTTCACTTTAGTTGGCAACTCCTCGAAAGGAAACACCCACTGAGCAGATTGTCTTTTGTTTTCAGGATCATAACAGTAAATCCAGCTTTCGTCACCTGTTAGTTTTTTTTTTTATTTTTTTTTATTAAAGTATAAACCAGCGCTTGACCGCAATCCTGCCTGATGGTAAGCAGTGACGCAATCGTTGATGGTAAAGCGCACTAGTTTATTAAGAGCCTATTCACTCTAGCCTTGAAGACACTCAAATTGTAGTCCGACGGAAACACCGCCGCCGGCAGATTGTTCCAGTCCCTCGATGTACGCGGTATAAAGGAGGAGGCGAAACGCTTTGTCCGGATCGTCGAGGTGTTAACAACATAAGGGTGGAAACTCGCCGTACGACGGGAACACAGCATTTGAGTCACCTCCGTTAAATCTTTCAATCATTAGGCGCGTCAATACAGGAGACAACTCGGGCGCACAAGCCTTAAGAACAATCGCTGGTATACCATTTGGACCACTAGCCTTATTCACGTCCAGACGACATAATACTCTCAGAACTTCCTTGTTTCTAATGCGAACCTCCGGCATTGAAGTTCCGCAATGAGGTGAATTAGGTGGAGTAGCACTGCCAGTGTCAAGACGCGAACTATGGGCAAAGAGAGATGCAAAGAGACCTGCTTTCTCTCTCGCCGTATGTGCCAGTGCTCCATCAGGCCTAACTAGCGGAGGTAGTGTGGACCGACAGAAGTTCGCCTCGACTGATTTGGCTAGGGACCAGAAAGATCTGCTACCGGAAGGGTGCGCAGAGAGCTTGTTACCAATATGAGTAATGCGGTCGAATCGAGCCTTCTTAAGCGCCTTTTTGTAGAACTTGGCAGCACGGTTAAAGGCTCTCTTCTTTGAGCTTAGATCCAGAGCTCTGCGGTCACGAGCGTCAACCCAGGTGAGGAATGCCGTGTGTTTACGCTGTTCAGCTTGAACACAGTCGGCGTTAAACCATGGGCGAGCCGTGCCACCGACGGGCACGTCACTGAAGGGGATAAAATACTCCATAGCTTGACGCACCACGTCGGTTATAGCGTCTGTATAGTTTGATGGATTGTCAGAAGAGAAGCAGATCTGCTGCCAAGGATGAGACGCAAAGCGCATCTCATCCCAATCTGCTAACTTGTAACGCCATATTCGCCGCTCACCACGCGAGTCGCAATCAGGTAGGGAGAAGGACGTCACAGACTTCACCAGACAGTGGTCTGAAGTTCCTAACGGTGAGGAAACTGTTACAACACATCTGTCCGGATCAGTGGTCAGCAGAAGGTCCAGACAATTGGCGGTATGACCAGCTACATCAGGCACCCTAGTCGCTTCTTCCACCAGCTGGGAAAGGCCCATTGATAGCGCAAAGTTTCGCGCTTCTCTCCCAGCATGGTCGGTCCTCTGGTATGGGAAAAGCCAGTCTTGGTGGCAGGCATTAAAGTCCTCCAGAGCGACGAACTGTGCGTCAGGGTGCCGATGCAGCACATTGTCAGCAGCCACACTGAGGTGGTCAAATTGTCGAGTTGTCTCCTGGTCACCGCTGTGCGATCGGTAGACACAGGTATAGACAATGTTGTCCACACCAGTGTCAAACAACAGCCATAAGGACGATAGATGAGGGTCTTCGAGGTGACGGAGACGCCGGCAACAGATGTCATTACGGACATACACACAGACCCCGGCACGCTGCAGGAAATGATGCTCCAAAGAGTATCCCGGGTAGTTGAGGTATGCTGCATCAGACGGACATCTGATCTGGGTCTCCGTCAAGAAAGTTTCATTTTATTTAACGAAAATTTTTTTTATTTTATTTAACGAGAGGAATTTAGCTATACTTTTATATACATTGATGTCGTTAGTGTGAAGTAAGGCAATAATGGAAGTTGGAAAAGGAACATCAAGAGATAAAATACTATCTATAAGGGAAGTGCGAATCATAAAGAGGACAGGAGAGGATGATATGATTTAGATCACCAACATCTGTGCCACACTCACAAGCGGAATCGTCAACAATTTTCAGCCTGGCGAGATGGGCTGGGGAACAAACATGTCCTAATCACATGGGCGTCAAAGTTGACGTCACAATCTTACTGAGTTTTGCTCTTAAGAACCATGACTGCAGGAAGTTCTGGTTGATTTTGTCCCTTTGATTTACTGCCAGAGTGCCATTCCTCATGCCAGGCATTTTTTTAAAAAGATTTTGGTAAAGCCACAAGATCTTGACAGTAGTTTTTGGATGGAAACAAATCACCGTATTGCACTGCATCACTGAAATGAAATGAAATGAAATGAAATCGTTTATTAAGCAAGTAGGATCACCGATCACTTTTACACGTCATGTTTTTTTTTTTCTTCTTTTTTTTTTTAAACTAGATGAAGCCGGCATTTCCTAACTGACTACCTCTGAGAAGAAATAGCCGAAACAAACTCAGGGATCATCGTCTTTTTTAAAGTCCAGACATTAAAAATGAAAATGTTTACAATAATTTACGTCATAATTACGCATATTGCTTAACAACAATGCTCAACAGAGCGAGCAGCTCAGTCCCAAGCCTCTCTATCCTCTAAATAATCTGAGATTTTATAATACCCCTTTTTGCAAAGTTTGGCCTTTATATAGGTTTTATATCGTTCTCTTGTGGAATTCAGGATTGTACGCTAAGCGAATTACAGCTTCATTGTCAACCAGAAGTTTTGAAACTTCTTTGATATTTGTCTTATGCGTGAATATACTCTGAAGCCAAAACAAGCTCTTTTGTTGCTTCACTGGCTGCAACAATCTCTGCCTCTGTTGTTGAAATGGCCACTGTTGCTTGTCTTTGGCTCAGCCATGACACTGAACCTTCTGAATATAGGCACATGACACCTGTAGTTGAGCGTCCGGTTTGCTGATCTCCCCCGTGATCAGCATCGCTATAGCCAATTACGAAGTCTTTGTTTGACTGGTCTGATCGATATTTTATACCAAAGGAGCTCGTTCCTTTTAGGTATCTTAATATTTTCTTAACCATTGACCAATCTGATTCGTCAGGATTTTCAAGCTTTCTAGATGCTACGCCAACTGCGTAAGCTATGTCTAGACGAGTTCCAACCATAAGATACGATAGGGCACAAACTTCTTTACGATATAAAAACTCCTTCCTTGGGTTCATCACTTTCCCTGTTTCAGTACTCGATTTTACTACTATTTTTGAATAGGAGTCGAAAGTGGATTGCAGTCGGCCATATTAAATCTCTCTAGAATTTTCTTCGTATAACACTCCTGTTTCATTGTTATAGATCCATCTCTATCTTGCTCTATTTCTAAACCTAGGTAATATGATGCAGGCTTTGTAGTAATTTTCAGCATCTTCGTCAATTCTTTCAGAAATGCATTTGTTACTTCTGCATCTGTAGCAGCTACAAGGCCGTCATCTACTTAAAGGGTTATTAGCAGTTTATTTCCATTGACATGTTTAACAAACAAGCAACTGTCATCACTTTGTTTGAAGTTTAAATCTAACAGAATTTCCGCAAAACAAGAGTCCCAAAACGTGGTGATTGCTTTAATCCATATAAGCTCTGTTTTAATTTCCAGAATTTATTGGATCCATCATTAAAGCCATCTGGCTGTTACATATAAATCTCTTCTTTTAATTGGCCGTAAAGAAACGCTGTCGATACATCAAACTGAGTTAAGACCAATCTTTCCATTGCTGCAATACTATTGAGCGCTCTTATAGTTCCCATTCTGGCAACTGGACTGAATGTTTGGTCATTAGTCTATGCCTTTTGCTGTTTGAATCCTTTTACCACAAGGCGATCTATGTATTTCTCTATCGAGCCATCAGGATTTCTCTTAATCCGAAAAACCCATTTCGAGGAAAATGCCTTTCTATTGGGTGGTAGGTCGCTAAGAATCCACACGTCATTTTCCTTTAATGATGCTAACTCCTTTTTCATAGCAGTCATCCATTCTTCTTTCTGGGGACCCAAAATGAAAAACTGTCGACATTACATACATAATCGTTAAATTTAATTGGAGCTCGAAGTATCGATCTTGGCCTAAGATTATATTGATGTAACACGCTATCATAAAATGTATCTGGCTCATGTGCCTCTAGTGCCTCTGATGCCTCTTCGTCGGCTGCACTGATAGAATTTTCTTGTGTCTTTTCTTCGGCAACGCTGATTGAATCTTCGACTATACCTCCCCCCCCCCCCAAATTCGATCGGTTCTGTATCTGTTACCTCAATAGAGTGTTCATTTGGTACAGGTTGGCCAAAATTAAATGACGGATGACTCTCTGGTGATACTAGTTTTATCTGCAGTGCTTTTGGTTCCGTATCCTCTTTTACATGGGATGTTTCAGTGTCAGTATTTCTGTGAAGTGGTTTTTCATCAAATACTATATGTCGAGATCGAATCAATTTGTATTTATTGCTTTCGACTGCAGCCCATATACGATAGCCATCTTCATCGTACCCAAAGTAAAAGAGAATGAAACTTTGGAATGTGGGCATAGCATGTAGTTCCAATTATTTTTAAATGAGCTATTTGTGGCTTCTGCCCATGCCATAATTCGTACGGTGACTTATTGTCTATTCTCGATGGACCCGTTCTATTTATAACGTATGTCACCGCGTTAACTATTTCTGCCCAAAACACTTGAGGAAAGCCTTTTCCACTGTACATGACAGTTCTTGCTGCTTCTACTAAAGTGCGTTTATCACGTTCACAACAACCATTTTGTTCTGGCATTGTCAACCTCTGCTTAGTGCCATTCTTCACGCGAATTTCTCGAACTTCTTTATTGTCATACTCGCCTCCATTGTCGTTCAACAGGGTTTTTATAGTATGACCTGTATTTCTTATTTCTAAGATCATTTGCTCTAACTTTTGCTTAACTTCCGACTTGGCTTTCATGAAGTATATCAGACGATAGCCAGAGTAATCATCTCGAAACAATACAAAATAGCATAGCTTTGTGACGGAATTTGGAAACGGTCCGCACACATCTGAATGTACGAGTTCTCCGGGCTGTGATGCTCTTGTTCTTGTGCCGAACTTTTGTCTTTGTGATTTCCCAAACAGGCAGTTTTCACATAGTGTATCGTCTATGGGAAGATCAAAGTCTAACTCTCTCTTCACAAAAGCTCTAAAATGCCGCTTATTTTGGTGAGCATATCTCTCATGATATAGCTGTGTCTCTGTTGCTAGATGAGTAACCATCTTCTTAGGTATTACGTTTTTAACATCTAGTTTATGGAGGCCACCGCATTTTTATCGTTTTCCAACGATCATGACAGTTCCATTAATCAATACCCTACATTCTACTGGTGTTGCTTCAAATTTACTGTCCACATTCTTGTCATGAGCATCTAAGACCGAAGACAGGTTTTTCTGTATACCTGGAACATACCAGACGTCTTCTAGAATGACTTGTGTGACTTTTCCGTTAATAAAAGCTTCCAAGAGAATAGATCCTTTGCCTTTAGCCTGTAAAATATTGTCTTTCGCTGTTGTGACCATATGGGAGTTAGTAAAAGTGTGTTAGTAAAGTAGTAAATAAGTGACCTCTATTAGTGATATGGCTCGTTGAACCATTATCGACGTGCCAGTTGTCTTTGTCGTGCTCAATAGCTAACACTTCTTTTTGTACAAACATCACTGTCATGTTTACTGCATGAAGTTGATTGCGTACTATCGCCTTTAAATGCTTTGCTGTTCTTTGGTGGTTTGCCATCTTGAATCCATTTCTGACAATTCCTTACGCGATGACCTATTCCCGAACAGTAATTGCATTTCATTTTCTTATCTTTATTCTTTCTGCCTTTTTCAGCATTTGAAGAATTTGTGATAAGGACTTCTTGATCATCAGGTACTGGGTTGCCTTTTATCGATCTTTCATATGCACACAGGTGGTTGGTCAAACTATCAATTGTTATATCTGTTTTCGGTACCAAGAGCCAGCTACTTTTAAAAGATGTATATTTTTCTCCTAATGTGTCCAGTATCTTGCAAATTAACAGTAGTTCAGGTAACTCTTTGTTCTCTTTTTGCAAATCTAGATTTAGGTCTGACCATATATTCTTTAATTTGCTCACATGCGTCACATATCGTGCGTGCTCATATATATCATCTTCAGGATTCCGTTTGAATCCAAAGAAGCTCATGCATAGGTTGTAACTTTTATATTCACAGGTTCCGTCAAACAATCTGTGTAGTTCCAACCAAACTTCTCTAGCAATGTTGTACCGCATTTTGAGAATTTATTTCTTCTAAAATTCAGACATTTACAGTCATAAAATAATAACTAAATAATAACTTTAATCGATTAGAAATTACAAAGAAATTAATTCAATATCTCGTATAAATCGAATATTGTAGTAATCGATTTTTTTAACCCAATCCCTATTCTTCATTATGTTAGAAGACGTCAAACTGCACTTCTGAAAAAAAAGCGCGGGAAACCTTGAACGTGGCGGGCGAGTTTTTTCTACTTCTTTAACTTTTTAGTGTAAATAATAGTATCATTTAGGTGGTTGTATATATAAATAAGTTTAATTTTACATATTTAATATAGTAATTTTATATATTTGCTGATTTAGGTAAGTTTTTTTTTTCTTTTACTCTTCGTGATGGACGACGACCCAGACGACCCTGGTGGAGGTTCGCCTCCGGAGGTTTCGCTTGTAGTCACGGTTCCACATTCAGAAATGGATACAGAGGGTTCCCTTCTAGATACAGATGCTTCCGAGAGCAAAAGCAACAATAAGAGAAAACGTATCTCCTCTCGCAAAATATGCAGGCACTGTAATAAAAAACGCAGGCGCCATAAATCTTCTGAAACAATATGTGAAAATGACTGTCAATGTCCTTCTAAGAATGCTCAATCTGAATTTATACCCCCTATATCAACTAGCACTTCACAACCACTATCATCCCAACAACCCAATACTCATAAACAATCATCTGACCCAAGCACATTGGTAGGTAGAAAACTATATGAGGCGAATGATGCAGCTCCTTACACAATCCACATCCAAAAGATACAAACAAGTCCAAATGATAATGTTTTTATTCACCCAGTCTCTTTTGGTCATTTTCTAAAAAAGAATTGCATAAAAAATATAGTAAATGGTAGTCTGAAAAAAATAGGCAGAAACAGGGTTTTAATCTCATTTACCAATTTCACAGATGCAAATTCTTTTCTAGAAAATAAAACATTGGAACAATACAACTATAAGGCCTTTATACCCTCCTCATCAGTCACCCGGATGGGTGTGGTTAGAGGAGTCCCTAAGGATTGGTCTGAGGAGGATATACTGAATAACATATCTGTGCCTATTGGATGTGGAAAAATTTTAAAAGTACGACGCATCAATAGAAAACATCTTGTGGATGGTAAACCAAACTACATTCCTGTTGAAACTGTTGTAATAACATTTGACGGCCAGGTGTTACCCAAAAGAATATTCTTATGTTACAACTCTCTTCCTGTTGAGCTTTATATCTTCCCAACAGTCCAGTGTTTCAACTGCTGTCGATATGGACACATCAAATCACAGTGCCGCTCAGCCCCACGGTGTTTTAAATGCGGTAATAACCATACTGGGGACAGTTGCAATGTAGATGAGGATGAGGCTGTATGCTTTCTTTGTTCCGGATCCCACTTTGCCACAAATAGGAAATGCCCAGAGTTTAGTCGCCAAAAAGCCATTAAGGAAACTATGGCTAACAATTGCATTTCATATGCAGAAGCAGTTAAGTTGCATCCTCCTGTTAACAAAGCATATTCAGAAGTTTTAACTTCTGTTGCAGTTCCTTCACCACCTTTAAGGCAAACATTTGAATCCTCCTCCAAAGGTACTAGAAACAAACAAACAAGTTCATATAAAAAAACTGTATTTTTTAATAAACCCAATAATTCTCCTAAACATAGTACAGGATATGACAAATATACTCATTCTGCCCTAACAAAAGATTATGATATTCCTTTACCATCCATTGGCACAAATATTGACAGTAATAATTCCATAAATAATAAGTCAACTAGAGATTTAATTATCATTTTAATTAATTTGCTAACAAAGAATATGTCTGAACCGTCCAACGCTGCTATACAAAGTATTAGTCAACTTTTTAATAATATCAATAATGGATCAGCTGTCAACAATCCTTCAGTGGAATTGTCGCAGTGTTAACTCTAAAAAAAGCGATTTACTACATCTTATTAATGTGTATAAACCTGTTGTTGTCGCATTGCAAGAAACCTGGTTGAAGCCAGGTTATAACTTTAAAGTCTCCCAATATTTATGTTTAAGAGAAGATAGAACAGATGGCTATGCTGGTGTTGCTCTGTTAATTCATGACACAATACCTTTTCACCACATTCCCATTGCAAATCATAGTGTTGATTTTTCTATAATAGCTGTATCTATCAATAAAATATGTTTTGTATCTGTTTATGTTCCCCACCCTTCATCATCATTATACAACGAAATAGAAACCATAGTAGCAAAATTACCTAAACCATTTTTAATTATGGGTGACTTCAACGCTCAGCACCAGGCTTGGGGTAGCTCCAACTCTAGTTATTACGGGTCAAGGATATTAGACATTTTGGATTCTAATAACCTCTGTATCTTGAATACAGGTCTTGCAACACGTCTCACTAAACCTAATGAAGGGATCAGTGCCCCAGACCTCACGATAGCCAGTCCTAGTCTTGCGCCTACAGTGACCTGGAATACCCTGCCTTCGACTTTTGATAGCGATCATTATCCCGTAATAATAACTATGACAAAATTTATCAAATCTCTATCCAGACGCCGACCAAGATTAGCATACAAAATTAAAACTTCTAATGACAGTATTGACAATGACAGATGGAGAACGTTTAGTGAGCGAGTTGAGCAGAGACTATCCAACCTTCCTGAAAATGCATTAAGTTCATCGACAATTCTGGCTGATTCTTTTGCATCACTCTTGTTGGACGCTGCTAATGAAACATTCCCAACTAAACGATGTAATAATAACATTCCGTCGCCCCCATGGTGGGACAATGAATGTTCTTTAGCAGTGCGCCAACGAAAAGAGGCTGAAGTAAAATATAAACAGTGTACAACATTAGAAAATTTTAATAACCTCACATTAATTATGAACAATACTCGTAAATTATTTAAAAGGAAGAAATGGGATGGTTGGCGTCGTTTCTGCACTTCGCTATCGCCTGACGTTTCTCCGTCATTAATATGGCAAAATATACGACGATTCAGATCAGCATTTAAGGAAACAATACCTCACTATCTGGATGAATCCGTTGCAGATAAATTTTTAGACAAGATAGCTCCTCCTTTTGTTCCACAAATGTCCATCATTTCATCTCATCTCCCTTTCCAATCTCCTGTAGAGGATGTAACGGGCCTTGACAGTCCTTTTACCCTTAAAGAATTGAAAGGTATTTTATCCTACGTAAAAGATTCTGCTCCAGGTCATGATGGTATTCCTTACTCATTCCTTGCAAATTTAAGCGACTCAAGTCTAATTTACTTTTTAAACATAATCAACTCCACAATAAGTTCTGGTATAATCCCTTCCTCATGGAAAATATACGAAGTCATCCCCATTCTAAAACCAAATAAACCACCGTTAGATCCTAACTCTTACAGACCGATAGCCCTTGCCACTGTGTTTTCAAAACTAGCTGAACATTTAGTTAAAAACCGTTTAGAATGGTATGTAGAAAGTAAAGGTTTACTATCTCTGAGTCAGTATGGATTTAGGAAAGGAAAAAGTACCATGGACAGTCTAGGGATTTTCATTACAGATGCGAGATTGGCTTTTTCAAATAATGAATCCATGCTTGCTGTTTTCCTAGATATTTCTTCTGCATACGACAATGTTGATTTAAATGTTTTGAATACTAAACTTTATAAACTAAAAGTACCTCCCATATTCTGCAATTTCATTCTTAATCTTCTCTCAGGCAGACAATTACAAGTTGACATAGGTGAATCTGAAATGAAAACAAGATTAACCTGGAAAGGACTGCCTCAGGGTTCGGTGTTGAGCCCACTTCTTTATAATATATATACCTCTGATTTAGAATTCCATATTTCTGGTAAAGCCAATATTTTACAGTATGCAGACGATCTAGTTCTTTATGTATCAGGACGCTCTGTTGAAAAACTAAGTTCCTCTCTAAACGTCGCTCTAAAATTTCTTAAATCATGGTTGGACAATAATTCTTTGTGTCTTAGTGTTAACAAAAGTAGCGCTGTTTTATTTTCTAGAATGCGTTTTCCTCCTCCATATTCAGTTGTGTATGATAATCAACAAATACCTGAAAATAGCGAAGTAAAATTTTTGGGTATCCTTCTAGACGGTAAACTTACAGGTTTACCACACTGTTATTATGTATTGGCTAGATGTGAACGTTTATTAAATATTATGCGCTGTCTTTCTGGAGTTTGGTGGGGTTCCCATCCATTCGTGTTAAAATTATTGTATAACGCTATTATTAGAAGTATCTTAGACTATGGGACATATTTCTTAGAACCTTGTAGTGCTGTAGGTCTGACAAAGTTAGACTCAATTCAATCAAAAGCCTTGCGTATTATAACTGGTGCCATGAGGTCTAGCCCAATTAACGCACTCCAAGTGGAATCTTTGGACCCTCCTTTAAAACTTCGTAGACAGTACTTATGTGATAAATTCATTCTCAGAACTCTTCAATTTTCCAACCACCCACTTTATCAAAAACTTTTGTATCTTTCAGAAAAAATTGAATGTTCGTCTTATTGGTCAAATAAATCTCTTCCATGCTCTATTATAAGTTTCCGTAAATTTACTTCACTTCAAGCTCCCACACACCGCTCTCAGTATCTTCCAATTTTTTCTGTCTGTTACGAAGCTCTTATTTTTTCCCCTCAAATAAACTATAACTTTATATCGCTAAAGAATGATCGTTATGCTAACTCTAACTTAAACTTCATAGTCGAAAGAGACTGGGCTGATAGGCATTACATTTACTGTGATGCTTCCAAGCACCCAGTTTCAGGCACGATTGGGGTAGCTGTATATCATGAACAATATAACATTCATCAAAAAATAAAATTACCTTCTGAAACATCAGTTTTTTCTGGAGAATGTTTTGGAATTTTAAAGTCCCTAGAATACGTACTTCTTGCGAAACTCAGCAAGTCTATTATTTTCACTGACTCGAAGTGTGCTTTACAAGCACTGCAAAAGTTTCCTTGGTCAGGTTCAAATCATCCCTATGTTATAGAGGCCAGACAGCTCCTACTAAATTGCAAATTTAAAAATCTTGATGTTTTTTTGGTGTGGATACCTGGCCATCACAATATTCGCGGCAATGAGATAGCAGACAAATTTGCTAAAGACGCTGTAGATGATGGTGATAAGTTTCCATATAATAATGTTGTATCTGACCTTCACTGTCTTCCTAAAGATCATCTGTATGATGCCTGGGAAAATTTATGGAATATTTCAAGTAGTCGTAAAGGTCAATATTATAAACGTATACAACAAAGAATACCTCTCAAAGTATGGTTTTCCAAATTAAAACTTTCCAAGCTTGCAACCTCCAGTTTGATACGAATGCGCTTGGGTCATGTTTGCACAGCCTCTCACCTTGCTAGACTTGGGATTATTCACAATAATTTATGTTGTTGTGGTTGTGAGGAAGATTTGAATCATATATTTTTTGCATGCCCCAACCGTGACTCTTCTTCATTCATTAACTCCCTTATTGAACTCTCTGTCCCTCTTCCTACATCAATCCCTACATTGTTAAGCTCCTTAAATTTTGATATTTATAATTTAATATCTACCTTTATAACTATTAATAATATTAAAGTATAAGTTTTTTTATTTCCCAACTCCCAATTTTAATTTCTATTTAATATATATGTTTGGTATATCATTATTTATTTATTATATTACCACCAAACCTGATCCTATTATCCTTTGTTCCAAAATTCCGTAATCCGTTCCTACGCATTTCAATGAATTTATTTGGTTTCCCTACCTTTATACTTGTAGTGGCAAATGCACAAACCGTGCGAGCCAAATTAAAAAAAAAAAAAAAAAAAAAAAAACTGCACTTCTTAATTCTTTTATTTGAAGAATTATAGTAGGTACATATATAACATTGTTGCCGAATTTGAAATTTGAAAATTCATGTTCACAGTTCAAGGTTATCAGCCTTGACGTTTAGCTCTTATCATTCATATATATATACCTACATTATAACATTACATCATTGCTACGACATACATACATTGTCTCGTACGTGGTCGTTTCATATAATCGGCTAGTTGTATAATTTACTTATTTTGTGGCAGTGATCCAGTGCGTACGAACATGTCGACAGCCGGGAAAGTAATCAAATGTCAAGCGGCCGTCGCATGGGAGGCCGGCAAGCCTCTGTCGATCGAAGAGATCGAAGTAGACCCTCCTAAAGCTGGTGAAGTACGCGTCAAGATCATCGCGACTGGAGTCTGCCATACTGATGCATACACACTCTCCGGAAAGGATCCGGAGGGAGTGTTCCCTGTTGTGTTGGGTCACGAGGGCGGTGGCATCGTGGAGAGTGTCGGAGAGGGAGTCACATCCGTTAAACCCGGAGACCACGTAGTGCCCCTGTATGTACCCCAGTGCAACACATGTAAGTTTTGTTTGAACCCTAAAACTAACCTCTGCCAGAAAGTGCGAGTCACACAGGGCCAGGGCGTTATGCCTGATGGCACTCGGCGCTTCCGCTGCAAGGGACAGGAACTGTTCCACTTCATGGGTTGCTCCACCTTCAGTGAATACACAGTTGTTCTAGAAATTTCTTTGTGCAAAGTCAATGAAACAGCAGCTTTAGATAAAGTTTGCCTGTTGGGTTGTGGAGTCCCCACTGGCTATGGAGCAGCTCTCAACACAGCCAAGGTTGAACCTGGATCAAACTGTGCTATCTTCGGTCTAGGAGCTGTTGGACTTGCTGTTGCATTAGGCTGCAAGGCTGCTGGAGCTAAACGCATCATTGGAGTAGATATCAACCCTGACAAATTCGAAATAGCTAAAAAGTTTGGAGTTAATGAATTTGTGAACCCAAAAGATTCCAACAAACCCATTCAACAGGTTCTTGTTGACATGACTGATGGTGGCCTGGACTATACTTTTGAGTGCATTGGCAATGTGAACACCATGCGTGCTGCTTTAGAAGCATGTCACAAGGGTTGGGGTGTATCTGTCATTATTGGTGTTGCTGCTGCTGGTGAAGAGATTAGTACTCGGCCATTCCAACTTGTTACCGGACGTACCTGGAAGGGAACAGCTTTTGGAGGCTATAAGAGCCGTGAGAGTGTGCCAAAGCTTGTTGATGAATACTTGTCAAAGAAACTTCCTCTGGATGCATTTGTCACCCACAACGTGCCTCTGAAGGAGATCAATGAGGCTTTCCACCTGATGCATGCTGGCAAATCTATCCGTGCTGTTGTACAGTTCTAATTTTAAGCAAAATTTCCTATTTTTGTAAGAGTTTATGTTATTGTTCTGGTTATTTCGCATTTTAAAAGTGAACATGTCAAACATGTTACTAAATATTTATAATTACAAACTTTGATACTCTGAACTGTATTTTTATTTTTTTAGTAATCACTTCAGGGAGAGGCTTGTAGTGATAACATAACTATTATGTTTACAGTAATTGCTATCACAGACCTAGGCTTAATGATTGTAGTACCAAAAGTAGCATGAAGCTGGAGTGACTAGGACGTTGAAGCCACAAGATTTCTAATATTAGCTATGGTAAAAGTGTCCAGTAGGCCTAGTATGAGTTTTCAATACGAAACTCTATCGTCGATATCGAACGTGTTTTGCGCTCATTGGTTGAGAGCTCGACCTTGAAGCGGGCCAATCGCTGAGTCAAACGCGCTTTTCGCACGAGTTTCGTAATGAAAACTCATACTAGGCCTATGTACAGTGCTGCACACCCCATCCTATTTCAAGTTAAACAAATATCAACTTATTGTTTCTTTTCAATTGATTTCAGGGTGACTATTAAAATGTTTTATCTATTTGAATTAGAATATTTACAAAGTTATAAAAAAACTTGAAGTCGGAACAAAAACTGAACTTTATTGAATATAATATATAGTACATTATTTTTTTTGTTTATGTGAAAACCGACACACGTGTCCAGTATTTTTAAGTAAAGAATATGTGTACAAAATTTCAAAAAGATATCATGAAAAACCACAAAGTTATGAGCTTGCGCGCCCTGAAGCGGCGTCGGGGGCTCTGTCCAGCTATACGCACGAGCCTAGTACTATGATCTACTGTCAGCTATGTTGTTTATTTGGTAACCACACTTCAACAATTGGCTTGTATCCTAAAAAATAATTTAATGTCCATCAGATAGATTTCTAAAAAATATTGAACACGTATTTTTTATTTTTTCTTTTATTCAAATACTTAGGAAGATATATTGATTTGAAATATCGCATGACGTCACGCCGTCGTACAAAATATACCATGGCGTGACGTAATTAGCCCCCACTCCGTAACTTTAATACGCTGTATCTCGGTAATTTTTGGTAGTTTCGACAAAATAAAAAATATGGGTCTTAATTTTTTTTATTATCTATAAGACGGACTAATTATTTTTTTGATTTTCATACCTTGGATACATCCCTATTTCTAAATGTATTTGAGAAAAAATATAACATGGAGAAAAATGATTGGAAGTGATTCAATTGCTTATTCTGAACAAAAATAATGTTGCATATATAGGTATTTTTTTATATAATCCTTTACCCATAGACTGCTCATAAAACGAATGCTATTGTCTTATCAGAAATATTATCTTAAGTCAGAGGTCTGTATCAATAATTAGTGATACTCGAGGGGAAAATATGTATGCATAGGTTTTTATGTAGGTATGTAAATGAAGTTAGGCATATGCCCCTGTAGATGAGTACCTACATAGAATAGGGAGGATTCCATTAATTTGGATTTTAACCGACGTCTAAAAAAGGAAGAAGTTCTCAATATAGGTCCTCCGTGGCACAGCGGTCAACACACCTGCCTTCGACGTGGAGGCACCGGGTTCGATTCCGGCCAGGTCATGATGGAAAACAATCTATTCCTGATTGGCCTGGGTCTTGGATGTTTATCTATATACACACATCAAAAGTGTCTAGGGATCAAGCATTTTTATGCGGATTTCTTGAGATTGAGATGTGGCTTTGTAATAAATTTATGATTTTATAAATTTATATGGATCCTTTTTGGTGCATTTCATAATTTGAATCAGGAACTGTGAATCAAATTCGAGTAAAAGATGAAAATCAGCTGTCAATATTTTCCCTATAAAAACATACAACGCATTGAAGACATTATTAGTGCTGCTGTTTCCCTACTACTGATTAAAACCAACGTTATTATGGAGCGGCGACGTCATTTAAGCAGGGAAGAAATGCTCAGAGCCGTGGGAATGATAGAAGCTGGTTCCCGGCAACGTACTGTGGCTTTTGCTCTGAATACAAGTCAGAGTGTTATCAGTCGACTTTGGACACGTTACCGAAGCACTGGTACCGTGGCTGAGCGCCATGGAGGACGGTATCGCTGCACCACACGGAGACAAGACCGATACATTCAAATCTTAACTCGAAGAGCTCCAACAATAACCGCCATGATGTTAGCCGTGAGGCTTCATCACTCTTCAGGGAACTTAATTAGCGACCAAACAGTCAGAAACCGCTTGCATGAAGTGAACCTTCATTCCCGAAGACCGCTACGGGTACCACCTATAGCAATGCACAATCGTAGGATTCGATATCAATGGGCTCTTGAACACAGAAATTGGGCAGAAGAACAATGGCGTTTCGTGTGCTTTTCTGATGAGTCTCGTTTTGGTATGAGACCGGATACAAGACGTATACGACACTGGAGAACCCCTGGACGCCAACAGCGATTAAAATCCTGCCAGGAAGTCCATCCTTATAGTGGTGGAACCATCATGGTATGGGCGGGTATTTGGATCGGCGGAAGAACTGAGTTGATTTGGATCAGAGGCAACCTCAACGCTCAAATTTATGCTGAGACGATTGTATCAGACGTCGTCGTTCCTCTACAAGTGCAAATCGGTCCCTTATTTCAGTTAATGCATGATAATGCACGACCGCACACCGCAAGAGTTGTAAGACAGACTCTCGCCGCAGCTAACATCAATGTCCTGCCCTGGCCTGCTCAGTCGCCAGACTTGAACCCGATTGAGCATGCATGGGATATGCTACAGAGAAGAGCTCTGCCGAATATGGAGGGTATCCAGTCGCAAGAAGACCTTTTTTTGTTGTTGCAACGAACATGGGCGGCCATTCCACAGCGTGATTTGGATGAACTCATTTTGAGTATGCCAAACCGATGTTCTTGTGTTGTTAGTGTTCGCGGTAGAAACACGGATTATTAATTGTTTAAGTTACCCAATAAAATTTTAGAGAAAACTGTTATTTCAGTCTTTTTTTCGAACTTTTGTGTTAGTGGTTCAAATGTCAAATATCCCTTTATTAGGAAAATGGCAAATTTCTTTATTAATGCAAAGGTGACTTGGTTTATCGTTACTGTGACAAACGAAAACACTTTATTTGATGAATCCTTAAAGAAAATTTTAATTAATATCAATCAGGAAAAAAGTTATTGCAAAAATATATGTTGATCCCTAGACACTTTTGATGTGTGTATGTATCTATTATAAATATAGGTAGTATCGTTGAGTATCCCATAACACAAGTCTCGAACTTACTTTGGGGCTAGCTCAATCTGTGTGATTTGTCCGTGAACAAAAAAAAAAAAATTTTAATTATAATTTTTTACGCATGCTCACCGATTATTCTAAGACGCCTGGACCGATATGCAAAATTCTTTTTTGTTTGAAAGGGTGTACTTTCCAGGTTGTCCCATAGTCACCAGGTCAGCATCTGATGATGGAAGATCAAAGAAATCAAGGGGAACTTTCAAAAATCGTAGGGGCGACTCGTGCGTTTCTAATTATTTTAATGCACTACAATTTAATAAAGATCTGGAGTAGATTGATGATGGAGTCGTGAGACAATCGAAGGAACTCCTCAACGATTCACAGTAGCTACGAGTACCATGTGTTTGTGCTTGATTAATTTGTATTGATAATAACTTTACACCTAGATAGGTTGTGACTGTCATAAAGGCTCTGATAATGAAGACATAGCCCAGTTCCGGGAACTCCTCAACGGTTTACTGTGGCTACTTTGTGTTTGGGCTTAATTCATTTATATTGATGAGAACTTTACATCCATGTGGTTAAAACGAAGGTCTGCAATAGATGTGATGTTGAAGACCCTAGACAGTCGAGGGAACTCCTCAACGATTCACAGCCTTGCGTTTGTCCATGATTAATTTGTATTGATAAGAACTTTACATTTAGATGGGTTGTGACTGTCATTAAGGCTCTGATGACCTTGTGTCTGGACTTCATTCACTTAATTAATTTATATTGATGAGAATGTTGCACCTGTATGGGTTAAAGTGATTGTCTGCAGTAGATCTGATGAGATTTACTGCAGACCATAGGCAGTCGAGGGAAATCCTCAAAAATGTACAGCATTGAAATTTAACATAGGACAACCACTACCAACTCGTCACGCCTATGCAACAATCAATTAAAATCAAGAAACTGAATTTAAGTTGCCTTATCGTTTCATGTCTAGCATTGCTACTCTATTTTCAGTTTGGTCTCATGGGAATTTTATAGAAATCGGTTCAGTTGTTTCGTTTTTAAACCAAAATTACCTACAGGTAAAAATTAAAGTAGGTAAACAAAATTACGTCGTTTGCTTACAGGCCTTTTCCCAACTACCTACTTATATTAGAGTCATCGTCCAGTGACTCCAGTCTGACGGGATGCAGCTGAGCAGTACTTTTCACAACTAAGCAGTGTAAAATAAAAACTTTATAACAAAAAGAAAAACAACAGACTTCCAAAAAACACTACAAAGTGAAAAATAACTAATTTCGGAAGTCGGCGTCAACAACGAATATACAAAAACCAAAGACATTGTAGTCAGTTTAAATTATAATACCGCAGGAAATCTAAACGTAAGTATATTTTGTAATACTATATTTTTCCACATAATTTTATTGTTTAATTGTCAATCAGTTCATGCTTCAGTAGACTGTGGTGTTAGAATAGTATAATGTAAACGGAATTGTTTTATTTTTAACTTTTCAATGCAAAATTGGCCAACGGTTATTAAGGCCTCCAAAATTTGTGTATAGGCCTAATAGTCCTTTTCATCATGAAGTGACTGTTTTTCACCTTTTTTTTATTTTTCTTTTATTGCTTTTAGGGCATATAATAACAATGCCCCCGAAACGAACAATGTGGTCTGAGGAAAATCTGGAAGCAGTAAGAGCAGTACAGTATGGATGGCTGAGCACGGTACTTCCAGTTCCAACGGTGATGAGGATAATAGGTATACCGCCTGCCCAATTTAAAAGAACAGCGTTTAAGCAGCTTATTCCTAGCACAGTTAAGAACACTGAAAAGACACCGAAAGTAAGAGAGGCCATCAATTACAGAGGAACTCTAGTGACAAAAGACCTGTTCTACAAAAACGAAATAGAAAAAACACAAAAAGAATAAAAAAAAAAAGAATCGAGATAATATTAGCACCAAAGAAAACCATGAGAGTTGGTACTGTCACGGATGTAAGCAGGACGAAAAGGCTGCTATGAAGCAATGTTTTAAATGCATAAACTGATATCATGGGGAGTGCGTTGGTCAGAGGAGGACGTTGGCAATTTTGAGTGTTCTGAATGAAAGTAATAAATAATTGTGTTATTTTTAAGTCTGAACACTGTGATTATTACTTAATTATTGATCTCAATCTCCAAATATAAGACGTATATTTTGTTTAGTTTTGTATGTTAACTCTTAGGCCTTATTACCCTATCATTGTTTAACTAGGCTTAAATATAGTGTTTTTATAAATAGTTTATTATGACTATTTTTTGGAAAATCCTCCAATTTATAATGGACGTTAATTGCTATAAATGTTACATAAACATTAAAATTTGTTGATTCATGTTAATAGTTTTTGGTTTTTTTTTTCACTTCGCGCTTAGCTAGGCCTTATTAGCCGCACCTACCTTACGAGCCAATAATGCTCATACAGCAAAATGCTATTGTATAATGAACGAACTTGGACACAATGTAATTCAATTGTAAATATATACGGCTCAATACTGTGAGTAACATGTAACTGTAACAAGTGTTACTCATTAATTACCTACAACAACTCTGGGGTATCGTCAACGCCAAAAAACCACAACATCCTTTTAGTCCTTCGAGCTACAAACCAGCGGAGATTACGTGTACTGCTACAAACCAGCGGAGATTACGTCTACTGCTACAAATTAGCGGAGATTACGTCTACTGCTACAAAAATGATCAGCGGGGATAACGTCCACTGCGATTACAACTACACTTAACTAAAGACGGAGCAGACATATTATAAATTAGTGAACTGCTACTTCAACTTCGAATCTGCGCGAATATACAACACCTACAACTAACCACCTATTAACCATGTCGAAAGAAGATTACCTCGAATTCGAGGAGCTTATAACCAAGCAACAAAGCAACTACGAGAAAATCAAGGCTCTGCAAACAGATTACAAAAAGGATTCTGCGAGTAGAAAAACCGTAGATCACTTCAACAAACACATTGAAGCTGTACAATCTCACTGGAATGAATTTCGGACAAACCAGGAGGTTTTACTTTGAGAACAAAGTTTTTGAAATAACAAGGAGCATGTTCAATGAAACAATGCTGTGATGTATACAATTAAATGTGGCACACAGTTTAATGTAGCATCTCAAGACATTCCCGCTCTATCCCGAGTGGCGACTAGACGTGCCCGTTAAGCTGTGTGTACTTACTGATAATTCGGTGGTTTTACTTCAAACCTCAAAGCCCCTATAAGTGACTATAGTGAACACCACATTGGCGACGAGTAAAAGCGCAGTAAGTAAAACTATTACTGAAATTATCTGCTTACGGAAATTGGTCAGCATGAAAATATATTTGCACAGTGTTTATTTGTGCAGAGAGATTTCATATATAAATATAAATAAAAAAAAAAAATAAAAATAAATAAAAACGTAAGTGTAACCATACACTAGTTGTGGTGGTTATAATTTCCATATAAATTCATGTATCTTTAAGCAATTATCTTCTTATCTGTGCTCAATCTACGTTGGCGATCAGCTGAGACGAGAATATGATGCACAGATCGACCACTTAAATTCAACTCATATACCTAATATAAAACCATCTTGGGGCTCGTGGCTAAATATTAACAGCCCCGTACAGGTCGATTGATCAGCACAATAATTGTGTAACGCGCCATTACTATTACTTAGGATAATTTCGAAGCATATTGCTGATCCATTGCTTCATAATATGTTCGAAAAAGTCTGTGTCAACAAAGTAAATAACGCAATGAATGTTATTGAACTGTCAAAATGTAACCCATTGCTACTGATAGTGTTTTACACAAGATTAAACAGCACGTTGAACCGTTGGTCCCGGCTGACATTTAGATATATTTGTATATTATAGATCTTTGACAGTCGTTATGGGTAGTCAGTAGCCCGAAAGTTTGACAACCAGTCTTACCAAGGAGAATTATCCAATAACTGGATTGTGGGGGTGATCCGTAGAAAATACCGGTATTCTGCCGAAAACGGTTAGACTGAAATCCGACTCCATTATACAACATTGTTTGGGAAAAGCTAAACGACATCAAATATGAATGGTTGACCAAATCCGTATGTAGATAATACCATCGAAATATTATTCGAAAATCATGAAAAGTTACACATTGAAAGTAACGAAAATACCAATATTGTAAGTACACACAACTCAAGGGAAATAAAAAATACATTCTAACGAAAATATCGTTAATGTATAAGTTTGATCAAAAGTTCCACTTCGGTAAAATCGAAGTAAAGTAAGAAATTATTATCTTACTATAAAAACTAACTTCTGTAATACACAAATTGAGAAATAAAAAACACTCCAATGAAAACATCGTTAATGTATCAATTTTAACTAAAGTTCTACTTCGGTAAAATCGAAGTAAAGAAAAAAAATTATTATCTTTAGAACTATTAAAACAGTGTATTACAGAAAATAAATAAGAAAATACGTTCCAACGAAAATATCGTTTAATGTGCCCGTTTTAACAGAAATTCCAATAAAGTACGGAATTATTATCTTACGGTTAAAACTAACTAGTGTCTATATAAAATCTGTGAAGGTTGAACTTGTTCTAATGATTGGACTAATTTTAGTCAAATCGACGCATTTTGGCTGGCTATTCTAATAAACAACTCCTAGAATTACAGAGTCGTAATCTCCGGTGACCGTTTGAATTGTGACACGCCACTTAGAGTGTGATTAAGGTGTCTCCTTCTGTGAGACTCGCTTACTAAAGCTTATTTATTTAAAAGTTAACACTTAATACTTAGAGCGTTAATAAAGAACCTTTGTGAGGTGAGCCGCTTAAGTACAAAAACCCTTATCCGTCGAGAAAGAACAATTGGTTATAAATAACCCAAGTGTTTGATTATATTTCAACAGGAAATCTACATGTACTTTTGTTGATTATTAAACGATGATGAGAAATAATTCAAATTACATTAAATTATTCAGTAATCTGTAAATTCTCTTACTACAATACGTGCTGTCTATATCTCTGATTTGACACAGCAACATGAAAACTGGATTTGTGACAGCAACAATCGAAAGACATACATTTTGAGTTTGCTACTCTCTAGAATCTGTAAAACGACGGTGAAAATAGTCCACAATGGTCAGTACAAGTTCAACAAGCCCTAATACCAACAAAATTGACACTAAACAAAAATGACACTATACCAACAAAATTGACACTAAACAAAAATGACACTGAAAACAAATACATTATATTTAAAAAAAAAGAGGTTGCTTGCAAAACCATCACAAAAGTGATACATAATTGTTCCTCAAGCAAAACCATCAAAAAAGAGGTTGCTTGCAAAACCATCACAAAAGTGATACATAGTTGTTCCTCAAGCAAAACCATCAAAAAAGAGGTTGCTTGCAAAACCATCACAAAAGTAATACATAATTGCTCCTCAAGCAAAACCATCAAAAAAGAGGTTGCTTGCAAAACCATCAAAAAAGAGGTTGCTTGCAAAACCATCACAAAAGTGATACATAAATGTTCCTCAAGCAAAACCATCACAAAAGTGATACATAATTGTTCCTGCCCTGCAATTAACCAGAATTGCATAAAATATGGTTCCGAGGTCATTTCCAGACCCACTGCAGAACCAGGAACAACAAAAGAAAAACCCTTAACTCGAGTCAATTGACAACAATAAAGTTAAGGAGCCCAAAATAAAAACTCATAAAAATAAAAAGTCCAGTCTGTCTACATACTGTGTATATAGACAATGCTCACTGATTGCCATAGTAGATTTAACATAACCTTGAAAGTTAATGAATAGTTTTATTAACTTTTTAAAGTATAGTCTCCAACCAGCAAATGTCTCTAGACAAAACATTCATGGCTATGGTGCTAAACATTTATAAAATATTTTGATTGTTTGATGCGGCAAAACGTTGTCATAAAAAAATTGATCAAGGAATCTTTTGGGCAAAGAATCTGCCATCTTCCTTAATGGACTAAAACTAAGTTTTGATCTCAATTCCATTAGGGTTAAATCATTTCCCTAATTCAAAGATGTTCAGATAGATATAAAAAAAAAAATATACGCCCGTTTGTCAACTTCACATACGAGTACCAATTCCCTCGATATCAAAAATAAATAAAAAAGACGAACTGGTAAAAATGCGGTTCTAAAGCCCGATGATGATATTTGTAGTTAACTGGTAAAAATGCGGTTCTAAAGCCCGATGATAATATTTGTAGTTGTGCTACCAAGAAAGCTGTCATTAGAGAATCAATAAACTGGTCCTTGAACATTTTAAAGAAATCATGGATAATCTTATTGTCGTGCAATGAAAATTTTATTCACGTCATTGTTGTCGTTGGATGTGATGAAAGAGAACATCTGAAAGACAATAATGATTTACTGAACAAAACTAAATAATTCTTCATTTCAACACTATTTAGATTCTGTGTTATGGATTGGATTTTCGTATGACGGCACGGTTAGCGTAGTGGTTAAATGTTTGACTGCTGCGTTGCATGTCGCGGGTTTAATTCCCGCACGGAACAAATACATATCAGTACCACCTACAAATAGTTGTTCTGGGACTAGTTGTTTGTGTATGTGAGTGTTATATGTTTGTAAACGCACCCACGATACAGGAGAAATACATGAAAAAAAGAAAATTTCATCATCAGGCGTCAACCATGTGACAAATAAATTTGAACTATAGAGTCTTTTGTACCACCAGAAATCAATAAAGAAAAGGGTTTCAATTTTGTTGATCGATCACCGATTTGTCAACTTTAACAGATCCCATTGTCAAATACAAAAAGCAATATGCACAAAATGCCAATATATAGGTACAGTCTGGCATAAGGATCAAACAATAAAACACGTCTGACTGAGATTCTCAGGCTTAGCTACACAAAAGACCCTATTCAGTAATTGCTGATGCAAGTCCTGTTCATCTAGAGGCTTACTGATTCAGTACGTCGCCAAAGAACGCGCATCATTTCCTTCGGAATGATAAACGTTAAAAACGTATTGTCAAACCGACTAAAGAGGGATTTAAAAAAATGAACTTATCACAGACCATAAACCTCTAGAGGTTATAGGATAATAAAAATAAATAAAAGCTGGAAAATCAAATATACTCGTAACAACCTCATTATCATGTCTGTGTACGAGTGCCAGCATATAAAAAAGTTTAGAATATGAACATCATATTAACTAGAAGTTCACACAAGCGACCCGTAGCATTAGGTACACCTTAGAACAATTATTATATCATTGAATAGTGACCATGACTGTTAATAAAAATACTTGGGAGGTTGGGAGGTTTCAATAAATAGCTACAACTTAATAGAACATGAACTTTGGCACATTATGGACTCTTATGAAATATATATATATATATTAGAAGCAGCCCAAGAAGTTCACCCAGGCATTGTTAACATAAAGTATGGGTCACGTACAAAGGTGCGAAAGTAATCTAGACACGCGGTAGCGTGTTGAGCCAAGTTCAAGTAACAGATGACGAGCAGCACCGTGTTATAAATAACTGCAGGGGCGATACAACACCTAAAACAGACTGACTAGACTAAAATACTTTAGTCTCAGGCCTAATTCAACCAGTAACCATTAAAAAGTTTGACTGAATACCTACTGATGTTGGGTTTTGGATCCGCTGTGTAGTAGAAATTATAATTTTACTATCATCGTATTAAAGGCGATAAAAAGACATTAAAATAATGAAATCTACACAAATTAAACAAAAGAAAATTAAATGAACCAGACCCTCAGACAATTATATAACCAAAAAATTCAAAATCAGATTGTATGGCGAAGTCGAGACTGGAAAGATGACTTGTTAAAATATTTAATGATATACAACAGTACACCTTATTACTCCACAAGAAAATCTACTTCCGAACTTATCTAACTTACGAGAGATCGGGAAAATAGATACAATAATCCGGAAGACAGATAGAAAAAAGGGAGAAATTAAACGAAGATGAAAAAACCTACACACATAGAATTAGAAATTGACGAAAAGTATAGTAAGAATACTATAAATGAAAACAAATAGATTCAACAATTTAATCACACACCGCATAAAATTACACAAATGCTCAAGCAAGCGATATAAATACAAGAAATAATGATTAAACTGGTAAAGAGTACAAGACTGAACATCGTACACCAAAAGGTAGAAGGTCAATGAAAAGTTGTCGATCACGAAGCGATCGATAAAGAAGAATTCACATGTTAACGACTGTGTAAATATTGTAAGCTTCATGCGAAATATTTATGAACTATATTGTACTCAAAGCATAATTATTTTTGAAACTTAATAAACTTATCTAAATGTTTAAAATGATGGTTATTATATCAAATAAAGAAGAACTAACGTAAAAATGTAAAATTGTTATCGTATCAGTTAAATAAGAACTCATCTAAATGTTCAAAATTGTTATCTTATCAGGTGAAAGAAGAACTTAATCTAAATGGTTATCATATCAGATAAATAATTTTAATTCATACTCTATAGGTACTGTTTAATGATTGTAGCTTAATGTGAAATATTGAACTGTACTTAAAATGTAATTATTTTCTAAATGTTCAAGTAGTTACTTTAAACTTAATGGATTAAAATTAAATGTCAAAAAATTGTTATCTGACTTTGTAAAGTAATTAACGTCTGATAAATGTTGTTAAACATCAATTAATTCATCACTATACATAGTATTGTATAATGACATGTGTTTTTTTTTTTTTTTAAATGAACAGACAGCTGTGCTGCTGGGGAGTTTGTTCCGCCACTTCTTCTTCCCAGCGAAAGCACTAGGAAGTGTCGATGGGTGGGCGTTTTGGGGGACTGTCTTATGTAATATTGACGTTCAAAAAGTGCTGATTATCAGCCTAATTTGAATAAATGACTTTTGATTTTGATTTTGAATTAACATATAAAAAGGAAGAGATGTGATGTATACAATTAAATGTGGCACACAGTTTAATGTAGCATCTCAAGACATTCCCGCTCTATCCCGAGTGGCGACTAGACGTGCCCGTTAAGCTGTGTGTACTTACTGATAATTCGGTGGTTTTACTTCAAACCTCAAAGCCCCTATAAGTGACTATAGTGAACACCACAAATGCAATCGATGAGTCAACTACGAGACAAGTTGGAACAACTGAGAGACGAACCTGGATTCTTGGGTATCTGAAAAACAAGAACGCCACAACCTCAAGAAACACGGCAATTTGACACAGCTGGAGTACACCAACAAATCGGAGATGAGGCGAACCAGCATCTATCGATGCTATTTCGTAATCAAATGTGCAACTACAACGCTCTGAAGCGTGCAGTTTCCAAAAATAATCTGGGTGATGCGAAAGAGAAATGGCAACTTCAAGATCAACTAAACATATTAAGCGTAAAATGGTAATCCATCGACAAGATACACTGGGAGTTAAGCTGTTTGCTACAAGGGTTATGAATCAAAATATGACTATTGGGAACAAGTGACAACCTAAAAGCAGATTGGAATTGAAACATCTCATTACAAAAAAACAACATCGCAGATGGAATTACCCGAGTTTAATGGAGCTCACAGCAATTGGATTTCTTTCAGAGATTTATTCATTGAGATGATTCATTATAATCCAACGCTAAATAAAACGCAGAAAATGAAGTTCGTAGAGTCAAAATTGAAAGGTGAAGCGGAGAAGTTAATTAAACACCTACCGGTGAGTGCTGAGAACTATGACTCATGCCTGAACATAATTCAGCATTGCTACGACAATAAGAGCACACACAATCAATCAACAATCGACAAACCGAACTCAACTAACTTAAAAAGGTTGTACGATACGACAAAAGAGTGTTTAAATGGCCTCGAGAACATGGGCATTGATGTTCCGGTATAGGGTCCACTTATCGCGCACTTACTGTCTTCCAAACTGGATGACGTCACTTACGGTGACTACATAAAAAACATGAAACATGCAAGAGATCTTCTAGGCCTAAATGAGTTTATGGAGTTCCTTTTTGTTGGGATGGAAAATTATCAAATGACTTCTCCCGCTCTGGGCGGAGCGAAAGGGCGTGTCAGAATTTACTGACTAAAACCCACCCGTGTTTCTTCACTTGCCTGTGCGACGGCCAGGGCCACGGTTTCTTGTTTAACCAACCCGCAACCCTGACCCAGGAGGTATCGATCTTCGTGGACCCCGTCACGATGTGCTGACATCTCTTTGAGGCGCGCGTGAAACACGACGTGCCGTCGACTCGGGTCTAGTCCTTACCGGGCTGCGAGCAGTGTTCGACATTCCTGGGCATGGATGTCGCAACAAAACCACACAACAAGTAAATTGAACTTATGCGAAAAACCCCAACAGACATCGACTTACGAAATTAGTTATTTTTCACTTTGTATAGTTTTTTGGATCTCGGTTGTTTTTTTGTAATAAAGTTTTTACATGTCCATATTAAAAAGTAAATTTGAAACTAGGCTTTAAGTGCAAAGCCTTTTCAAAACAAAAAGTTGTAGAAACAATTGCTTGGTTATGTCATACATTCGAATGCGTGACATAACGGGGACTGAAATAAATTAACACATATTGTTTTGGCAAGGAATAGTAACAAATTCAACATTTAAAAATAACATTTGTTTATATTCATAACAAAATATACATTGCATTACTTAATTATGTAACTAAACAACATTTATTTACAATTTACACAACAATTTCGACTAATTAGAGAAACATTAATATAATAATTATAAATATTCTGTCAATGTATTACATCTATAAAATTTAATGATAAACAATGAAAGGTTATATATATTTTGTATGCACATCTTTGTCATAATTTTAAATTTGAATTTTAGATCAAGCACTCAATAGGAAATGTACACACAGTATTAGATAATTGTTTAAATTATAATCTTATTTCAATATCCTACAAATATCCTATAAATTCCATTGGACAAATGCGAGGAACAAAATTAAACTATGATCCCTAGAACTCTAGGCTAGACGTTTCTACACACGTGACAAAAAAGGGTGTTTCGTAGAAAAGTGATAAATCACACCTACCCGGTCAAAATGTAAACAGCAAAGTCTTTTAATTGCCACTTGATTCATATCGTCAACTGAATTGTAAGTGATGAGAGGTCAGCTGGTACTGGACTACTGGTTCTGTTGCCACAGACGGGCGGGTGGCTGTAGATCCAATCGTTTGGCTATGCCGTTTCGATGGTGTTACGAGTTTGTCATTATAATCTACGACAAGTACAAGTGTCTGTCTGTTATTGTGGATCCGCAGTGATCTGTTTGTAGTACTCCACGTAACTGTCGCATTGTTCTCCTGGAACGATAGGGTTGTGGTTAACATGCATTAAATGGATATACTTTGTAAGAGAAAAATAAAATATTGCATAGTTGTAGGAAGAAGATTTTATTAAGAGTACATAACATCATGCTTCAGCCCCTCGAAGCGTTAGAGAGAGGTGAACCTACAGTGTGTTGCAGCACATTCACATATCGTTAGATGTGGAAGCCTTAGCAATACAGGTGACCTTATTCATCAACCGGCACAAATCGAGAAATTCCTCAAACTCAACATATCATGACGTGCATGTCCTGTGACACGTGCCTGAAACTTATGCATGCCAGTGAAACACGGAGCCGAATTTTTAGCTGAGTCCGTTTATGTAGATTCGACACGCCAAGAGCAGAACATTCATACATGGAAAAGTTATCAGATGATAAATAATATACACACCATGACAATTATGTAAATTTTAAACTGTAGGTAGATAGTTCAGTTTTCGGACGTTTTAGATATAGTATAGTGTATATTATTAATTTGAGGTCAAGTTTTTGTCTACACAGCACATCGAGCACATATCCAATAGAGTGGTAATGCCACTAGTTTTGTTCGAAAACAAATTACGCAAAAACGCTGCACAGGCCGCTGCACTCTGATTGGCCGACTCAAGGTCACGTATTGCACTAGAGTAGGGCAACAGAAATATAATTGTTTATATCGATATCGATAATGTTACAATGTTTCTTTAGCGTATTAAAATACTTTATTTTATTTCTCATAGTACTACATGGTCCATTAGACAAAATTTAAATAAATAGCTAGTTTCTGTACTAGAAGACCTAATAACAGATATTTATATCATATCATAACAGATTTAATAATAATAATTTATTTCAGGTAAGATACCCATAATTTGATTTTAGATATATATTTTTTTATTAGATATTATATGTGGTCTAGTCAGGTGCTGTCACGTAAGAACATATGGAGCGATGCTCTATTAGGAAAGTCAAGGATTCGTAAATAACAATATTTTCTTTTAATAAGAACATTTATGGTTTTGAATTAAACACACTTGTATTAAGTAAATAATTTTTATTTATCATGATTTCTATTAAAAATAAAGGAAAAATTATAATCTTAGTTATGCTTTACTGTTACTGATTTTTAAAGTGAATTAATTTAGTATAAATTCTTCTCAAAGCTTGTTTCTCATCATATTTTTTCGTTTCATGAGGAATGTTAGTCTCATATCTATATATTTTTTCGCGATTCTTTCAACATATAAAGTAATAATAATAATATAATTAACATATTTAAAATTTGCATTGAAATGTATTCAATTTATTACATTTACTAGGTAATTTGTTTGTTTACCCTTTTTGGTTAGTATCGATACACAATGTGAGTAACACAGTGCAACACTAGTAAAACTAGTAATGGATAGAAAAGGATGACATAATATCGGTTACACTTAGTAAGAGCAAGACGCATAGACAAGTACCTATTGTTTAGTTTTACTTGACCAGTTCAACTTGAGCCATGATAAATGGACGCAAAGTGAATTAAATCATAGTTTATTGATACTTGGCGATGAAACGAGATTCCATCTGTTCTATAATTCGATGTTCTGCTGTTTTTACCACACCATCGAATAGAACAACACGACATTATGGGGTACAATACCAAACTTTGAATATTTTCAATAGTATCGGGAGACGTACGCACAGGTCACTATTTGGTGCCGTACTGTTTTAGTGCAATCGTGAGTTGTTATTTATAATGGATAAATCACTGACATGTTTCGGAATTTGACCGCTTATATTCCTACTCTATTGGATATGTGCTCGATGACACAGCACTAGTATTATAAAAAAGAATGATTTGTTTTTGTATGTAAAAAAAACTCAATATCTACTGGAACGATTTAAAAAATTATTTAGCTTATAGTAATAGATCGGAATTTAGTAACGATCTTTAACAGATTTGTGGCCTCTGACGTGTTGGGCGCGTCATGTAAAAAGATTCAGTGAGGCCACATCGAAACCTTATATGCGCCAGTTGCGGCATATAAGGATTAAGGATTGTTAAAAAACACGTTAAAACTAATTTATAATACTGTAACTACAATGCCCTACATGCCTGCCATGTACATGTTGAACTCAATTTAATACGTGGCCGTTTATTTTAGAATGAAAGACTACTAGTCAGAAATCGTCAATCATTTTTGTAATACTTAGAAAATTAATTTTCTTTAAGTGAGCGGTGAAATAATTTGTATCTTGGTAAAAAAACAAATTGGTGGTGAGAAAATAGTTCACAGAATACGTTTAAAGGTTAAAACGTTATGTAAAATGCGTAAATTATGTCATCCAATATTTCATTCCTTCATATTGTACAGTGATTAATAACGTCGGTTGTTTTAATTTCTTTTTTAGATTCTGTATTTGTTTTGGTTTCACTTGAAGTATCCTTATTTTATTTTATTTATTGTCAGAGGTAGTCAGTTAGGAAATGCCGGCTTCATGTAGTTAAAAAAAAACATGACGTGTAAAAGTGATCAGTGATCCTACTTGCTTAATAAACGATTTCATTTCATTTTTTGCCATTGGAATTTTCATATAACTTTTTTTAGCACTTTCATCTTCACCAGTGTGACTAATTTCTTCTATGCTACTGTCTGTGGAGCTAGTATTTATGTCGTGACAAGTACGAGAACTTTGAAATTTCTTTTTCAACGTAATGTTTTGCATTATTGACTGACTAAGTAGTTTCTGGAAAACTTTCATTCTCCTTATTGTCGTTTTCCGGACAATTTTCACCTACGTTTGTAAACAGTGGCCTGCTACATTTAGAAAAATCATTATTGCATTCCTGCTGATTATGTAATACAAATGAATTTCATTAAAAAAAAAACAATTTTATGAGACCTTTTAATACAAATTTAAATTTTATAGCTAAATAACTACGCTACCTAAGTTACGTATTCTTCAATTAAAATAGACGGAGTTGCTAGTAACTAGCACTAATCGAAATTGAAACATCTAAGCAATTAATATAAATTGTACAAAATGTTGAAAACTACTTATAAATTTTATTTACAATTAACACGAACACTGCACAAGAAATTGATCTATTCTCTCTCTGATTTACGTTAATTAACACTAAAATATGAATAAAACACAACCAGTGGGCAATGCTGCCCGTGGGCTATCATAATTTCGCAGGGCCGGTAACGCTTATGGCTCGTCATG
Organism: Sesamia inferens; assembly: GCA_037179545.1. Classification (NCBI taxonomy): domain Eukaryota; kingdom Metazoa; phylum Arthropoda; class Insecta; order Lepidoptera; family Noctuidae; genus Sesamia; species Sesamia inferens. Next base: position 28,728,730 of record CM073939.1, on the reverse strand, counting down.
GCCCAAACTGCTTGGCCTGTTTTTTTTTTTTTAATATAAATTATGCGATCGGTGATGGTAAAGCGCGCTAGTTTATTAAGAGCCTATTTACTCTAGCCTTGAAGACACTCAAATTGTATTGTGACGGAAACACCGACGCTGGCAAATTGTTCCAGTCCCTCGATGTATGCGGTATAAAGGAGGAAGCAAAACGCTTTGTCCGGATCGCAGTGGTGTCAACAACGTAAGGGTGGAAACTCGCCGTACGACGGGTCGTCCGATGATGGAACGGAGATGGGGGAATTAAATCATGCAATTCCCTTGCACACTCACCAGAATGCATCCTATAGAAGACCGAAAGGCTGGCTACTCTACACCTATGCTCTAGGCTTTCGAGTTAAGTCTGGGTCACCAATCAGCCTCTTCGCACGCCTCTCCACTGAATCCAAAGTAGCAAGGTGACATTTCGCAGCACCAGCCCAAATGTGGCTGCAGTACTCTACACACGAGCGGACCTGTGCTTTGTACAAAATAAGAAGCTGCCTTGGTGTGAAGTACCGCCGGACCTTCGCGATGACGCCTAGTTTTCTGGCAGCCACCCTGGCCTTGGACTCAATGAACTGCCCAAAGTTAAGATTCGAGGAAATCTCAACTCCTAAAAGCTGAAGGCGGTCGGTACACTCCAAGGATACATTCTGAAAAGTAGGAGCCAAGGTGAACGGGCTCCTTTTGGCGATGAAAAGACACGCCTGCGTTTTGGCGGCATTGAATGCAACAAGATTGGCATTGCCCCATTCGGAGACTGCCTGAAGTGCAACACTCGTACGCTCTACCATGGCCTCTCTTTCGAACCGGATTGTTTCCTTACTAGCCCGAATCGGTTAATATGTTCATCAAAACACAATTGTAGTTTTGTTTTTGAGCTTGGCCTTGAACTTTATTAATGGTCATTGCAAATGAAACCCTTATGGGAAATTGAAGTCTTTTAAATTGAAATGGGAGGTCTGTTGGAATAATCGGATTCCGAGGAATGAGTACTTTCACCATTTGCTGCGCCAGTTAAAATAAATGCTATAATAATATTCCGCCCAAGCTGAGTGACACGCAGCTTGGTACCATTAAACAGTCTAGGGGCATCGAGATTACGCATGAGCATCACCGGAACCCCTACTTTTGTTTTTAATTTTTGTATATAAATACATGGCAGTCCCGTTGTACCTTATAATATTACCTTAAGCTAACACACTAAATGAAACAAAGAAAATTCTTATAACTATTTGACAAAACGAAGACTTATGAAACTATAGAATTTTTTGACCGCATCAGATAAATGTGCAGATAAAATTTCATTAAATAAACCTATATTATTTTTAATTAAACCTAATTTCTTAATCAATACATCCCTCTCGTCCTAAAACCGGACACATTCCGTTATAGACTACAGGCCCGTGTTAAAAAAATGATGGGTCATTTGAACCACCAGATGACCTATGTAGAACGATATAAGAGCATAAAATAATAAGATTCAGCATTATGCCGTCACTTGTAAGCTGTCCAACTGAGTGCAGGTGAGAATTCAAAAGTACAGGTAGAGTGGGTATATTTTGGTCATATATTTTTGTACGGCATTCTTACTATCGATAGATTCATGAAAAATAATAAGACAACGCGTAGTGCCGTAAAAAAATGGTGCGCCAAAAAGTCGGATTTTTTTTTTGATTTTCCGACAATTTCCAGGGTGAATTTGATCATTTAATTTTGTACGGCATCAGTTTCATGCTATTTCAGTACTGCTTCTAATACATTATTCCGCAACGCCGTACAAAAATCATGCGACAAGGGGAAAAAACCGAGGGTTGCAACCCCCTCTTTTCCGTGGTACAAGGGGTGATTTGAAAAAGTACGGCTTTGGTTCCAAAACATTATCTGACACTTAAAAGTACTATTAAAAATAATGCCGTCAAAAAATGATGGTTCATTTGAATGTATATCAATAATTATCTTAATTTTATCGAATTCTTGATTTATAAAGGTGTAAAATCATTTGATCCTGTACGGGAACTTTTTTTTTAACATGATATTGTAAAATACCATTGTTATATAGTATTGCCGTTCAAAAGAAACTGTTCTGAAAAAAATTATAGAGAAACACAAAAACTGTAATTTTTCAAATTATTGAAGAAATTTAAATATCATACATGAATGAAATATAGCAGTTTTCTACATTGTATCCCATGTTTTAAATAGTATTAACATAAATAAATTAGGAAAAAATGATGCCGTACATTTTAATGCAGACCATATCTTTTAGGCAGATGAAAATGACGCTACTATCTAAAGGGTACTTTATGGCCATCTGATACAGTACGGCATTAACATATTTTTGAAGAGAACAATTGATAATATGATTAAATCACTATGACGTCTAACTGAAGTGAAAAGGTGTGTATATTATATCCAAAAATTGAAACTGTCAACCACAGTATCAACAGTTTTGTATACTTTTTGGTTTACTATATACTTCGAACATTATTGATACATATATATAATTGATTTGTTTTATTGCAATGATGTGAAGAAATAAAACAATTATTTTTAAGAAAAATTTGATATATTTAATAATGATGATAATACAAAATATGGTTTCTATTTAAATTATTCAGTGTCGGAATCAGCCGCTGAGTTGTTATCAGAATCATCGATGTCCGAATTATCTTCTCTATCATTTTCTGAAACATACATATGTTTTTGTCAAAATCAAAGTCTTACGTACAGATTAAAGATGTTAAGATTTATTAATTTACCTATGACGTCATCATTTTCTTCGCCTGATTCCTCATCCGGTGCCGTTATGTCACATACTTTTTGGGGACATTCCTCGCCGTGGAACCAATCGAAATCGTACCGACCGTCATTAAGGATCCATCCATATCTTATTGGTAACAAGGTCGATGGTATTTGTTTATAGGCATTACACCAAATCTGCGCTATGTAGGTACTTCTTTTCATCTGTTGTTTTAACTCCCGATAACAAGGGGGTCGATAGTATACATATGTGGGTTTGGGTTTGTATAATCAATAGTATACAAACCCATATTTAACATAGTTTCTAACTAGAAACCTAGAATCACGAAAAGGCTATGAAAATTAGTACAAATAAACTATCTAAATGCCGTACTTTTCGTTATATGAATTTTTTCTTTTTCATTTTTTCTTTTTCATTTTTTTCCCCTTTGAACCAACGAAAATGTACGGCATATGAAAAAATATTATCTATGCATAAAATACTTTCGAAATAAATTAATTTGATGTTGTGTCAAATCACCCCTTGGACCACAGAAAGAGAGGGGGTTGAAACCCTCGGTTTTTTCCCCTTGTCGCATGATTTTTGTACGGCGTTGCGGAATAATGTATTAGAAGCAGTACTGAAATAGCATGAAACTGATGCCGTACAAAATTAAATGATCAAATTCACCCTGGAAATTGTCGGAAAATCAAAAAAAAATCCGACTTTTTGGCGCACCATTTTTTTACGGCACTACGCGTTGTCTTATTATTTTTCATGGATCTATCGATAGTAAGAATGCCGTACAAAAATATATGACCAAAATATACCCACTCTACCTGTACTTTTGAATTCTCACCTGCACTCAGTTGGACAGCTTACAAGTGACGGCATAATGATGAATCTTATTATTTTATGCTCTTATATCGTTCTACATAGGTCATCTGGTGGTTCAAATGACCCATCATTTTTTTAACACGGGCCTGTAGTCTATTAAGAGATGAACAACGTCGTCTACCATATCACATTCCTCACAGTTGGGGGAGGCACATTTTTTCATTAAAAAGGTAAAGTTGTTAAGCGGCATATGTCCGGATCTCAGCCTGAGAGCTGTTACCAACAATTTCCTACGCATTTTACAATTTGAAAACCATGGTATACGAGGAGGTTCACAGACTATAATTTTATACCAGATACCCTTAGATTTTGACCGCAAATTATCTATCCAAGTTTGGTGGCACTTTTTCTTATATTTTGGTAAAAGTTCAGAAAAATCTGGTTTGATATTTAAATCTTTGCCTTCTAAAATTCCCTTATTTGCCAGACTGTCAACCTTCTTATTACCACTTAAGCCTATATGTGATGGAACCCATTGCAACTTCAGTTTCTTTCCTTAGCTGGTTATTTTATCTAATTCAGAAATAATAGTATAAGCTATCGGTACATGTCTGACACCAGAGGCGCATCGAGCTATATGTTGCAGAGCACTCTTGCTATCTACGCATATCAAAATTTGATTACTTGCAATAGTTTTAGGATAAGAGAACGCTTCCGAAATTACAATGAGCTCCAATGACATAACATTAAAGCACTTATTTAATTTATAGGAATTGCTGTGATTCGGGTTTAAAGGGTCATAATATGCAGCACCTCCACCTACGTTACTTTTAGAGCCATCTGTAAAAATTATATAATATTTTGAATATTTATCACGTAATTCATTGATTACAGAGTAATGAAGAAAGGTGGGATTATACATTCTGTTAGGCACATTGACTATATCTAAATTAAGTACAATCAGCTCTTTAATGTTAAAATTGGTTATCCATGTACCTAAATTAAACATAGGTAGGCTTAGAGTCAATATTTTCTTCTTTTACTAATTCAAATGCAGTAGCTAATAATGGCATTTCCTTATTTGACCAATATCTAACACGACCAAGAGTGCACAGTTCGTTTAACAAGTTATTCGTTACATTTTTTGTTATGGAGCGAGATTTTAAACAAAACTTAATAGCTAACCATTTTCTTCTTAAATGCAGTGGAGGAACACAGAGCTCACTTTCCATAGCGTGAATTGGAGTACTTCTAATGAAACCACCCACTCTTCTTAAAGGCACCCCAGATAATTCTAAAGAATTTAAGAACTCTACAGGATATGAGGTACTATGTTCTGTTTCTAGTACTGTGTCTAGAGATAAATATTCAGTAGTTTTCCCATAACTTCAGCCAAAATATTTTTATTTATTGTAGTGACCGTTTCATTTTTTGGTGCTAGTATTGCGCGTTCGCAGAGCCATTAGTCATCATGTATATTGTCGTGTAAGTCAGTATAAACTTTTGTTACCAACTCCAATTCGCTGCCCACAACATTACAAAACTCATCCGTTAAAGTAATGATTCCCTCTGCATCTACTGTCATTTTCCCATCACCAATTTTTAACAATGTTTCCGCGTAATGACTGATTGAATGTTGTTGAATAATGTCACTCGCATGTTTGTGGTTAATTGGAACTTTATGACATGGTCCCATAACTTAAGACGATTTTAGGCAAGCTTTTATTTCATCTGCTGGAGTCCCCCTTTGTATGACTCGTAGTGTTTGCCGGAAGTCACCTGCTAATAAAACTACCAATCCTCCCATTATGCTCTTGCAGTCTCTTATGTCCTGCAAAGTCCTATTGAGAGCTTCAATAGCTCCTTTTTGCGACATGGTACACTCATCCCAAACCAACAACTTACACTGGCGCAGCATCGCAGCCCGACCACAATTTTTACTAAAATTGCAGGTTGGAGATTTCTCTTGAGCAAGATTTAGAGGCAGTTTCAATACGGAGTGCGCAATTCGTCCTTCATTGAGCAGCGTGGCAGCAATTCCAGAGAAAGCAACGGCTACTGCAATATTTTTATCCTTACTGACATGAGCCCGAAGAAGATTCAGCAAAAGTTTTTCCAGTACCCCCCGGAGCATCAAGAAAGAAAAGTGCGCCATTCTCTGACTCTACGTAGCGTCTTACTTCGTCGAATACAGGTTTTTGCTCCGGTATCAATTGTAGGACCATGTCATTTACTTGCTGTTGCAGTATAGTAGCATTATAATCTAGTTCTCTGGCGATGTTATTTAGGCTTTCCTCTGATCGTTGTGGGCTAGTCATTCCAAATTCACTCAGTTTTTTACCAGTTATTTCCATAGTTTAGTTTTCTATTTCAGTGAAAGCCTCGTTGTAAATGAATTCATTGTACGTGATGTCCGGGTGTGTCATCTGCAACCCTTTTAAAATATCTTCTGGGATATCATTTTTGTATTTTTCCCATAGCTGTTGAGGATTGGAAACGCCGCAAGTTGAGATCAAGGTTGCAAATAACTCTTTTATTTTTGTAGATGATCTAATGCATAATGTTAATTGCAGGAACTTCCTACAGTAGGCTACTACCCTGATTATTCTTGAAAGTGATGAAAATCTGTCCCAAAAGAAAGGTTCAATGATACCCGAATGGACCTTTTCTTCTTCCCATCTAGTAATCAAGTATTTAGGCTTTTTATATTATATTAATGTTTGCGTTAAGAGCTCTGGTTCATTGAACCATATCGAAGTATTGCCGAGGTCCCCTGGAGCTACGCCTCGAGAGGCACAATTCGGCTTGGAAAAACTTTGGAATTCGTGCAACCGTGAACATCTAACAAATTGACTTTTAGCAACGTCCCCCGTCAATTTAACTAAGATAACTGCTCCGCATAATTCTAACTAAGTATTGATACCTGTTAGATGGGAGCAACTTTGGTTTTCGAAGTACCCCTCTGTATCTATAACTCTCGTTGTATACCAGTGCAGCATAAGCTATTTTTGAGGCATCCGCAAAACCGTGTAGCTCCGTTTTCACATTGCTGGATTAAGCCTAAGTTAAGGATAAAAAGTACCGTATCATTTAATCCGGACTTTACGTCTACAAAATTTCAAAGCAATCGGTTCAGTAGTTACGGCGTGAAAGTGGAACAAACAAACAAACAAACCCATTTTTTTCATTTATAATATTAGTATGATAAGTAAATTAGTAATAACTATTTTTTCCAAAATGTAAAAAAAGAAATCTATCCGTGCAAAGGTGGGACGGGCTGTTCGATGATAAAAATAATGCCAGAAATATTAATGAGTGTAGGCGATGTTTAGTAAGGTATTTAGAGGAAAGTTTATATAATCTCTCGATAATGTTTCAAATGCTGGTACGAAGGCCTCCTTTTTATGAGATAGAGTGGGCTTAGCGTGTGTTGTTAGGTGTTATGTGTATTTAAATTTTTGGTTCTCAGGCATGGCGTGTTTTGAGTGCAGTGATAATGATCATTTAAAATAGCAAAGAACTCGTCTGGGTTCTGTTAGTGAGCTCAGTACTGTCTGCAAAGCTTTTTCCCAAATGTCTTGGGTGAATATGATTGCTACCTTTCAAGAAGTGCGGCGCCCCCCTGGTCCTCTCGTTCCTGGCCTGCAGCGCATGGTAGACGGCGGTGAAGGCGGTGGGCTCCCCGCGGCGCTGGGCCACCGCCCGCGCCGCCGCCAGCAGCTTGCGGGGCGCCAGCGCCTGCCACACGACGCCCGCCTGGCGCGCCGCGCCCACCGCCCCCACGGGCTCCTCCCAGCTCAGCAGGACTTCTACTACCTCCTGACGGACATAACCAAAATTGCGGCCGGTCAGGCTTTGCTACTTCGACTGTTAAAAAAATTTGAGCAGCAAGCTTGAGCGCTTGCCGAACCTGTGCAATCGCTTTGTTTCCGGTCTTCGAAAGTATGGCCATGTTTCTCACCTTCGTAAGAAACTGAAGTGGCTCCAAACCACCTCTACAGGAGTATTAGGGTTTTATATCTCGCTTTCAACACCTTACCGAACCCGTCTTATCCTTCCTACCTGCGTGAGCGTTTTTCATATGCGCGTTCTAGCGGCGCACCGTGTAGATCACACCTAAGATCTATCCTTAAATTTCATCCTCATAAAACAATTCACTATACCTATTCCTACTCCTATTACTTCCTATTCCTTTTCTTATTCACTATTCCTATTATTAAGAGCTATGCAACCGCATGCTGCGTGCCCTGCCCCCCTTCGCCCGCATATGTATTACCACAAATATACTAAATTACCTGCTTTTGCAAAATAATATTAATTTTTTTAGGAGGATTGCTTTTTTTAGTTTAGCCTGGCTTTGTAGGCATTAGTAGAATCAGTTATCGATACCTAAAAATACCTTTACGGATCGGACAGAGTTTTCTATACATATTGTATGTATAGATATGTATGTAATTATTTTAGGGTAATATGTTTAGGTATATTTAATATTATTACTTTTATATTTCTCATATTCATATTTTATTTTTACTTTGTTCTTTTACACTAGATATTGTCTACATTTCTGTTTTACTTTCACAGGAAGAAATTTCTTAATAAATAAGTACCGTAAAGTGGGGCTAATTGAAAATCACGGCGTTATTTAGAACTGGCGAAATAAAAGTTTTGATAAATTATATTTTTTTATTTATTGGTAGTAGAAAGTATATTACACCACCTAGAGAGATATCGAGCATTCAATGTTCATTTTATAGAAAAAAAAATGTAGAATATCGGTGGCAAACGTTGTAAATTTTATTTTTTATCATTACTTGAAATTCAATTTAAAGATCGAGATAGTAAAATTTTTGTTTGGAACTAAAAATTTATAGAGATAAGTATGAAGTAAAGTAGTCTATAAAATAGTGTATTTCCTTAGTGCTTTTCAGATTATCTATTTGCTCTTTTGTATTTGTTAAGGACATTTTCCTGCAGGAATGTTATGGTTGTTTTCCGCCTGTGGAGAGTTTCAGCTAATTCTATCGTGTGTGCAGTTAGCGTGTCAACGTTTTATGAAGGGAAATGGAGTTTTCTGATTTGGGTTTGCTTCTTTAGCTGTGTTTGCTTGACACGATAGTTCTAGCCCATAGGTCACAGGAGTCGGGTGAGGCTCCTGCGCGCCGTTTTGCGGCGGTACCGTAACTGTGACAAGTGTATTTCTCCTTTTCCTGTTCATAGTTGTTTGGCTTTTATGAGTGCGAATGCTGTCTTACCATTCAATTGGAGTGGAGGGGAAAGTCTGTCAGTGGCCCGTCTCTAAGTCAGCAGGTGCATTGTCTGGCAGGTGGGGTTGACTTGGGTCTCAAAGTTGGTGGTGGGTCCCCAAAGCATCCATTTAATAATATAAATGGCGAAGTTTGTCAGTACTCGGGAAGGACATGGAAGGTGGTACCTCGTATCCGCGCAGTCGCCACAGCATGTCGAGCGCCAGCTGTGCGGCGGCGGGGTCCAGGTGTCCCAGCGACAGTACTCGGGAAGGACATGGAAGGTGGTACCTCGTATCCGCGCAGTCGCCACAGCATGTCGAGCGCCAGCTGTGCGGCGGCGGGGTCCAGGTGTCCCAGCGACAGTACTCGGGAAGGACATGGAAGGTGGTACCTCGTATCCGCGCAGTCGCCACAGCATGTCGAGCGCCAGCTGTGCGGCGGCGGGGTCCAGGTGTCCCAGCGACAGTACTCGGGAAGGACGTACCTCGTATCCGCGCAGTCGCCACAGCATGTCGAGCGCCAGCTGTGCGGCGGCGGGGTCCAGGTGTCCCAGCGACAGTACTCGGGAAGGACATGGAAGGTGGTACCTCGTATCCGCGCAGTCGCCACAGCATGTCGAGCGCCAGCTGTGCGGCGGCGGGGTCCAGGTGTCCCAGCGACAGTACTCGGGAAGGACATGGAAGGTGGTACCTCGTATCCGCGCAGTCGCCACAGCATGTCGAGCGCCAGCTGTGCGGCGGCGGGGTCCAGGTGTCCCAGCGACAGTACTCGGGAAGGACGTACCTCGTATCCGCGCAGTCGCCACAGCATGTCGAGCGCCAGCTGTGCGGCGGCGGGGTCCAGGTGTCCCAGCGACAGTACTCGGGAAGGACGTACCTCGTATCCGCGCAGTCGCCACAGCATGTCGAGCGCCAGCTGTGCGGCGGCGGGGTCCAGGTGTCCCAGCGACAGTACTCGGGAAGGACGTACCTCGTATCCGCGCAGTCGCCACAGCATGTCGAGCGCCAGCTGTGCGGCGGCGGGGTCCAGGTGTCCCAGCGACAGTACTCGGGAAGGACATGGAAGGTGGTACCTCGTATCCGCGCAGTCGCCACAGCATGTCGAGCGCCAGCTGTGCGGCGGCGGGGTCCAGGTGTCCCAGCGACAGTACTCGGGAAGGACATGGAAGGTGGTACCTCGTATCCGCGCAGTCGCCACAGCATGTCGAGCGCCAGCTGTGCGGCGGCGGGGTCCAGGTGTCCCAGCGACAGTACTCGGGAAGGACATGGAAGGTGGTACCTCGTATCCGCGCAGTCGCCACAGCATGTCGAGCGCCAGCTGTGCGGCGGCGGGGTCCAGGTGTCCCAGCGACAGTACTCGGGAAGGACATGGAAGGTGGTACCTCGTATCCGCGCAGTCGCCACAGCATGTCGAGCGCCAGCTGTGCGGCGCGCCAGCTGTGCGGCGGCGGGGTCCCGGTGTCCCAGCGACAGTACACGGGAAGGACTATGATAGGTGGTACCTCGTACCGCGCAGTCGCCACGCATGTCGAGCGCAGCTGTCGCGGCGGCGGGGTCCAGGCTTGTCCTGCGACAGTACTCGGGAAGACATGGAAGGTCGGTTACCTCCGTATCCGCCGCAGTCGCCACAGATGTCGAGCGCCAGCTGTGCGGGGCGGGGTCCAGGTGTCCCAGCGACAGTACTCGGGAAGGACAGGTGGTACCTCGTATCCGCGCAGTCGCCACAGCATGTCGAGCGCCAGCTGTGCGGCGGCGGGGTCCAGGTGTCCAGCGACAGTACTCGGAAGGACGGTACCTCGTATCCGCGCAGTCGCCACAGCATGTCGAGCGCCAGCTGTGCGGCGCGGGGTCCAGGTGTCCCCAGCGACAGTACTCGGGAAGGACGGTACCTCGTATCCGCGCAGTCGCCACAGCATGTCGAGCGCCAGCTGTGCGGCGGCGGGTCAGGTGTCCCAGCGACAGTACTCGGGAAAGGAAGTACCTCGTATCCGCGCAGTCGCCACAGCATGTCGAGCGCCAGCTGTGCGGCGGCGGGGTCCAGGTTGTCCAGCGACAGTACTCGGGAAGGACATGGAAGGTGGTACCTCGTATCCGCGCAGTCGCCACAGCATGTCGAGCGCCAGCTGTGCGGCGGCGGGGTCCAGGTGTCCCAGCGACAGTACTCGGGAAGGACATGGAAGGTGGTACCTCGTATCCGCGCAGTCGCCACAGCATGTCGAGCGCCAGCTGTGCGGCGGCGGGGTCCAGGTGTCCCAGCGACAGTACTCGGAAGGACATGGAAGGTGGTACCTCGTATCCGCGCAGTCGCCACAGCATGTCGAGCGCCAGCTGTGCGGCGGCGGGGTCAGGTGTCCCAGCGACAGTACTCGGAAGGACATGGAAGGTGGTACCTCGTATCCGCGCAGTCGCCACAGCATGTCGAGCGCCAGCTGTGCGGCGGCGGGGTCCAGGTGTCCCAGCGGACAGGTACTCGGGAAGGACATGGAAGGTGGTACCTCGTATCCGCGCAGTCGCCACAGCATGTCGAGCGCCAGCTGTGCGGCGGCGGGGTCCAGGTGTCCCAGCGACAGTACTCGGGAAGGACATGGAAGGTGGTACCTCGTATCCGCGCCAGTCGCCCACAGCATGTCGAGCGCCAGCTGTGCGGCGGCGGGGTCCAGGTGTCCCAGCGACAGTACTCGGGAAGGACATGGAAGGTGGTACCTCGTATCGCGCAGTCGCCACAGCATGTCGAGCGCCAGCTGTGCGGCGGCGGGGTCCAGGTGTCCCCAGCGACAGTACTCGGGAAGGACTGGAAGGGGTACCTCGTATCCGCGCAGTCGCCACAGCATGTCGAGCGCCAGCTGTGCGGCGGCGGGGTCCAGGTGTCCCAGCGACAGTACTCGGGAAGGACATGAGGGGTACCTCGTATCCGCGCAGTCGCCACAGCATGTCGAGCGCCAGCTGTGCGGCGGCGGGGTCCAGGTGTCCCAGCGACAGTACTCGGGAAGGACATGGAAGGTGGTACCTCGTATCCGCGCAGTCGCCCACAGCATGTCGAGCGCCAGCTGTGCGGCGGCGGGGTCCAGGTGTCCCAGCGACAGTACTCGGGAAGGACATGGAAGGTGGTACCTCGTATCCGCGCAGTCGCCACAGCATGTCGAGCGCCAGCTGTGCGGCGGCGGGGTCCAGGTTGTCCCAGCGACAGTACTCGGGAAGGACATGGAAGGTGGTACCTCGTATCCGCGCAGTCGCCACAGCATGTCGAGCGCCAGCTGTGCGGCGGCGGGGTCCAGGTGTCCAGCGACAGTACTCGGGAAGGACATGGAAGGTGGTACCTCGTATCCGCGCAGTCGCCACAGCATGTCGAGCGCCAGCTGTGCGGCGGCGGGGTCCAGGTGTCCCCAGCGACAGTACTCGGGAAGGACATGGAAGGTGGTACCTCGTATCCGCGCAGTCGCCACAGCATGTCGAGCGCCAGCTGTGCGGCGGCGGGGTCCAGGTGTCCCAGCGACAGTACTCGGGAAGGACATGGAAGGTGGTACCTCGTATCCGCGCAGTCGCCACAGCATGTCGAGCGCCAGCTGTGCGGCGGCGGGTCCAGGTGTCCCAGCGACAGTACTCGGGAAGGACATGGAAGGTGGTACCTCGTATCCGCGCAGTCGCCACAGCATGTCGAGCGCCAGCTGTGCGGCGGCGGGGTCCAGGTGTCCCCAGCGACAGTACTCGGAAGGACATGGAAGGTGGTACCTCGTATCCGCGCAGTCGCCACAGCATGTCGAGCGCCAGCTGTGCGGCGGCGGGGTCCAGGTGTCCCAGCGACAGTACTCGGGAAGGACATGGAAGGTGGTACCTCGTATCCGCGCAGTCGCCACAGCATGTCGAGCGCCAGCTGTGCGGCGGCGGGGTCCAGGTGTCCCAGCGACAGTACTCGGGAAGGACATGGAAGGTGGTACCTCGTATCCGCGCAGTCGCCCACAGCATGTCGAGCGCCAGCTGTGCGGCGGCGGGGTCCAGGTGTCCAGCGACAGTACTCGGAAGGACATGAAGGTGGTACCTCGTATCCGCGCAGTCGCCACAGCATGTCGAGCGCCAGCTGTGCGGCGGCGGGGTCCAGGGTGTCCCAGCGACAGTACTCGGGAAGGACATGGAAGGTGGTACCTCGTATCCGCGCAGTCGCCACAGCATGTCGAGCGCCAGCTGTGCGGCGGCGGGGTCCAGGTGTCCCAGCGACAGTACTCGGGAAGGACATGGAAGGGTACCTCGTATCCGCGCAGTCGCCACAGCATGTCGAGCGCCAGCTGTGCGGCGGCGGGGTCCAGGTGTCCCAGCGACAGTACTCGGGAAGGACATGGAAGGTGGTACCTCGTATCCGCGCAGTCGCCACAGCATGTCGAGCGCCAGCTGTGCGGCGGCGGGGTCCAGGTGTCCCAGCGACAGTACTCGGAAGGACATGAAGGTGGTACCTCGTATCCGCGCAGTCGCCACAGCATGTCGAGCGCCAGCTGTGCGGCGCGGGGTCCAGGTGTCCCAGCGACAGTACTCGGGAAGGACATGGAAGGTGGTACCTCGTATCCGCGCAGTCGCCACAGCATGTCGAGCGCCAGCTGTGCGGCGGCGGGGTCCAGGTGTCCCAGCGACAGTACTCGGGAAGGACATGGAAGGTGGTACCTCGTATCCGCGCAGTCGCCACAGCATGTCGAGCGCCAGCTGTGCGGCGGCGGGGTCCAGGTGTCCCAGCGACAGTACTCGGGAAGGACATGGAAGGTGGTACCTCGTATCCGCGCAGTCGCCACAGCATGTCGAGCGCCAGCTGTGCGGCGGCGGGGTCCAGTGTCCAGCGACAGTACTCGGGAAGGACATGGAAGGTGGTACCTCGTATCCGCGCAGTCGCCACAGCATGTCGAGCGCCAGCTGTGCGGCGGCGGGGTCCAGGTGTCCCAGCGACAGTACTCGGGAAGGACATGGAAGGTGGTACCTCGTATCCGCGCAGTCGCCACAGCATGTCGAGCGCCAGCTGTGCGGCGGCGGGTCCAGGTGTCCCAGCGACAGTACTCGGGAAGGACATGAAGGTGGTACCTCGTATCCGCGCAGTCGCCACAGCATGTCGAGCGCCAGCTGTGCGGCGGCGGGGTCCAGGTGTCCCAGCGACAGTACTCGGGAAGGACATGAAGGTGGTACCTCGTATCCGCGCAGTCGCCACAGCATGTCGAGCGCCAGCTGTGCGGCGGCGGGGTCCAGGTGTCCCAGCGACAGTACTCGGGAAGGACATGGAAGGTGGTTACCTCGTATCCGCGCAGTCGCCACAGCATGTCGAGCGCCAGCCTGTGCGGCGGCGGGGGTCCAGGTGTCCCAGCGACAGTACTCGGGAAGGGACAGTGGAAGGGTGGTACCTCGTATCCGCGCAGTCGCCACAGCATGTCGAGCGCCAGCTGTGCGGCGGCGGGGTCCAGGTGTCCCAGCGACAGTACTCGGGAAGGACATGGAAGGTGGTACCTCGTATCCGCGCAGTCGCCACAGCATGTCGAGCGCAGCTGTGCGGCGGCGGGGTCCAGGTGTCCCAGCGACAGTACTCGGGAAGGACATGGAAGGTGGTACCTCGTATCGCGCAGTCGCCACAGCATGTCGAGCGCCAGCTGTGCGGCCGGCGGGGTCCAGGTGTCCCAGCGACAGTACTCGGGAAGGACATGGAAGGTGGTACCTCGTATCCGCGCAGTCGCCACAGCATGTCGAGCGCCAGCTGTGCGGCGGCGGGGTCCAGGTGTCCCAGCGACAGTACTCGGGAAGGACATGGAAGGTGGTACCTCGTATCCGCGCAGTCGCCACAGCATGTCGAGCGCCAGCTGTGCGGCGGCGGGGTCCAGGTGTCCCAGCGACAGTACTCGGGAAGGACATGGAAGGTGGTACCTCGTATCCGCGCAGTCGCCACAGCATGTCGGAGCGCCAGCTGTGCGGCGGGGGGTCCAGGTGTCCCAGCGACAGTACTCGGGAAGGACATGGAAGGTGGTACCTCGTATCCGCGCAGTCGCCACAGCATGTCGAGCGCCAGCTGTGCGGCGGCGGGGTCCAGGTGTCCCAGCGACAGTACTCGGGAAGGACATGGAAGGTGGTACCTCGTATCCGCGCAGTCGCCACAGCATGTCGAGCGCCAGCTGTGCGGCGGCGGGGTCCAGGTGTCCCAAGCGACAGTACTCGGGAAGGACATGAGTGGTACCTCGTATCCGCGCAGTCGCCACAGCATGTCGAGCGCCAGCTGTGCGGCGGCGGGGTCCAGGTGTCCCAGCGACAGTACTCGGGAAGGACATGGAAGGTGGTACCTCGTATCCGCGCAGTCGCCACAGCATGTCGAGCGCCAGCTGTGCGGCGGCGGGTCCAGGTGTCCCAGCGACAGTACTCGGGAAGGACATGGAAGGTGGTACCTCGTATCCGCGCAGTCGCCACAGCATGTCGAGCGCCAGCTGTGCGGCGGCGGGGTCCAGGTGTCCCAGCGACAGTACTCGGGAAGGACATGGAAGGTGGTACCTCGTATCCGCGCAGTCGCCACAGCATGTCGAGCGCCAGCTGTGCGGCGGCGGGGTCCAGGTGTCCCAGCGACAGTACTCGGGAAGGACATGGAAGGTGGTACCTCGTATCCGCGCAGTCGCCACAGCATGTCGAGCGCCAGCTGTGCGGCGGCGGGGGTCCAGGTGTCCCAGCGACAGTACTCGGGAAGGACATGGAAGGTGGTACCTCGTATCCGCGCAGTCGCCACAGCATGTCGAGCGCCAGCTGTGCGGCGGCGGGGTCCAGGTGTCCCAGCGACAGTACTCGGGAAGGACATGGAAGGTGGTACCTCGTATCCGCGCAGTCGCCACAGCATGTCGAGCGCCAGCTGTGCGGCGGCGGGGTCCAGGTGTCCCAGCGACAGTACTCGGGAAGGACATGGAAGGTGGTACCTCGTATCCGCGCAGTCGCCACAGCATGTCGAGCGCCAGCTGTGCGGCGGCGGGGTCCAGGTGTCCAGCGACAGTACTCGGGAAGGACATGGAAGGTGGTACCTCGTATCCGCGCAGTCGCCACAGCATGTCGAGCGCCAGCTGTGCGGCGGCGGGGTCCAGGTGTCCCAGCGACAGTACTCGGGAAGGACATGGAAGGTGGTACCTCGTATCCGCGCAGTCGCCACAGCATGTCGAGCGCCAGCTGTGCGGCGGCGGGGTCCAGGTGTCCCAGCGACAGTACTCGGGAAGGACATGGAAGGTGGTACCTCGTATCCGCGCAGTCGCCACAGCATGTCGAGCGCCAGCTGTGCGGCGGCGGGGTCCAGGTGTCCCAGCGACAGTACTCGGGGAAGGACCATGGAAGTGGTACCTCGTATCCGCGCAGTCGCCACAGCATGTCGAGCGCCAGCTGTGCGGCGGCGGGGTCTCCAGGTGTCCCAGCGACAGTACTCGGGAAGGACATGGAAGTGGTACCTCGTATCCGCGCAGTCGCCACAGCATGTCGAGCGCCAGCTGTGCGGCGGCGGGGTCCAGGTGTCCCAGCGACAGTACTCGGGAAGGACATGGAAGGTGGTACCTCGTATCCGCGCAGTCGCCACAGCATGTCGAGCGCCAGCTGTGCGGCGGCGGGGTCCAGGTGTCCCAGCGACAGTACTCGGGAATGGACGGTACCTCGTATCCGCGCAGTCGCCACAGCATGTCGAGCGCCAGCTGTGCGGCGGCGGGGTCCAGGTGTCCCAGCGACAGTACTCGGGAAGGACATGGAAGGTGGTACCTCGTATCCGCGCAGTCGCCACAGCCATGTCGAGCGCCAGCTGTGCGGCGGCGGGGTCCAGGTGTCCCAGCGACAGTACTCCGGGAAGGACATGGAAGGTGGTACCTCGTATCCGCGCAGTCGCCACAGCATGTCGAGCGCCAGCTGTGCGGCGGCGGGGGTCCAGGTGTCCCAGCGACAGTACTCGGGAAGGACATGGAAGGTGTACCTCGTATCCGCGCAGGTCGCCACAGCATGTCGAGCGCCAGCTGTGCGGCGGCGGGGTCCAGGTGTCCCAGCGACAGTACTCGGGAAGGACATGGAAGGTGGTACCTCGTATCCGCGCAGTCGCCACAGCATGTCGAGCGCCAGCTGTGCGGCGGCGGGGTCCAGTGTTGTCCCAGCGACAGTACTCGGGAAGGACATGGAAGGTGGTACCTCGTATCCGCGCAGTCGCCACAGCATGTCGAGCGCCAGCTGTGCGGCGGCGGGGTCCAGGTGTCCCAGCGACAGTACTCGGGAAGGACATGGAAGGTGGTACCTCGTATCCGCGCAGTCGCCACAGCATGTCGAGCGCCAGCTGTGCGGCGGCGGGGGTCCAGGTGGTCCCAGCGACAGTACTCGGGAAGGACATGGAAGGTGGTACCTCGTATCCGCGCAGTCGCCACAGCATGTCGAGCGCCAGCTGTGCGGCGGCGGGTCCAGGTGTCCCAGCGACAGTACTCGGGAAGGACATGGAAGGTGGTACCTCGTATCCGCGCAGTCGCCACAGCATGTCGAGCGCCAGCTGTGCGGCGGCGGGGTCCAGGTGTCCCAGCGACAGTACTCGGGAAGGACATGGAAGGTGGTACTCGTATCCGCGCAGTCGCCACAGCATGTCGAGCGCCAGCTGTGCGGCGGCGGGGTCCAGGTGTCCCAGCGACAGTACTCGGGAAGGACATGGAAGGTGGTACCTCGTATCCGCGCAGTCGCCACAGCATGTCGAGCGCCAGCTGTGCGGGGCGGCGGGGGTCCAGGTGTCCCAGCGACAGTACTCGGGAAGGACATGGAAGGTGGTACCTCGTATCCGCGCAGTCGCCACAGCATGTCGAGCGCCAGCTGTGCGGCGGCGGGGTCCAGGTGTCCCAGCGACAGTACTCGGGAAAGGACGGTACCTCGTATCCGCGCAGTCGCCACAGCATGTCGAGCGCCAGCTGTGCGGCGGCGGGGTCCAGGTGTCCCAGCGACAGTACTCGGGAAGGACATCGGCAAGGTATGGTACCTCGTATCCGCGCAGTCGCCACAGCATGTCGAGCGCCAGCTGTGCGGCGGCGGGGTCCAGGTGTCCCAGCGACAGTACTCGGGAAGGACATGGAAGGTGGTACCTCGTATCCGCGCAGTCGCCACAGCATGTCGAGCGCCAGCTGTGCGGCGGCGGGGTCCAGGTGTCCCAGCGACAGTACTCGGGAAGGACATGGAAGGTGGTACCTCGTATCCGCGCAGTCGCCACAGCATGTCGAGCGCCAGCTGTGCGGCGGCGGGGTCCAGGTGTCCCAGCGACAGTACTCGGGAAGGACATGGAAGGTGGTACCTCGTATCCGCGCAGTCGCCACAGCATGTCGAGCGCCAGCTGTGCGGCGGCGGGGTCCAGGTGTCCCAGCGACAGTACTCGGGAAGGACATGGAAGGTGGTACCTCGTTATCCGCGCAGTCGCCACAGCATGTCGAGCGCCAGCTGTGCGGCGGCGGGGTCCAGGTGTCCCAGCGACAGTACTCGGGAAGGACATGGAAGGTGGTACCTCGTATCCGCGCAGTCGCCACAGCATGTCGAGCGCCAGCTGTGCGGCGGCGGGGTCCAGGTGTCCCAGCGACAGTACTCGGGAAGGACATGGAAGGTGGTACCTCGTATCCGCGCAGTCGCACAGCATGTCGAGCGCCAGCTGTGCGGCGGCGGGGTCCAGGTGTCCCAGCGACAGTACTCGGGAAGGACGGTACCTCGTATCCGCGCAGTCGCCACAGCATGTCGAGCGCCAGCTGTGCGGCGGCGGGGTCCAGGTGTCCCAGCGACAGTACTCGGGAAGAATGGACATGGGAAGGGGGTGGTACCTCGTATCCGCGCAGTCGCCACAGCATGTCGAGCGCCAGCTGTGCGGCGGCGGGGTCCAGGTGTCCCCAGCGGACAGTACTCGGGAAGGGACATGGAAGGTGGTACCTCGTATCCGCGCAGTCGCCACAGCATGTCGAGCGCCAGCTGTGCGGCGGCGGGGTCCAGGTGTCCCAGCGACAGTACTCGGGAATGGACGGAGGTACCTCGTATCCGCGCAGTCGCCACAGCATGTCGAGCGCCAGCTGTGCGGCGGCGGGGTCCAGGTGTCCCAGCGACAGTACTCGGGAAGGACATGGAAGGTGGTACCTCGTATCCGCCGCAGTCGCCACAGCATGTCGAGCGCCAGCTGTGCGGCGGGCGGGGTCAGGTGTCCCAGCGACAGTACTCGGGAAGGACATGGAAGGTGGTACCTCGTATCCGCGCAGTCGCCACAGCATGTCGAGCGCCAGCTGTGCGGCGGCGGGGTCCAGGTGTCCCAGCGACAGTACTCGGGAAGGACATGGAAGGTGGTACCTCGTATCCGCGCAGTCGCCACAGCATGTCGAGCGCCAGCTGTGCGGCGGCGGGGTCCAGGTGTCCCAGCGACAGTACTCGGGAAGGACATGGAAGGTGGTACCTCGTATCCGCGCAGTCGCCACAGCATGTCGAGCGCCAGCTGTGCGGCGGCGGGGTCCAGGTGTCCCAGCGACAGTACTCGGGAAGGACATGGAAGGTGGTACCTCGTATCCGCGCAGTCGCCACAGCATGTCGAGCGCCAGCTGTGCGGCGGCGGGGTCCAGGTGTCCCAGCGACAGTACTCGGAAGGACATGGAAGGTGGTACCTCGTATCCGCGCAGTCGCCACAGCATGTCGAGCGCCAGCTGTGCGGCGGCGGGGTCCAGGTGTCCCAGCGACAGTACTCGGGAAGGACATGGAGGGGGTACCTCGTATCCGCGCAGTCGCCACAGCATGTCGAGCGCCAGCTGTGCGGCGGCGGGGTCCAGGTGTCCCAGCGACAGTACTCGGAAGGACATGGAAGGTGGTACCTCGTATCCGCGCAGTCGCCACAGCATGTCGAGCGCCAGCTGTGCGGCGGCGGGGTCCAGGTGTCCCAGCGACAGTACTCGGGAAGGACATGGAAGGTGGTACCTTCGTATCCGCGCAGTCGCCACAGCATGTCGAGCGCCAGCTGTGCGGCGGCGGGGTCCAGGTGTCCCAGCGACAGTACTCGGGAAGGACGTACCTCGTATCCGCGCAGTCGCCACAGCATGTCGAGCGCCAGCTGTGCGGCGGCGGGGTCCAGGTGTCCCAGCGACAGTACTCGGGAAGGACATGGAAGGTGGTACCTCGTATCCGCGCAGTCGCCACAGCATGTCCGAGCGCCAGCTGTGCGGCGGCGGGGTCCAGGTGTCCCAGCGACAGTACTCGGGAAGGACATGGAAGGTGGTACCTCGTATCCGCGCAGTCGCCACAGCATGTCGAGCGCCAGCTGTGCGGCGGCGGGGTCCAGGTGTCCCAGCGACAGTACTCGGGAAGGACATGGAAGGTGGTACCTCGTATCCGCGCAGTCGCCACAGCATGTCGAGCGCCAGCTGTGCGGCGGCGGGGTCCAGGTGTCCCCAGCGACAGTACTCGGGAAGGACGGTACCTCGTATCCGCGCAGTCGCCACAGCATGTCGAGCGCCAGCTGTGCGGCGGCGGGGTCCAGGTGTCCCAGCGACAGTACTCGGGAAGGACATGGAAGGTGGTACCTCGTATCCGCGCAGTCGCCACAGCATGTCGAGCGCCAGCTGTGCGGCGGCGGGGTCCAGGTGTCCCAGCGACAGTACTCGGGAAGGACGTACCTCGTATCCGCGCAGTCGCCACAGCATGTCGAGCGCCAGCTGTGCGGCGGCGGGGTCCAGGTGTCCCAGCGACAGTACTCGGGAAGGACATGGAAGGTGGTACCTCGTATCCGCGCAGTCGCCACAGCATGTCGAGCGCCAGCTGTGCGGCGGCGGGGTCCAGGTGTCCCAGCGACAGTACTCGGGAAGGACATGGAAGGTGGTACCTCGTATCCGCGCAGTCGCCACAGCATGTCGAGCGCCAGCTGTGCGGCGGCGGGGTCCAGGTGTCCCAGCGACAGTACTCGGGAAGGACATGGAAGGTGGTACCTCGTATCCGCGCAGTCGCCACAGCATGTCGAGCGCCAGCTGTGCGGCGGCGGGGTCCAGGTGTCCCAGCGACAGTACTCGGGAAGGACATGGAAGGTGGTACCTCGTATCCGCGCAGTCGCCACAGCATGTCGAGCGCCAGCTGTGCGGCGGCGGGGTCCAGGTGTCCCAGCGACAGTACTCGGGAAGGACATGGAAGGTGGTACCTCGTATCCGCGCAGTCGCCACAGCATGTCGAGCGCCAGCTGTGCGGCGGCGGGGTCCAGGTGTCCCAGCGACAGTACTCGGGAAGGACATGGAAGGTGGTACCTCGTATCCGCGCAGTCGCCACAGCATGTCGAGCGCCAGCTGTGCGGCGGCGGGGTCCAGGTGTCCCAGCGACAGTACTCGGGAAGGACATGGAAGGTGGTACCTCGTATCCGCGCAGTCGCCACAGCATGTCGAGCGCCAGCTGTGCGGCGGCGGGGTCCAGGTGTCCCAGCGACAGTACTCGGGAAGGACATGGAAGGTGGTACCTCGTATCCGCGCAGTCGCCACAGCATGTCGAGCGCCAGCTGTGCGGCGGCGGGGTCCAGGTGTCCCAGCGACAGTACTCGGGAAGGACATGGAAGGTGGTACCTCGTATCCGCGCAGTCGCCACAGCATGTCGAGCGCCAGCTGTGCGGCGGCGGGGTCCAGGTGTCCCAGCGACAGTACTCGGGAAGGACATGGAAGGTGGTACCTCGTATCCGCGCAGTCGCCACAGCATGTCGAGCGCCAGCTGTGCGGCGGCGGGGTCCAGGTGTCCCAGCGACAGTACTCGGGAAGGACATGGAAGGTGGTACCTCGTATCCGCGCAGTCGCCACAGCATGTCGAGCGCCAGCTGTGCGGCGGCGGGGTCCAGGTGTCCCAGCGACAGTACTCGGGAAGGACATGGAAGGTGGTACCTCGTATCCGCGCAGTCGCCACAGCATGTCGAGCGCCAGCTGTGCGGCGGCGGGGTCCAGGTGTCCCAGCGACAGTACTCGGGAAGGACATGGAAGGTGGTACCTCGTATCCGCGCAGTCGCCACAGCATGTCGAGCGCCAGCTGTGCGGCGGCGGGGTCCAGGTGTCCCAGCGACAGTACTCGGGAAGGACATGGAAGGTGGTACCTCGTATCCGCGCAGTCGCCACAGCATGTCGAGCGCCAGCTGTGCGGCGGCGGGGTCCAGGTGTCCCAGCGACAGTACTCGGGAAGGACATGGAAGGTGGTACCTCGTATCCGCGCAGTCGCCACAGCATGTCGAGCGCCAGCTGTGCGGCGGCGGGGTCCAGGTGTCCCAGCGACAGTACTCGGGAAGGACATGGAAGGTGGTACCTCGTATCCGCGCAGTCGCCACAGCATGTCGAGCGCCAGCTGTGCGGCGGCGGGGTCCAGGTGTCCCAGCGACAGTACTCGGGAAGGACATGGAAGGTGGTACCTCGTATCCGCGCAGTCGCCACAGCATGTCGAGCGCCAGCTGTGCGGCGGCGGGGTCCAGGTGTCCCAGCGACAGTACTCGGGAAGGACATGGAAGGTGGTACCTCGTATCCGCGCAGTCGCCACAGCATGTCGAGCGCCAGCTGTGCGGCGGCGGGGTCCAGGTGTCCCAGCGACAGTACTCGGGAAGGACATGGAAGGTGGTACCTCGTATCCGCGCAGTCGCCACAGCATGTCGAGCGCCAGCTGTGCGGCGGCGGGGTCCAGGTGTCCCAGCGACAGCAGCGCGCAGGCCAGCGGGCGCGCGTCCCCCAGCGCGCCCCGCCGCAGTAGGGCCCGCAGCCTCCCCGCCGCGCCGCCCGCCACCAGCGCGCGCACCACCAGCTCGCCCGCCGCCGGGGGGACGCTCAGCGCGTGGCGGCACACCGACGCGATGTACGCCGTCACCACCTTTTTTTAATACGAATAAAAAAGCTGAGTGTCACGCTCGTTTTTCATTACACTTTTAATAGTAATTTATGAAACTATTACATAATGAGGGATATTATGCACGAGTGTGAGTTTAAAAAACGAGCGAAACGAGTTTTTTAATAGTATCACACGAATGTGTAATACCTAATTATGTACAGTTTCATACACTACTTTATCCAGTCTCATACATTGTATTGAATATATGAAGTAGCACTTTTATTCATTTTCCATGTTAAAAAATCTTGATAACACTTATCGTATAATTTCCTTGACTTAATTGGTAGTAAATTAAGACTGAGTGCTATCGCAGCCTCTAAAATATCGGGCGGCGTCAAATTTTCTTCATTGTCACTTGACATTTTAAGAAATAATAATAATCAATTATGTGTCCAGCGAAACACAAAAACGACTTGCAATGCAAAGAAACATATTTGGCGCCAAAATTCTGCACCCTGCATCACCGCGCACGGCGCCAAAGCGCGCGCATCCACATATAAAAAATGAAATAGTACTGTCTATGGTTTGTAATCTGTACAATAATTTAAAAAAAAATTATAACATTATTTTGTTAGAGAAATAATGTTATAATTTAATTTTTTAATTTCCTTTCAATATACTATGGGTAAAATACATCAATATAAACTCCTTTTTAGTTTTA
This sequence comes from Sesamia inferens, assembly GCA_037179545.1. NCBI lineage: Eukaryota > Metazoa > Arthropoda > Insecta > Lepidoptera > Noctuidae > Sesamia > Sesamia inferens. Next base: position 28,705,387 of record CM073939.1, on the reverse strand, counting down.
TATTTTTAATTTTTTGACATGAGAGTAGATAAAATTATTTATAGTGTTGTTTACTAAATAAAAATACGTGACTTATGTAGTAAAAAATGCATTTAGTAAATAACTTATAAAAAACAGTGAAATATCGCAGCATAGTGAACACATCATGACTTTGCCCCAAACCTCACTCGTAAGACGGGTCACGCGGCCGTCTTTTTCGACATAAATAATTCATAATTACTTGACATTGGCTAAATGCACAAACCGTGCAAAGCCAAAAAAGAAAAAAAAAACCAGTGCTTCACCGCAATCACGCGCCGCGGAAACAAACCAACCATCTTAAAGCGTACCAGAAAACTAATTACTCTTATCCAAACTTGATTAAATCCTGGAAAAATAAACAAAACCCCCACAAACTAGGCTCTGGGCACCCATAAAACTAAAAACTACATAAGTGCGCTGACATTGCGTGAGCCACCAGGGCGGAATCGTAAGTACATACGTACATACCTATATCATAGATCCCTGCTTCTTCTTGATCCTGCAGCCTTTCATGTTCCCTTTACAGAAAAATCTCTTCCAGGCTCAGAACCTCAGATAGATCTATAAACGCCCGCAAATAATCTAAGGCTGAAGGTGATAAAAATACCATTCAAGTCACGCCATATTAAGTGGTCTGATAGTAATCAAAGTTATAATCATTAATGGTAAAACGTGCTAATTTATTAAACCCATTCACTCAAAAAAATTAAGTGTATAGGAAATACTAACACCATCTATTCTCATTTTATTAAAAACTGTTGCACAAGATGTAAAAATTAAATCCTCTCAATCCAAATCATGCCATATGCCTGCTGCAGTCTACCAGCTGTCAGTCCCGCCGTTTCAATATTAATGAAATATTCGCGACTTCGATAATAAAACTAAAGTGCTATAAACTATGAACATAAACCACGCATGATGAGCCGAACTTGTAAGGTAAACTCCATGCTGCCTGACAAATATACAAAGAACCTATGAAAACACCAAACTGCTCTGACTTCTACTGGCCGACCGAACAGCTTATAAAGAAGATAAGGCACACGACATCACATCATCCACTCCCTAGACTAAGCATTTTGTAGTAGCAGTTTTATTTCTATATTATTGTATACGGGCCACGTCGAGAGGTTTTTTTTTTATTTCATGCGGATCCTAGTTAGACAGTGTGATCTCGCAATTAAATAAATATTGTTTTACACTTATTATTTTGACTAACATAGAGTTAAGATTTTTTGTAGTACTAACCAAATATGGATACTGTCGGAAATAAATTACTATTATTATTTGGCATCATACACGGCACACATCGCAATAAAACTGTTCAGACCCGTCCTCCGTACGTTTCCCTTTCACGGCAAGACTTTGTCTGGTGGATACCACCTGCGGCCCACGTCCACTCCGCTCCACGTATCTACCTCACCTGCACCAAGTACTGGTCGTCAGCGTGCTGCTGCAGCACGTGGCTGCACAAGTCGGACTGCGAGATGAGCACGGGGAACTTGTGCTGGGGACGCACGCACTCCGGCGGCTGCCCCGCCGTGTTGCGTGCCACCTCCAGGTCTGCCCACTTCCTGCGGCATGAGGATGAACAAGTCTTGTTATTTTTAGTATGTAGTTATAGAAGAAACCTGCTATAAAAGTTCTAAAAAGGCGACTCCGTAACGTAACGACTTGGATGAGGCGGTCCAAACGAACACGATCTAGCCGCTATCTCATCTTAATCATCATTATTTGAGATATGTTTGGCAAACTGACTTAGTTTAATAACTTAATATGTATTTAAATGTCAATAACTACGATTTTTTAATAGTTGGCCTTCAAAGAAGCATAGCCTTCCATGGTCCACCCACCTTAGCTATTTTACCCCTCGAATGAACTACACACCCTCGCTTGGAGCGGATTTTTTTTTCAATATAGTATCTCTTAGTCCATCCAAAGAGGTTGTCGTCTGCTTTAACCGGGCATACCCTTAACGTAACGGGTTAAAATGGCTCCTTTAATGCACTAGTCGTATTTTTGAAATATGTATTATAAACAAGTGTTTCACTGCGAAGCCGCCTGATGGTAAGCAGAGTGCAATCGTTGATGATATAGCGCACTAGTTTGTTATGAGAGCATTCACGCCTTGAAGACACTTAACTTATAATCGGAAGACCGTCTCACGTAAATTGTTCCAGACCTTCGATATTTGCGATATAAAGCATGAGGCGACTGTCAACATCATAAGGATTGTCGATGATGGAACTGTGAATGTACGCGGTATAAAACATGAGGCGACTGTCAACAACATAAGGATTGTCGATGATGGAACTGTGGATGTACGCGGTATAAAACATGAGGCGACTGTCAACAACATAAGGATTATCGATGATGGAACTGTGGATGGGGGAATCAATTCCACACAGACTCTCTAAAATGCTCCGTGTAGAATAATAATAATAATAATGATTTATTACCAGTAAAAAATGTTACATACCTTACAAGTACAATAGTATGGTACAACAAAAGCTGCATTGGTTATATCTCCTGGCTCCCGAACTAGGTTTATAGCCTGTGACTTGGGAACCAGTGATTCCATAAGGGTAGACATATGTAGATGATGAAATGTCATATAAAGACTGTAACACCAGTAACATAGTGAACATAGTGAACATATCAAAATAATAATTAATTATATGTATTAAACACGAAAAGTAAAAAAATAATAATAATAAAAAACTGTAAAGTGGGTGTTTGAGTGAGAGTAAATTATGTAGAAGTGTTGTGTATGAGTAAGTAATGTGAAAGTGCTGAGTGTGTATAGCTTAGTTAGAGTGTCTTGGTAAGTGTGGTACTGGTAGATGTGTGATAATGGACGGTGTGTGAATACCGAAATGCTGGCTACCCTACGCCTCTCCTCCAAGCTTTAAAGATTGTGTTATTGTTGTTAGCACGATCACAATCATCGACAATCACACGCCTCTCCACTGAGTCCAAAGCTGTTAAATGACATTTCACAGCACTAGCCAATTAGGACTGCAGTACTCTATACACGACGACACTATTCACCACATATAGTCACCTGTACACAGAGTGGATCTCGTCGAACACCTGGGACAGCTGCACGAGGTAGGTGCCCGCCTCACTGACCAGCTGGTTCACGATCCTGTATATCGTGTCCTTGCCGTTAGTTCGACGTAGTAGTACTGCTACTATCTTTGCTATCTCGTCTTTTGGTACCTGAGGATGTTATACAGTAAGTTAATTATTCCAATTTACATGAATATAATATGTCGTGGATAGCGATATCATTTTAATAAAAGTTGCTCATTTGATTTGTGTAGTAGTGGGGCAAACGCTGTGACGTTATTTTGTAATGGCGGCACGTAGACAGAGTCCTTTTGGGAAGTGGGGGTTGTTGAACGGTCACTTCGCAATGAAACGCGGACCAGGGCACTTCTCCGGAGCGAAACCGTCGGTTTGCCTATTTAAATTGTTATTGTCAAAATTGGAGGGTATATTTACACTTCGTGCTTTAATTTATCGCCTCGACGTCGCTGACGTCGTCAAATATATAAACTTGTTTTGATAGTTAACACATTTATAGATAATGTATGTTCCGCTTGAATCAATTTCTCAACTCAGTTTGTAAGTTGTCAAACACAAATTAAATTTTATCTACGAAAACATAGAAGTAACATCTGTTACAATGTGGCGTAACGGACGTAACTGTGATTATTATATACTAATTATAATTAGTTAGTTATTCAATTTGTAATTATAAATTAAATAGAAAATTGTACAAATTATTATTAACACACAGCATGATAACATCTCTCTGTCTTTAGATTTTCATCTATTAAACTTTTAGATATTACATAAATGATTAAAAATGTAGATTACCGAGTGAGCCAGTCCGGCGGGTATGAGGTTGACGCGCCACAGACAGCCGAGCCGCGCGTCTATTATGTAGTCAGGTTGGAACACCACCCACGTGTCAGAGTCTTTACACATCATAGTCAAAGAAATTCAGTTCATCAAGCTGTGGGGCCGGATTTTATGTGTGAAATCTATACTAATTGTTTCTTTGTTTGAACGTGCTAATCTGAGGAGCTACTGGCTCGATTTGAAAAATTCGTTGGATAGCCCATTAACCCAGGAAGGCTTTAGGCTATATAACATCACGTTGCGACCAATAAGAGCGGAGCATATAAAAAAAAAACTTATCAAAACTACGCGGGTGAACCGCGCGTCGCAGCTAGTATAAAATATTATATGAAAGTGTTACATAAAATATTATGATATTAATAGTTTATTACTTTCAATAATCAAACCAATGATGATGTTTGCTATTGCTGTCGCTTAACTAATAATTATCTTCTGTCCTTTTCTAATTTAAATAGAAAGTATGTACTACAGTAGAACCTCGATAACTCAAACCTCGATGACTTAAAAACCTCTATAACTTCAAAAAGTAATATGCCCCCTATATTACTAACCTATCTCTAACATAGACCCTTGATAACTTAGAACCTCTAATCTTTGTGTTTCCCTTGGACTTTAACTTATCGAGGTTCTACTGTACTAAACTAAATTCATTCCATCTTACTGAATTTAAATTAAGTTTAGTTGAAAAGGGGAATTTGCACCATTAACTCGATGAATGTCTTATGTACACACGTTGGAACATAAGACACTAAAAGACACTCAACGGTTGTACATAAGACACTCAACCTGATGGTCGAAAAAGTCGATATTGTTGGCAGCTTATTTACAATTCAGCTAGTCCGTTACTGAGTAGAGGGTAGAGTAAAGGATACACATGGGACAGTGTAGGTCGCCGAGGGCGGCGGGCTGCATGCTGACTCCCGGCACGCTCGGGATGTGGATCACCGCTCCGCTCTCCGGTCGAGACTCCTCCATTATGTCGAACAGCTGGGATGTTCGAGAGGCCTGGAAGGGAATTTCCGCTAGTGCTTGACACTGAATAATATTGTAAAATATATTAATCAAGACACAGAACATAAGCAAATATGGATTTATGATTTTCAAAACTAGGCATTTTCCTCCTTTTTTGACCATGATGATACAGTCCAGTCTACGCGGAATTTATTAGCATAATAAATTCCAGGGCAACAATGCTCTTTCCAATTCAGGATTTAGTACATCTATCACAAATCAATGTTTACAGACTGTTTCAAACTCTTCTATCATTACAGTAAGCATGACTGTTACCTGATGATGCACCACGACCAGGTCGTCCACCACGTTGACAGCGAACCTGCCGACTAGCCCGGTCTTCAGCACGTGTGTATAGTGGAAGCCGGTCGGACCCGTGATCGGCATCAGCCACACCTGGGGGAATCATAGAAGTTTTCGTTATTTTATTACCAGCATACTAATATGTTGTTTCTTAAATGCTTGTATAAGAGTTATTTGAAATTTAATATTAAATTACGGAAACATGCATCCAAAATCAAAAGTCATTTATTCAAATGAGGCTTAGAATCAGTACTTTTTGAACGTCAATATTACATAAGATAGTGTTCCCAAAACGCCCGCCCATCGTCACTTCCTAGTGCTTTCGCTGGGAAGAAGAAGAGGCGGAACAAACTCCCCAGCAGAACGGCTGTCTGTTCACTTAAAAACCGGCCAAGTGTTCCGTACCATTGATTTATCATTGCATCCGTATCATTGATTTAAGTTATTTGTATGAAAGATTTAAAAAAACTACCTAAACCTTTCGTTGGTAGTTTTTATAGTAATTAATGTACATCATGTTCTTTTTTTTAGATTTTTCATTTTGTTATTTTAGTTAGGGGGAGGGGGACCAACTTTTTCCACTTTGGAAGAGTCTGTCACGCAAACTATTCGGTTTAGAAAAAAAATATTTCCTCGATAACAATCTTGAAGACCCATCATATAGATATACCCCACACGTATGTGTTTCATGAAAAAAACAATTTTTGAGTTTCAGTTCTGACTATGGGGACCCCCAATATTTCTTATTAATTTTTTATTTTTGCATCAAAATCTTAATGTGGTTCACAGAATACTTCACAACCCGTTGGACTTTTGAGGTCTCCAGCAACCCGGAACGACTGCCATTATATGTACGTATGGCAACCGGGACCAACGGCTTAACGTGCTTTCCGAGGCACGATTAGACCAGTGCAAATATTCAAATTCATGCATACAAATATTTGCACTGAGCGGTGATGCGGCCGCGTTCGCTGCCGTTACGCCACGGAGGCTGTCAGCAAAATTCTATGTATATCTATTAATTGTTCACCTCAGCAGTTCCTGGACCCACCAGGAGCGGAGACAGTGGCAAAGTGTGCATGTCTGAACACTGCACACCAGGTCGCGTCACACTCACCTCAGTGGGTCCAGGAGCGGAGACAGTGGCGGAGTGTGCATGTCTGAACACTGCACACCAGGCCGCGTCACACTCACCTGGAGTGGGTCCAGGAGCGGAGACAGTGGCGGAGTGTGCGTGTCTGAACACTGCGCACCAGGTCGCGACACACTCACCTCAGTGGGTCCAGGAGTGGAGACAGTGGCGGAGTGTGCATGTCTGAACACTGCACACCAGGCCGCGTCACACTCACCTCAGTGGGTCCAGGACCGGAGACAGTGGCGGAGTGTGCGTGTCTGAACACTGCGCACCAGGTCGCGACACACTCACCTCAGTGGGTCCAGGAGTGGAGACAGCAGGCGCGTGCGCTCCATACAAGCAGAAAAGCTCTGCATACCCTAATAGTTTTCTAAAAAAATATATAATAATTTATATACTACAAACTTAAAACTGAAAGACTTTGTTAATCAGTTAGTGAGAACACTGCCATCTATTGGGCCTAGTGCTAACTACGAAATATCACTGGCCTTCGTCGCGACAGCCGCGCCACTTCTCGTAGCGGCCGTAAGCACAAATAAAATGTGCCTCTTCCATATCTGTCTGTGTGTAAAATTATTTGCTTGTGTGCCTAAATTGTTGTGTACGTGTGCGTGAAATTTCATTGACTTTTAAGGGCACGATAAGCACAGCTTCTAATAATGCGACGAATTTAAGAAGTTCAGAAATATAGCATGATTGTTGTTCGTTCAAATACCTTTTTATTTTAGCAGCTTATGTTGTTTCAATATTGGTTGTTTTAAGCGGAATTAAATATTCATTTATTTTAGAGTTTTTGGTTTAACACAAAAGAAAGGTTGTCTTTATAAAAAGTATTATGATAATTATATGTGGTTAGCAGGCTGTGTAGTGTGTACACACAAATAAATTGTTTTGTTTCTCGTGTAGGTATATTATTTTAAAACACGGCATTGACAGTTCGTCATTATAAAAACTTAAAAGACCTTAAGTTTTTCAACCTACTTGCTTTTGAATTTCAATACTATACTTTATATTGTAATAATTTTCCTGAAGTTTACAAATTAGCAAAATTTAATAGTTATGATTTCAATGAGTAGTGCATTACGCATATTTATGAAAGATTTGTCTATATTTCCATTTTAAAAGAACTTTTAGCGATTTCACAACGATCTTATATATATTTAATTTTTACAGAGTTATTTAAAAATAGATAGGCGCGTTGATTTAATTTATAGATAGTAAAATATATTTTTTAGTTTTTTGAGAAATAAATTATTACTTATTTACAGTTCAGTTAGTAATACCATTTCATTGTATTTTGACAGCCTCCATGGCGTAGCGGTAGCGAACGCGGCCGCTGCGTAAGGAGGCGCGGGTTCGATCCTCGCGCAGTGTAAATATTTGTATGCATGAATATGAATATTTGCACTGGTCTGGTCGTGCCTCGGAAAGCCCGTTAAGCCGTTGGTTTCGGTTGCCATACGAACATCTAGTGGCAGTCGTTACGGGTTGTTGGAGCCCACAAGTCAGACGGCAGTCGCTTCACGGAAAATGTCGAAATTTTGCCAAAATCAGCAATTAGACTGGAAAAGCGGACCCCAGATTCCAAAGCTTTGGATGCGACTGGTATTAACCCTGAGATGATGATCTCATTGTATTCATTTGGGCAAAAAAAAAAATACCTAACACCCCACGTATATCATTTATTTGACTTGTTCTTATCATCAATCACATACTTAGATGTTCATTGTAGCCACGCACAAACATCAATTCAATGTTGACATGCGAAAAAGTACGCGACTATGTTAAATTGAAACTACGTCTACGTTACGTTTTTTAAGTTTTACCATATATAAGCACAGAGATTTGGGTAGTAGGTATATCTATGCATACCTTCAAGAAAATCTCTGTGCACGCCCCTGGGAGACAGTGGCGGAGTGTGCATGTCTGAACATTGCACACGAGGCCGCGTCACACTCACCTCAGTGGGTCCAGGAGCGGAGACAGTGGCGGAGTGTGCGTGTCTGAACACTGCGCACCAGGTCGCGACACACTCACCTCAGTGGGTCCAGGAGTGGAGACAGTGGCGGAGTGTGCATGTCTGAACACTGCACACCAGGCCGCGTCACACTCACCTCAGTGGGTCCAGGACCGGAGACAGTGGCGGAGTGTGCGTGTCTGAACACTGCGCACCAGGTCGCGACACACTCACCTCAGTGGGTCCAGGAGTGGAGACAGTGGCGGAGTGTGCATGTCTGAACACTGCACACCAGGCCGCGTCACACTCACCTCAGTGGGTCCAGGAGCGGAGACAGTGGCGGAGTGTGCGTGTCTGAACACTGCGCACCAGGTCGCGTCACACTCACCTCAGTGGGTCCAGGACCGGAGACAGTGGCGGAGTATGCGTATCTGAACATGGCGCACCAGGTCGCGGCACACTCACCTCAGTGGGTCCAGGAGCGAAGACAGTGGCGGAGTGTGCGTGTCTGAACACTGCGCACCAGGTCGCGTCACACTGACCTCAGTGGGTCCAGGAGCGGAGACAGTGGCGGAGTGTGCATGTCTGAACACTGCACACCAGGCCGCGTCACACTCACCTCGAGTGGGTCCAAGAGCGGAGACAGTGGCGGAGTGTGCATGTCTGAACATGGCGCAGCAGGTCGCGTCACACTCACCTCAGTGGGTCCAGGAGCGGAGACAGTGGCGGAGTGTGCGTGTCTGAACACTGCGCACCAGGTCGCGTCACACTCACCTCAGTGGGTCCAGGAGCGAAGACAGTGGCGGAGTGTGCGTGTCTGAACATGGCGCACCAGGTCGCGTCACACTCACCTCAGTGGGTCCAGGAGCGGAGACAGTGGCGGAGTGTGCGTGTCTGAACACTGCGCACCAGGTCGCGTCACACTCACCTCAGTGGGTCCAGGAGCGGAGACAGTGGCGGAGTGTGCGTGTCTAAACACTGCGCACCAGGTCGCGGCACACTCACCTCAGTGGGTCCAGGAGCGAAGACAGTGGCGGAGTGTGCGTGTCTGAACACTGCGCACCAGGTCGCGTCACACTCACCTCAGTGGGTCCAGGAGCGGAGACAGTGGCGGAGTGTGCGTGTCTGAACACTGCGCACCAGGTCGCGTCACACTCACCTCAGTGGGTCCAGGAGCGGAGACAGTGGCGGAGTATGCGTGTCTAAACACTGCGCACCAGGTCGCGGCACACTCACCTCAGTGGGTCCAGGAGCGAAGACAGTGGCGGAGTGTGCGTGTCTGAACACTGCGCACCAGGTCGCGTCACACTCACCTCAGTGGGTCCAGGAGCGGAGACAGTGGCGGAGTGTGCGTGTCTGAACACTGCGCACCAGGTCGCGTCACACTCACCTCAGTGGGTCCAGGAGCGGAGACAGTGGCGGAGTATGCGTGTCTAAACACTGCGCACCAGGTCGCGGCACACTCACCTCAGTGGGTCCAGGAGCGAAGACAGTGGCGGAGTGTGCGTGTCTGAACACTGCGCACCAGGTCGCGTCACACTCACCTCAGTGGGTCCAGGAGCGGAGACAGTGGCGGAGTGTGCGTGTCTGAACACTGCGCACCAGGTCGCGTCACACAGGCGCAGGATGAACACGTCGCGTTCTACCACTGGCCTGGTTCCGTCCACTGAAACATGGTATTTTTTTATTTACATTTTTAGTCAGCGGCACAGTTAGCGCAGCGGTTAAGCTATTGACTGCTGCGCTTCGTGTCGCGAGTTCGATTCCGCACGGAACAAATATTTGTATGATCTACAAGTAGTTGCTCCGGGTGGATGTTTGTCTATGTGATTTATATACATACATATTTTGTAAACGCACCCACTCTACAGGAGAAATTAATAGTGTGGGTCTAGTTAAAAAAAAAATGATCAGAAGCACCATTATGTGAACACTTGGCAACTTTAAATTGTGTTTTTTTTTTTTTAAATAATGTAACCTTGAAATGGCACCATTATAAACCTGAGTTTTAATATGCTATGTTCATAATAATATAAATTTTATTTTATTATTTTTGTCTGTATACAGCTGATTGTATACATAGATAGAATACTCAGAATACTCTTTATTATGTACACCATATACTTTACGAACATGAAGATGAAGAGTCCTCTCATGTACCTCCACCAAGAACCAATTTAAAACACAAACAATAGTTACTTCCTGAAGGTTTAAATTTTGTGGTGTTGTAGCGCGTAGGGCGTGTTACACAATTAAAACTCAGATGAATCGAATGTTGTGTATTGCACGCATGTAAAAGAGTACAATGTGTATGACGTCTATAATAACGTGATGTATAGACAAATGTGTACAAGAGTAGGAACAGGAATGAGAGTAAGAATAAGAATGAATGTCTCTTACAAGCTATGCACTGGCTTAAATAAACTTAGCAAAATCTACACAATAGTGGGGTAACCAATAGGAAAATAGCTTGCTGTGCTGCAGAAATCCTCGGGGTGGCGCCTGCGTTTTCGATGTTGATTCTTTGATCGAGGGAGGCCGCGGCGTGTGATTGGTCGGTGTACAGAGCGCGCCAATTCACAGTTCACGTGCAAGACAGCACGCTATAGTTTCCCACGCACATCGACGATGGTCAACAGATGTGCTTCCGGGGTGAGATTTATAAGCACTTCGCGATGGGTGGCCGCCATGCCTTCCGCGATCCTAGTGTGATTTATAGGAACCCTTCGCAGTGGGCTGTGTAGCAGCTGGCTGCTACAGTACTCCCCCTTTAGCGAAGCGTACGTAGCGTGCAGGCGTCTTGACGATCCTGCCTAATCTGGTACGTTGTTCCCTCGTATGCGGGGCTGGACGTAGGCTGGATTGCTCGTCTGTGGTAGCTGCAGGTGCTTGATTGGTCTCGCTGTTCCTATGCTTGGTATCATCTTCTGTGTTGATTGTGTACGCAGGTTTGAGGCGATCGATCGATATTTTGCTAGATCGTCCTGGTAGTTGGATTGTAAAGTACTTTTCTTTACGTTCGACGACCTTGTATGGACCTTGGTAAGGATGCTGCAGAGGTTTGCGGACGGCGTCATCGCGTACAAACACGTGGCTACATGTTTGTAGGTCGTTGTGCACGAACATGCATCGCTTGTTTGCCTGCGATTTGTATTTGGGTGTGAGCTTCGTTATGACGTCGTGCAGGTGATTAACGTAGTCGTGGTCCATTATCGGTGTGGCTGGTGAGGGTGCTATGAAATCGCCGGGTAGGCGTATTACTTGACCGTAGGTCAGTTGTACTGCGCTTGTGTTAGAGTCGGAGCGGATAGCGGCTCGTAGACCCATTAAAACAGTAGGCAACTCGTAGATCCATTTGTTGCTGTTTTCTAGCCTAGCCATGAGTGCGGCTTTTAACGCTCTATGCCAGGGTTCAACGATTCCGTTACTCTGCGGGAGGTACGCAGTAGTACAGGTTTTTTCTGCTTCGAGTAATTGAGCGAGGTCTTGGAATAGCCTACTTTCAAACTGTCGTCCTTGATCAGTTGTGATTCTTATTGGACAACCGAAACGAGATATCCATACTTCGTAAAGTTTCCTTGCGACGATTTCAGAAGTTGTCTCTTGAACTGGTACAGCTTCGGGCCATCCTGTGCACCGGGTGATCATAGTGAGCAGGTATTTGCGTCCACATGCTGATGTAGGTAGCGGTCCGATGTCGCTATGATTGTGTCGCTGTACTTTGGAGAGCTGACACGAAATGCATGTTTTAGTCCACTCGCCGATGTCGGTATTCATTGAAGGCCAAAAGAATCTCTCTTGCATCTGCTTCCGTGTAGTTCATACTCCTGGGTGGCTTGGGCTGTACACGGCGTTAAAAGGTATGCGACGAAAATCGGCTGTTAAATATGGACGAACATGTGACGTTGATGTTTCGCAGAAAATTGGCTTGTTAGTACCAGGTAAGACGATTTTCTTGAGTTGTATGTTGGTCTGTTGAGATAATGTAGGTATACAACTGTCGTTTTCTTGAGCTTGAGATAACTCGTCGTAGTTGATTGGTGATGGCATGTTGATGGTTTCGACGCGCGATAGTGCATCTGCGACAACGTTTTGAGTTCGTTCAAAGTTTGTTTCGCATTTGTTGGCGCAGGTAGAGGGGGCATCACAAAAAAATGGTCATTTGGTCGTCTGGCGAACTAGGTGGGTAAGACAATAAAGCAGCGTTTATTATTACTCGTGCAAATACAGAAGTGTATTTGCACGAGAGTGGGGGCGACGATAAATACGACCGCGCCACCTGCGCTCGGTCATTCAGTTCTGAGCCGCCGAACAGTAAGAACCTAGTTGCGACGTCATTACGCTGTTTGTCGAATAAAAGTTGTTGCGGAATTTATGAAGTTTCCGTGATCACTCATTTTGGTTTTTCGAAAAATCCAAAATGAGTGATCATCGTGAAAATAACCTTTGTGACGTCAGCTATGCTGACGTACGCTTATATAATAATAATTTGATGGTTCTAAAATGAGTAGATTAATTACTTTACAGTTAAATACGACCGCGCCACCTGCGAATTCCTCCGTATCACCGAGCACATCCACGCAGGATTCCTACGTGGTATGATGACAGGTGTTATCTACTTTGACATAGCGAAAGCCTTTGACAAAGTCTGGCACAACAGCTTCATACAAGCTGTACCGACTCGGCGTGTCTGACCGTCTCATGCTCATCCTGCGAGATTTTCTGTCAAACCGCACTTTCCGCTACAAAACCGAAGGAGCTCTACCCCCATGGGCTTGGACTCCCTTAGGGCTCCATACTGGCCCCTCTGATCTTCACGCTACGGACCAGTGACATCCCCAAGTAAAAAGGCGCATCTCGCTCTCTTCGCAGACTACACAGCCATTTAGTGTTCAGGAACCAACCCCAATCAAACTAAAAAACTAAATCTCCAAACGGCTGTCAACGCACTTGCTGACTGGTTTAAGCGGTCCTTCATTCCAAAACGCGCAGTAAACCCACCCTTCCCCAACCAATCACCGTGTCTGACAAGCCGATCCCTTGGGAAAAGCGAGCCAAATACCTAGGTGTCATCCTAGACTAACACCTCACCTTCGGAGAGCACATAAGGACGGTACGCTCGCGCGCCGCCTACGCATTCTATCAACTCCACTCTCTCCTCAACCCGCGCAGCAAGCTGTCCCTCAGGCGCAAAATGCACCTGTACCCAGCCTGCATACGCCCCATCATGACATACGCCTGTGTAGTCTTCGCACACACCGAGCCCAGTCATATCCATAAGATGCACACACTCCAAAACCGCTTTCTTCGTAGAGCATCAAACGCCCCTTGGTTCGTCCGAAATGAGATCCTCAATCTAGATCTCAAAATCCCTACTATCCAGCAATTCATGAAACGCCTTTCCAAGCGTTTCTTTGACACAGCCGCTGAACATCACAACCCTCTGGTTGTCGCGGCAGCAAAATACACCCCATCCAAAATAAGTAAGCTTCGCCGACCTAGGCACGCTCTCACCGACCATGATGAGCCCATAACCCTCCTCCAAGAGGCCAATAGGGCCACTAGCACAAAATACAAAAGACCGACCTACCGACCTCGCCGCCGAGGTCCATCGGGACGCGTTCAACGTAGTAATCGAATTACTATTTTTGAATGGGTTTTCCTTATTTAGGGATTTTTATATTTGTATATATTAAAAAAACACATTTAATTAAGTATTTTCTATGCTAATCATTAAAAATATTAGGTGGCACCCAGGCGAAGTTTTTGAAATTTGGGTGGCAACAAATGGGCTTAAAAAAAAACCACACTAGGAATTACTCCTGTATTGCCGGTTTGTTTACAAATATTTAATCTCCAATTCATAAATAGCCAGTCCCAGAACAACTACCTGTAGGCCATACAAATATTTGTTCTATCATGCGGGGATCAAACCCACAGCATGCAGCGCAGTAGTCAATCACTCGACCACTGCACTATTGCACTGCATTATTATGTTTGAAATTCAAGTGCAACTGTTAGTTTTAGAAATATTTTGTTTACTTGTTTTGCTTGAACATAGTGGAAAAATATTCCTTACGTTCCAACTTGTGTAGTTTGGTGATGGTGGAGTTGTTGAGAGAGAATGGTTGCAGCAACACTCCATTGTTGCCGGCCAACAGCACAATGTTACTCTGAGAGCACCATGAGAACCATGCACAGCTGGAAACAAGAACAATTATTTATAGCGGAGAGAAATGAATCTGTAACTGATGCAAAAATTGTGGTTTATATTTTGGACTGTCTCTATTTGACATACCTAGTTATCTCAACATTTTCCCCCTTATTAAATTTTGCTTAAAGTTAACTAATGATTAGCGATTCTTTAACCATACATCATCATCATCATCATAATCAACCTTTTTATCGTCCCACTGCTGGGCACAGGTCTCCTCTCATACAGAGAAGGATTGAGCGGAATCACCACACTTTAACCATACATTTTTGATCTTTTAACATCACTTAAATTTAATCATCATTTATGAATAAACACTGTGGTGTTTAAGTGGTTTATTCATATACCATGATTAAAGTTAAGTGATGTGCAAACATCTCAAATTTATGGTTAAACAATTGATAACCATTAGTTAACTTAAAGCAGCATTTATGAATAAGGAAATCATTGTGCTCAGAGTGGAATATAGCTATACAATATGTTAAATAGTTATAAATGACCGTAGTGAATTGGTTCTATGTAAGATAAATATAGCATACTGATCTGTTCTTGTATTTTAATATGTTTGCAATACAAGAACATTACACAAAATAATAATGTGTTGATAACAGTAATAATAATACCTGAATGAAGTATTCTTCAAGCTTTTTAATTGTTTCTTCTCAGGCAAAACTTGAAGTAACTCTATACCATGGTCTGTTATGAATGTGATCTCATTCACTTTGGGCCAAACAAATCCTAAGATCTTGGCATTCTTCCATTTGCAAGTATGAGAGTACTCCACATTGGTAGGGGCCAAGTCTTTGAAGTTCACAAACTCTACTGTAGCATTCTGATTGTCCTGATTTCTTTGTATAGCCAGAATTTTAAGGTCTGGTGAAAACTTTATTGATATAATTGGCCCACGGTCCTCCATTCGAAATGAAGTTGATTTAGAGTCATCCATGCTGTTGACCGTGACTCCTGTGACGCCCCCTGACCTGACTGTGAACACCTAAACCAAAAAAAAATGTGGTTCACACACACAAAACGTTTGTTAAACAGCTTTAGTCAAGTAAAAGGAGCATTTCTATTAGAAGACTTATGTCTGCAAAGTTATACTACGACAAACAAAACATAAAGTATTATAATTACGAGATGAAAACTGAAGGACAACAAAAAATAGAAGAGCATTTACTTGTCCATTACTCTCGTCGAAGAATACGTTTGTAACAGGGCTATCAGCGTCAAATCGTTTTGGCTGATCAGACAGGGCTAAATAGTACTCGTCGCTATCTTTTAAACGGAAACGTGCCATCTTTTGAACATATTATCACAACACACAACTTTCGTTTAAAAAACTTAAAACATTAAACTTTTCCTTTGTTGTGACATTGTCAGTCAGAATGTCAGATATACATGACTGACATTGACGATTCCTTTTTCTGCTGATGGCTGCTACCAAGAATATTAAAAAATCATTGGATGTTGCGCCAAGAATAAAGAACTGAAGCCTAAAAAATGACCTTCAAACAAATCACTTATGTTTTGCGTCTCCTTCACCAGGGTGACAATATTTTTACATTTTGTTTAATCCTTAGTAATATTATAAATATAATTATTCTAAAACTGAAGTTTGGTTAATCGCGCTAATCTCAAGATCTACTGGTACGATATGAAAAAATCTTTCACTGTTAGATAGCCCATTTATTGAGGAAAGTTATAACACCTCGCTACGGCTTATAGGAGCGGACCAGTAAACAAAGATGGGGGTGAATCCGCGGGGTACCTACAGCTTCTTCTTCTTCAGCCTATAGATGTCCACTGCTGGACAAAGGCGTCCCCAAGGCTTTCCACGCTGACCGGTCTTGTGCTTCCCGCCTCCATCGGCTTCAAGCGACCTTCACCAAGTCATCAATCCACCTTGTTGGGGGCCTCCCTACGCTGCTTCTTTCAGTACGTGGCCGCCACTCCAGAATCTTACTGCCCCATCGGCCATCGGTTCTACGAGCAATGTGCCCTGCCCACTGCCACTTAAGTTTAGCGACTCTAAGAGCTATGTCGGTTCGGATTCGATCACGCAAAGAAACTCCGAGCATAGCTCTTTCCATTGGCCTTTGTGTGACTCTGAGCCTTCGCATGAGGCCACCACGTGTTGAGCGACCAGGCGTTTCATGATGTGAGCGACCACGTTTCAGTTCCGTAAGCCATCACTGGCAACCACTGTCACCTAAAGCAAGTTTATTATAATGCATTTCTGGTGTAAACAGACGACCGTGTATTTTAGCAGTAATACTTTGATATCTGTCTACGTCCGTCGGTTTAGTTACAGTGCAATTCGTGAGTTATGGCATGCGTGAAGTTAGCCGCTAGCAACTTTAACGCTTGTGTACTCGTAAATAAATCAATAGGTTAAAAAAATAAATAACGTTAGCTATTGTTATTGCATCAACTGTTATTGGTATTTATTTTTTCGTAAATTGTACTGTAGTTAACTAAAGGTCAAAAAATCTAATATGATTTTTTGTATGTGTTTTTATTTTAAGAAAGTCGTATAAAAGATACACAAAGGTTATTTAAATTTAGTTTCTATCCTAACATAGATTCTTTGAAAACTACATATTTACAGATAGGCTGTTTATTATGTAGATTAATACTTCATACTCTTGACCCAGATACATACATTATTGTAGGTACATTACATAAAAATCTGCTGCTTCATATATTTGTCTGCTTTTTACTTCTCGTGAATTCGAGGTTGGTTCAACTTGTTTAATTGTTTAAATAAACTTGTACAGCACTTACCCAGACAGTAATTTAATTTACATATTTCAAGCTGGCAGGATATGTTAAAAAAATATATTTTCATTTAAACATTTAAACTTTTATTAATAACAAATATTTTTTTTATTCACACATGTAAAAATAAAACGCTTTTGTGTAATATCTGCTCTCTGGTGCGAATATCACCATAAGCTTTTGGGTATGATTTTTAAGAAAGGAATGAATTCTTATTTTAAAGAACATATTTGAAATAAATTTTATTATTTCAGTTTCATGTAAATCCATGCAAATTTCACTGATTGCATGTTTCGGAACAAATAGTTCCTGCAGTAATTGCTGGAATTTTTCCAAAACCGCTAACACCAATTTTGATTGCAAATTTTGCTGTGTTATAGTTTTCAAGAGCTATAGTCATTAACCATAAATGTTAATATTGTAATGTCCAACGCTAAGTTATACGTATGTACGTACAATGTTTTCACTGTATGGGATGGGCATGTCCTTCTCAAAGTACCTGCGTTTTTCTTTTCTGGCACAGAGGAACAAGTAGGTACCAGTTTTAGTTTTCATCACTACATCAGGTAAAGCTGAGCACTTGAATGGTGTTGTACATTCCTGTAATTTGAAATAAATTAGTATCAACATTGCTGGGTTTGTATGCAGCACATTTTGACCATGTATTTAATATACCTTAACACTTACGACAGGAACATAATTGTACAGAATAAACTGGTAGGTAATGCACTAATTGTTCAAAAAAAGTTGTTTCGGTCTTGATGGATCATTTTACATCATGGATTTAAAGTGCAAGCTACAAATCTTTGCTGATTCCTAAAACTTTCCTTTTAATGATATACTAGATAACCAATTTTGCCCTTTATCCAAGTCCTTGGGAAAACTGAAACAGAAAATTAGTTGTATTTCGTGAAACCAAGGTAACAGATGTATTGAAACCTAAAACTGAGTAATTAATTTTTTTTTTAAATATTACAAACTAGCGCTTGACCGCAATCCCTACTGATGGTAAGCAGTGATGCGATCGTTGATGGTAAAGCGCGCTAGTTTATTAGGAGTCTATTCACTCAGAAAAACTGAGCGAATAGGAAGGAAGACGGCAGCTGAGCGAGGTGATGTAATGTTAAACCCAACAACACGACCAACGATGCTGAGCCAAAGGCAGATTGATCTGAAGACCCTCCACGACCAAACTCCCAACACAACGACATTAGGTGCATCGTACCCGGCACACATCGCAACACAACTGCTCAGACCCGTCCTCCGTACGGCTTCACCAGACATCATGCTGGAACACGACAAATCGCTTGGCGGCAAGGCTTTGGTTGGTGGGTGGTAACTTCTGCCGGCGGCCGATGTTATGGCCTACCACCGAGAAAAAATATTTATTTATAGAAATTACATTTTAATGACATCCTTTCATTAGAATTTTATTAAATTTTAATGAAAGTATGTCTATTTAGACATGTGTTACCACTATTAGTATAAATGGACAGCCTCCGTGGCGTAGCGGTAGCGAACGCGGCCGGTGCGCAAGGAGCCGTGGGTTCGATCCCCGCGCAGTGCAAATATTTGTATGCATGAATATGAATATTTGCACTAGTCTGGTCGTGCCTCGGAAAGCACGTTAAGCCGTTGGTCTCAGTTGCCATACGATCATCTAATGACAGTCGTTAAAGGTTGTGGGAGCCCTCAAAAGTCCTACAATGGGTCTAACTGCAATGCTTCGATATCGCCTTCGGGTTGTGGAGGTCAGACGGCAGTCGCTTCACGGAAAATATCGAAGTTTAGTCAAAATCAGCAGTTAGACAGGTAAAAGCGGACCCCAAACTCCGAAGCGGAAAAAAAGCTTCGGATGCGACTGGGATTAACGCTGAGATGATAACGATGACCATTATTAGTATAAATCAATCTTATTTTCCAGTAACCTAGTCTGAAATCTCTTCTCTATGCTAGCTGAAATTAATTAGAAGTTTATTCTTTACTTGTGTAAATTGCCAAAGATTTTTCATTTGTCCCCTAAACACGTGACATATTCAATGAAATTACGATCTACATATATGAAATTCCAACACTTCCTCAAATTTAAAAACATCCATCTTACGGAAAAAAACGGTCACCCTTTTGTTCTTTGTTTACAAATATGCAATTTTGACGTTCAAGATTTTATACTTAATAGTTTCAATGATTATATACGATTTAAACATATAAATGCCTGAATGATGACATTAATTATTAGAAAAACATTTTTGACACAGTTTTGAACGAGAAATATATAGGCAAATCTTTAAAATATTGGCTTGTATTGTGTAGAGATTGCGTGTAATTGACATGAGCTTTCACCCAAATGAACCGGAGGATTTTACCACTCTCCTCTTGCTCCCTGATATTCTTACGAATATGGGTAGCAAAGGGATGGTGCGTTTCCGGGTTTCGGATCAAGTCGAGCGAGGATCGAGAGTCGCTGAGCACCGCCGCACAGTCGAAGCCTCTCAGGACAACCAGGTCCGTAGCCCTGGCTATCGCGAGCAGCTCCGCCTTAAAGACGGTACACATCGGCGCCAACCTCATTCGCTTGGTCCGAATCTCGGACCCATCCCGCCAGTATGAATATGCCGCCCCGATAGCTATACTGTTGAAACTTGGTAGGTAGATGTATTCTGTGAACCGCATTAAGATTTTGATACAAAAATAAAAAAAATAATAATAAATATTGGGGGCTCCCCATACTTAGAACTGAAACTCAAAATATTCTTTTCTCATCAAACGCATACGTGTGGATACCCCACACGTATGCGTTTGATGAGAAAAGAATAAGGGTCTATGGAAGGGTCTTCAAAAATGATATCGAGGTTATTTAAATTTTTTTTTTTTTCTAAACCGAATAGTTTGCGTGATAGACTCTTCCAAAGTGGAAAAAAGTTGGTCGCCCGCCCTCTAACTTCTAAAATAACAAAATGAAAAATCTAAAAAAAGTATATGATGTACATTACTATAAAAACTACCAACGAAAATTGTTTTGAACGAGATCTAGTAAGTAGTTTTTTTTAATAGCTCATAAATCGTAAACCGCTTATTACCGCGTAATCTTTCATACAATTACTTCAATCCTTTAATTTCATAAATCAATAGTACGGAACCCTTTGTGTGTGAGTCCGACACGCACTTGGCCGCACTTTTTTATTTTTGACTAGCTGCGCCTTGCTTGCTTTTTATATGCTCTACTCCTATTAGTCGGAGCGTGATGTTATATAGCCTAAAGCCTTCCTGAATTAATGGGCTATCCAACGCAAGACGACTTTTTCTAATCGGACCAACAGTTCCTAAGATTAGCGCGTTCAAGCAAACAAACTCTTCAACTTTATATATTAGTATAGATAAGCAGTGTATTCAGTGATTTATTCGTCACTCTGGTATCATTTTATATAAAAAAGTATGTACAAAAAGTGCAGGTAACTGAACCAACCGGGTAGCAGTCGACGATTGAAAGAATAATATTGAGATTGTGCGGGTGGATAGGGTTGTTGGCCAAATAAAGCGTCCAGGTGTGAGATTTAATTAGACTTTATTGATCACAGTTATCAAAAGGTACCTTTTGATGCTTACAGTCACTCTTGTTTTCATAAACAGAATCACTATGAAACAATCGCCGGATTGTATCATAAACTTTGTAAAATAGATAAAGAAAATTGGAGCACATTTTGCCAAGTCGCCATACAAAAAGATGCGTAATAGAGTATATCAAAAGCCAACTTAATCATAGAACAAAAGACAATGGTGCCGATTCTGTTGTCACAAATTTCGCTAAACTAAACTATAAATCGCTAAAATTTAGTTTATTCCTGTCAAACGACGTTTCCTATTCTGAAATAGATTAAACTGACACAACTTAACTATATTTTAGTTTGACAGCTCTAAAATCATTTTAGTTACTCAACTTAGCGAAACTTGCTATTTCGCTATTCTGAATTTGACGTTTTTCACCTAAAATTAAAGCTGTCAAACTAAATGTAGCTATTTTTAATCGCGATTAAAAAGATGTGGAATAAAATTAGTTGTCATGAACTAAAATTTACAAAGCACATTTCTCTGCTAATTCTTGAGTTTGGAGGCCTACTTAGAGTTGCCGTGAATTATTATGGAAGCTTATGTGGCTGTAGCTATTGTTGATTCGGTAGAAAGGTAAATAATAATATTATTGTTATTATACAATACAATACAAAAATTATTTGTGAAAACATATAGAGATTATTGCACTGAACATCTAATTAGCTTTGTACTACTTACTACATTATGATTTTGAAAAGATAATTGTAGATAAATCGACTTAGAGATTTTATGAAATAAAGAACTATTTTTTTTAGAAACCATCAAGAAAGAATTCGGTTGGAAAGATTACGGGACAATTCCATAACCCATTCCATATGGCTGAAGAAAATTTAAAAAAAATTTTTAGACTCCCTAGATCTGGAGCACTTTATTTGGTGGATGTGTTAAGGAATCCTCGGTTGGATGAAAGATTTATCCCCAAACACATAAAGGTTAGAACAGTATTGTTTTGTTAAAGGTTCCTTTCTTATCAGATAGTAATACGCTACAAGTAGGGTGTGTAGTAATTACTTATAATATTTACTACTTATTGTAACATATCTATTGTAGTCATTACTTAGTATGTATCTGTATAATAATAAAATTTCATATTCAGATACTAGCTGCACTCAATCTGTTTGCCCAAGGCAGTTATCAAACAGCTGTTGGGCAAGACAACATACTTGGGGTCAGCCAGCCATCAGTGAGCAGGTGCCTAGCTCTAACAGCAGGGGAAATTTTAAAAACTTTATCACCTCGTTACTTGAGATTTCCCATGACCCGTGAGGAAAAAGAAGCAGCTAAGACTGAATAAGTTCAATTTATTATTTTGAGTTTAAAAAAAAATGTTAAGAGTCAGAGTTTAATGTTAAAACAGCTTATTTAAACTCTTTTCTGTCAACTTTGAAGAAAACTGAAAAGAATAAGTAATAAATATTTATTTTGAGGATCTTTTTCAGCCATCAAAACTTAGAACTGCCCCACTCTTATTCATGCAACACTTTGCTTGTTTCAGTTTTCAAGACCTACATAATATGCCCAACACATTAGGTGCAGTGGATGGGACCCATGTTGCCATAGCAAAACCTCCACTCAGTCACCCTATTGCGCCTGGCAACCTATTTTATAATAGAAAGGGTTATTATAGCATCAACTGGCAACTTGTGAGTATAAATAATTTTTTGTTAAGACTCTCTTGAAACCTTAATAATAACTAAAAAACTTTTTAGATATGCAGTGCGAGGGGCAAGATTATTGGCCTCAATCCAAATTTCCCTGGCTCCATCCATGATGCTGCAATTTGGAGGGCATCTAAAATAAACAGAGTCCTGAGAAATGACTTTGTGCGTGGGGAAAGATCCCAGTGGCTTTTAGGTAGGTCACGACAAGTAAACTTTTTTACTTACTGGGTATGTCTATCAGCTAAGTACATTATAAAGTTTTATTTATTATAGGAGATAAGGGATACCCGCTACAGCCATGGCTCATGACCCCTATTATGGGCCCGGCAACTGAAGCAGAGGCCATACAAGAGCAAGAAATGTGGTGGAAATGTGTAATGGGCGCCTGAAAAATAAATTTATATGTCTGCATAGGATATGATATATACCAGCCAGAAAAGGCAGCTAAAATTATATTGGCATGTTGCACCTTGTACAATATGTTTTTGGATTCATTTGATGGTAACTATACTTAGTTTACTCTCTGTTTTATTTACATTTGAAAAATAAGAAATCTAAAGTAAGTGTATTTTTACAGATGAAGAAGAAATTGATGTGACTGAGGAAAGTGAGGAGAGTCCGACTGTGGAGGAAGTTAGCACAGATTTTCTTGACGAAGCAAGGGAAATTCGGCAATCATTAATTATAAATCACTTTAATTAAACACCTTTTTTAAAAAAAATACTTTACTTTTTTTTTAATTACAAATATCCTTAAACCTAAACAAAATATAAACAATCAACAAAATATAACAATCAACAAATATAGAAAACTTAAAAATAAACAAATTATAAAAAATATAAGAATTATACTTTAGTGCTAATCTCGATAGGGAGACAAAGTAACGGGAAAGAAAACCATTAGGTTTCATTCCCATTATCTTCTTCTTGGGCATTTTGCACCAGCAATGGGATGCCAGAAGAGCGAATGGCAGCTGCTAAAATTTCAGCTGCCTGTACAATACTCTCCCGAAGTAATCTACTATTCTCATTCAGTGCTTGTACCAAATTGTGGTGAACTGGGGGGCGGGGAGTCCTCTGCAATCTTCGACGCCGGGTAATCCGACTTCTCGAATCCGGCAGTGGAACTGCAGGAGACCCACTACCAGTTTCCACAGGCTGCTCTTCCAGTACAGGCTGTAGAGAGGGCGACATACTTGGATGGGCAGGCGACGTGGATAGTGAGGGTGAGATAGGTATTCCCTGAAATAAAAAAGAAAACAGCAATTGAATTTCACAGTCATGAGCTTGACGACTCTAACAAAACAGATAACTAATGGTTTTGTTTATTGGTACTCAATAATAACAGTCTTAGTAATGTTTAAATCCATAAAAATACCATGAGTACTAAAGTAAATTACCATTTCCAAAGAGGCGAAACCATCAACAGCAGCGGACCCAATGATATCAAAAATTTTATTCTCAATATCACAGATCTGGCCCTGCCGGTCCTCCACCTGTGGCCCTGATGGAGTCTCTTATTTTTCTCGCCTTTGTTTTTACCTTTGCCACCCATATATTCCAAATCTGTTGAAATTAAATTAGTTAAGAACACAATGAAAATTATGCAATCCAATTAAAGTTTTATCAGATAAAAATCACTTACATGATGCCACTGCTCTACAGTCCTGCTGCAGCCCAGTTGGTTCAGCTCGCTACTGAGGTTAGCCTAAAAAGCCATAACCTCGGGATCAGCTTGATTTTCTAAAAAAAAGACGGTTGTATTAGACCTGAATTGATATCTAATAGGTATATTAATGTAACAACAAATGTCAATGAAACCTGTAATTAATTTTGATGCACTCAAATTTTCTGCGGTTTATGTAATGGCTATGAATTTATCAATAAAATAACAAGTTCGTATGTATTTCCTACCTCGGGCCATTAGTGGATTTGTATGAAGCCGTTCTACGAGCAGTTCCTGCTGCCTTTTTGTGGCTCGTTTCCTTGATGACGACAGCATCATAAGAATAATATTTATATCTAAGAAAACTTAATAATTAAAATAGAACTAAAATTGCTAAATGAAATGGCGGCAGGCGGATCGTCAAAACAAAACAAACAGGCTCGGATCATCTGTTGGATAGGGCTTTCCTTCGACTACGAGTATACGAAAAACCGGTATTTTCTTTTTGAAAATCACTATTTAATTCTTATATTAGCTCTATAACACTGAAAAAAATAATACAAAAATCATGTTATCCGAAACATTTGTTTAAATGCTGCAGTTTGTTGATTTGAAAAACTTAAAGGCTTTTTTTCTTATTGAAAATCGAAAAATGGATCCGCCGAAGCTCTAAATCGTTTTCGGTTACAACCCTAGCAGGATTACATTGGCCACAGATAATAAAAATAGTAATAGGTTTTGGATTTTAATTTACTTAAATATAAACAACAATATAGTTTTATAGCGTGTTTATAATCCTTGTAAATCATTTAAATAATTTTTGATAAACAATTCAAGATAATTTGATTTTAGTCATGTTTTTTTTTTTGCAGTTCAGATCATTTGCTTCACTTTCATTCATTTTTTATTTATATTTCCAAGAAATCTTGGTCTATGGTTTATTCAACTTAGCGATTGTCAAACTCAATTTTAGAGATGTCAAATTGCTTTTTAAAATTAGAGAATCTTGTTTGCAGAATAGCTTTTTAGATACACTAAACTAAAAATTAGAAATTTTAGTGATAGTTTAGTTTAGTTGGGTGTACAACAGAATCGGCACCAATAATTTTACATAAGTGCCAACCTTGACTCGATACAAAAAAGAGCATAAAGTTTAGGATTAGTTTTTTTTGTGATGTCAGCTGTTAGTTGATCAATTCTCAACAAATAATAAAGAGCTTTAAAACATAGACAAAACTTTATTTTGAGAGTTGTGTTGCTATAGCAACCAATGGCGGTAACAACAAATATCGAGTTGGGTAATGTTACGAAAATAAGCTTACTTAATATGAATGAAAATATAGAATTAAATACTTGGACTGTGGATGATTCACTTGAAAATGATATTCAAGAGTACCACGAGATCAAACAGGACACGACACTTGATGATATTGAAACTTCGTTTTCTTCAAAACAGTCGCCGAAACATTTGAATGAATATGATTTTTTTACAAAACATGAGATGAAAACTGAACCTAAGAAGCACTTGAAAAAGAAAAAGGGGAAGAAGAAAGAAAAATCATCGAATATAATGGACATAATAAGTTCTGAGATAGCTGCCTCCGTAGCGCCTGTGACCGAGAATGTTGTGACTATGATAGATGTTACTAGAGAACGCCAAAGTAGCTACCTAAAACCAAGTTCAAAAATTCCTGCATTTTACAAATCTAAGACATATTCTTCTGATTTAGAGAAAGGGTAAGTTTATAATTATTTTAATTAATATTTTACGGTCGTTGAGTTCAATTTGAAACTAAAATTACTTCTGAAACGTGTTGAAACTTTCATAAATAAATCATTAATAAGAAATCAAAACTTTTAACTTTAATTTTTAAACTTTCAGATGGCCTCGAAAATCAGGGACTGTGAATATAAGTCCGATATTTCCTAGAATACTTGAAAATGCTGTAACTGAGGACTGTTTAATTGCAGTCGAATATGTTGACCCTTATATGTTTAATGATATTGTTGAGAACAATAAAAAAAATATTGATGTTCCCATAAAGTTTTTAGAAATCTCAATTAATAACATTACATCAAAACATCATCATTCTTTTACATTAGAAAAACTACTTTGTGTGAAAGTTATGGAAAGTTATAATGAATATAATCATATTCGGAGACTGTTAAAAGATCTTGTAAAAGACATTACCGTCAATAGGGAAACAAAGGATAATCTTAAGAAAGATCTCATAAAAGTCAGTCCTAGTAAAAACGATGATGTTCGATTTGATAAAACTGTAAGAAAATACACAGAAAAATTAATCAAGCTCAAAGAAAAATATAAAGAAATACTAAAATGCAAAAAAGAGATTATACATAAAATTATATCACTTTGGTCAGATATAGAAATGATTAGAGAGAAGCGTGATTGTATTGAAACACCGTATAAATTGGAAATAACTAAAACAGTTTTAAATCAAACTGAATACGAAAAAGAATGGAATGATACATTTAACAAAGAATATATAGATATGCTTGACCAAATTGAATTTGAATACGTAACTAATTACCTGGAATATAAAGAAGCAAAAAATGCACAAAAAGGAAATTGCAATAATAAACTTAATAAGCCCAAATTGTATTTAGATGAAGAGAAAATAAAAAGTGAAGTGGATGCGTTTGTTAATATGGCTATTAGTAAAGATCAAATAGAAATTGATTTGAAAAAAGATGAAAGTATTTTAACTGACTTTAGGCAAGCAGGTCAGCGCTTCCTGCAAAATAATTATAATTTTTTGATCTATGTGGATGACGTTTTTGTATGCGAGTCTGACAAATATTCTAGTAATGATATGTTTAGTGCAGAATTTTCAGAGAGTTTCTCCGTACAGATTCTACCAAAAAATATCAGTATAAAATTAGTATTACTAGAAAACGGCTCCAAGGTTTCAGATTTTAAAATAAACTTATTCGACGTAAGAAAAACAAATGCTAATGCAGAATTTGTTGCTGTGGATTTTATTTGTGACGAAATAGTTGAACCTAACTCTAAATATGTAGGAAGTGGTGTTAGTATAAAAGAAGTAGCTTATGCAAACAAAGTGAGACTGAAAAGTAGCAATTTGTTCAAAGAAAAATTAAATACGCAATACAAAAGTTTCATAAAAGTGGGCTGGAATGACAAACTGGAACAAAATCAATCTGAAGTTATAAAATCTTCTATGGAAACTGGTAAACAAATAAAAAGACTATTAAGTGGCATTGAAAAACCGAATTTAGATATGTTAGTAGATGTAGTTAGTAAGATATATGAAAAAGATGTATATGACGTAAACATGATAGAGACCTTGCACAAACTTAGTAAAATGGAAGTCCTAGATGATGATAGCTTTTCTCTAGACTCGAATAATCCAGACATTACAAGGTTTAAGTTGCTTCATTTGAGAAATATTGGTGGATTTAATAACATAGACAAAAAAGTGGTTCCTCTCCACGCAAGTCAAATAACGACTGAGCAATTAAACTGTCTTCAAAAGACAAATGAACAAGAGTTCGACATGGACTATCTGAATGATAGAGATATGGAAATGGATCCAATCGAGTTGCAACGATTTATTGGATCCAAGTACGTTCAAAAGTTAAATAAGAATATGTTGAGGAATCTGAACGAGTACCTCCTGCAGAAGACCCACAAAGACGTCGTCAAGGAATTCAATTTAAGTTTCAGGTTTGTATTTCAATTATTGATTTTGTCTTGTAAAGTACAAGATAAAACATAGTATTAATCATAAATAGATACACTATAATAGTTCCGAGAATAAATTCAAAATCGATAAACCTTTTAAAACAACTAGATAAGTTATAATAAGCATTCTTCTATGGTTGCTTTCTCGTTAAAATTGCAGTTATGAATAAATTTCTGATAACGGGTGCGGGATTCCGACTTTCCCTCCAATATTAAAAGACACATTGAAAATTTTGGTACATAATAAAGAGTATTCTACTCTATAATATTTGAGCTTCTTGATTGCAGAAGCCTATTTTCCAAACAATCAAACGTAGGAGCTCTGGCGGCGGCATCTAATAGCACTAAACAGCAGATGCTGAAAGAGTCCCTAAGTAAAGACCAGGAAATTCACGTAACTGTGTTGAGGGCATACAATCTGCGCGATCGCAGTTCTGCTATGCTGGACGAGGTGTCTGAAGATGACGAGAAGATCGCAGGTAAGAAAACTTATTAATACTGCAACTGGAAAACATGCATCAATCATACGGTGCAGCTGCTCTTAGAAGTTGGTTGTGCTAATGATGTCATCATATTTGCAATTACATTTAAACCCTGAACTGCATTAAAGTCGGGTGACTACATTTTGACTAACTCGAAATTTATTGTTACAGGTTTCAAAGTGCGCCCCCTAAGGCCATTCGTCCGGGTGAATTATAGAGGGGCTGCAGCTCAGACTGTCACCGCCATAGGCTGCCACCCATCGTGGAGTCATACGCTTAAAATTAACACAAAGTTAGTACCTATCCCTTCCTCATTTTGGTCATTCGCAAGAAAATATTAAGTTATAACTACTTCATTTACAGACTGGAACCACTCTCATCAATCCACATTAATGTTTTTGACGAGTACAAGGCGAACATAGTGGAAGGGTTCTCCGAGGAGGACCAATCTAACAAGACTGTTCACTATCGCTACTATAACAAGTGGTTGGGGACCTTGGAAGTTCCGTTGTATGCAGTGTTAACTTTGGGCTCTGTAAGTATTTAGCGGATATGTTAATTATTTTTCCAGTAGTTGGTAGACACGAAAATTTGTGCAAACCTCGAAGTCAAAAAGTGAAGGAATTCAATAACGCAATATTTATTTAAAAACACATTTTTTTTTTAATCATTTTAAACTAGTGCTTGACCGCAATCCCGCCTGATGGTAAGCAGTAATGCAATCGTTGATAGTAAAGCACGCTTGTTTATTTAGCATATTCACTAAAAAAAACTTAAATCTACCTGAGCACTCTTAAAATGTCAGAAGCTAGACCTGCATGGTAACAATATTGGTCGTTTCCTTTGGAGAAGAGCCGACAAGAAACTACAGTTACCTACTATTATAAAAATAGTCGGCCTTAAAAATGTTTTGAAAATTATGATGATACTAGAAATAGTTAAATTATTTCGAAGTATGGTCAATAACTTTCACTCGGTGGTAGGCCATAACATGGGCTGCCGGTAGAATTTACCACCCACCAGACCAAGTCTTGCCGCCAAGCGATTCGTCGTGTTCCAGCATGATGTCTGGTGAAGCCGTTTGGAGGGCGGGTCTAAGCAGTTGTGTTGCGATGTATGCCGGGTACGATGCACCAAATGTTGTTGTGTCGGGAGTTTGGTCGTAAAGGGTCTCCAGATCAATCTCCCTCTGGGTTAAACATTGCTCAACGGCCGTCTTTCTTCCTATTCACTCATGAGTGAATGGGCTTATTAAACTAGCGCGCTTTACCATTAACGATTGCATCACTGCTTACCATCAGGCGGGATTGCGATCAAGCACTAGTTTATAATTATTAAAAAAAAGTTCCCAATGAGGTGTGTCCATTCAACATGAGAATTGAGAGTGACACATAATTATTGAGTGCGAACGTCGCTACGTGAGGAAGCTGCGTGATTCATACTCAATCCAGTGTATTTATTGAGAGTAACGTCCTGGCAACGGACATAGCACGGTGACGCCAGCTGGCGATGGGCGTGTCACTCTGACGCAGAGCTATTGGCTACACAATACATTTAGCACGTCTCGTCTGAGCAATATCGCCGTTTCCGATTAGTAGATTGCGAAGTACACGGAACACTGTTGTATGATCAAATCAAACAATATGAGAAACTATTCTCTGTCTATTCGTGTGTGTTAATAAATTATCATATTGAT
Source organism: Sesamia inferens (assembly GCA_037179545.1). Taxonomy (NCBI): domain Eukaryota; kingdom Metazoa; phylum Arthropoda; class Insecta; order Lepidoptera; family Noctuidae; genus Sesamia; species Sesamia inferens. The sequence continues at coordinate 28,675,201 of CM073939.1, read as the reverse complement.
TACGACAGAATTATATACTGATTTTACCAACATTAATGAGTCAAATTGAAGATTCTTTTTAGGATTTGCAATTATTTCTACTTCGTCGCCATTTATATGAATTGCGTACTTATACGATAAAAGCGAACGGCGCGCGGCGCTGTTACTTATAGGTAAACGACTTATCTAAAAAAAAAAGCTAAAGTGCTAAAATCTTCTTTTTTAGCATTGCATTTAATGATAAAAATAAAGATTTCAATGAAATACCAATTTATTTTACTCAATGATTTAGAAAACTGAAGTGTTAATTAACTTTTATTGCTGACATCATTAAATTCGGCCATGTGATCTCTACACGATTTGGACTAAGGTAACCAACCACACGCGTAGGTACCTACTATTAGAATTTGGGAGATGGTATCATTTAACATCCAGTTTTGAGAGTCTTTAGCCAGGATAAATCAAAGCAAGTAGACAAACTATCCAACTGAAATCTTGAGTTTGCATAAATATTGACCAAGCCGATATTGATCTAACTATCACGCTTTCAGCTACGGGGCACGTTCAAGATCACGACCCCACCACTCTTGTTTGGATACGAAACCCTCCAAACGAAGGAGTCAACATCGCTAATCCCAGAAATTACCCAACTCATGAAGAAAAACTCCGCTTTCATTACATTAGAAGTAACTAGCAGCCTCTCGCATTTGGGAGGATTACACGCCTACAACCAGCCGTTGCCAAGCTCAATAGAAGACGATTATTTAATCAAACATTTGAACAATTTCGTAACAGAATACACAAATGAATTTCCGATGAGAAATATTTCGTTGACTTTTATAGATAGCGCGGGTAGGAACAAATGCGTTACGCAGTTTCTACAACCGATTCCTCTGCCCGAGAGAGATTTCATTCCGACGAATCCGAGAGGTGATTCTGCTATTTCGAAGTCCTCCTTGTTTTCGAAAAGTTCGTCTTCGAGTGGGAGACGGAGAGAGTTAGATGTTGATGGAGTTAGTCAGGAGGAGAAGGAGTCGATCTACAGCGCCCGGGAAGGAGATAGTCTGGCCAGTATGATGAGCGCGTGCATGCGATACGTGTCGCTGATTCCTAGATATGAAGTGACGGAGTCACATGCTGTAACTCTATTGGGTCTTGTTAGTATTGCTTCCGTGATTTTTGGAATCTCATGAACACGGACTTCAAGTAACATTTATTTTTTCTTATTAATCTCACAGGAATTGATAAAAGTCCTCCACGGCTCGCCTTTAGACCACACAATTCTGCTAGCCAGCTATTTTATATATCTAGGTATCAAATGCTGGGTGGCTATTGGCCTGGGCCTCCCCCGAGGCCGCAGCAGCTTTGTTCTCATAAAATACGACCTGACCACACGCAGGATTGTCCTGGAGAATGACCAGCTGTTCAGGAGCAGAGGGTTCTTGAATAAGAGTGATGGATATACGTGGTATGTTTGTGATGCAAGTAGTGGGGAGAGGTACGAGCTCAGAGATGTCGCCTGTCCTTTGAAGACAGTTGAGTATGTGTTTGATAACGAAAACGTAAGTAAGAATTAACAAAAATATCTACAATAAACACGCTATTTTATGAAGAATATTAGAAAGAAGTTTTACTTTCTCAGATATGGGTGAATATACAATCGTCTCAAGATTGCGAGAATATGGCGTTCGATTTTACAAGATCGTCAGATTGGCAATGTGTAAGTATAGTCATAGGCATAGTGTGAAGAACAATATTTAAGTTAGGTAGTTACCAGAACTGAACTACGCCCATAACATTAAAATCAGGTTTAATCTATATTACCCAGGTATTCGACAAAACAGTCTTCGTAATGAAGCAGCCGGTGGTGACAGACAACTCATTCTACACCCCTCCCCCTGATGTCGAGGGCCTCAGGGTATCATTGGAGAGTAAAATCAAGACCAAGGTGCAGAAGTGGCGGTCTCATAAGAAGACCATATGGAACAGGTAGATATATGAAGTTTATTTGCACTAACAGCTTTGCTGATAACCGATGTCTTCTCTTGAGGGTTTTCAGACTGCTATTGACTGTGCTCGTTACAATTCAACTGCTGCAAGGGTATGTTAGCGAGGGGGTTCTCCGAATTGATCTCTGCTACCTATAATGAGATGAGATGGGCTATGTTATTTTGATATTCACTGATTGCAGTCGTCGTTATTTTAAATTATATTGTGAAATGATTGTAGGTATTAAAAATAGAACATCGTGTACTAATTGAATGTCATAGGTAACAAAGTTCAAATTATTAATTAATAAATCCGGAACTGAGTAGCTAACTGTTTAAGTGGTGATGGAATGTTAATTATCTGTGATTATGAACATTGCTATAGGAGTCTAATCTTTCACTCCATTGATAAACAATATCGATTTTTCACTCTTACCTTATTGACAGCCTCTTCCTAAAAGAATCATTTTTTTTTGGTTCTTTCAACGTTGTCGCATATTAGGAATTCCAACAAACATTTCCAAATTCACATCCACAAACATCTAGACTTGTACCTACCAACTATACAGAGTGGCGCTGACAATACGACAATAAATTAAACATTGTGTACCTCAACATATTCTCAATCTACCCATAAAAAATCTTATAAATATGTCCATTAGTTTAGCGACAGGATTTTTTTTTATCATTTTTCACATATTTATTTATCCTGCGGTACCAAACTTTAATAATAATGGCGCGAAAACAGCAAGTCGATACAGGATCGCGCTGTCGCCGATCGGAGGTCAGTGAACCAATATTTTTAAAGGATGTTCTATTCCGTTTGCAATTATGCGATTTAGTTGGTTTGAAGTTTTTTTTTTTTATTTTTGTTCGTAGATTTTTTCTATGGTTTAGCGTTATTCCTATGCACCAGCATTGTTCGTGTTTTCATTTATTTTTGTATTGTCAGCACCACTCTGTATAAGTACTTGGTTGTGTTGCGATGTGTGCCAGATACGATAGGTACACCAAATGTTGTTGTGTCGGGAGTTTGGTCGTGGAGATCAATCTCCCTCTGGCGCAGCATCGTTGGTCGTGATGTTGGGTTTAACATTGCATCACCTCGCTCAACTGCGGTCTTCCTTCCCATTCACTAAGGTTTTTTAAGTGAATAGGCTTAATAAACTAGCGCGCTTTACCATCAACGAAGGCATCACTGCTTACCATCAGGCGAGATTGTGGTCAAGTACTAGTTTATAATTATTAGATAATAATACAAATATTTATACCGAGTGAGTATCGTACTTGCAACACGCAGCGTAGCAGTCGATTGTTTAGCCACTGCACCAACCTTGTCGTCATTCACACTGTCCGGTTACTGTATTCTCTATGTATTGAGTCACGACACTAGGTAACTAATTTGTTCAAATTTGTAGGTATTGCAGTACGCTGCTTCGCGAAATGTTGCCACAATGGGAATATTGGGTTTTCAATCCAACAGGAACCAAACCAGGTTTCAGTCAGAAACTTAAACATTTGATGGTCACATTCAAAGTAAGTTTTAAAAAAACCTTTTTTTGCTATATTGCCCAAAAACATCGCCACTGTAGCGTACCAGAGCGAAGAAAAGATACTTCCTCTGGGGCCTGGACAGGACCAAATTTATATTTATTTTCTGTATTTTTTTTTAAACGTTGACCTACTCTAGGAAATATTCCTGAATCGTGGCTGCGTTTACAAACATTTATAAACTCACATACACAAACAGCCAGACCCGGAACAACTACATGTAGACTATACAAATATTTGTTCAGTGCGGTAATCGAATCCGCGACACGCAGCGCAGCACTCTTTCGCTCAGCCACTCTACCAACAGTGTCGTCAAACCCGTCCGTTCATTAACTGTGCAATGGAGCCGATACCTTTGGTCACAAACTGAACTAAATTTAGTTCAATGAATATTTTTCTATTTCCGAAAGAAAAGGACAGAAGATAAATATTAGTATAGTCCTGTCAATTAAACTGCGCGATTAAAAACATGGCGACGAAAATACGTCCGTATTTTCGTCGCCATGTTTTTAATCGCGTCTAAACTGTACGGAGTATCTTAATTTGACAGAATTAAAATAAATTTGTGTCTTCTGTCCTTTCCTTAAAGAAGTAGAAAGAAAAAAAGAAGCATTGAACTTTTTAGTTTAATATGTGAGTAAAGGAACCGATTTTATTGGCGCGAAATCTCAATAGGGATGTATCCAAGGTATGAAAATCAAAAAAATAATTAGTCCGTCTTATAGATAATAATTTTTTTTTTATTTTGTGAAAATTACCAAAAACTACTGAGATATAGTGTATTATGGGGCTAATTACGTCAGGCCGTGGTGTATTTTGTACCACGGCGTGAAGTCCTGCGACATTTCAAATCAATATATCTTCCTAAGTATTTGAATGAAAGAAAAAATACGTGTTCAATATTTTTTTATAAATCTATCTGATGGACATTAATTATTTTTTAGGATACAACCCAACTGGTGACCGTAATTTATAACATTGTATTGAATTATTTTATTTTCTCGCAATCATAGAAAGGTAGTCACATGTTGTTAAAAACCCATTAAGACTTGGTTTCTATATACTTATTACCTACCTCGTATATAATAGGTCATTTTTGCCCCTTGTACAACTAACTATTTTTGCAAATATTTTCAAAGAGTACATTTTACTGAAAATATTGGCACAAAGAATGTACAGACGAAAGCACATCAAGCTAGTGCAATCTGTCAGATTTCTTTATTAGATTTTCAGCTTTATCTCTAAAGCATTGGGGCTCAAAGTTAATTGGGAATATTTCACCATTTCGGCTAGCTTGAGCTGCTGTCGTCCGTACAAGGTATTTTTATTATACGATTATTTGCTTTTCTTTTTTAGATATATGGCTTCCCTCTAAACATGTCATACGTGAACACCAAGTCTGTGATATCCGCCGTCAAGTCCACCGGTCTCCATTTGTGCGATGACCCTAACGCGGAGTTCGCGCTCGGCGTGGAAGTATGCGCCTACCCTAACAATATCGTCAGTGTTTGGGTGTTCCTGGCTACCATCACCAGAATGTGAACGTAATGAAGACCTTCTGATTATGTTTGTATCGATCTAGTGAAATATGTGTATTGTGTTGTATGATTTCAACTAAACTTCACATAGGAATGGTATGTGCTAATAGGTACATTTAGTATTTGTGTCAATATGCGATGACGTATATTGGCTTCCGAGTGGTGAGGATTACAAAATACGTCAAACAGTTTTTGTAAAAGTCTAAAAGCAGAGCATTCTGCGCCGCTACGCAAGGTAAATATTTGGGTAACCACCGTCCACCAAATAAAAACTTTATGTAGAGCAATATAAAATGTTTATTTTTAAAACTCATTTCTTCAGGATTATAAAAACGCAGATTAATTAAAATAAAAAATAGAGCTTGTATGTCTTTTCGTTTTAATGCTAACAAAATAAAATTAACATTTATTCCATTGTAGTATAAAAATATACGTAAAAATAGAAAAAAGGAGATGTTATACGTGTGGCGTCTGCGTTGTTATGAGCCCAACGCCCCGGAGGCGCGGGAGGCCGCGGCTCGATTCAGTTCCGGGCTGACTTAACCTAGGGGGGAGGGGGAGGCGCGGCTTAGCTGCCGGGGTCGTCGGACTTATTCTGTTTGGAGCGCCGCAGCTGTTGGATGTAGTGGCGCTGGATGGGCTTGTGCAGCGCCAGTTGTGCCAGCGCGTCGTCGATGCTGAACCATTGCCGCTTGCGCCCCATCAGCCGTGAGTCCTCCCACTCCGCCAGCTCCTGGGTCACCGTCATTACGTAAACTTCTGTTCGGTGTTTGTGTTCTCGGTTCTGGAATTAGATGGAAAGAAATACGTTAGGCAAGTAGATAATTCATTACTAGAACGATGATCACTTGTAGATTCGTAAACAGTTTTCATAATGATAGGTCAGAGACCCGACAACGCATTAGCAATCTTGGCAACACATATTGAATTTAAACGAGACATTTACTCGCCCATTATGTGTAGGTTCACAGAGTTCATAAAGATAACAGACTGTTATGGTCGATTTTAGTGAATAAAGTTTTGCCCACGACCGCAAAACATGATACTCAAAGCGCGCCTCGCTCGGTGGCCGGCCCTGGCAATATTTGACATAGGACGCCTAATGTAACTTTACACAGCGATTGTCGGGGATCAAATGGCTTCACGCTACTTGTTATACTTTTCCACAGTAGTGAAACCAGTTTGTAATCTAATACTACAAAAACAGAAACACTGAAAAAGTAATTTCTCTCAGATACAATCTAGTTAGTAAACAATATGAATAAAGTGAGGCGTGATGTAAATACCAATCAAGCGGTCTTCATTAATTTAACGACAAAGTAATTGGTTACGTAATTATGTACGATAGTAACTATCGTAGCTAATTACGTAAGCAATTACTTTGTACTTAAACGCTAAATGTTAGCGTTTGATAAGTCAGTAGTTGACTCTGGCGAGCTAAATCATAAGTTTTATTATCTAATTGAAGTGTATAATCCGAACAGAATGAAGGCAATGTTTTCCTGATTCGCACTCGACTATCATTAGCTATTGTGTAGTCGGCCGAGTGAATGTTGAGGCATTCACTTAGGATATCATTAGGTAACAAAAAAAAAAAAAAAAATACATACAGTCAACAATTTTTAGGTTTCAGGAAATTTTGGTAAGGTTTTACACAATACACATTGAAAGTACAATCGAAGGTAATTTAACGGTCGAATGATACAAATATACAATATAAAAACAAGTCTTATCTACGGGAAATTCAAACAACGTTAATCAAGGGATAAAATTCGTGAACTTCTCCAATACTACTCATATTGTCTTTGGAGCGTTCCAATCGCAGCGTTGATGCTAATCTATAGTTGGAAGATTTCAATGTGTTTCATTTCCTTAGCTAGTGATTTAAAGAAAAACAAACAACTCCGTTTACAGCTTTGCACTTACTTACTTCGAAAAATCCAGAAGGTTCTTCTTTCGGCTAGTGTTTTTAATAATTCGAGAGCATTTTATAGGATTCATGAAATTGGTTTTATTACGTCGGTTTGAAAACAAATAGCCACCGTAATAAGCTATTAAATTGGAATTTTCCGCAATGGTTAGCTACCGTGTGGTTTCTCGGACATGAAATAACAGGTGCCGTAAATGGAGACATTCCTGAGGAATTGAAAATGCGTAATAACATCATGCGCGTATGACCAACTATCTGCAGTAATAAATTATTTGGCAATATTCCCTTACGAATTGCTACGCCTTTGAAAGATTATGGCATTGTTTTGAATGGATGGGATTATCAACGGATGGAGATTCTAATATTTGATTGGATGATATAAGTTTGAAGTTTAGCTAGTCAAAATTTTATAGTTTCTAGTCAGGTTCTTCTTATAGCGATTTGCCTGAGTGAGTCAGATAGACAGCCTTGAAATACATTCAAGTAGATTTAGACAGGGAACTTAAAATAAATACCTACGGACCGATTATGACAAAATCTAGGTCATAAATATACTAGATAGTATTGCCTAGACTTAGTCATCCGCTTCCGTGCCTTTTAAATTTATGTTAACAATGGCATGTTTCCGAGAACCTTGGCATATTTCCTATAAATTTTTCAGGAACAGGCGGTTATATAAATCAGACAATAACTTTTTACACGAATCGTAAAGGAATTTCTGCGCAGCATAATATTATTACAATGAATCATTGTTTTAAAGCTCGCCAATTTCCTATTAATTCATCACAATAAAGCTATACACATCATTGTAAAACAGTGGCATCGCTTCATGGGAACATTTCGCTACATTGTCGACAAAACTAATTTAGATGGGGTAAACAATAGCTTAGAGGTAGCTAGTTTACTTTTTGTTATGATGAAGCGTTAATGTTTTGCGACTTATTTCCAGGACACCAGTTGAATGTATTGAATATGAATGTGTATTGGCTATAAGAGTATGGGAAGACTCAGCGGATGGAGTGCGCGAAAGATTATATTAGAAGAGGAGGCGGGGCTTGGCTGCCGAAATGACGACGAATTTTTAGGGTTCCGTAGCCAAATGGCAAAAAACGTAACCCTTATAGCTTCTTCACGTCTGTCTGTCCGTCCGTATGTCACAGCCATTTTTTCCGAAACTATAAGAGCTATACTGTTGAAGCTTGGTAGGTAGATGTTTTCTGTGAACCGCATTAAGATTTTGATGCAAAAAAAAAAAATAGTAATAAATATTGGGGGCTCCCCATACTTAGAACTGAAACTCAATTTTTTTTTTCAAAAATGATATCGAGGTTTCTAAAATATTTTTTTTTAAACCGAAGTTTGCGTGACAGACGCCTCCAAAGTGGAAAAAAGTTGGTCCCCCCTCCTCTAATTTCTAAAATAAAAATATGAAAAATCTACTATCAACGAAAATTGTTTTGAACGAGATCTAGTAACTAGTTTTTTTTAATAACTCGTAAATCGTAAACCGCTTATTACCCGCGTAATCTTTCATACAAATAACAATTTCATACACATACATCAATGGTAAGGAACCCTTTGTGCGTGAGTCAGACACGCACTTGGTCGGTTTTTAATAATAGGAAATGTTGCTCCGTAACCAAACAATTCGGCAAGAGAATGACGAGAATTCATGATAGCATAGTAGTTGACTCAACCAAAAAGACAAGAGAATTAAGGCAACCTTCATTCTCTTGCCGTATTGGTTGAGTCAACTACCACACAGAACATGGACAGTAGGCCTAGTATGAGTTTTCATTACGAAACTAGTTCGTCGATATCGAGCGCGTTTGACTCAGCGATTGGCCCGCTTCAAGGTCGTAAGAACTATCAATCAGTGAGAGCGCCAAACGCGCTCGATATCGACAATCGGCTTTCGTATTGAAAACTCATACTAGGCCTACTGGTCTTGTTATACGATTGATCTTGTAGATTCTGTGGCACGAGGACGGTAGGTAAGCTTAAAATTTGGACCTTCGGACGTAATATAGGTAGGTATTTAATCTCATTCCGATCGGCACTAAAAATAGCTAGGTCAAAGGATATCTATTTTGTCAGATCCCCGGGAGTCGAGCTTTAGGTAGGTATTGGTTTAACTTTACAAGGACAAACATTTCGACTTACAATGATGACCCGCCTGATCGTGGTGGAGATATTTTTCGTAGAAATAATAAAACACTTAGGTCCCCGCCAACGCAGACGGCTAAGCGTCTATTTTGTGAAATGTCTCCGACCGACAAATTAGTAGATGATAGGTCGAAGCGCTTACAAATAGCTCCTAATTCTCCAGAACAGTCCTCGCCTACATTAAATATGTCCAATAGTAACAGTGATAGTTATTACGATTTGGTTTCGGAGGCGTCTGTGTACCTGTCCAAAATAAACGAACTGGTTAACGATAACGGTTCTCGTATAAATGTCGCTAATAAATCATCTATTATGGATATGACTCAACGAGTTACAAGTATCGTGTCTTTGTTAGCTTTAAAATCTTCGTGTAACGAAACAAAGCTTGCTAATACCGAGCGCGAATTAGAAATAATCAAATTAAAATCCGGCGTTAAAACCGTTAATGAGGACAATAAAGTGTCGTACGCAGATTCTTTGAAACTGCGGTTGCCTAAAGTGGCCCCGGCTATTGAATCTAGAGTGCCTCTGCCTTGTGTCGTCGCCTATCCGACCCAGGAGCGATCAGCTGACTATGCGTCATCGTCCGCCACTAAACAAGCTCTTATGAAAGCGATTAGACCGAGTGACGATGGGTTTCAAATAGTCGGTATTAAAAAAACCGCCAAATCGGGAGTTGTACTACGGGTGGCTAATCAAAACCAATTAAAAAGATTAGAATCGGTAGACGCTATAAAGTCTGCCGGTCTCCGCTTAGAAAAACCAAAGGGTCGCCGCCCCCGTCTATTAGTTAAGGACATTCCCGCCTCAATGGAAGACAAAAATTTTTTGCAAGCTATATACCGCCAAAACATTAAAAATGAGTTGCCAATAAAAGAAGACGATTTTATTAAATCCACAAAAATAGTCCGTAGGCGTTCTACCGATACCGGTCGGAAATGGATAGGCATAGAAATTGAACCTGCGGTACGTAAACATCTTGTGACTACCAAGGATAAATTATTTATTGACTGGGCCACTTGCCGTTTTGTTGATGATATCGAGGTAGTTCGTTGCGCGTATTGTCAACAATTCGGTCATGTTAAAAAGCATTGCGCTAATAAATCACCAACCTGCGCTGTCTGTTCCGAGGCTCACGAAACCAATGTTTGCCCGCATAAGGGCGATTCGAATTTTACCCCGGTTTGCGCGGCGTGTAAACGATTTAAAAAACCCTATGATCATAGATGCGGGTCGGACCAGTGCGGTACCTATAAATTAAAACTCGAACAACTTATCCTACATACTAATTACTAATTAAGATGGATAGGTTAAAAATAGGGCAATTAAACCTTCACAACGATAAGGTGGCGACATCAGAGTTAGATAAATTAATTATTGACTACAACTTAGACCTTGTACTCATTCAAGAACAATATCAAAACTCACGTTTACGTCACAGGGTAGTTCAACTGGATTGCAGGGCACGAGCCGGAATTTATATTGCGCGGTCTTCTAACTTTACGGTAACGTCTTTACGTGACCTCATGACGCCACACTGTGCGGTTGCCGAAGTATCATCAGCTTCTTTTAAAGTATTCGTTGTAAGCTGTTACTTTCAATATTCAGATCCTGTTACTCCTCATATACATAATCTCCGTCATGTCTTGCGGTCACTCGCGGGCTGCAAAGTTATCGTTGGCGCGGATGTCAACGCGTCATCGTCTCTGTGGTATGGCAAGGTTCGGGCCACCGATACCGAACGACGCTGCGCTGTTGAGGATTTCATTGCTGAGATGAACCTATCGATTCATAATACCCCTGATGCACCACCTACTTTCTGCAGCCAAATGGGCGAATCTTGTATTGACGTCACACTTTCAAGTGCCGACGTACGTTTGTATAGGTGGCGTGTCCTACCGGACGCGTCTTGTAGTGATCATCGCCTGATCGTGTACGAATTTGTTCCTGGTTATATTCAGGGTCCGTCTCATATTCCCGGTAATTTCAGATATAGATGTAAAGGCGCGAACTGGGAATTTTTCGGCTCGCTTTTTGCGTGTCACGCCAAAGAATTCACTCGGGACGGGCTGTCAGCCGAAGAAAGTGCTGACATTATGTCAGAAACCTTTACCTACTGTGCTGACATTGCCATTGGTCGCGGATCTATGACCAATATTCGTAGATGTGACTGGTGGAGTGATTACTTAGTTGAACAGCGTAAAAGATATCGCAGAGCGCGTAAACAGTTAAATAAACTCAAGAGCCGAAAGATTACTGGAGATCTTCTTACGTTCGCTTTGAATGCTTTTAGAGTTGCCAAGTCACGCTACAAAGCATCGGTGGAAAAATCTAAGGGTAATTTGTTGCGAAAAATTGTTGATAAGCTTGACAGGGAGGGTCCGTGGTCTCCCTTATATCACGAATTTAAAGCTAACAGATCGGTCGACCTTGCATACGTTCAAAACATTAAATCAATGATAGGCATACCACGGGCATAGAGGAAACAACAGAAGTGCTAATAAATACACTTATCCCTGATGATTCACCGGCTAACGATAGCGACTACCACCAACAGATTAGAGCGTGGGCTCCTGTGCCACCTGAATCACCAATGTCAGACGTACCATCTAATGACGAATTTATAAATATTGTTAGAAAACTACCGGTCAACAAATCATCAGGTGAAGATAAAATATCTAATAGGATGATTAAAGAAGCGTGTAAAACAGCGGGTGATGCCATCTTAACTGTATATAACCGATGCATTGCTGAAGGCGTTTTTCCTCGTAAATGGCGACGCGGTTTCTTACGAATAATACCAAAGTGTGGTGACAAACCACCGGATGATCCGAAGTCATATCGTCCTATCACTCTTCTACCATCTTTGGGTAAACTTCTTGAGCGCCTCATCGTTCCACGTTTACTACCGAACGGTCCAAAATTCCATAATAATCAATATGGCTTCACCATAGGTAAATCTACAGTCGACGCGGCGCTTTCTGTCAGAAGAACCGTTAACCAATCTGAAAACAAGTACGTAATTGGGATCTTCCTGGATATTTCTGGGGCTTTTGATAACGCCTGGTGGCCTATGCTGTTGTTAAAATTAAAAACCCGCGGTTGCTATAGAAACATATATAATCTCGTTTACTCTTACTTTATAAACGGTTCCGCGGTACTTAAGCTCGGTCATTTTTCTAGTACTAAAACACTAACCATGGGATGTCCTCAGGGTTCAGTTGTCGGTCCTTATTTATGGAATTTGGGTTTTGATGACTTCCTCGCGATCCCGCTTCCTTGCGGCTGTTCACTTACTGGTTACGCGGACGATGGCCTACTGCTCATTCAGTCAAGTACCCGAGCTGGACTTGAGAACTTGGCCAATACTTGCCTAAATTTAATATCTCAGTGGGGTGATCGTAACCGCCTAGCATTTGCGCCACATAAAACCTATCAACTTCTACTAAAAGGTAATCTTAAATCATTGCCTACTATTAAATTTAACAACGTTCCCATTAAAAAACAGCAATCCGTATGCTACCTTGGTATGATCTTAGAAAGGAATTTTTCATTTATCGAACATATAAAAATAGTTGGTGAAAAAGCTAAAAAGAACTTTTATGCCCTGACTAGAATATCCAAAGCAACTTGGGGTCTATCATTCCTAACTTTAAAAACTATATATGGAGCTACCTACTTAGGATGTATGTGCTACGGTGCACCTGTTTGGGCCGATAGGGCCAGCATAGGAGCGGCACGACGTAAACTGCTTCAAAGCCAACGTTTGGCATTGATATTTTTATGCAAGGCGTATAGAACGGTCAGTACTGAAGCCTTACCGGTACTGGCAGGTGTACTTCCAGTCGACCTTGAGGTACAGCGACGTGCTTCAATGTACTACTCCGCGAGGGGGGAGGCCATGGACACTAATTTTGTTACACAACGCGACTTTATTAAAATCTCTAGATTATTTAAACCTCAGACTGAAGTCTGGGAGGACCTCTTATCCGAATGGCAAAGTAGGTGGGATAATTCCATCAAGGGCCGGCACCTCAATCTGTTCTTTCCATCCGTTGGTGATCGGCTGGCTAAGACATGGCTGGTGGTTGACCACTGCGTTGCCCAATTTCTCACAGGTCATGGCAACTTTAAAAGTAAACTGTATTCTTTTAAACTTGTTCCTTCCCCTTTGTGTCAGTGTTCTACATCGAACTGTGAATTTGAACAGTCCGCACATCACATCTTGTGGGAGTGTGTTCTTTGGCAGAATGAACGCAATATTATGTTGGATAGTGTACAAGTTACATCCGGAGTCGTTTATTATACGGACCTTGTAGAAACTAGAACCAATTTCCGTGCGTTCAGGCGCTTTTGCCATACCTATTATTGGAATCAATTGTAACAGCTAATACCTACTTAGGACCCATTAACTTAATCAAATTTTATTCCGTGGTGTTTGGCAATCTGGGCTTCTCCCAGTTGCAATAATGTCCCTTTGTGCCGTTTGGCCTAGTTCTGTTCTGTCTCCTGCTTGTTATGGAGGGAAGTGGAAAAAATATCTTTTTTCTTACTCCTCCGCTATTCTTTTCTGATTAATTTCGTTGCGGGACCCAAGACAGTTGAATCGTTTCTCCGGGACTCGTCGAGCTTCATTGCTCGGCGTTTTTCTGGCGGTCGCCACTGTTGATTCTGGCTTTCAGGAGTTGCAGTGGTTGGGAAAAGTGTGGCGGGTTTGTCCCATTTAAAAAAAAAAAAAAAGGACAAACATTTATTACAAAAAAACAACCGACTTAAAAAAAAACATTGCAATGTGAAAAAATAATTGATTTTGGAAGTCGGTGCCTGGTTTTTGTTTATCTTTTTTTTTTTTTTTGTAATTAATTTTAATTTTTGGGTTATGACAAAAAAGCACGCATCGTAGGTAATCGGTTGGAGTGATACCTATTGAGTTATTCGTTCATCTCTACCACCAGTGATGCCAACCCTACAGTTTTAACTGTAGATCTACAGTTTTTAGGAGATTCTCTCAGTTTTTAGTTTAAGCCTCGGAATCTACAGTTTTCTACAGTTTTTATGCAAGATGCTAGCGTCATCTATTTTATTTGTCTGTAACTCTGTACACTAAGTCAGCTTCAGTATGACCTGCTACTATTGCACCGAAAGTAATGGGCAAATGATATTTTAATAGATGGCGTTAGTGGTAGGTCGTTCCGGCAATATTTTACCGACATTCTCTATGGTTTGTTTTTTTTATTTTTACTGGGGAATCCCCGTAACTGCTTTGTCGATTTGAAACAATAATTTAGAGTTTTTTGGCGGCAAAGTCAAGTTGAGTGTCACGCTCGTTTTTCATTGGACTTTTAAAATTATTTGTAGTGTTGTTTACTAAATAAAAGTGCGTGATTTATGTTGTAAAAAGTGCATTTAGTAAATAGTTTATAAAGAACAGTGAAATATCGCAGCATAGTGGCCACATCATGACTTTGCCCCTAACCTCACACGTAAGACTGGTCACGCTGCAGTCTTTTTCTACATGAATAATTAATAATTATTTGACATTGGCTAAATGCACAAACCGTGCGAAGCCAAAAATAAAGAAAGAAAGAACAATAATTTATACGTCATTATCTAGTTCATTCCTTAGCTGATTAGATTCTTTTTTATTGTGTGACGTTGTGAGTTGAGCAAATATTAACGAATATAATTTCTGAGATGTTGTATTATTTCCCAGGTATTTGTCCAGAAAATATAACAGAATTAGATAGAGAATGGAGAAGTCTGCGTAATACCAATTTAAATTTTGATAAGACTGATATGCCTAATGTAGAGGAATTTTGGTGGAATTTTTCCAAATTAAAAAAAAGGCGACGGTTCTGCAATGTTTCCACTATTATCGACTTTAACCAGAAAGCTTCTATGTTTGCCGTACAGTACCGCTACGGTAGAATGTTTGTTTTCGAGCATTAATGTTATGAAAACCAAACTAAGAAATAAACTTTCTACGACCACAATAAAAGGTACCTTGCACACAAAGTCTGAAATTAATAATTGTTTCGAGTTCAATGTGATAAATGACCATTTAAAAAAATTCAATAAAAATATGTACGAATTCAATAAAAATAAAAATGAAACGGAAAATCAGGAAGACTTAGAAATTGAAAATAACATAGTAGCTAGTGATGCTTGTAATGTTACAACATTTAATTTGATTAAAATTTTGATAATTATACGAGTTTTCTTATTTTTAATACACTCCATATAATGTATTCCATTCATACAATTATACAAAATATAATATAAGATAAAACTGTAGATCTACTGTTTTTTAATTTTATATTTACAGTTTTCTACAGTTTTTTTCAAGCAAATCTACAGTTTTACTCTATGCTGGGGTTGGCAACACTGTCTACCACATACTTAATCCAAATTTAAGACTATGGATAACATTGTTAGAACCATAGAAGTATTATAGTTTACTTATAACTGAAATAAAATGGACATAACTAGACATCATTTCGTATCCATTATGCCGTTTAGGTACATATTGTATTAAAAGTTGATAATACCTCATTAGGAAGTAGGGTGGAGTGATCATGTATGAAAAAAAAAAAAGTGTTTTTTTTTTGAACGGCATAGCGATATAAAGTTGTCTTGGTATGAGAAAACCAAACCTACGAAATCTTGTTAATCTACTTTAATGTCTTGAGGTGCCCCAACGCATTTGAAAATCGGTAAATATAACTACTTTTTAGATTTCATTGTCAAACTGTCATTTGTTCAGTGAAAGCATTTTTTTTAAATTTTAGGGCTATTGTTAAATGTATATCAGGATAATTACTTGGAAATACGATATCTAAAAGAGCTGTAACTTATTTTAAGTAATGCGTAAGTGCAGTTTTAATTAAACATGAAATTGCTTTTTTGTATCGAAATGAGGCATTTGTTGACGTGAAAGCAGTCTTGATCTAAAGAAACCGTCTCGTTTATGTTCTCCGCAAACAGTACTTGAAGCTTGTATCACTAATTTGATGCAGCGCTCTACGGCTTGTGTGTGGCATGGAAATTTTTAAATATTTTGAATTGTACCCAAACCATTTTTGACAATCGATATCAAGGCTTCATCCTATAAATTGGAAGTCAGCGGTGGCTCAGTTATTTCAAAGTCTTGCCATGTAATAGTTTTTGTATAATCTTCGGCATCGAAATTAAAAGCAGGCACTTTAAATGTTCGAAGACCTGGAGCATTCTTTGATCTTGCTTTCGAAATTTGTTGATATGCTAACTCCCGTATGCTTTCTGTGTCATCTCCAAGCATAGCGACAAGAACATTCTCTGGATGACCAAAATATCCATTCCGTTGAATTACGTTGTCAACGATCTTCTTCAAATCTGGGTTCAAATAGCGACTCAGTCTAATAGTTTGTCATAGGTGCTTAGCTCCTTTTACACGAGTGCCATTTCCTCCTTCCTGCCATTGAATTTTTTATAGTTGCAGCTAGATCTACCCTACCTATCATCATTTTTCTCGTTGTTCTTCGATCGAGTAGAAAATTTATTTCTTCTTTAGGAACTTGACTGTCTTTCGAACAATAACAGTTTGAGATAAGTTTGCATTTACAACTGCAAATATCAAATAATCTATAAGAATCAGCTCTGAATGTATTAATTTTCTGTTGGTAGTTTTTCTTGGTTTGACGGCCGTGATAAGGTTTCATTAAACTTCTATATTTGTCATGATAGGCACGAATCAGTTGTAGTACTCTCTAACGGCTAACTGTTGGCAGCGAAGCTTTTTGCCAAATATCTAATACTTTTTGAGTCAATATTTCGGATATGTCATGGACCGTCGGCTCTTTTGTTGTTTTGTCTGTCTTTAGTTCATATTTAATGAATTATTAATATTTCATATCAGCATTATAAGTAGGCAATCGAGATATTAGTTACTTCTCTGGCAAACCAAACACGGGACAAGACGTCGTTTGTCGAGTTTTGACTAGAGACATTTTACTGTAAATAACAAAAATAATAGGTATAAATTCAAATCGAAAGTACTTTATTTCGATCTAGATTGCATGAACTGACAACATTAATTTATTAATATTACTTACATGAGTTGTATTCATTGATCTCAGCCGTTAAAACCAAATCGTCTCACAAATAAAATTATAATGAACCGCGCACGTGTATTCACTAAATGGCGTTCAAACAACGTTTGATTAGAGTAGTGAAATAACCTCCCCCGCGTACCCCGCGTACCGTGCACCGAAGAACCATCTCAAGTTCACATTTTTCTATCAAAAAATAACAGAACAGGCGTTCAGAATATAACTTAGCGGACTTATGATGAATGTATTTTTTGACTAATTTTCGCGAATTTCTCTAATATTAATGAGGTTGGGGGCACCTCTATATATTGTTAAATGTCAAATAAAATGTTGTGTGTATATTTGTAAGTAAGAAGGGCAACTTTTTACAGGTATTCCAAAATGATTACGAGATAAAAAAAATTTCGCTCCACCCTATTAGGAAGGTCAACTAACGATCTATATATTTATTTATATCAACTGAAGCAAGATTCGTCCCTTCTACACATTTGACAATATCTAGCACATGTTCGAGATCACAAGGATATACGATTAGTCCTTGCTCATTGGGATTTCTGATTCAATTACAATCCAATAGAAGAACGTTTGAACACCGCACATGCCCCATATGCAGTGTTCAAACGTTCTTCAACGTTTAAACGTTTACATTACGAAATGCCTGAGTAATGTACTTATTTGAAGCCTTTTGGGGCTTAATACAGGCATAGACTAGCCACAGAAGTCGCTTGAAACTACAATACGGTGGTTGATCAATTTCAGGCAGGTCGTAAAACTTTACAGTTTGGATATGTTTTTATATAGCACATTTTTTACATACGTTTCTACGAAATTTTGGTTAAGTAATTTAGTAGAAACGTATGTATCAACAGGCGTAACCATATTTATATGCGAGCCGAAAGAGCGAAGCGAGGCTGGCACTCCTTCAGATCAGGCAGTTGACTAAACGGCTAATTTAACCAGTTGACTAAACGGCTAATTTAACCAGTTGACATATTCAAGTACAATAGAAGGTAACTTAAAAAGAGCCTTGTTTACATTTACAATGTAAAATTAGACTCGTACCTAATTTACATACAACTTAACTCACTCAACAGAAAGCAAAAAATAATATACTATATTTGGGAGGACATAAAACGAGCACCATGATTCATTGGCCGCCATAAACATATCCGCCTAAAAAATCAGATTTAACTGAAGTAAATTTAGTCAAACTTTTAATAATTAATTAGATGATACAGCGGTTTATATTTGGCTTCAATCCTAATAACACATTGTGTAATAGTCTGTTTTTAAACAGCAACAATACTTACTGTAAAATATATTCATGAGATGTTTATCTACTCTAAAGATATTATTTTTCAGTTTCGTTAAACAATTTATCTTGCATTTTTTTGCCAAGAAATATTGAAGTAAAAGGTTAAAGAATTTAATATTTACACACAATTATAACTAAAAGCCTCTCAGGTATGAGTGTGCGGGTTCAATTCCAGGTCAGGCTTCCTAAGTATATCTTGGACACCAATGGCTGATTACAAGGTGAAGGAAAACATTTTGAGGAAACCTGGACTTTAAGTCTGAAATCACCATCCTGCATTGAGCAAGCGTGGTGATTACGCTCAATCCTTCTCTGTATGAGAAGAGATCTGTGCCCAGCAGTGGGACAAGAAAAAAAGGTTGTTGAGGATGATAACTAAATAAATACTAGCCAGTTGGTTGGTCTGTGATAGATGACCATCTTTACGCGAAGAGAACTATCCATGCCTCGAAAAGCAAGCTAAGCCACTGGGGCTGTTATTTACAGATCTTTGAGTTGTTAGAAATCTGAATGTCTAACAACCTGTCTTACTGGTACAGTAACTGGATTGTGGAATTCAGATAGACATTAAGTCTATATAAAATATTGATATTCAGAGCAGATTATGAATAAAACAAGTAACCCGTAGAAGTGTAAATTCATTGGTCATTTCATAATTTAAGAGTATATAAAAAATGAATCTCTATTTCCCTAGGTTACATGTGAATGGATAGAATGATTTCGCTAACTATTGTTATTGTTGTTCATTATTGCCAGGAGAAAGTTCTTATGAAAAAAAAAAAAAAGAAAGTTGACCAGGTAATTAGAAAATTTTAGTATGTATTATGCTCTTAAGATAAAACGGCTGAACAGTTTTGGATGGCAACAAGAAAACAGGCTACTCTTTATCCTCGATTGTGGACAAAGTTGTGGGGTAACAAATTGTTATACATTATTTTTTTGTTTATGCGAAATATACTAACAGTTTGTTCAGAATTAGCAACTGAATCGATTCCAATCATTTTTAACCGACTTCAAAAAGGAGGAGGTTACTCAATTCGACCGGTATATATGCTTTTTCGCGGATAACTTCGTCGTTTATGAACCGATTTTGATAATTCTTTTTCTGTTGGAAAGAAGCATTCCCAAGGTGGTCCCATGATAAGGACATCAGGGTTTAATGGTGGAAGACCAGAGAAATCAAGGGGAACTTTAAAAAATCGTAGGGGCAACCAGTGCGTTTGTAAGGTTTTTCATTAAGTATTTTAGTGCCAGCATCCAGTCTAACCGGATGCAGCTGAACAGTACTTTTCACAACTTTTTTAGTTGTGAAAAGTACTGTAAAATAAAAACTTTTTTTTTTACAAAAAAAAAAAAAAAAAACAACCAACTCCCAAAAAACACTACAAAGTGAAAAATAACTAATTTCGGAAGTCTATGTCACTGACTTTTTACACCATGTTATATTTTTTTCCAAATACATTTAGAAAATGTTGCAGTGTGGTAACCGAGCGCCCCACACAGCTTACGATAGATCATAGTACTGCGGACAGCTGACGCCAGAGGTCAATGCACTGGTCCCCCGGCCGAGCGGAGCGTGGAACAGCCAAGTAGGATAACAAGCTCATAACTTTGTGGTTTTTCATGACATCTTTTTGAAATTTTGTACATAGATTCTTTACTTGAAAATACTGGACACGTGTTTCGGGTTTCGCATAAACAAAAATGAATGTTGTATAAAAGATAATTGTAATTTAATTATTTAATGACATAATAGTCATAAGGGGCAGTGCTAAGTTGTCACGTCATAAGAACATTTATGTATTCTAATCTCGGTCTCACATAGATTTTTGGTGAGATGAAATTTCAATAAGACTTTAAATGTTTTGATAAAGGGAGTAGGCCTTTCGATAAATTTGATCACAACTAGGCCATATAACAAAATGGATATAGTATGGTGATTGGCAGGTATTATTTGAAGAGAAGATAGGAAGGGGTGTTAAAGACAGGAATTACAAAATAAAATTGCCAATATTACCACAAGAACACACAATATTCATTTTACTATGTAGGTGTAAAAGTGTTAGCAGTAACAAAAAAATATACAGTGTAAACTCTATGTAACGACAAACTCTCTAAAGCGTCGAAATCAATTGCCTTTGGTTGGTTTAGCTTGTCTACCATACAATGATACATTCTACATAGACCTCAACATATACAATATGTTACGAAAACCCTGTCCGACCCACAAGGATAATAAGGGTTAGGTAAACAAATGACCAAATAAAATATAAAATTTTGCATAATCATCATAGTAACAATACTAATGAATTTTGAAATAATCTTTTTTACCCTGTAACTTCCCCAAAATTCGGGAAATTTAAAAAAGTGTAAACACCATTTTAGACCTTATAATTGTCGGCTTTCTTTTGATTATTTTTTTAGGTTCTTTAGCGGCGTCAGTGTGTCTAGCCGCCGACGGCGGCAAAGGAATAATTAGAGCTGTACTAATTTTTGCGTAATAACATTTTGTTTTTGTCGATATTATTCGAAACTGTACCTGGCCGAATGATTTGTTGTAAAAACACAGATTACCTAATGGTAAAAGTACTTTTTTTGATTATCGATTAATTACTCATAACAATATTGTAACACAAGTACCTATTATTAGTAAATAGGAACTAGAAAGGTCTTATGAAATACGATTTTAGGAGAATATTATAAACAATGTAAAGCATTTAAGTTCACCTGATTTAAGTTATGTGAAAGTTCTAAAATCTAAAGAATGCCATGCGATGTTGAATCGATGCGTGAAATTCTGAAATACAAAATTGATACCAAAAATCGATACGAGAAATATTTTGAATACTTTCACACCTCTAGTCAAAGGGCACCGCCGTGCAGTTAGAGTACCTATTTTTATGAAATAAAAATCATTTTTATTTTAAATTTATTAGTTTCGCGTAGACATGGCGTCCGTGTAGACGTATCGTTTATTGTGTGATCACATAGTTTTCTAACGTAATGTAACCTGCTGATGGAAGGTACCTAGTGAAACTGCAATTGTGTTGTGTTGTGATCAGGTGTTGAACGATTCGGATGTGACTACTTCTTGGTCAATGTGGTTCCAGCATGACGGTGCCCCACCATATTTTCGCCGACCTGTACGTGAGTACCTCCACTATCAGTTCGGCGAGCAGTGGATTGGTAGGAGTGGACTAACGTTGTGAAACACCGTGCTAATCTCGTGGGACGGTGTCAGGCCGGTATCGTTCTTAGTGAACGAAATATGGAACAACATCTCCGCCACAGCCATTGTGCTCATCGAATGAAATTCGAAGATACATTCGGAGGGTCAGACGACATTTCTACTTAAAAAAAAGTTCTTTTCACGAGCTGCCTAAGTAGGTATCATTGTTTCTTTCTAGAGTCGATAAACGTGGTTAGACTACCAATACCTACATGCATGAGGTCAACTGAGGTCATGACCTGTGCCTGTGTTGCCATGAAATTACCTATTTATTTTATTTAAGTTATTTATTTTTAAGGGGGTATTTTTTTTTTAGTTTAGCCAGGTTATGTACGCATTAGTAGAATCAGCTAACGATACCTAACAACACCTTCACGGGTCGGACAGGGTTTTTGTAACATACTGTATATATCCAGACCGCTAGGGATGCTCAACATGGTTTACAGCCAGAATTGTTTATTTTAGTTATTTTCATAGTCTTATGACTTATGGGATTCTTCTCTGGGGAACTTGTGCGGACATCAATACCATCTTTGTTTTACAGAAAAGGGCTGTTCGAGCCATTTACAACCTTGGTCCTAGAGATTCTCTTAGAGAAAAATTCAGAGAGGTGAACAATCTGACTGTAGCTTCGCAATATATATTTGAAAATCTTATGTATGTACATAAAAATATATCTAATTTTAAGAAAATAAGCAATATTCATAATATAAATACCAGGAACAAACACAATCTTGCTGTACATCACACTCGTCTCCACAGAGTAGGCAACTCGTTCATGGGTCAATGTATACACTTTTACAACATGCTTCCCATGGACATTCGAAACTTACCCATTAAACGATATAAAACCTATATAAAGGCCAAACTTTGCAAAAAGGGGTATTATAAAATCTCAGATTATTTAGAGGATAGAGAGGCTTGGGACTGAGCTGCTCGCTCTGTTAAGCATTGTTATTAAGCAATATGCGTAATTATAACGTAAATTATTGTAAACATTTTCATTTTTAATGTCTGGACTTTAAAAAAGACGATGATCCCTGAGTTTGTTTCGGCTATTTCTTCTCAGAGGTAGTCAGTTAGGAAATGCCGGCTTCATCTAGTTTTAAAAAAAAAAAAAGAAAAAAAAACATATGACGTGTAAAAGTGATCGGTGATCCTACTTGCTTAATAAACGATTTCATTTCATTACCAAGCAGAATGTGTGGACATAACTCTGGCAGATCTAGCCATAAAAGCCAGGAAAGTTGCGGACACGTATGTCCGCATACTTACTGACAGTGCCTCCATCCTCCAATCCCTAAAGCAGGGATTGCATCACATCAAGTTTAATACTGGAGTGCCACGACGCACTGGAAGGGGTAACCGCACCAGACCGCAACACTGTGACACTACAGTGGATAAAGGGACACAGCAGTTTACTGGGTAATGACGCAGCTGACGAGCTGCCTAGAAGGGCATCCAGCACGTCGGTCAGCGGATCGGAGCCCATTGTGCCTATCTCCTTCATTCAAATACGCAGATGGCTACTAAGGTATACCTACGAACAAACGGAGATTTAAT
This sequence comes from Sesamia inferens, assembly GCA_037179545.1. NCBI lineage: Eukaryota > Metazoa > Arthropoda > Insecta > Lepidoptera > Noctuidae > Sesamia > Sesamia inferens. Next base: position 28,651,855 of record CM073939.1, on the reverse strand, counting down.
GGTCCTCGTCACCAAGCTGCAGGCAGTCCAGAGAGTCTAGGCCAACGATTGATGACAGGGATCATATGTACTCTTCGTGTACAGGCGTGACTCAAATTAGAAACAAAACCATAGGGGCACCAAGATCTTACACAGATGTTCTCAACAGGCAAGCAGACCTGATGTGCTTCTGGAGGGAGGTGGGCTGGCTGGAATAATCGCCAAAGGCCGCCATGGCCCATGCACAATGGTCCATCAAAGGGACTGAGTGCGGAAACCAAACCAGTAACATACATTCTACACAGCATCACACCCACTCTCAATAACAACAATAATTAAGTAATAAAAAGTACCTTTTAAGTTGCTAAAATCTGGACACATGTGTACATTCTTTTGTTGCTTTGTTATCCTAGCCTGCAGTAAACTCATCATGATGCATACCAAACTTTCTAAGAAATTGTTCTTTTGTTTACAAATTGGGATTACTTGCATGTGTAAACTGTTTTTGACCATGACTAATTTTGACCTATTATACAATAGGTAAAGAAAACCCTGTCCGATCCGTGAAGGTTCTATGTTCTATGTTACTGGTTTGGTTTCCGCACTCAGTCCCTTCGGTGGACCATTGTGCGTGATCCGTGAAGGTATTGTTAGGTATTGTTAAATGATTCTAATAATGCCTACAAAGACGTGCTAAACTTAAAAAAAAAACCCCCTAAAAAAATTTATATTATTTCGAAAAAGCGAGGTAACTTAATGCGTGAGTGGTAGGGAACACGTTAGGCATTCGTACGCGGGTGAAGAAGGGGCAGGGTACGCGGCACGTGGTTTATTCGATCTGTCACAAATGGTGTTGTCACTTTTTTAAAAATTACCAAATTTTGGGGAAGTTGGAATTAATTTGCAGAAAAAAGAATATTTCAAAATTCATTTGTATTGTCACTATGATGATTACGTAACATTTCATATTTTATTTGGTCATGTAACAACCTAACATTTATCATCCTTTTGGGTCAGACAGGGTTTTCTTTACATATTGTATAAAGCTGCGCCGTGCGGTTTCACCTGCATAGGTTTCAATATTTTTTTTTATATGCTCTGCTCCTATTGGTCGCAGCGTCATGTTATATAGCCTAAAGCCTTCCCGAATTAATGGGATATCCAATGCAAAAAGAATTTTTCAAATCAGACCAGTAGTTCCTGAGATTTGCATGTTCAAACAAACAAACTCTTCAGCTTTATATATTAGTGTAGATAGATTTGACTAATTATATGCAATAACTTTCTTTTTATGTACATAACTACTAACCTAGTCTGAAATAAACTCTTTCTTTTCTAATACTGATTTTTCTTCTCTCCATTTAACAACAACTCTATATAACACCATAAAATGTCCACAGTCCCTTTGGTGTTGTTATATAGAGTTTACACTGTACTAGGAATTTTCAAATTATCAACTCACTGACATTAAGTATTAATTAATGTGGTTTCTGATTTCTACAGACAATAAGGAAGGAAAGTATGGAACTAATTAAACTTTTAACTAATCATTCAGGGATAATGATGTAGCAACATTAGCATAAATACTTGATGATCTGACATTAATATCTAAGCAGAATGAGATTGTTGACTAGAAAAATATTGGACTATGGACTGTGTGGAACATGAACTTGTCAACATAATTTAGATTTTAATATCTTTCGAGTTAATTACTCTTAAGTACAGTTGACTCATTTTACTTTATCATAACATAAATACCATTGGATATATTTAGATAGATCAAGTTTTGTCACATGTGATAAGAAATCGACCCTTTATGTGATTACCATATGTTTCAATGTAGTTTTACAATAATAATTAAGGTTGGCCATCTTATTTTTTACTATAGTCACAGCTATCATTCTGTTCATATAATATCACTGTCATTAGGTTGCAGTGCCAGAGTCAACACTAATTTGTGCAGAACACGACACCTTTCCATGTTTACATGTGTGCTTACCTCGAAAACCCCGAGACATCTGCCCAGCTTGCCAATGACGCCAGCTTCTTCGAGCACCTCGCGCATTGCCGTCACAGAGGGCTCTTCTTCGGGCTCGACACCGCCGCCGGGTACTATCCAGTTGTCGGGACGTCGCGAAGATGTCACCAATAGTACCTACACAACACAACAGTAAACACTCGTACTTTACAACCTCTTCAAACCTCAAATGACACCAAAACAACAGAAATACAACACTAACCTCTGTTTCGGCGTCGGAACGAACGCAGATACACGCCGCACGACGTCTAAATCCCTCGTCGTCGTAAATCCGAATCGAATTTGGCTTCTCCTTCACCATTTTTACATTAAACACGTAAACACGAACTAAACAGACGATCACAAACGAAAAGCTGACATCAAATATAAAGAAAAACTATGAACCGAACGTAATTTTTTAATGATCAACAAACGCCATAACCGAAGTATCCTATGTTGAACGTATCCATTTTCTACTAATAAAGTTACACAACGTACATGTAAAATGAAACTATAATAACAATAACGCTACAATTAGAGCAATATTTCAGCTACAACTAGCTTTTGATCGCGTATTTCAAGCCCATGTTGAATGGTGCCTGACGTATTCCTTCTTTGCGAAAATCGAAATGGGTTTTGGAAAGCAATGGGAGTCTATCAGCTGACAGCCGGAAGTCGGAAACAGTATTGCCATTTAATTATTAGATTTTATTTCCCGAATGTTGCTATCCAATTTCCGTTATTTCAATTTATTTCAGAATTCAAGGCCATTCCCCTGCTTCAGAAAGTAATTTATAAATACTTTATTAGATTAAAAGAGAGACTGTTTAATACAGATCAAAACTGTGACTTTCTTAGGTAGAATATCCTAATTCAATTCAATTCTTGAATAATGGCCTTAATGGGTAGACTATCCTATCAGTGATCCTATCACTTGTTCAAGAAATTGACAGCTAGCTGTCACTGTCTATATTTTTTTATTACCTACAAAGTTTCATTTTGCAGCCGTTGACTGAAAAATATGGGCATACATGTATTTGGCAAATACATATTTTAAACGACAATTGTATAAATAAAAATGGAAACCCAATATTGTCTTGTTTTGTCGACATTATATGATTTTTTTTTTAGCCTGATGACTTTTATGAGAATAATTCGTATACAGATGGTTTAATCCACTGGTAGGTACTTGTAGTATCTACACTATAGTAAAAATGTGTATATTTTTATCATATAAGATAAACCTCGTTGTTTTAGATTATCTCTAAAGTTTTGACGATTTTGAAAGGATGACAACTCAGCTTTCTGTTTTTAACTCTGTTTTATTTTTTTAATTGTTTTAATGCTAATTCTAGTGCTAAGGATTATTTAAAATGCCTAGGAATCGGCAACATAGTAACTATAGACCTGTTAAGCCTTTATGGACTAAAATAAAAAGTATCGACTACCGAACAAGCACTTGATTCTTAATGCTAATAAATATTTTCAGATAAAATGAATAATTCCGTAATGCCATATTATTTATAAAATAACTTGTATTATTTTTATGCAGATGTCTAAAACTAAAATTTACATCGATAATAAAGCGCCAATGTTTGAAGTCTCTACGAGTTAAACGACGCTTAACGCACATCACTAGTGACGACTTTATTTGAGTTTGTTGACAGTTATATATTTAAAATATTTTCTTATTTTTAGTTTCAGAATATGGGTAAGAAACTTTTAAAATAATATATTTTTAATGTAATTGAAATAACCAATCGTTTAAGTAAATGCTTTACGTTTTGATTAAATAAACGATACGTAAAACTGTTACTGGGTATTAAAACTACATATAATTGTTTTTGTATGAGCATTAAATATTACTTGTGTTGCAGAGGACAGCTTCGACTTCGGGAAGCTGCTGAAGAATCACGCCAAGAAGCACAAGAGCAAGCCCGCACAATTTGGTAGCGTAGCTGACGGGGTGTGTTTTTAGTATTTTAGTAATAAATCGTAAAGTTTGTTTCCTATCATCATGCATGGGGTAGAAGACTCCCATAATGTAGGTATATTGGGGTGCATTCATATTGCTGTACTTTGTTTGTAACATGGAAATACTACCTAAGCATGGTGTTGTTTGATCATGATACAATTTCACCCAAATGTTACTATATCTTTCATACTTTATGGCAAATATTTTGATTTCCATGTTGACATTCTTTTATATATTACTTAGTTTTGAAGCAAAGTATGCCTTATTAAAGCACCATTTTAGTCTATTAAGACATTGCTTACCACCAATTCATCAGAATAACTTTGGTTTTCAGGTACAAAAGAGGCGAGAGAAAAACATAAAGTATAGAAAGAGCAGCCGATTGTCATTCTTTGATAATTTGAGGAACATCTCAAAATGCGACAGTCCAGCTCCAGAAGTCAATCCTGTGCAGAGCAAGGTGCAGCACAGGAGGCAGCAACTAGAGAAGTGGAAAGAAGAAAAAGAGAAGAAGAAAAAGGAAGCTGCTTTAAAGAAGAAGAAACCTTTTATAGCGGGTGTGCCACATGTACCACATAAATTTTTACCCCCACCTCCACCCCCAAAGCCTATGCCAAGCACTTCTGGGAGGGTGACACGGTCCCAATCCGCTAAAACTACTGCCATCAAACCTAAGGAGACTAAGGCAGCATCACGCTCATTTGCACCTAAAAATGCATCATTCAAACCACCAGAAATAAAAACATTGACGAAACTGCCCAAACTGCCAAAACTGGTACCTTCAAAGTCTAAGAAACATAATATAACATTTGACCCTGTTTTACCTACCACCCAGAAGGAAACTGGCAAGCAGACAAGATCCAAGGCCAAAGAGGCAGTGGCAGAAACAAAAACAGTGCGTAAGCAAACAGAGAGATCAACCAAAGGCAAGTTAACCAAACCAGTTCCAAAAACCAATAAAGTTAAAATAACTCCACTACAGAGTAGTTCTTCGAGTGAAATAGAGCAGGTCAAAGAATTTTCACCAATTTTGACTAGTAAGAACTTGAGGAAGTCTTTACCACCTCAAAATTCACCAAGAATAACTACAAAAACACCAAGGAAATCTATACCGAATATGACTCCTAACAAACCTGTGCCTAGGAGTGAGTCGAGCTCTGAGGAACGTCTGCGGTCCCCCAAGAATTTGGAAGATTTCACTTTTACACCTGAGCAGATAGCAGAGGAGGCTAAAAACATAAGCCCTTGTGTCACTATGTCTCGCGGAAAGGCTAATGCAAGGAAGGAGATGAAGCAGAAACTTGATGAAGGTATGTACACTCCTATGATATGTACATATATGCAATAAGTTGTGCATTTTGATAGATATAGCAGAATAATTTAAAAAAAAATATTCTGCTACCACCTGTGCCTATATTTTTTTTGATGATTATAAACGTGATGCAATATTAAACTGCTTTCTCTTTGATCTTGCGCTTGGCGGCAACACTTTGTCTGGTGGACTTTTGCCGGCAGCCGATGTTATGGCCTACCACCGAGAATTGCCATGCACACTATTTATGTGTTTGTCAGAAATCAAATTGGTATCCATTTTTTTGGGGACTTGGGTTCATTTTTTGGTAACTTTGTTGTCTTCACTTGCACATAGCCGATATTAACCATAGGCTACCATCAGCCGCAAATGAAGAATATTTTTGCAAAATAATGGAAAAGATGGAAATAGGTTTGCTGTGTTGCCATAGTATTTGGCAAGAACTCCCTTTACAATTATATTAAAGAAAATACTAATTACAATATTGTCTATGGAATAGGTCTACTGGATGAGGATACCAGTAACATTGACAGCGTGGACCACTTCAGAAGACAGCTGGCCTCGGAGATCAAGCGGCTGACAGAGATGTGTGAAACCTGGGACAAGATTCTGGAGCAGACTGTGCTACCAGAGTCTGTGCAGGTAAACTACCAAGACTTAGAAAAAAATCTCTTTAACCAAAAAAAAATCTCATTAAGTAACTTATAAAATATCTTGATTTTTATGCCTTTCATTTTCAACTTATTTCTTACTTGTTCATTATTAAATTAGAAATCACTTAATAATTTTTATATGAGAAAGTAAAATTCTTTTTTTTTTATAAATTATAAACTAGCGCTTTACCGCAATCCCGCCTGATGGTAAGCAGTGACGTAATCGTTGATGGTAAAGCGCACTACTTTATTAAGAGCCTATTCACTCTAGCCTTGAAGACACTCAAATTATAGTCCGACGGAAACACCGCTGCTGGCAAATTGTTCCGGTCCTTCGATGTACGCGGTATAAAGGAGGAGGCGAAACGCTTCGTTCGGATCGTAGAGGTGTTAACAAGGGTGGAAACTCGCCATACGACGGGTTGTTCGATGGTGGAACGGAGATGGGGGAATTAAATCATGCAATTCCCTCGCACACTCCCCAAAATGCATCCTATAGAACACCGAAAGGCTGGCTACTCTACGCCTGTGCTCTAGGCTTTGGAGACCATCTCGAGTTAAAACAGGGTCACCTATCAGCCTCTTTGCACGCCTCTCCACTGAATCCAAAATGGCCAGGTGGCATTTAGCAGCACCAGCCCAAATGTGGCTGCAGTACTCCACACGCGGCACACGAACGGACGGATTATCCAACATAAATATTGTTTATTTCTGAAAGTAGATATTTTAAATAGTTTTATAAGTTTGTTGTTTTATATTCTATCATATCAGACCTTGAGAAGAAACATAGATAAATCTATGAGAATAGACATTTGTTGTGCAGCAGTAGAGCCTGTGGGACTATAGCCCCCGCCTTTTAATTTTGCAGGAAGCAGTGCTATCAGCAGTGGGCCAAGCGCGGCTGCTGATGTCCCAGAAGCTGCAGCAGTTCGCGTCGCTGGTGGAGCGATGCGCGCGACCCGAGCCCGGCGCTGCACTCATCACCCCCGCCGACCTGCACGGCTTCTGGGACATGGTGTTCATGCAGGTAACTACTGTGTCTAACAGTCAATATTTTTGTAGGGTTTTGTCCCTTAGGCGTTGTTCTAATTGGCGTAGATCGCACGATGACACGATGCGTTCTCGTCGTGCGATGAGTTCAAACATACAGATTCCATCAGTGTCCTATTTGAAACTCTCAACTAATAGTGCGAGCACATCATATGCTTAATGTAATCAAAGCAACAGATCTCTTTTGAGTGTCTTAATTGGTTACCTACGCGATGCGTCGACGCGCGAGGGGCGATTGATCGACAGCAAAAACTGAATATCTGTAAAGAGCGATCGTTAAAAGTGGCGTGAGCGCGACGCCAGCCATCGAGCGACGGCATCACACGATGGACATCGGGCGATCTATTAGAACACCTTACGGCGTCGTCCTTTAATTGGCAAAGATCGCACGAGCTCAATCGCACGATCGTCACGAATATGAGTTCAAACATACAGATTTCATCAGAGTGTCCATGCATACGATCGTTATTAAGTATTTCATGTGCTCGCACGATTAGTTGCGAGGTTCAAATTGATGAATTCGTATGTTTGAACTCATGTTCGTTACGATCGTGTGATCGCGCTCGTGCGATTTTTACCAAATAGGATGACGCCTACCACAACATTAGGTCATCGTACGACAACTTCGATCGTGAGATGAAAAACGCATCGCGTTATCGTACGATCACTCCCAATTAAGACACCGTCTTATACTTGGGTATTCGAGTTTTCAGTGTCTTTCTCACTAGCAGTAGTATGGTTCAGGAGGGTTATCTGGGTATGCCAACTGCTATTGTCAAATGAACTATGTATAAATACCTGCAGGGTAATTACGTAACACACCATCAGTAGCAATGGGTTTGATTTTGACAGTTGAACAACATTCGTTGCGCTATTTACATTGTCGGGTAGACAGTGAGTAGATATATTTTTCGAACATATCGAGCAATGGACTTGCAATATGCTTGGAAATGATTTCAACTGTTAGTAATAGTGTGTTACGCAATTAAGGTGCTGAGCATGGATTGCTCAATCTCTTTTTTTTTCTCTTCTTTGGCAACTGAGCCGGTTTCGACTATTCTGCCAGTGTCATGTGGTGACGGCAGCAAGTAGTCAGGCCGTCGAACTTTTCCCTTCGTGGTAGGTGTTAGTATGCTGCATGGACAAACACATGGGTTAGTAAGACAAAAAATCTAATATACAAGAACACATGAGACAACAGTTAAACTAGTTTATAATATATACAGACTATTTACACACAAACTACGCACCAATTAAAATTTTAACTCGTTCTCTTTTAGGAATTTGGACAAAAGGTTAATTAATTTAGGGGAGAAGTGGGAAAGTAGGGTATGAAAATTAGTTGGGAGAGGGATGTTGATTTGGGGGATTTTTGAATAGAGATCAAAAGATTTATTATTACGGGAGCAGGAAAAGAAAATATGGTCTAAAGTACCATCCTCAAGACCGCACTCGCACAGGGAATTATCCCGGACGTGGATCTTTTTTAGGAACACTGGGCTACAACAATGTCCGAGTCTAAGTCTACACAGTGAGGAAACAGTTCTTTTCGACAATTTAGGACATTTAGAAAACCAAGGCCTACGCTGAACCTCAGGCTGTATGGCAGCGTAGTAGATGCCCTTGGTTTTAGAAGTCGCCTTCCATGTTTCAGTCCACGAGTTAAATAACTTGGGTCTGGCACCATTCCGCAAATCATAGTTATGCGCTACGTAGTGCTTTTGATCAACCGGATTCGATGTGGCATACTTTGCTAACGAATCAGCGCACTCATTGCCAGCAATACCCGAGTGACCGGGGATCCAGGTTATCTCAACGTCCAAGCCGTTTTGGTAGCATTCAAATAACAAGTTCTTTATATCCATAATGATTTTACTATTAGTTTTGCTATGAAATTGATTTTGTTTAAGGGCCTGAAGACTACTAAGGGAATCTGAAAAAATTACTGACCTTGTTATTTGATGGGATTTAATATAGTTTAAGGCTTCTAAAATAGCAACACACTCTCCTGTAAAGACTGATGCTTCTGGTGGACATTGGAACAGTAAGGCTATTCTAGAGTTTTGAAAATAAACTGCCACCCCAGTACATTCAGTTTCAGAAAATTTTGGAGCATCAGTGAAAAAAAAACTCCATCCTTCCCAATAACGCTTGACAGCTGACTCGAAGTCCTCTCTAGCGTTTTGAGAATTCTTTGGTATACCTAAACCTAAAACGACTTTTGGTTCACAATAAATCGCCTCGTATGCAGCGGAGAAGACCGGAAGAGATGGGTATTGGCAGATAGGCACGGAGAGTTGTTTAAGCTCTCTATACCTACCTATCAATAGGGGAACTGTTTTATGGTTCCAATAGGAAGAATTATGAAAAGAGAGGTCAATTTGTTCTAAAATTGGGAGCAAGGGATGGGATGAGAGGAAAAACACTTTAGTTAGGAATCGATCTGCCAAGTATTGTCTCCTAAGATGTAAGGGAGGGTCAGCACTTTCCACTTGAAGTGCGTTTATGGGAGATGATTTCATAGCCCCAATCACTATCCTTAGGCATTTGGACTGGATGCTATCTAGTTGCTTTAGCGCTTCTTTATTGCAAGGCTCAAGTAAGTAGCTGCAGTAATCCATAGCGCTTCTGGTCAGAGCATTATAGACCAGTTTAAGGGTGTAGGGGTGAGCTCCCCACCACACCCCAGCCAAAGCCTTGAGGACCGACACGGAACGTTCGCACTTTTTGACCGTGTTGCTGATGTGATCAACCCCAGACAACTTTGAGTCCAAGGTTACTCCCAGAAACCTAGCCTTATTTGCGACTGGAATACCTTGACCATTGACGTTTAGGTCTATGGGAGGAACAGAACGCTTGCGTGTAAAAATGACAGCTTTACTCTTTGGCGCACTTAAGGACAAACCATTGTCAAGTAGCCATTGGTTTAATGAGGCCAGAGAGACATTCATTGAAAGGGCGGCATCCTGAATGGAACTGCCGCACACCATTAGTGCGATATCGTCAGCATACTGAAGGATCTTACAGTCGAAATTAAGGGAAGAAGGCAAGCTAGCTGTGTAGATATTGTATAATGGGGGACTAAGAACAGATCCTTGAGGTAGACCTCTCCAGACCGATCTTTGTTCAGAGTCACCCCCTGGTATTCTGAGTTGAATGGTGCGACTGGTAAAAATGCTACCAATGATGCGACAAATCCTAGCCGGGATTCTCAGCTCGTGCAACTTTTGCCTGAGATTAGGGAGGAGGACGGAATCATAGGCAGCTGATCTATCCAGAAAGACAGCAACCACAGACTCATTTCTGCTAAGGGCCAGCCGGACCTCTGACGTGAGGATACCCACACTATCAGCTGTGCCCAGACCTTTCCTAAAGCCAAATTGAGTCGTTGGAAGCAGTCTCCTGTTTTCCACCAACCACACTAATCGGTTTTTTACTAAATGTTCCAATAGTTTGATAAGTATGGACGATAGGGCAATGGGTCTGTATGAGCAATGATCATTCGGATCTTTGCCTGGTTTTAAAATCGGGATGACAACTTGAACCTTCCACTCTGTGGGAATGAAGCCAGAAGTAAAACAGAAATTAGCCAGGTCCAGGTAATATTTTTGAGCTTTTGGTCCAGCTTTAGAAATAAAGGAGTACGGGAATCCATCCACTCCCGGAGCGGAGTCCTTGACGTGGGATAGCACGGCTTTCAACTCGTCCAAGCTAAATGGCATGTTCATTGGTTCCTCAATGTTGTCTGCATCATAGATGTCAACATTGGTTTCCTCAAGACTTGGAACATAAGCCGGAGCGATTTTTGAAAAAAACTGGTATCCCAGTTCTTCCGTGAGGTTGTTGGAAGAGGAGGCAGGTGCTAAACTGCTCCTAAAACGTTTCACCTTTCGCCAAACCACCGAAACCGGGGTGGACGGATCCAGCGAACTACAATATTTTGACCAACCTTCGCGTTTTTTCCTTTTTAGGAATTTTCTGGACTTGGCCAATATTTGTTTGAAGGCAATGAAGTTATCCAGGTTCATATTGCCATTGACTGTCTTTTCAGCCTCATTCCTGGCCCTGACCATGTCAGTGCATTCCCTATCCCACCATGGCGGGGGGGGGGAGTTTACCAGAAAAGGGTTTTTTGGATGGAAAACAATCATCAGCAGTGGAAGCAATGGTGGAGGAGAAGGACAAGAAACATTCCTGGGCGTTAGCATAGTTAACTTCTGGGAGGGAGGATATTCTGAGATCTAGGATTTTAGAATATAAATCCCAGTCTGCTGAGTTAATTTGGTGTTTTAAAAGAGGGGGAGAAACTTTAACAGGAGTGCTTTTGGAAGGAAATTCAATTATGATGGGGTAGTGATCACTTCCATAGGTCATATCCAAGCGACGCCAAATGAGAAGGCTAGCTATATTGGATGAGCAGAACGCCAAGTCAACACAGCTACTATTCTGACCAGGCAGAGACCTACGAGTAGCATTACCATCGTTGATTAGGCATAGATTGTGTTCATCCAATATATCCAACAGGCTGATGCCAAAGTTATCACAAGTATCTGATCCCCAGCGGTAATGGTGACAATTGAAATCACCTATGACAAGTATCGGACCACTAACATTGCATAATAAATTCCTAATTACTGAAAGATATTCAAGTTGTGGGTGCGCAATATAAAAAGAAAAAATATTTATACCCTCAGCCTTCACAGCAACAACATTTATGTTATCACCAACAAAGGTTAGAGGAATCTGAGAGAATGATACCTTGCTATTGATGAGCAAGGCACATCCTCCGTATCCATCAGATCTATCATCACGAACACTGGCGAAACATGGCAGCCTGAAATTGCTTCCAGGCAAAAGCCATGTCTCAGCAATGCCGCAGATTGATGGTTTAAACCTATTAATTAAAAAAGAAAGATCAGGCTTTCTGGGAGTAATACTCCTCACGTTCCATTGGAGAAATGTTAGGGGATGGAATTTTATGGATATAGTTTAATATGGTGGCCAATTTTGATGCAACGTGGTCAGGTATGGAGTGAGATGGGCTAGCAAGAGCAGACATGAGCATGTCTGTGATTAAGTTTAGGATATCAGTATATTTATCCTGCTGCTGGTGGAGGATTGGCTCTGGAGCTTCCAATGGAAGAGCACAGCCATTTTTGGATGGGGAAAAGGAATAATTTTGGGTGAGGTTCAGGTGGGACCGTTTATCATAGCCAGGTGAAAGTGGGGTATGGGATTTTGGTTTCAAAAGAACCGTTTTCCGGTATGAATTTTGGGTTACTGGGATGGGTCTTGAGGACAGGGGTTGGGGTCTATTTGTAGAAGATTTGTTACGTGAGTGGGATTTAGAGACATCAGCATATGATCTGGAAACAGGTGGGAAGACCCGACTTGCCTCCGCATACGAGATCGATTTTTCCGCCATAAGAGCCTTGATGCTCTTCTGTCGGCCCAATTCAGGACAAGCACTATCATTTGCGAAATGGTTACCAGTACACGAAACACATAGACTCAATTCACGGGTGACTTCACATCCATCACCTGGATGATCTTCACCGCACTTAAAGCATCTAGGTTTCGATCTGCAGATGGTGCGGGTATGGCCAAAGCGGCAACAATTATAGCACTGGACCGTTGGGTAGGTGTACCTTTCCACTGGGAGAGCCGAGTAGAAGCAATAGACACGCTTAGGTAGTACTTGTCCATCAAATGTAATAACTACAGTCTGTGTGGGCTTCCACTCGGTCACACCGGCAGAAGACACCTTCCTGCTCATTCGTCTCGCCTTGATGACAGAGCCACACCCCTCAGGAACCTGGATATTTTTAATAATTTCATCTTCCGACCATTCGACTGGAATATCCCTCACAATACCCATTCTTGTGATGTTGTATTGTGGAATGGCAGCCATGTAATTGTGTTGGGATAAAATCTTATTATTAAGGAAACTGTTTGCATCCTGGCAAGACTTGAACTCCACTGACACACGATTTCTGCCTACACGTTTGATCCCATCGAGACGTATGTTATTCACGTTATTCATCGTCAAAAACATACCAAACTTGATAGGTTGTAGCACAGTGCCTGAAGTTTGTTCGTCTTTAAGTGATACATTTACTATATAGGGTGGATTGTCTTGTGGTTTGTACGAAAGCCTGCCTAGTGTATTTTTGGGAATCTTAGTTTTAATATTTGAGGAGACCGGGGGCGAACTAGCGGCCCTCTTACGACTATGGGAGTCCGTATCCATAACATTGTCGTTTGAGGTTATTTGTATGTCCTGTGGAAGGGTGATTGTAAGTCCAGGAGCAAGATCAAATAAGTCGGGGGGGGGATCAGGATCAGGGGGCTTTTTTGAAGCCATTTTGAATTATGCTAAGAAAAATAAAATAAAATAACAATACAAACGGACGATTACAACAAACAAACCTTACACCAAGTACACAAACACAATGAACACTTTCGATCGAGTTTCACAACAACAAAAAAAAGACACTATAATCGAAAATATTCGTAGCACTGACAAAAGCACGTGTTAAGCCTTTCACCACTACCGACGAAAAAACCTTGCTCAATCTCATCATGTGAAGTTATGTTCTCTAATTGGCTCTGAAATTGGTCATAAATATGCATAATACAATACCACCAAACCAGCTAATCGCAACCAACTAACTACATATAATATCTAGGTCTTCTATTTGCCTAACAAATACAAATTGAAATTATGCTATGAGCTCTTTTCTGGTTGTGTTGCATTGCATATAAAGTTCATTATAGTTAAATAGCTTCATATGAAGGTGTTTCTCCGTTAAAACTTTTTAATAATTTGCTTTCTCCAAAGGTTGAGAATGTTGACATGAGGTTCAAGAAGCTCGAAGAGTTACGTCTCTGTGGCTGGGTGGAGGACCAACCAGTTGAAGTCAAGAAGAAAGTAGTCCGACCTACTGTCAATGTGAAGAAAGCTGCCAAGCCTACTGCTGGCCCTAGTCGGCTGAAGGAGATCATTGCTGGTAAAGTATTGGCAGCATTAATTTTTTATGGGGCAATTAATTCGCACTGTTATAAACAGTTACAGTTCTAATTTGACACATTACCATTACATCATTACATACATACACGCATAATCAGTGTGTTCCTAGTCCTGGGACTCAGGCTTCCTCTCGGTGAGGGGTAGCGGGCAGTAATCTACCACGCCGGCCCAGTGCCTGTTGGTAGACACATGTCTTCATAGAAGTGGTTCTAGGGCATGCTGATTTCTTGTTGATGTTTCTCTTCACTGTTTTGAAAGCAGTGCTCACAAAGTAAAGTGCTTGATGGGGTTCGAACCTATGAACTACAATTAGTAAGTCGCGCCCGACACCACTAGGCCACCGTTGCTCAGCATTACCTAAGTTCAAATCGTTATGTAATGTTCAAATCCTCGTCCAGTAATACCTGGTGGCTAAATACGGCGCCAAAACCCGGCAGCATAATCGCCACTGTATACTTAAACGATTTATTTAGGACACATGAAAGAAATATCACAACACAAAAGCTATAAAAATGTATGTAATTATATAATATAATGTTATTTCTAGCTGCAAGAAAAGCCAAGAAGGAACAAGAAAATACTATACAGCCCCCCTCAGGCGACAGAAAGACGTTCGAGGCAGGCTTCTTCAGCGTGAGCTCGCCTGTGCGCTCTCCCGTCAGCGTGTCGAGCTCGCCCGCTCGCACTCCTGGCAGCACCAGCAGTCTGTTGAAGGCTGTGTTGTCTAGCGAGGCGAAGAAGGCTTCGGCTAACAAGGTACGCATTATAAAAATAACTTCGCTATGGAGCTGATGGGCCGTACCGCCTTATTTAAAATTACCTATTTAAAAATTATGCTCATAGAACAGGCAATATTAAAGAGTAAAATCACTTCAATCATAGAAAGGCCCAACATCTGAAACATGTGTATGTTGTAGTATTTAATATTGCCTCTGGGCCACATATCAATTGTCAAGTGACAGTAATGGAATTTGTGTAAAAATTTATGAATTGACGAGGATATGTGACTTGCGAGACACTAATTTGCGAGGTATGATGGAATTATATGAAATGTATTATTGCGGTAGGAAATCAATCCATAAACATAAACCATTTCTGTATATGGAAATTGTATGTGGATTGTGGTGTAAGTATAATTTTATTAACTTTGTTTTTCAGAATTCTACATCATTTGCGATGCTACGTGCATCGGTATTAGGCAAGAATGTAGAGTGTGACGGATTCTCTCTCCTACCGGTAGGTGTAAAAAAATAATCTTTGTGCCTATACTTACATGCTAGTTTTACGCATTCATTAACCCTAACCTAACTTTTCCCAGCAAACTCCAATGCCTAAGACCCCAATCAACCTATACGCAACACCGGGCCGTAGCATACTCAAGAATAACAACACAGAAAAATCATCCTCCAGAAAGACAATCAAAATGGTCCTGTTCAATAGATCAGATGCTGACTTACAAGACGTATCCTACGACACACCAGAAAGAGAGATCAACGAACAGAAAACTGATGAGATACAAACTGGTAGCAGAATTTCCTCCATGGATCTCGAAAAGGTGGAAAATAAAGAAAATTCTAGAAGAAGGTCGAAGTTAGTACGGCAGGATGCTGAAGATAGGAGTCCGGTGTTGACGAGGAGTCGACGCAAGAGTATCAACACTATGTTAGATGGCGACCATGACGCGGCTACTCCGAGGAGGTCTTCGCGCAAGAAGGTGCTACATGAGTCAGAAGATAACGTCGCTGAAGAGAAGACCACCAAGCGGTCCACTAGGAGAAGGAAGAGTGGGGTGCAGGTGCAGAACTGATGTAGGGAAAGTAAATATAGGCCTTTTGGTGAAGTTGCCATATTGAAATGTTGCCATGTTAAAAAGATTCCCTATTTAGACTGAGAGTCTTGAAGCTTGACTGACCATTGAGGTTTTTCAGATAAATGGCATGAACTTGAATACATGTAGGTATTATGAAAGACACACAAAGCATGAAACTTTTCGTTGAATTGAATAGAATGGTGTTATCTGCATGGGATAGCTTCTTTTCTGTTTCTCTTAAGATGGAACTAAATGTTGTTACAAATTTGTGACTAAAATCATCTAGAATGACCCTTCCAAAGTTTTCTTTTCTTTACTCTAAAATATATGGGGAGGTCTTCATATGAGGTGAAACTAGACAGTGTTTGCCATAATTAATCTAAACAGGAAGGTGGTGATTATGCTCATAAAGAGGCCAAAACTATAATTTTATGTTACTCTTAGTATAAATTTTACAAGATTCTCATATTAAGCATTTCAATAACATATTCCAGCTTACAAAATATAGTCTTCTGAAGAAAACATCGCATACGTAAAGACTTACCAAAGGACCGCCATATTCCCTAATTACCTACTTACAAATCATTATAAGAAAGCACTTCATTTTCTCTTCATTAGTATTACTCATTTTTATTAAGTATTGATATCATGTTCAGTTATTATAATAGATTTTATTACTTTTTAGACAATTATTATGATGATAATGATGGGAATATAATTGTAATTGTATCCAATTACTTATTTTGTGTAGATGTAATCGTTTGTTTTTAGTTTCTATGTAGAGGCAGTCTTGGGGATTTTATATTTAAGTGCCTTCAAATAATAAGAGAGTGTGCCTTACAGCTGCATTCGGCGACATCACTTAACAAAACGTGTTGCACCTTTACCTTCACACGCACTGGCAATATATTTCAATTCAACAATATTGATTGCGTTATTTACATGGTCGAGGATACGAATTGTTCACACATGTGAAGCTCATGAATTTCCTTCATAATTATTCGGGTTGTGATTGCAAGAGAGTTGTGCAGCCCTGCTCCCAGCAGGCATTTTTGTACGACTTGCTAAGGACGGCAGTAAACATTGTGCTTTGATAATGTTATTTAGCCCCTCCCAGTTTGAAACCGAGGCTGCCTCAGATTTGAGTTAATTTGCATTATAATAAGACTGGGTATGTCTCGATTATTGTACACTAATAACTATTATACAAAAGTTTGAAATAAATTGTTCATGTCATTTACTCGCCAATTGCGCTGATTCCTTTGTTTCCAAATAAAAACTAAATTTAGTTCAGTGAAGATTTTTCTATATCAGTAAGTAAAGGACAGAAGATAAATATTCTTCTATTATATTTTTGTTTATGTCAATGGTGCCGATGTCGACAATTCTGCCAATGTCTAATGTGATAAAGATAAATATTACTTTTGTCCTGTCAAATTAGTCTATGCCTGAAGTAATTGATGTATTTTTGGTTGCCATGTTGCCAATCACGTCTAAACTGTTGTAGCCTCAGAACAGTAACTAAAGCTATAGAAGCCGTACCTACTAAAATAACAACAAAATACATAAGTTCGTACTATTTTTACTTTGCTGTAGTCAGTGAACGAGAAATACATTATTATTTTATTATTACACAAAGCTGACAGATTAATATTACCATAAACTTCATTATTTACAACACAATTTGCTAATCACAAATATATGCTTCCACATATATATCTAGATACAAGAACATCATTCTGTTATGTACGTACGCTAACAGCGATTTGCAAACCAAGAGAAAAATTATAAAACAAAAATGATAAAATAAAAAATTGATTAAAGAGCACTATAAAAGGTCGTGCAATATAAAAGCAGTTAAACCATTTAGTAGTTCAATTAGTATACTGAGTCACTAAACAGTTAAACCTATTCGTGACTTATATTTCAAAATATTTCTTGTTTATGACCTTTCTAATGTTATGTGCGTTGGTGCAAAATAGGTCGATATCCAGGTGCGATGGTAAACAATTGAAGGCTTTTACACTACGAATCAAAAAGGCGTTGCGTCTGTAATTCGTTGATGCGCGTGGTGCCTGCAACAGAGGTCGCTTGCGTAGGTTGTTTTGATTGGTACGAAGAAGTATTTTACTGAGCAGTTCCGGACAATTAATTGAGCCATTTGCTATGCTTGCCAAAAAACATGTCAGCAATATTACGGCGTATGGCAAGAAATGATATCGCTTGCAACGGTGTTCATAGTCTAATGAATAATGCCCCGCCTTAAAATCCAAGTAGCGCATAACTTTTTCTGAACGGATTCTATACGTGATTTGTAACTCTCGTATTGGGGATTCCAGACTTGGGAAGCGTATTCCAGGTGACTACGCAGAAGTGAACAGTTTTTATTGGTTTCAGAGACCGAAAGTTAGAGCAAGCTCTGGTAATGAAGCCCATGGCCTTGAAAGCCTTTTTGACAACGGTTTCTATGTGATCGTCAAAAAGTAACATGCTGTCATGTACTACACCAGGATCCCTGATACTGCCTGTGTATGCTGTCACAAGTTTTGCTTGCGCAAGGGATGCCACAGCATCGATATTAACGTCGATAAATTATAAAAAGAATACAGTTATAAGTAAATTATTTCCACTTGGTACAATTATTAAAAATTATGTCTAAAAATGTTGGTTCTTCTTTGAGATTTGGCATGGGAATAGTCGTTAACATTAAAAAGTAAAGAAAAAAATCGAAATTTGAATACTTGTTAAGTACGAGTCAGGTTATAGTCATTATTATTGATGTGAAACATCTATAGGCGCACGTGAGACCGATTTCTGGCGTGGCGACGCATCGACTGTGCGTTTCTCTCTCACTCGATCCGGCGTTAAGCCATCTCTTTCGCTCCACTGAGCTCGGAATCGACTGTGCGTTTCTCTCTCACTCGATCCGGCGTTAAGCCATCTCTTTCGCTCCACTGAGCTCGGACTCGGATACCTATAGTGTATACTCTGTTTATTACAGTACTCATAACCTGTGTTTTTCTGGTAAATAAATCAATTTTCTGTTCTGATAATAAAATGTCTGACCGTGATAATTTAGAGAGTGGAAGTGATCAGCCTCCTGCAAAGAAAGCAAAATCACACTATGACACATTATCAAGTCATCAGTAAGTTAATTATATTTTTATAATTAAAGTATGCATTTATCTGTGCATTTAGCACGCGTATATTTGGTGTGTATTGAGCGCCAGTAAATGTAAAATCTACTCTCTAGGTAGATTAAAATTCACATAAATTTCATTGCATATCATGTTTTTAAATTAATTATTAATTTTAATTTCATTCTTATTGAAATTAATGCATTAAAACAATTGCTTAGAGAATAAATTTATTAAGACTGACAGAACTTTATTTTAAAATCAGCTGATGGCGTGCAGCGCACGAATCTTTTTCTTATTTGTTATTAATTTAAACTTTAAAAAATTAATTAATTTTTCTAATCATAATGGAGTTTATAGTGAAACATTCATTATTTATATTTATAATTTACGATCTTTAGTAGTATATTGAAATAACTAGCTAAGATTCTTGACAATAGATGCTGTATTTATTAGATATCTTAATAATGTTATGTCCAATACTTTCGTATCGTACTTCAGTTACCATCGACCAATTGTCACAGTAATACCGTTCTCAGAGGCAACATCGAATGTAACTATTACCGAAGTCACTGATTAAACTAATTGAGTAGTTTCGATTTAAAATAAATATGTAAATTTTTGTATTCAATGAAAATGAATGTTTATTTAATAAAAAATCATCGTTATCTAGAAAAAAAAATCGTTATTTTTTTTATTTTATTTTATTGACATTTTTAGTTCCTACCACAATCTGTTCTTTTCTGCATACTACTTTTACGAAATAACGTCGATGTTTCACATCTACCAGGCGTCCCGTGACGGCTCCATTTTTTATTTTATCTTTTTTAAGATCTTCAAATCTAAAATTTGGCATCGCGGTATTCGTTAGTATTAAAGGAAAAATTTGGAAAATGGTCAAGGACGAGTCATACTAAAAGTAATTTACCAAATATTTAAAAAAGTAGTATTTCTAGAAGGTCAGGCTTACTCGACTTATAAATAATTAAACAATAATAATAATTTAATCGTCGTAACAAAATAATTATATATCAATATCAATCACACTTAACAAAATAATTAAAAATCTGTAGTATCCTAGCTTTCTCACGAGTTGCAACGTTCGCATTTATTGCCCTTTGAATATTATTGTGTTTGTCAAATTATTTCTAATTTTATCTGTAGGTTCGCATATTTGTTTCTTTAGGTGGTGAATCCGAATATTAGAAACAATTTGCAAATTGATTTTATCATTATGTTTCTGTGATTAACATCAAAATCCTGTTCGAGTGAGTTTTCCACTAAATTGTTAAAAATATTTGAAAACTTGAAAGAACCAAACACTTTGTTGGTAATAAAAGTAACTTGTTTAAGCATTCCTAAACATTGAACACCAGATTTGGATTTCTGTTCTCTCATAATTTTCTCTGTAGTTTCACAGGGTTGTGAAACATCTTTAGAAGGTTTCTTTTATGGGACAAACCCGCCACACTTTTCCCAACCACTGCAACTCCTGAAAGCCAGAATCAACAGTGGCGACCGCCAGAAAAACGCCGAGCAATGAAGCTCGACGAGTACCGGAGAAACGATTCAACTGTCTTGGGTCCCGCAACGAAATTAATCAGAAAAGAATAGCGGAGGAGTAAGGAAAAAGATATTTTTTCCACTTCCCTCCATAACAAACAGGAGACAGAACAGAACTAGGCCAAACGGCACAAAGGGACATTATTGCAACTGGGAGAAGCCCAGATTGCCAAACACCACGGAATAAAATTTGATTAAGTTAATGGGTCCTAAGTAGGTATTAGCTGTTACAATTGATTCCAATAATAGGTATGGCAAAAGCGCCTAAACGCACGGAAATTGGTTCTAGTTTCTACAAGGTCCGTATAATAAACGACTCCGGAAGTAACTTGTACACTATCCAACATAATATTGCGTTCATTCTGCCAAAGAACACACTCCCACAAGATGTGATGTGCGGACTGTTCAAATTCACAGTTCGATGTAGAACACTGACACAAAGGGGAAGGAACAAGTTTAAAAGAATACAGTTTACTTTTAAAGTTGCCATGACCTGTGAGAAATTGGGCAACGCAGTGGTCAACCACCAGCCATGTCTTAGCCAGCCGATCGCCAACGGATGGAAAGAATAGATGGAGGTGCCGGCCCTTGATGGAATTATCCCACCTACTTTGCCATTCGGATAAGAGGTCCTCCCAGACTTCAGTCTGAGGTTTAAATAATCTAGAGATTTTATTAAAGTCGCGTTGTGTAACAAAATTAGTGTCCATGGCCTCACCCCTCGCGGAGTAGTACATTGAAGCACGTCGCTGTACCTCAAGGTCGACTGGAAGTACACCTGCCAGTACCGGTAAGGCTTCAGTACTGACCGTTCTATACGCCTTGCATAAAAATATCAATGCCAAACGTTGGCTTTGAAGCAGTTTACGTCGTGCCGCTCCTATGCTGGCCCTATCGGCCCAAACAGGTGCACCGTAGCACATACATCCTAAGTAGGTAGCTCCATATATAGTTTTTAAAGTTAGGAATGATAGACCCCAAGTTGCTTTGGATATTCTAGTTAGGGCATAAAAGTTCTTTTTAGCTTTTTCACCAACTATTTTTATATGTTCGATAAATGAAAAATTCCTTTCTAAGATCATACCAAGGTAGCATACGGATTGCTGTTTTTTAATGGGAACGTTGGTAAATTTAATAGTAGGCAATGATTTAAGATTACCTTTTAGTAGAAGTTGATAGGTTTTATGTGGCGCAAATGCTAGGCGGTTACGATCACCCCACTGAGATATTAAATTTAGGCAAGTATTGGCCAAGTTCTCAAGTCCAGCTCGGGTACTTGACTGAATGAGCAGTAGGCCATCGTCCGCGTAACCAGTAAGTGAACAGCCGCAAGGAAGCGGGATCGCGAGGAAGTCATCAAAACCCAAATTCCATAAATAAGGACCGACAACTGAACCCTGAGGACATCCCATGGTTAGTGTTTTAGTATTAGAAAAATGACCGAGCTTAAGTACCGCAGAACCGTTTATAAAGTAAGAGTAAACGAGATTATATATGTTTCTATAGCAACCGCGGGTTTTTAATTTTAACAACAGCATCGGCCACCAGGCGTTATCAAAAGCCCCAGAAATATCCAGGAAGATCCCAATTACGTACTTGTTTTCAGATTGGTTAACGGTTCTTCTGACAGAAAGCGCCGCGTCGACTGTAGATTTACCTATGGTGAAGCCATATTGATTATTATGGAATTTTGGACCGTTCGGTAGTAAATGTGGAACGATGAGGCGCTCAAGAAGTTTACCCAAAGATGGTAGAAGTGTGATAGGACGATATGACTTCGGATCATCCGGTGGTTTGTCACCACACTTTGGTATTATTCGTATGAAACCGCGTCGCCATTTACGAGGAAAAACGCCTTCAGCAATGCATCGGTTGTATACAGTTAAGATGGCATCATCCGCTGTTTTACACGCTTCTTTAATCATCCTATTAGATATTTTATCTTCACCTGATGATTTGTTGACCGGTAGTTTTCTAACAATATTTATAAATTCGTCATTAGATGGTACGTCTGACATTGGTGATTCAGGTGGCACAGGAGCCCACGCTCTAATCTGTTGGTGGTAGTCGCTATCGTTAGCCGGTGAATCATCAGGGATAAGTGTATTAATTAGCACTTCTGTTGTTTCCTCTATGCCTGTGGTATGCTTATCATTGACTTTAATGTTTTGAACGTATGCAAGGTCGACCGATGTGTTAGCTTTAAATTCGTGATATAAGGGAGACCACGGACCCTCCCTGTCAAGTTTATCAACGATTTTTCGCAACAAATTACCCTTAGATTTTTCCACCGATGCTTTGTAGCGTGACTTGGCAATTCTAAAAGCATCTCTAAAAATCTTTAGAAGGTTTAGTTAATCCTCCTTTATATGATACTCTTCCTGAATATTATTGGTCATCATCATCATCATCATCTCAGCGTTAATCCCAGTCGCATCCGAAGCTTTTTCCAGCTTTGGAGTCTGGGGTCCGCTTTATCAGTCTAACTGCTGATTTTGGCTAAACTTCGATATTTTCCGTGAAGCGACTGCCGTCTGACCTCCACAACCCGAAGTCGATATCGAAGCATTGCAGCTAGACCAATTGTTGGACTTTTGAGGACACCAACAACCTGTTACGACGGCCACTAGATGTTCGTATGGCAACCGGGACCAACGGCTTAACGTGCTTTCCGAGGCACGACCAGACCAATGCAAATATTCATATTCATGAATACAAATATTTGCACTGCGCTACCGCTACGCCACGGAGTCTGTCCCCTGAATATTATTGATCATTTAGACTTTATAGACAAGTTTCACATTTTAGAGTTTTGCGCAGTTTTCTAACGACAAAGCTGGCTATATACTGCACAACATCAGTCGAATATCCACTAAATGATTGGAATGACGGTATATAATCATGATGATGATCTAAATCGATATGAGATAGTGACATTTCCGGACTTGATTCTTCTGTCTCATCGCATACCATACGAAGACTTCCACTGCTCTTGTTAATAGCATCAAGTATTTGCCAGAAGTACAATTGAGGACAGATATACTCTCAAGCGGAACGTAGTTGCCGCTGGAACCGTCTTTGAACTGTGCGTGCAAATAATTGCAATAGACAGGTATTCTATTCAAGAATACACAACAGAAATTAGATTGAAAAAATATTATCATTTGTAGATACAGCTTTAAAAATATTGAAGCGGCTACCATACTATAAAAAAAAAAACCTTTGAAAAATCAAAAATTAGGAACCGCTGCTTTTTTATTTAGTTAAAATTAGTTTTAGATATACAGGTGAGCTATATTTGCCTTAAGTTTAGACCATTACTTATGGGACATTCTGTATTTAGGGATACCTCGAAAGATCTTTTGCTTAAAAACATAAAAAAATGTTAAGATTAGTTTGAATTACCCATATTTTCTTTGTAACAAAATATTTTTTTAAAAACAAAGTATCATACCAATTCATCTGTTTGATCCATAATGTTTATTGTAGGAATAGAGTCTTCTCATAGACGTCTCTATTTATTATTAATAGCACAAACAAATGAATCATCAGTAAAATGCTTCGAGCAAATGTGACTATCTCTCTTTGGAATCCAATTTTGTTGCCTAATGCAAGTTAGCCATTCCTTTTCTTTGTTGTCATCTGCAGGAAATCTGTAAATTAAAAGTATCGATACTATTAGTTACATCACTACATAAGTCACACAACGCACACGCGACTATAGTGCGTTTCATCTAAGAGTTCCTTTGCCGTCATGTTGGCATTCATTTTTTGTCACTATCGTAAACAAGGTAAACGCACTCTGCGTCTCTTTCTCTCTCACACTAATTTGCATTAGTGCCAACATGACGGCAAAAGAACTCTTAGATGAAACACACTTTACCTTTGACTACCTTGTGACTGGCAGGTTGAAGTGACACAAAGAGCAAATAGTTTTTTACTTTTCCCACTCGTCTGTTTTGTCGTATGCTAGAACAGAACAAACTATAATTATTTTAGTGTTGTTTCAATAGCTTTAGTTATTGTTTTGAGGTAGCGGTACCTACAAACGCCTTTAAAAAATACGTGTCATACTGACGTCACACGGTTTCTATATATCGTTAGCAGTGTTTATCGTGCAATTTGTATACCTACATACAACTTCCCAACATTAACCGTTTGGCAAGTGCCCGCCAGACATAACACAGTCAGGTCGTAGGATTTTCACTGTTCTATGGAGGATTTTCACATTTCTCTGTTCTTCCTACCTCCATACTATCTATGGAATATTTTATCCTACTTCATTAGCCATTTTCGCATTCATCATCATCATCATTTCAGCCCAAAGACGTCCACTGCTGGACAGAGGCCTCCTCCAAGGTTCTCCACGACGACCGGTCCTGCGCCCGCATCCAGCGGTTTCCCGCGACCTCACTAGGCCGTCGGTCCACCTTGTCAGGGGCCTACCCACGCTGCGTCTCCCGGTGCGTGGTCGCCACTCGAGAACCCGTCGGCTCCATCGCCGGTTTTCGCATGTGAGCATAATAAATATTCGATCGGGAAAAACAACGGAATGGGACTTTTAGACGAACGAATTTTTTTCTTGATCGAACATTTAATTATGTTTATTTCAAGTTAGTTAGTGGTTAAGAACAATCTTCAAAGCGCGGACCTCAGGTGTAGAGTAGCCAGTCTTTTCGGTATTCTATAGGATACATTTTGGATAGTGCGCGCGGGAATTGCATGATCCACACAGTAGCGTTTCCTCCCGCCTTATACGGAACAGGAACCTCCCGAAACAACCGTGTCTATTGAGGACCTGCGTCAAGCAGAAGGCGAGGGCGCCGTGGCGCCTCTCTAGCCACTCCTCAAAGAGTGGACTTAGAGCCGCTATTGTGGCGTGCCCAACACTGGGTTGCGATAATCGCACTCTCCATGTCGTCATGAGATTCCGTCGGAGCTCTGTCCGCCGTACCGCGATTTCTCGCGGCAGCGGAGTAATGCCCCGGCGATTTGCCTCCTCTCGCCTCTCCCACATGTGGGCGAGGGCTTTGGCCTCCAGATCCCATGGCGGCAAGGAGGCTCGCCGCCTCAGCGGAGTCCGTGCGGTATCGGGACGCGGTCAGGCATCGGGTTGGTCGCTTCCTTAGTGACCGCGCCCACACCGGTGCCCCGTAAAGGACCATGGATCGCACAGCCCCCGCGTAGAGCCCCCGTCAGGGGCTTTTGGTCCCCCTAGATGAGTTTCCACCCTTCGTTGTTGACACGGCTGCGACCGGGAGGAAGACGATCACGTAAGTCGAAGGACTGGAACAATTTGCCTGAGATGACCTTTCTTATCCGATTACAATTTAACAGTTTTAATACCCAGTTTTTAACCGACTTCAAAAAGGAGGAGTTTACTCAATTCGACCGTATATGTATATTCTTCTTTTTTTATTTGTTATGTTGTTCGCGGATGACTTCGTCGTTTATGAACCGATTTTGATCATTCTTTTTTTGTTGGAAAGGAGGTGTTTCCAAGGTGGTCCCATGATAAGGACATCAGGATCTGATGATGGAAAACCAGAGAAATCAAGGGGAACTTTCAAAAATCGTAGGGGTGACTAGTGCATTTCTTAGTATTTTCATTAAATGTTTTAAAGTACTAAAATTTAATAAAGGTCTGGAGTAGATCTGATGATAGAGCCGGGAGACAGTCGAAGGATCTCCTCAACAATTCACAGCAGCTACCTTGTGTTTGGGCTTGATTAATTTGTATTGATAAGAAAAAAGTTCTTATCAATACAAATTAATCAAGCCACCACACCTACATGGGTTGTGACTGTCATTAGGGAGCTGATGATGCAAGACAAAGGCCAGTTCAGGGAACTCCTCAACGGTTTACAGTAGTCACATTGTGTTTGGACTTAATTATTTTACATTCATGAGAAGTTTGCACCCATATGCGTCATAATGAAGGTCTGCAATAGATTTGATGATGGAGCCGAGGGACTGTGGAGGGAACTCCTTGACGATTCACAGCAGCTGCCTTGTGTTTGTGCTTCATTAATTTGTATTGGTAAGAGTTTCACACCTAAATGTATTGTGATTGTCATTCGGACAAGACGAAGGTCAGTTAAGGGAACTCCTCAATGATTTACAGTAGCTACGTTGTGTTTGAACTTAATTCATTAATATCGATGAGAACTTTGCACCATGTATATGGGTTAAAATGATGGTCTGCAGTAAATCTGATGATGAAGACCATAGGCAGTCGAGGGAATTCTTCAATAATTTACAGCATTGAAATTTAACATAGGACAACTACTACCTACTAGTCACACTTATGCAACAATCAAATAAAACCAGGAGACTGAATTTAAGTTAAAAGAAAGTATGCGTTTGGTTTCATAGGATTTTTATAGAAATTGATTCAGTGGTTTGGTTATTAAGCCTTAAAAAAATAAATAAAATCACTGGACGCTGGCGTTAATACTCGTATA
Source organism: Sesamia inferens (assembly GCA_037179545.1). NCBI lineage: Eukaryota > Metazoa > Arthropoda > Insecta > Lepidoptera > Noctuidae > Sesamia > Sesamia inferens. Next base: position 28,624,865 of record CM073939.1, on the reverse strand, counting down.
GGTACTTGGGTACCTATACGAGTATTAGCGTCAGCGTCCAGTCTGAAAGTGAAAAATAACTAATTTCGGAAGTCGGTGTCAAAAACGAATATACAAAAACCATAGACAACGACTTCCGAATTTAGTAATTTTTCACTTTATAGAGGTTTTTGGAAGTCGGTTGTTTTTTTGTAAAAGTATTTTATTTAATAAAAAATAGTGTCTTAATAAACTAAGGCGGGATCGTGGTCAAGCACTAGTTTATAACATTTAAAAAAAAATCAAGAGTCAGTTTGTATGTCCAGAATATGATTACGATTGAATGTATTAAGAGTAGATCAGTATCCTACTGGCAGTAGTAAAAATTCAATGCATGGGACTCCAGAATAATTAAGATTTATCTAACAATTAATGTTAGACTTATTTTTGTCGGTATCTCTATGTAAATCTCATCACCAACTCTTAATTTCACCTTTAGTTTTTTCACACAAGGCTGTCCGTAACCAGCAAATTATACGACCAGTTCAAAAACAACCAGCTTTAATCTGCAGCAGGCCAGGCTTACGTAAGGGATTATGATCTAACCCCGGCTGGAAGCAAGCGAGCCAAGTAGAGGGCATAACTAACTGGAGTTATCCCCTGGCCCACTGCCGCCCGCTACACTGACACATTAAGCAAGCTGCCAACTCGTTATCGCGACAACGGGCCGAATAAAAACGTAGTACAGTTAGAGTACGTCTTTTGTTGCTGATTTGAATATACTTGGCATGAGGTAGTGTGTCTTCATTTACTTTGTGTTAGGGTAGTTTGAATATTCACTCGTGCAGTTGCTCTGATTTGAGATTCCGCGCCTTCACGTTATCGTATAGCAATTAGTAGTAGGTATGCGTTATTTTATTAATGAGGGATCAAATAAAATCTTCGTAATGTTTGCCACCAATCCTTAATAAAACCACTAGCTTTCATCTAACGATAAATACCCCAAGAATTTAATGTTAGAAATTAAGACGTTTATGGGTTAACATCTATTTTGATGTTCATTATCTTGATTTCAGCCTTACATCAGTAATTCTTTAAGAATAATTGATAGTGCTTAATCAGCACCCGCCGTCCATTATTTAATGGGATATCTCAAAGAATTCCCCGACACTTGACATTTCAAGAGGCCCATTATTAAGAGAGACAATTAAAAATGGCAGTGAAGGTTTCGATAATAATAACAATTAAATGACTCTTCGTTGTTAAGTCGGAGATAACAATGGGCCAGATTAAGTAAATCTGTGCGAATTCAGACTAGGCGGAGGATAGTAATAGGGGGTAATTTGGGTTCTCCCGCTGGTTCAACTGGAAATGGCGTGCTCGCGAAACTGCTGCGTATATATTGTAGGAAGGGAACATGGGGCTCTTGGATCACTTTTCTGGTTTCATTTCTGCTTTATTAACTGAAGTTTTTAATTCAATGTAAGAACGTATGTTCAATGTTCGTTTTTTTTTCAAATGCCTCTTTTACAGTGTGGTTTATTTTACAAGTTTTTTTTTTCTCATACATCTAATTGATCCATTGTGGCCCATGAATGGGTCACAGTGGATCTGACTTTGAGTCACAGTGACTCTAATGGAATACTATGAATCATGAGTGTTTAAAATCAAATGACATATTATATTAACGAAACTCTTTATTTATTACAAATTAATAATCAAAATTAATTTTCCGTCGGACTACAATTTGAGTGTCTTCAAGGCTAGAGTGAATAGGCTCTTAATAAACTAGTGCGCTTTACCATCAACGATTGCGTCACTGCTTACCATCAGGCGGGATTGCGGTCAAGCGCTAGTTTATTTTTTATATAAAAAATTAAATAATTATAATTATCAGTCATTGCTTGAATCAGTCTTAGTTACAAAATCACAATATAATAGTTAAAATTAATAATATTAGCCCCATTAAAATTAACAAGAGCTAGAAAAAAATCTCGGAATGCAAAGGAATAAGCTGAAAATTTGCACACACCTTTATTTTGCTATTCTATACGTTCTTTCAAAAATTTCATATTATGAAATCACATGTCCGCGTCGCGAAATATTCAAGGTTAAAGGTCCCAAAAATTGTTTTTTCTCAAATTTCTCCATTCCTATGCTGCATACTTAATTACTCTTTTAAGAAAAGTTATAGAGCTTAAAATTCACACAAACAGTTGCCTACATCGAGCTTAGCGATGAATGAAGCAGCGTCATTTACTTTTTTGAGCATTGAAACATATATTTAGTTTCATCCAGTCCGCAATAGATGTCTCTGTAATAAAATTCTAAAAACAACAAGATTCATTTTTAAACTAATATAATGTTAGTTTGAATATATTAAAATCTTCATATAAACAATTAATTATATTTATCTATAATATCTTAAATTCTTTTAATATAATGGGAATATTAGGGTTTATATTCACTCATAATAAGATCTGATTCTAATGTCAATGACACGCTGTGAGTAAAATGGTCGCCATAGTCTGCGCACTCGCTTGTCTGTTTCTCGATTGTTTTCTGTGTCTTTCTTAGTTTTTGAGATAATATCTTCGTTATAAACGTCGAGTCGAGATTACTCCTCTGTTTCGGTACCAAGATAATCATCCAGAAACTGTTATACTACGCGCTATAGAAGCTATTTTGTATTGTGTTGTGAGTATTGTGACTGCAGTGATTGTTCTTGTTTGTGCGGGAATATAAAATATAAAGGCTGCGATGAAACAAAATTAGCTGTTGTTAATTGTTATAATAAGCACAACAATTATAAAAATAGAAAATGAACTTAAACTAATCAGTTGTTTCATTAAAATTCAATTATGCATTTAGCCAGTATTTTCCCGTATCGAATTTTATTCTTAATTTCTTAATATGAATATTTCATTTCCTAAATATTGGTATTATTACAAAATAATGTTCCACAACAAAATTAGAACAAAATGTTCGGTACTGGGAAATAAAAGGTTTTTAATTATAATAAAATGTAATATCAATATTACATGTGTTTGTGTGTGGGTAAACTGTGCGTGTGTGAGTGAGTGTATGATAGATCGATAGTTCCTTGTTCAGAAATACAGATGGCGCTCCAATCTTGTCATGGCTAAATCACGAGAGTGGGCACTCTTTTCTTTTTTATATTATACAATATGTTCAGAAAACCCCGTCCGACCCATAAGGATAATAAAGGTTAGGTAATCACATGACCAAATAAAATTTGAAATTTTGCATAATCATCATAGTAACAATACTAATCAATTTTGAAACAATCTTTTTTTCCGCGTATTTACGTTAACTTCCCCAAAATTTGGTATTCTTAAAAAAATTACAACACCATTTTAGACTGTATATCTGTCGACTTTCCTTTCATTCCTTTGTTAGATTTTTTATTTCTTTGGCGGCGTGGCGCGTGAGCATTGTCGGGAACATAAAAGAAATAATTAGAGATGTACTATTTTTTGCGTAGTAACGTTTTTTTTTTGTATCGCTATCAATCGAAACTTGTATCTGGCCGAATGATTTGTTGTAAAAACACAGATTATCTAATGGTAAATGTACTTTTTTGATTATCGATTAATTACTAATACCATTATTACATCACAGTTATTAGTAAATAGAAACTAGAAAGGTCTTATGAAATACGATTTTAGGAAAATATTATAATATAAACAATTTAAAACATTTAAGTTCACCTGATTTAAGTTATGTGAAAGTTCTAAAATCTAAAGAATGCCGTGCGATGTTGAATCGATGCGTGAGATGCTGCAATACTAAATCGATACCAAAAATCGTTACGAGTAAATCCATCAATATGTTGAATACTTTCACACCTCTAGTCAAAGGGAACCGCCGTGGAGCTAGAGTACCTATTTTTATTGTTACGGGCTAGGGGTACTAAAACGCCGGTTAAGGGTTTCGAAATTTATTGGCCACGAAAGTACAGTCGATTGTAGGCAATAACAAGTAGAATGTTGCTGACGTTGCACCGAAGTCTTCACTTACGTCCACGAAGTCCGTATTGTAAACACGCAATAACACTACAGATGTTACTTCACGTAGTACTCACAGTTCTCGTTACAGTTGTCGCAATAGATATTCTCAAAGATCGCTTCTTAACTGTCGCTGTTTTCGTCTCGGTAGTCGAATGCAGACTGACTCTGTGCTGGCGTCACGGCGCTATATATAGGCCAGCTGATCGAACATTCCAGAATCGTCTAGACGTAATAATAATAGCGCATAACTTCGAGTACATTCAGTAGGTACCTACGGTAATTCCCGGAAACGGGTTTATCGTTTATTGTGTGATCATATCGTTTTGTAACGTAATGTAACATGCTGATGGAAGGTAGTAACTGCAATTAGCTGTGTTGTGTTGTGATCAGGTGTTGAACGATTCGGTGGTGTGGTTCCAGCATGACGGTGCCCCACCATATTTTTGTCGACCTGTACGTGAGTACCTCTACTATCAGTTCGGCGAGCAGTGGATTGGTAGGGGTGCACTAACTTTGTGAAATACCGTGCTAATTTCGTGCGACGGTGCCAAGCCTGTATCGTTCTTAGTGAACGAAATATGGAATAACATCTCCGTCACAGCCATTGTGCTCATCGAATGAAATGATACATTCGGAGGGTCAGACGACCTTCCTACTTAAAAAAAGTTCTTTTCACGAGCTGCCTAAGTAGGTATCATTGTTTCTTTCGAGAGTCGAAAAACGTGGTTAGACTACCAATACCTACATGCATGAGGTCAACTGAGGTCATGACCTGTGCCTGTGTTGCCATGAAATTACCTATTTATTTTATTTAAGTTACTTATTTTTAAGGGGGTATTTTTTTTTTAGTTTAGCCAGGTTATTAGGCATACTTTTTTGATCATTGAAACATATATTTAGTTTTATCCAGTCCGCAATAGATGTCTCTGTAATAAAATTCTAAAAACAACAAGATTCATTTTTAAACTAATATAATGTTAGTTTGAATATATTAAAATCTTCATATAAACAATTAATTATATTTATCTATAATATCTTAAATTCTTTTAATATAATGGGAATATTAGGCTTTATATTCACTCATAATAAGATCTGATTCTAATGTCAATGACACGCTGTGAGTAAAATGGTCGCCTTAGTCTGCGCACTCGCTTGTCTGTTTCTCGATTGTTTTCTGTGTCTTTCCTAGTTTTTGAGATAATATCTTCGTTATAAACGTCGAGTCGAGATTACTCCTCTGTTTCGAACAAAAAAGTTCGGTACTGGGAAATAAAGGGCTTTTAATTATAATAAAATGTAATATCAATATTACATATGTTTGTGTGTGGGTAAACCTGTGCATGTGTGAGTGTATGATAGATCGATAGTTTCTTGTTCAGAAATACAGATGGCGCTCGAGTCTTGTCATGGCTAAGTCACGAGAGTGGGCACTCTTTTCCTTTTTGATATTATAGTACTCTGTGACTGGTTGGGTGGCGCGGGGTAGGGGATAGGGTTAGTGAAGCCGACGCGTGTATGCGTGAGTATAATACAGGGTGTCTCAGAACGGTCCAACTATTTTACAAGTGAACGAGACGCTAAATACGTGGAGCGGAGGTGGGGGAGGCGTAACGCTAGCAAGCTCAGTTCTTATATTTTCAGTTGGCGCTATGCCTTACACCGGAGAGCAACGCTCGTTCTGCGTGCGCGCGTATTTCGAGAACAATCGATCGCTCATTCGTGTTCGTCGTCTATTTCGAATTCATTACGGATTACGCAATATTGGAGAAACTCCTAGTAACGCCACTATCCTCGCGTGGATCCAGACATTCAACGCTACTGGAAACACATTAGGCGATATTCATCATGGTCGTCCAAGAACAGCAAGAACCCCTGGGAACATTGAGTTAGTAGCGGATTCTGTAAGACAACAGCCTCGTGTTAGCATTAGAAAGCGAGAATCGCAATTAGGCTTATCTAGAGCAACAATTTACCGCATAATTAAATCTGATTTGAATCTTAAGGCCTATAAAATTCAGATTGTGCAAAAATTGCACGAAAATGATTATGTTCTGAGATTAAATTATGTAAACATAATGTTAGACAGATTTAATGATTTTGACAACATTTTCTTTAGCGACGAGGCCCATTTTCATTTGAACGGTTATGTGAATCGCCAAAATTGCCGATTTTGGGCCGAGAACAATCCAACACTGCTACACCAACGCCCTTTGCATAGCCCTAAAGTTACAGTTTGGGTCGCAATGTCGAAGAAGTGCATAATAGGCCCTTATTTCTTCGAAGACCATAGAGGCAGAGCAATTACGGTGACTTCGGCGCGGTATATTGAAATGATACGCGATTTTTTTGGACCAAAACTTCGAGAAAGTGGACACTACAACTGCCTTTCGTGGTTCCAACAAGATGGAGCCACGGCACATACCACTAACAACTCGCGAGCAGCATTACAAGAATTGTTCCCTGAAAAAGTGATTTCGCGAAGGCGTAACATTGAGTGGCCACCACGAAGCCCTGATTTAACCCCACTTGATTTTTTCTTGTGGGGTTATCTCAAGAGTATTGTTTACGAGAATAATCCACGAACTTTGCAAACGGGCGTCATTTAAGTAATGTCATATTTAAAAAGTAAAATTTCCCTCATTGTCTATATTTTGGTATAAATAAATAACTAATTAGTAATAGCATTTTTTTTTAACTGATGTTCGAAATAGTTGGATCGTTCTGAGACACCCTGTAGATACTAAGTTTTAAAGCAGCCTGCACACGCAGGCTCAAAATCAAAATCAAAAGTCATTTATTCAAATTAGGCTGAGAATCAGCACTTTTCGAACGTCAATATTACATAAGACAGTCTCACAAAACGCCCACCCATCGACACTTCCTAGTGCTTTCGCTGGGAAGAAGAAGTGGCGGAAGAAACTCCCCAGCAGCACAGCTGTCTGTTCATTAAAAAAAACACATGACTTTATACAATACTACGTATAGTGATGAACACGATAAATATATATATTTAAATGAAAATGTAATTAACTAAAACCTTATTACTAAAATAAAAAGCCCCAGGCAGAAAGGGCGTGACAGCTTACATATTTATGTAATGTAAAAAAGTAAATTATATGAACTCATATCGTTATATGAGTTCATATAATGATACGTTACGTGATACGTTTATCAGTAAGCAAATTCCGGAGAAAGAACACAAACATTGTCCTGGCTGTTTGTCACAAACACTACAAACAGCAAACAAAGTACCAAACATCCAAGAAAAACCACCCTGACACAACACAAACAGACATCCACATTCTCTTGTTTTTTTTTAATAAATATAAACTAGTGCTTGACCGCAATCACGCCTGATGATAAGCAGCTTTTTTAAAATATTTTTGAATGTTTTTTTTATATAAAAATATTTAAAAATGTAACATAATAGGTATAATTATTTGTGGAGTAGAAACATTTTATATTTTGGGTTTTTTGCATGTCTCTTTTAAGGTTCAAATATTGGATATCTTCGGTTATTCTATGTAATTCTTGTTATGTTTACTCAAGTTAGGGTTTCATGATACATCTGAGGTCACATTCATTGAACATTCAGTAGATTTGGTACCTACTATAAATAATGACAACTGACAACTGGCAGAATTCGTGATGATTTTTTTTTGCAGTACGTCCAAAAGGATCAAAATGTGTGAGGTAACCGATGGATTGGGCAAATAACTTTCGATAAGCAAGCCATCTGTCATGACGCCCATGACAGAAGACTTAATTTTAGTCAGAATTAAATAAAGCTGTCACACTTTCTGCGATTTCAAGCCAGAATATGCAAATACCGTTGTTTTAAAATATCTGGCCATTTATTTGGTTATCTCCAAATTACTTTTGGGACTGGAATACAGTGTTGTAAGTTAAAAAATCCGTTAAAATTTGTCTCGTGCCAGCGTTCTAAAGACGCGAACATTTTGCGCAAATAAAAAGTAAAAAGATGTGCATTACGCGTGTGCTGAGATTAATGTCGATGTACGCCTGTGTAGTGATGTGCAGCTGGAATATCGATAGGTAGTAGGTTTTTTATTTAACATTAGATAACTATACCAAAACATAAGCACAGATGTGTGAACGAAGCAAAAGTAGTATGTAAAACAAGCATCACATTCAATCTAAGATATAACCTTATTACTGAATTACAGTTTGAATACCATATGCACAGCTAGACAGATGTCTGTTAAGGGAACCTAGAATTGTATTAAGTTTATCAATTCTTCGGTATTTATTTATTTATTTTTTTTAAATACGGACAAATCACACAGATTGAGCTAGCCCCAAAGTAAGTTCGAGACTTGTGTTATGGTATACTAACTCAACGATACTATATTTTATAATAGATACATATATAGATAAACATTCAAGACCCAGGCCAATCAGGAAAAGATCTTTTTTCATCATGACCTGGCCGGGGATCGAACCCGAGGCCCCCACGTCGCAGGCAGGCGTGTTGACCGCTGCGCCACGGAGACAGACTCACCAGAAGCAGCAGGCAGTAGGCACGGCACATTGCTCGCAGGACAGATGCCGATGGAGCCGAAAGGTTTTGAAGAGGGACCGTGTGCTGGATGACGTAATGTTGGAAGGTCCTTCACAAGATGGTCAGTCCATCCTCCGTCAGGTCAGCCTTTTGCTAAAAAATCAAAATCAAAAATCATTATTAAAATTCAAATTTGTAAAGCTACAAGGCCCCATTATGATGCGAGAAGCACGGAACTGGTCGAAGTCGAGGTGCTTGGGGGAGGCCTATGTCCAGCTGTGGACATAGGCCTCTTCGGGCTGGGCCATTGGCCCCTTCGGGTGGCTTTTTCGGCTGAAATAAAGTTGATGAAAATTACCTATATTTTGCATGACACACAATGTATTTAGAATACCTATTAAGTCTTTTAAAGATTTAATAAATATCGGTAATCGATACCCACGTATCGACACTCTATAATCCCTTGTCGCCGCCGCCTCGCGGCTGCTGTAGGAATTTTATTTCACTTCATTTCGCTTTGACATGCCACGTTAGCCAATAAGGATGATGTAATAACATATTTTCTGGATTGTTTTTATGTTACTACAGCTGAGGAATATTATATGATTCTGCACTCCATTTTGTGGAGATATTTTTATTTAACAGCAAATAAAAAAACAACATAATTGAAATGGTAACGGACTGTGGAAATTTTTCTGTAGAGCCAATTTAATGTTAATTAATGTTGAAATATTTGTCTGTCTTAGACACTAGTTACTTACTTACAGTAACGTATTATAAAATTTGGGTGGGGTACATCGCTAGGCCGGGTGACTTAACGAATGGAAAATATTTAGGAAGTTAATTATCTACAAGAAACCCCTTCAGTTTTAGTCTAAGACGTTAGACGATACGTCTTCATTCATCAACGACCGTCTATTTCCCCGTATAACCTTCTCAATGATGAACTCCACGACCTCAGAGGGCAGAGGCTGAATAGTCATTGTTTTTGCCCCGAGCTGTGGGGAGGACGAAAAAAATAGTTGTCTATGGCAAAAGCACGGCCCGCGCTGCGATGCGAATAATCCACTAGTAATATAAACAGTGTCTCTTCTCTTCGCTTTGGTTAGGGGGAAATTGGTGTGACAGTGCTTTTAGATTGAAAAAGGACAGTCAGTAGTAGAAAGCCTCCTTTTGAAGAGCATTCCCATAACCTTTGTAAAGAGAAACAAAAAAATAAGTGATTTTTGGGTTGAATTGGTTTTATTTTAGGTTTTAGGTTTGAGTGGTGGTTTTGGTATTAAGTTGATTGGTGTCGAATAGTAAGTGGGTAGCAGTGGCGAAGAGTCCATACAATCCGATTCCCACCGGATTACCTTTCAAAAATCAGTTCCATATTCATACAAAAGTATTTACATTCTATTTCATTAACAAAGTATTATTAATCAAATGCCTGCGCGATTTACAATAGCAATAGTAATTCTTAGCAATACCCTAAGTATCACATTTCATTTTATAGTCGTAAATTAATCAGCGCTTCAATTTTTCGTACATTACATTGAAGGCAACTCGATGAATTACGGCTTACCTCGGTCAACGTTTTACTATGAGGCGAAAAGAGACAGAGCGTGTCAGACCATCTGTTTCTAATGCTCGCTAACCGTCAGTAAAACTTGATAAATATAGGCTAATGCTAAACGGCTCGCAGTTCTCTCCTCTCCTCTATTAGAAAGACAAGACAAAATTTCAAAACAAGACGCATTGCATTAGAATATAAATGACGTTGTGATTGTGTATAATTTGCTTTATTTTTGCTTAATATTTGTGTTGGTTTTGGATCGATGTTTGTGTGGTTCGGTTTTTAACACTTTATTATTTTTGTAATTTTTTATTTTATTTTTTCTTGTCTCTTATTCCCTAAGAATAGGTACTTAACTTAGTACTTACTAACAAGCATGCATGTGTGGTATGGAGATGCACGTCGAAAAAGGCTTTTCTCAAAGCCGCTTTTATCATACTTGAAAGACACTGTTATCAAATCATCAGTCCTTTTTTGTATGGTGAAGGTGGGGCTTTTGATATTATTCTTATCTGAAGACCTCCTCCAAGATATCCTGCAGTAGGTAAGTGTTTAAGTGTTTATTTTTTTGGACCGGCTTCCCTTTGTCAAAATTTCACCCTTCGCCACTGGTGGGTAGCCAAATATTTTATTAAGAGGGGACTCTAGTTTTCTCTCTAGTCTCTAGCTTTTAGACCAATTATTTTTTCTCAACAATTTTACACCTTAATTATATGTGACCCTATCATTGGATTTTTTCCAAAACTGAATTAATAAAACAAATATAATATTTCAAATTCCCGAAAAATAACTCATTGTTACCGCGATATTCAGACGACTATTAAACAAATGTGATAAGTTTTTGACAAAAAGAAAATAGTAGTAACATAGGTATACTTTTCCTCTAAATTTTGATATAAAAATAATTGATATCTGTCGTGTTTTGAAAAACAATATAGCGGAATACGAAACGTCTTTTGGTCAACGTTTTTGTAGGTAAAATCAGCCTGAGCTGCAACTTTCACTTTCACACTTTTCGGGGAGACGTTGGAAGCGGCGCGATGGCAATAGTTTCTACAAATACCCAATTTTCAAATTCCTTGAGAGCCAATGGGAAAAACCAAAGAAAATAAAAATTAGTTCTCTATGCTTCAGTTCATAAATAATTAAATGAATGGATAAACTAACTTTCACATTTCTATTTAATGTGAAAGTTGTTGACTATGACTGTCAAGTATACCTATGTACTTATTCAAGGAAATTGTGGTTGAAAACTGGCTCATAATTATATTAAGATTTTATAATAATTTCAGGCTGTACCTAAAACACAGAAGTGTCCCAATTTCCCCCCACAAGCATGGTTTCCTTTGCCCAGAAAAGAGAGAGAGTTTATTAAAAATTGGATTTGTTCGTGGCGCGGCACGCGGCGGCGCCCTCACACCGGCGCATTATTATTATTATTATATTATTACCCCGTAAGTGGGGAACCCAGTAGGCTTATCGATGGGTAAATATTTTGTTTTGATTTGACGACCTGATTCGATATCGACTTTCTGTAGTATATGGGGAAAATAAGAATATCAACGCGAAGAAAAATTAAACGGCTCTAGGGTTGGCGCAGTGGCCCAGCGATCGACTGCTTCGCTGTGTGTCGCGGGTTCGATTGAGACATGGAACAAATATTTGTTATACTATAGGCTGATTGTGTAATTCCTAGTAGAACTAATTACTAGTGTAGGGGACGTTTAAAAAAAAAACTAATATTTTACCCGAGGAACTTGTTTTTAATAGAGTTCTAGATGCCTCTCTTGAACCAAAACGATGTATTAATTTTGTACTTACCTACACATATTCGAAAATCAAGTGATACAAGACAAATAAGATATTATGCAATATCATTTCTATTTTATATCCTTGTAGTGGGGCAATTTAATATCTTACTTGCTCAATCTCCTCTCATTAAATCCAATAAGAGCACATCACACCTAAAACCCTTTCAACATGTTCAGTACTAACTTTTAAATCTACTTAAATCTTACACTTTTGCTCCAACTGCGGATTAACGAAACAATTTATAATTTAATTTCCCATTAAAACTGTGCAGTTTTCGTCGCCAACATGGCGGCATGGCAAAGATACGTATTTGTAAATTAGATCGGAACTTGTTTAATCCTGTTTTTGACCCTTCGCCCTCTGCCCTCCGGCATGTCGACCTAAAATATTGCTGACATTTTTCAGGGACTTAGCTCTCTCTGTTCACCCTCTGCGATGAGGGATAGTTATAACGAGATGCGTCTGTTTGCTATCTGCAGGGGCGGGAATTAAATTTGTAGACATTTTTAACTGTGATATATTAGTTGGTACATTTGTATGGCCGACTGTGTAAACGATATTTCATAGTACTTACGTACTAGAGACCTATGTTTAGCAGTGGACGACTTTTGGCTAAAATTATGGGGAAGAAGGTAACTAGGGACTATAGGTAAATGTAGACAGTCAGGCTTATATTGTATAAGTGACTACCTGCCTAATTAAGTCGTCGAGGCATTTCACAAACTATGTAGATATGATCTGGTACGTTCTAGAAAGTGGTGAACACCAAGCGAGTATCAATCTCCAACATAACAATTTGTTCTCCCTCCCCACCTCAACAGCTATAGAGTATCAAATACAGTATAATTAAAATCAAATCAAATGAAATCAAAGGCTATATATAACAACAGCGGGTACAAATCCATCGTCCGGGTGGTCTCGAAGCGCGCCGTCATCAGCATCAGTGCTCACGCAGCGTTGCCAATCGCTTAGACGCGCCCGCCATTTGTACCGAAACCTTATCGCTTCAGCTGTTTCTTTTACATGCATTTGAAGGAAGTAATCTGAGAGGGGAAATCGATTCGAGAAGGAGTTCTTAACGCCTTCGTGGGTAAAAACGAAGAGAGTACTTAGATAAAGTTGGACGAAACTAAAAAAAAAGATTTTTATTGATCGGCCATCAATGACACGTGTCTGTGCAAAAATTCTAGAGGCTAATAAGCACCTTTACTGAACATGTTGTTGTTTAACTAACATGTGGTCAAGAACGCTATGCATTGACTATATTAATGATGCTATGTATAAAACAGGATCTTGAAATATTCATTTATTTAAATTGCCGGAATAAGCTAAAAGCCACAAAGCCTTTACGATATGAATGATTTGCAAGGAGACAAAACGACGATAGCAGCATTTATCAAGGACAAAATATAACCGTCCAGCATCTTCTGGTGTAAACTGCGCGAGCAACACTATTTAAAATTTGAAACTTCAATTCTATTTATTTCAATTACAACTTTTACAGGCGAGTTTTGACGGGAAAGCTAAGACGAGTATCACGCGCATTTTTCATTGGACTTTTTAAATTATTTATAGTGTCGTTTACTAAATAAAAGCGCATGATTTATGCATTCAGTAAATAATTCATAAAGAACGTTGAAATATTGCAGCATAGTGGCCACATCATGACTTTGCCTCAAATTCCTCATAGAAGGTTCACGCAACTGTCTTTTTCAACTGTCATTGGCGATATACGCCGATATTGTGAAATAAAATTATCAAATAATTTCTATAATTTGTTACACGTGTTATTGGCAAAATTGTGGTATCTATTCCACAGAGACCATTGATCAAGAGTTGAGGTTGAATCTCACTTTGAAAAAAAAAAAGAAAGAAAGAAAGAAGTTTTACAGGCAACTTTGAATTGTCAGAGTCTGTCAGTTAGACAGAATGTTGAACCCATTCCGAAACTTAGGTAGGTAGATCTTTATGGAGAAGAATGGGTAGGAAATTGAAATGTTCTTAGCACTATGGTACAATAGGGATGTTTCATGGGTAAAAAAAATGATTCTATTTAGTCTATTAGTAATCTGAATAACGTCAGATTATAGACAAATATTCGATACGTATATTTTGTTTTATCAAACCAATAAAAATTGACATATATAAACGGCATTAAAGATCAGGAGTGGTGGCTGGTGACGTCGCTGCTCGCTAAAAAGTGTAGCGTGCAGTGACGTCACACGAGTTTTCAAACGCACTGTGTCGTCTTCGTTCTGTTCATATTTTTTGGAAATCTGACTGACTGACTACTTAATTAGTTTTTTTTAGTCAATTACCCTATTGTACCTATAACATTGTGTACTACATTCTCTACATCAATGTCTGGGTCATATCTCCATTTCCTCGACTGCCTAGACTAGGCTGACAAATCAATCGACAACACATGAGTGATGGCCGATCGGCGTGGTTTCTACCCGACCGCCATTTGCATTGATTGATCTGTGATTGAAGCGATACAGACGGTTATATCATGATGCAATGGATGGTGGACGGTTTTATTTGAAATATCGGTACGTTTTGAAAGGTAATGAGCTCTTAATTAGACAATCGGTGTAAGTAGGATTTTTGAAACTTGTAATACCTTAAACATTGTAAAATCCACAGACCAGATAAAAACTATTAGAAAGGAAATTCTTCGGGATTTGTATTAGAACACGTGTCGCCGCTTGTCCCCCTCTTTAACTCCACTGTAAGCAAAAGACCAATACGGAAGTGCATTACGCACATAAATAAATACTCTCACTTAGATTATAATTTTGTAATTGGTCGTCACACTAGCACGCAAGCAGTGCATTTAACATATACTCTTACATTCATAAATTTCTTATACGCGTCATGGTGACCAAAAGGTCTATATTTATATCGATAAAATTGATAAAAAAGGAATGATTGTATCCTAATTATGTAGTTTCGTAAGGACTTATACGACTATTTCGTAATTTGTAAGGAATATAAAAAAAAAAAACGATTTTTTTAATAAAAAATTACGTAACTTGAAAATGTGATTTTTTGTTTATGGTGCAATACACATAAAATTGGGGTTAAATGAAAGGTTTAAGTGTAAAACAGTAGTACAAAAAGTTTTGAGTTGATAGGACTTCTAGTTTTCGAGATATTAGCAAAAATGTATAATAAAACTCGTACCTACCTAACTTTCTTTGTTTTTCTTTTTTTTTCCTATAAGCTTTTTATTTCTATAAGTAATGGTTTAGGTTATGGTACCATTTTATAAAATATGTTAGGTTCTTTACGAAATCTAAAATTTATAATTAGGTACTTAATATTACATGAGTGATATTTCAATTATCTAAGATTTAATAAAGATTTAAAAAATAAATATATCTAAGATTTTGATACTAAATACTCAGATTATAATAAATAGTCATAGTTGACATGCCCCTTTATATTATCATATTACATCTATTCAATGAGTAATACATTACAATAATACAGTAGTACATTATCTAAATATGTCTAACTAAAAATAAAATATCTTAAATTAAATATAAAATAATACAAATATTATCTTTATCATATATAGTCCTAAATTCTATCGATAATTTTATTTAATCATATGGGCACCTCTCTATAGATAAATATGGCGCCCTGCATTTCGGCCAATCTGGGAAAAGGTCAATATAACAACGAGTAGTGTAGAGGACGGAGTTTTGGCGGGAAAGTCAAGCTGAGTGTCACGCTCATTTTTCATTTGACTTTTAAAATTATTTGTAGTGTTGTTTACCAAATAAAAGTGCGTGATTTATGTAGTAAAAAATGCACTAAGTAAATAATTCATAAAGAACAGTGAAATATCGCAGCATAGTGGCCACATAATGACTTTGCTTAAAACCTCCCTCGTAGAGTGCTCACGCTGCCGTCTTTTTCGACAAGAATAATTAATTACGTGACATTGGCTAAATGCACAAACCGTGCGAAGCCAAAAAAGAAAGAAAGAAAGAACGTGAAAGTTTGGAATATCCTAGTTATCAGTCCATTTTTGTGTTTTTTACTATAACAAGATATACCTCCTCGCTTAATACTTGAGGTTTGACTTTTGTCATGCATGTTATAATTGTACAATACAGCATTTTAATGCAGAGCTGCGTCTCTGAAGTAGTTTGAGGAATTCTAAACGCGGTGAATGCATGTTTCAGTCGACATACGATTTTCGTATCACGTTTAAGGCACGCCTGCCCCGCCCACATTACCTTTCCAGCGTTTACTTCTCTATTCCGTGATAAAACCCGACTTGAATTTCACATTTTCTCGATTTCGTTTCCACCGTAAAATAATTATTAGTTTACTATACCAGACATCCAAATTACTATTGATACTATAGTCTTTCTTTCAGGCATCTATTTAGAGAAAATAAATGTGATTAAATTAGAACTGATAGCTGCCATCTCCGTACAAAGATCTGTTGCCAATTGGGTTGTATCCTAAAAAAAATAATGTTCATCAGATAGATTTATAAGAAATATTGAACACGTATTTTTTATTTTGTCTTTCATTCAAATACTTAAGAAGATATATTGATTTGAAATGTCGCATGACGTCACGCCGTGGTGCAAAATACACCACGGCTTGACGTAATTAGCCCCCACTCCGTAACTTTAATACGCTATATCTCAGTAGTTTTTGGTAATTTCGGCAAAATCTATACTTAATATATAAAGCTGAAGAGTTTGTTTGTTTGTTTGAACACGCTAATCTCAGGAATTACTTACTGGTCCGATTTGAAAAATTCATTTTGTGTTGGATAGCCCATTCATCCAGGAAGGCTTTAGGGTATAGGTAACATCACGCTGCGACCAATAGGAGTGGAGCATAACTAACTCCACGCAAAGGAAGACCCTGGCTTCAGCTAGTAAAAAATACGGGTCTTAATTTATTTTATTATCTATAAGACGGACCCTATTGATATCGGTCGACTTCAACATCATTTTTAGACACTAGAATTCTAGGTAACACATCCAACAGCTAGATCAATGATAATACGCATCCACTAGTTTAATCTCTGCCGTCACTAAAAACGATATGAGAACACCAGTAGGCCTAGTATGAGTTTTCAATACGAAACTCGATCGTCGATATCGAGCGCGTTTGACTCAGCGATTGGCCCGCTTCAAGGTCGTAAGAACTCTCAACCAACGAGAGCGCCAAACGCGCTCGATATGGACGATCGTGTTTCGTATTGAAAACTCATACTAGGCCTACTGAACACATCGCTGGCGCTGCGCCTGGCGCTTCGGGGAACTTTTCGTTTGTCACCACGGTATCATTGTGTTGTATAAGTACCGATATGTTAATGTTATGTTAATTTCGTTGGCAGGTTACGTGTAAAAGGCTGTTTACTTTTAAGCATTGCTGGCGATGAGTGAATCACTAGATAATAAAAGAATAAACCTAAGCACTAATATTAACAAAATTGAAAAAAAAAAAAAATGGTTGCCTGTAAAGTCGGTTTTACGGGCGAAGATTTTACGTGACAACGTCTTTTTCTCGGTAGAATATTTATTGATATGAATATAATTAAATTGCACAATAGGGACAAGGAATTGAATGAAAATAAGAATTGCACAAATTTTAACTATAGAAATATATTTTGTTTACTAAAACATCGGTGACTCATCGTAACGTTACCGAGCGTTACAGTTTTTCATAAGTGACTCCCAGCCGCAACCTAATTTAAGACGTTGTCACGTCAAAAAACTGACGTTTTATCAGCCTAGGGTAATTATAAACTGTAACAAGTCGTAGATTAGAATATGGCATGAAATTTCTTTTTTGTTTCCTGGCACGCTGGTGTTCTGATATAAATATTGTTACTGGAACGCCAGCAGTGGTAACTACAAGTGCCGTTGAGGACGAATCCTATAAAACCTTACAATACAGCCTTTTTAAGCACGTCAAGAAAATGATTAACAACTTAGGTAAGCATCTTGTAAGATTTAGGCCTAGCCCTTTATGAAGTCTCGTCTTATTCAACCGTTGTAGTTAATGACTTCTTGCAGTTGGCACAAAATGATTTAGATCAAACAACCTTGTCGTAGCAAGAGTACAGCATTCAGATCAACATTAATGCTGAGTCAGCTTTACCTAGATCAAGAGATAAGTAATCTAAAGTTACTAAGTTAACTGAACTCCCTAGAATTCAGTCGCAGTTGCAACAATAGTTTAATGTCTTATTCAAACGCCAGATGATTTAACACGATTGTCTCAACAAACCGAACTGAGCCCTAGTTTGAGTTATTTAATTATTTGCCTTATATTCAATATTGATTTTTTTTTTTTTTTTTTTTTTTTTGATATGGCATCTCGTAGTTGACCTTGAGAGGTCGTGACTACTTAACCGGACTATCCTGTGGCTGCCTTAAGTGAATTTAAAGCCTCCAGCCAGGGCTACTAAAAGCTAAGCGACTACACGCTAAGGGCACCCCCTATGGGGTACGAAACCTCGGCTTAGGGTGTCGCTGGAGAAAACAGCAAGGGACGGCTGGATCGAATTATTTTATTTTTATTTCGGTTTGATGACCACGGCGTTTCCTAGTACTAGCTCTGAGAAGAAACGGCCGAAACAAACTCAGAGGTCATAGTCGGGAGTTTATATTTACTGGCTCAGCTGCGGCGCGGGCTGGCCTTCATTGGACAAGGGACGGGGAGGGCGATTACTACGTTGAACGCGTCGCGATGGACCTCGGCGGCGAGGTCGGTAGGTCGGTCTGTTCTTTGTAAGAGTGCTGGTGGCCCTATTGGCCTCTTGGAGGAGGGTAATGGGATCATCTGGGTCGGTGAGAGCATGCCTTGGGCGGCGAAGCTTGGAGATGGTGGAGGGGGTGTAATTAGCAGCCGCTACTATCAGGGGATTGCGGTGCTTGGAGGCAGTGTCAAAGAAGCGTTTGGAAAGACGCTTCATGAACTGCTGAATGATGGGGATTTTGAGATCTAGGTGGAGGATCTCGTTACGGACGAACCAAGGGGCGTTTGTGGCTTTACGCAAGAAACGGTTTTGGACTACTTGCATCCTATGGATATGACGCGGCTTGGTGTGTGCGAAGACAGAACAAGCGTATGTCATAATCGGGCGTATGCACGCTGTGTACAAGCGCATTTTGCACTTGAGCGACAGTTTGCTGCGCGGGTTGAGGACGGGGGGTGTTTATGTTTAAGAATATATTTATTAAGGTATGAGGAATAGGGTGCAAAGTTCTCTTATTCTCAATAGAAAAGGGTGGATCCTCCCACCAGACAGCTGGACGACGGCTCGGTGGTTAATTTCGTGATTTTAGGTACTAGTCACGCGGTGAATTCACTTGCGCGATGTAGGATTTTGCGTGATGTCAGTGTGATGTGTACTTCGCATGTGGCGTAGATGCCGCCAAAGGTTTAAAGCTTTTCGTGCAGTGAGTAGATCTCAAGATTACATTAGTGTTATTATCTCTAGACAAGCTTCTGGTAAAATGTTAGGTTTATTAGCTACCTATATCGAAAGGATTTTTTCCCACAAAGATATTCTTTTTGACATATAATATTTTGTGTCGAATTTTTGAAGTGAAACTTCTTTAGGCACGCTTGACTTGGGGAGTAAACTGGCGAAAGCGTTACGAAAAATAATAGGAAAAAAAATGATGAAGGCGAACGGAAGCAGAGTATAGTCCTATTTCGTCTGTACTACAAACAAGGAGTTGGCTCATGTAAATATTGCATGACATGTCGAGTGTGAAGTTGTGAGTTCGCATCTCGCCGAAGGCAATATATAATTTTTGGATCTTTTTAAGATTTGTTAACAATTAAGTCGAGTATGAAGTTGTGAGTTCGCATCTCGCCGAAGGCAATATATATTTTTTGGATCTTTTTAAGATTTGTTAACAATTGATTACCTAAGAGCACAAATAATTTATAAATTTCGTTCTGTTCTGGCCTTTATATTGTTTTATATATTTTTGCTGAACATTTCTGATATAATTGAAAGTATAGAAGCTTGAAGATATCGTCACAATACGATAATTGGACACAAAGTACAAATTAATTTCGAGCCTCATAAGCTCAATTATTAAGCTAAGTACCTTGATTGATTAAGAACTATGAATTTCTTCGAGAACATGACGCTGCAAACACCCCCCGACCCCCTCATTGATTACCTCACCCCCCCGTGGATTATCTCGGGAACCAGAGGTCGTGGACTACCCGAGTTTGGGGTCCTCTGATTCAGGAGGAAGAGCCCGACCTTTTGGCCCCGAGGGAATCCACTTTTTTTTTTTTTTTTTAAATTGGAGGTCTATGCAAAAATATTAATTTATAAATGAAAGCATGAAATAAATTTAAATATTTATAGAAAATTAATATATGTATATGTGTATACATGTATATATTGTACACACATATATATATATATACATACAGATGGTGCGAAAGAAGTTTCTCTTCAGGCCTGTGGTCATAAGCACACTCGTTTTTTTATTCAATGACAATGCTACAGTTAAATAAAAGATGTAAAGCACATTTGAATGTATGTAATGTTTTAATATTATCTTTTTTATGATAGGTGTGTCACTGTATTCCCGAAAACAGTTTCATTGCAAGCGTCACTTATCTGGCGAGGGATGACTCAGTAGGTGCGTACTTGTAGCTCGTTATTTTTGTAAAAAGCCTATTTCGACACATTATCCAGTCGTCCGCTTTTCCATCTTGGGGTTATCTTCTTTGAAGTCGTATTTTCTATATTTTTGGGTTTTCTTCTCAATTTTTCTCTCCTCTAGGCGTAGACCGTCAGCTCTGTGCCTACGGTACGTTTTACGCAATATGAGAATAGTGACTGCGAGGCACAAGGGTTTCTTAGAAAATCGATTGTTGCAAGATATTACGGAACTCAGTTTGCTTCAAATTTATGACAATAGACAAGTGTAACTAACACAATTATGCACGTGTGTCAGTGCATGTGCATAAAGCTGTTAATTGTGTATCTCCGTCACTTGTAGTCTAGGCTGTCTAGAGTCTGCTACTTTATGATGTAACACAATTTCACCGATTCAATTGCTATTGTCACCACTTAATTCTGTGATATGCATTGTGTTGTGACAGTTCTGTTATCACAAAATAGGTTAAGTGACAGTTACAATTACAACATTTATGTCCTCCTTAAACTTTTAACTACCATGTTTCTAGGCCACTTGGTTTTTGTCGTAAACTTGGTTATGCGAGCGCTGTTACTGCTGAAAGTAGTTCAAAACTCTTTAATGATTTCTTCTTCTTTTTTTGTAATAATAAGTACCTAGAATAAGATAGAGGATTTTCGGAAAAAGAAATAATCTGATTCCGAAGTTAAAGAAAGTATTTTATTGGGGTAGAAAAAGGCCTATTAATAGTTAGTTAAACTGTTAGCCAAGTTGTACCACTCGTAGATACTACAAACTACTCACTAATGGAGTTGTGGTACTAAAACAATTAATAGTAACATCTCGCTATTGATGGAAGGGGAGAGTTTATCTACGTTCTAAGGATTGTAAAATCATCCATCTTCAAGGGACATCATGTAAGGGTCGTTACTGTTTACCAGAAACAGGAATAGGCCAAGTTTTCTCATGTCACACATGCATTCCAACAGAGAGCATTATTTTTACTAGCAATTGAATGCGTAAGGTAGTTCCATAAATATGGTTGAATTACATTGAAATGATAAACGAATCACCTGCCTGTCGGGGCTTTATGGATGTCTTTCAGTGAAGTTATGTCAAACTGAAATGTGAAGGGAATGGAACGAATCTCCACGTTATGGTACTCACAAGAAAACATCTCGTTTTATGTGACATATATGAGATATACAGGTGACAAATAGAATGCTTGCTACAATGTTGTTTAAATAAAAACTGTGGATATGTAGCACAAGTGTTAACAGAATTGTTTTGATAAAATATTGAAGAGAAATGGTTGCAGAGCTTGTAAAATACAATCTTGTTTCAATAAAATTGCTGCTTACTCTATCGATCCTGCTGGTTTGATCCATATCTTACATACATATATCTTGCTTGTATGGTTGCTTTAGGGAATCTTTCAATGCAGTTTCAAGTTTTTCTCTAAACATGGAGACTTTAGCGTAACATATTTTTTGGTAAGTGTCAATGTTTTTCTTCATTTTCATGTTTCCTCCCCAAAAGAAACAAATATTTATTTGATCATTTTTATTGTAAATATAAATACATTTCAATACCAACAAGAAAATCTCTGTATTTTACGGTTTAATGGACGGATTTTAAATCCTATAATGCGCCTGTCAGGTCACGAGTTCCTGAGGGTTGGACGTATGATAACGGTACGCCATATCGGCGCACCCATCAATATGCTGACGGCATGATCTATTTACACATCTTTAGTGGAAAACTAAAGATGTGGGTTTTGTTTATGTGTAAAATGAGAAGAATTTTGGTAGTTTTGACTTTAAATGAGACCTTTTGTTACCATATCACTGTGAAAAGTTAGGTGAAGTCACCGTGGAGTCTGCTGCCTTTCCAACCAATGCTAAGAGATTGACTGTATTGACAAAGGTTTTTATTTTGGTCTTTATTTCAATTGTAGAAATTCCTGGCGGCTTAGGATCCCCCTGCATTCCGGACAAAGCACTATATTACCGGACATGTCCGGAAAATTTCGGACGTATGGGAATCCTAATTACGGTGAACTCTCACGGTGAGATTTATACAGAATCAATCGGTTGGTTTTTTGAATGTTAGGACGATTTTATATTCAAGTTATTAAAAACCTGGAAACAGATTTTATTTTATTTTATTTATTAGGGACAAAAAACAGTTACATGTTACAATGTTAACAATCTAGATAATGTATAATACAGTAAACAAACATATAACCCACACCAATGTCCATGGAATCACATTGTTTGTATAAGACATAAGGAAACGGACGTATACAGAAGGAGACAGTGAGAAAGTAACGAATGATAAAAACTAATGATAAAACTAAACCCTAAAAATCACACAAACAAATTCAAGACAGCGTGCCCCGTCCAGATATGGTCCATGGGCACAATCACGTCACATCAAACATCAATAGTCAAACATAAATCAATAGCCATTTTTCTGAACTCGCTCTGGTTAAGAGCGAAAATATCTAAATTTGCAAAATAGGAATTATAAATTTCCAATAATCGGCGAAGAGGAGCCCTCTCCCCAGCATTTGTTCTACATTGCTCTGTGTAGAACAAGCGGGTTGCTCGTACTTCACGCCTACTTGCAATTCTAGGTACCACATAACATATTTCGTTTACAAGCTCCAAACAATCAAACCTGTTGTTGCATATGCCAAACAGCATCACAACCATAAGCAGTGTACGCCTGTGCTCCAAGCTTAATATTTTGTACCGATTTATCAGATCCGCATAGGAAATCCTAGTGTGGTAACACTTATAATGTGTGGTGCGAAGAAATTTTTTCTGTACCATTTCTAGTCTGTGCTTATACTTTCCGTAAAATGGGCTCCAAATGGGCACCGCGTATTCTAACTGAGAACGGACTAACGTTTTATATAGAAAGAGGAAAGTGGAAGTCTTTTTAAATTCTTTACAAGATCGCATTACAAAACCATACATTTGATAGGCTCTATTAATTATGTTGTCAATATGGATGTCAAAATGTAACTTACTATCAAGAAGTACTCCAAGATCACGTGTGCAATCGGTTCTGTTTAAATTTATGTCACCCAGCGTGTAGGGAAAAATTATACTTGTTTTGTTTTTGGTAAAAGAAATATAATGACATTTTGGCAAACTGAGGTGAAGTTTATTTCTAAGACAATATTGCGAAAGTCTGCATAGATCATCTTGTAATAGGACACAGTCCTGCATACTTGTGCAGGATTTAAAAATTTTGATGTCATCAGCGTACATAAGGAATTTAGAGTTAACTATACAGGACTTTATGTCGTTAATGAACAAGATAAACAATAAAGGACCCAAGACCGAACCCTGGGGCACCCCGGATTCTACAACTGCGTATTCAGACTCGTGTCCATTGATGACAACTTTCTGTGTTCTGTGGAAAATGTACGAAACAAACCATCTGAGCAGACTTCCCCTAATGCCGTTGAAGGCAATCTTGTCTAAAAGCAATTTATGGTCCACCTTATCAAAAGCCTTCTGAAAATCAGTATAGACAGCATCAGATGGTTATTTTTATCTTCATTTAGATATGGTGCAGTAATAGAAGCTTCTAACCTTAGGTATTAATAATTTATGTCCATCTCTCTATCCATACTTACGTTATAATCTATTATAAAGGGTGTATCTGACATCGGCGCACAAACGAGTACCATGGATCCAGTACATGATTCTGAACCCCCCAGTGGTGGAATTATTCGTCGGCTTTTTCATTATTTAAAAAACAATATATGTAGTTTTTTTCACTTTAGACCGTTCATAATTGCTATACTTTTATAACCTAATAAGATTTAAAAAAAAAAATAATTATTTCGCTGATTACACAAAAAAGCGCAATGAAAACAAACTCGAAAAACTATCTTATCAGCTGATTTAATAGAGTTCACATCAGGGGTCAACGTCATGCCTACAAACCCGCATGGTGGCACGCTTGCAACGTTCAAAGGCTGAACCGACACTTTTTTTAAACATTGTTATTTCTGTAACCGTTCATTAACGACATAAATGACTATCATAATTTTATTAGTGCCATGCAGTCTAACCTTTTCGCGAAGTTTGCGTTACGATGGCAGATACACACTGTATATGCACGTAACCACCGCTAGGTGTCGCTAGTTGGCAGTGAGCGGTGCTACCACTCAGTGTTCCCCACACAATGACCATCGTACCGCCAGCTAGGAATATAATAGTGTACCTATTACAAATCAATATCTATATTTTCCTGTAAGACGAAACATTCCCTACGTTCGAGATTTAGTTTCCGAAAATATAATCTGATATGTGTTTCAATGTTTCATACTCATACACAAAGTTCAGTTTGTGTAAAATAAAACTTTGTCTTTCTGACTTTTTCACCGGTAGGTACCTCAGTGGCGTTAGTCATTCTGAAATCAACTTACATACCTATTTGTATTGATATGTACCCAATGGAGGAATTCGGCATTGTCTAATATTATCCGCCTTCAAAAGTATAGTACAGCCTGCAACGCAGTTCCACCATCAGTACATCTGGTGGCAATTGTCGCTGTAATTAGTCGGTTCAAACGCAACTGATAGCACTGGACGAGTAACAACTTGCATTGTCCTCTACCTTTCTGTTACTTGCAGGGTAGGTTTTTAGCAGTTATCGCTCGTTTAATGTAAAAAACCAACCAAGTGCGAGTAAAGCTCGCGCACGTAGTTGTAAACTAAACTAGTTCTGTTTTTAGTATGTGTTGTTATGACGTCAACTGAAATACATCATCTGTGAAAACATGAACCATCTAGCAACCACTGTTTAGGCTTAACGCCTTCAATTAGTTTACTAACACCTCCTAATGTGTTTTGCATCTATCATTTTGACTACCGGCGTTTTTTGTTAATATAATTAAGGATACTTTAGCATCTTAGCCCACTTACCTCAGAACCTCTGTACTTGCAATAACTTTTTTTTATTAAAATTGTAATTCCCATTTTATGGGAGTTTTGCTTTAATTGGCATCAGTATATCCTTAAAGATATGACAACCACAGTCATGAGATACAACCTGATTACAGAGAGACAATGGGGTCAAGTATGAGTTACTTGATGCTTTTGAACATCTTTTTTTTTAATTAATTTATAAACCAGCGCTTGACCGCAATCCCGCCTGATGGTAAGTAGTGACGCAATCGTTGATGGTAAAGCGCACTAGTTTATTAAGAGCCTATTCACTCTAGCCTTGAAGACACTCAAATTGTAGTCTGATGGAAACACCGCCGCCGGCAGATTGTTCCAGTCCCTCGATGTACGCGGTATAAAGGAGGAGGCGAAACGCTTCGTCCGGATCGATCGTAGAGGTGTTAACAACATAAGGGTGGAAACTTTGCCGTACGACGGGTCGTCCGATGGTGGAACGGAGATGGGGGAATTAAATCGTGCAATTCCCTCGCACACTCCCCAAAATGTATCCTATAGAACACCGAAAGGCTGGCTACTCTACGCCTGTGCTCTAGGCTTTGGAGACCAACTCGAGTTAAATCAGTGTCACCAATCAGCCTCTTCGCACGCCTCTCCACTGAATCCAAAGTGACCAGGTGACACTTAGCAGCACCAGCCCAAATGTGGCTGCAGTACTCCACATACGAACGGACCTGTGCTTTGTACAACATTAGAAGCTGCCTTGGTGTGAAGTACTGCCGGACCTTTGCGATAACGCCAAGTTTTCTAGTTTTCAAGTTTTCATAATTTGACGGAAAATGTCATGGTGTCCTAGTGGTTACAACCCATTCCAGGATTTTTGGATTCCAGGTCAGGCAAGTACCTAACTACCTTTCTTAGATATATGTACTTTCTAAGTATATCTTGGACACTTGGTCTTGAGGAAACCTGGTCTTGTCTGAAATCGCCAAACCGCATTGAGCAAGCATAGTGGTTACGCTCAATCCTTATCTGTATGAAAACATACGTAGAGAAAACATATACCCAGTAGTGAGACGATAAAAAAGGTTGATGATGATAATTTGACGGTAGGCAACCAAACAAAGCCCAAAGAGATTTAGATTTAGAGACGAAAGAGATATGAAGAAACTTTTCTAGCATCCTGTAGCGTCATCAACACAAGATGTGCACAATATACAACAATATGTTTTATTTATGCGAAACCCGAAACACGGGTCTAGTATTTTTAAGAAATTAAATGAAATCGTTTATTTTGCAAGTAGGATCCCTGTTCACTTTTACATGTCATATTTTTTTAAACTAGGTGGAGCCGGCATTTCCTAACTGACTA
Organism: Sesamia inferens; assembly: GCA_037179545.1. Classification (NCBI taxonomy): domain Eukaryota; kingdom Metazoa; phylum Arthropoda; class Insecta; order Lepidoptera; family Noctuidae; genus Sesamia; species Sesamia inferens. The sequence goes on along the minus strand of CM073939.1, from coordinate 28,598,027 downwards.
CCTCTGAGAAGAAAAAACGAAACAAACTCAGGGAAGTAAGTAAAGAATCTATCTACAAAATTATGGTCAACGCACCGCTCGCCAGCCCGCTATGATATACCTATTACATGCTATTATTATACTATGATTTACCGTCAGCTGTGTTTTGCACACGGTAACCACACTACAACAATTTGTAAATGTATTTGTGCAAAAATATAACATTACACCATGTTCATTACAAATGATTGGAATTGATTCTGTTGTTTATTCTGAATAAACTATATTCAGGTTTCGTATTAAGTAAAAATAGGGCTGTATATGGTGTTTTTTGTTACATTCCATAACTGATAACTCTATAGTCCCATAATGTTTGTGTGTTACGCAATTACCCCGCTGCTTAGTGAAAAAACCAGCCCAGGACAACAACAGTTAAAACTCCTAAAGCCTGAAGAAATAAGTATAAATCAGCTAAACAATAGTAGAATGATGTACTGCCGGCGAGATATCGTCGTAAATCTTTCCGAAACATCTATAAATTCATTACGACCACGAGGGAGCTCGGCAGAACTCATTCTTTTAATTTATTGGTTCCTAGTCGTAAGGCGGTTAATTTAATACTGGTCATGGTTTCATTGTCCTGAATATTAGGGTTAATTTTAACTTGTATAATTGAAGATTGTTAAAATGAGTCTGTGAATCTTATTGCTCGAAATAAATTGATAAATAAATGAGTTTGTAATCTTACGGTGCCACATATTATATCTGTGGAGATGGTATGTTAATCTTTCGTTATCATTGGGTTATTGAGCGCGTGAACCAAATTAAACTTTTCTAACCTGAAATTTCTCGAGTGACGACTACGCACTGGAAGACGCAGTGTGGGTAGGCCCCGGACAAGGTGGACCGACGACCTGGTGAAGGTCACGGGAAACCGCTAGATGCGGGAGGCACAGTACCGGTCGTCGTGGAGTTCCTTGAGCGAAGCCTATGTCTAGCAGTGGACGTCTATCGCCTGAAATGATGATGATGATGATGAACCTGACAGTCGCCCTCAGAGAACTAGATCATTGTTATCTCATAATGTTTGTAGGTACTTGACTACGATTCACCATCACAAGGTATCCCCTTGTTGTTGGTTGTCATCTTAGTGTAAGTCATGCTGTGAATGCAGGATGCGTGACACCTGATGTATTCGTGTCGCACTGTACTGAATGCTTAGCATAGTCAGCATCGCTCAGGTGGCGCCACCTGTCGTCATTGCTCGAATTCTTCACATGTTACGTATAACATACAGATAAAGAGGAAACTATTTGTTTGACATTAAGATTCAAAGGCGAGGAGAGATTTATTACGAGTGTAACGGACGAGATAAGTTGTGGACTGAAATCTGCCTGTTGTGCTCCCCCTAATGCTCATTATAGACTCAAAACTTACAAGTGTCAAATGCGGTGGCATTCAGTAAAAGAAGTGTTCGGTTAAGACAAGACAAATTGTTTGATAAATAAATTAGATTATTAACAATGCTAATATTTATAAAAAAAATACATAAAAGAAAATATACTGGTTAACAAAAAGAAACATAAATGGACACGCCCAAGCTCAGACTGCAATTTCACAATTCAGTAATATGTTTGCTGCAGGCACACTAGAATTTGAGTGTCTTCATGGCTAGAGTAAATAGGCTCTTAATAAACTAGCGCGTTTTACCATCACCGATCGCATCACTGCTTACCACCAGGTGGGATTGCGGTCAAGCGCTAGTTAGTAATTTATAAAAAAAAATATAATGGCAATCCAGTTTGATGACCATTATAACGTTTCAAAATCACAATAAAATCTTAGGCAAAGCGAACCCGCAATAGTGACCGCACCGTGTCTCATTTACCACTTATCGCTAGGGTAACTATGCTACTGTTCTACGAAACATACATAAATCAAGTTAAAACAATAAGTTAATACCTCCTTATTTGGAAACTGGTTTATATTTATTTACTGCCTAATGTACACGCAATATCGGCAGCTCATGGATCGTAGAAGTGCAGAGGACGTGCCATAAATTGAAACATCTAAAATCTATTACTGTACTAATTAGTAAATATATTCCTGTAAGAAGCCAGGAAGGGACTGGGAGACTGGGAGCTGGGAGGCTGTAACTAACATACTACTAACTAGGCATTTCTCTTGTATCGTGGGTGCGTTTACAAGCATATAAACTCACATACACAAACAGCCAGACCCGGAACAGCTAATTGTAGGCCATACAATAGTGTTGACAGTATTTTTTCATTATAATGTTTTTAAAACTAAAGCACCAGCCACTAATCTCTTCACCATCTATGGTTGACTGGTAGAGAATGCCTAAGGCATTAAGTCCGCCTCTGTACAATTTATGTGCGAAAGATTTAATAAATAAATACAATTTTTTGTTCCGTGCGGGAATCGAACCCGCGACACGCGGCGATCGCTCAGTCACTGCACCAACCGGGTTGTCATAAATGTAACGTAAAATTTAACAGCGGAATATCCTCCGCTGTTAAGATTTATTGTTGTTTATTTTTTTTTTGTTAAATCTTATTTTCCACCTTCGGAAAAAAGGTACATGATACGTAAACCTTATCCTTATGAAACACACATAAAATAAACATTTATATTTTTGTAATTTTACGGTCAACAAGCGCTTGTACATCAATGTACAACAATCATCTTTATATAATAGATTTTCAACTTTACCGCTAGATGATTAAGGTTCAAAATTCATTGGGTGGCAGCTCCGGGTATTTTTGATCGAAGGTCTGTACATAAAAAAGAATAGGCATTCTGTTTATATACAGACATCAAAGAGTATAACAGAATAATAGGGACAGACTGTAGACTGTAAGTTTGTCAATATTTTGCTAAAGCAGCGTCGGACTTGGAATGTTTCATGTAGTTTTGCTAAAGCAGCGTCGGACTTGGAATGTTTTATGTAAAGGGTTTTTCAATAAGGGCGGGTAGATTTTGAAACGAAATTAAACAAGCTGCGTATGAGGTATCAACAATTTTTTTTTTTTATTTAAAAGGCACATATATGCCATTAAGTATGGAAGATGACATCATTCAAATGCCCGCCTCGGCTTCTCACAGTGGCACGGATCCGAGTGGTCCAATTTTCAATAACTCTTCCGCATAGATCCGCCTGAATTTGAGCGATGGCATGTGTTATGTTCGCCTTTAGAGCATCGGTGGATTGTGGTTTATTTGCATAGACCTGCGACTTCAAAAAACCCCACAAGAAAAAGTCTAGCGGGGTTAAATCGCATGACCTTGGTGGCCAATTCACATCACCCCTGCGAGAGATAACCTTAGTCTCAAATCGCTCATGCAGAATGTCAATCGTGGCGTCCGCTGTGTGGCACGTAGCGCCATCCTGCTGGAACCACATGTCGTCTAGGTCCATATGGTTCAACGTGAGCCATAAAAAATTGGATATCATCGTTCTGTAGCGCTCGCCGTTGACAGTGACCGCCTCACCAACGTCGTTTTCGAAAAAATACGGACCAATGACGCCGCCGGCCCAAAATCCACACCAAACCGTAACTTTTTGAGGATGCATTACCACCTGGTGAACCTCGTGTGGGTTTGTGTTGTTCCATATACGGCAATTTTGTTTGTTAACAAAGCCATTCATCCAAAAATGCGCCTCGTCGCTAAAGATGATTTTTTGCCCGAAATAGGGATCATCTTCCAAACGATTCGAGGCCCAGGCAGCGAACAAACGACGTTGTCTATGGTCATGAATTTTGAGCTCCTGGGTCAGTTGAATCTTATACGGGTGTAACCCTAAGTCCCGTCGCAAAATTCGCCAAGTTGAAGTTTGCGAAAGGCTGAGTTCTTGTGCACGGCGAGGAATCGACTGCCTCGGGTTCTGCTGTACACTTTGACGGGCCGCCGCGATGTTCTCGGCTGATCTTGCGTTTCTTGAACGTACAGTAGGCCTAGTATGAGTTTTCATTACGAAACTCGTTCGATCGTATCGAGCGCGTTTGACTCCGCGATTGGCCCGCTTCAAGGTCGTAAGAACTCTCAACCAATGAGATCGCCAAACGCGCTCGATACGATCGAACGAGTTTCGTATTGAAAACTCATACTAGGCCTACAGGTGTGGGTTGATCGATTAACGAACCGGTTGTTTCAAATTTTGCCACCAAACGCTGAAGAGTCGACTGTGAAGGGCCACCACGTCTACCGTAAAATGGGCGCAATGCACGCAACGTTTGCACTAACGAACACTCATTTTGATAATAAAGTTTTATCATTTGTACGCGCTGTTCAATCGTGTAACCTGCCATGGTGATTTGGCATAAGCAACTGAATAATAAGCAAAAGATTTGACAAGTGTCACCAAAACAAAATGGCCGCCACGGGCCGCCAAAATCTACCCGCCCTTATTGAAAAACCCTTTAGTTTTGCTAAAGCAGCGTCGGACTTGGAATGTTTCATGTAGTTTTGCTAAAGCAGCGTCGGACTTGGAATGTTTTATGTAGTTTTGCTAAAGCAGCGTCGGACTTGGAATGTTTCATGTAGTTTCGTAGACCTGCAGGGAAATTGCGTAACACATCCGTAGCAATGAGTTTCATTTTGACAATTCAACAACAATCATTGCATTATTTACGTTGTTGAACAGACACATTTTTGAACACATGGAGCAATGGAATAGCAATAAGCTTCAAAATGATTCCAACTGATAGTAGGTACAGCCGCCTAATCGGCGAACACATTTTTGTCAAATGATTGCGACTAGCTGGGATCAATTGGACTGAACGGACCAATAGGCGCTCCAAACGATACCAACTGATCCCAACTAGTCGCAATTATTTGACAAAAATGTGTTGGCCGATTAGGGGGCAGGTCTCCCAAAGTGATAATGCGCATAGAAATCTTCGTCACTGTTCGGCAACGGTCGTATTCCCCGAGCGTTCGGAAGAAGATATGCTTATAGAGTGGTTAAGTGCATAAAAAGTGGTTAAGTGCACCACTCTATATACATATCTATAAGGACAAGCTTTTTGTTCTTCATTAAAACAATAAATGATGATTCCTCTCCCTTATTTCTATGATCCTTCTTGGTTTTAGTGGAAGAGTTTAATTATAAATATATTCTGGAAACAATGGCGACAGCAGCGACAGGATTAAGATTTCGTTGTAATAATAAACTGGCGTTTGGAGAAACATGACCTTGTTCTGAGTACAGGGATTAATTAACGCGGATTTAGTAGAGGACAAATGTTTTAACAACCTTTGTACTGTATATACAATGTGTTTATGGTTGCACGTCTACAAAAAATAAAGCCAGTATTTTTGGATTCAAAGCTAGTTCTGTACTTCAAATTTCGATTAAAGGCTCTATCTCGAGGACACTTCTCATTTATGGCATAGTCTCTAAAATCAACTTTTTCTTTCTTACACAACTACCCTTATTTCCTTATAATCCCTTCATTACTAGCCGATAACTAGCTTACTTATGTTTAATTCTTTGGTGCGCCTATAATTTAATATATATGCTTATATTATTTGGGACCCTTATTACGGTAAATAATGTTAAAGCAGTTGAGACAATTTAGCGTTCGCTTTTTCTCGGTACGCTAAATTACTTATTAAACATTTATGATAAAATTAAGACTCCTTTAATACATATATTGAATACGTATTTGCCATTATAACTTTAAGTTCAAGACGCTTGTTGCTTCAATCTATGATGCTACATGGACTGGTCTATATTAGATTCTATTGCTCGAAATTTGTTAATAAGTTATGCTATGTTGTACCCAGAACTATACTGACTCTAGAAGTGCGTTCTTGTCCCCTATTTGCCGTATCTTCTTGTCGTATTAATACGGGTGAGATTTCATTCCAATGATGTTGATATATTTGCTTTAACTAAAAATAGTTTAAAAAACTAGAACTGTTTGGTAAATAAAAACGAGATTAAGTTTACTATTGTATGCACGTATTATCTTTCCAACTCTGTATCTTAAAACATAAGTAACCTGTAGAAATGTAGTGGATTGTGCATTTCTTTAAAGCAAAGTGTACCTTTTATCATGTAATGTACAAAGTTTGTTTTCTCCAATAAAATAAAATAACCGACTAATCACAGGAAATAAACACTAATTGGTCCAAGTCTGCGTGCGATTTCAGTGTATAGTCATTGGGACGTACATATTTCTAACAAAGCCCTCAATAACTAGTACCACAGACACTACTGTCTCTGTAATGAAGATGTCGTTACTGCGTGCAATGATCGCTAATAGGTTTAGCGACGCAAGCGTGGCATCATTCATTAGTCTGATGGGTTCCGGCAACTGAGGAGCACGCCGCACCGCAAGTAATCAGATACTACTACCGCTAATTTTCTAATAAGTACAAGAAATATGGATTTCAGTAATCAGCAGTGCTGATCACATATTATTAATATTTGTTAATCTGCAGTAGGAACTGATCAATATTATTAAATATTTGGCAATATGCAGTAGTACCTATGCTTTACCATCAAAGATTGCATCACAGCTTATCATCAACAACTAGTTTATATTTGTAAAAAAGGTACTGATCACATATTAATAAATCATTGTTGTTCAATTTACAGCCAGTTATTTAACGACTTTATGACATTTTATAACGTGATTTAAAATGTCATTATAACGTGATTTCTTTTCAGTTCCCGGCCAACCAATTATAATTATTGAGTTTATCCAATAGGAATTTCTAAGTAGTAGCCTTGAGGCTTGATTTGTGTCGAGTTGATGACAATAGGCTCGCTCCATGTTACATGGACTAGGGTGTGCGGTGTGGGGTGCATGGCAGAAAACCTCCCCGAGTGCTCAGCGCCTGCTGGTCCTCTGGTTTTGAGATCCGAGGACGAGCAGACGCTGGGCTGGTGCACCCTGGGCGTGGGTAGCAATCTCTTCATGACCGTTGTGCAGGAGGAGATTGCTGCCCGCGGCGAATTTCTGCCGGAGCAGAGGAGTCGCTCCCGAGGGCTCCCTATCTGCGCTCTGCAGCGGAGCGCACGAATAGGGAGCAAGGTGGTGTAGACCGCGGGCCGTTTTGACAGTCCGCGGTCTAGGGGTCACGTCGCGTGACCGAGTTGGAGAAGACCGTGGGTTTCTCCTCAACCTGCGGTCTGCGGGCACCTGTGGCCATTGGAGGTTTAGAGCCACGGTGCCGGGTGGTGGGTAGGTTAGGTTAGATATAGGTTAGATTTAGTTTTAGGTTAAATATAGGTTAGGTTTAGGATTAAATAAAGGGAAAAAAAAATATTAAAAAATCAAAGAGAAAATATATAAAAAATCAAAACAAAATACAAAATTAAAAAATCCTAAAAGATTCAAAAATATTTTTAATAATTAGTAGTAAGTTAGTTTTAGATACCGAATAGCGGGCGGTATATCCTGCACCGCAGGCATCCGCGGGCCTCGGGAGGATTAATACCCTCCCAAAAAGAGCGGCCGCATCGCCTTGGGGAAGCGATGTGCGTACCACCCAATATCGTAATTATGGAAATGTCAGAATGTGTGGATAATGTTTTGTCGTGCGATCCGGCTGACGCCCGGCGCTCGCAGGTATCCGGGCCTGCGAGTGACAAATTGGCTACCGATGAACGCGCAGGGGTAGGCGACCAGGCCCCTGCTGCCGTTGTTGTTACTGGAAGCGATGCGATGATGGATGCGGATAAAAGTAATGCAGGAGTTATTGACGTAGGGCCGCGTGGACCGGCTTCCGTTAGAAAGCGTCCACGCAACCTTGCTCAGAAGGAAGGTGGATCAGCGGAGCTGACCTCGGAAGAGGAAGGCCTGCCGGCCCCGAAGGTGCCGACCGCGAGGAGAGGTCGGCAGAACTCGAGAGGGGTGACTGTTTCGCGGCCGCGGAGGGACGGACAGGGTAGGTTCGTGCGTACCCCGGCGGCCAGCGAAGCAGAAACTGACATGGGGGTCACTTCGGAGGACCCTGGTGGCGAGAGTTGTGCCTCGCTAGGGAGCTCGAAGGCGGAGCTCAACGCCGCCAGGAGGGAGCAGCGCAAAGCCGTCGCGGCCGACGAAGTGTCGGAAATGGCCCGACGCGCTCGAGAGCGACGCGCTGCTCTATCGGCGGAAGGGGGGCAACCGTCGGCGGTGGCCCTTGGTCAGCTGGCCTTGGACGGGGTGGACCTGGTCCTTAAGGTTGCCACAAAATCTGGCAACCTGAAGAGCACGTTCATTCGCGGTCTCAAGGAGGCTGCCGCGGACATCAGGGAGGCGGTTGGCACCCTCCTCAACACGACGGCCTCAGACGAGGTCGTGAAGTTGCAGGAGGAGAACGGGCGCCTCCGTGATGATCTGGAGGACCTCCGGCGACAAGTCGCTGCGCTGAGCGAGCAGCAGCAGCGACACACGCCCACCGTAGCCGCTTCCGAAGTGGCTCCGGCTCCCGCACCAAGACCGGCACGTACGGATGATGAGCTGAGCGCATCGTGCCTTGAGCGCATCGTCCGTATGTGCATGCTCCAGTGCGGGAGCATGGTCAAAGCCCAACTTGAGGCGCATTCCCGGCGCCTCCCTGAGGAAAACCTCCGCCCGCCCCTAGCGGCCGACAAACGGCGCAGGGCTGAGGGGACGCCGGGAACTGCGCCTCAGCGAGCTCCTGAGAGCGAGCAGCCTACGACTGCCGGATCTAAGGGTGAGACCTGGGCGACAGTTGTGGGTCGCAAGAAGGCCCGCAAAACCGCTAAGGCCGCCAAGGCGGCCTCAGCAGCACCAGCGCGCGCCTCCGGTCAAACCGCAAAGGTGGCTCCGGAGGCTGCGCGGCGGACTGGTAAAGGCGGTCGCAAAAGCGGTCGCAAGGGACCGGCTGTGCGAGCCCCGCGTTCCGAGGCCGTGACGCTCACGCTTCAGCGTGGCGCTGCGGAGCGCGGCGTAACGTACGGCTCGGTCCTTACCGAGGCCAAGGCCAAGATCAAGTTGTCGGATCTTGGCCTCCAGTCCGTCACCATTAGACATGCTGCCACGGGTGCGCAGCTGTTTGAGGTAGCTGGTGCTGCGAGCGGCAATGCCGAGAAGGCGGACGCTCTGGCCGCCAAGTTGAGGGAGGTCCTCAACCCCGAGGACGTCCGGATTTCCAGGCCGGTTAAAACCGCAGAGGTGCGGATTGCCGGCCTGGACGAGTCCGTGACTTCTGAGGAGGTGGTGGCGGCCGTTGCCCGAAGCGGAGAGTGTCCGCCGGACAAGGTGCGGGCCGGCGATATTCGCACCGACGCCACCGGACTCGGCGCAGTCTGGGTTCGGTGCCCTGTGGCGTCGGCGAATAAAATCGCCGCAAGTGGCAGAGTGTTGGTAGGCTGGGTTGCAGCGAGAGTTAAACTCCTGCAGCCCCGGGCTTTGCGGTGCTTCCGGTGCCTGGAGAAGGGGCACGTCCGGGCCAAGTGCACCGCTGAGGTTGACCGTAGCGATCTTTGCTATCGCTGCGGTCAGCCCGGCCACAAGGCGGCCCAGTGTTCCGCGGCGCTCAACTGCAGCTTATGTTCGGCTGCAGGGAAGCCAGCGGGACACAGAGTGGGCGGAGGGGCCTGTGGCACGCCTGCCAGCAAAAAGGCCACCAAAAAGAAGAAGAGGAGCTCTAAGCCTGCCGGGGAAATCTCGCCTCCCCCGCAGGCTAACAGCTCCGCGGCCGACTCCCGGCCCAGGACCGTTGCCGAGGGAATGGAGTGTCAATAATGGCACAACTCCGTTTCCTCCAGGGCAACATCAATCACTGCGCCAGAGCTCAGGATCTTTTGTTCCAGAGCATGGCGCAGTGGTCGATCCAAGTGGCTGTGGTCGCTGAGCCGTATTTCATCCCTGCCCGTGACGACTGGCTGGGATGCATTGACGGCTTGGTGGCCATTATTGGCGGGACTCTGATCGACCCGTCTCGGGGCCGCGGCTGGGTTGCTGCGGTCTCGGGAGGCATCGTCATCGTGGGGGCGTATTTCTCCCCCAACAAGAGTCTCGCCGACTTCGAGGGGTTCCTTGTCGAGTTGGGCACAGTCGTAGGCCGCTATCACCCACGCCCCGTTCTGGTGCTCGGGGATCTCAACGCCAAGTCATCGGCGTGGGGATCTCCGGTCACTGACCCTCGGGGCGAGGTGCTAGCGGAGTGGGTAGTGACGACCGGCCTGGTCGTCCTAAATCGGGTTTGGTATACACGTGCGTGCGGCAGCGGGGCGGGTCGATAGTAGACGTTACTTTCGCTAGCCCCTCTGTCGCCAGCCGTGTCCATGACTGGCGTGTCGCCGTGGAGGTGGAGACGCTGTCGGACCATCGGTATATCCGGTTCGACGTCTCCGCCCAGACCGCGAGCGGCCGCCATCCAAGAGCCCCGAATAACGACGGCCCGCGCTGGGCGCTTAAGCGCCTCGACAGGGAACTACTCGAGGAAGCTGCCATAGTCCAGTCCTGGATTTGGGAGTCGGCGACGGACGGCCCCGTCGACGTCGATGCGGAGGCGCTGCGGTTTCGCGGGGCGATGACGCAGATCTGCGACGCGTCCATGCCCCGCGTCCGCCAACAGTCCGCAAAGCGCAACGTGTACTGGTGGAACGACGACATTGCGCGGTTGCGCGTCGAGTGCGTCGCGGCTCGCCGCCAGTACACGCGCTACCGGAGACGACGTCGACGGGATCCCGTCGAGGAGGCCGCGCGGTATGGGGTGTACCGCGCGGCCCAGGAGACTCTGTGGCTGGCCATCGGCGACTCCAAGTCGCGGGCCAGGGAAGAGCTGCTGGGGTCCCTAGATCGGGACCCGTGGGGGCGCCCCTACCGTTGGGTACGGGGCAAGTTGCGTCCCTGGGCGCCCCCACTGGTGCAAAGTATGCAACCCCAGCTGCTGGAGGCGGTGGTTTCCACCCTCTTCCCTGAGCGGGCGGGACATGTTCCCCCGGCGATGGTTTCACCCTCAGCCACAGACTCTCCAGAAGAAGAGGGCACCGATGTCCCCGTGGTGACGCAAGCAGAGACGGGAGCGGCCGTGTCGCGACTCCGGGCCAAGAATAAAGCGCCCGGACCCGACGGAGTTCCTGGCCGAGCTCTCGTCCTTGCTCTGAAGGAGCTAGAGCCCCAGCTGAGGGGGCTCTTCACGGCATGCCTTGAGCAGGGTCAGTTTCCCAGTGTGTGGAAGGAGGGGAAGCTGGTCCTGCTCAGGAAGGAGGGGCGCCCCGCGGACTCGCCGTCCGCGTATCGGCCCATAGTGCTGCTCGACGAGGCGGGCAAACTTTTTGAGCGTATAATCGCAGATCGCCTCGTCGGCCACTTGTGCGGAGAGGGGCCGAACCTGGACAACAATCAGTTCGGTTTCCGTCGGGGGCGCTCCACCATAGACGCCATCATGCGCGTGAGAGCCCTGGCGGAGGATACGGTGTCCCGGGGTGGGGTGGTATTGGCGGTGTCTTTAGACATTTCCAACGCCTTCAACACCCTACCCTGGAACTGTATTAGGGAGGTCCTGAAATACCATCGGGTGCCTCCCTACCTCCGCCGCATAGTAGGGGCTTATCTAGAGGACAGATGCGTCATCTATCGGGGACGTGACGGTGCCGGTCGGCACCAAATGTCGTGCGGTGTTCCACAGGGATCGGTCTTGGGACCGCTCCTGTGGAACATCGGCTACGACTGGGTGCTGAGAGGCGAGCTCCCGTCGGGTGCCGACTTGACGTGTTATGCGGACGACACGCTTGTCACTGCTCGGGGGAGCTCGTACAGGGAAGCGACGTTGATAGCCACGGCTGCGGTGTCACAGGTGGTGAACCGCATCCAGCGCCTGGGCCTGGAGGTGGCCCTTGACAAGTCGGAGGCCATGGTTTTCCATGGCCCCCGGCGTGCGCCGGCGCCGGGATCACATATCGTGGTCAGTGGGGCCCGGATAGCTGTCGAGTTCACCATGAAGTACCTGGGATTGGTGCTCGACAGCCGGTGGGATTTCGGACCCCACTTCCGGCGGCTGGCGCCCAAGCTGATGGGTGCAGCAGGCGCGCTATCAACGTTGCTTCCCAACATGGGGGGCCCGAGCGCCGCCTGTAGGCGGTTGTACGTGGGAATCGTGCGGTCCATGGCCCTGTATGGGGCCCCTGTGTGGGCGATGGACCTGACGGCCGGAACACTCGCCATTCTGCGCAAGCCGCAGAGGGCGATGGCCGTCAGGGTCGTCCGCGGGTATCGCACGATATCCTACTAGGCGGCTTGCGTCCTGGCCGGATCCCCGCCCTGGGACCTAGAGGCGAAAGTACTCGCGTCATTGTACCAATGGCGCGAGGAAGAGCGGACACGGGGCTCCAGTCCGGTGCAGCGACAGATCGAGCTGCGCCGAGAGGAGCTCCGTCAGGTCCTGGTGGCGGACTGGCGGCAGAGGCTTATGCGCCCTACCGCCGGCCTCGCTACCGTCGAGGCGATCCGGCCAGTACTCGACGACTGGCTCGGGAGGAGGCACGGCTCCCTGTCGTTCAGGGTGACGCAGGTGCTGTCGGGGCACGGCTGCTTCGGCAAGTACCTGCGTCGCTTAGGCAGAGAGCCGGACGCTCGGTGCCACCACTGCGTCCAATGCGGGGAGGACACGGCGGAGCACACGCTCTCCGAGTGTGTAGCTTGGGAGGAGCAGCGCCGTGTCCTCACAAATGAAGTAGGAGGCGACCTGACGCTGTCGGCAGTAGTGCGGAGGATGGTCGGCAGCTCAGAGTCGTGGGACGCGGTGGTGTCCTTCTGCGAGGACGTGATGTCGCAGAAGGAAGCTGCGGAACGGGAGAGGGAGATATCAACTCCCTTCCCGGGCCGCAGAAGACGCACCGGGCGCCGAGGAAGGGCGGATAGCGCCCTCTTCCGCCCCCCATGAATGGGTCTAGGGGCGAGGGACATGGGGAAGTCCCCGCCCCCCTATTGATGGACCCCGAGGCGAAGGCGCGCGCGAGTGTCGGCGCGCGCCTTTGAGGCGATGCACGGGGTAGTTTAACACCCCACTACCCCGTGCAGGAGACGAGGCCCGGACAGACCGGGCCAGCACGAGGTGTGGGGCCGTGGAAGAATTTAGACTCCCGCGGCTCCACGCGCGCTCGTGATAGAAGACACACCGGGGTGGTTTTAGTCAGTAAAAGTCTGACATACCCCGTCGCCCGTATGGTGGCGGAGAGTTTATTGCTATGCAGTGCGGAGTACGCTGCTCCGCACGCAACGCCCGGCACTGGTGCTGCTGTCGAAGGCCTATAGGTCTGTGAGTACCGCGGCACTGCCCGTGCTGGCGGGTGTGCTGCCGGCCGACCTGGAGGTTTGTCGTGCAGGACGAATCGCGCAGGAGTGTTCCGGAATGTTTGGCATGGAGCGCAGGGAGGCGATCAAGAGGGTGAGAGCGGAGGTCGTTGCCCAGTGGCAGGAGCGGTGGGCTTCTTCCAGGGACGGTAGGGAGCTGTACTCCTTCTTTCCGGACGTGGCTCTGCGTCTGGCGCTAGGTTGGGTGGAACCGGAATATGTCACATCACAGATGCTAACAGGACATGGGAGTTTCAGAAGCCGGTTACACGCAATGTCGGTATCCGACGTTGCCGTATGTTACTGTGGGCTGGCGGATGAAACTCGGGACCATGTCCTGTGGGACTGCACCCTCTATGAGGAAGAGCGAGAGGCCATGTTGTCAGACTGGTCCAGACACGTGATTGGTCCGGTTTACTACCAAGACCTGGTAGCGGACGCGGAGGGCTTCCGGAGACTGCGGTCATTCGCCCACAAATGGCACAGAAAAAGGAAGGAGTTGGAGCTTGGTGCAGAGCGTGAGGTCAGCTAGGCATAATGCTGATGCGGCTGCAAATTTACTCTGGGACTAGCTGCTCGGGTGCGAAGTCACGTATTGTGTCGTTGCACGTCCCAGTTGGGAGAACTAACACGAGCAGACGGACAAACCACTAGACTGTACAATGGTCCGTATGCCGCAAGGCGGGAAGGACCTGTACAGGACAGTCGGGGTTCCAATACCCCGTCGCCCACCCCAGGGCGGCGGGTATCCTATGAGGATTTCCACCCCGGCAAAAAAAAAAAAAAAAAAAGGGTGTGCGGTGTAGTTACACTTGTGCTTAACTCGTCAGGGATTATATGCATAATATTACGATCTAATGAGTTGTTAAGTCAATGTTCCATACCTTAAAATCGTTGTTATAATGCACTAGCTGCCGCCACCCATTAAGACCCTTATTTTTTACTAGCTGCCTCCAGCGCCTTCGTGCGCGTGGAGTTAGTTATGCTCCACTCCTATTGGACACAGCGTGATGTTATACCCTAAAGCCTTCCTTCTTTTTGTGTTGGATAGCCTTAGCTATCCAACACAAAAAGAATTTTTCAAATCGGACCAGTAGTTCCTGAGATTAGCGCGTTCAAACAAACAAACAAACTCTTCAGCTTTATATAAAGCTGAAGAGTTTGTTTGTTAGTATATATTAGTAGATACAGACCGGGTTTGAAGAACAATACAGCACATTTTTTTTTTTGAGGAAACGTTGCCCCGGCACATGTGATTTCTCCTGTATCGTGGGTGCGTTTCAAATAAAAAAACAAAAACAGAATCCAGAACAACTAATTGTATGGCCATACAAATATTTGTTCCGTAAGGGAATCGAACCCACGACACGCAGCGTAGAAGTCATCGCCCAATCCTGTCGTCAATTTCATCGAGGTTGAGTTGCGGCTTTTTAGGTAAATAATTTAATTGTTTGTAACGTGATAACAACATACTCTGTACGCTCTCGCTAGTAAAATAAATCGCTCTAAATATCTCTCACCCACCCCCCACCCTCGAATCAGCGCAGAAGGCCGCACTCTTCAGCAACTAGTCTAGACTTAACACTAAATAGCCGTTGGCCGATATCGGGCACGCCGGTCACGTGCCGGTAATACACTTGCAACGATTCAGCTCCGGCACTTGGGCCGTCTTTACCTTGCAGAGGAATGTGGATACATGTAGATGGTGGAGGATGAATATGGTTCTTTAATATATGGGTGGAAGTGAATGCTTATAATTTTTCTTCACGAGTGTTTGGATATAAATATGTATTATGTAGCTGATGATAATACTAAGATACTGTATATAGTATTAAAGCTACATATATATTGTTATCACTAACGTTTACAGGGTACGAAGTAGGGTTCATCATCGTTCAGAAATAGTCTCTGACTAGTTATTGTTGATCTGCTTTCACATTTAAAGATTCCTTATGCCAATAGGGATGTATCCAAGGTATGAAAATCAAAAAAATAATTAGTCCGTCTTACAGATAATAAAAAAAATTAAGACACGTATTTTTTATTTTGTCGTAATTACCAAAAATTACTGAGATATAGCGTATTAAAGTTACAGAGTGGGGGCTAATTACGTCACGCCGTTCTATATTTTGCACCATGGCGTGACGTCATGCGACATTTCAAATCAATATATCTTCCTAAGTATTTGAATAAAATAAAAAATAAAAAATACGTGTTCAATATTTTTTATAAAGCTATCTGACGGACATTAAATTATTTTTTACGATACAAGCCAATTGTAATGAATATTTTTTTTTAATATAAACTAGTGCTTGACCGAAATCCCGCCTGATGGTAAGAAGTGATGCAATCGTTGATGGTAAATTGCGTTAGTTTATTAAGCCTATTCACTCAAAAAAAAAAAACTGAGTGAATAGGAAGGAAGACGGCAGTTGAACGAGTTGATGCAATGTTAAACCCAACAACACGACCAACGATGCTGCGCCAGAAGGAGATTTATATGGCGATCCTCCACAACCAAACTCCCGACACACCAACATATTTTGGTGCATCGTACCCGGCACACATCGCAACACAACTGCTCAGACTCGTCCTCCGCACGGCTTCACCAGACATCATACCGGAACACGACGAATCGCTTGGCGGCAAGACTGTCTGGTGGGTGGTAACTTCTGCCAGCAGCCGATGTTATGGCCTACCACTGAGAGAATCATAATAATAATAATAATAATAAGTGAAAGACGGCACAGTTGACATCTGTCGGGCATGTCACCGGCCGGGGGAATCAATAAGGCATATTATCTCCGGGTGTTCTCGTCTAGCTAACGGAGAGTACTTGCATAGACACAACCTTGTAGCCAGGATCATTCATCAGCAACTTGCTCTCAAGTACAACCTTGTGGAATCGGAGGTGCCGTACTACAGGTATGTGCCCGACCCAGTTCTCGAAAATTGTCATATCACATTGTACTGGGATCGATCCATCATCACTGACAGGACTATTGTTGCCAATAAGCCTGATATAGTGATGGTGGATCGATCAGAGCGGCGTGCAATGATTGTTGACATAACCATCCCGCATGATGAGAACCTCGTGAAAGCCGAGAAAGATAAACAAATTAAGTATCTTGACTTGGCTCACGAGGTTGTCGACATGTGGGAGGTGGATTCAGCAATCATTGTGCCGATAGTCGTGACAGCCAATGGCTTAATAGCCAAGAGCCTCGACCAACACCTCAAGAGGCTCTCGTTAGGCAGCTGGATCAAAGGCTTGATTCAGAAAGCTGTACTTCTGGACACGGCTCGCATTGTTAGGAAGTTCCTCTCTCTGGAGCCCTGACCGCCGGTAGCTTGGACCCTGTTCCCGATGCCGGTGGGTTACTATTTTTTATATTTTTAAATGTTTTTTTATATATTTTTTATGTAGAAATATTTAAAAATATAATTTATATGTATATTATAATGAAATAAAGGAAATAATAATAATAATAAATAAATAAATAAAATTATTACAAGCATTTTACATATTTATATCCAAGTGGAATTCAAAACCAAATTTTTAAAATACCTTATTTATAATTTAAAGACGATAAAATGAAAAGAAAGCATGCATCAACAAATAGAAAATCAGTGACATCTGTCATGTCACCTGCACAGTCCTATATACAATAAAGATGAGAAAACTATGAAGATGTTGACACGAGCAGCCACACGAAGAGCACGCCCACCACCTCCGGACTCGTCGCTCAGCTCCGCCTCGCCGCCGCCGTTCTCCAGCCCCACTGTGAATGCTGTGATGACACCGGCCGCGGTAGTTGCGTCGAGCTCGAGCGACGAGTATTTCTCTCCGCCGACGTCGCCAACACCTGTACGTCGGCAGGGGAGAGGCCGGCCACCGACGAGCTTGGGACTTAGGGGCCATCCGGCCCCGAGCCGGGTCCCCGCTGCCGGTGGTTGTGTGCAGCGCATGAGATGGTCTCAAACAATGAATGAGAACGTCATGCGCGCATATTACGGGGCTACAGAGGGGGGAACTAACCTCACTGCGTACCGTGAAAGGATGCTGTCTCTGTTTCAGGCACTGGAACCAACTGTCAACGTCTCGGCCCAACGACTGTCGGATCAGGTGCGGGTCATCCAACGCAATCACAGGTTGGACGATATCGCACTTGATAGGCTGCGCTCAGAGGTACTGAGCAACCTAATCGCCCCGACTCTGACACAGACCGCGGCACAAGAGTCAACTATTGATGCTGTTCCGCCGCGGTCCAATCGTGTTGAAGAAGAGGATGATAGGGTTGAACCAGTAAGTAGCCAGTATAACGATCGACTGAGGAGCGCACTGGAGGATGCGTTCCGCGAATATAGATCCACTCCGACCAACCTTAGACCCCGGTTACCACGGCTACCTATGCACAAAAAAAATAGGGCGCTGGTGAGTGCTTTGGACTCGCAGCTCAAGATTTTCTTCGAGAGCAGCGAGGATCTCATTGATACACACTCAATCCTGTATTGCGCGGCTGTGGCGGCATGTCGATTAGCCAATATTAAGTTCCCAAACTGTGATGAAGCTAACCGACCAAAACCAGCCGTACCAGCCTGGCAGCACAGGATCGAGCGTCGTATCGATGAGGCCAGGGTACTCATCGGCAAACTATACTGCTTCAGGGAGGGCAATACACGACCAAGAGTGATGCGCTTTGTGAGAAAGGCATTCTCGGGGACTGGAATCAATCCTCGAGAATACATATCACATGTCACAGAGCGCATCGACTTCCTGAAGCAAAAAGTTTGTGCATGGGCGAGCCGTATACGGCGGTATAAGAGGCGAGTGGATCGTTACACGCAGAATCGCATGTTCCAGTGTGATGAGAGGTGGGTTTACAGAGCTTGGGAGCGTTCTGAACAAAACGTG
The DNA here is from genome assembly GCA_037179545.1 of Sesamia inferens. NCBI lineage: Eukaryota > Metazoa > Arthropoda > Insecta > Lepidoptera > Noctuidae > Sesamia > Sesamia inferens. The sequence goes on along the minus strand of CM073939.1, from coordinate 28,579,847 downwards.
ACCGACGTGTACCGCCCGGATGAGGCCGCCACGAGTGCATTCTGGCGCAGCATTTGGTCAGTACCCGTCTGTCACGCTGAGGGTGACTGGATAAAGGATGTCGAGCAAGTGTGTGAAATTTTACCAGAAATGGATACCATTTTAATAACACCAATAGATGTAGCCACAGCAGTCCGTTCGTTACCGAATTGGAAATCTCCAGGACCGGACGGGCTGCATAACTTTTGGCTAAAATGGCTAAGTAGTTCACACACTTGTTTGGCATCTCAATTCCAGTCATCCTTAGAGTCTGGTTCGCTACCCCAGTTCTTAACAACTGGAATTACCCACCTGCTCCACAAATCAGGAAGCACCGCGGAACCCAAAAATTATAGACCGATCACTTGTTTACCAACGGTCTATAAAGTTCTTACATCCATTTTGAAAGCTAAAATAAACAAACATCTTGACAGCAACTCCATCATGTCTGTCTCTCAAAATGGATGTAGGAGCGGGTCCCGTGGTACTAAGGAGCTACTCCTCATAGACATGGCCATCAGCCAACAGGTTCGTCGATCCCGCAAGGATCTCTCAACCTGCTGGATAGATTATAAGAAGGCCTACGATTCGGTGCCACATACATGGCTTTTGAGGGTGCTGGAGTTGTACAAGATAAATGCAACTCTACGCACTTTCCTTAAGTCGTGTATGGGGCAATGGAAGACAGTCCTTCGCTATCCAGGGAGTCGACAGATCCAGGGGAATGATGAACCTGTATGGATTAAGCGGGGAATATTCCAGGGCGACAGTCTGAGTCCACTATGGTTCTGCTTAGCTCTGAATCCTCTAAGCACACTGCTGGAGGATTCAGGTCTGGGTTATCGATTGAGGAGAGGTGGTCAGGTCATATCTCACCTCCTCTACATGGATGATTTGAAACTCTTTGCCCCCAATAAATTGCATCTGATGAAGCTACTGAATGTAACAGAAACTTTTAGTAGTGGCATCAAAATGGAATTTGGCGTGGATAAATGTGCAGTCATGCATGTAAAGCGAGGGCAGATTATGGAATCCGAGGGAATTACACTCCCGGATTCCATACACCTTAGATCCCTCTCCTCATTCGAGAGCTATAAATATTTGGGTATGTCGGAAGCGTTAGGTATCAACGATACTGACATGAAACAATCGTTGAAGGAGCGCTTCTTTGGTCGCCTGAGGAAGGTATTAAATAGTCTTCTTTCGGGCGGAAATAAGGTGCGCGCCTTCAACGGGTGGGTCATGCCGGTTTTGATGTACTCTTTCGGCATACTTAAATGGACTCAGACCGAACTCGACGCCCTGGATAGAAGGGTCCGTACACTGCTGACAGCAAACAGGATGCATCACCCACGATCATCGGTGATGAGACTGTATATTCCGCGGAAGTGCGGGGGTCGAGGCTTTTTAAATGCGAAGACCCTCCACAACCGAGAGATATGCAGTCTCAGAGAACATTTTTTAAAAACCGTAGTGGGTATGCATCATGATGTGGTCACAGTAGACAAGGGGCTTACTCCGCTATCCATGGCGAAAGAGAACTGGCACAAGCCTATAATACTTACCACAGATGACCGCAAGATGATATGGCAAAGCAAGGAACTTCACGGGCGATTTTATCGGGCTCTTCATGAGCCCGATGTAGACTTCTTAGCTTCCGTTTCCTGGCTACGATTCAGTGACCTTTTCGGGGAAACTGAAGGTTTCATCTGTGCAATTATGGACGAAGTTATCTTGACGAATAACTACCGGAGATATATTATGAAGGACGGGACGATTGATGTGTGTCGGGCATGTCATCATCCGGGTGAGTCCATCAGACACATTATCTCTGGTTGCTCTCGTTTAGCTAACGGCGAGTATTTGCACAGGCATAACCAAGTAGCTAGGATTATCCACCAGCAACTTGCTTTGAAATATAAACTTGTGGATTCTGAGGTACCGTATTATAAGTATGTGCCCGACCCAGTTCTAGAAAATGACCATGCCACGTTATACTGGGATCGGTCTATCATTACTGACAGGACTATTGTTGCAAATAAGCCTGATATAGTAGTGATAGATCGATTAGCGCGCCTCGCAATGATTGTCGATGTTACCATTCCACATGACGGGAATCTCGTGAAAGCTGAGAAAGAGAAACAAATTAAGTATCTCGACTTGGCGCACGAGGTTGTTGACATGTGGAATGTGAACTCGGCTGTCATTGTACCGATTGTCGTATCGGCCAATGGTCTGATAGCCAAGAGCCTCGACCAACATCTATTGAGGCTCTCGTTAGGCAGTTGGATCAAAGGCCTGATTCAAAAGGCAGTACTCCTTGATACGGCCCGCATCGTGAGGAGGTTCCTGTCTCTGGAGCCCTAACCACCGGTAGCTTGGACCCTGCTCCCGTCATCGGTGGAACACTATTTTTTTATATTTTTAAATGTATTTGTATGTATTTTATAAATCAATATATTTAAAAATGTAACTTAATGAGAAAAAAGACTAATAAAGGAATAATAATAATATTTTATTTGCATTATTAGTAGGTACACAATGAAGATGTTCAGTTATACAAGATCCTTTACTAACTACCTTAGATTAGGCATGCAAAAACAGATTTTAAACTAATGTCGATAAGATACAAAAATAATGTCATAAAAATTAAGAAAATGTCATAAAAAAAAGTATCATGTCAGGTTAAATAAAATTACAAATAAAATAGTAAAAAAAAAAATAATAACAAAAGTAAAAATAAAATGAAATATCAATAAAAATAAAATTCAATCAGGATTACATATTCTCATCATTTATGAATTCGTCAATTGAATAGTAACATTTATTAATCAATAAATTAGACAATCTCTTTTTGAAAAGTGGAATTGTCTCATTTTTTATTTCATTGGGTATTTTGTTATATATTATCGGGCCCATACATACAACACTTTTCTTTAACAGGGCGGTATTATGAGTACCAAGACGCAACATATTTTGATACTGTTTTCTTATAGGACCCCTTTTGCTTTCTGACATTTTGTTAAAAAGATGCATATTCATCTTTACAAAAACGGCAATTTCAAAAATGTAAAGAGCTGGAAAAGTTAGCACTTTTAGTGATTTAAAAAAAGGAACACAGCTATCCGTTACTTTCAAATTGCACATTGCCCTTAAACAGCGTTTTTGAGCCTTGAATACTAGTTCCCTGAAGCTACTATTCCCCCAGAAAATGATACCATATCTCAAGGTTGACGCGACTAAACCATGATATGCAACCAGTCTTGCCGCCATATTTACCTTCCTGGATAAGTTAAAGAGCAAATATGAAGCTGCGCTTAATTTTTTTGTTACTTCTTCCACTTGAGGCTTCCAGGTTAACTGACTGTCTATCATTATTCCTAGAAACCTTGCGACTGGTACTTGGTTAACTTTATGTCCATCATAGTGTAAATTTAACACTTGTGGTGTTATGCGTTGGTAAAAATGCATAACATTAGTCTTGGACACGTTAATTATTAAGTTGTTATGGTCAAGCCAGTGTATAATGTCAATTAGTGTATTATTAATGTCCTGTTCATATGTTCGTGTATGTTCATACCATCATGATTCTCAAATTAGTTATTTTGAAGCATAGGTTCGTTCTACGAGTTGTGTCACAACTAAATTTATTGTAATGTGGTGATATGGTATTCAGAGCTAAGACGTTCCCCTCGCCACCCCGCGAATCGAGTATTGGATAGGCTGTGCTATTTAATTTAATTTAATTATTCAAAATTTTTCTGTATAAAGCTTTTTTTTCTATATCTTATAAACAAACCTCCAAAAAACAATGGCTACATCAAAAACGCATTTCAGAACCGAATTCTTCAAATGTACGTCTGATATAAACAGAAAGCATTATGTAAAGTGAATCGCGCCAGCTGTTCTGTGTCATGAATAATTCAGGGCTCGTCTCCCAGGGTGCCGCGGTCCACCGTGAAGACTTCCCAATGATGTGGGAGCCCGGAGATAAATCGAAGGGGTTAGGAATTAGGGACGTTTAGTTTATCGTTGCTTTTTGTAACTGCTGAAAAGTGGACAGAGGGTGTAAGGGTAACTTCAGCAATTGAATATATATATGAAACTGTATTCGATTTAACGTTTTTTTTTTGACGGTGTGATTCGTGCAGTGACTGAGCAGCGGGTGCGGGTCACATATATACAATTTTCATGTAGACCCTAGTTCAGATATTTTGTTCTGTCTACTGATTTCAGCTGCATCCGAGTGTTATAATGTCATCATCATCCTAGCTAAGTCTTTTTAAGATGATGTATAATATAATATGCCTTATGAATTGGTTAGTGTTTAATGGCAATTTTCATTTATAGCTAATTGTTTTTTTTTTTAATTTGTATTTTATTTACATAAATGTCTACTTAAATTATGCTACTGCTCTAGAAATCGGTGTCTCGAGGTTTCTGTTGTTTAGCTGAACACCCACTTCTATAGCCATGACAAAAGTAAAATTATTTTGTCTTTTTAAGTGTTTTTTTGAAGTCGATTTCAATTTTTTTGTAAAAAGCTTTTTTTTTAAAGAAGTCAGGTAGATACAATCATCATCAACCTTTTTTTAATCGTCCCACTGCCGGGCACAGGTTTCCTCTCATACAGAGAAAGATTAAGCGTAATCACCACGCTTGCTCAATGCGGGATGGTGATTTCAGACTTAAAGTCCAGGTTTCCTCAAGATGTTTTCCTTCACCTTATAATCAGTCATTGGTGTCCAAGATATACTTAGAAAGTACATATAACTTAGAAAACTTACATTGGTACTTGCCTGATCTGGAATCGAACCCGAACATTGATACTTGAGCGGCTGATGTTTTGACCACTAGGCCCCCACGATCGTGTTCTGTGTTCCTTTACAAGTCTCTTGAATTCCTGTAAAGACTGCGCTCGTTTTATTTCAAATGGCAATGCGTTCCACAAACGAGGTCCCTGAACAGTGAAAGGTTTAAATAAATAAACTCTCGTTTGTTTCCATATTCATTTTAACCACTTTTGTAATAACGTTTACACAGTTAACAGCGTGAAATTGCCTTCAGTATCTTTGTGTACAACATCTAAACCAAGTTGAAAGCCGCCGCGGGCAGCGCCTACTTCTAGCTACTGCCAGTGTCGGTATAACGGGATAACCGTGTCCTGGACTATAACGCCGAAGTTAGGCACCGCTGCACGCGGAAGTGCAACCGCGCGCAATTTCCGGCCGTCGCTCACAGCGCCCTCTACAAATTTAACTGTTAATATAGAATTACGGGATTGTTATTAGAAGTGTTGTGATGGAGCTGCCTCTGTCTTCGGGCGAGTTACGAAATGGCAAGTTGTTTCATTACAGACGGAATAGGCTATCCGGGCTGGTCTGGACTGGCAATTAACTTATTAGGACATCTTGTGAAAGGGCTAATCAGCTGTGGTCTTAATAATTAAAGGCACATGATAGATTTCGACTTTCTAAGTAGTGAATTTGGCAACACATTGGCAAAATCTTAGTGTTTAGGAGTAAGGATAAACATAGGGTAGTGAGTGATAAATTATTTAAGTATATATTCTTTATTGTACACCAAAAACAAATATCGATCAAAATACATTCAAGACAACAAAACATACAATGGGCGACCTTATCGCTAATCCAATCTCGTCCAGACAACCAATAATAATAATAATAGTCTTTAGGACTTAGATTACCTAGATCTCTCTTTTCCTAGCTTTATTAAAAATTAAACTACGAATATTCTCGAGAAGGTACAAATAATTTAAACCAAGACATTTGCACATCCTCTATCCATCAAAAACGTTATTGTGAATACAGCCTACGTTCCGGATTGAACGTATGAAAAACATTTATACAACAATAAAGAAATTATGTTTCAAACAACAACTTAATTACAAAAAACACCAGCTAGTCCTAATATAAATAACTACGCATGCAAGAATGCAGAACTGTGCGTATCAACGGGGTAGCCATCCCCTGTTAATTAAATGGTTTCAATGGCCAAGGGAGGTGGGAAGACTGGAAGGGGTGCGCCGGGGGACGGAGTAATCCTTCACAATTTGTCACGACATTTGATATTGTATTTATTGCGAGGTTCAATAAAAAGGTTACAGCAGATTAAACAACTGAATTAGTTTGTGTATGGGGTATGCTCCAGTCAGCAGGGGTTGTAGACGCCATGCTGGATTAATACTGGGAGGTACTTAGGTTACAACACCAACAGGCCCGGACGATGGTGAAAATGCCATAGGACCCTAATATTTAGACTCTCATAAACCGTGATAGCTAAAGAATATTTCTTTTACAGATGATGGTGTTGTCGTTATAACAACAAAAACTAACAAATGTTTTTTTTTTGTATTGATTTTACAAAAATAATAAACTTTTAAAGATAGCAGAAAAGTTGGTCACTACGTTTCTGATATTCTGCTGCATCTAGTTGGGCTGGATGCCAATCCCAATGTAGCTGAGAAAAGCTAGACATCTGCCTGCGACCATCTGCCTATGACCATCATGATCTCATGATGGTCATCGCGTTTGATGAGTCACCAGTGTAAGCACTAGCGAGTAGGTAAAACTTGGAAAAATAAAGACACCGCCATTGTCAATGCACTTTATGTTATCGCTTAATTCGCAAATATCGATACACATAGGTATGTGTAGGCAGATGCCTTCTTCAACAGGTTTCATTAAAATCACATAAACTGCGCACATAAAGTTGTACAGTCAGTAGGACACTGTACCTACTTATAATCTAATTACTAGTTAGGCAAACCCAATAATACCCTAATAGTACACAAAATATGTAAGACTAGAGTGAATATTCCCTAAAAGGTGGATTATTGAACACCTACTACGTACATGAGATGAGCCCATATTAGTAACTCAGAAATATTTGCATTACAAACTTATGACAGAGTTTTAGTACACTAGCCTCTTATGCGAGTTTAATTCGAAGAAATTATAATTAAACGTAGGTTTGTTAGGGGTGCTTTCTGCGAATTATTGTGTAATTTGGAAGCTAAAGTTTAAGTCCAGTATCAAATGTAGGTTTTGGGTTCCGGGTCTGGCTGTTTGTGTACGTGAGTTTATATATTTGTAAACGCACCCACGATACAGGAGAAATTCCTACTGTGGGACAACGTTTTTTTTATTAAATCAATAGTGTTCCATATCCACCAATAGTTACTTGACTTGTTCAAATGGGTATTCGGCTGCATATGGTTAGACTGGATTGGCATCCAGTCTAACCATATGCAGCCGAATACCCTTACACATGCATGGGTTGGCACCCATGCATGTTGAAGTTGCAGCATAATTCATAGATATTAGCCCAAAATAATATATGACTTCTTCATCAGGATTCATCAATGAATGATCTTATATAAACAAAAAATACAAAAATGATGTTGTATGTATGTCTGTATTTATAGAAAAGTTCAAGTATTTGGGTTGTAGTAGTGTTAATTAGAAGAATTAACTTTATATTATTCCTCATAGGAAAGAGCAATATTGAATTGCATATTACACACTTATGACACAAGTGACTGGCATTATCTAAATCTTCTGGGGAACCGTAAAGCATCAAAAATCACACGTGTACATGTTTTTCATACATTAAGTACATTAGTTATTAACAATGAGGTCACAAAGCCCCATACTATTGGAAATTGTCAGACAACCTTGAACTATTTATATCCACACGTCTGACATCTCAATCATAATGTTTTATTTATTTTATTCTATCGATTTTACCTGGAACAGACGTGGATCGTATCTACAACAGGTTGCTAACAACATAAAGCCATTGTCTGATGTCTGTATACGATGAAACGGCAGTTGAGTATCTGTAGCCTTAATATTACCACCGCTGAGACAAAAGCCTCGTCTCTATGAGAGAAAGTCTGGGCACTTCTTCTCCTCTTCAATTCTTCGCATGTCGTCATATTCTAAAACAAAAAAAAAGAAAACATCGGCATGTTTTCTTCATCGTTTTTAGAGCAGTCATGGAAATTAATTACTTAAAATAATGCGCCAGCCGGGTGCGAACAGCACTCAAGTCGGGGTCGCTACCACTGCTGAAGAATTTACGGAGTTATTCTAGGGGAAGGGCAGAAGGGAAATTCCAAAGTTATTTTCGAAACAAATAGCGTAGTCATTTCAACACCTCTCTCCCTTGTCTTAATCCTATTAATATCATAAATGCGAAAGTTTGTGAGTATAGATGGATGTTTTTTAAGCTTTCCCGCGGAAAATACTGAACGGATTTGGATGAAATTTGGCACACACAGATAGTTTATAACCAGAAGTAACACAGAGGATACCATTTTCATGACATACACATTTTTATTCTGATGTTCCTACGGGCTCGAAAAGTATGCCGATGAAAACGCGGGATTGAACTAGTGTTATAATAGTTAAAGAATGTATGTATGTGTATACAACCTATTTATGGATTTGTATAATTAAATTAAAGAGATTTTTTACAGTTGTTCTCTCAACTCAAGGACTCAACTCAGGAGATTTCAATCTTTCTGTTAACTGATAAGACAATGAAGGTTGAAGGAAATCTCTAGATCACTCCCTATCTTACTTTGGTAATGCATATTTTCCGGGGGTGTCACAATTACCCGTAACATGTGATAAAGCAATTGAACATATAATTAAAAAAAACCAGGTGCTAGTCGTAAACTGATCTTTTATATTATCTATATAAAAAAAACAGCTGTGACCAACTTCTCCAAATCCATTTCATAGCAGCGGTCTACATGTCCTTTATATTCAGCAGCCTTCATTGTTGATTTACTGATTAGGTATGTATCGTTCCTATCCGCCCCAGGACATTGGTCCAGAGATCGTTAATCTGATAAGGTGAAGCTTTCGACGCCATAAAAAGATGGAAACTGATTCACATGCAGTAAAATGTGGCTCAATTTGGAGGTATCTCCGTGTTATCAGTAATTGGACATGTTCCTCTGATAACGAGTCACGCGGATGGACAACTGTCGGGGCGCAGTAAAAACTCAATCAGCAACACACCTAGCTTGGTCGGAAGATGTTTATATACCACGACACGACGGCTTTGTTGGATAAAGATTTCATCAGTGGTGGTGGCCTAGTGGTTAAAACACCAGCCTCTCAAGTATGACTGTTTTTTTTTTTATAAATTATAAACTAACGCTTGACCGTAATCCCGCCTGATGGTAAGCAGTGACGCAATCGTTGATGGTAAAGCGCACTAGTTTATTAAGAGTCTATTCACTCTAGCCTTGAAGAAACTAAAATTGTTGTCCGACGGAAACATCGCCGCTGGCAAATTGTTCCAGTCCCTCGATGTACGCGGTATAAAGGAGGAGGCGAAACGCTTTGTCCGGATCGTAGAGGTGTTAAGCAACGTATGAATGGAAACTCGTCGTACGACGAGTTATCCGATGGTGGGTCGGAGATGGGGGAATTAAATCATGCAATTCTCTCGCACACTCCCCGAAATGCATCCTAGAGAACACCGATAGGCTGGCTACTCTACGCCTGTGCTCTAGGCTTTGGAGACCATCTCAAGTTAAAACAGGGTCACCAATCAGCTTCTTCGCATGCCTCTCCATTGAATCCAAAGTGGCCAGGTGGCACTTAGCAGCACCAGCCCAAATGTGGCTGCAGTACTCCACACACGAACGGATCTGTGCTTTGTATAACATTAGAAGCTGCCCTGGTGTGAAGTACTGCCGGACCTTTGCGATAACGCCAAGTTTCCTGGCAGCCACCTTGGCTTTGGACTCAATGAACCGCCCAAAGTTTAGGTTCGAGGAAATTTCAACTCCCAAAAGCTGAAGGCAAGGCAGGTCAGGCAAGTACCAATGTAACTTTTATAAGTTATATGTACTTTCTAAGTAAATCTTGGAAACCGATGACTGATTACAAGGTGAAGGAAAAATCTTCAGGAAACCCGGACTTGGTCTGAAATCGCCAACTGAAATTGGGCAAGCGTGGTGATTACGCTCAATCCTTCTCTGTATGATAGGAGACCTGTGCCCAGCAGTGGGGCGATAAAAAAGGGTTAATGATTAAGACTAGAGTCTAGTCTACACACTAGTATAGTGTCTAGTCACTAGGCACTATAGGTATGTATAAAATATTGCCGTGTTTTTGGGCACTGGATTTATTGCTATAAACATTCTACAATGTAGATGCGAATATAATAGAATCGATAGAGGCACAACAGGAATGTAAAATAGGCACGTCAAGTGTGAAAAGGATGAGAGCGAAAGTTTCAATGGCTTAATTCATCGATTTGCACCAATGTACTCGTCCGAAATCAGCGGTTTTTCTATACATTGCATAAAATTGGTGTGTATCGCCACAGGAATAAATAATGGAAAAATTAAAAGCGCTGATTCGGCTGATTTAGTTGAGAAAATTCGTGCGAATCGACTCATTAGCTTTTGTAATAGGGTATTTGACTAAAAAAACTAATTAGTCCGTCAGTCAGGTTTCTAAAAAATACTAGACACGTATTTTTTGTTTTATCAAAACACTAAAAATTTACAAATATAAAGGCATCAAAGATCAGGAGTGGTGGCTGGTGACGTCACTGGTCGCTAAAAAGTGTAGCGTCTAGTGACATCACACGAGTTTTCAACGCACTGTGGCGTCTTCATTTTTTGTTTATATTTGTTTATATGAAAAAAGAAAAAATAATAAACATAATAGGGTATTATCTGAAGGCGTTACATTGATAGAAAGAAGTGCAATGCATTTTTTTTCTTCATGTTTAAATATTTAGGCTAAATATAATACAACAGTTACCTATGTATGTATGTATATAGGGGCTCATTGGCGGCGATTTTATTGTTCACAAATTAAAATGGAAAGAAAAAGACAGAACGTATATGTATGTCTTGTCCAAATTAGTCAGCCACAGTTTTAATTAATTAAATTTTTATACTTATACTTATAAACTAGTCCTTGACCGCAAAAACTCCCGACACAACAACATTTGCCGCACCGTACCCGGTACACATCGCAACACAAAATCGTTTATTCCTGCCAAATAAGTCAGCACCTGGTGTAAATTTATGATTTTTAATCGCTACGTTTTTAATCACGTCTAAACGCCGGGTATGATGCGCCAAATTTTGATGTGTCGGGAGGGTTTAGTCGTGGAGGGTCTCCAGATCAATCTCCCTCTGGCGCAACATCGTTGGTTGTGTTGTTCGGTTTAACATTGCTTCACCTCGCTCAACTGCCGTGTTCCTGTCTATTCATATTTTCATTTTTTTTTTAATGAAGTGAGTTAATAAACTAGCGCGTTTTACCATCAACGATTCCATCACTGCTTACCATTAGGCGGAATTGCAGTCAGGCACTACTTTATAATTATAAAATAATCCTAGGGAAACGGTGCCATTGATTAAGAATACTTTCCGACACGACATACTCCCGACCATACTAAACAGCCCAGAGCAATCCGCTCTATTCGACCACTTTATTCGACCACTTTATTCCATCTCTGTTTTAAGGTCTATAAAATTTACAACCAGTCCCGATAAGGGCCTGCCATAGCCCGGTGTTTGTTCAGATTTATCATCTCATAAATAAACATAACATGTTACAATTATACGAATTCTTCGCCATGATGTATTTCAAGACAAATTAGTTTCGTTGGGAAATTATTTTGGTAGTCATTTTGGAAGCAAAACAGTTAACTGTGTTGTAAATTATAAGAATGGTTATGTATATATGTTATAATGTGTGGCTATGGCAATTAATATGCCTTTTAGGTAGATACTAATGAGGCTGAAATAGCTGCACATATATATATTTTAAATTAGTGACCACAATGACCTACTGATATGTTTTGTTTTTATTTATTTTTTAAACTTTGACTCACACACAGGAATTGCTCGTTGTCTGGCATTTTTGGTGAACTGGACCTTTTTGGTGCAGCCACGAGGCACATCTTCCGCTATTTTCTCACATCGATCTTTGCACATTTCTTTTTAATTTTATTTTTGCTATCTGATGTTTGTGTCTGTGTATTGTGTTTCAAGTTTTATGATCCCATAAGACTAGACTAGATATCCATCTATTATATCATTTTTTTAAATATTATAAACTAGTGCATGCCCACAATCCCGCCTGATGGTAAGCAGTGATGCAATCGTTGATGGTAAAGCGAACCTATTCACTCTATTCCTTTTAGATATCTAACATGATATCTATTATATCATTTAGATGTAACGGGATATCTATTATATCTTCTAGATATCTTTAAGACTCCCAAAACATATTAATCGCTGTTCTCATCAGAGCCGTCAAGTTATTTAATTTCGTATTCGTCGGCACGTTAACCCAATTTAATTGAATTATTTGTGGAATGAACATGAGGTTGAGGAGTGATCATTTTGTCACACTATATTTATGCGGCGCTTTCGACCAAGATGCGTGCGCGCATACCAATGTAATCCGCGCCTTCCTGCTGATTCGCATGACACTGCGCAGCTTTTCAGTCAGACAGGTTTCAATGAGATTTGTTGAAGAGATCCGTATGATTCTGATCTGTTGTGCTTTTGAAAACTACTGATTTTCTTAATATACACAAGATAGCGCACCGTAAAGGGCGTTTTGAAGAATTTAAATTTGTTGATGTTTAACTGCCTTTTTTGTATGGGAAATCATAAAATGACAAAATGACAGCAGTGAGCGGAGCGGAAGACCGGTACTGCTCCACCGTGTGCTCAGGGCGAACCCACAGTGGTGACACCCTGGCGTTTCTTCCAGCCTTATTCAGAACAGGAAACTTCCGAAACAACCGCACTTATCGCCGCTATTGTGGCATGCCCAGCGCTGGGTTGCGACAATCTCACTCTAAATGTCGCCTTGAGATTCCGCCGAAGCTCTGTCCGCTGTATAGCGATTTCTCGCGGCAGCGGAATTATGCCCCGGCGCTTGCCCTCTTTGTCTCTTCTCGTCACTCCCATTATATGGGCGAGGACTTTGGCCTCCAGATCCCATGTTTAACTGCCTCTCCTTATAACATTTGTTCTAGTCGATGAATGTTAGGATAGCATTTTAATATAGGTACGTTCTTACAGACCCATGAAAAACCTGATAGCATAGTTATTTTGAAATATCTTTACTTTGCATAAATGGTATCAGAATTTTGATATGGAACTCCAAAAATACTTTAACACGTTTTTACCAGAATTTATGTTAATAACTCTTTCAATATGCAGATTGAGCCGTAAACACTCTCGCGGCTAATTATTGTGTAGTCTTACGAGCGAAAGTCAGAACTTGGATATTTTATCGATTTCCTCGCGAGTTAAGTTACGAGAAATTACAATTTGCTGAAGGTACCACCATGGCGCCATGTTGAAGGAAGATTCTTGTTGTTTTTTTTTATAATCAACCTCTAAGTGAAAACCACATGGACATTGAAAGGCTTCTCAACTCACTTTTTGTTGTTTAAATTGCAGAGATGAATTTAGGCAACCGAGGAATAAATGGTTGGTTTGTGATTCCATTTTTACTTCTGAAGAGTCGATGTGACTTTGTTTAGAGTAATTTTGTTTTTACATAATTTCTTGAAGAACAGTTTACTCTCTAGTTATTAAAGGATCATGCAGCAGTGTTATCATTGCTCTGAATATAACAATATTCCTCCAAACTGTAATCTGGCCATGATCTTAGTTCTCATATTTCGTTGGCAAGCAAACGCATGACCGGAGCTTTACACGCTTTCTGAGGCACGGGCGTATCACACCGTCACGTGAACTTCCAAACTCAGTCCTGACTTGGTACCCTGAAACTCACGGGCGATTGCTTCTAGCTTTGAGTATGGGTACTTAGATAAAACACACTTAGAACTATAACACCTTCTTATTAAAAATAGTTTGATTTATTTTATTTTGACCATCACTCAGCACCACAGCCTTGATGGACCAACAAAGTAACAAGTTTATTTAATGCGTTGCCCATACATAGTCATCTGATATAAATTCTTCAAAGCCCACATAGGCATTACTCGAACGATCTGTCCAACACTTAGTTATATCGCTTGCCATCAAAACACCTACAAAGTTAATGAGACTCCACATCTTAAGTATTGGTATATCATTGGACGCTCAAAGACAGACATACTAGCATAACAACGCACCTGCAATACTCTGCCCACAACCTTATCAGAAAGCCACAAGGTTGAAGGTCAAATGGAGAGTGTATTTTGAAGGGCAAATGTATGTGGGCACGTCAACACTCGGTACAGACGTCAAATCAGTGATCGTTGAGTTGATGTGCTTCAGTTGATGACTCTACGTTTGTTTTGTTGACTGTACTTCAAATTATTTGTGGGTGAATTTGTTTTACAAGAGAGCTAAGTAATATAACTACCCAATTACATTGTTTTTGCATTTAATGTTTCAATAAAAAATATGTCGGTAATAGTTGTACTCATGAGAATTCAGCCACCGTCGAGACAGCCTCCGTGTGGAACCACAGGTTCGATCCCCGCACAGTACAAATATTTGTATGCATGAATATGGATATTTGCACTGGTCTGGTTGTGCCTCGGAAAGCACGTTAAGCCGTTGGTCCAGGTTGCCATACGAACATCTAATGGCAGTCGTTACGGGTTGTTGGAGCCCTCAAAAATCCAACAATTGGTCTAACTGCAATGCTTCCATATCGCCTTCGGGTTGTGGAGGTCAGACGGCAATCGCTTCACGGAAAATATCGAAGTTTAGCCAAAATCAGCAGTTAGACTGGTAAAGCGGACCCCAGACTCCAAAGCTGAAAAAAGCTTCGGATGCGACTGGGACTAACGCTGAGATGATGTTGCTGAAATCTCGTAGAACATGCATGAACTCCCCTGATTACTAAACAAAGTATAAACGAGTCATGTGTATGACAGTTATTTTGTGATGTTATTGATTTCCAGTCTACAAGATAATATATTACCTATATCACTACAGTCTGTTTTAAAAATGTCTGATGAAATTATAAATAAACTCTTACCTAATACAGAACGACGAAAGATGACTAACTGATGAAACACATTAACTTACAAATTCTAATACATTTAGCATTATGAATTCAATTTGATATAACTGTTTGAGGAGGAGACCTATGCCCAGCAGTGGGACGATAAAAAGGTTGATGATAAAACATTAATCGTTTGATTTTGGTTCATATCGTAGCTTAGTTTCCCTATATCCCTTTACCTACGGCCCTGGTGAAGAAACTACCGTGTTCCTCACACTGCAGTATTTCGGTCGCGCACCTGATTGGTTCCAGCTTGGCGCTGCGCCAGCGCAACAACAGCTGCTAATAGCCAATTATGTGTTTCAGAGACGTGATCAACTCGTCAATGACGTGTTTGGGAGATTCACTGAAGCCGTTCTAACTTGTGTTTTCAGTTTACAAAATTTTAAAGGTTAGAAATTTAAAATATGGTGTACTCTATTTCAAGTACAAACAAATATCAACTTTATGTCATTGAAAATGAAGTTTATTTTAGAGTGACTAGTTTTATTGAAAAAGTTATAAAAATGTTTGAAATAATTTTCCATTAATTTATATTTCTTCACTTTTTTTGCGAATTAACTCTTATTAATTGATAGGTTTGAGTCCAGAGAAACTCAAGTGTCCCAATAAGTCAATACATACAACAAATTACAAATTTTGACGTTTAAACGTTACATTAAAGCTAATTATCGTTTATAAATAAACCGCATTATGATTGATGACGTAGTCGTTATATCGTCTGGTCTTGTGGAGTGGTGACGATTATTATTTTTCAAAAGTAGATTCTGGTCTTAGAATTAAGCACTTTTGCACCTTCATTTTTGTTTTTTATCTCCGAACTTAATTAATACTGGACATGTGCAGTGGACAGTCGCATATTTGGATAATAAATATCATTGATTCCATGGCATATAGTAACAGAGAGATCTTGGACATCTTCCACACGATGAAATATCAAATCCAACTTTGTTGCATTCTTGGAACGAGATAGCGCTATCTACCGCCGGTACTCCTTCCCTGTCTAATCAAGAGAACAATGATATCAAATAGTTGCAGCCTCGAGTTTCAGACATTCATCTTATACCTTTGATTAATCAACCAAGAATTAGAGAAGGTCCACTTTATACAGGAATTGATTTCTGATGATGATTCTTTGCTTTCCCGGAGCAGTCTACCTCATGTATAGTAATATCACTCCAGCTGTGATGGCTCGTCAGTAAATACTAGATAACATAGCTTTCATGACTTTTATTTGCATTTTAGGACCATGAAAACCTAGTATAGAGTTACGACAAGCGTTTCTATGCATTACATGAAAGATCAGCTGCCATGTAATGCATAGAAACGCTTGTCGTACTTAGCTATTACAACGAAATACTATCTATATCTGCCCTTTCTTGTATGACATCACGTGAGTTATTATGTACTTTAGATTCAGTGGAGAGACGTGCGAAGAGGCTAATTAACGACCCAAATTAAGCTCCAAATGGTTTAAACGGTTTCCAAAGCCTGGAGGCTTTCGACCGGCGCGGTGTTCGGTATTATATAGGATGCATTTTGGGGAGGTTCGGTGTTTGGGGAGGGGCGAGGAGGGGAGGCCCCATCTCCAGTCCATCATCGGACGACCCGTCGTACGGCGAGTTTAGACACTTACGTTGTTGACACCAGAACGATCCGAACAAAGCCTTTCTCCTCGTCTTTTATACCGCGTACATCGAGGGACTGGACAGCCTCCGTGGCGTAGCGGTAGCGAATGCGGTCGCTGCGTAAGGAGGCGCGGATCCCCGCGCAGTGCAAATATTTGCATACAAATGAATATGAATATTTGTACTGGTCTGGTTGTGCTTCGGAAAGCACGTTAAGCCGCTGGTCCCGGTTGCCATACGAACATCTAATGGCAGTCGTTACGGGTTGTTGGAGCCCTCAAAAGTCCAACAATTGGTCTAACTGAAATGCTTCGATATCGCCTTTGGGTTGTGGAGGTCAGATGGCAGTCCGTTCATGGAAAATATCGAAGTTTAGCCAAATGAGCAGTTGGACTGGTAAAGCGGACCCCAGACTCCAAAGCTGAAAAAGCTTTGGATGCGACTGGACTTAACGCTAAGATGATGATGATGATGACATCGAGGGACTGGAACAATTTTCCAGCGCGATGTTTCCGTCGGACTACAATTTGAGTGGCTTCAAGGCTAGAATGAATAGGTTTTTAATAAACTAGCACGCATTACCATCAACGATTGCAGCACTGCTTACCATCAGGCGGGATTGCGGTCTAGCACTAGTTAATAATTTATAAAAAAAAAACACATAAATTATTTCAATTTATAAGTAGGTACAGTTTGCCTTCTACATGTATCTGTGTTGTGGTGAGAGCCAGGGAGCTCTCACATTACCGACTGATTGTGACCGGCCGCGTGATAGACTTGTACTTACATTCCTATATTTCAGCCGCAAAATTTTGCAGCTTGTATTTACACGTGTAAAGATGTTCTAGGAGATGCAACCGGCGTGCACGTGTGATTTAGTGTGTGTGTGTGTGTGTCCAGATCCAGATGTATGAACGTAGATGTAACCTACTTGCGTGTTTTGCTTCCTCCTTTATACCGCGTACATCGAGGGACTGTCGGTGTTTCCGTCACAATACAATTCGAGTGTCTTCAAGGCTAGAGTGAATAGGCTCTTAATAAACTAGCGCGCTTTACCATCAACGATCGCATCACTGCTTACCATCACGCGGGATTGCGGTCAAGCGCTGGTTTATAATTTATATAAAAAAAAACGTGGGTGTGTGTGTGTGCCCTCCAGATGTATTCATATCAGGGGTCGTTCTGTAGTTCCTGCCTACCCTCACGGTAAGTAGGAGTGAATTTTGAATGAAAATATCTAAACTGAAATATGATGCTGAAGATGAAAACCGATGTCTGTTTTATGAGAAATGGATACAATCTTTTCATGATCTCATCTCTATTTAGATTAATATCCCAAAACTCCGTGGTTCTAACCACAACACGGTCACTTGATGGAGAAGGTCACGCACACTACAAACACAATTTTCTAAAACAATAACTGTGCCACATCTCGGCCCACGCAGGGATATTAGAAACAAACTTTCATTTTGCGGCTTTTCCGACATTTCGGTATTAATAAAGGTTATTTATGGTAAGTTATAATATCAGTTATAGGCTTTATGGTATTAAATTGGTTACACGCATGTGTAACTTGCGCAGGACCTCACGCTCGGCTCTGTAGATAAGATGATGATTTTTGTGGAAGTCGGAGGTATTTTCAAATTAAGTACCTAAATTAAGACCAAAAGTATATTATATTCATACTATCATCAAATGGTCTCTCAGTGTTGTTCCAGAGATAGTCGGAAACCGACGGATGATGAAAATTTCTTTTCTTATTCAGCCTATAGTGATCCACTGCTGGTCCACCATTGCCGATCTTGTGCTGCCCACATTCATCGGCTTCCAGCGACCTTCACTAGGTCATCGGTCTACCTTATCGAAGGCCTACCTACGCTGCGTCTTCCGCTACTTGGCCGCCACTCCAGAACATTAGGAAAATTTAGTAGATTCATTAATTATATAATACAGTAGCTAGTTCTTAATAAACTAGTGCGCTGTACCTTCAGGCGGGATCCCGGTTGAGCACTATTTTATAACATGTCGCGGCGGTAGATATACAACTGTCACATGCGAACAACGTGTCATACCGACGTCACACGAATTGTACATCTCGCAAGCAGAGTTTGTCGTGCAACTAGCATATATACAACTTCCCAACAACAATCGTTGGGCAAGTGCCCGCCAGGTAAAAAACCCGTCTGGTCGGAGGATCCTCCCTTTTCTATGGAGGATGAGTGAACTTTACTACATAGTATTGTATAAAGTCATGTGTTTTTTTATAAATGACACTCCACAACAGCTGTGTTGCTGGGAGTTTGTTCCGCCACTTCTTCGTTCCAGCGAAAGCACTAGGAAGTGACGAAGGGCGGGTGTTTTGGGGACACTATCTTATGTAATATTGATGTTCAAAAAGTGCTGATTCTCAGCCTTATTTGAATAAATGACTTTTGATTTAGGTTTAAAGCCTCCACACTGGTGACTTCGAGCATCAACATCAGCGCAGCCTTCGTGCAAACAACTTCAGGGTGACGTCATCATCATTCCTTCCGCAAGCTTTAGCGGCGTTTCATCCAGTCAGCCAGCACCCACGGCCATGCCTCCACAAACGTCTGAAAGAAACAATACGTATTTTGTTTCTTCTATTTAACTATTTTACTATCGACGTTGTCTCGTTAGCGCTTTGTTCCGAAGATAACCAGGACAGACGGATAGTGTACTTATTGGATCTATAAGGGAGGACTGGCGACGAGCTGTGATGTGAATATTGAGTAGTTGGGGTCATTATTTGTACTAATGTTGCGTTTATTTATGTAGTCTTGCAATCGATAAAATTTTCATAGGAGCGTTAGCTGTCTCCACGGCTGTCCATAATATGACTTTATCTCGTTTCGTGGAAGAGATGGTATACAAGATGGGGGGTAATATTTTTTACCTCATTTTGAAGAAAGGCTGAGCGTTACTCGGTATTAATACTCGTAATTCTTTATATTGAAGCGACGTTTTTATATTTAGGTATACGACTTTGAGAGAAGAGTTTGTACATGGGTTACGTGAAATTGCCTTTTCAATAATTTCTAGGTAAAGGAAAATAGGATCTGTTTTCAGGATATTATAAGAACGACATATTACGTAAGGGATTTATGACTAAGTAAGTAAGTAGGTACTACACTTATTTAGTAGCAGAACTAACTCAGGTAATAACTTTGTTGGAGTCGCCAAGATACAGGCTGATAATTAAATCTATGTTTTCTATTGTTTATGCGTGTTACTTGTATGTTGATGAACTTTGTGTAAGTTTTAATATATCAAATTTTAATTTGAAGTTATATCTTTAGTTTAGTTTTATGATCTTAATGTAGGGTAGGGCGGGGCTAGTTGTGCATAGGGGCAAGTTGGGCAATGGAAAAATCTCGCAAACTATTCACCGTACGCATAGGTATCATATGGTCAAAAGACGGAATCGTAGGAGAGGTAATCACCACAAGATCGCTAGCGGAGTCTGGACGAACGAGTGAAGCGCCCGTGAGTTTTGGTTATTTGTGACCAAAAGTGAAAACTTCGGTTATTGCAAGTTATCGCCTGCATTAGTCGATTCTTATCTATTTTCAATCAGGTAAATGTTAATCTTCCAAATAATTATTGTACTTTTAAAATGTAGAGAGGTTCTGGGCATAATTTTAACGATTTTTTTTTATAAACTCGCTTTTGTTTTAAAATTCCGGGTTGAGGTTAGTTGAGCAATAGTTGCTCAACTTACCCCACGACTCCAATCATTAAAGTAATGAATGTTTTATTTTTTGTTTGGATAAGGACTTAAAAGAGGAAGAGTACAAGATGTTCTTACGCCACAGAAGATTTAAAAAATGCTGCAAAGGCTGTCTACGATGAACGAAAACATGTTAATGCTGTTGCTAAATGAGGATGAGTTTTTCCCATCATTTGTAACCGATCGTCCTGAATCAAAAACTATTCAGACGAAAAAAGATATAGCTATGATAATGATTTGAGACCTGTTTGGTTTGTTGCGAAAGGTATGCTGAAAGTTTACCGGAAGAAAACTGGATCCAGTATCAAGCTTGCAGGAAATAGGTACATACCTACAAAATATGTTTCAGCTGCTGGTTTTACTTTCATTTGTGTCAACGCAACAGTGACAACGACGATTAAGATGCTAAGATGTTATTAATATATTTTTTAAGATATTTAAGTCTGATTTTAAACAGAAAGACTGAATCTATTGCCGAAGTTAATCTTAAGATATGTTAATGTTTTGTTGATTCTAGTTTTAGTCACCGACTTCAAAAGGTTCATAACTCTTTTGTTGGGCTTGGTATAACTTTTTATAACAAGATACCCTCTGCTTTGCTAGACTTGCCTTACAATACATTTAAAACACAAATCAAATCCAAGCTTTGTTCAAAGGCATATTATTCTGTAAGTGATTATTTAAATGATAAGAATAGCTGGTCGCTCTGATTAACTCAGGACAATGTTTGTGTTTTTTCTCCGGAATTAGCTTACTGACACGTTATATGAGTTCATATAATTCACTTTTTTTTTCAAAACATAAATATGTAAGCTGTCGCGCCTTTATGTCTGGGGCTTTTATTGAAGTAATAAGTTTTTAGTTATTTACATTTTCATTTAAATATATACTTATATATTGTTTTGCTTTGCTGGTATTCTGGCGTGGTAGCTGGCATATTTTCAATAATTTCATTGTTTTTATATTTTCTTGTGTTCATCACTATACATAGTATTGTATAAAGTCATGTGTTTTTTAAATGAACAGACAGCTGTGCTGCTGGGGAGTTTCTTCCGCCACTTCTTCTTCCCAGCGAAAGCACTAGGAAGTGTCGATGGGTCGGCGTTTTGGGGGACTGTCTTATGTAATATTGACGTTCAAAAAGTGCTGATTCTCAGCCTAATTTGAATAAATGACTTTTGATTTTGATTTTGAGTCAATTATTAAAATAAAATTACTTTAAGTTTTGTTGTCCTGTCACTGTAAATAAAGAGTTGATTGTTAGACACATATTTCACTTCATCACTAGACATGAAAAATTGGTCAACTAGCCCCGCCCTACCCTACGAGTTACAATAAATACTTTTTTTTTTTACAATAATGAAAGATTTATTTCTTTATTCCCATTACATAATATTATAATGAGTTTATAATGTTCCAACTGCTTGGAGCCTTCTCTCTGTAAGTGGTAATGAGCCGTGATCTACTTCATGCCCCGTGTGGTTGGTGGTGATATCACATGTCTCCAAATTTTTGTTTCAGGACATGCCAGTTTCCTCACGATATTTTCCTTTACCATTTTGAGAACATATTATAAATCAAATCAAATCGTTTATTGCAATCCATAATGTACAGTTACAGGTGGTAAATATTTTATTGGAAACAATTATGGACCCTGTTGGGCACAGCAAGTTTTAAAATAAATGTGGACATCTATCATTATTCTGTTTATTTCAGGAAATAGCTACACTAATCAATCCTGAAATTCGGCGAAACCCTGAGGTAAAAGGAAAACTTGGATGGCAGTTTCCATAAATCAGAAAAACAAGTTTCTATCTGGGAAAACAAAAAGTTCTTCCTGATTGCGATCCCTGGTATCCTTTAATGGCTTGTTTAACAAGTACTACAAAAAGTAGCCATTGTCAATAAAAGTAATATTATTATCATAACTTGAAGTTATTGAATGCTCCAAGTTGTACAATATGTTCTCGACTGCCGACCGCCATCTACATACCTTTTATGAATATTCTGAGGAAACCAACATGGATCGCAGAAGTAAATGGTGGATATGGCAACAGGCACTTTACCTTTGTAGAGTTTCTCTAGTGTTGAAGTCATCACCAGAAAACTGTAAGATCCTGAAGGTAGAGCAGTAGTTATATATTACTTATTATGATTGTCAATGTTATGTAATGAATTGCCGTGTTGCAATTGTTTAAGTAGTTCAGTAAGGTAAGATGTATTCAACCTAAGTAAGATTTAGGTTCTATTAAAGAAAATTAAATTGTGTTATTATTTTTAAACTTTTTTAATTATGTAAATATTATTAATATTCGTTTATTAAATTAGCTTACATAATCTGGCTTACCGTTTTATAAGGAAATAAATAAAGAACAATTAAATTGTATAAAAAAGTTAAATTCTAATAAATTAAAAATAAATATGAATACTATTTGCTAACGATATATAGTCTAATTATGTTGGTCCACAGTCTGCTAAAGCCTTCCTTTTTCCTTTCTATTCCTCTGTGCCTTGAGCTAGTGTGAATGCCAATGAAATTGACTACAAGATTTTCCAGTGTACCTACACATATCTCCGTTTTTTGTGATTCTCGTCCCCTCACGTATCAAGAAGGAGTATGATAGATGCAGGCACGCGTCCTTACCCATGCGACTGTGGCGGTCTCCGCTCAGAAGTGACGAGGCGCATACCTTCCGCACCGTTCCTTTTTACCCACAATCCCTGCGAGCGTCTGCTCACCCGCACAGGTTTACTAAGCGTGTTGATACGGCTGAGACGAGAAGACAGATGCGTATTCTGGAAATAGGAAGAAGATTACTAGTCAAGTGACATTGGATTTATCAGGGTTGGGGATTGTGAGGTACAATTTTAGTTTTGGTGCTTTGTGCTGGTGGGTGGTAACGATCCCAATTTACGAGTTGAAATTAAATTCAATATATTGAAGGAACACCGTGAGGAAACTGACAAATGATTTTTGCACAAATAATTTGGAGATATGTGACATCTATCAACTCGCAGTGGTCATGGAGGATTATAGTCTACTC
This sequence comes from Sesamia inferens, assembly GCA_037179545.1. NCBI lineage: Eukaryota > Metazoa > Arthropoda > Insecta > Lepidoptera > Noctuidae > Sesamia > Sesamia inferens. The sequence goes on along the minus strand of CM073939.1, from coordinate 28,556,353 downwards.
ACTCCCGAAAAGAAAAGACCTGAGTCTCAGAAGTGGGACAAAATAGACTGACCAAGTTTTTCGGCACTAACGTTATTATTGAAATTATCACGATTTTAATTAACTACACATCTAAAACACAAAACTGGATTTTGTTTTGTGTTTCGAAAAGTGGTTGGTTTGATAATTTTTAAAAGGTTATTTTTCCAAACAATAGGTAAGTTTGGTTCAAGGTGGAGCTTTTTGCGAGGAGTTGCAGGGGACTCTGTACAGAGACCCGTGGGGATGCCCCTACAAAATGGCGCGAGATAAACTCCACCCATGGGCTCCCACGTTGACGCAGAGTCTTCAGCCTTAGCTAGTGGAGGACGTGGTGAACGCTCTGTTTTCCTCGAAAGGGGAACATACTCCTCCACCCATGGCTCCGCCTCCTGCGGTGCCTGATGCGGACCACACCATCGATGACGACGATGCTCCAGAGGTGACCGAGGTAGAGCTGAAAACGGCGGTACGTAGGCTGAATGCCAAAAATACCGCCCCAAGCTCCGACGGCATACCTGGAAAAGCCTGGGTTCTGGCCTTAGGGGCTCTCGGGCCTCGACTACGGGGGCTACTAAGCGCATGCTTGGAGAGGGGCCAGTTCCCACTTCGCTGGAAGACGGGGAAACTGGTCCTCATAAAGAAGCCAGGGCGCCCTGCGGACTCTCCGTCCGCCGGCCGGCCCATTGTGCTGGTGGTCAAGATCTTCGAAACAGTCATTGCAGACCGCCACGTCCGGCAACTCAGTAGAGCAGGCCTGGATTTGGTAGAGAACCAGTTTGGCTTCCGCAGGGGCTGCTCTACGGTGGACGCCATCATGCGCGTGCGAGCCCTCACGACAGGGGATGCTGTGGCCCGGGGTGGAGTTGTCTTGGCGGTGTCTCTAGACATCGCCAACGCCTTCAACACCCTACCCTGGCGTTGCATCAGGGAGGCATTCCGGTATTCCGGACAGGGTCGTAATCTACCCCGGTCACCAAGGAGTGTGGAACCGGCGAGAGATGTCGTACTGTGTTTCACAGGGATCGATCCTGGAACCGCATCTGTGGAACATCGGGTACTCCTGGGTGCTGCGCGCCGACCTCCCTATCGGTGTCAGCATAGTTTGTTACGCTGACGACATGCTAGTTCTGGTACAAGGGAGGTCCCACCAGGAGGCTGACGCAGCGACCCTCGGGGTTGCGACAATCGTCAACAGGATCCGGCAATTGGGACTCGAGGTCGCACTGCAGAAGTCCGAGGCCATGCGCTTTCATGGTCCACGGAATGCGCCACCGTCGGGTTACCACATAACGGTAGGAGGGGTACACATCGGCGTCGGGTCGACGATGAAGTACCTGGGACCCGTCCTCGACAACCGGTGGAACTTCGAGGAGCACTTCCAACGTTTGACACCCAGATTGGAACGGGCCGGGGCTGCCCTGAGGTGGCTCCTTCCTAATTTACGGGGACCAAACGCCTCCTCCCGGAGGCTTTACGAGGGGGCCGTGCGGTCCATGGCCCTTTACGGGGCACCGGTTTGGGCGCGGTCGCTAAAGAAGCGACCAGCCCGATGCCTGACCGCGTCCCAGAGGGTCATGGCTGTTCGGCTGGTCCGGGGATACCGTACGGTCTCTGCTGAGGCAGCGAGCCTCCTTGCCGGATTGCCGCCATGGGATCTGGAGACCAAAGCCCTCGCCCACATTTGGGAGTGGCGAGAGCAAGCAAAACGCCGGGGCATAACTCCGCTGCCGCGAGAAATCGCGGTACGGCGGACAGAGCTCCGGCGGGATCTCATGACGACATGGAGAGTGCAATTGGCGCAACCCAGTGCTGGGCACGCCAGAATAAGTAAGTCCCCGCTTTGAGGAGTGGCGCCACGGCGCCCTCACCTTCCGCCTGACGCAGTTCCTCACCGGACACGATTGTTTTGGGAGGTTCTTGTTCCATATTAGGCGGGGGGAAACGCCAGGGTGTCACCATTGTGTGGATCGCCCTGAGGACACGGTGGAGAAGTCTGCCCGGCTTGGGTAGAGCACCGCTGTGTTCTCGTTGCGGCGATCGGCGGCGATCTCTTGCGTCCGACCCTTGTCCAGGCCATGGTCCGGAGTGAGAGTGCATGGCAGGCTGTCACCTCCTTCTGCGAAGCAGTGATGCTGGCAAAGGGGGAGGTGGAGCGCGTGAGGCAGCAGGTATCCCAGCGCTCTCACGCCACTAGCCGCCGCAGGAGTCACCCTGGTCGGGAGACGACACCGAACTCCCAGCCACCGTAGGCGAGGGCCTGCGGGCGGTGATCATTGGTCAGCTCGCCGTCCAGTAAGGACCAGGTCTGAGCGTCGTGTTTCATGCGCGTCTCAAAGAGATGTCACGACATCGTGACGGGGTCTACGAAGACCGATGCCTCCTGGGTCAGGGTTGCGGGTTGGTTAAACAAGAAACCGTGGCCCTGGCTGTCGCACAGCAAGTGAATACACACGGGTGGGTTTTAGTCAGTAAAAGTCTGACACGCCCTTCCGCTCCGCCCACAGCGGGAGAAGTCATTTGATGATTTGCCATCACAAGAAAAAGGTGGAGCTTGTTTTTAAGTTTATTTAATCCTATTATATTCTTTGAAAGAGACGAGGTTTAAACCTTCCAACTTTGGCACCTTAAGACATTCTTAAAGAAGAACTTATCCTTACGATAAATTACAAACTTTTGAGTCTACGGCCCAAAGAATGCCAACAACGCAAGATCGGAGTGCGACCTTCAAGGGTCTTATTTTTTTGTAACCTTTAAATAGATAAGTGTGGTGTTTCGCAGATAAAGCTGATGATATATGGTCGTAGATTTATGGTAGCTGCGTCGAAATGCTTGGAATGGCTTCGGATTATCAGGAATCTAAAGCGAAATGAGACGGTAGTATTGTTTTAATAGACTTGACAACCAAGCTTTTGTTTTAATACATAAGAGTTTTGGAGAAACTTGTTCTAATTATTCATAGATTTCTTCAGAGTCAGCTATCTGCCTGTACCTAAAATAATTTTCTTTAAATACTGAATCGTACTGAATCGCATGCATACTAAAAATGAATTTAAAGTTTTTGTTAAACATGAATAAAAGAAATAGACAGGAAATGTTTACTGAAAAGTCTACTTTTCCAGGTAAAATGTGATATTGCTTAGTTACGATACTTATAATACTCGTATACCAGAATAAGCCGTCCAACAAGACTGACAGGTCCCCGGTGTCGATAAGTAATTGTCCACTAAACAGGCACTGACTGCCATTCCGTTTTTGTGTTCATTCTCCCGCGCCCGTAAATGTCCTGCGGTTTGCACAGAGTAGTGTATGTGCAGAGATTGCAGGACTAGCATAATTAATTATAGATTCCGTTTCTGAGCTTTGGCGAAAAGACGAAAGCGTCAGGTTAGCCCGAGAAATAATTTACTAATATTTTTTGCAATTTGCAGATCATCAAGGGAATTGTGTAACCACATTATCAATACCGGATCGTTGCCTGATGGGGCCGACGGGTTCTCGAGTGGCGACCACGCTCCGGAAGATGCAGCTTGGGTAGGTCCCCGACAAGGTGGACCACGGACTTGGTGAAAGTCGCGGGAAACCGCTGGATACGGGAGGCGCAGGACCGGTCGTCGTGGAGATCTAGGGGGAGGCCTATGTCCAGCAGTGGACGTCTTTCGGCTGAAATCATGATGATGATGATGATGACACTATCAGTAGCAATGGGTTTCATTACATATGTACAACAGAACGGCGGTGGCCTAATGGTATCGGCTGCGACTTACATGTTGTAGGTTCGAGCTATATCAGACATTTTACTTTGTGTTCATCACTACTGCTCTCAAAACAGTGAAGGAAAACATCGTGAGAAAATCGGCATGTCCTAGAGCAGGGGTCACCAATTAGTTATGCTCGGGGTCCGTTTTAAGAAATGAAATGACCATCGCGGTCCGCACATTTTATAGAAAAAAAATTTATTAAAGAAATGTAGTTACGGAAATAACAAAGATAATTTTTTACTTTTCAATGGGAAAAATGATTTTTTCTGTTGTGGACTATCTGTCTGAAGTTTGGAGTATAATTGGTGCACGCTATTGTCATTAAATCTTGGAGATGTTCATTAGTAAGTTGAGATCGAAATTTATTCTTAATGAAATTCATCTTTGAAAATGCTGCTTCACAAATATATGTTGACCCAAACAAAGTAAGAAGTTTCATAGCTATTTTTTTTAGTTCTGGATATTTATTACCACACACAAATTTTGTCCAGAACTCTTCACAGGAAACTTCTGCATGTTTGTGTTTTAAAACTGTGTTTTCTTGGAAATCGATCATTTCTATCTGCAGAATAGCTTTATCACTCCCGAAAACATTTGCAGCTTCGTTGCTCCATTCACCATCAGGATGCAGAGAGTAAATGCTGCTGAGGATTTCTACAACATTCTCAATTTTCTTAAAATCTGCGAACCTGTTTTCAAATTCCGATTTCAGATCTGTAATGAACGTCTTGTATTGGCCGACATCAATCTCGCTGTCACTGCTGATTATTTTATTTAAATTAGGGAAGTGTAAGCGTTCACTACCAACATCATTAATAAAGAGATCAAGTTTTCTCGTAAAACTTTTTACTTCCGACATGAGCTCCCATACAAGCTTTCCCTTGCCTTGAAGCTTAAGGTTCAGGTCATTGATATGTTTAAAAATATCCATCAAAAAAGCAATGGCAGCTACATTTTCTTTTTCTTTTAGGAAACTTAAAATTTTTAAGTGCTCTAAAATGCTGAAGAAACTTTCTAAAACGCAGCCTTTGCTTAACCATCTCACATTATTATGCAACAGTAGATCGTCATATTGTGCATCAACTTCTTCAAGAAATGATTTCAATTGACGATGTTGCAGTGATGATTTCGCTCGGAGAAAATTCGCTATTTTCATCACTTCTTGCATAATACGCTGCAAGTTACGATTGAGTTTGCAGCAAAGCACAGTTTGGTGAATAATACAGTGGTAGGAAATCAAATTTTCATTACACCTTGCATTGCTACTCAACAAGTGAACTAGTCCTTTGTTACTCCCAACCATTGCTGGCGCACCGTCAGTAGTTACCGATAAAAGCTTTTTCAAGTCTAACTCATCTTTATCAAAAAATCCATTATTGCTTTGTTCATGTCTTCTCCTCGAGTTTTTCCTAATAGTGGTAAAAGAGCTAATATCTCCTCAACAAAAGTTTCTTTTGTTTGGTCCAGGTAGCGTACAAAAATAATTAACTGTGCCGTATCAGTGATATCACATGATTCATCCATAGCCAAGGCGTAATAGTTTGCATTATTTAAACGCCGCTTCACATCACAATGATTTTCTTCTGCCAAAACGTGTGTATTTCTGGTGCTAGTAGAAGCAGATAACGGAATCCGTCGTATCATCTCAACAACATCCTTTTTGTTCTCAAATAAAGCATTACCCGCCTCGAGAAAGCATTCTTTAACTACGTCAGCATCAGTAAATGGTTTCATGTGCTTAGCAAGAATCCAAGAAATGCGTAAATAAGTCTCACTACATTTTTCCTGCTCAGTCATTGAGTGGCTTATGATTTTGGTCGAAGTTGAGTAACTTGAAAGTAAACTTGCAATTTTAGACTTACGCAGATCACTACCAACTGGAAAGTTTTGGGCAAATGATTTGTGTTTGGTATCATAATGGCGTTTTATATTCGCCACTAACGTCGTTAATTAACGCCACTGTTTGGTTACAAATCAAGCACATTGGTACTGCTCCAGCACGATTTGGCAGTGTAAAACAATATAAATCGGTCCATTCTGGCAAAAACTGTCTATTTTCATATTCAACTTTTCTTTTTTTCGGTTCCATAGTAATAAAACTCAACAATGTAAACAGGTAGGTACTTAAACTCGTAAATTAAACAAGCAAACGTAATATTTCAAGCACGTGGGTCGTCAAGACGTTCACTCAAAATTAAAACAAAACAAACACTGACACGCCGGACGGCACGGCACGGCGGGGCGGCCGGCAGCGCTATCACCCCCGCCCGCTCCGACCGCGCGACGCGACGTCTTGCGGTCCGCACAAAATGGGTTGGCGGTCCGGATGCGGACCGCGGTCCGCCATTTGGTGACCCCTGTCCTAGAGGCAAAACCGGGCCCGCGTGGTAGATTATGGCCCACTCCCTCTCACCGAGAGGAGGTCTGCGTCCCAGGAGTGGGAGCATTATAGAATAGAATACTTTTTATTATGTACATTATATAGATTACAGGACATAAATAAAAAAAGCCGATTATGCTATGTATTGCGTTATTTACGTTGTTTGGAGATATTTTTTTTTGAAGATATGTAACAATGGATCAGTAATATACCTACGTCAAAATGATTGAAATTGTGAGTAATAGGGTGTTTCGCAATTAAGGCGGAACAGGTTGTCTATAGATTTTAATATAATCCACGGCCGTTACCAAAATTTATTTAAAGATATATATCTAATGATAAAAATCATAACAACAACTTTCTCAGTTCAGTTTGAGGCCAGTTGTAATTCAAAGAATTGTGAGTAAGTAAATATTTCTGCTTCTAATGAGTGTAAATGAAATAATCATATTTGTTGCGTTCGCAAATCACATTTAATTCAAAATACAACTGACCTGCACTAAATTGCGAAATACGTAACAAAAATAGTTTTTTATTTATATGTATACTAGCTATGCCCCGCGGTTTCACATCTGTAGGTAGTAGGAATATAAAAATAGATAAAAACTTATTCTTACGCCTAACGAATGTATATACGAAATGTCATTAAAATCGGTTCAGCTGTTTTGGAGGAGTTCGAGGAGAAACCTTGTGACTGGAGAATTTTAATAATAATAGAAGCTGTCATCATCATCATCAACCTTTTATCGTCCCGCTGCTGATCGTAGGTCTTCTCTCTTAAGTAAAGTAGTAAAGAAAAAGCATAATATATTAAGCTAAACTGGCTTGAAAATAATTTCGCATGCGGCTTAAAAATTAAAAGTCATTTCAAATTAGGCTGAGAATCAGCACTTTTTGAACGTCAATTTTACATAAGACAGTGATCCCTAAAACGCCAACCAATCGCCTAAAATTAAACGATTGTAATATGTTGTGTTGTTTAGTTATTATTTTAACTGCGCAATGAGGATTCATTAGGGAATCAATCGACAAAAATATTTCATTTTACTTATTATTAAATATAATATTTCCTTATTGTCTTTGTTAGGGTTGTGAAATATATCATACCTAAAGGATTGTTTTGCTTTGAATTTCTTAATCGAAATAAAAATACTCATTATCCCAAGGTTCTTCCCGTGATAATTTTTCTCATCTAAAATCCCGCCCCGCTAGATGTCTCACAAAATGAAAGGCTTACAAATAATATTGAAATAACAAAACTGTCTGTCCTATTTTACTCTACGTAGCAGTAGTCTATAAAGGGGTAATGGCTGCGATTAGTCGCCATTGGGCCGCGACTTTTTGTACGACTATCCGTCAGATCGCATCGGAGACAAGTTCGTATGGCCAGTTATGTTATTAGACTCGCTAAGCGCATTTTTTAGGGTCGCCTTTAGAGGATAGTTACACGGTGTTGGGCGAGGAATGTAGTAACTATGTGCGCTATGTTATTGGCTACAAACTAACTGAAACATTGTACAATATGTAGAATTGATTTAATGAGACGGTAGTGTGGTTTTAATAGGCTTGCCAACTAAGCTTTTGTTTTTAATACTCGCTCTTCGCAATTCCAATCGAACTTCGAACTCTGCTTACAATCCTAGTGTGAAGGGGTTTTGATTGTAGTAACAGCGATCGAGACAAAGGCTTGAAAAGAAGGATACTTTTTCTGTATTAACGACAAAACGTACAACAAAACGTTTGGTTCTCGTGGTGATTTATATAAATATTATGTTGTTACTTGAACTGATCGGACAAAGCTTTTAAGCACCATACTGGTATTTTACGTCCACGTCGTAGTGGTAGCGAACGCGGCCACCGCGGAAGGAGGCGTTGGTTCGAGCCCCGCGCAGTGAAGATATTTGTATGCATATTTTCACTGGTCTGGTCGTGCCTCGGAAAGCACGTTAAGCCGTTGGTCCCGGTAGTCATATGAACATCTAATGGACTGTCACTAGATGTTCATATGGCAACCGGGACCAACGGCTTTTGACAACTTTTGAGGGCTCTAACAATTGGTCTAACAGCAATGCTTCGATATCGCCTTCAGGTTGTGGAGGTCAGACGGCAGTCGCTTCATGGAAAATATCGAAGTTTAGTCAAAATCAGCAGTTAGACTGGTAAAGCGGACCCGGACAGACTCTAAAGCTGGAAGCTTCGGATGCGACTGGGAGTATCGCTGAGATGATGGTGATGATGATGACTGGTATTTTACGTCCTAATAAACAGATAAAATATCGGTATAAAACTGTTGAATTTTTCTAATACAATACACATTTCCTAACAAAACCTCTATAATTTCGCTACATCATGATACCCCTACTCAACACTCTAGGAGTGGTCCTCACATCTTCGGTACAATCTCCTGGCAGCATTCATACAATTGCACTTTGTTCTCATTGTTCGTGCCACGTCACGCGTAGCATTTGCGTAATCATATACTACGGGATACTCTTAACTTATAATCATAAAGTACCTTTAGAAGTAGGTGTCTAAATGTAGGAAGATATAAGCCAGGGTTTACAGGTCTATACCATCGCCTAGCTCCGTAAAGAATAGAGATAAACAAACCAATTTAGGGTTATTACAACTCACGTTCTACAAATCACTTTTACATGCTAACTATATATTAACAATTCCTATTGTGACATGTTTCAATAGAATCACTAAAATAACATGCATAATAACTTGATATTTCGAAAAACCATTAAAAAGTCGACATTACTTTTACGTGATAGCCCTACAAAAAAAGAAAGATGGATGAAATCCAGGTATTAAACACATTTTGTGGAATTCTACCAATGAATAAAGTTGAGACATTTGTCAATACGATTTTGCGTATTTTAATTACTTTCAAATCAACGGCATAACACGAGAATTGTAATACTTTCAAGTATGGACTAAGTATAATATATTTATATCTACCAAAAAAAAAATCTATATATTTACCAAAGAAATTAGGTTACATGTGTGTCATATTTCATTCAAATCGGTTAAGGGTTCTATGCAAATCATAAATATCTAAACAAATAAACTGTTTACATTAGTTGGAAGTAGAATTATTACTTTTATGAAAATCATCTATCAAGAAAAGGTAGTTAACATCTGTCTTTTAAGCGTAAAATACTCGTTGCCTAGCAACGGTTTGTTTACCTCTATTCTTTATCGAATTTGGCCAACGTATAGGTTTTCGTAATAAGAATAAATGGACTAAAGAAGTAATTATCTAAATGGTCTAAAAATTGTGGGCAAGAAATTAAGGTCGTCTGTTTTAGCTTCCTTTATTCTCTCGAGAAGGCTTTAGTTTGAGTATTGTAAGTTTGAATATTGTGGTGATTACGTTATTAAGTTGCGAAATTTTGACATAACTAGTTATAGCAAATAGTTGGAGATTATTATCAAAAGTGCGAAGTGAGTTCACACATATTTTCTGCTATTTCCACATGATTATAATATTATGGAACAGAAACTAACGGTGTGATTTGAATGAATCAGCCATGTGTTACTTGTACGTAGTCGTAACTTATAAACGATGTGCCAATCTGTTATTGCGAATTGTAAATCGATACATTATGTTAAACGTCCGGTTTTCACAATAGCCGCAAGGAAAATATAGATACCTATGTAAACTAAATTAGCCTACTACTTGAATTTGTTAAATTTTCTTTTAAAGATAACTTGTGACGTGTGTAATGTTAAGTCCTGCAACTTCAGTCAAATCAAAAGTCATTTATTCAAATTAGGCTGAGATTCAGCACTTTTTGAACGTCAATATTACATAAGACAGTCCTCCAAAACGCCCACCCATCGACACTTCCTAGTGCTTTCGCTGGGAAGAAGAAGTGGCGGAACAAACTCCCCAGCAGCACAGCTGTCTGTTCATTACAAAAAGCACATGATTTTTACAGTAATGTACAGTATTGAACACAAGAAAACACAACAATAATTAAATTATTTACCTTATGCCAGCCACGCCAAAACACCAGCAAAGCAAAAACAAAAATAAAGTAAAAACTCATTACCTAAATTAAAGCCCCAGGTATAAAGGACGTGACAGCTCACATATTTATGTATTGTAAAAACAAATTATATGAACTCATATAACGTGTCAGTAAGCTAATTCTGGAGAAAGAACACAAACATTGTCTTGAGTTAATCAGAGCGACTAGCTATGCTTTAATTGTATAGTTAACATGTAAAGCACCAACGAATATGTAAAGCCTACGTGCTTAGAGTTGCTCACACTCTTGCATCACAAATGAAACAGCTAGAACTCCATCCTCCGACATTAATACGTGAGATAGCTTCAGAAACATATTCAGTGATATAAAACAAAAACTTGTTCCACGAAAAACACTATAAATTGCACAAATCTCTTCGCCATTAAAATATGAAGCCCATAAAGGGATGCAGGGGTGACCGGAAGTTACGGAAGTGAGTAATTACCGTCCGCTGGCCGGCGGGAAGATAACGTAACTACGTCATCCATGCATTCCGGAGTCCGGGCCGGCCGTCAAGTGCAGTGTAATGAAATTATGCGCGTCCGGAATTTTAACCGAAACTTAAAGAGGACTTTTTGCAATTAGTCGAGTGCTTCCGGAATGTTATAATGTGCGCATTTTGTGATATACTTTTATGAGATTTTTTCTTGCGTTCTTTTTGTTTTGTAGTTAAGTATCATGTGGCTTTAGTTTCTGCCTCTATTTAATTATCATGTACTAGCGAACCGCCCTTGCTTCGCAAGGTATTCTTGATAAAACGTTGTTTTCTTAATATTTATTTATGTATACATATATTATTAACACTTTCAATCGATATTATTACAGACTGCCCTAATGTGATAGATTAATATATTAAACACATATTCCTTATGGAATTTATAATAAATATAAATTAGGGTGAAAGTTGTAACAAAATTCATTTTTGAAGAACAAAGTCAGACTCTAAAATCGATTGATTGTTTGTATGGATGAACGTTATTACTCTTTCACACAAAAGTAACGAAATGGATTTGGATGAAATTCAGCACAGACATGGTTTATAATCAGGATTAACACGTAGGATATTTTTTTATCCTGGTATTGCCAAATGATCGAAAGGGGGATGGTCGTGCCTCGGAAAGCACGTTAAGCCGTTGGTTCCGGTTGCCATACGAACATCTAATGGTAGTCGTTACGGGTTGTTGGAGCCCTCAAAAGTCCAAAAATTGGTCTAACTGCAATGCTTCGATATCGCCTTCGGGTTATGAAGGTCAAAGGGCAGTCGCTTCACGGAAAATATCGAAGTTTAGCCAAAACCAGCAGTTGGACTGGTAAAGCGGACCCCAGACTCCTAAAGCTGAAATAGATTCGGATTTGACTGGGATTAACACTGAGATGATGATGATGATGATCGAAAAGTAGAAGCGTGAATCCGCTGGTAGCAGCTAGTAGATATATATAGATTTCTTGCAGTGTACTTTTTTATCTATGTCCAGATTCCTGTGCGCTGTATTCTTGCGTTTTATTGGTAGTTAAACGTGAGTAATCTGTACATTTAGCGACGAACAGTTGAGCGACAACTGTAGGCAGCGGGCCGTTGAGTGCATGTCGACCGAAACAACGACGCACTCTGTTTGCTGAAGTAACAATGACATGTACTTACTAATAGTTTGCGGGCTTATGGAAATACACCCACTCCCTATGACATGACATGTCTAATAATGTCATCACCTGTCGATCTTTTCCCGAATATGTTGTGGTCAGCGTTCAGTCTGACCGGCACCCTAATTGCGTAACACATTTAGGTACTATTACTATCAGTCGGAATCATTTTGAAGCTTATTGCTGTTCCATTTCACCATGTGTTCGAAAATGTATCTGCTCAACAAATTACATAACGCAATGAATGTAGATGCAGCTGAATATCTGTACCAGCCAAATGCTGACAATCAAATCAAATCAAATCAAATCAAATCAAATCTTTTTATTCGTCAATGCAGGTGTATAATACAAAAGGTGTTAGAGTTGCAGGAAGTTCGCTACATTGTGCCTGTGGGCATACGAAAATTATTTTAAACGAGAATAGGGATGTATCCAAGGTATGAAAATCAAAAAAATAATTAGTCCGTCTTACAGATAACAAAAAAAATTAAGACCCGTATTTTTTATTTTGTCGTAATTACCAAAAATTACTGAGATATAGCGTATTAAAGTTACAGAGTGGGGGCTAATTACGTCACGGCGTTCTATATTTTGCACCATGGCGTGACGTCATGCGACATTTCAAATCAATATATCTTCCTAAGTATTTGAATAAAAGAAAAAATAAAAAATACGTGTTCAATATTTTTTATAAAGCTACCTGACGGACATTAAATTATTTTTTAGGATACAAGCCAATTACTTATATTCCATTAACCTATCTTTATGTATATGTCGGAGACAGCGACGGCAGAGCGGTAGGGTCGACAGCATCTTGGTGTGGTGGTACAGGTTCCATTTCGTAGGTGAGTTTTGAATTGAAGCACGACGTGTAGATATACCCTCCAATCTTCATAATAACAATTTGAATAGGCAAACCGACAGTTTCGGTTCGGAGATGTGCCTTGGTCCGCGTCTCGATGCAAAGTGACCGTTCGACGAACCCCACTTTCCAAAGCGACTCTGTCCATGTGACGCCATCACAAAATGACGTCACAAGCGTTCGCCCCTCTACTACGTAAATCAAATTAGCAACTTCTGTTAAAATTATATCGACGATCTCCGACACGGCCAGCCTGACGATTTGCACGTCCTCGTGCATCATCATCATCATCATCCCAGCGCCAATCCCAGTCGAGTCGTAGCTCCCTCAGCTCTGAAGTCCGGGATCCGCTTCAACAGGCCAACCGCAGATTCCGGCCAAACATCGATATTTCCCTTTGCACGTCCTCGTGCATGTCTGTAACAAATTAAAAAAAAAACACAGAAAACCGACTTTGAAGCATTTTTGAGAACTCGGCCAACCTGACAGTCACACGTCACGTTTAGTTACAATGACTATTATAAAACCAAACAAGTTTAATCATTTTAACAACTTAAACGCAAGAGCTTCCTTCAAGCCTCATAATTATCAAAATTCAAATAGAAAACAAAAGGTTCCTCCAAGCCTCATAATTATCAAATTTCAAAAAGAAAACACAAAAGGTTCCTCCAAGCCTCATAATTATCAAATCAAAATCATAATCATCAAAAAGAAAACACATCATCGCCCGCTACCACAGTAGCTAGTGACAACTCATAGTTGACACCCATATCGTCATCACCTCTTGTGATACGACCAACTCTACGAGTCCACGACTCCCAGGTCAACACATGACCGTACAACTAATAGTCTCATCCGAGACCCAGGTCCCCGCCACATCACTAGCTGCCCATCGCCCCCTGAACAACTCCTCACTGAGTTGCAGTTACGACTACAGACTAGTGCATGCAGTGCGACCATATCTACCAAAGTCCCCGCCACATCACTAGCTGCCCATCGCCCCCTGAACAACTCCTCACTGAGTTGCAGTTACGACTACAGACTAGTGCATGCAGTGTGACCATACCTACTAGTGTCCCCGCCACACCACTAGCTGCCCATCGCGCTCTGAACAACCCCTCACTGGGTTGCAGTTACGACTACAGACTAGTGCGTGCAGCGCGACCACATAGCCATGATACGTGTTCCATTTGCTGGCGGAGGCACCCTCCTCACCATCTTCTACATTATGAAAATCTAACTCAGCAGACATTACTTGGAAAAATCTTTCGTACCTATGCGATCGTGGGGTACTTATAAGTTCTGTTTCCAATCAACGATTTCAATAGGTGACGATCGCCATTATCGCCATCAAACAACTCACCATTATTAAATTTCATTACTTTAGCACACTTCTATCAAATTTAGATTTTTCGTAAATAGCACTCATTTCTATGTTCGTTACCGCTTGTTCTCTTGAGAAGATTTAATAGTCTAGCCGCACATACTATCAGAAACTCAAGTGAGCTCGTAACTATAGGCCACAGTGAACTTTAGTTTTGAAATAAAGACAAACCAGACATCATAATTTTAAAACCCTGATTTAAAATTTCTCAGCCCATTATAACAAAGAATAAGGGTAGTACAAGAAATCAAATTTGCTAATAACTCTTATTATCATTTCGCAAAGAAATTGTTCAGTACACAATACATTGGCACAACCTTGTACACTGTATAATTATATACTGGCGCGTGTGTACATACACCAATGAAATTACAGATTGCTTGACAAGAGAACATTCAGCACCGAAATCAAAATAAAAATAGTACGACTCACCGGATTATGGCAATTTCCCACAAACACCTGCCACTTGGCAGTTGTCAACTGTTGCACACCAGACATCTCTGAGCTCTCATAAAACCCCATTACGTTACCACAAACGTTTTGGGTATTTTGAAATCGCCTGCAGAGTAGAGGCTCAAGTCTTGAAACCTTGGGCGTTCCGCAAAGCAGCTCCAGCAGTGCCACACGCCATTGATGCGATTCACTAAGCAGCTAGAAGCGCGCTACGCAAGCGCACCTTGCACGCTCCGCAAGCGCACTTTGCACGCTCCGCAAGCTCATCTTGCGCGCTCCGCAAGCTTACCTTGCGTGTTCCGCAAGCGCCCCTTGCTCGCCAAGCAACAGTCAGCACTGTCGCGCGCCAAGGATCAGCCAGCACTGTCGCGCACCAAGGATCAGCCAGCACTGTCGCGCGCCAAGCATCAGCCAGCACTGTCGCGCGCCAAGCATCAGCCAGCACTGTCGCGCGCCAAGCATCAGCCAGCACTGTCGCGCGCCAAGCATCAGCCAGCACTGTCGCGCGCTAAGCATCAGCCAGCACTGTCGCGCGCCAAGCATCAGCCAGCACTGTCGCGCGCCAAGCATCAGCCAGCACTGTCGCGCGCCAAGCATCAGCCAGCACTGTCGCGCGCTAAGCATCAGCCAGCACTGTCGCGACAGCGCCGGGTCCAGCCGCACGTGCACGCCTGCAGCGGACTCCTGCAGCGCACTATCACGCGGAGTGACCTCTTCTGCGTCAGCAATTGAGCGCACCTCGTAACGTGACGTTCACTTCCAGCCTCACTGCCAGTACATCCAGCATTTACAGAAGCTCATACAAAGGCAATGAACAACTACCACACAAGTAATCGCACAAGTACTATAAAAATATTGGTAGAAAGTGACTGTTATTCTGTTCCTTGATTTATAACGAGATTGTGAGCAGTGTAGTTCTTTATCCAACTTCTGATGTCGGAGACAGCGACGGCAGAGCGGTAGGGTCGACAGCATCTTGGTGTGGTGGTACAGGTTCCATTTCGTAGGTGAGTTTTGAATTGAAGCACGGCGTGTAGATATACCCTCCAATCTTCATAATAACAATTTGAATAGGCAAACCGACAGTTTCGGTTCGGAGATGTGCCTTGGTCCGCGTCTCGATGCGACTCTGTCCATGTGACGCCATCACAAAATAACGTCACAAGCGTTCGCCCCTCTACTAGGTAAATCAAATCAGCAACTTCTATTAAAATTATATCGACGATCTCCGACATATATAATAGTATCACATTTATATAATACTAATTCCATCACTTATATCTAATCATTGCTTAACATATAATATAGTTTTTATTTTTTAAATTTATATTAATTATTGGGCTTTCTTACTCTATTATATTTATACATATATAGTAATGTTAATATCTATTGTAATTATAATTATTTTTTCTATTATGCATACATATTTATACAGTCTGTTTCGAAAACTTTATTGATTATATTACACAATTTTGTTTTTTAAATCTAAATTAATTATATGAATTATAATCATAATAAAAATTCATTAATAGAATAGCAGCATTTCTTTATTAAGAGTTCCTTCAGCTTTTTCTTAAAGGCATTTATATTTAGTATTTTTAAGTCATGAGGTATTTTGTTATATATTCTTGGAGCCATTTCATAAACGCTTTTCCGTAAAAGGGCAGTGTTGGTATGCTCAATTCTTAGTATATTAGACTCCCTTTTCCTTAACCTTGGATCTGCTGGGGGCTTCATTGCAAATACATACATATTGCACGAATGCACCTCTTTTGTGCTATAAATACTTGTTCTTTATCTGTTGAATTGCCCCAGAAAATGAGACCATATCGCATAATAGATTTAACATAACTGTGATAGGCTACAAGTACCGTATCACAATTCACAAATTTTGATAATTTATACAGTGCGTAAGAAAAGCTATTTACTCTACTACAAATGACTTCTACCTGTGATTTCCATGTAAGCTTAGAATCTATCAATAAGCCTAGAAACTTAATGTTATCTTTTTCTAAAATAGATGTTCCATTATAATTTACATGTATATGATTTTCCCTAAGTCTTTGTTCAAAATATACTTCTATAAAAAATATACTTCTAATAAATATACTTCTTGATAAAACTGATTTTCAGAATTTCGGTCTGTTGACAACTGTCAACGATCTGCAATGGCATGAAGTGCTTTAACACGGAAGTTCCTGGAATGTAAAGATGTACACCCACAGACCTACAACGGCAAGTGAAACTTCACCTGATCGATCGACATGCGCTGCTTTTATTAAGTTATAAATGCCGCGCGAGTGTGTGGGTAAGTAAGTATCCACAAGTCACTAAAAAAATATCAAGAAGTAATAAAGGGTTTATCTGACATCGAGCCACAAACGAGTACCATGGATCCAGTACATGATTCTGAACCCCCCAGTGGTGGAATTTTTCGTCGGCTTTTTCATGATTAAAAAAATATAAATGTAGTTTTTTTCACTTTAGACCGTTCATAATTGCTATACTTTTATAACCTAATAAGATTTTAAAGTAAAAATTAATTATTTTATTAATTTACACAAAAAAGCGCAATGAAAACAAAACTCGAAAAACTATCTTATCAGCTGATTTGATAAAGTTCACATCAGGGATCAACGTCATACCTAAAAACCCGCACGGCGGCACGCTTACAACGTTCAAAGGTCCCGGCCTTTGAACGTTGTTATAGAATTCACAGTATTTAAAAAAAAGTGTTAGCGAGCTAACACTTTTTTTTAAATACTGTGAATTCTATAACTACTCATTAACGACAAAAATGACTATCATAATTTTATTAGTAGCATGCGGTCTAGCCTTTTCGCGAAGTTTGCATTACGATGTCAGATACACCCTGTATGTAAAAAGTCAATAATTTAATAAATGTTCCGTTGGCTACAACATTTCAAAAAATAAGTCATCATCATCATGATTTATTTTCCACTCCACACCATGATTTGTCAGGTCCTTAAAATCCTTTTTTAAATAATGAATAATCTATAGTAATATATAAAGCTGGAGGTTTGTTTGTTTGAACGCGCTGATCTCAGGAATTACTGGTCCGATTTGAAAAAATAAATTTTCTTTGGATAGCTCATTAAACTGTAAACGCTGCGACCAATAGGAGCGGAGCATATAATAAACCATATCGAATCCTACGTGGGTGAAACTGCGAGGCGCAGCTAGTAAAGAAATAAAATAATCATATCGATAACCTGATCCGTGCAAATAAATGCCCAAACAGTCACATCAAACGAACCCTGGTAATAACCCCGTGAAGGGCTTAACTTAAATAATGAAGAAGGATCAGGCAGGTCCCCCTCGGTCTCAAGCGTGATGTGATGTACTCAGTTTGAGGCTCGGTGACACATGACAGTAGGACAGACTGAGCAATCTTATGTTTGGGTAAACATGCACAAAATAACCGCTTCTAACATTGTAGAACTTATTGTAACTTGTGAAACACATCTATATAGTTTTTTTTCGTTAATTAAGTTATTCATTTGTTATACTTACTTAAAGTTCTCTTGACCTTATTCAACACCTTAGTCTCGTATCGCACTCTCATCCATAATTCTCTAGGATGAAACTTTTTTTTGTAATTATCAACTAGCGCTTGACCACGATCCCGCCTGATGGAAAGCAGTAATGCAATCGTTGATGGTAAAGCGCGATAATTTATTAAGAGCCTATTCACTCAAAAAAACTGACTGAATAGGAAGGAAGACGGCAGTTGAGTGCGGTAATGCATTGACTCAACAACGCGACCAACAATGCTGCGCCGAAGGGTAGATTGATCTGGAGATTCTTCACGACCAATGTCCCGACACAACAACATTTGGCGCATCGTACCTGACACACGTCGCAACACACCTGCTCAGACCCGTCCTCGGTACGGCTTCATCAGACGCCATGCAGGAACACGACGAATAGCTTGGCAGCACGACTTTGTCTGGTGGGTGGTAACTTCTGCCGGCAGCTGATATTATGGCCTACATCGAGAGAAAATTAAAATATGATGAAAAATTGTTAATGTTGCTGAATTATCAAAATGAAAGCCATTCCTACTGACACAGGTCTACGTTAAAAAGTTTCACTAAAAGATATCCAGACTTTCACTTTAATTCCCAAAAATACGCAAAATGAAAAATAAAAAACTTCTAAAACGTCAGCGAAACTAAACGGGCATGTTGCCAGCGGCTTATAGCCAATTTTCACATACTCAAAACAGTTTTAAATACAAACAAATTACAATGAAACGTGAAAGGTATTTAATTAGTTAATTAACTACATGTCGGCGGATAATGAACGACGTGATTGATGAACGTTATTTGCACGTATGACTGATGAGAGCTTTAGGTATAGGAAAGAAATATAAGTACCCACATACTATATTGCGCTTAGGTTAAAACATTATGTTAAAAGAGATAGATCTGGAAATTTAGTGCCGAAGAGAATAAGGTTAGTTATTAAGGCATACATTAAGAAAAGTTTTTAGGAGGTTTGAATAAATCTGCAAGATTCAAAACAGTTTCGGATGTTCTGATGACATACCTAACTAACAATCTATTTTAAAGATCCTATTTTTTATGTCAGTGTAGATGTACTTACCTACCTAACTCAAAGAGTTAGTAAAATAATTATATTCACTTCAATTTTGATTTTTATATAAATAAAAATTGACGTGAACGTTAATTTTACCTCGTTCAATTTTTTCAATATATTTTCGGATTTCGTATGACCAGAAATGACCAGCATTCTGAAATACAATATTCGTTTTCCGCCGTACGCGATGGAAAACATACACGACGAAACATTAAAGTCATTAAAGTTAGTGCAAAGTGAATTTGAACAAAAGGTGTGTCTGTTTGACGCTTTTTTTTTTAATAATTATAAACTAGCGCTTGACCGCAATCCCGCCTGATGGTAAGCAGTGATGCGATCGTTGATGGTAAAGCGCGCTAGTTTATTAAGAGTCTATTCACTCAGAAAAACTGAGCGAATAGGAAGGAAGACGGCAGTTGAGTGAGGTGATGCAATGTTAAACCCAACAACACGACCAACAATGCTGCACCAAAGGGAGATTGATCTGAAGACCCTCCACGACCAAACTCCCAACAGAAGAAAATTAGGCGCGTCGTACCCGGCAGACATCGCAACAAAACTGCTCAGACCCGTTCTCCGTACGGCTTCACCAGACATCATGCCGGAACACGACAAATCGCTTGGCGGCAAGGCTTTGTCTGGTGGGTGGTAACTTCTGCCGGCGGCCGATGTTATGGCCTACCACCGAGTACAATCTGTAATATTAACAGCCTCCTGTAATATTAACTTCTTATTTTCTGAAGAGGTTTTGATAAAAGCTTACCTATGTATAATGATAACTTGTGAACTTTTCAGTTTAGATCCCATGTGTTCGGACTACGGGCGCTACAGCCTGCGGCGATAGTTTGATGCGGCCTACATCGTAATAAATTGGAAACTTTCCATACCTGAGCTCTGTTCGAGCTTTTAATGACAGTTTAATATTATAGGTAATGTTAGTGCCCCGGAAGTGTGTTCACTATCATGTTTAAACTTTTTACGATTGCCATATCCTACTAGATAATTGAGGAAAGATTTCTACGTTTATGATGGTAATAATACTAAGGGGTAATTTAAAATGCAAGTTTTACTTTTGAACTACTACGTAAGTTGTTTCTTATTAAAACGACCAAACAATATACATTTTTTTGAAAGGTGTACATAGATCTACTAATTAAAAATTTAACAGAGCGCCAACAAATAAGCTGAATAAGTAAACATAATAAAATCAGACCGCAAAACACGGAGGAATCAAAACAAAACCGTTTTCAATGGAGCCGTAGGGAACCCTATAGCTCAGGGCTCGGGGGTCCGGGGCTAAGCGAGTTATGAATTAGTCTCAGGTATGATGGGTGCGCGGAGGGGCGCATTTTTACACACGCGGGATCAAACCGTCTGGCAGAGGCCACGTCCCTATTGTGCGACCCTAATGCTTCAAAAGCATAAAAGCTCTAAAATAAAATGATTCAGACACATATAGCTTTTATATGTGATGATTCATGACAAGGAAAATAATCAAATATAATAGCATAATCTTATCGGTCATATTGGAACAAATTCTTAAATAGCCTGAATGGTTACAGTTAACAAGACCCACAATCACGGAAGACAGCACTTGCTGTCCACCGGCAAAGAGCGGCTCGTTGATGTCGTTTGTACAACAGAGGTAATTTATACGTATCTAGTATCTAATCATATCACACACGATATTAAAAATAGTAAACTTTCACTGCGCGGCGGGTGCCAGCCCGTCGTGCGCCGCGCGCCACCGCCAGCAAAGCTCGCAAAGCTCCGCGCCCCTTCAGTCCGCCGGCGGTAGTCGACCGGTGAGCACGTGCCGCTCGTGACGCCCTTCCACGGAAACTTTACGCGAGTGTAGTGACAGTGAGTGAGCATGCCCGTCCGCGCCGTGGCCCTCCTAGCCACCGCGGCCCTCGCGCTCGCCGCCACCCCGCCCGACCCCTGCCTGGAGGACGGCCGTCCGCGCCGCTGCATTCCCGACTTCGTCAACGCTGCCTTCGGCGCTCCTGTTGTCGCCTCCTCCATCTGTGGAAGACGAGGCCCCGAACGTCTCTGTGATCCTCCGGGAGATCAACCTCCAGAAAATTCCTGCAGGGTATGCGACGCTGCCAGGTCCGACCGACGACATCCGCCGACCCATCTAACTGACTTGAACAACCCTCATGATGTTACCTGCTGGAGATCCGCTCCGATACCTCCGACGTCCTACGATTCGCCACCCGACAACGTATCCCTTACTTTATCCCTCGGTAAAAAGTATGAGTTAACTTACGTGAGTCTGCAATTCTGTCCGAAAGCCGCCCGACCCGACTCCGTCGCCATCTACAAGAGCGCGGACAACGGCATTACCTGGCAACCCTTCCAATTTTACTCCAGTCAATGCAGGCGAGTGTACGGGAGGCCCAACAAAGCAACTGTTACTGCTGCTAATGAGCAGGAAGCCAGGTGCTCCGATAGTCATAGACTAACTGGAGAGGGCTCTGGAGGAGCAAGGCTGGCATTTAGTACCCTAGAGGGACGTCCAAGCGCTTCTAATTTCGACATATCCCCAGTTCTCCAAGACTGGGTTACTGCGACCGATGTCCGGGTTGTTTTCAACCGTCTACATATGGTCAACGAGGGCGATGAGATCGACAACAAGAAGCAGGCCGCTCCGGGCAGCCAGCACTACGCCGTGTCGGACTTTGCTGTCGGGGGCCGATGCAAGTGCAATGGTCACGCTTCGAGATGTATTCCGATGAAGGGCGGGGAGGTGGCAGCTGGCGGAGTGCAGCAGCTGACCTGTGAGTGTAAGCACAACACAGCGGGAAGGGACTGCGAGCGCTGCAAACCCTTCCACTTCGACCGGCCCTGGGGACGCGCCACCGCCAGGGATGCCAACGAATGCAAAGGTCAGCTCCCTAAAAAATATTCCGCTTGCTATATTTTATTTCTACGAATCAATGTATTTTTTATTTCAGTATCCGTCGATTAGAGGTAATTTACATTCTTGTTTTGAAACAATTACTGATGATTTGCTTATTTTTTGTTGCTCTCTGTTTGTTTTACGACTGTCCAATTAATGTTATATCCGTAATCACTCCGCAATAATTGTAGAGCCATCATTAAATTCTACAAAGTAACATCAAGATGAAAAAAAAGAATAATTACGAACTGTAATTTAAACGAAATCCTTATGTAGTGATAAAACAATTATTTACTGTCAGTTGGCAAGTTGAAATAGCCGAACCCAATCAAAAGGAATACAATCCAATAAAGTAAATCAGTTCGTATCTTATTTTAAACTTAGCTTTGAAGTTGAAGTTAAGTAAAAGACTACGACGAAGGAAGATTACCATTCGCCGACACGACTTACTTAAACGTGAGGTCTACGGGTACAGAATAGCTCCAAAATACCTTCATAGCCCAGAATATTACACTTTATTTTTATGGAAACGAGCATTCGTTTTTATGTAGATCCCGAGTCTGTGATCACTTGATTTTTTACCCAATAGAATGAAATTGATAGCGCTCTTGTAACCCGAATTTAATTTTATAAAGAAATTTTCCTAATTTCCACCCAGATCAACTGACATTGCCTGAACTACCAAATAATAACTATCTACAAACAGTACTTAATCGTAAGTATAAGACCCATCTAACCCGTTCCCTGGCGGATAACTGCCGGTTAAATTAATTGATTTATTGCACGCCATAGCTGTCCGTTAATTAACATTTATGAGTTATAAATTTTTACGCTGAGCGGCGCAAGCGCAACGTTACCCCATCCATCATAGATTGATGGCCGTCAACTTTATGAGAATACCATATTAGAAAATTAGAACGTGAATGGAAAAAGTCGTTACTAGTTTCGAAGAGCGGGATTACTGTTTTTATTGAATGAGAATCAGGGCATCGGCGAAGATGAAGTTTTGAAGGTAAATGAATGAATGGGTGATGAAGTTTTAAATTATATTTGATCGACTTTTGACAAAAAGGCAAATTAACCTATATTAAAGCATACAGTGAAAGATCAATAGTGCTGGATCGGACCAAATTTTTTGCCTAAAGAAGATCCAGTTTTGGTACTATATAATTAGTACATGCAACTTTTGTAAAGCTTAACTGTAATACAAAAGAAGCTTGAACTGTAATCAACAATTATCATACATTTTTATTATTATTTGTCCTCACATAATTACCCATCTATTTGGTATCACAATGCAGAGCTAACAAACTTCGCTGCGATAATAGAGGTGCGCCCACGCACCCCACCTCTATGATTTGTGGTCCACAAACGCATATTATCATAAATTTACCAACTCAACTTTTAAATTCGTCTCAAAGAAATTTCTTTTATTTTGTCAGTATTATTTCATCTCCCATTAAAACTATTGGGTGGACGTATTTAGATTTTCATATAGAGCGTTAATTTGTTTTGGATTTTTAATAGAATATTTGGTAACAGGATATACGGAATTGGTAGAATATCGTCTGCATTTAGAGAGATAGGTGACTTTGTACATATTTGAATAGAGAAACACGCGCTTTTTCGGAAGGTACCAACAGCAACAAATGTTACAAAAATGTTAATTTTGGCAATAACTTTTACGACAATGGACGAAAAAATAACATTTTGGTATTTCATACTAAAAGAACGGCTCTTCTATTATATGAAACCAGTTTTATTAAATTCCTGACCCATTTCACTTACCGATCATTCAAGACTACATAGGTGGTATTGATATCTTAAACAAAATTCATTCGGTATTCTAATACAACTTGTTTTACCAGAAATACATAAAAATCGGTCTTATTTCTGCAGTTACTGCATAAGATATAGACAAAAAACAAGTTCCAACAAAAATGATATCAGAATAAAGCCATAAAAACCATGATTCGGTGTAATAAAGGCCATTTCGAGCCATTTCACTATCGCTACGGACATTCAGAAGCACCCACATAGCCGTGACAATATAAAAATATAAATAACTTAACTTTGTGTACACTATTTCAATAAAGTCATAATAAAGTTTGTCGAGCCAGTTGACACAGAGCTTGATAAATTGTGTAATTTATTACTGGTTAAGCAAATCTGTAATAGGGGGTAATATTTACAGTTCGTGAAAGCAAAGTAGGTTGGAAAAATCGATGTGCGCGCACCCACTGTAGTTACAGAAGAAAAAAATTGTCAGATATTCTTTGGAAGAATTCAATGTAAATTAAGTAGTATCCTCGTTTTTTTTTTTTTTTGGATTTTTTGGGTTTTAATTTTTATTTAACGTACCTACATAAATTGTCTTCCATTCAATTATATATTTATTTACTGGTATAGTTTTGTTACTATTTATTACATATTTTACTATTCATAATCACATTTTTATACATATACATACGTCATTGTTTTTATATAACATAAATTTATTTTATTAAGTATATTTCATTTTTGTTTTTATTTTCTTTATCCTTTTTTTTTTATTGCATACACAAGTCACGTTGCTATGTTTAAACTGTTTTACATCCGTCACTTCACACATCAGGTTCAGTTGAAAACCAGCGTCAGGCACTAATTGTCTGACATTTTTGCTGAACTGGGCCTTTTTGGCGCAGCCGGGAGGCACACATTCCTGCTAGTTTTCTACATTAATTTGTTTTATCATATTAACTTTATTTTATTATTACTATTTTTTTTACTTTTTAATATTTGTCTTTATCTGATGTATTGTGTGTCTTTTAATCTGTGCTAAATAAATGTACTTTCTTTCTTTCTTTCTCGTGTCATAGATGCGCGATGAGTAGAATAACTAACCAATTGAATTTCGACGAACCGTATTACGACAAGATTATATTTCGTCATTATGGAACTCCGACACATTATGGAACTCCGACACATCTTCGGAATGATGCGACTTCGACGGCTTGCTTCTTCGGCAACAATAGTAGTCCGTCATGAGTCAATTTCGATGCACAAGTATATGAGGGGTATAGTTTCAAAACCCGCAAAGTCCATTTTTTACACGTATCAACATTTTTATGTCTCTAGAAACTCGTTCTCTAGTTAAGCAACGTCAAAGAAATAATTCGTTGGAGTACACCAGTGTCGGACTTAAGGTATATCGAATCAAAGTATTGTCGAAATGAAGACGTGTCGAAGTTACTTATTGTCGAAATAAACTCTAAATTTAGAGTGTTATTACAGTAACTACGTAGATGTTCTGCTACGTAAAAGAGTTGTTATAATAATTTTGTTCTGTGCATTAAGACTTTACATAACTCTTATTCATAGACGAGCTATTCAAAAATGTCTTAGATCTGGGTTAAATACATCATTATCCTTATTCCGTTTAAGGTGATAGATACCCGTGAGCGTCCAAAACCGCTCACTTTTGGAAGTTTATTCCTCAAGAATGCCTTGATCAAAAATTTTGAAAAAAATATGTTATGATCATAGATTCAAGCACAACATATTTATTGTTTATTATTTTCTACAGGGCCTATATTTACGTCAAAAAAAAAACATTTCTACACGACGTTTTTAGCCTTTAAATCGATATTTGTCTTAAAGCGCTTAGACTTTTTTAAATATTCTTACTCGCAGTAACGTGTACCTGTAAGAACTATAGAATCATAGTTTTATTTTAAAATTAATGAAATATTTAATAAGAAAAGTAATAAAAATGAGGTTCCGCACGAGTTTCCGCCTTACAAAGTTCAGAGGGGCTCTATGCGGGACGCGGGCGCGGGTGGCCGGCAGTCGCGCGCCAGCGCTCGTGAGAGGAGACTGTGTCACTTTTTGCTCCGCGCACCCTTGGATACCGACTTTGAGTGCAAGGGAATATTTTTTGTGATTTTGTGTATGACTATTGAATTTTTTATCTTAGGTTACGTTAGGTTTTTTTTATCTTTCTTTACAATTTTTTTTTCAAACGAAAGCACCTACCATCTTATCTCTTCACCACCTATGGTTGACTGGTAGAGAATGCCTAAGGCATTAAGTCCGCCTCTGTACATTTCATGTGCGAAAGATTAAATGAATAAATGAAACGTAAAGAAAAAGAATAAAACAATTTTTGGGATTTTTTTTTGTTTTTTAATTTTCGAAAAAAAAATAACTGCATCGTGAAGAGAGTAACTTTTTATTCGGGTCATTTTTAATGGTTAAAAACCAGACTCGAAATTTCTCCAATTTTTTTGGCGGAATGAATAGGGGAAGGTCTAAGAAAGAACTTTGACCCTAGCACTTTTAAAACGGCCCACGACGTGGTGGGTCGGACGCCCCCACACCCTATTCATTCCACCAATAAAAATTTACCCTTATCGTGGCAAGATTCTTTGTTCGAAGAAAAGCAAAAAAATATATATATATTGTAGCTTTGGGCTATCAAGAACGTATAAAAAATAAGGAAAAAAAATCTTAATATGAAAATTAAAAAAAAAACAAGACGTAGGTGTATTATTCTATACATTGCTACACGTACAGTGAATATTGCAATTTTAGTGATGTATATTATGCTATACATTGCTATGTTTAAAAAATCAAAATTGTTTATTTCAAATTAACCATCCGTTGGTGCTTTTGAATAGTCAATGTCGGTCAGTCCAAGAAAAGTGAAGCTAAATTGCACGTTGCAAAGCGTAGATCTCTATGGAAAAGAACGTGCAAGAAACTCCATGGAAAGTTTGAATGTTACTGGTAGTTTTGAACATTGACTAAAATATCATTGTAAATAACATGATTTTAAACACAAATAACTGTCTTAGTGGAAGAAAATTTGTTTAATAAAATAAATCTTTCTTAAACAATTTTTTTTTACATATATATGTAACATAATAATTCAGATATCCTATTGCTTGCGGTGGCACTCCAAAAACGGTTTCTATTCTTCACATACCAAAGATGAACCTTCCATTTGTGCACATCGTACTTGCCTGGCCAGTTTTGCAGTACTTGCACCTCTGATATCCAGTTATTTGTGGCCAATGATCATATTCTTCTTCCCTTTGTACAGTACAACCATTTCGTCGATACTAAAAGCATTCTCTTCTGCTATGGATAAACACTGTGTTTTAATACGATCAATTACAGGACGTAGTTTCTAATATCTATGTGATGTATCGGCTTCATAATTGTTGGTAAAATGTAAAAATCGCCTGATTTTATCAAATCTCTTTAGGAGCATTATGTATGCTAAAGCTTTGCATAACGAAAATACTTTTACCAGTAATCTTTGTAGGATGGCATAACTACATTACCCATGATGACATTTATTGCCAAAAAAACTAGTATTTCTTCCCTTGAAACTATTCTGGATCTTTCTGTTCTATGTACGCTGTATAAAATATTTACTAAGCCTTCAGCGAAAAATCTATAAAAATAATCTAATTATGACCAATCGGAAGGCACATTTTCCAAAAATGTAGTTATTGCTATTTCAGCCTTGTGTTGAAATTGTGCTTTTTGCTAACGAAAATATCAAGTTAAATAATAAGTCTTCTGTTACGTTGTCTTTTTATTTTTCATTCAACGATGGCAGAAGCTTTGGGTTTCATTTTTTGAGCGCGCGACAAAATTGTGCCGACAGGCGTGGATGCAAGTGGTTGATTAGAAGGCAAAGATGAAATTTAAGGTAGAGCGTCATAATTACTTTCTGATATATTAGGAAATACCTAAGTAAGAATAGGTGTAAGAGGCACTTCGGTTGTATTGGCATAAATATCATCTGCACCCGTTCCTATTTCATGATCAGTTTGTGGGAGGTTTAAGACTTGAGACTGGAATTTATCCATGGTGCTAGAAAACTTTCTGCTGATCCAAAGACTCTACTTCATCGCCGCTACTAGCTCCATCTTGTGTCAGAGTCTGCATCCTTTTCAGGCACCAAGGCTTAAATGCGCCTAGCTCATAGCAGTCTAAAGCCAAGGCAAAAGAAACATGCAAAAAACCATCACCATAGCAAAACCAAACCATATTGTAATATATCTAGGCAGATAATGTGTGTAACGTTATTTGTCAATTACCTTTATTAGGTAGCCATGCAGTAATAATAATATTATCTAGTATTTATTGTGGGAATCAAACCCACAACTTTGTGTGTCACTTTCTACAACCACTATTTCAACTAGGCAGTCAAACATCAATACACCTGTCTATTAAATTGTAATAAATTGTATTACAATTTATTTTATTTTATTTACTTGGTTTAGTATATAAGACAACACACATGCAATTAAAATTTTATACTATAAATATAACGAAAGGTAAATTACTGCAACTCTGGCGATGTCTAGTATAATTCTCACAGCAAAAACAGCATATATATCAAAATGTGTAGGAACAAACATTCAGGCATACGTATTTTGTAATAAACATACACATACACATATAAAAGTCGTGGTGGCCTAGTGGTTAAAACACCAGTCTCTCAAGTATGAGTGCGCGGGTTCTATTCCAGGTCAGGCAAGTAACAACACAACTTTTCTAAAGTCATATGTACTATGCCCAGCAGTGGGACGATAAAAAGGTTGATGATGATACACATTTAGGGCTATAAACAAAAATAAAATAAAACTTACCTTAGATAAAACCGAGAGTCGCATCTAGACAGTTACTTTTCACAGCTGATTTTAAACCATGACAGATAACCCACTATTTTTATTTTTGACGAAAAATGTCACGTGTTTAATAAAAGTGAAAAAATATTTTATAGTGATCGTATATTTTTATAAAGTTGTATGTATGGTATACTATACAACATGAAGATAAAGGACATCTCAAAAAAAAAAATTCGGCAAATTTTTGCTAAGTCCAAAACATTTTTTTCCTTCTTTAAAAAATATATATAAATGATACGTGTAATTTAATCCGTGAAATTTGATTTACATTCCCCATTTATTTTTCTAGTAAACCAAAACAAATTCTTTTTTTCATTCTATAAATTCATTAGTCTCAGGTGTTCATTACCTAAAATTTGGTCAGCTAAATTTTTAAACAATAATCTAATATATAAAATTCTCGTGTCACGGTGTTCGACATTAAACTCCTCCGAAACGGCTCGACCGATTTTCATGAATTTTTTTGTGCTTATCCGGTATCTATGAGAATCGGCCAACATCTATTTATCATCCCCCTAAATGTTAGGGGTAGTCCACCCCTAAATTTTTATTTTTTATTTTTTAGACAAAATTTTTAATTTCTATTTTTTTATGACCCAATTTTCACCCTTCTACGATCAACTCTTATTTTTTAATAGCCATTTTAGTAATTTAATCTATTATTTATATGGCAAAACAACGTTTGCCGGTCAGCTAGTAATATATATAAGTTTCCAATGTTTCGATGGGAATTATACCAAAAACGCTAAATGCTAAATAATAACTTTAAATAAAAGAAAAAACCGGTTTCCGTTTTGCATTAATCATTTTTATAAATAAATACTTGTTTTCCCTTTTTTAAATAAAAAATCCCTGCAACGCGGTATCAAAAACAACATGATAAAAGCAATTACCTAATATGTTTCACTTTAGGACATGAGTTTAGATACCACGTAATTTTATATTAGGTACTTTTTAGACAGAATACTATGAATAGTATACTTTTTAGACATGTTATGGCACTCTACGTTTGTTGCGAGACGTCCGCGCTCGAAGCAAGCAAGTAGGAAATGTGCACGTAAATATGTTGCGGGGTGCGCGGGGGTTTCTGCCTAGCCCCGCCCAGATGCGCAAGGTCATCGTCGTAACTAATCACCTTAAGGCTTTAACGGCTTCATACAGGTCCACCGTCACGCCGACAAGGATCCAATGAAACCTTTTGCCTTTAAAGTACAGACAATAAAAAGGATAAAAATTAGGATGAATCACAACGCGTCGATCGGTATCAAGATAATGTTATTTTATAGTGTTAGTTTAGTGTTAAACGTGCTGTTTGTCTCGGAAATCTAGTTTATTGCTTCAGACACTGAGCAGGGCTGGCGCGACAGGGAAACTGGACTTTTGTGGCAATGCTTCGGAAGTTTAGCACTTTATCGATGTAAAAAATATTCTAAACCTGCCTTTTGTATTATATTATGTGGTCGTATAGTGTTTTAAATAACAAAGAAATATCAGCACATAGAACTTGTAGCGACCTACCCCTGCTATTTATTTAATAATGTTTTTTTCAATATTAACCTAATATAATTATGTGCATTTAGACCTTCCGGAATTAATTATAGATTTTTTGCTGGATCAATCTCCTGAATTAATCTGTATAGGGATGTATCCAAGGTATGAAAATCAGAAAAATAATTAGTCCGTCTTGTAGATAATAAAAAAAAAGGTTAAGACCCGTATTTTTAATTTTGTAGATATTACCAAAAACTACTGAAATATAGTGTATTAAAGTTACGCAGTGGGGGCTAATTACGTAACGCTGTGGTATATTTTGTACCACGGCGTGACGTCATGCGGCATTTCAAATCAATATATCTTCCTAAGTATTTGAATGAAAGAAAAAAATAAAAAATACGTGTTCAAAATTTTTTATAAATCTATCTGATGGACATTAAATTATTGTTTAGGATACAAATAATTATAGTGTAAAAACTTCTGGAATTAATGGCCAAAATGATGGTAAAGTAAGGTAGGTAGGTATACATTACATAAGTGGTTTTGGAGAACTATGCGCTTACATAGACGGAGAGTAGCGACTTTTATTTTTAAGTATAAAAGCACAAGATCTCGAAACCACTTAGTCCTTCGCCATAACTATAAATCTTTTAAAACGTGTTTGCCAGTTGTCGCAATCTTTGTAAAAAGTGCGTTGACCACAAAATGCTTTCTGTCCCTGATAACTAAGTAAGGAAAACCACTGATAACTAGGAATTTGCGCTGAAGCAAATCTAAAAGTCCAAAACAGGCTACTTTAATTCGGTTGGTACATCCTACAGATATTGGAACGAAACGTTTACATACATACCAGTCATCACTCACCTTCACATTCACCACCGTTCATCTACTCACTCACCATCTACTTTTTGACTGCTTCTATTTTTATATTTAGTTTATATTGCTGTTTATTTTTTTTTTCTCGTTTGTTCTTCATCCTCATTGCTCTAACTTCTCATTTTTATTTTATTGGTTTAAATGTGTAGTAGGAAAACTGCCTGATTGTTTGCATAATGCCACTAAGTGGATCCTGGTGACCTGTACTACAGGTTTTTCGTAAAACCTACTTCAGGCACCAGCTCTCACAATGTGAATTTATGTTTGTACAAAACTGTTAAATACTACAAAACCATTGTGAGAGAAAATAAACGAATTTATTATTATTATTATACCTACATAATTTTAATTTAAAGTGATGTTGATGTTTAGTGAACCTAACCAACTAGGTTGTGGATGTCACATAGACAGCCGTTGTACCGTTGTACCATCTTCTTCTTCTTCAGCCTATAGATGTTCACTGCTGGACAAAGGCCTCTCCCAAGGTAGTACATTCTGGGGGTTGCCATAATCCCTATGCTCGACAGGCGGGTTGAGGATCGCAGTAATTTGATATTCCACAGGAGAAGCGCTGCTGCCCGCTTCCCAGGTGAGAGTTCCCTTAGTCGCCTCTTACGACACCCACGGGAGGATATAGGTTGGTACTATTCTAACCCCGGTACCACACGGGATCCGTATCATACTATTATTCAACTCTATCGGGAAAAAACAGGCAGCCGACCCTAACATAGTAGGAAAATGCAGACTGATTGAATGGATCGGAGTCAGTCTGTATTCTCATGGCATTAGATACTAATAGGCGGAGCATGTTGAAAAAAAACACATTTTTAAGTTGCATTCAATGGTCACTACTATAAATTCAGAAGTAGGCTATTTTTGAATACCTACACCCAAATAAACGAATTCTTATTGTATTTCCGGTAACATAACAAAGTTTGGCAACATCGATTAGCTTTCAATCGATATTGGTTTAAAATGGCACTGTAGAAACTAAAATGTTAATTACCCTATTAAATTATATATCAGTAAAAACTAGTCGTACCAACCCTATAAATTCCAGTGATTGATATTATCAAGTTATTTGTCGAGATATGTCGCTGCGGCATGTTTTATAGCCTTAGGAAGTGATAAAAACTATGTATTTGATTACCAATGGCTTATTTCCTTTACGACATGTCTAATGGCTATTTTTGAGGAACAATCGGCTATCTCATTGTCTATGGTTAGGTTATGCGGGTGTTTGATGGCCTGTGGTGAGAGAGTTTTAATACTAAGCAGGTAATGGCTACTGTTTTTAATTTAAGGATGAGTTTTAATAAGGGTTTTGCTTTTATTGCAATTTTTAATAACTTTGGTATGATGCACGCTGTGAAGAAAGCAAGAATTACTATCAAATCATTTGCATTTTTTTCAGACGGAAAAACTATGCCAGATATTTTTGCCTGCAGTATAATAATGAACAAGGCGTAGTAAACGTTTTAGATGACATATTTATACCAACTGCACTTTAGCAAGCCATATATAATGTAACATTGCTCTCCCTGTCCCAAATCCTGACGGATACATCCCAGCTAATTTTGTAAACAAAACGCAGTAAAATTATGACCACACGACTGAAGTGAAACTTCTTTCGCACCATCTGTATGTATATATATATATATATATATATATATATATATATGTGTGTACAATATATACATGTATACACATTTACATATATTAATTTTCTATAAATATTTAAATTTATTTCATGCTTTCATTTATAAATTAATATTTTTGCATAGACCTCCAATTTAAAAAAAAAAGAAAAGTGGATTCCCTCGGGGCCAAAAGGTCGGGCTCTACCTCCTGAATCAGGGGACCCCAAACTCGGGTAGTCCACGACCTCTGGTTCCCGAGATAATCCACGGGGGGGTGAGGTAACTAAAGGGGGTCGGGGGGGGATAGGGTTTGTGGGGTTGCGGGGGAGGGAGGGGGGAGGGGGAGAGCGGGCAGTGGATTCCCTCAGGGCCAAAAGGTCGGGCTCCTCCTCCTGATTCAGGGGACCCCAAACTCGGGTAGTCCACGACCTCTGGTTCCCGAGATAATCCACGGGGGGGTGAGGTAACTAAAGCGGGGGGGGGGGGTGTTGGGGGGGTTAGATTTCGTGGGGTTGCGGGGGGTAGGGGGAGGGGGAGAGGGGGGAAGGGGAGAGGGTGGAGTGGATTCCCTCGGGGCCAAAAGGTCGGGCTCCTCCTCCTGATTCAGGGGATCCCAAACTCGGGTAGTCCACGACCTCTGGTTCCCGAGATAATCCTCGGGGGGGTGAGGTAATCAATGAGGGGAGTCGGGGGGTGTTCGCAGCGTCATGTTCTCGAAGAAATTCATAGTTCTTAATCAATCAAGGTACTTAGCTTAATAATTGAGCTTATGAGGCTCGAAAGCAATTTGTACTTTGTGTCCAATTATCGTATTGTGACGATATCTTCTTCTATACTTTCAATTATATCAGAAATGTTCAGCAAAAATATATAAAACAATATAAAAGCCAGAACAGAACGAAATTTATAAATTATTTGTGCTCTTAGGTAATCAATTGTTAACAAATCTTAAAAAGATCCAAAAAATATATATTGCCTACGGCGAGATGCGAACTCACAACTTCATACTCGACTCAATTGTTAACAAATCTTAAAAAGATCCAAAAAATATACATTATCTTCGGCGAGATGCGAACCCACAACTTTATACACGGCATGTCATGCAATATTTACATGTGCCAACTGCTTCGTTGTATTACAGACGAAATAGGACTATACTTTGCTTTCCGTTCGCCTTGCCCGATCATTTTTGTAATATTTTTCGTAACGCTTTCGCGAGTTTACTCCCCAAGTCAAGCGTGCCTAAAGAAGTTTCACTTCAAAAACTTTACAGATAAGCGAGTATTTACGGCCGAGTGTTTATCCGGACCTATCTAGTCGAGTTGGCAGCGCCTCAACGGGCGAGCTACTGGAGCGAGTTACTAGCGCCAGCGATAAACGTAATTGGCTACCGTAACATTTGTATCTCGGTTTGTTGTTTTAGTGTTTATTAAGACGGGTAAATATAAGAGTACTTTTCGAACTTGTTAAATAATACCTATATTTCTAATGAAAGTAGTTAGGGTAAAGCCGGGATAGGTGGCAATAGCTTTTTTGAAGCCCAATAAAAATTAAACTACAATATGCATTATGTTAATATGCATCATTAGATGTTATCTCTCCGAAACTGTTCACCGCTGCACTGGAGGATGTCTTCAAGGTTCTGGACTGGAAAGGACTGGGCATCAACATCAATGGCGAGTACATGACACACCTTCGGTTTGCTGATGATATCGTAGTCATGGCTGAGACCGCGGAGGACCTGAGTACAATGCTCGAAGACCTCAGTAGGGCCTCCAAGCGAGTCGGTCTTAAAATGAACATGGGCAAGACGAAAGTCATGTCTAATGCCCATGTTGTACCGACTCCTATAAAGATTGGAGACTCTGTTCTCGAAGTTGTTGACAGCTACGTGTACCTGGGACAAACTATCCAGTTAGGAAGGTCCAACTTCGAGAAAGAGGTCAATCGTCGAATCCAACTCGGCTGGGCTGCTTTCGGGAAGCTACGTAGAATCTTCTCGTCCGAAATACCGCAGTGTCTCAAGACAAAAGTCTTTGACCAGTGTGTGTTGCCAGTGATGACTTATGGAGTTGAGACGTGGTCGCTAACAATGGGCCTTATAAGAAGGCTCAAAGTCGCTCAAAGGGCAATGGAGAGGGCTATGCTTGGGATTTCACTGCGCGATCGAATCAGGAATGAGGAGATCCGCAGAAGAACGAGAGTAACCGACATAGCCCGAAGAATTGCAACACTGAAGTGGCAATGGGCTGGACACATTGCCCGTAGGACCGATGCCCGATGGGGCCGACGGGTTCTCGAGTGGCGACCACGCACCGGAAGACGTAGCGTGGGTAGGTCCCCGACAAGGTGGACCGACGACCTGGTGAAGGTCGCGGGAAACCGCTGGATGCGGGAGGCGCAGGACCGGTCGTCGTGGAGAACCTTGGGGGAGGCCTATGTCCAGCAGTGGACGTCTTTCGGCTGAAATGATGATGATGATGCATTATGATAATCAGTTCCTTTAATTAAACTCTGAACATTCAACTCATGGAAGTGACATATAATATTGATATTTTTTAAAGAGATCAACCTTAAAACTAACTTTGAAAAAAAAAAACAGCTCTGGCCATCTCTCCCGGATACTAAGGGTGAGATGGCCATAGTAGAACGGGTAAGATGGCCAGTATTACATCTCACTTTTTTATTTTTAACACAACTTTATTTGTGCCATCTCACTTTTTTGCATCGACCGCATTTAGAGCACATGGTATCAAATTCTGTGCAATTCTCAGCACGCAAAGAAAACAAATGGCACATCGAATCCAATCTTCGATTAGCTGTGTTTGGTAATAATTTTCTCCACAGCCTACACAATTGTCTTCTTCTTTCATATCGCTCTCTTCATCTGTATCATTTAAAAGTATCTCTTCTTCTTCATCATCGCTGCTTTTAGATATTTTCCTAGTCGATTTTCTTTTAAGAGGTAATTTATTTTGTGGTTTGTCAGCCATCTTATTGCTATCATCAGTCTTTTTTACTTTCTTAGTGTTGATCTCTTCCTTTATTTGTATTTTTTTCTTACTTTCTTGTTCCTTCTTAATCTTTTTTGTTCCTTGAGCAGTTGAGCCTCTTCTTTAGACTTTCTTTCATGAATATTTTTCTCAGAAGTGAGAACTTTGCCAACTTGCTTCGCTCGTTTGCGTACCTCTTCTAAACTTTCAGGAATCGGAGAGAGAAAATAACGAAAACAAAAAAAAAAAATATTAAAATTTATCTCCTACAATCACACAGTCAGATGGCCGTAGGATTGTATTGACAAACTAAGATCATCTCTCCTAATCATCCGGGAGAGATGGCCATACCATCCACGTGAAAAAAAGTGCAAAACCATGCCGTAGTTTTGAGAATATAATGTAGCACGGTTCATTATCTGGTAAAAATACTAAAAAAAAACATGTTATTTTTGAAAACTAACATAACCACAACTTCGTACGTAAACTCTAAAAAAAGAATTCGCATTAGTCAAATCAAAACATTAGGTTTTTACTCACATTTTCATTTTTTTTCGCAGAACTTTTGGCGTACGGTTGTTCTTACGCACCTCGGCTAGCAAACTGAGTACACAGTTATGCCATCTAGCGATTCTTTGTACAATTTTTAGGCACTGGCCAACTCTCCCGTACGGCCATCTATCTATCCCGGAATTACCCTAAGTGTTCAACAATGAAATACTTTAGTAATATGTAGATAACTATAAATGATGCTATCCGATTTTGATCTTAAACAACAGAGTCCAAATATAATTTTTTTTTCTGAGCTGAGATACATGATTACAGACAATGTTTGCACTGACTGGTCGTGGACAGGGTACTAAAATCTTTGTTAAATTTTCCTCAAAAGATCATCTCGCCCACTAATTTATGGTCCTCATATGATCGGACTAAGATAATGCCTGAACTTTAAAAGAGACATTTTAAGTTATTTCGGTGTCTCGTCTCAAAACTCTCGGACAGTTCATCACATCCAGTTTTGACAGAACTCGCTGACTTTCGATTATACGAAAAACCAATAATAAATGAAATGAAATCGTTTATTATGCAAGTAGGATCACTAATCACTATTACACGACATATTTTTTTAAACTAGCTGGAGCCGGCCATTTCCTAACTGACTATCTCTGAGAAGAAAAGCCGAATCAAACTTAGGGATCATCGCCTTTTTTCAAGTCTAATACAAAATAATATGGGTTTTAGTACAATCAGAAGTTAGCTTATATGGGATATGTATAGCTTGATGTGTATCCATGATTTTATTTGAATTGTAAAAACAGTTTAGAGAAATAAATATAAATTATATATAAGCAATATCTATTTGCAAAATCTTACAAATTAAAATTGCTAATATCTAGTAAATTTGATGCTTGGATACACTTGTACGTATTTGGTAAATGGAATGAGGATACACGATTACCAATCCTCTAGTTATTAGTCATGTGCGGTGATTGTGGCATGCTCCCTTTTTTGTATGTCCTACACATCGCTTTATGGTTGCACCCCTTAAGGTTCCACTCCTTCTGGTTCTCGCTTAGTATCCATAAAATAATAAACATTCAATAAATCTAGCCTATCTTGTAATTTTTCTTACGGTAAAACAACACCGCAATAGTGATGTGCGTTTTTATGAAACAAGTAGTTTATTTATTGCTTTGACTAATAAATAAAATGAAAATCGTTTTTTTTTTCTTGCCTTTTATATGGAACGAGGCAGAAAAATATCGTCGACTTACATACCTTTAGTATGTATTCATAAGTAGGTATAAGTTTCCAGCCTTCAACTAGAAATTACACAATTTTTATACCATATAAGTAGAGCGATGTAGTACTTCACATTGCAGTCTATGTTACCTTATAAACAAAACTCACAAGAACATTTAAAACATGGTACAGTACTTCTTATTGCGGTAGTAATTCTTGAGACTAGTCTTATTTATTTCAGAAAATGTATAGAGCAGTTAATACTCTTAAAGTCATAAAAACATGTTTCAATCTGCCTTTTCCCAACTTTGTTAGGTTATTCAAATCAAATCAAATTAAATCAAAAGTTGTTTATGTTTGGTGTAAGTTAGGTATATTCAGTATAACCGGATGCAAACAAATAGCAGTGCTTTGCATGAAGCGAATTTCTACCACAACCCAGTTACTGGGGGTACCCAGTACTTAGGGAATAGGGGAATAGGGGGTACCCAGTACTTTTATTATAAGTCTTTTTTTATAATTATAAACTAATGCTTGATTGCAATCCCGTCTGATGGTAAGCAGTAATGCAATCGATGACGGTATATTATCACCTAACTTCCTATTCACACGTATTTTTTCTTTTTTCATATAAACAAAAAATGAAGACGACAAGGTGCGTTGAAAACTCGTGTGACGTCACTGCACGCTTCACTTTTTTAGCGACCAGTGACGTCCCCAGCCACCACTCCTTATCTTTGATGCCTTTTATATTTGTCAATTTTTATTGTTTTGATAAAACAAAAAATACCTAAGTGTCTAGTATTTTTTGGAAATATGACTGACGGACTACTAATTTCCGTCCGTTTTTTAGTCAAATACCCTATTATGCTAATGCTTGACCGCAATCCCGCCTGATAGTAATAAGCAGTGATGCAATCGTCGATGGTGAAGCGCGCTAGTATATTAAGAGCCTGTTCACAAAAAAAACTGAGTTAATAGGAAGGAAGACGGCAGTTGAGCGTGGTGATGCAATGTTAAACCCAATAACACGACTTCCTGATATCTGACCAACAATGAGAGGGAGATTGATCTGGAGACCCTCCACGACCAAACTCGCGACACATTTAGCGCATCGTACTCGTCACACATCGCAAGACAACTGGTTAGACCCGTCCTACGTACGGCGTCACCAGACATCATGCCTGACCCAGACGAATCGCTTGGCGGGAAGACTTAGTCTGGTAAGTGGTAACTTTTGACTGCAGCCGATGTTATGGCCTACCACGGAGGTAAATACTCTTGACGATTCGTAAGCATTGCCAAGTATCTATGAATGCCAGCTGGTATAAACCGCTCACAATACTTCCCGTGGCACAGAGGGTCTCGATATGTAAAATGGTCACACACCACCACAACGATATTTAAAAAATAAGTCATCATATTGTTCATCTTAAATGAAGTGATAGACAGATGGTGGAACTGTTATTAGTGTGTAGCTTCATTATCTAAACCGCTATAATTTTCTCTCAAAATACTCTCCAAGAAACTCACTCTTTCAATCGTAGATCATAGAAGGTTCAAAGCCACAGTATAAAAATCCCGCTAGAACGTCTTCCAGTATACCCATCACCCGTATTACTTAATAGGTTTGCACACTATCAGTGCGTATGTACTTGTAAATCAAATAATATAGTTATCATAACTGCCGTATTTATTCGGTTTGAATTCGAGTGCTGCTCTGAAATAACACTCGTGGTTACTGCTTGACCCATTACGCATGATGAGTGTATTTCATGAGAATGTGCGTAATATTTGTGTGTACAGCTTGCATCCATTGATTAGAGTGTGGTTAGATTTTGATGAAACGACTTAGGATTATGTATAGAATACGTTTGTATTTTGTATGTTTAGGACAATAATGCGCCGGTACGTATAAATAATAAAATGAGATGGTGATGGCTGACAATAATTCTTTTATTTTTGTTTGGCAGTTTTGGACCAAACGGAGTTATTTCTTCTTAAATGCCATTTTTTCTGGCCTTAAACTGGACTCAATTTCTTAGTTAGGTATTTTTTTTTATTTTTTTTTTATTAAAACATAAACCAGCGCTTGACCGCAATCCCGCCTGATGGCAAGCAGTGACGCAATCGTTGATGGTAAAGCGCACTAGTTTATTAAGAGCCTATTCACTCTAGCCTTGAAGACACTCAAATTGTAGTCCGACGGAAACACCGCCGCCGGCAGATTGTTCCAGTCCCTCGATGTACGCGGTATAAAGGACGAGGCGAAACGCTTCGTCCGGATCGTAGAGGTGTCAACAACATAAGGGTGGAAACTCGCCGTACGACGGGTCGTCCGATGGTGGAACGGAGATGGGGGAATTAAATCGTGCAATTCCCTCGCACACTCCCCAGAATGTATCCTATAGAACACCGAAAGGCTGGCTACTCTACGCCTGTGCTCTAGGCTTTGGAGACCAACTCGAGTTAAATCAGGGTCACCAATCAGCCTCTTCGCACGCCTCTCCACTGAATCCAAAGTGGCCAGGTGACACTTAGCAGCACCAGCCCAAATGTGGCTGCAGTACTCCACACACGAACGGACCTGTGCTTTGTACAACATTAGAAGCTGCCCTGGTGTGAAGTACTGCCGGACCTTTGCGATTACACCAAGTTTTCTGGCAGCCACCTTGGCCTTGGACTCAATGAACCGCCCAAAGTTTAGGTTCGAGGAAATCTCAACACCCAAAAGCTGAAGGCGGTCGGTACACTCCAAGGATACATTCCGAAAAGTAGGAGCCAAGGTGAACGGGCTCCTTTTGGCGGTGAAAAGACACGCCTGCGTTTTGGCGGCATTGAATGCTACAAGATTGGCATTGCCCCATTCGGAGACTGCCTGAAGTGCAACACTCGTTCGCTCTACCATGGCCTCTCTTTCGGACCGGATTGATTCCCTACTAGCCCGAGCATCCGGCAGGTATCTCTCCACAACTGTGCTGTCATCTGCATACCCATAGATACCGGGCATCAGCAGATCGTTAATATGCTGCAGAAACAGAGTTGCAGAGAGAACAGACCCCTGAGGAACACCGGCATTAGTCGACATGGGCTCTGATGAGCACAGACCCCTGAGGAACACCGGCATTAGTCGACATGGGCTCAGATGAGCATCCGTCGACAACAACTCGGAGGGATCGTTCAGTCAGGAAGTCTTTTACCCAGCCAGTCAGGCTAGGG
Source organism: Sesamia inferens (assembly GCA_037179545.1). Taxonomy (NCBI): domain Eukaryota; kingdom Metazoa; phylum Arthropoda; class Insecta; order Lepidoptera; family Noctuidae; genus Sesamia; species Sesamia inferens. The sequence goes on along the minus strand of CM073939.1, from coordinate 28,515,635 downwards.
GAAATGCCGTACGCTGGAAGCTTACTCAAAAGGCCAGCGTGCCATACCCGGTCGAAGGCCTTCGAGACATCAAGGGAGACAGCAATCGCTTCCCCATTTCTCTCGAGGGCCTCGCCCCACAAGTGAGTGGCATACACTAGTAGGTCCCCAGTTGACCGATTGCGGCGAAACCCGTACTGTCGGTCACTGAGGAGATCGTTACCTTCCAGGTATGCCAAGAGGCGCGAGTTCAATACACGCTCCATAATTTTGCAAAGTATGGAGGTGATCGAAATCGGCCGATAGTTGGTAGGATCGGCACGACTACCCTTTTTGGGCACGGGCTGCACGTTGGCAAGCTTCCAGGACTTGGGCACTATACCAGTCCCAAATGAGAGGCGGTACAAGCGTGTCAATACAGGAGACAACTCGGGCGCACATGCTTTTAGAACAATCGCTGGTATACCATCCGGACCACTAGCCTTATTCACGTCCAGACGACACAGTGCTCTCAGAACCTCCTTGTTCCGAATGCGAACCTCAGGCATTGAAGTACCACAATGGGGTAAAATAGGTGGAGTAGCACTGCCAGTATCAAGACGCGAATTATGCGCAAAGAGAGATGCAAAGAGACCTGCTTTCTCTCTCGCCGTATGAGCCAGTGTTCCATCAGGCCTAACCAGCGGAGGCAGTGAGGGCCGACAGAAGTTCGCCTCGACCGATTTGGCAAGGGACCAAAAAGATCTGCTACCGGAAGGCTGCGCAGATAACTTGTTTCCAATATGGGAAATACGGTCGAAGCGAGCCTTCTTTAGCGCCTTTTTGTAGGACTTGGCAGCACGGTTAAAGGCTCTCTTCTTTGAGCTTAGATCCGGAGCTCCGCGGTCACGAGCGTCAACCCAGGTGAGAAACGCCGTGTGCTTACGCTGTTCGGCTTGGGCACAAACGGCATTGAACCATGGGCGAGCCGAGCCACCGACTGGCACGTCATTATAGGGAATAAAATATTCCATAGCTTGACGCACCACATCGGTTATAGCATCCGCACAGCTCGACGGATTGCTAGAAGAGAAGCAGACCTGCTGCCAAGGATAAGACGCAAAGAAATGGCGCATCTCATCCCAGTCTGCTGACCTGTATCGCCACATTTGGCGTTCACCACGAGAGTCGTGATCTGGCGGGGAGAAGGTCGACACAGACTTCACCAGACAGTGGTCTGAAGTTCCCAAAGGTGAGGAAACTGTTACAACACACCTGTCCGGATCAGTGGTCAGCAGAAGGTCCAGACAATTGGCAGAATGACCAACTACATCAGGCACCCTAGTCGCTTGCTTTACCAGCTGGGAAAGGCCCATTGAAAGCGCGAAGTTTCGCGCTTCTCTCCCAGCGTGGTCGGTCCTCTGGTACGGGAAAAGCCAGTCCTGATGGCAGGCATTGAAGTCCCCCAGAGCGACGAAGTGTGCGTCAGGGTGCCGGTGCAGTGCATTGTCAGCAGCCTCACTGAGGTGGTCAAATAATCGAGTTGTCTCCTGATCACCGCTGTGCGATCGGTAGACACAAGTGTAAACAATTTTGTCCACACCAGTGTCAACCAACAGCCATAGAGACGAGAAATGAGGGTCTTCGAGGTGACGGAGGCGCCGGCAACAAATGTCATTGCGGACATACACACAGACCCCGGCACGCTGCAGGAAATGGTGCTCCAATGCGTATCCCGGGTAACTGAGGTATGCCGCATCAGACGGACATCTGATCTGGGTCTCCGTCAAGAAAAGTAGATGGGGCTTTTCAGTCTCAAGGTGGTGATGTACTGCAATGAGATTGGAGTGCAGACCTCGAATATTAGAGAGGTGCACTTTGAAAGAGAGGACGTGCGCCCGCTGTACACACCTACTTTTCTTTTTGGACTTTTTCATATTGAAAAAAAATTGAGTGAATAGGAAGGTAGACGGCAGTTGAGTGAGGTGATGCAATTTTAACCCCAACAATGCGACCAACGATGCCGGGCCAGAGGGAGATTGATCTGGAGACTGCGGGGACGCCCGAACCCCCCCAGGGATCGCCATCGGGTCCTCTCGTCCGGTCGCCAACCGGCACGATGGGGCCACCCTGGGATTTTTCGCAGTTGGCGGGGCAGCCTTTCGTATGTGGCTGGCACACTACTTGGGCCCCCAACTACCTGCGGTCGGCCAGCGGAGCACCGTGCTTCGGATCCCGCTACCCTCCACGACCAAACTCCCGACACGACAACAATTGGCGCATCGTACCCGGCACACATCGCAACACAACTGCTCAGACCCGCCCTCCAAACGGCTTCACCAGACATCATGCCGGAACACGACGAATCGCTTGGCGGCATGACTTTGTCTGGTGGGTGGTAACTACGCCGGCGGCCGATGTTATGGCCTACCACCTTCAAACCTACCTATAATACTTTGTTAGGTTTTCTTTAGTACTGGAGAAGAAAGAAAGAAAGCATACATATACAATATGTAAAGAAAACCCCGTCCGACCCATAAGGATAATAAAGGCTAGGTAAATAAAAGACTAAATAAAATACATATGAAATTTTACATAATCATCATAGTAACAATAACAATACTAATGAATTTTGAAATAATCTTATTTTTCCGCGAATTAATTCCAACTTCCCCAAAATTTGGTATTTTCTTAAAAGTGACAACACCATTTGACGGTATTATTATTATGAGTGACCGCGTGCCGCGTGCGCTGCCCCCATTCGCCAGCGCATGTATTGTATACCGCACATATATTAATTTACTTTCTTTTGCGAAATAATACTAATTTTATAGGGGGATTTTTTAAAGTTTTTTAGGCATTAGTAAAATCAGTTATCAATACCTAACATTACCTTCATGGATCGGACAGGGTTTTCTTTACATCCTTACTAATATTATAAATGGGAAAGTGAGTTTGTTTGTTTGTTCCGCTTTCACGTCGTAACTCCTGAACAGATTACTTGGTAATTTTGCAGACGCAAAGTTAGAAGTCCGGATTAAATAATAGGATACTTTTTATCCCGGAAATTTTTTAAATTCCCGAGGGAAATCTAAAAAACGCGATATAACCGAACTCCACGCGGGCGAAACCGCGGGCGGAAAGCTAGTATTGTAAAATTTTGTCAACTCGCTCAGCATTCCAAGATAATATTACTTCTCCTTTTTTAAGCTTAAAATTAAACATTTCTACTATTTACATCCCCACATTAGCAATAAAACAATATCTTTAAAATGAAATGTAGCTAAAGCCTCCGGTTGGCGTCTCCCCAAGTTTCCAATAAAGCGAGCATTCACGTGTATGATTGTTCGGTTGGTAAATATTAAAGACTTTAGATAATTAGACTGGTTTATTACACTTGTAGAATTATATTATATTGGAAACGACCTCTTCTAGGTCAGATCCTAAGTTACAATGACAAGACAATAGACTATATTCATAGACACTAATACATAGAGATGGTATTAGTTACTCGACTACAGAGTAGTGATGTATGATACAACATCCCCCCTGTTTAAGTTTAAATTAACCCTTGACAAACAATGTTATAGAAACCTGACTTAGTTACAATTTAGACAATGACTTAAGACTATGGTTAGGTCTTAATCTAGGATACAATGTTCTACTTAATCTATTTCATCAATTAGCCTTCTGGTTGGCTTCACAACTCTTCCAGAACGAGTTACATGTTGACTGACTGAGGATTGAGATGAGAGCTCTTGAGGTCTAGACTCCTGCCTGTTACCTTCCTCTCTCCCCTGCGACGAATTGGATAGCATAGGAGAATATTTGTGTCTTAAATGAACCCTATTCCTCCTATACCTAACTCCATTGACATCCTCAACGACATATGACCTATTATTAGCCAACCTTAGCTTGACAATGGCTTGTTCCCAATTGCTATCAGGCTTTCTTTTAAAGTATACATGATCATTGGGATACAGTAATGACAATGACTTTGTATTTCTATTATAATATTTAGACTTATTTTTATTATTTTGCTTGACACATTCTTCATAATTTTTGAATGTAACCACTTTAGGTTTTAATTTCTTATAAGACATAGGAATGTTATTTCTTAAATTCCTGGACATTAACAATTGAGCTGGAGATGGTAAATTATTCTTAGGTGTGTTTCTATACTGTAATAAAGCTATGTATGGATCAGATGAGTTTCTTTTACATTTTTTTAACATATTTTTGATAATTTTGACTGAACTCTCTGCTTGACCATTTGACTGTGGATGATATGGGCTAGTTACAATGTGTTCTATGTCCCATTCATGCATAAAATTCTTAAATTCTAATGACTGAAAAGGAGGACCACCATCAGACACTAAAGATAAAGGTATTCCATGACGAGCAAAAATGGACTTTAAATGTGTTATTACATTCTTTGCTGTACTGTTTTTATTTAACAAAGCTATTTCTATAAATTTAGAATAATAATCTGTGACAATTAAATAAGTGAGGTTATCAAAATACATTAAATCAACACCTACTTGTTGCCATGGATATTTATTTATTTCAAAATTTTTTAGTGGTTCCCTTGGATTATTAGGTTTAAATTGTGCACATACATAACATTGTTCTACCAAGTTTTTAATATCAGCTGACATGCTTGGCCAGTACAAAGACTCTCTAGCCAGTTTTAAGCATTTATTTATACCTTGGTGACCTTCATGAATTTTACCTAACATTTCCTTATACATTGACTGTGGTACTATTAATTTTGACCCTTTGAACAACAAATCTTTGACTACATGAATTTCAGCTTGTATGTTCCAAAATGGTTTTATTGACAGACTGACATTATTTTTATTTTTTGGCCAACCTTCATAATAATACTTTTTTAACAATTGCAAAGTATCATCTTTCTTAGTGTTCTGTAACAATTTTGTACAGTACTCCTTTGTGACTGCTAGACTTGAATGCATTAAATTGACATGACAAGATATTTCTGACTCATTCTCAGGTATATAATGTTCTTTCAATGCTGCTCTAGACAGAGTGTCAGATATAAACATTTCTTTACCTGGAACATGTATAACTTCCAAATCATATTTTTGTAAAGTTAACATCATACGTTGCAATCTTGCTGGTACATCATGTAATGGCTTTTTAAAAAGATAGACTAAAGGTTTATGATCAGTATGAACAGTTACTTTATGACCGTACACATACTGGTGAAATTTTTCACAACCAAACTGAATGGCTAACAATTCTTTCTCAATTTGAGCATACCTTGACTGAGTTTGAGTTAATGTTTTTGAACTATAAGCAATAGGTTTATTATTCTGCATAATGACTGCTCCTAATGCTGACTTTGACGAATCAACTGACAAGACTAATGGTACATTGGGATTATAATGAGCTAAAACTGGTGAATTTGTAATTTCATCGATTAAACTCTTAAGACATTGACTATGATTTTCATCCCAAGTCCAGACTGAATCTTTCTTCAAAAGATTTCTTAAAATTTGAGTTTTTTGAGACAAATTGCTAATAAAGGGACCTAAATAATTGATCATACCTAATATTCTTTGCAATTCTTTGACATTTTTTGGTGTGGGCATATTGACAATTGCTTTTACTTTCTCTTCATCAACCCTAGCACCATCTTTACTAAAAACATACCCTAAAAAACAGACTTCTGAAACTAGAAATTTACATTTAGACTTATTGAACTTTAAATTGACTTCACGTGCTCGTTGCATGACTTTATGTACTCTCTCATTATGTACTGACTCGTTTGGTCCATATACCAAAATATCATCGATGAATATTAGAACTCCTTCTAAATCACCGAACAAATTCATCATGACTCTTTGAAAAATTTCAGACGATGCATTAATACCAAAAGGTAACCTTAAATATTTATATCTACCGAAAGGTGTTTGAAATGTACATAAATCAGAACTATATTCATCTAGTTTAAGCATCCAAAATCCTGAAAATGCATCTAAATGAGAAAAACAAACAGCTCCTGCTAGTTGAAATCTGATCTCATCTATTGACTTTAGTGGATAAATTTCCCTTATAATATTCTTATTCAAATTTCTAGGATCTAAACAAATTCGTAACTGACCCGTGCTTTTGACTGTTATCACTATACTGTTGACCCATTCTGTAGGTTTAAAAACCTTTTCAATGACCTGCATTTTCTCCATGCGATCCAATTCATCGCGCAGTTTGTTCAGTAAAGCGAAGGGTACTCTTCTCGGAGCATCCACGCATGGCACTGCTTCAGGTTTGAGTTTCAGGCGACAGACTTGAGGTAGACATCCAAGACCCTGAAATACATCATTGTATTGTGTAAGAATTTGTTCACTAAAATTTTGTTGAGACACAGAGAAAACTCTTTGAATTATACCTAATTTTTCACAAGTTGGTAGACCTAAAACATTCGGACAAACTAAATCTGTGACTATAAACACTATATATACACTAATAGTGCTATTATTTAAAGATAAACTACATTTTACATTGACTTTGCCCATAATGGGTATTGATATACCACCAAACCCACTAACGTTTATTTGACATTTCTCAAGTGACATTTGACTTTGACATTTCAAAGATTGAAAAGTTTTCTTTGACATAATATTGACATCAGCTCCTGAATCAATAATGCAATTAATTTGTGTATGACCAACTAAAATGTTTATGTTCCATGACTGTTTAGAATAGTATTTGTTTTCCTTTGACTCGACTGTATTGACCTGTTTACTATGTGTTGACTTTGCTGTAATAATTCTACAAGTGTTTGTTGTGTGAGATTCCTCAGACTTGTGTCTGTACTCATCATTAAGATATGAATCTCGGCTAAGACTTTTTGACTTTTTTGACTTGACTGTGAATCTCTCAGACTGTTTAGTGTTTTCATCATTGAGATATGACATATGACAAGAGTCTTCATTGGATCTCTCAGACCTATCAGTCACCAGCCTTTTTTCATCACTGAGGCATTTTTTATTAGACCTCTCAGATATGGCATTATCACCACTTTCATCACAGAAATATGACACAGGATATTTTTTATGACAAGATGAGTCTTCATGAGATCTCTTAGACATTGACTGCGACTGGCCTATGTGCGACCTGACCGTTGATTGTAACTTAGTATCTGACTGGGTGTATGACAACCTGCTATGTCTGTAATGATTTTGATTGTGATGACTTTGTGACTCTAAATGACAATTATATTGACTAGACTTATGACTATGACTGAAGTTATGACAATTTAAAATTCCAACAAAATTATCTTGACTACCAGTTGAACTAAAAGACTCTAAATGACTGACTTTTTTATTATTGGAGTAACAAAATTTTGCAAAATGACCATAAGAGTTACATGACCTGCATTTAGCTCCCTGCGCTGGACATTTGTAGCGGTGGTGTTGTCCACAGCGGCTACACGTCTTCGAGCGCTTCTCAGGACTGGAACTTGACTTTGACCTCCCTGCGCTGGATCCCTGCTGACTGACTGGTGAAGCTCGCCGTCGCTGACGCTCCGCTCGACCACGGCTCCTCCGACGCAGATGCATGACTTTTTCAGACTCTTGACTAGTGGACCTCTTGACAATTTGGTCTGCATCCTGCTGTGCGACGATGAGTGTCCTAGCTAGCTCTCGCATCCTCTGATATGTCAGATCAGGTTCCTGCAGCAGTCTCTGACGTACATGTGCTAAGTCCAAACTCAAGTTGGCGATAAAAATATCTCTGATAAGAGATTCTCTGAGCGTTCCAAATTCGCAATCTTGGCTCTTACTTTCGAGATCGGTTAAGAAATCCTCGATGCTTTCCGATTTCTGTTGACGTGTGGTAAAAAACATGTAACGATACATGGTAATATTTTTTCTGGGCTGAAAAAATTCGTCGAATTTGGCTTTGACGTCATGTAATGTGCTTTCTCCAATATTTATGTTGAATGTGTTGAAAATATTTAAGCATTTTTCACCAATGTGATGTAATAAAATGGCGATCTTGCGTTTCTCACCGGACTTGTCTAAACCCGTTGCCAACAAGTATAATTCGAACTGTTGCCACCAGCGCTTCCAGGTTTCGTAATTGTTGTTTGTTGCATCTGACGATATTTTAAGCGCCTTCAAGCCACTGTTCATTGCAGCTCCGGTGTCATGGCCGCCACCGACGCCATCCGACTTTTGCATTTTATGAATTTTCTTTCTTCGTATTGGGTTTTTTCACTCTTCTGACACCATGTATGATTGTTCGGTTGGTAAATATTAAAGACTTTAGATAATTAGACTGGTTTATTACACTTGTAGAATTATATTATATTGGAAACGACCTCTTCTAGGTCAGATCCTAAGTTACAATGACAAGACAATAGACTATATTCATAGACACTAATACATAGAGATGGTATTAGTTACTCGACTACAGAGTAGTGATGTATGATACAACATCACGCATTCACGAGTCCAAACAGATAGTTACATTACATGTTACACGTTGACAAACTACTGCTGTTTAAATATTAGCAAGCTTTTATACACTGAATAGATGGTAATATTGCTTCTATGTATTAATAAGTTTTTGTTTATTGTGACAACTTATGTTTTTTTGTTTTATAAATTTATAAACTAATGCTTGACCGCAGTTCCGCCTGATGGTAAGCAGTGTTGCAATCGTTGATGGTAAAGCGCACTCGTTTATTAAGGGCCTATTCACTTCAGCCTTGAAGACACTCAAATTGTAGTCAGACGGAATCACCGCCGCTGGCAAACTGTTGCTGTTGTGCTGGCAAATGTAAAGAGGTTTTCATAGTGTACGGCCAACAACAAATTCGATTAACAAGAAAATGAAATGATTCGATCATGTACTTTTTATTTTATTTTATTTTTATTTTATTTAATTAGGGACAATAAACAGCAACAATATAAATACACACACAGAAAGGATAATTAAAAATATTAGCACTATTGTAGCCCACTACATTATCCACATATTAACAAAAAATGGAGCCGTCACGGGACGCCTGGTAGATGTGAAACATCGACGTTATTTCGTAAAAGTAGTATGCAGAAAAGAACAGATTGTGGTAGGAACTAAAAATGTCAATAAAATAAAGATCGTAAATTATAAATATAAATAATGAATGTTTCACTATAAACTCCATTATGATTAGAAAAATTAATTAATTTTTTAAAGTTTAAATTAATAACAAATAAGAAAAAGATTCGTGCGCTGCACGCCATCAGCTGATTTTAAAATAAAGTTCTGTCAGTCTTAATAAATTTATTCTCTAAGCAATTGTTTTAATGCATTAATTTCAATAAGAATGAAATTAAAATTAATAATTAATTTAAAAACATGATATGCAATGAAATTTATGTGAATTTTAATCTACCTAGAGAGTAGATTTTACATTTACTGGCGCTCAATACACACCAAATATACGCGTGCTAAATGCACAGATAAATGCATACTTTAATTATAAAAATATAATTAACTTACTGATGACTTGATAATGTGTCATAGTGTGATTTTGCTTTCTTTGCAGGAGGCTGATCACTTCCACTCTCTAAATTATCACGGTCAGACATTTTATTATCAGAACAGAAAAATGATTTATTTACCAGAAAAACACAGGTTATGAGTACTGTAATAAACAGAGTATACACTATAGGTATCCGAGCTCAGTGGAGCGAAAGAGATGGCTTAACGCCGGATCGAGTGAGAGAGAAACGCACAGTCGACTCAGTGGAGCGAAAGAGATGGCTTAACGCCGGATCGAGTGAGAGAGAAACGCACAGTCGATTGCGCGTGGCGACGCGTCGCCACGCCAGAAATCGGTCTCACGTGCGCCTATAGATGTTTCACATCAAAAAATATGATAATGAGTGCCACTAGTTAGGTAATAAGTATCTTATTAATTATATCACATCAATGATAAAAAAACATATATAAAAAAACAAATAACAATCATTAAATAAATATATAATCAAAAATATTAGCAATATCATGCAAAATAGAAAATCCAACTCGATTACTTGGCAATTAGAAAATAATAAAGATAATTAAACATTAATAACAAATAAAATAATAAGTAAAGTCTAGCCTAGTTTACATTCCTAATAACATTCTTATTATTATCAGTAATAATCTTCATAACATTACATTTAAATTTATATTTTGAGCATACAAAGATATCAATTGCTACAAGATTACAATTAAAAGATTCAACCATACGACGGATGGGGCAGCGCAACCCAGAATTACTTCGACAGCCTTTGACAGCAAATAAGGCATCTACTCGGGTACTGCGAATGTTAACAGTGCGTGGGACTACATAATATAATTTGCTTGTGAGATCGATACAATCAAAATCTCCACGAACAATACCATGCAGTATAGAGGCTTCAAGATATATTCGCCTAGATTCTAGGCTAATCTGTCCATATTTATGCAGTAATTGTGGGTACGACAAATACGTTTTATGGCACCTATAGTGCATGGCTCGTAGGAACTTACGCTGAACCCTTTCAATTAAATCTATGTACTTCCGGCACTACTACTTTTTACATACTACTTTTTGGCATTTTATTGTAGAAGCTAAAAGTTAAATAGTATAGATAGAGAATCAGGGTGGTGTTCTTAAATGAAATGTTGATTCGGTTTCGATTTTAATAAAATAATTTATTTAATAATTATTCGACTTTTATTGCTGTCTGTACCATTTACCAATTCGTACTGAGCCCGTGTGGTAGATTGCGGTCCACTCCCTCTAACCAACAGGAGGCATGTGCAGGTACAGTAAGGGTCAAAAGTGGAGTAGGTACCACTTTTGACACTTATTGTTAGTGCAATAAAGTTCAAAATTGGTAATGCACTTTTGACCCTTACTGTAACAGGAGTGGTAACATTTTGAGCTGATTATGATTATGTACCATTTAGATTTTTGTAACCCTGCCGCTAGTTCCAAAGACTTTCAAACAAACAAATTCTTACTTTTTTGTTAAAATTACAACACAGTACAAACAACACATTAACCATTAATTTTCTTAATGGTGACCGCAATCATCATCAAGCATAACGATTTCAAATGAATCTTTGTCAGCGGCATTCAAATTAAACACAACACATGCACACAATTACCTTCGGAAGTCATCCTTCATATTATTGTTTATGCATTCATCCGTTCATTCAATACCTACAACTAATCTGACACATTGTCCTTTATGTCACTATTTCTTACAAACTTAAACACACCATCTTTAAAATTAATATCACACTCTTATTTCTTAATCGATAAGTCTTAAAATCATCTGGGATGTGGGTAGAGTAGCTACGTATGAGGTAGGTTTGAACCGTCAATATAATTGATGTGTAGTCAAGTTTTGACCGCCCACTATGCTAAAAGTTTTTTTCTAAGTTTTAGTATGTACAATAGTCGCACAAAAACAATGATAAAGTAACAGTTGCTTCGTATAAGAAAGGATGTTTTGGTTTATTTCGTATACGGATAGGAAAGACACATTTGTTTGTTGAATATCCTGCTGTTTTTGTTTTTTTTCATGAAACTTGTATTACTCAGAAAACGTTAGTTTGCGTTGACTTGTTGTAGTACCTACAATACAATTTAGACGCAGGTAGTTAAGTTTTTTTTTTAAGTTAGTGATTCTGACGTTAACCACAAATTTTATTAAACCAGTCGTAAAGTAATGTCATAAGTAGATAATATTGCTGGTCATTAAAAACAAGTGTCCAATCGAAATACGAAAACTCAACCCTATCTCAAGAGCCTACTTAAACGACCCTTATTTTAAAGAAAAATAAAGCAATTATTTTAAAACATTGCTTAGTCACGGTCAGATAATGGGGGATGCATACCAGCAGGGTAACTGCGTAACATACTATAGTAGCAAGTCTCATTTTGACAGTTCAACAATATGTATTGCGTTATTTACGTTGTTGAGCAGGCACATTTTTCAAGTATAGGGAGCAGTGAATTAGCAATATGCTTCCAAATTATTCCAAGTGATTCTAATAATAGTTTGTTATGCGATTAGGGTAATATTTTTTTTTTATAAATTATAAACTAGTGCTTGACCGTAATCCAGCCTGATTGCCGTTTTACCATCAACGATTGATGGTAAGGCGTGCTAGTTTATTAGGAGCCTATTCACTTCAGCCTTGAAGATACTTAAATTGTAGTCCGACGGAAACACCGCCCCTGGCCTATTGTTCCAGTCCCTCGATGTACGCGGTATAAATGACGAGGCGAAACGCTTCCTTAGGATCGTTGTGGTGTCAACAACGTACGGGTGGAAACTCGCCGTACGCCGTTCTTTGGAGGGGGCAAACATTAGAATCTCTTCACCGAGACCTCAATCAGACCAGTCAGTAACACATGAAAGAGATCCATGTTAATAATATCATTAAACCTAGTTAAATCTGGCCGGAGAAGCAGGCCCCAGTATCAATATAACCGTGTCGGCATCAGTCAAAGCCTGGCGAGCGACGTGCTGGGTCAGAGATCAGCGCGAGCGCAAATATAACGGAGGCTGCTGGACTCGTTAGCTTTATTAAGTTTATACATTATGTGTATGACTTGGGGTTGATAAACTAGCTGTATTTTTTCTCGGTGTATTGCTATGGCCTTGGTGTAATTGTTGTACAAGAGTTAACTCTAAAAGGTGGCCTAAAGTTGTGTTCGTACTGTAAATTGGTTAATATGGTGATATCGATCAGCAATTGAAATATGAATAAGCAAAAAAATTTTGGCCGGTAACGAAATAGGAACTCTAATATCACTAAAAAAAAAAACAAAATATAATTGCTTAAGTGGCCAATATGTGTGGAAACTTTGTTTTTAGTGTGAATAGGCTCTTAATAAACTAGCGCGCTTTACCATCAACGATCGCATCACTGCTTACCATCAGGCGGGATTGCGGTCAAGCGCTGGTTTATAATTTATATAAAAAAAAAATCGTGAAAAGTAATAAAAATACTTGTTTGTGTAAAAATTGTACTCAACGATTTTTTATGTCTATGTTCATGTGCTTTATATTGCTGGTCTTTTAAGTTTCACGTGTCGCACTCACTTTCAAAAGCCTTAATAACTCTTGTGAAATGTCATTAAAATAATCTATAACTATCACCACAGAATTTTTTCTCACATTCCCAGCCCTGCACATATTTTCTCACGTAACTACACTTATTAACATAAGAAACAAGTTTTCAATGAAAACAAACACTATTTATTTCACTTTTCTTTCAAAACAGCACTTAAGTCATTTCCTGAGCATTATATATGCAGACACGCAAAGCTTCAATTACTATAGAACCAATATAAAGTGAACCATCATTCATTTCACTTTATACCAGAGTAGGAACAGCGACGAGCTTTTGATAGGTCAAGGTAGATTGGTAAATAGAAGCTTATTATGATAAGTCGTTCTCAAAAATATCAAATTGTTAAGCTGGTTGTCAACGTTAATAGTAATGTGCTTTTGTAATGATAATGTATCCTCTATGATATGTAGTTAGAGGTAGATGAAAGTGGAGGTTTCAGTTTTTTTGTCTGGTTGACACGATTCGTTAATGTCCTTTCTAAGTGCGGTGCATGTTCCGTATTGAAACGAATATATGGAGGTTTCAGGGAGGTCTCGGTCGGTGGTGCTGGAGTAAATGCTTCGAGGTACCTTGAGCAGCGAAGAAAATAAAAATTTGTGTCGTTGTAGCATGCTTTTCCGAAGTGTTGTAGGAGCTGTAATATATTACCAAATTTTACTGTAGTTATCCTTACTAATATTATAAATCGGAAAGTGAGTTTGTTTGTTTGTGCCGCTTTCACGCCGTAACTACCGAACCGATTGCTTTGAAATTTTGCAGATGTAAAGTTAGAAGTCCGTATTAAAAATAATAGGGTACTTTTTATGGCGGAAAAACTTTATATTACCGAGGGGATAAAAATACCGAATTCCACACAGGCAAAGCCACGGGCGATGCCGTGGGCGATTCCAAAAGTAAATATATTACTGAGACATCGCTCCATAGCGCCCCTATTGCTACAGTTCAGTACAAACAAGATCTTGTTGTTTTCCTGTTTATGAAAATCCTTCCACGGTTAGGTATCCTTGAATTAGTTGTCAAAAATAACTAATCAATCAACGATTTTCAACCGTTTATTTTAGATCATGGTCACACTGCAACCTGAATAACTATAAAGGTCGGTGACCGCTACCACCTAGCATGACTTTGATCGTAGGTAGATAATTATATGAGCATATATTTACTAAATAAAACCTATGTACAAAAACAGCAGTGTTATTAACGTAACGAGTATCCGTCAGGGGTGCCAGCCTGCCAGGAAGCTCGCTACTAACCAGTTGCTGATCTTTGACCTACCACGTACAGCGAGATTCGCACTTTATACTGATAAATAATCCGCGGGATACAGCTATCTGCCAGCACAAACTTAACATTAATTTGGTTTAAATTAACTAATTGCTACTTAGGACAGAATGTATTAATCTCTTCTTCAAATATAATATACATATAACTGGCAGTCATTTAATTTTGAATCATATAATGATGGCATAGCAGTGATGAATATCGTTTGTTAGCTTGCATGCGTTTACCATTAATTTCCATCACTCACACTTACACTCACACACCGCACACACTCACCCTTCCACACACTTACATATCCACACACTCCCCTCAAAAACTTCTTTCTATAAGTAAAATTTAAATCACTGTTTAATTCTAGTATACGGCAAGCTATAATAGAAATGTATATCTGGGGTGTAGACCTGGTGGCCTGAAATACAGACTTCGGCTTAGCTTAGGCACCAGTCTCCCACAATATTTTTGTATAAGCCCATAACTGGACAACATTATTTTTATTTTGTTATTATTTTAAATTTAATTAAAGTCGTGGTGGCCTAGTGAAGTCGTGGTGGCCTAATGAAGTCGTGGTGGCCTAGTGGTTGAAACACCAGCCTCTCAAGCATGAGTGCGCGGGTTCGATTCCAGGTCAGGCAAGTACCAATTTAACTTTTCTAAAGTTATATGTACTTTCTAAGTATATCTTGGACACCAATGACTGAAGGTGAAGGAAAACATCTTGAGAAAATCTGGACTTTAAGTCTGAAATCACCAACCCGCATTGAGCAAGCGTGGTGATTACGCTCAATCCTTCTCTGTATGAGAGGAGACCTGTGCCCAGCAGTGGGACGATAAAAAAAGGTTGATGTTGATGATGATTATTTTATATGGATATTGTGGTGAGAAAATAAATAAATATTATTATTATTAATTACTAAGGAACTTAAAAGTTAATCAACTGTCTTTTATGGAATGGAAAGCTACTTACACATCAAAATAATTCTGAAGGATATTACGAATCCATTAAAGTCTATTAATCCAGTAAAAAAATCGGCCAAGAGCGTCTACGATCAAGCGTCGATACTATTGCATAGCATCCCGTCTGTCACAATAAGTGTCCTCACTTAAGAGTTAAAAAAATGGATATTTGTTACACAGTTTTACAACTGTTAACCTAGACATAATAGTTACTGAATCCTAAAATCCCCCCCCTCCTCCATAATAAAACAATTTTAACACTTTTTATTTGACCACTTGCGGTGTGATTTATTTATTTATTCTTTCGCACATAAATTGTACAGAGGCGGACTTAATGCCTTAGGCATTCTCTACCAGTCAACCATAGGTGGCGAAGAGATTAGTGGCAGGTACTTTAATTGAAAACATTATAAAGGAAACATACTCAAAAACTATTTTTTTTTTTTACATCTCATCATTCATCTCATAATTTCAGCTGTCTAGTGCTTACGGTCACTGAGATTATCCAAGGACAGAGAGACAGACAGACTTAGCGAAACTATAAGGGTTCCTAGTTCACTGCAGAACCCTAAAAACGCAATTGTACATGTTGTGGAACTGCCAATGTTAGATTCCTAATGTTGTGTGTTACACAATTACCACCTTGTGCTAATGTAACATGTTTACAGTATAAGCTGTATAAGTATATCTAGCATAATAGTATCACGTCATCATTGACCTTAACTTTTTGCATTTGGATGAAAGTTGGAAGTGTTTTCATGGGATTTTATCATGGCAGAGACATGTACACATCTGAAACGCCTAAAAAAAAAAAAAGATCTTTGCTAAAATACGACGTTTAGGGCTTTAGGTTAGGTGTCTTCAAACTTAATTGTAACCAAAATACTCCGGGGTTCGGTAAGACAACCAGCCATCGTCTATTCATAGATTACATTATTGTAGAAATAGGTCCATCCGTATTGGTTATAATATAACAACGAGATAATTTAAAAATGTCTTGTACAGAGGACGCCGCCGATAGAATTTAAGCCGCCATGATGGATGGTCGCTGATGACAGTAATGACAGTTAAATACGTTCGGATATTCTACTAATAATATGTCATTAGCTGGGGCTTAAGGCTGTATAAGTGTTGACGTGTGTCTATTAAGAATTGTTGCCAAGTTTTTTTATTCATGTTGATGTTATTAAAAAAGGTGGGCGGGGAATGAATGTCTAAAAATGGGGAAAAATAATAAATATGGAGTAGGTATATATATTCTGTTTTGTGTCAATACATTAAAAACTATTACAGTTGTTTGAACGGTTATTGAAAAGTTTAAAATGTAGCAGACATTGTTATCAATGACGGAAAAAGTCACTCCAAACTCAGACTCAATAAAAAAATCGTCTCATATTTTATGAAAACTATTTTCTTACAACATGTGCTTCTATTTGAAACCTTCGAGGAAGCAATGAAAGTCCCCAGATATTATATAGTTTTTAACGTCACATTTGTTTAAAATAACGATATGTTTAGTTCGAATATCAGTCATAAAGCCGTCGTTGTAATAATAACGAACGCTTTAACTATAGCTCGGTGTAGTGTGGCCAGATATGGGGCGCTACGTTTTGGGAAATAGAATTTTAAATGCTTCAGGTATTTTTAATATTGCTATGAATAGATGGTTAGATGCTTTTATGGAAATGTGTATGTTTGGGGTTATTTGTGTATGATCATTCCATGAAATCCCCTTTCTGTGAAATCTTTTGTATTGATTTGAATATGCTGCATATGGTTCTGCTTTTGAAGATCGACCAAATTGAGTACTATTCCTGATAACAAGTAACATTGTTATCCTGGCCATTTTCATCGATAAAACCATTCCCATAGAAGGTAACGATACGTTTATGGCTTACTTCAAAGTCCCATTACTAAATCCAGGCTAAACATTAGCCCGTGGTCCCAGAGCCGACGTCCTGGCTGACCTGGCTACACTAACCGCAGGTCTATTTTAACGCGGCGTTAAACGCGCGGTTAGTGCTAGATTTATGGACCGCTCGGTAACAGGACTCTTTGCTTTTTTTAAACAGCCGTCAATGGAGCCGTTTGTTGCCAGTTCTGTTATGTAATATGAATATACGAATTTGTTTTAAGAATATGGACTGGTATTATTAATGTTTTGTTGATACAACAGGTGGTTTGTGTGGAATACGGTAACTACTTTCCGCCTTATTCATAAACATAGCTTAAAGTTAACTAGTGATTAGTGACTTTTAAACATTCACACACATAATTTAACTTTAATAATCCTTTATGAATAAACACCATAGTGTATAAGGGGTTTATTCATGAACGATGATTAAAGTGAAGTTAAAACGCAAAAAAATGTATGTTTAAAAGTCACTAATCACTAGTTAACTTTAAGCAACGTTTATGAATAAGGTGGTTTATTGAAGTTAAAACTTATTTAGCGACGAGCAATTTTGTTGGATGGGGAAAAAGCATTGAATTTGCGTGAGCATCACCGACCCGACACCGTGGTTGTTTTTGAATGATTTCAGGTTTAACTTCTGTCGGTCAGTCTCAAGACTGCATTTTTTTTTCTACATTATGCACAAGTCGTTTCAAAAGAAACCAGCACCTTAATTGCGTAACACGGGATTACTATCAATTAGAATCATTTTGAAACCAATTCCTAATCCATTGCTCCATATGTTTGAAAAATTTGTCTGCTCAACAACGTAAATAACGCAATGAATTTTGTTGAAATGTCAAAATGAAACCCATCGCTACTGACTGCCGTGTTACGCAATTGTCCTGCTGGGATAAATTGCCGTAAGAGTGGAGAACATCTTAAGATAAAAAGGGTTTTCAGAAAGGAAGGAAGACGAGCAGTTGCCGGTTCTTGCCAGGACATAATTTTTCACTTTGGCAATATTTGTTTCTTTTCTATTATCAATGACTATTAAGCTAAAAGCCACACCTCCTACGTTTAGTCCTAAATAAACACAAACTTTCAAAATCACCACAACACGTTTTTTTCTCAAACTTAGCTAAGTTGTGTAACCGACCTTCCCACACGCTTGCAGTATGCCTAAACAAGACACATCGTTGTCTCGCACAAATGACTGCAATTTGTTCTATTTCAGGCTAGGAACCATTCCAGCTTGCCTACATGGCTTTAAATTGGCCTTCCGCCAAAATAAGTATGTTTCCGAGTTGTCAAACAAATACCGTATTTAGATGAACGGTCCAGATTTCAAATTTAATCGTTTCGTCTTATTTATGAAGTTATCAAGTACTGGGTACTTGTTGTGCTAGATGTGGGGCAATAGCGCGAGGGAAATAGTTACCAATAATATTATGGTCGTGGTATTTGAGATGTCGCTCGTATGAGTTGTTTGCTGCATTCAATTGTGATTCTAGGAACAGTTAAGTGGTTTGAAAGTGTTATCAGTATAGAAAACAAAATCAAATATTGATGTAAAACAAATATCCTAAGATCGTCATTCTTATCTTTAGTACTTATGCACAACTCAACAGTTTACGGTCTGCTTGTGAATGACTAATTGCAATGGTTTATGTACTAGAGGGTGGACATTGAATTATGTCCAGTAGACTTTGGGTAGCGAGTCATTAAACAGACACAAGGAACAGATCATGACGATGGTCAGTGTCCCTTTCACACGCATTCATTAGTTAATAACATTAATCGCCTTAATTCAACAGCTGTGTATTGTTACAATTCTATTAGGACAAATTAAATCGACCCAAAGTTAACGCAGATGTTCGCGTGACATCCGGCCCGCAATTGTAACATTGACACCCCCACTGACCTGCAGTCTGCGCTATTATTGCAATAATACAATACAAAATGGCTGCCCAACTGTCATCCGATTCCAATTCGCGCGCATTCTATATAAATAGTATGACTTCATTGTGCACGCCAAAATTTTGGGGAACTCGTAAATACGGCAGATAATTTGATGTATGAATAGAGTTAATTATGGCATTTATTTATTGTATCCATTTCATTGCACGCGGGGGTGGCCCTGTTTTTATTAGCAATATGCGCCCTAAACTTTACGGTTTCCACTGGGGTGAGTTTAGCCATGTTGATTTATTTCTTTTGCGACGCATGAAAACATTATTTTTTG
Source organism: Sesamia inferens (assembly GCA_037179545.1). Taxonomy (NCBI): domain Eukaryota; kingdom Metazoa; phylum Arthropoda; class Insecta; order Lepidoptera; family Noctuidae; genus Sesamia; species Sesamia inferens. The sequence goes on along the minus strand of CM073939.1, from coordinate 28,496,163 downwards.
TCTATGGCACGCACAAAGGAGGTTACGAAAAAGGTTGGATTTTATTAAGGTTATGTTAAAATTGGCGGAAAATACAGTTTTTTTTGGTATCGCTCGTGACGATTGTAAACATATAGAATTTAGACCAAATCAAAAGGGGGATTTGGCTGTTCAGCGAAATAAAGGGAATTCTTTTGTGAAACGAGATTAACCGAAGTTAAGGCGAAGTCTGTGCGTTAGATAATTCGCATCAGAATTTGCTTTTAAAAAGCTCGTTTATCAAACGGACGTTAATTTATTTAATAAATCAGTTTGGAGGATGGCGGGCCTGCCATTAGTCAAACAGAGCGGGCTGAGATTCAATACGGGGATTGGCCGGGGCTGGCGTGTGGCGGGAACTACAAATGATGCTGTATGACGGAGATGGATGGAGCTGCGCCCGTCGTCGTCTGCGGACAGACGTTTAACTTAATATAACGACACAATGCTAAGTACTTGTAATTGGAAAACTTATGAGATAACTGCGTTTATTGATGAGCAGTGTCCGTCTGTGGGAGATAGTGGAAATATTGAGATTTTGTAATGCAGTCTGCAATTTAATAAATATATTTCGATTTTTACGTGTTTTTGTGAAATTATTAGTAATCCCTATCACCCATTGAAGTGATTAATATTAAACAATAGCTATTATACCTCATAAATATGAAACGGGAGTAGGTATGTGTATTTAATAATGCCTTATTAAATTTACGTAGGTACCGCTATTTTTTGGAAAACTCTTGAACTTGTCCAAACTTTGTAAAACAAACATTTGAGTCAAAATGAGATGAAATACAATAAAACGACGGAAACAAGATTTTCAGTTATTTCGGGCGACAGTAAAACCTTTTGCTTAAATATTTTACATTCAAAGTTGTTCGAGTCGTAATGAGATGAAAAAAGTTTGCAGCCTCCTTCTTTAGATCACTCTGAAGAGTTCGCTCCAAGTAAAATATGAGTTTATGACCAATATCGGCAGCCTTTAAACGTACCATGATGAGTATTTATTACCTGCATGTTCCCTAACTTTATTATAAAGAGAAAAGCAAGTTTCTACCTTTTTACGTTTTTGGAAATGTATCTTCCGTATTCTAGAAGAGTAAAACTTATGAATGGGTTCGGTTTTCAATTCATATATGATAAATATTTTGTCGAAGCTTACCGCACTGTTTGATCTTTATATCTTGGTCTTGTAATGGTTACGACGTCCATTAAGCGAGTGAGGAAACATTTGTTACGAAGATTTCTTTCATATGTCAGTTTCATCGGTCAACTAACATTAATATAAAAAATAATTTTGTAATCCTTCGGCCGTCGCCTTAAGGGCACGTCGCGTGTGTCGCGCTCACGCATACTGCTCGCGGATTAACGCTTCATAATGCCGCGGAAGTTCTACCGTAAGTACTTACCCTTAACGAAACAATTTAACATTCATAATTACGACTTTATTACCTTACTCCTAAAGGTTAATTTCAATTGTTTAAGGTTACATAAAGTTTGGTAAAAAAATATAAACTTTGTGTAGGTTTAGGTGAAAGTAGATCTTATTAGCATGAAATAGGGTACACTTCTGTGTGTTTAAGACAGAATAAATATAGTGGATGGGACCGAACTCGTGTCTACGCATAATATCATTGGCACACACTCTTATTGGTGATGATTTGTCAACTTTACTCCACACATTGGATTTCGGACTCTACTTTTAGGAACAGAAGGTAGTTTTTGTCCGAAACGTGTTTCCAGAAGTATGTTTTCTTTGAACACAGAGCTGTAAAAAGTCCATTCACGCTGAGATGTTGGCGGTGTGAGCAGGAAATTATTATAATTTTGCCTTTACGAGAACGTTTCTTGAATTTTAAGTTGCATTAAAATGACAGCTAACTTGGTTGTCATGTTTTCTTTAGTCGATTCATGTTTTCCCTAATGTCGTCATTTCGGAGTTTTTCGACAAAGGTTGGGTAACCTTTTGGTGGCATCCGTAATAACGGAACTTCCAATAGGTTCCGTTACAGACATCGTATCTAGGATGAATGCAAGCTTTGATTAGTGGTAGTCCAGTGGTCACCACCGTGAGACAGGCGCATACTTTGATCAGTGGTGGTCCAGTGGTCACCACCGTGAGACAGGCGCATACTTTTATTAGTGGTGGCCCAGTGGTCACCGCCGTGAGACAGGCGCATACTTTGTGTAAATCATTCCTCCACTACTGCTCTTAAAATGGTGAAGAACATCGTAAGGAACCGGTATAACCCAGAACCTAAACTAAGAAAACATTTGACATCTATCAACCCACATTTATAGGTTGATTATGATTATGAGCTTGACATAAATGATGAATGTTCGAAGTGAGCAAATTCTATTTCATCTCTGTCTACATTAAAAAGAGAAGTCATAACTTATACGGTACTCTTCTAACTATGTACATTCTTAATTAAATGTTGTAAAGAAAATTTACTGGACACCATATCCACTCGTCTTCAGCTCTCAACATTCAAACTGACACTTTTTATTTTCCCCAATGAATGGATCTCGTTAATTTTCCAAAGGAAGTCGAGATGAATAAATCATGACGTCAGTTCCGGTGATACTCATTTCAGGTACCTGTTACGTAAATTATTTTCTTTGCCGTGGACTTCTTTTGCGCCAAGCTAGGCTGATTTTGTTTATTTTTGCTGTATTTTGAACGTGTGGAGTCCTTGGGGTATTTTAACATGTTACATTTTTGAAATACTTTGTGCTGTCGTTATAAACAGCAAAGAAGAACATGAAGCTGCGCTACTATAAATAATTGTAAAGTGCACTTTTTAGTTGCACAAAAAAAAAAAACTAAAAATCACTAAATACTTTCCCCCTCATTCATAAACGCTGCTTAAAGTTAACTAGTGATTAGCGATTCTTTAAACATACATTTTAGACGTTTGCACGTCACTTAACTTTAATCATCGTTTATGAATAAACCCTTTAAACTCTGTGGTGTTTATTCATAAAAGATAATTAAAGTTAAGTGACGGTAAAAGCTCAAAAATGTATGGTTAAAGAATCGCTAATCACTAGTTAACTTTAAGCAGCGTTTATGAATAAGGGGGAATATCTTTAATACTCGAATACACTTAGTTTCTGCCAGGTTTGCACTTTTTCATGAATTAATAAATATCAAGCCTCAAAGTGTAAAAGATCAGTGGTAGCCTAGTGGTATCAGCCGCGCCTTACAAATTGCAGGTCGTAGGATCGAACCCCATCAGGCGCTTTCCTTTGTGTAAATTATTTCATCACCACTGCTCACAAAACGGTGAAGGAAAATATTGTGAGGAAACCGACATGTCTTAGACCTAAAAACTTCTAAGACATGTGACATCTACCAACCCGCACTGGGCCAGCGTCGTAGATTACGGCCCACTCCTTTTCATTGAGAGGAGATCTGTATCCTAACCATATATATCAAAAATATAAATCTCTGTGGTCCCAACAGTGGGGAACGAGCTTAGAACATAAACTAGCTTAGAACATAAACGAGCTTAGAACATAAACGAGCTTAGAACATAAACGAGCTTAGAACATAAACGAGTTTAGAACATAAACGAGCTTAGAATATAAACGAGCTTAGAACATAAACTAGCTTAGAACATAAATGAGCTTAGAACATAAACGAGCTTAGAATATAAACGAGCTTAGAACATAAACGAGCTTAGAACATAAACGAGCTTAGAACATAAACGAGCTTAGAATATAAACGAGCTTAGAACATAAACGAGCTTAGAACATAAACGCCGATTGACGCTGCGGTTGGTGTGTGTGATGTGAAACATGATCATTCATGTACATGAATGATCATGTTTTATACATAGAGCACTCCACACACGAGACAAGCACGTTAAGTCTTTGTTTCCAGCTGCCATTCTGTTTCTCCGACAGCCTTTACGGATCGGCAGAAGGCCGAAAGTCAGTCCGATCACTAATCTTACCTCGTATCTTATTAGTACCTAACTAGCTTGTGGAGGTGAAAGAGGCAGTTGTTCCATGTAAGATAGTGTTATTTAACTGTGAAAGAAGACAAATGTTAGGAAAAACTGGGCAGATGAATTATATATAAGGCAGACATAAAGAAGAGCCATTACTTTCATGTTTTTTGCGTGGTATATTTAGGTAATAAATCGAGGAAGCGAGTCACGAATACACTACTAATCTACCGCCCACACCTACAATTAAGAACATAATCCTTTCTTATTACTATTGATTATCAACAATCTCCAATCATTTAATACTCTAAGCGTTACTCAACCACAAATTATCTTGTCTCAATAATTACTGGTGTTACTTCCAGTACCAGGCAAACCGTATTATATTAATAAGTACGATAATCCAACACTTGGCCATTTAATAGTTGACTTATTGTCAAAGAAACCGTTAAATTAGATAGTATTAATTCAGTTAGACTTGCAGATATTAAGTTATTACGATAATTTACGCGAAGTAAGTGGTATAGTTTGCGAAGTAATATAGGTAGTCTGGTTTGCACGCACTACTAACTGTAGAGAGATTAATGGTTTTGATGCTGATTTTTAAATCGAATTATTAAATCGCGTCCCACACCGAGAAAATGTTATATAACTTTTCATTTTCCGATACAAGATGCGATTGTGGTTACAACAGTAGGTACATCATAATGACAAGTTCTTTAAACACTATGTGTTTGCTAAACTAACCAGTCTATCAAAATAGAAATCGACGTATTTAGAGTATCTGAAAAAAATAATGTAATTGTTTCACCAAGTGTGACAGGGTGGATCCGCCGATTTTATTCCGCGAGATTTATTTTCACGTTTTTTGAAAAACTTAACAGGGATGCGTGCAAACTAGCTTAAACTGAAAGGTAGGTAATAAGGTTTTTAGATCAGTGTGAGGCACTTAGATTCAATCGTGATTTTAGAAGTAACAAGCGTCCAAATATTTTTTCACAGAATGGTAATGACGTTTGCTTGATGGTAATGATTTTCTTAAAATGGTAATGATCTTATGTTAATGGTGATTACGAAATATAATTGTTTAGCCAAACACCAACTTTACCTGTGTTATTTTCCTGGCTAAGCACGTACCTACTAAAGAATGGGTTGGAAATAAAAAGAAATGAAAATTTTTACGTTCCTAATATTCAGACGGGCAGGCGGTGCATTGACCTCTGGTGTCATCTGTTGCACGGGCGATGATCTACCGTAAGCGGCGTACCGCGTTCGGCAACCACACTGTAAGAATTTCTAAATATATTTGGGAAAAAAATATAACATGGAGTAAAAGTGATTGGAGTCGATTCAGTTGCTTATTCTGAACAAACTGAATTCAGGTTTCGCATAAACAAAAAATAACGTTGTATATTTAAACCAATGAGGATTTTGATTGTAAAATATGCCTAGGTACTGTTACTTAGACTTACACTTTCTTACATTATCTTTATTGTAGCTCCTACACCGCCCGGAGCTCCTATGCCGTGTCCGGCCTCCGACTAGTTCCAAGTAATTGTGATTACTTGTGGAAATTTGTGGTGAAGCTGAGAAATCATGTAAAAAATGTATTTATTTCGGTACTGTGTGACTGGAGAATCTGTCTGAAAATGTAAAGTGTCTATGAAAGGATTATCTATGAGAGCTGTTTCGATCAGTGGTATGATATGTGCCCATACAGCTGGACTATCGTTCCCAGACAAGAACTCTCAGTATAAATTGATGTTGCTTTGGTTGCATTAATATAGAAATCAAAATTGTGTATTATGGCTGTGTAAAGGCATACTTCCTTGCGATTTCCACCATAGTGCATTAATTGCACTTCATTTTTAAATTTCAGACCGTAATTTTCGGAAAAGTCTGCGTTTACCGCACAGTTAACGGGTAATGAATATTTCAGGAGTATCATGTTGCAATATTGGTTATGAAAAGCATAGCAATGCTCTAAGAATTTTGGTATACTTTCATGTAAATCATTGATCACCTCTGTTGGTTTAGTTAACACCGTATTTTTTTTAGTCACAGTAACAATTTTCTGACCTTGCTTTGTCTTTATACTTTCTCTTGTACGTGTTCATTTATAATAAGTAATTTCCTGATCATTGGAAAACTCTTTCACTTCTAATGATTTACTTTTACATGACTCACCTTTTTAAGCATTTTTCGTCATATTTTGAGCAACATAGGCTAGTTATCGAATCTTCAGAACTTGTTTCGTCCAATATAGAATGTGTCTTGACAGCTTGAACGATTAACATTTTCATGAATCATGCATAAGCATGTTCCGAGTTGTGAGTTTCTTGGTTTCAAAACCCAAAATTGTATTTTTTTTTCTCAGCCTGCTCTTTACATGTTGTTGATTGGTCTACCAAAAGCAATTCAGGAGTGACAGGAATAGGACGCATTTTGTCTTCTTTTTTTTCTGTCTATATTTTCGAGAAGCTTTTCGCCATTTTTTACGTCTTTCCCGTTGATTACGGGGAGATTCTTCGTCAATACTTTTGATTTGTTTCTTTTTTTTCCTTTCCTGATATCTTTTTCTTTAATTTTTTTCTCTCTAAGTCGTATAAAACTGGATCTTGTTTAATTTCTGCATATTTTTTTTTCTGTATACTCTTTGTTTTTCTGCCCGTTTACTACTGATTTTGGGTTTTTGTTTCCTGGGCATGATTGCAGTAAGCCCTAAAAATAGTAATTATTTATGTAACCAATATTAACAATATTGGTAATTATTTATGTAACCAATATTGTTAATATTGGTTACATAAATAATTACTATTTAGTAACAGACGGTCATTAGGGGTACACCTTCATAACTAGTCTATAATATTATGTTAGTTTACAGTTTATATACCATAGTCACTGCTTAAAATCAACTCCTGTTCCATAAAATTCTTCTTATTATAATATATCATTTATATTTTTATAATCTCAACAATAGTTTTTAATTGATCTTGGTCTTTACTTAGTAACTTTGATTATAATACTTTTTTTTAAGATTTTAAAAAATATTGCAGAAATTGCTGTTTTCTGTTCATTGAACCATATTCCATTTCTTCAAATTACTTGACCGTGGCTTCTCACGATTCCATATAAGTCCATTATTTGCTCACGGCTAAGTTATTAATATAAGCGAAAAACTGAGTTAAATTAGTGGAATGTAACAGACATAGTGCTTGTCCACATCACCACGGCATGACGTCGGCGCCGTTCACCAAACCGGTGTAAACGGTGACGGCGCCGGTGCCGGTGTGGAACGGTGCGTCCACCAATTAAAAAACGTCACCCGGATCATCGCACCGTTTCACACCGCCGCTGGCACTGGCGTCGGCGCCGTTCACCGGTACCAGCACCGACATCGGCCGGCACCGCGCCGGTGAACGGGGCCAACGTGTGAGACGTTGGCCCCGACCGTTGTAGTGATGTGGGCAAGCCCATACTTTCGCATTTATAATATACCTTAATATTTAGAGACCAGTTAAAATCTTTTATTTATTATGTAAAGCGCTTAATGAATTTGTCCTTAAGTTCTACCTTAGAATCATCATCCCTACGCACTTACTTCCAAAGAGGTACAACACGATCATTCTAAAATGGCGCACGGAGCTGTCAAAAAATCACCCACTCGCATCCCTCTTACCTCCTCTTAACCCTATTTTGACACTTGACAGTGAGGATACCTTTCATAATCATCATTACCATATACGAAGTGTCATCGCCATAAGCCTAAATGAGATTGTAATGATGTTAATGGTAATGTCGAAAACGATTTTAAAATTATATAAAAATTATTGTCATCACTATTGGGTCACCTCAATATAGCAATTTTTTTATTGTAATTACATGCTACAAAGTGCTAATTATTAGAAAAATAACGATGTATAAAACATACCGAACTCAAACAAAATGGGAATGATGAAACCGCAGACAAACTGTGCGTGTCGCCCAGTTTTTGGGGTGAAAAAAGTCTCGGAGCTGCGTAAATTTTACGCACATTCTCCTCTGTTGCGCGCAACGAATAGAGGAACTGGACGCGCGGGCGCAAGCCCAGAAAAGTCGCGTCGTGGCCACATCAAGGAACCTTTGATATAGCCGCGATGGCTATGACGATTTCTCGTGACAATATTTCAATTCATGATTTCATCTTATTCGCTAATACGATTTCAATATAATTTTGTTATTTTATCACGGTAAATATGTAAATTCTAAATTTATAATTAAAATCTAGTCTGCGTATAGGTAAAATAAAAAAGTTTAAAAGACGACGACAAAGGTCACTACTTTTACTGTGATGGTTATGATGTTTAGTGCGTGTTTTCTTGATTATCGAAATAACTTGAAGTATTTAATCAATATGGATCATGGCGCCTTATGAGGAAACGTGTATGAATCGTTATTCACAAGTTAAATTTACCAGAACTACAACTATTTTTATTTTATCGATCGGAACATATTTTTTTTACTGTTTCGCGGATTTACCCGACAATGAAAAAAAATGTTCTGAATAATATTCGAATCAATCAAGATTATGTCTGAACATAAAGAGACTGTAACCTCTGAGTTTATTTCGGCATTTCTTCTCAGAATAGAGTAGTCAGATAGGAAACACAGAACACACCTACAAAATTTTAAAAAATATGATTGACTTGTGAAAATGTTTGTACAAAGTTCTTCTTCTTCTGTAGCCTATAGAAGTCCACCCCTGGACCCCAATTATGTTAGGTAAAGGCTTCCCCCAAACTTACTAACAGAAAATAAATTATTTATCCACTAGCTTTCCGCCCGCGGCTTCGCTCGCGTGGAGATCGGTTATATCGCGCTTTTAGATTTCCCTCGGGAATATAATCTTTTTCCGGGAAAAAAGTACCCTATTATTTAATCCGGACTTACTTTACGTCTGCAAAATTTCAAAACAATCGGCTTAGTAGTTACGGCGTGAAAGCGGAACAAACAAACAAATAAACTCACTTTCCGATTTATAATATTAGCATATTTGGTGTACACATACAAATATTCCAGTAATCTCCCTTGGGAACTTGATGTTTTTTTAGGACCAAAAGTAGCCTATGTTACTCTCCATCTTTTCAACTAACTGTATGCCAAAAATCAGGTCGATTGATTGCTTAGCTATGGCGTGAAGGAAGGACAAACAAACAAACAAACACACTTTCACATTTTATAATATTAGTATGACTTTACTACGTTTTTCTGTATAGTATTACATATTTGTATTAATTTTGAGAATGAGACTGTAATTTTACGTTCAATTTGAAAATAAAACTGTAATATTACGTTTAGCTCCGTTTCTGAAAAGCAGTAGCAGTATGTCGTGGTGGCCTAGTGGTTAAAACACCAGCCTCTCAAGTATGAGTGCGCGGGTTCGATTCCAGTTCAGACAAGTACCAATGTAACTTTTCTAAAGTTATATGTACTTTCTAAGTATATCTTGGACACCAATGACTGAAGGTGAAGGAAAACATCTTGAGGAAACCTGGGCTTTAAGTCTGAAATCGCCAACCCGCATTGAGCAAGCGTGGTGATTACGCTCATTCCTTCTCTGTATGAGAGGAGACCTGTGTCCAGCAGTGGGACGATAAAAAGGTTGATAATGATGATGATGATGATGAACACATCCATAAAAAAAACCTTCGACATATTAATTTATAGTTACAATATTGTTGCATTTTCATTAACTAGAATAATTCTAGACTTCCTGCCATCGATTGGCAGAGAAGCCTTACGCTAGCGGATAATCCATAGATAAAAAAATCCGTAGGTACACAGTCGGTTAATCCTTCCATACATCTGTCACTGTACATACACCCACCCGTTTAAAACTAACTAATACATGCATTTCTTTTTTTGCCCGCTGTATAGTATTATTACGTATTCGTATTTCAATGGCCGTGTTGTGTACAGAATAGAAAATAAACGCTATTTCAACTTTAGATCGGGTTAATCGCAAGTTTGAATGATATATATGGTGACAAAGATTTATTAGTATATTTGAAGTTTATTACCATTTTGGTACCAGTGTTATTTGATCTGTATTATTACTAACTATTTAGCAAATATAGCTGCTTAATATTCTAGATACGAGTAGGCCATTTACTCGTACAACTAAATAATCAAGTTCCAAAAAACTCTATTTATGGATCACGCTACCTGTTACCTGACTGTATAATCATATTCTCTAGTCCACAAAAACTTGGTATCCACGAACGCTCCATATTGAATATTGATTGTCATTGTCATTTATATTTTTAACAAAAGAAGACCATAGATTGGCATTTAAAGCAGAAGTATTTATGTAGCCGGTTTTTTTTGCGATTTCATTAAAAATAAGCACATACAATCGAAATGTATTCTGCTTAGACTCCACCTTTTAGGTGTTAAAATAAAAACGTAAGTAAACTGTGAAACCTACAAAAGTTGACGAGCTAGACACAGAGGATTACAGAATCGCAGTACCTACAGCTAAATGAGACTCGCATAGATCAGGGAAGCATGGCAGAAGAGGGAGGAGACTTTTATGCAGCAGTGGGTGAAACAACGCTGTCGATGATAACCTAAATACAAGTAACATAACATCACGTTTGTTTCCGCCAAAATATTAGACAGAGGTCCTTTAGCAACAAATACACGAAAACAAACATAGATGGTAGATGTCACATATCTTCCAAGTTTTGCCTCTAGGATATGCTGGTTTCCTCACGCTGTTTTGCTTCACCGTTTTGAGATCAGTGGTGATGAACCACTGTGTTACCACTAGCCTCGCAGCCACCATTTCCCTCGAAAACAAAGATTTTTATTCGTAGGATACGGTGCACCATAGGTTGCACAGGTTGGACAGAAGAGATATGTACATATGTATGTACAATATACCTACAAGAAACAGTCATAAAATAAACAAAAATATAAGAAGAATGTACATTTCAATGTCGCTAGTGCAAGGTAAAAGAGTATGTGTAAATGCCCTTTAAAAAGTAAATAATGAGACGTTTCTCTACACTATTCGTTCATACATTTTACCGGTTACACCTCAGAATGGCGTCGCGGCGATAAAATGCTGATCGAATATGAGTTCCAATTACACGAGATTCCTAGCGGCGCGGCGGCTATAACGCGGGGTATTATTAATTTATTCATAGGACTGCGACTCTTTAACTAACTAGCTGCATTTTAGTGGCACTTGCAGACGCTCTTAACGTCTGAAGCATACGGGGACGAACGTTGGCGAACATTCCTGCCATTGTAAACGTTTGCAAATTTGTACGGACGACAGCAGATCAAGTTACCCGAAACTGTCAAATGTTCTCAATCAATCTTGAGCTTTAATGCTTTAGAGATAAAGTTGTAAATCTAATAAAGGAATTTGACTGATTCTTTTAGGGCTCCGTACCCAAAGGTAATAATGGGGCCCTACTACTAAGACGCCAGTGCCTGTTTGTCACTTGGCTGTATCTCATGAGCCGTAATTGCTCGGCAGTTGAAAATTTCACACATGATTTATTTCTGTTGCCGCTATAACAACAAATACATTTTTTTATAAATATTTTTTGATATAATATGCTGCTCTGTTATGCTGTCATTAATAATCCAAGGCTAAAATAATTGTTACATGTCATCCATTTATGAAGTTTGTTTTAGTAATCGCGCTAAAATAATTCAACCAAAACAGAATTGGATTGCAACCAAACCATAACTTTTGTTAGGTTTCGTATCGCGCTAACGGCTTAACCATAACTGGATCGCAATTGGAACGTAACCGTTGTTAAATGACAAAATTGAAACAAAGCTAACGTTTTCTATGCCATGTCAAACTTACGTCTAAACGATTAGATTTACTTATAATTGATTTAGTTTTAATTATTATATCTGATGAAAGGTATCACTCATAGCTACATTGATTTTACTTCAACCGAAGTTGAAATTTAGCGCGATACGAAATATGATCGAAACTAAACTATAACTTTAACTGGATTAGATACGAACTAGAGTTGAACTTCTACTGTTTTATTTAGCGCGATTACCCTCCAGTAAAGGTCGAATTTCTATAGGAAGAAATATAATAATGCTAAAAACCGAGTAATTTAGTGTTTTTTTTAAATTTCTTTGTTTGCACGCGCTAATTTCCGAAACGACTCGACCGATTTACATTAAAATTTGTATGCTTATATCCATCGGTAACATATAGGATAAAATTGTGTCTAGCACAGCGTATTTCATCATCGTCATATTAAAATAACATGAGTACGAAGTTCCGGCATCAGCTGAAGTGTAAGTGAATAACAAAAGTAGAAGATTTAAACCCAATTATTGCTTACACTCGCCATTCTCTCAGCCTGTATGTAGTAGGGCGTCTTCATCGCTCGCCGTGTTGAACATATTGTCACGGGCCAGTCGGTTATGCCTCAGCTTACCTACAACTTAACTTTACTGCTAACTTACTCACTGAAGTTAACTTGGCTTCCTGTAGGCGGACTGTTAACGAGTTTTATGATTTTGAAGTTTATCTTACACCGGGTTTATATTGTAGATCTAAGAATAAGGTAAAGAATTTAAACAAACATCTCAAATCAAAAATCTTTTTCGTTCTATTTTAATAATAAAAGAACAGTGATGAATATTACTTGAAGTCGTGATGGCCTAGTGGTTAATACACCAGCTCAGGATCAGACATTCCAGGTCAGGCAAGTACCAATGTAACTTTTCCAAATTATATGTACTTTCTAAGTATATCTTGGACACCAATGACTGATTAAAAAAGGTGAAGGAAAAAATCTAGAGGAAACCTGGACTTTAAGTCTGAAATCGCCAACCCGCATTGAGCACGCGTGGTGATTACGCTCAATCCCTCTCTGTATGGGAGGAGACCTATGCCCAGCAGTGGGACGATAAAAAGGTTGATGAAATATTACTTTCTTTCTTCTTCAGCCTATAGATGTCCACTGCTGGACAAAGGCCTCCCCCAGAGCTTTTCACGATGACCGGTCTTGCACCACCCGCATCCATCGGCTTCCCGCGACCTTCAGTAGGTCATCGGTCCACCTTGTTGGGGGCCTCTCTTATCTCTACGCTGCGTCTTCCAGTACGTGGCCGCCACTTCAGAACCTTACTGCCCCATCGGCCATCGGTTCTACGAGCAATGTGCCCTGCCCACTGCCACTTAAGTTTAGCGACTCGCAGAGCTATATCGGTGACTTTGGTTCTTCTGCGGATCTCCTCATTTCTGATTCGATCACGCAGAGAAACTCCGAGCATAGCTCTTTCCATTGCCCTTTATGTGACTCTGAGCCTTCGTATGAGGCCCATTGTGAGCGACCACATTTCAGTTCCGTAAGTCATCACTGGCAACACACACTGGTCAAAGACTTTAGTCTTGAGACACTGTGGTATCTTGGACGACGAGAAGATGTAGCGTAGCTTCCCGAATGCTGCCCAGCCGAGCTGGATTCGATGAGACACCTCTTTCTCGAAGTTGGACCTACCTATAATATTACTTTAGCAATACTAAATTCATTTATGTGATTACTCCTTGACTTCTACAATTCGACTCGTTCGTTTCCATTTTTTCAATTTTCCAAGTCGTTTATAGTCAAACTACTTACCGAGCGCGGCTTAAAACATGCGTGGGCGCATTGATGGTAGAACTACTGATGCCTGCTCGTTTACAAGGCGCATCCAAATGTTTTGATGACAGTCGGTAACATTTTACTTGTAGATGTTACTATGTAAATGTAAATCCGGAATTCCGGAATGGTGACGGGAAATCACTAAGAGCAAGCACACGTAGGAAGACTTTATTATGCTAGATGTATCAGTGTGTGTATGTATGTATTTAAATTATTAGATATTCATTAAAGATAAACAATATAACATAACATCACGCCTGTCATTCCCAAAATTCCTCAGAGTTGAAATTATTTTGCATGAAAAATGAAAATTTATAATGATTCATAATCCCGTTAACTCTTAGATCTCTCATTCATACCCTAGACTTATATGTAGACGAAGCGTTTCGCTTCCACTTTTATATCGCGTACATCGAGGGATTGGAACAATTATTTGCCAGCGACGGTGTTTCCGTCACACTTAAATTTTCAAGGCTAGAGTGAATAGGCTCTTAATAAACTAGCGCGCTTTACCATCAACGATCGCATCACTTCTTACCATCAGGCGGGATTGCGGTCAAGCGCTAGTTTAAAATAAAAAAAATACAAAAATAAGAACAGCTTATATACTTACATAATTTATAAGTTCATATTGACAATGCATTTGTCAAAAGGGCGAAGGAAAGGGGGGAAACAACGAATTAAAAAGCTAGATTGTCGCTTCTGTTCAAATTTATTTACAATTCGTATAACGCCGATTACAAGGTGTGTTTCTGAATTAAACTCGGTTTGTGTATGATTACAACATTAATTTAATAGAATTCCATAAGTGTCCTAAGTATTTTCTGGTGCTCATGGCCCGGGGTGGGCACCGGGCAGGTGTTCAGGTGTATTTCTTAACATCTTTGAAGTTATAACTAGTTTCATTGAGAATAATTTGCTTCCGTAATATTAATATGAAGAAATTCCAAAGACCGGTTGAGGAAGTCAGTGCAAAAAGTATTTTGACAGTGGTGCTCACACATGCTTACATCCGGTTGCGTTTTTGTGATTGTTTTTGTTTTGCCAATCGACCCAATAAATTATGAAACTAGAATATAAAACAATATCTGCTTTTATTAACTGTTTCTTTGTTATATGCAGACAATTCTTAAGTATAGTAGAAATACCTGTTAAAAATTTCTCAGCTTAGTGTTGAAAATATCATATTATATTTTCTTGTGAAATATTAAATGTTGTCTAAATGACTGTTAGAGTGTTCTCAACTCATGTGTTGAAACTGTCATATTTCTACAGTTTTATAACACGTGGTTTTCACTTGCACTTTTATGGCGATGAAGGGAGATATGAAGACTCGTCTAGACTTAGGTAAAGCAATGGGAACGTATAATTAAACCTAATGTAATAATACCTGTGAACATAGAATGCAAGAAAAATATGGCGGCCATTACCTTGTGCCAAACTAAATTAAATTTCATTTAATGTATATTTTTCTCTCTATATCATCAAGAAAAAAAGAGAAGATTAATGCTGTATTTGGACCAATTGAACCAAGACTGTTTTATTAAGCATTAATTTACACACAAATGAGTTTGGTGTTGCTATACTAATATTCATTTCCTGTCCTTTTTTTATTAACATAGAATCAAAAAGATGCACGTGGAAAATCGAACGATCCGGACGAAGTGTTTCGCCTCCTCCTTTATACCGCGTACATCGAGGGACTGGAACAATTTGCCGGCGGCGGTGTTTCCGTCGGACTACAATTTGAGTGTCTTCAAGGCTAGAGTGAATAGGCTCTTAATAAACTAGTGCGCTTTACCATCAACGATTGCGTCACTGCTTACCATCAGGCGGGATTGCGGTCAAGCGCTGGTTTATAAATTAATAAAAAAAAAAGACGTGTGGCACTCGGGGACTGCCGCGGTAAAGCTATTGCATAGCATTTTGTATCAATTTATGCAATTATTATTATTTATTTATTTTATTTATGCAGTATTTTTTTTCTTTGATATTAATTCAAGTTACACTTTTTGAGCGTGGTGACCGGTAAGAAAACAAATTTTTCTTTTATTAAATAAATAAAAAGTTAATATTATTTAAAATATTTTTATTATTTTACAATACATGTGGGTTTTATTACCTTACAGTAGCTGTTGGTTATTCAGGAATATTTATCATTGAAACTATAGGTTTATGATAACTGAAATAAGAAACATAAGTTTGCGACTTAATATCCTCTAAATACCTAGAAAATACCGCGTCAATGGTGGTCCCATATTTTGTTGTGGACTTTTGTGGATCATTATTCATTTTCAAATTCAATGTTTTTGATAGAAAAGTTGTCCACCGCTCTGATTTTTTATCAGCGAAGTTAATGTTGAAATTGCCAGCCAAGATAAGTGGAAATTTATTACCATTTGTTTCAAGTATTTTCGAGCCACTCGAGTTACTCCAGTAAAGTGCGATGAATAAAATGCTCTACCTCGTCCAATTTTGGATTCGGAGAAATGTAAATTGCTACCATAACTATTTGTAGGCCATTTCTAAGTTTGCATAAGCACGCACAAATATCTCCAACAACTGAGCGCCTAACATTAACATCGCTAACGTGTGCAATATTTATTTCAATATTCGGAGTCATAATATTAGTAATATCATTTTTATTTTGGTAAATAGCTACCCCACCTTTTGAAACAGTATCTCGTTTGAACTGAACAATACAATTAAAATTAGGTATTTCAATTGGATTATCATGCGTCATGCAAGTTTCGGTAAGAAGTAACACATTTGTTTGTCTCGTAACTGAATCTTGTAAATCGTATTTATGACTATTTAGACTGGCAGTTGAAAGTCATTATTGAAATGCCATTTCTATTACTAATGAAATCTAATACACTTTGAGCAATCGTCTGAACACTATTTAAAGACAGTCTTTTGAATTCTTGCAACAATTGAAAAAACGGTCGCGTGAGCACTTTTTACTCTTTAAAATCACGCGCTTTTATTTAGTAAACAACACTATAAATAATTTAAAAGTCCAATGAAAAATTAGCATGACATTCATCTTAGCTTTTCCGTTAAAAAAAAAGCTATTTTATAAAAACACTACTAAATTAATTTGAATAAAAGTACTTAATAATTAATTATATGAAAAGTTTTTAAGGTAGCCATGACAACGTCGATGACGTCTATGACATATCTCTATAGAAGACCTATTTCAGAGAGAAAATTAATCGCAAGTTTAGCACATCGCGACTATCAGTAACATGGCAAGTGTGTAGGACTGAGTTCGCGCCCTGCAATATGCATGCTCTTTTTGAAAATCTATAAATTGTTTTCAAAAGATGTAGTCGCACGCACACAAACATACCGTGCCGAAGACTGCCGAACTGAAACGACGTCAGACGATGGGGAGCGTGAGGTTTTTTCGTTACGGAATTTCTGGATTCGGTCCCCGCGCTCAAGGCCCGCGATAGAAGCTATGCAATAGCTTAAAAAAATAAATAAATAAATCGTAAGCAGTTTTTTTTCTAAAAAGACAAATATTTTTTTAGTTTTGTTGAACTAGTCAAAGCTAGTAAATTGGCATCTTTTTGGTAATCTTGCTTTTAATTATATTTAAACTAAGGACTATCATAATTTGACAGGACTAAACTAATATTAATCTTCTATCCTTTTCTTTTTCTTAAATTTAATTTACTTCGTGAATGAGAATCGGCGCCATTGAAAATGAAATTTCCGGCTTAATTTGAGTGGACTGAAATGTATCGACAAAGTCTTGCCGCCAAGCGATTTGTCGTGTTCCGGTATGATGTCTGGTGAAACCGTACGGAGGACGGGTCTGAGCAGATGTGTTGCGAAGTTTGCCGGGTA
Source organism: Sesamia inferens (assembly GCA_037179545.1). Lineage (NCBI taxonomy): Eukaryota > Metazoa > Arthropoda > Insecta > Lepidoptera > Noctuidae > Sesamia > Sesamia inferens. Next base: position 28,478,660 of record CM073939.1, on the reverse strand, counting down.
CGATGCGCCAAATGTTGTTGTGTTGGGAGTTTGGTCGTAGAGGGTCTTCAGATAAATCTCCCTTTGGCGCAGTATCGTTGGTCGTGTTGTTGGGTTTAACATTGCATCACCTCGCTCAACTGCCGTCTTCCTTCCTATTCGCTCAGTTTTTCTGAGTGAATAGGTTCTTAATAAACTAGCGCGCTTTACCATCAACGATCGCATCACTGCTTACCATCAGGTGGGAATGCGGTCAAGCGCTAGTTTATAATTATTAAAAAAAAAAATACCTCAGCTTAAGCTCTCGGCGATTACATACTTAATGTTAAAATGTTTTAATAAATATGAGACCCAAATCAAAAGTCATTTATTCAAACGTGACTTCAGCACTTTTTTAACGTCACAATTACATAAGACAGTCCCTCCAAAACGCCCGCCCTTCGCCATTTCCTAGTGCTTTCGTTGGGAAGAAGAAGTGGCGGAACAAACTTCCCTTATGTTGTGTTAATAGTAGCCATTTACATTTCAAGTAAAAACTACTATCATATTCATTTCAGTATTATTTATTACTTGCCTAAACAGATATCGGAAAAGTTTTTGTATTCTATATTCAATAATATATTGTCATGACCATAATTTATTCCTTTGTGAGAATTTGATTTTATTTCGTTAGTTCAGTAGCTATCTATTAGGTATTAATGTAACAATGTGCTTGTTCACAGAGTTGCTATTTAATTATTTTAAGTTATATATTTTATACCACCACCCTAATTACGTAATACTTTATTTCTACCAATTGGAATCATTTCGAAGCATATTGCTAATCCATTTGTAGGGACGTGTGGATTGCTTACGCAGGCAAATCTTCCGACAGGCTAGTCGAACAGCGGCGAGCCACGCCAGTCGTTTCCGGAGACGCCGAATGGTCGCACACTTTAATCCTTCTGCTATTTGTCATATCATTGTATTAGGGAAAAGTGAAAGTAAAATATAATTTCAGTGAAATATTAGTTTAATTTGTATCGAGAGTCTCGCACCCCTAAACATTGCTCCATATGTTCGGAAAATGTGTGAGCTCAACAACGTAAATAACGCAATGAATGTTGTTGAACTGTCCAAATTAAACCCATTGCTACTGATAGTGTGGGCAATTACCCTGCTGGTTTATTTAAAAATGTGATGTTTCAATTTATTCGTCAAGTGATGACCTGAAACAAAGCTTTGGATAAACCTAGTTCGAGCAGGTTGCTACCTAAACCACCATTACTTGTATAAGTACTGTAATAAAAAATATTTTAGTTTTTATAATTCTATGGGAATTTTTTTACTCTTTGCTAAATATACACCTGTCGTAAACGTCCTTATGAAATAACTATTATTAATTGTCTAAGTATTGCAACCTAATGAAATCTATACTAATATATAAAGCTGAAGGGTTTGTTTGTTTGTTTGAACGCGCTAATCTCAGGAACTATTGGTCCGATTTGAAAAATTCCTTTTGCCTTAGGTAGCCCATTAATCCAGGAAGGCTTTAGGCTATATAACACATAACGCTGCGACGAATAGTAGTGGAACGTATAAAAAAAAAACCGGCCAAGTGCGTGTCGGACTCACGCACAAAGGGTTCCGTACCATTGATTTATGAAATTAAAGGATTTAAGTTATTTGTATGAAAGATTACGAGGTAATAAGCGGTTTACGATTTACGAGGTATTGAAAAAAAACTACTTACTAGATCTTGTTCAAAACAATTTTCGTTGGTAGTTTTTATAGTAATGTACATCATATGTTTTTTTTTAGATGTTTCATTTTCTTATTTTATAAGTTAGAGGGGGGGACCAACTTTTTTCCACTCTGGAAGCGTCTGTCACGCAAACTATTCGGTTTAGAAAAAAAAAAATTAGGGAAACATCGATATCATTTTTGAAGACCTACCCATAGATACCCCACACATACCTATGTGTTTGATGAAAAAAAATTTTTTTTCAGTTTCATTTTTTTTGAGTTTCAGTTCTAAGTATGGGGTGCTCCCAATACATATTATTTCTTTTTTAATTTTTCACAGAATACATCTACCTACCAAGTTTCAACAGTATAGCTCTTATAGTTTCGGGAAAAAATGGCAGTGACATACGGACGGACAGATGGACAGACGGACAGACAGACATGACGAAACTATACGGGTTCTGTTTTTTGCCATTTGGCTACGGACCCCTAAAACATATCTAAACCTACGCGGGTGAAACCGCGCGGCACAAGCTAGTGAATATTAAAACGTCAATCCGCATTGAGCCATTGAGCTAAAATATAATAGCTCAATGCATTGAGCCCGCGTGGTGATTACGCTCAATCCTTCTCTGTATGAGAGGAGACCTGAAAAGGTTGATGATGATTGCAAAATAATCCTAAATTATCACCACTCCTGCCATTCACAAACTACTAAAATCCCGTTAACTATCCACGTGTAAACAAACCAGTATCATGTCAGTGTTTAGTCAGTCCGCAACTTGAGTCTGTCGTGTTTGCACTCAGTGCCCGTGAGTGCGAACCGCTCAGCCGTTCTCAGCGACAAGCTGACATACAAACAAACATCTTCAGTGTGTACTGTGTACATGCGCTCATTGGGTCAATAACACACCTGGGTTCCCGAGAGACTGGGGACAGACTACAGGTGCACTGCTATGCACTTGGAGGATTTAAGTTAAAACCTGCAGGTTTAGCTTAAGTAAGTACTGCGTTTATTTTTTATGTATACGCATACATTTTTACAGAGGACTCCGATTTTCACACATAATTCTTGTTTACTGTATACAATATGTAAAGAAAACCCTGTCCGACCCGTGAAGGTATTGTTAGGTATCGATAACTGATTCTACCAATACCCACAAAACCTGGCTAAACTTAAAAAAAAATACCCCCTAAAAATATTATTTCGCAAAAAGATTTAACTTACTACATGTGAGGTAGGCAATACATGCGTGGGCGAGGGGGGGCAGGGCACGTGGCACGTGGTCCCATTGCTAGTCGCTCATAATAATACCGGCAAAAGTGGTGTCACTTTTTAAATAAATAGAAGTTGGAATTAATTTGCGGAAAAAAAAGATTATTTCAAAATTCCTTACTGTGACTATGATGATTACGTAAATTTCATATTTTATTTGGTCATGTGTTTATGGATTCTCCTTCCTTATGGGTCGCACGGGGTTTTATTCACATATTGTATAGGTAGATAGATGTCTTGTAGACGGACGGGATGCGCAGACGGGCATAAGTTCGTAAAAACTGTGATGTGTTTTGTGATTTTTGCCTCTATTTGTTTTCTCAAAAAATATTATATCTAAGTATACTGTACTATATCTTACAACAAGTTTTAGACAAACACACAAACTATAGTTTTGCTCACGAAATGGACAGACAAACGTGTTACAACTCACGTAAGATGAAGTTAAGGCCGTCGACATTATTCAACAGCATGAACATTTATAGCGAAAACCTCTTGAAAACCTTCGCCCAGTGTGTGCTCACCTCAGACTCTCGCATATGTTGGCAGACATTTTATGAATATTCACAGCGCGAAAGTGTGACCAAACAAGAAAGCTTCACATTTTGACATCAATTCATGAAGATTGCTATGATATGTGTGACTTTAGATATGTTTAACTAGTCATTGAGAGTGTTGAAGTGTTTACTGCAATCGTTAATGCACATTTGCTGCGAAGTGACAGCCTTAAACGGTTGTTAATTTGTTACTCGATAACTGTCTGTGTGAGTTGTAAATTATTTCATCACTTACACGGGTATTCTCTTTTGATTACTTAAAGTCTCTCTGCTTTTAAAATCTAAGACATTAGAAGCTTTTATTTAAAATTATCGGTTTTTATTAGGGCCGCATTGGTACAGATGCCATAGTATGACAATACTGATATTTACGGCACGGTAAAAATCGATCCACCGTGCATTTCCACTCAAGGTCTAAAGATCACAATTTGGCGGTTAACCAATAACCATCAACACCTCCGTTCCATTTCCATTTTTCAGGAGGTACAAATAAGTTTCTTATGAATATAAAAATAAAAAAAAATATGGCTGGTTTGAAATACAATTAATAATGATATTAAGATATTTTTTTTTTATTTACTTTCTTCCAATTATTGTCTAGGTAAGAAAGGAATAATTTACCCCCTTTTAAATGTCCGATACAGCATAATACCGATTTAATCCACGAAATATTGTGAATTCGATGTAGGAGATTTTGGTATTGTGTGGAATATACCTATTCTCTTTTGAATTTTTCTTCATGAAAAAGCATATTGCCAATATATGTTAATTAAGAGGTCTTGATGATTCAATATTAAAAAATGAGGATTGTGTCAAAGAAAAAGTTTTTATGTAGTTTGTAAGCCGCCATACTGGCCGTCTTTCTGGTGTGGTCATTGTTCCAAACATGAATTCACGTTTTTTCAAATAGTTCTTCATAAAACAAATGCAGTCGCTTGAGTTAGGAGATAAAGAGTGTGTTTTGTTTTAATATGTCGATATAGTTAGGTATAATGATATGATGGATTTTATAAATAAAAGAATGTACTTCTCGAGACCATTAGATATATAGACACCGTAACTGTTAATCCTGATGCCGTTTGAAGGTTTATGAAACAAGCAGGAAGAGATATTTTCATAGAAAGCAAGACCGCTCCTCACAAATGCATCGATTAACTTCTTCCCCATTCAAACGAGTGAGGCGCGCAATAAATTGTAAGTATTTATTACCTAACTTATACATTATTTATGTACTTACTAAATCATAAGTTTTCCAAGTGAAACTGTACCAGGAATGTACTCAATGTATTGCAGGTCCGTGTTTGGTCTAAGTTAACATGCTCTGCGTCTTGCCAACTTAGTAGTACTAATTGTAGAGCATGAGAAAGTGGGTACCAGAGTGCTAATGAGCTGGGTCCTTCTATTTTTGAAAGCTAATTCCCGTAGTTAAAAATGTTTAAAATTAGTGACAATCTATGTCAAAAAGAAGAACGTTCATAACGTTCAAAATTACAAATAATACAGCTCTGAAATGGTCAAGTATTATTAAAGTTTTTTTTTTTTTTAATTTAAATCTAGTGCATCATCATCCCAATCCCGCCTGATGGTAAGTAGAGATACAATCGTTGACAGTAAAGCGCGCTAGTTTAATAAGTCCATTCACTCAAAAAACTGATTGAATAGGAAGGAAGACGAAGGTGATGCACTGTTTAATCTAGAGGGAGATTGATCTGGAGATCCGGCACACTTCGCAACACAACTGCTCAGACCCGTCCTCCGTACGGTTTCAATAGACATCATGCCGTAAAACGACGAATCGCTTGGCGGCAAGACTTTTGTCTGGTGGGTGGTAACTTCTGCCGGCACCTCCTTCTACTAAGCTTCATTCAAAAGAAAATAATTCCCATGTTTAGGTATTTATGATTTTCAAGATATCCTTGATTTGGGTGAGCAAATAAAAATAAACTTTTTATGTTCATTTTGAGAAAGGGAAATACAATACGGTTTCGTTTCAATACAAGTTGCTACAGTCGACACTAACACATATACTTACATTGAGTTGACCTAGTAACCTACAATGTTCCTAGTGCTGGAGGTGCAGGTCTCCTATCAGTGGGAGGGAGTAGGCCGTAATGTACCACGCTGGTCCGGTGGAGGTAGATGTCACATATCTGTGTGGTTGAGGTTCGTATATCTTCTAGAACATGCTAGTTTCATAGGGTAAATTAAAGCCTGTACCACCCGGCCACCGCTACTCCGTGGCTGGCCTAGTACCCAGTTATAACATACAGCCCAACAAACCTAAGCAAGATATTTTTCCGCCTTATTATTCCGCATCATAACTATGAAATTAGGGAAAGGGCTTGCGGCGTTTCCCGGAAAATAATAGGCCGCTTATTCGTCTCGAGGGTGTAGTTCACGTCAAGATGAGCAACGATATCTTCCCGATGCGGAAATAATAACGGATTGCGAGCTCCGATCCGATTCCGACCTTCCTTATTGAAAGCGATGTTCGAGCTATTATTGAAGTTATGCAGCAGTAACAAAACCTGGACCTTACCTAGATTAGCATGCTAGGAGTAAAGACATCACTATTCCGTCGTTGGTTATCATCAAAATCAAAGGGTCTCCAAAATTCTCCAATAAGTTTGCCTGAAATAACTTCTGATTGAAAGTAGAAGACTTTTCGATTTGAAAATGTATTAAACATATTCTAATACTAGTAATACTAATCTATAAAGCTGAATAGTTTGTTAGTTTGTTTGTTTGAACGCGCTAATCTCAGGAACTACTTTTCCTATTAGAAAAAATCGCGTTTATTGCGTTGGATAGCCTATTAATCCAGGAAGGCTTTAGGCTATATAACATCACGCTGCGACCAATAGGAGCGGAGTATAACTAACTCCACGCGAACGAAGTGGCGGCTTCTAGCACTTTATATGTATAATACAAAACATCCTGTTTCCATTTCGAAGCCCGACTTTGATGTAACACGGCTATATAACAGAAACAGATCTAAGTCCGTGGAAAGTAGAACAGTCGTGTTACGTGTTGCAAACAGTCGGTGTTATTGCCCAAATTTGTCACGGAGACAAAGCTCCTCATTTGGCACAAGGTTGAGACAGATTCGCGAAAGATTGCAGTACTTTTCAACTTGGTGAAATCCTTTTGAATGATATGTAATAATGGTTGCGTCAGGGCTTCAGTGCTTTTTGTTGCCATGATGGAAAACACCTGTTAAATGATGTTTTTACTTGATTTTATCTAATATCCTGACTAAAATCCTGAAACTGTACAACAGAAACGCAGAATATTAACTTACTAAATTACAATCATTGCTAACTCCATTTAGGGCGGTAACCATTTTAACTTCTGATGAAGTCCAGCTACCATGCAAAAGCCCTTTCATGTTTAGGATTAGTATTTAGTATATTACGCTCACAAATAACGTGGCATTCTGTTGGATTTTCAAAATGGGTTCAGAAATTACCCCCTTCAATATCAAAAACTCATATACTACCTGTTTATATGTATTAACTAATAGATAACAAATAAATAGGCAATAATAAGTACTCGTAGGTACATAATTTGGTGTCAGAATATCTTATTAATATGGCAGAGTTATATTGGTTTAAATGACAAACATATTAATATAATGTATCATCATCATCATCAACAACCTTTTTAACTTCCCACTGTTGGGCACAGGTCTCCTCTCATACTCAGAGAAGGTAAGGTAAGGTATAAACAGTAGTAAGAGTGTAAATTTGCAATAAAATATTTTAATAATTTCAGAAGAAACAACATTTATTTTAGAGCAGCACTTAGAAATTAACTTTTTATCTGAAATATCTGAATAAAGAGGAGGTTATCTTTCTATTTCACTGATCATTAGAAGTCTCTAACTAAAGGTTACCGCCTCCAAGTGAGTGGTAATTGTTTAGCTGATATTTGTCTGTTAACTGTGACATTTGATATGTTCCGGGTGCGATTGTTTTCTCGTTGCTACTAGAGTTATATGCGTAGATAGCTGCCTGTTGGGTTCAGTATTAACTAACTTTAACTGCTCAAACATGTAGCTCTGAATGAAGGAACATACAATGGTATACGAAATGATTTCTGCCCTATATTGTCTGCTTCATCTACCTGACTTAGTCATCAGTGATGATGATAATTTGTCAATTATTTTTTAAGCTATTGCATAGCTTCTATCGCGGGCCTTGAGCGCGGGGACCGAATCCAGAAATTCCGTAACGAAAAAACCTCACGCTCCCCATCGTCTAACGTCGTTTCAGTTCGGCAGTCTTCGGCGACTACATCTTTTGAAAACAATTTATAGATTTTCAAAAAGAGCATGCATATTGCAGGGCGCGAACTCAGTTCTACACACTTACCATGTTACTGATAGTCGCGATGTGCTAAACTTGCGATTAATTTCCTCTCTGAAATAGGTCTTCTATAGAGATATGTCATAGAAGTCATCGGCGTTGTCATGGCTACCTTAAAAACTTTTCATATAATTAATTATTAAGTACTTTTATTCAAATTAATTTAGTAGTGTTTTTATAAAATAGCTTTTTTTTAACGGAAAAGTTAAGATGAATGTCACGCTAATTTTTCATTGGACTTTTAAATTATTTATAGTGTTGTTTACTAAATAAAAGCGCGTGATTTTATAGAGTAAAAAGTGCTCACGCGGCCGTTTTTTCAATTGTTGAAAGAATTCAAAAGACTGTCTTTAAATAGTGTTCAGACGATTGCCCAAAGTTTATTAGATTTTATTAGTAATAGAAATGGCATTTCAATAATGACTTTCAAGTCTAAATAGTCATAAATACGATTTACAAGATTCAGTTACGAGACAAACAAATGTGTTACTTCTTACCGAAACTTGCATGACGCATGATAATCCAATTGAAATACCTAATTTTAATTGTATTATTCAGTTCAAACGAGATACTGTTTCAAAAGGTGGGGTAGCTATTTACCAAAATAAAAATGATATTACTAATATTATGACTCCGAATATTGAAATAAATATTGCACACGTTAGCGATGTTAATGTTAGGCGCTCAGTTGTTGGAGATATTTGTGCGTGCTTATGCAAACTTAGAAATGGCCTACAAATTGTTATGGTAGCAATTTACATTTCTCCGACTCCAAAATTGGACGAGGTAGAGCATTTTATTCATCGCACTTTACTGGAGTACACTGAAGAAGGCTCGAAAATAGTTGGTACAAATGGTAATAAATTTCCACTTATCTTGGCTGGCGATTTCAACATTAACTTCGCTGATAAAAAATCAGAGTAGTTGACAACTTTTCTATCAAAAACATTGAATTTGAAAATGAATAATGATCCACAAGAGTCCACAACAAAATATGGGACCACCATTGACGCGGTATTTTCTAGGTATTTAGAGGATATTAAGTCGCAAACTTATGTTTCTTATTTCAGTTATCATAAACCTATAGTTTCAATGATAAATATTCCTGAATAACCAACAGCTACTGTAAGGTAATAAAACCCACATGTATTGTAAAATAATAAAAATATTTTAAATAATATTAACTTTTTATTTATTTAATAAAAGAAAAATTTGTTTTCTTATCGGTCACCATGCTCAAGAAGTGTAACTTGAATTAATATCAAAGAAAAAGAAATACTGCATAAATAAAATAAATAAATAATTATAATTGCATAAATTGATACAAAATGCTATGCAATAGCTTTACCGCGGCAGTCCCCGAGTGCCACACGTCTTTTTTTTTATCTCAATCGGTGACCAGTACCTACTGAAGATAAGATGTAAAATTTCATAAATTATAAAATAACACTAAAACGTAAGCTTAAGGTGTTCCCTTAGTAATTTATTTATTTATTAACTGCGCGCTACGTAAGATACGAAGGTAGGTAAAAAAATACATAATAAATTCAAGGAGTGATAATAAAAGCTCGTATATAAATAAGACTATCATCACTACAATTCCATGAAGAAGAAAAATAGAAGAAGAATCACAATGTAGCAGCTGTGTACTTTATTATCTCACGAGTCTCGCGTTCGATGTAACTCGTAAATGTGCACATTATCGATAATCGTAAGCAATCCAAGGTTTATCACTTCTTACTTCTCCCTATAAGGATAAACTAGGACTGAGGCATAGATGGATAAAAAAGGTTTCTTTTTTTAATTATTAAACTTAATTGATCCTAGAATATATGCAACTAGTCAAAATAATATCTTGACGATTTAATTCGGACTCAATTAACATATTATAATTACATACATATATCCATAATAGTTAGTAACAGTAAACAGTCTACTATTAGTGCAGTTTATTCTACACAATTATTTCCAGATTTTATTCCAGAGAATTTGTTGTTTATACAAAATACATAATTTCAATTCCACATCCATAGAGCTAATTTACAGCAACATCAGATAGCTCACAGAACATTTTTTACACTATCAATTTCGTGGCACTAACCATTTGATATCTTGGCTGTCAATGCAAATGTGCTGCCATTAGATGTTAAGAGTGCTACATATCGTTTACTTTATGTGTTAGTACTACAGGACCTGGTAATATTGTAGTACAAGGTATGGGGTTGTAGCGATCAAGGACTTAATAGGGATAAATGAGAACTATCTTCGTATATTCTCTCTCATTAATTCAGTACGGACAGGGTCAGCATTTATTTATTTTAATTTATATGTATGTCGTGGATAATGAATGATAGCATTTTAATAAAAGTTGCTAATTTGAGCTATGAAGGCTGTGACGTTATTTTGTAATGGCGGTACGTCGACAGAGTGGTTTTGGAAAGCGAGGGATTGTCGAACGTTCACTTCATTTTGAGGCGCGGATCAGGGCATTTTTCCTGGGCGAAACTGTCGATTTGCCTATTTAAGTTGTTATTGTCAAGATTGGAGGGTATATTTACACTTTGTGCTTTAGTTTAGAACTCACCTACGAAATGGAGCTCTTACAACCACGCCGAGATGCGGACGACCGTACCGCTCCGCCATCGCTTACGTCGTCATATACTTTATACTACATCTAAAACGTACTACGTAAAAAATATATTCAACATTACAAAATATAAAATGGGCGACCTTACCGCTAATGCAATCTCTTCCAGGCAACCTTGAAATGGACGGAGATATTCCTGGATATTAAATGGGACTTTCGTTGGTGCAAATATTATAATATATAGTAGGTACACTAAAATAGATACAAACATTTATACACCACCTACATACATATGTGCTAGTCTGTTTTGTTATGAATTAGTACACTGCTAAGCTAAGACTAGACAGGTTGATAGTGTTTTTGTAGTAAGAGATTGCTTTCATAGTGTCTTCAAGGCTAGAGTGAATAGGTTAGTTTATTAAGAAATAAACTAGTGCGCTTTACCATCAACGATTGCATCATTGCTTATCATCAGGCGGGATTGCGGTCAAGCACTAGTTTAGTAATAAAAAAAAATACTGCCTGTTCTATTACAAGAAGCATTTCGAAGGGACATTTCTCTACGGGACCACTGTCTTAAATTTTATATCTTTTGACAGTATTTTTTCCATTAAAATAATCCTAACTAATACTAAAAATGTGAAAGTAAATTTGTTAGTTCGTTTGTTACCTATTTACGCCTAAACCATTCGATCATCGTAGATTTTATAATTACGTTGTCAGGTGTACAGATACAGATATCGGGAGATTCATCCCGAGACAAGTGTTGATCTCGAGAAAAACAACAATAACGTTATTATGGATAATAGATGGCTCCACGTGTTTTTCTAATCTTGATTTAATTATATTAGAATTTTACAAGGATGAATTCGGGGCAGAAGCTAGTTTAGCGACTAATAGTAGATTAGAGAGGGTAGAGAGCACTACCAGACGTTAATTTGGAAATTTGGTTGGTGATTAAAGTTTGGTTGGTGATTAAAGTACTTACTGTAAATCTTCTCTCAATATAGAAAATGGTGCATTACTTTGGTGGGTTATGTTAGTTCGTTGTCCAGACTTACTTTATGTAATGCCTGGCTACATTGTAGAGAAATCTTATCATTATTTTGCGTAATAAAGTATAACAATTACAAACATAGACCATGAATCAGCGCAGACGCAGTCTCTCTATTAATAACTGTCCTTTCCTGATAGCTCCACCTCACACCACACTGTGTGTATATATATACACAGGTACCTAGCTAGGTACAGTTGTGAGGACGATACTCCTCACGTGCGTGTAACCCCGTGTTTACGATCCAGAGCGCTCATAGAAATCTAGACGGGATGTCTCGAAGATACATATTGCAGTTGATAGCAACTGACATTATGAATTCTTAGGTAATTGTGTAAGTTTATCTTGACTGTCAGTTGCAGGTCTCATTAGTGCCTATAGTAACGTAGTGCACAGCTTATATTTAATATGAGATATTACTGACATGTTTACTTATGACAGCCTCCGTAGCGTAGCGGTAGCGAACGCGACCGTTGCTCAAGGAGACGCGGGTTCGATCCCTGCGCAGTGCAAATATTTGTATGAATGAATATGAATATTTGCACTGGTCTGGTCGTGCCTCGGAGAGCACGTTAAGCCATTGGTCCCGTTTGCCATACGAACATCTAATGGCAGTAGTTACAGGTTGTTGGAGCCCTCGAAAGTCCAAAAATTGGTCTAACTGCAATGCTTCGATATCGCCTTCGGGTTGTGGAGGTCAGGCGGCAGTCGCTTCACGGAAAATATCGAAGTTTAGCCAAAATCCGCAGTTAAACTGATAAAGCGGAGCCCAGACTCCAAAGCTGAAAAGTTTCGGATGCGACTGGGATTAACGCTGAGATGATGAGTGACATATTTACTTACAAACCAACTACCTGTGGGCTACTTGACTGATAAACTAACAGAAGCAATGACTTTCATATTGATAGTTCAACAACATTTATTCAGACATATGTCGGCACGTTTGGTGCAGTGTATGAGCGATCGTTTGCTGAGCCATTTGTCGTGGGTTTGATTCCCGCAGGGGATAAATATTTGTGTGGCCTACTGGAGTTGTTCCCGGTCTGGCTGTATGGAGCTGTGGAGGCATCAGGAAAAGGGATTAAGTTCGCTTATCCTGTTATATCTGGCGGGCACTTGCTCGACGGTTGAAATTGGGAAGTTGTAGGTATATATGCTAGTTGCACGGTAAACTCTGATTGCGAGATGTAGAATTTGTGTGACGTCAGTATGACGCGTCGTTTATTTGCGGCGTTTATAGGTACCGCTACATGTATGAAGTTTTTAAGTGTTTGTAAACGCTACAGGTTTAATTACTAGTGTGGAACAAAGACTAAAAAAAATTAAGAATGAGTACTTCATGTTAGATATTGATGCGCCTGCACCGCATGGTTCTTACGACTTGTCAACATATTGGGATATCTTTTTTTATGTAAGTTTAATATTAATTGTACTTATTATACCTACACATAATCCCTCAGTAATAAGTTCTCTAAGTGGTGAAAACCGCTTAAAAATCCGTACTAAGTTTAGTCAAGATGGCCAACGCTGTTAGACAGACAGACACGAAAATTGTCTTTAATTTATAACATTATAGGTGCAATACTGGAAATAATACCGTTTACCATTTAGCATTAAATCGTATTCCAGACTTCGTCACAGCATCCTTACACGACAGACTGACTGCAAAAAGGTCTAAGCAGCTAAAACTTCTACCGATTCTCTAGATCTTGTTACACAAAAGGCCATAGAAACCTGTCCTCAAAATAAAAGTAAAAGTACCCTACAAGGATCCTTCCCACAGGACAAACACATGTAACCATTCACAAGCGTGTTATTTAACAGGGGACAAGCCATAAAGTGACGTACCTCCCACGCGAGGGATAGCCATCGTAACGGCGCGCGCGCAGCCTTCAGACACTCGCGAGGATTCCGAATACTCTGCTCAACCACGTCTGTGACTATTTAGTTACACTTGAGTAGGTATATGAATAAATATGGCAGCGACTGGTGGGAGCTTGTCTTAAATCTTGCGCTTGGAAGTTGCTTAAAACGTTGTGTCACTGATTTGTATCAGGTTAACTAATACCGCTCTCGAGACAGTAGCACCTGCTCTCTGCATACACCGAGAACTAATCCTTGTTGACTAAACTATGTTTATGTGGCTTTATTGTTCCAAAATCTTTGGAAGATGTGTGGTATGGTTGTCACTGAAAATTTAGGTAACCTATTAATCCGTGACCTTCGATAAGCCGTTTACTGAATTATATTTATTGCTGACACAAACAAAATATTTATTTTGGCCACAATTCAGTAACGTGAGGTGACATGTGAACTAATCTTGCATGTATCGCTTTATGATCGCTCCGAAAATTGTTGTTTTGTTTATACATACTTAGAAGGAGACAGGGTGAGTCGACTGGACGCATGTAATGACTATTCAATTTCAATGTTTCATGAGTACACATCGTCGCCGGCGCCCATGACGAGGGGAAACCCAGTGTTTTCTGAGCATAAATCATGAATGTGACATGTAATAATAAACAGTTCCAGCACGTACTATCACTTAACTTATTCACACTTTGTCTTAACCAAATTTATTGTTTCTTGTTACAGGTAATTAAAATTCTCTATTGGCGTGAGGTGAGAATGTTAAAACATTAGTTATGTGCTGCTCTGAGGCGGAGATCAAATTAACAGCTTATTTAAAGCTCTTTAGGACACATTATGGTAGGTGTTTGTTTGTTTTAATGTTGTATGAATCAATCTAATCGATTTATAATAAGATTGGAATGGGACTGACCTTTTAATATGATTATACATATATGTTGTGATTGTGAAGCTTTTGTTGCAAAGTAATTTCAGTTGATTCACAATGTTTTTGAGTAACATTTAATTTGCTATCTTATTACGCACTCGAACGGAGTTGGGAGTTGATAGTTATGTAAATTATATTCTAATTATGAAAGTATGTGATGAAGGTGATAGAGTAAGCTAAAGTTGCCGATAGGTATATTCAAAAATCTAGGATAAATTCCAATAATAAAAGGACGGATTCAGTCGAACTTCTTACTACACTGGGACACATGATCCAAGCGTCCGCAGCGTTCATATTTCCCTTCAGCCAGTAGAACTGTCAGTCCTTTATTATTATTATTTTTTTTAATGGGAAATCATTAAATGGCCTCTCCTGCTTTGGGCGGAGCGGAAGGCCGTGCCACACTTTTACTGTCGAAAACTCACCCGTGTTCCTGTGCGGCGGGGTCACGGCAAACATCCCGCAGCCATGCCAGTCATCGGTCTCCCTGGATCCCGACTCGATGTGCCAACATCTCTTTGAGGAGCGCGTCGAACAAAACGCACCGTCGTGTTGACCCGTCGTCGACTGCCGGGAGGACACGGCGCAGCATACGCTGGCAGAGTGTGCCGCTTGGGAGGAGCTGCGCCGTGCCCTCATCTCTGAAGTAGGCAGTGACTTATCGCTGCCGGTCGTAATCAGGTCAATGGTCGGCAGCGAAGAGTCCTGGGATGCGGTGGTTTCCTTCTGCGAAACAGTTGTCTCGCAGAAGGAGGCTGCGGAAAGGGAGAGGGAGATCTCGTCCTCTCACCCAGCCCGCAGCAGGCGTACCGGGCGTCGCCGGAGGGCGGATAACGCCCTCTTCCAGCCCCCCTAAATGGGTCCAGGGGGATAGACTTGGGGACATCTGTCGCCCCCCAAACATCAGGACCCGAGGTGGCGGCGCGAAGTGTTCCACGCACGCCACTCTTAGACGTCACGGGGGGAGTTCTACATCTCACTCCACCCCTGACCCGAGGAACGGGCCAGCACCAATCGGGGGTTGCGGAAGCAGTATTAGTTCTCGCAGCCCCCGGTGTAGGTGTGAGACGGAACATCCGGGTGGTTTTTAGTCAGTAGGAGTCTGACAGACCCGATCGCCCACCCCAGGGCGGCGGACATCCATGAGGATTTTACACCCGGAAAAAAAAAGACCTGGACCTTACCGGGCGGCGTAAGCCCGCGCAGCTGTCAGTCCTAAACGCCTAAAGATTCCGAGCAGGTGTTGTATTTATTGTTGCAATCAGTTTTATGTACATATTCATCTATTACTGAAACGTATTTACTATTTACTACTTGTCTGTCTTATGATTACTCAGCTAGGCTCAAGTTTTATACTTCCTTATCTATCTAAATATTAAACCTAACTCTAAATATAGTATGCATGTGTGTAGACGTAGGAAGAAATAAAGGAACACGGATGGATTTTAGTAATGTCTGTCAAGCCCTCCCGCACCACCCAGAGGGGTGAAGTGATTAGATGATTTCCCGCCAAAACAAAACCTTGACAAAAATGAGGAAATAATAGAGTTTGTATTGCATTTAATAGTCTCGAGAGAGGAATAATAAATTGCTATGAGAATAACATAGATAAGTGTTATTCTTAGAGCAATTATTCCTTTCTCGAGTCTAAAGAGCTTCACAATTCAATTCTGCTTACGTCTGCTCCAATAATCGATTATATCTAAATAATAAACAACGCCCTTGACTGGTTTGTTGTACAGTTAAAATAAACTTAAAATTGAATGTTCAATAGTTACGTTATTACGACACTTGTTTCGATAATTAGTTAACTCACACGTAGTGTTGTGTAACTGTACCTCAGTACCATCACTAATTATTTATGAAATTACCAGAACTAACAATTGACAATCAAAGAAAAGTATACTTTATTTATATGGTCATAAAAAGCAAAATATAATGGAAAGAAGGCCGTTAAGATCTTTTGTAGATGCGCAATTCACGACAGTGCACATAGGTTATGATAAAATAATAGTGGAATATTTGAAATAAATAAGAAAACCTTGAGCCAGTGGTTTACGCTGTAATAAAGTATTATTTACTCTCAAGAATACTTGAAATTACTGTTCTTGATGGCAATTATATATCTATACTTCTATACATATATTGCCGCTTCCAATCAATAAAATAATGTGATTTGTAAACTTGTTATACTTACATATTTTAAACACCTTCAATATATGACAAATAAATACGGCCACTAACTGTTCACACGTCACAATATTTACTACCTCGCCATCTTCTAATTCACATCCATTAGATAACAGTTAATAAATAATAAAAACATAAATGTTAATATAAATAAATAAAGATAAAATGCCAAACGCCATTAATGTATAAATAACTAGCAACTAATTACGAATGCAAACCAGTGCCATTTCTCACAGCGAGGGAGGCGACGTTGATAGGTGTCGACATTAAACAAAAAACAAAAACTACCGATAATTTTTCCCCGCACTAACGTTGTGGTGTAAGAATTTGGCATAAGATGCGAGCGGAGCGAATGAGCAAACATAAAATTTGAAACATAAATAAAATTTTATTATACCATATTCAAATTTGATTAATGATTTAAATTAGTGTTATTCAGGGTAATCAAATATAAACCTTATTTCAATAGAAATTAAGTTGATTCCAGAGTGACTAGCACTATTGAAAAAGTTATAAAAATATTTGAATTTGTAGCGTAAACTGAACGTAATTGCATAAGAATAAAAGTTATTTACTGAATAAAGAGACGGACACTTCCATTATAAACATGATATCTCACTCTTCTATACTCACATTATGCCAGTTGCATGTTTTAGTTCCATGTAATAGAGGGCGAGTCTATTCATAATAACCAGGAGGCAATCGAGCTAAATAAAACAGTAGAAGTTAAACTCTTGTTCGTATGTAATCCAGTTAAAGTTGTGGTTTAGTTTAGATCCCATTTCGTATCGTGATTGAAGTAAGACAATGTATGAGTGATACATTTCTTCAGATGTGATAATTAAAACTAAATAAATTATAAGTAAATTCAATCGTTTAGACATAAGTTTGACAAATGGCCGACGTTTCAATTGTGATCAAGTTTAGGTTAAACAATCTGTCAAAATGTTAGCGCGATACGAAACATAACTATAGATTTGGTTCGGTTGCGATTTGCGATGCAATTCTGTTTTGGTTGAATTATTTTAGCGCGATTGCCCCCTGGCTCAAAATCAAGTTCCGGGCTCCTATTTCATTCAGTCAGACTGACCATCGTAATGTATAAGTTCTTAATGTTTTACAAAGGTTTAACCAACTAGCTTTCACTTTATTTTCTTACTAGTATTAAAGGAATTACCTAACTCAGTCTGTAACAACAGTGTATAATTGCGGATTAAATCAGATACAGCTGTCTAATAACTGCAATGTTACCTTATATAGTTGTCCAGTTAATATAAAGCACATATTTTATTATAATTCAAGCCACATATTTAGTGACATGAATTTAAATAAGGCGTTAATGTATTCATAGCCTAACTGTGGTAAAGTCGCCACAATTTTATGTCTTGGGCCACACCCCGCACCGCAGGGGTCCTCTAATTTATTTGAAGGCTCTATTACAAGACACCGAGGACCGATAGTTTTTTATTTATGCACACACCGTAATACACACATATTTACATATAGACACAGTGCACTCCAACGTTCCCAGTCATTTTGCTGTTGTTATACAGATTCGATTACTCTATCGTCTGTTGTAATCTTTTTACAACGAAAATAATGAAAAATCAAGTTATCTACGAAGTATGTGCTATTCTTACGAGGTTGTGGGTGTTTCCTTGAGTGTTTTTTAGTTTGTTGCTCGTCTGTATGTCCTGCCCACGGCTGATGTTTATTGCACGTCTAACACACCGTTTTGACAGCTTATAATGGTTTTATTGACTATATTTTAAAGTTCTTCGTGTGTACAAATATGTTTTTATAATGGTCGTAAATGGTCATTGGCTTGTGAACCGGGTTACGTGTGTCACCAATGATTTGTAGTTTGAATAAACTTTCTTGAGTTTCAAAACTATCGCGAAATTTAATAAAGATATTTTAGTAACAAAAACTTTTAGCTAGTTAATTATTAGCTATGTCTGCGGCTTTCGTTCAGTTTTTGATATTGCATAAGATGCAGTATTGCCATAAAACTAATATTCATTTACATTTTTGTCTAAAAGCAGTCATTTATATATTTTTATTGTTTTTATATCCATAGAATAGAATAGAATACCTTTTATTATGTACTACACACTATAAATTACAGAAACTTATATAATAAATATTTTACAAAGGGTGACAAAATGGGCGGATGACGTATGTCATAGAACATAACATCACATCACTTTCCCCGAGGGTTCAGGCAGAGTTGCCTACTTATAATAAGCAAACGTTCAATATCAGTATTATGAAGTTTTTATTTAATTAGAATTATTTAATCCTTTTTTATTATTCTATTCTAATTTTCATCTTTCTTTAGTTTTGTTAATGTGTGTTTAGAATAAGTTAGATTATAACATAATTATGTAAACGATAATTCTCTTCTCCACTTACCCTTCTCTTGCTGTGCCCGACAGGTCCTATTATTGTTTTTTTTTTTTTTTTGGCAAATATTTCATTATATGACCTCCCCGTTCTGATTCCGTGTTCCTTCACTTGACTCTGGGCCAGGGGTCACGGTGTCTCGTTTGAACAACCCATGGCAAATATTTACTTCCACTTAAGCCTACATTGTGGAATGCAATAAACAATTGAGTATTGAGTACAATACCTACATCCACATTTTGCTAGTGTAATACGGGTGAGCCTATTCTTTGCTATCAACCCCCATAAATCCAGAATTCGAGCCGCTTTTTTTTTATTAATTATAAACTAGTGCTTGACTGCAATCTCGCCTGATGGTGGGCAGTGATGCAATCGTTTCGCGATCAAAGCGCGCAAGTTTATTAAGCCTATTCACTTAAAAATCTTAGTGAGTAGTAAGGAAGACAGCAGTTTAGTGAGGTGATGCAATGTTAAACCCAACAACACGATCAACGATGCTGCGCCAGAGGGAGCTTAATCTGGAGACCCTCCACGATGAAACTCCCGACACAATAACATTTGGCGCATCGCACCCGGCACACATGACAATACAACTGCTCAGACCCGTCCTCCGTACGGCTTCACCAGACATCAAGCCGGAACACGACGAATCGCTTGGCGGCAAGACTTTGTCTTTGTCTTTGTGTGTCTTAACAGAAAGTCCTAATAACATTTCTCGATCTAAATATTGAACACAGAACCTCAAACTCAGCTTGAGAACGCTAGACAAACGGGTTGTTTCTATTAATAGAAATTGAAAATAGCCAATTGTGAACTAGAATCTATCAGTCACGCAAACGGATTAATCCGATTCCCTATATCTCTGTGTATTTGTTGGTTTGTTGAATGCGCTCACTAGTACGGCTTCCGATGACAGCAACGCTTGCACTGCTGATACGATGTAACTCTATAATGAGGTTATTTCACTATAAATCGATAAAACAGTCGACGATGGGATTTATTAGAAGTGGCAACCTAAAAACGTAAAGGTATAATAACGAAAATAAAGGTATGCAATTATGCATACCGTCGCCGTAGAGTGAAAACCTCGTGAGTGCAAAAATAGTAACTTTACAGGAGGAAGAAAAAACTGCGTGCTGTAAAATTTTTGTACGGCGACTTTTATATTTTTTTATTAATTAATATACGAGTGTACGCTGTAGCTACCTTAGTATGTTGTGCAACTAGCTAAGATCTTATAATTATCAACTGTACGTTTAAGTGTTGTAACAATAACTGGTGGCTCTAATAAATATAAATAAATAAATAAATATGGAGATTTAACCCGCTCTCATACCCAAATCGGTTCAGTACTATAAGATTGCCCAAATGAAAATAAAATGAAACTACACGTTCGTTGCTACGAAACTGACAGCTGCGCGTGTTTACGAGGTTCTCATTTAGTGTCATAGATGTTGCTACGATTATCGAATGAACAAATGAGTCGGATCAGGATCTGCGTAGTGAGGTTTTCTTCCCAGAAACGCAATAAAATAAATTTGAGCAAAAATGCATTTCCGAGGTTTTCACTCTACGGTGACGATACATTAATCTCTGGTGAAGTGTCTTTAAAATTGTTTGAAGAAGCAAAGATCATACAATAATGTCAGGTCTAGACTTTTACTCACTAAAACCCTTCCGTTACCTGTGCTCCAGGGTCAAGGTAACTCTTTTTCGAACAACCCGCGAACCTGGCAGGCATCGGTTCTTGTGGACGTGGAACTCAATGCGCTGTCGACCCGGGCCTGCTCCTTACCGGGTGGCGAGCTGATAATGTCGGGCCCTTGAAAGAAGACTGTTGGATTTTTTGGAACGCGGATCCTCTCTTTGAATGCTGATCGGTAGCTTGGACACTAACTGAAATGTCCGATGGTCTGTTTATATGATTAAGACTGCTTTCTTAATAATCAACTACTAAAATTTTAATGTATAAGCTGTCAAGGCACAGTATTCAATCTTCAGATAAAAAAGAAATAATGAGTGTGCGGGTTCGATTTCAGGACAGGCAAGTACCAATGTAACTTTTCTAAGTTATATGCACTTTCTAAGTATATCTTGGACACCAATTACTGATTATAAGGAGAAGGAAAACATCTTGAGGAAACCTGGACTTTCAAGTCTGAAATCGCCAACCCGCATTGAGCAAGCGTGGTGATTACGCTCAAGCCTTCTCTGTTTAAGAGGAGACCTGTGCCCAGCAGTGGGACGATAAAAAGGTTGATGACGATGATGATGAATCTTCAGAAATGATGATGATGATGAATCTGCAGATAAATGTTAAAATGCATATTAGACATACAATGCCTTGTTTGTTACATACATGCCTTTGGAAAAATTACTCATAATATACAATGAAATGATTGTTAAATGACAATCCGCTCACAAGCGTTCCGGGAATCTTTTATTTATTTATTATTTATTTATTTAGAAACAAACAATTATAGCACTATTACAGAGCATTCCAATTACGAGTAGAACAATAACGTTTACGAAGGATCGATGAACGCGCCCCAGTACAGCACGTACATTTACCGCGATCAGTCACGGCTTATACCACAAAGAAATCTCCGACCACTCCACAACAAAACTAAGGAACTTACCTTAGGACACCGTGGGTTCCTTCGTGGGATGAAATACCGGAGAATCGGCGCGCGCGCCGACTTACAATACTGTCCGGATGGCTTCCACCACACTTATTGTCCAATACCAATAGACACATTAAAGTTCCTCCAGGAGGACAACCAAAGCTCACCAGCATAGAAAACCGTTATTTAGCAGCGTCAATCCACGCCCGACACAATCAACAATGAAACCACGTTTCAGATTCAAATTCAACTCAATTTAAAGGCGGCACTGTTACGGTTTATAATCCAAGTAAATACACACATCAAAAGTGTCTAGGGATCAACATATATTTTTGCAATAACTTTTCTCCTGATTGATATTAATTAAAATTTTCTTTAAGGATTCATCAAATAAAGTGTTTTCGTTTGTCACAGTAACGATAAACCAAGTCACCTTTGCATTAATAAAGAAATTTGCCATTTTCCTAATAAAGGGATATTTGACATTTGAACCACTAACACAAAAGTTCGAAAAAAAGACTGAAATAACAGTTTTCTCTAAAATTTTATTGGGTAACTTAAACAATTAATAATTCGTGTTTCTACCGCGAACACTAACAACACAAGAACATCGGTTTGGCATACTCAAAATGAGTTCATCCAAATCACGCTGTGGAATGGCCGCCCATGTTCGTTGCAACAACAAAAAAAGGTCTTCTTGCGACTGGATACCCTCCATATTCGGCAGAGCTCTTCTCTGTAGCATATCCCATGCATGCTCAATCGGGTTCAAGTCTGGCAACTGAGCAGGCCAGGGCAGGACATTGATGTTAGCTGCGGCGAGAGTCTGTCTTACAACTCTTGCGGTGTGCGGTCGTGCATTATCATGCATTAACTGAAATAAGGGACCGATTTGCACTTGTAGAGGAACGATGACGTCTGATACAATCGTCTCAGCATAAATTTGAGCGTTGAGGTTGCCTCTGATCCAAATCAACTCAGTTCTTCCGCCGATCCAAATACCCGCCCATACCATGATGGTTCCACCACTATAAGGATGGACTTCCTGGCAGGATTTTAATCGCTGTTGGCGTCCAGGGGTTCTCCAGTGTCGTATACGTCTTGTATCCGGTCTCATACCAAAACGAGACTCATCAGAAAAGCACACGAAACGCCATTGTTCTTCTGCCCAATTTCTGTGTTCAAGAGCCCATTGATATCGAATCCTACGATTGTGCATTGCTATAGGTGGTACCCGTAGCGGTCTTCGGGAATGAAGGTTCACTTCATGCAAGCGGCTTCTGACTGTTTGGTCGCTAATTAAGTTCCCTGAAGAGTGATGAAGCCTCACGGCTAACATCATGGCGGTTATTGTTGGAGCTCTTCGAGTTAAGATTTGAATGTATCAGTCTTGTCTCCGTGTGGTGCAGCGATACCGTCCTCCATGGCGCTCAGCCACGGTACCAGTGCTTCGGTAACGTGTCCAAAGTCGACTGATAACACTCTGACTTGTATTCAGAGCTAAAGCCACAGTACGTTGCCGGGAACCAGCTTCTATCATTCCCACGGCTCTGAGCATTTCTTCCCTGCTTAAATGACGTCGCCGCTCCATAATAACGTTGGTTTTAATCAGTAGTAGGGAAACAGTAGCACTAATAATGTCTTCAATGCGTTGTATGTTTTTATAGGGAAAATATTGACAGCTGATTTTCATCTTTTACTCGAATTTGATTCACAGTTCCTGATTCAAATTATGAAATGCACCAAAAAGGATCCATATAAATTTATAAAATCATAAATTTATTACAAAGCCACATCTCAATCTCAAGAAATCCGCATAAAAATGCTTGATCCCTAGACACTTTTGATGTGTGTATTTCAAACACACGGGCAACAAAACGCGAGAACTTTCCAAAACGCGGCCCGGGACAATATTTTCCCGAAAATCAATCGTCAAAAACGGACCCCCGCGTCCGCGATGATCTACTCGAGACTAGCTGCCCCGCACGGCTTCACCCCCATCATTTTCGATCTCGTGAGAATATCGGAATGAAAAGTCATCTTATATGTTAATCTTACTTATAAACCATCTGTGTGCCAAATTTCATCCAAATCCGTCCAGTAGTGTAACAACAAACATCGGTCCATCCAAACTTTCATATCTATAGTATTAGCAGGATTGTCTTGGATTCTAGGTATTTGGAATACCGACTAATTCCCGGGCTTCAAATATTAGTTTTAAGAACGAGAGTAACCGACAAAGCCCGAAGAATTGCAAGTAGCGGTGGGCCGGGCATATTGCCCGTAGGAAAGATCCGTGATGAGGCCGACGGGTTCTCGAGGGGCGACCATGCACCGGAAGACGCAGCGTGGGTAGGCCTGCGACAAGGTGGACCGACGACCTGGTGCAGGTCGCGGGAAAGGGTTGGATGCGGGAGGCGCAGGACCCGTCGTAATAGAGATTCTTGGGGGAGGCCTAAGTCCAGAACAGGACGTCTCTAGGCTGAAATCATGATGATGATGAAATATTAGTTTAGAACAGTATGCTAACTTACGAATAAGATGCTTGATGGTACAAATAGTTAATTTCCCCAAGTTCCTAGTTAGTTTTTGACCAAACATTCAACTAACATGAAAGCTTATTATTATTAGGTTATGCATTAACGCGTATCTAATGCAAGCTGCATTATAATTGTACATTTGAATAGGTAATTAACTGAGTGTTGTGAGCGATTGTTTCAATTTGAATTCATTAATTAATATCTGAACTGGATATGCAGGTTCTCACCCAGTTCTTATTTACGGTCTTGCGTAAAATCAAAGTGGCGTTATATCGGCCGCATATGTAACTGTTCCAAATCTTATGTTTTGTTCTTTTTTCCCTTGGGTAGTATAAATTACTTTTTTGGTAGCCTTGATATCGTACAAAATAGTTGTATTGGTAAAAGGGCATACTTTTATATATCATATATTTGCTCAAAAATTCTCATACTATATATAAAAAGAAAGAAAGAAAGACATCGTTTTTATTCCGCACAAACAAAACGCACTAGACAACTAAATACCACAAAAGTTATTATATTACAAAGATAATACAGGAAAAAAATAATAATATCACTCTTAACATGCAAAACTGCCAAACTATAAACAATACGATACAAGTTGATTTGTTGTCTAAGCCAGAGTCATAGACCATATACGATGGAAGTAATGAGTACTACGTACAACATAGTACTTACTACCTCCATGCCATAGGCATTAGACAGCACAATATGATTTTTGTCTGTTATTTTGCGGTTACCCTAAGAAAGATTTGGCAGATTAGTAGTTACATAAATAGAGTTTTAAAACTGCCCCTAAAAATTCTCTAACTGGCATTTTTACTTGATAATCATCCTATATTGTTCTCACTGTTGGGACAACAGCCTCCTTTCGATGAGAGGGAGTGGGCCTTAATCTACCACGCTGGCCCAGAGCGGGTTGGTAGATGTCACATGTCTTAGAAGTATTTAGCTCTAGGACAAGCCGGTTTTTTCACGATGTTTTCCTTCACCGTTTTGAGAGCAGCGGTGATGAAATAATTTACACAACGTGCCTGATGGGGTTCGAACCTACGACCTACCAGTTGTAAGTCGCAGCCGATACCACTAGGCTACCACTGTACTTTAAACTTTATTAGCATGACAAAGTATAATGTTCACCCATATTGTATATCACCTGGGTATTATTTCTGAGTCTGTTTCAGTAGGGTGTTCAATCAAATGTGAATTCAAGGTGACACACAAGGTACGGTCCACCCACTTACTTAAGTTTCACTGAGGGCTAACTTGATCCGACATCAAGCGTACAAAATAAAGTAACTAGGTAATGTAACTCATAGAATTTGTAGTAGATTTAATCTTAAGTACTAAATTTATATAAACAATAGGGTAGGTTATTATTGACTTGCCACCCTAGGCCTGGCTTGCCTCCCCCTAAGCCAGAAGCTGCGTACGCCTATGTAAGTTCACAGCGTATCTATAGGTACAATGGAAAAGTTCGACAAAGAAGATGGCGGAATCTGGTCTGACATGGCAAAGGATGAGTTTGTAGGAAAAGTTCCTTTTAAAAGCACTTTCTTTTGTATGTTGCCGCTATTAGGCTTCAAAACAGGAACAAATACTTCGTTGCCCATTCTCCTTTAATGTATTTTCTACGAAGCTATGAAAGGTCTACAGTCAAAATGATCAATACATACAATTTAAGCTGAAACAAGCATGTTATACTAAAACTAAGTTCTACCCATACATTATGTCCTTCCTATGTCTAGGATCCTTTGTCAAACTTTGACTATTATCATCAACTCGTGACTCCTTCCCTATTGACATTTACATAAAGGTGGTTCACTTGTTGCTATCACCACAAAAACATTGCATTGCTCGTAACTTCTTTACGACAGCTGTAAATCTAAGCTGTGTGGTTGTAAACCATTACACAATTGTTAACTGATCCCCATGGAAATTATGGAATGATGACAGTGAAATTTTGCTAAAGGGGTGACGGCAAAGACATTGTCAAAAAGGAGCAATCCTCATATTTTTAAGAATGTTCTCAATCCCAGACTGTATTTTTGGAATGTTTTATACATTTTTTGTCGCTAAGATGATATAACAATTAGATTTTTAACCCTTATCAATTAAATTTAATGATAATAGGGCAAAGATACAAGAGGAATATTGACAGGAGACTGATTTAACATCATCATCAACCTTTTTATCGTCCCACTGTTGGGCACAGGTCTCCTCTCATACAGAGAAGGATTGAACGTAATCACCACGCTTGCCCAATGCGGGTTGGCGATTTCAGACTTGAAAGTCCAGGTTTGCTCAAGATGTTTTCCTTCACCTTTTGATCAGTTATTGGTGATATACTTAGAAAGCACCTACATAACATAATTTGCCTGTAAGTAGTGTATAAGTTGCCTGACCTGGAATCGAACCCGCACACTTCTACTTGAGAGGCTGGTGTTTTAACCACTATCACGACTACAAATTAGACTGATTTATAATAATAGTTAATTTGCTAATCATGCGCTATGGGTTATGTTAAATTATTTAAGAATCAAATCTCTTCTGTTAAATATAACAAGTTTGTAATTTAGATTTAACGATAATACGCTAAGCTGAGGTGTCGCCGCATTCACTCGTTACATGTTTATTCTAACATAAACAGTACTTAATGAGGTAATTGAGAATGGTAAGAAGTGAGACTTACTCTTTGACAGCCATATTGAAATACTTTGGCCGGATTGGTACAGTCGGGAAAGAAAACTGATATGTTGCATGTTTAGCATTGTTTAATTTTAATTAAAATTAATATATGTGATATAGCCAGATTATAAGTACACAGGTAGATTATAAGTACAACCAATTAATCAACACATATGTATAGTTATGAATCGGATTAGTAAAGTTCTCTGGACAGACATCCTCGAAGACAACAAACGTTGCTTATTAAATATTGTAGGATAGGGTGCAATCCTCACAAATATCTCATGTCTAGGAAATAAGGTGTGGTCGGTACCTTTAAGGACAAAAATCACGTGGTGTTCTGCTCAATACTCTCACTTTAGACAGCAAATAGATAAAGATCACGGTTACATCAGCACACCATCAAATAACTGGCATTATCATGTGTTCTAAATAATATTTAAAACAATTCTCAATGGTCGTGTTGACTCTCAAATAATCAGATAGTCTACAATGATTGTGTGTTAAAGCGACATAGCAAGTATAAGCACCATCGTTTGTGTTGGGAAAAGTGATAGTTATTGTAACTGAAGAGCTTTAGATTAGCGCGGAGCTGTTCAACTGGTTGGTTAGAGGGCAATGATGGTGGACCGGTGTAAATGTGATGGTACTGTTATTACGATCTAGGATTAGGAATATGATAGGAGAGTTCGTCGGGACTTGAATATGGTTCCTCTTCCTAGTGAAAAACTTTAGATAACAATTTTCAGAAACAGAAATAATTTTCAAACTTGACAATCAGACCAAGGGTATTTCAGCAACTAATAATATGATAAAAGAAACCAGGTAAACATTAACTTATGATATATTTACAACATCACAATTGTTTTCCCAAATAGTAGTAGTAACCCATGTCGCTAACAATACGTCATTAGTTCATCAATGGTACAGGACTTGTAGCAGCATTCGTCGACTAGGCCACGCTTGCCACGCGCAGCAGTCAGTGTGACCGTTGGCGGCCCCCATCGACCGCGCTTCTCCTCCTCGGGCCCCCAGCACAGCATGGCCAGTGTCTCGGAAAGTTGCCGCCCGCAGTACACGCCGCGCCCGCTCGCCGCCGGCGAACCCGCACACGCACAGCACATCAGCGCCACACAGAACAACACTAACTTCAACATGGCTGCTTTACTGAAGGTAGTTCTACTCCCTGATGTAATTGTCACAATGTATGAGCTTGGAATGTGTTCATCCCTTAGATTAGCAGCCTTTTATAGAAAGATTTAGATAATTAATATTCAGTTTATTATCCGAGAGGTGATAAATGTGTGGGATGTTTATCCCACTCACGTTCTACACCTTTACATGTAAGTGACGACACAAGTATAATCATAACGTCATTGTTGTACGACAAAAGATTTCCACAGTCACTTAAACAATTTCACTTTTTAAGAACATTTTTAGTTAATCCACAGAATTAAACTCCAAGATTGACTGATTTGAATTTAACAACACACAATTGTAAAAATAGTGCGATTTTAAAAAATGCCATCAAGTAGTTAATCATTTCGCAAAGAGATAATATGAAACACCATAACATAACATTATAGGATATCAAAAAATAGATGTACCTACTACAACAACAACAACAACAAAAACTTTGTCTTCTTCCTCCACTTCTGCCTACGCCATACTAAAAGAATGTGTTCCGGAATGTGACAAGCACTTTGAATTTGCGTTTGCGACTGCTAAAGACATTATAGAATCTTTTAAGGATCTTGATGTAAAAAAAACTGCCGATCATTGGGGTTTGTCAGTATATACTGTAGCTTCAATAATAGATGTTATCGCACCTTTCTTAGCAATTGTTTTTAATTCTTGTGTCACATCTGGTATATTTCCTGATTTGATGAAACTTAGCAAAGTAATTCCACTGTTCAAATCTGGTAGTACAACTGATCCCACGAATTTTCGGCCAATTTCTATATTACCAACTTTGAGCAAAATTTTTGAAAAATTAATTTTGAAACAGTTGTTGAGACATTTCAACTTATATAATTTATTGCACGTGAAACAATTTGGTTTTACAAAGGGTCGTTCAACTACCGATGCGGGCGTGGCGTTGCTAAAGAACATATTTGGGGCCTGGGAGGAATCGCAAGATGCTCTTGGTATTTTTTGTGATTTGTCCAAGGCCTTTGATTGCGTACATCATGATACTCTTATTAGGAAACTGTACCATTATGGTTTAAGGGACAGAGCTCTCGACCTTCTGACTTCTTATCTGAATAATCGAATTCAGAGGGTTGATGTTAATGGCAACAAATCTGCAGGATCTGAGGTCACCATGGGCGTTCCGCAGGGCTCAATTCTAGGTCCTTTCTTGTTTTTAATTTATATTAATGACTTACCTCATCACGTGAGGGATAATCACAACATAGTATTGTTCGCGGATGACACTTCACTTATTTTTAAAGTCAAGCGTCAGCTAGCAAATTTTGACGAAGTTAACAATGCACTTTCGAAAGTTGTCCATTGGTTTAATGTAAATAACCTTCTTTTGAATGAAAAAAAAACTAAATTCATTAAATTTTCTACGCCAAATGTCAGGCAGTTAAGTACCAATGTTCAACTGAATGGAGTAGAGTTGATCCCTGTCGAGTCGACAGTTTTTCTTGGATTGACTATTGACTCCAAGTTACAATGGGGTCCTCACATTGAGAAGCTGTCGGGTAGACTCAGTTCTGCCGCTTATGCTGTTAAGAAAATTAGACAGATAACTGATGTGAATACAGCCAGAATTGTTTATTTTAGTTATTTTCATAGTCTTATGACTTATGGGATTCTTCTCTGGGGAACTTGTGCGGACATCAATACCATCTTTGTTTTACAGAAAAGGGCTGTTCGAGCCATCTACAACCTTGGTCCTAGAGATTCTCTTAGAGAAAAATTCAGAGAGGTGAACATTCTGACTGTAGCTTCGCAATATATATTTGAAAATCTTATGTATGTACATAAAAATATATCTAATTTTAAGAAAATAAGCGATGTTCATAATATAAATACCAGGAACAAACACAATCTTGCTGTACATCACACTCGTCTCCACAGAGTAGGTAACTCGTTCATGGGTCAATGTATACACTTTTACAACAAGCTTCCCATGGACATTCGAAACTTACCCATTATACGATATAAAACCTATATAAAGGCCAAACTTTGCAAAAAGGGGTATTATAAAATCTCAGATTATTTAGAGGATAGAGAGGCTTGGGACTGAGCTGCTCGCTCTGTTAAGCATTGTTATTAAGCAATATGCGTAATTATAACGTAAATTATTGTAAACATTTTCATTTTTAATGTCTGGACTTTAAAAAAGACGATGATCCCTGAGTTTGTTTCGGCTATTTCTTCTCAGAGGTAGTCAGTTAGGAAATGCCGGCTTCATCTAGTTTAAAAAAAAAAAAAAAAAAGAAGAAAAAAAAAAAACATATGACGTGTAAAAGTGATCGGTGATCCTACTTGCTTAATAAACGATTTCATTTCATTTCATTTCATTTCATTTACTACTATTAGAGATAGTTAATGTGTGCTACATAATATTTTCCGGAACGGACTATCAAGTCAATGAATATCGGTCTAGACCAATATTTTGTACAGAGTTAAGAAGAGAGTGGGAAGTGTCACAGCCTACTTACAGCCTAAATTAAAGTGCATATTAATGAGCTATCCCTTAGTATAAAAGGGTAGTAATCTTAGGGTTGAACCCACTTAATTTCCACATATTGAAACAAACACATCGATCAGTAAATAACCAGCCATGTTGAAGTTAGTGCTGTTCTGTGTGGCGCTGATGTGCTGTGTGTGTGCGGGTTCGCCGGCGGCTAGCGGGCGCGGCGTGTACTGCGGGCAGCAACTTTCCGAGACGCTGGCCATGCTGTGCTGGGGGCCCGAGGAGGAGAAGCGCGGTCGATGGGGGCCGCCAACGGTCACACTGACTGCTGCGCGTGGCAAGCGAGGCCTAGTCGACGAATGCTGCTACAAGTCCTGTACCATTGATGAACTAATGACGTATTGTTAGCGACATGGGTTACTACTACTATTTGGGAAAACAATTGTGATATTGTAAATATATCATAAGTTTATGTTTACCTGGATTATTTTATCATTTTATTAGTTGCTGAAATACACTTGGTCTGATTGTTAAGTTTGAAAGTTATTAATGATTCTGGAAATTGTTAGCTAAAGTTTTACACTAGGAAGAGGAACCATATTCAAGTCCCATCGAACTCTCCTATTATATTACTATCAATCAATCAATCCATCAACCAATCAATCAAAGCATTTAAGTATTTAAAATAAACAAGTTACAGGCACTTTTGAATTGTCAGAAGGTGGGTCAGTCAGTAAGATGAAGCTAGTCGCCCATTCCAAAGAATAGGTACCTATGGAGAAGAATGGGCAAGGAACTCTATGGACACTCTTTTAAATTATCAAGCTATTGATACAAATATTTGATTACATCATTCATGTTGAAATTAACCGTGTGAGAACGATGCAGAAATATGTTGTACGCTGAGAGCGTCCATCATGGAAAACACAAAAAAAAAAAACAACAATTCAGAAATTAAAATATGCCGTGGCAGCTAAGAGATGATCAGTCCCTTCTGATGGCGTCCGTTCACGAACATGACGGATCAGCATCATTCAGCTCAACTATATTGAAGAGAATCTAATGACCTAATATACGCCACCACCAGCGAGACATTTGAGTGAGAATGACATACTCTCAACAGCCAGAGCACTATCAAGTCATAAAAAAGACTAACCCAACAAATAGATGCTTTACAGCAAGTATATTGTGCTCACACGTGTGCCATGCAATTATACAATTCAAAGAAATTGAATCTACACAATGCAAAGATAGTTTTGTTCAAGGTTCAGCAGCTCCAACAGTGTTCCCGAATACTATGTTTAGCTCCTGTGTAGCTGTACCAGTGCCGAACAACCCTCTGAGCGATGCAATTCCGTAACGTACAATATGTTTGGCTACATAGTGTGTAATACTTGAGTAAAAAACATAAACAATTACAAATTAAAACTACAAGAGGAAAAATCAAAGAACAATCAGTGTATAGAAATCGGACGCAGCTCAAGCCCAAACCTTTTTTATTTTTTTTATTTTATTAAAACTTTATGCACAAAGAAAAACATTGTACAATGGCGGACTTAATGCCCTAGGCATTTTCTACCAGTCTACCTTAAGGTGATGCAGACAAAACATGGTAGGTGCAACAATATGAAAGAGAAGTTAAAAGAGAAACACAAAAAAAAGAATATTATAATAAATACACAAATACATACATACAAAATACAAACAGTAGAGAGTGATAAAAAAAATAGATAGAGAAAAAGAATAAATTATATATTTGATGAATCAGCCAATTTCTTGCGTAAGTACTCCCGAGCTTTAATTTTAAAGGTGTACCGATTGGTCAACGTCCTGATATTCTGGGGAAGATCATTCCAAAGGAAAACCGCCTGGACAAGAAATGAAGACTTAAGAAAACTAGAGCGGTGAGAAGGACATCGTAGAAGACAATTATTGGAAGAACGAAGATTCCTATTATGCGCAGAGCATAAATACTGAAAATGAGAAGTAAGATAAGAAGGAGAACAGGGTTTGTGTAGGAGTGAAAACAAGGTCGTCAACGCTCTTAGAGCTCTGCGTTGCCTGATGGGTAGCCATTTCAAGATGAACCGGTGAGAAGATACATGATCGTACTTACGAAGATTAAATACGAATCGAATGCAGTTATTTAGAAGTCGGTCAAGTTTATTGAGTAGATCTGCATTCAGGTCGTAATAACACACATCACCATAATCAATAATGGGGAATATAAGTGATTGAACAAGCATTGCCTTTATGTGTGATGGAAGAACATTTTTCAACCTATAAAGCGACCGCAACGTCCCGGTGACTTTTTTGCTCACACTTGCAACCTGCTTACGCCAGTCCAGGCAAGTGTCAACATGCAGACCCAGATCCTTGACGTCGGAGCTGAACGGAATGACTTTGTCATCATAGAAAACCGGTGGCACCACTAAGCCACTCAGCCTACGCTGATTAAACGTACTCCTTATAATGATGGCCTGGCATTTTGTAGGGTTAACCGCTACCCCGAAACGATTAGACCAGTCCCTCACCACTCCCAAATTCCGGTTTAGCTCGTCAATCGCATCCGATAAGTTGTCAACACTTGCCTGAGTATAGAGCTGTAAGTCATCAGCGTAAAGATGATACGCACACTGAAGTTCACTAGTAATAAGATCAATAAAGATTGAGAACAAAAGTGGGGATAATATACCGCCTTGAGGGACGCCAGAAACAAGCTCACACCAGTTAGAAGATGAATCTCTCGCGAGAACTGCCTGCTGACGCCCCCGAAGATACGAGGAGAACGAATCCACAACCTCGGAAGAGACCATAAGATGGGAAAGGATGGATAAAAGGACTTCGTGACTGACGGTATTAAAAGCGTTCGAAAAATCGATCAGAACTAAAACGGAGACTTTAGTGTCTTCCATTCCCCGCCTCATATCGTCAGTCACTTTAAGCAAAGCAGAAATAGTGCTGTGGCCGGGCCTGAACCCGGATTGGAAAGGACTAATGAGGGAGTTTAGTTGGATGAAGTGGGAGAATTGCTTATGGACACAGGCCTCAAGCACTTTAGACAAAAAGGGGAGGATAGAGATGGGACGGAAGTGACTAAGAAGGGTGGGATTTGGAACTTTAGGTAGAGGACAAACATGAGCTTTCCTCCATAGCGAAGGGAAGTCATCAGTAAATAGAGAGAAATTAATAACATGGGAAATTGCAGGAAGGAGAGGGTCGAGAGCCGTCACTATCATGTAGCGACTGATGTTGTCACACCCTACGGCTTTAGATTTAATAGATAGGATAATCTTCTTAATCTCTTCCGGGTCAACTGGAGTGAAGACAAAGGGGGTAATATTGGGGCGCGTCAGACCAGTAAGGACCTTTTTGTCCTCAATATAATCCTTAATATTATAAAATGCTTTCTGACACAATTTATGTTTTTTTTTTTTTTTTATAAATTATAAACTAGCGCTTGACCGCAATCCCGCCTGATGGTAAGCAGTGACGCAATCGTTGATGGTAAAGCGCACTAGTTTATTAAGAGTCTATTCACTCTAGCCTTGAAGACACTCAAATTATAGTCCGACGGAAACACCGCCGCTTACAAATTGTTCCAGTCCCTCGATGTACACGGTATAAAGGAGGAAGCGAAACGCTTCGTCCGGATCGTAGAGGTAAGGGTGGAAATTCGCCGCACGACGGGTTGTCCGATGGTGGAACGGAGATGGGGGAATTAAATCATGCAATTCCCTCGCACACTCCCCAAAATGTATCCTATAGAACACTGAAAGGCTGGCTACTCTACGCCTGTGCTCTAGGCTTTGGAGTTTATTGAATGATTTGAATTTATTCAGGCTCAGATCTTGAACCACCTCTGGAAGTCTATTGTAAAAATGTATACATTGGCATCTGAAAGAGCCACCTATTTTCTTGAGCCTTGTTGTAGTTACAGTAAGGGGTCAAAAATGGAGTACCACTTTTGACACTTATTGTTAGAGCAATAAAGTTCAAAAGTGGTAATGTACTTTTGACCCTTACTGTACCTACAATAAATTTCTGCCTGTTCCTAGTACTTATATTATTGACAATCCTAGATCGTAATAACAGTAGCATCACATTTACACCGGTCCACCATCATTGCCCTCTAACCAAACAGTTGAACAGCTCAGCGCTAATCTAAAGCTCTTCAGTTACAATAACCAACACTTTTCCCAACACACAAAACACACACAGTTGTCGTAGAGTAACTGATTATTTGAGAGTCAATACGGCCACTTAGAATTGTTTTAAATATTATAAAGACCACAGGATAATGCCACTTATTTGGTGGTGTATGTATTTGCTGTCTTAAATGAGCATAACACTACGGGGTTTTGTCCTTAAAGGTACCGACCACATCTGTTTTCCTAGACTTGATATATTTATGAAGATTACTTCCCTATCCTACAATATTTAATAAGCAATGTTTGAGTCTTGAGTATGTCTGTCCAGAGAACTTTCCTAATCGGATTCATAACTATACATAACAGGTCACTCAGAAAGTATTGCGACAAAAAGTTATTATGATTGAGTATGAGAAACTGGCCAGTTATATTTTTTTTTATAAAATATGATTATTTATAACTAACTAGCTGACCCGGCAAACGTTGTTTTGCCATATAAAAAAAAAAAAATTAGGGGTGGACTACCCCTAACATTTAGAGGGATGAAAAATAGATGTTGGCCGATTCTCATAGATACCTATATAAGCACAAAAAATTTCATCAAAATCGGTCGAGCCGTTTCGGAGGAGTTTAAGTTCGAACACCGTGACACGAGAATTTTATATATTAGATAATAGGTACGTTCCAAATTCAAAACTTCCTTCAAATTTTTTTCCGAGCTAGTTAAAATTATCGTGTCTCTTTGAAAAATAGATTTGCGTCGAGACCATTTTCGCGATATGATTTTCTATGATTTCAAATGTCGCTTGAAACCAGATGCAACATACGATAGACTTCAAATGGCATTCACGGAAGAATCCTTCTAAGGCAATCGTATATCGGTGGTATGGTTTGCTCGGTGGTAGGCTATAATATCGGCTGCCGGCAGAAGTTTCCACCCACCAGACAAAGTCTTGCCCCCAAGCGAAGCGATTCGTCGTGTTCCGGCAAGGTGTCTGGTTAAGCCGTACGGAAGACGGGTCTGAGCGATTGTGTGGCGATGTGCCGGGTGCAATACGCCAGGTGTTGTTATGTCGGGAGTTTGGTCGTGGTGGGTTTCCAAATCGGTCTCCCCCTGGCGCGGCATCGTTGGTCGTGTTGTTGGGTTTACCATTGTATCGCCTCGTTCAACTGCCGTCTTCTTTCCTGTTCGCTCATTTTTTTTTTTTGAGTGATTAGGTTTAAAAACTGGCGAGCTTTACCATCAAGGATAGCGTCACGGCTTACCATCAGGCGGAATTGCGGTTAAGTACTAGATTATAATTATTAAATAAAAAACCGGCCAAGTGCGTGTACCATTTATTTATGAAATTAAAGGATTTAAGTTATTTGTATGAAAGATTACGCGGTAATAAGCGGTTTACGATTTACGAGGTATTAAAAAAAAGACTACGTACTAGATCTCGTTCAAAACAATTTTCGTTGGTAGTTTTTATAGTAATGTAGATCATATGTTTATTTAGATTTTTCATTTCCTTATTTTAGAAGTTAGAGGGGGCGGGGGAGGACCAACTTTTTTTCCACTTTGGAAGCGTCTGTCACGCAAACTATTCAGTTTAGAAAAAAAAAAAATATTTTAGAAACTTCAATATCATTTTTGAAGACCCATCCATAGATACCCCACACGTATGTGATTGATGAAAAAAAAATTTTGAGTTTCAGTTCTCGGTGTGGGGAGCCCCAATATTTATTATTATTTTTTTATTTCTGCTACAAAATCTTAATGCGGTTCATCGAATACATCTACCTACCAAGTTTCCACAGTATAGCTCTTATAGTTTCGGAAAAAAATGGCTGTGACATACGGATGGACAGACGGACAGACGGACATGACGGATCTATAAGTGTTCCGTTTTTTGCCATTTGGCTACGGAAAATGAACTTAAGCGCGGTCGAATAACTTTGGGAGATGAAGAAAGAAGTGGTCGCCCTTTGAGGGCTGTTACAGAAGAAAACGTGGTAGCAGTGAAAAGTTTGATTCCATACAATAGACGAATTACATACCAAGAAATTCAGGATAAATTGCAGATTGGATCAGGAAGCCTTCACGAGATTCTACACGAGCATCTTCGGTTGAGGAGTATAGTTTCACGCTGGATGCCGCATAATCTCACCGATGCTCAGAAGCAGGCACGGGTGGAATAGTGTCATGATATGATAGTCAAAAGTGAAGCAGGCTTATCACGGCATGTTTGCGACATCGTTACAGGTGATGATTCTTGGATTTATTAATACTGTTACGAATGCACCTTATGTCGAGGGCATAAGGTTCAATATCGCTTGACATGCAGTGTGTAACTTTTAAGATCTATAACTCGATTTCTGGACATTGTCTAGGTGTAATATAAAAACGCATTCCTAGACTTAAGGTGGCCTATTATTGAATGGTACAGGTTTTATCAATTTTGTCAACAAAGTGACGACATCGAAATTTCTAGAAACCCGTTTCCGGGAATTACCGTAGGTACTTACTGAATGTACTCGAAGTTATGCGCTATTATTATTACGTCTAGACGATTCTGGAATGTTCGATCAGCTGGCCTATATATAGCGCCGCGACGCCGGCGCCGAGTCAGTCTACACTTGACTACCGAGACGAAACAGCGACAGTTAAGAAGCGATCTTTGAGAATACCTACTGCGACAACTGTAACGAGAACATTGAGTACTACGTGAAGAAACATCTGTAGTGTTGTTGTGTGTTTACAACACGGACTTCGTGGACGTAAGTGAAGACTTCGGTGCAACGTCAGCAACATTCTACTTGTCATTGCCTACAATCGACTGTACCTTCGTTGCCAATAAACTTGGAAACCCTTAACCGGCGTTTTAGTACCCCTAGCCCGTAACAATTGGTGTCAGAAGCGGAATGCCGGTCACGCCAAGGGAAGACGAAAGAGTTCGCACGCGACGACAAGCAGCGATGGATTTGGCGCGTCAAGAGGAAGAATCGCTTAGTGTCCCTGCACCCATAGAAGATGCGGCCGTCGTAACACCGACGAATGTGAGTGCGCCTAGTACCACCACTATTCCCGGAACCAGCGGTTGCGATTTATCGGCATTACTGGCTCACTTGACGGCGCAAATAAGGCTGAGCATAGCAGAATCCCAGGCAGAAACCCAGGCTCAAATAAAAGGCATAGCAGAATCCCAGGCAGAACTAAAACAATCCCAGGCAGAAACCCAGGTACAAATAAAACAAACCCAGACAAAAATAGATAAATCCCAGGCAGAAACCCAGGCACAAGTAAAGGAATCCCAGCAGCTGGTCTTAGAAATAAACGAAAAATGGGAAAACACCAAAGAAGAGGTCAACGAGCTTAGAGTAAAAACAGCACAACAAGATGCACGTATGGACCAGCAAGATATGCGCATAGACAAACAAG
This sequence comes from Sesamia inferens, assembly GCA_037179545.1. Lineage (NCBI taxonomy): Eukaryota > Metazoa > Arthropoda > Insecta > Lepidoptera > Noctuidae > Sesamia > Sesamia inferens. The sequence goes on along the minus strand of CM073939.1, from coordinate 28,440,646 downwards.
AAGCGCGTATGGACCATCAAGATACGCGTATAGACAAACATGATGCGCGTTTCGAGAAACTGGACAATACCATCATGGAGTTTGAGAAAGAAATACAGTTTCTCCATAAAGCTGGGCAGAAAGGAGGTATTAAAGGTGTGGTACCTGTACCCAATGCTTTGCCGACGTTCCAAGTACCTCATTTTGACGGAACAACGTCATGGGTGGCCTTCCGCCTTCAATTCGAAAAGGTCGCAAAAGGCAACAATTGGGACGACGATCAAGCACTAACGGCCCTTATGCTTGCTTTGCGTGGTGATGCCGTACGAATTCTCGAGAATATTTCCGGCGATTGCAATACCCTAGCCTGTCTGTTAGAAGCGTTGGAGACTAGATATGGAGAGAAACAGCTCGAACATGTCTACAGGGCCCAACTCCGCGACCGCACACAGAAGAGCAGTGAGGGTCTGCAACAGTGGGCAACGGAAATAGAACGTTTGGTTCGCAAGGCGTACGCATCAGCACCGGGACTGATTGACGCTACTACTCTGCGATTCTTTACTGATGGGATTCGAGATGCAGAAGTCAGAGCTGCAGTACGTCTGGGTCACCATCAGACCTTGAAAGCAGCCTTGACACATGCTCTGGAGGTGGAAGCTGTACGTCAAGATGGCCGACAACACGACCGTGTTCGAAAAGTGACCGCACAAATAAAAGCCCGACGAGGACCAACTTGTTATGAGTGCGGCGAAAAGGGGCACATTCGAATTGATTGTCCCAGGAAGGCTAAGGGAAGAAGTGCTTCTTGGGCACGTAAAGACGCAGAGGTGTTGCTGTGGCGCAAGCGCGACGCCAAGGTCGAGCCCGAGCGCCCGAGCGAGCGCGTCGATTGGCGCGAGCGGAGCGATCGGAGTGGGCGCCGCGAGCGACCCGCTGAACGAGAGCGGGTACGTGTCAAGGACCGGGAACGCGAACGTTCCGGCAAGCGAGAACAAGAGCGCGAGCGGTCGCGCGGAAAGTCGTGGAGTGCGGCGGAAGCAAGGCGGGACAAGGAAGTCGAGGACGAGGCGCGTAAGAAGAAGCGCCTCGAGAAAAAGGCAAAACAAAAGGTCCGCCGCCGCCAGATTACTTCAGGTAGTAAGGACCGAGGTGAAGAACGCAAACAGGAAAAGACAGAGAACGTGAGGATTATCCAGGTGAACGCGTTGGACGAGGACTGGAATAATCAGTCATTGGAAAATGCACAGAAGGAAGATAGCGTCTTGAGGACAGTAATTGAATGGAAGCAGCGTGGCCAGAGGCCCGCCTGGAGTGAAATATCAGCGCTTAGCCCAACAGCAAAAAGTTACTGGGCTCAATGGGACAGCCTGATAATTGATAATGGAGTTCTGAAGAGGAAATGGGAATCACCTAGTGGACAGGAGGTCGCCTTACAGATAGTTGTCCCCTGTGATAAGGTCGCGTTGGTGCTAAGACAGGTGCACGACGGAAAATCCGGAGGACATCTAGGAGTAAAGAAAACTCTGGAGAAGGTGAGAAAAAGATTCTATTGGGTGCATTGTCGCGAAGACGTAGAGGACTGGTGTAGGAAATGTGTAGCCTGCTCCTCAGTAAAGGGACCGCAAACAAGAGCCAGAGGTCGGCTGAAAGTGTACAATGTTGGTGCACCATGGGAAAGAGTTGCTGTCGATATAGCTGGGCCATTCCCTATCACTGAAGAAGGGAATAGGTATATCATCGTCATGCAAGACTATTTCAGCAAATGGCCAGAAGCTTTTGCAGTACCTAACCAAGAAGCTCATACAGTCGCCAAAAAGCTAGTTCACGAGGTGTTCTGTCGATTTGGCGTTCCCTTGGAGTTACACTCTGACCAGGGTAGAAACTTCGAGTCTTCACTATTTCAAGAGGTTTGTCAACTACTCGGGATACATAAGACTCGTACAACACCATACCACCCTCAGTCAGATGGAATGGTCGAAAGATTCAACCAGACGCTAGAGAATCATTTGGCCAAAGTAGTTGAAGAACACCAGAGGGATTGGGACCAATACATTCCACTCTTCTTAATGTCATACCGCTCTGCAACACATGATAGCACAAATTGTACACCGGCGAAAGTCAACTTCGGCCGAGAAATTAGATTACCCATAGATGCACTAACCGGAACACCCCCCGATACCCCTATCCTAGCCGTCGACTATGTGGCCGACCTACGACGTAAACTAGATGGAATACATGAGCTAGTGAGAGAGAATGGTCTGAAAACCAGCGAGAGAATGAAGATCCGATACGACCGCAAAGCTAACGTGCCCGGATTTGAAGAGGGAACTTTGGTATGGTTACATAATCCCATTAGGAGAAAAGGAAAGAGTCCGAAGTTCCAAGCCAAATGGGAGGGTCCGTACACGATAGTAACCAGGATAAACGATGTCACCTACCGCATAAAGAAAGGACCTAGAGGGAAGCTGAAGATCGTACACGTAGACCGCCTAGCTCGCTATTATGGATCAAATCATGCTCGGGACGAGCACGACTAAGAAGGGGGCAATGTTACGAATGCACCTTATGTCGAGGGCATAAGGTTCAATATCGCTTGACATGCAGTGTGTAACTTTTAAGATCTATAACTCGATTTCTGGACATTGTCTAGGTGTAATATAAAAACGCATTCCTAGACTTAAGGTGGCCTATTATTGAATGGTACAGGTTTTATCAATTTTGTCAACAAAGTGACGACATCGAAATTTCTAGAAACCCGTTTCCGGGAATTACCGTAGGTACTTACTGAATGTACTCGAAGTTATGCGCTATTATTATTACGTCTAGACGATTCTGGAATGTTCGATCAGCTGGCCTATATATAGCGCCGCGACGCCGGCGCCGAGTCAGTCTACACTTGACTACCGAGACGAAACAGCGACAGTTAAGAAGCGATCTTTGAGAATACCTACTGCGACAACTGTAACGAGAACATTGAGTACTACGTGAAGAAACATCTGTAGTGTTGTTGTGTGTTTACAACACGGACTTCGTGGACGTAAGTGAAGACTTCGGTGCAACGTCAGCAACATTCTACTTGTCATTGCCTACAATCGACTGTACCTTCGTTGCCAATAAACTTCGAAACCCTTAACCGGCGTTTTAGTACCCCTAGCCCGTAACAATACGATCCAGAAACGAAGCACCAGTCGATGGTTTGGGTGTTTCAAAACGATTCAACGCCTAGCAAAGTGAAGCGATCTAGAAGCGGGGGTAAGATTTTGATCGCGAGCTTTTTCAGTTTGACTAGCTACTTGGTGTCAATTCCTTTACGAAACCAAAGAAGCATTAACGCTGAATGGTATACTACCAAATACTTCGTTTCTGGATCGTATTAATAAATCCAAGATTCATCACCTGTAACGATGTCGTAAACAGCTTCAATTTTGTAATATTTTGTAATGAATATTCATATTTTTAAATAAATTATAACTGATCAGTTTCAAACATAATTTTTTTTTGTCGCTATACTTTCTGAGTGACCTGAGTTTCTGAGTGATGTATAGTTATGAATCGGATTAGTAAAGTTCTCTGGACAGACATACTCAAGAATCAAACATTGCTTATTAAATATTGTAGGATTAGGGAGTAATCTTCATAAATATGTTACCTAAATAAATAAATATGGTAAGTCTAGGAAAACAGATGTGGTCGGCACCTTTAAGGACAAAACCCCGTGGTGTTATGCTCATTTAAGACAGCAAATACATACAGATCACGTGTACACTAACACCACCAAATAACTGGCATTATCCTGTGGTCTTTATAATATTTAAAACAATTCTCAGTGGTCGTATTGACTCTCAAATAATCAGATAGTCTACGACGATTGTGTGTGTTTTGTGTGTTGGGAAAAGTGATGGTTATTGTAACTGAAGCTTTAGATTAGCGCGGAGCTGTCCAACTGGTTGGTTAGAGGGCAATGATGGTGGACCGGTGTAAATGTGATGGTACTGTTATTACGATCTAGGATTAGGAAGATAATAGGGGAGTTCGTTGGGACTTGAGTATGATTCCTCTTCCTAGTGTAAAACTTTAGATAACAATTTTCAGAATCATAAATAACTTTCAAACTGAACAATCAGACCAAGTATATTTCAGCAACTAATAAAATGATAAAAGAAACCAGGTAAATATAAACTTATGATATATTTACAACATCATAATTGTTTTCCCAAATAGTAGTAGTAACCCATGTCGCTAACAATACGTCATTAGTTCATCAATGGTACAGGACTTGTAGCAGCATTCGTCGACTAGGCCACGCTTGCCACGCGCAGCAGTCAGTGTGACCGTTGGCGGCCCCCATCGGCCGCGCTTCTGCTCCTCGGGCCCCCAACACAGCATGGCCAGCGTCTCGGAAAGTTGCCGCCCGCAGTACACGCCGCGCCCACTCGCCGCCGGCGAACCCGCACACACACAGCACATCAGCGCCACACAGAACAACACTAACTTCAACATGGCTGCTTTACTGAAGGTAGTTCTACTCCCTGATGTGATTGTCACAACGTATGGGTTTGGAATGTGTTCATCCCTTAGATTAGCACCCTTTTATAGATTGATTTAGATAATTAATATTCAGTTTATTATCTGAGAGGTGATAAATGTGTAGGATGTGAAACATCCCACTTACGTTTTGCACCTTTACATGTAGGTGACGACACAAGTATTCAGCGTCACTGTTGTATGACAAAAGATTCCCACATTGTTATGAACATTTGAAGATATTGTTTAGTAGCCATTAAGAAATTGCGATCGTGTTATTTCACATAAACCACAGAATTAAGCTCTAAGATTGATTGATTTGAACTTAATAAACCACAGACAAGAGTAAAAACAGTGTGGTTATAAAAATGCCATTATGCGTTTATGTTATGGATGAGATGAAGAAGTCAATCATTTCTCAAAGAGACAATTTGTAACACCATAACATAACATTCTAGGATATCGAAGGATACCATTACTTTTATACATATGTGGTTAACGTGTGCTACATAACACATATTTGCCGGAACGGACTATCAGGTCAATGAATATCGAAGTCTGGACCAATATTTTGTACAGAGTTAAGAAAAGAGTGGGAAGTGTCACAGCCTACTTACAGCCTAAATGAAAGTGCATATTAATGAGCCGTCCCTTAGTATAAAAGGGTAGTAATCTTAGGGTTGAACACATTTAATCTCCACACATTGGAACAAACACATCGATCAGTAAATAACCAGCATGTTGAAGTTGGTGTTGTTCTGCTTGGCGCTGGTGGGCTGTGTGTACGCGGGCACGCTGGAGGCGAGTCGACGTGGCGTGTACTGCGGGCGGCAGCTATCCGAGGTGCTGGCCATGCTGTGCTGGGGGCCCGAGGAGAACAAGCGCGACCAGTGGGGGCCTCCGACGGTCACATTATCTGGTGCCCGCGGCAAGCGCGGCCCCGTCGACGAGTGTTGCTACAAGTCCTGTACCATTGACGAACTGATGACGTATTGTTAGTGAGGTTACGACTGATTAGAAAATATTTCCTACTATGTAAATACTTATATGTTGAGTCTAATAATTGGATTGGTCTTTTATTTTGTCAACAGCTTCGGATACCCTTTTACCCTGAGCTTTGTTATTGATGGCTGCTTCCTATTGTTATCTCGGTGTCACACTGAAAAACTGACTAAGCAATGCATCTACTATACATCTATGTAGCGGTGTCTACAACAGTCACATGCGAACAACGCGTCATACTGACGTCACACAAATTCTACATCTCGCAAGCAGAGTTTAACGTGCAACTAGCATACATACAACTTCTTATTCAACCGTTGGGTAAGTGCCCGTCAGACTCAACTCCCGTCTGGTCGGAGTATGCACCGTTTTCTATGGAGAATGAGTGAACTTCATTCCCTATTCCTCATGCCTCTAAAATTTATAGGTATATATCTAGTTCCTCGTGACATTCTCTACAAGTCCTGTACATGCCTCAGCTGCTAGCCAGACGAAACAGTGTCTCCTTTCGCTATCGATTTCTATCCAATGACTTCAGATTCTCGATTTTTTCATTCATATTCCTGAGCGTTATAAACTGGTACTATTATGATGCGTGTTTATCCTGATAAATCCAACTTCAAAGCCAATCTCGGCGTCATAATGTCTAACATAATAACAAAAAATATTTAGGTAAGTATATCTGTCGGTGTTAATATGATATCTATGTAAGCCTGGCTCGTAAGTCTAACTGTCTGCAGTTTAATAATTACTTACTGCCTTTATTAGTTGCGTAGTATGACAGCCAGATATGATGTAATTGATGAATCCGTGATTTTGAAGGTTTCTTTGCCACTGAGAGGGCTTAGGCAGTCTGACGTTCTATTAGCAGTAAAGATAATGGAAAATTTAATTGTATAAATAATTATGTAGACGACAGAAGCAGTAGTGCCGAGCAGAGGTATTTTATCATCTTAAGGGCTTTTGATGTGCTCCACGGGCTCTCACCTTCCGTCTAATGCAGGTCTTCACCGGACACGGGTGTTTGGGGAGGTTCTGTTCCGGAGAAGGCGGGAGGAAACGGCTGGATGTCACCGCTGTGGGGATCGCCCTGACGACATGTTGAAACATACGCCAAAAAAGCATTAGTTGGGAGGAGCACCGCCGTGTTCTCGTGTCGGCGATCGGCGGCGATCTCTCGCGTCTGTCCCTGGTCCAGGCCATGATAGCTCGCCGCCGGATAAGGACTAAGCCCGGGTCGACGGCGGGTTGTGTTTGGGGAACAAAGGGAAGGCCCTTTGTTATAATTTAGCCCAATACAAATAATCTCATTTGTACAATAGTCATGACATTTTTTCTGCCTTATTTAAAAAAAAATTGGCTGTCTGTAGAACTCCGTCTACTGCCGATATTTGAACGTGATAACGTCTATTACATGGTAATTTTTTCTGGGTGCAATGAAATTATTTAAAATAAAGTAATGTATAACATTTATATTTTTATTTAATAGTTTGTTTAAATTTTCTAAAAAATAAAAAAAAAAAGCAAAAAGAAAAAGAAAAAAGAAAAATTAAAAAGGAAAAATTTAAAAATTAAAAAGGATAAAAAACGTCCGTTGCCGTCAGGAATCGATCCGCGGCACCTCTTGAGTGAGTCGATATTAATCCGAGCGTGTTTCACCACTCGGCTATCAATGCTTTAATCATATATGCGAAAAACTGCTACTAATTGTTTACAACCGTGCTTTTAGGTAAATAATATTGCACTCTAAAGCTACAAGGCTAAGGTTAGTTTTAGTAGGCGTGGACTCCGTGTAGCGTCAGATTCGGCCGTTACGCAGTTTTCGCGAATGACTCCCAGCATACCGATTTAATAGACGTTATCACGTCAAAAAGTAATAAGTTACTTTCCGAGGTGGTACAGTATAAAGATCATTGTTTATCCTTGACGCATCGTTCCGCAGTCAAAGTTGATCTGTCAGGTAATTCAGTCAAGTGTAGTATGACGTGACCTTGCGCACATATAACTCCTACACATGCGTGCCATATTGTCGATACGACTTCTACGGTTATTGGATAGTTACTAAATTAGTTGTTTATATGAATGCTATTTGTTTGGTCTAGAAGCACTATTTCTGTAGCAATAGGTATATTGTTACATGATTAAATCTTACGGACTTATTGCCTGAAACACAGGTTTAATAAACCAAGCTCGAGCATGTCGCTAATTTTACATGATTCTCTGTTTCATAATACGCTCTTTATGGCCTTATTTACAATTTCAGTCACAACATATACTTAGTTGTTAGTTAGGCAATAACATATCTACCTATGTATTTGTATAATCATATTTTTGTAGCTTTTATGCTATAATGTTGTGTAAAGTTTGAATAAAGATTATTATTATTAATTAAACGGACAAATCACACAGATTGAGCTAGCCCCAAAGTAAGTTCGATACTTGTGTTATGGGATACTCAACGATACTATATTTATATTAGATACATATATAGATAAACATCCAAGACCCAGGCCAATCAGGAAAAGATCTTTTACCATCATGGCCTGGCCGGGGATCGAACCCGGGGCCTAAACGTCGCAGGCAGGCGTGTTGACCGGTGTACCACGGATGACGACTAATTTTTTAAACATTATCATATTCATATTTTATTTACTCCTTGTTCTTATCTTACACACTATTGTCTACATTTCTGTTTTACTTCTCCTCTCCCAGGTCTGCTGGAAGAAATTTCTTAAGAAATAAGCAGCACCTTTGTACTCAGATCTTAATTTTGTCGTATCTTAATGTATTTTATTGAGTGTACATAAATAATAAAATAAATAAATTATCCCCCTTATTCTTAAATGATGTTTAAAGTTAACTAGTGATTAGCAATTCTTTAACCATTCATTTTAGACGTTTGCACGTCACATAACTTTAATCATCGTTTATGAATAAACCCCTTAAACACTGGTGTGTTTAATTATGAACGATGATTAAAGTTAAGTGAAGTGCAAACTGATATCTATGGGTATGGAGATGACAGTACAGTTGTGGAGAGATACCTGCCGGAAGCTCGGGCTAGTAAGGAATCAACCCGGTCCGAAAGAGAGGCTATGGTAGAGCGTACGAGTGCTGAACTACAGGCAGTCTCCGAATGGGGCAAAGCCAATCTTGTGGCATTCAATGCCACCAAAACACAGGCGTGTCTTTTCCCCGCCAACAGGAGCCCGTTCACCTTGGCTCCTACTTTTCTGAATGTATCCTTGGAGTGCACCGACCGCCTTCAGCTTTTGGGAGTTGAGATTTCCTCGAACTTAAACTTTGGGCGGTTTATCCAAAGCCAGGGTAGCTGCCAGGAAACTTGGCGTTATCGCAAGAGTCCGGCGGTATTTCTCACCAAGGCAGCTCCTAATGTTGTACAAAGCACAGGTCCGCTCGTATGTGGAGTACTGCAGCCACATTTAGGCTGGTGCTGCGAAATGTCACCTGGCTACTTTGGATTCAGTGGAGAGGCGTGCGAAGAGGCTGATTGGCGATCCAGATTTAAATCGAAACGGTCTTCAAAGTCTGGAGTACAGGCGTAGAGTAGCCAGCCTTTTGGTCTTCTATAGGATGCATTCTGACGAGTGTGCAAGGGAATTGCATGATTTAATTCCCCCATCTCCATTCCACCATCGGAAGACCCGTCGTATGGCGACTTTCCACCCTTATGTTATTGACACCACTACGATCCGGACGAAGCGTTTCGCTTCTTCTTTTATACCGCGTACATCGAGGGCCTGGAACAATTTGCCGGGGGCGGTGTTTCCGTCACACTACAATTTGAGTGTCTTCAAGGCTAGAGTGAATAAGCTCTTAATAAACTAGCGCGCTTTACCATCAACGATCGCATCACTGCTTTCCATCAGGCGGGATTGCGGTCAAGCGCTAGTTTATAATTTATAAAAAATAATAATAAGGGGGTATATCGCTAGTAAGCGTTAATTGGACCTGCTCATTTGAACAACGAACAATTAAAAATAAACTTAATTTATCCTCAGCCTGAATTTGATTAAATTACTTTTATTTGATTTTTAAGCGATTCTCAAATCAACACTTTTTAAGACTGTCCCCCAAAACGCCCGCTCTTCGTTGTAGTTTTTTTTATTTTTTTTATTTATATTTATTCATTACAGATTTGTTCGTTTTGTACCATTAAACCAGAAATGGTTTGTATTGGTACTCACATTCACTATAACAACTCTTAACTCTTAGTTGCGATGATCAAGTGTGGTAAGTCTTAAACCTTATAATTAGTGAAAATAACACATTTACTTTGATAATACTCATATTATCAAAGTAAATGTGTTATTTTCACTAATTATAAGGTTCCCAAACCGCGTCTGATTATTTTGCTACTGCGCACTGAATGGCGAAGTACGCTCTACATACATAGAGACAAACTTTACATTCCCATAAACACCTACTGTAGCGGTACCTACTAACGCCAAAAAATAAAAACGATGCGTCATAGACGTCACACGAATTCTACATCTCGCAATCAGAGTTTACCGTGCAACTACACACATCAAAAGTGTCTAGGGATTAACATATATTTTTGCAATAACTTTTCTCCTGATTGAAATTAATTAAAATTTTCTTTAAGGATTCATCAAATAAAGTGTTTTCGTTTATCACAGTAACGATAAACCAAGTCACCTTTGCATTAATAAAGAAATTTGTCATTTTCCTAATAAAGGGATATTTGACATTTGAACCACTAACACAAAAGTTTGAAAAAAAGACTGAAATAACAGTTTTCTCTAAAATTTTATTGGGTAACTTAAACAATTAATAATCCGTGTTTCTACCGCGAACACTAACAACACAAGAACATCGGTTTGGCATACTCAAAATGAGTTCATCCAAATCACGCTGTGGAATGGCCGCCCATGTTCGTTGCAACAACAAAAAAAGGTCTTCTTGCGACTGGATACCCTCCATATTCGGCAGAGCTCTTCTATGTAGCATATCCCATGCATGCTCAATCGGGTTCAAGTCTGGCGACTGAGCAGGCCAGGGCAGGACATTGATGTTAGCTGCGGCGAGAGTCTGTCTTACAACTCTTGCGGTGTGCGGTCGTGCATTATCATGCATTAACTGAAATAAGGGACCGATTTGCACTTGTAGAGGAACGATGACGTCTGATACAATCGTCTCAGCATAAATTTGAGCGTTGAGGTTGCCTCTGATCCAAATCAACTCAGTTCTTCCGCCGATCCAAATACCCGCCCATACCATGATGGTTCCACCACTATAAGGATGGACTTCCTGGCAGGATTTTAATCGCTGTTGGCATCCAGGGGTTCTCCAGTGTCGTATACGTCTTGAATCCGGTCTCATACCAAAACGAGACTCATCAGAAAAGCACACGAAACGCCATTGTTCTTCTGCCCAATTTCTGTGTTCAAGAGCCCATTGATATCGAATCCTACGATTGTGCATTGCTATAGGTGGTACCCGTAGCGGTCTTCGGGAATGAAGGTTCACTTCATGCAAGCGGTTTCTGACTGTTTGGTCGCTAATTAAGTTCCCTGAAGAGTGATGAAGCCTCACGGCTAACATCATGGCGGTTATTGTTGGAGCTCTTCGAGTTAAGATTTGAATGTATCGGTCTTGTCTCCGTGTGGTGCAGCGATACCGTCCTCCATGGCGCTCAGCCACGGTACCAGTGCTTCGGTAACGTGTCCAAAGTCGACTGATAACACTCTGACTTGTATTCAGAGCTAAAGCCACAGTACGTTGCCGGGAACCAGCTTCTATCATTCCCACGGCTCTGAGCATTTCTTCCCTGCTTAAATGACGTCGCCGCTCCATAATAACGTTGGTTTTAATCAGTAGTAGGGAAACAGTAGCACTAATAATGTCTTCAATGCGTTGTATGTTTTTATAGGGAAAATATTGACAGCTGATTTTCATCTTTTACTCGAATTTGATTCACAGTTCCTGATTCAAATTATGAAATGCACCAAAAAGGATCCATATAAATTTATAAAATCATAAATTTATTACAAAGCCACATCTCAATCTCAAGAAATCCGCATAAAAATGCTTGATCCCTAGACACTTTTGGTGTGTGTAGCATTATATATACAACTTCCCCATAAATTCAACCGTTAGGCAAGTGCCGGTCAGACATAACACCCGTCTGGTCGGAGGATTCTCCCTTTTCTATGGAGGATGAGTGAACTTTACTCCCTGTTCCTGATGCCTCCACACCTGCTGTTTAAAGAAGCATTTACCTGAAGAGTTTACCAGACTCCTACTAAAACTCCATGGTATTCTTTTCATTCATCATCAACCTTTTTATCGTCCCACTGCTGGGCATAGGTTTCTTCTCATACAGAGAAGGATTGAGCGTAATCACCACGCTTGCTCAATGTGAGTTGGCGACTTAAACTCCAGGTTTCTTCAAGATGTTTTCGTTCATCTTATAATCAGTCATTGGTATGACTGATTGATTATAAGGTGAAGGAAAACGTTTTTAGTTATAGCTAGAATATAACTTAGAAAAGTTACATTGGTACTTGCCTGACCTGGAATCGAACCCACACAATCATATTTGAGAGGCTGGTGTTTTAACCACTAGACCTCCACGACTTTTATTTTATTCATTACCGTTGCAAAATATAAGAGGTTTGGCTCCAATAAGAGAAACAGTTTAAACGTGCATTTGGTTCACTCAGAGCTGTTGGTCTCTTTTCCCAAAGGAACAGCTCAGATAAGTATATGCATGCTTTTCGTATTGGCCACAAGCCAATATTATAAATCGACTGTGGAAAAGACTACGACTTCTGAACTTGTTGTAGTATTTCTACTCTGAGTAGACGGAACTCCGATCGTATTTAGTTTTAAAACATAATTTAACTTTTACTTCATCATCATCATCATTTCAGCCGAAAGACGTCCACTGCTGGACATAGGCCTCCCCCAAGGTTCTCCACGACGACCGGTCCTGCGCCTCCCGCATCCAGCGGTTTCCCGCGACCTTCACCAGGTCGTCGGTCCACCTTGTCGGGGGCCTACCCACGCTACGTCTTCCGGTGCGTGGTCGCCACTCGAGAACCCGTCGGCCCCATCGGGCATCGGTCCTACGGGCAATGTGTCCAGCCCATTGCCACTTCAGTGTTGCAATTCTTCGGGCTATGTCGGTTACTCTCGTTCTTCTGCGGATCTCCTCATTCCTGATTCGATCGCGCAGTGAAATCCCAAGCATAGCCCTCTCCATTGCCCTTTGAGCGACTTTGAGCCTTCTTATAAGGCCCATTGTTAGCGACCACGTCTCAACTCCATAAGTCATCACTGGCAACACACACTGGTCAAAGACTTATGTCTTGAGACACTGCGGTATTTCGGACGAGAAGATTCTACGTAGCTTCCCGAAAGCAGCCCAGCCGAGTTGGATTCGACGATTGACCTCTTTCTCGAAGTTGGACCTTCCTAACTGGATAGTTTGTCCCAGGTACACGTAGCTGTCAACAACTTCGAGAACAGAGTCACCAATCTTTATAGGAGTCGGTACAACATGGGCATTAGACATGACTTTCGTCTTGCCCATGTTCATTTTAAGACCGACTCGCTTGGAGGCCCTACTGAGGTCTTCGAGCATTGTACTCAGGTCCTCCGCAGTCTCAGCCATGACTACGATATCATCAGCAAACCGAAGGTGTGTCATGTACTCGCCATTGATGTTGATGCCCAGTCCTTTCCAGTCCAGAACCTTGAAGACATCCTCCAGTGCAGCGGTGAACAGTTTCGGAGAGATAACATCTCCCTGTCTGACACCACGCTGCAGAGGTATTGGTTTCGAGGTCTGGTCCTGTATTCGGACTGACATGGTGGCGTTTTCGTACAAACCCTTCAGCGCTTCAATATATCGATAGTCTACTTGGCACCGCTGGAGAGACTGCAGTACAGCCCAGGTCTCGATCGAATCAAAGGCTTTTTCGTAGTCCACAAACGCCAAGCAAAGGGGTAGGTTATACTCCTCGGCCTTCTGTATAACCTGCCGCAGCGTATGTATGTGGTCTACTGTGCTGAAGCCTTTTCGGAAACCGGCTTGTTCGGGCGGCTGGAAGTCGTCAAACCTGCAGGCGAGACGATTTGTGAGGACTCTTGAAAACAACTTATAGACATGACTCAGAAGTGAGATGGGTCTATAGTTTTTCAAAAGGGTGTTGTCACCCTTTTTGAAAAAGAGTACCACCACACTTCTGTGCCATGCCTGTGGCGTTTTTCCCTTATCTATGACGGAATTAAATAACTTCTGAAGGGCCCTAAGGATCGGTTCACCACCCGCCTTCAGTAGCTCTGCCGTTATTCCGTCATCGCCTGGCGCCTTGTTGTTTTTAAGCTGTTTCAGAGCCAATCGAATCTCCTGCAGGCTGACGTCCGGGATATCTTCAGTGTACTTTTACTTGTATTATCAATTTAAAGAAACTTATGAGAACTTCTTATTTTAAAAACGAAATTGTTTGTTTTATTTAAATAATATTCTTTAACTGTAAAATAAGCATTTTTGATTAGATAATATATGTATATTAATAGAACCCGATTGCTTTGAAATTTTGCAGACATAAAGTTAGAAGTTTGGATTAAATAATAGGGTACCTTCTATCTCCGAAAAATTTGATATCCCCGAGGGAAATCTAAAAAGCGCGATATAGCAAAATTCCACGCGGTAGAAGCCGCGGGCGGAAAGCTAGCAAATAATAAATAGCAAAAGGCCTAAAATACCGCTTGTGGTACTCCTTTGCAAACCTTCATAGGGATTAACAAGTGATTTTTATGATATACGTGAAATGCTGCTAGATATTCAGTGTCGTTCTCCAGTACTGAAATATTGTTTTATGAAGTCTCTAGCGTTTTTTTTTTCAAAAGTCTTCTACTCTTTTTAATAATATTTTATGATTGATGCTATCAAAGGCTTTCGTCACTTCCATATAAAGTTGTGTGACATTTTGCTATCTATACCATTTAGTACTGTTTGGAAGAAAGTGTGAAATGTTTGATGATTTGTTTTTTATATGTAGTGAATAGAATATAATTATTTTTATCAGAAACGTTTGATATTTTGGAGCTGTTCAACTGGTTGAACAGTTCCAAAATATCAAAAGTAGCTATGATCTACATAGTTTTCAGAAGTGATTAGCAAACTTATATCTTGAATATGGATTCTGGGAAAAACTTTAGTTAAATTTTTTTATGGTATTAATAAGAATTTATTAAGTTAAGTCTAAGGGTGAGATGTGGGCCAATGGTAAGGCCGTACTCTCGAGTAGGTCATAGGTTTAAAACCACACATGTGTACCCCTAACGGTAAAGGAAATACATTGTGAGGAAACCCGTGATATCTACCGACCTTCACTGAGCTTGCGAGGTATATTACGGCCCACTTTCTCTCTACGAAAGAGGCCTTTGTCCCTTTCTATGCTGATTATAGCATAAACATATGAGGCAGTTAAATATAAATTCACCATTTATTTACAGCATCATAATTATTTTCCAATCAGTCGAAACTCTCGTTAACAATATGTCATCAGTTCATCAAGGGTACAGGACTTGTAGCAGCATTCGTCGACGAGGCCGCGCTTGCCACGCGCAGCAGCCAGTGTGACCGCCGGCGGCCCCCATTGCCCGCGCTTCTCCTCATCGGGCCCCCAGCACAGCATGGCCAGCGTCTCGGAAAGTTGCCGCCCGCAGTACACGCCGCGCCCGCTCGCCGCCGGCGAACCCGCACACACACAGCACATCAGCGCCACACAGAACAACACTAACTTCAACATGACTGGTTATTTACTGATCAATGTGACTGTTCCAAAGGGCGGAGATTAAATGTGTTCAACCCTTAGATTACTACGCTTTTATACATGGATGTAGGTAATGAATATTCAATTTATTTTCGGGCACCTGATAAATGTGTGGGTATTGAAAAATCCCACTCACGTTTTGTGCCTTCATCCGTAATTAACGACATATACGACATCATTCTTCTGCTAGTCAAGGTTCCCATCGTCCTGGAGCAATTTTACTTTTCATGGAATTTGAAAGACGTTGCTCATAGGCCCACCGAAATTGCGATCCTCTCCAACATTGATTGATATGTGTTTAACAAGTCACATAAAAAGTAAAAACAGTGCGTCTTTAAAAAAAATGCCATCGTTTATGTCATGGATGGCAAGATGAAGTCAATCATTTCTGAAAGGCATACTTACAGAAAGATGAATGGCAGTACAAATTTTAAACTTAGTTAATGCGTGTATGTGTAACATATACATGTGAAACATATACACATTTGTGTACATATGTATATGTTACACATACATATAGTGATAAGACATGCGTTTTAAGTTTTGTTGTTTGAAAAAAAAAAACACAACTAGAACCTTATAGTACTTCTTATTGTTTTTCAAAGTATTCACCACATAGCTTAATACACTTTCTCAAACCAATAATTATAACATTTATTCCACTCTAACGTTCAAAATGGCTGACTTGAAAGCGTCGACTGCTTCTTCACCAACTTTGACCACGAACACTTTTCTTAATTTTAGGGAATGTAAAAAAATCGTTAGGGCTAAGTCAGGACTCTATGGAGAATGTTCAAGAGTTTCTTTCTACTTTTTCCTGCTTCAATTGCTGAGCTTGCGTTGCTGTGGTGCAGGATGATGCGTCGCTTTGAGTTAGATGTTCGAAGTTCGGCGATGACTTGTGGTAACAAAATTGTGCTATATCACTTTGCGTTAACCGTTCTACGATCTTTAAGTGCAATAGTTGCAACATGGTCGGTTTTTCCAAAGAACGTGGCCATCATCTTCTTTGAAGGGCTTCGAAATCGAATAACTGTAGTCGCCTTTGGCTCGTCTAGAAAGAAACAGATTGTAGTTTGTTAAATGGAATCAGGATCGTAGATCTAAGATTCGTCACCTTTGATGATGTCGGAGACGTGACTTGACGCTCCTCGGTTAAACCTTTGCACAGGTTTCTTACACCATCTGATGCGGGATGCATTGTGATCGTCAGAAAGCAGATGTGGTATTCAACGGTAAACTAGCTTTCTAACACCAACTGCTTCATGCAAAATCTTATGAATGGTTGTCCCAGAGATGGCTAACAGAGCTTCGATCGTCACATGACGATCTTTGAGAGGTAGTTCTCTCATCAATGATGTTATCTTCAGTGAAGGCGGATTTTGGACGTCCTTCGCGAGATTTGTCACTACTATGTCCATGCTGGAATTCTAAATCCCAGCGTTCGACAGTCTGCAGACATGGGGCTTCATCACTGAACACAGACGTCAGTTTTTCAAAACACAGGCCTCTTCTAAAGTTGTAGAAAATTATTGCACTAGCATTTTCCTTAGAAAGACTGACTCTTTTTCTTACGTAACCTGAGAGATTCCAATCAATGCTGTGATTAAACAATTTTGAGATTCAGAATTTAAACACATTCGAATATAGAACAGTTCCATATTCAAAATTGTCGGGAAATATGGAAATGGCAGAGCTTATAAGGCATGCCTAGTACTCTTCGGAACGAATTATCAAGTCACTTAATATCAAAGTCTAGACCAACATTTAGTATAGAATTACAGGAAAAGCGGGGGAGCGGCAGGGCCACAGCCTACATACTTTTACAGTGCCTAAATGAAAGCGCATATTAATGAGCTGTCCCTTTGTATAAAAGGGAATTAATCTAGGAAAGGAACACATTCTAAGCCCATACATTGGGACAATCACATCGAACAGTAAGCATCCTTAAGTAAAGCAGCTATGTTGAAGTTAGTATTGTTCTGTTTGGCGCTGATGTGCTGTGTGTGCGCAGGCACGCTGGAGGCGAGTGGACGTGGCGTGTACTGCGGGCGGCAGCTATCTGAGGCGCTGGCCATGCTGTGCTGGGGACCCGAGGAGAACAAGCGCGACCGGTGGGGGCCTCCATCGGTCACACTAGCTGGTGCCCGTGGCAAGCGTGGCCCCGTCGACGAGTGTTGCTACAAGTCCTGTACCATTGATGAACTGATGACATATTGTTAGTGAGGTTACGACTGATTAGAAAATATTTCTTACTATGTAAATACATATATTGAGTCTAATATTTGGACTGGGTCTTTTATTTTGACAACAGCTTCGACTACCTCTTTATCCTCGGCATTGTTATTAATGGATGCATTCTGATGTTCTTTCTGTCTCATACTCAGAAAGTGACTAAGCAATGCATCTAAATAGCTCCTCACGACATTCTCTACAGGTCCAGCAGATGCCTCAGCTGCTAGCCAGACGCAACAGTGTTTCCTTTTACTATCGATCTCTATCCAATTAGTTCAGATCCTCGGTATTCTATCTACAGTCTTATACCCGTGCGTTCTAAACTAGCACTAACACGATGCGTGTTTATCTAGCTAAATTCAACTTCAGAGGCAATCTCGGCGTCTTAACGTCTAACGCAATAGCAAAATTTAATTGAATTTATCTATCGGTGTTAATATGATAATCTATGTAAGCCTGGCTCGTAAGTCGTAACTAACTGTCTGCAGTTTAATATTTACTGCGTTTATTAGTTGCGTAGTATGACAGCCAGATATGATGTAAATGATAAATCCGTGAATTTCTTTTACGGGAATAAAAGGGTTCCTTGATCCTATTTAGCTGACCGACTCATTGATAATTCTATGTGAAAGTGAAGTTCAGCGTGAGTTTAGTCAGGCTATACTTTCCTCTAAATTTTGATATAAAATAATTGAGATCTGTCGTGTTTTGAGAAAGAAATCAGCAGAATACTTTTGTGATTTTAGACTGTGCTTTTGGTCAACGTTTTTGTAGGTAAAATCAGCCTGAGCTGAAACTTTGCCTTTCGTACTTTACGGGAAGTGGTTGGAAGCGGCGCGACGGCAATAATTTCTTCAAATAACTATTTTTTATATTCCTCGGCACTAGATTCCCCTCTTAATGTGGCGTCAAAGCTTGTTCTTTCAGGTAATTCGTTGGAGTGTAGAATGACGTCATTTAGCTCTACACACGACTCCTACACGTATATACATAGGTACCTATACATATGTCATACTGTTGGTAAGACGAATGTCTTTATTGCCTGCTTGATGAAATATTTGTTTGAATGAAAGTTATTTTGGTTCTGTTATCATCCAGATGCACAACTATGTATATCATTATTTTGATAGTGTAACTGCTTATTCTTATGCAGTGGCGATAGTAATTAATTATTACTTAAAACATAACCTTTTTTTGTTCTATATGGGAAATTATTAAATTACATTTTATTTATAAATCTTAGGTAAACTAGCGCTTGACCGCAATCCCGCCTGATAGTAAGCAGTAATGCATTCGTCGATGTTAAAGTGCGCTAGTTTATTAAGAGCCTATTCACTCTAGCCTTGAAGACACTTAAATTGTAATCAGACGGAAACACCGCTACTGGAAAATTTTTCCAGTCCCTCCTGATGTTGGTAGCAATATTAATAAAGCAGCAGTGCGATTGTATAATCAATTAATCACCTCACCGTGAATCCTTTAGTGTAGTGAGCGTGGAGTGAAGTGTTATCCCAACCAATGCTAGAGATTGAAACTATTGACAGGTCACCCTGAACTCATTTCACCTGATCGATCGATTATGTAAATCTGTGTTTAGGTGAAATTCGAAGGTCAGACTTTCACTCTATCATTAGGCCTGCTATTATTTCAAAAGTTGTATGTAAATCAGAAATTTGTACAATCTATAATAACATTCATAAACGAGGATCATAAAAACGATGAATTTTATGAGTATTAAGAATTTATGAGTGTCGGCCTGGGTGGCAGTACACTGTACATACAAATGTCAGAAGGTTAAGTGCGTCCGTAAATCAAGCTGATAAAACCAAGTCTCAATGACTGCTTTGTTAATTATAAATCGATTTATTTTATTAATTCTGTCTTTGAATATTATGGAGCGGAGTAAAATCATTGTTGAGTCTATCTCCCGCAGTAAACTTTGGCTTTGCAAATGTTAATTTATTGAGCTTGACGCTTGACTTAAATGTTTGAGTTGTTTTGTATGTTGTGTGCTTGCGAGATCTCCATGGTTTGCTTGTTAAATAATTAAACTTTAGTTATAAATGTGATTTATTATTGCTTAAGTTCTACCCATGCGTCACCAAAGCTGTTGCAAATTAAGATCTAGTTAGTACTCAAACAAAACGCACTAGTTACACACTTTAGGTAAAATCTATACAAAATGTTTCACAATGATGTTATTTCAAGTTAAACAAATATTAACTTTATTTTAATAGAATTCAAGTGATTTTAGGTTACCTCTCTTGATTTTAGATTAGCATCTTTGTCTCAGTCGTGACACCCTTTCTAGTCATATCATCCCTCACTCCTACTCGTAAAGCCATCGCAGAACTACACAACGTATCATCACCATCATCAACCTTTTATCATTCCACTGCTGGGCACAGGTCTCATACAGAGAAGGATTAAGCGTAATCACTACGCTTGTTCAATGTGGGTTGGCGATTTAAGACTTAAAGTCCAGGTTTCCTGAAGATATTTTCCTTCACCTTGTAATCAGCCATTTTTCTCCAAGATATACTTAGAAAGTTACAGTGGTACTTGTCTGACCAGGAATCAAAATCGCACACTCATACTTTAGAGGCTTAACTTATACATGGTCAGTATTTAAACATTTTTATACAACATAGAAACATCCAACTCCATAAAAATAAAAGCTAAAGCTGTGAAGCAAAAATAATCTCAGAAATCGGGGGCAGGTGATTTGATGCGAGGTGGGTCACACACGGGCGGTAAGGACCAGGCCCGGGTCAAAGAGATGTCAGCACATCGTGACGGGGTCCACGAATACTGATGCCTGCTAGGAGTGTGGGCTGTTCAAAAGAAATCTGTGGCTCTGGCGCACAGGAAAGTGAAGGAACACGGGTAGGTTTTAATCAATAAGAGTCTGATACGCCCTTCCGCTCGATTCTCGCTCCTTCTAATCGAATCCACCTCGGCTGGGCTGCTTTCGGGAAGCTACGTAGAATCTTCTCGTCCGAAATACCGCAGTGTCTCAAGACAAAAGTCTTCGACCAGTGTGTGTTGCCAGTGATGACTTATGGAATTGAGACGTGGTCGCTGACAATGGGCCTTATACGAAGGCTCAAAGTCACTGAAAGGGCAATGGAGAGGGCTATGCTTGGGGTTTCACTGCACGATCGAATCAGGAATGAGGAGATCCGCAGAAGAACGAGAGTAACCGACATAGCCCGAAGAATTGCAACACTAAAGTGGCAGTAGGCTGGACACATTGCCCGTAGGACCGATGCCCGATGGGGCCGACGGGTTCTCGAGTGGCGACCACGCACCGGAAGACGTAGCGTGGGTAGGCCCCCGACAAGGTGGACTGACGACCTGGTGAAGGTCGCGGGAAACCGCTGGATGCGGGAGGAGCAGGACCGGTCGTCGTGGAGAGCCTTGGGGGAGGCCTATGTCCAGCAGTGGACGTCTTTCGGCTGAAATGATGATGATGATGACGCCCTTCCGCTCCGCTCAGAGCGTAAAAAAAAGGAAAAAAACTTGGGTCACACGGATGAAGGCACAGATAGAAGTTATTTTAACCAATATATTAATTCAACACAGAAACACTCTACTTAAGTCTTACTACTGAACCAAAGATTTATAATCAGTATAAATTAAGAGCAGTTAATAGAAACAAGGCGTATTATCTGCGGCTATCTACGAGATCATCGATAGTGGCCGCTAAGTGCCCGCCATTGTCTAACAGCTTATAAATGAGCTTGATAATCTCCATAGATTTATGACTAGATACTCCTCGGCAGGCGACCAGGCGGGTACCAACATCAATACGATTATGTAGATTCAAATTAAAAGTCCTTTTTGATTAAGAACATGGAATTAGGACTCATTTTAATGAGTTTATCAGTGGTTTGTGTCTCAATGTGTGTGTTAATTATCGTAGTTTCGGTCAAAGTTATGGGTTACTCCGTATCACCTTGACCTACGGATATCAGATTAGTTCAGGGTCGGAATTTAGAATTATTCACAGCACGATTTCACAGATGTTTTTACTCCTGATGTGTTTTTGATCGGAAAAAGTTAATATATTGACAGTAGGGTTGAATTCGAAGTTAGGAACTACTGTCAGACCGGCCCGTTTATTCGTTGACGGCCTTGGAGAGAAGACCCTGTTTCTTCCTCACTTCACTCATCACAGAGCGGCCGCTGTCAGTTTAGGAGTGCTATGAATATGAAGATATTTGATAAATTTATGTCTAACAGGATTCACAGTTCTTTCTTGCTACTTATTTACCTACATTTTCATAAAATAATGAACAATATTTCTATAAATATAATTTATTTTTATAAAGAAATTAAAAATATTTTCCTTGAAGATGTTTTAGTAAATGTCGTTCTTAATCTTCATGAGCATGCCCACGTTTAGAATCGATGTGCTTACCTACTATGTGGACCTACCTATTTCGTACATAATTAAATTAACTTTAAATAAAGCTCCTTGAAGTTTATTTTTATCGTTGTAATACTCTCTATACCTCTCCATTTCACGTGCCATAGGTACCTACAGTAACGTGCTCTATACTTTCTTATGTTGTGGGTACATATTATACATAGTTAGGGTATAAAGATTCCCCTTGATAAGTCTGGTTGCCACTTTTCGGGCTTCGACTATTCGTTAAAGAGTGTCAAACGTTCACGAATAACAATTGGGACCAGCGGCTTAACGTGCTTGCCGAGGCAGGGGTCGAAACAGATACCAAAACCCCTGTCTTCATATGTAAAGATGATCATTCATCGACATGCTATCCCCGGCAAGTATAGATTTACCTAAACGTTCGACCTGTGCGGCATTTGACCACAAGCCGTATACATACTTATATGGTTAGGTATACCATCTGATATAGGGACGCGAGTTCGATCTACTTAATGATTTGTAAGTTGGAACACACGAACGCATTAGCTGCGTCGGCGGCGGCGCCCTGATCCCATCATATTACTATTAAAAGTCATCGCTCGTGACTCTAGTCAGAGCATTATGCATTTAAGGCATGGTGCAAGCGACACACGCACAGCTGTTTCATTAATTGCATTGTTTGTCGGTTTGGCAGTTTTCCATGTTTTCTATAGATTAATAGATTGTAGATCATCTACTTTGTAATTATTAATATAATTAATGAGTCTTATCAACTAAAAATTCCTTGAGCAAAATTAAGACAGAGTTTTTATAAGAGATTTATTATCTGCACTGTTTACCGTTTCTAACGTAATCTTTAAATAAGAAGGTAAATTATATATTTATAACATAATTTTTTGTATATGCGAAACCCGAAACTCTTCTACGGTAATTTTATGTAAAGAATCTATATACACAATTTCAAAAAGATATCACGAAAACCCACAAAGTTATGAGCTTATTATCTTACTTGGCTATCCCAAACAAAATATTCAACAACAACGCACCGTTCGCCGGCCCGCGCCTGTAGTGGCGCGGCACGGGGGGCGCGGGGGGCTGGTCTACCTTCAGCTGTGTTGGGCGCTCGGTAACCACACCGCAACAATGTATTTGCGAAAAAAATATAACATGGTGTAAAAATTATTGGAATCAGTTCAGTTGCTTATTCTGAACAAACTATATTCAGATTTCGTATAAAGTAAAAATTACGTTATGCAACAGTACGCTGTCGCTTCTGCCTCACGATATTTCTTGGTATTAACGGTTATAGTAGCCTCAATGACCTTGTGCATGTGGGCGGAGCTAAACGCCGTACTCCCGAATTCGTAAAATGCGCGCGGTGGCGCGCTAAACTAAAACGACAATCAAAGAATATCCAGAGATGCAGACAAGCCGCGTGTAGGTCGCGATTTGTGCCTACGATTTCAGACGGGGGTATGGATGCAAGACGATAAATGTATATTTTACATTGATAAATGGTAATATCGTACTATAATATATTTTTAGTATTCTTGATCAATGTTTAAATAAAATCAAGGAGTGCTCGTTACACAGTTTAATGGCCGATCGCAGACTGACAGACATTTGTAAAACAAGTACCCACACATTATAATATATCATAACATTAACATAAAAATTAATGGTAGATGGTAATATCTATCGATTCAACATATTAGAATTTTTTTTTTCACTACTTTTCAGTATATGAGTATCATGTCTTTGCAGTGTCCTTGAATTAATTACTAATGCGAATAACATAAACGAGTTCATTGCGTTAACGTAAAACAAACGCGCACTAGGCACTTTGTGATATTTTTATTAAAAAAAAAAACGTTGAACCACACTAGAAATTACTTTTATCGTGGGTGCATTTTTAAACATATAAATTCACAGCCACAAACAGCCAGACTCGGAACAACTACTTGTAGGACATGTTCTGAATATTTGTTCCGCGCGGGAATCGAACCCGCGACACGCAGCGCAGCAGTCAATAGCTTAACCGCTGCGCTAACCGTGCTTTATATAGATGTCTTGAGATTACAAAGCGCGTAGTTTCGGCCGTTTTCCATAAAGAGATAGTACCCTATTTATACTGTGTCAGTGACGTCGGATTGAATGTACTTCGTCGTGATGAGGTTTCAAATAAAACACGAGTTATTTTAAAATCTGTAAATTTTAATTCTTCGATCCAATAAATAACATGCAAGATTATAGGCATATCTAAAGCTGCAGAAATTTCTTGCAGTTGAGAATGGCCACAGTCTATTTCTATTGTTCCTACAACTGCACAGCTGATATTGATTTCTGTAGGATGTGCAAAATGTTTCCATACACATACGGCATTTAAAAATAAATAGGGAACGTTCTCCAACAATATCCACAGATCCTAAACCACAGTCTATAATTCTCCGTGCTTGGCAATTTTCTTTAGTTCTGAATAAAAGTAAGCAATATTAATTATGCGTCGCCCTTCGATGAAACAAGCTTGAGATTTGTTGAGGTTTTGGTGATATTTTGAGCTAAAAAAAGATATAACATACATTTTAATTAACCCTGGCAACACTGTTAGAGATTTTTGTCAAGGAATGAAGAATTTATCAAGAAAAATTAATTAAGAATTAACAAAAAATTAATTTTACAGGTATATGATATATTTGTAAACTAAAAATATAGGTTGTAGGACATGCAGGCATAATTTTACCTGAATGATGATGATGGAACTTGCGTCGTTTTTTTTGTGCACATAGAGATATATAATATTATCATTTTCTTGACGACATTCTGTATGGATGTCTGACCTAGAATCAACTGCGTTAGTGTTCGACCTAAAAAGCAAATTAA
Source organism: Sesamia inferens (assembly GCA_037179545.1). NCBI lineage: Eukaryota > Metazoa > Arthropoda > Insecta > Lepidoptera > Noctuidae > Sesamia > Sesamia inferens. Next base: position 28,415,800 of record CM073939.1, on the reverse strand, counting down.
ACTTTTAAGTTCTGTCGATTGGTTTCTTTCTCTTCTTTTCTGTAAGTCGAAAAATGTTATTACAATATTATTTGTGAAAAACAGAAAATATATATATATATATCCTACAGTATGTTAAGAAAACCCTGTCCGACCCGTGAAGGTGTTGTTAGGTATCGATAACTGATTCTACTAATGCATACAAAACCAGGCTAACTTAAAAGAAGATCCCCCTAAAAAAATAAATATTATTTCGCAAAAAGAGGTAACTTAATAAATATGCGTTAAGCTCCCTTCCGCGGGCGGCGGGCGGCAGGGCACGCGGCACGTGGTCGCATCGCTGTCGCTATTCGCTCATAATAATACCGGTGTTGTCACTTTTTTTAAAATTACCAAATTTCGGGGAAGTTATTTCAAAATTCATTTGTATTGGTACTATGATGATTACGTAAAATGGATGGGAAAAAGGATGAACTGTCAACTGTCAACACGCTTAGGCGCGCTGTTGGAGAAATAGTGACTTTCAAGTGTTATACCGCGAGTTTATGGATTAAAGTGTTAAGAAAGTAATTGTTTAACAGTGATAACTGTGGATAATTGTTTGTGGCTCGGATACTGAACGATTTAAACAAAAAACAGTGATAAAAAAAACGTAACAGTGAAAGTTTTTCAACCTACCCCCAACTTTTTTTTTTTGTGACTATTCACCTAATTATTGGTCCACCACAAGCCTAGGAGGACTAAATCCCTTCTAAAAGTGTGGCCATGTCGCCTTGGGAAAGCGACATGCGTATGTCCCACTTTTAAATATGGAAATATGAGTGAACCAAATGTTGTTATGTCATGCGATCAGGCTCACACCCGGTGCTTGCAGGTATCCGGACCTGCGAGTGGGAAATCGGTCACCGAAGTCTGCGCAGGGGTAGGCAACCAGACCCCTGTGTCGGAGAATGCTTCTGGCAGCACACAAAAAAAGAATCTCATACAGCAAGCTTTTCATCCGAGCCTGTTTATTTCAAGATCAAAATCTTCCTCCCTCGGAAATGAAACAAGGAAAAGCAGCAACACAAAGGAGAAAGACTTACCCCCCACACCACCAGAGGCAATCACTATAGAGGATGATGACAATATCTGTCCTCCCACATGGCAAAGAATACCAACCCAACGCAACCCAAAAAGAAAAAAGCTATCGAATAGCCCGCCTTCTACAGACGGACATAACAGTCAAACACAGAGCTCTATTAATACTTCCAACAGATACAGTGTACTTCCAGTTGACATACCTAATGACTCTGCGGAACTGATAGAAAGTCAAAACCATCCCAAGAAAGTTAGCAAACCACCGCCAATAATCCTATATGGTATTACGGACATATCAAAACTGACGGAACTCATGAACAGCTCTGTACCAAGCGATACCTACACATATAAAATAGTGAACAGGAATCAGTTAAGAGTAATGGCGCAGTCAAGTGAAGCATACAAATGCATTATAGATCTTATTCGAAAGAATGGACTTATAGGTCATACATTCACGCAGAAAGACAAAAGGTGTTGCAGAATCGTGATTAAGAATCTCCACCATACAACTCCAAAAGAAGCCATTATTGAGGAAATTGAGAAAAGTGGGAATAAAGTCAGAGGGGAAATCATATGTGCACTCTCAAGAAGAAACAAGAAGCCACTGAACATGTTTTTCGTCAATGTAGAACCCGGTCCAAATAATCCTGAACTTAAACGGATAGATTCTATATTCTATACAAAAGTAACAATAGAAGATCCACGAAAAACAAATGAAATTCCTCAATGCACTAGGTGCCAACAATATGGGCACACTAAAAATAACTGCATGCGCCCCTACCGATGTGTCAAATGCGCTGAAGGACATAAAACCATAGACTGTCAAAAAAAAGACAGGAATACACCTGCTACCTGCGCATTGTGCCTTGGAGATCATCCTGCCAACTACAAGGGGTGCCAAGTATACAAGGAGATACGTGCAAGGAAAATGGCACAGCTTCCCCACAAAAAAGCTCCACTACCAAATGTGAAGAATTCAAGAGATAACACTGTCCCCTTCCTGATAGATGACTTTCCACAACTACAGCCAAGTAGCCACGCTGGGCAACAAACACCTAATCTACCCAATCAAGACTCAGCAAATACTACACACTGGAACAAAAAACAAGAAAACATACAATCTCAGCCAACAAATCCACTAGAACAAATTATCATAAAACAATCAGAGAAGATAGATATTCTCATTCAACAAATAGGTATCCTAATGGGACTCCTTACGACTCTAGTCGCCCAATGTAAGAAATGAAATTCCTACGCATCGCGGCATGGAACGTGAATGGACTGCCTCCAAATAAACAGGAAGTAGCACTCTTCATGAACTACAACCACATTGATATACTTCTAATCTCAGAGACGCACATGACTGACCATAAAACCATCCTTATTAAAGGATATAATATATATTACACCAATCATCCTGATGGAACTTCGCACGCTGGGACTGCAATTATAATAAAAGATAGTATAAAACAACACCCTCTCCCAAACTTTAAGCAAACATATCTACAGGCTACTGTGGTATCGATAGACGACTGGCAGAGCCCACTTAACATCGCTGCAGTGTACTCCCCACCTCGGCATCGAGTCGACGAACGCATGTTTAGCGATTTTTTTAACACACTCGGTGGCAGGTATATCGCTGGAGGGGATTGGAACGCCAAGAACATCTTGTGGGGGTCAAGGCTGACCACAACCAGAGGCAGAGAGTTGAAGAAGGCTATTGATACAAATTTACTGAACATATTGACAACAGGAGAGCCAACACATTGGCCATCTGATGCCAACAAAACACCTGACCTCATCGATTTCTTTGTTACCAAAGGACTGTCAGGAATATACACCAAAGTCGAATCATGCCTGGACGGCAACTCTGATCATACGCCAGTAATATGCACACTGAGTACCACAATTATTTATAAAGAGCCCCGCGAGACGCTATACAATTGTAGAACTGATTGGGCCTCATTCCAGACCTTTATAGAGGATAATACCAACTTGCGCATACCTCTTAAAACGGAGGACGATGTAGAAAATGCAGCGTGGTATACAACGAATCTGATCCAAAAAGCCGCTTGGCTGTCCACTCCATGTATAAAACCCAGTCCTCAGAGACAGGATTATACATTAAAAATAAGGGAGACGTTAGCTGCAAAACGGAAATTGAGACGACAATGGCACACAAGCAGGAACGCACATGACAAAAGAGCCCTCAATAAAGCGCAAAAGGAACTAAAGGTAATGATTAAGGAATACGAAAACGTCACTCTGCAAGACAAACTGAGGACTTTATCACCTTACAAAGCAGACGACTATTCCCTATGGAAAATAACCAAGTCACTAAAACGGCCACAGGAACACGTGCCTCCGTTAAGGCAGCCAAATGGTGGATGGGCGAGAAAGCCCGAGGATAAAGCTGCGCTATTTGCTGAATTCCTCAAAGATGTATTTAAGCCCAACGAACCTGACATCATGCATCCATGTGAGGAAATTGACGAAATCCTTGACAGCGATCAACAAATGTCTCTGCCACTGCCATTGTTTACCCCATCAGAAGTCTCGAAAGCAATTAATAACTTGAAGAAGAAAAAGGCACCAGGATTTGATCTGATTACATCTGAAGTCCTCAGTCAACTACCGAGAAAAGGAATAGTCTTGTTAACCATACTATTCAATGCAGTGTTGAGATTACAATATTTCCTTCACATCTGGAAAGTCTCTATCATAAACATGGTAGCTAAACCTGGAAAGCCACCTACTGAAGTTTCTTCGTACAGACCTATTAGTCTTCTTCCGTTATTATCTAAAGTATTCGAGAAGTTACTACTGCGGCGACTCCTACCTATACTTGAGGAACAAGGGACAATCCCGGAGCATCAATTTGGTTTCCGAGTACACCATGGAACCATAGAACAAATTCACAGAGTTGTTCATACAATCCGACAATCCTTGGAAAGAAAGGAGTTCTGCTCTGCTGCTTTTCTTGACATACAACAAGCTTTCGACCGGGTATGGCACAGGGGCCTCCTGTGTAAACTAAAGACCTGTTTACCACACACTGCATACATGCTGCTAAGGTCCTACTTGGAAGACCGACTGTTCCAGGTTAGGTCTGGAGACTGCCTATCTTCATTCTATCCCATAGAGGCTGGAGTGCCCCAAGGTTCTGTGCTGGGCCCTGTTCTATATACAGTCTTCACCGCTGACCTGCCTATCTCAGAAGGAATTGTTACTGCCACCTATGCTGATGATACCGCAGTCCTATCCTGCGACAAAGACCAGCTTAGAGCATCCATGAAACTACAAGAACACCTGAACGAGATCGGATTATGGCTGAATAAGTGGAGAATCAAAGCTAGTGCCGCCAAGTCTGTCCACATTACTTTCGCCCTAAGAAGAGGAGACTGCCCACAAGTAAAACTCGGTGAAGACATCCTACCTCAGAAAAGTACTGTCAAATACCTAGGTATGCACATCGACAGAAGACTTACCTGGCGAGAACATATAAAAACCAAAAGAGAGCAGGCAAACATAAAATTAAGAAATATTCACTGGCTTATGGGTAGGCAGTCATCACTAAGTCTGGAAAATAAACTCCTCATCTACAAATGCATTTTGAAACCTGTGTGGACATATGGAATAGAGCTCTGGGGATCAGCAAGTCACTCCAACATTGAAATACTACAGCGTTTCCAAAATAAGGCACTGAAAACCTTAAGTGCTGCACCTTGGTTCACAAGAAACGTTGAGGTACATGAGTACCTAGAGATCCCAACTGTCAAGGCGGTTGTAGAAAGTTTCTACAAAAGTTATAAAGAAAGACTCCAACGTCACAAAAATAAACTCGCTGTGAGACTTCTAAAGTCCTCAGACTGTACCTACAGACTCAAACGGGCACGAATAGCGTCAATCTAACCAGTACTGGATAGCAAATAATGAGATTATGCATCGCTGTTAACTGCCAAATAAAGAAACAACCCATCTGATTAAAGCTTAAGGGCTGATTGCAGATTGAAGAAAAGAGGAGAAAAAAAAAAAAAAAAAAAAAAAAAAAAAATATGCGTTAAGCTCCCTTCCGCGGGCGGCGGGCGGCAGGGCACGCGGCACGTGGTCGCATCGCTGTCGCTATTCGCTCATAATAATACCGGTGTTGTCACTTTTTTTAAAATTACCAAATTTCGGGGAAGTTATTTCAAAATTCATTTGTATTGGTACTATGATGATTACGTAAAATTTTATATCATATTTGGTCATGTGTTTACTTAACCTTTATTATCCTTACGGGTCGGACAGGGTTTTCTTAACATACTGTATATATACGGACAAATCACACAGATTGAGCTAGCCCCAAAGTAAGTTCGAGACTTGTGTTATGGGATACTAACTCAACGATACTATATTTATAATAGATACATATATAGATAAACATCCAAGACCCAGGCCAATCAGGAAAAGATCGTTTTCCATCATGACTTGGCCGGGAATCGAACCCGCGGCCTCCACGTCGCAGGCAGGCGTGTTGACCGCTGCGCCACGGAGGACGTCAAAAAAATTTACTGATAACTGTGACATTCCAAGCCCGCCAGCCCGCGTCCATCGGCTTCGGCTACTTTAAACAATTACATATAGAAACAAAATATTTACAGGAAGAATCATTTAAAATAATCCAAGTAAGAGTTTTTATTACACATTTTTGCTAATATCGCAAAAACTAAAAGTCCTATCAACTCAAAACTTTTTGTAAAACTGTTTTTACACCAAAACCTTTAATTGAGTCCTAATTTTTGGTTTATATCACCATAAACAAAAAATCACATTTTCAAGTTACGTAAATTTCTAATAAGATTTTTATTTTTAAATCTCCTTACAAACCTATAAATTATAATCTAAGTGCGAGTGTTTACTTACCTGAATAGAGTCTTCTATATTATCAGCGGATGTAGTTAGTCGGATTATTGCCTTTCAAGTCTAAAGATTTCTTACTAGATTTCCTGGAACAATTCGTAATTGTTTAACTTCAATTGTAAAAGAAAAATGGTTACAAAAGCTAATAGTAATTATAAAGAAAAATACAGTAATATGTAGGTATAAATACAAGAGTATAGGTAGATAGATACTTACGCCACCAGACGCATCTTCAATTCTCATTTGCGAGCTAATCTATGAACGTACACTGACACGATTCGCTCGTAAATATTTGCACTCACACAGACAACCACGCGTAGTCGGCGATAGCCGGAGCAGAGCAGCAAGCGACACAACCCTCCCGTCTGAATGCTAACGCACGACTGCCGCCCGCGCCCGCGCAGAGCACCTCTAAACCTATGTTTCAAAATAAGGATATTTTCTTGGCAAATGTTGATGGATTTAAATATGCTCTTGCATATCTGTAGTACTTCTAACCGCGAATTTTTCAGTGTAAAAATATTTCCACACATCAATGCCGTTTAGAAGTAATAACGAATATTAGCCAAAAATAGCGTTTTGGTAACTATTTTTTTAAGGCAAAAGGCAAAATCCTACGAAAAAATCATCTTTAGTAAATGTTGTACATGAATCAATAGACAAGATATATTTTTTTCAAATCTCAAAACCAAGCCGTTAATTAGAAATTAGCTTCCTAAAGTGACCATTTTACGCTACTAAATGAGACTAAGGCCCTTAAGCATAGCGCAGCTCTAGGCGGTATCACACCTTTACTGGGCGCCCGATACTCGGCATTATCGACACGCCAGCCTCCTTCCCCGTATTGATTGAAATAATGCGTAGGTAATTATATCCTTTGGAACAATGAAGCCTCTGGGCAGTTGAATTTTTCCGTGTTTGGCTTCGGGGAATCTGTAAAAAGGTAAGCCTTATAGAAATAACAAAAGGGGGCCAAGAAACGTGCACGATAATGATAGTTTTCTCACGGAGAAGCGAAGCGGCTGTTAAAACAACACCAATAAAATTAAAGCGGCAACAAATCATACAAATTAAATTTCCACAACTTGACACAACAATTACGAATACAAACATTAATTTCCGCAACAAGTTAAACAAAATAAAAATAAAAAGAACTGTTGCTAGCAACAAATATGCTACATTCCTCGCCTGCTGCGCCCACAATTATAATTGCCTTAACCGCTACTCGTTATAAATCTTTCACTGAGATGAAGATTAGGCTGTTTGTAATAAAAATAAACATTCCCTTGCCACGGAACGCGATGATAGTATGACAAATTAATCGGAACGCGCTCGACGCTTTGTAATAATTTGAAAATAGAATGTCGCGTGGCTGAACAGCGTCTGGCCGTAGCGGCAATGGCCTAAGCATGTGTACCTAATAATAGATTAGTGTTATTAATTTCAACTTGCAACACTCATTCATGATCATGACGCTGCTTGTAGCAGACATGCTATGAATTTGTGAGGAAAATAGATGTTTTTTTAAGACATGGCGTCATGCGTCGTGTCAAATGATGTCGATGACAGAAACACGAGTCTGGGCTAAATTCGAAGAGTATTACCAAATGTTTTCACGTGAATTTAGTTCTTCACAAATATTTACTGGGAAATATTTTTTTTATAATCTTGTATGGCTAGTCACAGAACTAGACTAACATGTGACACTTCTTTGTGATGTTATTTATGAAATATGTTTGTCAACTCTATTATAGTTCCCATTATGACCAGTTATAGATAGCTTACTGACTTGTAAACGACACTTTCTAAAATGAACGCTATTAACTCATTGTTTTGTAGTAAAGATACAATACAGAGAGACCCTCATTCTTCTTCTGTTTGATTTATCACAAAGCGAGCTGACAATCCCTGCGGTAAATAATACAATTTCGATTTTCAAATAATTCAAATTAAGATAACGATGTTCTGTTGTTTTTTTTTTTTTTTCGACTGGCAACTGAATGTTTTACCGTCGGCCATTATTGATGAGTGAAATCAAGCAGATAGACTGTTTTTGTCATTTGTACCGTTGTGTTTAAAAGCTTTTCTTATTTTGGTTGATCGGGAAATTTACCATTTTTTTAATTATTAAAGTATATATATTGTGGCTGAGGGTATCTGAGGGTTAAAACATTACGCTTTGAGATATAGATGCTGCTCTTTTACTATCATCAATTTCAGTTTCATTTTGGGAAACCTCAAGCAGGGCATTCTAGTACAATATCTATAGCACGAAAGACCCGACTTCCTACTGAAAAAACACTCTTGAAAAGGAATGAAACAAAAATGAAATATTCTCATCTCAAAATGTTATATAGAAATCTATTAAATAAACAATTTACACGTAAATATTTAATGTTTATTCTTATTTGTGTTCAGAGGATAGTCGTGGTCATATGTCACTTTACCTTTTAGGGCAACAATTTACATTCAAATTGCGATGCGAATGAGGTATCGTTGAAAGCATCTGTAACTTCCATTGGTTATTTCTTGGCAAATCGACCCTACATAAGCTAAGGCTTATGATCACTAACTTCTTAATTATAAGTAACCAGTGGACGATCTAGATGCTTTCAAAGATACCTTTTTTTTTAATAATTATAAACTAGCGCTTGACCGCAATCCCGCCTGATGGTAAGCAGTGATGCGATCGTTGATGGTAAAGCGCGCTAGTTTATTAAGAACCTATTCACTCAGATTGAGCGAATAGGAAGGAAGACAGCAGTTGAGCGAGGTGATGCAATGTTAAACCCAACAACACGACCAACGATGCTGCGCCAAAGGGAGATTGATCTGAAGACCCTCCACGACCAAACTCCCAACACAACAACATTTGGCTCATCGTACCCGGCACACATCGCAACACAACTGCTCAGACCCGTCCTCCGTAAGGCTTCACCAGACATCATGCCGGAACACGACAAATCGCTTGTCGGCAAGGCTTTGTCTGGTGGGTGGTAACTTCTGCCGGCGGCCGGTGTTATGGCCTACCCCTTTTGTCAAATATTTGTTATAAGTACTTTAGAAGTCATGAAGAAACAGATGAACACATCTATCCATGCAAACACCAGACGTAGGTACACACAGGTCGAAATCTTAACTCTTCTAAAAAGAATTGTTAAGATTTCAAGATGACCACTGTCGTCACCCTCCGAAGCCTTTGCTATAGTTTTAGTCACAGGGACCTGTATGGTGCTAGCAGTAATTCACTTCATTTTTGTTTGTTTCTGTTGCATATTGTAAATCCTCAATTGGTAGTAATACTAGTTAATAATTTTAGGATAAAATTTGAAAGGGCTGTGAATTTTGTAAAAAGTAAAATAAACGGTTCAGAGCTAGTTATATTCATGGTAAGGGATTCACAAGCACTTTTCAACCTAAAAGCTGTCTTTTAATTACCAACGTGATAACCGTACTGTGCAGCACCTGTTAGTTTAAGACTTTTTCCTACATTCTTCCTTGTTAGCTGTTTCATTGTCGACATTTCCACTAACCTACCAACTTGTAACTTAAATTAAAAAGCTATTTCCGTACGCAACATGGTTTAAATTATTAATATTGTTGTGTCGAAGTTTAATTTACTTGCCAAGTCGTTAAGTTATTGCTTATTGTGTATCGGAGTACAATGGAAGAAAGTATGCAGTAGGTAGGTACGCCACTCGTGCGCTGAAAGAATTCGCTGAGCACCCGTGACGATTGATTATAATATAAATGTATATTTCGAAAGTATGCGTTGTTAACTGATTATTTCTTCGACAATGAATGCCGTGTACGCATGAGGTAGCTATATAAAACATATTTATTATTTGTAGTGTATGTTATTTATGATCCTGCTTTGCTTTTCACCGACGATGTTAAATGAAGTAAACAAACCTTCATCTATTACATCTAGTTATGTCTGTTTTTGTACTGTTAATATAGTAACTTTTATAATGGTATTTATAATAAAATCATATTTTTCCCGTCTTTGTTCCCATTAATAAAATTAATCTTCGAAACGGTTGAACCTATTTTGTCGAGATTTCTTTTTGCAGATAGCTGATGTTGCAAGAAGTAAGGTTTATTTTTGATAAAGCATTAGGATTCCACGCAATAAATATTATGCATTTGTGTATCTATTTTAGTATATCGTATTAATAATATTTGCACCAACGACAGTCCCATCTGTGGTTCGGGAGAATCTGTCCATTCTTTGGTTGTCTGGAAGAGATTGCATTAGCGATAAGATCGCCCATTGTATGTTTTGTTGTGTTTTATGTACTTATTTTATTCCATGTAAGGTTTTGGTATACAATAAAGAATATATAAATAAAATAAATAAGGAAAATCTAGCCAGTCAAGAATTAACTATTTACCTTTAGTTAGATGATAATTACCTATGTAAACGATATTGAACAGACATAATTTCATTTACCTCTACAATAGGTAAGCATGTTGTTACTCGCCGAAGCTACAAAGCAACTTTAACAGCTGAACTAGTCAGCCACGTGATTTTGGGCGGTAATAAATACCTATAAACGCCTTTTCTATTGGGCGTGGCATATAATAATAAATTCATAACATTAAGTACGTCATTTAACCTATAAAATGGTTGCATCATTAAAAACCGATTCGGAGATACAGTTAAATCATAATTACGTAAGTTTTACAGAGCACCGTCAGCGATCAAATGATCTGACCCCTATTAACCTTTATCTAGTCGATACCCGCCCCGGAATAGTTAGGAAATACGAGGAAGACAGCAAATTAGTTTAGCATTAGTTAGCAGTACTAAGAAAACTATGATCACGAAGTATATCGGGTTCAGAAGTTCAACTTCAGGATATCTTCATTATCTTTTGTTGTCTAGAAATTTAGGAACACTTGGAGGTTAGACAAGGCAGTAATGAAGTAAGAAGCAAGTTCGCTCTAAAGAGAATGACTAATAATAAAGAAATATGGAAGAATCAATGTTGCGCTAAACCCTTTTCCCTGTTTTACAACTCAAATCGTGAGGACCTGTAGGTTCTTGAATGAACCTGAAGCTTCACGTCGAGGTAACCAATGTTGCATCCTGTTTGATTTGTGGAAGTTATGTACCATGGAATCTTCAATGAAACTCCGGAAAGACATAATTATTTATTTTTGAGATACATGCAATCTGTACAGAGGTTATTGATTGACTGGCTCAATGAATCTATCTGAAAATTGAGTACCGTAAGTTTTGTGATGTCATCACACTAAAAAGGAAATACGTCGCAGGAAAAGTTACTTTCAGATTATCTCCAGTTTTTCTAAGGTATGATAGTATTCTCTTAGCCTAAGCTACAGGAGCACAATGGTTATTCTTCTATCCCATCTCCTCCTTGTCTCAACAGACACCCACAGCCAGATAAATTGAATTCATCAGTGCATTGTAACCGAGACAAATGGCGTTTTTATTGAAGCCGTCGGGACTGATGCAAAATAATGTAATGTCACCGCTATGATTTTAATATCAGTGGAACACTGTACTGACATACTTAGCGAGATGGTCCTTTTACAAGAGCGGGGAATTAATGATCCATCAGTGTGTGTTTGTCAGTAATTTATGGTCGATGAGAGTAGGTAAAATTGCGCTCTGTGACCGGATCTTTGACTGCAATTTGAAAGTTTTTCTGTTTCTTCCCAAAATTTGTCTAATGCCTATGAAATAATGAAAATACGTTTATTTGCGGTAAAGGATAAAAAATATAAAAAACACGGTTAGGGAAACGCGTCAGTTCCACGGAAAATGGCTGCAAAAAACACACAGATGATTTATTACCAGAAGTAGCACATAGGATATTTTGTCATGTGGTGGGTTACTCCCACGGCCACTCCCACGAGACCTGTCTTAGTAGTGCAGAAAGTTTACGTATTCTTCTTCTTCTTTTTCAAGGTGAGATTCAACCTTAACTCTTGATCAATGGACTCTGTGGAATATATACCACAATTTTGGCAATAACACGTGTAACAAATTATAGAAATTTTTTGAAAATTTTATATCATAATCAAGTCTATGAGGGAGGTTTGTGGCAAAGTCACAAATGTGGCCACTATGCTGCGATATTTCAATGTTCTTTATGAATTATTTTCTGAATGCACTTTTTACTAAATTAATCACGCGCTTTTATTTAGTAAACGACATTATAAATAATTTTAAAATTCCAATGAAAAATGCGCATGACACTCATCTTAGCTTCTCCGTCAAAACTCTCTTTACGTATTCTAAAAGCAAACCATGGATGACTTCATGTTCAATTGTCATTCAATAGCCTGTTCTAAAACCAAAAATTTAAGGACATATGACATTTACTACACCGGGCCGTACTGGGTCGAACTCGGCCACGTGAGGGCCTATTCCGTAGAAAGGAGGCGTGTATCCTATCATCGGGAACATTAAACTACATCTGAACTATTGCAAATATAACAAACCTTTTTCAACATAGGTAATAGCAAAATGTCTGTTGAACACAAGAATTCCATTTACACCTCTATCTTCGTTCCCACTTCATTGACAATTCATCGAACAGATTGAAGACCCAACGTTCAAAGTAAACGCTTTCTCCGATGAACTGTGAACCCTCGTAACTTCATATTAGTCTCCTTATCAGTTAGCTATGGCTGGGCGAGTGGTTATCCAGCTGCCCAGACTGGCAAGCGATCCGTCAATGGAGCCCGATTCATCTCTCTTATCTGTAATGTATTCTACCTTACAATCGATGAATCGAACCCTTGTGTATTGTTCTCGAGTTTCGGCATAAGTGGATCTCGGAGTAATGTTTGTAAATAGGCAGGTAACTGGTACGATGAGCGATTAAATTGTTTTGTTGTGTTGATCGTATGTTGGGATGTAGATTTCAAAGATCAACCACATTATGGTTCTCTCTGTTAACCAGTCTACACTTCACCTGGAGTATATAATTCAATATATAAGGTTATATGCAGTCATATCCAAAATATATCCGTCACCTTAAGGGCTTTATTTGTTTGTTCATTGCACGATACTGTCTGTTAGATATATTTTCTAAACAGATTCAGATTTTAAAAGGTGTCTATGTGATGTGTCTTGATGAAGGAAAAAAAAATTAAAACTAACAATACATTAAAAACTAGTTCACAATTTCTTTAGATGATAAATCCAACTGAAACATTTCAAATTCATTGAACCGCCAAGTTCCTAGAAATATGGAGGGTGGTAGATATTATAAAATAAGAGGAAAGTGAGTCATAGTGATGCTCATTGTTCTGAATATCACCGTTTATTCAATGGGGGAGTGCGGTAAGAAGAATCCACAGAAATACGCAACTAGCTTCATAAAATAGCTTAGTAGTTAAAGTCTCAGATTTAAGATCGACAAAATTGACAACAAAATAAACCTCAGTATCGTCTTTTGCTGTTGTAACATCATTACCACACAACAGTCAACTAATTTGCAGACAAACACACGATCTAGCGGCTAATAAACCAAAAGGCTTCCATTAAAACGAATCGTGATCATCCAGCAGTCGTGAGAATGTTAGTCGAGTTGCGAAACACTCGAGTTGACAGTATCGAGTCGGGTCTGTGAACGATAATCGATATAATCAGAGGGGGGCGCAATCGATATCCCATGTATAATGCAGGGACTACGGTTAGGAGTAATTCATTTGACGTAAAGCTCACCTAGGTGGCTAGGTTCTTATTTATTTAGAGTTTTTTTAAGTGATGAGGTTTTCCATACATAACACTGCGCCTACATTTTCAAGATTTAGACAGAGTACACTGATATTTCACCAAATTATGATTAATAGTGGCGAATCTGATGCCAGCAATCGGACCCAAAAATAGACTCGGTCCAACTTCCACTCTGGAGGGGTAATTGTGTAAATCATCATATCAATGTAATGTTTTAATAATGGCAGTTCAACAACATTTCCTGCGTTATTAACGTTGTTGAACAAACTTTTTTGAATATACATATAGAAAGAAAGAAAGAAAGAAAAAAATTATTCTGCACAAACAAAACGCACCTTACAACTAAATACAATAAAATATCAAACAAAATACAGGAAAAGAAAAAATAATAATAATAATATCATCAAAAGTCTCGTATCCTAACATGCAAAACAGAGTTAATTTGATGTCAACGCCAGTATCATAGACCACATAGACGATGGAAGTAATAAGCACTACGTACAACGTAGTAGTTACCACCTCCATGCCATAGGCATTAGACAGTACGCATTATTTGACAATTCGAATTCGATCCGTCTGTCATCCGCAATGCGCTCGCGACACTGGCTCATGTCAACAAACCAAACAGCAACTTTAAAATACAAAAATATAATATAAAAATACAAAAAAAAAATATATGACACACTAGGTTTCCGCCCGCGGCTTCGCCCGCGTGGAGTTCAATTATATCGCGCTTTTTAGATTTTCCCGCGATAAAAAGTACCCTATTTTTTAATTCGGACTTCTAACTTTACGTCTGCAAAATTTCAAAGCAATCTGTTCAGCAGTTACGGTGTGAAAGCGGAACAAACAAACAAACAAACAAGCAAACTCACTTTCCCATTTATACCTAATATTAGTAAGTATTGGGCAAGCAATCCATCAAAATGATTCAGATTGTGATTAATAATGCATTCGAGTCAGAGAATTAGATCATATTAATTGGTCGAAGTGTTCACAAAGTTACTTTACCTGACGAACGAATCGAACTCAGGCCCTCCTGCTGTGCAATACTTTTGCGATCACTATACCTAGTTTATTTTTAAAATATTTCTATGACAATATCTCTGATGTTTTTTGTTATCAGCAGGCAATAAAGAAAAAATACAAGAAATTTCTCGTAACATTGTGTATATTCATCAAATATATTAACAAATATGAAAATTAACATTAATTTTCACTAGTCACTCTGAGATCAACTTAATTGTCATTGAAATATAGTTGATAATATCCTTATGTATCCTTGGATTGCACCGACCGCCTTCAGCTTTTGGGAGTTGAGATTTCCTCCAACCATAACTTTGGGCGGTTCATTGAGACAAAGGCCAAGGTGGCTGCCAGCAAACTTGGCGTTAACGCAAAGGTGGACTTCACACCGGGACACTTCTAATGTTATACAAAGCACAGGTCAGTTCATGTGTGGAGTACTGTAGCCACATTTGGGCTGGTGCTGCAAAATGCCACCTGGCTAATTTGGATTCAGTGAAGATGCGTACAAAGAGGCTAATTATTGGCGACCCATATTTAGCATAAAACGGTCTCCAAAGCCCAAGCGTGAAGTAGCCAGCCTGTCGGTTTTTTTATAGGATGCATTTTGGAGAGTGTGCGAGGGAATTGCATGATTTAAACCCCCCATCTCCGTTCCACCATCGGACGACCCGTTTTACGGCGACTTTCCACCCTTATGTTGTTGACATCACAACGATCCGAACGAAGACTTTCGCCTCGTCTTTTATACCGCGTACATGTAACTGGAACAATTTGCCAGCAGCGGTGTTTCCGTCGGACTACAATTTAAGTGTCTTCATGGCTAGAGTGAATAGGCTCTTAATAAACTTGCGCGCTTTACCATCAAAGATTGCAATACTGCTTACCATCAGGCGGGATTGGGGTCAAGCACTAGTTTAGGGGTATGTAGCACTGAGCTTAGATACGTGTAAATTTTTGTTCTAGTATTGGCTTAAAGATATAAGTTTCGAAGATTAGAGAAATATACATTAAAATTTCTTCCAGTTTAATTACCTCCAATTTCAGCTCCAATATATTGCATTATATAAATAGAAGTAAATAACCGTTACGTTAATTACGTAATAACCACTACAAATACAATGTTAAACCTCCAAGATCAAAATTCCTCAAGACGCTTCCATTTTCACGACCATTAAATTTAATAACCCTATAATTTCGTCATTGTTTATTAACCCGCCAAACTTTGGAAAATCAAACGCCAATAAAACGTGGACATTATAGCTGTGGAGTTAAGCTTGGAGTTTACACAGGGCGTCAGTTAAATGAATTTGTGCTTTGAACGTAGGTACAGTCGGAAGCCGCCGCGTTTGTTAGATGATACTGTTGATGTTGGCAAAACTGTGTTAGGAAGTTACAATTTGGGTATGTGCTCGGTTTTGGTTTTTGAGTTTTGTGTCCCGATATAGGATGGCTTTTGCGGTTTTTGTGTTCAATATAATAAACACACTAAGGTTGTTATTGGGGCTGTCGTGGCGTTAATGTGCGTCAGGGATATTTGCGGATAATAACATTAATGGTTTACTGCCATTATTAGGAATAGATAGTGTTCGCCGATCGGTGGAATTCTCCCATGTAGGAGATGTGAATGCAGCTCCACGCTAAGTTTTAAGTTAATTTGATGTATGTATATCTGTGTCTGTAACCTACTAACACTAGAAGTTAAGTAAAATTGTTACTAACCTTATGGACTCTGGTCTGAAATAAAAGTTTTCTATTCAATTCTAAAGGATGGCTTTTACTTTGTTTGTAAAAAATGTGGTAGGCCACATCGGCTGCCGGCAGAAGTTACCACCCACCAGACAAAGTCTTGCCGCCAAGCGATTCGTCGTGTTCCGGCATGATGTCTGGTGAAGCCGTACGGAGGACGGGTCTGAGCAGTTGTGTTGCGATGTGTGCCGGGTACGATGCGCCAAGTGTTGTGTGTCGGAAATTTGGTCGTGGAGGATCTCCACATCAATCTCCCTTTGGCGCAGCATCGTTGGTCGTGTTGTTGGGTTTAACATTACACCACCTCGCTCAACTGCCGTTTTCCTTCCTATTCACTAAGTTTTTTAAGTTAATGGGTTTAATAAACTAGCGCGCTTTACCATCAATCAACGATTGCATCACTGTTTACCATCAGGCGGGGTTGCAGTCAAGCGCAAAAGTTGAGCAAACTCTATTTACTGCACTGACATGCTTGCACAAGTCTTTTAAATTAGCTGAATTCAATCCATTTTCAAAATATTTTCAAGACTGCGAAAGGCACCTCTTAACAACTTCACAAATAACAAAACCTGAATCTTCTGTAACCGACGCTAGCCTTGTGAAGCCCGCGGCGTCCAATGATCCAGACGTTTCATTAGTATCCCAACACTATTGACCACTCAACCCTGACCTTTCTCATCACGACTAACCTACCCTTTTAAACCCACTGCTCAAACAACCAGCGAGGGGTGGGAGCTCAACATTAACTGGCGAATAATTTGTACGCGTAATTCCGCAGTAGTTGTTACCGTCAGTTTGTTTGACGGAATTTGCATAGTTATTAGCCCAGTCGTTGTTTATTTAATAGAGGATATTTGATTAATTTCTCAGTTTCAGAGGGGAGCTTTTTAATTATTTTGGGATTTGGGATTATATTAATATGTTGCCAAGTTCTTAGTAGCAGAGGATTGAATATTAAGATTTAAATCTCTTTGAACGTTTAATATAGGGTGATATTATTTATTTTTAACTGCGTTTTTTATTATTAATTTTAAACACTAAGTTTTTTTTTTATAATTAATAAAAAAAAGCATTTCCCCGCACTTGGAATATTTCCTGTATCGTGGATGCGATTACAAACATATAAAGTCACATATACAAACAGACAGACCCGGAACAACTAATTGTAGGCCATGCATATTTGTTTCATGCGGGAATCGAACCCGCGACACGCAGAGCAGCAGTCGATCCACTGACTGCGTCAATCGTGTCGTCAAAGTCTACTGAGGACGTGTAAAGAAGAAAACAAAAAGAAAGAATAAAAGCTAAAAGCAAAAAAAGCTATAAAAAACCGGCCAAGTGCGTGTCGGTCTCACGCATAAAGGGTTCCGTACCATTGATTTATGAAATTAAAGGGTTTAAGTTATTTGTATGAAAGATTACGCGGTATTAAAAAAAACTACTTACTAGATCTCGTTCAAAGCATTTTCGTTGGTAGTTTTTATAGTAATGTACATCATATATGTTTTTTTAAGATTTTTCATTTTCTTATTTTAGAAGTTATAGGGGGGGGGGGGGGGGGTGAGCAACTTTTTTCCACTTTCGAAGCGTCTGTCACGTAAACTATTCGATTTAGAAAAAAAATAAATCATCAATCAAATCACAGATTACATCTACCTACCAAGTTTCAATAGTATAGCTCTTATAGTTTCGGAAAAAAAATGGCTGTGACATTCGGACGGATAGATGGACAGACAGACATGACGCATCTATAAGGGTTCCTTCCGTTTTTTGCCATTTGGCTACGGAACCCTAAAAAAACAACATAAAAACATAATGCTAAGAATCAATCTTAGATTTATCACATATGCGCAAAATGTAGATACAATCTACGTGATTTCGTAAATTATCCTTTCCTTACTTAATATTATAAATATGAAAGTGAGTTTAGTTGTTTGTTCCACTTTCACGCCTAAACTACTGAACGAATTTGCATGAAATTTGGCACGATATTCCTATGGGATAGAAATTTATGCATATAAAACTGCGGGGCGCAATTAGTCAAATTATAAAGAGAAAAGTGGTTTGTATAAAATTGTCCAGTTTCGTGAAAATCAATGAAAACAAAGGTATTAAAAAATCTCTAATTGTGAACTCTGATATACTTTCTTATAATTTCACATCCTTTTCTTATCAATTCAAATATTACTTCTGCAAATAGACTTCATTGCATTGTATCCATTGTACTAAAAATGCAATAAACAACTATTATTCAATGCGCGACACAATATTATTGTAGACATTGTATGTAGATGCTGTAAGTCTGTTTGTCACTGCCCATTGTCCTGTCCACTAGCACGGCGAGTAGCTAACCTGACTTGTGGATACGCCAGTGCACACAGTCACTGCTAGCTGCTGTTACTTTACCTTCGTTTTTTGTTAAAGGATTGGATTGTGTTCACTTGCTAGCACTAGACTAGAATGTACTTACCTCATATCTATACTTCTATACTAATATATAAAGCTGAAGAGTTTTTTTTTTTGTTTGAACGCGCTAATCTCAGGAACTACTGGTCCAATTTGAAAAATTATTTTTCTGTTGGATAGCCCATTAATCCAGAAAGGCTTTAGGCTATATAACATCACGCTGCGACCAATAGGAACGGAGCATAACTAACCCACGCGAACCAAGTCGCTGGCGGCCGCTAGTGTTTTATACGAGTACAACATTATTTTTTGTTTTTGCGAAACCCGAAACACGTGTCCAGTATTTTTAAGCAAATAATCTATGTACAAAATTTAAAAAAGATGTCATGAAAAACAACAAAGATATGAGTTTGCTATTCTATTTGGTTGTCTCAACAAAAATATGGTCCACGCTCCATTCGGGCGGGCGAGCCAGGTGCATTGACCTGTGGCGTCAGCTGAGCGCGGGTATGTGCACGCGTAACCTGTGTAGCGCGCTCAGTAACCACACTGCAACAATATCTAAATGTATTATGTGGAAAAATATAACATCGTGTAAAAATGATTGGAATCGATTCAGTTGCTTATTCTGAACAAACTATATTCAGGCTTTGTATAAACAAAAAATATCGTTGTATATAAAGAGTATTTTGGCTGGGTCACAGAGGTGACTCTGAACACGGGGTTCATTTATAAATGATTATTAAAGTTATGTGATGTTTAAACTTGAAAAATGTGTGGTTAAACAGTGTTTAAACAATACTTCATTTAAGCAACGTTTTTGAACGAAGGGGTCAATGACACCGATTTCCTTGTTCATAAACTGAACTAAATTTAAATTTAGTCATTTTCATTAAGAAATGGACAGTAGATAAACATTAGTTTAGTTCTATTCAATTAGTCGGCAAGTAGTAAATTGACCTATTTATAGTCGCCACATTGATATACAAAAAAGCGGTATATTGATGAGTGGCCATCTTTTAATTACCTCTAAGCAGTAGGTATCTTAATTAGGCAAGATTACACTATCTAATATTTGTCTTCTGTTTTTTTCTGAAAGAAATAGGAGGTGCATTGAACTTTATTAAACTTTTTTTTAGTTTGTGAAAACGGAAACTGGCGCCATTGTTGAAATATTTAGTAATTTTTTGGTCTTTTGATAAAAAATATGGTCTTGGTTTACAAGTGTTCTTTCCTATTATACCCATTTTCTCCGCGACACCTTCGGGCAAGGTAAAAGGACACAGCCCTCAGCTTCACCTCAGCACACGCTAAGAAGACAAAGCCCTCCGCTTCAGCTTCTTGAAAGCATAGAAAACAACGCCTCAAGTTCATCTTCCAGCCTTGGCTTCAAACTAAAACCTAAGTATATGTAATGTTAAGGTAATTATGTACCTATAATTAAACAATACTAAACTCGGATCCATTTTCAAAGTTTCCCCACTTAAACAATAGTTTTGCACACTTCGCGGTAGTCCCGAAACCCGAGCCGTTCAAAACCCGACACGGCTGGGCGGCAGGGTCCAGCTGGCCGTATGTTCTGCGATGTGAACACGGTTCTCTTCGACCCTAGGGACGAGCCCTTTTATGTACAGACATGCTCCGTGAGCAGTTACTAAGATTAACTACTCGCAAATTGTTCGTCTCTATAGTAATGCTTGTATATTTGTGTGTCTGAGCGGAAATGTATTTGATAGTTGTTGGATGTTGAGTTGTATGGGATAGGAATGCTTTTTCGAAAAGGGACACTTGAAAACGGCTGGATTTTATTCATTACCAATATAAGGTTTTTGGTTACTTTACGGTATCTACATATTTACTATATACAATGTGAGTATAGGTAAGTACCTAATATGTTTGCCAAAATCCTTTCAGGTAAATGGCATAGCATTAAAACTATAAATTATAGAATTTAGTATGTTATGCTACGTCCTCGACTATGTTCTTTTACGATGACTGATCAGCCATGTTTTGATTAAATAAAAGTTAGGCTACATTTAAATTATCCTACTTAAATTGAGCAGGTAGTGAGAACAAATCGTCCAGCAGACACGTTTACGAGAGCTACATAGTCTCACGGTTACAACACTGCGTCGTCCGACCGCTTGCTCCAATTCCCCTCGGGTTGATCGGTTACCCTTTGTCGCTCATTATTATGGTAATGACTGAATTATCGGTTAACGAGAAAGAGATCTACGTGTTTTGTTACTGATACATGTACCCGATATCGATACTTTTAAAGTTAAAGATTTCTTTTTCAAGTTTGTCCCTATTTTTTTTTCGAAATATAATCAACTGTACTCACAAGGGAATCTGTTATATGTATCTATGAGAGAAGCTATTTCATATGTAGTAAAAATATCTTTATCGTAGTTGCTGAGGGACTTTGTAAAGTTTCCTATTTTAGAAATTTGTTGAGATAAATCTGCCAAGAAGTAATAGAAATTCTATCTGCTTGTCTGCGCTTGAAAAAGATGGGAATGCGAGCAAACATGGAACGTTTTCTTTACATTTCTGAAAAGTATAAGATCTTATAACGTCTCACAATATAAGACGTAGAATTACAACATGAATAAAATACATATGTATAGCCCCAGTCCACGTTGTTAGAGCTTGGGGAATATGTAGGTATAACATTGCATCTAAATAAGATTATTATACAAACTCTTTAGTTTAATGGTGTTTGACAACTATTGTTGATTGCATGATAGAGAACTTTTGCAATTTTCCATCGTAACATTTGTAAACAAGACTGGGTGACGAGATGGCGGACAGACTTAATGATTGTCCTTTACCTATTTATGAGTTTATGCCCTAATGTTCATTAGGTTGGTACAGGAAAAGACAACCCACAGACACAGTAACTTTGAGGTATGCATATATATTAACTCTATCTCCAAGCTTAATAAGTCTGTATTATTTCCACAGCAGGGACAGGACTCTTCTCTATGGGTAGGCATGATTGGGTCATAAATCACCATGATTATGAAATGCAAGTTGGTGGATGTCAAATTTCTTGGAATTTTAATTTCCTTACGATGCACGATGTTTTCATTTACCGTGTTGAGAGTATTGGTTATAAAATGAAATACATAGATTTCCTGCTTGTGTTCAAACTCATGACCTACACACTTACTCTTAAACACGACTGCTCTTTCAAACTCAAGGCATTTATTTATTAATGTAATTAGAAACACCTCTGAATTTCCAAAGAGTCAGCTAGTGATATAGACGAAGCTAATGCGTTACAGGTTCCTATGGAGAAGACGGGGAAGATTCATGCACGGACACTCTTTCAAATTAAAATATCAGTGATAACAATCGGAAAATGTTATAACATCATGTCGTCCTCCGTGGCGCAGCGGTCAACACGACTGCCTGCGACGTGGAGGCCCCGGGTTCGATCCCCGGCCAGGTCATGATGGAAAATGATCTTTTCCCGATTGGCCTGGGTCTTGGATGTTTATCTATATATTTATCTATTATAAATATAGTATCGTTGAGTTAGTATCCCATAACACAAGTTTCGAACTTACTTTGGGGCTAGCTTAATCTGTGTGATTTGTCAAAAAAAAAAAGAAAAGAAAAAAAGAATTTATTTAGAAAAACTTGCATGATAAAATTGTACATAGCAAACAATAAGAAAATGAGCTATAACACCTTAGAGATGACCGGTCCTGACGTTGCCCGTTAGGAAACATGTCGCAGGGATCAGCAAACATTTTAAAGGGAACCATTTTGTTATACCACGTATAGGTACTGGACAGTTATTAAAAAACAAAGATAAGTCTCTTCATTTCCACAACTTCATTGTAATATACTTCAATCAAATATTAGGATACTTTCTATTCCTATCAGCTCCTATTCTTATTATCTCCACGACATTATTTCAGCACGGCCCCCTCTCAATATTCCTGGGCTCGCTAAAATGGTCCAATAAGTTAATTAAGTGAAGATTTCCTTCCGAGATGCGGCGTGTGCGCCCAGTGTGGAGGGGCCGCGAGCCTCGTAAAATTAATTCGCTTTAAGTAATTTATTTTGTTAATTTATTGCCCAGGAATGTACTTTGTAAGGTTGTGTTATGAATTTTGAATTGTTAACAGTTGGAGTTTTGTTTATTATAATATAAAGGTCGAGTATGGTGTGGGAAGTTTGCCGTATCCATGATTGTTGACTATTAGTTCTGTTGTGGTTGGATAGTGTTTTCCTTAACCATTCATTATCTACACTGATTGCTTACTGAACTGTGTTTTAGCATCACCATCATTAAGGTAATTGCGTAGGCCATAACATCCGATGTCGGCAGAAGTTACCACCAACCAGACAATGTCTTGCCGCCTACCGATTCGTCGTGTTCCGGCATGATGTCTGCTGAAGCCGTACGGAGGACTTGTCTGAGCAGTTGTGTTGCAATGTGTGCCGGGTACGATACACCAACAATGTGTCGGGAGTTTGGTCGTGGAGGGTCTCCATATGAATCTCCCTCTGGCGCAGCATCATTCGTCATGTTGTTGGGTTTAACATTGCATCACCTCGCTCAACTGCCGTCTTCCTTCTTATTCAATAAGTTAGCGTGCTTTATCATTAACGATTGCATCACTGCTTACCATCAGGCGGGATTGCGTTTAAGCACTAGTTTATAATTATTAAAAAGCCATACGCAATTCCTAATTATTTTCATTAGGGAAGTTGATTAATCCGTCATTTAGTATAAAAAGTCAAAATTGAATAATGATATAGTTTCTACTTACTATGATGAGTAATAGGCCACTCTTTCTCTATTTCTATTTCTGTATTCTTATTACTATGAGTGTTCTCACTGGTATAACCTTCAAAGTTCATCCAGGGATGAATTTTATCTTGCGCAACAACAATTTCATGCGTCTTGCTACCCTTTCTTGTTAAATGGGTATATTCGACAAGAAATCTACCATTAGGTAACATTTTGAGGATTCGATAAAGGATTTGGCATTTGGGAATGAGCCTACCTATATTATAATATTTGCCTATAACTGTCCTCTCTACCCTGAATAAATTACCTATATTATATTTAGTCTGACACTTCCCATACCTGTCGAACTGATTTTCAGCAAAATCCCGTTGTTTTCCTATCCTTTCCCTAGGGAAATGAGTGCTAGCATTCGACCGCAGTTTTAGTAACACATCACTATCGATTCGTCAGTTGTTAAGGTAATTGCGTCACTCAATACATTTTCCGATGCATTCATCAATCTCCAGCCTATCAACAGCTCAGGGAGATTCTTCCCTGTTGACTTATTAATAGTGGTACCTATTAATATCTGTATTGTATATCACCGACGTGGGTAGGCCTCCGACAAGGTGGACCGACGACCTGGTGAAGGTAGCGGGAAATCGCTGGATGCCGGAGGCGCAGGACTGGTCGTCGTGGAGATCCTTAGTGGAGGCCTATGCATAGCAGTGGGCGTCTTTCGGCTGAAATGACGATGATGATGATGTCTTCGTCCCATAGGTTGACATTTCTATCATGACTGTTTGCCAGAGCAAAAGTTATGGTTCTGTTAAACCTTTCGACCTGTCCATTCGCTCTTCTGGGATAGCTAATGCATTAAAGATACGCTTTATTTTTGATTGGCCTGCAAAATTTTTCGAGCCACGACTTGGTGGTATAAGACGAGAAAGAACGTAAAATAACTAAAATCTTTCTTAAATGGCGCTCATTTCTATTTCATTAAGAAAAGGGCAAAAAAAATAATACTAGTTTAGTACTGAATCACAGTTCAATTCTGATTTGATATAATTAAACAGTCGACTAGAATTTTAATAATAATTAGGTACTATTTTAATTTGCTTCTAATGGAAATGCCCACATTCCCACATCTTGTCTAATTAAGCTTATACAATCAAACGTATATTTTACTGATTGTAGGTTTATCTGTGTGAAAGTGTGGCATTTTATCAACACAACAACGCAACAGTGTGGCAACTGATGTCTCAACTGACAGGTGGCGCGATCAATCACGGTAATCCGTGAAGCTGTTCTAATCTTTCAAAGAAGGGCATTCCTATCTGCAGGTGGAATATGTAAATGCCTATCAGCTGGACACGAATGTTCTATGGATATTTGTATCTCTGGTGGTATAATGGCCCCAATTCCCTTGTTAATACACTAAATACAATTTAAGTTTAGTTTTAATTTTAGTTCAGAGAACCGAGAACCCGTCGGCCTCGGCATCGGTCCTGGCCTACTTGGAAAACCTTAACTAGACTTGGTACCACAGTAGGTAGTATTACTTGCCATCTTGTGTGCCGAACGGATTTAGATGAAATTTGGCATTCAATTTGTTTGTAACCAGGAATTACAAAGAGCATACTTTTTATCCAGATATTCCCACGGGAAGGAAACCAATGCGGGGGAAAACTCGGCCGTAACTAGTAAAGAAAGAAAGAAAGGAAAATGCGTTTATTGACATTACAGCAAAAGAAATACACCTAAAACTAAAAAAAATATAAAACTTAGTTTATAAACTAAGTTTTATGTTTTTTCAAAATCAATTATTAGACCTGAATATGATATTTCTTTATTAATATACCTCACGATAACCTTTTGCATTGTAAATTCCACATCAATGGTCAACCAGTACCTAACCTTACTAGTGGTGCTGCCATTTCTAATGAGTTTATAAACTAAGTTTTATATATTTTTTTAGTTTTAGGCATGGCAATGGCATTATAATGCCAAAAGGGCCTCAGCTTAGCATAATGTCAGATGACAGCAGAAGGTGTGCCATCTGACGCTGATTTTCAGCTGCAACCCACGAGTGCCATGACACTAGAATTACAAAAACACAGATATGCTATTTTTACAAAGTTTTCAGCGCGCAATAATAAAAGTGATATACTTAGTTAGATAATAATAGTAATACAAATCATAAAAAAAACTCAAACAGAATCAAATAAAAATGTTGTGACATACATACTTAAATGTGTGTGTATGTTAAATATACACATAAGAATTAGTCAAAATAAACATTTAATTTACATTCATTTTTACATAACAAATAAGTTAGATAAATATTAATACCTACTATTAAACAAATAAATCCAGAAAACAGAAAATACCTTTCGACTCATAAAAAATAAGATGGCTTATATGGCAGATAGCTGGCTTAGATCTAGTTATATGTACTTTCTAAGTATATCTTGGACACCAATGACTAAAGGTGAATGAAAACATCTTGAGACCTGGACTTCAAGTCTGAAATCGCCAACCTGCATTGAGCAAGCGTGGTGATTACGCTCAATCCTTCTCTGTATGAGAGGAGACCTGTGCCCAGCAGTGGGACGAAAAAAAGTTGATTATGATGATATGGCAGATACGTCTGCTTGGACGTTTTCGAATTCTTGATTAGTAATTATATATTTCGGTATTATATTTTCCATTGACATACTACGAAGATCAAGCCAGTATACCGCAACAAATCGTCGATAATCTGAGTTCAAAACCGTGACATCAGTATTAATTATCATTTAATTACAAACAACAATCGCTATCTCGTTGAGAGCAACTAATATGTGGACACACGAACAACGGTCGGCTCTTGATCTGACACCCGATACCACACTACTGACACTTGTATTAATTAACATGTCATTTGTTATCAGCGGCTCGTCTTGTCCCAATTGATACGTATCTTATTCGTGATTTCGTTGGATTAAGTATTGGTTTATAAAACTTGCGGTCCAAATACAAAAAATTTTGCGAAATTTTCAGCAAAAGAGTAAAAAAAAAATAGTATATAGCAAAATAAGTTTCGACGACACGGTAGGTGTAAAGGTTGAGTGATCGACTACTGCACTGCGTGTTGCGGGTTCGGTCCACGAACGGAACAAATGTTTGTATGGCCTACAGTTAGTTTTTTTGCTTATATAAATTATAAACTAGCGCTTGACCGCAATCCCGCCTGATGGTAAGCAGTGACGCAATCGTTGGTGGTAATGCGCACTAGTTTATTAAGAGCCTATTCACTCTAGTCTTGAAGACACTCAAATTCTAGTCCGACGGAAACACCGTCGCTGGCAAATTGTTCCAGTCCCTCGATGAACGCGGTATAAAGGAGGAAGCGAAACGCTTCGTCCGGATCGTAGTGGTGTTAATAACGTAACTCGCCGTACGACGGGTTGTCCGATGGTGGAACGGAGATGGGGGAATTAAATCATGCAATTCCCTCGCACACTCCCCAAAATGCATCCTATAGAAGACCGAAAGACTGGCTACTCTACGTCTGTGCTCTAGGCTTTGGAGACCATATCGAGTTAAAGGTCCGTTGTTCCGGGTCTGACTGTTTGTGTATGTGAGATTAAATCCTTGTAAACGCACCCACGGTACAGGAGTAAAATCAATAGTTTGGTTGCCCCACACTAGTGATTACTCCTGCATCGTGATTCGTGGGTTATCCTTTTCTTAGAAAAATACCTCCACAATAGCGTTCATTTTGCGCTACAATTGTTTATAAGTTTTCTAATAGTGCCACTATGAAATAATAATAAAGTATTTATTTTACAAAATATACATAACAATTCACATTGTTACATGAAAGAAAAGTTTATAATTACTATGCAATAATCGCCTCTATCTTTTAAAATAAGACTCGCCTGTATCTTAAAAGATAGGGTTCAGCCAAATGGATTCTGTAAACAATTCTCATAAGGACATGAGAAAACAGTATCAGTGAATTGAATTAACAGATGTACAAAAGAAGGGAGAAAAAAAAAGCAATAACAACAGAAATGAAATTGAAATTAAAATTATTCCAAGTAACGCAAAAGTGAGAGACAGCAGACTTGCATTTTTATATGTATATGTGTGTGTTGTGGTGTGTGGAAGTGTGTGTGTGTGTGGGGGTGTGTGCATGTATGTGTGTGGGTGTGTGTATGTATTCGTGTGTGAGGGTGTGTGTGTATGTTTGTGTGTGTGTGTGTGTAGTGATTCTGTGAATATAGTAGGTCTATAATATTTGGATATAAGTGTGAGACGTGATCTTTGAGTATGTATATGATCTTATGATATCTGTATGGCTTTTTGCACACAACCTTTAGTACGGCTCTTTGAGCTCTCTCAGCTCTCAGTAAGTAGGTTTTAGATGCACCACCACCATATTATAGACTGGCACAGTGCAAAATACACTATCTTCAGCGTGCCATATAATTTCAAATCAACTCATGCAAGTACTATTAAAATAATGTACACACTGATTCAACTTGAAATAATGTCATTTTGAGACGTAAATTAAATTTGATTGTGATATTAAAGATCTTCTCCTGAAATATGTATATCTTAAAGAGTATACTCAATACTCAATATCTTTATTGCTTTACCATAAGTTCATATAAGGGTGGTAACAATTTATGTGAGATCAATTATGGACCAGATGTTCCAGTACAAAATACCCGTAAATTTTGTATCTACATTTTAAACTTCCAAAACCCTATACAGAAATTCTGATTTTTGTTCTGGAAAGAATAAGTAATGCAACTCCTTAGCGACTGAAGTTAAAAAGCCAAAATTCTGACATGCCCATTGATCCAATCATCATTCTCTGCAGACCACATAATGATAATGGAAGGACGTTGTTGCCAATATCCTTACTAATGTTATAAATCGGAAAGTGAGTTTGTTTTTTCGTTTGTTCCGCTTTTACGCCGTAACTACTGAACCGATTGCTTTGAAATTTTGCAGACGTAAAGTTAGAAGTTCGGATTAAATTGAAATTCGGTATTCCCAAGAGAAAACAAAAATATTGTTAGCTTCATACCAGTTTAGTGATATATGGTGCTGTGTGTTGTTTAAAAATAATATAATATATTGCAAACGAATATGCACATGTAAACTTAGAAGTTAAATGAATTACTGTATCATTTAACTTCTAAGTTTACATGTGCATATTCGTTCGGATGGATGTTTCCTGGTTTAAAAAAAAATGCCTTTAATGTTCCCACTATTGGGACACAGACCTCCTCCCGGTGAGAGGAAATCATTTATATTGAATTCCCTATATTTTTGACAAAAGGGATGTTTCCTGGGTAAAAAAAAATGATTCCATTTAGTCCATCATTCGGATTATAGAAAAATATTGGATACATATATTTTGTTTTATCAAATCAATAAAAATTGATAAATATAAAAGGCATCAAAGATCAGGAGTGGTGGCTGGTGAAGTCACTGCTCGGTAAAAAGTGTAGCATGCAGTGACGTCACACGAGTGTTCAACGCACTGTGTCGTCTTAATTTTTTGATTATATGAAAAAAGAAAAAATACGTGTCTAGTATTTTTTGGAAATCTGACTGACGGACTAATTAGTTTTTTTTAGTCAATAACCCTATTAATCCCCGAAAATGAGGAATCTAAAAACCGCGATATAACCGATTTGTTACAGTAACTAACACCTCCAAATGACGATGGTAGATTATCTTTACCACGACTAATTCACACTACATCAAGCGAATCACATTATAATTTCGCTTCACATAAGATTCGGCAATCAATCCGAAACACTTGGCTTCTGTGCCGCCATACTACGCCGAATTAGTTTCCGACACGGGACTAATTAGTACTTCATTATGAAACAGGCGTGTAATATGTTTAGTTGTACCACTGTCGGCGTTCTTGACACCCACACGAGGTGTAAGTGGAGGTAACGATTCAAAATAAAAACAAAATTGTCAACTCCTTAAGTTGTGCTTAAAGTTAGGAAATATTCAAGTAGGGGCTATCAATGATTAATTAGATCAACTGAGATGTTTCCAAAAAGTGCGAAATACATGACTTTTGACTTACGATCAACAATAATACAATAAATAACATTCTATATTTACTTACTCATTCACGTATAATAAAAAAATGTCTGGAAACAGCGATATATCTGGAAGATCCAATTTAAACCAACGGCTGTCGTTAAATAGTAATTTAGCATGTAATGAGTTTTGAGTTGCTTGATAGTAAATTTATCGGTTTTACTGCTCATAAATGGGGAGTTTTAATAATACTAGACGTAGGTTCTGTCTGGCGTTAGATTCTCGAATTTAACGTTATTTTTTTCATAAGTGTGACTGTCGAAGGCCTTTGGGGATTTGCCTTGAGGTACACCTGCTGTTCTTCTTTCTATACAGTAGATTTTTTTCTCTCCAATTTCATTTATATCCATTATATTTGCGAAATAATATCCCAAGAAACAAGAAACTTCACGCTTGTCTGTGAAAAATCAATCACTCAATTATCTTCGTACAAGAAGCTAACGAGTCTCGCGGAGTTAATCAAATCTGACTTGATTCCGAGAACATAACAATTGCACGGTGGATCGCTTCGCTCGTAATTGGTGGCGCAGTAAACGTCACGGCATATCGTTTAGGTACCGGAGTATTGATAACGTGGTGCGGCATGGCGCATTAGAAGCCTGTTTAGCCTCGCAGGATACGGTAAACGCGGTGAGGTTAGGACGTCTGTGTGGGCTGCGCTTTATTAGCGTTTGTATCGTTATGATCTTCTTAAGGAGTGATTAGGATTGTAAAAGGGTTGTTTAGCTAATAATTTGAGTGATAAATATTATCAGATATGGTTTGGTAGTCATAACGTTAAGGTACTTCGATGGACAAGATACTTAACAACGAAAAAGGCTGCGAGAAATCTCGATATTTTTTTAAAAGTTACGTGTATAATTTTCTGTTCGTGGACTTTTATGGGCTGCGATATTTAAAAAGCTAAGCACAGGAGACAGCAACACATTAAAAAGTCCTACACCAAAAGCAGATCTCAAATAACAAGTTACAAGATTAGTTTAACGACGTAGATACATCGTAAAAACTTGTAGAGAAATAATTATAATTTACGTCAGCCTCCCGATCGGGTGCAATTTCTAAATAAAGTGAGCGGCGTAAAACCTATTGCTCCCCGTCCCGGCTCGGGGTGTAAATTAATATTATTCGCTTTTTTATTCGCTCCTCGTAAAAGTTTTATACCGGTGCGGTTAGAGAATGGTCATTCGATGCCGCAGTGTTTTATTCCGACTAATATTTTCTGGTTTGCAGAGTACAATGTAGCAATGTAGTCCGAGATTTCGTGTAATGGTTTTCTTGGCTCTCGGAATGTTTTATTGTTCTCTTGCTAGTTCCCGACTTGGTATAAAATAAAGCTAGATTTCTTCCTTGCCTACTTTATATCTAAGTAAGTAAATATCTCGTTCGGATCTGAAAAATTAAATCCTTCTTATAACTCCAGAGTGTAAATTGAGAATGCCACTTGGAAGCAATATTAAAATCTAATATTCCTCGGTTCCTTGTCTGGCGTAAATGAATATTATTTCACTTTGCTTGTTTTGTGGGGGTGTCTGCGGATTGGTCATAACTCGTAAGATTCCTCACAGTAGTCGCGTTCTGTCGGCGATATTATAGCAGTTGGGGCTGTTTAAAATATCTTGTCTTACTATTATAATTGTTATGTTGAATAGTCGTGGCTTTTCTTACTTAGACACTAAAATATATCATAATATGAATGTTAAATGAACGTGTATGAATTAACAACAGCTTCGCAATTAACGCGTGTGTTTTGTTTAGGTACTAGTCTAGAACTCTCTGAATAATGTTCTTAAGGGAACCTTCTCGCTTCCTTTTCCAAATGAATCAATTTTCAAATCACTTGGCCTTTCCAATCGAATAGAATTCTAAAAAATATTACGACTCACTCAATATCTAATAGCAGGTAGTTAAACCGCCATCTTGTGTTGTTAATTTTTTTTAGCTTCCTTCGAGTCACCGGTTCTCAATGGACGACGATTTACGGCAGACATCGTGGCAACAAAAAGAACCTTTTTTCAAAATACGAGCACGACGAGTCATTCATAAAGATGGCCCTGTAAAGGCTCTATGTTCAAACTTTACTGTAAACAACTTTCAACTTAAATAGTCACGCAATAGAGTTTAATTTAAATCGTTTAAAAACTTCTTTTTTTTTGTAAAAGTTTGTTTAGGATCGTTTAGTTCGATGTATCGATGCGTTTAATTTTTTCTGGTGGTTGACAAAATTATTTGCGGTTAAAACGAGAAAGGAGATTTAAAATTGAAATTCATTTTGGGACTATGGGTGTAAATTCAATCTTCTGCCTTTCTTCTGCCTTTTAGACGACGGTTTCAATTCTGATAGAAAATAAAATAAATGGTCTTTTACGTATGTTTTATATATATATATGCCTGTAAGTATTCTATTACACGTGTCATTAATGTAAGGTTTTCATTCTATCAATGGGAAGATAAAACATATATTGTAACATATTATAATTTGCGAATTTTGTTGTATATTATTTTAGGTGTGACCTAAATCGGAACTACGGTCGCTATCTTGTATTGTTAATGCATTTCATTTTAATGAACAAATCCACAATATTTCAATGTTAATCAGGTTAAAATATCTTTATAGCATTCTATAGTACGTTCATTTACGTTTCTAGGATAGAGTATACCTGTACATTCTCAGGTATACTCTATGGTCTGATGACTTAAAACAGCCATAGAGCTCTTTGTATTTCCATACCCAGCATAGACAAAGGAAATACAATAGGTACAGCCTCCTCGTTATTTCTCCCCAGGTCACCTAAGTTCAGACAAAAATAAAAGGTCAGTGCACAATTCAACATGTTAATTACAAACTAACATTGTTTTACGACGTGTGCATGTAAACATTGTGCTGTGCTGAGCCATAACACGCGTTAACATTGTTAATACCGTAAACATTTGTGTGTCTGTCTGTTTGTTTGAGGGCCTATTGCACCCGCTTTGTTTCAAATTAATATGTTATTTGTATCGTACATCCTCGTTGTAATGTAATTACTTTATGCTATGCAGCGTTGAACTGTTTTGCATAATTCATAGGTTAGGGTTGCCTTTTGGGGTTATAAGTCCTGAAGTGTAATAAAAGTTGTAACAGTTAACAAAAACTTGACAAAAACGGAATTCATTCATTGATAATTAAGTTTAAATTATTATCACACTTTTGTTTATAATTTTAGACTCAATTCGGTTTTTGGATATTCTTTTTGATTTACCTAATTAGGTAGTGAAAGCAAATTCTGTCAACGGCAGAGTAGGTACATTTGATAGAAGTGAAACTTAAAAAAAACAGTGAATAAGAGAGAATACATAATACTGTTCTAAGCATCACTTTATATTGAACTAGCCGCCGCCAGCAACTTCGTTCGCGTGGAGTTAGTTATGCTCCGCTCCTATTGGTCGCAGCGTGATGTTATATAGCCTAAAGCCTTTCTGAATTAAGGGGTTATCCAAAACTAAAATAATTTTTCAAATCGGACCAGTAGTTCCTGAGATTAGCGGGTTCAAACAAACAAACTCTTCAGCTTTATATTATTAGTATAGATTATATACAATATGTAAAGAAAACCCTGTCCGATCCGTGAAGGTATTGTTAAGTATCGATAACTGATTCTACTAATGCCTACAAAGCTTATCTAAAGTTAAAAAAGCCCACATTTTGGGGAAGTTGAAATTAATTCGCGAAAAAAAGATCATTTCAAAATTCATTACTATATATTGTTACTATGATTATTATATAAAATTTCATATTTTATTTGGTCATGTGTTTACCTAACCTTTATTATCCTTATGGGTCGGATGGGGTTTTCTTTGCATATTGTATAATACGTTTTTCTCTTTTGCTCTACTTTATAATAATGTTATTATAATGAGCCTTTCTACTCGCTCGCGTAACAAAATGTGCCTAACGTGACGCGTCTTTCAAATTTTACTCTCTGTTTTAGGCCAATTATCAAAAGAACTTTAAAATAGTGATCCTAATACTATGTAAGTATAGAAGGTCAGTTACCCCGTCATTCTCCAACCTAGACGTTTTATTACTATAACCTAGCTCCATTAAATACCTACATTTGAATTAATAGAGGAGACCACATTTGCTCTGCTTGATTATGTTTTCTAAGTGATTTATCTCAACATCGTCATCTAGCATCTTCATTTCAGTGATTCGTCATCTTCATCTGAAAATGTTACGGTTGACGATCGCAAACAATGCTTTCAAGTCAAGATGGCGGCTTGTAGCATGCTTTATGGTTCTTTGTTTGCAACGACATTAATTTGACGACTGTTTGTTCTGAGTTTGTCGCCGAAATTACACTTGCACTGTTCCACATCTGCTTAGGAGCGTGCAGTTTTGAATCCGTTCGGATATTTTTTGAAGCGAAAACTTCTTAGCGACGTAGAGCACTTTTCTAGGATGGAGAAAAGCATTAAATTCACGTGAGCTGACCGACCTGACAATGTGAGCGTTTTTTGATTTCTACTTTTTGTGTATTCTATATTTTTAATGATTTCAGTTTTCACTTCTGCCGGTCAGTCCCATGTCTGCTAAATTATAAACTAGTTCTTGACAGCGAACCCACCTGATGGTAAGCAGTGAAGCAATCGTTGATGGTGAAGCGCAATAGTTTATTGCTAGCCTATTCACTCTTGCCTTGAAGATAATTTTTAATTGATAGAACTTGGATAAATTAATTAATGAGTCGAATGAGAAATATATTCTTAAGAAACATATACAAGAATTACCCATTAAAAATATCGCTTTTAGTATAAGGCGGCCCATTGTTTTACCCTATGTAATATTTTATAGATTTATTGGTATTTGTAATTCGCAGGGGTAAAGAATATTCTAACATACATTTTCCCCAAAAGGGTTTCCTCCTTAATCACAATGACTCACACAGCCCTCTCAACAAGTTTATTGACGTATCCTGTTCACCTACTAATTACCAGATGCAACTCTTCCATAATGCTTCATTTATGTTAGCAGCTCTTAACCTAACACACTGTTAATTTGCCCCGAGACGCATTAGCTGGACAAATGTTTACATAAACACTAAGTTTACACTTTGGATTGTTGTTAATATTTGCTATAAAACACTAACTTCGTTCAATGTTTGTTTAACTGCAAACAGTACATGTTGTTACGTCCGGATGTTGGACGGAAAAATTGAGACGTCAAATAGGCTGTTTGAAATACTTATGTCTTAAGTCGACTAGTTACTACTAGATCTTTAAGTCATCTGAAATATGACAGTTAGTAGGTAGTGGTGTTGACAGTTTAATGAGATTTTTTTTTATTATATGCATGTGTGTGACTCTTTGTAATAAATATGACTAGATTGGTAAAATAATATAAACGTGCAAGATGCAACTAACTTAGGTTAAAATATATTCTAAGAATTAACCTGATTTATATATTCTAAGGATTTATAGGCATTCGATTTTTTAATAGTTCTCACCAAAGATTACGTAATTAGTAGGTACCTACTGTAATAACCATATTTGCCGACTGAATCAATAGTGAAGTGATGTTAGGTATGTTTTATTTTTATTTGTTTAAGGTTGATTATGCCTCAAACAAATAAAAACAAGAATAACACATAAAATCAAAGTTGCCATTGTGTAAAACTGCAACAATGTCTGATATAAATAAATCATAAGTGAGAAACATCATAAACGCGACACATACACTATCTGAAGTCGGAACGCTTTGTTCTATGTTTACTGCTTCACGCTTGCTCTCTTTACGTGACCTGCAGTGTTAGAAGCCGTAGCTGACGCCAATTGAGCCGGCATAATAAGTCAAAGACCATAACACTGTATTAAGGTTTGTGATGTTTGGATGTGTTTGAAAATAGTTCCTATGAGTTCCTCCATGTTAGATACTGGTATTCAGTTATATCTGGTAAGATTGGAGTCCGACAACTACACAGTTGGGAAACTATAGTATAGGGCACTTACTGGGTCCATATTTTTATGCCTAGCTTTAAGCCATATTTTGTAATCCGGTATCTATGAGAATCGGCCAACATCTATTTTTTTTTTTTTCTAGGAAATTATTTATATGGCAAAACAACGTTTGCCGGTCAGCTAGTCTAATATATAAAAATCTCGTGTCACGGTGTTCGAACTTAAACTCCTCCGAAACGGCTCGACCGATTTTGATGAAATTTTTTGTGCTTATCCGGTATGTATGAGAATCGGCCAACATCTATTTTTTTTTTTCTTGTCTAATATATAAAATTCTCGTGTCACGGTGTTCGACATTAAACTCCTCCGAAACGGCTCGACCGATTTTCATGAAATTTTTTGTGCTTATCCGGTATCTATGAGAATCGGCCAACATCTATTTTTTTTTTTTCTAGTAAATTATTTATATGGCAAAACAACGTTTGCCGGGTCAGCTAGTATGTTTTATACAACATGGGATGCAACTAATGAATATGAAGACTACACCACATAACATACACAATCAGCATCACAGGCCCCTCTCCCTCCCCCTCTCCGTGAGAGGGAGTGGGCCATAATCCACCACGCGGGCGCAGTGCGGGTTGGTAGATGTCACATGTCTTAGAAGTTTTGCTTCTAGAACACGCACGATTTTCTCACGATGTTTACCGTTACCGTTTTGAGAGCAGTGGTTATGAAATAATTTACACGAAGTAAAGCGCCTGACGGGATTCGAACCTACGACCTACATCTGTTAAGTCGCGGCCGATGCCATTAGACCACCACTGCTATATGCTAATATAAAGATTTTTTTTTACACTACTAATGAGAAACAAAATATTTTTAGAGGATATTGCTAATCCATTGCTTCATATGTTCGAAAAATGATTCTGCTCTAAGTACAACGTAAGTAACGTAGTGAATGAAAATGAACTGTCAAAATGAAAGCTAACTACATATTCATGGTTACTGTTTAGTGTGTTGTGCAAGTACCCTGCTTGCTCTAGTTCCTTTTTCAAAATCAAAATCAAAGCATTTATTTCAAATAAACCAGTTACAGGCACTTTTGAATTGTCAGAAGGTCGGTCAGTCAGTAAGGTGAAGCTAGTCGCCCATTCCAAAGAGTAGGTACCTATGGAGAAGAACGGGCAAGAAACTCCATGGACACTCTTTTAAATTATCAAGCTATTGATACAAATATTTGATTACATCATTCATTTTGAAATCAATCGTGTGAGAACGACGCAGAAATATATTGTACGCTGAGAGCGTCCATTATGGAAAAAAAAAAAAAATAATTCAGAATTTAAAATACGCCGTAGCAGCTAAGAGATGACCAGTCCCCTCTGACGGCGTCCGCTCACGAACATGACGTATGGATCAGCATCATTCAACTCAACCATATTGAAGGGAACCTAAAGACCCAACACACACGCCACCACCAGCGAGACATTTGAGTGAGTATGACATACTCTCAACAGCCATAGCACTATCAAGTCAATAAACGACTAACCCAACAAATAGATGCTTTACAGCAAATAGATCGTGCTCACACGTGTTCCATGCAATTATACAATACTAGGAAATTGAATCTACACAATGCAAAGACAGTTTTGTCCAAGGTTCAGCAGCTCCAACGGTGTTCCCGAATGCTAAGTTTAGCTCCTGTGTAGCTGCACCAGTGCCGAATACCCCTGTCAGCGATGCAATTCCGTAACGTACTTACAATATGCCTGGCCGAACAATCAGTGTAAGCATAGAAATCGGACGCAGCTCAAGCCCAAGCCTTTTTGTCGTCAATATAATCTTTAACACTATAAAATGTTTTCTGACACAACTTACGTTTAATGAAGGATTTGAATTTATTCAGGCTCAGATCTTGAACCACCTCTGGAAGCCTATTGTAAAAATGTATACATTGGCATCTAAAAGAGCCACCTATTTTCTTGAGCCTTGTTGTAGGTACAATAAATTTGTGCTTGTTCCTAGTATTTAAGTTGTCACTCTGATGAACTTGGGTTTAATGATTATATACTACTTGTACCTACTGTTTATTCTGTGGCTAAATACACATTACGTTATTTGTGTACATATTAAAAATACGAAAAATACTATTAAATAATTAATCCAGCAAATTGTGATACCAAAAAAAAACACGAAGACTTTCTCAAAGTGATATTTCAGACGGGAAAACATATATTTTGTCACCACCGGTCTTATGTCAGTTCTATTTAAATCTATGGCAGGTCTACTACGCATTTCGTCACCTGTAGCTATGAATAGATGTTCGTATGTAAATCGTGGGTGTATCAGGTGGGTTGTAGATATTAACTACGTATTAACAACGACATCAAGTGCCAAATTCGATCAGCTACGATTAACTGCGTTGTCGGCAGTTTTGGGTTACCTACATTTCATTTTAAATAAGATCTGTAGACACTTATACGTACAGTTTTTGACAGTGCCTTCTTTTAGCAGTGCATTCTTTTAAAAGTCCTCTTTTTACCAGACCCTTTTTCGATTTACTGTACCTTGGTAATATTTCTAAAAATGACTAGGTATTTTTGTAAATGTCCGCCTATTTATCGGGACTTTTCAAATTTTATACTGGTAACTTTTAGTGTAAGCCTTTCAGGGCTCAGAGTGATTTATTTTCTGAATCTCTGGCAAGAAGTTCATATTTAATAGTAACCGTGATAGTCAAGCATTATGAAAAATAAAAATGAGTTTATGGAAAAATTATTTTTATTCCCACCTATTAAAGTTCAGATTACTTACGCTATAACTTCAAACATTGTTATAAGTTTTCAAAAATACTAGTCATCTTAAAATCAACTTAATTACCAGTACAACTAAGTTGATATTCTTTCAACTAACAAAGAAACATTAGTTTGAATCAACTTACAGTATCTATTTCTCTAATAGCATTTGCAAATTCGGCGACTACAATTACTAAATCAGTAGGTAGCTAATACATTAACATAGTCATTACAAATATCAGAATAAATTCAATTATGATTACTATAATTATTCGAATGTAATTACAATCAAATTGTCATTAATCTCTTTCTGTTTCCCATCAATTCAAAAGTAACTTTATATCCTTCAGTCAAGGTGTAAAGTTCAATAGAAGTTGTTGTGTATTGTGAAGAAAGACGGATGTCTGCATAATGGTTGAGCACAGATTGTGGTATATGTATTGTGGATTATTGTTATGTAATTATGGCTATAATTTTGTCGTTTTGTTGAACGTCAAATTGTTTTTGTTGCCCATTCGGGTCACTGGGTGTATAACTATGACTATATGTCTAACTTCAGTTATGTACTTTGATCTTATGTAGATACATATACTCACTTGCTTAATGTAATTATTTTTGTTCCAGGTAAATAACTTCCGAGTCTAGATCATCAGCAATTTATGTGTAAGTATAGCTTGTCAAGTCGTGGTGGCCTAGTGGTTAAAACACCAGCCTCTCAAGTTTGAGTGTGCGGGTTCTATTCCAGGTCAGGCAAGTACCAATGCAACTTTTCTAAAATTATATGTACTTTCTAAGTATATCTTGGACACCAATGACTGAAGGTGAAGGAAAACATTTTCAGCAAACCTAGACTTTAAGTCTGAAATCGCCAACTCGCATTGAGCATGCGTGGTGATTACGCTCACGCTTCTCTGTATAAGAGGAGACCTGTGCCTAGCAGTCGGACGATAGAAAAGATTGATGATGCTTGTCGCTTGATGTTTGTCTATAAAGTCGTGAAAATGGATCTTCCTGAAACTAACTAATTTTCACGACTTTGTAGACAGACTGTAACAAATATAGTTACCTACTGAAAATTACTATAGTATAAAGCCAAAGGTACTGGAAAATTTACTTGATAGTTAATTATTTTCAATATAATCTACAACGCCACATGCGAACAATCAAGAATCAATTTATATTGACATCATTTAAAATCTTGCATCTTGCGTGTAGAGCTTACTGCGAATCTAGCATACATACAACTGCCCAATATCTACCGTCGGGTAAGTGCCCGTCAGACACAACATCCATCCGGTTGGAATATCCTCCCTTTTAAATGGAATATAAGTGAACTCTTGCTCATAACTCTATAGATAGATATATATATTACATAAGTTTGCCTTAATAAACACAAGTACCTACAGTTAAATTACACTATTATTCATAGTAACATATTGATGTGTAACGTAGTCATAAACGTAATCATTCCGGTAAACGTAGTCATTCCGGTTAATAATGTTTTGCCACAATAATTGCTCAATCATTGGTTTTAGTCATTTTTCGATTGGGTGTTTTCTTATTGACCGTTTGAACTTTTAATGTTAATTACTAGTAATATTATTTTATAACATTAGTTTTTTTTTTTTTAAATCCATTTTTGATCATGTTTAGTTTAATTTTATAACGATCTTCCTGTACAAGTCGCAATTAATACTTAATCTTTCTTTGTACGGACGGCAGCAGGTCAAGCTACTCCAAACTGCCAAATATTTCCAATCAACCTTGGGCCTTAATGTTTTAGAGATTAAGTTGAAAATCTAATAAGGAAATCTGACAGATTGTAGTATCATGATGTATTGTCACCTGTACTTGTACCTACTTTTAATGTTAAAATTGTATATCGAGACACTACATAATAGATGTAATAAATATATAAATTATTAGGTTCAAATTAACGATTTCAAGGTGAACTTTATATTCTTGAAGTTGTAGCGTTTACTGAACTTTGTAGCAATTACCTAAAGTTATTTTTAGTGTAATTCAAATTTGTTAACATGTTTGGCGAATATGTTCGAATATTATTCACATACATACATACAGGATCAAGAAACCCACCTACCCAAGAATGTCAGATGAATTTTCATCGCAGTGTGTTTAACATAGCCGTCATTTAAAATTTCGCCTGTCACAGTGTAAAAAGTCCCAAGCTTTCAGCCGGTAAATCCTTGCAATATTACAGTCGTACTTAATATCTGTAGTCTGTGGCTGCAGCTTAACTATCGGAAGATTCCTGTTGCGTGTAATGACGCAGCGGCCGCACCTGTACTGGTAGCAAATAAGTGAAGCTGTTGGAATAAACAAAGAAACATAAAAACAGCAAAGACGGGTCGTCCGATGGTGGAACGGAGATGGGGGAATTAAATCATGCGATTTTCGCACACTCACCTAAATGCATCCTATAGAACACCGAAAGGCTGGCTACTCTACGCCTGTGCTCTAGGCTTTGGAGACCGTTTTATTCAAAATCTGGGTCGCCATTTTTGGACCTGTGCTTTGTATAACATTAGAAGCTGTCCCGGTGTGAAGTACCGCTGGACCTTTGCGAACAATACACTTTTAGTATTGTTGGTCTTGGTCGTGCCTCGGAAAAGCACGTTAAGCCGTTGGTCCTGGTTGGCATACGAACATCTAGTGGCAATAGTTACGGGTTGTTGGAGCCCTCAAAAGTCCAACAAACTAACTCATATCGCCTTCGGGTTGTGGAGGTCAGACGGCAGTCGCTTCATGGAAAAATGTCGAAGTTTCGCCAAAAATCAGCAGTTAGACTGGTAAAGCGGACCCCAGACTCCAAACCTGAAAAAAGCTTCGGATGCGACTGGGATTAACACTGAGATGATGATGATGATGATGATGACCCTTTTAGTATTGTTTTCATCCCTCTGTTTTGCAGATGTATGCGAAAAGAAATTTAGTTCCAAAAGATAACTGTACGGAGGAGGGGGTATAGCTTATAGTGGACTACAGTTTAGTGGGAAGAAATAAGCTGAAGTTGATAACTTATATTTAAATAACTCATTATAAAAAAATAATATTAACATAACCAACATGCAACATGGTACTTATGATAACTGATAAAGTCAATAACGTTCTGAACCTCTGCATCCCAAACCGCTTCCAACTTGGTCTGTTTGCTTCCGACTCATTCCATCATTAAATAAATAAAATAAAGGCACAAAATATATAATTATAAAAATAAAAGACTCTGCCTTGTTATAAACTAATTTAAGATACCTTCCAGGTACCGCAAACTTATTTACCAACCGTACTTACCGGTCGGTCGGTCGCAATGACCATCTTGCCAAGTCGTCATTACAGTGTTGGCAAAAACTCTAATAACCCATTGTTTGCGACCAAACAATCGAGCCGCCATCGAGGGGTCTCTTAGACCCAATTGCAATTCCATCACGAGCTAATTTAAGGTTACAGAATTCGATCAAAAATCATATACGAGTCATTTCGCGAATTATGTATGAATCGAATAACTGTATTTATGTGTGTTTTGATCTTACGTAAGGTTATGTACGAGTGTGCGTTTGAAAATGAGATGTAATATTTTTTCGAAAAGTTGATTGATGATTTGATCTGATCTTGAATGTTATTAAAGTCAAATGTTAATGTTTCCGTACTGTCAGAACTCGGAGATGAGTTAATCTGCAACTGTATGATGGATGAGCAAGAGATTTACTTCGATAATTTACACAGGACATGAATCTGCAGATTGACCTACTTTAAAAAAATATTGCGTAATGTATATTGCGTAAATTTCCAATCAGATCACAATGTTGAACATGTTTCTCATGCTTAAAAACTATGAGAAGACCCTCAAAATATTTCACATTTTCCAAACTATCTCGGCTCTGACATAAGGCCCTGTTCAAAATATCGGATTGTCAAGTTTTTACGAGGTCGGCGACGGTCAGCTGTCGGCCTGGCTAGTGTGCAGTCACTCGGGACACTCGCCTTGTAGATGTCCTGGGATCACTGACAGCAAAGGTTATGTGGTACAAGTGTCGGGAGCGTGCTGGTAGAAAGATATGGTTTTCCGGTTCTGATTATTGTAGGAGTTGAACCTCTAACAGTTATTGTTGTGATGGTATTTCTTCTTCTTCTTCAGCCTATAGAACAACGCTGCTGGAAAAAGGCCTGCCCCAAGGCTTTCCACGATGACCGGTCTTGAGCTGCCCGCATCTATGGGCTTCCCGTGACCTTCGTGATGACATACGGAACTGAAACGTGGTCGCTCACAGTGGGCCTCATACGAAAGCTCAGAGTCACACAAAGGGCGATGTAAAGAGCTATGCTTAGATTTTTTCTGCGCGATCGAATCAGAGATGAGGAGATCCACAAAGGAACCAAAGTCGCCGACATAGCTCTTCGAGTCGCTAAATTTAAATGGCAGTGGGCGGGACACATTGCTCGTAGAACCAATGACCGATGGGGCAGTGAGGTTGTGATGGTAATGTTAGAAATCTATTCCAACGACGATAGATTTTTCCAAAACAGATTGTCAACATGAGATACTACTCATCATCATTCCTTTATCTCAATTTATTTGAGGTCTGCGTAAAATGTTTGTTTTTTCCACACAGAGAAGTAGTCACGAGTTACTTATTAATTTCAAACGATCAAAAAGTACATTTTTGATCGAAACCTATTAAGGGAATATGTAATTATACTTAATAAGTACTGAGCGATAGTTGTTTAGTGTGTATATAACGCATGTTTCCTCCAACCCTTCCTTATTTTTTTGTGTTATATGATCTTCTATTGCGTCATTTTTTACCACAAATAACTTTTCTCTCTACTTAATTGCAAATATACAACCTCAGTTTTAGTTTAGTAATTATGATGACTAGTAAAATGAAACTAATACAGTGGTAATATCCGGATAGAAGCTATTAATTTTATAATTTTGGTTCATCCAAACCTGTTCATTAGTTTTTGCGTGAAAGGGTTAAAAATATACGACCATATAAACTATTCGTGTGATACCGGGCTTAGAATAGTACCAGCCCATATCCTCCCGTGGATGTCGTAAGCGGCGACTAAGGGAACTATCAACACGGAAACGGGCAGCAGCGCTTCTTCTGTGTCCCCAACCCACTTGCCAAACATGGGGATTATGGCAAACGCGCTCCATGCCTTGGGGGAGGCCTTTGCCCAGCAGTGGAACTCTGTACTCTGTACTGAACTCTATATGCTGAAGGAGAAGAAGAAGATACAAATTTCACGTTTATAAGATTAGGATCAATTGTTAAGCAGTCCATTTTTATTAAGCGACCAATCACTGCAAACATTGTAAACAGAGACACTTTCCCTTCGGTGCCTATCGTCATAGTTTTGCTTTAGGCTAAACAATAAAGTCTCGCGATAATATTCAGATGATTTTCGTCAGATATTAATTTTATCATATTTTCCACAACATAGTCTACATTGTAGCAAACATGATACCATTAATCACTCGCTGCTTATTTCATATTGTAAACATAAAAGAAATATGAAAGTAGCTACCTACTTCTGTGAGAAAATATTGCCCTCAGGGAAATTAGTTCAATGTTTTGTCTTTGCATACAGAATAAGCTGGATAAGTTAAACATTCCTTTACTTATTACATTTATAGGGAAAGTTGAACGAACCAAAACATTTTTTTAATACTTTGATAAGAGCCATAGTCGCCAGCAGTTCAAGCTACCACAATAAGTCAAAGCTTTTTTTATATATATATTAATCTTTATCGCTAAGTTAATTTAGAAAATTTTACACCTTTCGGGTAGCTTCATCCGCTGGCGTCTGTAAAAGAATATTATAGAAAACTTTTTAAATTAGACTCCGTTGGTATATCATATCATCACAACTATATTCCTCACTCCATATCCCTCGCTTCCGCTTATCGCTTGTCCATAACCTGCAACCTGTCTAATTTGACAGGTGTCATTCCACTTGCGTGCCGAATTCTCTGGGTTTTTATTCAGTTTTTCGGTTACACGTGGAGAATTTTGGCGATAGCTTTCTTTTACAATGTTATGTAAGATGTGAAAACTCTGCAAGATTTTATATAGAAATGTTATGTAACACACAAAAAATGTTATGTATAGACATAGGTACTTAAAAGTAGTAA
Organism: Sesamia inferens; assembly: GCA_037179545.1. Classification (NCBI taxonomy): domain Eukaryota; kingdom Metazoa; phylum Arthropoda; class Insecta; order Lepidoptera; family Noctuidae; genus Sesamia; species Sesamia inferens. Next base: position 28,371,176 of record CM073939.1, on the reverse strand, counting down.
TTGATTTTTGTAATTTTTTTCTTAGCCTATAATGTGTCCCATGGCTAGAAAAAAAGCCTTTCCTTGTGGCCTTGCAAACCTCGTTACATCATTATTCTCTCATCTGACATTAGACATCGTTAGATCATTAAAATATATGATAGATATATAGGTATGCCATACAGATAGATTTATAATTTTATACTTACTCATAGAGACATTATTTTCTACACAATGTCAAAACAGGTGAAAGCGTATACAGTATGTTACGAAAACCCTGTCCGACCCATAAGGATAATAAAGGTTAGGTAAACACATGACCAAATATAATATAAAATTTTACGTAATCATCATAGTACCAATACAAATGAATTTTGAAATAATCTTTTTTTGCCGCGAATTAATTCCAATTTCCCCGAAATTTGGTAATTTTTAAAAAGTGACAACACCGGTATTATTATGAGCGAATAGCGATGCGACCACGTGCCGCATGACCTGCCGCCCGCCCCCCGCGGACGGCAGGCGAAGGGTGGTTATCGCGCCTTTATTAAGTTACCTCTTTTTGCGAAATAATATTTATTTTTTTAGGGGGATTTTTTTTTTTAAGTTTAGCCCGGTTTTGTATGCATTAGTAGAATCAGTTATCGATACCTAACAACGCCTTCACGGGTCGGACAGGGTTTTTGTAACATACTGTATATTTTAAAAGACTCGGCCTCACACCATAACATAATACCCCCACGTCGCCTGTCACAAGTGTATTTACGACAGTACCTAACACAACAGATAAGGCCCCGCCACCAAATAAATAAACACATAGGTTTGTGGGAGCGCGAGCGCCATGAAATGGGCAAACTACCGAAAAGGGTTTTGACCGAATTCCGATTTGTGCATCACAGTGTCAGATACAGAAGATCTACTATTATTATCGCATGGTTTTCTTTGAAAGTATGTGGTGTTCGGTTTTCGTTAACTTTTTGCCTTTTAGCATTGGCTGTATGCCCATAATACAGACAGTGAGTTTCTATTGATAAGTTATTCTATTATCAGCTGTGCGGCTGGAGAGTTGGTTGCATCACTTCTTCTCCGCTTTAGCACTAGCAAGTGGAGAACGGCGACCGTGCCATGTGTCATTTTGATGTTCAAAAAGTTCTGATTCTCAGCCTAGTTTGAATAAATTACTTTTGATGTAACTTCCTATATCTGGAAGACTGATTAAGCAATCGAGATTAAGTCTGTGATTTATAACACTGCTCTCAAATTATTTTATTGCCAATTAACAACAATGGTTAATTCATTTTAAAAAAAAGCCAACATTAAAATCAAAATATTTTTGAAATAAAATCTCCTTATTATGATCTTTTCTTCGAGAATTGAACATTTTAGATTTTTTGCATATTGGATGTTTTGTAACCTAAGTATGTAATGACGAGTTATTGGCTATTACAGAGGCTTATAGGAAATTGTGGGTTTTTTATTTGTGGTCCCCAGTCAGAAGGGTTTATGGATATAGCGCACGTACTTAAGGGGCCATCCGGGGTCAAGAGTAAGTAAAAGACTACCCAAATTGTATGAATATTTTGAATATCGGTGTTGTTCGGTGGTTAGTAACGCGATGGTCGATATTTAATTCAATCAATTTTTGGGCCCGTGGAAATGTAAATACATACGTTTATTTGATACGTGAAGGTATTGTTAGGTATTGATAACTGATTCTACTAATGCCTACAAATTGGGGCTAAACTTAAAAAAAAATCCCCTAAAAATAAATATAATTTCGCGAAAGGAGATAACTTAATACATGTGCGGTAGGCAATACATGCGCGGGCGAAGGAGGACAGGGCACGCTGCAAACGGACGCATCGCTCATAATAATACCGTCAAAATTGTGTTGTCACTTTTTGAAAAAAATCCAAATTTTGGGGAAGTTAAGAAAAGGTTGTTTTAAAATTTTATTACAACAAATACACTATAGAAATATACTTTCTAAGTATATCTTGGACACCATTGACTGAAGGTGAAGGTAAAACATCTTGAGGAATCCTGGACTTTATAAGTCTGAAATCGCCAACCCGCATTGAGCAAGCGTGGTGATTACGCTCAATCCTTCTCTGTATGAGAAGAGACCTGCGCCCAGCAGTGGGATGATAAAAAAGGTTGATGATGATGATGATGATGATGATGTTGTATTTTGGTTCCTATTTTTTCTTTTCTTTTTTATATCAAGGTGTCGAAGTTATGTAGTTAAATAATAAATAATACATTCGTATGATCAAACCTTTCCCTTGGGAAAGCTCTGATCGCCCTCGTTGTACACTTGATGTCCGTAAATCTGTCACCGAGCAGTCTCCAGTGATGCCACACACTGTGTAACGATATATTTAATTGAAGTGTGGCATGTCTGAACTATTTATTGGGTAACGAAGTACATGGTTATTTATAAATGCATATTATATATATAATCAGGATGTTTAGTTTTTTGGTTTTAGAGCTAAATCAAAAGAAACAAAATATTACATGGTATCCAATATTTTCTTAAATAAAAGATTGCCAGTGCTACTAAAATTAAGGCAATAACGGTATAAGTATGACTGTTAAAAGAGGTTTGATCAAGGAACTTACATCTAAACTGGAATGTGAACTATCGACCAAAACGCGGTCCGAGTTTTGGTCGACCGCGTTTTTATTTATTTATTTAATAAATAAATAAATAAATAAAAACGCGGTCCGAGGGAGATAGCTTCACAGCAGCCCTCTGTCCGTGTTGTGTAGGGTAACTACCTATTATAATGGAATTTATAAGGAATGTACGTAAAATATTTTTTTTCACTTATATTGCCTGAGTTTTAATGAATATTTAGGTATGGATGCGAACTTTTTAATTTTATTATTGAATTTTAAAAATGGATGAATACATTGATGTTGTACGGACGATAGCAAGTCAGTCAATCTACCCGAAACTGTACCTTTAGATAAATAAAATATCTGCAAAAAAGCAGAATTTAATGTCATTGTAAATGCCTAATAAAAGTCACTTACTTATTATGCACACAATGACTAAGTGCACATTTATAAATTATTCCGAAATTTATGGTCACCCTACATACAAACAAAATAACTTGTATATGATTACGGCAAAAAACTTACTTAAAGAATGATATTCCGCATTCAGAGTGTGACTCAGTATTGCAGCCATTAATGGCACTCCTTTTCACCATCTTTTTTCTAATCGAAATTGTTGGTTTCACACAAAATTACAAAAAATAAATACGGGTAACACTTAGAAAGAGACAGAGGGCTACTGGGACGCTTTCTCCCTCGGACCGTGTTCTCTTCAAATAAAGTTTTATTTCCGATCGACCTTATTGCGTTAGTCTTCTTTGAAATAAGAGACTTATGCAAGTTCACATTCCAGTTTAGATATAATTTCCTTGGATTTGATTATTGGCGGTACAGAAAAAAAATCTGCTGCTGACAATTGGGGTTTAAATTTGGAATGACCAGATGATTCATAGATGTTACGAACATCGCTCATTTGCAAACAGCGCCACCATAACGGTAAGTGTCGGCTTAACTATAACAATAATCCTGTCCCACACACTACTTTCTAATACCCTAACATGGGACAAAAACTTCAAATTCATAAGTCACAAAACCACAATGTTCGTCTTTAATTTTCACTTTATAAATTATACTGTGGTGCGCATGCGTGCGACGTGTCATTAGCACCCTATAAAGCGGGAAGTGTAAACATGGGGCTAAATGCAACCACAGAGCAGAGAGCTGTGGAGTTAATTCTGTCCCCAAAAACAACTATCGGCCCCGGCACGTAGTATCGGAATTTAACGAAAAAGCTTTATTGGAATGTGGTTTGTACAGTGCAGTATTTTTGAAAATAATTAATGAATTTTGTTTCTTAAAAGTTCCTAAAATTTGTTTTTCATATTAATATTTAATTATACTCTATTCTATTTTTCTCTATGGCAATGGTGTCGGCAATTCTGCCACTGTCATGTGATATGAGAAAACGTGCGAATACATATAAAAGGTGTCTCTGACATCGACGTACAAACGACTACCATGGATCCAGTACGTGATTCTGAAACCCCCACAGGTGGAATATAGCGTCGGTTATTTACAGATTAAAAAAAAAAATCCAGTATTTTTCACTCTAAACCGTTCATGATTGCTGTACTTTTATACGCCAATAAGATTTTAAAGTAAAAAATAATTAATTCGCGAATTACTCAAAAAAGCGCAATGTGAACAAAACTCAAAAACCTATCCTATCAGCTGATTTAATAGAGTTCACATCAGGGGTCAACGTCATACCCACAAACACGCACGGCGGCACGCTTGCAACGTTTAAAGGCCGAGCCGGCACATTTTTTTAAACAACCGTTCATTAACGATATAAATGACTATCATAATTTTATTAGTGGCATGCGCTGTAGGCTTCTCGCGAAATTTGCGTTACGATGTCAGATAGACCCTGTATACATATATTGAAACTGTGAGAAAAAAGATTGAATCTATCTCGGCATTCTTCTTCTTCTTTAGCCTATAGAGGTCCTGGACAAAGGCCTCCCCCAAGGCTTTCATTGCTGTGGTGGGCATTCGGCATTCAGTCTCTTTTAAATTCAGACGTAGGAACCTAATCTTGGTCAGCATTACCTATCTAACTGTTGGCAGAATAACTTGGATACCTATGCCTTTGCCTGTCACATGATTTCTGGATACTGAAATTATAAAAACTGCCTTAATAGTTGCTTTTTTCTGTGAACAAGTGAGTCATATATCTTTTGTAATTCTTTACCTATTTATTTTGTAACTACTTATGTCGCAAGTTAGTTTGTAACATCTTTGCAAACATTCTTAAGAATTTGCATTTGTAAGCACTTACCAAACCCTGACTTCTCGATTTAATGTATCTTAAATAAATGAAAATTTCGCTAAAAGACAAAGATTTATTGAATCCTACTGAAAAAAACATATTTAGCTGCAAATCTCTGTTATGTCTAAATGTATTTAGATTTCTACTAATGTATTTTTTTTAAAACTTTGCCCCACATTAGGAAATTCTCCTGTATCGTGAGTATAATATAAAATCACACATACAAACAGCCAGACTCGGAACAACTACCCGTAGATCATACAAATATTTGTTCCGTGCGGTAATTGAACCCGCGACACGCAGCGCAGCAGTCAATAGCTTAACCACTGCGCTAACCGTGCAATCACGTATGGTATGGCATGCTTTGTCGGTCAAAATCAAACAACATGTAGATACAGCTGAAATATTTATGATATTCAATATTATTTAGCACAACAGAATGGTGCTTCGTATGCAGGTCACATTCAGAAGCTGCATCACTAAAATACAGGTCTATTCTCTATAGTTGACACTCCTCACGCGTATGGAATACTAAAATGTTGAAATAATAGTCTTCAGCTTTTCCTTACAAATTGCAGAGCTTTAAATAATGCAAAGCTCAATATAAATTTTGTTTGAGCAACGTTACTAAAGAACAACTCACATTCATCAGATTTTCGGTCAATTAGTCGATTATTCGAGATATCAAATAACAAAAATAAAATATGCCACGCATGAGCATTAAACATTCGTTAAGCGGCATAAAATACTTCATTACCAGTACCTCACCATTTAAAAAGCGAGACGAGTCAGATTCGCGCCCTTTTTGTTTATTTTTAAAAAGATTATTTTTCTTCGAGTGATTGATGTAGCACGCGGGTCGTGGTAGGATGCACCCTGCAAAAAACGTGCTGTATTAAATAACAATTTTTCACTTTGATTAATTTCTGGGCGCTCTTTAAATCCTTATTTATGGAGCTTTTAATGGGCGTGATTGAAAAGTAGATTCGGTAAACAAATTAAAAAAAAAATATGAATAAAAATCAGTTTTTGTCTATTTATTTTTCCAAGCAAATAACCTTTAAACAAAGTTACAACATTCTAAGGTATATTTTTGATATAACCAGAATCTATACTGGAATCGAAAGTTCGGTTCGATCGCGGAATCGATCAATCGATTATTTTATAAATAGTTAGCCTTTGATGTGTCGTCGGACGCGATTGGATCAAAGCGTTATATATACTTGTCTGTTTGTCTGCATGTTGTTAGCTCGTCGACAAGGCATGTTTTATTGACTTTCTTTACTAATTTATTGATGTAAATGGAACTCGAACCAGGTAGTGGAGGTAAGCGAGAGATAAACTACCGATTGTCAATCTAGGAATCTCATATGTAAAACGTTAGTAGCCTAGCAATGGCTACCTATGGCTTGATATATTTAACATAACTTGTCGTGTCTAGCTTAGATTGGATTTTACCATCTTTGATTTGCTTTTTATGAGACCTCAACCTCTAACTCGCGTCAATAATTTAAATTATACTTTAATACCTCTTCACATACCCATCCAATAACGTTCTCGCTGTTAGGACACAGGTCTCTTAGCGGTGAGGGGATGGGCCATTATTCAGCACACCCAGTCCAGTGCGGGTTTTTAGATGTTGATGTTGGTAGGTTTCTTCAAGATGTCTGTCTTCTCCGTTTTGAGAGCACTAGTGACGAATACTTCGATTCCACGACCGACTTACAAATCCTAAGTCGGGACCGTTACCTATGTAGGCATCTCGGAAGACTCTGGGGCTCTGAAAACTGCTCGCCCGTGCCAGTTACGTCTTAGAAATATTTCTATTTCAGTTAAACGTCGTTTTTGGTGTGCAGTAAATTTTATAATATATAATAATAAATAAGTAAATCAACATCCGAAACTGAGTATCGTAAAAAATGTGGGTTTTTATCACAATTTACCTTGGACTAATTTTCTGCCTGCATGTATCTGCAAACCGTACTTTCGGTCCATAAAGGCTTTTTGCCTTTAAGGATCAAAAGTACGGAACTGTAAACCTGCCACTTTAAATAATATGCTGTATAAAAAAGATAAACATAATTCCTTCATGTCACTGTCCTTTTATTTGATACACGACAAGACTCAATGTGATTCGTAAAGCACACACGCACGGGATGTGTGTCAGTCTTTATCGCGAGTTCACACTGTCACACATTCAAAACGAATATGACATAAAAGTGAAAAATACAAAAACGCTTGAAGCGTCGCCGCGCGGCGCGAGTGCCCGCGGGTCGCGCCTTATCGCGGCAATTAATCTCGCGCGGCGGCTGACCGGGTATCGCGCGACAAATCAGTTGCCTGCCGCGCGGCAACGCGTTTTATGATTTCATTTTGTCGATGTGATGTCATTTGACACTTTCTGGATATGTAGACTGGTTTGGGGTTACATTTTTGTGTATTGTGAATTTTCAAAGTGCTTTTGGGTTTGTAGAGCAAGTGTGATATTTTAAAAGTATTTTGGACTATACTTTGACTCACTACAACAGCAAGATTCTGTAACCACGTGAAAATTTAGGTGAAGTGCTCGAGGAGTTGTCATTTTAACTAATGCTAGGGTCTGACACTATTGATAGCTCATTCTAAGCTTACTAATTTTTCTCAATGAGATTTTTACCGGATCGATTGGCAGAGCCCGAAGTAGGTATACTGAAAGTCAATCTCGTACCAGCAATGCCCACGATTAATAACTTAATGAATGTATATAATAATATATGCTACATAATATACACAGACAATACTTAATATATTAATACTTTTATAAATAAGGCATAAGAAATAAGCATAATAATTTAAAAAAAAATTGTTTTTTGTTTTCTCTATAATACTGCACGAACATAAAATTAAGAAGATAAAACATCGTTTATTATAAAACTGCGAGATATAAAATGAAGTCATAAAAATAGCGTTAAAATAATAATATTTTATTTTATTTATTTTATTTTATTTTATTTTATTTTATTTTATTTTATTTTATTTTATTTTATTTTATTTTATTTTATTTTATTTTATTTTATTTTATTTTATTTTATTTTATTTTATTTTATTTTATTTTATTTATTTTATTTTATTTAATTAGGGACAATAAACAGCAACAATATAAATACACACACAGAAAGGATAATTAAAAATATTAGCAATATTGTAGCCCACTACATTATCCACATATTAACAAAAAAATATGATAATGAGTGCCACTAGTTAGGCAATAAGTATCTTATTAATTATATCACATTAATGATAAAAAAAATGTATATAAAAAAAACAAATAACAATCATTAAATAAATAAATAATCAAAAATATTAGCAATATCATGCAAAATAGAAAATCCAACTCTATTACTTGGCAATTAGAAAATAATAAAAATAATTAAACATTAATAACAAATAAAATAATAAGTAAAGTCTACCCTAGTTTACATTCCTAATAACATTCTTATTATTATCAGTAATAATCTTCATAACATTACATTTAAATTTTGATTTTGAGCATACAAAGATATCAATTGCTACAAGATTACAATTAAAAGATTCAACCATACGACGGATGGGGCAGCGCAACCCAGAATTACTTCGACAGCCTTTGACAGCAAATAAGGCATCTACTCGGGTACTACGAATGTTAACAGTGCGTGGGACTACATAATATAATTTGCTTGTGAGATCGATACAATCAAAATCTCCACGAACAATACACAATACATAATAATATAATAAGTGTACAATCAGATTAACATCGCAATAAACAGCAACGAAAATAAAACAAAACGTTTATATGTGCTTTTTATTGCTGTCATTTTAACCGATAGTTAAATCTAAGCTCTTGTTACTATTGACTATGAAATGATGGTACATTAAAGTAAATAAATTCATAATATTATATTTAATAGAGATTTACAATTTTAAATATACAATTTTATGAAGTATCCATTCTGCGTAAATTTATTTCTGGTCGGCGTACCTACATGTCTTCTTTTATGATTTTATATGACCATAAAGATTAGAAAAATATAAATATCGAATTAAAAACGAATAGTTTTTGGCTTCGAAAATTTCTTAACGAGGCACTGCCAGTACTTAGTTGCCTCAATTTAAAATAAGATCAAGGATATTTGACACCTACAATTATCAAATAAAAATATTTTTATTTCAAACACACTAACATACTTATGAAACGTAAGAAGCTAGGGACACGGTTCCAATTAGTTTTATTTTATGGAGTAGAGCCGCAAGAAACACTACTGTAACTCTTTTAAAAATTGACTTTTCCATTGTTTTCAAATCAAGTGGGCATGGGAAAACAGCATTGGTTTTATCAACAAGTACATAAGAAAGACGGGAGACGTAGCGTGGGTAGGCCCCCGACAAGGTGGACCGACGACCTGGTGAAGGTCACGGGAAACCGCTGGATGCGGGAGGCGCAGGACCGGTCGTTGTGGAGATCGTTGGGGGAAGCCTATGTCCAGTAGTGGACGTCTTTCGGCTGAAATAATGATGATGATGATGACATAAGAAATTGTCTGCAGGTCTAATGTCTATAAAGCCATCAACATTTACAAAATAAAGAATAGTCTTAGAATTCTCTGTAAATTATTTATAATGTTAAATAATAGACAGATAAGACAAATAAGTTACGAGTTATGCCGTTAATGAGGTGCCAGGAAATCAACATGTGCAGGACGAATGATTACCAAAATATTTTGTCTTCAACATAGTCTTCAATCTAACAACATCTTTTTTTTTTTTTGATAATTACACGTCTAGTGAGGGTTTTGAAACAGAATGATAAACTGCCTTTCTGGTATTTTCCTGCATGGTATAGTGGTATCTACAAATGTCACAGTATACGAACACCGCGTCATACTGACGTCACGCAAATCCTGCAACTCGCAAACAGAGTTTACCGCGCAACTAGCATATATACGACTTTAAAACATAAACTGATGGGCAAGTGCCCACCAGACACAACACCCGTCCGGTCAGAGGATCCTCCTTTTTATGGAGGATGAGTGAACTTTACAAGTTGTTCCTCACGCCTTCTCCTCCTTGGCAGCAAGTCAAGCAATAGAAATAAAAAAGTGCATCATATTATACATATATAAATAGCAGGTCCCAAATAAGTCCGTATATAGGCTCAAAATAAGCTCGTGTACAGACGGGAATTAATATCGCGATCACTGTCAACAGGTGTCACGCATAACTTACAAATAAATCCTTATAAGTGCCCCAGCGCACTGTGCAACATAAAGGTACTAAATTATAATGTTGATTTGTTGGTTAAGCGCTTACACACTTCTTGAGGCAAAATAATAGGAATATTTTATGGGCACAACATGCAGCTTGACAACGGGATTTATGTTAAATCGTTTCAGGCAAAAGTTGTAATTTCTTCAAACTTGTTTCACACAAGGTTAACATACTTACGTTTCTTGTTTCACGTATAAATTTCATAATTCTAAACTATATTAGAGAGTTTTTCCCTTCATTACAACACCCCTTCTTTTCTGCCAATCCTATTTCACTTGTACAGAAGGGCAAATGCCTTTTTTCATACATAGAAGTTAAGGGCACCACGATGACTACGCTTTCTCAAGGCGGGTTATTGATTTCAGATTTATATTAAGGCCCGGTTTTCTCTCATTTATCTTAGGAAAACCAATAGTAATCTACAAAGTACATATGGATTGAAAAGTCACACTCGTACTGTCTCAGATTAGAAACCACAATCTCGTGAATGAAGAGCAAAGTTATACCTATTGACCACCACGACATTTGTCATCAGTAAATCCAAATAAATTATTCTATAAATTAAATGCACCTTGGCCTTTCTCTGCCATGAAATTGTTACCAGATAAACTATTTCACCGCTTTCGCGGTTAGCAAATATAATATTCAAATGGGAACACCCAGTCTTTAGCAAAACCTTTGCGTGCTTAGTAATCCTTTCTAACAGACTCGTTTGTTACAATATTAGATTCGAAAACGTCAGAGTGTTTGACAGACGATGCCCGTAACCAAAGGGCTTCAGAAGTCATGTTCCCTTTCTTCCAACATTTCCGACATTAAAGTCGGTTGTGTTGAAGTCGTGATAAGCATGTTATAATTTGTCGAAGCTTTGAAGTTGATTTACAAGCGCGAATGGCAGAATTTAGTAGTTGAGCTGACAGTTTTATTGGTAGGAATTTGTTTAGAAATATTATTTTGAGTATCCGTTTATGTGACAATTAATTTTAATTTTAATGTTGTGTTTCGTAAATTAAAAGTTGCATAATTGTGTACTTTTTGGGAGATACATTTTTATCGAAACTTCACATCTTTATTATGCGAACTTAAAAGATCCTGGGTTACGCTAAATCATTAATTTCCCCTCATTAATTACACAACTCTGACCACACTTTATCATCAAATAGCATCTTAATACCATACCAATTGAGTGCTCATTACAACATATCGAACACGTCTCGTGTGCGCAGGCACTAAGTTGTGTTGATCAAACAGTTGATAAGCGTCTCTCAGTAGTTTGTAAACTGCCATGTTTATGCCCCGGCGTTGCTCGCAAACGACATAAACTGCGATGTTTATATTCTCCTCGCAATTAGAACTTTTGATGTGGAGAAAGTTGGTGACGCAGTATATTCTAATTTGTCTTATTTTCCGGATAAACTTGTAATTTTGTTAGAATAAAGTTATGTGTAGCGGTTGTGATAGATCAGCATTGTTTATTGTTATCTGTATCCTTTATTATAATATTAAATTGTGTACGCTGTGAATTACTAGTAGCACTTAGTATCCTTATTCATAATTAAAAAGTGTTGAATTAAAGTCAATAATACATCAGTACACGTACCCATTTCACTTCCACATACTTAACAATAAAGAGCGGTATTATATTCACATAAATCATAGCATAATGAGGGATCATCATAGTCGGTCTTTTGTGACAGTATTTATATAAATAATGACTGACAAACGACCAAAGAGTCCACAATACAAATTACAAGCTCGTTGTTTCCGCACAATTTAATAAAACAAGATGGAAGCCGAGACGGTTCCTTGATTTCTGTTTATTTGTGTGTGTAGGTATTCTTGCATTTTGATATATTGGCGCTGATTCTCTAGTTCACAAACTAAACTAATTTTAAGTTAAGTTCATATTTTTAAAAAAATAGAAGATTTTCATTTTAGTTTAATCCTGTCAAATGAACATGGCGACCAAATATATACGTCAATTTACGCCAGGAGTGGTCTAATTTGACAGGTCTAAACAAACATTTTATCTTCTGTCCTTTTCTTAATGAAATAGAAAGAAAAAGGTGCACTGAACTTAAATTTAATTTAGTTTGTTAACAAGGGAATCTGGGCCAATAGGTTGCTTTTCTTCTTTAAAGAAACATTACCCGATTTATAGATTTTTAAACCATGACTGACCGGATTAAGAACCTATGATTGACAAAACTCATTCGAATTTCTTACTAATACACCAAAACAAGGCAAGAAATAAACAATTAAACAGTAACAGCAAAGTATGGCTAGCAATGCCATTGCGACGTTACAATTTAAATAGCAAACTTAATTGTAACTCCAGGCACTTCACATTGTCCAAATACGCCATGTTTTATGTCTCCAAGCGCTGCTTAACTTGTTAGGAATAGTAAATATACAATCAAGTAGGTCGAATATAATCCAATATGGTTGAAACAATTTAATTCGTAGGACTGGGTACAAATATGGAACTTTTGTGCAGCAGATATGCTCTTTATGTAGATATGCAAACGTTGCCAGTCCAAACGACATCTCTATTTCAAGGAATTATTAGGTTAACTTGAATTATTAGATAAAGACCAAATTTCAGTGTTTATTCTAAGAATTTGTTTCGGAAATAGAAATAGGTTGTATTTCCTTGTAAAAGCCTGTAATGGGGCTCAGATTTCTTAAAGATTATTTAACATGCAAGAGACTGACTTTTGTAACAGCCTGGATTTTGTCTAAGCTTTGATTTGGTTTAATGACTTTTTAGGATGACCACATTTACCAGTAGGAGGGTTAAACCCTGATACTCTACCGACCATCAACGATGTACAAATAACTATTGATGATCTGCTAACACAAGTCCCAGAAACACTACTAAAGTGTATTTTATTTGTATAAATTGCCGAGTATAAAGCACTGCAGTAGCTAGGTATAATTTGATAGTGATTACATATTTATGGCGGCATTATCCAGGCCATAGTGTTGGGAGCCGCAGTCATTGAGTGGACATTCTACTCGTCATTATCGTGCCGCGGGACGTGTGCACGGGAAATGCTAGGGTGGCGCGGAAGCATGATGCGCGATGCCGACTAACGCGACAACCTCTGGCCGTTTCTAGGTGGACTGTTGTAGATTATGCCTAATCTCAGCTGTGTAAACCAGGCCTTAGAGCCTACTGGCACGTTTTTATTATTTTCATTGTGTTCTATTCTATTTTTATTTTATTTGAAAGCCTTGTTTACCTTAGCACTTACTTTAATATAAACTTTTCACCGAACAACATCTTTCCTTTAAAATATTTTTTTTTACCACGGTGCCACGAACCCCGTCGACCTTTATATCTACAAAACGTTATCAGCACGAAATTGTGGAGTATAAAATCCGTGTGTGAAATATATACAAAAGTGTATTTTTTTTTGGAAAATATTGTTTTTTGTATTTTTTGGTGTGCGTAAACATGTCACATGATACTGGTGATAGTAATGTTGTGGCGAAGTCAAGCTCTTCGTCATTACCAACCTTTGGCTTAAGAAACAAGGAGGGTTATCCGACGTGGAAGTTTAAAATGAGAAACTACCTACTCCACGAGGATCTCTGGTTTGCCGTTACTGGATACCCAGAAGGTGACACAACTCCTCAGGCTATAAGGGTAAAGTACGATACAAAAGCTCTTGCTAAGATTTGCCTAACTGTAGATGGTGCAGCTATAACTCACGTTAGAAGTGCAAAGACTGCATCGGAAGCGTGGAAATCATTACAGAAAGCTTTTGAGGATAACGGTATAGGACGAAGAATAGCTCTTGAACGTAAGTTGTACCGCTTAAGTCTCGCAGATTATGCAGACATTGAACAGTACATAAATGCAGTTACTTCAACTGCACAGGATCTTGCAGATATTGGGAAGGTGATAGAAGATACGTCGATTTCCGCTATACTTTTAGGTGGACTCACTCCAAAATATGAGCCCCTCATTATGGCGCTTGAAAATTGCAATGTTGATGTAACTACTGACCTGGTAAAAACGAGACTCCTTAATGAAATGTCTAAAATCGACACATTAACGACGGATTCGGTATTTCAAGCAAAAGTGAAACCTAAATCCAAAAAGAAGAAGGAAGTAGTATGTTATGACTGTAATGTACCCGGACATAAAAGACCAGACTGTCCATTGAAAAAGAAGAAGGAAAAGGGTAATGTTACGAGTACAAATGACTCCTCATTTACCGCTTTGAATACTTCTGGATCTGAAAACAAGGATGTTTGGTATGTAGACTCAGGTGCAACTAAACATATGTCTTCAAGGCGTGATTGGTTTCAACATATAAAGTTGACTGATAGAGGAACCGTAACTGTCGCAAATGGTGAAAAGATCAAATGTTTAGGATTAGGAGATATTTCGATCTCGACACCTAAAAATAAAATAAATACAATTTCTGATGTTGCTTATGTACCAGACTTAAATGCTAATTTGCTATCTGTACAAAAAGCTGTAGATAAGGGTTTTATATGTGTTTTTAATAAAAATGGATGTAACTTTTATAAAAATGATACCTTTTGTGTTACAGGTGATTCGCTTCTTCATGCTTCGCCCTGTGGTGGATTGTATGTACTTAATGGCTCTACAAATGTTTCCAACACTGTGGCTGATAATTATTTAACAAAAGATGAGCACTCTGACTGTCAGGATAGGTATCAAATCTGGCATAAGAGACTTGGACACCTTTGTCGAATAGGCATGAATCGGTTGAAGAATCACCAGGTAGGGGTAGAATTTTCCGTAGTAGATAAATCAAGTTGCATCGCTTGTGTAGAAGGCAAACAAGCAAGAAAACCTTTTAAAAGGATAGCTTTTAATAGAGCAACTTCACCTTTAGAGTTGATCCACTGTGATCTGTGTGGACCTATGTCTACAATCTCTTTTCAAGGTAATAAATATATGTTAACTTTAGTTGATGATTATACCCGAAAAGTTTTTTGCGTATTTCTTAAGTTCAAAGACCGAAGTAAAAGATAAATTTTGTCATTTTCAAACTTTAGTTGAAAATCAATTAAGTTTTAAAATAAAAAGGATTAGGACTGATGGCGGCACAGAGTTTGTTAATAAAGTTTTTGCTGATTATCTTTCATCAAAAGGTATCGCGCATCAAACAACGACGCCTTACAGCCCTCAACAAAACGGAGTTGCAGAGCGAACCCACCGATCTATAACCGAGAAGGCGAGATCGCTGCTGGCTGAAAGCTCACTACCTAAGGCTTACTGGGAAGACGCATTTCGCGTAGCTGTATACCTAAAAAATAGGTCCCCTCATCGAGCCTTAAGTGGGGATATACCCTATGATAAATGGTGTGGCAGAAGATGTGATCTTAGTCATCTAAGAATTTTTGGATGCAGAGCCCTTGTCCATATACCTTCATGTAATAGAAAAAAATTGGACATGAAAGCTGAAGAAGCTATTTTTGTGGGTTATTCTGAAGATCCAAATAGTTATATTTTTAGAGATCCTTCTAACCCACGGCGAATCCTAAAATCTAGGGATGTAACCTTTTTTGAAAACTGCTTTACATTTTTGAAACGAAAGCAGAATGAACCTGAGGTACAGTCGGACTCAGTTTTACTTTTTGAAGAAAATGCTGAAAGAGATGAAAATGAAATTGAATTTCACGATTGTGTTGAGAGTATCGACCCTATAGCTGAAACGTCTTCACCAATAAACACACAGCGTTTTGATGAAGAACCAGCTAGTTTGGAAGAGCAGCCATTTATCCAGGAGCGTCGGTACCCCTCACGAAACAGGAAACCACCAGATTTTCTTACTTATAATGTATTGTCTGATGATTTGGATGAGCCGACGACATACTATGAAGCAGTTCATGCTGACGATGCCGAAAAATGGCAAAATGCTATGCAAGATGAGCACAATTCTCTTATGAAGCTCAAGACCTGGGATCTTGTTGACAGACCAAACAAGAAAGTAATACCATGCAAGTGGGTTTATAAATTGAAAAAGGACGCTAGTGGAAATATACTGAAATACAAGGCTAGACTGGTCGCAAAAGGTTTTAAGCAAGTTAAAGGAGTGGATTACGACGAAACGTTTGCGCCAGTAATTCATCATTCTTCCCTACGTGCCTTATTTGCGTTGGCTGCAGAAATTGGTTTAAAAATAAAACATTTGGACGTAGATACCGCGTTCCTAAATGGAAACTTGGAAGAGGAAGTTTATATGGAACAACCTTTTGGTTTCATAGAAAAGGGTGGCGAAAGTAAGGTTTGCCTATTAAAGAAATCCCTTTACGGCCTAAAACAGGCACCGCATGCCTGGAATAAAAAGTTAAATGAAACACTTTTAAAAATAGGTTTTGTTCCAACTCCTTCTGAATCTTGCGTATACACTAAACTTTTTGATAAGGAACTCGTTATTCTTAGTGTCTTTGTCGATGACTTTTTAGTATTTTTTGACTCTGAAATGACATTTGACATTGTCAAAAAGGATTTGTCGAGTAATTTTTCACTAAAAGATTTGGTTTTTTTGAAAAAGTATTTAGGCCTGAATTTTAATATACAGGAAAATGTTATAGAAATTAATCAATCGTCATACATAAGTTCACTACTACAAAAATTTAATATGATAGAGTGTAAGACGGTAAATACTCCACTTGTAAAGAAATCGATGGAAAAGCGTTGTGATGATCAGGTTAGTGAGAATTTTCCATACCAAACTCTTATTGGTTCTCTTATGTATTTGTCTGTAAACACACGACCAGATATCGCGTATACGACGAGCTATCTCAGTCAATTTAATACGTGTTATACTAAAGAGCATTGGAATGCTGCAAAAAGAGTTTTACAATACTTGAAAGGCACTCTCAACTACTCATTGGTTTATAGAAAAAATGGAGAACTCTTAAAAGGATTCTGTGATGCTGATTGGGCAAACTGTACGATCGACAGAAGGTCATACACAGGTTATGTTTTTGTACAAGGTGGAGCACCTGTGTCATGGGAGTCGAAAAAACAACCCACGGTAGCGCTCTCCTCTACCTTTATATCTACAAAACGTTATCAGCACGAAATTGTGGAGTATAAAATCCGTGTGTGAAATATATACAAAAGTGTATTTTTTTGGAAAATATTGTTTTTTGTATTTTTTGGTGTGCGTAAACATGTCACATGATACTGGTGATAGTAATGTTGTGGCGAAGTCAAGCTCTTCGTCATTACCAACCTTTGGCTTAAGAAACAAGGAGGGTTATCCGACGTGGAAGTTTAAAATGAGAAACTACCTACTCCACGAGGATCTCTGGTTTGCCGTTACTGGATACCCAGAAGGTGACACAACTCCTCAGGCTATAAGGGTAAAGTACGATACAAAAGCTCTTGCTAAGATTTGCCTAACTGTAGATGGTGCAGCTATAACTCACGTTAGAAGTGCAAAGACTGCATCGGAAGCGTGGAAATCATTACAGAAAGCTTTTGAGGATAACGGTATAGGACGAAGAATAGCTCTTGAACGTAAGTTGTACCGCTTAAGTCTCGCAGATTATGCAGACATTGAACAGTACATAAATGCAGTTACTTCAACTGCACAGGATCTTGCAGATATTGGGAAGGTGATAGAAGATACGTCGATTGCCGCTATACTTTTAGGTGGACTCACTCCAAAATATGAGCCCCTCATTATGGCGCTTGAAAATTGCAATGTTGATGTAACTACTGACCTGGTAAAAACGAGACTCCTTAATGAAATGTCTAAAAGCGACACATTAACGACGGATTCGGTATTTCAAGCAAAAGTGAAACCTAAATCCAAAAAGAAGAAGGAAGTAGTATGTTATGACTGTAATGTACCCGGACATAAAAGACCAGACTGTCCATTGAAAAAGAAGAAGGAAAAGGGTAATGTTACGAGTACAAATGACTCCTCATTTACTGCTTTGAATACTTCTGGATCTGAAAACAAGGATGTTTGGTATGTAGACTCAGGTGCAACTAAACATATGTCTTCAAGGCGTGATTGGTTTCAACATATAAAGTTGACTGATAGAGGAACCGTAACTGTCGCAAATGGTGAAAAGATCAAATGTTTAGGATTAGGAGATATTTCGATCTCGACACCTAAAAATAAAATAAATACAATTTCTGATGTAGCTTATGTACCAGACTTAAATGCTAATTTGCTATCTGTACAAAAAGCTGTAGATAAGGGTTTTATATGTGTTTTTAATAAAAATGGATGTAACTTTTATAAAAATGATACCTTTTGTGTTACAGGTGATTCGCTTCTTCATGCTTCGTCCTGTGGTGGATTGTATGTACTTAATGGCTCTACAAATGTTTCCAACACTGTGGCTGATAATTATTTAACAAAAGATGAGCACTCTGACTGTCAGGATAGGTATCAAATCTGGCATAAGAGACTTGGACACCTTTGTCGAATAGGCATGAATCGGTTGAAGAATCACCAGGTAGGGGTAGAATTTTCCGTAGTAGATAAATCAAGTTGCATCGCTTGTGTAGAAGGCAAACAAGCAAGAAAACCTTTTAAAAGGATAGCTTTTAATAGAGCAACTTCACCTTTAGAGTTGATCCACTGTGATCTGTGTGGACCTATGTCTACAACCTCTTTTCAAGGTAATAAATATATGTTAACTTTAGTTGATGATTATACCCGAAAAGTTTTTGCGTATTTCTTAAGTTCAAAGACCGAAGTAAAAGATAAATTTTGTCATTTTCAAACTTTAGTTGAAAATCAATTAAGTTTTAAAATAAAAAGGATTAGGACTGATGGCGGCACAGAGTTTGTTAATAAAGTTTTTGCTGATTATCTTTCATCAAAAGGTATCGCGCATCAAACAACGACGCCTTACAGCCCTCAACAAAACGGAGTTGCAGAGCGAACCCACCGATCTATAACCGAGAAGGCGAGATCGCTGCTGGCTGAAAGCTCACTACCTAAGGCTTACTGGGAAGACGCATTTCGCGTAGCTGTATACCTAAAAAATAGGTCCCCTCATCGAGCCTTAAGTGGGGATATACCCTATGATAAATGGTGTGGCAGAAGATGTGATCTTAGTCATCTAAGAATTTTTGGATGCAGAGCCCTTGTCCATATACCTTCATGTAATAGAAAAAAGTTGGACATGAAAGCTGAAGAAGCTATTTTTGTGGGTTATTCTGAAGATCCAAATAGTTATATTTTTAGAGATCCTTCTAACCCACGGCGAATCCTAAAATCTAGGGATGTAACCTTTTTTGAAAACTGCTTTACATTTTTGAAACGAAAGCAGAATGAACCTGAGGTACAGTCGGACTCAGTTTTACTTTTTGAAGAAAATGCTGAAAGAGATGAAAATGAAATTGAATTTCACGATTGTGTTGAGAGTATCGACCCTATAGCTGAAACGTCTTCACCAATAAACACACAGCGTTTTGATGAAGAACCAGCTAGTTTGGAAGAGCAGCCATTTATCCAGGAGCGTCGGTACCCCTCACGAAACAGGAAACCACCAGATTTTCTTACTTATAATGTATTGTCTGATGATTTGGATGAGCCGACGACATACTATGAAGCAGTTCATGCTGACGATGCCGAAAAATGGCAAAATGCTATGCAAGATGAGCACAATTCTCTTATGAAGCTCAAGACCTGGGATCTTGTTGACAGACCAAACAAGAAAGTAATACCATGCAAGTGGGTTTATAAACTGAAAAAGGACGCTAGTGGAAATATACTGAAATACAAGGCTAGACTGGTCGCAAAAGGTTTTAAGCAAGTTAAAGGAGTGGATTACGACGAAACGTTTGCGCCAGTAATTCATCATTCTTCCCTACGTGCCTTATTTGCGTTGGCTGCAGAAATTGGTTTAAAAATAAAACATTTGGACGTAGATACCGCGTTCCTAAATGGAAACTTGGAAGAGGAAGTTTATATGGAACAACCTTTTGGTTTCATAGAAAAGGGTGGCGAAAGTAAGGTTTGCCTATTAAAGAAATCCCTTTACGGCCTAACACAGGCACCGCGTGCCTGGAATAAAAAGTTAAATGAAACACTTTTAAAAAAGGTTTTGTTCCAACTCCTTCTGAATCTTGCGTATACACTAAACTTTTTGATAAGGGACTCGTTATTCTTAGTGTCTTTGTCGATGACTTTTTAGTATTTTTTGACTCTGAAATGACATTTGACATTGTCAAAAAGGATTTGTCGAGTAATTTTTCACTAAAAGATTTGGGTTTTTTGAAAAAGTATTTAGGCCTGAATTTTAATATACAGGAAAATGTTATAGAAATTAATCAATCGTCATACATAAGTTCACTACTACAAAAATTTAATATGATAGAGTGTAAGACGGTAAATACTCCACTTGTAAAGAAATCGATGGAAAAGCGTTGTGATGATCAGGTTAGTGAGAATTTTCCATACCAAACTCCTATTGGTTCTCTTATGTATTTGTCTGTAAACACACGACCAGATATCGCGTATACGACGAGCTATCTCAGTCAATATAATACGTGTTATACTAAAGAGCATTGGAATGCTGCAAAAAGAGTTTTACAATACTTGAAAGGCACTCTCAACTACTCATTGGTTTATAGAAAAAATGGAGAACTCTTAAAAGGATTCTGTGATGCTGATTGGGCAAACTGTACGATCGACAGAAGGTCATACACAGGTTATATTTTTGTACAAGGTGGAGCACCTGTGTCATGGGAGTCGAAAAAACAACCCACGGTAGCGCTCTCCTCTGCAGAGGCCGAATATATGGCGCTTGCGTCCGCTACTAAAGAAGCTTGTTATTTGCGCCGTTTTATCCATGAAATAACAGGTAAACTTACGCCAGTTAAGCTGTATTCAGATAGTCAGAGTGCCATAAATCTCGTTCACAATCCTGTACACCACAACAGGACGAAGCACATAGATACGAAACATCATTTTATTCGAGAAAAGGTCTCTTCTAATGTTGTTAAGTTAGAATATCTTCAGAGTTGTGATATGCCTACAGATGTTCTCACTAAAACACTGGGGCCTATAGCACACAAGAGATGTGTAGCTGGTTTAGGTTTAATTTAATTTTTTCTGTGCAGATTTTTTTTGTTTTCACAGCTTCGATTATGTGGGGCTGTTGTAGATTATGCCTAATCTCAGCTGTGTAAACCAGGCCTTAGAGCCTACTGGCACGTTTTATTATTTTCATTGTGTTCTATTCTATTTTTATTTTATTTGAAAGCCTTGTTTACCTTAGCACTTACTTCAATATAAACTTTTCACCGAACAACATCTTTCCTTTAAAATATTTATTTACCACGGTGCCACGAACCCCGTCGACCTTTATATCTACAAAACGTTAGTCATGGGAGTCGAAAAAACAACCCACGGTAGCGCTCTCCTCTGCAGAGGCCGAATATATGGCGCTTGCGTCCGCTACTAAAGAAGCTTGTTATTTACGCCGTTTTATCCATGAAATAACAGGTAAACTTACGCCAGTTAAGCTGTATTCAGATAGTCAGAGTGCCATAAATCTCGTTCACAATCCTGTACACCACAACAGGACGAAGCACATAGATACGAAACATCATTTTATTCGAGAAAAGGTCTCTTCTAATGTTGTTAAGTTAGAATATCTTCAGAGTTGTGATATGCCTGCAGATGTTCTCACTAAAACACTGGGGCCTATAGCACACAAGAGATGTGTAGCTGGTTTAGGTTTAATTTAATTTTTCTGTGCAGATTTTTTTTTTGTTTCACAGCTTCGATTATGTGGGGCTGTTGTAGATTATGCCTAATCTCAGCTGTGTAAACCAGGCCTTAGAGCCTACTGGCACGTTTTTATTATTTTCATTGTGTTCTATTCTATTTTTATTTTATTTGAAAGCCTTGTTTACCTTAGCACTTACTTTAATATAAACTTTTCACCGAACAACATCTTTCCTTTAAAATATTTTTTTTTTACCACGGTGCCACGAACCCCGTCGACCTTTATATCTACAAAATGGACAACCTCCTTTCCCACGAAATAATCGTGGGAAAGACCTGGATGAGACGTGTAATGGCCTCGCATTATTACGGCATGCCTAGACTTGAGTCATCACTTCATCAGTGTATACTTGGGAGAAACAAGGTTGCCAATGAGGCAATGATGATGATGAATTGCAAAGGATAGATTGTACAGGTGTCAACAACACACTGTCTCGTCGGCTGAACTGTAGGTATATGTCTTCTTATAGGATTTGGTAGGGTCAAGCTCTTCATAAGAGTGGGAGAAATAGAGATTGTTAGTTTTGAATGAGCATTTTTCATCTATAACTAATGAATGCATAAAGATGTAAGCTCTCCCGTAAGTACTTTATGCCTGTGGCTTTTTTGTTTGTTTTGGCTCTGCTGGTATATTGGCGTAAACCCGTGTGAATTACTAGTCGCACTTAGCACTTGCGCATATCAGTATGCGTCGCTTCACACAAGTGGACGGTTCGCTCAATTTCAGCACTAAGAAAACTAAGTACAAGGCGGAGACGTACGGTGGATCAGAAAATAAATCTAATACGTATTTCTAATGTTGTTTCCAATCTACATACAAATATTCAATCAAGATTGGCAAAATCTAGTCTCATAAAAAAAACACTTATCAATTTCGATGCTAGGATTTATTAAATAGTCTCAAAATACTCTTAGGTATTATTCATGCCTGTGCATTTGTTTATTGTCGTATTGTTGTCTTCGTATTGTGTAAGATCTACTCCTTTCTTTTAATTTTCCCGTTATTCGGTTGGCGATAGGAAGCTACCGAAATCCAACTTCTTTATGATACCGAATGAAAAGCAAACATAAACAAAACTCGAAGCATCTGTCGGCTTTACCGCTTCCGCTCCAAACTTGTACTGGCCTATACAAAATCGTTGACAGTATGACAAATTAATACGGTGAGCGCGCGTGCTGCATTAGCGGCCGCGATCGAAGGGACACTGCCCCTGCCTCACGCCTCACGCCTGCCCCACTGAGGCGTTCGATGTGCCCGATACGGGATCGGCTCCCGTCGTGGTCATAAACACGAAAATATATGGATTGACCGCTTACATGCATAAATCATTGTAGAAACTACGGAATGGCACGTGCTGTTACGATCTTTGCATATTCATGGATTTGAAACAGGTTGCGACTGGAGTGTTGTGTAGTTAGCTGGCCTTTGAAAGGACTTCTGTTCGCGCTAGTTTTATCGGTCGAGTCCGATTATTAGTTAGTCGAGTTATAGATGCACGTCCTGTACGGGCTAGCGTAATTTAGTATTGTCTATGGTGACGCGCCGCCATATTAAAGACACAACGTCTTGCGACCCCGTCGCGTACGGGGTCCGTTGCTTGAACTTTAAATATAAATCAACGTTTTGGGACCGCGCCGGGGCGGTCGTTGCTTGAACTTTTCACAACGTCTTGCGACCCCGTCGCGTACGGGGTCCGTTGCATGGACTTCTTGACGAAAAAGCTCGCGTGCGTGGCACGTTCGGACGAGTGAATTTCGAGTAATTATATATACCACCGGCGCGTTTTGTATAGTTTGTCGCCATTGTTGCCCGTGTTTTGAAGTATTTACTTGAACTATAAAACGTAACAGTGCGCCTGTAAATTGAGTTGAATTTGAATCGGAAACGTGGTTTCATTGGCGATCTTTGTCGGGCGTGATTGACACTGCTAAATAACTTCTTACGTTGGTGAGCTTTGGTGCCCTATTAAGGGAAACTTGGTGTGTCGACTGGTATGGGACAGTCAGCGAATTTGAAGACATCGGACGTGATCGTAATCAACGCGCGCGCGTTGATTCTCCGGACTTCGCTTCGTGATCGAGCACACTGAGTCCCAGGTAAGTCCCGTAGATTTACTAGAGTGTGATCGGAGATTGATTTTACTTGTGGTGTATGCCGACCTTGTTTGTTGGATAAGCCGTGACAAATGCGCGGTAGATGTACGTGCTTTACTGGGGCGTATACAACTTCTTAACTGAATTTAATACTTACCAGATTTTATTTGGCGCAGTAAAGAGCAGTTGCTTAGTATTGAATTAACTGAAAACTTCATAATCTTTCTTTTGATTCGATTCCTTTGTTCATAAACTAAACTAAACTAAAGTTCAGTGCATCTTTAAATAAAATAAATATATATATATTACGGACAAATCACACAGATTGATCTAGACTCAAAGTAAGTTCGAGACTTGAGTTATGGGATACTAACTAAACGATACTCTATTTATAATAGATACATATATAGATAAATATCCAAGACCCAGGCCAATCAGGAAAAGATCGTTTTCCATCTTGAGTTGGCCGGGGATCGAACCCGTGGCCTCCACGTCGCAGGCAGGCGTGTTTACCGCTGCGCCACGGAGGCCATTCTTTAAGAAAAGGACAGAACATAATATTTAGCTAGTTTAGACCTGTCAAATGAGTCCCCACCTGATGTAAATTGATGTATTTTTGGTCGCCATGTGTCAATCGCGTCTAAACTGTCTATGGAATATCTTATTTTGACAGGATTAATCTGAAAATGTTATCTTCTATCCTTTTCTTAATGAAATAGAAAGAAAAAGATGCACTTAACTTACATTTATTTCGGTTTGTTTGATTTGAAGAACTTTAACAAACCCCGAAATCTCGAAAGAATCATATCTCTGGCTGTTATAGGTATCATAGTTTCAGTTTGCGTGGCTTTGTCTCTGTCTTCCTGTGTAAAGAAGCAGTGAGCTTTGTTGCTTTAAGCTGTAAGTTGTGGTGGCCTAGTGGTTAAAATACCAGCCTCTCAAGTATGAGTGTGCGGGTTCTATTCCAGGGCAGGCAAGAACCAATGTAACTTTTCTAATTTATATGTTCTTTCTAAGTATATCTTGGACACCAATGACTGATTAAAAGGTGAAGGAAAACGCTGAGGAAACTTGGACTTCAAGTCTGAAATCGGCAACCCGCATTGAGCAAGCGTGGTTATTACGCTCATACCTTCTCTGTATGAGAGGAAACCTGTGCCCGGTAGTGGGACGTTAAAAAAGGTTGATGATCATGATTACAACCCATCGCAATCTGTAAAGAAACTAAATCATGACCTTACTTTTAAATTTGTTTACCCTAAGTTCATGTATTCTTCCACTAACATGACCCTAGCCGGTCTGCAAATTTTTAGAGCGTTTCGAGAAAGTCTAATAGCTTTTTAGGTATCCCCGCGTGTCTCTGAAGCGTCTAGTCTACAGTCTGAATACCTAAATAAGAAAACTAACAACTTTTAAAGTATTCTACGTTGTTCAAATAGGCATTAAGAACTACCTAAACCTAACGCGGAACGGATCTGAGGAACTTTTGTAAATTATTTTATCATATTGGCGCCGAATCTCTTGTTCTCAAACTAAACTAATTTCAAGTTAAGTGCGTTTTTTTTTTCATTCTATTTCATTAAGAAAAGGATAGAAGAGAACATTTTTCTCCTCCTCAATCCAGTAAAATTAAGATATTCCATAGACAGTTTAGACGGAATTATAAACTTGGCGACCAAAAATATATCAATTCATGTCAGGCGCAGACTAATTTGAGAGCTCTAAACTAACAAATTATGTTCTGACCTTTAAATAAAAAAAAAAAAAAATAGGCATGCTATTTTTGTTAATCATAAATAGTCCACATATCATTTATTAGCTTTCTACCTTAATAATTGTGCAATGCTCCAAAGGAACTTCCAGTTCTCATTTTAGGTTAGAAAGAGACAAAAGTAGTCTATGTCACACTCCAACACTCTTCAACTATCGCCACTTAAAAATCACGTCCATTCGACGCTCTGTTTTGCCGTGTAAGACGGACAAACAGACACACACAAATTTCCATTTCTTTTCTTTTTAATCTCATGGCCCAACTCAATTTAGCAGCTATTAAAAACATAATTCCGCCATTATCTCTTACAAGCACTTCATGCATTTTTGTATTCCGTCCTGGCTCGTTAATTATACACAAATTGACCGCCAGTGTTTCGGTTATTAATGGCTGTGCTCGGACAATGTGCGTAACGACCGGAATATTAATGCTTTCGCCAATGCACTTAACTGTGTTATGGAATTACAAGTTTTATATGAGTGTTTCATGGTGATGGGAACGAAGATTCGTTTTGACGATGCGTTTTACATAGTTACAGCCAGTTACCTAAGTATATTCAGATGCTATTTATGTTTCAAATTGGCGTTATTTCAAGTTATATCTCTTTTCTGTATGAGAAGAGGCCTGTGCCCAGCAGTGGGACGATAAAAAAAGATTGATGATGATGAGGATGATATTAAATATGAGCTGGATTTCAATGAAAATTAATTTATATCAGAATGACTAATAATATAGAAGCAGTTATAAATATGATTGAAGTTGGTGCCTAAACTGACCTATTGTTTATAGATGTTAAAGTTATTTTTCAATACATTTATGCATCTTCAGCCTATAGAGGTCCACTGCTGGACAAAGGCCTCCCCCAAGGCTTTCATTACACAAGGTGGGATGTGCCATAATCCCCACGCTTGGCAGGCGGGTTGGGGATCGCAGTGATTTGATATTCCACATGAGAAGCGCTGCTGCCCGCTTCCCTGGTGAGAGTTCCCTTAGTCGCCTCTTACGACACTCACGGGAGGATATAGAATTGTACTATTCTAAGCTAGTACCGGGCTTAAAATTTACATTACGGTTCATACACTTATTCATCATCATCATCATCATTTCAGCCGAAAGACGTCCACTGCTGGACATAGGCCTCCCCCAAGGTTCTCCACGACGACCGGTTCTGCGCCTCCCGCATCCAGCGGTTTCCCGCGACCTTCACCAGGTCGTCGGTCCACCTTGTCGGGGGCCTACCCACGCTACGTCTTCCGGTGCGTGGTCGCCACTCGAGAACCCGTCGGCCCCATCGGGCATCGGTCCTACGGGCAATGTGTCCAGCCCACTGCCACTTTAGTGTTGCAATTCTTCGGGCTATGTCGGTTACTCTCGTTCTTCTGCGGATCTCCTCATTCCTGATTCGATCGCGCAGTGAAATCCCAAGCATAGCCCTCTCCATTGCCCTTTGAGTGACTTTGAGCCTTCTTATAAGGCCCATTGTTAGCGACCACGTCTCAATTCCATATGTCATCACTGGCAACACACACTGGTCGAAGACTTTTGTCTTGAGACACTGCGGTATTTCGGACGAGAAGATTCTTCGTAGCTTCCCGAAAGCAGCCCAGCCGAGTTGGATTCGACGATTGACCTCTTTCTCGAAGTTGGACCTTCCTAACTGGATATTTTGTCCCAGGTACACGTAACTGTCAACAACTTCGAGAACAGAGTCTCCAATCTTTATAGGAGTCGGTACAACATGGGCATTAGACATGACTTTCGTCTTGCCCATGTTCATTTTAAGACCGACTCGCTCGGAGGCTCTGCTGAGGTCTTCGAGCATTGTACTCAGGTCCTCCGCGGTCTCAGCCATGACTACGATATCATCAGCAAACCGAAGGTGTGTCATGTACTCGCCATTGATGTTGATGCCCAGTCCTTTCCAGTCCAGAACCTTGAAGACATCCTCCAATGCAGCGGTAAACAATTTCGGGGAGATAACATCTCCCTGTCTGACACCACGTTGGAGAGGTATTGGTTTCGAGGTCTGGTCCTGTATTCGGACTGACATGGTGGCGTTTTCGTACAAACCCTTCAGCGCTTCAATATACCGATAGTCTACTTGGCACCGCTGGAGAGACTGCAGTACAGCCCAGGTCTCGATCGAATCAAAGGCTTTTTCGTAGTCCACAAACGCCAAGCAAAGGGGTAGGTTATACTCCTCGGTCTTCTGTATAACCTGCCGTAGCGTATGTATGTGGTCTACTGTGCTGAAGCCCTTTCGGAAACCGGCTTGTTCGGGTGGCTGGAAGTCGTCAAACCTGCAGGCGAGACGATTCGTGAGGACTCTCGAAAACAACTTATAGACATGACTCAGAAGTGAGATGGGTCTGTAGTTTTTCAAAAGGGTGTTGTCACCCTTTTTGAAAAAGAGTACCACCACACTTCTGTGCCATGCCTGTGGCGTTTTTCCCTTGACTATGACGGAATTAAATAACTTCTGAAGGGCCCTAAGGATCGGTTCACCACCCGCCTTCAGTAGCTCTGCCGTTATTCCGTCATCGCCCGGCGCCTTGTTGTTTTTAAGTTGTTTCAGAGCCAATCGAATCTCCTGCAGGCTGACGTCCGGGATATCTTCGGTGTAGTGTCGGGTTAATCTTGCTCTAGGGTCTTCAGCAAGATTTAATGCGGGTTTTGTCGTCGAAGTGTAGAGCTGTCCATAGAAATTCTCGACTTCCCTCAAAAGCTCGGGCCCGGACGTTATGATCCTACCGTCGTCAGTCTTCAGCTTGCTTAGCCATACACTTATTATTGTTTTTTAATTAATATTTCTACATTGTCCTCAAACATAGAAGTGACTAAAATGATTTACCGAGGACTTTTTAATGTCATGTCTGTAGGGTCTTTAGAATTTCTTGCCCGTTCCTCTTCATAGCAAACCTTAACGCTTTAGAATGGACAATTTGATTCAACGTGCTGATTAACCGACTGGCTTTTTCACAATTCAAAAGATTCTGTACTTAGTTTAATTTAAAAAAATAGTTAAAACAAAAAAAAAGTATTTTGGGGAGTGTGCGAGGGGATAACATGATTTAATTCCCCCATCTCCGTTCCACCATTGGTGGACCCGTGGTACGGGGAGTTTCCACCCTTACGTTATTAACACCACTACGATCCGGATGAAGTATTTCGCCTCCTCCTTTATACCGTGTACATCGAGGGACTGGAACAATTGGCCAGCGGCTGTATTTCCGTCGGACTTCAATTTGAGTGTCTTCAAGGCTAGAGTGAATAGGTTCTTAATAAACTAGTGCGCTTTACCATCAACGATTGCGTCACTGCTTACCATCAGGCGGGATTTTTTTTTATGGGTCAAAACCCGCCACACATTTTCCCACCCACTGCAACTCCTGAAAGCCAGAATCAACAGTGGAGACCGCCAGAAATACGCCAAGCAGTGAAGCTCGATGAGTCCCGGAGAAACGATTCAACTGTCTTGGTTCCCGCAACGAAATTAATCAGAAAAGAATATCGGAGGAGTAAGAAAAAAGATATTTTTTTCACTTCCTTCCATAACAAGCAGGAGACAGAACAGAACTAGGTCAATCGGCACAAAGGGACATTATTGCAACTGGGAGAAGCCCAGATTGCCAAGCACCACGGAATAAAATTTTATTAAGTTAATGGGTAAAAAGTTAATGCGTAACAAAAAAAAATTCTTTATAAATGTACTACATTTTTGTCAATAACCTTACTTGCTACACCCGACTGCGCTCGTTTCCAATAACCACCGCAATAATACCGAAAACCATCGAAACCTTTGGCAGGCGAGAGTTAAAAGAGGAGGAACAAAACAAAGAGCGCGGCACTAAAGGGTTGAAAGTTGGAACATGGCTGAAACCTACTCGTGTGCCAATCGACTGGGGATCCAATTCACGTTCCCTATGTCGTCTGTACAGAAAAAAAAACAAAGCACGAACCATAGGTACTGTTTCGAGTAGGGTTTTGGAAAAATCTAAAAATAGGTATCGAGTGCACTTGGTTTGGTAAAAAAAGATTCCGATAACGACAAGGTATTAATTTTTGTCGCTTTTTGAAAACTTAAACATTTTCCTCATTACGCATAAACGTTGCTTAAAGTTAACTAATGATTAGCGAATTAAACACACATTTTGACGTTTGCATATCACTTAACTGCAATCCTCGCTTATAGATAAACACAATAGTGTTTAAAGGATTTATTCATAAACGATGATTAAAGTTAAGTGACGTGCAAACGTCATCTATCATCATATATGGATAAACATTCGCTAATCACTAGTTAACTTTAAGCAACGTTTATGAAACGTGGTCGCACACAATGGGCCTCATACGAAGGCTCAGAGTCACACAAAGGGCAATGGAAAGAGCTATGCTCGGAGTTTCTCTGCGTGATCGAATCAGAAATGAGGAGATCCGCAGAAGAACCAAAGTGACCGACATAGCTCTGCGAGTCGCTAAACTTAAGTGGCAGTGGGCAGGGCACATTGCTCGTAGAACCAATGGCCGATGGGGCAGTAAGGTTCTGGAGTGGCGACCACGTACTGGAAGACGCAGCGTAGGGAGGCCCCCAACAAGGTGGACCGATGAGCAGGTAAAGGTCGCGGGAAGCCGATGGATGCGGGCAGCACAAGACCGGTCAGCGTGGAAAGAATTGGGGGAAGCCTTTGTCCAGAAGTAGACATCTATAGGCTGAAGAAGAAGAACGTTTATGAATAGAGGGGTTTGTGGTCGACACAAAATTCTTTTCTATGTTAATGATGATTAAAATATGATTGCCGAGCGTAACGATGAGGATGCTAAAAGGAATCTGTGGTGATGAATTTATAGAATAAGGCATGAGTACAAAAGAGGAAGTAAGAAAGTAGCATCGGGAACTGACAAGTATGTGTTACGGGGACATGTGGAAAATGTTGTGAGGAGAGTTTTGAGTATGAATATCGATGGCTGTAAGTATAGGGAGACCAAAGAAACGGTGGATCGAATGTGTAAATGAAAATAATAAGTTTAAGAACGTGGTGCCTATGGAAATGGCGTCTAATATAGAAGTATGAAACAATAAATATATTGCGCCGACCCCAATTAGGTTGGGATCATCATCAAACTTTTATCGTCCCACTACTGGGCACAGGTCTCCTCTCATACAGAGAAGGATTGAGCGTAATCACCACGCTTGCTTAATACGGGTTGACGATTTCAGACTTAAAGTCCAGGTTACCTCAAGATGTTTTCCTTTACCTTGTAATCAGTCATTGGTGTCCAAGATATACTTAGAAAGTACATAATATATAACTTAGAAAAGTTACATTACTACTTGCCTGACCTGGAAATCCTAGAATCGAGCCCGTACACTCATACTTGAGAGGCTAGTGTTTTAACCACAAGGCCACCATGACTTACAACTTAAAGCAACAAAGCTCATTGCTTCTTTACACAGGAAGACAGAGACATCGCCACGCAAACTGAAACTATGATATAACGGCCAGAGATATGATTCTTTCGAGATTTCGGGGTTTGTTTGAGAGGCTGGTGTTTTAACCACTAGACAAGTCGTTTGTTGCGATAAGGGCAGGCGATGATGATGATGTCGAGCGTA
The DNA here is from genome assembly GCA_037179545.1 of Sesamia inferens. Classification (NCBI taxonomy): domain Eukaryota; kingdom Metazoa; phylum Arthropoda; class Insecta; order Lepidoptera; family Noctuidae; genus Sesamia; species Sesamia inferens. The sequence goes on along the minus strand of CM073939.1, from coordinate 28,339,782 downwards.
ACATATGCATATGACTATACAAAATTATAAACATTAAAATTATTAAACACAAACCTCTAAAAGTATAAGTGTATAAGTTACCACCCACCAGACAAACACTAGCCGCCAAGCGATTTGTCGTGTTCCGGCATGATGTCGGGTGAAGCCGTACGGAGGACGGGTCTGAGCAGTTGTGCTGCGATGTGTGCCGGATACGATGCGCCTACGATGCGCCAAATGTTGTTGTATCGGGATTTTAACGTGGAGGGTCTTTAGATCAATCTCCCTCTGGCGCGCCATCGTTGGTCATGTTGTTGGGATTAACATTGCGTCCCCTCGCTCAACTGCCGTCTTCCTTCCTATTCACTCCGTTTTTTTGAGTGAATAGGCTCTTAATATACTAGCGCGTTTTACCAACGATTGCATAGCTGCTTGCTGCATCAATGAATTTAGATTTAGTTTAGTTTCTGAAGAAGGACGACAACACAACAAACTATTACAATCTGTCGAATTTATTTATAAGCTACATACAATATTTTAATTTCCGTAAGCTCTGTAAAAATATGAAGTAAAGTTGGTAACTATGAAGTATTAACGCTATCAATAAATTCCAGTGTTTTCGTTCACGTTTGGTCCGACTATGTTGTTGTTTGTGCAGCGGTGGGCAAACTATACATAACTGGTCATGGTGGAGGTACTGATGTTAAGACAACTACAGTGTTTAAACCGCGTGTTTTATATAAAGATAAAGATCATTTACTTGTAAAACATGCGTTTACATTAACTGATTCGACAGACATGTACCTAAGGTATTGAAGATATATGTTGTGAGCGTCCGTGTTTTGCCAATCACGACGTACAAATGTTCTAGGTATAAGGATTACATTTTACATAATTGGTATATGGTCGTTTTAAATCTCATAGCAAAATACAAAGCAAACAAATAATAATATTGCTGTCAAGATAGCTCATAGGACAAATATATTACAGTCAAGAAAAAATTAAGTTAAATATGTTACCTAAAGTCAAAAATAAATTATATCACAATTATGTCAAATGTCAAAAAGTTACAGTAGGTAATTCAATAATAGTTATATGTATTTAAAGTTCACACTATTCTATTGTTATTTTTATATATTATGTATATTAGTGGTCGGAACAGAAAAGTTTTTCATTCAAAAAATCTTGCAGATTGTAATAAATTTTACAAATTAAAAAAGTTCTCAGCTTATTTTTTAAACGAACCAAGGGCAGTTCTCTCCAACTTTTAGGTAATTTATTAAATATGGATGGAGCCATACAAAAACACTTTTGCGCATGAGGGCTGTTCTCGGAGGTAGAGAGCATATCCTACTATTGTCGAGCCTATTACTTGGGACTATTTCATCTAATCGTTTAAATCGGTGTGAATTTGTTTTAACAAAAACAGCTACCTCTAAAATGTACAGACATGGCAAAGTAAGTATTTTATATTTTTTTAAAGTAGGGCACACAACTATCAGTAGGTTTAATTTTGAACAATGAACGCAAGCATTTCTTTTGGGCCTTGAACACCGTGTCTTTTTCATTTGATTTGCCCCAAAAAATGACACCATAGCGCAAATGTGACTCTGTTAAACCATAGTAGGCTGTCAGTAATGCCTCCACATCTATTATAGACGACAATGTGTGCAAGGCATAGGCAGATTGACTGAGTTTTTTACACAAGATTTCGCTATGGGTTTTCCAATTCAGTTTTTTGTCAATGTGGAGCCCTAGAAATTTTGTTATTTCGAGTTCTTCTATAGGCTGGTCATCGTAACTTACATTCAAGTGACTCTTACTATTAATCCGTTAGCTAAAATGTATTAATTTAGTTTTAGTCAGGTTAATTTTTAAATTATTGTTATCTAGCCAGTTTCCATTTCCTATTGTTAAAACAAATACCTTTGAAAGTGGTAGGTCGTAGGTTCGAACCCCACCAAATGCTTTACTTTGTGTTAGTTATTTCATCATCACTCTCAACACGTCGAAGGAAAACATCCCAGGAGTCCCAGGAGTGACTATACAATACAATGGTGACGGTATGTTTACTTATATTCATTAAAAAGAATTAAAATATATTAAACAGATAAACTTTTTATATATTTACAAAATTAGCTACCAACCTAACCGAACTAAAAATATTAACACATTAAAATATGACGTCGATATACCTTCTCATCGCTGACTACTGGAAATGTAGGTAAATACAGACTGGTGGCATTACCATGTTATATGTCGATACTTAAAATACCTCGACTGAATCCTTTTATATGAGTATCTCGTTAAACTCTTTCGTCTCCCGACAACGTTTAGGACATCATTTGATAGGTAACTAGTTCAGTAAGAATAGAATTATCAAGTCGTTGTGGCCTAGTGGAACACCAGCCTCTCAAGTATGAGTGCGCGGGTTCGATTCCAGGTCAGGCAAGTACCAGTGTAACTTTTATAAAGTTATATGTAGAAAGTACATATAACTTTATAAAAGTTACACTATATCTAATATATTTTGTTATAAGTATATCTTGGACACCAATGACTGAAGGTGAAGGAAAACTTCTCTTTAAGTCTGAAATCGCCAACCCGCATTGAGCAAGCGTGGTGATTACGCTCAAATGCTCAATCTTTCTCTGTATGAAAGGAAAACTGTGCCCAGCAGTGGGACGATAAAAAGGTTGATGACGATGATGATGATGAAAAATAGAATTATTATCTAAAGTGTGTTATTTTCTTTTTCTGGAATCGCGAGACACCGAACTTTGTAGCTAAACTAAATTATGTAGGTACTGCGATTATCTTCCATTTGTAATCATATATACTAAAAAAGTTTTCTATTTTCTTACAGGTATGTATGTGTCGACGTTCTCTACATTACGAGCTACATGTTATGGTAAGAACTTTAACTAACTTATTTTCCAGGTAGGTTCAAATCAAACACGGGCCGAAAGATGATAACATTTTTGACCAGCTCACTATAGTTTGTTAGACATTGCGGGGATGTATAGACTGCCCAGAGCTCCATGGTCTTTTCAGCCGACTATTTGTGCCTGACAAATTCTTGCGTTATCGTCAGAGCCGCCGACACAATTAGTTTATGCAATTTCCAGCCAAAACTGTAGCCAGATCTGATTTCCTGGTTCGTCGTACTCTGAGGGTGCTGAATTCTTTCTGACGGACTATCTTGAATGCGACGTGTTTGTGGATGAATGTAATATATTATTATGTATGCGAATAGAATGCAGAGGAACAGTAGACTGTTCCATGTTAAATTTGAAGGTGTTGTTAGGTATCGATAACTGATTCTACTAATGCATACAAAACCGGACTAAACTTAAAAAAATCCCCCTAAAAAAATAAATATTATGTCGCAAAAAGAGGTAACATAATAAATGTGCGTAGAGCACCCTTCCGCGGGCGGCAGGGCACGCGGCACGTGGTCGCATCGCTATTCACTTATAATAATACCGGTGTTGTCACTTTTTTAAAAATTACCAAATTTCGGGGAAGTTGGAATTAATTCGCGGGAAAAAAGATTATTTCAAAATTCATTTGTATCGGTACTATGATGATTGCGTAAAATTTTATATTATATTTGGTCATGTGTTTACCTAACCTTTATTATCCTTGTGGGTCGGACAGGGTTTTCTTAACATACTGTATTTATATATATTTTTTTAATTATTATAAACCTTGACCGCAATCCGCCTGATGGTAAGCAGTGATGCGATCGTAGATGGTAAACCGCACTAGTTTATTAAGAGCCTATTCACTGAGAAAAACTGAGCGAATAGGAAGGAAGACGGCAGTTGAGCGAGGTGATGCAATGTTAAACCCAACAACACGACCAACGATGCTGCGTCAAAGGGAGATTGAACTGAAGACCCTCCACGATCAAACTCCCAACACAACAACATTTGGCGCATCGTACCTGGCACACATCGCAACACAACTGCTCAGACCCGTCCTCCGTACGGCTTCACCAGAATCATACCGGAACACCGTAATACTTGAACGCTCCCTAAAGAACAGCATTTCTATAATGATTAAGTGCACAATTCAATAACTATGTATATATTTAGGTGCTTTAAACCTGTTCTAAATAAAATCAATGTTCTGTAGGAGGTTTGTAATATTATTAATTTAGATTTAAGTCGACTTTTGTCGCTAACTGTACCAATACGAGTATCGCTTTACATATTTGTCGCACGATACGTACGGTATCGTACGCAGTCCGTGCGAGTTGGTGCGGGTCTGTGCGGGGCGTGATCCTAATTCAATAACATTCAATTAAGGCCCTCCGTGCAATTAGAAACCGGGGCCCGTGGTGGTGAGCGACCAGGATGAAGAGAACAGGATAAGAAAGTTTTAATTCTGTTGGCTTAAAAAGTTTTGTGATATTTAAAGTGAACTTTGTAAAACTGGACTGCTAATGTTATTTAATTTGGTAGATATACATACTTACTTATACATATACATGCTTACAGGAAACCAGCGGTGGCCTAGTGGTATCGGCCGCGACTTCAAGTAGGTCATGGGTTTGAACCCCGTCAGGTGCCTTATCATCAAAACCTTTTTATCGTCCTACTGCCGGGCACAGGTCTTCTCTCATACAGAGAAGGATTGACCGTAATCACCACGCTTGCTCAATGCGGGTTGGCGATTTCATACTTAATGTCCAGGTTTCCTCAAGATGTTTTCCTTCACCTTGTAATCAGTCATTGGTGTCCAAGATATACTTATGCGCGTCAGGCGCCTTACTTTGTGTAAATTATTTCATCACCACTACTCTAAAAACGGCCAAGGAAAACACCGTGAGGAAACGGGCATGGCTCAGAAGCAAAACTTCGAAAACATGGTTCATCTAACAGCCCGCACTGGCCCCGCGTGGTAGATTTCGGCTCACTCTCTCTTACCGAGAGGAGGCCGGTGTCCCAGCAGTGGGAACATTATGTACATAGTTACTTTGTGAAGTTGAACTAATGTAATTAGACCCTACAGTAATGACTGTTTTGTCTTCCTATTAGTTAGTTCCTGTTAGTTATGCTCCGCTCCTATTGGTCGCAGCGTGATGTTATATAGCCCAAAGTCTTCCTGGATTAATGGGCTATCCAATGCAAAAAGATTTTTTCAAATCGAATCAGTAGTTCCTGCGATTGGTGCGTTCAAACAAACAAACCCTTCAGCTTTATATATTAGTATAGATTTTAGTTAGTAGATATAGCTTGTATTTTTAATAAAAGGGAACCTCCCTTTTATTAAAATTAAGCTATACTTACAGTAGATTATTCTTAGAATATTTAACAAGATAACAAATCATTCTTTCTGTTTTCTTTTTTAAACCATAGCCTCATGTTAACTACCATTTATTAATTCCTCTATAGGATTCATATCCACCCCCAACCTACTCCGCAACAAGTCGCCCAGTAAGATCTCCGTAACAAATTGTGTTGTCATGTTTTCTGTAATTTAAGCGTTATCTGCACGCACCGACTGACGCGCCTACCCACCGGCCGGCGGTGTACACTTGCACTATAACGTGTTGTGTGTGACGGTTTTTAGATCACTATCACGTACCACAGTGCGATAAGGACGAAGTAGTGATGGTGTGATTGTAAGGTTTAGGAGATTTTCAATGGTAATCCTAACAATTGAAAAGTAACAGATCATGGACGATTGAGTTTTGTTTAGGCTAGTAAATTGATCAATCCTTTTCTGTGTGAGCCTATCGCAGATTCTCAGTCCAGCTTGCGCCACAATACCCAGTCCTGCACCCTCCACATCCAGTTACTCCCAGCTACCTATCCTCAGATTCTCACCTCAGATGTGGGATAGTAATGTGCCTGATTTTTAAACGTTTTGGAATATGCTTGAATGCTTTAGGTATAGGAGTGACCTTACCTGCCTGTTTTTTTTTATAAACTACAGTGTATTGACTAATAATCATTCACTCCATCTGGTCTTGGAAGTCTAAGTCCAGCAGTGGACGTCTTTTGGCTGAAATGATGATGAGGGAATTAGCTTAGGCCTCACCGTTGTACGTACATATGTTGATACGTATCTAAAACCAACATTTTTGAAGTTTCCACTTCTACCACTATGCTATTTTTATCGTTTCAGTATTTAACAATATTAATCTTAGTTTCTGATAATCTGGCATCAATACCATAAAGTTTGTGTTCCGCACAACCGCCATGTGCGTTCGTAAAATCTACATTTATAATATAATTTTAGTAAGATTAAATTGTACCTATATTTTGTATAGACTGACGACTTGCAATAACCGCAGTACTATTTACAGTTATTACCTAAAATAAAAAAATCTAAATATTTATTTGCCAGAAAATACTTTGTTCGACAAGGGAAGATCTTAAAGCCCAAAAGTTACTTGTATTCTGCCTTACCTTGTAAGTCTTACAACTAAGCGATTCGTCGTGTCTGGTGAAGCCGTACGGAGGACGGGTCTGAGCACTTGTGTTGCGATGTGTGCCGGGTACGATGCGCCAAATGTTGTTGTGCCGGGAGTTTGGTCGTGGAGGGTCTCCAGATCAATCTCCCTCTGGGTTAAACATTACATCACCTCGCTCAACTGCCGTCTTCCTTCCTATTCCCTCAGTTTTTTGAGTGAATGGACTTATTAAACTAGCGCGCTTTACCATCAACGATTGCATCACCGCTCAAAAGCAGGCGTACAAATTACAACTGTCAAAATAAAAAACTGAACATTAAGATGACGGACCAGACCATAAAAATCGTCATACGTCGTTGTTTAATCATCAGTCTGTATATAGCGTCCTTTCTCGAAATCTGCATGCTTAAGTGCAATATTGTAATCAATATCCAGCACAGTAACAATCCCGGCTAACTCTGCATTAACTAAAGCACGGCGTGTTTGTATCCGCCACATTAACAATAATTAATTAATAAACATTCTCCAACAGGTACCTAGATGTTACGAGCACCTCACTAACCTAGATCCTGATCGACTTACACTGAATCTAGTCAAGCCACATGCATGATAACGAGGCTAATCCAATAGACAAGATCTGCTCGATAACGATCTACAATGTGTAAATTATGCTGTATCTATGGTTTCAAAACATTTAAATGGTTGGTATTATTTTGCTTGCGTGAGATTTAAGTGTTATGTACATATAAGGATTACCTGGATTATGCCCGATGGTCAGTCCAAAAACGAGATAGACTTTATAGTGCCAATGAGAAGGCAAATGTTCAACGATGTCTCCGTGATCTATGCGGTTAAAACCGGGAGTGATCACCGTATTGTTTGAGGTATCTTGAACCTCAACATTAGGCTCGAACGCTCTCGACTTATGAAGTCTACGCTTCGTCCAGCGTCAACCTAGCTCCAAAACAACGAAAGCTTTCACATCGAACTGCAAAATCGCTTTAAATAGTCCAGCAGTGGACTTCTATAGGCTGAAGAAGAAGGAGAAGTACGTACAAGGAAATATTTATTTAATCTGTTTATGCTTATTGGAGGAAATGATATCTGACACAAAGACCTGTTATTAATCTAAATTAAAATTTATAAGAGCAAGTAAACTAAAATATTTTTTTCTTTTGTGTATGTTATCTTCATGACATTTTTAAAAAACTGTTCATCACACGCTATGTTTGCAAACAAACTGATTGCATCTTAACGTGATCGTGTTTGACAGTTTTGAGAAAGATCATAAAATTAGATCTGTCTGTCAAAGTAACTTTTTTTTGAATTATTTAATTTATTTTAAAAGTTGTTATGAATCCATTGGCTACAAATGCAGCTGAAAATAAAATAAAAAAATCATACATAGTATTATATAGCCTGATTGGTGCTTATATACGATCTCTACGAGCAAGTTGAAAGATTAACATGAGACACTTATCTACAAGAAAAACTTGAAGTTTTAATATTAGAAGAGGTTCGGTGCCAGTTTGGACTCAAAAGCCAAATGAAAATGATACACAGAATACTTATGGATTTCCAGGAATAAGCACGTGATAAACTATGGTTTAATTGTTTTTTTTTTATATATATATAATTGTAAACTAGTGGTTGACTGCAATCCCGCTTGATGGCAGTGATGCAATCGTTGATGGTAAAGCGCGTTAGTTTAATAATAGCCTATTCACTCAAAAAAACTGAGTAGAGAAGGAAGACGGCAGTTGAGCGAGGTGATGTAATGTTAAACCCAACAACACGACCAACGATGCTGCGCCAGAGGGAGATTGACCTGGAGACCCTGGAGTTCGAAGAGAGCTTCACAGTACCTGTTACCTATCATTACCTATGACCATTTTACTTAATTCTTCACTAATTTGGATATATCTCCAACATAAAAGTAGCGAATGTCGCATCGCTTTTGTGCAGTTAATATGTCTTCAATTCTACATACGTACCTACATCGTTTATCAGTCAATGATCACAGACAGTTTTCCCTAAAAAACTTGAAAGAATCCGACTTTCTTTCACGGTGAGCCTTAAAAAACAAAAGCCGGTATTCCAGGACATGTCTGAATACGTTTGCATATCAATAATAACGGTACTATGTTTTTAGGTCTTATTGCGCGCGCACAAATCGCTGTGACGGTGCCGTTGGTGGAGATTCACGATAGCAAGTAAAGGACCAAACTTGGACGAATGGGCATTCTTTGTGATGAGATGTCATTTGTAAGAACATGAGGATTATGAAAAAGTGACACAAATCATCATGTTCAGTTTCCAATAACTCGAAAAAATAAAATTTGTAAACTTTTCAGAAAGTTCTGGAAGCTGCTGAAAGCTTTGAAGACATTATTGGTCAATAGTTATAAGAAAAAATTAAACTAATACTTACTCTTAATACTCAACCTGTGAGGTTCTTCCTTCAAAATACGACTTCAGACATCATCATCAATATCATTTCCTTACAATATTTAATATACAAATCTGTTGTTTTTATTAGTTCGGGAAGCCGCTGGATGCGGGAGGCGTAGGACCGGAGCAGGTTCGTCGTGGAGAACCTTGGGGGATGCCTATGTCCAGCAGTGGACGTCTGTCGGCTGAAATGATGATGATTAGTTGTGTACTTCCATTATGAAGACCAGTACTACGTTCCCTGACTCACTTTTGAAAGATATTTTGATATTCATAATCCTATATAAGTATTTTAATTTCACCCTCTTTGTATATGACTCAATCATCGTGACAAGTCAACACCCTAATTGCTCAACACATTATTAAGTACTATCAGTTGGAATTATTTTATTATTTTATACATTGCTCTGTATGTTCAAGAAATGTGTGCTAAACAACGTAGATAAAGCAATGAATATTGTTAAACTGTCAAAATGAAACCCTTTGCTGCCTACTGATAGCGTGTAACGCAATTACCCGGCTGCCCCAACTCCTGCTATGGGTGGTTCAACAAACTGTGTGACACGGATTTGTTGACAACTTGACTAATCAGATAGTCGATTACAATAATTAAAATTCGCCACTCTCCCACAAAGTTTTATGGTTTAGTTTATCTGCCAAGAAGATGATGTTGTTAGGCCATTTTAATAATGCAGAGGAAATTATTAAAAATTGATTCAACTGATAATATTGGTTTTGTTGTTGTTTGTCTACAGAAAAATCAGCTATACTATCTCAACCAAGGAAATTGATTTTCTGCACACAGCTTTAATTTCCTTACACTAAAATACAAACCAAATTCTGCCCAAAATCCTATCGATGTGCGTTCAATCGGAAACCCGGCGTCCATTCAAGCGTCAGATGAAGTTTTTTTCAAAACAATAAAATTAAAAACAAAAGCAATGTTGCCATCCGGTTACGGCGGAATATTTACAATGAGTCGAGTCGCCATCGGGCTGGTTCGATTGTCTCGATTCTCGATTTATTTTTATTCGATTCTTGTCTCCAGATCAGCGAGTGGGAATGCGTGAAGCGTTCTCCGAGTTTATATTTAATGTTCACGTTTATTTGGGAAGCAAATTGGTCTTACGTTCTCAAATGAAGACATTGCTTTCTCATTTGTATTAATGTTTATCCTTCATGTTCATCCTCGTCGGTTCTTTCTTCGTTTTGAATCATACGTCATAAATACTTATCCAGTCATCTCAAAGTTGGAGTTTATTGTATTAAGATTTCTCGCTGTTTGTTGTTGCAGCTGCTTTTATTTTTGAATACAATATTTTTTATCTTATAGGTAATCATTTCTTTAAGTTATCACATGTTTATCATTCAGTTATACAGTTTATATCATTTACCTTTTCTTAACCGATGGGAGAAAAAAGTATAAAAACTTTTGAATGAACAACTATGTTATTTTCTTTAAAATTAATGACCCAATAAAATTAATTAATCAGTAATTACTCCTCTTATCAGCACTTAACTTCGTATTAAAGATTTTTATCGAATCTGTGAGACGAAAACGATCTCAAATCAATTTTAAGTTTATTTAACGTGACGACTATAGCCGCCCATAGAGTAGACATACAACTTGTGACCCAAGAATCAGCTTTCACGAAACTCTGTACTGTTATTGTTCTTTCGACCAACTTAGTTCGGAACAGAATCTTATATCCATTTAATTACAAACTTTATTACAAAACAGTAGGGAACAGATTTGTAATCTAACTGTTTTCTAATTGAAAATTCAAGTTGCTTCGTGGAGCATTCCCTTTGCACTGGACATTATCCATTTTTACGACGGCACTTTAATAGAACACGGCATGTTTTTGTCTACCACCTTAAACTGGTCACTATTTCAGAGAACATTGCACTCTCCTACTTTCGAAGTAAGATCGATTTTCGATATAAGTTACAGCTTCACGTTTGTCCGTCGGCGTTTTTGATTAGCAGCAGTAGAGTAGCCTTTAGTACGACGAGAATTGTTTTAATCTTCAACTTCATTATTCTAAGGGCTTTCAAAAATGAACATATAAATTGGTAGCGTTTTATCAGAAAACTCATTAAAGTGGCAATTAGCTTCTGTAATCTGTTTTTGATTAATTTACTTCTATAAGATGCATTCGTTCCGTTCCATCATCGGATGCCCCGTCGTACGGTGACTTTCCACCCTTGTTGACACCACTACGATCCGGACGAAGCGTTTCGCTTCTTCTTTTATACCGCGTACATCGAGGGACTGGAACAATTTGCCGGCAGCGGTGTTTCCGTCACACTACAATTTGAGTATCTTCAAGGCTAGAGTGAATAAGCTCTTAATAAACCAGCGTGCTTTACCATCAACGATCACACCACTGCTTACCATCAGGCGGGATTGCGGTCAAGCGCTAGTTTATAATTTATAAAAAAAAATGAATCCATTAGCTTTGTGCTTTGGTTCAAGGACAAATGCTACAAAATCGGTGTGAAATGTATTCATCTTTTAGTTGTCTAAAATCATCATCATCATCATCATCATCTCAGCGTTAATCCCAGTCGCATCCGTAGCTTTTCAGCTTAGGAGTCTGGGGTCCACTTTACCAGTCTAACTGCTGATTTTGGCTAAACTTTGATGTTTTCCGTGAAGCGACTGGCGTTTGACAATTGTTAGACTTTTGAGGGCTCCAACAACCCGTAACGACTGCCAATGGATGTTCGTATTGCAACCGGGACCAACGGCTTAACGTGCTTTCCGAGGCACGAACAGACCAGTGCAAATATTCATATTCATGCAAACAAATATTTGCACTGCGTGGGGATCGAACGCGTTCGCTACCGCTACGCCACGAAGGCTGTCGAATATTTATTAGAAAATTAAGATATCCCTTAAAAGATTTGTAATTCGACGGATTGATTATTTATAATATTAATACTTATGTTCTGAGATTAATGTGTTGTTCGAAAATTACGATTCTTTTCATAAAATACGTGAAGTGTTTTACCTTGCAAAACACGACAAGCTTAAAGACAAGTAAATTATGTGATTTCTACTGTTACAGAAATCATACCTTGAAGCGGTCACGTTCTTAAACAACAATATTACTTTTATTTCACATCTTGCTATTATGCAGGATTTTTCACACAATGCATCAATATTATTGCATTTACTTCGTGACAAAGAAGGATAGCTTTATAAGCGAGAATTGTGCCTGAAGGGAGCTGTTTCGTTGTTATTTATACTATAGCCCCTTAGCCAGCAGATTTCTAGTTGTTTCTCGTAAAGTATCAAAAAGTAATTTTGTCGAAACTTGAAGTCTAAGTGTTGTGTTACCTTGTACTCTTGTTATTGCAATGACGATGTCGTAGATGAAGATTTACTTTTAGATTTTCCCTTTTCCCTATAAACTTTCGGTCCCGGTACATTAAAAATGAAATCAATTTAACAAATATCCTGTATGTTTACGTGAAGAGAATTCATGTATGCTTTTAATAGGGTTGCATCCATAAATCTGTGTGTTTTGAAATAAGGCCTTTAAAAAAACAAAACAGAAACATGAAAGTACATTCCTGCAGTACGCTACGCCTTCCCCATATCATTTTACACTAGATATTAGTTGGCGTAAAGTTTTGTAACGGAGCATGCCCCAAGGCAGTATCCTAGGCCCAGTACCGCATGCAATCATATCATCTGCGGCCAGCAATCACCAGTCGTTTTGTTTGCTTGCACTCCCGCCTCAGGAGGTAAATCCGATCAAATTATCTGTTAGGATATACAGGTATTTTCATTTTATAAATTAATGTAATTTTATGCTGCGTGTAATGTTATTAGAGTTAATATTGTTATAAATATCTCGTCCTCATTAATCATACCACTAATCCATCATTCCCGTAATAAATGTGTGATAAATGAGTACCTATGCGTTATAACCAGTGCGTTCAAAACTATTACCTAACGATTTTACTAGATAAATCATCGTTAAAGGCACATCGATATTGCTCATGTAAATAAATCTTTTTGGTAAGACAGAATCATCATCATCATCATCTGAGCGTACAATACCGGTTGCAACCGCAGCTTTTGCGGTGGGGCCCGGGATCCGCTTTCCTACATCTTCGCTTCCATTTCGCATAATATCTGGTATCCCGTGGCATTTCATATACTTTTTAATAAAATCGTTAATTCGCCTAATATCCATTACTCATAAATATCTACGGTTCTCTCTGCAAATCTCGTCGATATTTCCCTCAAATCTTCTTCCTTGCTTGTAAGGTATAACTTGGACGCGTCGCCTGAGGCCGAGCGATTGGGCAAGCGGCGCACGAGTTCAGATAATTACACCAGTTTGCATGTCAGAAGAATCTTCAACGATGGGATCTGCTGTATGTGGAAAAGTTTACGGCGGATTTCTTGAATCATGTTAGGTACGAAGTGCTAGTTTTTGCCTATCTATTCGAGGCATAATTTATTCTTTACTGATTAAGTTCTCATTATTAAATATAATACTAGCGAACCATTGAATTATTTTATTATTAGCAAATTCCAAACCATCGGACTTTACCAGCCGACATTATAATAGATGAATCAATCGTGCTAGCGTTGTATTCGTCGTATTTCTACGCGAATAAGTATTCTTTCGAAACCAAATTCATTATTTCCTAATAGACGCTGAACTTTTACTCCAGTGCTGTTTGCCGCGCTGCGTAAAAGAGCGCGCAGTAAAACTTGGCATCACCGCTTTGGATTGTTAAAACTTGTAAAGACTACTGCGATTGTGAATGTGAATGGTTTTGCGATTGCTATTACGGTTTTTATTGAGTTACTTTAAGCCGTATTTGTTTCCTATTTTGCTAGCCAATAAATATCACTAAGAACCTATGGTTTTGCTTTTTAAGGGATTACAGTCATCAGTTTCAGTACCGTACAAATTTGATTAATTGATGTAAATCTGTGAACACTAATGATAATTAATTATTTACGCCACTAATTACGAACATTAATAAAAGAAACAAAAACCATTACGCAAAATTAATCATATGAATGCCTTCATAAACGAATAGCTCAAATATTTATAATATGCCATTTGCGGACGCCACCCATTAAAGTGCGCAATGGTCGCCATATTTAAATCCTGCAAACAGAGTACAATGTTTCAATTTAAATAATAAATAAATTGATGCCACCGGCCATGTGTGATTGCGAAATATTGCTCGCTTCTACATCACAGCTTAAATTACTGCTGCCTCGAGATAAAAATATAGTAAATTACCTTATGATTAGACGGCTGTTTATAGAATATTAATTTGTATTCAAATACACCGAGAGATGTGAAAAAGATAATGACCCACCTACAGAGTTTCACTTTTGGTGAATGGGGAAATAAATCTGAAACTTATGGGCTCATGTCCAGTTTCTATGCAGCATTGTGAGAGCACACGAATTGAACAATAGGTATATCGATATTGCTCGGTGCTCACGGCGCCATGTTGAGCTCGTTGGTCGTATGTTGCTGCCGTTCGAAGATTAGTTCACCTAGTGTTCTCGTATCAATATTGTTGGGCTCACATTCCTTGGTCCATTTATCTGCAATTGTTTCATAAATGGCTTCTGGTTTTATTTTGTAAAAGTAATAGAACTCGGTAAACATTTTGGAAATCAAAAGCGACATTACGATTTTTAAAGTGGAACATTCATATAATCCATCAAAATCAATTACGTTTATACGCCTCTTCATAAGTTTAAACTAGACAGCAGCCCAGCTCGTCTTTATTTTATATTTATTATGAGTTATTATTCAATGCCTGGAGCTTTCCCATTTCCATCCATCAGAGTGCAATATTTAATCTGCCGGCACACTGTAGCAACCGTTAATATATTATAAAACACCCACACGCTATGAAATATGAACGATATTTTTAATACGTAGTTTTAAAACGGATAAAAGTTTCCGTAAAGTGTGTTAATTTAGGTATTATACGTTTGCTTTTACAGTCGTTTTGGATAATTTTACAATGCAATGTTATCAGTTCTGATTTTTTACGTTTTTTTTTTGCTATGCTCTATGGCTGCAGTAGCCGTTTTAGAGACGTTCACATTAAGCTCATACTTCAGAATCATTAGAAGCGGTAGCCAAATACACTTTATAAAATTTGTAGTCACTAGATACGACCAGCAACTTTTTGCCATAAAATATTTACTTGTTGAGTGGCTTGAGAGGCGGCACGGCGCCCTCACATTCCGCCTGATGCAGGGCCTCACCGGACACGGTTGTTTTGGGAGGTTCCTGTTCCAGATAAGGTGGGAAGAAACGCTAGGGTGTCACCATGGTGTGGATCGCCCTGAGTACACGGTGGAGCATAAGGTGAAGGTCTGCCCGGCTTGGGTAGAGCACCGCCATGTCCTCGTAGCGGCGATCTTTCGCGTCCGACCCTGGTCCAGGCCATGGTTCGGAGCGAGAGTGCATGACAGGCCGTTACCTCCTTCTGCGAAGCAGTGATGCTGGCAAAGGAGGAGGCGGAGCGCGTGAGGCAACGGGAATCCCAGCGCTCTCACGCCACTAGCGCAGGAGACGCCTCGGGAGACAATATCGAACTCCCGGCCACCGGAGGCGCGGGCCTGCAGGTTAGAACCAGGCCCGAGTCGACGGCGCGTCGTGTTTCACGCGCGCCTCAAAGAGATATCAGCACATCGTGACGGGGTCCACGAAGACCCATGCCTCCTGGGTCAGGGTTGCGGTTTGTTTAAAAAAGAAACCGTGGCTCTGGCGCACAGCCAAGTGAAGAAACCCGTGTGGGTCATAGTCAGTAAAATGCTGACACGCTCTTCCGCTCCGCTCAGAATGGGAGAAGTCATTTGATGGTTATCCATCCAGAATAAAAAAATTCTTATGCAAGGACCGAATGATTATTAAAGTATAAAAAACAAATGAAATTAATTATTACTATGAAATGATTAGTTTCCTGAAATACAACAAACACAAACAAGCATAAAATACAGATTTCGTATTCTGTAATTCTATATAAATAGATACCTACCTATCTATTTCAAAAATAAACTTTGAGTATCCCGGAAAACACGTAAAAACAGTTTCGTGATGATTATAATAACTTTCTTAATAAATGATACATTTCATCATGATTAATTCTAGTTTCAGTAGGGACGACTTTAAAAATAAATTCACGCAGAATGCCATCGACATACTTCACTTTTTAATATCTTACGTCTATTTTTGTCGAGTCGAAAATATCGCAAGAGGTCCATGAAAATATTAATATTTATGTTTAATATTGTGTAGGTACGCTACATTGGTATAGTGTCATTTTATGAATCATCTGCTTTAGGTGAAATGGTTGCTATACCAAAAGTACCTATTTTTTTTTTTTATTAATTTATAAACTAGCGCTTGACCGCAATCCCGCCTGATAGTAAGCAGTGACGCAATCGTTGATGGTAAAGCGCACTAGTTTATTAAGAGCCTATTCACTCTAGCCTTGAAGACACTCAAATTGTAGTCCGACGGAAACACCGACGCGGGCAAATTGTTCCAGTCTCTCGATGTACGCGGTATAAAGGAGGAGGCGAAGGGCTTCGTCCGGATCGTAGAGGTGTTAACAACATAAGGGTGGAAACTCGCCGCACGACGGGTCGTCCGATGGTGGAACGGAGATGGGGGAATTAAATCATGTAATTCCCTCGCACACTCCCCGAAACGCATCCTATAGAACACCGAATTCGATCGTCGATATCGAACGCGTTTGACTCGTCAATTGGCCCGCTTCAAGGTTGTAAGAACTGTCAACCAATGAGAGCGCCAAACTCACTCGATATCGACGATAGAGTCTCGGAATGAAGACTCATACTAGGCATACAGATCAATCTCCCTGTGGCGCAGCGTTGTTGGTCGTTTTGTTGGGTTTAACACTGCATTACCTGAATGGGCTCTTAATAAACTAGCACGCTTTACCATCAACGATGGCATCACTGCTTTCCATCAGGCGGGATTGCAGTCAAGTACTAGATTTTAATTATTAAAAAAAGCATAACAGTAACAAGGCTGAATTGATGTTATCGCAAGCAATTTCATCAGGTGGGCTGTCTTATATAAAAAATAGCAATTTCCTTTTACCCTTAGGTGCTTTTAAAGAACACTGTAACGAAATTTTTTCGTAACTGGGAAAATGAGCACTTATCTTGTAATAAAAGTGGCAGCCCTCAGTTACTCCGTTCATAATAGTCCATGACATCTGGCAGTCCACCAACGCAATCAACCATTACATTTTCTCAACGAGATTTTCACGCTTCATTCATGCGGCCCGTACCTAAAAAATGTCAGGAGACCGCGGCACTGCACTATTCATCCTAACCTAATTTCGTTTGCAACGGTCACTGGCCTGTTAGCGCTCCTTTTTATGTGTGTTGGATAATCTAGCATGAATTGCTAAATGTGTCAACGTTAGGTGGTATACCTTGTGTTGTCATTTGAAATTATGCCGAACTGAGGCCCTTTAAAGTGTAGGTATTTATTTAGTTGCAATGCCCAATAAACACATTTTTATTTTATCTTTACTGTATCAAGTACCAAATTTCTAGCTCTGTTTATTCAACATTTCGAAGAGTTGTAGATACTACCATACTACCCATTTTTTTAATGAGAAAAGAAGATAATATTTTTTAAAGGGACAAAATTAAAAATCAATAGTTAATTATTCAAATTAGGCTGAGAATCAGCAATTTTTGATATTACTATTCAATATTACATAAGAAAGGACTGTCTTATGTATGTATTACCAAAACGCTCATACGCTCATACATATAACATATTTATTGAAATGAACTTTTCACAATAACTTACAATATGTAGGTGTTTCTTGCTCTTATTGTGACAGTTGTGACCAAAAGCTAAGTCAAAAAGCTATAGTTGATTGTTTTATGAACAAAAATAATATTGAAAAGCAGCCAGCCGTAGTCAATGAGTAAGAAAATAGCAAGGTGCTACTAGAAAACAATGATTTTAACTGAATATGCGAACTAATAGAAAACCCGTCTTGTCAAATAGAAAGATGAAAACGTAGTCACTAACCTAACTAGAAAGCAATTCAATTCGATTCTTGAATTTTTCAATGGCCTTTGTGGGAGAGACGCCACAATTTTGCCAATATCATGTGTGAACGATTAATAAACCATCAAACGCTGGAGAATATTTAGCGCGAATTAAAATAATAATAATATATTTCTTATGTTAAAATAATAAAAAAAATTTCTTCGCTGATTGACAGATAGGTAGTAACATCACAGATTATGGATACGAAAATGACTATATCAAGGCGGACAGTGAAGGAAAAGGGAGAGAAAAAAAGAAAATGTTGCAGCTTAGAGTTACAGATTAATTTTATTAATTTCAATAAATTTGCATAGTTTGAATATAAAAGGTGTAAATACAAAAGGAAGTAGACATTTGACCGAGGTAGGACGAGGAATATGAGGGGTAATGATATCATGAAAGGAGAAGCGTAATTTAGGATTTTGAATTTACGTTTGCGACTGCTAAAGACATTATAGAATCTTTTAAGGATCTTGATGTAAAAAAAACTGCCGATCATTGGGGTTTGTCAGTATATACTGTAGCTTCAATAATAGATGTTATCGCACCTTTCTTAGCAATTGTTTTTAGTTCTTGTGTCACATTTGGTGTATTTCCTGATTTGATGAAACTTAGCAAAGTAATTCCACTGTTCAAATCTGGTAGTACAACTGATCCCACGAATTTTCGGCCAATTTCTATATTACCAACTTTGAGCAAAATTTTTGAAAAATTAGTTTTGAAACAGTTGTTGAGACACTTCAACTTATATAATTTATTGCACGTGAAACAATTTGGTTTTACAAAGGGTCGTTCAACTACCGATGCGGGCGTGGCGTTGCTAAAGAAAATATTTGGGGCCTGGGAGGAATCGCAAGATGCTCTTGGTATTTTTTGTGATTTGTCCAAGGCCTTTGATTGCGTACATCATGATACTCTTATTAGGAAACTGTACCATTATGGTTTAAGGGACAGAGCTCTCGACCTTCTGACTTCTTATCTGAATAATCTAATTCAGAGGGTTGATGTTAATGGCAACAAATCTGCAGGATCTGAGGTCACCATGGGCGTTCCGCAGGGCTCAATTCTAGGTCCTTTCTAGTTTTTAATTTATATTAATGACTTACCTCATCACGTGAGGGATAATCACAACATAGTATTGTTCGCGGATGACACTTCTCTTATTTTTAAAGTCAAGCGTCAGCTAGTAAATTTTGACGAAGTTAACAATGCACTTTCGAAAGTTGTCCATTGGTTTAATGTAAATAACCTTCTTTTGAATGAAAAAAAAAACTAAATTCATTAAATTTTCTACGCCAAATGTCAGGCAGCTAAGTACCAATGTTCAACCGAATGGAGTAGAGTTGATCCCTGTCGAGTCGACAGTTTTTCTTGGATTGACTATTGACTCCAAGTTACAATGGGGTCCTCACATTGAGAAGCTGTCGGGTAGACTCAGTTCTGCCGCTTATGCTGTTAAGAAAATTAGACAGATAACTGATGTGAATACAGCCAGAATTGTTTATTTTAGTTATTTTCATAGTCTTATGACTTATGGGATTCTTCTCTGGGGAACTTGTGCGGACATCAATACCATCTTTGTTTTACAGAAAAGGGCAGTTCGAGCCATTTACAACCTTGGTCCTAGAGATTCTCTTAGAGAAAAATTCAGAGAGGTGAACATTCTGACTGTAGCTTCGCAATATATATTTGAAAATCTTATGTATGTACATAAAAATATATCTAATTTTAAGAAAATGAGCGATATTCATAATGTGAATACCAGGAACAAACAAAATCTTGCTGTACATCACACTCGTCTCCACAGAGTAGGCAACTCGTTCATGGGTCAATGTATACACTTTTACAACAAGCTTCCCATGGACATTCGAAACTTACCCATTAAACGATATAAAAGCTATATAAAGGCCAAACTTTGCAAAAAGGGGTATTATAAAATCTCAGATTATTTAGAGGATAGAGAGGCTTGGGACTGAGCTGCTTGCTCTGTTAAGCATTGTTATTAAGCAATATGCGTAATTATAACGTAAATTATTGTAAACATTTTCATTTTTAATGTCTGGACTTTAAAAAGACGATGATCCCTGAGTTTGTTTCGGCTATTTCTTCTCAGAGGTAGTCAGTTAGGAAATGCCGGCTTCATCTAACAATAAAAAAAAAATTAAAAAAAAACATATGACGTGTAAAAGTGATCGGTGATCCTACTTGCTTAATAAACGATTTCATTTCATTTCATTTCATTTTTTTTTTTTTTTTTTAATTAAAATATAAACCAGCGCTTGACCGCAATCCCGCCTGATGGTAAGCAGTGACGCAATCGTTGATGGTAAAGCGCACTAGTTTATTAAGAGCCTATTCACTCTAGCCTTGAAGACACTCAAATTGTAGTCCGACGGAAACACCGCCGCCGGCAGATTGTTCCAGTCCCTCGATGTACGCGGTATAAAGGACGAGGCGAAACGCTTCGTCCGGATCGTTGAGGTGTTAACAACATAAGGGTGGAAACTCGCCGTACGACGGGTCGTCCGATGGTGGAACGGAGATGGGGGAATTAAATCGTGCAATTCCCTCGCACACTCCCCAGAATGTATCCTATAGAACACCGAAAGGCTGGCTACTCTACGCCTGTGCTCTAGGCTTTGGAGACCAACTCGAGTTAAATCAGGGTCACCAATCAGCCTCTTCGCACGCCTCTCCACTGAATCCAAAGTGGCCAGGTGACACTTAGCAGCACCAGCCCAAATGTGGCTGCAGTACTCCACACACGAACGGACCTGTGCTTTTTACAACATTAGAAGCTGCCCTGGTGTGAAGTACTGCCGGACCTTTGCGATTACACCAAGTTTTCTGGCAGCCACCTTGGCCTTGGACTCAATGAACCGCCCAAAGTTTAGGTTCGAGGAAATCTCAACACCCAAAAGCTGAAGGCGGTCGGTAAACTCCAAGGATACATTCCGAAAAGTAGGAGCCAAGGTGAACGGGCTCCTTTTGGCGGTGAAGAGACACGCCTGCGTTTTGGCGGCATTGAATGCTACAAGATTGGCATTGCCCCATTCGGAGACTGCCTGAAGTGCAACACTCGTTCGCTCTACCATGGCCTCTCTTTCGGACCGGATTGATTCCCTACTAGCCCGAGCATCCGGCAGGTATCTCTCCACAACTGTGCTGTCATCTGCATACCCATAGATACCGGGCATCAGCAGATCGTTAATATGCAGCAGAAACAGAGTTGCAGAGAGAACAGACCCCTGAGGATAATATATATATAATTTCATTTCATTTCAGGACAGGAGAAAAATAAATGGTCAACTAGAAAGCAACTAAATATGTTTACTTTGTTCTGTTCAGATTATGACAATCTGTCAAAATCGGAACCATAGACCACCTATTATATTTTTTCCTGTCTCCCGCCTTCGCGTTCGGAGCGCCACTTAAAGATGACAGCTGAAATTACGCGTCGCGCATACATTCAACAATTAATGAGCTCATTTCGCGCGCTTTTTATTTATCGCTCGGTTATTAGTCTGCGCTTAAAGGAACCAGTGTAATAATTTGTATTTACATGCGCGTTTGTCATCTTTATTGAGTATTGCGTTGCGTGTTTTTCTTAGAAAGTTTGACTTGGTGTGTGATCATTTATGGGACGAGTGTAAATGTGTAAAGTTGTCTTTATAGCTTTGTTGCCAATTAAGCTTAATGAATGTTCTGTATTGTTTGTTTCAGGTACTAATCATTCAAGACACCATAAACATCGGAACGCAACGTGTAAATTGATATTTTTCTACTTATTTTTATAAATCTTCAGAATGCTTTTTAAAAATTAACATGTTTTTGCATCATCAAAATGTTACCAGTTAAAAAATCTTCTTGCAATTTCCGTGGAAAAATTAAGTTATTTTTTGGTTGGTTAGATGTCTTCTCCCGTAAGGTCGGCTGTAAATTTTAAGTGTATTAGAAATGAATCTGGAAAGTCTCGCCTTACAAAAGTAAAGTTCGTGTGCATGCGAAGTGCGTGGCGAATCGGACCGAGACGAAACGAATAAAACAATGACCTACCCGGCCTTGTGCAAAGGGTTACCAGAGCAAAAAAGATTATTTTGTTTCGAGTGACATAAAATAATTATGTTAGTGGCAGCTGTTAGTTTAAAAATGGCCCGTTTTTCTTATTGGGTATCTGATTTTAATATTTTTACAGGAACAGTTGAGTTTCTGTTTTTATCTTACTTAAACGATTATAGACTATCCATTTTACTATCTTGTCTATGCATTGACTTTCAGAGAAATAATCCGCAGTTCACATGAACATACCACATCACACAACCCTGAATACATCTATAAATGCTAATTTTACAAAAGCTACTCTGCAAAAGTATTTTCTAGATATTATTGCAGGAACAATAAATAAGGCTGAAAAATGTTTTGACATGCTTTCACGTGAGAATAAAATATTGTTTATGGTTTAAAAGTAAATGATCGTTTAGTTGGCTATAGTAAACGATGTTTTTGTCGAACGACATGTTTTACAACTCTGCTACAAAGTGGACCGTGTAAAACATACGTTTGAAGAAATACTAAACAAGTTTGACGGAGCATTTCTACTGGAATAAATCAATGAAGTTGAAGAATTCAAATGGGATATTGTATTGTAAATACAAGGAAGCTTTTATAATAAAATAGAAAACATATGGATATCTGTTGTAAATGTAAAGATTTTTGTTTGTACATAGTTGTTGAAATTGAGAGATCCCTTAGGTACACTCTTTAATCATTTTTTGACTTTGCCTTTATTTAACAGTCTTTATTAACTTAGCTAATTCATTCTCAGTACAGAAGCTAATGTAAACAACATAATTAACTGGGATTTTAATCTGAATTTATTCAGTACATAAAATTAGTGAGGCAAATAAGTACGAATTTATCACATACCTTATAAAGAAAACTTAATAAATAAATTGCGATAAATAAGTAGATACCTACTTAACAGGACAAACGAACAAAATTTATGGTCCATTTTGCCGCCAAAATCGGACCGAGTACAAGATGGCGTCTTTTTGGCGGGAACTTACAACAGATCCTTATCGTCTCTCAAACGGCGAATGGAAGGCAAATGACAGCATTAAACGGAATTATGGCAACATTATTTTGTAAGGTCTTTTTTTTGTGAGGTAAAAAGAAATTCCGAAAATGGGAAATATCTACTTGCTAAAATTTTTTGGGAAAGAATTTCAATTTGTCACGTCAAGACATGTATGCTACGATCATAATATTATTTTCCTTCATAAACACGTTACCTGCCACTTTTTATTATTCTTAAGTGAATCTATTCTCAGAAATTTTCTCAGAAGAAAACTGGAGTAGATACCTACCAAGTGATTGCGTGTCTACCATCTTCTATATATTATGTAATATACAATATGTTATATTATACATATAAGTAGTAACTAAGTCAAGACTGCAAATTGTACCGGCCGCCTTCAGCTTTTGGGAGTTGAGATTTCCTCGAACTTAAACTTTGGGCGGTTCATTGACTCCAAGGCGAAGGTGGCTGCCAGAAAACTTGGCGTCATCGCAAAGGTTCGGCGGTACTTCACACCAGGGCAGCTTCTAATGTTGTACAAAGCACAGGTCCGCTTGTGTGTGGAGTACTGCAGCCATATTTGGGCTGGTGCTGCGAAATGTCACCTGACTACTTTGGATTCAGTGGAGAGGCGTGCGAAGAGGCTGATTGGCGACCCAGATTTAACTCGAAATGGTCTTCAAAGCCTGGAGCACAGGCGTAGAGTGCCCAGCCTTTCGGTCTTCTATAAGATGCATTCTGGCGAGTGTGCAAGGGAATTGCATGTTTTAATTCCCCCATCTCCGTTCCACTATCGGACGACCCGTCGTATGGCGACTTTCCACACTTATGTTGTTGACACCACTACGATCCGGACGAAGCGTTTCGCTTCTTCTTTTAAACCGCGTACATCGAGGGACAGGAACAATATGTCGGCGGCGGTATTTCCGTCACACTACAATTTGAGTGTCTTCAAGGCTAGAGTGAATAGGCTCTTAACAAACTAGCGTGCTTTACCATCAACGATCGCATCACTGCTTACCATCAGGCGGGATTGCGGTCAAGTGCTAGTTTATAATTTATTAAAAAAAAAAAAAACTTTTGAAAAAATGCTTCTATTTGCTACAAGATGTGGGAATGAGAGTGTTGCCGGAGTACGTTCCTGTGAGATGTTCTTTCAGAAAGCCACTAGGAGCAAAGCATAATTTCCTTCATATTTTTATATAAGTACACTTTATACGTCCAATATTACTATATAAAGGGCCAAAAACACGTAAATAAAACATCCCAAATCACTATAAAAAACTGGGATGACAAACAGACATACGTCGACACTTGCGGTGCAAATAAACGGTAATGGCCGAGGGAGGCCACCCCGACGGAGGCACATTTAAAATATTTTATCTTTAAAATATAAAGCATGTCTCGCCCGCGGCCAGTCGACTGTATCTGCCAGAATCTGCCTTCATTTTACAATGGAACAAACATGTACCTATAGCGCCATTTTCTATAATACTTTTATGTTGGTGCGTCTGGCTCCGGACATATTTTTATTTTTTCCAGACTTCACAAATCATTCTTTTGTTTTCGTTAATTATCTTTGTAGAGTGGACATTATGTTAATTAACTTGTTGTAAAGTAATATTCAAATGATGAATGAGCATAATGTAGAAAAGCGACTCGTTTCACTGTATTTATATTATATAATATATACGTCTATAGTGTGTGCCACCACATCCACCACCTCCGCCATATGCTCACTAATGACACCCTAGCGTTCCCTTCAGCCTTATTTTAAATGGAAACCTCCTTAAATAACTTTGTCTATTGCGGATCTATGTTAAGCGGAAGAAGAGAGCGCGATTATGCCCTCTAACTACTACCCAAAGAGGGGAGCAATGGGTTGTGACAATCACACTCTTCATGTCGCCATGAGATCCCACCGGAGTCCGCTGTGCCGTGATTTCTCGAGGCAGCGAAGTTTATCATCTAACAATTCTATAATAATTATAATAAATTAAATTGTTAACCGAAATCTGGAGTTTGATCTACCTACTCCTGAAGGCAATTATCATATTTTAAATCATTCAAAATCTAGACCCAGTCTCATCTCAGCGACAATCGAATGCCATAAACTTGTCAAAATACGGTATGGTCAATTTGGTATTTTTGATAGATTGAGACAGTTCCCAAAGTTACGAGAATTACCCCTCTGCTCTAATGTTCAACGGGCGTGTACAGAGGCACCCTGTCAAATACTTCTAAGGTTACAAGAACGAGCTACATACATTATCCACCCTCAGACATTACTGACCAGATATGCTATCTTACTAATTACAGTTTGTTATCAGTTGGCTGTCTTTAGTTAATGTAAAGTGGAAATCACGCAAAAACTAACGCAATTTTGACATACCTATTGGCGAAGGAACACTATATTTTTATTCTTATCTACCTACTACCTATCTACTAATAATCCAACAGATGTTTTTCGGAGAAACTGAACATCGCAATATTCTGTAAATTCGGCACTGACATAAATCTAGTCATTTGTCAAGATTACTGTCCACAAGACAAATTATTGCTGATTCATTTTGCGGGCTGAATTTGGAAAACAGCTGTTAGTTAGGAGAAGGATGCAAAATGGTAGAACATACATAACATAGGTATAGGATACAGGCCCCCTCTCGGGAGTGGGCCGTAATCTACCAAGCTCTCCCATTCCGGGTTGGTAGAACGAAGAAGTCACATGTCTTAGAAATTTTGGCTCTAGGACATGTCCGTTTCCTCGCGATGTTTTCCTTCACTGTTGAGAGCAGTGTTGATGAAATAATTTAGACAAAGTAATGTGCATAACACGGGGTTCGAACCTACGACTTACAACTTTTAAGTCCCGGCCAACACCATAGGGCCACCGCTACTCTCAATGATGATGATGAATGATGGTAGAACAATACGGCTTAACTGACTGAACAAATGTTGCGATGTCTTTAATAAACGGAACGATTATCTCCGCATACTCACTGAGGGAAGAGAAAGGGCTGCACCATGCTTTTATTTATAGGGTCATAGGTACTTCATAAAACACCGAAATTTCGATATAATAAGAAACACACGATCAATGGGCCAAACTGACGAGTTTGACCCATTGATCGTGTCTTTCTTATTATATCGAAATTTGCATTCATATTTGCATATCGTTTGCATTATTCCCACTGGGTCGTCACCCAGTGAGCTTACTGCAAACGATATTGTGACGGAGGTGGCGGGATGAGAAGGACTATTTTCATAAAGATTGGTCCTTAGCAGTTCTCGACAGAGAATTAAATAAAAAATAAACAGCTCTTTAAGGACTGGACTGGACTGGTATTATAATTCCTACTGATTCGTGGCGTGAGTTGGTATTGCACTATCGATATATCGTGTGTCAAGCTCACCCAATGACCAACTTACCACAAAGGATTCGCACTTTATCCCGCTGTCTTAAGAAAACATTATTAATGCAGCAGAAGAGCATTATTCGTGGACGCGTCGCCCGCGCATTCAATCCGGCACTTTATCAAGATAACTGTCGTCGTGAGTAATTTTCGTTGATACGCGAACGACATTGATCAATCGATTTTTGTATACGAATCGATACCGCCCGAGAATCGGATCGCATCGAATCGAACTTTGGCGTAACGTGTTGATTTATTCTAGTGATCCGTGATGTTATGGAGCATTGCAGCCCTGTTTAAAGGTCATGGAGTTTCTGTTTCTTTATTTGTGGCTTATCTGACGGCAAATGGGTAAGATTCTGCGAAACTGGACATGTCTTGTTTTATTGTTGACTGTGTCATCGCAACTCTTTCGTTTTTGTCATCGTAATTCGTTTTATGGGATCTTCCAACACTGAATTCACACGATTTTGTGGTGTGATTCATCACCCGTGCTTGTAAATGTAAAAGCTTCAATAAACTTAATTTTGTGCGAAAGAAGAGTTTTGAACAGCAACCCATTTTTCCCCTGCTCAATGCTCTCATCCCCTACCGAACCAAGCAAACACATACCTAACAAAACGCCCCTAATATGAAACACAAACACAAAAACCCTTTATAAGCCTTAACGCTCAGCAGACGTATAATTACTAATTAAATAATTAATTACAAACGGTATCCTGTTCGGGGCGTAATTCGCAGCGATTTGAGAATTGAACCCTTTTGCTCCGGTCGGGGTTCATTCGAGGCATTTGATCCACTTCACTTGTTACAAAACAATTTTAAACGAGATGCTTGGAAAGCGTATTGTTTCCATAATTACTTTGATTTTGAATATCATTTTTCGTTAATTTGTTGGGTTGTTTGCTTTTGTGATTGAGTGAGATTCTATCTCTAATTTCTACTCAATTATTTCTTTACGAGAACAGTGGTAGTTGAATGGTAACGGCTGCTTCTGTAGATCGTAGCTAACAGCCCTGACAGGCGCTATACTTCGAAATATTTCGTCATTGCTCTCAAGACGGCGCAGAAAAATATCGTGAGGTAATCAGTAAGCCTGAGAATCAAAAACATGTGCCATCTACCAGCTCGCACTGCACCCGCGTGGTGGATTATGTCCTACTTGCTCTCACAGAAACGAGTTCTGTGTCCCAGGAGTGCAACATCAATACAACTAGGCTGATTATTATTATTTTCTTTTCTATTTCTTTGTGTTGTGACCCCTTGGAACTAGCTGTATCTGACCTTTTACTGCTTGCTCCTGATAATAATATGTAAATATTTATGGATTGTTTATTATTATGTAGGTACAGGTACATAGTGTAATTATAAGTATATCTTGGACACCAATGACTGAAGGTGAAGGAAAACATCTTGAGGAAACCTGGACTTTATAAGTCTGAAATCGCCAAGCCGCATTGAGCAAGAGTGGTGATTACGCTCAATCCTTCTCTGTATGAGAGGAGACCTGTGCCCAGCAGTGGGACGATAAAAAGGTTGTTGATGATGATGACAAGTACATAATAACATAAACATCCGAATTTTGCAACTTTGTAGGCTAATCTATCATTTATATGCATATGTGTCAGCTTAATAACTGTTAATGTTATGTTCAGCCCTTCCAACGGCTACCCGACAGTATAATACGTCCCAAGACACAGATTATCCCGACACTAAAAATATTTCTCGATCACTTTTATCGTCCCCTAGAAGCAAAGTAAATTGACACTTAGGTTTAACCGTATGCCTAGTATCAAGGGTAATGTTTGGGTTTGTTATCGCTACTAGTGTTACAGCCCTAGTTACCATTACTAAGATCAGAAGAACTGAACTTTCCATTAATTTTTTTAACCAGCACCCTAATTAAGTAACAGATTATTACTTAATCGAAATCTGCATAATTTTGGAGGGAATTTCTAAACCATTGCTTCCTAAGTTCGATAAATTTGTCCACACAACACGTAAATAAAGTAATGATTGTCGTTAAACTGTCAAAATGAAACAGATTCCTATTGAAAACGTGTTACGTAATTGTCCCGCTGCTTCTTAGACCAGTAATATCACTTGATAAATAAAGGTTACGTCTACTTCAGGGCGTATAAAATCAAGGGATTTACGATGTTTCCAATTTAGATACAAAAGTGTGACGTTGAGACGTTTTCGTCTAAAAATTAAAAGTCATTTGATCAAATTCGGCTAAGTCGAAAAGTGTTTAGTCAAAATTGCATAAGAGTGTCCCTTAAAACGCCGCCGGCCGAATGCACTACTTAGTGCTTTCGCTAGGAAGAAGTGGCGCAAGAAACTCTCCAACAGCACAGCTGTCTAGCTGCGCAGCAGCAGTCCCTTGCGCCACAGAGTTAACTGAACTTCCGTTTAGTTAGAAAAACTGGCTTTCTTGTACGGGGCTAGAGATGTTCTACAGGGTCTACCTTTCAGCTCCTTCGACGTCTTCTAGCTGTGTCGGGGCTCCACGTGGTTCTTATTTTGGCCCACAGTTTACTGGGCATATGGCAGACGTGGCCAGCCCATTCCTACATCAGCTTAGAAGCTTTTTCAGCAACGTCAGTAATTCGTGTTTTGGAACCCAGTGTGGTGTTGCGGATGTGGTCTGTCAATTAGAAGCCTATAATAATGCATTAATTTTTATGCGCTAATTGTAGGTATGAAAGATAATTTAATTAACTTTACTTTGTCGCACCGGTCCACTCGGGTTCTAGTTGGTTGCTTTGCAACATTATTTATGTTTACGCGAAACTCGAAACACATGTCAGCTATTTTTAAGTAAAGACTCCAAGTACAAAATTTCAAAAAGATGTCATGAAAAAAACCACAAAGTTATGAGCTTGTTATCCTACTTGGCTGTCCCAACAAAAATATAGTCCACGCTCCGCTCGCGCGGACGAACGGTGCGTTGACACAACAATGCACAATACGAAAAGTTATACTCGGTAGCAGTAAAAGGGAATGGCATTTTCTCTTGGGCTCGTTAAAGATAACATCCAGATAAACTCCTGTCCCAAGAAACTACTACTAATATTATAGAACGTTACATCACTATCAGCCAGCACTATAACCCTCTCAACGACCGCATTGCTCTTACATTCGAAAGCACATCCCTATAATCGAACTTAACTAATCACATCTTCGTATTAGCACAGACAGACCGCAGAGGGGATATGTGGGGGGAGGGAGTGAAGGGGGGTTCACTTTGAGTTAACACCTCACTGCTCCATTATTCGAATGCGAATTCGACGGCGGCACAGACACGGTAATGACGGGTCGTAATGAGGTGGCATTCGTAATGATATTACTGATGTTTTATTTTTTTTGGTGAGCAACAGTAAAGCAGTTTTCTGGATTTTGCCGAATAAGAAGAAATATACGAATACATGTTTTCAACCTAACGGTTTAAAGTTCACCCCTACGTGGATCTAGTAGCACCCATAAACAGAAAACCACTACAGCAGTGCGATCCCAATGTGAAGGCATTGGGAACAGCGTGCATACCACATACACTTCACTCACACATCCTCCATAGAAATGTGAGGATCCTCCGACCAGACTGGGTTTGTCTGGCGGGCCACTTGCCCGCCGGTTGATGTGGCGAACTTGTATACGTGCTAGTTGCACAGAAACCTCTGCTTGCGAGATGCAGGATTTGAGTGACGTCAGTATGACGCGTTGTAGGTGCCGCTACACCATAACACCGTAAAACATAGGTGATTTGAGTGTGGAGTGAGTTGTCATTACAACTAATGATTGACACTATTGACAACTTACTCTAAGCTCAATTCACACAACTTTTTACACTGAGATTTTTACAGATTCGATAGGTACAGGCGACAGCACATAAAGCTACTACTCGTACAATCTGTCGGATTTCTGTATTATATTTTCAACATTGGCGCTGATTCTGTTGTTTAGAAACTAAACTAATTTTAAGTTAAGTGCTGACTTAACTCGTGATGGTCTCCAAAGCCTAGAGCACAGGCGTAGAGTAGCCAGCCTTTCGGTTTTCTATAGGATGCATTTTGGGGAGTGTGCGAAGGAATTCCATGATTTAATTCCCCCATCTCCGTTCCACCATCGGACGACCCGTCGTACGGCGAGTTTCCACCCTTACGTTGTTAATACCATTACGATCCGGACGAAGCGTTTCGCCTCCTCCTTTATACCGCGTACATCGAGGGACTGGAACAATTTGCCAGCGGTGGTGTTTCCGTCGGACTACAATTTGAATGTCTTCAAGGCTAGAGTGAATAGGCTCTTAATAAACTAGTGCGCTTTACCATCAACGACTGCGTCACTGCTTACCATCAGGCGGGATTGCGGTCAAGCGCTAGTTTATAATTTTAATTAAAAAAAAAAAACTTTTTCCTTCCATGTCATTAAGAAAAGGACAGAAGATAAAATGTCAGTTTAGGCCCGTCAAATTAGTGTGCTCCTGACGTAAAGTGGCGTATTTTAGTCGTCATGTTTATAATCGCGTCTAAACTGTCTATGGAGTATCTTAATTTGACAGGATTAAATTAAAGTGTTATCTTCTATCCTTTTCTTAACGAAAAGGAAAGAAAAAGATGCACATAACTTAAAATCTCTAAAGCATTAAGGCGCTAAATTGATTGTGAATATTTGACAGTTTCGGATAGCTTGACCTGTCGTCCGCACACACTACACACTTGCACAATATTGCTTACATTTCTTATTTGTTCTAATTTCCACATCTTTCATTAGTACCAGTCTATCTACTCCTAGGCAAAAAGCTTTTTCTATATTATGCCACAACCACAACACCCGGTCTTCGTTCAAAGTATATCGCTGTCACAAAGTTTCTTTTTTTAATGGCGTAAATGACATTTGTGCAAACCGTCGCTTTGCAACGAGAGCGACAGTAATGAGCCAGGTTGTAATGATATACTACGTCGGGAGTATAACTTGTGTTGTGGTTTCTATGTGTTTATTGTTGTAATTAAGGCACATTTTTAAGGCCTTAGAGTTCGTTGTTCAAGTCTTGGAAAACTAACGGTTTCATTCATTGGATCAAATTTTTTTTATCGTTCCACTGCTGGGCACAGGCCTCCTCTCATACGGAGAAGGATGGTGGATGGTGGTGGTGGTGAAGTCGTGGTAACCTAGTAGTTAAAACACTCAAGTATGGTGTGCGAGTTCGATTCCATGTCAGGCAAGTACTTATCAATGTAACCATTGTAACTTTTCTAAGTTATATGTACTTTCTAAGTATATCTTGGACACCAATGACTGATTAAAAGGTGAAGGGAAACATTTTGAGAAAACGGTTTTATTACAAAAAAGAAATGCTTAGCCTATTACGGAACTCTACGTGCACTAATCCGACTCATACTTAACCGGTTTTCCTACTATTTTCAATAAAACTGCAACTTGGACAGATCTATATAATAACTTTATTCTTCACAACAGGTAACAGCCAATATATTATACTTAAATCGAATACATAACGGACGGACTCCAATATTTCTTAACTATTCCGAGTGATTCGGATGACAACCAAGGACTGCGCGTACTCGCTCCAAAAAATGCTTATATCTAATCTCACTCCCGCCACCACTTTGACGAATTAAATGAGGGTACTAGAGAGTTGGCGCAATTTCCGGTTTCGCTCCTTCTAGACAACTATATGAAATTTAAACAAAAACTGATCATTAAAATACTAATAAATGTTCTTAATATTTTAGAAAGAATCATTACATTACATTCGGCCATCCGACTTAGTGCAGCCTCCTGGCGCACTACAGCTAATATCAAGAATTCATAAATAACATAATATAGAAGTACACAACTTAGATTCTATCGGACTTTATACAACAATAACAAATACTATTCAATAATATATTACTTAAAATCTCAGTTGATTATCAAATCAAGAAAAAGAATCATTACATTAAATTACCTTATTTAATTAATGATAATATAGAACATCTACTTCAGAATCGCACAGTTCATTTCTTGTAATCTGGCTTAATAATCAGAATTCAATGAAAAGAGCACATTTTGTTTTTAAATATGGCAATGTCATGTATATGAATGTCAAATGATGGTGCATTTGAATGTCAAAATAATTAATAGAAGACAATTTGGTTAACAGAAAGGAGATTGTTTGTTCTGATGCCATAAACACATACGACAATTAATAAATTAAATGACAAAATGAAAGTGGCTGGACTATTTATCGACCTCAGCTCAGCTTTTGATACTATTGACTATGAATTATTACTGACTGACTTACTGCAAATCGCACCGACCACCAATTCAACTACCTTACCGTCCAGGAGCTCAGGAGCAAAAGGGCCTGTCAATCAGCCCGCTGTCTATTTATAATAGACAGGCATAGATTATAGTAGAAGTAAGCATAAACAGGGTAGGTGCGAGTTGCTACAAGTATTCGAACTTCTTTCTGCTAACACGGCCTCTCCTGACCGTGCACCGTCCTCGGCTGCATCAGCATCAGCAACATCTTCATCTGAAGCACTGAAGCACGTCGAACGTCTGCGCGCCAACTTCATCTGCGCACTCGAAGTACCGGCAGGATCCAGCAGGAGTATCTGGAGGCTAACCAGCATCATCGAGGTTGTCGCCATCGCAATCTGCATGAAACAAAGTCATTAAATAATCATGACGACATTTGAGATTGCCTATTCTTTCACTCTTCACACGTTCAAGGCCCTCATACAAAATTACACTGTCGAACAAGATAAAGACACTTCACTTTCAAAAATATGCATAGTTCTTCAAACACATGTCTCTTTCTTGCTCATACTTGAACTTTCAAGTTCCCCACGTTATAAACGTGTACCCAGGACTCAGCCTGCCAAGACAACGCCTGATACGCATACATAGTACACGTAACCCGGGACAACACCCGATGCGCGTTCAAAGAACACGACTTCCAGGACAACACCTGATACGCATACATAGTACACGTAACCCGGGACAACACCCGATGCGCGTTCAAAGAACACGACTTCCAGGACAACACCTGAGCGCACATACAGTACGCTTAACACGGGACAACACCCGACACCCACACTGGGCACACATCTGCCAAAACCAGGCATTCAGGAACCAGGAGGACAGCTGTCAGAGCGCACTCCAACTGTGCTGCTCCAGCCGCCTGGTCAACAACGGTCTCAGAACCGTCGCGCCTTCAGCAACAGTCTCAGCACCGTGGCGCCTCGCTAGAGCACCGTCGCGCCTCCTAGCAACGGTATCAGCGCCATCGCTCGCCCAGCGCCAGTGCCGCGCCCAATCGCACGCGCACGCCTGCAGCGCTCCCCTGCAGCGCTCGCCTGCAGCGCTCGCCTGCAGCGCTCGCCCGCAGCGCTCGCCTGCAGCGCACTCCTGCAGCGCACTCCTGCAGCGCATTTCCGCAGCGCACTCCTGCAGCGCACTCCTGCAGCGCACTCCTACAGCGCACTCCTGCAGCGCACCCCTGCAGCGCACTCCTGCAGCGCACTCCTGCAGCGCACTCCTGCAGCGCACTTCCACAGCGCACGCCTGCAGCGGCACTATCTCGCGGAACTATCTTTGGTTCTCCTTTGAAGTCGGGGAGCAGCTTCAACAAGTCTTTCGCGGCCAGCACACTCGATGTCCCAGGAGCCCTCCTTGGTGTGGCCTCCCCGCCAGAAGTAGAAGTCGCTCTCCTTCCACTCCTTGACCGCCTCCCAGGCAGAGCAGCTGGAGGCGCCCCTCCCTTTTATCATCCTCGCTTGGTACCATGGCTGAAAATAAATTGAACCGAGTAGAAATCCGTACCCCGATTATCCAAATCAGTACAAAAATATTCATTGCTAATAGTTTCATAAGCTTTAAGCCATTAATTTTATCCAAGCAACTACTGAACATAATCCACTCAGTCCTCACAATAATCTAGTGGACAAACATAGTCCACTCAATCTTAATAATAATCCAGTGGACAAACATAGTCCACGCAATCTTGACATTAATCCTGTGGACAAACCTAGTCCACGCAATCCTGGCATCAATCCAGTGGACAAACCTAGTCCACGCAATCCTGACATTAATCCAGTGGACAAACCTAGTCCACGCAATCCTGACATTAATCCAGTGGACAAACCTAGTCCACGCAATCCTGATATTAATCCTGTGGACAAACCTAGTCCACGCAATCCTGACATTAATCCAGTGGACAAACCTAGTCCACGCAATCCTAACATCAATCCAGTGGACAAACCTAGTCCACGCAATCCTGACATTAATCCAGTGGACAAACCTTGTCCACGCAATCCTGACATTAATCCAGTGGACAAACCTAGTCCACGCAATCCTGATATTAATCCTGTGGACAAACCTAGTCCACGCAATCCTGTCAATCCCGTGGATAAACCTAGTCCACGCAATCCTGTCAATCCCGTGGACAATCCTAGTCCACGCAATCCTTTATTTTGTGGGCTGAATCCTCTCTCACTTCTGAGATTTCAATAAAACTGCAACTTGGACAGATCTATATAATAACTTTATTCTTCACAACAGGTAACAGCCAATATATTATACTTAAATCGAATACATAACGGACGGACTCCAATATTTCTTAACTATTCCGAGTGATTCGGATGACAACCAAGGACTGCGCGTACTCGCTCCAAAAAATGCTTATATCTAATCTCACTCCCGCCACCACTTTGACGAATTAAATGAGGGTACTAGAGAGTTGGCGCAATTTCCGGTTTCGCTCCTTCTAGACAACTATATGAAATTTAAACAAAAACTGATCATTAAAATACTAATAAATGTTCTTAATATTTTAGAAAGAATCATTACATTACACTATCATATCCCTATTTCTGTCACTTTTCTCATTCTGACATCTGTCAAAGTTTGTTGTCATTTTTGTGAAGAAGTTTTGATGTCAGTCTGTAATTATAGTAGTTTGGTAGATGTAGGTGTATTGACCTGCTTTGAAACAATCATAGAAAGTACAGTTTATTAAATTGGACAATGATTGCCAGTTCCGCTTTCTATAATTAACGTTTAATTATTGTTGATAGTTCTATTAATTGTGAACAAAAAGTACCTATTGATTGCTTTGAAATGATTCTTTTTTTTTAAAGACTGGTTAACAGAACTTATATGCTTTACCCTTCTTTGAATGAGAGATGATGATGATGATCATATGCTGTATAAGAATACTCGTCTAAAATATTAAAAAAATATTCGTTAAAAATGTAAACAAATACTTATGTGTTTATGAAAAAATAATTTTAATAGCTACCCACTAAATGTAGGTTAATAAGTTCAGTTTACGTTACAATTATTTTAATAAATCAACTTAATTATCATTTAAATATTTATTTTTCTCGGTGGTAGGCCATAACATCGGCCTCCGGCAGAAGTTACCACCCACCAGTCAAAGCCTTGCCGCCAAGCGGTTTGTCGTGTTCCGGCATGGTGTCTGATGAAGCCGTACGGAGGACGTGTCTGAGCAGCTGTGTTGCGGTGTGTGCCGGGTATGATGCGCCAAATGTTGTTGTGTTGGGAGTTTGGTCGTGGAGGGCCTTCAGATCAATCTCCCTTTGGCGCAGCATCGTTGGTCGTGTTGTTGGGTTTAACATTGCATCACCTCGCTCAACTGCCGTCTTCCTTCCTATTCGCTCAGTTTTTCTGAGTGAATAAACTCTTAATAAACTAGCGCGCTTTACCATCAAATTTACAAAAAAGAAAATAAAGCCGTTACTTTATTAACTCAAAACAAGACCAATTAAAAACATAAAAAGAAATGAATATAGCTTAAACTAGTCGAGCAGGGTAATTGTGTAACACACTATATGTAGCATTGGATTTCATTTTGATAGTTCTACAACACTCATTGCGTTATTTACGTTGTTGAGCACACACATTTTCAAATAAATGGTGCAATAGATTAACAATATGCTTCGAAATGATAGCAATAGTGTGTGAGGCAATCAGAGTGCAGGTCAGTGCACTATAACCTAGAGCTAGCACCGACACAAGTTCGAAAACAGCGTGCGAGCGCAGTGCAGACACGAACCACCCACTATCTGTCGCACAGCCACCAGCGAAACGGATAAAAAGAAGAAAAAGACGTGCTAGCGACACGCAAAGGAAGAAAATTAACTTTATACATAGCATATATCTATAATACCATATAAAACTAAAGAGTTTGAACGCCCTAATTTCCTCTAACTACGAGCTAATCGAAACTACGGGTCCAATTTGAAAAAAGATTATCTATAGAAATCGACTCTTTTGAGGTTAAAATAAAATGTTCCAGTAACTATCTTCAACCGAACGTCGTTATTCTTTTGTATATATACACGAACAAACACACACACACACAAACATACACCCACACACCCGCACAAAAATACGCACTCCCAAATACTCAATACAGTCCTCTTTTAACCGCTTTTAGTTTAGTTGACTCTTGTTATCAAATTCATTTATTTTTGTTAATCTTTTTGCATAGTATTCTGTAAAATCTACTGTTGGGAGAGGGCACTGACTCTTGCAACTCAGGTATATCACCTAGCACAGGAGTCAGGGACTTCAAACTTTTTTGTACCAATTCTTATCTAATAAGGATTTATTATTATTATAATTAAACGTGCAACAGAAATCCTACTGCTATCTAGCTTTTTTTGTTGGTATAGTAAGTCATCAAATAACTTCTCCCGCTCTGGGCAGAGCGGAAAGGCGTGTCAGAGTTTTACTGATTAAAACCCACCCGTACTGTTAAAAAAGAAACCGTGGCCTTGGCCGTCGCACGGGCAAGTGACGGCCAAGGCTACGCCTCCTCCTTTGCCAGCATCACTGCTTCGCAGAAGGAGGTGACGGCCTGCTATGCAGTCTCGCTCCGGACCATGGCCTGGACCAGGGTCGGACGCGAGAGATGGCAACACACATACTCAATATCCACTCAAAATAAATACTTACTCGAAGAATTGTAATCTAATTTTCAGTCATGTTTTTTAAATTCAAATCCTAGCAATATGAATATGGCTGATATGACGATAAAGTGGGATAGTAATAAAAAAAATCAATCTAATATCGTCTGATATTGTAAAGAAATCGTGCCCTTAATATATATATATATATATATATACCCTTTCAAACCCTTACACGTCAAATCTCTTGCACAGTTTATCATCATCATCAACCTTTTTATCGTCCCAATGCTGGGCACAGGTTACAGGAGAAGGATTGAGCGTAATCACCACGCTTGCTCAATGCGGATTGGCGATTTCAGACTTCAAGTCCAGGTTTCCACAAGATGTTTTTCCTTCACCTTGTAATCAGTCATTGGTGTCGAAGATATACTTAGAAAGAACATATAATTTGGAAAAGTTACATTGGTACTTACATACAGAGTGTATACGAATAATTATCTTCTACAAACACCGACGGCACACGTTTATACTTACAACGGCTTTATTGCATCTTACCACCTCTTCGACAAAAACACCCAAGTCTATTAATAACTCAGCTCTAAGATCTTCGTTCCGGACACACTCAACCATATTTCGATCCTAAAATTCCGTCCTGTCACATCTTTAATTATTCATTGATAAACAAACCAAACCCTCTGAAACACATCATTGCAGTCAGTAACACCTGTCGCTATTCCCAGGCGACGAAGCACTCATTACGCAAGGGTTAAGTCATTCATACCATCGTCAGTCGTCTGCGAACCGTCGACCCGTCCCCAAATAACCCGATGACATTCTCATGTAATAAGATATTATTGTTGGATGTAGTTATTAGGATTTATAGGTGGGCTAAGGGGGCGGTTGGGGGAGGATTAAGCTTGGTGTTTTAGAATTTATGGTGCTTTTATGATGTTCATTTTGTTAAGGTAGTGGTGTTAAAGGGATTTGCATGTCATGTTATGAAAAGGGCAAATATTCAGTATGCTTTTTGCTATTGCTAATGATCAAAACAAAAATTAAAAAAAAAAAATCTTTCTTGTTTCCTGTGAAAAATACTGGTTTCACTAACTACTGGCTTATTGTTTAATTATTGTATTATTTAAAAATTCGAATTGCACATCTTTATTCTATTTTGTGCTTCACGAGCTAAGTAGTCCAAACTACACTTATACTTTTACGGTAGCTGGTATGCAATGATTTACGTGGCCCTTATCAAATAATTTGATAGAATATCTATAGTACTTCTATTATATCAAACAACACACACGTTTTACCCCCGCGGCAATCCAATCTATAGTAAAGTCACATTATTAAAGAAATGGCCGCCCACTCCCGCGCAGCTTGCTGACTGATCGCTTCCGACACATGCATGCGCTCGCGATGTCCAATCAATACGGGAAATGTTGCCATACCACTGATAAGATAGATATGAGCCATTAGTTATGCGTAATTGGGAGCGTTAATTGAATTAAGATGTAGCTACATCTATTTAGATGTTTTGTTCATTTATTGGGTAACAGAGGGCTTACAGCACCACGCTATCTATATTAAGCCACGTGTGGGAAGAACTGCAGTTACCGACATAGGTTGTAATAGGCAAGGTAGAGTAGTAATCGGCAGGCCATGTTAGTCAAAGTACCGATGGCTGGCGCAGCAGGCAATTCTTGGAAGGGAGACCGCATATAGGCGAGTGTAGTGTGGGAAGTCACCCGGCTAGATGGGGCGACAACCTTTAGAAGATGGCTAGGACTGACTGGATGTGGAAGGCGGAAGACAGGGTGTTGTGGTACATTAACTTTATAGGAATAACTTATGTTGTGGTTTCAATAGTGGCCAGTTATAAACTTGTCAAAATGTCAAGTAACAGAACTGTAGATACTGCATAGCGTGTATGTGGGGAAAACATGTGAACTCAACCGTGCTTTAAATTCACATATCGCCACTCGTGGCTCTTTCAATACCTTCCTAAAGTAATTAACAACAAATCGATGACCATACTGATCATCACTGTAATTGAATTTGACTCGATACTTTGATAGCCTATCAACAATTCAATACCCCATTACTTTGACTTAATCCGATAATCGCCACATCTCTGCCTACCCGATTGTATAACAGGTGTGCGGTCTGATATCGACTGTAAACTAAACAATCTATTTAATTTGAATAATAACCTCTGGGAACATAATGTAGCTAGCTCGTAATTACCAGCTCAGGGTTGACGCGTGCTATCTGTGTTCAAAGCTTTGTTTATCTTGAAATGTTTCTGTGACTGGAGTATCTTACAGCGAATAGGTTAACTTGTAACTTGTCTTATCCTTGTGTTGCAAAATAACATGTAAAGATAATTTAAATAGAATATCAACTATTTCAGTGAATTTTAGTAGTGGTCATGTGACACCAAATGAGCCGTTAATGTATTATATTATAGAATCAGGTTATTTTAACTGAACCGTGTTAGAAAAACTTGTGTCTCTGCAATGCCTGTTGATAGCCGAGCTGAGTGATGATGTCAAAATCAGAAGTCATTTATTCAAATTAGGCTTAGAATGAGAACTTTTTGAACGTCAATATTACATAAGACAGTCCCCCAAAACGCTCACCCATCGACACTTCCTAGTGCTTTCGCTGGGAAGAAGAAGTGGCGGAAGAAACTCCCCAGCAGCACAGCTCTCTATTTACAAATTAAAAAAAAAAAAACTTGAAAAGTGCTGATACAATTCATGAACTTGATTTTTGATTATCGAATATGCTATCAGTTCCGTGTTCCATTAGTATAATAACTAAATTATTTCGTAATACGTAATAGTTGGGTTTCCTTGGATTTCTATCAAGTTTATGTTTTCTTTTGAAATACCTATCTATAACGGTACTAGTTTGACTAAGTTAGTACTTGCAACAATAATCTTTTTTCGTCTCCTGCCACCCCTAATTATAGAGTCGATCGCGAACTTGATTACAAGTTAATTGGCAGCCCACAAGGCCGGTCGCACACGGACCGATCGCGCGTCTGCTAATGACGACTAATCGCAGCATCCGGACACGTGCGTCACGGTCGCCTCCGGCGTTGCGATTAATTGAAATCGTGTAATATAAGCTGTATATGAAGCGTAATGCCTTGTTTGTTTATTGGTTGTGGATGATATAAATCCTAGCGATTAATTTGTGGCTGTGGTCGTTTGTGGGAGGCTTTATTGGTTTTGTTTGATGTGTTGTGTCGTCTTTGGAGTGGTAGTCTAAATATCTTTTTTGTTTTGCATGGCCGCTCTGGGCGTAGCGGAAGGGCGTGTCAGACTTTTACTGACTAAATCCCACCCGTGTTCCTTCACTTGCCTGTGCGCCAGGGCCACGGTTTTTTTTTTTAACCAACCCGCAACCCTGACCCAGGCGGCATCGGTCCTCGTGGACCCTAGTCTAAATGTCTGGTTGACTCTCCGTGCGCTGATAAAAATTGAGAAGTTTATTTGTTACTACTCCTCATCTTTAGGTTTTATCTGGTTTTAAAAGCGGGAAAAACGTAACAGCCGCACAGGTCTATCGCTTATCGGTTAAGCTACGCTTCCTGCGGGTGCTTTGTGGATGGGTGACCATCTATATGTACGGAAACTGATCCATGTGTTGAAAACTATGTTAAGCTGTTAATCTCGGCTATCATTCGTAGATCTTTGACAGTTCTTACGGGTATTCAGAAGGCTGAAAGTCTCACATACAGTAATTTGGCTGTGGAGGTCAGATAGGTATGTTCTCCATTTAAAGTACCGGTATTCAACCGCATCCGATTAGATTGGACGCCAACCTCAACATACAATACAACAGGCATATATATCTCTTTCACAGTGGGCCGTTATCTACCACGCGGGTACACTGTGGAATATCACATGTCTTGTATTGTTTTTGTCGCATGTTTTGGTTCCAGCACGTGCCCATTCTCCTCTAGTCTAACAACTCTATAGCTGGAGGGTGCAGACCACAAGGCACTGGAAATTGGCAATCAATAAAAGCTTGGGTAAATATAGCTAGATAAATACCTGACGTAATTCTACTTAAATACCTGTAATAAATAAACGTATTTACTGCGCAAAGCTCGTGTATTAATAAGTTAGTAATTAATCGGTACATTCGTTTAGGTAAATAAATAAACTGCCATAATTTATTTAATTTCTGTCAATAATCACCGTAGCGAATAGACTACGCTCGGAAAATTATTGCTAGTTAGGGCTGCTGCAGATCATAACGTTATTATATAATAATATGTTGTATCTAACATTTATATTAACGCGTTGAAAGAGACCTCATACCTTTGTATGTACATGTTCAGTATAGCATGATCAGAATATAAGATTCCCACTCCGGGCGTAGACACAAGCTTCCTTTGGGGGGATATCACTGGTCTTCAAATTTTTACTCCAGATACACAGCACATTTTCCACTTAGTCAAAGACATGTACAGTAAGGGTCCAAAGTGACCCTTACTGTATATTGTTCAAACACCAGCTGAATCCCTAACTCGAGGTAAGAAAATCGACGGTGAAACTTATCAGCGCATTTATTTTTATTTTATTAATGTTTCATATTGTCGTTGCTTCAACTTTAAAAGATGTCACCTTTATTTCAAAGACTTTCAGACTTACTAGTAAGTATGATCAAATAAAGTTAACACATATTGCAACATTATTTTAGATGAATTATCTTGACTTGACTTTTTGATGAGTTCATCGAGTGAATAGTATTCGAATTAGATTTTAAAACCTCTAAATTGAAATAGTCCGTTACGGTACGCTAGAGGGGTAAGTGGTGATGACCTATTCAGTCCCAGTAGATTCCTAGTAGATTAGATTAGAGTAGTATTCCATTCAGAAGCGATCCACTCATTTACAGGTCAACAATTTTTTCCCAAAACAAAATCCTGAAATATTACAAAATACTGAGAAAAGCCACAGAATGGCGTCGAGTTTTTACGGCGGACTCAATTAGGTGAGTTTACGATATTTTTCAGTTTATTTCAGTGAGACCACACGCGTTTACTGCTGTAAAGCTATTTACATGTTTTACTGTTTCTTTGTTTTACGCCGTTCATGCTGTTTTTCAGAGAAGGAACCTTATGGTATTAGGCTGGATTGTTACATCTTCGTTTCAAGAAGTACGAGAATGACCGGTCCTCTGCCAAAAGTTGTAAAATCTTAAGTGACTATAATGAAACTATTGAAGTTATGTAAACACCTGGAACGCAGCCGTACTGCGTGGACAGGACTTTATACATAGTAATAAATAGTATGTACACGACTTTAGCTTAAGCTTTGCTTAAGAAAATGTACTTTGTCATTTTTTAAGAAAGAACTTTGTATTTTTTTAGTAGACAAGGCTTATTATAGTGTTGCAGACTTTTTGTTGGAGAAGGATTTTGGTTGACTATTTTATATAACGTTCCTACTAGCGACCCCCTCCGGCTTCGCACGTGGATAAATAGTATATAACCGATAACCTAAGCCTTCCTCAAGAAACGGTGGCCCTTCAATAAAAATAATGTCTACTGTGCCGCCCACAGCCAATATCAGACTCTGCAAGATACATCTACCTTGTTGTCCATGGATAGCCAGTTCCACCACTTTCAAACAGAATGAAAGCCTACTGGGGTAGCAAGTTTGTTCGAAATAATGGTCCCCCG
The DNA here is from genome assembly GCA_037179545.1 of Sesamia inferens. Taxonomy (NCBI): domain Eukaryota; kingdom Metazoa; phylum Arthropoda; class Insecta; order Lepidoptera; family Noctuidae; genus Sesamia; species Sesamia inferens. The sequence goes on along the minus strand of CM073939.1, from coordinate 28,296,675 downwards.
CTCTAGTCCACTCCCTCTGCGGTTTAGGCAGAGAAACACTCAAATAGAAGGCGACCGGCACGGGCGCGAGCGGCACGCGGATTTTTTCTGGTGTTTAGTTTTGATTAAATCGTGATATCTCCTGAATGAAACAACCAATTCAAATAATTCAAAATCAGATTTGCTGCTACTAAAATTACCATTGATATGACGTTTTTATTTGGATAATATTATTAATAATAAGGCACAAATAGTGGGCTCTTATTTCGACTGGAATTTTAATTAACTTTTCAAACATAAAAAAGTAGTCATAATGAAGAAACTATAGTAGGTAGACATACAGTGTCATAGATTTTTAGATGTAGGCATTTTTAAAGACTGTAGTACATTATTTTAATGTAATGTCAAAAAAAGGGTTTATTTTGCGATATGTGTAAGAAACCTCAAAAATAATAGTATTTCTCCACTATTTAAAGTTCACTTCATAAAAACCTTCCTCTTGAATCACTCTATCTATTAAAAAAAATAACCCTATCAAAATCGGTTGCGTAGTTTTAAAGATTGAATTATACAAAGCCACATAGGGAAAGTAAAAGTGACTTTGTTTTATAATATATAGTAATGATTCCGTCACACTACAATTTGAGTGTCTTCAAGGCTAGAGTGAATAGGCTCTTAATAAACTAGTGCGCTTTACTATCAACGATTGCGTCACTGCTTACCATCAGGCGGGATTGCGGTCAAGCACTAGTTTATAATTAAAAAAAAAAATTGCTTGTACCCTCATTTGCAAAATAAAATATATCTTTAATGGCAATCAACCGTTCGTTTACTGGTTCTCGGATTAGACCAGTGTGGCATACTGAAGCATGCGGGCCCATTGCGGTTGTCCCTAGATGTCAGGTGTCTTGGAAGATTTGTTTCTTTTTTGTACCGGTTTCCTCACGACGTTTTCCTGCATCATTTTGATAGCAGTGCTGATGAAATTTTATACACTATATCTTATACAATAACGTCTTTCAAATAGGTACATGGAGTTAAACAACTAGTGTTTTCTTTTCTACTACAGTTTTTTTCTTCTTTTCTGTTTTCAAATTCCGGTGAAAGTGACAAATTATCACGACAGACGGAAAAAATATATAATCTGTTTCTAAGAAACCGAAGCTTAACAGAATAAAAACTACTATCAAAGAAAAAATAAATTGGCTATCTTAAACAATTATGAAGCGAAGAGATTTTGTTTGTGTAACAAAACAAATCTTCCTTACCGCCAGCTTGCGAGGACTTGAGAAGTTTATTAAGCCCAGGAAAGCCTCGGTAATATTGCCGAAAGAAACTAAGATAACTTAGTTACTAAGGCAACTGATCTTCTTCACGAGTTGTTACTTAATACAAGATGTTAAGAATAACCCAAACTAATACAGCCTTTTGGGTAAAACTATAACAGCTGCATAGGTCGATGGAGGGTTAAGCTAAGCTTGCGGCTGTCGGTTTCTGGATGGGAGCATTTTTTTATTTTCCTTTCTTTTAACCTTCAAACCCCGACCTCGGGGAGAAAGCCCATCAGCACATAGGGGTTGGTCCCGGTAACTCTTAAAATACCAATTCTGGAGGTCTCACGTGCCTCGCAAGTGACTAGTGTGCCACCATCTTTCCTGGGGTCACGTGGCTTTGAAAAGATCATTATATTGTACATACATAATATACTCACACTTATTGATCAGAATCCTAACAACTTATTTTACAGAGACTTACACTTTATTGTAATCACTCCATCAAAAATACTGGCATACTGTAAAAAATAAATTGTAATTGGCACTTTTGATGGCGGCCATCTTGGATATAATAAAGTTTGTCAAAGTGTTATTCTACTATTGCTTTTATTTGTTGTACGGACGACAACAGGTCAAGCTATCCGAAACTGTCATATATTCACAATCAACCTTGAGCCTTAATGCTCCAGAGGTAAAGTTGAAAATCTAATAAGAAAATCTGACAGATTGTAGTAGCTTGATGTGCTGTCGTCTGTACATATTGAGAGAGTTGTGAAAAAACACATAATCCGCCATTTTGTGGCGGCAGCCATCTTGGACAAAATTTTTCATCAGATATTGCTAAGAACAATCCCGATTAATTTATCATTCCAACAATGCCACAGACTGACAGATACACACACTACGTCGTTTTTGCGCGTCATGGGTTAAATATACTGATATTCATTTGAAACCAGTTCAACTAGAAACGGTCTCCTACATTGTTGGAAAAAGGTCAATCTGCTCAGGACTGATTGAAACAAACTTTTCCTCTTTTCCCAAAACTAAAATTAAAACCGCACACTATCTAACATAGTTTTCCATTATAATTGTCAACAATATTGTGTGAAATGGAATGGCGCGAACATTTGAGTGCAGTCCCTCACATGAATATCAAACTCCCGGTTTTATTGACCTATAACGTTATTGTACAAATACTGCTGGAGCCAGGGTTGCCAAGTTTGCTATATTCTTTCAATAAAATAAAAAAAATATTTTATTATATTCTGTCATGGTGATCGATGTGAGGAGGTAGGACTTTAGAAATAAATCTTCTTCCTCTTCTTATCAACCTATATAGGTCCACTACTGGACAAAGGCATCCCCCAAGGCTTTCATTCCATTGGGGGGGGGGGGGGGGGGGGGGCATTGCCATAATCCTTACGCTTGGCAGGCGGGTTGGGGATCGCAGTAATTTGTGATTCTACTGCTGCCCGCTTCCCTGGTGATAGTTCCCTCTAGTTGCCTCTTACGACACCCACGTGAGGAAATGGTTTGGCACTATGTAACTGGGATGTCGGTTTGGCCTGTTTTTTTAACATTCCAAATATAAGCTATTGTCAATTTGATTTGGTTTGATTATCGACTAAATAAATTGAAAAACAGAAGGACCTGAAAACTGGGAAGCCACATGATATCTTCGCCAAAGTTTTGTGTTCCAGGTTCTTATACCTTTTGTTCATCTTAGAACCTCCAACGCTTATTACAATAAACTTATTCAACAAAACGGTATCGCAAACGTTACAACATTACACTCGTAACGTTATAACCCCGATAACGTTATTCCTTTGTTACAGTTACGGTATACGAGAAATTAACGGTTCCCGCGGGTTCCGTACTCCTATATTGTTTTATTATATTTATTGTTTCTTCGCAATGATATCGGGGAATGGATATTCGAAGTTTGTGAATATAATTCGGTTTCATTTGGCTTTTGTTTCTGTTATTGTCGAGGATTCGGAAAACAACTACTTATTGCCAATACCTTGGCACTTGTATCGGAATTGTTGGGTACAAGAGTTTAATTGTTTTTGGAGAACAATGCGATTTTAGCTTTTATAATAACACTCCTACAGATCTATGGATCTATGCTATAATGTTTATTCTTTTTTATTTTATTTATTTGTCTTATCGACAATTGAATACAAATATACCTAATATGAGACTTGAACCAAAGAATTTAAATATTAGTATAAATTTACCAATTTCTCACAGGTAAATATATTTGTCGATTCATATCCAGTGAAGTCATTTGCTCTCTGTAGGACGAATCACTATTAAAATAAAAATGAAAACAAAAATGGAATCAACATTAAAATATATTTTCAATATAAAAATCAAAAACATTGCTAAAATCAACACTTTAACTTATATTAAATTTAAACTTGGTAGTAAGAATTTTCTAAAAAGATTTTAAACTTCAAATATTTAACGATGACAACACCGGTAATGGATTTGTGGTCTTGCTAGTTATTAGAAAGTGATTACATCTAGGTTTTATTTAAACACTACATACACTTTCTCATTTCTGAATCACTGCTCAAATCATTTAATGTATGTATGTGCTTAGGAACAGTGCCTCAGGCAATGTAGAATAATAGTTACATTTTTAAATGCATTCAAAACAAAAAAGCATCTATGCCTCATCTCGTTCAAATAAGATAGTAAAATGCATTAAAGCCTTACCATTGAACCTCTCTTTCCAACATCCGCTCTCAACAATCTCTCCGTCTCTCTCTGAAAAGTTGCAGCATAACTAGAAATTCCGACACTTTCACCACTGACCTCCGTGCTGTCGGTCATTTGTCAAAACGTCTAGATACTCATGTCTCTATTACTGCTGCATTGTGGAGGATACCAGTTTTATTAGTAATCGCTTGTAATATAAACATCTAATGATATTAGTGACGCCTCGTTAACTTATTAATATACGGGATTGTAAGAAGAAATAGTAATGAATTTTAAAGTAACTTTAGTTTTTTTGGAGTTCAGTATTAAGATATAAATTACTTTCTATCTTTTGCATAACTAATATCTACAGCAGCCTTATGACCTTATAAGTAAATTGTTATTTTTGTTTTTGAACATTAGTCGTCCATATGGACCAATGGATTAGAAATTTGCTTCAGAATTGTTCCAATTAATAGCATTTTTTTTTTCTTTTTTTATCATTATAATTATGCTAATGCTTGATCGCAATCCCGCCTGATGGTAAGCAGTGATGCCATCGTTGATGGTGAAGCGCAGTAGTTTATTAAAATCCCATTCACAAAAAAAACTGAGTTAATAGGAAGGAAGACGGCAGTTGAGCGAGGTGATGCAGTGTAAAACTCAACAACACGACCAACGATGCTGCGCCAGAAGGAGATTCATCTGGAGACCGTCGACGACCAAACTCCCGGCACAACAACATTTGGCGCATCGTACCCAGCAAACATCGCAACACAACTGCTCAGACCCGTTCTGCGTACGGCTTCACCAGACATCATACCGGAACACGACGAATCGCTTGGCGGTCAGACTTTGTCTGGTGGGTGGTAACTTCTGCCGGCAGCCGATGTCATGGCTAATCACCGAAAAAAAATAGTGACAGTGAAAAAGTAATAGTTCAAATATAGCGTGAAGTCTATCCATTGCTTATAATGTTAGAAAATTAGTCTGCTCAACAACGTAAATAACGCAATGAGTGTTGTTGTACTGCTGTTACTACTAACAGTTTGTTTCGTAGTAGCTCCGCTCGCTGAATTCGATTAAATTGGAGATTACCTATCTAATATCAAACCAATTACGAACATGAGCTAATATTAGATTTGAAAAAATAAAGTGATACGTAAGAAAGAGAAATGTATATTTGGATTTGTGGTGAAAGTTACATAGACGAGTATTTTTTACAGATACAGACTAGAAAAAAGACTGCTCAAATAAAATTTGCGTCAATCAAATGTCAAACATGTGCCCGAGCCATTGAATAAAAAAAAGAATGGGCATAAAAAATGTTAGTATTTACATTGTTAAATACATCTTCATTTTTAAAATACATTAATTATCATTTAATGATAGTAATTACGGGTTGTTGGAGCTCTTAAAAGTCTAATAATTGGCCTAACTGCAATGCTTCGATACCGCCCTTCTTCGGGTTGTGGAGGTCAGACGGCACTCGCTTTACGGAAAGCATCGAAGTTTAGCCAAAATCAGCAGTTAGACTGGTAAAGCGGACCCCAGACTCCAAGCTGAAAAGCTTCGGATGCGACTGGGATTAACGCTGAGATGATGATGATTATTTATCACCTGCGTAGCCTTTTCCCTACTATATAGAGGTCGGCTTCCGGTCCAACTGGTAACCCCGTTTTTTTTAAGTAAAACTTAATACTAAAATTGGAAAAGAACTGCACCAGCCCTAACGACCAGAAAGATCGATCGACCACGAAAAGCCGAATCAGCCCAGCGCAATCAATTGAAACAATTTGAGCATTAAATACGACAGCACGCTGATACGGTTCGCCCACTACGCCAGTACGCGGCGTATCGGTACGCCGCAACCGCAGTGATTGATAACAGTTCGGCGGCGAAATGGAAAATAAATTGTATTCAAATTATTGCTGTGTTAGTATGAGGTTGGCGCAGAGATATTCAGATAAAACCACGTTTTGGAAATAGGCTTTATAACCTGCAGCAGGCAAAAAAAAGCTGCTTATATCCTAAGATAGATTTGAAGCAGATTCATTGACATGATCTTGTGTATCTCTAATGCTTAATTATTTGGACTCAAGCTACTTATCTTTTTCTTCAAGTATGTACTTAGATTTAAAATTAGATAAAAAAAAATTGTTATTAGAAAAAGCGTAATTAATAAGTAATCAGTTTCTGGAGTGGCGGCCACGTACCGGAAGAGCTTAGGGAGGTCCCCTATAAGTGAAGGTTGCGAGAAGCCGATGGATGCGGGCAGTACAATACCGGTCATCGTGGAAAGCCTTGGGGGGCTTTTGTCCAGGAGTGGACATCTATAGGCTGAAGAAGAATTAATAAACAACCAATGATTTCCGTAATAACGACAGTCTCGATATCTATCTTGTTAAGATTATTATTATTTTAACTAAACTAATTTTAAGCTCAATTCATCTTTTCCTTTTTCTTTCGTTAAGATCCTCTCAAATTAAAATATTTCACAGACAGTTTAGACGTGATTAAAAATATGGTGACTAAAAATACTTCCAACACGTCGTTTAAGACAGGTGAGGAGTAATTTAACAGTAGTCGAGTGAGTTTCTTGCCCGTTCTTCTCCATAGGTACCTACTCTTTGGAATGGGCGACTAGCTTCACCTTACTGACTGACCGACCTTCTGACAATTCAAAAGTGCCTGTAACTGGTTTATTTGAAATAAATGCTTTGATTTTGATTTTTTTTTGATTTTGAGTACTAAATTAATATTTATCTTCTTTCTTAATGAACTAGACATTTAATTGTACCTAATTTAACCTTGACATAATATTGTATTGACTTCAGTAATTTGACCGCAGAGCATTATCAGATTCTCTTGTAACACATTATGCACGATTGATTAAATATACCTACTTCTCTATTGGTCGTAATCGACTTTCAAATATGTTACTACACTTTTCCTCTGCTTGTGGGAGGCCTATGTCCAGCAGTGGGCGTCCTTTGACTGAAATGATGATGTTGATGAGGCTTTTAAATTAATTGCGAGTCCACATCGTGTTGAATTCAACTTGTAGGTCTACTGAAAGACTTAACCTGTATAGATGGCTCGTGTAGTGTTTTGTTAAGTAAAAAGATATGTTATCTCAGTTAACCAATTGATCATAGACTTTCTTAAAATATTACCATGAACATCGTGTACCAGGTAGTACTTAGATTTGTGTCTATTCTATGTAATTCTTCATACGTAGTGGGCGATCGTATCCGCTATTCAATGCTGAACAATTTTCCCACGACTCCTCAATTTATCTTCAATTTTGATATGCAACAATAAAACTCTCAATCCGGTCAACTTCTACCATAAATGTAAAGCTAGATAAATTGAAAACCTTTTATGGTGCTATGAATGCGTTTACGATGTAACCGTCCCGTACCCGTTACTAGTCCGTGTTGGAATCGGCCCGCGTGCGTTAAAATAGATGCTATGGCAAGTGCAATTTTCTAATTTTGTTGCGTTTTAGTGTGATGAGACCTTGAACCTTTAATGAGTTCCTTTGTGTAAGTAATTGTAGTGCTGCTGTCTAATACAGGTGAACGTTTATGTTCAGTTCTTGCGTACTTTGTAAGGTGTTAAATGTTCTAACCACCTGTAATAGATTAGTTTCTTTAGCAGCTAATAACACTAAACTGAATTGCCTCATGGAGCGAGAAAGTTAAGCTGTCAGTCCCTTTAAACTTAAGCTACTGCTAGTGTAGACGATGAGAATCAGACAATCCATCTTCAGGTTTACTAACGGCCTCGGAGTTATTTTACTAGGAATTTAGGTTATATCCATTAGGCCGAAATCATGTTAATTACTACATTCAGTGGGTCATTATTCGGGTTTTGTATAGAAAATATATAGGTAAAGAAAAGAAAGAAAATAGGTTTATTTGCGGTAAACATGACGTAAAAGTACAAAAACAATTGAGTGACAATAGTTGACATGCGTCACATCCTCGCAAAACGGCTGTCGCTCAGCATTTTGCTACGACCCTATGCAAAACAGAGTCCAGCGCTGGTTTTCAGCGACAGCCGGTGCCGACGTAAAGACGTCACCCGGTGCCGACGTAAAGACGTCACCCGGTGCAGCAAACAATCACAATTGACACCGAACCGGTACAATAAAAAATAAAAATGCAATAATAATAACAAAAAACTTAAATAATAAAAAAAAACTTAAATAATAAAAAAATATATGAAACTGATATTTATTCCTCAGGTAAAAGTCGTCTCAATCTGACGATAGGATTTGAAGGCTTCTCGAAGTTTGATTCAGTTGTCATTGAATGTATAGGTCAAAGACAAATCAAAGAGATTTATAAATAATTCTTCCTCCTCCTAAATCCTTCTTGTTAATCTGTCAGCATCATGTGGTACATTCTTATGTTTTTAGAACAGTGTTTATGACATTATATCTTTCTAAAAGAAAGCAATCCACTATCCCCACAGAGTAATTCAGTAGGGTATGAGATCCTTTTGAAATACATAATTTTTATTAAAGCACGTTGTCCTCTTTCCACGTGTATAAACTTTGATTTTGCTGCGCCGCCCCATTTTGGGATGCAGTAGGCTATAACAGATTATGCTATAGAGATGTTTATTTCATTTAAGTAATAAATGGCGCCTGATTTCTTATTTACATCTGTTGGCAAAATGTGTCTTAAGGTTTTAAAAACCCACCCCAGTTTTAACATGAGAGAACTATGATAATTTCTGCGACTTCGTTGGCGTTTTTTTATATGCTCCGCTCCTGTTGGTCGCAGCATGATGTTATATAGCCTAAAGCCTTCCTGGATTAATGGGCTATCGAACACAAAAATAATTTTTCAATTCGGACCAGTAGTTCCTGAGATCAGCGCGTTCAAAAAAACAAACACAATCTTCAGCTTTATATATTAGTATAGCTACTTATTAATGTCTTTGGTACTAATATTCTAAAGGAGGTTAAGTCTGTGAGGTTACATAATACCTATAGAGGATAATGTCTATATCTACTGAACCGATTAAAAACATTTTACTAGTGAGAGAGAAATACCTAGTAAAGACATTTTTGTGGTAGTCGATTCATCACAAGTAAAAATGAAATAATCATGGTGCTCCTAGTCACGATATTTATTTTTTAAGAAGGAAATACTTATCCTATATTAGTTTTCTTCTTCCATATTATGGAGACAGAGTCCACACACAAGATCCCGATGCATTTTCCGTGCATCGAACACAAGTAAGTCACAGGCGTGTACTAAATCTATTTAAAGCTTTCCCGCGCGCCTGTACTTTACGAGCTCGTAAAGTCGCGCGTTCACCTGCGCGCGCGCATACACTTGCACCCAGAGGTGTTTGGTGTTTTTGGTTTTAGGAGAAAATTGTTTTTGGGATGTAAATGGACTAAAAGAATAAAAAAAAACAGTATTAGTTAGTATGAATAATTACGTTTTTATTTCTGTGTCAAAGTATCATATTACAGTTGACTATTATTAATAACTGCTACGTCTTTTTTTTTATAAAATACTTGCTTTTCGCCCGCGGCTTCGCCCGCGTAGACTTCGGCTATATCGCGCTTTTCAGATTTCCCTCGGGAATATAAAATTTATCCGGGATAAAAAGTACCGATTATATAGTCCGGACACCTAACTTTACGTCTGCAAAATTTCAAAGCAATCGGTTTAGTAGTTACGTCGTGAAAGCGGAACAAACAAACTCACTTTCCGATTTATAATATTAGTAAGGATAAACTAGTGCTTGACCGCAATCCCGCCTGATGGTAAGCAGTGACGCAATCGTTGATGGTAAAACGCACTAGTTTATTAAGAGACTATTCACTCTAGCCTTGAAGAATCTCTCCTGCGTAATCAGCCTGTAACTTCGCCACAGTTGTGACACAGGCCGCGCCTGTGAGTGGGATTAGGCCGCTATCCACCACACAGGCCTATGCGACGGACATGCGAGAAGGAAAATATCGCGAGGAAACTACCTCGCGATATTTTCCTTCACCTTCCTTTTTGAGACCAGCGGTGATAAAATTATTCAAATGCAAGTAGAGTGTCTCCATGTTTCGATCACACAAAACATTTGGTAAGTCTGGGCTGACACCACTGACTGTCCCACCATTGCTCAGTCCGCTCTAGCACAATACAGTGAATTCTTTTGCTTGATGTAACATAACATCGCATAAATATCAGATGTTTTTACCTAAGTCATTGTAAATAAAAAATGTTTTTACAGGACCTCAATGATGACGTTGTTAAAATATTCAGCAAGTTATAAAACTCAATAATCAAGCCCCCTTTGTGAGTTAAATCATATTCCGCCTGAATGTCTAAACTATGCTCAGCCCAAAGCACATAACTAAACCAAACTCGATAGCATCAAACGTCGATTATCACCGTAATCAGAGCGCTGCATAATGAAATTATCGCATTAACACTTCAGCGCGCGACTGTACGTTAGCACCTTGCCCACGCGCTGTTCTGTGCCGACAAATAAACACTAACGCGCTCTGAGGGTGCGCGCTCGCAGTGTGAGCGTGTAGCGTGGAAGTTAATAACAGTCGCACCGGTTGTTCAAACGATAGGGTACGATCGATTGATGGATGGGTGATGTGTGGTGTGATCAGATACAAATCGGATCACACCTCTTTCTACAGCACGGCGAAAATGCAAGCCTGCTCCTGCTGATTCGTTTAAGCGGCGCAGGATGCTTCGGCGAGTGCGCGTGTATGTTTGTACAGTAACCTGCTAAGCGCATCCACAGATGGTGACTGCTGATGGCTTGAGCGTCTGTATACTTGTAAGATTTGAGTATAAAGTCATCATCATTATCTCAGCGTTAATCCCAGTCGCATCCGAACCTCTCTTCAGCTTTGGAGTCTGGGGTCCGTTTTTAACAGTCTAACTGCTGATTTTGGCTAAACTTCGACATTTTCTGTGAAGCGACCGCCGTATAAAGTAATAAAGCAATTCTTGCGACATTATTTCCTAACCATTACAAAATATTCCAAAATACACAAAGTTAATATTCAAGTTTTCACTTCTGCTAGCACCCCGGAGTGTAACCTGTTGTTTTTTTTAATTAACTATTCCGTAAGCTTACGTCTATCACTGACACCCCACACTAGTGTTGTTCCATGTCGGACGCCGCGCTCCGAATACTAACGGTGTCCGAAGAACACGAAGACAAAGGTATACACGGCCCTATCGCGTTACACTGACTATCGCCTACATCACACCTCCAGCTCCTACGAGTGTTACATCCACAACTCATGCGCAGCTTCCTCGAACAATAAGTATTGTAGTTCGTTGGTCTACCTGAGTAGTGAAGGAAACATAAAAATTGAGATTTTTTTTTATAATTATAAACTAGTGCTTGACTGCAATCCCACCTGATGGTAAGCAGAGATGCAATCGTTGATGGTAAAGAGCGCTACTTTATTAAGAGCTTATTCACTGTAGCTTAAAAAAACAGAGTGAATAGGAAGGAAGACGGCAGTTGAGCGGGGTGGTGCAATGAGAAACCACACATCGCAAAACAACTCCTCAGACCCGTCCTCCGTACGGCTTCACCAGACATCATGCCGGAACACGACGAATCGATTGGCGGCAAGACTCTGTCTTTGTCCTTTTGTAAAACTTGCTGATCAATCGTAATACTTATTTTAAGTGAAAAATCTACAGACCACAGCAGATCAACCTACCAATAATAAACAGGAAAAGCGAAAGAGATACATAATTTAACCTCTCTCGCCTCTTCACTTAAATTTATTAAGTATTATTTTTATCTATTTATATATTCTTTATTGTACACCAATCAAATATCGAACAAAACACATTAAACATAAAAAACATACAATAAGCGGCCTTATCGCTAATGCGATCTCTTCCAGGCAACCAAAGAATATACAGATTCTCCCGAACCACAAATGGGACTGTCGTTGGTGTAAATATTATTAATACAATATATTAAAATAGATACACAAATACATACATAGATCCTGAAAACAACAGGTAACCAAATAAATTAGCCAAAAGTGTTTGTTGAACAAGATCATAATGACAAGTAGTGTTGCTTCACAAGTCTCTTGAATTCCTGTAACGACTGCGCACGTTTTATTTCAATTGGCAATGCATTCCACAAACGAGGGGCCTGAACAGTGAAAGATTTATCAAAGAACGTATATAAGTACCCAGGTACTTAGAACGTAACGTTGCAGTTAAAGTTAAGTATTTGCAAAAGTTATTACTAACTACATGGATTTTATACCCGAAGCTTTACAAGTGACCTTTATTGCTATTGAGGTCATTTGAAAAGCTTCGTGTATAAAATCCATTTACAATCTCCTCTAGCACATAGAAACACAATAAACATATACCCTTATTCACCTTAAACATTGTGGTGTTTATTCATAAACGATGATTAAAGTTAAGTGACGTTAAAAGGTCAAAAAGGTAAAGAATCCCTAATCACTTGTTAACTTTAAACAACGTTTATGAATAAGGGTAATAATGTCTGCACTTGTGAGCCACATGTCTCCTCTCTGCTGAGCCGTAATCCACCATGCGGTTCCAGTGCGGCGGATGTCACATCACATATTTTCGATTGTTTGGTTCTAGGACATGCCTGTTCAGGATATTTTGCTTCACCGATTTGAGAGCGGTGGTGTTGAAATCGTTTACACAAAGAGTGCCACTTTGGGTTCGAACCCATAACCTATGTACTACAATGAACTCTACTCGTATTTCATCAAAAATTCTTCCAGAAGTTCCCATATAATTATGCTACTACAGGTAGCGGCGCCAAATCCCTTGTTCACAAAATAAACAAAATTTAGGTCTAGTTTATCCCTTTCTTTCTATTTAATTAAGAAAAGGACAGAAGATAAATATTAGTTTAGTCCTGCCAAATTACTTTAGTCCTGTAAAATTAGTCCGCAACTGATGTGTTAACGTATTTTATTTGTCCTGATATTAATCACGTCTAAGCTTGCTATTGTAATTTCACGGAACTAAACTAATATTTTATCTTCTGTCTCCATTTCTTAATGATGTAAAAAGAAAAAAAAAATGCATGTTGAGTGTTCACTGGTTTAATTAAATTTTAGTCCAGTGCATTTTTTTTTTTTTGCTTTCAATTTCATTAACAAAAGTATAAAAAGATAAAATATTAGTTTAGACCTGTCAAATTAGTCCACTCCTGACGTAAATAGATGTATTTTGGTCGCTATGTTTATAATTGTGTCTAAACTGTCTATGGATTATCTTAATTAGACAGAATTAAAATATATATTCTGCCCTTTTCTCAATAAAATAGAAATAAATAGATGCACTTAAAATAAAATTACTTTACATAGTTTGTAAACAAGGGAATCGGAGCCAGTATGTGTCAAGTAATATCTACTAAGATAGTTACTGTTACTATAACTTAATACTAATTACCTCTCGCCCCCCCCCCTTGTTCTATCAAATAGCATATCATCGAAATAACGCCTTATTACGGCAGACTGTGTTATGTGCGCATAGCCCATGATTATGATACGATGAACAATCGGCTATAAGTTCGAGTTGCTCACCTCGTAAGCATGTCGATTTTGATTGAAATGTTTATGTGCATTTAACAGTTCGATTAAATGGGTGAGCACCTAGAAACAACGGAATAATGCTTTAATTTTTACATCCTCATCGACTCCACTTTATTATGTTAATGTGATGTTATTCCACGAATGATGGCATACCAGTAGACCAGCAGCCAATTCTCGTAACTTGAAACGTTCAAATCTTGTCAGAGTTAAATCTTGGTCAAAATCAAAAATCAATTAAGTATTCAAATTAGGCTGAGAATCAGCACTTTTTAAGCACTCGTCGATATTACATAAGACAGTCTCCCCAAAACGCCCACCCATCGCCACTCCCTAGTGCCTTCGCTGGGAAGAAGAAGTGGCGGAAAAACTCCCCAGCAGCAAAAAAAAAAAAAAAAACACGGTGCTTTAGTCAAAAATAATAGGGTAGTTGACTAAACAAATCTAATTAGTCCGTCAGTCAGATTTCCAATAAATACTAGACACATATTTTTTCTTTTTTCGTATAGACAAAAAATGAAGACGACACAGTGCGTTGAAAACTCGTGTGACGTCACTGCTACACTTTTTAGCGAGGAGTGACGTCACCAACCACCACTCCTGATCTTTGATGTCTTTTATATTTGTAAGTTTTTATTGATTTGATAAAACAAAATATACGTATACAATATTTTTCTATAATCTGAATGACGGACTAAATGGAATCAATTTTTTTTTACCCAGGAAACATCCCTATTGTCAGAAATATAGGGAATTCAATATACATGATTCCCTTTTACCGAGAGGAGGTCTGTATCCCAATAGTGGGAACATTAAAGGCCGATCATGATGATGATGATGAATATACTTAAATTATTTGGTTATGAATAATCTTCAAAGCCTTAGAGCACAGACGTAAGGTAGTCAGTTTTTAGGCGTTATGATACCTTTTGGGGATGTTTCCTGGGTAAAAAAAAAAATGATTCTATTTAGTCCGTCATTCAGATTATAGAAAAATATTGGATACGTATATTTTGTTTTATCTAATCAATAAAAATTTAGAAGTATAAAAGGCATGAAAGATCAGGAGTGGTGGCTGGTGACGTACCTCCTAGCTAAAAAGAGTAGCGTGCAGTGATGTCACACGAGTTTTCAACGCACTGTGTCGTCTTCATTTTTTGTTTAAGTATAAGAAAAAAAAAATATGTGTCTAGTATTTTTTGGAAATCTGACTGACGGACTAATTAGTTTTTTTTTAGTCAACTACCCTATTACATGACCTAATTCCGCCATCACCGTTCCATCATCGAACGACCCGTCGTACGGTGAGTATCCACCCTTACGTTGTTAACACCACTACGATCCGGACAACGCGTTTCGCCTCGTTTTTTATACCGCGTACATTGTAGGACTGGAAAAATTTGCTTGTGTCTAGAGTTAATAGGCTCCTAATAAACTAGTGCGTTTTACCAGCAACGATTTGCATAACTGCTTACCATTAGGCGGGACCACGATGAATCGAAGGATAAATTCAGCAGAGTTTCTTTGAGCTTAGTTTATAAATTTGCCTCATGTATTTAAGAACGGATTTAAGATCCATCTTTACCCAGTGTTATTCGATATCTCTTGCACTGAAAAGTAATGACACAGTTCATATTTCAAATTTTCTAACGCCATTTTCATACCAGGTACGAATTCATTAATATTGTTACGGGCTAGGGGTACTAAAACGCCGGTTAAGGATTACGAAGTTTATTGGCAACGAAGGTACAGTCGATTGTAGGCAATGACAAGTAGAATATTGTTGACGTTGCACCGAAGTCTTCCCTTACGTCCACGAAGTCCGTGTCTTAAACACACAATAACACTACAGATGTTACTTCACGTAGTACTCACAGTTCTCGTTACAGTTGTCGCAGTAGGTATTCTCAAAGATCGCTTCTTAAGTGTCGCTGTTTTCGTATCGGTAGTCAAGTGTAGACTGACTCGGCGCCGGCGTCACGGCGCTATATATAGGCCAGCTGATCGAACATTCCAGAATCGTCTAGACGTAATAATAATAGCGCATAACTTCGAGTACATTCAGTAGGTACCTACGGTAATTCCCGGAAACAGGTTTCTAGAAATTTCGATGTCGTCACTTAGTTGACAAAATTGATAAAACCTGTACCATTCGATAGGCCACCTTAAGTCTAGGAATGCGTTTTTATATTACACCTATAAGATGTCTAGATCTCGAGTTATAGTGCTTAAAAGTTACACACTGCATGTCAAGCGATATTGAACCTTATGCCCTCGACATAAGGTGCATTCGTAACATTGCCCCCTTCTTAGTCGTGCTCGTCCCGAGCATGATTTGATCCGTAATAGCGAGCTAGGCGGTCTACGTGTACGATCTTCAGCTTCCCTCTAGGTCCTTTCTTTATGCGGTAGGTGACATCGTTTATCCTGGTTACTATCGTGTACGGACCCTCCCATTTGGCTTGGAACTTCGGACTCTTTCCTTTTCTCCTAATGGGATTATGTAACCATACCAAAGTTCCCTCTTCAAATCCGGGCACGTTAGCTTTGCGGTCGTATCGGATCTTCATTCTCTCGCTGGTTTTCAGACCATTCTCTCTCACTAGCTCATGTATTCCATCTAGTTTACGTCGTAGGTCGGCCACATAGTCGACGGCTAGGATAGGGGTATCGGGGGGTGTTCCGGTTAGTGCATCTATGGGTAATCTAATTTCTCGGCCGAAGTTGACTTTCGCCGGTGTACAATTTGTGCTGTCATGTGTTGCAGAGCGGTATGACATTAAGAAGAGTGGAATATATTGGTCCCAATCCCTCTGGTGTTCTTCCACTACTTTGGCCAAATGATTCTCTAGCGTCTGGTTGAATCTTTCGACCATTCCATCTGACTGAGGATGATATGGTGTTGTACGAGTCTTATGTATCCCGAGTAGTTGGCAAACTTCTTGAAACAGTGAAGACTCAAAGTTTCTACCCTGGTCAGAGTGTAACTCCAAGGGTACGCCAAATCGACAGAACACCTCGTGAACTAGCTTTTTGGCGACTGTATGAGCTTCTTGGTTAGGTACTGCAAAAGAGTCTGGCCATTTGCTGAAATAGTCTTGCATGACGATGATATACCTATTCCCTTCTTCAGTAATAGGGAATGGCCCAGCTATATCGACAGCAACTCTTTCCCATGGTGCACCAACATTGTACACTTTCAGTCGACCTCTGGCCCTCGTTTGCGGTCCCTTTACTGAGGAGCAGGCTACACATTTTCTACACCAGTTCTCTACGTCTTCGCGGCAATGCACCCAATAGAATCTTTTTCTCACCTTTTCCAGGGTTTTCTTCACTCCTAGATGTCCTCCGGATACTCCGTCGTGCACCTGCCTTAGCACCGACGCGACCTTATCACAGGGGACAACTATCTGTAAGGCGACCTCCTGTCCACTAGGTGATTCCCATTTCCTCTTCAGAACTCCATTATCAATTATCAGGCTGTCCCATTGAGCCCAGTAACTTTTTGCTGTTGGGCTAAGCGCTGATATTTCACTCCAAGCGGGCCTCTGGCCACGTTTCTTCCATTCGATTACTGTCTTCAAGTCACTATCTTCCTTTTGTGCATCTTTCCATGATTGATTATCCCAGTCTTCATCCAAAGCGTTCACCTGGATAATCCTTACGTTCTCTGACTTTTCCTGTTTGCGTTCTTCACCTCGGTCCTTACTCCCTGAAGTAATCTGGCGGCGGCGGTCCTTTTGTTTCGCCTTTTTCTCGAGGCGCTTCTTCTTACGCGCCTCGTCCTCGACTTCCTTGTCCCGCCTTGCTTCTGCCGCACTCCACGACCTTCCGCACGACCGCTCGCGCTCTTGTTCTCGCTTGCCGGAACGTTCACGTTCCCGGTCCTTGACACGCACCCGCTCTCGTTCAGCGGGTCGCTCGCGGCGCCCACTCCGATCGCTCCGCTCGCGCCAATCGACGCGCTCGCTCGGGCGCTCGGGCTCGACCTTGGCGTCGCGCTTGCGCCACAGCAACACCTCTGCGTCTTTACGTGCCCAAGAAGTACTTCTTCCCTTAGCCTTCCTGGGACAATCAATTCGAATGTGCCCCTTTTCGCCGCACTCATAACAAGTTGGTCCTCGTCGGGCTTTTATTTGTGCGGTCACTTTTCGAATACGGTCGTGTTGTCGGCCATCTTGACGTACAGCTTCCACCTCCAGAGCATGTGTCAAGGCTGCCTTCAAGGTCTGATGGTGACCCAGACGTACTGCAGCTCTGACTTCTGCATCTCGAATCCCATCAGTAAAGAATCTCAGAGTAGTAGCGTCAATCAGTCCCGGTGTTGATGCATACGCCTTCCGAACCAAACGTTCTATTTCCGTTGCCCACTGTTGTAGACCCTCACTGCTCTTCTGTGTGCGGTCGCGGAGTTGGGCCCTGTAGACATGTTCGAGATGTTTCTCTCCATATCTAGTCTCCAACGCTTCTAACAGACAGGCTAGGGTATTGCAATCGCCGGAAATATTCTCGAGAATTCGTACGGCATCACCACGCAAAGCAAGCATAAGGGCCGTTAGTGCTTGATTGTCGTCCCAATTGTTGCCTTTAGCAACCTTTTCAAACTGTAGACGGAAGGCCACCCATGACGTTGTTCCGTCAAAGTGAGGTACTTTGAACGTCGGCAAAGCACTAGGTACAGGTATCACACCTTTAATACCTCCTTTTTGTACTCTCTCTATTTCTTTCCCAAACTCCATGATGGTACTATCTAGTTTCTCGATACGCGCATCATGATCCTTGATACGCGCATCATGATCCTCGATACGAGCTTCTTGCTGGTCCATGCGGGTATCTTGTTGTGCTGTTTTTATTTTAAGCTCGTTGACCTCTTCTTTAGTTGTTTCCCACTTTTCATTAAGTTCTAATACTAATTGCTGGGATTTTACCTGAGATTCTGCTATACTTGTAATGATTTGTGCCTGGGTTTCTGCCTGAGATTTTGCCTGGGATTCTGCTACACTTTTGATTTGTGCCTGGATTTCTGCTTGGGATTTTGCCTGGGATTCTGCCATACCTTTTATTTGCACCTGGGTTTCTGCCTGGGATTCTGCTATGCTCAGCCTTATTTGCGCCGTCAAGTGAGCCATTAATGCCGATAAATCGCATCCGCTGGTTCCGGGAATAGTGGTGGTACTAGGCGCACTCACATTCGTCGGTGTTACGACGGCCGCATCTTCTATGGGTGTAGGGACACTAAGCAATTCTTCCTCTTGACGCGCCAAATCCATCGCTGCTTGTCGTCGCGTGCGAACTCTTTCGTCTTCCCTTGGCGTGACCGGCATTCCGCTTCTGACACCAATTGTTACGGGCTAGGGGTACTAAAACGCCGGTTAAGGATTACGAAGTTTATTGGCAACGAAGGTACAGTCGATTGTAGGCAATGACAAGTAGAATATTGTTGACGTTGCACCGAAGTCTTCCCTTACGTCCACGAAGTCCGTGTCTTAAACACACAATAACACTACAGATGTTACTTCACGTAGTACTCACAGTTCTCGTTACAGTTGTC
Source organism: Sesamia inferens (assembly GCA_037179545.1). NCBI lineage: Eukaryota > Metazoa > Arthropoda > Insecta > Lepidoptera > Noctuidae > Sesamia > Sesamia inferens. The sequence continues at coordinate 28,277,564 of CM073939.1, read as the reverse complement.
GCAGTAGGTATTCTCAAAGATCGCTTCTTAAGTGTCGCTGTTTTCGTATCGGTAGTCAAGTGTAGACTGACTCGGCGCCGGCGTCACGGCGCTATATATAGGCCAGCTGATCGAACATTCCAGAATCGTCTAGACGTAATAATAATAGCGCATAACTTCGAGTACATTCAGTAGGTACCTACGGTAATTCCCGGAAACAGGTTTCTAGAAATTTCGATGTCGTCACTTAGTTGACAAAATTGATAAAACCTGTACCATTCGATAGGCCACCTTAAGTCTAGGAATGCGTTTTTATATTACACCTATAAGATGTCTAGATCTCGAGTTATAGTGCTTAAAAGTTACACACTGCATGTCAAGCGATATTGAACCTTATGCCCTCGACATAAGGTGCATTCGTAACAATATTTATCTCACATCCAACTTCTTCAATAAAGAACTAAGAAAATTAATCGACGTTGTTTTGATTTAGAGACAATGACCACAAGTCAATTTTGTTTGTAAAGCCCAGTATTTTGTCTTTAGCAGTGATGAAACTTTCATCCCGTCTTGAATTTTATTCAAGATATTTAAATGTTCAAATAAGTCGGATAGAAAAGCACTTTGTTTCCCGTTCAGGGCGAAGTTCTTAAACTCTGCCCAATACTTTGCCTTTTGATAACCACCTAACCTCTGTATGATATAGTAAAATTTGGTGTAGTGCTGGGAGCACTACACCAAATTTTTTCGGAACAGTCAAAATTTATCTTCACAATTTTTTCGGAACAGTCGTGTCAGCATTTTTTTTCCTTTTATAGAATTTACAATTTTTATAATAATATTTAGAACTTGACTGTAATCCTGTGGAAAAGTTTTGGCTGCAAGAGCTTGGCGATGGAGAAAACAATACGTCCGAGAAGAGTTTGGCATTTGCTCTTTTAGTCTAGCAATAAATCCACTTTTTTAGCCAGTCATAACTTTTGCTCTGTCACTACAAATAGGAATGCATTTCTTTTCCCAATCGATATTCATATTTTGCGTAGCTTCAAGGAATATGTTATGTAAGCACTGGCGTGTAGTGTTCTTGAGAAGCGCTCTACGAAATAGTATTTCTTACATTAAATTTTCTGTGGATTCAATATGCACAAACTGCGCACAATCCGCAATATCAGTAGATTCATCAAATTGTAAGGACACAAATGTACTTTCTTTAATTTTTTGATGTCTTGATCACGAACATCAGTTGCTGGATCGCTTCTCCTGCGTTAAATGGTATTATCAGAGAGAAGTATACTTTTGAGTTTTTCGACCTCTTGTTTACCAAACATAATTTCTACCAAATACCATAAAGCAGCTGGTAAAATCAAATTTTCTAAATAATGTTAGGTTTTCCTGCTTTAGCCACACGAAAAGCTACTCGATAACTAGCCAGCAACGCTTTCGGATTTCAAATAGTTGTCGTTATAGCGCCGCCGTTTTTTTTCTTTGGGATTTACCACTGGCGCTAGAAGTTGACGGTTCTGTTGGCCTTTTAAGAAATTTATCCATTTTCAATCATTAACAGCCATTTCAGTTGCGATTAATACGTTAAAACAATGCCAACTGCTTGACAAACAATAGTTACTGAGACTCGCAGAGCAAAACACGCTACATATCCCACATCGCCCCCGTAACGCTCGTTGTCTCGCTCTCTCATTCATTTAACTCACATCGGATGTCTGTTACTGCTACACTCGCGGGACAAGTTTTCGACGTAACAATTATGAAAATGAATAAGAATGTTGCATGGGTTGAAAATTTGTCACAGAATAAAAAAATAATATGTAAGAATTTCGCAGAGTAGGGGGTCGCGAAATTTGTTTATATACTAAAGGCGCCGTGTCATAAAAAAGGTTGAAAAACACTGATCTAGAAGAATGAGTTCTTCTTTCCTATAGGAAAGTCCTGTTTAGTGGATCAGCAGTCAATGCTCATAACTTAGAACGTTCAAAATCTCATCAGAGTCAAATCTCAGTGAACAATAATCGTCAAAAATATGGAAAATTAGGGGAAATTTTCGACATTGTATTTTGAAACGAACTCTTTATTACTAGTATAGATAGACAAAAATACTTCAGAAATATTCATTCGTTATATCAATTGAAATAAGTATTAATAAACTGCACCCTTCCAATACTCAATTTTCAAATATTCCGTGTGGATTTAACCCCGGAGCACACAGCAGTAAAACACACATAATTTACCCCTGTCTGTCGGGTGCAGCCTGTGTACACGCGGCCTAACGAAGTCGTGACTCGATTTCCTAACAGTGAGTACCTTAATCCCGTTATCTTTTGATTTCCCAAAGAAAAGAGGATTTTTTGAAGTTGTCTTGTACTGTTGGAATTCAATGTAAATGCGCAGTTTTAGGTTAGGAAAGGTGATTTCACCACACATTCAGTACATCTAACGCCACAGATACATTACGGTGTCGTGTTGTGTCGTGTCTCGAGATATACAATCAAATTAATCTGTTCAGGAGTATGTCAAATCAAGACGAGTTTAAATTGGCTACCTGCGCCAGAAGGCTTCACTAGACGATACAGCATTATGAATCCGGAATTAACTAAGTTCAAGTCGTGGTGGCCTAGTGGTTAAAACACCAGCCTCTCAAGTATGAGCACGGGTCCGATTCCAGGTCAAGCAAGTACCAATGTAACTTTTCTAAAGTTATATGTACTTTCTAAGTATATCTTGGACACCAATGACTGAAGGAGAAGGAAAACATCTTGAGGAAACCTGGACTTAAGTCTGAAATCGTCAACCCGCATTTGCTCAATGCGGGTTGACGATTTCGTGGATAGCGTGGTTATTACGCTCAATCCTTCTCTGTATGAGAGGAGACCTGTGCCCAGCAGTGCGTCATTAACATCGTTTCAGCCGAAAGACGTCCACTGCTGGATTTAGGCCTCCCCAAGGATTTCCACGGCGACCGGTCCTGCGTCTCCCGTATCCAGCGATTTCCCGCGACCTTCACCAGGTTGTCGGTCCACCTTGTCGTGGGACTACCCACGCTGTGTCTTCCGGTGCGTGGTCACCACTGAAATGAAATGCAAGTAGGATCACTGGTCACTTTTACACATCATATTTTACTAGCTGGGCTCGACTCGAGAATAAGTCGGCCCCATCGGGCATGCATACGTATGTCTTTACTCCACAATTAACAGCTCCTGAAAGTCCAAGATACTGGTGAAATTAGTTTTTAATTTGGATATTTAAGACGAAAGCGGCAGGGAAGAAAGCGAAATTTAAATTTCCATAGGTGTTTTGTAATTTTCAGATGAGTATCAAATTGTATACCTACTGATGATCTATATGTACAGCACAATTGTTAATAAAAAACTCCACTGATGCCTTATTTAATTTAGCATTTATTTACCACTAGGTACGCTCCGCGATTTCATCCAGTGAAGCTTCGATCTAGGGTATAGGATATAGGCTATATATAATAGGGTTCTAAACCATTTATGTGCCACATTTAATCAAAATTGGTCTAGCCGTTTGAGCGTGAAGAAATTAAAACCACACACTCAAACACAAACACTCGCAAACTTTCGCCTATTATTGAGTTGAAAAAAAACGTGGTTACATTTTTTTACTTTTGGTGTAATTTATGTTGTATTGTATGCCCTATACTTTAATCTGAATCAATTTATTTTCTTTCCTATGAGGTTTTCCGTAAACGAAAACTCGTCCGGTTTGTTCAGGCACAATATAAATATTGAATACTCAATATTCGTTGACAAACAACATATTCGTCAAATCCTATAAGTTATAACCTCAACTATTGACTCGAAGCCGCCAGTTCGCCCCGGGTGCCTGATGGCTTTAATATTGACTGGTCACAGTGAGGGTACTTCGATATAAATACAGAGGGAGCCTAAGGGTAGGTGCAGAGTTCAAGGGATTACTTTCCACTGTTAACTATGGGATGAAGATTTGTGGGTTTGGATAGTTTTGGTACCATAAGACCCAAAAGCAGGCATTTAAAAAAATCTAACTTAAGCTTTTGTTTGTGAATGTATTTCTCCTTTATCCAAGGTATATTATAGACCACTTTGACAGCCTCCGTGGCGTAGCGGTAGCGAATACGGCCGCTGTGCAAGGAGGCGCAGGTTCGATCCCCACGCAGTGCAAATATTTATATGCATGAATTTGCACTGGTCTGGTCGTGCCTCGGAAAGCACGTTAAGCTGTTGTTCCCGGTTGCCATACGAACATCTAATGGCAGTCGTTACGGATTGTTGAAACACTTAAAAGTCCAACAATTGTTCTAACTGCAATGCTTCGATATCACCTTCGGGTTGTGGAGGTCAGACGGCAGTCGCTTCACGGAAAATGTCGAAGTTTAGCCAAAATCAGCAGTTAGACTGGTAAAGCGGACCCCAGACTCCAAAGCTGAAAACGCTTCGGATGCGACTGGGATTAACTGAGATGATGATGATTTTAGAGGACTTTTTGAAGCTTTCCAATGGACGTGGGAAGTAAAGAATTATAAATAGAAATATCAATAACTTAAAAATATTAGAATTTTCTTTCTATATTTTCATTTTCTTGTGCTAGACTGGAGTTTGAATATTTAGAAAACGTTTAGAGTGGAAGAGTAACACGGTCGAGTAAGAGTAAAACGGTCACTATCGGCTTAAGTTTATAAACATTTGCTCGTTTCTCCAGTGGAAAATTTCCCAATTCCACATAAATATAAACAATGAAATACACACCACAAACCGTAGAGAGTACCATAATACGATATATTTAAAAAATCGTTCAAAACACTTTGTTTATGTAACAAGACCGTTTCCAAAAGCATAATAATTAATCAAACCAAACGTAACGCTTTTGAAGCAAACTCAAAAACGTTGGAGTGGATTAAATAAAAAAAAATCTAATAACGTGATTCCAAGGAATTGGAAATGCGGATATGAATGTAATGATATTTGTTCTGTCTGTGTGTGTGGTGCAAGTTAGAAGCTGTTAGCGGTGAAAGAAAAATATTTGTAGATTTATAACTCTTATCATAAAGTGACTGAAGATCATTATGAAAAACAGGTCAAGAATCGGACTATTTCCGACGGTTTCGTTCCATTTCCACAAAATATTTTATGTATGAGTTGTATAAGTAAATTTTGCGAAAAGCTTTTAAATATTTCAATTGAGCTTGAAATGGCAATTTCAGAGCAAACCGTTGCGCCAAGGAACTTATTAATTTAAAGAACCAATCTAAATTTATAAGCGTACAGGTTTGATCAGATCAGGATACCATTTAAATTATCTCAAATTTTAAAGACACGTTCGTTCGTCGTGCTGTCTCGCTTGATGTCATCACAACACTTACGGCGTGTGACGCACGCTTACGCACATCGCTCATCACTCATCACTTAGGTAACATCGCGTAGTTAATTTCTGTTTGGGAGTTCCCTTTGATGTGAGGAGGTTGCATATTAAATTCTCTTAGTCGACGGACCCCGATCAAAGGGCATAATTATTTTAATGCGGCTTGCACACACAATTTCGACAGAATTCGTATATTTCCGACGCCATATTTTTGATAATACATACACAAAAACGCAAGATGACGAATTTAATGAGTGTGCTAAAAAATCAGGAAACTGTGATGTTTATTTTGTTAGTTTTGGACTAATTGAATTGACTCGTTTATTTATTATGCTTTTCGATAAAATGGGGACTAAAGAAAACAGTGAATCAGTTCTTTCTACGTCATCGCTGGCGCCAGATGTATCAACTGTAAGGAATAATTTCTTCTACGTATATTTTTATTAGAATTCATTATTCATCCAGAGCTTTACTGGTTGGTATTATAATTACCTGTAACTGATATCTTAAATAGGAAGAGAACAGATAACCTAAATGGATCCAGTGAACTTTACATATTATAACTACTGAATTATTCACAAGGTTAAAGTTGAACCTACTTAATAAGAAAAGAGTAGATTCCATTGACATTTCTTTGAAGTATTGAAACTACGCTAAATAGTAACAGATTACATAGGTATCGTGCAGTCTCCATAAATAAAATAATTACAAGTAACAATTCCAACTCGATTGCCGTATGGGGACAATTACCAACTCTCGATAAACGGAACCGCAATTATATCGATACTTTAGTGTTTGTTTGTGGTATAAAAATGTGTATTAATCTGTACTTTAACTTGAATGGGCACGTTTGATTTTGATTATGATAATTATTTCTCACACTTTCGAACATAATAAGGTACAGACGATAGCACGTACTACTGTACTATCTGTCAGATTTCTTTATTACATTTTCAACTTTATCTTTAAAGCAGTTTCGGGTAGGTTGACCTGTTGTCGTCCGTACCATGACGTATTCCGGTGGTAGACATAGCCGCAGTATAAAAAATAAAGCTAACTGTCAGTCTGTCACCAGGCCTTATCTCATGAACCTTGAAAGCTAAACAGTTGTCATTTTTACAGATGACGTATCTCTGTTATCGCTACGACAACAAATAGGTACTAAAAACTGAATCACACTTTTTTGTACCAACCCTTCGTGCGATAGGCCGGCTCAGACTTGACCGTTTTTAAACTACACTTTGAAGTCTTGAGACTATGGACACCGAGAGCTAGCCTCCTCGCTCAGATATTAATATTGTTCCTCCCAAATCGTAGTTGCCGACGGCGTAAGAACATGACTCATAAAAACAATCTGATTTTAGAGATATATGAAAACGCTCATATACTATCCACATATACAGTATTAGTAGACCTTTTGAATCAATGCAATAGCTTCTTAATGTCACCTGGTCTGTCGCATTATCCGAAGTAATCTTACGGCGTAAAACATACTGTGGCCATACTTGGTAGGAAATAATCGGAGTTCGAAATTATCGAGCTGTTGATGTTAAACCGAATCTTACAGCGACCGGTCTTTAGATATCGTCGGCAACAAAAATCAAGCTTAAGTGATTTGACATGATACGATGCAAGCCGACTTTTTACTTCGATTGTCTTCTATTATAATTAATGCTACTTTATAGTTAGAATCAATCAATCGATCATCCTTTTCTCCCCGAAAACTTCCGCTCCATAGATGGATGGATAGACAGGCGTTGTGTCTGGTGGATACTTGCTCAACGGTTGATGTTGGGACATTTTTTTTTAAATATAAATCGTTGTCCCACACTAGAAATGTTTCCTGTATTGTGAGTGCGTTTACAAACATTTAATTCACATACACAAACATTTAGACCCAGAACAACTACTAGTAGGTCATACAAATATTTGTTCCGTGCAGAAATCCAACCTGCAACTCGCAGCGCAGCATTCAAAGGCACCTCTCGCCCACCCGAGCCGACCATATTGAGAGTTGACCATATTTTTGTTGGGACAGCCAAGTAGGATAACAAGCTCATAACTTTGTGATTTTTCATGATATCTTTTGGAAATTTTGTACATAGATTCTTTTCGTAAAAATACTGGACACATGTTTCGGGCTTCGCAAATACAAGAAGTAACGTTGTATTAGTATGGTAGTTGCACGGTGATCTCTGCTTGCGAGATTCAGTTTCTGTGCGACGTTTGTATGACGCGTTGTTCCCATGTGGCGATTGTTATTACCGCCACAAACGTTTTAATATAGGTACTGCTTCCATTACCTGAAAAGGATAGTGATCATATCAAATACAAGTGCTTAAAATTCCATATTGTTGCTAACTCAGCTTTTGCAACACGCACCGAAAATTTCCAATTTTCTCGAGAGTATTTTTTAATACGGACTACCTTTTCTAAAAAATAAATAAAAGCTTTTGCCTAAAAAATGTTCTGCCCATATTTCCCACGGGTGTTCAATTTGTAAAGTAATATCTGAAAAAGTTTTGCGCCGTTAAAATGCAGGTACAGAATAACATTTTATTATATCAAAGGATACGTCCAATTCAAAGCCGTATGGCTATCCAAAGCTGGGCATTGGACCTTCAAAAAACTACAGAATTTGCTTCATTGGTGGAACTTAGGTTCTTGTTGATAATTTTAATTTGATTTAGACTTTTCTAGAAGATTTTCCTCTGTACAACGACTCATACATCGTCTTCACAAACGGAAGATAGTTTCTAATTTTATCATCTTCTTTATTAGCTTTGAAAATGCGTATCCTAGAGAGGAGAAAGCTATAAAATTAAAATTTACGACGTGTTATAAAATAAAAAGTAATCACCTCACCACTTGACTGTACGTTGTGAAAATCGTGATCGTGAATTAACGTTTTACGAGATAAACGCCTCATAAACAGTTTACATTTTAAAAATTGAGCTCGTCTGTACCCTTGGTACTTAATAATGATCATTTAATATTCACTATATGAAAAATAGATCTTATAACAGAACAATAAAGTTGATATTGCATAATATTTGATGGAGTTTATCTCCCAAATGTCCTGCATTGAAAACTCTATCTTACGAGCGAGTTATAGAGTTAAAACACGTATAAAGTTTGTATTGCTTGTGTTAAGAAATACTATTTAACTAGTAGTGTAAGTGCATTGTTTTATTTGCATGATAATTGACTTAATAGCGTCAGTGATTGGATTTTAATCCACCTGTACATCCGGACAATATTCACAGGCTGATAATGGAGGGAAAACATGAAGTAGATTCAACGTAATTAAACTGATGGCTGTGATTGTAGAGCTTATACTACAAATTGGTTCTGCCCTAGGGCTGTAATAATTTAATTTTTCCGCTTTTGAAGCACAGCCTTGTCCATTCAAAAACATTCAAAACAACGTGTTTGCTGTATTGCAACTGCGTACATGGTTACCATCATTATCATAATTTTCCAATTGCTGGGGCACAGTCTTCCTCTCAGTGCATCAAAGACGGGGTCCAGTTGTTCCGATGCCTGTCAGGGCCGCGGGTTCTTCGAAAAAAGTTCATTACACTGACATAAGTCGGTAAAAGGTTTCGTTGCGGAGATTTTCCATCCAATAAAAAGCCTCCTCTCAATGAGATTCACTATGTTACCCCAGTTCGGGTTACCACTGCCATATTCCCAATTTATTGGCTCTAGGATTCCGGTTTCTACAATTTCAATTATTAGAACATTAGTTAAAATCTAAAATCAACTGAGAAACTAAACGACTTACAACAAATAAACCTTTTGAAATAGCTATAAAGGACACCACAGCCACTTTTCAATAAACCAACGTCCAATATTGAAAGACTTCAAATACCTTCAAAAATAGAGCCAACATCAACCGTGACAAATTCCTGTCTGTATAGCTCATTGTTGAGCTGTCTGCGAGGGTACAAGTCGGAGCTCATGTTATATTTATTTGTCAGATAATCAGTGAACTGGTGGAGAAATCAATGCATTCCTTACTAGAATGTCCGGAGAGTGCAGAGGCGGCGCGGACCAAGTAGCGAACAGCGATTATATGGAAAGAGGGGAGACAAATTATTACAGGATTTCTATTTTTGAAAGTACTTTTGATGTAACTGATCTTGTTTTTCATCAAAAAATAAAATATCAAGAACGAATATAACGTTTATTTGCCGAAAACATGATGCAGAGAAAGAATGTGAGCAAATAAATATATTACATTCATTAAAGCAAATCTTATGCATTAATTATTTTACCTAGGATTAGTATATATAATGTATAAATCAATACAACCTTTAATAAACCACAAATACAAGAACTTTTACTTCGGCTTTCTTCTGTCCCCCTCCCCATCCCCCGTGTGTCCTTACCTATAGGCCTCAAATCACGTAACATATTACGACATTTGTGGTGACGTCATTCACAATCGCGACAATAACCCGCACAACACGTGGGAGAAAGTAATTACCAACAAACAATGTAATAAAGAGAAACAATAACTTTGTTTATGAGTTTCCATAAATTAAATGTAATGTAACATTTTGTAATGGTGTTGTGTGAAAATATCCTGAATGGTTCTCTGTGACGCGTGACTTGTTTTATGGTGCTGATGACTTGGGAGGAACGGAAGTTGTCCAAAATTAAAATGGAAACGTTTAGTAAGTGACTCAGTACCCTGGTCACCGTGGTGCAACGAGATGAGAAAGTGAATGTGGAAGGCAAAATGTTTGACATAGGAGTGTCAGACTTTTAGTGACTAAGCGCTAGGACCACGGTTTCTTTTTTAACCAGCCCGTAATCCTGACCCAGGAGGCATCGGTCTTCGTGGACCCTGTCACGATTTGCTGACATATCTTTGAGCGTGGTGCACGTGAACACAACGCGCCATCGACTCGGGCCTGGTCCTTGTAGTGACCAGCCTGATATAATCACATGATTATTAGGGTTTCCACAAATCAATCTGCCTGCCTTTTGCCTATTCTATTGGAGCCGGCTTTCAGTCTATTCGAATGCAGCTTAACAGCAGTATTTTCTACATGGACCGACTTCCTATCCGTTCTGTATAATTCAGTTGTTGGATAAAACATTACTAAGCAAGGCAAGACGTGGTGTGGCTTTCTGGTTACTAGACTTGGCTTCATAGAAATTGAATAAAATCATAAATAAGAGAAGATCTTTATTTTTTCAGTTCGCTCTTCCTTCAACACCATATTTCCACCTTACCGCATTCACCACAGGAGTTGTTCAACAGCGCCATGTTTTATTCATCCCGTCCATAGACTTCTATAGAGGGATCCCCGAAGATGGCGTCATATCAACGGTCGAGTTCAGCGACAACTCTTACATTTTACAATGGCAAAACATTAGCAGGATGCTAGTCGACTGGGTTGAAGGTGACTGTCTTGTGGAATTGTTAAAATATTTTTTTTTTTAGTAATAAACTAGTGCTTGACCGCAGTTCCGCCTGATGGTAAGCAGTGATGCTATCGTTGCTGGTAAAGCGCGCTAGATTTTTAAGCCTATTCACTTAAAAACTTAATGAATAGGAAGGAAGACGGTAGTTGAGCGGGGCGATTCAATGTTAAACCTATTAACCCGATCAACGTTGTTGCGTCAGAGGGAGATTGGTCTGAAGACCCTCTTCGATCAAAATCTAAAACATTAATTAGTTCAAATTAGGTTGAAGATCAGGGCACTTATCGAATATCAAAATTACATAAGATAGTCTCCCAAAACGCCCGCCCCTCATCACATCCTAGTGCCACCGCACACAAACAGTGAAGCTGTGCACAGCTTCACTATCACGACCCATAGGGCTCCCATACAAGATCCTATACTCAACCTCCTAAGGCTTTGGGGGGAATTTTAAAAAATTCGTCCAATTAGTTGTGATCACTTATCGTTGTCTAAGGTACTCTTCTATTCGGCTCTGCATTCTCTGTCTGTGAATGAATGAATATTATTTCATTAATTTAAAACCTTTGATATTATCCTTAGAAAGACGGTCACTTGAAGATATAAAATAACCCTCGTTCTTGCTTGGCTAAAATTGTGAACACCTTTAATACACATTGTAAGACTGTCGCAATTTAAAGTTATATGAGAATCTGAATCTGAACAAACCAAGAATCTTGAAAATGGTTACCTGTGCTCACAAGACTTCCGCAAATGATGTAACGAGTTGCCGACACGCCTGGAACGAGTGCATTGTATTGACTCTTCCAATATGTTGCACGGTATGTCAGAACTTCGGGACTACCAACTTTGCATACTTTATAAGGTAACTCGATAATATTCTGAAAGTTTCAGCAGGAAAGTGTTCCAGTAGAGCAAATCACAGACCGTGTATGCAACTTACGAGTTTATTTGAACTTTGAGTGAAGTAGATGCCAAAATGTTCATCTGAATATAAGATTATTTTCATTTATTTTCATTAAGCATTATTTTCACAGCGTTTTATTTGGTATTCTCCATTCTCTTCTTCTAGGAACATGAGCTTCTCAGAGTAGTTCAAGATTATTATTTTTTTAATAATTATAAACCGCTTGACCGCAATCCCGCCTGATGGTAAGCAGTGATGCGATCGTTGATGGTAAAGCGAGCTAGTTTATTAAGAACCTATTCACTCAGAAAAACTGAGCGAATAGGAAAGAAGACGGCAGTTGAGCGAGGTGAAGAAATGTTAAACCTAACAACACGACCATTGATGCTGGGCCAAAGGGAGATTGATCTGAAGAACCTCCACGACCATACTCCCAACACAACAACATTTGGCGCATCGTACCCGGCACACATCGCAACACAACTGCTCAGACCCGTCCTCCGTACGGCTTCACCAGACATCATGCCGGAACACGACAAATCGACAATCGCCCATTTTAGAATGTTGTTAACGTAATGTGAGTCATTTAAATCCTACAAACTTCTCATTAAGAACGAATTGAATTTTCTCCAATTATTTTCCTCATTTAAGTCCTGAGATCGTTATCATTACAGCTTCCTTACCTGTTAACAATATGTCTCCACATCTCAGATCCGCTGGCCCTTGGCCGCAGTCCTCTTTCTCGTGTACTGACGACAGCAGCTCAACCTACCCGAAACTGCCAAAAATTCCCCATCAACCTTGAGCCTTAATGCTTTATAGATAAAGTTGAAAATCTAAAGATATCTGACAGATTTTAGTAGCTTAATGTGCTGTCGTCGATACAAGGGCGACGCACGGCACAATGCGTCCGTTCCCACAAAGTCGCAATTTGCAAGTTGAATACAGTAAATATGACCACTTGGAACACTTGATACAAAGCTTGTTACGTTGTTCCCGTTCCTTTCAGGTGTTTCTATTGTGAGGTGACGACGGATGTGGATGACCTAGGTGTTACTCATGTCTGCTTGGAAGGAAAAATGGTAATTATAGATAAGAGACACCGCTCTGCCGCTCAAAAAAAAAAAATAGTATACCTACACTGAAGAGCCATAATCAAATCAAGCCAAAATCGTCATAATTTAAGGTAATCAATGTCTACTGCTAGTTGAAGAATAAAGTCTGTAGGTTTCACTTCATAGAGGTTCCACTTCTATCACTCGCTATAGAAATACGCTATCAGCAGCATTACGACAGTTGTCAACATCTGTCTTTGCTGAGACATTCATATTATTCTGTGTTCACTCCTTCTGTGTTTTTGTTTTCGTTTATACGGAAATCATAATTATATGTGCAGTAAGTCATTGACTTGTCATTACCGTTCCCACATACCTCCAATAGGCACTTCAATTAATGACAGACCCATTTGAAACATAGAGATGTTAACTTAACAAAATTTGCTTAAAGTAAGATGCCACCTTCTTCACATTGTTCCATTATCTACAACACCATCACGAGTGAACAACTTAACGCCACATAAATTATCTTTAAGTTAAACGACACTGTCCACGAGGCATACATAGTAATAAATCAACCAAAAGTCATTTATTCAAGCTGGGCTATACTGAGAATTGGCACTTTTTGGACGTTCAAATTACACGGGACAGTCTCCTTCATCAATTCTTAATACATATTTACTTTGGTTGGGAAGAAGTGGCGCAAAAAAATCCCCAGCAGCATGGCTCCCCACTACATTCTCCATATCAATCAAATCCAACTTTGATCCCATAATTACAAAACAGAATGCAAAAGATGAAAGACACACAATTATCTAAATATCAATAATCGGATGAGGAGTCAATAAATTTGGCTAATCCTAGCGGATGACTAAACGCTAGGCCGGCCAACTGGGTGCCCCGGCGATTACCCACAGCCATACATCTTAGTTTGGAAGCACGCCAGACTAAGTCTGAAGCTGCATCGTTACATGCACTATTTATGTAAATTAGTCTGTGATTTACAAGCGGCTGATTTTTCTTTGTTGTGTGGCGAGGATAGACTAAGTGTCTAGGTATTGTTGTTCTGCGAAATGGCGACGAGTGGGGATTTTAATTGAGTTTGTCTGATGGCGTGGTCGTTTTGTTGCCTTTCCTGGGAGCCTTTCCTTTCCGTTGGTGGAAATCGAACTACGGTTACTAGGTGCAGCAGAGAATGTAACTAAAAAAAAAGTATGAGTTACAATACATGTAAAATATGCAGATGTCATGTGTCTAAACCCAGCGGTTTAGGTTGTGCGATATCTATTAGTGAATCAATGAATTACAGATATTTATCAAAAGGATTTGACATAAAGCTATTATTGATGTCAAAAAGTTTCTGTAACTTTTAAATTGGCTAGTTACTGTAACCAAAACTTCTAAAACCACTTGGTTAAGTTCCTTCCCATTTCATCCCCCATTATACTAAATAGGGATGAAGATAATGAAGACGGACAGCGTCTCGTCTTCGTCCCATGTTGCCTATATTTACTTACTTACCTTACTAGTTAGGTATCACAGTAGGTATACAATGTAACGTGTGGAGTGCATGCTTCCGACATGCCCTAAAGGCTTACGTTGAAATAGGGTAGTCTGATATGCAAATTCATGTTGTTTAAAGTTAATATAGCTATAACAAGCTGGGAGCGATGGCTTAGTGGTTAAAACACCAGCCTCCACCAGCCAAGTATCAGTGTGCGGGTTCGATTTCAGGTCAGGCCAGTACCATTTTTTTTTTTTTTTAATAATTATGAACTAATGCAATCGTTGATGGTAAAGCGCGTTAGTTTATTAAACCTATTCACTTAAAAAAAAACTTAGTGAATAGGAAGGAAGAGGGCAGTTGAGCGAGGTGAAGCAATGTTAAACCCAACAACACGACCAACGATGATGCGCCAGAGGGAGATTGATCTGGAGACCCTCCACGACCAATCACCCAACACAACAACATTTAGTGCATCGTACCCGGCACACATCGCAACACAACTGCTCAGACTCGTCCTCCGTACGGCTTCACCAGACATCATGCTGGAACACGACGAATCGCTTGGCGGCAAGACTTTGTCTAATGGGTGGTAACTTCTGCCGGCAACTTTTGTAAGTTATATGTACTTTCTAAGTATATCTTAGACACCAATGACTTATTACAAGGTGATGGAAAACATCTTGAGGAAACCTGGACTTTAGGCCTGAAATCGGCAACCCGCATTGAGCAAGCGTGGAGATTTCGCTCAATCCTTCTCGATGTATGAGAGAAGACCTGTGCCCAGTAGTGGGACAATAAAAAGGTTAATGATGAAGCAGGGAGCGAGGATATTTGAAAGCCTCAAGAATTTGTTTGTTTAATAAGATTTAAATTCTATAACCGGGTATTTTCTGCTCATGTGAGGTAAAATTAGTGACATGTATTTTACAACAACCAAAGTACAGTACTGTGGTAATGTCTTCGTCACTTTGATAGTACAAACGTTAAGTGTAATAAAACGTCTATGGTTCCATAGACAATACATATGTATGTAACACAACCTGCATCCCGCGGTTTCATGCACAAACTTTCGATCCCATAGAATTATCGGGATCAAAAGTATTCAATATATTCTTTCTAGTTATATTCTGTCTGTGTGCCGAATTTCATCCAAAATCTGTTCAGTAGTTTTTGAGTGAAAAAGTAGCAAACATCCATTCATCTATACTCAAACATCCATCCGTCTATACTCAAACATTTATCCATCTATACTCAAACTTTCCCATTTATGTATAATATTAGTGGGATAATTAACACAAGGTGCCCAAGGATAGTGTCGTGTAAAGCAAAATATAATAACCGAAACTAAGGTTTTATAAATTTAGTAAAGTTTGTAAGAAAATCATGATAAACCTAGCGTTACTGTAAGCATTAAGTCTGTATGCCTTATACCCTGTTGGACAAATATTACCACATAATACAGACTGCCTCCTGATAACCCTGTGCGTTAGGAGTGACTTTCATATCCAGCTGGAGAGTCCCGGTAGCGGAAGACTAAATGTAAGTGCACATAGCTGGACCTTTTTGCCTCGAGATAAGTCTTTGTCCTAGAACCCTAGGATGTGCAAGCGCCTAGCAGTTTGGCAGTCATATTAAACCCAATAATACACTAGACTAAATCAAATTATTTCGTACCTTAGTAATGGTAAAACGTCACCATTATTTTTGCCTTGAGATAATTTGAACAAATATTACAAAAGCCTAATTTCATAAACACAAAAACCTTTTTAAAAGTCTGTTTTTTCTTAAGTTATTGAAATTAATTACTAACTACTGACACTACGATGTTGACAAATTTATTAATATATGATCGTACTTCAGGACTTGCTTAAATACTGTTACAGTTTTCTCGGTGGTAGACCATAAGATCGGCTGCCGGCAGAAGTTACCACCCACCAGACAAAGTCTTGCCGCCAAGCGATTCGTCGTGTTCCGGCTTGATGTCTGGTGAAGCCGTACGGAGGACGGGTCTGAGCAGTTGTATTGTGAAGCCTGCCGGGTACGATGCGCCAAATGATGTTGTGTCGGGAGATTGATCATGGTCCATCCAGATCAATTTCCCTCTGGCGTAGCATCATTGGCCGTGTTGTTGGGTTTATAAATTTGCATCACCTCGCTCAACTGCCGTCTTTCTTCCTATTCACTAAGTTTTTTAAGTGAATGGGTTTAATAAACTAGCGCGCTTTACCATCAACGATTGCATCACTGCTTACCATCAGGCGGGATTGCAGTCAAGCGCTAGTTTATAATTATTTAAAAAAAAAACAGTTTCTATTATATAACATAACTTGTTTTCCATTCCTCAAAATGGTTTGCCATTGCAGCGCCACAACACCATAAAATAGTAAACACCCCAAGCTTCCCAAATCAGTCAATCACAAATCAGATCAACACTTTCAGTTCAACAGCTGGATCCGATATTAATCATCGGTCCGTGTGTAAACAGTGGCATCAAGGAGGCGGGAGCCGCTGGTGTCAGGAGCTCATTTGTCAATCAGTGTCCTCGTGAGTAATGGCCGCCGTAAATTCGACAGATTACTGTCCAAAACGATATCCGAGGATTTATTTTTTTGATTGGATGGTTTGCTGGATTTTCGCTTTGCTTGCTATGTGAATTTTATTACCTAATAGTTCCCATTGAAGTGTAATCATTTATTTCCTAATATATATACTGACTGGAGATGGAGATGATACTAAATAAACTATTAAAATACAAATAGAATGTCCTAACCTTTTTTTGTTTTCGGCGAAACCCTTCAAAAGGCACCAGAGTTCTGGGGACCGAGGTCGGGTAGTGTGGGATTTTTACCTCACTAAAACTACCCCGGTGATCACCTTAAAATACCAATTCCAGAACTGCTGCAGCGCAACGCCTGTAAGGCACATCCCTGGGAAGAGAATATCCTAACCTAATGAGTAATTACAAATAAAAATTTGGCATCAAAATATTCCTACACCAAGCTTATAATGTACCCAAGCGGCCGACCTCATTAACACGTTGAATGGCAATGTCTTTGGTCAAGGCAAAAGAGCCAGAGCCCTTGGGTACTCTGAGCGAATAATCAACACCAACCTTTTTATCGTCCCACTGCTAGGCACAGGACTCCTGTCATACAGAGAAGGATTGAGAGTAATCACCACGCTTGCATAATACGGGTTGGCGAGTTCAAGCTTAAAGTCCAGGTTTTCTCAAGATGTTTGCCTTCACCTTATAATCATTTATTGGTGTCCAAGATATACTTAGAAAGTACATATAACTTATAAAAGTTACATTGGTATTTACCTGACCTGGAATAGAACCCGCACACTCATACTTTAGAGCAGGGGTCACCAATTAGTTATGCTCGGGGTCCGTTTTAAGAAATGAAATGACCATCGCGGTCCGCACATTTTATAGGAAAAAAAATTATTAAAGAAATGTAGTTACGGAATTAACAAAGATATTTTTTTACTTTTCAATGGGAAAAATGATTTTTTCTGTTGTGGACTATCTGTCTGAAGTTTGGAGTATAATTGGTGCACGCTATTGTCATTAAATCCTGGAGATGTTCATTAGTAAGTTGAGATCGAAATTTATTGTTAATGAAATTCATCTTTGAAAATGCTGCTTCACGAATATATGTTGACCCAAACAAAGTAAGAAGTTTCATAGCATTTTTTTTTAGTTCTGGATATTTATTACCACACACAATTTTTATCCAGAACTCTTTACAGGAAATTTCTGCATGTTTGTGTTTTAAAACTGTGTTTTCTTGGAAATCGAACATTTCTATCGTTAACAATCCGCGAACTTGCATGTTTGTCGAAATTTGTCGAATTGACGTTAAGAAAGATAGTACGGGAGATACATTTTTATTAAATTTCGTGCTCTGTAGTGCAAGTTGCTGTGTTCTTGCGGTCCGCACTAAATGGGTTGGCGGTCCGGATGCGGACCGCGGTCCGCCATTTGGTGACCCCTGCTTTAGAGGCTGGTGTTTAACCACTATAAGCCACCAACTTAAAAATCTTACAGAATACATATCCTTATCTATACAATCACAGATACCATACACAGGTGCGTGTATATGACGTAGGTAACTAAATTAGATTCCTCCACATGGTGCAGGTACTCTGCTCTCTATGACGCAGTTATTACATTAACATTGTCTATGACGTCACAAAATGCTGAATTTCAGAAGGATCATTCCATACAACATCCCATCCCCTTTAGAATATTGTGTTAAAATCATAATAACGACATGTTTGACGTATTTGACATAATTGACGACACGGTTGGTCCAGTGGCTAAGCGTTCCACTGCTACGCTGTATGTCGCAGGTTCCATTCCCGCATAGAACAAATATTTGTTTAGCCTACAGGTAGCTGTTCCGTATGGTCTGGCTGTTTGAGTGTGTGAGTTTAAATGTTTGTAAACGCATCTACGATACAGGAGTAAATAATCCTGCTGTGGGGTAATGTTCATTGAAAAAGAAACAAAAAAATATACTGAACTTGTTTTGATATTTTTTTGTCATGTTTTTTTTAATAAATTAGATACTGATTGAGGGAGAAAATTATGGTCACATTACAATCTACGCATGCACACAGTCGTGCATGTCTAAGATAGAGTAGGTACTTCGTCCATTTTATTTCATTTTGACTGTACATCTGAGGTGTAACAGTAGCTTGCGTAGTTTTAATTATTTTTAGTATAAATCATTACCTATATTTAGACTTACAGAAACAAATCCAGTAATCGATTCCTAACAAACTATTTTGATAATGTACATTAATTGAATTGGTCCTTCTGCTCATAATTCTCCATCTGTCAGACAGGGGTGCACAACCTTCCCAAGTTATTAAGCCCATGTGTCTATGAGCCGAGATTAATCAAATTAATAAAGTCGTTATCTCGAGTGTGGCAATTTGCCACCCCTGTGCGACTTAATGCTGTTACTAAGTTCAGTTTAGAGACTTTTAGCGCTGATGCGGACGTATAAATTGTATTAATATGTGCTGGGCGGATTGGGCGCTTAAATTAAATGTTATTGGAGGCTAAAGTTTAGGTAAATTGATCGTTATTACGTTTTAGGTAATAATGATGGGAAAAGGCTTTTGGCAGAGTTAAGTAGGATTTTGTTTTCCGTAAAGCAAACTAAGAAAAACTTTTTAGTAAACCAATGAATGTAAAAGGGTATGATGGAGCTGATTTATCTTTAATGAAAGCCCCCAATCATAATCATCCTTATTGATAAACGTTGCTTAAAGTTAATTAGAGATGAGCGATTCTTTACTCATACATTTTTGACCTTTTAACGTTACTTAACTTTAATTATCGTCTATGAATAAACACCATAGTGTTACCTAAAGGGGTTTAATGATAAACGATGATTAAAGTTAAGTGACATGCAAACGTTAAAAATGTATGGTTAAACAATCGCTAATCACTTTAAGCAAAGTTTATAAATAAGGGTGTTAGGTTTAGACATGGAGCAGACGAAGTATTTTGCAAAAATCTTATCATTAAAACGTAAGTAAAGTAAAGTTGACGTTAGCGGTCATTCCAATAGATTGACACTATTGACAGCTGAATTCACGCTCACTTTACTCACGCTCAGATTTTACAAAATTTATCGGCGGATGAAGGATATAACGAAGAGCTTACTACCTATAAAATTAAATAAAAAAAATCTAAAGTCATTTATTCAAATAAGGCTGAGTACCAGCACTTTTTGAACGTCAATATTACATAAGACAGTCCCCCAAAACTCCCGCCTTCCGTCACTTCCTGGTGCTTTCGCTGAGAAGAAGTGGCGGAACAAATTCCCCAGCAGCACAGCTGTCTGTTCATTTTAAAAAACACATGACTTCATACAATACTATATATAGTAATGAAGACGAGAAAACACAACAACAATGAAATTATCTATACTAATATATAAAGCTGAAGAGTTTGTTTGAACGCGCTAATGTCAGGAACTAGGTACTGGTCCGATTTGAAAAATTCTTTTTGCGTTGGTTAGCGCTATGAGGCTAGCAGGAAGGCTTTAGGCTATATAACATCACGGTGCGACCAATAGGAGCGGAGCATAACTAACTCCACTAGTTTACAATACGACAGTCAGCCGCGCCAAGATACCAGCAAAGCAAAAAAATAATAATAAAATATCATTAAAATCGCAATGTAAATCAGTAAAAATTTATTACCTACCTAAATAAAACCCCCAGGTATAAAGGGCGTGACAGCTCACATATTTATGTATTGTAAGAGAAGACAATTATATGAACTCATATAACGTGTCAGCAAGCTCCTCCTGTTAGTACGACCTCTCGTCACTTAATCTTAAACAGTATTTACAAAGTGCTCAGACTTAAAAAGCACATGACATCATATTCACCATGCCTATAGCCCTAAGACTATAAAGTTGGTGTATGGCAACTACAAAAAATTTCATAAAAATAACACACATTTCATACAGAAGCTTGTTGAAAGCACAGTTTACCGTCCATTTACCGAGATCGTTAGCGAATGACAAAAGAAAGAGTGGTGTGTCGAGCGGGCGGGCTCCGGGCTGCGTGATTTATGTACTATGACTGTACCGGGACGACCGGGACGTGTGGACGATATTTAACTAAATAGTGCTCGTGACACGGGGGCTTAATGTTTACCAAAAAGGGTTCTTGGTCCTTATGGAATTGTGACTGTTGTTGTTTGTTGATGAATTTTGACATTTCTACAATATTTATTGCCTTATTTACGTTCTTGGGTACTTTTTTAATATAGGTATAAACTAATGACAGGCTGGCTACTCTTCACTTGTGCTCCAGGCTTTGGAGCTAAATCTGGGTTATGCATTAACTTATTCGCTAAATTTTAATAAGAATTTTTACTGCTTTGAAGCAAGTGTACTCTCCCTTTTCCTTTCAAGGAAGTTACAAATATGAAGCGACACCTAAGCAATACCGAATCCAAAGTTTCTGTGATAAATCAATTAAGCCCTGTCTTCTTATATCCTGCTATACCTTTAGAATACAAAGGAAGAAATTAGGGCAACCCTGAGCAATTCTGACCGGGGGCCTTACACTCTCAAGTAAAAGTGCAGTAAATTATCTGAAGGGATATAGATTATTGTGTTGCTAAGCCACAGCGCCGGTTGGGCAATTTATCTCCGTTTTAACTAATAAATTATGGTCACTAATTCAAGTAGTTGTTCGTTGAGGCACACCTTTAGTTGTTACTATATAGATAAATGTAGAGCAGTGGTAGGTAAATAATATACGGATAACACGAACGCTTAAGTGGTGCTCATTTGTTTTTACCAAACTTTTCTTGATCTCCAACAGACAGAATAGCAAGTGCTAAAATTCCTAATGATGCGTTACCCAAGTAACTAAATCTAAAACAAACACCCACCAGACAAAGGCTTGCCGCCAAGCGGTTTGTCGTGTTCCGGCATGATGTCTGGTGAAGCCGTACGGAGGACGGGTCTGAGTAGTTGTGTTGCGATGTGTGTCGGGTACGATGCGCCAAATGTTCTTAAGTTGGGAGTTTGGTTGTGGAGGGTCTTCAGATCAATCTCCCTTTGGCGCAGCATCATTGGTCTTGTTGTTGGGTTTAACATTGCATCACCTCGCTCAACTGTCGTCTTCCTTCCTATTCGCTCAGTTTTTCTGAGTGAATAGGCTCTTAATAAACTAGGGCGCTTTACCATCAACGATCGCATCACTGCTTACCATCAGGCGGGATTGCGGTCAAGTGCTAGTTATAATTATTAAAAAAAAAATCTAAAACTAAATCTAAATCTAAACTAAAAAATACTTTACCTGCACAAATTAATGTAAGGTAAGGTTAAAAAAAAATTGAGTTAGAGACGGACAAACAAACAAGCAAACATACAAGTGAAGCTAATAAAAAGCAAGTAAAAGTAAGTTGTTCGCAACGATATGTCGTGGTGAAGTACAAATTACTACTTAAATGCCCCAAGCATTAGGTACCTAGCACGACTGCAAAGTTTATTCAGCTAATTTAATCTAACGGTGTACATGTACATAAAAGGAACTTACCTATGTATATACCCAGAACCTACCTAAGTCTCGAAGGGTGAAAGTGTCGAGCTCGTGATATCTTGTGAGGCAATCCTATGGATTTCTATCAATACAATAAAATAGAGATCGATTTAAAAGCTTTGAAAGTCATTCGTGACGAATACGAGAGTTGGAAAATTGTTTAGATATTCAGAGTCAATGGACAATAATAGTGATAAATACGACTATAGTCAAAGATCTTTATTCATAAACGTTGCTGAAAGTTAAGTAGTGTTTAACGACTAAAACCCTTACATTTTTGTCTTTTAATCGGATATAATGAAAGCTAAATTCATCTATCTTTTATCTAAGAATATTCGGGTCGAATTGCAGTATAAACAGCTTTACTTTGTGGTGCAGACACATTTTCGAACATAGAGGGCTATGGAATAGCAATAAGCTTCAGAATGATATCAACTGATAGTAATTGTGTGCTACGCAATTTGGTTGCTGATGTACGTCTGCCTGCAAAGTAACTGCCTATCTGACCTCTACTACCTAGTTAGGTAGCACGATACACTTGGTGAGACAAGTTGTCAGATTTTTGCTCTTCTGACTGACTTCAAAGAACAACAAAATCCAACTACTTAAGTGTAAATATTGTTGGAACGTTTAGGACTTAGAAAACTGTCTTGCCCTTAGACACTGTATTTAAATAGGCATTGGGCAAAATGGCTTTTCCCTCGAAAAACTGAGAAAAAAAGGAGTTGACAGTTAACAAACTATCTCATTTACCAAATTAGTAAGTTAAAAAACGGTCAAAACTGAGTCGGAGTAGCGACCATTAAGCATAAAAATCACGTCTGTTGTCTGGGAGCCTCTTTTACATACTTATTTGATTCGGTTTCAGTATATGTTGTTACAGCATCATCATCTGTGAAAATTTCAACTGTTTAGCTGTCACGGTTCATGTGATACGGGCTGGTTTAGAGCCCTAACATCGCTACTTAAAATGAAATCTGAACATAATCACTTACCTGATCAAAAAACTCGAAAGTCCATCAACATTTCTTTTTCATTTCACTTCACCATTATACTCCGGCACGCGCACCCGTATTGTCGTGAAAGTAGCGTCGGATACGGCGGCTCACGTCCGGCATCCGGTCACGTGCCCCGTGTCCGGCCGACGGACGGCCAATCAGTCGGCTCACTAATTAATTTACTTTGAACGCTTCTTATTGGCTGGTACGTGCTCCAATCATGGCGCGAACCACTTCACGATTAGTTTCCACCGGTCCGGGTTTTTCCGCTGACTTTAATTTCCGATGATCGGAAAGTGCGGATCGTTGTTTTTGTATTCGTTGGAGACGTAGGCACCCGATAATTATTGTAACATCTGCATTTTTGCCATGGAATCTTGTTACTTTAGCAAACATAAATATTGAGATACAGAAACAGCACGGACTGATTCAGTAATTGGTCAGAATTTAGACTTTTTTTTTTATATATAAATTATAAACCAGCGCTTGACCGCAAACCCGCCTGATGGTAAGCAGTGATGTGATCGTTGATGGTAAAGAGCGCTAGCGCGCGTGTGCGTGAACTTATACTCATATAGTCGTATCCTACTTATTCCTACTAATATAATAAAAGCGAAAGTTTTTGAGGATGTATATATGGATCTTTGTTATTCTTTAACATAACAACTACTGAACGGATTTGGATAAAATTTGGCACATAGATGTTTTATAACAAGGACTATCATACTGCATTGTTATTATCCATATATTTCCATGGGGTCGATAGTTAGGCGCGTCAGCTAGTGTCATATATTTCTAAATGTGGTAATTTAAACATCGTATTCTTCAAGTTATCCTTAGTTAACCTAGTTAACCTTTGACAAACGCTTTTATATGTTTTAAAAATCAAATCTAACAGAAGAAGTAGGCACTTTGAAAGAGTTCGTTACTAAGTTATTTGTATTTCTTTTATTTTCATCATCAGACGACCCGTCGTACGGCGAATTTCCACCCTTACGTTGTTAACACCTCTATGATCCGAACGAAGCGTTTCGCCTCCTCCTTTACACCGCGTACATCGAGGGACTGGAACAATTTGCCAGCGGCGGTGTTTCCGTCGGACTACAATTTGAGTGTCTTCAAGGCTACAGTGAATAGGCTCTTAATAAACTAGTGCCCTTTACCATCAACGATTGTGTCACTGCTTACCATTAGGCGGGATTGCGGTCAAGTGCTAGTTTATAATTTATAAAAAAAAACTTTTTTTATCAAATTAATTGAGCTTTAAAGGGGTAAGCAATTTGGCCTATGTTGCCGTTCCGAGCAATTAAAATAATAAATATTATATATCAAATGTTTCAGATAAAGAGACATACATAAAGTATTTAATTTGTATGAAAATTAACAAAGAAAAAAATTAGAATTCAACGATGTATCCATAATGAAAAATGCTAACTTCCATGGTCTGAAAATCTGGTCGAAGTTTAGGTATATTGAATAACTTTTTTAAAAGAATAGGCGCTTGGGATTAAATAACTAGACGGGATTGCACTCAAGCGCTAGTTTGCCTATTGGCTGCAGCGTGATATTATATAGCCTAAAGCCTTCCTGGATTAATGGGCTATCCAACGCAAAAAAGTATTTTTCAAATCGGACCAGTAGATCCAGAGATTAGTGTGTTCAAACATCAATACAAAATGTGGAAACTAATAATTGCTTAATATCGATCGAGGAGATGGAGAACGAATGAATCGCTAATCCAATTTCCCGAGTTTTTTTTTTTTTTGGTCCTTCGAGCCGGACACATCGGGGAATTTGTTTGACTAAACGATGATGGACATGCCGCTCGTTAACATTTGTGCGTTGACAATAACACAGCTTTCCAAGCAATATTGTGGCTTCTGTGAAGTATACTAAAGTCTTTTATCCGTCGGTTCGTTGTGGTGGATTCTTGGCACGCAACGAATCCAGGTCGCGCCGATAGTTTATTCCCTAGACTTATGTCTATGACGATTATCACCGGCGCCTCTGAACACGATCTATTGGGACCATTCCTAGAATATTCGTGTAGATGCCAGGATATGTAGAAAAGGATTAAAAGATCAATTTGAAACCAGGAACTACTTCTTCGGCTTTATATATCTATACTAATATATAAATCTGAAGAGTTTGTTTGTTTGAACGCGCTAATCTCAAGAAGTACTGGTCCGATTTTAAAAAATATTTTTGCGCTGGATAGCCCATTAATTCCAGAAGGCATAACATCACATTGCAACCAATAGAAGCGAAGAATATAAAAAAAAAACATATGGAAACCTACTCGGGTGCAACCGCGAGGCGCAGCTAGTATAGAAATAAATTTGAAACTAAATCATTTATTCTAGACAAGATTTACAAATGTTATCGTTAGTAAGAAATCTGCGCACGCGTCTCGTTGAATCTCCAACTAGCACAGTCGGAAGCTAATCTAGTAGATAAATGTACAAATTGACTTCTCCGCCCGGTATCCACTTGGGCTTTTATTCCTGGTCGTGTTTCGTAATCAACATCTCTGTATTCTTTTTGGTTTCAACACCCTCCATGGTGGGGGTGGACTCTTACTAAAACCACCGCCGTAATCCACCACTAGTTATAGAGTTATGCGGGATTCGCATAAGCATTAACCGCTCCCCCGACAGGTCTCAGTCCGCTATTCCTCAGCGGGTCATAATGGATAAAGGACTGATTTCTACCAATAAATCTTCTGTGTCTTCCTATGCTATTGCACAACATTATGTTGAGAATATCTGGTCTAACGGCAATGCTTCGATGTCGCCTTCGGGTTGTGAAGATCAGACGGCAGTCGCTTCACCGAAAATATGGAAGTTTAGCCAAATCAGCAGTTAGACTGGTAGAGTGGACCCCAGACCCCAAAGCTTCGGATGCTACTGGGATTAACGCTGAGACCATGATGATGATTATATTGAGAATATTTTTTTAGATCAGTTATGTCGGTTTGCACAATGGCCAATACGGTTCCACAACTGAGACATTTGAACACATTCGCTGGCAACAAAAGCAAACATTAAACCAAAAACAAAAGAAGACATATACAAATAAAAAACTAAGATTTATAGCTGTCAGTGTCTTGTCATATGTTGACATACAAATCATCGTCCCTGCCGCACTACAAAGGGAAGCTGCGTATTTTTCTAACAGCGCCATCTGTTAAACGTAATAGCGAACCACAGATCGACCACTGACAGGTTTATGTGGAGAGGGCGGCGCGCGCGCAGACTTACGATCACTTTTGTAATGGCAGTAATAGCTGTTACGTCTTCTGCATTATGTTTTGATATTTTTAGTGGGTAAGTTCAGGTTTTTGGAAGAATGGTTAATAAAATCGTATTTTATTTTTTGCTTGCACTAGATAAAGGAATAGCAAATGTAGCTAATTATGCAGCTTAACAAACTAGCATGATATGTCTTAGAACAATAAAATTGCTACACCGACAGGACACTAAAAGTTCGGTGTGGATAGATAAAAGCTCTAATTTCCTTGTTCCCAAACCAAAGCTAAATTTAATTTAAGTGCATCTTTTTCTTCCTATTCCATTAAAGGACAGGGTAAAACATTAGTTTTGTCATGTCAAATTAATCAAATTAAACAGTTTAGACGTGTTTAAAAACTAAACAAATAAAAATACGTCAATTTATATTAGGCGCTAAGTAATTTGACAGGACTGAAGTAATAAGTTTCTTCTCTCCTTGTCTTTGTCATCTTTTCAGCCTTTAAAGGTCCACTGCTGGACAAAGGCTTCCCACAATGACCGATCTTGTGCTGCCCACATCTATCGGCTTCCCGATGTCCTTTTCTTAATGAAACTGAAAGTAAAAAATTCATTGAACCGAGATTTAGTTTAGTTTGTACATAAAGGTATCTGCGCCAATGTCAAGTTATTGCACCTTGAGAAAAGACAGTTTGTGCAATCTAAAATTGAAAACAATATATTTTACACCACGCTGGCACCGCAAAAAGAAGTTAAAACCCATCCCCTACTATCCAGCCACAATAAATAATTCTAAGCTTGACTAAATGGATTTATCCGATAATTAATCGCAATACATTTACCTCCTTGGACTCGCCGCGGTCGGTTAATGGCGTCATACGTCACAGGGCTAATGCCTTAGGTCAGAGGACCTTGGACTATGGTTATTATGTCGGCTAGACGGAGTACAAATGTTGATATGGTGAGGTACATTTGTTTAGCAAGCGTAATTCAGTAGCGAGGCATGGACGTGGGACGTTCAAAATGAGACGGTAGCAATGAAATTCTTTAGTGAAGCGGTATTAATTGCAATGACAGGACAGCTTCTAATGTTATACAAAGCACAGTTCCTTTTGTGTGTGGAGTACTGCAGCCATATTTGGGCTGGTGCCGCAAAATGCCACCTGGCTACTTTGGAATCAGTGGAGAAGCGTGCGGAGAGGTTAATAGGCGACCCAGATTTGACTCAAAACGGTCTCCAAAGCCTGGAGCACAGACGAAGAGAAGCCAGCCTGTCGGTGTTCTATAGGATAGGGAAATATATGATTTAATTTCCCCATCTCCGTTTCATTATCGGACGACCCGTCGTACGGCGAGTTTTCACCCTTACGTTTTTACACCACGATCCGAACGAAGCGTTTCGCCTCGTCTTTTATACCGCGTACATCGAGGGACTGGAACAATTTGCCAGCGGCGGAGTTTCCGTTGGACTACAATTTAAGTGTCTTTAAGGCTAGAGTGAATAGGCCCTTAATAAACTAGCGCGCTTTACCATTAACGATCGCATCACTGCTGCCATCAGGCGGGATTGCGGTCAAGCACTAGTTTATAACTTATAAAAAAAAACACCTAAATAAGCCGAGCTAAGGATTACTTTTGTGTTATGATTACACCAACGACTACTCCACTTTATGTACAGCCAAATCACTGTGCATTCCATGGTGGTGGTGGTCCATTATAAACTTTTTAGTTTTCGATAATTGATCGAAAATTTTGTGATGTAAAACATACATACATCATGAAGCAGAAGTATACCTCATGGTAATTAGCTTCTCACATTAAATGAGACCACTTATTTCTACATTACATATTTACGTATTCACCCTCACAATTAAAAGAATTAGTAACAAAACTTAATTTGTGAGTGTTTCGTAACAATACCATGAAGTTTGTGTTGGATTGTTGATACTGTCGGACTGTACGTGTGTGTGCCCCTATTATAAAATCGTTATTATAAAAGGGCTATTATATCGTATCAAATAGGCTATTTATAGTGTTCAAAAAATTTAGTATATTTTTTCATGTTTGGGGAGTCTGATAACTACTTGTAATACCGCTTTACTAATTGACTACTACGATTTAATAATTGATAACCTAACATTTCCAAGTATACAATTTTTCCAATGCATAAAACAAATTATAACTTAAGCGCCACTCTGTATACATTACCTCTGTAATTTGTACGGGTTTTTTTTACCCGTGCAAATTTTGCTTAAGTGTCATGGAAATAGAAAACTGCTGTTATAATTACCACAGATCCATTTAGTAAAACAATGTTTGCTTTACACGACAATTTACAAAAACGATTATATTCTGTAACAAACCAAACAAACCTTGTTTATAGATCGCGAACATAATTAAAAAAATGCTTATGAACTCCGCCATTTTCCGCTGACTTAGGGTCTTCTAATTCATTCTTTTAATTTTAAGTACTTGTTAAAATACACGCAACAATATATATTTCATCATAATCATCTCAGCGTTAATACCAGTCGCATCCGAAGCTTTCAGCTTTAGAGTCTGGGGTCCGCTTTACCAGTCTAACTGCTGATTTTGGCTAAACTTCGATATTTACCGTGAAGCGACTACTGAATTTATTTATTTATTCCCATCACAACTATGACTACTGGTTGCCCCAAACCGGTAAAGTGGTATTAAACAATATGTTCAATTAGGTATATAATAACATGATGTAAAGTAATTTTTGGGAAATCATTCAGAGAAATTATAAGTAAACCCCTTTCCCTGATTTCGTTAAGATTATGCAAAACTCACATCAAGGTGCTTTACCCAGTAGGTTTGCCCGGCCGGCATCTTTAGACACAAATCCTTCAGGGCACCCGGTTTAGAAATATGCCATAATCAGTACATAGTGATACCTAAGAGCAAGACCCTGATGATGACGATGTGACCAAGCCTAACTAATTTATTTCCCTTGTTCCCCAGAATGTAACTGTAACGGGCACGCACGTCGCTGCCGGTTCAACATGGAGCTGTACAAGCTGTCGGGCCGCGCCTCCGGAGGCGTCTGCCTGAAGTGCCGGCACTACACCGCCGGCCGGCACTGCCACTACTGCCGTGAGGGATACTACAGGGATCCCACCAAACCGATCACCCATAAGAAGGCTTGTAAACGTAAGTTTTAGAGACATTAAGTTACAGACGTTTTTAAAGAGATTCGTACACTGGAAGCAACTGAATTACTGAATTAGAAAACTTGGGAATCAGCTAATCAGAGAGATACCTGCCGGATGCTCGGGCTAGTAGGGAATCAATCCGGTCCGAAAGAGAGGCCATGGTAGAGCGAACGAGTGTTGCACTTCAGGCAGTCTCCGAATGGGGCAATGCCAATCTTGTAGCATTCAATGCCGCCAAAACGCAGGCGTGTCTTTTCACCGCCAAAAGGAGCCCGTTCACCTTGGCTCCTACTTTTCGGAATGTATCCTTGGAGTGTACCGACCGCCTTCAGCTTTTGGGTGTTGAGATTTCCTCGAACCTGAACTTTGAACGGTTCATTGAGTCCAAGGCCAAGATGGCTGCCAGAAAACTTGGCGTTATCGCAAAAGTCCGGCAGTACTTCACACCAGGGAAGCTTCTAATGTTGTACAAAGCACAGGTCCGTTCGTGTGTGGAGAACTGCAGCCAAATTTGGGCTGGTGCTGCTAAGTGTCACCTGGCCACTTTTGATTCAGTGGAGAGGCGTACGAAGAGGCTGATTGGTGACCTTGATTTAACTCGAGTTGGTCTCCAAAGCCTAGAGCACAGGCGTAGAGTAGCCAGCCTTTCGGTGTTCTATAGGATACATTTTGGGGAGTGTGCGAGGGAATTGCACGATTTAATTCCTCCATCTCCGTTCCACCATCGGACGACCCGTCGTACGGCGAGTTTCCACCCTTATGTTGTTAACACCTCTACGATCCGGACAAAGCGTTTCGCCTCCTCCTTTATACCGCGTACATCGAGGGACTGGAACAATCTGCCGGCGGCGGTGTTTCCGTCGGACTACAATTTGAGTGTCTTCAAGGCTAGAGTGAATAGGCTCTTAATAAACTAGTGCGCTTTACCATCAACGATTGCGTCACTGCTTACCATCAGGCGGGATTGCGGTCAAGCGCTGGTTTATAAATTAATTTAAAAAAAACTAGTTGGTATAATGATTACCTATATCTATATGTCATGGGTTGCATTACATCAACTAGGGAATGCCAGAGAAGAGAACAGGATTAAAATTTTTAAATTAACCTCTTTATGTGAATCTAAATTCATATAACCCTCATAAATGAATCTAAAATGTGTTTTTTTTTATATTCATAAACTAGTGTTTGAATGCAATCCCGTCTGATTGTAAGCAGTAATGCAATCGTTGAGACCCTATTCACTCAAAAAAACTGAGTGAATAGGAAGAAATATGGCAGTTGAGCAAGGTGATGCAGTGTTAAACCTAATAACACGACCAACGATGCTGTGCCAGAGGGAGATTGATCTGGAGATCCTCCACGACCAAACTCCCGACACAACAACATTTGACACATCGCAACACAACTGCTCAGACCCGTCCTCCGTACTTCACCAAACATCATGCCGGAACACGTATATTTTATTAAAACACATATAGACTGTTTGAAGCAATAGGGATGTATCTAAGGTATGAAAATCAAAAAAAAACAATTAAGGCCGTCTTATAGATAATAAAATAAATTAAGACCCGTATTTTTATTTTGTCGAAATTACCAAAAACTACTGAGATATAGCGTATTAAAGTTACGGAGTGGGGCTAATTACGTCACGCCGTGGTATATTTTATACCACGGCGTGACGTCATACGACATTTCAAATCAATACATCTTTCTAAGTATTTGAATGAAAGAAAAAATAAAAAATACGTATTCAATATTTTTTATAAATCTATCTGATGGACATAATATTTTTTTTTTTTTGTAGGATACAACCCAATTGAGCTCCATAAAAAAATCCATATTCCGAAAATCTGACCACTAGTCTTACTAAGAGGCAGTAAGAGCCAGTGAGAGTAACTGTGAGAGTAGAGTTCAGATACACAGCCGTTCCATATATAATACTTGTATTCAGTTCAGCTAAATGAAATTATATTGGAAGCTGAACCAGAAAATTCTAGGATAGATAATGATTTGTGATTTTAACCAGCAGCAGTCAAACTGTTTTAAGTATTAATTTTAACTAGTTCTGTCAGAAATTTCTTAACTTTCGTTTCAAAATTACTTATTTATAACTTAACATACTATTAATTTTTCCTTATACTTATAAATTATTTTTATTTCATTTCTTTAAAATAATATCATTCATTATAAATACATTAAAATGAGCTGAGAGCTGTTAATTTATTTGATAGAATGACATACAGAATGTATCTGACATCGTAACGCAAACTTCGCGAGAAGGCTACACCGCATGCAACTAATAAAATTATGATAGTCATTTATATCGTTAATGAGCGGTTACAGAAATAACAGTGTTTAAAAAAATGTGTCGGCTCGGCCTTTGAACGTTGCAAGCGTGCCGCCGCGCGTGTTTGTGGGTATGACATTGACCCCTGATGTGAACTCTATTAAATCAGTTGATAGGATAGTTTTTAGAGTTTTATTCACATTGCGCTTTTTGTGTAATTAGCGAATTAATTATTTTTTACTTTAAGATCTTATTGGGTTATAAATGTATAGCAATTATGAAAGATTTAAAGTGAAAAAAACTGCATATTATTTTTTCTTAATCAGGAAAAATCCAACGAAAAATTCCACCACTGGGGGGTTCAGAATCATGTACTGGATCCATGGTACTCGTTAGTGCGTCGATGTCAGAGATACCCTTTATGTATTTGTAAAACTTGGCTCCTCGAAATACCAAACCACCAGCCTGTTATTTAAACATTCGTTCCCAACATCATAAATAACGACTGATGGGCGAGGAGTTTATGCGGCACTTTTTTTTTCATAGCCTATACATCAATTTTCGTTTATGCGAAACCAGAAACACGTTTCCGGTATTTTTACCTAAAGAATCTATGTATGGACGACAGCAGGTCAAGCTAACCCATACTGTCAGATATTCCCAATAAACCTTGAGCCTTAATCCTTTAGTGATAAAGTTGAAAATCTAATAAGGAAACCTGAGAAATTGTAGTAGCTTGATCTGCTGTCGCCTGTACAAAATTTCAAAAAGAAATCATGTAAAACCATAAAGTTATAAGCTTGCTATTCTAACCGCTCAGTAACCACACTGCAACAATTTCTAAATGTATTTGTGAAAAAATATAACATGGTGTAAAACTGACTGGAATCGCTTCAGTTGCTTATTCTAAACAAAGTATATTCAGGTTTCGCATAAACAAAAAATTACTTTTTCTATTTTACTGGGCAAAGGCTTTCGCAAGTCCTTCCGGGAAACCTTTCTTCGCCAGCTGTCATGTGGCGCCATCTTTCTTAAGCACCGAAATTACTTTTACTACATAATTATTGTTGCTACGCCCCGCAGTTTTATCCACATAAATATTTATCCCATGGAATATACGGATAAAAAGTATTTTACAAGTTAATACTGATTACAAAGTTATCTGTGTACCAAATTTTTTTCAAAATTTGTACAGCCGTTTGAGCGTGAAGACGTAACAAACCTACAAACACACACACAAACTTTCGCCTTTATAATATTAGTGTGATTGTAATCTTGTATTACAATAACATATTTTAGTTTAGATTTCCAAAACCATACTAACAACACATAACACTCACCATTTCACTATAACCCGTAACATTTAAAGCGTCAAAGATAAATTTAACCGACGATAACCGTTTACACCTGTCCACGGACAGACAAACAGACAGATATAATCTGAAGCTATCTGTGTCTAAATAGACACGGTCGTTATACAAATACTTGGCTTTTAGTTAAACGGAGTTTAACGCTGGTATTTGGATAAAACGTTACATCAATTTAGGGATTATGAGAGCTTTTTATATTTCTTATGATAACTTTATCGTTATTTGTTGTTGTAGTTACAAGCGGAGCAAGGTACTTAGTATAGCGATTACTTACTCATATAATAAGAAAGCAAAAAAATAAGAGTTTTCGTTACTTGATATGCATACATTGCTATTACTTGACTGCAGAGTTAGCACAGTTGTTGAGCTATTGACTGCTGCGCTTATTGTCACGGGTTCCCGCACGGAACAAATATTAGTCTGATCTATAAGGAGTTGTTCCGGGTCTGGATGTTTGTGTATGTGAGTTTATATGTTTGTAAACGCACCTCCGATACAGGAGAAAATCCAAGTGTGGGACGCCGTTAAAAAAAATAGTTGCCACAAAAATCACTATCTGTGAAAATTTCAGCTTTCTAGCGATTCATGAGATACATCCTGGTGCTAGAGAGACAGTGGTATCTTACTAATAAGGTCCCATTTTCACGGAACACTAAAAAGGTTTAATCCAGTTACTATAAAAACTCCGAAGAAAAAGGAATAAACAAGATATCGTAACAAAATAACATTGGGTTTCGTCATAGAGGACTAATTTTAATTCTTGTAAACGACGAAGTCTGTCTCGTCGCTTCTTAATTTAAACATAACGTCTTTGAGTCTCTTTGTGAACGTGGGTTAGAATTTTGTTTTAGTAAGTTACAAAGTTTGAAAAAGAAGATTTCGAAAAGTATCTCATGGGTATGTCCACCTACATCTCCAAAACTACCCTCCCCGAGTGGCACCCACTAACAACTTCGCAAACATTTAACCCTCTCCAAACTAATCCTATTCTGGTCCCAAAGAAATCGAAATTGCAAAACAAAAAGGCGTGACGTCGTAAAATCCAAAAGTAACCACATCCCGTTCACATCGTCCCCGTGGTCGCAGCTACAATAGTTTGCACATAAAATTGGCCGAAAATCGAGTTGGTCCTTCGAATGGGATCGGTACTTCGGGCAGGATCGGTCCTTCGGGACGCTTCAGTTTTATTTAAAGGCGATTGTAGGTTTTCGCTGATTGAGTCAAGATTGGGATATGGAAATGGGAGCGCTTAGGTACATACTATTGTTGTTAGGTCAGAAGGGCCGATGACGAGGAAAATTGAAATGGTTGCATTCGAATTTTACGAATAGCCATTACTTGTATCAAGTAGTAGTATTATTATACATTGTTTTGGCTATTGATTATTGTGTACAATGTGTTTGGTTTTTTTATTAATATCTGTTTCATTATTTATTTTGAGTACGTAATGTTATCGTGTTCAAAAGTCAAAGTCGAAATTATTTTCTTCACGTAAACTTACATGGGCACTTACGAAACATCAGAAGCTATCCGCTCCAGCTAGTTGTTTCCTATGGATAAGAGCCGGTAATAAAGTCCATGGTGCGATAAAAATATTATCTACTGAGAAGCAATGTACTACTTTTACTTAGTTATAAAGGTGAACAAGCAATTTTTCCACTTCTCATCTCAGACAGCAAGCCAAGCATTTTTCTCAAGACACTGCCCCAAAACCTTTCTCGATATCAGAATAGGCAAACAGCCGGCAATACGCTACTACGCTCGCCGATACAATTGCCAACATTATTTCCGTTCGCAATCTCTTGTCATATACCCGGACCGCTATAAAACGTTGGGGTCAACGCACAACTCGACACTTTCCCTCAACAAAACCCATCCGGGTAATCGAGTTCACAATCCTACGATTGCTACGACACACGGGGGAGAATCCGATTATCGAATGAAATCAACATATCGATAACAAATCATGACGCACAATAGAACGAATTCTGTTTCGAATAGTTTCGATTATCGATAGTGATTTAGGGTTTAGCAATTTTTCGTACAATTTGAGTTTGGGGTTGCAGTAATATTTTAGTTGTTTTTTTTTACCTTAATTATATCTGGCCGAATGTGGATGTATGCTGGGTTATTTAATACCACTACCCAAATCCAAGCAGCGTAATTCGGCGTAATTCCTTACGATGTGTGTGTATTTCGAGTTACAAAACCGTCATTTTAAAGCAAATTTTGATCTTTTTAAGGCTTTCAAATCTCAGAAATGGTGTTCTAAGTTGCTTACTGATTAAGGCGAACATTTTAATAAAAGTGCCTCTAATTATAGACCAGTACAGGCTATATAGTTGTTATCAGGCAAATAAAACGTGATTGTGCAGCCCGCGTGTGTTTCCTTTTATTTCTACTGTTGTTAAATTGCAATGTACTGTGTGCACTGTGCACTAAATTGCATTTAGACTCTAAATGCAATTTAATTCTCGAGCGGCCAATTATCTTAAGAGTTTCTTCTGTCTTATTGTCAGACCTTAGGCTACGACTACATTAGAATAATCTTTATTTTTTTCATTATATAAATTTTAGGATATATTATATGAATGCTACATACTCGTACATTGTTAGTTAAAATGATTCCGTTACTTAAATACCAATGTTGTTGCAAAAAATGAACAGACAGCTGTGCTGCTGGGGAGTTTGTTCCGCCACTTCTTCTTCCCAGCGAAAGCACTAGGAAGTGTCGATGGGTGGGCGTTTTGGGGGACTGTCTTATGTAATATTGACGTTCAAAAAGTGCTGATTCTCAGCCTAATTTGAATAAATGAGTTTTGATTTTGATTTTGATTGGTTGAACAAAATGGTTTTATTAATTTATTTGTTATAAATCCACGCTAAGTGTTAATTTTGTATGTATATCTGTGATTTCCCGCGACCTTCATCAGGTCGTCCGTCCACCTTGTCGGAGGCCTACCCACGCTGCGTCCTTAGAACCCGTCGGCCCCATCGGGTATCGGTCCTACGGGCAATGTGCCCTGTCCTGCCACTTAAATGTTGCAATTCTTTGGGCTATATCGATTACTCTCGTTCTTCTGCTGGATGCGGGAGGCGTAAGACCGGTCCTCGTGGAGATCCTTGGGGGAGGTCTTCGACTGATATAATGATGTTGATGATGTATATCTGTCGCTTTTATCTGTGTCTGTAACCTACTAACACTAGAACTTAAGTAAAATTGTTACTAACCTTATGGAATGGACTGCTGCCTCAAAGAAGTTTCTTATTCTATTCTATTCTAATTATCAAGCTACAGTCTTTAAGAACGTATCATAGAACAATATAATAATAATTTAACTTAACTAATTTAACTTTAATTACGTTTGCGCGATGAGCCCAAATTAGGTACAAAAGTTTTTGGGAGATCATTAAAACCTTGTATCAACGAGATCAACCCTTATAAGATTCGCACACATTCCATTCCGTCCTGATTAAACCAGTTCCCATCACACACAGAAGCTTCAAATAGTAGTTCAAAAACTATCTTTGAAGTACGAACTACGAAGTCATACGAACAGCTCCGAAGTTATATGAACAGCTCGCAAATAGTGTTCAAGCTAATTTAGTCGGTAAATAAGGCAAACTGCCTGACAAGAAAACTGTGTTAAGAACTTAAGACTTCGTTATTTCCCGACAACAGACTTACTTTGAGAAAAAATGTAATAA
This sequence comes from Sesamia inferens, assembly GCA_037179545.1. NCBI lineage: Eukaryota > Metazoa > Arthropoda > Insecta > Lepidoptera > Noctuidae > Sesamia > Sesamia inferens. The sequence continues at coordinate 28,240,432 of CM073939.1, read as the reverse complement.
TAAAGAAAGGCAGGAAGTTTTCTTTTCCTTCTTTGCGATGCCACATCTAAGTTTGGACAGTGATGTTATCGCATTATGTTTTTTCTTTTCCCGTTTGTAAACATGGAATAAGACTTATGTCGCATTGATTGAGAAAAGTATTGAACATCTTTGTGAAAATGGGGACAGTATTACAATAATATTCATTACGTTGTTTGCGTTTTTATACAGACAAAATTTACGAACATATGAAGCAATAGATTAACAATATCAATGCCATGTACCAAAATTCCATCACAATCTGATCAACTATTTTGGAACGCTAAAAGGACATTCAATGAATTTTACTGATGACTAGCGGCCGCCAGCGGCTTGGTTCGCGTGGAGTTAGTTATGCTCCGCTCCTATAGGTCGCAGCATGATGTTATATAGCCTAAAGCCTTCCTGGATTAATGGGCTATCCAACGCTAAAAGAATTTTTCAAATCGGACCAGTAGTTTCTGTCATTAGCGCGTTCAAACAAACAAACAAATAAACTCTTCAGCTTTATACAGTATGTTAAGAAAACCCTGTCCGACCCAAAGGATAATAAAGCTTAGGTAAACACATGACCAAATATAATATAAAATTTTACGTAATCATTATAGTAAGTACCAATACAAATGAATTTTGAAATAATCTTTTTTTCCCCGCAAATTATTTCCAACTTCCCCGAAATTTGGTAATTTTTAATAAAGTGACAACACCGATATTTTTATGAGCGAATAACGATGCGATCACGTGCCGCGTGCCCTGCCGCCCGCCGCCCGCGAAATGGTGAAAGCACATTTATTAAGTTACCACTTTTGCGAAATAATATTATTTATTTTTTTTTTGGGTTTTTTTTTTAAGTTTAGCCCGGTTTTGTATGCATTAGTAGAATCAGTTATCGATACCTAACAACACATCTTCACGGGTCGGACAGGGTTTTCTTAACATACTGTATATTAGTATAGATTCCTTCCACTAAACGTTTAAGCGCTTGTAGGGTTGGATTAATGGATAGTTTTTACTTTGACAGGGATATTGACGAAACTTTAATACAGCTTATACATCAAAATAATGCATAGGAAACTTTTATCTTGATGTTTCCACTAGTTCAACACTCATGGCAGTGAAACCGCAGCTGCTAATAAAACATATTCTACAAGTATTTCGAACCACATATACCTACATTACTAGGTACACGTAGTTTGTTGTCTGAATTTATGAAATTCCTCTGCCTACATGGGCCGACAGATAAAACCGTAAAATAAATAGTCGGTACCAGTTAAGTCACTTATTGTTAGAAGCTAGTTGGGGGTTTCGCTGGTGATCTAATTATTCTTGGCGGGGACAACAGCGTCGATAGCCGAATAAAATGACATCGACACGACACTCGAGAACCCTGTCGTTTCTCGAGGCAGTTTAGTAAAAAGGGGTTCCTATTTTCATTTTAAGGAGAATAACAGCTTAAATTTTTTACGCTGTCAATCACAATCTGAATCATTATGAAGGAGTATTGCTTGTTCATTACTTCATCTTTGAATAAAATTTGACAGTCATTACGAGTTGACAGAAGCCTGAAAGTCTGATGAATACTTTTAAGAAGATAACGGCTCAAATAACAGTTATGGAGGTCAGACTGGTAGTCTTTCAATTTAGAATACTATCGGTGTACTGTCGGTACGGGTTTTTAGAGACCTCAAAAGTTCAACAATTGGTCTAACTGTAATACTTCGATATCAACTTCGGGTTGTGGAGGTCCGACGGCAGCCGCTTCACGGAAAATATCAAAGTTTTGCCAAAATCAGCATTTGACTGGTAAAGCGGACCCCAGACAACTGAGATGATGATGATGATGACTACCGGTATAATGTCAGCTGAATCTATTTAGACTGGAAGCCGACCCCAAACATAGTTGGGGAAAAAGCTAGTTGCCTAACTAGCATTTTATTCAACTACCCAGATGAGAGAGGATTTATGAAACTTTATTTTACAAGTACCTAAAAGAAACTGCACAAAAGTTTACTTAGATTTCGAGGTACATTCTTCCATCCAACCTAGGAATGGTATAAAGACAACATGCCAGGTAAAACATAACATAAATAGCTATTAAAGAAATGAATAAATAAAACTTAATTCACATTTCCCAACTGATGTGTCCCCAATATTGCGTTATTCATTTGTTCCCTCTTCCACCAGCCTGCGATTGCCATCCCGTGGGTGCCAGCGGCAAGACCTGCAACCAGACGAGTGGGCAGTGCCCCTGCAAGGACGGCGTCACCGGCACCACCTGCAACCGCTGTGCCAAAGGATACCAACAGTCACGCAGCCACATCGCACCTTGTATACGTAAGATTCTCCATCCACTATCCTGTTAATTATGATAAAGCATAGAAAGCAGTACAAAACCGAATGTTACACTTCTCTGGTTATATAAAGACTGCTTCAATTCTTTTCTAAAAAGCTTTCGAGCTTGTTTTGCGAGTTTCCCGCAGTCGAAGAGATGAAAATGTTCAACCATGCGAGACCCGTAACTGAGACTCGCCAAACGATTATTTCATATGTCAACTATGCTACACTTATCTCTCTGCGATCGAAAAAAATGTCCTCATGTAAACGAGGCTTTAACTTTGTCGTTTAAGGTAATTTTTATCGCGTAATTGCTAATTTATTCACGAAGAAAATCGATCTATTGGAATTATTCGCGTCCTTGATAAGGCGCGAAGCAATGTCCAAGAACTGCACCTGGCCATAATCCCACGCGTTAAAAGTCACTTAAAGGTGAGGTGTCGTGATTGTAAGCACTAAAGAAACCATTACATTTTAACAGAAATAACTAAGTCTGTAATGGAGGACTTTGTGATGCCGACGAGCGGTTACATATTGTCGGATTGTCGCGCCGCATAGGCAAATGCTGAAATTATCATCTCACGCTGGCAACACTAGCTTTCTTTACATTAGCAGCGTATTAATAATTTATAAAAAATTGTTTTTGTTTACAAATTAGTTTTAAAAGTGGTTAGATGGAATGTATGAGTTGTGACTAACAAGTGACATTATTTGTGATAATCTACGGCATGGGTAAACAACAAATATGACGAATTATTAAACCAAAAACAATAAAGTGCAAAGCGGTCTAATTATCTTAATAATTTGTGCAAGTTAGTAAAATAATACTTTTTTGCCTTATGTGACGGCTAAATAATAACCTTGAGTGCAGTTTAACACATTTTTTTCAAAAATACCAAAAAAGAAAAAAACGTTTATGCAATAGTTTTAAATATTGAACTTTGGACTCGTGTCAAATGTATGACAACTAGCGCTATAGTGGAAAGTAGACTAACAAAAAAGTACAGCTACTAGCCACCAGAGGGCGCAGAATACTAGTTAGTGTTACCATAGAAAAAAATATATGTGTGTTTGGTAGAAAGTTTCTTATTATTGGGATAATAATAATGGACGAAAATATAACTTATCGCACCCGTAAAATATTCAGAACAAGCTCACTTTGCGACATGACTGCAGATAGTTCTGCTCTATTTGATGCGACTATGATGAGTTTACCAAATACATCATTAAATAACAGTCAAACAGTAATAGAATTGCAGGAAAAAAATAAACAGTTGTCTGATGACTTACAAAGCGCCCATCAAGAGATAGAAAATTTAATTTCTGAAAATTACAGACTTAAAACTGACATACAAAAATACATTCAAACAATAAATGCATATAAGGATATAAATTGTACTGACTCAAATAATATGACTCCGCGCTCAGGGCGCAAACGCAAAAGAAACGAAAACAACAAAGCTACAGCTACACCAGTGACGAAACATAAACAATCAAATGTCACAGTACAAAATAAGGAATATAACAAATTAGTTCAAAACGTGACATTACCACTAAAATTGACTCAAAATACAACTACAGTAGGGTTGAAACAGACACTAGAAACTGGACTAGACTTCACACCGGGGCACAACATTACGCAGAACTGCCTTCTAAAAAGGTCTTCAACTGGACGCAACGAAACGTCATTGCAAGATATAATCATGGAACCTAACGTGACTCAGAATGACATGATGAGATCAGCTCGACCCTCAGACGTAACGGCTTTGACTACACGACATAACATTAGGGAAAAAAACGCGCCTCAAAGTAAATTATGTATATTAAGTGACAATAATGTTAATAGCATATTAGAAATTGCGGAAAATACATTTCCAAACAAAAAGATTTGCCACTATTGCATGCCAAAGGCGGGTATAAAGGATTTGTTTGCAACATTGGATATAAAACTAGTAAATTACACTCTTAATGACTATTGTATAATTTTTCTAGGTGAAAAGGACTTCTTAATATCCAAAAATTATTCAGAGTTAGTTGATTATATAAAATGTAAACTTAAAAACATATTACATACAAATATCATTTTATGTTGTCCTACCTTCAAATTAAGATGGAATACAAGCTTGTTTAATAACCGAATAGAATCTTTTAACCGACTCTTATATCAGAGTAACCGGGTTTTTAAATATGCTTACACCTTTGACACAAATAAAAAACTTGACTATTCTTATCACATGTTCTGTAGGTATACTGGAAAAATCAACAATACAGCAATGAATAATGTCTTTAGGAACTTGAAAAACTATTTGGAACTATTTAAACAGTCAACACATCAAGACATATGTAATTATAAATATTTTAGTTTGACACAAACGTATGAAGAGGTTAAAAAATGTCAATGGAAACCTGGGACTATTCCCTATTACTTCATGAAAAAAGACACAAATTCACTTAAAGTTATATCGAATAGTAGCACAGCAATTAACGATAGTGATTTTTTTCGTGCCTAATCTAGTGTCTAATGTAGTCTGCAAAAATACTATGATGCAAAAAATATTCCATCAAAATGTATGTGGAATAAATAATAAAAAAACGGAACTCGAATTATACATTGCTACCATGGGTACTCATGTAGACTACCTATGTATAACGGAACATTTTTTAAATCCACAATCTGCTCAAGTGTTTAATTTTCCTAATTATAATCTAGTCTCATACAACACAAGGACGAACAAAAAAAGGGGAGGTAGTCTAATCTTATCACATGTAAATAATTATTGTGAAAACATTGATTATGTTGGAAAATTATATAAATCGGATAGTTTTGAAATATGTGGAGTTAAAGATCTTGAAACAGGGTTGCATATCTGTTGTTGTTATAGAAGTCCGTATGATAAAAATTTTGAAACTTTTATACATTGTTTAGAAAAATTATTGGAACATTTTATTAACAAGAAGTGTATCATATGTGGCGATTTTAATATTGACGTACTTGTTGACAGTAAGAAATCTGATGAATTTTCTAGTATTTTGACTTGTTATAATTTTCGGTATCTGATCAATGCTCCTACGTTTATTCGTAACAACGCATATTCTTGTTTAGACAACATAATTACAAACCTCGATGATGATAATATAAATCAGTGTTCAGTTGATCACAATGGCCTAGCAGATGGACATGGTGGACTATTTTGTAATGTGCTACTAGAGAAAATGAACAATAAACACATATCTGAACAAAGTATAGTAATTAAAAGAAGAATTTTTAATGACAAAAACAGCAGTGCTTTCAAAAATTCAATTAATAATAAGAATTGGTCTAATTTAGGTATAAATGGTTTTATAAATTGTCTTGCTGAAGCATTCCAGAAATGTTATCGAAAGAAGACAATTAGAATAAAACCATTTAAAAATAAAACAATAAAGTGGATTACTAAAGGACTTAAAGTTTCAAGTCTAATGAAAAGAGTACTATGTACTGGAACGCTGAAAAATGACAGCATTATAAAATATAAGAACAACTATGTTCGAATTTATAGAAGAGTCATTCAGCAAGCCAAAAGAGATGCCTTGATAAATAAATTGGATAATGCTAAAGATGTAACAAGATTGACGTGGAAAATTGTAAATGAAAGTACAAAGAAGACAACAAATAGGCAGTATAGGACTATAATATTAAAAATAGGCAATAATGTGATAATTAATCCTCAGCAGGTCGCAAATCAATTCCTTGACACTTTTGTGTTGAAATCCTCTATGGGTGGCAAAGAAAAAGTAAGGGCAATGTCCTTCCTATTCGAGACTACTAAAAGAGTAGATAGTGATTTAGTTTTTTATCCAACGACACCGTCGGAAATCACAAAAATTGTTAGTAGGATGGACAATAAAAAATCTAGCGGTTTTGATGACTTACCAATTTCTATAGTAAAGCAGAACATGGACTTTTTGGCAGATCCTCTTTCTGGTTTTTTTAATAAATGTTTTGAAGAGTCAGTCTTCCCTGACCAGTTCAAACTGGCTAAAGTAATCCCAGTGTACAAGAAAGGCATGAAGACTGATCCAAAAAATTACCGACCTATATCCCTTCTGCCAACCTTATCCAAAATATTTGAGAAACTCATTAAACAAAGGCTGATGGTACATTTGAATGTCAATAAAATAATTAATAAAAGACAATTTGGATACCAGAAAGGCGTTGGTTGTTCTGATGCAATAAACACTCTTATATACGACATAATTAATAAATTAAATGACAAAATGAAAGTGGCTGGACTATTTATCGACCTCAGCTCGGCTTTTGATACTATTGACTATGAATTATTACTGACTAAATTAGAACATTACGGTATCAGAGGCAATTCCTTAACTCTCTTAAGATCCTACTTACATAATAGAAGAATGTCTGTAGAAATTAACCCATTACTTCCCAAGCATTGAAAATATTGGATTTTTTTGATGAAATCTTGTATTAGGGCTCTTAATATGTTAAGAAAAAATAATATGGCAAAAAAATAAATTAAAAAAAAACGGTTTCGCTGACTCAGCATGTCCTATAAATAGGACAGTGGGAACATATGGTCAGGAAAAAGTAAAGATAAGAATTATATGGAAATCAGCTTTATTTAAAAATAGGACCAGTAACAGTATCAGAAATAATGTAATAAAAGCTTATTTTGTATGATAAGGTATGAAACAATCACTGCAGAGTGTTTTTTCACATTTAGAACAAAATGTTAAAGGCTTTTTTTTACAGCCTTGTCCTTGGCAACGTCTTTGTTTGTCCCTCTTGGTCATATAGTGACCATAGTTGTCAAATCTTATAGGTTGTAAAAGAACTTCTGAAGTACCTGATGTAAGCTTATTTACTTTGCCTTCCGATTTTTTCATCCAAGAAAAACATACCCTTCTTCTGAAATCAAGCAGAGGTATGGTCTCATCTTTATTTACCTGGTTATAAATAATCCATGCATTGACTAGAGTCATGTCCAAAACACGGATTACTAGAGGCCAATACCATTTTTTACCTCTAAAGCGGATTGGATACTTAGAAATAAGCCAATCATGTTTATCCACTCCTCCCATGTTTTTATTATAATTATGAATAAGCTTTGGCTGATTCACAGCAACTTTGGCCTTTTCTACCTTTGAGTACCTATTAGTTTTTACAAAAGGTTCAACAGTATCAAAATTAGTTAAGAGACATACTACATTGTTATCATGCCATTTCACGCATAATATTTCATTATTTTTATCGAAACGATGATCGGAATAACCACGTTCTTGCTTCTTCATTTCTTGTTTGGTCATGATTGGACATTTCTTAGTCCTATTGTCTCTGACTGTCCCTGTAGCTCTGAACCCTTCAGATTTCAAGTCAATCAACAATTGCATACTGCTGAAGAAGTTATCGAAGTAGACTACATGTGCACTAGGATCAGTACATACTGTAAGCAACTTTTTTACCACTCTTGAACCCAAGCCATCACCAGTATTACAAGATATTTGAGGATCCTTTCCTGTATAAAGCGAAAAGTTATAACAATATCCGCTTACTCCACACAGTGCCCAAAGCTTGTATCCAAATCTTACTGGTTTACCTTTTATAAACTGTTTGATACCATGGTGACCAAAGTATTTGACGATCATTTCATCAACAGCTAAGTTGGATTCAAAAACACCAAACTTTTGGAATGATTTATTAGCTTTATCGATAAATGGGCGAATTTTGAAAGCTTTGTCACTATTATCAATTCTTGAATTGTCATTGAAATGTAAATATGATTTAATTTTATCAAAACGATTCCGAGACATCGCTCGTTCAACAAATGGAATGTGTACATCATCATCTCTGCACCAATATAGTTTGCTTTGAGGCAAGTGGAGATACGAAGAGAAAAACAAAATTCCTATGAATACTTTTAGCTCATTCACGGTAAGATTGAAGTTCAAATCATTTTTATAATTTTTGGCATAGGTTACTGTTTCATGCACTATATATTCTAGAATCTGGTCACATAACAAGTGTTCGAATATTTCTACCGCAGATTTTCCTTCCAATTCCGTAATCATATTTTCTAAACATTGTTTAGCAGTATTAGATTCCGGCTGAATTTCAGAATATACAGGTTCACACTTACGCCAAATGACTGTCTTGTTGGTCCGAGATGTGGTTTGAGTAGGAAGATCTTCCTCGACGTTATCAATTGTACATGAAAATTCCACTTGACCAGCCACATCTGACACTGGCAGAACTCCCATATAGTCGTCATTACCTTCTTCTATATCAGTCATTTCATCCACTTCATCCGGGGGCAATATCGCAACTTCCAAGTCATTGAACTCCTCGTCACTACAATCTTCAATATCTTGAAGATACTCGGTGATTTCAGACACCATCAATGCTTTTTTATATTTTCTTCTCACTGCATCCATGATCTATAAACAATAATTATACATATATAGTAAGTATAAAAATTATATTATATATATATAAATATATATATACATATACCATCCCAAACTAAACAAATATATCGTTAACCACTTGATAAGAAACAAAATCTAATATTTTTGCTTACCTCCTTTGCTTTCCTCAATCTTATAAAAAAATCACAATTTTTTATATTACGAGATGTGTTGTGCTTGACGAAGACTTATCGACTAAAGTAATGTTTACGAAACACTTGCAAGAAACAAAACAATAGACACGTTTGAACTTATAGCGAGCGTAACAGGATCGAACACGCTTTCACGGCTACTTGTAAAGACATGTTCCCAGTGTCATATTTATAGTACGCCTTTTTTTGAATTAGTATCACAAGCTTCCAAATAATATTTTGTTTTAGTTTTTAATTATAATAGATTCAGTAGAGATCTAAAAATCTATTTGATGGACTTTGAAGCTGATAACTTTTTATTTTCGGTTTTTTATAATCAAATCATAATACTCTTTTTAAGCTGACGAATTTCCTCAATTTAAAAATATGTATATTATAAATACGATAACTTTTTTAAGAGCGAAAAAAATATATTTTATTGGGAAAATAGTGTGAAAATACGAATTTCATCAAAACCAATAAAAATAATAACCCTAACATAGAAAAAAAAAATGTTGAATATAGTGTCCTAAAAATAGGACAGTGGGGAGGAATGGGTTAAAAGCATCGATAGAAACAATCACGAAGTTATATACACGTCTAAAATCACAAAGATACGACGTGGTGTACCTCAAGGCTCAATTTTGGGGCCTATCCTATTCATTATATTTACAAATGACTTGCTGAACTTTATGCATCACACTCAACCTAATGTAAAACTTGTCGTCTTTGCGGATGACACTAACATAATAATAGGGGCTAATGACTTAAAAGAATTGACCCAAGCTGTAAACGAAACACTTAAAAATCTATATGATTGGTTTACAGCTAATAACCTTCTGCTAAATACAAATAAAACCAACATTACCTTATTCAAGACAACAACTCGTAAAAATGATAATCTAGACGTACAAATTAATGGAGACAAGATTGATTTGGTAGACAAAGTCAAATTCTTAGGTATTAACATAGATGTGAACTTAAATTGGAAACATGAGCTAGCTGCTATTGACTCTTCTATTTCATCAGCATGCTATGCACTCAGGAGCCTTAGAGATATTTTAGATTTAAAGCATCTAAAGGCTATATATTATGCGCTTATAGAAGCTAGATTGAGGTACAGTATCATGCTTTGGGGTAACAGCTACAACTATAATTGTCAGAAAGCGTTCATCTTACAGAAACGTGCTATAAGGACTTTAGTAAGGATCTCACAAACAGAATCATGTAGAGAGCATTTTAAAAAGTTGAATATTTTGACAGTACCAAGTTTGTATATATTGGTTATACTTTGTTACTTTGCTAAGTATATTCATCAGTATGAATCACAAGAGGAACGTAAGGTAAGAGAAAGCACAAGAAGAAAGGAGTTTAAACACAAGTTGTCACCAAATTTTAACGTGGTCAGGCATTGCTCCAGATACCAAGCAGTTGAATTATTCAATAGGTTACCAACTGATTTGAAATTGTTAATATATAATAGTCATTTATTTAAAAATAAATTAAAAACCTTCTTGTTGGAAAGATGTTTATACTCAGTGTCAGAATTCATGTCAAATGATACAAAATAAATAAAGTATGAGTGAACACGCTTTCGACTGAATTCCTTAACTTTGACTGTAACATTATGCTTTGACTGTAACTACGCATTTGACATTATTTACTTATTATTATTATTATTTTTTTTTTAATTTTCTTGTAATCATATCTGACATTAGTTTGTATATCTATTGACATACTTATGTATAATTGATTAACTTGTTATATTTGTCTGTGATTGTGTTTTATTTATATTCCAATTCGACATTTTTCATTTTATAGCCGGATGTGGTATTTATATTTTAATTTTTATGCAATGTTCAACACAATGTAAATTGTTATGAATAAATAAATGATGATGATGAATTAAATGTATCCTTTTACGTATTCTACTCGGAAGGCACATCATGATATGGAAAAGTGTATAATATTCTTATGGTCTGTCGGAAAATAGACCCACTATTTTCCGACAGACCGCCGCATTTCCGCATTTGCATTAATATTGTAAACTCGTAACGGTTATTGAAGGAATAACGGTTAGGAGACCTGCACCTGTACATTCAATTATAATCTAAAAGTTTTACGACTAAAGTAGGAGTATTATATCTCACATGCGGTTTTTCAGGCCTGCTGCAAAATCAGTTTTGATCACACGAAGACCTTAATAAGCTGGCTTAGCGAGTGCTTTTGAGAGTATAATTACCTTGTAACTGATTAGATAGAAGGTAATTAGACTCCTAAAATCACACAGTAAGTAATCACTTACTTCACGTGTGTCCAGGTATACCGCGAGTGGTGACAGCAGTACAAGCCATGGAGGCGGTGGACGGCGACCCGGGCCGCGGTAAGTAGTAAGTGTACCTTCATGCACTCTCGCCCCACACACACTTGCATGGACACACACACTCAATCACCAGACGGTAGTGTACTTATGGGAAGATCAACTGCAATACAGCAGCATACATGTGGAAAAAATACCAAGCGTATACAAAAAGGCCTTGAGCGGAAAAATGGTCCTTATGAGAATCAAAAGACTAAAATATATTCATCAAATAGATATCTCACAATTTTGGTTTTTTATGTAACATTATGTGGTTGAGTGTCTGTGATTAGGAGCTTACTGTACTTTACTACATAAATAATAATATTATGTACATGTAGTATTTTTTGTTACAAGAAAATGTGTTGCTATATTATAACGGAGCAGTAAAATAACTTAAGCCTCTCAATCGCCGCATTCCATCGTTAAACTCGCGTTATGAGATGGTTATGGGTTTAAAATCACAATGTTGCATGAGTGTGCGCTTGCGCAGGCTCTAAAGTTTACACGTTGCTGATTTACTAGATAATAATCAGTAACTCTTTTACATCGAAACACTTAAAGATGAATTATACGTTAATGATACTCATCTAGGAAGATAAATTCAAATAATTACTCCTTCATTAACTAAGTCCTCTCATAGAGAGGAGGCATGTGTCCCAGTAGTGCATTAACAACAGAATATAATAGAATACTCTTTATTATGTACACCATATAGAATACAGAAACATAAATATAAAGATTTTACAAAGGGTGACACAATGGGCGGTTTTATCACTAAGAGTGATATTTTAGCGACAACCTTTACCATTATAGGCTGGATATGTGCTCCTTCATTAGAAAGAACATATTGTATGAATAAGCATGCCCCGCGGTTTTACCCGCATAAATCTAGATTACGTGAGAATATCGAGATAAAAAGTATTCCATTTCCTAACCTAGATCATGGTCTACACATGTGCCAAAATATATTCAAATATCTTTAACAGTTTTAGCGTAAAAGCAACAGACATATAAAGGGTGTATCTGACATCGGCGTACAAACGAGTACCATGGATCCAGTACATGATTCTGAACCCTCCAGTGGTGGAATTTCGGCTATTTCATGATTTAAAAAAATATATATGTAGTTTTTTTCACTTTTCGTTCATAATTGCTATACTTTTATAACCCAATAAGATTTTAAAGTAAAAATTAATTAATTCGCTAATTACATAAAAATTACAATGAAAACAATACTTGAAAAACTATCTTATCAGCTGATTTAATAGAGTTCACATCAGGGATCAACGTCATACCTACAAACCCGCACGGCGGCACGCTTGCAACGTTCAAAGGCCGAGCGGACACTTTTTTTAAACACTGTGTATTCTGTAGCAGTTCATTATCGACATGAATGACTATCATAATTTCATTAGTGGCATGGGGTGTAGCCTTTTCGCGAAGTTTGCGTCACGATGTCAGGTATACCCTGTATAAAATATATTAAATATTTTCGATTAAATTGTATTCCGGATTAGAGTGGTATTACAGTACAGTAGCTCCGCCTTATTATTAATTTGCACTTTAATTTTATTTACATCTTACTGTATTTTGATAAGTTTTACTTTGTTGCTAATGCGATGAGTAACGCCATCGATACTTTTATTGCTGAAAACATTAACACATGAAGTGTTAACGGTCAAGAGTGTCATTTGATACCAGGCCAATAAAATACTTTGTATGCTAATTGATTTAATTACTTGGCAACATTTCAACATGTAAAGCAGACATCGTAAAGTTTATTAAAATGCAGTAAGTTAATGAATACCATTCTCACACCACATGACTAATTTCATACCGAAATACTTTTAACAATTACTATCTACTTTAATCTATTATTTTATAACAACACCATGAAAATATTTTTTTATAACAATTATGTCAGTTAAAGTAGTAAAATGAAATAAACACAAGTACCTACAGCCGTACCTGGTCAGGTTCCGGACATTATTAAATAAACACAAGTACAGTTGTACCTGGTCAGGTTCCGGACATTATGAAATAAACACAAGTACAGTCGTACCTGGTCAGCTTCCGGACATTATTAAATAAACACTAGTACAGTCTTACCTGGTCAGGTTCCGGACATTATGAAATAAACACAAGTACAGTCGTACCTGGTCAGGTTCCGGACATTATTAAAACTATTTGGTTTTCAAATAAACGATTTGGATGAAAGGACAAAAATTTTTAGAATCTCTTTTTTTATTGTTTTCATGTTGTTCTAACTTTTCCGTTGTGTGGGAATGTTTACTTGTCGTGATGTGACCTTATGATGTTCATTTCAAGCTTGTTCCGTGTCATCCACTGTCAAACTCATAAATCTTTTTGTTTCTTTTATCAGCGCCGGCTGAGAGGTAAACCTCTCATATTAACATTATTTTTCATAATATAATATTTCAAGTCAGTTATCCGTTGTTTATTTCTACTTGATTTACGTTTCCTAGCAAAATACATATTTATGTGGAAAAGGATGAAGGAAGCTTCTGCCCTTCAGTAGGATACAGGCTAGTTAGGTTAGATTATATTATGTTTCCATAAACAAGTAACATCTCAAAACTAAATTGCTTTCCAATCATTTCCAAATTAACATCATTCAAACAAAATTAGGACGCTCTGTTATAGATAAATTGAACCTACTAATAACAATGATATTGAAAACAACATTAAAAGTATTAGCACAGTCTTATGTTCTAAGACTGTGCTGACGATAAAGTGTGTGACAACTGAGATGTGAAAAGAGTTACGGGCAGAGACAAGTGAGATGTGAACTGTGTAAAGACCAATTGAGATTAAGTTAATATTAATGATAATGAAATGAATTACAATAACATAGTTTTTTGTATAATGTACAGTATCAGAGGAATAAAAACTAGCAGAGATAGAGTAAATCATGATAATGATGAAAAGTATGAAGTTGTTAATGTAACATAAGCTTGTGTTGACGATGATGTCTGTAACAACAGCAGCGGAGCAGTGCGGCCGATGTCGCGCCGCCGCTCGCACGCTAAATCTCAACAAGTTCTGCAGCCGAGACTACGGTAAGTACCAACACATTACTACTTTGTACGCCAATGGTTTAGATAGTTAACTGAAGGTAAACAAAAACCACGGGACTTAGTTAACCAAAAAGTCGTAATACCAGTTCTGTTCAGTTGTCATATTACATCACTATGTACAGTTCAACATAGCAACGTTATTAACGTATTATAACGTTGCCAAATTAAAAAGTACAACTGGACTTGGTTAAAAGGATCCAGTCTGCAAATTTGCTTTTGAGAAAATAGAGTTTGAAGTAAAGTTTATTATATTAAAATAACATGACAGTAGATTTAAATTTCCTTTTAAATAATGGGGATTTTCCTGTACTTTTTGCGGCTTTGATATTTTTTGCATATACTGAGGTTGATGTGTACATTTTAGACATTTATGACAGTAACTCAAAAAACGGTATTTTTGGGTTGGATCCATTTTGCATAACTACCTCCAACTACGAGTCTGTGATATCCGCCGTTGGAGTATGATAAAGATACTATTTCGGCAACTATTACGTATATATTCAGGAAAACGATGTGTATCTTACAATGTTGACGTCTATCCATCAAAGAACTACTAACTAACTATCGCTATAGCAGAGTGTGATGTTACAACATCACACTCTGCTATAGCGATAGTTTATAGTGTTAGTGAGCTGTCACATACACCACCATCAGCTCCCAACCTCACTTCAACCAAAGTTTAAGACTGGATTCACAGCTATCCGGCAGATCGGTACGGGCAGTCTGTGCGCGGAAGGCCCCGTACGGATCACGCCCGCAGCGCTCTGAAACGTGGGTTCATTCTGTACGATACGGGCTCCCCTCGGAGCTGGTCGCGTGCGCACCAATCCGCGTCACTGTGAAACGATGTTCTAAGCTCCTTATGTGTGCTTCCGCTCCGGGCGGCCGTAGTAACAGCCCGTACCTCCGGATCTGCTGGATAGCTTTCAAACCAGCCTAATGATGCGAGAGCGAACGAGTGTTGCACTGCAGGCAGTCTCCTAATGGGGCAATGCCAATCTTGTAGCATTAAATTCCGCCAAAACACAGGCGTGTCTTTTCACCACCAAAAGGAGCCCGTTCACCTTGCCTCTACTTTTCGAAATGTATCCTTGGAGTGTACCGACCACATCCAGCTTTTGGAAGTTCAGATTTTAAACTTTGAGTCCAAGGCCAAGGTTAAAAGGCGTTATCGCAAAGGTCCGGCAGTACTTCACACCAGGGCAGCTTCTAATGTTGTATAAAGCACAGGTCCGTGCGTGTGTGGAGTACTGCAGCCACATTTGGGCTGGTGCTGCTAAGTGCCACCTGGCCACTTTGGATTCAGTGGAGAGACGTGCGAAGAGGCTGATTGGTGACCCTGATTTAACTCGAGATGGTCTCCAAAGCCTAGAGCACAGGCGTAGGGTAGCCAGCCTTTCGGTGTTCTATAGGATGCATTTTGGGGAGTGTGCGAGGGAATTGCATTATTTATTTCCCCCATCTCCGTTCCACCATCGGACAACCCGTCGTACGGCGAGTTTCCACCCTTATGTTGTTAACACCTCTACGATCCGGACAAAGCGTTTCGCCTGAGGAGGCGAAACGCTTTGTCTAAGTATAAGGAGGATTTATACCGCGTACATCAAGGGACTGGAACAATTTGCCAGCAGCGGTGTTTCCGTCGGACTACGATTCGAGTGTCTTCAAGGCTAGAATGAATAGGCTCTTTATAAATTAGTGCGCTTTACCATCAACGATTGCGTCACTGCTTACCATCAGGCGGGATTGCGGTCAAGCGCTAGTTTATAATTTATAAAAAAAAAATGATATTTCTACAGGCTAGTCAAAAATGACATTGTGGAATACCACTTTAAGCTCCCTACCCCACACAAGTTACGGTGCGACAGAGTGTCACAGTTAGTACGGGGAGAAAATAAACCGGACACGTGCTAAGCTCCAAGAGATTTCATTTTCTGATAACGAAAAGGGACTGTTAATTATTAAAAGTAATCGCTTGTTGAGCAAAATTACAGTCTTTGTTAATGTCGCTTGTATATGGTCAATAAAATGTTTAATTTCAAGTTTTAGTTACTTTTCAGCAGGTTAATATTCTGTCTCTTTCCATTATCCATTTCGTGTCTAGTGCCACCCGAATGTGTCTACATCTCTCAACTAAGCATAGGAAATATTTTCTTGCTCTTCATTGAATATAATACTTTTTTTTTATATAATATTTTCTTTTTCTTTAGTTTTATTTAATTTTTTATAAGAATGTTATGATTGATTTTTTATTAAAATACTTATACAGACTATGAAATAAAATTGTAATTACATTACAACATATGTAGGCACACAGTAGCTATACGAAGTAGCTTTTTCGCGAAGTCTTTAGAAAAAGCTACTTTATCCATTTTGTTTTGTTTTTGATTTTATTGTACAATAAAGGTGTTTTATTGTACAGTAATTTACGTAATTGCAATAAAAACATTAAAAAATACAGAAATCGATTCTTAACATAATGTGCACTAATTGAGTTACACATTTTATCAACACCATGAAGTCAACAAGATTTTAAAGGTCGTATATTATTTAATATTATAGCGATTTTATCATAATACAATAATATCTATGTGGATGAACTGGACTCCTTCAACAAGAATTGGTCATTTACAGTTTTAATTAATCAGATAGAAATGAAAAGGTCTTTGCCCTGCAGTGGGACATCACAGGCTTTTAATAAGAATAATGGAAGCTGCCACAGATTTGACGTAAATATGCGATAGTGAACGGAAGTTGTAGGCTTCAAGGCTTTGGGAACCCTTCGTAATGAATCTGTTTGCCTTCGCAGTCATAATGGGCAAGGTGGTGGGTCGCGAGGCGAGCGCGGCGGGCGACCAATGGGTGCGGCTGGCGCTGAGCGTGCAGGCGGTGTACAAGCGCGCGCCGCGCAGTCGTCTGCGGCGCGGCGCCACCGCCCTGCACGTGCGCGCCGCGGACCTCGCTTGCAAGTGCCCTAAAATCAAGATTAACAAGTAAGGCATCATTCTCCTTCCCTTATCCTTGTGCTCGGCGCAAAATGTCTCCTTCTTCCACAGTTCTCTATCAATCGTCATCAACTTGGTCACCCTATTCCTAAGCTTTCAACCAGTTTGTCCATCGTTTCTTTAGTCTTCCTCTCCCTCTCTTTATTGTCTACCTGAACAGACAGCTGTGCTGCTAAGAAGTTTGAAGCGCCAGTTCTTCCCAGTAAAAGCAATAGAAAGTAGTATAGGGCGGGCGTATGGACGAAGGTCTGATTATGAAAGTGCTGGTTCTCAACTTAATTTGAATAAATAAATGACGTTTGGTTTTGACACGTGTACTCTTAATCAGCGACATATCTGGGGACGTCATATTCCCCATAATGAGACATGATGAGAGACCTAGTGTACAGGGTGTGCTAAAATGTATAGACTCACTTACACGTGTTATCTTAACATTGTTTCATTATTTTCCAGCATAACCATAAAATCCTAACTGCTTATTAATCTATTTAATGGTTATACAGAAAATAACTTGAGGCGTAAAATGTTGTGCAGTTTTCTCTGAATTTTGCAGACACAAAAATAAATGGCAAACCATTTAAAATTATTAGTCTGTAAATTGCTTTTAGATCCTCTCGTCTAACAATGGAATCAAAGCAATAATTTAAAGCATTAGGAGTCAACGAGGCATCACTAAGTTTCTTTAAGTGTATTGGTAACCAAATTACTGTAGTGAAAAAAATCGTAACATTTTTATTTTTACTAGATATTGTTTGTGAAACTTTGGACCTATCATTTTATTAATTGAGGTTAACTCTTTTTATGCCTCATATGGATCAACGCGAAATACGGTGGCGTTTTTATTCTTTCTAACATTACGGCATTCAAACCGGTTAAAAGCCACATTCAGATTACAGAAACCAGAAGGACCACAAAAATTATATTTTAAATACTCTTTCTTTCCCTCTCAGGTCATACCTAATCCTAGGAGTGGAAAAAGAGGGCGTGTCAGCCGGTTTGCCGGGGCTGACAGTCGGCGAGAGGACACTACTGCTGGAGTGGCGCGATGACTGGCACCGACGCATCCGCCGGCTTCAACGGCGCGCGATCAACTGCCATTAGCGGGCCGCCATCTTGGAATAGTGGGGATAAAGCAACCAATGAGAGCGCTCCGTTCTCGTCGTAATCCGTCGTTGCAAACATACGTGAATTGATAAACGTAGTTATTTTAACTGTTACTGCCATATACGTGCTGTCTATATACATTCATATTACAATAACTTGCCTCAGAAATTAATGTTGATATATCGTAAGACTGATTGTATTCGCCCTGCAAAAGATCTTCGTGTAATTTAATCGAGCTCTACGTACAGATTGTATGTCAATTCCGCTGCTGTGTCGTCACCCTTCGTATGCTAAATATACCTAGTTGTTAGACAGAAGTTTTATAATAAGATAAATTCAGATGTTGTAACAGTGAAATGCGTCATAGTATTAAGTTTACATTAATTACATAATAATAATGTAAGAAATAGTGTTTATTTCTTTGAGCTGTACATTATGAAGGAAAAATATCGAAAGTAGAGCCTAATTTTCATAGTTAATAGATATTAGCATGATTGCAAATCACAGGCCTAAGTTTGTCAACTTTTTTTATTTTTTTCGGTTGGGTAAAAGCCTCTCCATCTCTGGGTGGAGCGGAAAGGCAACCTTTTACTGATTAAAACCCATTCATGTTCCTTCATTTGCCTGTGCCAGTGCCAGTGGCCACCGTATCTTGCTAGGGCCCGTTTGTTAATTTGGATTTTTTTACTTAATTGGTAGACACTCATCATAGTTAACTTTTGGCACTCGATATATCCTATTTACATAATATTAAATATTAAAATGTCCATTTTATCCAACATTAATTTCTGAGGCACTCGAACGTTTACCTAGTCCTTATTAGGAATAACGTTAATGATAAATAACTGTAGTTTCACTGTTATGTACGACAAGTTTTTATGCCAAAAATGCAAGAGACATTGCTTGGAGCGCGCGAAATATGGTCCTTTATTCCAGGAACAAACTAGCTCCTAAATCCTTAATAAAAACATATAAGAATGAGGTAGGCACTTTCACAATAAAAGGTTGTTCCAAAGGTACTAAAATCGCGAGCCTCAATCATTCAATAAAAAAAAAATATATAAAAAATATTCCCAACCCTAGGATTTCGTTGAAAAAAAAAATTGTACATTACTATTATTATTTATTTTGAATTAGTTTATATTTATAAGGCAAACATAATTGTATCGTTCCATTTCTTGCATTTTTTGTATAATTGTTATTTTATATTGAAAATGCTAATGTTGATATTGTTTATATGTGCTGTGGCTACATAATGTCATGGGGTCTGTCAAACTTTGCGAAGTATCAAGAAATTTATATGATTTAAAGATTTGACTCTCAACAATAAAATAATTATTTTAAAATATAAACTAACATGTCATCCCCACTTGACATCATGTTATGCCAGTTTGACAGACGACGTGAATTGTGTGCGCGATTGTACACATTAGATGTAGGACACATTCGAAGATGAATCACCACATAGTCACAATGGTTTAACGTACCTCATTTATATTATAAATCTTATCACTAAGGTTAAGTGTTTAATTTATATCGTTAGCGCTTAGATTTTATACACTTTAAGCTAAAAATATCAATCTCTCTATGTGTTCGTATTTTTCTCTTTTTTATTTTCTGTAAATTAAATGATTTAAATATTAGATCTTGCCAAAGTAACATTTTTTTTTTATTTTGTATAGCGTACTTAGTTTCCTCTGTGTAATGTCTTCGCTGTTGAGGACATAACTTGAACAAATGCGTCGCCTAACTTAGGTATGTACAGTATTACTAGCTTTACTAAGAAAAATAATAATAAGGATGTTTTAGTTTATGAAAAAGTACAATCATGAACAAAAGTATTCCAATAAAACTAAGCCCAATAATTATGACTCGATTTAATACTTATAAAAAAAACTATATTAAAAATCGATTTCTGGACAAAAAAAAACACCTTTACTTTATTCTTATCTCATTCAGAGCAACAAAACCATACAGCACAAAAAAGGCCATTTATAATACAGAAAAAAATTCAACATCTCAATCGTGAATAAAGTCAAAAAGTATGCGTAATCATTTACAATTGACCTGTCAGAGTTATTTATGCTATCTCCCTGGCTCGGCTAAGTATACAAAAGTATAAATCAACTTGAAGGCGGAACGTTTTACAATAATCAATGTACCGGTTGAATCGCTCAGTTCAGACTAAATTGGCTGAAAAGGCAGTTTATAAAAGCAATAATAAATTTATAGCCTTATTGTCTTTTTAGACAATAATTTAGGTGAAATTTCATTTAGAATTTGGCAGAAAAAAAAGCGCGTGCATTTACCCAGCATTTAACTAAATTGTACTTTTTCAAGAACATAATCTATAGATAAAATAAATATTTAAAAAACGACTTAGAAGTTTCGCTTGAACGTATTATGGATTGTAAAAAGTGTATTTAGTTGTAGATTGAACTATTAACCTGTTTCTAGTTATGCATATCTTTAGATTACAACATTTGTATATTTTTAATTATATTTTGGCTCCATAGACTTTATACTTTAGCTGCTAAAAATAATAAACAAATGTCAATTTAGTAACAATGTTCTTTTTTCAAAGTTTACCTAAGTAATTATTGAGTGTCAAAATATAATTTAAAATATAAAAAATATAATTATTATTAACTGAACGTAATTGTACCTATAGCATAGTCAGTTTGTATTTTTACTGAATGTAATAATATATGTGAATATTGTTTAATTTTCCAATTAATTTATTCAGACTGCAGCAATAGCGTCCTATTTTATAATAATTCAAACATAAAATACAAGCAAAACATTTTCATACAAAGAAAAGAATTCCAAACTCAGTAATTCCTCGTTTACCTTGAACTTAATAAAAGCTATAAAGCCATCATAATGAACTCCTGTCGGATCATTCCACCATTTAACACTGGAAATACGTACTTAAAAAACAGTCCAATTTGATATTTCCGCAAAACTTAATAACATCTCTGATATCATAATATATTATTGACCTTATTTTGTGTTATTTTAAATGCTAACTTAATATACATGTCTTAACGGTTATTTGTATTGGTTAAATAAATAAGTGAATTATTATGTAACGCACAAATAAGGCCTATATGCTTACTGTCGTGAAATTAAAACTGGATACTAAAACATCTATTTAGTTAGCGACATGTACTGTTAATAAATACATAGTACAATATTCATTTAGTTATATTATTTATATTTTAAGGGATGTCAATTGAATTTAAGGAACGTGCGCGAACACTTCAGCTTTGACTATAGATTAAAAATGGCCGACTTTTCGTCTATGGTCTGTGAATTGTTTGCCGCGCAATGAATTGTGTTTTCAAGATACCCTGCTCCTGTGATGTAATAAATGTTATTGGTTATATTTATTTAAAAATAAAAGTACATTAATATACGGACCTGTGGTTTCATTGGTGTACATAAAACCTATCATTTCTAAGTGTTTACTGAACATGCATTTCCTTAGTAATAAGATAAAAGCCTAATAGGTATGTTTGTATAGTCAATCATTAATCCGCTGCTAGATGACAGTCATTCAGAACATCTTCAGGAAGGTAGGAAGTGTATGGGTACCTACCGCAGGGCCTCCATACATCATCGTTCCTACTACGGAAGAAAAACTAAATACGACACGCCCAATACTCTGTTCAGTTTCCATATTAACAACAACAGCCAAGCCATCCATGTAAACAAGCCCTAAAACTGACAACTACGTGTAACCACGCGCACGTAGCCATAAATCAGTTATAAAGGCGGCTCCACACAATATAGGACTAAGGGCAGCTGCACACTCGTCTGATTTCCCTCGGGACCCCTCGACGAAGCTGCTTCGATGACTCGTCCTAAGATACGGGAAATTTTTCGATATTAACATCCATATTTAATGAGATTACCTTGATTCAGTATATCAGGTATGATGGGCGATGAAATCTGATCGCTTAAAAATCAGTCGATGGTGATTGGTGGCTTTAGGTAAGTGAAGCATGGAGAGGTTGATTGGTCCTGGCATTTTAATATTGGATGGGAGCTGTTATTTATGGCTCGCTGTGTTTTTCGAGAGATAAAATTTAGAGGCTTTATATCAAGTTAAAGATTATTCATAAGAACCTACTTATAAACTTAATAATATTTTAAACGCAAAAGATTGTGAGGAAGTATGGATGTATGTATGCATGTTTGACACAAAACTATACACAGCAGCATCGTTGGTAGTGTTGTTGAATTTAAAATTGCATCACCTCGCTCAACTGCCGTCTTCCTTCTTGTAATGTTCACTCAGTTTTTTTTTAGTGAATAGGTTCTTAATAAACTAGCTCGCTTTACCATCAATGGAGGAACAGCCTACACAAGATCACAACCACAACCCAGCTAGTGGGCAAAATAAGTAAATAATGAAAGAAAGAAAATACATTTATTTGGGACAATTACACATAAAGCAGCAAAGTGCAGCGGTGGCCTAGTAGAGCAACGGTGGCCTCTATCCTCCCAATGTAATGCTTGACCGCAATCCCGCCTGATGGTAAGCAGTGATGCAATCGTTAGGGGTAAAGTGCGCTAGTTTATTAAGAGCCTATTCACTCTAGCCCTGAAGACACACAAATTGTAGTCCGACCGAAACACCGCCGTTGGCGAATTGTTTCAGACCCTCGATGTACGCGGTGTAAACAACATTGTTTACACCACAATCCGAACAAAGCGAGTTTCCACTCTTACGTAAGAGTGGATTCTCGCCGCACGACGGCTCGTCCGATGATGGAACGGAGTTAGGTGAATTAAATCATGAAGTTCCCTCGCACACTTTCCAAAATGCATCCTATAGAATACAGACAGGCTGGCTACTCTCGCCTGTGCTTTGGAGACCGTTTTGAGCTAAATCTGGGTCGCCAATCAGCCTGTTCCCACGCCTCTCCACTGAATCCAAGGTAGCCAGGTGGCAGTGACCTGTGCTTTGTATAACATTAGAAGCTGTCCCGGTGTGAAGTAACACCAGAACTTTGTGATAACGCCAAGTTTCAAGACATATAATAACTGCTTAACATATTCCTAGAGCCACAGATCTTAATTTGTAATTATAATGACGTGGTTGGCTGAACGATCGACTGCTGCGCTGCGTATCGCGGGTTCGATTCCCGCACGAAACAATTATTTGTATGGCCTACAGGTAATTATTCCGAGTCCGGATGTTTGTGTATGTTAGTTTAAATGTTTGTAAACGCACCCTACGGTACAGGGGTAATTACAACACACCACCCTAGCAATGACTAGAGTTGTGCTTTTATTTAATTATGGTTTCTCCACAAGTTTGTGGCATGACTGGTTAGTCATGGCAAGATTAGCTTAACCGGATCTTTGGAGCCGTGCACTTCATCATCATCAACCTTTTTTTTATCGTCCCACTGCTAGGACAGGTCTCCTCTCATACAGAGAGGATTGAGCGTAGTCACCACGCTTGCTCAAAGCGGGTTGCCGATTTCAGACTTAAAGTCCAGGTTTCCTCAAGATGTTTTCCTTCACCTTCAGTCATTGATGTCCAAGATATACTTAGAAAGTACATATAACTTTAGAAAAGTTACATTGGTACTTGCCTGACCTGAAATCGAACCAGCGCACTCATACTTGACAGGCTAGTGTTTTAACCACTAGGCCACCACGACACTCTATGCACTTACTTACCTATTATTTAGGTAGAAACCCCACCCTGTTGATATACCTATGTATACTTACTACCTATGGATTTGGTTTCCGCAATTATTCCTACAAACAGCCCACCTATCTTCAGAAGTTTATTAAGTCTCCTGGCTTGTTGACAGTAGGTATCTGTGTAAGATCTGGGTGTCCTGAGGTTTTCTGCCGTAATCTGGGTGAAGCTTGAGCACTGGAAGAACACATGTGCATTGGTGTCATCAGTCTCCATACAACCCCTGCAAAGGGGGCTATCCGTTCTATTGTAGCTATCCTAATGTGTGGAAATGTTTGTTTAGTTGTGGAGTCATGATGAACAGGAAGTAAAGTTCACTCATCCTCCATAGAAAAGGTAGGATCCTCCAACCAGACGGGTGTTGGGAAATTGTTTGTATGCTGGTTACACGGTAAACTCAGCTTGAGAGATGTAAAATCCGTATCTTGTCAGTATGATATGTTGTTTTATTTGTGTGACGTTTGTAGGTACAGCTACATAGTGAACAGTGACTGTTATACCTACCAATTAATGTCTCCCAAACTCCATGACTCCATGTCAACATGAAACTGTCATTATTTCTATTGTGCACACACAATCCAGATTCTGACTTACTATTCCAGTTCCACATTCTCGTATTTTATCCAGGCATTCTATTCAGGCTAGAATACAAACTATAGCCTATAGCCCATAGCCCGGCTACATTGTGTAGCCCGGCCACATTGTGCCCGCATCTCGATGCAACGCGAACATTTTCCTGAACTAATGCCCGATCACGATGCGCAACTGTGCGATTGTGCGCCCATTGGATAAGGCTGGCTGCGCGCTGGCGACTTTACGACAGAAATTAGCTTTTACAGCACAATGAATCAGTAACCAAGTAGTGAAAAGTAAAATAAAATGGAATGTCTAGGTAACAACAAGTCATAAAAATCTATACAGCCCCATGGGTAAGAAGTACTATAAAAGTATCTAACAGTTGTACCTTACAAGCGACCAGCAACCAAATATTATGTACTTTGTTAAAAGCTGGTGCAAGCTATAAAAAGGAAAATTTTATGGATATTCATGACTTAATATCGGCAAAAACTATTTCCTAGCGTCCACTCTCAACATAATTATGTGATTGTACGCCGATTGGCTAAGGCTCTTAACACGCTCGCGGCTTATTGCAGCGTCAATAGTGCATTTCGCTGTGATAATGCTGAATCAAGATACATAATTGCGTGATTGTGTGCCTGTCGAATAAGGCTTGGCACTCTCTGGCGACTATGCGTGCAACATCATAAATAGAACTTCTCTATTAAAATCCTGTAATCGCACATATGGAGTGGCCGTCTAATTGAATTTGGTACATCTTAAATGCACAGGAGTTTAATATTATTAAATAATAACAAAATCTTTATTACACAAGAATTAGTACAAAAAAGTGTGTTGTCCCTGACTCCTGTGTTAGGTAATATAGGTGCCAGGTGTGTTACAAGAGCCAGTGCCCTTTCCCAATAGATTTTACAGAATTCTATGCAAAAAGATTAACAAAAACAAATGAATTTGATAACAAGAGTCAACTAAACTAAAAGAGGTAAAAAGAAGCCTGTGTTGAGTATTTGGGAGTGCGTGTTTTATTTAGAAGCCTAGTGCATGACTTTTAAACGGCTTCTTTAGTTCTCTGGCTAAAATAAATTGTCAAATGTTCTATAACCACGCTTTATAAAAGTAAGTTTTAAGCTATGATTAATAAATAAATAAATAAATATATACGGACAAATCACACAGATTGAGCTAGCCCCAAAGTAAGTTCGAGACTTGTGTTATGGGATACTAACTCAACGATACTAATTTTTTTTTTATAACAGATACCCATATAGATAAACTTCCAAGACCCAGGCCAATCAGGAAAATATCGTTTTCTATCATGACATATCAAAAGACCATGACCACGATACCTACTTTAAAAAAAAAACACGTAACTATGCGCTATTCTTTTCCTTCTAGCAAGCAAAAAATCACTCCTTAATTTTTTTCTTCAATTACGAAACACAAAATCATATCCAGTCGCAAGTCAACAGCCAGCCTTACAAAAGCACGAACTCTTATCCAACAATAGTCGGTAATAACTTTCTTTGTGTTGAAATATAAACTGTGTACGCACATTTTAATCACGCATTGTTGTTCCCGAGGTTAGAGCAAACATACGGATAGATTCAGATGCCGTTAGGACGTAGGCGAAATTTTCCGGGTCTATTGTTCAATCGCTTTGAATGTCGAAAGAATCGTAAATCGTTCGAGAGCACTTTCGTTAGTGTACCGCGTGTTGTTGGTATTATTAAGCTTTATTTATATTTAACTGTTCAACATAGTTGAACTTGGATTTACGTGGAAAATAAAAAGGTATTTTTAGGTATATCATCAGAATGACTTTTGTTTCTATTTATTTATAATCTTTTAACTTCATTTTCACATAATCTCTTAAATAATTTGTGTTTACTTCTAGCATGGTTAATTAATATTGTTCATATTTAGCACGAAGAAACCGAATGCTTAAAAACCAAAGCAACTAGAACTTTCCTTTTACAATAAAACGGCAAATACAATAAATAGTTCCTTTGAATATGGACATTGTTACATTAAAAGTCGAGTGAATAAACTTGGACGATGCCTTGTCATAGCGAACAGATAAATCTAGTATTAGAAACGAAGATAAGGGTGACCAAAAAACTGTTGACATCCAGGATATACAGAATTTAATCACCTGCTTAGGTTTTCGCTAAAGTCTCTAAAACCTACCTAGCTCTGGTTTACCCGGATATAGCTAAATACCTACTAGTATTTTACTTGGAGCGATCGCCTACTAACTGTGAAAGATTGATCGTCAAACTTTTCAAACTATCAAAGATCTCTGAAAGACACAGGGACCAAATCATCCAAAGAAGCTTTAGGCCGGGAGTCCACCAAAGCGGAGACGGCACGAGCGGAGAGGATAAGTTTTTTAAACAACCAATAGAATCCTATTGGTTGTTTGACGGAGCGGAGCGTAACTCCTCTCCGTTCAGCTTCAGTGGAGATCGCTGTGCGGAAATGTGAGTTGTAACCGGACGACGCGCAGTGGAGACGAGAGATGTGAGCAGCAGCGGCGTGGACTAAATAAAACTTTTTTTTTTTTAATAATTATAAACTAGCGCTTGACCGCAATCCCGCCTGATGTTAAGCAGTGGTGCGATCGTTGATGATAAAGCGCGCTAGTTTATTAAGAATAGAAGAAGGAAGACGGCAGTTGAGCGAGGTGATGCAATGTTAAACCCAACAACACGACCAATGATGCTGCGCCAGAGGGAGATTGTTTTGGAGACCCTCCACGTCCAAACTGCCAACACAACAACATTAGGTGCATCGTACCCGGCACACATCGCAACACAACTGCTCAGACCCGTCCTCCATACGGCTTCACCAAACATCATGCCGGAACACGACAAATCGCTTGGCGGCAAGGCTTTGTCTGGTGGGTGGTAACTTCTGCCGGAGGCCGATGTTATGGCCTACCACCGAGTAAATCATCATCTAACTCGTTAAATAGAGTAAAAAAATCTCCATGACTGATATGGTAATTCAATTCTTCTCCAAAACCGATGTTTTCTTTTGTTTAGATAGTATAAAGGTATCAATTCTGCTTCTTACGACTGTAGTTCTTCTTCAAGTTAAAGAAGATACTTTTTTGTAATAATAGCAACATCGTCTACCTTTCATGTCAGAATGCGTACTGAGCACTCAACGTCTCGCACCCGAGCTGAAAAATATCTCTTCTCGCACAGCACTCAGCACACCGCACACATCTCCACTTTGGTGGATTCCCGGCCTTACCCTTAATTAGGTAGGTACTTAGTGCAAGGCTTTTACCCTATCCGTTACACGTTGTATAGATTTTCCGTTTGTCTTATTATTTATTTCATTTAATGCACAATATACAGAGTGGTGATGACAATACGACAATAAATTCAACATCGTGTACCTCAACACATTCTCAGTCTACCCTTTATTAGTTTAGTCACAGGAAATTATTTTTCATTTTTCACATTTTCTACATGATGTACATGTTGATAAGGAGGCGCGAGAAAAAGCAAGTCGATACAGGATCGCGCTGTCACCGATCGGAGGTCAGTGAAACAAAAATTTTAAAGGATGTTCTATTCTGTTTGCAATTTTATGTGATTTAGTTTGTTTGAAATTTATTTATTTTTTTATTTTTGATGCTAGTTTTTTTCTATGGTTTAGAATTATTCCTATGAACCAGCATTGTTCGTGTTTTCATTTATTGTCGTATTATCAGCACCACTCTGCATGCATACACAAACGTTAAATTATGTTTAGTTTTGTTCATGAGTCTGATCCAAATTTTCTATTTTTGCAGTGTAAACCCGATAACAATGAGAAATTTCACACCAATTAAAAAGGGTTTTCTAAGAACAGCCTTAGCTACCATAACAAGCGTGATAATCGCCTGCAAGTCACCACTACTTAATTCACTTTACCCTATTTTTCCGTCTCCGATCAAAACACGTCAACCTCGTATGCATACTTTACGAGCAGCGAACGTGCCCAAACACGATCGCTGGTGGCAAAGCAGCGTGACTAGGCAAACTGTGCCCGGTCGCCTTTGTGGTCGCCCCAGCGAACCGTGAGCCACAATATTTGTCCAACTGAGTGTACTAGGCACGTATATTACAAGTATAATCCTGTGGGAAACTGGTTTGCTTGTGAATGATACCGCTGAATCTGCTTAGAGAAATGAACTGGCTGATTTAAAATAGATTTTTTATGCTTGTTTTAGTAAGGCTACCTAGAATAGCCCCTTGTGGAAGAAATGGGCATGGAGGTGGTAAAAGTGTATGATATAACTGACTATTCAATATGACAGGCTCAATTGACCGGTACAAAACTAAGTTTATTTACTTATTTCATTCAAGAAAATAAAGATCATCATCTATCTACCAAGTATGGTAGGGTCGGATTCTAGTTTAACCGGATGCAATTGAATACAAATAATTGAAATGGAATGACTGCCTATCTGATCTATACTACCCATTAACTGGGTAACGTTTTCGACAGCCTCCGTAGCGTAGCGGTAGCGAACGCGGCCGCCGCGCAAGGAGGCGCGGTTCCGATCCGGGCAGTGCATATTAAGTTGCTTATTAGTTTGTAAGCGTGAATATGTAATATGTAATGTAAGCGTCTGGTCGTGCTTCAGAAAGCACGTTAAGCCTTTGATCCCGGTTGCCATACAAAAATCCAATAGTAGCCCTTACGGGTTGTTGGAGCCCTCAAAAGTCCAACAATTTGTCTAACTGCAATGAAGTTTAGCCAAAATAAGCAGTTAGACTAGTAAATCGGACGCCAGATTCCAAAGCTGAAAAAAGCTTCGGATGCGACTGGGATTAACGTTGAGATGATGATGATGATGATGGTGATGACTAGTTTTCAGACCTTTGGCAGTCATTCTGGGTTGCGTGGAGTACTGGGTCATTCAGGGTTCTCCAGACGGAGGATGTAAAGGTGAGTCGTCTAGGCTATCTTCGGCGGACTAATCACAACACAACACAAACAGGAAGGAAGGTAAAAAGTAACCCGGAGGAAACTACAGAAAACTATGTAGTTTATTTGTCTTACATTTTCGTAGCGTTCCAAGTTTCCCACGTTCAATTTTGCTTACCTGTTTAGTGATTCTGTGTTGAACTTTATTTTATAAGTATCACATAACCAAGTGTTTATCTGTTGCCCCATGCTATAAAAGGGCACAACGTTTATGCCTATTGCAGCCAGATGCCTATCAGACATCAATCAAAGTAATCTATAGGTTACGGACGTGATCTAAGTTAATGAGATGGTAATATAAATTTATACAGACAGGTAATGACGAAATGATTGATTTTAGTTATAAAATTTACAATCATTTATTAAAATTTTGTAACTGTAAGAACCATATGTAGACCGTAGGTATTTTGTTGTTGACTTGAAAGAGCACTGTAATTGAGAATAGCAAGACATCCTTTAAAATCATATAGATGTGTTTGAGTGGTATTCGGAAAGTGGGTGTTGATCAAGATCAATCTGTCAGAATTACGCGTAATTTGACTTCATTTTTGACAAGTTTTTGACATTGGTTATCACTGAAATGAGATTGCGACGAGATTTTGAACTTGTCCTTTAGGTCGGGGAAAGTGTTACTTAAACAATTTTTACATCAAGAATTTGTCAGTAGCAGTCCGTAGTCTGGATTTGTGCCCGATTGATGGCAGTTTGTTTGCCGTGTATTAATTACATCTATAGACAATATACGATTACAATTATTATTTAGTAGAAATAATATACAGTTATTTTTGGTACAGATATTTTTGGTGATCAAGTGTATGGCCTCATTTGGTTTGGGAGCTGAAAGCTGCTTGCATAATTTGTCTTCTCTTCTCATATTAGCTTACGTCATTTCTATAAATCATAGTTTTTTTTCCTCAAAAAGAGCGCCTTATTCCTTTCTCCTATACCAAAAATAAAACAAAACACTTTGCTGTACCCGACAGGGTCCATAATGATTCTATACATTAATAAACTTGCGAACTATTATGTAACATTATGGAATGCAATAAATTATTGAGTATTGAGTATATCTTTGTATATATCAACGATAACTAGTGAACTGTGGGTGTACACCCCTGAACAGCCCCTCTACGATAACAGGGGTGAGTTATCTAGAAAGAAAAAAATCAAATGTAATTATGTATTTTATTTCGCATATAACAACATGCCAACCCGCATTGAGCAAGCGTGGTGATTACGCTCAATCATTCTCTGTATGAGAGGAGATTTGTGCCCAGCAGTGGGACGATAAAAGGTTGATGATGATGATAACAACATGGATACGTATAAGGCGTCAAGAGTTAGGTGAACGGTTCTAATTGGTAGTTTTCTATAGAGAAGAGCCGGCAAGAAACTGCATGGTTCATCATCATCATTTCAGTCGAAAGATGTCCATTGCTGGACATAGGCCTCCCCCAGGATCTCCACGACGACCGGTTCTGGGCCTCCCGCATCCAGAAGATTCCCGCGAAAAGTCGGGTATGGGAGGACAACATAGGTCTTTGAATAAGTACCTGCTAAGCTGATAAAAGAATAAATGGTCTGAAGGCCTACAAAATCCTCAGATTTACAAAATATAAAATAAATTAACATTAACAAACACGGTGGCTACATCTAACATCGCACCACTTACTCAGTTGGGTGCACTAGCGCGACATTCCCGACGGTACATTAAAATTAATTTAACGCTACAATTTCGCAACTTCCTGAACGATAAGCTCATTGTTACCTCGCCATTGTGTACACTCGTTACGTGGAAAATATAACCGAGGAACACCTGTTCTCCTGTTTGTCATATATTACTAATAACATTAATTATTTTGTTGTGAAATTTTAAAATTAATGGCGCTGTTCTGTGTTGGTATTTTGCATATTATTCTTCATGTTGAGCATGCTTGGAGATAGGCCCCCTATCTGCGAGGGGGGATACAAAGCACCGGTCCGTTCGTGCGTGGAGTACTGCAGGGCCACATTTGGGCTAGTGTGCAAAATACCACCTGGCAACTTTGGATTTGGTGGAGAGCGTGCCACGAGGCTAATTGGCGACCCAGATTTGGTTCAAAACTGTCTCAAATGCCTGAAGCTCAGGCGAAGAGTAACCAGCCTGTCGGAGTTTTATGGGATGCATTTTTGAGAATATGCGAGGGAATTGAATGACCTAATTCCCCCATCTCCATCTTCCTTATGTTGCTGACACCACCACAATCAGGACATAGACGTTTCGAATCGTCTTTTATGCCGCGTACATCGTGGGACTTGAACAATTTTCCAGCAGCGATGTTTCAATTAAAGCCTCCAGCCAGAGGCACTTAAAAACTAAATTAAAATTAAGGCGACTACGCACTAAGAGCACCCCCTGTGGGGTACGAACCTCGGCTTAGGACGTCACTAGAGAGGACAGCAAGGGACGGCTGGATCGAAAGGGTGAGTGAGGACGGAATGAGAGAGCAATATATAGAGAAAAAGTGAGAGAGGAATAGAAACGCGGAGAGGGGAATACAGGCATCGCGTAGTTACACGAATTGAACTTTATTAATTAATTTTTATTACTTCCGCTTCTGGAAATCGTCATATTATATATTTTTCGTGAAACTTGATCTATTCCCTTCACAATAAAAAAAAAATATCACGCTCGAAAATTTCTAGATGACTTTTTTTCCACTTTGTAGCCCTCCCCTTTCTTTAGGTCACCCTGAAATTGTCAGATTAGAGGAATGTACACGTTTTGGAATGGAACTAACTCACTCTACCTTAATCTGACGCACCTGAGTATTTCAAATGAACATTTTTTTTTTTTTACTAATCTGATCCTTTATCCTTGACGGGCGTCCTTATAAATGAGGCTCATATCTGGTGGAAGTAAATAGCCGGGTACAAAGTATCTTACTGTATATTAATCTGCCGCGCTTTAGTAAATCTTGAAATCCCTTCTTGGCCTACTATAGTGCGGGGCAACGTTTTAAAAAAATATAGAGATAAAAAATATCCTCTGTTATTAAAAAAAACAAAACTTCCTAATATAATCACTAGTTTTTACGTGAAAGAATAAGAAATATCCATACATACACACATCTTCACAAACTTTCGCCTTTATAAAACAGTATGGTGTGTACCCGGGATATCCACTGTTGTATCCTACTTTGTTTTTACTTGGCATGGTAGGCTACTATAAATTAGAAGTGAGGAGGGAAGCAGCTCTCGCTACTTACCTATTAAAGGTTTTGCATGGTCGTGGTGGTTTTGCCGAGTCTGCAGTCGGTTGGCTTGTTTGTGTCTGATGGGTACGTCCGCTTCTGTGGGTGCCGCCCTCGCGTACCAACCTGCTGCAGCACGTGCCGCTTACGCATGCCCTGCGCGTGCTCAATGCGGTGTCACAACAAGTCGACATCTTTAGTTGTACTCTGAGTATTCACACGGGCTGCTTATTGCAACTTAGAAGACATTTGTGCGTAATATGTAGTTGCAGAATATTATAAGTCTTACACTATTGTATTAGGTTCACCTGTGAGAATAGTTGTACATTGTTAAATAAATAAATACTTAATATAATTATTATATAGTGTCGGTAAAATATTACCTTACTTTACTACTACTACTACTATTACTACTACTATTACTATTACTACTACTACTACTATTATTACTTTACTACTATTACTTTACTTTACTTTACTTTACTTTACTTTACTTTACTTTACTTTACTTTACTTTACTTTACTTTACTTTACTTTACTTTACTTTACTTTACTTTACTTTACTTTACTTTACTTTACTTTACTTTACTTTACTTTACTTTACTTTACTTTACTTTACTTTACTTTACTTTACTTTACTTTACTTTACTTTACTTTACTTTACTTTACTTTACTTTACTTTACTTTACTTTACTTTACTTTACTTTACTTTACTTTACTTTACTTTACTTTACTTCACTTCACTTCACTTCACTTTACTTTACTTTACTTTACTTTACTTTACTTTACTTTACTTTACTTTACTTTACTTTACTTTACTTTACTTTACTTTACTTTACTTTACTTTACTTTACTTTACTTTACTTTACTTTACTTTACTTTACTTTACTTTACTTTACTTTACTTTACTTTACTTTACTTTACTTTACTTTACTTTACTTTACTTTACTTTACTTTACTTTACTTTACTTTACTTTACTTCACTTTACTTTACTTTACTTCACTTCACTTTACTTTACTTTACTTTACTTTATTAGCAGGATTCATATTTCTTCTGTTATCTCATCTAAAGCCTTGCCCGATGGAGTTTTCCATCAGCAAGACCGTCCATCATCTCTGCAGCCTCCAAACCACTCGTTACGAAATATTATTTCAGTTCTGTTAGTGGAAGTATTCACGTGTGGTCCAGGAATTAATGTTGAATTCCAGCCTACAATGATCCCACTGCTGTCATCGGTGGAAGATGACTCTTACTGCAGGTAGATCTAGAGATTTAGGCAGGGCGTTGTCAGTCAGCATAAGATTTACTTTACATCATCATCATCATCATTATCAACCTTTTACCGTCCCACTGCTGGGCACAGGTCTCCTCTCATACAGAGAAGGATTGAGCGTAATCACCGCGCTTGCTCAATGCGGGTTGGCGATTTCAGACTTAAAGTCCAGGTTTCCTCAATATGTTTTCCTTCACCTTCAGTGATTTGTGTCCAAGATATACTTAGAAAGTACATATAACCTTTAGAAAAGTTACATTGGTACTTGCCTGACCTGGAATCGAACCCGCGCACTCATACTTGAGAGGCTGGTGTTTTAACCACTAGCCCACCACGACTTCCTTCCTTTACATTACATAAAATTCTATAACATATTTCATAGCTTTTCTCCTATTTGTTTAACCTTTTTCGATTCAGTTCTTTGACCCCACCTGCCTCGTTACGAGAAGGCAACTTCTTAATTTTTTAGGCATGAAGTTTAATAGTGGCAAGCTATTATGGAATAATAGAGTTTTACCCGGAAAACTCTCTCAGTTAACGCAAGCAGAAGGTACTTCTAAATTGGTATTGCCAGAATAGATTGTAAAACGTTAGCTATGTAAGACAGGTAATGTAATAATCAAAGTGTCGAGAAATTCGTCAAAATCCGCTTCAGATATAAACCTGTCTTTTCTTATTATGTTTTACGATTGTCCTCACAAAAACATTACATGAAAAGGGTATTTATGTCTCTTTACACGGAACGACACGACTAGTAAACGATTTTGTTTAAGTTCTTCAAACACTGAATGTATTGTGGGAGTGGTGAACAAGTGTGAAGATATTTATCTTCACACTTGCTCACCAATCCCACAATACATTCAGTGTTGTCATTTGTCATTTGACGGAGACGAAGGTGTACCAACAGATGAAGACAAGTCGGAAGTATGGACTAGAGCAGGTGAAGCTACCCGCAACTGTCAAATATTCCCAATCAACCTTACGTCTTAATGCTTTAGAGATAAAGTTGAAAATCTAATAAAGGAATCTGACAGATTGTAGCAGCTTGATGTGCTGTCTCTGTACACAAGAAGAGAGAAGAAAGTTTGTTGTACAGATACATGGTACACTCAGACACACACGAGAGCCACAAGGAAAAGCAAGTAGCAGCATTTATAAAGATAGCATGTTATAACTTCTCTCACTACTCAGGCTACCATCTCGTCATCATCATCATCATCATTTTTGGTATTTTTGTGGTGTATAATAAAGTAGTAGCATCTCCAATTCGACCGGTTCTGTGCTTCCCGCATCCAATTGGTTCCTAATACCTTAACAAGTTCAATGGTCTTCTAACATCTTCTTAATTCGCAGTCACCTCTTCAGAACTTTTCGGCCACATTGGTCGCCTGTTCTGCGCACAATGTGCCGCTTATTTTTTGCCATTCTTCGGGCTACCATCTATCTTAGGCCAAACCAGGGCAATTGAAAAAATACATACAAACATGGATATGTCAATAGAATAGAAATCTTTACTTGTTGTCCTTAGTAAAAAATAAAATATTGTCAGATTAGCTGATAACTGTAAATGACCGCAGAGCTTTCAACCTTTCCTGCCTAATCAGGGGCTGTTAAACTTCATACAATACCAGATATAATCATCCCTTAATGAATTTATTTAAACTAGTATGATACACTTAACGTATATATTTATTGTATAATCTATGTAAATAGTACACTGTAGACTACCTACACTATTTCTTTATCCTACCCCTTAGAATTCCATCCAAAGTTTCTCTGTAAAAGATCGCTCTTAGCGATAAGACCGCCCATTGTGTCACCCTTTGTAAAATATTTTTATTTATGTTCTGTAATCTATATGGTGTACATAATAAAGAGTATTCTATTCTATTCTATTATATTCTTATCACTATCAGGGAGTAGCAGATTCGCAGTCTTCATCTCACCAGGCCATTCCAAAAATTTCTTCTGTTTTTCTCGGTGGTAGGTCTTAACATCAGCTGCCGGCAAAAGTTAGCACCCATCAGACAACGTCTTGACGCTAAGCAGTTCGTCATATTCATGATGTCTGGTGAAGCCGTACGGAAGACGGGTCTGAGCAGTTGTGTTGCGATGTGTGCCGGGTACGATGTACCAAATGTTGTTGTATCGGGAGTTTGGTCGTGGAGGGTCTCCAGATCAATCTACCTCTGGCGAGGCATCATCGGTCGTGTTGTTGGGTTTAACACTGCATCACCTCGTTCAACTGCCGTATTCATTTCTATTCACTCAGTAGTATTACTCAGTAGCAGTGAACAGGCTCTTAATAACTTAGCGCACTTTACCATCAACGATGACATTACTTCTTACCATCAGGTGGGATTCTGGTTAAGGACTAGTTTATAATTATTTTTAAAAAAAATGTGCACCGCTGATGTTAACTCATTCCTCACTTATCAACGATTTAGTAATCATGACGATTCCTCCGTCACATCTAAATATCTCACAAAAGGGCAGCTAACTCGTCTCCCCAAAGATTCAATTTGCAAGGGCGAGATTCGCGCAGAATAAAAAATAAAATATTATCCCATTTTATAGGTCAACCATGAACCAAACGGGAGAAGGAGCATTTAGATGAAGATTTGAGGAGTATTTGATAAATATACTGGTTGGGTAAAGGTTGCTCTTATAAACGTCCAATAGGGTATTTGACAAAAAAAAATTAATTAGTCCGTCAGCTGGATTTCCAAAAAAAAAACTAGACTCGTTTTTTTTCTTTTTTGATATAAACAAAAAATGAAGACGATACAGCGAGTTGAAAACTCGTGTGAGGTCACTCCTCGCTATACTTTTTAGCGAGGAGTTACGTCACCAGTCCCCACTCCTGATCTTTGATGCGTTTTATATTTGTCAATTTTGACTGATTTAATAAAACAAAATATAGGTACGTATTTAATATTTTTTTTATAATCTGAATGATGGACTAAATAGAATCAATTTCTTTACCCAGGAAACATCTTATATTATTGGTAGGAGTTTCTGAATTTTTCTATGATCGCTGTTTAGGTTTCAATTAAAAATGTTCCCACCCGAATGTTCCAGAACCGTAATCAAAAACAGATGTAAGATGAATAATAACCATAATCTACGTAGTCTTATGTCAATTGTATTAGGTTCGACTTCCAGGCCATTTGGATGCATTCGTTTATACCGCGTACAACGAGGTTCTGGAACAATTTGCCAGCGGTGGTGTTTCCGTCAGACTACAATTTAAGTGTCTTCAAGACTAGAGTGAATAGACTCTTAATAAACTAGCGCGCTTTACCATCAACGATTGCATCACTGGTTACCATCAGGCGGGATTGCGGTCAAGCACTAGTTTATCATTTATACCAATACCAATATTTACATGGATCGACTACCTCTCTGAATTTTACAACCCAATTACAGAATAACAACATAGATATTAGTCCTGCCTTATTTCGGCTATGGAGATCGGCCCAGGAAATATTATAGTGCACAAGGGTTTGCGTAAACAAGTAGTGTCGTGGTACCCAGTAACTGGGTTGTGGAGTCAGCTGTAAGTGGTTAGTTAGACTGGTGGTGGAAATCTCGCTGAACATAAATATGAACTCCCCCTAATTGGACTGCTCGTTAAATGGATGTGCTTGTGTAGTTAGCCAGAGATGATTCGTCCCTAAAATCTGACTTGCCCCTCTTGACTTGCTCGGACTGACCCGGCCAGAAGCTGGGTACGTCCATGATCCCGACACATTGGGAAAAGTTTGCGTAAACGCAGGTGCTCTTTCTCTTCCATCATTTCTATTTTCCGAAGAAACGGTATGCTCAACAGATCACGAGGAATGGCTGAACGTGGGTTGGCTCGTAGGTCGAGTTTTTCCATCAGGAATTCCTTAGTAACGTCCGGAGATTAGAAGTCGGCGGTTGGCACATATGCAATACACATATATACACATACACTCCATATTTCATGATAAGAAACCTGCTTAAGATATCCTAATCGTAAAGTTTATCGCTGGTCCAGGACGGACCCGAAACTAGTTAGGTAATTTTTCAGGTGTAAGAGTTTCTTTCCTATATTCGAATGGGTTGTTCTAGCTTTAGGAACTAGGTAAGATGTTCTAGCTTTCCGCCCGCGGCTTCGCCCGCGTGGAATTCGGTTATTTATATCGCGCTTTTTAGATTTCCCCCGAGAATATCAAGTTTTTCCGGAATAAAAAGTATCCTATTATTAAATCCGCACTTCTAACTTTACGTCTGCAAAATTTCAAAACAGTCGCTTCAGCAGTTACAGCGTGAAAGCGGAACAAACAAACTAACTCACTTTCCGATTTATAATATTAGTAATGATATTACAATACCACCACCATCTTGAAACAACCTGACTTAAAGAATTGTAACGCAGAGGTTATTTGCCGACGTCACAGGAAACAGCACTACTTTTATGAAATTGTTTCTATGAAATTAAAATGAATAGCATGCAAATAGCAGGCGATTTAAAGGAAAGAGAGAGCCATATGCGAGTGGCGCAGGTTTAATTTCATATTAGTACACTCTTTATGATTAAGGCCCAGTAGACATGTTGTTATTGTAGCGGCATGTTGTACTAAACAGCAGATATTTTCTTTTTATAATCTTCGAAAATTTTCTATGCTACGTTCAGAATTCTTATCTTTTCATCTTAATTTAATATTGTTAGCATGCGGATTATGTAGTAGGATGCAATATTGTTATATTAAAATGTTATGCTATTATTATTTGTACATATTTTATATTGTAACAGTTTTTTGTCCCATAATATGTAAATAAAATACTCTATACTCAATAATTTATTGCACTCTATAATGTGTACATAATAGTTGGTATATTAAAATATAGAATCAATTATGGACCCTAAAAGTAAATAAAAATAAAAGAATCATGTTCAAGTTCAACAAACAGACATTCGTAAACTACTACAAACAATGTAAATTTAAGTGTAACCTCTCCCCCAGAACACTTAATTCCATTGAAACTGACAACATATTCTAATAATGCCCATGTTTTCACCCCTTGCGTGGCATCCACACTAACAATCACAGCGTCAATTGTAATTCATCCC
Organism: Sesamia inferens; assembly: GCA_037179545.1. Lineage (NCBI taxonomy): Eukaryota > Metazoa > Arthropoda > Insecta > Lepidoptera > Noctuidae > Sesamia > Sesamia inferens. The sequence continues at coordinate 28,201,020 of CM073939.1, read as the reverse complement.
CTAAGGCGCACTAATTAAGTAAATATGGCAACACACGTGACGGAGTTGTCATACGACAGATAGGTAACAAGGATGTCGGAGACAATGAAATAGGAAGGAATATTCTAGAGATGGAGTCGTGGATACTACTTCCACCATCATATCTGAATAAGCACAGTCTGATAAAACTGGTGATATCTGTTATTTTAGCACGCCATCATTGGCGATGCTTCTTTAGTTCACAAACTAATTTTAACTTATGTGCATCTTATTCTCTCTATTTCATTAAGAAAAGGATAGAAGATAACATTTTAGTTTAATCCTGTCAAATTAAGATACTCCATAGACAGTTTAGACGCGATTATAAACATGACCAAAAATACGTCAAATTACGTCAAGCGCGAACTAATTTGACAGGTCTAAGCTGACATATTATTATGTTCTGTCCTTTTTTTGATGGAATATAAAGAAAAGATGCACTAAACTTAAATTTAGTTTAGTTTGTAAACAATGGAATTGGAGCCATTATTTAAACATCATACAATAATCTGAGACAACTTTTGCAACCCCTAATGTCTCCATAGATGATAATGTGAGGAAACTCTGACCTATCATAAACTACATGGAAGTAAGTGTGATGGTTACGATGACAATATGTTCGTTCTGCTCATAATGAAGCTACACCCAGCCTATCAACAGCCACGCCTCCGTTTCTTCGATCCCTGCTTTGATTGAATTAGTCAAAGCTGGACGTATGCTTGTGTAGGTACATAGGATTACGCGTCAGGTATCAATTTCATTATGATGCACACTCAGGTTGGGTGCCCTACGTACTGTGTGTGTAACAATCACTTCTGGAATGGTTAATTCTTAAGAGCTGGTTTGGTTTTTTGATTGTTGTTTAAAAACATTTGAGTGTCTTCCACTCTCTGAAATATTGAAAGTTCTTCTGAATACTTAACAATCTCATTTGCCGATTAAAATCTGAAATAGATAACTCTGTAGATATAAGTACAACAAACACAGCCTTTACCAAATATAAATAAGCACGTTTTCCTTTTGGGATCCGTACCCAAAGGGTAGTAAGTCAGTACGGTAAGACGTCTGCCTGTCTATCTGCACATCAGTTGCCAGTTGAAGTTTTCATGGTCGATGTATTTATACAATAAACTGTTTTTAATGGCAAGTCTCTTGTATCGATAACATTTGGTGAGAAATTGTTTGTGGACAATATTGCAAGTTACTGTTTTTTACATTCAGCCCATTACGTTCATTGAACAATAGTGAGTAACTACCGTGACTGTATTTAGGGTGTTCCAAGGTTGGAAAGAATGTGAAAAAAGCGACAAAATTACAGACGTAGCTGGGTACAAGGATGCAGGGGAGGGGTGCGTCTTAATACGTCATTAGCGAACGATTGCTGAGTGTTTTTACACTGTTCGGATTCAGGGCTGACACTCTAGTCAATTATTTATACTTGTGTTGTAACACTCGAGTATCTTCTTCATCATTTCAGCTGAAAGACGTCCACTTCTGGACATATGCCTCCCCCAAGGATCTCCACGACGACCGGTTCTGCGCCTCGCGGATCCAGCGGTTTTCCGCAACCTTCAACAGGTCGTCACGGTCGGTCCACCTTGTCGGGGACCTACCCACACTGCATCTTCCGGTGAGTGGTCGCCACTCGAGACTCACTGCCACTTTAGTGTTGCAATTCTTCGGGCTATGTCGGTTACTCTCATTCTTTTGCATTCTTCTCATTGATCTCCTCATTCCTGATTCGATCACGCAGTGAAACCCCAAGCATAGGCCTCTCCATTGTCCTTTGAGTGACCTTGAGCTTTCTTATAAGGCCCATTGTTAGCAACCACGGTTTAGTTTCATAAGTCATCAACTCATCACTGGCAACACACACTGGTCGATGACTTTTGTCTTGAGACACTGCGGTATTTCGGATGAGAAGATTCTAGAGTATCTTTTTATGAGATGATATTTTTTTTTGTCTGCGAAAGTTTTGCATCAATAAGTAGTGCAATCTGATGATTGACCACGGATGGTGACCACCGGGATGGTTTTAGTGAGGTAATAATTCCACATTCCCCGATCTCGGTCCCCAGAGGTCGGGTGCCCTTTGAAGGTTTCACCCTGCAAAAGCAAAGCTTGTGGAGAACAAATAGGCAGTTGCTCCATGTAAAATATATTCAGCTGAATCCGGATAGTCTGGAACATGCTGGGAAAGACTAGGAGATGATGAAAGAGATGAGGCTGGCTCTCTGAGAAATTAATAGCATTGGAATTTTGGTGTGTTACATAATTATGTAACACACCAAAATTCCAATGCTATTAATTTTGACAATTTCATTTGCGTTATTTACGTACAGCCGTACGGAGGACGGGTCTTAGCAGTTGTGATGCGATGTGTGCCGGGTACGATGTGAGAAATGCTGTTGGTTCGGGAGTTTAGTCGTGGAGGATCTCCAGATCAATCTCCCTCTGGCGCGACATTGGTGGTCATGTTGTTGGGTTTAACATTGCATCACCTCGCTCAACTACCGTCTTCCTTTCTATTCACTCAGTGTTTTTGAGTGAATAGGCTTAATAAACTAGCGCGCTTTACTATTAACGATTGCATCACTAATTACTAAAGCCATGGATTTTAAAACAACAAGCTATGGATTTATGAATATCCATCTAAATCTAAGTATTTTGTATATTTTTGTGTATTTTCAATACGAAATCCAACCATTTCTCCCGGAAACGCCAGGGTGTCATCACTGTGTGGATCGCCCTGAGGACACGGTGGAGCATACGGTGGAAGTCTGTCCGGCTTGGGTAGAGCACCGCCGTGTCCTCGTGGCGGCAATTACCGGCCATCTCTCGCGTCCAACCCTGGTTCAGGCCATGGTCCGGAGCGAGAGAGCATGGCAGGCCTTCTGCGAAAAAGTGATGCTGGCAAAGGAAGAGCCGGAGCGCGTTAGGGAGTGGGAATCCCAGTGAACTCCGAAACAGACGCCCTGGTCGGAAGACAACATCGAACTCTCGGCCACCGTAGACGCAGGCTTGCGGCGGCAGGCCCGGGCCTGGTCCTTATCGTTCGGCGAGGTGCCCACTGCTCATAGCCCGCTAAAGACCAGGCCCGGGTCCATGACGCGTTGTGTGTCACACGCGCCTCAACGAAATGTCAGCACATCGTTAACGGATCCACGAAGACCGATACCTCCTGGGTCAGGGATGTAGGTTGGTTAAAAAAGAAACCGTGGCCCTGGCACACAGAAAAGTGAAGAAACACTGGTGGGTTTTAGTCAGTAAAAGTCTGACACACACTTCCGCTCCACCTAGAGCGGGAGAAGTCATTTGATGATTTCACATCCAGAACAAAAAAAAAGGTGTTTGAACTCAATCAATATTAAATAAACAATACATTCCCAACGCGCTCTGTACATTATAGTTTAATGTATTCTATTCCATAACAATATTTCCCACTTTTTGTCCATTTTCCCCGAACGAAACTATTCTGTAATTTTCCGCCAATATTTTCACAACATTCCCGAACCACAGAGGCATAATATTATCTCATTTTTACAGCCATTTTCTTATGAAAGGTTTCGTGTTTCCTATTTGGTCGTGACTCCACACATTCTCAAACATATACCCATGTTACTTGTATACTCAACATACATATTTTTATTCCTTAAAGTGTTAGAATATTTACACCTACTCTGTAGTGTAGGTACATAATATTTGTACGTATAAAATCGTCAAAGAAATAGGTTTTTAGAGGTGTCACCAATGATGACTAGGATATATTACATTTATGTCTATGCACTCGCTGTACCAACGCTGTACCCCAAGATTACCTGCAAGAGTTCGCAGAAAGCGATAGCCCTTTTTATATTTTGTAGGTATTAAAAATTGTATTTCTGCTGTGTAATTTCTGATGTACAATAAAGTATCTATATAGTATGTAATATGTATGTATAATATGAATATCTACACAATCAGGACAAATGAAAAATGTAGATTCATCTTTCATTTCTGATGTACCCAAATAGTTCCCTTAGTAGATATTACTTACATACATTTCATGTTGGACACATGTGTGTGCACTATTGTTAATACACCTCTGCCTAAGTCATCTGTGAAATCCGGCCAGATGTTGATGTTGTTGTTGTTGTTGATGATGTTGTTGTTATGTAATGTTGTGAAACACAGCAAAAAGTCGATTGCCTTCTCAGCCTAACAGCTACACTTTCATTCGCAACATTTATCTCAATATCGAGAAATCGGTACTGAAAAACAAAACTGAAGAATTTGTTTGTTTGAACACACTAATCTCAAGAACTAGATACTAGTCCAATTTGAAAAATTGTTTTTGCGTTGGCGTAGCCCACGAATCCAGGAAGGCTTTAGGCTATATAACATCACCAATAAGAGCGGAGCATAGCAAAAAATTAAAATGTAAAAATTAAATTTTGTTATTAGGTACTCCACGTGAACGAGGTCGTGGACGGCCGCTAGTATAAAATATACACACGTTCCGAACAAGTCACATAATCTTACTTTGCTATATAATTTTGTATTTAGGCGGTCAATAAGCTCGATCACTACGCGTATATTACGCGCAATTTGAATAATTGTTCTGAAAACTGGTAGGATTTGTACGTTTAGATCTAAACACACACTAGTAGTTACAGCCCGAACAGGCGTCAACCCTACCCAGCCGTGGGACGATATCGCTTCGCTAATTCTATCCGTGATTTATATGTTCACGCAGAGGCGGGCCAGCGGATAGCGGATTACTCGCCGGATTACGCTGGGTTCGACGCCCGGGTAGATAATGGTAGATTTAGACCGAGTATCCCCAGAAAGAAGTCCTAATGGATTGAACAATGATTGCTTCTTTGTAAATGTAAATATTGCTCTTTCTCTTTGAGTTCGAGTGATTTGTTTGTTGGACTTTCAAGGTTTAAGTAAATATTTGGTATTATGTGCTATTGATTAATAACTTTGTTTTTCAAACATAACTTCTAGTTTTAAGTACAGTAACAGCCTCGCGTAACCGTGGCCGATACAAAACAAGATATCTATGCCTTGAAAAGCAAGTTAAGTATGGTTAAAAAGGAGGTGGTATGGCCTTTGAATGGAAAGAGTTATGCTCAGAGTTTCTCTGTGCGATCTAATCAGAAATGAGGAGTTCCGCAGAAGAACCAAAGTCACCGACATAACTCTTCGAGTCGCTAAAATTAAATGCCAGTGGACTGGGCACATTGCTAGTAGAATCGATGGGCGATGGGGCAGTAAGGTTCTGGAATGGCGGCCACGTACTGGAAGACGCAGTTAGGGAGGCCCCCAACAACCCAAATGACCTGGTGAAGGTCGCGGGAAGCCGATGGAAGCGGGTAGCATAAGACCTGTCAACGTGGAAAGCCTTGGGGAAAGCCTATGTCCAGCAGTGGACCGCTATAGGCTGAACAAGAAGAAGAAGATGGCGGCTGATTGAGGGGTACGGAACAAAACAACATAGTGTGTTGACCACCAATGCATTGAGATAAGGGCAGCAGAACGATGAGGTTGGTAAGGAACACTGGTTGACATCAAAACATCGATAACCAGTGCTGAGTAGGGAGTGCAATCTTGGACCAAAATTGACTATTCAAGATCTTGGCGTCTTTTTTCTAAATCAAGATTGGTCAGCTCGAGATCTTGTTGAGATTCGGGTCAATCAAGATATTCGGGATTTTGGAGATTGAGCAGAATAATTGAAAAAAATGCGTTTTTTGTATCAAATACTGCAAATTGATAGTAACCAGTATTTTAATATTATGTAATATAATTAAGTATATTTCTCAAATTAAACAACATTCTATTAACACAATAATCAACGTATATTTTAAAAATGAACAAGAGACATTCAACATTTTAGTAGACTTAAGTAAATAAAATAAATGCAATAATGCAACGAAATCACAACAAAAAGTTTAAACCTTGTGAAAATCCTTATGACAATGACTTCTCAAGAAACACAGTACGCTTAAAGTTTATCACCTGATCGGCACCGAGTATATCAGTAGCTAAATAGTCGGCGGATGAAAAGGCCCTTTCTGTCTCCACACTAGTAAGGAGGAAAGTTAAAAGGCTGTTAAAAGTGAGTTTCAGGTATTGAATAAAAAAAAAACATGACGTGTAAAAGTGATCTGATACTTGCTTCATAAACGATTTCATTGCTCTCTTTCTCCTCCGTGCTCATAAAGATTAATTTCTTTTTCTTTTTTTAATTGCGTCTATTTTATCAGAAATCAGCGCTTTGGGTTGCAGTTGATTACATGCTTTCATGGCCTGTTCGTGTTCCAGCTGCAGAGAAGTTTCAGTGCAAGCCTGTTGTATTCTTGAAAGTGGCTGGTCTTCATCATGATCTTCACTAGCATTTTCGAATAAAAATTGAATTTTTTTGTTGATTTGCAATCGTTTCCCCAAGTCTTTTATGTTCATTCTGATCAAGCTTTTTGCTGGTAATTGAAATGGGGTAGCAATTAAACGCAAATTTAAAAAAAAACAAATTTTGTATCCAAAAATAATCCAAATTCATATTAAAATTACTATGGTAGATTTATTTATTCAAAATAGATTTTATTAAGAAATAAAAACAAAAATTATGTTTTTCTAACGCTTTGACGGCCGCCGCCACGGCACGCTCGCTTCGCTCCCTCGGCTCGCGCGCCTTTTTGGTCACAGTTCTAACCTAACCTAAGCTATGGCACGCTCTGGTTAATTCGCTGTGCAGTCAGTATTTATGAGGAGACTGTCGTATTTTTGTACCTTAAATATTATTACGAATAAATTCCTTATTCGTTTCGCATTAGAGAAAGTAGTGTCGTGCTGATGTATATTTTCGAATTATCTGCAGTAAGTACTAGCTTTGTTAAACATTTATTTTATTTGTAGTGAAATAATTTATTTGATATAAACAAGTGTATAAATGATATAAAGAAATGATTATTTATTTCTTTCTTTCTTTCTAATAATATCCCATTGAAATTTTGTATAAGTTGGAGTATTTTTTTAAATCCTCTTGATACTGAGCTGGATTTTTAGGATATAATAATGTTGAATCTCGAAATCTTGTTACAATCTTGGACTGTTTTGTTAAGATCGTGAACAGGATTTCGCAATTCAAGATTGATGGCTTTCAAGATTGAATCTTAGAAAATCATTCAAGATCTTGGTGGAAGCTTGATCTTGCAAGATCAAGATTGCTTTCCCTAGTGCTGAGTATCTGTCTCACGTAACAAACTCTTAGCATAATGCTGAGCGAAGGTCCTTTTGCGTCGATGTGACGTATTAGGTATTATTATATATCCGAACTTTTTTTGTGTTTTATTTCTGCTTAAAGTTTACAGCAAATAACGTATTTTTATTTTTATCATGATGTGCAAAGACAGAACAAAGCTACATAAATATTAACATTTCAATCCACTCTAATGATAGCCGTGCATCACGCGATGACGTCAGTCGGTTTATGGGAAGTGATGTACCGCCGCAAACAAGAGCACTTTACATTAGTTGCTATTAGAGCAATGATGAAAGAAACCATCGCTTTTTGAGTTGTTTTGTAAATAAAATGAAATGATATAGTGCAACTGGTCTTTCTAATGTTGTTCAATTTCTAGTGCGCTGTAGTTCAATCTATTTTGACTTGAGATCATTTCTATTTTCACATAAATATTACAGATTTATTGCTGATAGAAGGTGAAGGAAACATCTTGAGGAAACCTGGAGAAAACCTTTAAGTCTGAAATCGCCAACCCGCATTGAGAAAGCGTGGTGATTACCCTCAATCCTTCTCTGTATGAGAGGAGACCTGTGGGCTGTGCCCAGCAGTGGGACGATAAAAGATTGATGATGGTGATTATGTAAAGAAAGCGTTTTAAAAATAATAGAATTCACCTTTATTTATTTAAATATGAATATGATATCAATATGGTAACAAATAGTTCATATATTCACAAGTTTTTGTGACATTGGCAAAGATTAAAAACCAGAAGAAGTCTCAGAAAGAAAAATAAATTAATAAGCTAAAGTTAAAAAGTTTTTTATACGAGTCTAGAGTTTGTTCATAAGTCATAACCAGAAAACAGATGTCAGTGAACAGTCATAATATCACTCTGAATTGCTGCGATTATCATAATAACCATGAATTTAATGAAAAAAAATACGATTTTTCATAAAGTTACGCACCTTTTAAAAACACAACAATTCACAACCATACTAATATACGAAAACAATTCCACATGTTTTTGTTTTTCAATTTCATCTCGTTTCACGCAGTCAGTGACCGATCCATCACCTGTGCACATTGATAACACAGCACCATGAACAGTGGCGAAGTTTATTTATGGCTATAACCTCGCTGACAATCCGCTTTTTTATTAAAACCACAACAGACAGGTCTGAATAAACCCTCACGCTTTGGTCATATTTTTGATTATTTATGGTATTGTGAGTCAATCAACTTATCCTACCACAGTCAACTTGTGGACAGTAGCACCAGGTTATTTCTAGGTCTTCTATGCTTAGTCTATCATGTTAACTGAATAAACGCTTTTATTATTGTACAACCCATTTTGTTCGCAGTTTCGCGGTCCTCAAGGACTCATCTGCTTCAACGGCCAGTGTTTCTTCTCCATTGTCTTATCGGTAGGACGTGAACTATAGCTCTTAAAGAGTATTTCAGCCCATGACAGAAATTGAAACTAAAGCCGCCATCTTAATTTTCCGTACATTTCACAAATATAGAAACATTGTTTAGGGTGTGTACAAGGTATAAATCAGCGCGTTTAATCTGTCAGAAAAACCTTTAGTTTTCCTCCATTTTTGACATTTCTTTGTCGCCGAAATAAAACTGTGATTAGATTTAGTACATTTTGAATTAATGGAATTGGCATTCTGATATAAACGTTCAAATAACGGCAAAAGAAGATTGCCGGTTTCATTCAATGCCGCACGCAGAGTTATTTTGCAAGTACTCTGCCGACAGTGCCGTAAATGCCATTTCAGCGTCAAATCTTGGTTTATCTATAGACAAAGCCCTATTAGTTTATCTATAGACAAAGTGACAAAAATGTATTGTATTAAGATAAGCTATCGAAAAACTCTTAGGTATAAATTCTGTTGTCAGTCGTTGTAGAAATACGAAATCTTTGAAAGCAATTGCCACTTGTCTAATCCCTCAGGGCGCTAACAACATACCTATTATAATATATCGTCACATTTATACCCAAAAAGCACCATTCACTATATAATGGTTATTCATAAACTTGACCCAGAAGAGTGGAGTACCATCAAAGCCTATATTTAATTGTATAATCACGTCCCAACTGTCGCATTAGCTGCGCAGGCGCTTTGTCCGCTTTCGGCATTGTACATGTTGTAGGGATACTAAACGGAAGATCTAGAGTTCACGGAAGTGATACCGGATCCTTGTCATAAAAGCTAATAATTTAAGGATTATTATTTCAGGAACTTTACAGAGATGCTTAGAAGAAAATGATGAAACCCCAATTAAAAAATTGGCCAATCCACTATCCACATAATGTTAGAAACGTGTAAGTTACACACACATAAATTTACGCTTTGTCCTCAGGGGGTCGATGTATTATCTTCTTGCTTCGTCTATCTCCATAATTGGCAATTCTGTTGCAAGTTATTTATTTATTTATTTAACCATTTATGTACAGACCTCAGCACATCAAGCTATTACAATCTTTCATATTTCTTACTTAGAATTGCAACTTTATCGCTAAAGTATTAAGGCTCAAGGTTTATTGGGAATATTTGACAGTTTCGGGTAAGTTGACCTGCTGTCGCCGTACCCACACACGCGGACAAGATAAATTTACAGAGTTTTATGTACCTACATGTGTTGCTTATTTCTACAGACATCTCATACGGCAGCAGATCATGGGATCATTCGAAAGAAAGTCGCATCGTTAGAAAATTTTCAGTAGCAATCTTTCTAAAAAAAAGACAAAGTTGCTATTTTCCCATTTTGAGATATTTTGTGGAGAGGTTTTCCCACAAAATGCCTCGAAATGGGAGAATACCAACTTTCTGTCTTTGGTCGTCCGGCCAAGTGAGAAGTGTATATATACCTTATTTGGAAATTTTCCGTGCGTTATCATCATCATCATCTCAGGATATAATCCCGAAAGCCGCGTATGCAACTGGTTGCATTGCGGTGGCTTTGACGTTGGAGCCCAGGGTCCGCTTTCCTATATTTACTCCTAGATTTCGCACGATCTCTAGTATCCCGTGGTGTGAGATTATTGGCACGCATGTCATCTCTTACAACGTCAACCCAGCACTCCTTTGGTCTACCTCGTTTGTTCCGGCCCAGCGGAGGCGCCATGGCAAGACATTTGTTACCTACGTAACATGCCAGTTTTCGTAAGACGTGACCGTACCAACGTAGGCTACTCTCTTGTAGTTTATCCACCATTTTCCGTGCGTTATCTTACATTACTAAGACATTTAGACAGCTTATGGTCCGGATTATTAAACAAAATTTGGCCAAAGACTCTTACCTAAATTATAATCAATACCAAACCATTATTACTAGCACCTTTTAAAAAATATATATTTTAGTTTTAGCTTATTTTTAATCACTTTAATTCTATGAGAAAATTTTCTACTGTAAGCTAAACATACACCATCTGTAACCGTTTTTATGAAGATTATACCAAACCATATATTTTGTTCAGAATAAGCAACTGAACAGATCCCAATAATTTTTACACCTTCTTATATTTTTTCCTAAACACATTTAGGAATTGTTGCAGTGTGGTTACCGAACGCATGACACAACTGGCGGTAGAACATAGGACTAGCACAGTGAGACATTCGGGTTTCGCATAAATAAAAAATAATGTTGTAAATGCATATTTATAGTATGTTAAGCTATGTGGTGTGTTCAAAAGCCGCTGCCTAAGTTTCGTCCAATAAACATTCACTAAAACTTCAATAATGTAATTTTATTACAATGTAAATACGTAATGTAAAACATGACAGACTAGATAACCTATAGTGTCAATATTACCATATAAATACCCACAAGATTGAATTCTACGGAGGTCACGGGAGAGACCTCGGTCATAACATTTTAGTGCCTCTAACTGAAATGTAGGGGCTGGCAGAATAGCTTTCGGAGCAGCATTGAAAGTATTTACGATGTTTAGGCGACATTTCATCGAGTTTTATAGTCATCAGACTTGCCAAACTGATGCATCTGGAATCTACTAAATCCTTCCTAAAAGTATGTATACACTCAGCTTTACCATAGCGATTTATTCCTTTATTTTTTAATGAAACTTTATGTTATTACAAATCTTACATTCTGGGTTGCTATTCAAATATTAAAGAAAGGTATTTGAGGAACATTTCCCAGTTGTACTGCAAAAGTCCAGAATAACGCATTATTTCAACAAAAACAAATAATTTAAGGATGCAGGGGGTCGATGTATTATCTTCTTGCTTCGTCTATCTCCATAATTGGCAATTCTGTTGCAAGTTATTTATTTATTTATTTAACCATTTATGTACAGACCTCAGCACATCAAGCTATTACAATCTTTCATATTTCTTACTTAGAATTGCAACTTTATCGCTAAAGTATTAAGGCTCAAGGTTTATTGGGAATATTTGACAGTTTCGGGTAAGTTGACCTGCTGTCGCCGTACCCACACACGCGGACAAGATAAATTTACAGAGTTTTATGTACCTACATGTGTTGCTTATTTCTACAGACATCTCATACGGCAGCAGATCATGGGATCATTCGAAAGAAAGTCGCATCGTTAGAAAATTTTCAGTAGCAATCTTTCTAAAAAAAAGACAAAGTTGCTATTTTCCCATTTTGAGATATTTTGTGGAGAGGTTTTCCCACAAAATGCCTCGAAATGGGAGAATACCAACTTTCTGTCTTTGGTCGTCCGGCCAAGTGAGAAGTGTATATATACCTTATTTGGAAATTTTCCGTGCGTTATCATCATCATCATCTCAGGATATAATCCCGAAAGCCGCGTATGCAACTGGTTGCATTGCGGTGGCTTTGACGTTGGAGCCCAGGGTCCGCTTTCCTATATTTACTCCTAGATTTCGCACGATCTCTAGTATCCCGTGGTGTGAGATTATTGGCACGCATGTCATCTCTTACAACGTCAACCCAGCACTCCTTTGGTCTACCTCGTTTGTTCCGGCCCAGCGGAGGCGCCATGGCAAGACATTTGTTACCTACGTAACATGCCAGTTTTCGTAAGACGTGACCGTACCAACGTAGGCTACTCTCTTGTAGTTTATCCACCATTTTCCGTGCGTTATCTTACATTACTAAGACATTTAGACAGCTTATGGTCCGGATTATTAAACAAAATTTGGCCAAAGACTCTTACCTAAATTATAATCAATACCAAACCATTATTACTAGCACCTTTTAAAAAATATATATTTTAGTTTTAGCTTATTTTTAATCACTTTAATTCTATGAGAAAATTTTCTACTGTAAGCTAAACATACACCATCTGTAACCGTTTTTATGAAGATTATACCAAACCATATATTTTGTTCAGAATAAGCAACTGAACAGATCCCAATAATTTTTACACCTTCTTATATTTTTTCCTAAACACATTTAGGAATTGTTGCAGTGTGGTTACCGAACGCATGACACAACTGGCGGTAGAACATAGGACTAGCACAGTGAGACATTCGGGTTTCGCATAAATAAAAAATAATGTTGTAAATGCATATTTATAGTATGTTAAGCTATGTGGTGTGTTCAAAAGCCGCTGCCTAAGTTTCGTCCAATAAACATTCACTAAAACTTCAATAATGTAATTTTATTACAATGTAAATACGTAATGTAAAACATGACAGACTAGATAACCTATAGTGTCAATATTACCATATAAATACCCACAAGATTGAATTCTACGGAGGTCACGGGAGAGACCTCGGTCATAACATTTTAGTGCCTCTAACTGAAATGTAGGGGCTGGCAGAATAGCTTTCGGAGCAGCATTGAAAGTATTTACGATGTTTAGGCGACATTTCATCGAGTTTTATAGTCATCAGACTTGCCAAACTGATGCATCTGGAATCTACTAAATCCTTCCTAAAAGTATGTATACACTCAGCTTTACCATAGCGATTTATTCCTTTATTTTTTAATGAAACTTTATGTTATTACAAATCTTACATTCTGGGTTGCTATTCAAATATTAAAGAAAGGTATTTGAGGAACATTTCCCAGTTGTACTGCAAAAGTCCAGAATAACGCATTATTTCAACAAAAACAAATATCAACTTTATTCAGTGGTAATTAAATTGATTTTAATATGACTAGCATTCTTGCAAAAGAAATAAAAATAAAAATGTTTGAAGTTAAACCGAACTTTATTGAGTAGGAGCTAAAGTTATTTATGCAAAAAAAATTAATTTGTTTACATTTTTGACCAACAAATCGCGATTGCGGAATATGTTTTAAAACGATTGGTGTTACTTATGAAACTAATTTGGTAAGGAACACTAAAGCAAATGCTTCTCTTTTATTTCATTAACAAAACCCTACGCAACCCATTCCAGCACATTTAAGTCTCCAGCCTACAGAGCCGTCATCGGAGCGCCCGCGCAGTCGTCGTAAATCTGCGCGCGCTATTGTGCATTGAACTCGCATTTATATGCCCGACTTTGTGTTTGACAACTAAGTTCTGATCCGTTTATGTGCTTTTGTATGTACTTGATTATTAGTATTGAGTAGGAATCTATATCGTAGTTAAGAGTAAATAGGTACGGGTTTATGTTAATAAGGTCAAATAGCGTATTTTGAGTTCGGAGATACGCCTTCATAACTTAAAACTAAAACACAACCTAAACATTTACAATATGTAAAGCCCCGTCCGACCGATAAGGATAATAAAGGTCACAAAAATCACAATTACCAAATAAAATTTGAAACTTTACATAATCATCATAATAACCATACTAATGAATTTTGAAATAATCTTTTTTTTTTTTTTTTAAAGTGACAACATCATTTTCGCCGATATTATTGGTAGGTACGTTGTATGAATGAATGTACAATATTGGCGGCATTTTGTTTGATCAAGTATGCCATGACCATTGCCTCCTTTTGCGAAACAATATTTATTTTTAGGGGATTTTTTTTTTTACATTTAGCCAGGCTTTGTAGACATTCGTAGAATCAGTTATCAATACCTAACATTACCTTCACGAATCGGACAGAGTTTTCTTTACATATATATTCTTTTATATCGTTATTCGTCCATAACAGCCAATCTACACAGAAACTAGCATTAAGTGCGGAAAATGTTATAGTGGACAAGCTTTGAGCAGACACAGGTGTACACTCTCTCTTCCCACACGATGATTACACCAGAGAGATGCACGGTACTAAATCACAGAAGATCGGAAAGAGATCAAGTACAGGACTGCCAGCTTACGGCTAGCGACTTACATTACATAAAAAGTAGATATTTTTACATCTTTAACCGATTTGTATGTATTTGAATATATTTTAAAGCTTGTGAAAGAGTTCAATAATTGGGAGAACACTTATTTAATTTATTGAAAGGCATGTTTGAAAAAGTTAAGCAATAGGTGATTATTTGTTGAAAAAGTTCGAGTCGAAATCGATGAAAGATACGTATTATATAAAACACTTTTTGATACATTTACCATTTAATGATATAGAGAATAGAATACGTGACGCCGTTTATTTATATTTTAAAAATGTTGCCCCTCACTAAGAATTTCTCCTGTATCGTGGGTGCGTTTACAAACATATAAAACTCACATAAACAAACAGCCAGACCCGGATCAATTACTTGTAGGTCATACAAATATTTGTTCCGTATGGGAATCGAACCCGCGACACGCAGCGCAGCAGTCAATACCTTAACTACTACGCTAATCGTGCAGTAACTAACCTTTCTGAACTATATTCCTACTAGTGTCGGCTTCAAGTCCAACTGGATGCAACTGAATATCAGTAGGTATTACACAACCGCGACAGATACGACCTGGAAGTAAGTACAGGAAGAATTTTGACCGAAAAACTATTTCTGACCTAATGGCAGACAAACACTCCAGGCCGTATCTGGAGCGTTTTTGCCTCAAAGTTGCAAAAATGTGTATTAACAGAAGCAAAACGAGGGGCAGTGCAACGCCGCAATTGTCGTCGGCAAGAATTGCCAATTGTTTAATTATGGCCTTCTAATATCCAACCCTGAATATGACGTGTTTGCGGATGAATGGAATAAGCTTATGCGTATATGTTTGGTCTTCTGTGAAAGAAAGTATGCAAGAGAGTTCACAGTGCCATGTTAATTTTAGTAGTAGTTTTAAACCGACTTCAAAAAGGAGGGGGGTACTCAATTCGACCGTATATATGCTTTTTTATGTTTGTTGGCGGATAACTTCGTCGTTTATGAACCGATTTTGATAATTCTTTTTTTTTTTTTTTTTGTTGGAAAGAAGACATTCCCAAGGTGGTCCCATGATAAGGACATCAGGGTTTGATGGTGGAAGACCAGAGAAATCAAGGGGAACTTTCAAAAATCGTAGGGGCAACCAGTGGGTTTGTAAGTATTTTCATTAAGTATTTCAGCGTCAGCATCCAGTCTAACCGGATGCAGCTGAACAATACTTTTCACAACTAAAATGTGTAAAAAAAAATTACAAAAAAAACAACCGACTTCCAAAAAACACTACAAAGTGAAAAATCTAACTTCGAAAGTCGGTGTCAAAAACTAATATACAAAAACCAAAGACACCGCCTTCAAAATTAGTTATTTTTCACTTTGTACCTAGTGTTTTTTGGAAGTCGGTTGTTTTTTTGTAAAAAATTTTTTTAAATAAATTTATGTAAATGTTTGTTTCTATGTTAATTAATGTATTTGGTATTGTACCGTTTTAACTAACTATAAATACCTAAATAAATAGATAAAATAAATCTCTAAATAGGTATTACAGATGTAGAAATTATACAACGGATGACACGAGAGGCCCAAATACAATTTTTGCCATCTGAATCAGACATAAAAAAGAAAGAAAACAATTAAGTACAACACTATGCATTTTGAGACATAGTGACCGTCTGTGTCCGTGCTAGTACAAACCGTGTTACAGACACAGGCGACTCCCTCATTACAATTAGGTATTCATTCACAATTTGCTGCACTTGGTAGGAGTTTTGGTAGGTGTGTGTGTATGTGTTTATGTGGTGTGTGTATGTGTATGTGTGGGTGTGTGTGTATTTCGTGAATATGTCACAGTACAAAGTAAATATTGCAGGAGCAATTTAAATCTCATTTTAGATATGTAGGTACGTTAGCAATCTTTTTTTGCAAAGAATTTTTCAGTCTCTTCGTATGTTACCTTTTGGAGAAAACTTAGTAGTTTAGATTAAAATAGATTCTTTACCTAGATTTAAATGTAAAGCTGGAGTTAGTACTCCAACTTTACATTTAAATCTAGGTAAAGAATATACGTTGCAGGATGTCTTTATAGCTAAAGAAGATCTTTTCATCTCTTTTTGAAGCTGATTGGACCAAGCTACTAACAGTCAATCAGTAAAAGTAGTAAGTACCTCTACCTACATAGACCTAAGTTATTTTCTAAATCATCTAGTCTCTTGTCAACACCATAATAACTTAACTACATCTCCAGTCCTGTCCTTTCACACGAGAATTACCAAGAAGGAATCCTGCCTGCAGTAATTACGAGGTATTAAGTGCAATTATTGTTTATAATTTATGTCTGCCATTACCGCGGTGCGTACGCAACCATGGTGAATATAGTCATCTATCATGTAAAGATAAATATTAGCCAAGATGCCTGTAAGATTTAATGCATGATATTTATTAGGGAGCAGCGAAATTATAGCTAAAATGTCAGGCGTTTCTGTACAACATTAATGTTTGACCTGGTGGGTTTTGGTAATTAGTACGTTCACTTTTCCTACCTAGGAAATGTCCATAACCGACTGTGGGTATACTAAACACTGTACTTATTTATTGTAAAGGTTTTGTATGGAGTTCGTGTCTGTTTCATAGGAACCTGACACGCTTAGGAATGAGCGTGCTACTTCTTTCTTCTGACTAAACGATCCCTTGACTACTGACTTGTTTTTTTTATAATCCTTGGTAATATTATAAACCGGAAAGTGAGTTTGTTTGTTTTTTTGTTCCGCTTTCACGTCGTAACTACTGAACCGATTGCTTTGAAATTGCAGACGTAAAGTTAGAAGTCCGGATTAAATAATAGGGTACTTTTAATCCCGGAAAAAAATATTTTCCCGAGGGAAATGTAAAAAGCACTATATAACCACTTCATCGGGGGCGAAGCCGCGAGCGGAAAGCTAAAGTATAGAATAGATTTGTTAGAAGCAATAAGACCATTTTTTGGGATCTGCAGTAGGTACCCAATGTTCGTTTCTGTACACCTGGCAACATAATAGGGTAATTGACTAAAAAGACGAATTAGTCCGTCAGTCAGATTTCCAAAAAATACTAGACACGTATTTTTTCTTTTTTCATATAAACAAAAAAATAAGACGACACAGTGCGTTGAAAACTCGTGTGACGTCACTGCACACTACACTTTTTAGCAATTAGTGACGTCACTAGCCACCACTTCTGATTTTTTATGCCTTTTATATTTGTAATTTTTTATTGATTTGATAAAACAAAATATACGTATATATTCAATATTTTTCTATAATCTGAATGACGGACAAAATAGAATATTTTTTTTTTACCCAGGAAACATCCCAATTATGTGCATTTTAGGATGATCGGTTCAGTAGTTTGGTGAAAAGGTAATAAAAAAGCGACTTAGTTTTGTACAATAACTGTTTGCAGTAAATTGATACAATGTTTATCAAAATCAAAATCAAAGCATTTATTTCAAATAAACCAGTTACAGGCACTTTTGAATTGTCAGAAGGTCGGTCAGTCAGTAAGGTGAAGCTAGTCGCCCATTCCAAAGAGTAGGTACCTATGGAGAAGAACGGGCAAGAAACTCCATGGACACTCTTTTAAATTATCAAGCTATTGATACAAATATTTGATTACATCATTCATTTTGAAATCAATCGTGTGAGAACGATGCAAAAATATATTGTACGCTGAGAGCGTCCATTATGGAAAAAAACAACAATTCAGAAATTAAAATACGCCGTAGCAGCTAAGAGATGACCAGTCCCCTCTGACGGCGTCCGTATCGTAAGTGTTATCGTGGTAAATTTTACTGTACTCATATTCAGTCTTTGCATATTCATAACTAGCAGCGCCGCGCGAGTTCGCCCGCGTAGGTTTCGATATGTTTTTTTTATGTGCTCCGCTCCTATTGGTCGCAGCGTGATGTTATATAGCCTAAAGCCTTCCTGAATTAATGGACTATCCAACGCAAAAAAATTTTTTTTAATCGGACCAGTAGTTCCTTGAGATTAGCGCGTTCAAACAAACAAACTCTTCAGCTTTATATATTAGTATAACGTTTTAGCTATAATAAATAAATTAATGTACCACATAGGTCACACAAAGTGCTAATTTTTATTGGATAAATATTAAATTAAAAATTGCTTAGATTTAATTGGTTTAAATAAAATAAATTCTTTTAAAGTCCTATCAAGCAATGTTTATCACGTTTAAATGTCAATGGAATACCTAAATTTGTACTATATTATACTAGTATTTTATCTTCTGCCCCTTTCTTAATAAACTTAAATGTTGTTTAGGCCGCAATGTCGACTCCATAAAGCTATTTTTATTTTTTTCAAGGCAGCGCTTAGGTTTGATATTCTAGCACGTGCTCACATCCTCTACACACTCACAACTACATCGTTTCATAGATCAAACAAGATAACAAAGAAACCCAATATATTTTCATCCGAATTCTATCAATTCCATTAGTCTCTAGTACTTATGTTTGCTGTGCCCATTCATAACTCAAGCAGTCAAGTTAAACTCCTGAGGATTGAGATGTAAGCACAAACAATTTATTTAATTGAAACATTAAGTTTTGCCCGTGACATCGCTTACACGTTTCTGTGCTATTTGTGGACAGAGTTGAATAATTATATATAATTCATTTCGTTTATAAAAAAGCATGTTGCATTAAAATTTGTTATATTGAGAAAACTTTTAAATAAAATTGGCGAAACGCTCTGTCAGTTTCACCAATTTTATACTTCATTGATGAAACGGACAGAGCGTTTCACCTGTATGTAGGTTCTTTTTATGTATTTATATGTAATAAGAAAGACACATTACAGTCGTGGTGTCCTAGTAGTTAAAACACCAGCCTCTCAAGTATCACTGTGCGGGTTCGATTCCAGATCCAGCAAGTACCAATGTAACTTTCCAAGTTATATGTTTGTTTATTATGTTTAACTTATATTACTTGACATTATTATTTTTTTATTATTATTTAATTTTGATATGATTTTGATTGTATTTAACTGTAGTGTAGCTTTGATTGTATTTTGATGAGAAATGAAATGTATTAAATTGAAACAAAATATACGTATCCAATATTATATAAATGGATGTAGGTATATGACTTATTATTTTTTTATACTCACATCAATTAAATTTAGTTATATATACTTTCTAAGTATACATTCTTGAACACCAATGACTGATTAAAAGTTGAAAGAAAACATCTTGAGGAAAACTGGACTTTAAGTCTTCTCAATCCTTCGATTGAGAAGACTTAAAGTCCAGTTTTCCTCAAGATGTTTTCTTTCAACTTTTTCAGTTTTCCTCACACACAGGTTTCCTCTCATACAGAGAAGTCTGTATGAGAGGAAACCTGTGCCCAGCAGTGGGACGATAAAAGGTTGATGATGATGATGATGTAATAAGAAGGTAGTGACCACACTTGCCTATTCCTGCATGAATTATCTGATTGGCCAATCAGTGGTAAGCTATTTATTTTTTTCGGCTAGTCAAAATACCAGTGATAAGACATATAATTTAAAGTCCATCAGATAGATTTACAAAAAATATTGAACACGTATTTTTTATTTTTTCTTTCATTCAAATACTATTCAAATACCACTTTTAATACACAATTAGCCCCTACTCCGTAACTTCAATACGCTATATCTCAGTTGTTTTTGGTAATTTTGACATAATAAAAAATACGGTTCTTATTTTTTTTTATAATCCATAAGACGGACTAAATATTTTTTTGATTTTCGTACCTTGGATACATCCCTATTTAATTAACACAGCAGATGCTGTTAATAAGTAATAATACTTTCAATAATAAGAAAACCCCTTTGGTACTGCTTCCTCTTCGTGTCTCCATTTCCATAGCTTCCTTGGTGGCAGAGCAAAGTCACTTTCACTGTAAATTTTGGGACACAGTACCCTTTGTGTCTGTATAAGAAATGAAGTAGAGCTTAAGACTCGGCACATACATGTACATTCCTGCTGCCGTTCCACCGAGGTAGCCCTATTTTACAATATTGGAGATACGATAAGATGTTCCCACATGTACTCGGAAACGGTTCTCTTCAACATCGGCCGCCGGCAGAAGTTATCACCCACCAGACAAAGCCTTGCCGCCAAGCGATTTGTCGTGTTCCGGCATGATGTCTGGTGAAGCCGTTCGGAGGACGGGTCTGAGCAGTTGTGTTGCGATGTGTGCCGGGTACGATGCGCCTAATGTTGTTGTGTTGGGAGTTTGGTCGTGGAGGGTCTTCAGATCAATCTCCCTTTGGCGCAGCATCGTTGGTCGTGTTGTTGGGTTTAACATTGCATCACCTCGCTCAACTGCCGTCTTCCTTCCTATTCGCTCAGTTTTTCTGAGTGAATAGGCTCTTAATAAACTAGCTCGCTTTACCATCAACGATCGCATCACTGGTTACCATCAGGCGGGAATGCGATCAAGTGCTAGTTTATAATTATTAAAAAAAAAAACCTATACTATTGCATTGAATTATAATTTACTAAGAACTTCATAACTCCATGTACTGTCATTTTCCAGTCTGATTTCAATTCAAAACAAACGAACAGACAGCGAAACCTTTATTCCTCCGAGTCGCCGTATGTTTACGGATAAAAGGCACACAGGGGGTAAGCAAATACTGAGCAGAAAGTATTGACAATGTGCCCAATATCGTAAGGGGAACGAGTGCAATTTGTCAGTCTGTTTGCGACCGCGGCACAAACATGACGTGGGATTAGATGACTTATTTTGTTGAGTTGAAACAGAGGATCATTGACATTTGTTTGTCGTTTGGTCTGGTCTTATTTTGACGTAAATGGGATGTGTTTAATTGGAACGATAAAAAAGGCATGGCTTAGAGGTAGCATAGGATCCCTATAAGAGCCATCATAGGCGTGCCCAAGGAGGGGGGGGGGGGGGGCATTGGGGGGCTGGAAATCTCCCAGAACATTTAAATAAACCACGCAGTAGGTGTGGAAAAAATTTACGGTGTAATTGCCAAAAAAAAAAAAGTGCGATCACTGTAAAAATTTTACTAGCGATTTGAGACTAAAAGTTCAGGTTTCCTGAAGATGTTTTCCTTCACTTTATAATTAGTTATAATCCGTCATTGGTGTCCAAGATATACTTAGAAAGTACATATAACTTAGAAAACTTACGTTGCCACTTTCCTGACCTGGAATCGAACCCGCACATTCATACTTGAGAGGTAACTAAGAGAGACTTAAGAGGTAAGCTTGGTGTTTTAACCACTAGGCCACTACGACAGACACTAGATACACATAAAGTCTATAATAAGAAAAAAGCGCGTTACAAGAAAGGGCTACACAGTATATAACAGTTATTTTAAGTTTATTTCTTCTAGACGATTTATGTTATTTCAGGTTCGGAATTAAGACACCCTTTTCTCCATTTCCGGATGGGAAAATAAAATGTTCTACCCCAGTGGAAGGATTGCGATCATTCGCCGAGCAGGGTCACTATTATCATAATGAGGAAGCCAGTCGGGGGCAGTAACAAGCTGGAACATTTTTCATAATTCCCACCCTTTATCCCTAGGGCTTTGACGCTGTGGAAACATACAGAAGATCGATTTGCAAAAATTACATCTGGGTCATGAAGTGGGCCGCAATATTGTTATAATATTATCCTATTATTGTTAGTAAATATTTTATGTTGTGGCTATTTATTGTTCCATAATAAATAAAATAAAAGAATCATGTAATAAATTCGTGTGTCGTAGTGGCCTAGTGGTTAAAACACCAGTCTCTCAAGTATGAGTGTGCGGGTTCAATTCCAGGTCAGGCAAGTTCCAATGTAACTTTTCTAAAGTTATACAGGGTGTATCTCACACCGCAACACAAACTTCGCGAAAAGGCTACACCGCATGCCATTAAAAAAATTATGATAGTAATTTATGTCGTTAATGAGCGGTTACAGAAATAACAGTGTTTAAAAAAATTTGACGGCTCGGCCTTTGAACGTTGCAAGCGTGCCGCCGTACGTGTTTGTTTGTAGGTATAACGTTGTCCCCTGATGCGAACTCTATTAAATCAGCTGATAGGATAGTTTTTATATTATTGTTCACATTGCGCTTTTTTGTGTAATTAACGAATTAATTAATTTTTGATTTAAAATCTTATTGGCTTATGAAAGTATAGCAATTATGAACGGTCTAAAGTGAAAAAACTGCATATATTTTTTTTCATCAGGAAAAATCCGAAGCAAAATTCCACCACTGGAGGGTTCAGAATCATGTACTCGATCCATGGTACTCGTTTGTGCGTCGATGTCAGATACACCCTTTATGGACTTTCTAATTATGTCTTGGACACCAATGACTAATTACAAGGGGAAGGAAAACATCTTGAGGAAACCTGGGCTTTAAGTCTGAAATCGCCAACCCGCATTGAGCAAGCGTGGTGATTACGCTCAATCCTTCTCTGTATGAGAGGAGACCTGTGCCCAGTAGTGGGACGATAAAAAGGATGATGATGTACTAAATTCGTGGTATATTAGTATAAATTACAGTTAGCGCGTCGTCGTCCCGGTCACCTTGTATGACCTGAATGCTTGAAGTAACTCCACCAACCTGACAACCAAGTTGATGACACGGTTAGTGCTGCGGCTGAGCGACCGACTACTGAGGGGCGTGTAGCGGGTTCGGAAACAAATAATTGTATGACCACCAACTACTTGTAATACTTGTTTCGGGTCTAGCTGTTTGTATATGTGAGTTTATATGTTTGTAAAGGTCCCCACGTTATAGGAGTAAATCCTACTGTAGCGCAATGTTTTTTTTGTTTTTTAATATCACGGTGAAAAGATGTGAGCTTAGAGTGAGCTGTCAATAGTGTCAAACTGGCAATCTTCACCTAAGTTTTCAGTTTTCGATGAAATGGTTCCAGAATCACACTACTGGGGATGTGATGGACAGCCTTTGTGGCGTAGCGGTACCGAACGCGGCCGCTGCGCAAGAAGGCGCGGGTTCGATCCCCGCGCAGTGCAAACATACCTACTGCTGGGGATGTGAACAAAATGGTGTGGAGGTATGAGGAACAGGGTGTAAAGTTCACTCACCCTCCATAGAAAAGGGAGAAACTTCAACCAGACGGATGTAATGTGTGGCGGGCACTTGCCCGATGGTTGAAATTGGCAAGTTGTATGTATGCTAATTGCACGGTAAACTCTGATTGCGAGATATAGAATTCGTGTGACGTCAGTATGACGTGTTGTTTATTTGCGGCGTTTGTAGGTACCGCTACAAAAGAAATGTAAGGACCTTAGGAACATACACTGCGCCTTTAGCGCAATGGTTAAGCTATCGACTGCTGCGCTGGGTGTCGCGGGTTCGATTCCTGCAAGGAACAAATATTTGTATGACCTACAAGTAGTTGTTCCGGGTCTGGCTGTTTGTCTATGTGAGTTTAAATATTTGTATACGCACCCACGATACAGGAGAAATGCTATAGGGCAACGTTTTAAAAAAAAAATAAGATATAACATCCCTTCAATATGTAATGGAAAGGGTACCTATATGTATATTGTGCATACATACAAAGGACAAGGTTGTTTGTTGTATATTTAAACACTAGCTGCGCCACACGGTTTCACCGCGTTTTTTTTTTTATATGCGCCGCTCCTATTGGTCGCAGCGTGATTTTATATAGCCTAAAGCCTTTCTAGACTAATGGGCTATTTAACGCAAAGAGAATTTTTCAAATCTGACCAGTAGTTCCTGAGATTAGCGCGTTCAAACAAACAAACAAATTTTTCAGCTTTATATATTAGTATAGATATATTAGAATACAAATAAAAAAAATACATAAGATCTCACGACGAATGTGTACATAGTTGTTAGAGAGTAATTCACACTTATTTCCTTCCTAGAAAAACCTGTGTAGAAGGAATAAATATACATTATATAATTAAGAAAGGCATGTCCTCGTATTAAGCCAAACTTATAATAAATTCCCATTTTGCGTGCCTTTATATTACACAGCTCCTAATGGTCACAGCGTGATGTTATAAAGCCTAAAGCTTTCCTGGATTAAGGGGCTATCCAACGCAAAAATAATTTTTCCAATCGGACCCTTAGTTCCTGAGATTAGTGCGTTCAAACAAACAAACAAACAAACTCTTCAGCTTTATATATTAGTATAGATTGTGCCTCCTTTTTTTTAACTATGGTTCCCAGTTTGGAGTTGGGGTCCTAAAATTACGCCATTCACTTAATTAAATTTTAAAGAGTCTATTATTAGATGCGCAAAATATATATTTTTTTAGATTATGAGTTAAATTTTAGTATAAAAAGGAATACAAAATCTAAAGTCAGTTTATAACACAAACCTTTCGGGATCATACTAAATAACGTTTATAAATCGCAACCCTAAACTCAGGCTATGTCGTGTACTCATGGTCCAACAGACTCAATAAAGGTCTTCGGCTCACGACTGAGTGTGAAATCGTGATATCTATTTGCCAACAAGTACATACTTATTTGAATTTTGTTTTGATTTAAAACATGCGTTGCTGCTTCCTGGTGAGAATGTATTTACAAAATAGCTATTTCTTCGGTTACTTTTAGATTGGGACTACGTTGAATCCCATTGGGCCTAAGACCGCATTAAAAGTTAAAAAAATATATATTAACAGGATAATAATTACCTACGTTAACGCTGTTAAGGCCAAACGGGAAGCAATAAGCCGGACAAATCCGCACAGATAGTAACCTACCCCACAGTGAATGTTATCCAGAGATTCATTATGTTGACGCAGTGGTTAAGCTATTGGCTGCTGCACTGCGTGCCGCGAGTTCGATTCCCGCAAGGAACAAATATATGTATGACCTACAAGTAGTTATATATTTATTTAAACTAGTAAGATACACTTAACGTACCTATTTATCGTATAATCTATGTAAATAGTATACTGTAGACTACCTACATTATTTCTCTCTCCTTCCCCTTAGTAATCCATCCAAAGGTTGCCTGTAAAGGATCGCTCTTAGCGATAAGACCGTCCCTTGTGTCATTGTGTCACCCTTTCTTAAATCTTTATATTTATGCTCTGTAATCTATATGGTGTACATAATAAAGAGTATTCTATTCTATTCTGTTCTGTTCCATTCTATTCTAGTTGTTTTGGGTCTGGCTGTTTTTGACTTTAAACGCACCCACGATGACGTCGTGCATCTGAAAAACCTTACTTTACTTTGCCAATCAATTAGCTAGGTTTCTCTTCCAGCAGGCACGCACAAAACTGAACCACGTATGTCATCAGGGGCGGGTTCTGTAGCGTATATAATCGGTTTAGAGCAAGCGGGTCGCGACGCGATTTTGATCAAATAAGCGTTTGAATGGCGTCTCCTGATTTACAATACAGGATTACTGTCTGCACCACACTGAAATATTTAATAACACATTTACTGCTAAGATGACTACTGAATTGTGAGATGATTCGTATTTTATTTCCTCTTCAGGTTTTCTATTTTTGAAAAACGTTGCCCCACACTATAAATTTCTCCTGTATCATAGGTGCATTTACAAACATATAAACTCACATACACAACATCCAGACCCGGAACAACTATTTGTATGTCATAAAAATATTTGTTCAGTGCGGGAATCGAATCCGCGACACGCAGCGCTGCCTGCAGACAATAGCTTCACCACTGCGCTAACCGTGCAGGGTTTATGGACGTGTTCGGTTGTAGTTTTATTCCCACTTCCAGAATATTTGTATATTTGTTGTTCTCGGTGGTAGGCCATAACATCGGCCGCCGGCAGAAGTTACCACCCACTAGACAAAGCCTTGCCGCCAAGCGATTTGTCGTGTTCTGGCATGATGTCTGATGAAGCCGTACGGAGGATGGGTCTGAGCACTTGTGTTGCGATGTGTGCCGGGTACGATGCGCCTTAATGTTGTTGCGTTGGGAGTTTGGTCGTGGAGGGTCTTCAGATCAATCTCCCTTTGGCGCAGCATCGTTGGTCGTGTTGTTGGGTTTAACATTGCATCACCTCGCTCAACTGCCGTCTTCCTGCCTATTCGCTCAGTTTTTCTGAGTGAATAGGCTCTTAATAAACTAGCGCGCTTTACCATCAACGATCGCATCACTGCTTACCACCAGGCGGGATTGCAGTCAAGCGCTAATTTATAATTATTAAAAAAAAATCGCTCTTAAGGGTATGATGGCACACAGGCAACTGAAGGAATATGTGTGGGTTTTAGTCAGTAGAATTCGGACACGCCCTCCCGGTCATCCCAGATCGAAAGAGGTCTATCCTGAAAATAAAAAATATGGCCGCATATTGTGCCACCCTTTGTAAAACTTCTAAATTATTACATACTTCTATTCTATTCTGTCATTCAGATCCGACTATCAACGTACCTAAAGGCAAAATGGTTATACCTAAACACATAAGCGAAACTTTTTTTTTTTTTTTTTTTTTTTTTTTTTTTTTTTTTTTTTTTTTTAATTTGGCTCGCACGGTTTGTGCATTTGCCACTACAAGTATAAAGGTAGGGAAACCAAATAAATTCATTGAAATGCGTAGGAACGGATTACGGAATTTTGGAACAAAGGATAATAGGATCAGGTTTGGTGGTAATATAATAAATAAATAATGATATACCAAACATATATATTAAATAGAAATTAAAATTGGGAGTTGGGAAATAAAAAAACTTATACTTTAATATTATTAATAGTTATAAAGGTAGATATTAAATTATAAATATCAAAATTTAAGGAGCTTAACAATGTAGGGATTGATGTAGGAAGAGGGACAGAGAGTTCAATAAGGGAGTTAATGAATGAAGAAGAGTCACGGTTGGGGCATGCAAAAAATATATGATTCAAATCTTCCTCACAACCACAACAACATAAATTATTGTGAATAATCCCAAGTCTAGCAAGGTGAGAGGCTGTGCAAACATGACCCAAGCGCATTCGTATCAAACTGGAGGTTGCAAGCTTGGAAAGTTTTAATTTGGAAAACCATACTTTGAGAGGTATTCTTTGTTGTATACGTTTATAATATTGACCTTTACGACTACTTGAAATATTCCATAAATTTTCCCAGGCATCATACAGATGATCTTTAGGAAGACAGTGAAGGTCAGATACAACATTATTATATGGAAACTTATCACCATCATCTACAGCGTCTTTAGCAAATTTGTCTGCTATCTCATTGCCGCGAATATTGTGATGGCCAGGTATCCACACCAAAAAAACATCAAGATTTTTAAATTTGCAATTTAGTAGGAGCTGTCTGGCCTCTATAACATAGGGATGATTTGAACCTGACCAAGGAAACTTTTGCAGTGCTTGTAAAGCACACTTCGAGTCAGTGAAAATAATAGACTTGCTGAGTTTCGCAAGAAGTACGTATTCTAGGGACTTTAAAATTCCAAAACATTCTCCAGAAAAAACTGATGTTTCAGAAGGTAATTTTATTTTTTGATGAATGTTATATTGTTCATGATATACAGCTACCCCAATCGTGCCTGAAACTGGGTGCTTGGAAGCATCACAGTAAATGTAATGCCTATCAGCCCAGTCTCTTTCGACTATGAAGTTTAAGTTAGAGTTAGCATAACGATCATTCTTTAGCGATATAAAGTTATAGTTTATTTGAGGGGAAAAAATAAGAGCTTCGTAACAGACAGAAAAAATTGGAAGATACTGAGAGCGGTGTGTGGGAGCTTGAAGTGAAGTAAATTTACGGAAACTTATAATAGAGCATGGAAGAGATTTATTTGACCAATAAGACGAACATTCAATTTTTTCTGAAAGATACAAAAGTTTTTGATAAAGTGGGTGGTTGGAAAATTGAAGAGTTCTGAGAATGAATTTATCACATAAGTACTGTCTACGAAGTTTTAAAGGAGGGTCCAAAGATTCCACTTGGAGTGCGTTAATTGGGCTAGACCTCATGGCACCAGTTATAATACGCAAGGCTTTTGATTGAATTGAGTCTAACTTTGTCAGACCTACAGCACTACAAGGTTCTAAGAAATATGTCCCATAGTCTAAGATACTTCTAATAATAGCGTTATACAATAATTTTAACACGAATGGATGGGAACCCCACCAAACTCCAGAAAGACAGCGCATAATATTTAATAAACGTTCACATCTAGCTAATACATAATAACAGTGTGGTAAACCTGTAAGTTTACCGTCTAGAAGGATACCCAAAAATTTTACTTCGCTATTTTCAGGTATTTGTTGATTATCATACACAACTGAATATGGAGGAGGAAAACGCATTCTAGAAAATAAAACAGCGCTACTTTTGTTAACACTAAGACACAAAGAATTATTGTCCAACCATGATTTAAGAAATTTTAGAGCGACGTTTAGAGAGGAACTTAGTTTTTCAACAGAGCGTCCTGATACATAAAGAACTAGATCGTCTGCATACTGTAAAATATTGGCTTTACCAGAAATATGGAATTCTAAATCAGAGGTATATATATTATAAAGAAGTGGGCTCAACACCGAACCCTGAGGCAGTCCTTTCCAGGTTAATCTTGTTTTCATTTCAGATTCACCTATGTCAACTTGTAATTGTCTGCCTGAGAGAAGATTAAGAATGAAATTGCAGAATATGGGAGGTACTTTTAGTTTATAAAGTTTAGTATTCAAAACATTTAAATCAACATTGTCGTATGCAGAAGAAATATCTAGGAAAACAGCAAGCATGGATTCATTATTTGAAAAAGCCAATCTCGCATCTGTAATGAAAATCCCTAGACTGTCCATGGTACTTTTTCCTTTCCTAAATCCATACTGACTCAGAGATAGTAAACCTTTACTTTCTACATACCATTCTAAACGGTTTTTAACTAAATGTTCAGCTAGTTTTGAAAACACAGTGGCAAGGGCTATCGGTCTGTAAGAGTTAGGATCTAACGGTGGTTTATTTGGTTTTAGAATGGGGATGACTTCGTATATTTTCCATGAGGAAGGGATTATACCAGAACTTATTGTGGAGTTGATTATGTTTAAAAAGTAAATTAGACTTGAGTCGCTTAAATTTGCAAGGAATGAGTAAGGAATACCATCATGACCTGGAGCAGAATCTTTTACGTAGGATAAAATACCTTTCAATTCTTTAAGGGTAAAAGGACTGTCAAGGCCCGTTACATCCTCTACAGGAGATTGGAAAGGGAGATGAGATGAAATGATGGACATTTGTGGAACAAAAGGAGGAGCTATCTTGTCTAAAAATTTATCTGCAACGGATTCATCCAGATAGTGAGGTATTGTTTCCTTAAATGCTGATCTGAATCGTCGTATATTTTGCCATATTAATGACGGAGAAACGTCAGGCGATAGCGAAGTGCAGAAACGACGCCAACCATCCCATTTCTTCCTTTTAAATAATTTACGAGTATTGTTCATAATTAATGTGAGGTTATTAAAATTTTCTAATGTTGTACACTGTTTATATTTTACTTCAGCCTCTTTTCGTTGGCGCACTGCTAAAGAACAGTCATTGTCCCACCATGGGGGCGACGGAATGTTATTATTACATCGTTTAGTTGGGAATGTTTCATTAGCAGCGTCCAACAAGAGTGATGCAAAAGAATCAGCCAGAATTGTCGATGAACTTAATGCATTTTCAGGAAGGTTGGATAGTCTCTGCTCAACTCGCTCACTAAACGTTCTCCATCTGTCATTGTCAATACTGTCATTAGAAGTTTTAATTTTGTATGCTAATCTTGGTCGGCGTCTGGATAGAGATTTGATAAATTTTGTCATAGTTATTATTACGGGATAATGATCGCTATCAAAAGTCGAAGGCAGGGTATTCCAGGTCACTGTAGGCGCAAGACTAGGACTGGCTATCGTGAGGTCTGGGGCACTGATCCCTTCATTTGGTTTAGTGAGACGTGTTGCAAGACCTGTATTCAAGATACAGAGGTTATTAGAATCCAAAATGTCTAATATCCTTGACCCGTAATAACTAGAGTTGGAGCTACCCCAAGCCTGGTGCTGAGCGTTGAAGTCACCCATAATTAAAAATGGTTTAGGTAATTTTGCTACTATGGTTTCTATTTCGTTGTATAATGATGATGAAGGGTGGGGAACATAAACAGATACAAAACATATTTTATTGATAGATACAGCTATTATAGAAAAATCAACACTATGATTTGCAATGGGAATGTGGTGAAAAGGTATTGTGTCATGAATTAACAGAGCAACACCAGCATAGCCATCTGTTCTATCTTCTCTTAAACATAAATATTGGGAGACTTTAAAGTTATAACCTGGCTTCAACCAGGTTTCTTGCAATGCGACAACAACAGGTTTATACACATTAATAAGATGTAGTAAATCGCTTTTTTTAGAGTTAACACTGCGACAATTCCACTGAAGGATTGTTGACAGCTGATCCATTATTGATATTATTAAAAAGTTGACTAATACTTTGTATAGCAGCGTTGGACGGTTCAGACATATTCTTTGTTAGCAAATTAATTAAAATGATAATTAAATCTCTAGTTGACTTATTATTTATGGAATTATTACTGTCAATATTTGTGCCAATGGATGGTAAAGGAATATCATAATCTTTTGTTAGGGCAGAATGAGTATATTTGTCATATCCTGTACTATGTTTAGGAGAATTATTGGGTTTATTAAAAAATACAGTTTTTTTATATGAACTTGTTTGTTTGTTTCTAGTACCTTTGGAGGAGGATTCAAATGTTTGCCTTAAAGGTGGTGAAGGAACTGCAACAGAAGTTAAAACTTCTGAATATGCTTTGTTAACAGGAGGATGCAACTTAACTGCTTCTGCATATGAAATGCAATTGTTAGCCATAGTTTCCTTAATGGCTTTTTGGCGACTAAACTCTGGGCATTTCCTATTTGTGGCAAAGTGGGATCCGGAACAAAGAAAGCATACAGCCTCATCCTCATCTACATTGCAACTGTCCCCAGTATGGTTATTACCGCATTTAAAACACCGTGGAGCTGAGCGGCACTGTGATTTGATGTGTCCATATCGACAGCAGTTGAAACACTGGACTGTTGGGAAGATATAAAGCTCAACAGGAAGAGAGTTGTAACATAAGAATATTCTTTTGGGTAACACCTGGCCGTCAAATGTTATTACAACAGTTTCAACAGGAATGTAGTTTGGTTTACCATCCACAATATGTTTTCTATTGATGCGTCGTACTTTTAAAATTTTTCCACATCCAATAGGCACAGATATGTTATTCAGTATATCCTCCTCAGACCAATCCTTAGGGACTCCTCTAACCACACCCATCCGGGTGACTGATGAGGAGGGTATAAAGGCCTTATAGTTGTATTGTTCCAATGTTTTATTTTCTAGAAAAGAATTTGCATCTGTGAAATTGGTAAATGAGATTAAAACCCTGTTTCTGCCTATTTTTTTCAGACTACCATTTACTATATTTTTTATGCAATTCTTTTTTAGAAAATGACCAAAAGAGACTGGGTGAATAAAAACATTATCATTTGGACTTGTTTGTATCTTTTGGATGTGGATTGTGTAAGGAGCTGCATCATTCGCCTCATATAGTTTTCTACCTACCAATGTGCTTGGGTCAGATGATTGTTTATGAGTATTGGGTTGTTGGGATGATAGTGGTTGTGAAGTGCTAGTTGATATAGGGGGTATAAATTCAGATTGAGCATTCTTAGAAGGACATTGACAGTCATTTTCACATATTGTTTCAGAAGATTTATGGCGCCTGCGTTTTTTATTACAGTGCCTGCATATTTTGCGAGAGGAGATACGTTTTCTCTTATTGTTGCTTTTGCTCTCGGAAGCATCTGTATCTAGAAGGGAACCCTCTGTATCCATTTCTGAATGTGGAACCGTGACTACAAGCGAAACCTCCGGAGGCGAACCTCCACCAGGGTCGTCTGGGTCGTCGTCCATCACGAAGAGTAAAAGAAAAAAAAAACTTACCTAAATCAGCAAATATATAAAATTACTATATTAAATATGTAAAATTAAACTTATTTATATATACAACCACCTAAATGATACTATTATTTACACTAAAAAGTTAAAGAAGCAGAAAAAACTCGCCCGCCACGTTCAAGGTTTCCCGCGCTTTTCCTCTACAACGCTATTGAATAGCAAGCGAAACTTTCTAAATAAGTCAGACCAAATCAAATTTGAAAATCGAACACAGAGCCAGGTCAAATCACACTGATGAGTTTTGATGGTTTACTTTATATATAAAAAAAAAAAAAAAAAAAAAAAAAAAAAAAAAAAAAAAAAAAAAAAAGAATCCAATCTCTCGGAACTCTTCCCTAATTTATATTTAGATTCGTTCTCAAATCACGTTTCTAAAAAAAATATTGTAAAACAACGTACAGATAATGTAGCGCCTAATGCAGTTCCAATTACCGTAAGCTCCTAATCCTGGAACTAATACAGCGCTTTGTTCGTATCGCTCAGTCGCACGCGGCGAGTGATTGATCGAGCTAATGTGGCCGCGCGGTGCTGCCTGCGCTGCGGCCTGCGAACTTGCGATACAGCGCAATTTGTCAAAGCGCTAAGCTCACGGTAACGACACTGGGTTAGTGTGGCAATGACGTAGTTAGCTGACATTGAGCTACAGCTTAGTTATGACTTTCTCTCTTCTCTTGAAGAAACTGCTCATTAATTGAAAGCATAGATTAAAAATCTGAAAATACTACCACCGACCGCTCATTGTGTCACTGTTTGTAAAATCTCCATGTTTGTATTGTGTAATTTATATTTTGTACATTATAAAGAGTATTCTATTCTTATTTATTCATGTATTTGTTTATTTATTTTATTATTTATGTACACACAATAAAATACATATAGATACAACAAAATGAAGATCTGAGTACAAAGGTACTGCTTATTTCTTAAGAAATTTCTTCCAGCTTTCTAATACCAAAGCAGATTTTAAAGATATTAAGACGACGTTTCTAAAATATAATAATAAAGTAGTTGTTAGGTTTTTTTTATATAAATTATAAACAAGTGCTTGACCGCAATCCCGCCTGATGGTAAGTAGTGATGCGATCGTTGATGGTAAAGTGCGCTAGTTTATTAAGAGCCTATTCACTCTAGCCTTGAAGCCACTCAAATTGTAGTATGACGGAAAAACCGTCGCTAGCAAATTGTTCCAGTCCCTCGATGTACGCGGAATAAAAGAGGAAGTGAAACGCTTCGTCCAGATCGCAGTGGTGTCAACAACTTAAGGGTGGAAACTCGCCGTACGACGGGTCGACCGATGGTGGAACGGAGATGGAGGAATAATCGTACCAGCTGTGGTACCAGTGAACTAATTCTATTGGACTTCTTTAGCCTTACGCGGCTTGCTGCTTACCACGGGTCCACTAATTGCTGTTTGAACTTCTGGCGGCATAGAACGTTTTAGATGATAAGATCTATTCACTCGTGAAAAATGTCTTACTTTTTGTACAGAAAAATCTCTTACTTTTTGTACTTATTGTACAGGAAATAGTAACAATTAAAAAAATAACAATGAATACATTTTGCATTTTGCAGATGCTACCTAATCTATTCTTATTTATTTATGGCATGTGGAGCCGATGTTGACTATTCTGCCAATGTCAAAAGTGGATTGGAGAAGCAAGAGTGTACATAAACAATCAAATGTGTATTTAATTTGTTTTCTCAAGCCAAAATCCGCCATAAAAACTCATATCTAATCTGTACCACAGCTTACAATAGATAAAAAATGTTGTTCACCAAAGAGGTAGCCGTGCATTCTCTATGGCGCATGCCGCTATTGTTTTCCCGCGTCTTTTGTCGCGCTCAACGACCAACCATCTTGGATCCCCAGCGTTTAATTCTGTTTCTTACTTTTTTATAATATTCACCGGACTGCTTGCCTGAGCAGCTTTATGTCAATTAATGTGTCGGAGACTCGCATTACAGCATTTTGACAATTTTTTGTATCTTGATGTGCTGGCGTCTGTACAAGCATTACATTCAAAATTTAAAAAAAATAGGATTCTTGTTCTGAATAAGATTATTTTAGAAAAAATCAAAACTGCTGGTTCAATACATCCAGCCACCTAAAATAGGTAGGTACCTTAGTTACCTTAGTCACTTAGTTTAGTCCTTAGTACCTTAGTTATTCAATAAAACAGAAAAAAAAACTAATTCTAGTCCAACCAGCACTCAAAACTCGTAAAGCAAAACAATTCAAACAAATATTATCGTGTTACATTTTGCAATCACATACAATTACATGGCGATAGACGCCGCGGGCCTCGCCACGGCAGGCCACGCTACGCTGGCATCCATCCATCGCCCACTCACCCCCACTCCATGTCAAGTGCGCCCAAGAGCACGTTTGTTAAAGATACACGCCCGCTCGAGATATTTCCAATAAATTCCACCTTCATACATTTTTAATAACGATAACATATTTGGACGGACATAGCTTTGACGTCATGGTATTGTGAATTCTCTATAATTATTAGAAATAATGCGAAATATTTGGACTTTTAAGTCTGAAATCGCTAAGCCGCATTGAGCAAGCGTGGTGATTACGCTCAATCCTTCTCTCTATGAGAGGAGGCCTCTGCCCAGCAATGGGACTTTAAAAAAAAAGTTGATGATGATGATGATGAAGTGTTTGGCAATCCATAAATTGCCAGCTGTATCCATCAAGCAAGTCCCAAGTTCGATAACAAAACTAATAGTAACAACCTAGCAAGCAAACGAACCTACCAGGCATACAACCGATGTGTTTTGTAAAAATCTCACATGAAACTGGGTGAAGATAATTCATGCGTAACTGCAAATGTTTAGCAATGTCAAAAATGTAGGGACATAAGGGTAATTTTTGACTGATTGACACAAATCAGACTGCAGACCGGACGTTATTGTGTTGTAGCTGCTTCTCTGATGTTAGGAAGGAATTGGCACGGTTTAAGCTCACTTCGCTTATGTTTTCCGCTGAGAATTAAAAAAATGGATCAACTAATACCAGCTATGTACAACATACCACCTAAGTTCACATTGTGGAATGTATTATAAATAATTTGTTTTATTAATAGAGAATTTTTAAAATGTGAAAATTACGCGGTCTAACGTACAGCAATTTTCCTTCACATCTACCTCTAAAACAAATAATATTCGAACCCAGATTCTGATTAACGTAATCTGGAGGCACGTCCACATCACAACCCCGTCTTTTGTTCGTCACAAGTGGGTCAGCACAACTCCAGCCTCCTGAGCTCCACACAATGTGCCGCTAACGGCCTCAATTAGCTACATCTGTGTTTTTATTGCTCAGAGGTTACAAAGGAAATTGTTGTCCTCGGAAATGAGTTAGAGGAGTTACAGACGAGTGACATTCAACGCGCGTACGTAGCTCCTTCCCGCAAAAGTTATAATACAAAATGTTTCATTTTAAGCGAACAATTTTAGACATTTATCTTTAATAAATGAAAGCTTTCATGCAAATTAGAACCAGCCCTGGTGTTAAAACGCATATTATGTATTTCTAGATGTCAAACCAGAAAATCAATTTTTGAGTTTAATGCTCACGGTGCAACAGAAATAATGCAACCGGCCTCTGGCCTTTTGGAAACCACTACTGGCCAATACCTAGAAATGTCTAAATCAAAAGTCAAGTCGAATTAGGCTGAGAATTAGCACTATACGAACATAAAATTAAAAAACAGAGTCCCCCAAAACACCCACCCTTTACTACTTCCTGGTTTTTTTTAATTAATTTACAGGCCCCTATTGGTTAAAATTATGATTCTAGTATCTTTAACAGTAATGAAGTGGCCTAGTGGTTAAAACGCCAGCCTCTCAAGTATGAGTGCGCGGGTTCGATTCCAGGTCAGGCAAGTACCATTTTTGTTATGGGACAAACCCGCCACACTTTTCCCAACCACTGCAACTCCTGAAAGCCAGAATCAACAGTGGCGACCGCCAGAAAAACGCCGAGCAATGAAGCTCGACGAGTCCCGGAGAAACGATTCAACTGTCTTGGGTCCCGCAACGAAATTAATCAGAAAAGAATAGCGGAGGAGTAAGAAAAAAGATATTTTTTCCACTTCCCTCCATAACAAGCAGGAGACAGAACAGAACTAGGCCAAACGGCACAAAGGGACATTATTGCAACTGGGAGAAGCCCAGATTGCCAAACACCACGGAATAAAATTTGATTAAGTTAATGGGTCCTAAGTAGGTATTAGCTGTTACAATTGATTCCAATAATAGGTATGGCAAAAGCGCCTGAACGCACGGAAATTGGTTCTAGTTTCTACAAGGTCCGTATAATAAACGACTCCGGATGTAACTTGTACACTATCCAACATAATATTGCGTTCATTCTGCCAAAGAACACACTCCCACAAGATGTGATGTGCGGACTGTTCAAATTCACAGTTCGATGTAGAACACTGACACAAAGGGGAAGGAACAAGTTTAAAAGAATACAGTTTACTTTTAAAGTTGCCATGACCTGTGAGAAATTGGGCAACGCAGTGGTCAACCACCAGCCATGTCTTAGCCAGCCGATCACCAACGGATGGAAAGAACAGATGGAGGTGCCGGCCCTTGATGGAATTATCCCACCTACTTTGCCATTCGGATAAGAGGTCCTCCCAGACTTCAGTCTGAGGTTTAAATAATCTAGAGATTTTATTAAAGTCGCGTTGTGTAACAAAATTAGTGTCCATGGCCTCCCCCCTCGCGGAGTAGTACATTGAAGCACGTCGCTGTACCTCAAGGTCGACTGGAAGTACACCTGCCAGTACCGGTAAGGCTTCAGTACTGACCGTTCTATACGCCTTGCATAAAAATATCAATGCCAAACGTTGGCTTTGAAGCAGTTTACGTCGTGCCGCTCCTATGCTGGCCCTATCGGCCCAAACAGGTGCACCGTAGCACATACATCCTAAGTAGGTAGCTCCATATATAGTTTTTAAAGTTAGGAATGATAGACCCCAAGTTGCTTTGGATATTCTAGTCAGGGCATAAAAGTTCTTTTTAGCTTTTTCACCAACTATTTTTATATGCTCGATAAATGAAAAATTCCTTTCTAAGATCATACCAAGGTAGCATACGGATTGCTGTTTTTTAATGGGAACGTTGTTAAATTTAATAGTAGGCAATGATTTAAGATTACCTTTTAGTAGAAGTTGATAGGTTTTATGTGGCGCAAATGCTAGGCGGTTACGATCACCCCACTGAGATATTAAATTTAGGCAAGTATTGGCCAAGTTCTCAAGTCCAGCTCGGGTACTTGACTGAATGAGCAGTAGGCCATCGTCCGCGTAACCAGTAAGTGAACAGCCGCAAGGAAGCGGGATCGCGAGGAAGTCATCAAAACCCAAATTCCATAAATAAGGACCGACAACTGAACCCTGAGGACATCCCATGGTTAGTGTTTTAGTACTAGAAAAATGACCGAGCTTAAGTACCGCGGAACCGTTTATAAAGTAAGAGTAAACGAGATTATATATGTTTCTATAGCAACCGCGGGTTTTTAATTTTAACAACAGCATAGGCCACCAGGCGTTATCAAAAGCCCCAGAAATATCCAGGAAGATCCCAATTACGTACTTGTTTTCAGATTGGTTAACGGTTCTTCTGACAGAAAGCGCCGCGTCGACTGTAGATTTACCTATGGTGAAGCCATATTGATTATTATGGAATTTTGGACCGTTCGGTAGTAAACGTGGAACGATGAGGCGCTCAAGAAGTTTACCCAAAGATGGTAGAAGAGTGATAGGACGATATGACTTCGGATCATCCGGTGGTTTGTCACCACACTTTGGTATTATTCGTAAGAAACCGCGTCGCCATTTACGAGGAAAAACGCCTTCAGCAATGCATCGGTTATATACAGTTAAGATGGCATCACCCGCTGTTTTACACGCTTCTTTAATCATCCTATTAGATATTTTATCTTCACCTGATGATTTGTTGACCGGTAGTTTTCTAACAATATTTATAAATTCGTCATGTACCAATGTAACTTTTCTAAAGTTATATGTACTTTCTAAGTATATCTTGGACACCATTGACTGAAGGTGAAGGAAAACATCTTGAGGAAACCTGGACTTTATAAGTCTGAAATCGCCAACCCGCATTGAGCAAGCGTGGTGATTACGCTCAATCCTTCTCAGTATGAGAGGAGACCTGTGCCCAGCAGTGGGACGATAAAAAAAAGGGTTGATGATGATGAATGAAGTCAAAACCTCAGGTTTGTATGGTAGGTTATTTAATTATTTTATTTATTTATTTATTTATTTATTTAGGACAACCAACAAATCTTACACTAGTTATATTTATATATTACAATGATGTAGAATCTTATGTTGAGTGCAGACTTAATTATAGGTTGCCACAGCATGTATCATTTTGTGGTCGGGTTTTTATTAATTTCTATAATATTAAAAGAAAAGACAGCAAGAATGCAATCTATACAGTACATAGAATTAAAAGAACAAAGGACAAGGCTCAATCATTGTTAGATGGTGAATGATGATAAAATGTTACGACGGAAGACGGAGTACTTATTTGAGAAAATATCAATGCTTGTGTTTTTCTTGACTAAGGCATTGTATTGTTTACCTAGTCGGTTGATGGTGGAGAAATGTCCTAGGTTAGTTTTTGACGGAGTTTGACAGAAGGGTACATAAGTGTGAGATCTGGGTAGTCTACTTGGAGCATTAATTTTAACTTTCTGCAATAGATCTGGAGAATCAATATATCCATTGACTAATTTAAATAAGAACATGTGATCCAATAGCAGTCTGCGATCCTGAAGGCTGTTCAAGTTAAAACGTTTCAGACGCGAGGCATATGAATTTAAAATTTATCACAGGTAAAATTATCTTACTTATCCATTCATATCATATGCCCAGTTTGGCATAAAGTATACTACCAATTATTTAGGTAGGTACATAAGATTTATTGAATAGTAAGCAAAAGAATTCGACTTTGTTAATAACCGAGCATTACCCAAACAATGTACTATGTACTTAAAAGTTGCAATATCATAAAAAAAAATATTTATCGTGGTAAGTAGGTATGTGACTCGTACAGGAAGATCATTAAACTAAACTAAACACAATCAATATTGAACAAAAAAAAATCTTTTCTCGATGGTAAGCATAACATCGGCTGTCGGCAGAAGTTACCACCCACCAGCCAAAGTCTTGCCGCCAAGCGCCAAATGTTGTTGTGTCGGGAGTGTGGTCGTGGAGGGTCTCCAGATAAATCTCCCTCTGGCGCAGCATCGTTGGTCGTGTTATTTGGTTTAACATTGCATCACCTCGCTCAACTGCAGTTTTCCTTCCTATTCACTCGGTTTTTTAAATGAATATATAATAAAGAGTATTCTATTCTATTCTATTCAAGATGTTTCGTCACCGAACTCCTAGTAAGGATCTTCAACACGTAGTCGCGCGGGTGTCTGAAACTACCTTACAAGTCGTGTGAACTCGGGATCGCTGCCGGGATTACGTATTTTCTGTTATTGTTTAGTTATCAGTGTTATTAAGGCTACCGTCTTTTGTTACACGGCTATATTGTGCGGTTACAAGAGGGTTTGTTACAGCTTATCTTCAGGTTGGTTTCCCTTATGAGTTTGGCCTGATAATATTAGTGCCTGTAATTGAACCGCAGGCTGTAGGCCTGGGTGGTGTACTTGTACTCATACCATTTCTTGGCTTTCTCGCGGATATAAGTGTAGGTATTGTAGAGAAAATATTCCTACAGGGTTAAATTAAAATACTTATTGATATGATACTTCGGAGACTTAAAGAGCAACGTTTTTTTTTTATAATCCGCTTATAATAAGGCAGGAGGTTCTTCATTTGATCTTATCTATACTAATATATATGGCCGAAGAGTTTGTTTGTTTGAACGCGCTAATACTGGTCCGATTTGAAAAATTCTTTTTGTGTTGAATCCAGGAAGGCTTTAGGGTATATAACATCATGCTGCGACCAATAGGAGCGGAGCATAACTAACTCCACGCGAACGAAGTCGCTGGCGGCAGCCAGTTTTTTATACAGTAGAAACTCGATTATCCGGCCCTCAGTTATACGGATTCGCGATTATCCGGACTACCAACCACGACCAATATACGAAATACCTCCAAGTCGAATTTATGCAAGCATGAACGTGTCAGAACTGGCATTAATCCCACCCGCGCACCCCGCGCCCCGCAGAGTGCGCTCCCCACGCGTTTAGTTACTTATTGTTTTAGTTAACAATTGTTACTGGGCTCGGACACGCGTGTCACGTGTCAAAAATGTCAAAGCGTAAGAGAGTGGTTCTATCGCTTAAAGACAAAATAAATATTATTGATTCATTAAAAAAAAGAGAAACTGGTCGTAAGTTAGGTGATAAGTATGGTGTAGGTACATCCACGATAAGTGACATTAAGAAGAATACTGATTCAATTTTGTTGTACACCTGCAAATTAGATAGTGAAGACGGGAGTAAACATAGAAAAATGATGAAGAAACCGAAAAATGAACTTTTAGAAGACGCTTTATATTGTTGGTTTTTACAAAAACGATCAACTGGGCAACCGATATCTGGGCCTTTACTGTGTGAAAAAGCATTACAGTTAAATAAATAAAATACAATTTTGAAAAATGTATCTTTTAACACTTTCTTAATAAACATTGATTTACGTTAATATGTATTTGTTGTTTTTGAATAACACTATTGTACATATGTACTACATATGTATACATAAAGCCCGCTTTTCTTCATACATTCGATTATCCGGATTTTCGATTATCCGGATGCCTAACGACAACAATTAGTCCGGTTAATCGAGTTTCTACTGTATTTGTTACCTCAGTTTCAATCACCAAGCCGATTTGCAACATTTTTTTTTCTATACAGTAGTGTAAAAGTAACAATTTCTTACTGCAACTCATCATTTGCCTAGGCCTTTCCCAACTACGTCAAGGTCAGATTCCAGTCTGACGAATGGAGTTACCTACACATATTTTACATGGAACGACTACTTTTTATAACTAAATAGTAAAAATAATTTCTTTTTTACAAAACAAAAACCACCAAAATAAAAAAAAAAAACCTGCAAAATGCGAAATAAGTAATATAATAATAAGAAAATAAAATATCCAAAGACATTTTTTGTATCTTATTTTACCTATTATGTTTTATATCTTTTCTTGACGTGTTTAGAAACCTATCACGTCTGCGGAGTTTCGATAACTAATTTGAATATTTATCCTTCTGTAGAATATCTCT
This sequence comes from Sesamia inferens, assembly GCA_037179545.1. NCBI lineage: Eukaryota > Metazoa > Arthropoda > Insecta > Lepidoptera > Noctuidae > Sesamia > Sesamia inferens. Next base: position 28,159,234 of record CM073939.1, on the reverse strand, counting down.
CAAATTATTGAAATTAGGTTGTTATTGCTTATTTTCTCAAACAATGCTATAAATGCGAGCTACAAAAAGAGGCACTATAATTTCTAAATAACAGTAATCCACAGAGAAAACAATAACCAAATAATACGCCAATTACATTATTTATGTTCCCATAACATTGATGGTGGTATACCCAATCGATTTAGGTTGTTAACTAAAGGTAAACAAAAAACTACTCAACTTCGCAAATCTACTAACTGTGATACCAGTTCTATTCGATTGTCATGCATTTTTCACACGAATGTTCATATGTCACAATTGTATCATTTACTCTCTAATTGAAGGCTAATTGGCAACCCAGATTCAGCTCAAAACGGTCTTGGCGGTCTTGTGGTAACTTGGCGTTATCGCAGACGTCCGGCGGTACTTAACAGTGGGACAGACAAAGCGCAGGTGTGTGGAGTACTGCAACCACATTTGCCACCTGGCTACTTTGGATTAAGTGTTAGTTTATAAGTATTCAAAAAAATATATATGATGTCGGCCGTCTTGGATTTCAAAAATGATGTCATTTTGGTGATCAGCACCCCCGAAAATCTCTTTCACGACAACCAAGTCAAAATATCATAAAATTTTATGGCGGCCACCTTGGATTTTGCACCTTGGAATCATTTTCGTGATCAGCTCCCCCAAAAACCTTGTTACGACACCCAAGCCAAAATAATTTTATGGCGGCCGTCTTGGATTTCAAATATGACGTCATTTTCGTAATCAGCAACCCCAAAAACCCACGTTAGAACTCTCGTGTCAAAAAATAGCATAGAATTGGTGCCAGCCATCTTGGATTTTAAAAATGCGTCATGTTACTGATCTGCACCCCGAAAGCCCTTGCCTCCTCACAGAGATTTCCATGTCGAAATAGCATAAAATTGGTGACGACCGCGTCGATCATATAGAAGACCTATTTCAGAGTGAAATTAATCGCAAATTTAGCACATCCCGACAATTATTAACTTGTCAAGTATTTAAAAATGAGTTCACGCCCTGCAATATGCATGCTTTTTTTGGAAAACCTATAAATTGTTATCAACATATGTAGTTTCAGTCGTCGTCGTCGTTTCAGTTCGGCAGTCTTTGGCACGTCACGGCATGGCGGCGTCGCGGCGCGATGTTAGACGATACACGACTTTCAACACCGCACCACTGTGTCGGTCGAAGTGGGGGTGTTAGGTTATTTTCGTTACGCAATTTCTGGAATTGGTCTACACGCTCAAGGCCCGCGATAGAAGCTATGCAATAGCTTAAAAATAGCGACAATATATTTCGTTAATAGCTTTGCTAAATTGAAGAGTACATCTGTGACGTATAATGACAAGTGAATTGAATGGTATTACGTTTAATCAGCTGTTAACAAAGTCATCTGATTTTTTTTTATCATTAGTTAACTACCTGAGACAATAGAGTATACTATCCAAGCAATTCACTGCAATTTCATCCATACCATAGACAAATACAATCACTATGGTAACAGCTATACTGTAAATGGTGGGAAAAATTCTTGAAAATAAAATAAACTCTTTGTTTATATGAAATTGCCATGTAAATGAGAATAGAATGTTAGCTGCAGAGGATGGTGAAGTAATGATAGTGTGGATGGAGGAATCCTTTCACATTGTTACACGTGGATTATTAACACACTTTTATGGCATATGATAGGAATATAACAGAAATACGAGACTACAATCTTTTTTTATAGGGCATGGCTCCCTGGCATTTGTGCATAAATTATATTAATTTAATATTGAAGACTTAAAATAATGTTTATTTTTAATTGAATTTGAAATATACGCATCCAGCAGCAATGGTTTAGCAATATCCTTCGAAATGATTCAGATTGTGATTGACGGTTTTAGCAATTAAGGTGACCATCAATCTGAATCAATTAATTTGACTCCACTATTCGTATGCCTGTCACCAGGGGCCCTAGTCTGTTAGTCAGGACGATCAGTGATTTCATAATGATCGATTTTGACAAGTTTCTTATTCTACTAACAAAATAGCGTCATTATGTCTTACTAGTGGACAGTCACTGACACTCCACTCCATATGTTCCACACATATTATACATTCCACTGTATACAGGGTGTAAGGCGAACGCTTCCGAAGCCAGAACATAGATTATATACAACCTGAATGCAAACGGATACCAATAACCTTTCGCTTTAAATTGATTATTTTCAAGACTTCATATTTCGTAAACAAGCATTGGATAGCGTACGAAACGTGAGGTCACTGACACGCAAGGCGACGTCGCACTACCGCGCCCGCGCTTATCAGCCGCCGAAAAGAGCCGATTTATACGCAATTTACAAACATCACTTTCAAAATCGCAATTGTAGTCCATTGTAAAAGCTGACAGAGGCATTTTACGTACCTGTCTAAATCCTTTACGACCTTATGAGGTTTGGCTCGAACTGAGTTCCATTCATTTCAATACAAAGCCGGGCCCGTCGCTGTGTCGATCTGTGAACACGAGGCATTAGTGTTGGATCCTCAACACATTCTTCACGTAGTTTATTAAAAACACTCACTATTCTGCCCCGCATTTCATCAGCACTGTCACATTCCCGATCAAACACTCTTTCTTTCACATACCCCCATAAAAAGAAGTCCAACGGCGTTAAGTCGGGTGAACGAGCCGGCCAGGCGTGCGACCCCAGCCTTCCGATCCAGCAGTCATTAAAAAGCTCAGTGAGACGCTCGCGGACGGGACGAGTAACATGCGGTGAAGCGCCATCGTGCTGGAACCATGCTCGACGAAATTCAGCCACAGACACATTGTCTAGCATATCATTTAAATGTCCATTTATAAAACTAAGATATGCTGATCCATTGAGGCGCTGCGGTAGAAACACTGGTCCTAGAATTCGTCCATTAAAAATACCAGCCCATACGTTGACGGACCATCTGGTCTGATGGCCAGTTTCTTGAGTGGCGTACGGGTTCACGTCTGACCATACATGGGCATTCCTCCTGTTCCACATCCCGTTTCCCGTTTCCCGGTAAATTCTCAACGCTAGAGAAGCATTGCCAAGGGCTTCTCCTAAACACATCAACATGTTGCCGTATTCACGAGCACTGTACACGTATGCCTCAGGCATTGTTTAAAACAACAAAAAGTTATAACTAAAAATAATAAAACAGCACTAAAAACGTAACAATACCTAATAACTAAACACAAATTTAAAACTAACAAAACAATAATTAAATAATCGGTTAAAAACGTAACGCACAAGCTCACGAACCGAGTCGGCAAAAACACTGTTAGATTACTATTATTTACTAAAGAAGTACTATGAAGATCAAACAAGCCCGCGCGGACGTCGACAAACGCTTTGGGGGCGTCCCCGCGGGTGCGTAGGCAAAAGCGGTGTGTTTACAGAGGCGAAAATGCTAAAAGAATAATTACGAGATCAGAAATCAATTCATTTTAATTGTTAGGAAATTGTACTTATGCTTTATTACAAACTGTTTTCATTTTCTAACTTTTAAATAAGATTTAACTGGGTTCTTAGATTCAATTAATTTAATTATTCACTTTAAATTGATTAGGTTTACTTACTAAATGAAGGATCCAGTTCTTGCAATAAACGAGCACGCATCGTGTGACTTTAATTACATTGTTATAAAGTTCAAATTCAATTGATTCACGGGCGCAACTGTACATGCGATGAAATTTTTTTAGTCAATTACAGCTAATGTCAGCGATATTTTACTTTATTTCATTTACTATCGATTATCGACATAATACAAAACTGTTATTAAATTCACGACATGTGCATCAATTTAAAACTATTGACGCCTCTGTAATGTTTATTTTTCTTAATTTTAGCGGCGCTTTACAAAGGATTTTTATGGCCTTACAGCCACGCCGCCGGCTGTAGGTATCTAAGTACTTACGAAACTGTCGCGATGTCGGTGACCGCACGCGGTCTTTGAACCCGAGTTTATGCGCGAGGGTCAGCTGATATTTATTTACGAATACATTGCTTGTTAGAGTTGTAAAGAAAAAAAAAATGTTTAATCGCAAATAATGGTTTCATTTAACTCATTTAACTGTTCCCACAGCATAGTGTACGAAAAATGCTTAAGTAAAATTGTTAAAAAAAATCCTCATTTTTTGATGGTATCGTATCGAGAATCACTAGCCTTATCACCTGTCTTCGTTTTCGGAAGCGTTTCCCTTACACCGTGTATGTTAGCAGACTACGAACTTTTTAGCACAATGACAATGGAATCATATTGGAATGACAAATTTATAAAAATAGCAGTCTAGGGCCCCTGGTTGTTTGTCAGGAACCAGGATAGCTAAACACTTGAAATTACAGATAATGTATTTCTATTACAGCTCTAACAACAAATACTATTTTTTTTCTCATTCTGGTACGGAACCCTTTGTGCGCGAACCCGACTCGCACTTAACCGGTTAAAGCAGTTGGTTGTGACATAAACTCTTAAATAATCAATAAAACCTTATCCAGTAGCTAACTTATGCAAAAACATTTGCATACCCAAAACACAGCGTCATAAGTCAGCTTTCCAACTAAAACTTCGGTATCACTTACTCAGTAGAGTCCATATGTAGACCGGCCATCGATAATGTTAATCTAGTGTAACGTGTACACCGTGTACGTGCACACGTGCGCCGTGATCCAGTAATTTGGCTCACGTATTGCCGACGTTGTGCTGTGAGAGACGAAGGCACTTTCGGGCCCCTACTATGAACTTCAAAACCCTTGTTTTTTGTAGGCTTTGGCCAGTGGCTAACACTGTGTCTCTAATACAAATGCTTACAATATGTGTGAATCGTGGATTGGAAATGCAATATACTCTTAGTAGGTTCCCGGTGGAAGGTGTTGGTCCAAAGGCGACGATAAACATTTTTTTATTCCTAGTACAACAAAGAGGCCATTGTTGTAAATTGATTTCAGTAAGATCGTATTGGAAAACAAGAACTAAGATCTTAATGCTCACTATGTACACAGTTTGACATTTGACTTACAAAGTTATGAGGAACGGAGTGTAAAGTTCACTCAACCTAAATAAAGGTAAGAAAGGTAAGAAAGGTAGGTTGACTACCGACGATTAATATCGAGAAGTTGAATAATTCTTGTCGCGCGAAACTTCATTTGCGCGATGTAGGATTTTGGGTGACATGACGTCAGTATGATGCGTAGGTCACATACAAATTTACACAAGCTAATATAAATAATAACTAAGTGAAGGTATGTATTGTTCTGATGTGAGAGCATAACATTGGAACCAAGACATACGTATCTCATTCTGGCGAGTTTACGGTGAGCTAATCCAGTTAAGTTTTGGACATCTATGTGCTATTTATTGGTTTTAGGTGAACTAACGGTGTTCGATATTTATTATATGCATATGCCATAATTTATCTCGCGTTCTACTGGCTCGCTGTGAGTACGTGAGATAGGCTCTGAAGGTATGGAAAAACTTTAGCACTACTGCAACTCATTAGATATTTAAATATCCTCTTGGAAATGCTCTATGGTAGGTTGTAATATTACAAGTGCCTGGTAGTTTAACTGTAGGTATGTATTTAATTTATTATTTATGTACACACCATAAAATATATAAGAATATGACAAAATTAGATTTGAGTACAAAGATGCTGCTTATTTCTTAAGAAATTTCTTCCAGCAGACCTGCGAAAGGAGAAGTAAAACAGAAATGTAGACAACAGTGTATAGGAACAAGAAGAAAAACAAAATATGAATGTGATAAGTATAAAAGTAATAATATTAAATATACCTACCTAAATAATCCTAAAATACATAATACTGACAAATTCTCACAATATAGAAGAGAGATTATGCTCTTTTAGTGGATTTTTAAATATAGATTAGTAGTTTATGAAACTGTTACATAATGAGGGATATTATGCACGAGTGTGAGTTTAAAAAACGAGCGAAGCGAGTTTTTTAATAGTATCACACGAGTGTGTAATACGTAATTATGTACAGTTTCATACACTACTTTATCTAATCTCATACATTTTAAGAAACAATAATAATCAATTATGTGTCCAGCGAAACACAACAACGACTCGCAATGCAAAGAAACGTATTTGGCGCCAAAATTCTGCACTCTGTATCAAAGCGCACGCGCCAAAGCGCGCGCAGCCACAGATAAAAAAATGAAATAGTGCTATCTATGGTTTCTAATCTGTACGGTAACGAAAAAAAAAATTATTATAACATTATTTTGTTAGAGAAATAATGTTATAATTTAATTTTTTAATTTCCTTTCGATATACTATGGGTAAAGTACGTCAATATAAACTCCTTTTTCGTTTTATATTTTTAATGTTTTGATATGAGAGTAGATAAATGTTTTTATATCACGAATGTTAGGCGGGAATGAGGAATCTTATCGTGAAGAAGTGTTAACTTAATGACTTAACTGTAGTCAGCAATGAAAGAGGGGAAAAAAACCTTCACAGTTTGATCTGTCTCAGTGTCAAAATTAAAATAATTATCTTATTTCCTTATATTTTTGCTGACATGAGATTGCGACTAGATTTTTATCTTTTTCAATAGGAAAATTGTTCATTAGAAGTAACTCACGGGATACTACCATATAGGCAAAATCTCAAAATTAATTTGTTCTCAATCTAATCTCAATCTCAGTTTATCAAAAAGAAAAACTCTAATTTCTTATATTTTTTAAAGAATTTTTGACTTTGATTGTTACACTCGTATTATTATATATTGTTAAATTATCAAACCATCGAATTAAAATTTATCGCAACTCAAAATGGGACTCCACAGCACCGAGTAGGTAATAAATGGTAAGGGTGATGATTAATACCCTCATTAAGCCGCCTTCATACCCTCGGGTTCATCATCAGCATCATTTCAGCCGAAAGACGTCCACTGCTAGACATAGGCCTCCCCCAAGGTTCTCCACGACGTCCGGTCCTGCGCCTCCCTCATCCAGCGGTTTCCCGCGACCTTCACCAGGTCATCGGTCCACCTTGTCGGGGGCCTACCCACGCTACGTCTTCCGGTGCGTGGTCGCCACTCGAGAACCCGTCGGCCCCATCGGGCATCGGTCCTACGGACAATGTGTCCAGCCCACTGTCACTTTAGTGTTGCAATTCTTCGGGCTATGTCGGTTACTCTCGTTCTTCTGCGGATCTCCTCATTCCTGATTCGATCGCGCATTGAAACCCCAAGCATAGCCCTCTCCATTGCACTTTGAGTGATGCCCTCGGCTTCGTGTTTGTCTAATTACAATAATTTTATTTCTATTAACCCACAGAAATTGTTATGCTGAGGTAAAACAACTGTCTACTTTTATTGAAGATTTTCAAGCAATCGTCTAGGTTTATTGCTTTTCGCATCTCCTCCCAATATTGTGAGATAAATGATAATATTTATTATACATAATATAACATAATCAGCCTATTATGTTCCCACTCCTGGGACACAGGCCTCCTCTTGGTGAGAGGAAGTGGGCCGAAATCTACCACGCTGGCCTGGTTGGTAGATGTCACATGTCTTCGAATAAGAAATGAAGAGATCCGCAGTAGAACCAAAGACATTGTTCTTCGAGTCGCTAAAATGAAGCAGCAGTGAGCGGGGTACATTGCTTGTAGAATCGATGGCCGATGGGGCAGTAAGGTTCTGGAGTGGCGGCTACGTACCGGAGGACGCAGCGTAGGAAGACCCCTAATAAGGTGGACCGATGACCTGGTGAAGGTCGCGGGAAGTCTATAGATGCGGGCAGCACAAGACCGGTCATTATGGTAAGCCTTGGGGGAGGCCTTTGTCCAGTAGTGGATCTCTATAGGCTGAAGAAGTCCAGTCAAAAAACTTAATAAACACGATGAAAGAAAAAACTTGTTCAAACAGGAAACCCAGATGTCTTTTACATTTGGATTGAGAGGCTGCAAAATGGATAACCATCATTAAAACTGAGAAAATCAGTAACCATGAAATATACGAGACTTTTGAATAGTTAAATTTTTATTTGCACATTGTATATTTTAAGTAAATAGAACGTAAGAAGCTATTAAAATAACGTTTTCCACAGATACGCAACAGACAAATATAATGTTGATGAAGTCGGAAAGAGTAGGTTAAAAGAACAAATACACATGTGTAATTACAGCTACTAAGGAGAAGAGATTCTGCACCGACACAAACGCACATAAACACAAAACAGCACACACTACACAACACTTTCTCCTGCAAAATTTTTGTGTAATTGAATTTTGTATGATCTTGTACCACTGCCCTTAACATTTTTTTTTTAACAAATATAAACTAGTGCTTGACCGCGATCCCGCCTGATGGTAAGGTGATGCAATCTTTGATGGAAAGCGCACTAGTAAATAAGAGCCCGTTCACTCAAAAAAAACTGAGTGAATATGAAGGAAGACGGCAGTTGAGCGAGGTGATGCAAAAATTAAACCCAAAAAGACGACCAACGACATTGCGCCAGAGGGAGATTGATCTGGAGACCCTCTACGACCAAACTGCCGACCCAACAACATTTGGGACATCGTACCCGGCAGACATCGCAACACAAACGCTCAGACTCATCCTCCGTACGGCTTCACCAAACATCATGTCGTAACACGACGAATCGCTTGGCAACAAGACTTTGTCTGGTGGGTGGTAACTTCTACCGACAGCCGATGTTCTGGCCTACCACCGAGAAAGAATATAAGTTATTATATAACTTAGTAAGTAAGGGTGCTGATCCCAACACCTGCCTACCTGATTTTTTATAAGTATAACAGTATAAGTCAAATGTACCTACATCTATATGCTACTATCTACTGTTAGTTTTATTAAATCATTATTAGGTATATCTACCAAAGCTTACAGAAAATATTTTTCAGAAGTAGTCACGAAATTAAGGAAATCTCGAATATTGCCCAGGGATATATATAACGGACATGAAAAATTATTTTCATTAAAAGATACGTGTTCAATGGCGGATATAATTTAAAAGTTTATAATAATATACATATATAGTTGATCTATTAGGTCCTTACATATGAAATTGGCGTTTTGTATGGGACCGCACATCGTGTCACCCTTTGTAAAATCTTTATATTTATGTTCTGTAATCTATATGGTGTACATAATAAAGAGTATTCTATTCTATTCTGTTCTTTATTTTTTTATTATAATATATTTATTTAATCAAGGTATGATCCATTGCTATCTATACACTTCTTCCATCCCATACGTAGTTTATTGATACCTTTTCTAAAAAAAAAACAATACGTCGGAAATCAATAAAATCTTTGAAGGCGGTTTGGACTTGGCCTCATCGGAGTTGAATTTTTAACAATGGTAGGTAGTCTGTTGGAGCAAGGTCCAGGGAGTACGGTGGATATCTTAAACATTCCAATTGAAGCTCCTCTAATTTGGTAGCAGTCTGTTGTACAGTGTATGGTCTCGCGTTGTCCTGAAGCAGCAGTGGCCATGTGCGATTGACCAGTCTTGGTTTTTTAGCGGCTAGTTTATCCATAATTATGTAGAGCTGCTCACAGTAGAGATCTGCAGTAATCGTCTGGCCAGATTTAAGGAAGCTGTAGTGCACTACACCGGCACTAGTCCACCAAACGCTGACCAATAACTTCTTTTTATGGCCAATTTTCTCTTGGGGCAAAATTTGGTTGGTTCACCGGGGTTCAGCCATTGCTATGTACGCTTCCTATTGTTGTAGAGTATCCATTTTTCATTACAGGTAATGATTCGATTTAAAATCCCTTCATTATTGTGCCGATTCAGTAATGTAACGCAGCAGTCGAGGCGCGTTTGTTGGTTTGCTTCACTCATTTCATGAGCTACCCACCTTCCGAGCTTTCTTATCTTCCCAATTTATTTCAAGTGGATTAAAACAGTTTTATCACCAACTCTGCAGCCTGCAGCTAACTCGCACGTAGTTTGCGATGGATCCGCTTCCACCATAGCCTTCAATTCTTCATTGTCGACTTTGGTCTCCGGCCGTTCACGGGGATTATTCTGTAGGTTGAAATTTCCAGAACAAAAACGTTGGAACCAAAAACGCACTGTGCTTTCTCTAGCGACACCACTGTCATACACATCATTAATTCTTCGAGCCTTTTCTGCAGCACTGGTGCCACGGCGGAACTCATATTCGTAAATAACGCGAAATTTTAAATTTTACATTTTGTTAAGTCAATGACACAGAGAACAAAAACAAAAGAAATACGGTTTTCGAGACACAAATTGATGAGTAAAGCTGTATAAATTTGAATTTGGAATTCTAAACCAATGAGGAGATATTTGAGATCAAAGTGGCCAGTACGACAAAACGCCAATTTCATATGTAAGGACCTAATATAAGGATAGAGATTTGTGAAAACGTAATAACCACAGAGTACTTTTTATTATATGGAAATAACGGTAATAACGTTCAGCCTAAAGCGGGAAAACTTAGCCACATTTTCTCCAGAATAAATAAGTTTGCGGAAGTTTGAATAAAATATGATAGAATACTTTTTATTGCTTTTTTCGTTCGCACTTGATAGGACAACCATAACCAGCCTAGTTTGGTGATCCTACATCTAGAAAAAGCCTCCTTTCTGTGGTAAGGAGTGGGCCCAAACCCACCATACAAACCTATCTTGGATTAGTAGATATCACATTTTCAAATTTTTGTCCATACTAATTGCGTAACACATCAAACTCGATCTGAATCATTTTGAAGGATATTATTAAACCATTGCTTCACATGTTCGAAAATCTGCTCAACATATGTAAATAACGTAATGGATGTTACAATATATAGAAAAACAGATTGTAGTACATTTTACAGTTTTTACATAGTGGGTAGTTTTACATTTCTGACAATCAAGTGGGTGACGTACTGTTCTCCCTGCTAGGCTATGAAATAGCCTGTATTAAGAAGTAACAGTGCCCCCTCGAGTTGGGTACTAACAATTCTTGTTATACCACACATGATTATCCCTTTCGTGTTATTACAAAGGTCATATTACGCTAATTAACACATACAATTATCTCCACAGACGTGATTTATATCTATATTATATCCTCCATGTTTGCAAACTCGTGCTGCCAGCTCCAATCGCCGCCGGCTACTGTCCGCCACAGCTTACAACACAACAACCGCATCTGATGCACCTTTGTGCTTTGTTTAAATATCATATTCATGTTAATTTATTATCCTTTGTAGTATTTACATTCATTAGCTTTGAGATTCATGAGTAAATTAATTTTGGGAAATTCTAATTAAGTAGAAATATTCTAGGTGTATGAATGTGTTTCAAAAGTAGCTGAGGAAAGTTTAGGTAAACAAACCACGTCCAGATCCACAATTTCAACAACCACATTAAAAGTAGAAAGAGATTAGAAGGTTTCAACATTATCACTTTTCAAACAATTAATGTTCGAGTACCATTATTAAATTTTATATAATTGAAAAACCATCAAAGAAAATTGAGATTATTTAATCAGGTGATAAAATATTTCAAATAGGTACTCAAAGTGCACAATTTGTAAAACCAACTAGTAATAGTTTTTTTTTTTTTGTTAATAATTATAAACTAGCGCTTAACCGCAATCCCGCCTGATGGTAAGCAGTGATGCGATCGTTGATGGTAAAGCGCGCTAGTTTATTAAGAATCTATTCACTCAGAAAAAACTGAGCGAATAGGAAGGAAGACGGCAGTTGAGCGAGGTGATGCAATGTTAAACCCATCAACACGACCAACGATGCTGCGCCAAAGGGAGATTGATCTGAAGACCCTCCACGACCAAACTCCCAACATAACAACATTTGGCGTATCGTACTCGGCAAACATCGCAACACAACTGCTAACACCCGTCCTCCGTACGGCTTCATCAGACATCATGCCAGAACACGACAAATCGCTTGGTTGTTATGGCCTACCATCGAGTTATCCACAGATACATCTCTATTTGTTTATATTATTTATCAGGTCTAGGCAACACACAATACCTACATTAAGTATACTACTTTGCATTTGGTCCAGCCATCCTTTGTCATTCATGTGTTTGTGAACCCTAAAAACAAAACACCAGAAAAAGAATTATCTTGTTTTGTGAACACGACCAGTGTTTCGTGTAACATCCCATTTTTTTTCTTGAATTCCCGTTAGGAGCCAGTCTCATTACTTTTTGCTTTCCATTTTCATGTAAATTTGTTGAAAAATAACAATGTAACCTTAACTGACGTTGTCTATTTGAAAGTCATAGAAATCTGTCAACGAAATAATAATTATGTTGTGTCTGTCTGGTGTATTTAAATTAATACACCAGACAGACACAACATAATTATTATTTCTTACTTTTTTTTTTTAATTAGGAAAGATAATCTTTCAAAAATATTATAAAATAGTAGCTCACCGGTACCGGGGAAAGAGTCCAAGCTAAGCGGTTAGGGCTCCTGCGAGAGCGATCCCCTGAAAATTCGAGCCGTGGCCAGAAGTACCGCTTTCTGACCCATACCCTAGATCCTTCTGTCCAACGAGAACCTACTCAGGTCTTGGTCGAAGCTCATGGCTATTACCCATTGGCTGTCACGACTATCGACACAATAATTGCTGGCCCCACATACCACATATCAAAAACCTCGCAAGCCAAGTTAAGATACTTTATTTTTAAATATTTACTGTTTTTAATTTATTTCAGAATATTTTCTTCATAATTTGCAGCCTTTTCCATCCCCTTCTGAGTATATCTCTCGAATAATGTTCACTCTATAAATTTTTAATACATATACTACTTACAAAAATATTCCACTACATATTACACTAAATATTAAACTATTACCAACCTGCACTGGGCCTGTTTAGGTTGGCCCAATCTCTCTTACAGAGTCATCTCAGTGAGAGAAAGTGGGCTGTATGTGTAGCAGAAGGACCAGTATAGGCTGATTAGATTATGCTGGTATATTATGAATTCTTATTTTGCTAATCTCCAAATTCGTCGACGATAACGCCTCACGACCGGCCAATTAACCCTTCGCAATACGGCATTCAGAAGATAAGTACCATTATTTCGCTCTCAGCAGAGACTGAAATACGACTTGTGACAGCTTAAAAATAAGAAAAATGAAATACAAAAAAAATTACCAATATCCATTTTCAAATCTAAACAAATACACACCTAGAATAGCATCAAGAAAATATATGGCAACGCGCGCGTCTTCCCGCCAAATCCGCCATCTTGATCAATCGTTACGTTCGGAAACGGCACCAAATCAACACTCGCGAGATTGGAATGCGTGCTTCGAATACGCACAGGTTCAATGCAACTCTTCGTTCCGAAACCGTTTTACATAAGAATGCGAATTCACGATCCACTGACTCGGATAATAGTGAGAGTCGGAGTGAATTTTGGAGGATCACTTTTAGCTGTATAGCCGATATCATTGCTTTTCGGAACTTTTAAAGAGGTAACTACCGGAAAATCGCATTAGGAAGCATATAACACAGATTTTGAATGCGATATATCAAAGAATTACCCCATGAGCTAACGTTTACGCGTAGTTGGGTTTTGTAGGTTTTTTACTGTTTCCTCGTATTGGGGTTGAAGTCGGAAAAAAGTCAAGAGCCCATACATTTTACTGATAATGTGTTGTGTTGCGTAGTAAAATATATGGACGAAGGAAAATTACTATGTAGGTGTGTTTATCTGTCTCGGAACACTTTAGTTCATGACAATGAATGTAAAAGTAGGCCCTCTATAAACTAGCGTGCTTTACCATCAACGATTGCATCATTGCTTACCATAAGGCGGGATTGCGGTCAAGCACTAATTTTTTATTATAAAAAATAATAAAAAAACCGTATATTCGCTTGACTTCAAGTTTTCCCATAAAAACCGCTTATTAAAAGTTTCGTGTATAAAATATTTTTCACAAGACCGCACAACTTAAAAACTGTTGGGATATCAAAACGTATTGGAAAACAGATTTAGTTCTGTTCGAAAACACATAAATCCGTTTAGGAGATTTGTTTTAAAAAGTAAAACAAACTTTTTAAAATCGCAAGCTCCTTATTTCCGCCTGGCGAAATAACCGTTCGGAAACGTAGACGAATCAAAAGGATTCATCCTTTCGGTCGCAATGAATTTCTCGCGCTTGGGTGGGCCATAAGAACAGCGAGTGACCACATGGCAAGGCAAAACTAAGACCAGAGGAACTTCTATAATGGTAAATGAAATACTATAAGAACTGGGTAGAAATACTTTTAGTAAACTTAATGGTCAACATTAAAATACTCGTGTTTAGAACCCTGTTAGTACGGGCTCGATAAGAACAAATTATGTTTCTGACTAGGTTTCGAATGATTGAGATTATGTATCCGGCTTAGAAATACGATGGAAGTTTGGGTACTTATGGAGTTCTGGAACAAAGGGATCACTTCAGCAGGCCACAAACAGTCGTATTTTCACAATACGAGTATATATGAGCTTTACAACACACGCGCAGTATTACAACTGGCTTTTTTGTTACGCAGTGTTCTCAGCGGCGCGTAGGTTTTGGCCGCGATCAGTGTTGCCAATTATCCCCCTTATTCATAAACGCTGCTTAAAATTATCTAGTGATTGGCCATTCTTTAACCATACATAAAACCAACCATTCTTTATGAATAAACATCACAGAGTTTAAGGGGTTTATTCATAAATAATGATTAAAGTTACGTGACGCAAACGTCTAAAATGTATGTTTAAACAATCGCTTATCCCTAGTTAACTTTAAGCAGCGCTTATGAATAAGGGGGTATGGAGGGAAAGGATGGGGGGGAAACCATCCCAAAGCCTGTCCAACTGGTATTCAGCTAAATCCGTTAAGAGTGGAAGCTGAACCCAACGTAAATGGGAAAAGGCTAGGCGGATGAATGGTCAACATTCAAGAACATAGTAGAAGTGAAAATGATTTGCGACCAGAATTTCGTATGCATTAAGTACAGTAACTATGTAGTTACAGATTCCAGAATGGCACAAGCTATTGATTTGAGAAGTTTAAATTGTTGTCTTAAACTCTCCATACAGAGGCACAAAACAAAACATAACTTAGGTAAGTAACTTACTGAGTTGCGTAGTACTATACTACATCTAGATCATTTTATTTTGGTTTTCCTTTAATGGCCAAACAACAATTGTATTTTTTTTTTAATGCATATAAACTAGTGCTTGACTGCAATCCCGCCTGATGGTAAGCAGTGATGCAATCGTTGTTGGTAAAGCGCACTAGTTTATTAAGCCTATTCACTTAAAAAACTTAAGAATAGGAAGGATGACGGCAGTTGAGCGAGGTAATGCAATGTTAAACCCAAGACCAACACGACCAACGACGCTGTGCCAGAGGGAGATTGATTTGGAGACTTTCCACGACCAAACTCCCGACACAACAACATTTGGCACATCGTACCCGCGGCATACATCGCAACACAACTGCTCAGACCCGTCCTCCATACGTCTTCACCATACATCATGCCGGAGCACGACACACACCACCTACACATTACACATCTTTTTTTTGTTTGGTGTGGATGACAATTTTAGAATAGTATTTTATTTTAATCTTAGGCTTGTGTCACAATTTCATAAAAGCTAACACCGCATGATCCATAAGCGTGCCACAAGTGCAGACGACAGCACATCAATCTACTGCAATCTGTCCAACTTCTCTATTATATTTACAACTACATATATTGCTACAGTATTAAGGCTCAATCTTGATTGGGAATATTTGACAATAACGGGTAGCTGTGCCTGCTATCGTCCGTATATTAAACTAAAATTACGTAGGGAAAAGAAAAGTAAGAAGTTTTAGGTAACACAAGATAATAGAAGGTTAAAAGTATTGTATTTTTTAATTGTTGTATTTTTATGTTGTTGTTAGCTTTGTTGATGACATCAGCCAGTGTCGCGGGCGCATTACGCATCCATAGTTTTTTTTTTTTTCTTTTATGGCTTCGCACGATTTGTACATTTAGCTAATGTCACGTAATCAATTGTTCATGTCGAAAAAGACGGCCGCGTGACCCGTCTTACGATGGAGGTTTGAGACAAAGTCATGATATGGCCACTATGCTGCGATATTTCACTGTTCTTTATAAATTATTTGCTAAATGCACTTTTTACTACTTAAATCACGCACTTTTATTTAGTAAACAACACTATAAAAAAATTTATAAGTCCAATGAAAAACAAGAAACTTTAAAAACTGTCGACAGCTATTTTACGATACTTGACCAGTTAGTCAGTCTAGGTACATAATGCACGTCCAACCTATTGTAATGTACTGAAAAATCACGGCATGTTTGCCAATAATGTAAACATATGAGTTTATGGCAAAATAACTTTAATTCCCACACGATAAAGTACAGTTAACTTCTAAAATTTTTACAATTTTTCAATAGTGTTAGTCACTCTGAAGTCAACTTAATTGCCATTAGAACAAGGTTGATATTTGTTTAACTTCTTGAAAAACATCAATTTGAAACAAATAAAATTTGAATTTATATAATTCCAAAACACTCCATGAGTCGCGCATCTCGTGGCCACAGATTAACATCCGCTTCTCGCGTCGCGGATCGGATATTCGTCTGTCTGTAATCCTGCCAGAAAACTAACACCACTACCAAATGAAAACATTTGTCACCACTTCAGCTACTAGCCACTGCTTGCATTCTTTCACTCTCAGCTATATAACTTGCTAAATGACAAAATGACCTAAAGTATTATGATGACGAGATAAGTAATTATGAATTATTCATGTCGAAAAAGACGGCCGCGTGACCCGTCTAACGAATGAGGTTTGGGGCAAAGTCATGATGTGGCCACTATGCTGCGATATTTAACTGTTATTTCTGAACTATTTGCTAAATGCACTTTACTACTTAAATCACGCACTTTTATTTATTAGTCAACACTATAAAAAAATTTATAAGTCCAATGAAAAACGAGCGTGACACTCAGCTTGACTTTCCCGCCAAAAACTCTAAAAAATCATTTGCAATTAGAGAAAATGTCCAAAGATTTCGCGCCAATTTTTTATTTCTTTAATATATTCTACTTATTTATAAGTGCAATGCTATTTTCTCATTATGCCAAAGACATCGCCGCTTTTAGATCTATTTATAAAAAAGAAATTATTTGTTCTTTTTATGAAACAGTCGAGGTTATCAATATCATTTTTTTTTTCTTCATTTGGCATGACGCTGCTTGCGTATTGCCATTTTCGAGTATCAATATCATTATGAATAAAGACTATTTCGATTACAGACATAAATTATAAAAAAAAAACTTTGACCATATTTTCTCCACACTTTTTTACGCTACAATGAAAGTCTTTTTTTAGCACGAGGAGTGAAAAAGCTTTTAAAATAATAATCCTATCTTAGTAAGTGATCCTTTCTGCTTCTGTTACTGTATTTATCATAAGAACATTTTTAAAAACAATATTCTTTTCTTGGGCTTTACTATATTCGGTTACAATTTATGCAGGGGTAGTTATGATATGAACTTATTTGATAAAAAATGGGACTTATCTAAAATGCTTGTACCTACTTACAAGTTTTTTTCTTATAATTATAAACTAGTGCTTGATCGCCTTCCCATCTGATGGTAAGCAGTGATGCAATCATTGATGGTAAAGCGCGCTAGTTTATTAAGAGCCTATTCACTCCAGCCGTGAAGACACTCAAATTGTAGTCAGACGGAAACACCGCCGTTGGCTAGTTGTTCCAGTCGAGGTTTATATTGCCTTTAAACTCATAAGTGCAATCATTACATTATTATGTAGCCATCTAACCATTCCATATAAATGCTCTTGCCTGTGATTTTGCATTTAGATTTACGTTTAGTCGCACTTGGAAGGCATTTACGATATTATAAATTAGTTCGATTATAAATATTCAGCCCCAACGGATTAATCATAATTATATTAAGTAGACTTACACGAATTTAAGATGATTTATATTGATATATCCTCTTATAAGAATGTTTAACTTTACCTTCATCGACTACTTTATCTCCATGTAGGAAAACTTTCTTAGGTGTAAAAAAAAACTTCATCGTAAAGCACATGTACCTAATGGACACAAAAAAATTTTCCTCTACGTTTCTATTTGCCCTGAACTTATTCCATTTGGACTTAGCTGGTTAACACCCCTTTGAAGAGCACAACCGTGACGTATGTAGGTAGTGTCATAGTCGTGACGTAGTACAGTATACGTCATATTTTTTTTTTGCTAGGCTCTCTTCGCTTAGCTTTTAACCCTCCAGCATTCGCGCCTCAAGAAATTACATCAGCACTCGCGTGTAGAGCATTTTGCTCACGTTTATGAATGTCAATAAATGCAAGTTTTACCAAAAAATATTAAATAACATATTTTATCGAATAAAAGACACATTATTTATTATACAAAATATATTGCTGATGAACGCTGATGTAATTTCTTGAGGCGCTCTTTGCTTAGCCTTTAAAGTGATATCAACTGTCATATTGTTGTCCTTTTTCTACTTTCCAGCTTTTGCTTTATATCTTTGGCCTCGATTCTGTTGTTCACAAACTAAATTAAATTTAAGTTCAGTGCATCTATTTCATTAAAAAATGACAGAAGATAAAATGTTAGCTTAGACCTGTCAAATGAGTCCGCTCCTGGCGTCATTTGACGTATTATTGGTCACCGTGTTCATTATCTCGACTTAACAGTCTATGGAGTACCTTAATTTGACATGATTAAATTAAAATGTTATCTTCTGTCCTTTTCTTAATGAAATATAATGAAAAAGATGCACTTAACTTAAAATTAGTTTGTGAACAAGAGATTCGGCGCCGTTATCTCTTAATTTAAATTAAATTTTTATCTCTTTGAGCATTGTTTGTTTCTACACTTTCTTTTTATAAATGCTCTGCAAATATCGCGCAACGGAATGGCAAATACAAATATTACGAGTAGCACTAAATACAGATTAGCATATTAATTAAACCAAACCAAAAACAACTCCACTAATTGTAGAGGCCAATGAGGCCCGATGAGGTCCAATGAGGCCCGGATATTGTAGCAAAACATTTGTTATAAACCGATCCATGAGTTCGGAACAAACCACAATCATCGTCGAAACAAACAAAATGCTATGCATATCATTAAACTATTTAGCATTGATATGTTAACAATAATAAAGGATGGTTTCCGAAATGGTTCTTTCTTCCATTTTCAAGGAGTAATAATGGAGTCCTATTACTAATGGGGTCCTATTACTAATGGTGTTCTATTAATAATGGAGTCCTATTACTAAGACTCCACCGTTTGTCTGTCTGGTATTAGGTTGTATGTCATAAACCGTGAAAGCTAGACATTTTCACAGATGATGTACTTCTATTACGCTATAAAGGCTGTAGGTATCTGACATCAACGCACAAACGAGTACCATGGATCCAGTACATGATGGTGAACCCCCCAGTGGTGGAATTTATCGTCAGCTTTTTCATGATTTAAAAAAACGTATATGTAGTTTTTTCACTTTAGACTGTTCATAATTGCTATACTTTAAAACCTAATAAGATTTTAAAGTAAAAATTAATTAATTCGTTAATTACTCAAAAAAAGCGCAATGAAAACAAAACTCGAAAAACTATCTTATCAGCTGATTTAATAGAGTTTCCATCAGGGATCAACGTCATACCTACAAACCCGCACGGCGGCACGCTTGCAACGTTCAAAGGCCGAGCCGACACTTTTTTAACACTGTGAATTCTGTAACCGTTCATTAACGACATATATGACTATCATAATTTTATTAGTGGCATGCGGTGTAACCTTTTCGCGAAGTTTGCGTTACGATGTCAGATACACCCTATATAAGGTCTGGATTTTCAGCTATATGTCACATCATGGTTAGTTACATGTCATTTAAATCTCTTTTTCCACTTCCAATAAGTAATCATCATCTTCTCTTCTTCAGCCTATGGATATCCACTGCTGGACAAAGGTCACCCCCAAGGCTTTCCACGCTGACCGATCCTGTGCTGCCCGCATCCATCGGCTTCCCGCAACCTTCACTAGGTCATCGGTCCACCTTGTTAAGGGCCTCCCTACGCTGCGTCTTCCAGTACGTGGCCGCCACTCCAGAACCTTACTGCCCCATCGGCCATCGGTTCTACGAGCAATGTGCCCTGCCCACTGCCACTTATGTTTAGCGACTCGCAGAGCTATGTCGGTGACTTTGGTTCTTCTGCGGATCTCCTCATTTCTGATTCGATCACGCAGAGAAACTCCGAGCATAGCTCTTTCCATTGCCCTTTGTGTGACTCTGAGCCTTCGTATTGTAAGCGACCACGTTTCAGTTCAATCATCATAATCAATGTATAATGTTCCACTCCTGGGACACAGTCCTCTCGGGAAGAGAGGACTCCCAGTGCGGTTTGGTAGATGTCACATGTTTTCGAAGTTTAATCTTCTAGGACTTGCCGGTTTCCTCACTAAGTTTTCTTTCACCGTTATGAGAGCAGTAGTAATGAAATAATTTACACAAATAAAACGCCTGATAGGATTCGAACCTACCTACAACCTTTAAGCCGTGGCCGATACCACTAGGCCACTGCTGCTCTCTGTTGTAATACGTTATTTAAATGCAAATGTAGTTTATTTTCTAATTCAAAGATCACAGGCGAAGGAAGAGAAACTTAAATAAAACTATTTCACTGGCAAGTAAATAAAAATGTTTTGGTTTTCGCATCACGTCTCCGGCCCTTCGTCCTTTGTCCTTTGTCGTCGGCCTCTATCAGCCAAATGCTAATGTCACCGGGATGGTCATTGACGGACATTTTATTTATACCTAAAGTACAGATTTATGGATACTCTTGCTAACTCAGTTTCTTAAGTTTAAGAAATAGCGTAAATTAATGAACATGAATGTTGTGGCACTATCAAAATTAAAGTGATTGCTGTTAATATACTGGAAAGAAAAAAAAACAGAAAGAAAATTTATATATTGTGACTCGTACACACAGATACACAGAGCCCAGCTCAGCCCATACCTCCTCGCTGTTGGAGGAAGTGGCCCAGTACGATTGGTAGATGTCACGTTTCTATGAATCATTGGTTTTAGAACATGCTATCAAACATACCTCATCATATTTTTTTTCAGCGTTTTGAGGCACTAGTAGGTAATGAAATAGGTTACACAAAGTGAAACGTAGATTTGTACCTGCGATCTATATCACATAAGTCACGACTGTTACCCCCACTGCTCAGTCTTATAACGTTTATTATTTGAAAACACTTACACAGTCTGAAAGATACCTATACAATACACCAAATACACACATAAACAATGCCTAGGGATATTTCATTTACACCTTATTTTTACAAAATTTTGTAAATATTTTGTTAAAACAATTATATATTAAATTAAAGTTTATTTTATGATTGTAGTATACAATATGCAAAGAAAACCCTGTCCGACCCATAAGGATAATAAAGGTTAGGGAAACACATGACCAAAAAAATTATACATAATCATCATAGTAACAATACTCGTAGCAATACTAATGAATTTTGAAATAATCTTTGTTCCGCGAATTAATTCCAACTTCCTCAAAATTTGGTATTTTTTTAAAAGTGACAACACCATATTTGTCGGTATTATTATGAGCGAATAGCGATGCGACCGCGTGCTGCGTGACCTGTCCCCTTCGCCCGCGCATTTATTGCCTACCACACATGTATTAAGTTACCTTTTTTTTGCGAAATAATATTTATTTTAGGAGGATTTTCTTTAAGTTTAGCCCGGCTTTGTAGGCATTAGTAGAATCAGTTATCGATACCTAACAATACCTTCACGGATCGGACAGGGTTTTCTTTACATATTGTATAAAAATAAATTTTATTTTTATGTGTTATTTTTATTTTGTATAATGGATTTTTTGGAGGATTTATGAAAATTAAAGTCAAAAATAACAAAAAAGGGCATTAAATTAAATTAAATTTAGTAATCAGTATTTCCTCCCCTAACATTAATTTGAGTTCGGCATCGGTTACTTATTCATGCTTTTTTTATTTGGATGGGATTTCTCTCTCTTTCTGTGTCAAATATCGATATGACCGTAAATCGATGGACGTGACATAACAATAAATGTTTATGGAAATTACAATAAAGAAAGTGTGTGATCGCTTTTAATTTTTCACTGTTACATTGCAACATAAACAAAATCGAAATTATCGAAAATAGTTAAAACATAAATCTTTTCGTTCAAAATAGGTTTTTATTTTATTTTTATTTGTTTTTTGTATTTCGAAAGAGGTTTTTTTTATTATTATTAATTTATAAACCAGCGCTTGACCGCAATCCCGCCTGATGGTAAGCAGTGACGCAATCGTTGATGGTAAAGCGCACTAGTTTATTAAGAGCCTATTCATTCTAGCCTTGAAGACACTCAAATTGTAGTCCGACGGAAACACCGCCGCCGGCAGATTGTTCCAGTCCCTCGATATACGCGTTAGGAGGAGGCGAAACGCTTCGTCCGGATCGTAGAGGTGTTAACAACATAAGGGTGGAAACTCGCCGTACGACGGGTCGTCCGATTGTGGAATTAAATCGTGCAATTCCCTCGCACACTCCCCAAAATGTATCCTATAGAACACCGAAAGGCTGGCTACTCTACGCCTGTGCTCTAGGCTTTGGAGACCAACTCGAGTTAAATCAAGGTCACCAATCAGCATCTTGGCATGCCTCTCCACTGAATCCAAAGTGTCTTGGAGAAGAAAATATTTTATATACCATCTTTTTTTTACTGTGCCTTAATAGTTTTAAAATTAAGATGTCGGTCATGTAATATCCCTAGACATTGTTGGTGTGTAAAAATACCTCAGATAAAATTGAAAATAAAGATACAAAACGTGTAATGGTGGCAGGGAAGTGTGCCAAAAAGGCCCTGCCCAGCAAAATTTCTGTAGAAAATTAACTAATTCCGATCGTAATTACATTACCAAAATATTGCGTCCCGCCCTTTAACCACACGGTATCGAAGGGTATCGAAACAAGCAAATTTATTAGATTCCGATCGGCCATGCGTCAGGATAATTTCGCAATTAGGGTGGGATCAGACGTGGGTACGTTAAGTGCCCCTCTCAGATAGTGCCTCTCTGTAATTATTGTTGTGTTAGCACTTTGAAACCGGATAATTGATATTTTATATTGATGATGATGATAAAATAATAAATTGATTTTGATTGGATGCTACACATACATACGAGAGGTGTTTTCGTATGTACCATTTAATCAAACATGTTTTAATACAAGTAACGCAATGCCCTCTATAGTGAGATTATTAATTTGAGTCAGTAAAATGACAAGTGCTTCTGTCACTGATACAAAAAAGCGTGGCCCTTTCACTCCGCCCAGAACAGAAGAGACCATTTGATAGAAAAGGGGCTTCAAATCCTGGTATATCTGTGTTGAACTTTTCGATACACGTTAGCTATTGAAAAATAACTCAAATTACAAAAGACGACTTTTGTAATTTGAGTTATTTTTCAATAGCTCTATTTTTCAAATAGATTAATATTTTTCCAAGAGTTGTAATTGATAATAACAAGATAATAAACGTTTGGAAAAGTCTTCTCAAGTAACATCATTAAAACTTGAGTAATAAATAATTCAGTAATGCTTGTTTTGATAGTTTGCTACGCAGACACCGGCGTAGCGTAGCTACTTATGCCTACGCCGTAGTCTCTTTACAAATATTTTCGTAATCGATGCAATGTTTTATAATGAATAACGTAAGCAAGACTTTAATTAAGTTGTTTTAATCAAAAAAAGATACTTCAAAACGTATTTTTTCCTTTAAATATCTACTTATAAGTATGGGTATATGACAACAGTGATGTCCCAATAATGGATGTAACTTACGAGTCATGGATTCAAATCCAAGCAGGCACTGTACTCTGTGTTAATTATTTCATCACCATCGCTCAGAGAACGGTGAAGAAAACATGGTGAGGAAACCTACGTGTCCTAACACGAAAACTGGGAGACATGTGACATCCACCAGCCCGCACTGGGCCCACGTGAGCCAGTATCCCAACTGACAGACCAGTAAAGATTGATTATGAAGATGATGATGATGGATCTGTGTTATGGAGGTATGAGAAAAATGTCGTGAGGAGGGTTTTGAATATGAACGTAAGGAAAGAACAAAGAAACGATAGATAGACTGTTGATACGTTGAGATATGACTACCAAGATAACGTCTAGAGGGGAGTAAAAGGTTTGTTTCGCCACCCCTAATAAACTGGTGCTTATAGGGGCGAGAATAACTGTTTTTTTTTTTTATAAAACAAAAACTTTTTTTGTTATAATTATAACCTAGCGCTTGAATGCAATCCCGCCTGATCGTAAGTAGTGATGCAATCGTTGATGGTATAGCGCGCTAGTTTATTAAGCCTATTCACTCAAAAATTTGAGTGAACAGGAAGGAAGTCGGCAGTTGAGCGAGGTGATGCAATGTTGACCAATGATGCTGCACCAGAGATTGATCTGGAGACCTTCTACGATCAAACTCCCGACACAACAACATTTGGTACATTTGACGCATCGTACCCGGCACACATCGCAACACAACTGCTCAGAGCCGTCCTCCGTACGGCTTCACCAGACATCACGACGAATCGCTTGGCAGCAAGACTTTGTCTGGTGGGTGGTAACTTCTGCCGGCAGCCTATATTATGGCCTCCCACCGAGAAAATGTATCCTTCTTTGTACAATAAGTGAATTTCTTCCACATATCTTAATTCCCAATCAAGCTAAACGATCTCAGCACGGCTCCTTAGCATCTTCCTAATGAAAGCTAACAAACTCTTGCGATTCCCTACCAACAGTCCGGCTCAGTTCGGCAAAACACTTACAATAATTGCCCGATTCACTCGCTTTGATGAAATTTCCATTTACAATCATAAGCCTTCCTCTTTGTTCCCGCCTTTTTGCTTCCGAGGCTAACTGTGGTTTTAGTTGAACAAGTCAAGAAAAATAGGAAATAAAATACGTTTAATTTTGGATACATGATGCTGAGGAAGAATACCACAACAAATAATAACAACAAAAAAGGAGGAAGGAGGAAAATATGGGTGACATCCACGCAATAAGGTCACCGCAAATACCGAGGCCTTTTTTTGAGATGGGTAATCATCAAATGATCTCTCCCGCTCTGGACAGAGCAAAAAGGCTGTCAGACTTTTACTGACTAAAACCCACCGGTATTTCTTCACTTGCCTATGCGCCAGGGCCACGGTTTCTTTTTTAAACAACCCGCAACCCTGACCCAGGGGTCATCGGTCTTCGTCGACCCCGTCACGATGTGCTGACATCTCTTTGAGGCGCGCGTGAAACACAACACTAAGAGGCTCGGGTGGCGAGCTAAATACCGAGGCCTTATGTGAGGCCCAACACTGTCAGTTAGACTTGCCTAATCATGCGAGATGGGTTTTAAAACTGAAACATTTTTCTAGTGACGTAGTGCTAGCGTGTGACGGTACATCTGACTGTCGATCGATTCCATAAAAATCTCGTAGTAGAAGTGAAGTAGGTTTTTTTTTTAATAATTATAAACTAGTGCTTGACCTCAATCCTGCCAGATTCAATCGTTGATGGTACGCTAGTTTATTTAGCCTATTCACTAATAAAAACTTAATGAATAGGAAGGGAGACGGCAGTTGAACGAGGTGATGTAATGTTAAACTCAAGAACACGATAAACGATGCTGCGCCATAGGGAGATTGATCTTGAGATCTTCCACGATCAAACTCCCGACACAACAACATTTGGCGCAACATAACCGGCACACATCGCAACACAACATTTCTGAGACCCGTCCTCCGTACGGCTTCACCAGACATCATGCCGGAACACGACGAATCGCTTGGCGGCAAGACTTTATCTGGTTGGTGGTAACTTCTGCCGGCAGCCGATGTTATGGCCTACCACCGAGTAGTGGTAGGGAATGCCTTTTTTGTTTTTGGGGGAAACCATCAAAAGGCGCCTGATCTTTGGGAATGGGTCCAGGGAGCGTAGGATTTTTATCTCACAACCACCCCGTTGATCACTATCCGTAGGTACATGGACGAGGCACCATTACGGAGCCCCCTCTGTCCAACGCCTGTTAGAGCACATTTCTGGGGAAACTGTAAAAGGGTCTCTCCAAACCTAACTATGTAAGGTAGCACATGACCTCTGTGCGCCGCCTTCCCTGAGGTCTGACTGTATCCTCTATGCCGTCTTCTCCGAGTGGGATTGTCTCTCTCACGATCCTGCTCGGCACCCTTCTTCTGGACTTTCGCGATCTCACAGAAGGTGGCAAGTTCCTTCCAGAGTGATGTAGAATACCTAAGGCAATAAGTCCGCCTTTGAATCTTTGTGCGAAAAGTTTAAATAAATAAAAGTTAAGTAAGTAGTAGCTTAGAATGAGGTGTTCATAGTGTCAATCATAACATAAGTTCAAATGACAACTCACTCCACGCTCCTTCACCTAAGTTTTCACGGTGAGGTGGCCACTGAATCGCACAATTGTTATTCCTCAATACCGAAATCACCGACTTAGAAAGCAGTTGTGCCAACTTGACGAGACATACTAGGCAATAACAATAACTGTAATTAACTTAGCTAATTGCCTGACCGGGTCTACAACTCTACGCTCTTAGACCTTTGAATAATGGAACGCAAATAAACGTACCTATATGAAATAATTGCCACGGTGGCCTCCAACTCCACGTTTTTCTTGCTGTGAAAAACTACGGTTTATTCGCCACATATATAGGCACGATCGTCAGTGTTTGTTGTATTGATCATTATGGAAGTTTGTTGACAGATATTTTGATTAGTGAGGGCATGTTAACCACAGATTATAACATATAGGAAATGTTAACTGAGCCGCAGAAAAATCGAGCGATGATCAATCAATCAAGTCATTTATTCAGATTAGGCTGAGAATCGGCTTTTTGAACGTCAATATTACATAAGACAGTCCCCCAAAAACGGCCGCCCTTCGCCACTTCCTAGAGCTTTCGGTTCGCTTTATGGTTTATATGGTTTACGGTGAGGGCGTCTTTCCACAGTAGGGACCGTCGCGAAATCTACAAAGTTATTAAATGACTTTTATTAATACTTTACGTCTTCTTCAGCCTATAGACGTCCACTGCTGGACAAAGGCCTTCCCAAGGCTTTCCACAATGACCGGTCTTGTGCTGCCCGCATTCATCGGCTTCCCACGACCTTCAGCAGATCATCGGTCTACCTTGTTAGGCGCATCCCTACGCTGCGTCTTCCAAAACGTAGCCGCCCTTACAGAACCTTACTGTCCCATCAGCCTACTCTACGTCTGGACCCTGAATATCTTGTAGTTGTCTTGTAGTTGCAACAACAAGTTCATTCTCAAAAACTAAAATCGTCGCTAGTCAACACAGACGACTTTGGTAAATACAGGAGATCTAGGCGCTTCTGTGCCTACCTTCAGTTTACACCACGTGCCTACAATCACACTAAACGCAGATTGAAAACGAATAAAAATCCTCTTCCAATATCCTATAAAGTTCGCAACGCAAAAAGTTTCAAGCAAATAGGTTTTATTTAACATTCTCGGTGCGTTTCGTTTCACTCAGCCGACGCCGCCCAATCAGAGTTGTAAAAAGTAGAAAATGCGAATTGAAAACTCCAGTGTTACGAAATTACGACGAGGGAGACATCCGTGGCTTATGACTTTGTGGAGATTTATTTTTTACGTTTGGTTTGGTACTTACCTACTGAGAAGTTTTCTTTTTTTTTACTTACCTAATAAGTTTGTTAGTGTTTAACTTAGTTGAGTATATTCAAACATTGATATAGGTACAAAACACGGAAATTACTTATCTTAGCTCGAATTCTTGTCGTCATACTATCACGCCTGTAATCTCAAAAAGATTAGGCTGATCAGCTGATTAGCTGATGTAGTAGACACACTACAGAACACACATTTCGCCAATTACGTTTAAACCACACGTTACAGGAGCGAGCCTATTGGAAGAAATTTCCTGATAGAAAACGCTAATAAGACTTTGCCCCACTTGAGAAACGAACCCAGGCCAAGCTCAGCAGTAGTGCTTGGGATTAAACAAACGAGACTGTCAATAATAGTATTAGGTAAGTAACAAAAAGTTATTGGCGGGAAAGTCAAGCTAAGTGTCACGCCAGAAAACCAATTTGGTCGGAGGATCCCCTTTTCTAGGGAGGATGAGTGACTGAAGTGCATGTGGTGTGCACGCTGTTCCTCATACTTCCACACCATCTTCCTAAGGTCGTCGATAGATCTAGCTAGGACGCCTTCCAGCTAGATCGACAGCATAGTGTAGACGCTCCCCACACTGTGCACTGCGCAGTATGGATTAGAGACCACGTATCTGTATACATGGTAGCCACTCCATACTCATCTGCGCCACTGGCCGTCGCCGTTGGTCATTCCACAAACAGCTTGCTTACTCTCGATACGAGGGTATTATGATGCATTTCATTATAACTGCAAAAACAGAGAAAGATCAGTCAAGATGTGTTACAAATATTTTCGCAGTATAGTATGCCAAGTTGAACTTTTCTTAAGTAAAACGAAGGCAAGTAGTGACTGAAAGTTTGAAACCTAAATAAATGGTATTCAAATAAATGATATCACTCTAAGGAGACTAGGAATCATTTTGTAGCATATTGCCAATCTATTGCTCCATATGTCCGAAAAATGTGTCTACTCAACAACGTAAATAACGCAATGAATGTTGTAGAACTGTCAAATTGAAACCCATTGCTACTGATAGTTTGTTAATTACTCTATTAGTTGATGGTAAAAAAAAAACTGGAATCAATCGACAGACAATACGAATTAGCGCAGTCAGCACATTGGCAAGCAAGCTTGAACTCTAGAAAGTTCGAGTTACAAAATTATTATAAAGGGTGTATCTGACATCGACGCACAAACGAGTACCATGGATCCAGTACATCATTCTGAACCCCCCAGCGGTGGAATTTTGCGTCGGCTTCTTCCCGATAAAAAAAATAATATGCAGTTTTTTTCACTTTAGACCGTTCATAATTGCTATACTTTTATAACCCAATAAAATTTTAAAGTAGAAAATTAATTAATACGTTAATTACATAAAAAGGCGCAATGTGAACAATACTAGAAAAACTATCCTATCAGCTGATTTAATAGAGTTCGCATCAGGGGTCAACGTCATACCTACAAACACGCACGGCGGCACGCTGGCAACGTTCAAAGGCCGAGCCGACACTTTTTTTAAAGACTGTTATTTCTGTAACCGCTCATTAACGACATAAATGACTACCATAACTTTATTAGTGGCATGCGGACTAGCTTTTTCGCGAAATTTGCGTTACGGTGTCAGATACATCCTGTATTACATTTGTTTACTCGTAGGCGTTTAACTAAAATGAAAAAAAAACACGTGTCTTAGGTAACTGACTGAACGTGACACCACTTCAATTCAGTTGTCATGCTACATCACAGTTGTAAGCTTCAATTTAGCAACTGTGCCAAATTGAGATTGTGCAGATTTTTTATGGAATTAAGTTACTTCATCTTACTAAGTTGATCCAGCACACACACCCCTTATCTATCGTCCCAACTACTTCCAAGTGTAAAGCAAGTTATCCAAGAGCCGGGAAAAGTTCAACAATGACTAGGAATCAGCTCGACATGTTTATAGCATGGACTGGATACCGAGCGCGATCCATCTTCAAGTTTACTTCACCTGAATAGCGGGGCAGCTAGAGTTATCACAAGTTAGTGAGTCTCCTTTTAATCCTTGTAAAGTTCGGTGAAGAAAGTTTAAACACAACAGTAGTCCACGTTTACACTGTTAAGCTTTAGTTTCTAGCTAAGAAAGCGGTGAACGGGCATACAATGACGGCTGTCCAAATTTACACCTTTATTTATAAAACTGAAGTGCTAAGCATAGGTCGGAATAGGTAGAGTGAATTGGGGTCATTGATCGGAAACGTATATATTAATATGGACATTCCTCCGGATTTACGGAATCGGTTGACTATTTAAAAAAATATGTATAAATTATATACATTTGATTTGGCCATACCCTTCGTTAGAGACTAAAAATAAAATATTGAAATGTATCAATGCTTCGATCGGTTTGTGATTGTTTTTATTTTTCAACAAGTAAATAATAAATTACTGTTTTGTTACCTTCCTTTAATTGAATAGAGTAGTAATCACTGTCACTACCAACATCAACAATATTTACTTGGATCCGGAATTACATTCCGGGAAAATAGCTTATCCACGTTATTCTTTCTGTGAACATTTATGATACAAGTGCCAAAAATCACTCTACCTATTCCGACCTATGGATAAGTAACTGTTTAACCATGGTACATTTTTGACGTTTCAACGTCGTTTACAAATACGGGGTGAATAAATATATCTATTGAATTTTCCTGTCTCAAAACAAGTTCCCTTGTGTTGAAATTGCCTCCCTTATTTTTGATTCAATTTAAAACTGAAGAGAGTTTTAAATCTTACAATAAATTTTTAAAATGAATCCGCAGCAAATTCATTTTGCTGAAAGTTTTAAAAAAGTAACTCAAAACTCCGTCTCAACCCAGGCAGACTGTTTGAAATTAAAAAAGAATTCAATTCAAATTTGGAATTCTTACAGGGGCTGGGGTTGCCACCTCGCCAAACTTTACCCATAACATGTAAATGGGGAAAGTTCTGGCTAATTGCTTGCAAGACTGTCGCCAGACTGCCTCAACTCACTTAATTAAACTAAAACCTTTACTACGAGATTGCTTACACTACCTATTAATTAGGTATTGGTATAATCTCACAT
This sequence comes from Sesamia inferens, assembly GCA_037179545.1. Classification (NCBI taxonomy): domain Eukaryota; kingdom Metazoa; phylum Arthropoda; class Insecta; order Lepidoptera; family Noctuidae; genus Sesamia; species Sesamia inferens. Next base: position 28,128,306 of record CM073939.1, on the reverse strand, counting down.
ATGTTCATTAATATTAATGGCGTAATAAGGCTTACTTATAAGCAGATAATAATTATTATGAATATAATAATTGCGACGCTAAGAACGGCGCCATATCTAGCAATACATTTCCAGTTTTATCTGAACTCTCAATGTATTTTTCGGGTTTTGTCTTTTGGGTTTTTCGTACATTGAGAAGTTAGACTGTAACTGTTATCCAGATCCGGTAATGCATAACTGTGATTCATGAATAACTGAAAATGAAATCACTTATGCCACATACTGAAAGTATATTGTAGTATGTGGCATAAGTGATTTCATTTTCAGTACTAATATTCAGTTACTAATATAATTAGATTATTCACAAGAATTCATAAAAACTTTTAAAATTAATAGAAATTGTAGTTACCTACTACAATACCTAGGATGCAGCAAAATGTTGAAAAATTCTTCAATCTCTAAATAAATCATCCCTCAAAATTTATCCAATAAAATTAAATTTCATAAAAAATGTTCCTAATAGATTCCCGATCACACCGTCAATCAACAAAGTTTTAATAACTCTTAAAACATTAAAGTAGCGTCCCAAAAAATCGATAACCAACAGTAGGGCCATAGACAAGCGTATTAAAAACTCTCCCTGCAATCATTTTGCAACAGTCCGCAGGCAAAATGTTGTAACGACATTTTTTCGGCAATTACTCTTCAATTAGGGGATTTTTGGAAGTTTGGGAAAAAGCGACGGGATTTACATGTTTTATGTTATGCTTCCGTATAATGGAACGAATCTGTGATGCAGATTTCTTTGAATAATTTTATTGTTTTTGAAAATGTAAGCGAACAATTTTCAATCATCAACCATACATGAAGTCATCACCTTGAAATATATTGTGCATATGTCGCACCCAACCGGTTTAATCAGACGCTTAGTTAATCGCCTACCCTTTTAACTAAGAGCACCCGTTTAACTAACAACAGTCTGATCGATATTCAATGAATTATAGTTTTGGTGGGAACTGTAACTAATCACGTGCGAGCCGATTTAGTCGCAGTATCTTCAGCCAGGGTTAGATCTGTCATCAACCGCGTGCGAGCCGAGAGAGAAATGCGAGGCGAGAACTACTTCCAAAGGCCAGGCTAATTGGCTGATTTAACCAGTTTTTGACCAGTTGTGGTGGCCTAGTGGTTAAAACAAAAATGAGTGTACGGATTCGATTCCAGGTCAGGCAATGTGATCATTGACCAATGTGATTTTTCTAAGTTACATGTACTTTCTAAGTATATCTTGGACACCAATGACTGATGAAGGAAAACATCTTGAGGAAACTTGTACTTTAAGTCTGAAATCGCCAACACGTATTGAGCAAGCGGTGATTACATGAATACGCTTACTTAATCCTTCTCTGTGTGAGAGGAGGCCTCTGCCCAGCATTGGGAAATGGGACGATAAAAGGTTGGTAATGATGATCAGTTCCCTGCGACATACACACGACTACACAAGTACACATCAAGCAAACAACATTAATGTCACCTATCCGCGTATGTTATATTTAAAAGATCTACTTAAATATTAGGATAAATTGTCATAATTATGTACAAGGTACGGACGGCTACACATCAGCCTACACATAACCAATATAAGCTGATTTCTAATCGTACGAAAAATCTATACAATGCAAGGTCAGCTAAAACTGGAAAGGTCTAATTTGATGTGTAGCCATGTGTACCAACAATAATGTTTCGTTATAAAAGGAAAAACAATATGTAATAATAACAGACAAGTGTACGACCCAAAGAGTTCGAAGGTGACCTACGCGAAGGCGGCTCTAAGACCGTGGATTCGACTCCAACAACTTCGGAATTTACGCATATGTACTAGGAGTAGTAAAGTTTCAAAAAACTATTCCTAATCCTAACGCTACACTGTTTACAGCGAATATGAAACTTATAAAGATATATTTGAATAGCCATATTTACACAAAGGTAAGCAGAATAAAACTACTTATTATTTTCCATGCATTATTCAGAAAACAATCCAAAGAATAGTAGCGAGCTACTCCATCAGAAAGGATTACCTCAAATCCGGGCCAAATTGAAGATTTTCTCGACGCCATGCCAGCTATGGGGAGGAATAAACTTACTATTGTCTTTGTTAGATGTAAGTAGGTAGTGGTACGCACGAAAACACACAAGATATATTAAACTTATACTGCGTTATTTTTAGACAAAAAAGTTCATAGAAGCAGAGATGTGGAACATCTAATTTTTGAGATGAATTCAAACAATTTCATGAAAAAATCAAAATGAAAATGAACTATAATAACAACTGAAAATGAAAATCAACAAGAGCAAGTAAAATAGCATTCACAAATATCGGCAAGTCAATGACAAACACAGCTACATATTTTGGTGGAAGCCATTCTTATATCATCATAATCAGACTATACTGGTGCCACTGTTGGGACACGGGGGTCTGTGTCCCGATGTGAGGGAATAGCGTAGCCTATACCGGTACAATACGATCTACCACGCTGGTCCAGTGTGGGTTGGTAGATGTAACACATGTCTTAGATATTCTTTTTTTTCAAAACGGCAAAGGAAAACTTCCTGAGGAAACCGGCAAGAAAAGAAGCCGTTGTAACCCAGTAAAATTAAAAAATACTCTGCTGCCACAACAGCCCAATCAATTAACGGTCAATTCAATTTAAATCGTTATAAATCTAGTCACAGTCTTATCTCGGCGACAAACAACTGTCAAAAACTAGAGACAAAAGTAATTATTGACCGTTTTTGATGACCGCCTGCCTGCGACGTGGAGGCCCCGGGTTCGATCCCCGGCCCGGCCAGGTCATGATAGAAAACGATCTTTTCCTGATTGGCCTGTGTCTTGGATGTTTATCTATATATGTATCTATTATAAAATATAGTCTTGTTGAGTTAGTATCCCATAACACAAGTCTCGAACTTACTTTGGGGCTAGCTCAATCTGTGTGATTTGTCCGTATATATTTATTTATTTATTTATGAAAATTTGAACGGTCTTAAAATTAGCGGAATCATTTCATTTTTTATGACTTCAACTCATTGTATATGATTTCAATTCATATATTATGACCTTATTAGAAAATATTTTAAATTAGGTAGACTTTTTTCAGGTTTTGGTAGTAAAATGTAAAACGTTCCAGGTACTGATCACAGCTGATTTTTTCAGGTTTTTAACATTGACACAGTAGCTTACTTAAAAACTGTACAACGTTATTTTTAGTATATATGCGAAACCCTACTGCTAAGCCTAAAAAAGAATCTTTGTACAAAACTTCAAAAAGATATCATGAAAAACCATAAAGTTATGAGCTTGTTATCTCACCTGGTTGTCACAAATAAATGGTCAACTCACCGCTCAGCCGGCAGTGCCTGCGGCGGCGTGGCGCGGGGCCTCAGCTAAGTTGTACGCTCAGTAACCATACTGCAATAATTTCTAAATGTATTTGGAAAAAAATATAACATGGCACAAACATGATCCCACCAAAAACATTCTGTAAAAAAAAATTGCCAAGTTTTGATGTAGCTGCTTGTTAATCTCTAAACAGTAATGAAATCTAAACAAAGTCGTGCCAAGTCCTTAGTGCCTTACTGCGATTTCTACAATATTATTATAGTTACTGTTGTGTTACTTGGCCGTTGAACATTCTTTATACGTTACATTTCACTTCTTTTTGTAGAAGCGTATTATATTGATTTATTTTATTAGATTTTCTTGTTTGACACAGTTAACAATCATAAACTAGTGCTTGACCGCAATGCCGCCTGATGTTAAGCAGTGATGCAATCGTTGATGGCAAAGCGCGTTACTTTATTAAGCCAATTCACGTAAAAAACTTAGTGAATAGGAAGGAAGACGGCAGTTGAGCGAGGTAATACAATTTTAAACCCAACATGAACAACAATACTGCGCTAGAGGGAGATCGATTTGGAGACCCTCCACGACCAAACTCCCGACACAACAACATTTTATATATATATATTACTAGCTGTTACCCGCGACTTCGTCCGCGTGGAATAGTATCTTTGGGTGTATTTTTGAATCATTGGTAGGTATATTTAAAAAATAAAAATTTATTGTTCTCTTATAAATGTCCAAGAGACACTTACTGGGGCCAGCGTCACGTTGTGTACAAAAATATTTTTAAAAAACCTAATTTAAAACATTTTTATACACAACGTTTGCTGTTTTATTGTTGTTAGATAAAATGTGGAGATTTTTGGGATTTGATACACGTGAGCAGGCCACGTAGAGTTGCCCATGCGAAAAACAGTTCTTTTCTAAATTTACACCCGCCACTTTCAGTGTGGCCTTGCGCTTTGTTAATGGTCATTGCGAAGGCTGGTTTGAGGGGAAACTGGATTCTTTTGAACTGAAAAGGTAAATCTGTAGGGATCATGGGTATGCGAGGAATCAAAACTTTTTCATCTTTAGCTATTCCTGTCATTATAAAATGAATCTAACCAAAACAGATGTACAGATTGAGATTTACTATCATAAAAAATCTTTACTAAGCAGCTACGTAGTAAAAGTAGTTTTATACCTACTACGACTTATAATTAGATTAATTAAAAAAAAGGAATTAAAAGCAAATCTTTTTTTTTCAAGTAACGGAAATTATACATATTACCTTCTATTAACTATGAACTAAAATATCCCGAAATATTATGTATGTACAAAATTAATTTACAGGACCTAACTAATAAAAAATACTGAGGTACTTAAAAAAATAAAACTTAATCGTATTTTTTTAACGTAACGAAAACAATCTTACCTACTATGAAATAAAATGAACTAAATATTATCCCGAAATACACACATCAAAAGTGTCTAGGGATCAACATATATTTTTGCAATAACTTTTCTCCTGATTGATATTAATTAAAATTTTCTTTAAGGATTCATCAAATAAAGTGTTTTCGTTTGTCACAGTAACGATAAACCAAGTCACCTTTGCATTAATAAAGAAATTTGCCATTTTCCTAATAAAGGGATATTTGACATTTGAACCACTAACACAAAAGTTCGAAAAAAAGACTGAAATAACAGTTTTCTCTAAAATTTTATTGGGTAACTTAAACAATTAATAATCCGTGTTTCTACCGCGAACACTAACAACACAAGAACATCGGTTTGGCATACTCAAAATGAGTTCATCCAAATCACGCTGTGGAATGGCCGCCCATGTTCGTTGCAACAACAAAAAAAGGTCTTCTTGCGACTGGATACCCTTCATATTCGGCAGAGCTCTTCTCTGTAGCATATCCCATGCATACTCAATCGGGTTCAAGTCTGGCGACTGAGCAGGCCAGGGCAGGACATTGATGTTAGCTGCGGCGAGAGTCTGTCTTACAACTCTTGCGGTGTGCGGTCGTGCATTATCATGCATTAACCGAAATAAGGGACCGATTTGCACTTGTAGAGGAACGATGACGTCTGATACAATCGTCTCAGCATAAATTTGAGCCTTGAGGTTGCCTCTGATCCAAATCAACTCAGTTCTTCCGCCGATCCAAATACCCGCCCATACCATGATGGTTCCACCACTATAAGAATGGACTTCCTGGCAGGATTTTAATCGCTGTTGGCGTCCAGGGGTTCTCCAGTGTCGTATACGTCTTGTATCCGGTCTCATACCAAAACGAGACTCATCAGAAAAGCACACGAAACGCCATTGTTCTTCTGCCCAATTTCTGTGTTCAAGAGCCCATTGATATCGAATCCTACGATTGTGCATTGCTATAGGTGGTACCCGTAGCGGTCTTCGGGAATGAAGGTTCACTTCATGCAAGCGGTTTCTGACTGTTTGGTCGCTAATTAAGTTCCCTGAAGAGTGATGAAGCCTCACGGCTAACATCATGGCGGTTATTGTTGGAGCTCTTCGAGTTAAGATTTGAATGTATCGGTCTTGTCTCCTTGTGGTACAGCGATACCGTCCTCCATGGCGCTCAGCCACGGTACCAGTGCTTCGGTAACGTGTCCAAAGTCGACTGATAACACTCTGACTTGTATTCAGAGCTAAAGCCACAGTACGTTGCCGGGAACCAGCTTCTATCATTCCCACGGCTCTGAGCATTTCTTCCCTGCTTAAATGACGTCGCCGTTCCATAATAACGTTGGTTTTAATCAGTAGTAGGGAAACAGTAGCACTAATAATGTCTTCAATGCGTTGTATGTTTTTATAGGGAAAATATTGACAGCTGATTTTCATCTTTTACTCGAATTTGATTCACAGTTCCTGATTCAAATTATGAAATGCACCAAAAAGGATCCATATAAATTTATAAAATCATAAATTTATTACAAAGCCACATCTCAATCTCAAGAAATCCGCATAAAAATGCTTGATCCCTAGACACTTTTGATGTGTGTATTAAGTATGTACAAAATTAATTTACAGGACCTAACTAATAAAAAATACTAAGGTACTTAAAAAAATTAAACTTAATCGTATTATTTTAACGTAACGAAAACAATCTTACCTACTATGAATTAAAATGAACTATGAACTAAAATATCCCGAAATATTAAGTATATACAAAATTAATTTTTAGGACCTTACTAATAAAAAATAGGAACTAAAAAAATTATGCGAAGCAATCAAATATTTTTACTCTATTGCAAAATGAATTTCTCTGTAGCGCAAATTTCTCTAATCGCATGCGTCCGGCAACGACGTCTGCCCTCACGTGTCTGCCCGTTCGGGTAGGCATAGTTAGATTCGTGCCGTGCGCTACCCCACCACACGACCGCCCCCCGCGCTCGCCCCACTTCGGCGAATGTGCGCGACAATGACCGATGACCGACGGCAGGCGGCGGCGATGAATAAGTACCTATTCGTAACTTCAAAAGTCGATTTTTTTATTGATACAAAACAAAAGTTACAATTTCTGGAATTCCTTTGGTACCTACTTATATAAAAACTTTGCACATCCTAAGAGACCTATGTACATGGTTTTATCTCCAAAAATGACGAACACCCACATGCAACCCCTATTTCACCCCCACGCTGGTGTAAATTTTAAAATGCTAGAACAAACGATTTTTTCTTTATTATTTAGTTATTTAGTGCCTAAATACCTAAATATAAAATGTAAGGTATCTTCAAGAATGACGAACTTCATACAAACTTTCAACCCCTATTTCATCCCCTCACAGGTCGAAATTTCAAAAACGCTAGAACAAATGTTTTATTATTTTTTATCAAGTGCTTAAATATAAAGTTTCATGGTTTAATCTTTAAAATTTATGAAATCCCATACAACTTCCCCCCCCCCCCCCCTTTTAACCCCTTACAACCCCTTTTTCGCGATAAAAAGTAGCCTATGTTTTATCTCGGGGTCTAGAATATCTGTATACCAAATTTCATTCAAATCCGTTCAGTAGTTTTGGCGTGAAAGAGTAGCAGACAGACAGACAGACAGACAGAGTTACTTTCGCATTTATAATATTAGTTAGGATAGTCGCGGGTAGGAGGTCGATGTGATGACAAAAAACTAATCAGCTCCGTGACTAAATTAATTATAAAATAGAAAAAAAGACATTTTGTTGACTTTCTTCCGCTAAATTAGTTTAAATAGCTACTATTCAATAAGTGAAAGTGTTATCATGAAAAATAAACAGTGATACTATAAATATGTGAGTATGACTATAGAACAACAACACATCGAACAAGTGATTTAGTTTACTGGAAACTGAAGAAAGTGACTACCAATAACGCAGTGAAAGTGTTTGCAAAGAATTCTGTTAGTGAACACGGAAAATAAACGCAAAAAAAGTTTTGCATAATATGATTTTTCGAGCACACCGTCATTTGGATAAAAGTGCAAAGTGGATTCAACTACAAAACCCAGTCAGTCTCAGGAGTTCTTGGCAAGTTAAATTTATATTACTATTATGGATTTATTTGAAAACATAACATTTCGATTAAAACATCGCACTCAATCAATGTCCGATGTTTCCAAAACAGCTGACATTAAGTAGTAGTTCCACTAACCTGACGTTAGATGGCAGCACCAATAGCCTTCCGAACATATCCGCTGACGAAATTGACTCACAGATACAGGAACTTAATAATGAGATAATAAAACTTAAGCTCGAACTGACTTCAGCTCGTGATGAAATTAGTAAACTATCTTTAGAAAATATGGAACTTAAAAATACAGTTTCATAAATAAATACAAGGCATGAATTAGTCAAAAAGGTGACAAAAAGGTTAACAACTGAGATAATTACACCAAGAAAAAAGTCCTCAGTTTCGAAACTTCATAACGGTACACCTAAGTCGCAAAAAGAAAGAGAAGACTTTCTTACTCCAACGCCACATAATATGTTTACAACTGCTTCTAAAACGTCACCAAATGTGTGCGGGAAAACTGAAAGTTTAAGAAAACGTAATAATTGCACTTCTGTTAAAAATAAGTTGTGTATCATTAGCAGTAATAATAAAAATAAAATGTTACCAATAGCAGTAAACATGTTTCAGAACTACCAAATATGCCATTATCTCACACCAAACTGTTGTGGAGACCTTAGTTAATAACATTGATAAAAAACTGACCAATTACACTGAAAATGACTACTGCATAGTGTTCGTAGGAGAAGAAGACTTTAAAGTAGCAAAAAATTACTGTAGTCTTATTGTTTCTTTAAGAGAAACCTTGAGTACTGTACAACATACCAACATTATAATTTGCCCACCTAGGTACATATAAAAATAGCAAACACGCAATTCTTTTTAATTGGAGAGTGGAAACATTCAATAATTTGTTGTACATGGATAACCAATCATTTCTATACGCCATGATTTTAGACTCTAACTTAAAATTGACATTCGACATGTTTAGGAGAGTCAGTGGTAGAATAAGTAACAATGGAATGAAAAACGTTTATCACAATTTAAAGATACTAATTGACGAAAATAATAAATATATCCTTGACGTAACAAACAGTAAAATACCTTATAATACACACATCAAAAGTGTCTAGGGATCAACATATATTTTTGCAATAACTTTTCTCCTGATTGATATTAATTAAAATTTTCTTTAAGGATTCATCAAATAAAGTGTTTTCGTTTGTCACAGTAACGATAAACCAAGTCACCTTTGCATTAATAAAGAAATTTGCCATTTTCCTAATAAAGGGATATTTGACATTTGAACCACTAACACATAAGTTCGAAAAAAAGACTGATATAACAGTTTTCTCTAAAATTTTATTGGGTAACATAAACAATTAATAATCCGTGTTTCTACTGCGAACACTAACAACACAAGAACATCGGTTTGGCATACTCAAAATGAGTTCATCCAAATCACGCTGTGGAATGGCCGCCCATGTTCGTTGCAACAACAAAAAAAAGGTCTTCTTGCGACTGGATACCCTCCATATTCGGCAGAGCTCTTCTCTGTAGCATATCCCATGCATGCTCAATCGGGTTCAAGTCTGGCGACTGAGCAGGCCAGGGCAGGACATTGATGTTAGCTGCGGCGAGAGTCTGTCTTACAACTCTTGCGGTGTGCGGTCGTGCATTATCATGCATTAACTGAAATAAGGGACCGATTTGCACTTGTAGAGGAACGATGACGTCTGATACAATCGTCTCAGCATAAATTTGATCGTTGAGGTTGCCTCTGATCCAAATCAACTCAGTTCTTCCGCCGATCCAAATACCCGCCCATACCATGATGGTTCCACCACTATAAGGATGGACTTCCTGGCAGGATTTTAATCGCTGTTGGCGTCCAGGGGTTCTCCAGTGTCGTATACGTCTTGTATCCGGTCTCATACCAAAACGAGACTCATCAGAAAAGCACACGAAACGCCATTGTTCTTCTGCCCAATTTCTGTGTTCAAGAGCCCATTGATATCGAATCCTACGATTGTGCATTGCTATAGGTGGTACCCGTAGCGGTCTTCGGGAATGAAGGTTAACTTCATGCAAGCGGTTTCTGACAGTTTGGTCGCTAATTAAGTTCCCTGAAGAGTGATGAAGCCTCACGGCTAACATCATGGCGGTTATTGTTGGAGCTCTTCGAGTTAAGATTTGAATGTATCGGTCTTGTCTCCGTGTGGTGCAGCGATACCGTCCTCCATGGCGCTCAGCCACGGTACCAGTGCTTCGGTAACGTGTCCAAAGTCGACTGATAACACTCTGACTTGTATTCAGAGCTAAAGCCACAGTACGTTGCCGGGAACCAGCTTCTATCATTCCCACGGCTCTGAGCATTTCTTCCCTGCTTAAATGACGTCGCCGCTCCATAATAACGTTGGTTTTAATCAGTAGTAGGGAAACAGTAGCACTAATAATGTCTTCAATGCGTTGTATGTTTTTATAGGGAAAATATTGACAGCTGATTTTCATCTTTTACTCGAATTTGATTCACAGTTCCTGATTCAAATTATGAAATGCATCAAAAAGGATCCATATAAATTTATAAAATCATAAATTTATTACAAAGCCACATCTCAATCTCAAGAAATCCGCATAAAAATGCTTGATCCCTAGACACTTTTGATGTGTGTATATCAAACATTGACATTTACCAACCTGACAATCATATGAAGACAATAACTAAATCAGACGACACCGGACAGCTTTTTCTGTAGTCATATTGTTGTAATGCATCAAAACATTGCCGGATTATTAAATAAATCAGACCTGTTAACTATACAACTGGAACACTTGGAAAAACAAGGGACAACTTTAGATGTACTCTGTTTGACAGAACACTTCATGACATCTGGATATGAGCATTTATTACACATTCCAAATTTCCACCTAGCTGCTTTTTATTCGCGAAGCACAAACCGAGGCGGAACTTGTATTCTTGTGAGACAGAGGCATCAGTATAGAGAACTACCAGATGTTGCTAAACAATCTGTATCAGGTGTGATAGAAATGTGTGCCTTAGAAGTGACATCCCATTCAATTATTATTATATGTGTGTATAGAATACCGAAATATAATTACTTGACATTTTATGAAAAACTTGACATTGTATTAAAAAAAGTTTGTCTATTATCAAATAAAAAAATTGTGTTGTGTGGTGATCTTAACATTAATGTACTGTTGAGAAATAGGATTACGATGGATTTGGAAAATTTTCTGCTTAATTATAATTTAACTCTAGCGCTAAACCAGCCTACCAGGCTTCATAGTAAGACTTGCATTGATAACTTTGCTCATAATCTAGGTAAAGGATGGAAAGCAGATATTATTGACCTTTTGTTGTCAGATCACACATCACAAATACTTAAAATACCTGTACATAAAGCGTGTCGCTTAAAGTTTTGGAAAACTATCAAAAAATGTTACTCAACTGAGAACTTAGTTAAATTTAAATCATGTTTACAAAATATATCTTTTCAAGAAGTTTACGAAAGTCATGATGTTAATGTGGCGTACAAGACATTTCATGATATTTTCTCGATGTTTTACAATCTCTGTTTTCCAGAGAACATAATAACAATAAACACTAATAAACAGGTTAAATGGATTTCTCGTGGCATAAAGACATGTAGTAAAAGGCAGAGACAGCTATTGTGGGCTTACAGACTAGACCCAACAAAAACACTAAAACTGAATCGAAAAATTACACTACGCAGTACAAAAAAATTGTTAAACTAACTCAGAAGGCACAAAATAACTACTTCATAAACAACTCTCAAAACAAATCGAAGGCCACGTGGCATATAGTCAATAAATCTAAAACTAACCTGCCTAAAGAACAGATACTGACAATAGAAACAGGGAATATGACTTACACAAACCCAATTGACATAGCAAAAGCTTTTAATAATTACTTTATAGATGACATCGAGAAAAATATAGTAACGGACATTAAAATAATGAATAAATTAGACAATTTGACAATGCAATCAATGTTTATGCAACCTGTTCTGAAATCCGACATTATATTAGCCACAAAGATACTAAAAAACACTAGTACTGTAGGTATTGACGGTATAGCGACGAAAGTAATTAAATATGTAATTGACATTATAGCACCCGTGCTAGCACATATTATTAATGTCAGTATTACCGAGGGCATCTATCCCGAAGATTTAAAAAAAGTCATAATAAAACCGCTCCACAAAAAAGAAGACAAAAAGCATATAAAAAAAATACCGTCCCATAGCCAAAATTCCTATTTTTTCCAAAATTTTTGAAAAAGTTATATATAACTCGATATATCAGTTTCTTCATAAACAGAACGTCTTGTGCAAGGAACAAAACGGTTTCCGAAAAAATAAAACCATTAATATGGCTATTTTTGAATTCCTCAATAATATTATGTCTGCTGTGGACAAAAGGACTCCCATCTGCGCTATTTACACAGACATGACTAAAGCCTTTGATTATGTCTCTCACAAAATCAAAAGTTGCACTGCTATGGCATCAGAGGAAACATTTTAAAATTAATAGAATCATATCTAAGTAATAGATTTCAATGTACGGAAATTACGAGAGTGTGTGCGAAGTCAAAAATGGAACAAAGGTATGTGTCAAATTTCAGGAATATAAAATATGGGGTGCCTCAGGGTAGCGTGCTCGGGCCACCTCTATTTCTCAAATATATAAATGATCTGCCGAAAGTGACGCAACAACCAATGGTTTTGTTTGCAGACGATAGCACTGCCATAGTAAAATGTAGAGATCTAAATACATATCAAACTGACATTAATAATACTCTTACTGACATAATTAATTGGCTTAATATGAATAATTTAAAAATTAACCTGAAGAAAACCAAACTAATGCATTTTTACCAAAAAATTGAAGCTCCAAAAATGTGTGTCAAATTTAATGGCAACGTAATAGAAGAGGAAAAGGTAAGTGTGTTTTTGGGTATCTATATTGACAGTAACTTAAATTGGAAACCGCATATAGAACAGCTTTGTGGGAAAATACATAAATCAGCATACGCACTTTTTCAACTGGCCAGAAAAGTAAATATAGACTCGTTACTTGTTGCCTATCATGGTGTGATACGGTATTATTTTCTGGGGTAATTCTCCGGATAAAGAATTAATATTCAAGGCACAAAAAAGGTGCATTAGAGCCATGTGTGCTTTGAAAACAGAAGACAATTGCGCGCCGTACTTTAAATCTCTAAAAGTTCTTACGGTGCCGGCGTTATACATACTGGAAATGAGTATCTTTATCAAACAGAATCCTAACCTTTTTGAAAAAATGACAACGGCACAAAATGTTCCACTTCGTAGTCAGTACAAAAATTGTTTGTGTAATTATAAATGCAACACTGCACTAGTTAAAAAAAGTATCCTAGGTATGGCTCCACGTATTTATAACAAAATTCCAGACGCCATTAAAGAATTAAATTTTACACAATTTAAGAAAAAAAGGAAATTGTTCTTAATTGATAAATACTACTACACAATTGATGAATACCTGAATGACGAATTAATATAGAATTGCAATTTATATTTATTGAACTTTTTTTTTTCATTAATTTTGATATTTTATTTAATATTATTTTTTTTTTTTGACATAATTATTTTGACATAGATTTTTTTTTTACTAATATTTTTTTTTACATTTTAATAATTCCTCATTTATTTATGACATAACAATAATAGAAAATATAGATTTGCATGTATATTTGTACGCCTACTGGCATAACATAGCGCTCAGCTCATCAAAATCAAGAACTGTATCTCTATTACCTATGTTAACAAATAAAAGTATTATTATTATTATTATTTATACTCTTGAAGTCAACATTTATGAGCCAAATTATTAGAGAATTTTACTACTAATTGATTAAGCTTTGTTTGGTCTTCCAGGTCCCACCTCATTTTTGTACAACGCCTATCGAGCCATTCACTAAACCTAAACTAACATCAAACTTTCTCCTAATCATTACTTTAGCTCCCTCTTTAATTAGCTCTTCTTTCAGGAACTTGTCGAGATCATGTGTCAGAACACGTACAGTAAGTACCACTTTTAACACTTATTGTTAGAGCAATAAAGTTCAAAACTGGTAATGCACTTTTGACCGGGTTTAGTTGCTTATTCTGAACAAACTATAATCAGGTTTCGTATAAACAAAAAATAACATAGTAGGTATATGTAATTTAATTAAATAAAAACCTCATAAATTCAGAGAATAGATAGTTATAATGAATTAAGTTTAACATGTGGTATATAAGTTGGTTATAACAAAGGCAGCATCAATTTCTACTACTCTAACCATATTTTAGCAATAAAATTGAAAATCTATTAAATAAATTTGTCAGATTGCATTGGATAATGTGTCACGATCTATATAATATACTTACATTTGAAAAAGAGCGACGAACACTTTTCTACCACTACACTTTTCACTTTTGAATCTGTCCGTTTTGTTAAAATGGTTTTTGTAAATAAAATGTTTTCTTTTATACATAATCAGTAATAAAGGTAAATTATGACATACCAAAAACCTAAAACTTCTAAAATCGGCCGCCGGCAGAAGTTACCACCCACCAGACAAAGCCTTGCTGCCAAGCGATTTGTCGTGTTCCGGCATGATATCTGGTGAAGCCGTTCGGAAGACGGGTCTGAGCAGTTGTGTTGCGATGTGTGCCGGGTACGATGCGCCTAATGTTGTTGTGTTGGGAGTTTGGTCCTGGAGGGTCTTCAGATCAATCTCCCTTTGGCGCAGCATCGTTGGTCGTGTTGTTGGGTTTAACATTGCATCACCTCGCTCAACTGCCGTCTTCTTTCCTATTCGCTCAGTTTTTCTGAGTGAATAGGCTCTTATTAAACTAGCGCGCTTTACCATCAACGATCGCATCACTGCTTACCATCCGCGGGAATGCGGTCAAGTGCTAGTTTATAATTATTAAAAAAAAATGTCTATTCTATTCTTCTATTCTATATTTTTTATGGCAATGGTGCCGATGTCGACAATTCTGCCAATGTCTAATGTGCTATGAAAAAACGTGGCGCCATTGTCATAAATGTCTAAAATCTACACGTCAACTTTAGTAGGTATATGCAAAAAATATCAAAGGCGCAAAAAAGGACAGGAAAATACCCATTATTTAAAATGAAATTTAAATCTACTGTCATGTCATTTTAATACATATATAAATTTTACTTCAAACTCTATTTTCTCAAAAGCAAGTTTGCTTGCTGGATCCTATTTGCATAACTACGTCCAATTGACCTTCTAAAATTGTGTATAGCCGTATGTACATACCTACTGTCAACTACACGTCGATAATAAAATTAAGAAGGTAATGTAACATTTATCAGGGTTTTTTGACAGGAAACCCAAGATGAGTGTCACGCGCATTTTTCATTGGACTTTTAAAATTATTTATAGTGTCGTTTACTAAATAAAAACGCGTGATTTATGTATTAAAAAGTGCATTCAGTGAATAATTCATAAAGAACATTTAAATATCGCAGCATAGTGGCTACATCATGGCTTTGCATCAAATCTCCTAGTAGGTGGCTCACGCGGCCGTTTTTTCAACTGTCATTGGCGATATCCGCCATTATTGTGAAATATTTTTTTTAAAGAATTTCTATAATTTGTTACACGTGTTATTGGCAAAAACATTTATCAGTTAGTGTCTTTATCAGGTCCGGATTAACCATCTCGGGGCCCGCACAGCTCGCCAGCAACGCAATTTGGAAACTTTAACAATTTTTGAAAAAAAATCCTGCTTGTGTAGCTGATTTCAAATTAATATATTTGTCATTTAATAAGTGATTATTTAAGTATAAAAATTAAATTATATAAGTTAATAAATTAGTAAATGTGTCTGATAAAAAAATTATTACTTAGATCAATTTCAATACAATTAAAAAATACACCGAAAATTACAAACATTCACCGTCACTCTTATAGTGTAAATAATGGGGTCTCTTACGTTACAATTTGAAAACAAAATAGTAGTTTATGAAACTGTTACATAATGAGGGATATTATGCACGAGTGTGAGTTTAAAAAACCAGCGAAGCGAGTTTTTTAATAGTATCACACGAGTGTGTAATACCTAATTATGTACAGTTTCATACACTACTTTATCTAATCTCATACATTTTAAGAAACAATAATAATCATGTGTCCAGCGAAACACAACAGCGACTCGCAATGCAAAGAAACGTATTTGGCGCCAAAATTCTGCACCCTGCATCAAAGCGCACGCGCCAAAACGCGCGCAGCCACAGATAAAAAATGAAATAGTGCTATCTATGGTTTGTAATCTCCACGATTTTTATTATAACATTATTTTGTTAGAGAAATAATGTTATAATTTAATTTTTTAATTTCCTTTCGATATACTATGGGTAAAGTACGTCAATATAAACTCCTTTTTAGTTTTTAATTTTTATTTTTTTAATATGAGAGTAGATAAACACTTTTACAGAGGTTTCATAAAAACAATCCCCTTTTTTTTTTCATTTTTTATCTGGAGTGCCGAGCCCCTGGTCATAGTGGGCCCCTAGGCACTGGCCTAAAGTGCCTTATGGATAATACGGCACTTGTCTTTATTATGAAGCAGTTTTCGTAGTTGAAGTGCTTCAGTGGCTAAACTATTGACTGCTGCGCTGTATCGCGTGTT
The DNA here is from genome assembly GCA_037179545.1 of Sesamia inferens. Taxonomy (NCBI): domain Eukaryota; kingdom Metazoa; phylum Arthropoda; class Insecta; order Lepidoptera; family Noctuidae; genus Sesamia; species Sesamia inferens. The sequence continues at coordinate 28,111,697 of CM073939.1, read as the reverse complement.
CGATTCCCGCACGGAACAAATATTTGTATAACGAGGAATTACTTGTTACGGGTCAGGCTGTTTGTGTATGTGAGTTTTTATGCTTGTAACCGCACCCACGATACAGAAGAAATTCCTAGTGTGGGGCCACGTTTAAAAAAATATTGAAGTTGGTTGACCGTACCTACACGTGGCACCGTCGTTAAATAAGCATATTTATCTACAACACTATGTTCTTCGAATGAGCACTGTTTTCTATTATCGAAATATACAACATGTAACATAAAAGGTATATACATACCAAGGGCATGGCATCTTTACATGATATCAATCGAAATTGGAAGGGTTTTTTAATCCTATCTCTTTATGTTAGGAAGTTACGAGAAAAAACACCGCCTGTGATAGGCTACTACCATACTAGGCGCACAGAATTTTCGAAGACATTTATCGTGATTTTGCCAAGTAATCTGACGTGTAACGAGTAGTTATTAACGTATGTAGTTTTGTGCACGTTTGTTAAAATTTGAATTTAAGAAACACGGAACTGAAAATTTCGTATAAATTTTTTGAGTATTTTATTTTGAGTTGAAAACCTTCCGATATCATTTGATATCATGTAAAGATGCTTTGCCCTTGGTATGTATATACCCTTTATGTTACACGTTGTATATCTACCGATATTGTTTTTGTCAATAGTTAAGCGCCTTACAAGAAACAATAGCAATACTTCTGAAACTGTTGTTTTAATTATAACAGGCGGCGAATTCTTGCAATAACACAAAATGATGAACAAGTCAAAATAATGTAACATAAACAAGAAACGAACCTTCAACTGGGTCCAAATTCAGACTGGATATTGTAACTAAGCAAAACTAGTAACTTACTGAATAAATAAATCCATATCAAACCCAGACCCATGGCTAGCAGTCGTACTCCAACCACTAGAGCAAGGACTCGGTCAAACACCTTAATAGCAATACATAACTTTGAAAATTTATTGATTTTAGTTTATATTCTGAAAAACAAAGGATTTGTTGTGGACGCGTTTACTATTGCAGCCTTACTATTAAATATAGAAACAGTTAGGTCTTGTACTACATAATAAATAATACCTTAAAGCAAAAATAACTAATTATAATTGACTAATTTCAATTTATTTCTTGTAAAATAACAAAAAAACAGCTAGAATACAATGTTTTTATTCGTCGAACGTGTAATGGAACGCGATGCGTTCGGAAACGAGTATTTGTTTTACGGCCATAGTAAGGGAAACATTAATATTTCTCAATAATGCTATTCAAACGACTTGCTTGTAAATAATACTACAGTAATTTGGATTAAATAGTAAAAACAAAGTTTGAATCTTTAAAAACATTGACATCTTATATGTATTGATTACAATTTTGACAAGCCGGCCGACGCATGACGCATTTGAGATGTGATGACGTAGTTTTTGAACGGACTATTGAGTATTGTCAGTTTATCTACTTGCGACTTGCGTGTGCATACAGTCAATTTTACCAAATAAGCACAGTTTTTACAATAAAATTATCAGATCAAGCTACTCAAAGTGATGGCTGGGAAGCTGAATAAATTCGAAACCCCCAGCTCTGCCAGCTCCGATAGGTAAAGCGAGTGTGTTAACCTTCTGAAATGTTTATTTAAACAGCTGGCTCGTGTTATAAAAAAATGCGCTGTTGAAGAATCGTTTTTCAGTGTTGGCTTAGTCATCTTGAAGTCAACGAGGTGTTTTTGCGTGTCGTGTTTTTGTGCTAAACATAATACATCATAATTCTTGGAAGCAACGTTGCATTATAACCTCTGCACGCATTGTGATATTTTTAGAAAATCATTTAGTTCATTGGCAGCTCGCTTCTCGCTGAATAATCGTGTCGTGGAAACACGTGGTCGGCACTGAAAGTGCCCTAACACGCCGTCTAGCGCGACGACTCAGCAATATCAAGATATGGAGACAGGTTCATTGATCTTCCCAAACCCGTAAGATATTCTGTCAATACGATGTAAGGACGTCTGTGTGACTAGCCGCCGGCTTCTGTGCTGTGTTTACACGCATTTTATGTTATTTGTGACTAGAACTATGTTTATGTTATGTTGCTTTTGCACAAGAGTGCTATGCTACCTGCCCTTTGTGATCAACATTTAACTGCTTATTTTATACTTATAGTAATATCACATCCACACATGACTTTGACATTAAGAGTATGTTTGTTGATTAATCTTGACACAAACAATATAAACACTTTCAATCAAGATGATAATAAAAGAAACCATCATTTTTACATTTATTTTATCACAGTTTTAGGCTGATAAAAATATTCTGAATGATAATGACACAGTATCTTGGTATATAAACTAACAACAGAAAAATATATAAAATACCATTTTGTTTTGCAAATTAATGCAATTCTTGAATTTATTTTGAGCAACCTTGATTTAATTTCATATTAGCAGTGATTTTACTGCTATTCTTATCTAGACAAGTTTGTGACCTTACTCAAATTATTACTTAACTACCTATCATTAATTCAACTGAATACCTATGTTGTTTATATATTTGTCCCAAATAAACTTGGTCTAGAAATTATTATTTTAGTAAAACATAGAGAAACTCTTCAGGAGGGACATAGTCATGAAGAATATAACCATGAATGTAACCAATAAAAAATGCTGTTTCATTGCAATACTTAAATCTCACAGTGAATAAGTTTAGTTACCTGCAAAAAAGTTAACTCATTATCATATCATCATCATCAACCTTTCTACCATCCCACTGCTGGGCAGAGGTCTCCTCTCATACAGAGAAGGATTGAGCGTAATCACCATGCTTGCTGAATGCGGGTTGGCGATTTCAGACGTAAAGTCCTGGTTTCTTCAAGATGTTTTCCTTCACCTTATAATCAGTCATTAGTGTCCAAGATATACCTACTTAGAAAGTACATATAACTTAGAAAACTTTCATTGGTACTTGCCTGACCTGGAATCGAACCCGCACACTCATACTAATATGTTATCATATACTAAAATTAAACTAACAGGTTGAGGGTTGGTGTCTGTTGTTCGTCTCTACATGTTTCACTGTTTTTCACACCAACAAATGATGCATAATTTGCCTGTGGATGAAACCAAAATTTTCACAATAGACGTTTAGGTAGGTATCAAGTATATATAGCCAGTAAATGTTCTGATTACCATAAACATCTGACAAAAAAGGTGAGTAAATAACAACTAAAATAGCAATGTTATTAACACATTAATTATTAACTGATAACAATGTAAATATCACAGCATTCAGGAACAGAGAAGCAACTTCAGTAATTTAAATCAACAACATTATATTTTAACTGTCTACTTCATAATTTCAAAAATGAAATCTATATCTATACTAATATATAAAGCTGAAGAGTTTGTTTGTTTGTTTGAACATGCTAATCTCGGGAACTACGGGTCCGATTTGAAAAATTATTTTTGCATTGGATAGTCCATTAATCCAGGAAGGCTTTAGGCCATATAACATCGGTGCAACCAATAGGAGCTGAGTGTATAAAAAAACATTTTTGAATTCATAAGTTCTGTCTTTGACTTCTATTACTCTATTACTTATATATCTGCAATTGTTCTATCTCAACAGGATGTTTCCCCAGGGTCTTCAAAAGGGCTATTGTTCACCCAATCTTCAAGAAAGGGGATAGACACGGTGTAGATAATTATAGACCGATCTCAGTTTTGCCTGCCATCTCTAAAATATTAGAAAAGATCTTAAATAAACGACTGGTGGACTATCTTGAGTCCAACAAGTTATTAAGTGATAACCAGTACGGTTTTAGACGTGGCAGGTCGACTGAAAATGCTGTTGCTGCATAGGTAGACCACGTGGTATCTAAGCTGGATGACAAAATGAAATGCTTGGCTATCTTCTTGGATCTTTCTAAGGCTTTCGATACCGTGTCTTTTCCCCACCTCTTATCTAAGCTTGAAGCCTCGGGTATTCGCGGACATACCTTAAAAATCTTCCGGGATTACCTGTGTGATAGAACTCAATGCGTTAAAATAAATGATGTTGTTAGTGACACCATTTCCTTGAGTTTTGGCGTTCCTCAGGGCTCAATCTTAGGTCCTACCTTATTTCTAATCTATATTAACAACTTATGCAAAACTTCTCTAATAAATTGCTCAATCTTCACTTACGCAGATGATACAGCTTTACTGATTCATGGTAGTGATTGGTCTGAAACAGTACAGTATGCGGAACTTGCTTTGAATTCGGTGATGGAATGGTTGTCAAGAAATATTCTAACTTTAAATCTGAGCAAAACGGTATACTTACCCTTCTCTTTATTGTCCACCAGCATACCTCCTGCGGAATCAATCATGCTCAGAGCCCATACTTGTTCATTCGGTCTATCTTCGTCGCAATGTGGCTGTCCTCAAATCAACAGATGCGATTCAGTCAAATATCTTGGTGTCTGGTTGGATGGCTCTCTGAGCTGGAAACCTCACCTTAATAATCTCATATCGAGAGTCCGCAAGTGCATATTTATTTTTAAAAAACTAAGGCACTCTGCTGATCGCCTTACAATGAAAACTGTCTATTATTCCCTATGCCAAAGCTTAATTAACTACTGCATCACAGTGTGGGGTGGGACCCCTAAGACAGTCTTCATCCCTCTTGAACGAGCACAGAGAGCGGTTCTAAAGGTTATGACCTCGAAGCCATTTAGGTACCCCACCACGGCTCTCTACAGCGAATGTCAGGTCCTCACAGTGAGACAGCTGTTTATCCTTGCTACTATTCTCCGCAAACACCCCTGTGTGGTTTACGATCCAAATGCTACCAAAAAACGTAGACACTTCGAAGTATGTGCAACACAGGGATGTAGAACGGCCCTTGCCCACCGTCATTTTAATATACTGTCAAGCCACCTATATAACAAAATAAATAAATACTGCCCCATTGCTCCCATGTGTCTAAATAAATGCAAAACTGAGGTCACGAAGTGGCTCTTGACATTGACCTATAGTAAGACTGAAGAGTTATTAAAGATTTTGTTCTGCTGATATAAGTAAAATATATTCATATTAATTAATTGAACATATAAACAGGTTACCATAGTTATTATCACACATTCACACACACACACACACACACACACACACACACCACACACACACACACACACACACACACACACACACACACACACACACACACACACACACACACACACACAAAGGTACATAGATACATAATTTTTAGCACACCACTAGTTTAAAATATTATGATGACGTACTGTGCTTGTCCCGCAACTACTACTAATGATGTACAATGATTAGGTGAAGACGCTGGCACCCTAAACACAAGTTAAATCTTACATGGGGTGCCAGAGCTCGACAATAACTGTTGTTTCACTAGTTGCATTTAAATATTTGTGATTTCTTTCTGTACAATTTATTGTGGCAATAAAAATTGTTTTTTTTTTTTTTTTTTACTTAAAGTTTCTCATTCAAAATAAAACATATCCTATGATACTCAACGATAGTGTAGCTTTGTATCACTCAAATATTTTTGTTATCTGATCAGTAGGCTTGATGATACAAACGTTAACCAACAAACTCACAAATTCTTAATACATATTAGTATAGATAAACTTATTTAGGAATGAACATAAAACTGAATCATAGGTTATTTCAGTTTAAACAATAGCATATGCCCTCGCTAAGTCATAATAGATATTTTTCTATTGTATGCAAAACTGTCCAATTATCTAACACAACAGAAATCAAACTGCCAATTTATGATTATGTGCAGCGCAATTAAGTGGTTTAAATTAATACCATCTAAATATTGAGTGTAATCAGAGATTAAAACAATTATATCAATTGAATTAAATATTATCAATTGATACATAATATGATAAATATTATAGATGTATTTTCCTTTTTAAAGAATGATTGATGGAGACAAAAGTTATATATACATACCTACATCACAAATCACCTATATATCTATCTACATAATCTCTGCAGTCTTCCATAGGTCGTCCACACACTTGGCTATAGGACGGTTAATGCTCCTTCTACCTTATTACATTCAAAACTAGTTTCAAGTCATTTCGCCTGTAATGTAAAATGTAGAATTTAATATTACATAAAAGAATATTTTATTTAGAACCACTGCCTCTTCCTATACTGTGTGCTATAATTATTAATAAACTGCTAATATAAATTAACAACATTATTATCGATAAATACATATAATTGGATGTACCTTTATGAGAAAATGATAGTGCCTATCTAAACAATAAGTATTAATTTTCAGTAACTTCAAATTAACTTATTTATGAATGAATTGTAATTAGTTTCTCCAGCTGATACAAATAATTTACTCATATTATGTTTTTTTAATCAGCTCTATAATGTTTTCTATTTAAATAAATAAATGTAGCTTTGTTCAGATCAGCAACAATTTTAGCTGTTGTGTATGCCTAATGAAACTGTCAAATTTTCCCAATCAACCTTGAACCTCAAAGCTTTAACGACAAAGTTCTCTATCTAAGAAATTAATCATTTTTTATACTAGTACAAAAAAAGTCAAAAAACGAAATTATTATTATTGATTTCTCACTTTGTAATCGCATTTCCGACAAGTTTTTGTTTTAAGTCCCTTTTTTGTAAAATGTAGTATTCTTCATTATTTTCTGGAAAGTCCATTAGGCGATACTATAGACATAAGTAAGACACACCTCTCTCTTATCAGATGTTATCGCAGTTTACGTGATACTATCATCACAGATAACGACGTATCTGACTGATGCATTAGTTTGCTCTTGTCGATAAATGTTTGTATACCGTGCAATTCCGCGGTCGGTATGTTATGAACAGTAAAACGAGTCTTGCTGAGTCTATTAGGTTTGATTTAACAAACATTTTGAAATTGCCACGCGCGATGTTTTTTCTTTTCCATAGTAGGTACCTACATTTTTTAAATTAACTATCTTTGGTAGGCGCCACGATAATCAGAAGCGCAAAAGTCAGAAACCAGCTTTATCGGGGGGTCTCGAGTTATCTAATAACTGGATTGTGGTGTTAAGATAAAATACTGAGATTCAGCTGCTATAGATTAGAAGTGGATCCCAATTTAGTTGAGACCAGAGCAGGCGGATTTTTCAAGACAAAAAAGAGCTGTCTCAACACTAAAGTCTTTGACCAGTGTGTATTGCCAGTGATGACTTACGGAACTGAAACGTGGTCGCTCACAATGTGCCTCATGCGAAGGCTCAGAGTCACACACAGGGCAATGGAAAGAGGAGTTTCTCTGCGTAATCGAATCCGAAATGAGGAGATCCGCAGAAGAACCAAAGTCACCGCCATAGCTCTTCGAGTCGCTAAACTTAAGTGGCAGTGGGCAGGGCATATTGCTCGTAAAACTGATGGCCGATGGGGCAGTAAGGTTCTGGAGTGGCGGCCACGTACCGGAAGACGTCGGGAAGCCCCCAACAAGGTGGACCGATGACCTGGTGAAGGTCGCGGGAAGCCGATGGATGCGGGCAGCACAAGACTGGTCATTGTGAAAAGCCTTAGGGGAGGCCTTTGCCCTGCAGTGGACATCTATAGGCTGAAGAAGAAGAAAGAGGTGTTGTCGAAATGGGAAAACATTCCCACATGGGGGGCAAAGAATAGAAAGTAAGACCCCAGCATTTTTTTTTAAATTCCGAACTGCAGCATCTACGTCCAACTGACTAATTTTTTTCACAAAATACTAACTACACACATCAAAAGTGTCTAGGGATCAACATATATTTTTGCAATAACTTTTCTCCTGATTGATATTAATTAAAATTTTCTTTAAGGATTCATCAAATAAAGTGTTTTCGTTTGTCACAGTAACGATAAACCAAGTCACCTTTGCATTAATAAAGAAATTTGCCATTTTCCTAATAAAGGGATATTTGACATTTGAACCACTAACACAAAAGTTCGAAAAAAAGACTGAAATAACAGTTTTCTCTAAAATTTTATTGGGTAACTTAAACAATTAATAATCCGTGTTTCTACCGCGAACACTAACAACACAAGAACATCGGTTTGGCATACTCAAAATGAGTTCATCCAAATCACGCTGTGGAATGGCCGCCCATGTTCGTTGCAACAACAAAAAAAGGTCTTCTTGCGACTGGATACCCTCCATATTCGGCAGAGCTCTTCTCTGTAGCTTATCCCATGCATGCTCAATCGGGTTCAAGTCTGGCGACTGAGCAGGCCAGGGCAGGACATTGATGTTAGCTGCGGCGAGAGTCTGTCTTACAACTCTTGCGGTGTGCGGTCGTGCATTATCATGCATTAACCGAAATAAGGGACCGATTTGCACTTGTAGAGGAACGATGACGTCTGATACAATCGTCTCAGCATAAATTTGAGCGTTGAGGTTGCCTCTGATCCAAATCAACTCAGTTCTTCCGCCGATCCAAATACCCGTCCATACCATGATGGTTCCACCACTATAAGGATGGACTTCCTGGCAGGATTTTAATCGCTGTTGGCATCCAGGGGTTCTCCAGTGTCGTATACGTCTTGTATCCGGTCTCATACCAAAACGAGACTCATCAGAAAAGCACACGAAACGCCATTGTTCTTCTGCCCAATTTCTGTGTTCAAGAGCCCATTGATATCGAATCCTACGATTGTGCATTGCTATAGGTGGTACCCGTAGCGGTCTTCGGGAATGAAGGTTCACTTCATGCAAGCGGTTTCTGACTGTTTGGTCGCTAATTAAGTTCCCTGAAGAGTGATGAAGCCTCACGGCTAACATCATGACGGTTATTGTTGGAGCTCTTCGAGTTAAGATTTGAATGTATCGGTCTTGTCTCCGTGTGGTGCAGCGATACCGTCCTCCATGGCGCTCAGCCACGGTACCAGTGCTTCGGTAACGTGTCCAAAGTCGACTGATAACACTCTGACTTGTATTCAGAGCTAAAGCTACAGTACGTTGCCGGGAACCAGCTTCTATCATTCCCACGGCTCTGAGCATTTCTTCCCTGCTTAAATGACGTCGCCGCTCCATAATAACGTTGGTTTTAATCAGTAGTAGGGAAACAGTAGCACTAATAATGTCTTCAATGCGTTGTATGTTTTTATAGGGAAAATATTGACAGCTGATTTTCATCTTTTACTCGAATTTGATTCACAGTTCCTGATTCAAATTATGAAATGCACCAAAAAGGATCCATATAAATTTATAAAATCATAAATTTATTACAAAGCCACATCTCAATCTCAAGAAATCCGCATAAAAATGCTTGATCCCTAGACACTTTTGATGTGTGTATAACTAGTGCTGACTTCTCAGGGTGCAATACTCGAGATAAACCAATTATCTACATCCTATATTTAGAGCGGTATTTTTAGAGGTCGCAACACCCTCGAGTCGCCATTACGCCAAGGCCCAGTGAGGGATTTGCCTTTGCTCTAAAATTATAGGAAGTTCCAAATCGATCAAACACTTTCAAAGTTTCAGTTGTTGACTGTGGGAATTCTTTTTAACCAAAACGTGCGCAAAATGACTACAATAAAACATTATTTATTTCATCCATAGGTACTAATATTAGAAATGCGGAAGTAACTCTGTCTGTCTGTTTGTCTGTTACGCTTTCCCGCTTAAATCTCTCGATCGATTTTGATGAAATTTGGCACTGACAATCTTTAGACCCTGAGAAAGAACATAGGCTACATTTTATTGAAAAAAAAAAATGATATTCCCGAGGGAAATCTTAAAAGCACGATATAACCGAATTCCACGCGGGCGAAGCCGCGGGCGGAAAGCTAGTAGTTTATAAAGATACAATGTACTAAGGGGGTTGTGCCAAGTAAAAGGTTGAAAAACACATTTAATGATTAAAGTTCGTCTATACAAAACAATCTACATTTGAAAGTATGTAACAATCTCTGTTAAGGTCACTGAACTTTTCGAAACAATCATTATCATTATTTGCATGACATGTTTTTAAATATAATGTTTGTTATTCGTCTGAATTTCTCGTAAACTTGCACTGTAGTGAGAACCGCATGAATCGCACCATACAGGGTCAAATTAACTAACTCTGCAAACGCAATATGAACAGATATCTAACCATGATATATATAACAAAAAAAAATACACAATGGAAATTGCCTTGTATCAATGTCATCTATTACCTACATAATATGATGCTATCCAACAAGCGGGCAACGATGGCACCAATGTGACCGCTGGCACACCTGTGTATCAGGTCATGGTCAAGACATTTAGGAAAAAAAAAAACCTATTTGCTTATTATTCAAATTTGGACTCCACGACAAAGACCGGATCCGTAAAATAAAGAAAAACTCTCGAATCTGGCCACAATATAAAAGCAATGTTGGTCTTATTACTCGATGATTTTTGCTCAAAACAGTAAGGGAACCTGTTAAAACAAGTGGTAGCCATTAAAGATTTTCTTTTAAAATTATTCAGATTGTTATTGGAAGTCCTTCGTAATTAGGGCGGCAAGCCTTTCGTCGAGTCCTAGCCGGGAGCTAATAGATCGCCCACTTTTAACATCACCAAAGCTGAAGTGTTATTACATTTGCAGTGACACAGAACTGGCACTGGAGCTGAGTGAGCAAGTGTTCCTCGATGACGATGAGTACCAGACGCGGGCACCTGCCTCCCCTACCACCGTCCCCAACGTGCGTCCCTACAGACCTCCTTCCACAGGTAAAACTTTTATCCATTTTTCAACTGTAGGATTTTAAAAGTCAACCTCGCGAAGAGGCCTCAAATGACCCCATTTCGACACTGATACCTATCTATAATTAAAATTGACTGTCTCTGGATGAGTTTTTAAACACGGGACGAGACAAAAATATAGTCTCCGTCATTCCGATTGACTTAGCTCTTTAGAAAGAACTGTCTACTTTTGGGTAAGCATAAAGGCTGCTTCGATATATGCTGAGAAGTTGTAGCCTCAAGAGACGCTGCTTAACGAACTGTTACTTGTATATAGAATGCACTGACTCTAGGTCAGCGTTAGCCATTGTCAAATCGTTTTAGTCCATAATTTGAGACTTAAAAACTTCGCGCAACTACACTTCGGTTTATTACACAAACTTGATCAATATAGGAGAAGACAATTGTCTTACGTAATCAAATAAATATTGGCATTCTTACTAGCACAGTTATCTCAGATTGTGAAAGGTCAAGCAATCAATTAAATAACGTTTATTATTTTTTGTCTGATCAATGCTCTAGTCTAGATTGATGTGATAACTGGTACCTTTATAGTATGCATAGAGAAAACGATGATTACTTAACTTTGTTCATTTTATTTGTCGGTTAAGCACAGAATTGACACTGAGCGAGCGCATGAATAGCGGCAGTTCACGGGAACAATCTGCGACTTAACTTAAGTCGAATATAAGTGTATAATAATATAATACCTTGACTAGGCTTACTCTCTTGTATGGATCAGAATGTTAAGCCACAAAACAGATAAATGGATGACAAAGGTATGCAGCTGAGAAGAGAATGCCTAGACAGATGTGTTGTTTCACGAATGGATAGAATTAGAAATGAGTACAAGAGGAAGTCTGAAAGTAGCACTTATACTTATTATACTACTTATGCAGAAACTTGGAAAGTATTGAGTATGATTGTCGATGGTTGTATGAGTAGGGGAAGACCACAGAAACGATGGATGGAATGTGTAAATGATGATGTACAGACGAGAGCATATCAAGCTACTTTCTTTGTTAGATTTTCAACTTTATGACTATAGCATTAAGGCTCAAGGTTGATTGGGAATATCTGACAGTTTCGGGTAGCTTGATGTGCTGTCGTCCGTACATAGTTATAAAACAGGTGACTCGAGTAAACTAATATTTGAGAAGTACTGAAGAAAAGTCACATTGTGCCCACCCCGTATAATTTGGAATAACGGTACGAGCGTGATGAGATGCCTAAGATCAATTCTGAATTTTATATCTCATCGAGAACTCTTAAGTCATTATAGCCTAGCCCCCATATTAAATTCTAACAATTTCTCAGTTGATGCTTAAAACTAGACAGCGGATCATGAACAACAGCTGATTCACATGTCATCTATTGTTAGATTATGCTCACGTAGAACACGGCAACAAGCTATGACGCCGACAGACGCGGGGTCAGTCGCCGGAATATTTCAGAGAAAGGAGAATGCTCTAGAAAAATAGTATTCTAGTTGTCTATGTAGAGAGACGTAATGAAGACGTGACTTTGGATCACACTAATATTTTAAAGGCGAAAGTTTCTAAGCGTGTTTGTATGTTATATACGCAATCACGTTCAAAAGGCTAGACCATTTTTTAAATCGCAAATTCACATCAATTCCATCTTGGCGATGATCGCCTACAGACTGGATTGTCCTTATACCGTCAATGCTGAGGCGGACATAATGCTGCCTTGAGAAATTGTAGCCTATATCCTTGTCAGTGTTCGTTTTTGTCTGTGCTTGCTGTCTTGTAAGTTTCCTTTTACGAATGAAACTTTATTCATTTTCGTATGGATCTCTAGATATGGCAGCTCGAACTTACACGGTCATGATCAAGCAAAACTGCAGACGTGGCAGTTATCGCTACGTAAACACGATTAATAATAATAAAATGATATTTTTAGGGGTTGAACGACCGCTAGTAGTTTTTTACTCGAAGTATGATTTGAGAAAAATATATTTTATCATGTTTACATCGCGTTACCAATCATCTGTGTGAAATTAATTGGGCATGTAACAATACACACATACTAAAAAATTAATGTAAAAATAAGGAAGTTTATAAATATTATGGTACAAGTATGCGGTAATTTGCAATAACAAAGGTGATGCATTGTTATACTACAGCCATATTAAACCTTATGCCGATCGTATAAAGTACAATTTTGTTTGTAGTTCTTAGTGAGTGAACTTGATCCATGGGGTACTTTTGAACGTAAGACGAGTCGATGTGAACAAGAATATGGTATGACCACACATTCTCACCTACATTGGCTACTTGTAATAAAACATCCTTGCGCTAACATTGCAAATATAATCCGTATACTAAGTACAACAAAAAAAAAACACGTGACTTATAGAACGTTATTTTTTGTATATGCGACACCCGAAACACGTGTGTGCACGTGTCTACTATTTTTATGTAAAGAATCTATGTAGAAAGTTTCAAAAAGATATCATTAAAAATCACAAAGTTATGAGCGTGCTATCTTATCTGGTTGATCTGGTTGTCTCAACAAAAATATGGTCAACGCACAGTTCGCCCGCCCGGGCAGGGAAGAATTGGAAAATTCAAAATTATACCGCGATTAAACTTCTCTGGCGTTAGAAAAATCAGCCCTAAAAGTAACAGATTATTTGGTGTTTTTTTTAATTCAACTAGCTCAGTGGTTTAAACCCGATCTGACGAAAAACTTTATTCTTTAGTAAGGGATTTGAGTTGAGAGTTAGTGCCACTGTTCAATTAAATATGTTTTATTATTTTTTGTTCCGCTTTCACGCAAAAACGGCTGGACGGATTTGGGAGCATATGGGTAGACCACGGCCTGGATTAGGGCAGGATATGATTTAACCTGACATTTCGACGGGATCAAGACTTACGGAAGAATGAACAAGGCACAGCTAGTCAACTTAGTACAGTTTTTAGTTTCTAGAATGTTTAAAAAAAATATTATGCCATTACAGACTCTCATTGTCCCTTAACTGCTAAAAGAAGTAATGCGGAAGGAAGTTACCGTCATCACTAACCGTTTGACACGTATGAGAAGACAAATTGCTTTTTTTTTAATAATTATAAACTAGCGCTTGACCGCAATCCCGCCTGATGGTAAACAATGATGCGATCGTTGATGGTAAAGCGCGCTAGTTTATTAAGAGTGAATAGTCACTCAGAAAAACTGAGTGAATAGGAAGGAAGACGGCAGTTGAGCGAGGTGATGTAATGTTAAACCCAACAACACAACCAACGATGCTGCTCCAAAGGGAGATTGATCTGAAGACTCTCCACGACCAAACTGCCAACACAACAACATTTGGCGTTTAGCAGCATTAGCTTACACGTGTCTCATATTTCATTCAAATCGGATAAGCGTTCTATGCAAATCATGAATGATTTGGAATGGATTATCTGGTATGAAATAAAAATCATTTTATTTTATTTATTTATAAATATCTAAATATAAATAAACTGTTTACATTAGTAGGATGTAGGATTATTACTTTTATGAAAATTATCTATGTAAAGTAAAAGATTGTTAACATCTGTCTTTTAGGCTTTTTACCTCTATTCTTTAACGAATTTGGCTATAGTATAAGTATTTGAATGAAAGAAAAAATAAAAAATACGTGTTCAATATTTTTTATAAATCTATCTGATGGACATTAAATTATTTTTTAGGATGCAACCCAATTCTTGAAAAAGGAAGACCTTAACATTCATGGAATAAGGTTTATTTTTCTTTATTTTGCATTGAATGATTAAAATTGTATGAATACAAGTAAAACTACGATTTTAAAAATCTTTACAAATAACAGGGTTAATATGACAATAATTTTCGTAGTTTTAATTATTTTTGGGATATATAATTACTTATGTTAAAAATGATAGAAATCGATTCAGTAAACGATTCTGAACAAATTATTTACAGGAAGTGCATTAATTAATACACATGTTTTATATACGAATATATGTAGTTATGTAGGACACAATTTAGACATTTAAACAAACCTATTTTACAATCCGCTCAACCGATTTGGATATTTATTACGTTGAAGATATGAAAAAATGTAGCTGCAGTAAAATGTTGGCATTGCAACCACTTTTTTTTTAATGCCATCCCACAATAGAAGTGAAAAGCGATTGAACGCATTGTAAAAAAAGTTCAGGTTCTCACTTCTAATTGAGTTCGTCTTAGCATAAAACTTTTTAAAAGTGCTATTAGTATGTTCCATTAGACATTACTCAGTAGGAATAACATCTACCAGCTGTAGGAGTTTAGAAATTGTCTTAAACCCTTACCTTAGAAAAACACGTTAATGTGAACCCTGTGCCTGATCTCTTTCTAGTAGTGTTGGATTGCCTTTCTATTGGACGATGACAGAGGGCGAAGAGTAATTTCATCTGCGTTTGTGCACTATTATATCTGCCGCTCCGATGGTTCATCTCGGCCGCTAAGTATGTATAGTCAAAATTCTGTCAACAAGATAATTATGGCGCCATAGAGAGTGATTATATTGGAACACTATCGGTGGCTTTCATTTTGAAAGTTTCAAACAAAATTTATTGCGTTTTTTACCTACGTTGCTCCGAAAACAAATTCTTCGAACAGAGAATAGCTATTTCTCAAAATTATTGAAATGGCGAACTAAATATGTACTTAATAAATGTGAAAAAGCAGAATGTAGAACACCGAATGAAGGTTTCTGACTGAACCTAATTTAGACAAGCCACTAATTGACCGCGAACCCATTGTGACGTAGATGCCTACTGTTAATAGTGAGACGATTTTATATTTTTTTACTGCATCATCAATTATGTTGGGATCGGCATCCAATCCAATCAAACCGGATGCAGCTGACCTGCCCAACCCAGTTTTTAGGTAATAAGATTACCCCTTGTAAAGACTGGTGTCAGATTTTCGGCCTAACAGCCTGTAACGACTGTCAAAGATCCAGGAATAATAGACGGGACCAACGGCTTTACGTGATTTCCGCAGCACGGAGGGATCTCGTTATTTAATGATCGGCCACCGGCTGAACTGCTTTTGAGCTTAACCTTCGATCTAGCTGTGTCCAATGCATTTGTTATTACTTGACCACAACCACAAACCTCTCTAATGTAGGCAACGCGGAGATCACAATACGACTATAAATGAAATCACTACGAATAACATCGTAATGAAAAAGTAATATTTTAAAACAAACTAAAAAGCAATGATTTTCTGGCTACTGGTTTTGCTTTATTTTGGCTATCTATAGTCGCTAAAACTTGGACAAATTTCGTATACAGACTCAAAATGTTTAGATATATTTTCGCGTCTCCGCTTTGTATAATTCTATACAATTATAAATCCGTTCCGCTAGCTTGCTATATTATTTAACGTTTTCATAAACAATCGCTGCGTGCTTCGGCACTGCGGGAGCAATTCCAATGTTTTCATTCACGTTTTCTTGCACGAAGCTAAGAACACGTGACCTGCTCCGTCCCATTTGCGCAAGTCACTATAGTGTTTACATAAAACTTGTGCGAACTTTGACGACGTTGGGCGTGTAAAGGGACGTGTTTATTTAAGCTACAGAGTTAGTCGCGATCGTAGGCAGAAATTCAAAAATCTAGTTTCATTGTGAGGACTTAAGGGGCATCGTATTGCTCAATATTTAACTGGACTGTGGAGGTCACGAAGGCCATTGCTTCATTTAACATATTAAAACACTAGTATTTAGTAAACTGTGAACCGACACCAACATAGTTGTAAAAAGACTAAGAAGATGGTGGCGGTCACGTTACGTTCTACGAAAGCGTTTACTAGTCGATTCCGATTCAGTGCAATTTCATTAATGTGGGCGATAAGTATTCACGGAGCTGTTTTACGTAAACAAAACGGGTTGAAATTACTCATAGACGTATAACTACCTACCTACGTAGTTACCTACCTGCTTTTCAGTGAACTCTGGTAAGTACTCTAGGTTAAGGTTTTGATTAGGTAGTCTACTAGCGGCACAGGAGATGTGCCATCGTTATGTTAGTGTTCAATGATAAGTTCCTTGTTATCCTAAATTGTTTTGAGTATTTGACGGCTGATTGTAATCGATACTTTGAATGAAGCGATAAGTGATCAATGCAATGTTATTGTTTCGTATGAAATAACAACCAGAAGTATGTTATCGATTCGGCAAATCGGCCGTAGAGTGGTTCAAATTGATGTAGGATAAAACAAGGTGGCCTATAAGTACTGAAAGATTGATTAATTATAATATTATATGCACAACTATAAGAATATTTATTGTAATCTAGATTTATTTTAGGTTTTATTAGCCCAAAACCGATATCTGCAACGGTGCGTCGTCGGTTCCAATGCAGACGTCATTTTGACCGCATGTTTTAAGATACAAGTGGCAATAAATCAGTTATTGTGGAGGCATGAGGAGCAGCGTGTAAATCTCACTCATATAGAAAAGGTAGGATGCTCCGACCAGACTGGGTTTGTCTGGCGGGCCACTTTGCCCACCGGTTGATCTATTCTGCTAGTTGCACAGTAAACTCTGCTTGCGTGCAGGATTTGCGTGACATCAGTATGAGGCTTTGTTCGCATGTAGCGTAGTAGGTACCGCTACATTACTCCCCTCCGGCTGAGGGTTCTGTTCGTTTTTTTCGTCGGGATCAATCAGGGATCAGTACGGTTCATCGGGATCAATTAGATATCAGTTCGGTTCGTCGGGATCGATACGGTTCGTCACGGATCAATAGGGTATTTGACTAAAGAAAACTAATTAGTCCGTCATTCAGATTATAGAAAAATATTGGATACGTATATTTTGTTTTATCAAATCAATAAAGATTGACAGTGGTGGCTGGTGACGTCACTGCTCGCTAAAACGTGTAGCGTCCAGTGACGTCACACGAGTTTTCAACGCACTGTGTCTTCTTCATTTTTTGTTTATATGAAAAAAGAAAAAATACGTATCTAGTATTTTTTGGAAATCTGACTGACGGACTAATTAGTTTTTTTTTGAAGTGAAACTTCTTTAGGCACGCTTGACTTGGGGAGTAAACTCGCGAAAGCGTTACGAAAAATATTACAAAAATGATCGGGCAAGGCGAACGGAAAGCAAAGTATAGTCCTATTTCGTCTGTAATACAACGAAGCAGTTGGCACATGTAAATATTGCATGACATGCCGTGTATAAAGTTGTGGGTTCGCATCTCGCCGAAGATAATGTATATTTTTTGGATCTTTTTAAGATTTGTTAACAATTGAGTCGAGTATGAAGTTGTGAGTTCGCATCTCGCCGTAGGCAATATATATTTTTTGGATCTTTTTAAGATTTGTTAACAATTGATTACCTAAGAGCACAAATAATTTATAAATTTCGTTCTGTTCTGGCTTTTATATTGTTTTATATATTTTTGCTGAACATTTCTGATATAATTGAAAGTATAGAAGAAGATATCGTCACAATACGATAATTGGACACAAAGTACAAATTGCTTTCGAGCCTCATAAGCTCAATTATTAAGCTAAGTACCTTGATTGATTAAGAACTATGAATTTCTTCGAGAACATGACGCTGCGAACACCCCCCGACTCCCCTCATTGATTACCTCACCCCCCCGAGGATTATCTCGGGAACCAGAGGTCGTGGACTACCCGAGTTTGGGATCCCCTGAATCAGGAGGAGGAGCCCGACCTTTTGGCCCCGAGGGAATCCACTCCACCCTCTCCCCTTCCCCCCTCTCCCCCTCCCCCTACCCCCCGCAACCCCACGAAATCTAACCCCCCCCAACACCCCCCCCCCCCGCTTTAGTTACCTCACCCCCCCGTGGATTATCTCGGGAACCAGAGGTCGTGGACTACCCGAGTTTGGGGTCCCCTGAATCAGGAGGAGGAGCCCGACCTTTTGGCCCTGAGGGAATCCACTGCCCGCTCTCCCCCTCCCCCCTCCCTCCCCCGCAACCCCACAAACCCTATCCCCCCCCGACCCCCTTTAGTTACCTCACCCCCCCCGTGGATTATCTCGGGAACCAGAGGTCGTGGACTACCCGAGTTTGGGGTCCCCTGATTCAGGAGGTAGAGCCCGACCTTTTGGCCCCGAGGGAATCCACTTTTCTTTTTTTTTTAAATTGGAGGTCTATGCAAAAATATTAATTTATAAATGAAAGCATGAAATAAATTTAAATATTTATAGAAAATTAATATATGTAAATGTGTATACATGTATATATTGTACACACATATATATATATATATATATATATATATATATATATATACAGATGGTGCGAAAGAAGTTTCACTTCAGTCGTGTGGTCATAAGCACACTCGTTTTTTTTTTTTGTCAAATATCCTATTAGGATGCAATATGGTTCGTCTAAACAGTTTATTTATGTTTAGATATTTATGATTTGCATAGAACATTAACCGATTTGAATGAAATATGACTGACACACATGTAAGCTAATTTCCTAATAGGTTAATTGTTTGATAAGTATATTATAATTAGTCCATACTCGAAAGTATTACAATGCATGTGTTGTGTAGTTGATTTGAAAGTAATTAAAATATGCAAAATTGTATTGGCAAATGCCTCAACTTTATTCATTGGTTGAATTCCACAAATGTATTTAATACCTGGATTTCATCCATCTTTCTTTTTTTGTAGGGCTATCACGTAAAATTAATTGCGACTTTTTAATGGTTTTTCGAAATACAAAGTTATTATGCATGTTAATTTAGTGATTCTATTGAAATATGCTGCAATAGGAATTGTTAATATATAGCTAGCATGTAAAAGTCGATAATCATGTAAATAACAGGAGATTTGTAAAACGTGAGTTGTGATAACCCTAAATTGGTTTGTTTACCTCTATTCTTTATGGAGCTTGGTGATGGTATAGTATGCGTGCTAGTTGCACAGTAAACTGCTTGCGCGATGGAGGACTGGATGGAGGATGGAGGACTTGCGTGACGTCAGCATGATACGTTGTTCGCATGTAGCGTTGTAGGTACGGACGACAGCAGGTGAAGCTACCCCAAACTGTCAGATATTCCCAATCAACCTTAAGCCTTAACGCCTTAGAGATAAAGTTGAAAATCTAATAAGGAAATCTGACAGATTGTAGTAGATTGATGTGATGTCGACTGTACTACACTATATTATAATTATGGCTGAATTCGATTATCACTTTAACACCAATTAAAGTTATCCTATAACAAATATCCATCAAACATGGAAATAATGAAACCACTGTTAATTCATAAATAAGTCCCGACATGTCGACGCCATTGTGCTTACAGACATATCTTCACCAGGCATGTCAACCTACTTTAGTACAAGGAAAATATTGTTTCACAAAATTAGTATTTGAAAACCATGTCCACGGTGACACGTGCCAATTAAATGTATATAACAATCTATAAATAAAATAGATTATTATTCAGCTGTTGATAAAAACCTTCTTAACAGTTAAGTATCGTGAAATTGATATATAAAAGTACAGTTAAAATACAGTGCTAAGTAAGCGAATGAAACGTTTGGCACAACCTTCGCGCATAATTCAGTTGATTAGGCGACATTGACCGACCATAACAATAACCTCGCGACGTGATTAAAAGAATTAGTAGTTCTTAGCTGAAGACAGGAAGACATCGTGTGCTTTAAAATTTGTCCAAAATATTCAATGACGTGAATTTTATATAAAGCTGTAACGTTGTGCTTCTAATGAAAGTTCAGTGTATGACATAGTGTTAGAAGTTACTGAATCATTGTGAAAAATATTCTAATGTTTTGGGCATTAGTAGAAAAATCAGTAGAAACGAATGTTGTGATTTTTTTATAAAAAGCAAGAAAGAATACAGGGTTTCTTACTGAATTGAGAGTAAGTAAGTGTGATTTTTGTACGTTTGGTCGATAACTAAAAAAAATGTAGTTCGATACATTCTATTGAAAGCAAAATACTGAAGCTTTGTACTGATGACAGGACATCAAGCTACTACAAACTGTCAGGTTTCTTTATTAGATTTTCAATTTTATCTTTAAAGCATTAAGGCTCAAGATTGATTGGGAAAATTTGATTTGGCAGTATCAGGTAGCGTGACCTCCTGTCGACCGTACCTCTGTATACATTTCTAGTTATCAATGAGTCTTTATTATTATATGTAGCTAATACTTTGCAATCTGCATGCCCTAGTTAAGACGGTTAGTGTAAAGGTCATTGTAAACCTAACATCAGCCGATAGATTCTGTAATAATCTCACTGCGAAAACTTGGTAATGTGAGCTTAGAGTGAACTGCCAATAGTATCAATCCTAAGGGCTGACACTATTAGTGGCGGCGATCTCCCGCGTCCAGCCATGGTCTGGAACGAGAGTGCATGGCAGATCGTCACCTCCTGCGAAGCATGATGATGATGTTGGCAAAGGAAGACGCAAAGCGCGTGAGGGGGCAGGCTCTAGCTGCCGCAAGAGACGTCCTGGTCAGGAGACAACATCGAACTCCCGACCACCGTAGGCGTGGTCCTGTTCCTTACCAGGTCCGGGTCGACGGCGCGTTGTGTCAGCACATCGTGACGGGGTCCACGAAGACCGATGCTTCCTGGGTCAGGGTTTCGTATTGGTTAAAAAAGAAACCCTGGCCCTGGTGCAAGTGAAGAAACACGGGTGGGTTTTCACAGCTCACTCCACCCAGACTAACACGGTGAAATGGTGACAGAATTGCATTGCTGTATCTTGTAGCAACTTTCTGTGCACATAAATATTTATTAAATTTCCATGTATGTACGATAGCTTATAATCCCGCGATATGTCGCCGTGAACTCATCAATTTACATTTTTTGCTGACCTCGCAGTGTATAGATTTCTTTTACAATCACATGCCAGCTTATAGTGGCTACCGTGTAGCCGTGCGTACGTGCGGAAGTAAGAATACGAAAATTTATTGACCATTACAATACTCTATTTTTTTTCGGGTCTCTAACTTGACTCAGACAGGAAGAAACGGTGTTATTCACGAATTAAATAAGACCTTGCTTTACGAATAATGGCTCCCGCAGACAGACGCAAAGCGATACAATTTCTATGGCAATAGAAATTGTTCTACTAGAATCGCATCACGCCTGTCTGCAGAAGTCAAAGGCTCATATTATAAACATTGCTATCTGAACCAATTTACTTTTGGTAGTGTGAGCATCGTGGGAAAATAGTATTTCGTCATTATGAACTAGGTGTTGTCCGCCACATTGTCTGCATTCCAGGATTAAAACTAGCCTATGTCCTTACCCTAGTCAAGGTCTACCCATGTGCCAAATTTCATCCAAATCCGTCCATCCGTTTTAGCGTAAAACCGAAACAAACTTTCGCATAATATTAGTTAGGTTTCGCATAATATTGGTTAGGTGAAGCCGTACGGAGGACGGGTCTGAGCAGTTGTGTTGCGATATGTGCCGGGTACGATGCGCCAAATGTTGTTGTGTTGGGAGTTTGGTCGTGGTCTTCAGATCAATCTCCCTTTGGCGCAGCATCGTTGGTCGTGTTGTTCGGTTTAACATTGCAGCACCTCGCTCAACTGCCGACTTCCTTCCTATTCGCTCAATCTGAGTGAATAGGTTCTTAATAAACTAGCGCGCTTTACCATCAACGATCGCATCACTGCTTACCATCAGGCAGGATTGCGGTCAAGCGCTAGTTTATAATTATTAAAAAAAAAAGGATTCCTTTGCAGAGGTTGTCTGTTAAATAGTGTTTTTATAAAATGTTGTGAGGTTATTCATACTAGGTAAGGTACTACTCTACAATAATGATTTTTTGTGATAATTATAATGTATTGTATTTACAAGTCTAACTAGGCAGTTGGTGGTTTTCCTTTTAAATCTGAAAAATCGAAGACCCCTTTAATCATAAACGCTGCTGAAAGTTAACTAGTGATTCACGATTTTTTAACGATACATTTTTGAGCTTTTAACGTCACTTGACTTTAATCATCGTTTATAAATAAACCCCTTAAACACTGTGGTGTTTATTCATAAAGGATAATTTAATTTAAGTGACGTCAAAAGGTCAAAATGTATGGTTAAAGAATCGCTAATCACTAGTGTGTAGACTGTTCCTTATGTGTCCCTATGTGATGAGGGCAAGGATGTCTTCAATGAGTAGTTTATTGATTTCTTCTAATATAAACGTATATTTTAAGGAAATTACAATAATTATTTCTTAACACGACCATTGGCGAAAAAAACGTTGAGAGAGTGAAGTTGGTTGCGACGGTGCTGCCAGCTGCAGAAGATCGCTCGATGCTTGCTCTCTTCGCCGCTAGATGGCATTGTATATACAATTATACAGTATGTTAAGAAAACCCTGTCCGACCCGTGTAGGTGTTGTTAGGTATCGATAACTGATTCTACTAATGGATACAAAACCGGGCTAAACTTAAAAAAAAAATCCCCCTGAAAAAATAAATATTATTTCGCAAAAAAGGTAACTTAATAAATGTGCGTTAAGCACCCTTCCGCGGGCGGCGGGCGGCAGGGCACGCGGCACATGGTCGCATCGCTATTCGCTCATAATAATACCGGCGTTGTCACTTTTTTAAAAATTACCAAATTTTGGGGAAGTTGGAATTAATTCGCGGGAAAAAAAGATTATTTTAAAATTCATTTGTATTGGTACTATGATGATTACGTAAAATTTTATATTATATTTGGTCATGTGTTTACCTAACCTTTATTATCCTTATGGGTCGGACAGGGTTTTCTTAACATACTGTATATTGAACAACTAGTTAACTTTAAGCAGCGTTTATGAATAAGGGGGAAAGTGTTTAGTTATAATTGTTTATATTTTATTGTTGGATCCAGCTTTGGCTCAATGATTCGTAAGTTATACAAGAACAGAATATTATTAATTTGGAAAAATACGAGTACAATAAATTAACAATATACTCAGTAAGTTTCCGTCATTTTCTACCTGCATCTGCATCCTAATTGTGGGACACATTATAAATATATATCTATGTTCTAATTGATACCTATAATTATTATGATACCGGGCTTAGAATAGTACCAACCCATATCCTCCCGTGGGTGTCGTAAGAGGCGACTAAGGGAACTATCACCAGGGAAGCGGGCAGCAGCGCTTCACCTGTGGAATATCAAATTACTGCGATCCCCAACCCGGCTACCAAGCGCGGGGATTACGGTAATGCCTCTCAATGAAAGTCTTTTGGGAGGCTTTTGTCCAGAAGAAGATTCAAACTTAGTTACAGAAAATAAATCATTTATCAAATCTGAATCGTTTTGAATAATATTATAATCCATTACCTACTTCATGTTCGAGAAATTTGTTTACTCAAAACGTAAATAACTAGTGTCCGACCGAAATTTCGGTTTCGGTTTCGGCCGAGTTTCGGCCAAAAATCAAGTTTCGGTGGCAGTTTCGGTTTCGGCCAAAATAGGCCGAAACTTTTGCCGAAACCGAAACTTATTTCGAAAGTTTCCGCACGATCGCGTTCGCCTAACTTCGTTTCCCGCGGGAAGATCTTAAAATTGTTTCTGGTCATCCATAACACAAGGGAAAACCTTAAGGGCCTTAGTCTCATTTAGTAGCGTAAAATGGTCACTTTAGGAAGCTAATTTCTAATTAACGGCTTGGTTTTGAGATTTGAAAAAAATATATCTTGTCTATTGATTCATGTACAACATTTACTAAAGATGATTTTTTCGTAGGATTTTGCCTTTTGCCTTAAAAAAATAGTTACCAAAACGCTATTTTTGGCTAATATTCGTTATTACTTCTAAACGGCATTGATGTGTGGAAATATTTTTACACTGAAAAATTCGCGGTTAGAAGTGCTACAGATTTGCAAGAGCGTATTTAAATCCATCAACATTTGCCAAGAAAATATCCTTATTTTGAAACATAGGTTTAGAGGTGCTCTGCGCGGGCGCGGGCGGCAGTCGTGCGTTAGCATTCAGACGGGAGGGTTGTGTCGCTTGCTGCTCTGCTCCGGCTATCGCCGACTACGCGTGATTGTCTGTGTGAGTGCAAATATTTACGAGCGAATCGTGTCAGTGTACGTTCATAGATTAGCTCGCAAATGAGAATTGAAGATGCGTCTGGTGGCGTAAGTATCTATCTACCTATACTCTTGTATTTATACCTACATATTACTGTATTTTTCTTTATAATTACTATTAGCTTTTGTAACCATTTTTCTTTTACAATTGAAGTTAAACAATTACGAATTGTTCCAGGAAATCTAGAAAGAAATCTTTAGACTTGAAAGGCAATAATCCGACTAACTACATCCGCTGATAATATAGAAGACTCTATTCAGGTGAGTAAACACTCGCACTTAGATTATAATTTATAGGTTTGTAAGGAGATTTAAAAATAAAAATCTTATTAGAAATTTACGTAACTTGAAAATGTGATTTTTTGTTTATGGTGATATAAACCAAAAATTAGGACTCAATTAAAGGTTTTGGTGTAAAAACAGTTTTACAAAAAGTTTTGAGTTGATAGGACTTTTAGTTTTTGCGATATTAGCAAAAATGTGTAATAAAAACTCTTACTTGGATTATTTTAAATGATTCTTCCTGTAAATATTTCATTTCTATATGTAATTGTTTAAAGTAGCCGAAGCCGATGGACGCGGGCTGGCGGGCTTGGAATGTCACAGTTATCAGTAAATTTTTTGACGTCCTCCGTGGCGCAGCGGTCAACACGCCTGCCTGCGACGTGGAGGCCGCGGGTTCGATTCCCGGCCAGGTCATGATGGAAAACGATCTTTTCCTGATTGGCCTGGGTCTTGGATGTTTATCTATATATGTATCTATTATAAATATAGTATCGTTGAGTTAGTATCCCATAACACAAGTCTCGAACTTACTTTGGGGCTAGCTCAATCTGTGTGATTTGTCCGTATATATACAGTATGTTAAGAAAACCCTAATTAAGAATTAACAAAAAATTATTTTTTTGTTAATTCTTAATTAATTTTTCTTGATAAATTCTTAATTCCTTGACATAAATCTCTAACAGTGTTGCAAGGGTTAATTAAAATGTATGTTATATCTTTTTTTAGCTCAAAATATCACCAAAACCTCAACAAATCTCAAGCTTGTTTCATCGAAGGGCGACGCATAATTAATATTGCTTACTTTTATTCAGAACTAAAGAAAATTGCCAAGCACGGAGAATTATAGACTGTGGTTTAGGATCTGTAGATATTGTTGGAGAACGACAAGTGGGACTACATTCCCTATTTATTTTTAAATGCCGTATGTGTATGGAAACATTTTGCACATCCTACAGAAATCAATATCAGCTGTGCAGTTGTAGGAACAATAGAAATAGACTGTGGCCATTCTCAACTGCAAGAAATTTCTGCAGCTTTAGATATGCCTATAATCTCGCATGTTATTTATTGGATCGAAGAATTAAAATTTACAGATTTTAAAATAACTCGTGTTTTATTTGAAACCTCATTACGACGAAGTACATTCAATCCGACGTCACTGACACAGTATAAATAGGGTACTATCTCTTTATGGAAAACGGCCGAAACTACGCGCTTTGTAATCTCATGGCATCTATATAAAGCACGGTTAGCGCAGCGGTTAAGCTATTGACTGCTGCGCTGCTTGTCGCGGGTTCAATTCCCGCGCGGAACAAATATTCAGAACATGTCCTACAAGTAGTTGTTCCGGGTCTGGCTGTTTATGTCTGTGAATTTATATGTTTAAAAATGCACCCACGATAAAAGTAATTTCTAGAGTGGTTCAACGTTTTTTTTTTTTTAATAAAAATATCACAAAGTGCCTAATGCGCGTTTGGTTTACGTTAACGCGATGAACTCGTTTATGTTATTCGCATTAGTAATTAATTCAAGGACACTGCAAAGACATGATACTCATATACTGAAAAGTAGTGAAAAAAAAATTCAAATATGTTGAATCGGTAGATATTACCATCTACCATTATTTTTTATGTGAATGTTATGATATATTATAATGTGTGGGTACTTGTTTTCCAAATGTCTGTCAGTCTGCGATCGGCCATTAAACTGTGTAACGAGCACTCCTTGATTTTATTTAAACATTGATCAAGAATACTAAAAATATATTATAGTACGATATTACCATTTATTAATGCAAAATATACATTTATCGTCTTGCATCCATACCCCCGTCTGAAATCGTAGGCACAAATCGCGACCTACACGCGGCTTGTCTGCATCTCTGGATATTCTTTGATTGTCGTTTTAGTTTAGCGCGCCACCGCGCGCATTTTACGAATTCGGGAGTACGGCGTTTAGCTCCGCCCACATGCACAAGGTCATTGAGGCTACTATAACCGTTAATTTGGGTTCCAGGACAATGTATGTGATGTTGTCTCAATTTATATTAAAAAAAAAACAATACATAGTATTTAATGAAACAGTAACAAATTAATAATGTGGTAACTAAAAACTATCTATTAATAACATTTTTATTTATTTGACACATAATAATAATTATTATTATATATTATTTTGAAACACAATTTCAAATTATTGATTTGATTATTATGAAATGATTAAAATTTTGCTATTTGGACAGCCTCCGTGGCTTAGCGGTAGCGAATGCGGCCGCTGTGCAAGGAGGCGCGGGTTCGATCCCCGCGCAGTGCAAATATTTGTATGCATGAATATGAATATTTGCATTGGTCTGGTCGTGCCTCGGAAAGCACGTTAAGCCGTTGGTCCCGGTTCCCATACGAACATCTAGTGGCAGTCGTTACGGGTTGTTGGAGCAATCAAAAGTCCAACAATTAGTCTAGCTGCAATGCTTCGATATTGCCTTCGGGTTGTGGAGGTCAGACGGTCGGACGGCCAGTCGCTTCACGGAAAATGTCGGAGTTTCGCCAAAATTAGCAGTTAGGCTGGTAAAGATGACCCCAGACTCCAGAGCTGGAAAAAGGCTTTGGATGCGACTGGGATTAACGCTGAGATGATGATGATTATAATTTTGCTATGAAAACTTAATTTGTCAAAATAATAAAAATGTTATTAATAGATATATTTTTTTTTTCATATTATGTTAAATAAATGATTACAACAAACTTAATATACTGTGTTGCCATTTCATGCCCTAATTAATGCAAAATAATAGGTACCTAAAATTCTCCAAATTTCAGTATTTTAAGAAATTTTATAGTTAGACACGTGAGTTTCGGTTTCGGTTTCGGCCGAAACTGAAGCCGTGGCCGAAGATTCGGTTTCAGTTTCGGTTTCGGCAGAAAAACCAGTTTCGGTCGGACACTATAAATAACGCAATGAATGTTGTTTTACAGTCCAAATTAAACCCATAGCTACTGAAAGTATGTTACGCAATAACCTGTGTGTTAGCAAAATATTTAAGTTTGACAGTATTTCAGAATAAACCACTTTCAAATAACAGAATCAAACAGAAAGTTTGTCAGTTAGGTATAATATGTTTTTTCATGTAAGGAGTATTTTCAAGGAAGCCTTTTGAAAATCGTGTATGAGTTTTATTTCTATCATCTCAAGTGATGACTTATGGAATTGAGACGTGGTCGCTAACAATGGGCCTTATAAGAAGGCTCAAAGTCGCTCAAAGGGCAATGGAGAGGGCTATGCTTGGGGTTTCACTGCGCGATCGAATCAGGAACGAGGAGATCGGCAGAAGAACGAGAGTAACCGACATAGCCCGAAGAATTGTAACACTGAAGTGGCAATGGGCTGGACACATTGCCCGTAGGACCGATGCCCGATGGGGCCGACGGGTTCTCGAGTGGCGACCACGCACCGGAAGACGTAGCGTGGGTAGGCCCCCGACAAGATGGACCGACGACCTGGTGAAGGTCGCGGGAAACCGCTGGATGCGGGAGGCGCAGGACCGGTCGTCGTGGAGAACCTTGGGGGAGGCCTATGTCCAGCAGTGGACGTCTTTCGGGTGAAATGATGATGTCATCTCAAAGTTGTGTAGGTTTACATTTTAGGGTATTTATAGCAAAAATAATGTTGACATAATATTTGGTCCACCGTTTAGTGTAATTGAACCTCGTCGACATCACGACTCGTGTTGTAATTTAATGAGTACCGTCCCAACAGCACTTTCATAGTGTCAACTACAAGTGATCAGCGTTAATTTATCTGTTTACTACTTGTTACGATATCACTGATGAATATGTGTATAAGAGTTTTATTTGCTTGAGAAAATTCAATAAACACTAGTATTTTTTTATACCAAAGCAAATATAGTCTTTGTAGCTGTGCATACAATTTTGCATCTTAAACCACTGACATAAGGTTTATTCTTCAATATCATCAGAATCTGTGCAATTTTGCACCTTTTGACAATAATATAAAGTTTATTATTCAGTGTCATTAAAAATCTTGTGCTAAATACTTCAAGTTGTTCTCAAAGCCTTCGAATTTGATAATAAATTTTATATAAAATTCACTTTTCTCTTCCAGGTTCAAACATCATAAAGTCGCCGAGAGCGCGGCGCGTGCGCACCACATCAATGTCACAGCCAAACAAACGTACCACCGCGGAGAGCATACTGCACGCGGACAGACGGACCATTTACACAGCCGGCCGCCCGCCCTGGTACAACTGTACCGGCGGACAGGAGGTCGAACCCTTCCTCATAGGTGAGTCAGATTTTCTTCAAAATTAAAATTTTTATGTAAGTACCTTATATACAACGATATTTTTTCTTTATACGAAACCTGAATACAGTGTGTTCAGAATAAGCAACTGAATCGATCCCAATCATTTTTACACCATGTTATATTTTTTCACCAATACATTTAGAAATTGTTGCAGTGAGGTAACCGAGCGCGCAAGGCAGGTTACGATAGATAGATCATAGTACTACGCATGCCCGCGCAACATCTGACGCCACAGGTCAACGCACCGGTCGCCCGCCCGAACGGAGCGTTGACCATATTTTTGTTGGGACAGCCAATTAGGATAACAAGCTCATAACTTTGTGGTTTTCCATAACATCTTTTTGTAGGTTCTTTACTTAATAATAATAATACTGGACACGTGTTTCGGATTTCGCCAAAACAAAAAATAATCTATACCTACTAATCTCAGGAACTACTGGTCCGATTTGAAAAATTCTTTTAGCGTTGGATAGCCCATTAATCCAGGAAGGCTTTAGGCTATTATATAACATCACGTTGCAAACAATAGGAGCGGAGCGTAACTAACCCACACCAACGAAGTCGCTGGCGGCCACTAGTGTTGTAGATACCTACTAACATCTAAAGTCATATTATTCTCGTAATTTAAAACATTCTAAATACAATATGCAAAGAAAACCCTGTCCGACCCATAAGGATAATAAAGGTTAGGGAAACAAGACCAAATAAAATATGAAATTTTACTTAATCATCATAATAACAATAGTAATGAATTTTGAAATAATCATTTTTAGTGAAATTTGGTCATTTTAAAAAAAGTGACAACACCATTTTGACGGTATTATTATAAGCGATGCGACCAAGTGCCCTGCCCCCATCGCTCGCGCATTGATTGCTTACCGCACATGTATTAACTCTTTTTGCGAAATAATATTAATTTTTAGGGGTTTTTTTTTTTATTTATCCTGGCATTGTAGGCATTAGTAGAATCGGTTATCGACACCTAACAATACCTTCACGGATCGGACTGGGTTTTCTTTACATATTGTATAGTTGTAGTGTTATTTCGGCGACAAACACTAATGTCAAAAACTCATCATAATGTAAAGAAACTCGAAGTATTTTTTGTTAGTGTTATTTTTAAAACTTTGCCGCACGCTAGGAATTTCTCCTGTATCTTGGGTGCGTTTACAAACATTTAAACTCACCTACGTGGTACTCATAGTCGTGGTGGCCTAGTGGTTAAAACACCAGCCTATCAAGTATGCGTGTGCGGGTTCGATTCCAGGTCAGTCAAGTACCAATGTTACTTTTCTTAAGTCAGAAATCGCCAACCCGCATTGAACAAGCGTGGTGATTCCGCTCAATCCTTCTCTGTATGAGAGGAGACCGGTATCCAGCAGTGGGACGATAAAAAGGTTGATGATGATGATGATCATGAAACTCAAATACACAAGTAGGACCTGTAGGTCATACAAATATTTCTCGACCTTAGAATTCGCAAAAAAAAAATATTACTAAAAGGATTGTGCACGGGTCTGTGACCGTCAAGTTCAACAACTTGTGAGTGCTAACTAACAGCAGTACAATCACGAAAGTAACTTATACATATTTATGCTCTTGACTGTACACTTGCCTTTATTTCAAAAATCAAAAGTCACTTATTCAAATTAGGCTGACAATCAACACATTTTAAACGTCAATGTTACATAAGACAGTCCCCCAAAACGTCCGCCCTTCGCCACTTCCTAGTGCTTGCATACTCCCCAGCAGCACAGCTGTCTGTTCATTTGAAAAACACATGACTTTATACGAAACAAAAACATTAGTCATGCCAATATAATCATCAACATCATATCAGCCGAAAGACGTCCACTGCTAGACATAGGCCTCCCCCAAGGTTCTCCACGACGACCGGTCCTGCGCCTCCCGCATCCAGCGGTTTCCCGCGACCTTCACTAGGTCGTCGGTCCACCTTGTCGGTGCCCTACCCACTCTACGTCTTCCGGTGCGTGGTCGTCACCCGTCGGCCCCATCGGGCACCGGTCCTACGAGCAATGTGTGCAGCCCACTGCCACTTTAGTGTTGCAATTTTTCGGGCTATAAATAATAATAATAATAAATCATTTTTATTTCGGACATAAAAATCCATAAGAGTGTTAGTAACATACAAAGAAAACAAAAACTTATTCCCTAATGTTAGTATTTATTAAAGTGTGCACAATTTTTTTAATTATTGGAGAGCCGAAGCTCTCAGCTACAGTTTTCAGGATGCTGTTCCGACTGTCCCTCACTCTTCTCAGCAACGACGCGGTCTTTTTGCGTATGATTGCTTGAAAACCGTCGGTACGGGCTTGCGCAAACAGTTCCGACGCACGAAAATTTAACGAGGTAGTCTCAACAACATCCTGAAAGCATTATTATATTGGACACGCAGGACGTCCAGCGATCCTTTAGTACAATTGACCCACAGACTGCCCGTGTACAGACTTTGATAATAAGCCTTGAACAGTGTTATTTTTACTTGGTCTGTACACCTGGCAAATCTACGGGACAACATATTACTCCGGACCGCAAGTGCCATGCGCTCCCTTTCAATATCTGCATCGACCTTGAGATCAGCGGTAAGAAGATGCCCTAGGTATTTAAAAGTTGTAACCCTATGTCGGCTACTCTCGTTCATCTGCGGATCTCCTCATTCCTGATTCGATCGCGCCGTGAAACCCCAAGCATAGCCCTCTCCACTGCCCTTTGAGTGACTTTGAGCCTAGAAAAAAAAATATTAAAAATATATGAAGTTTAAAAGCGATTTACTCTATTATTTTTGAATGAAATTAGATAGTATTTTCGAACCGATAAGTTTTCGCAGTGTGTCGTATATCATTGTTGTTTTCGTTATTTAACGCTTTTGAATATTTGCACGTGTTGACATATGAATCCTCGTGACTATACATTGCTCACATTGTAATTTTATTCGAAGGTATTTGCGGCGCCAGCGCATCGGGTAAGACTACGGTCGCCGCCAAAATCATAGAATCTCTCAACATACCATGGGTCACCATAGTCAGTATGGACTCGTTCTACAAGGTGAGTGCTTTATATAGGTATTTTTTTTTTATTTCTCACAACTTCTAAGTTATGAATAAGACTATAGCAAAGAATAAACTGCCATATGAATTATTATTAGCTTTAATTATATGAATTTGCACGAAAATTATTTAGTCGTATTACCGGAAGACGTAGCGTGGGTAGGCTCCCGACAAGGTGGACCGACGACCTGGTGAAGGTCGCGGGAAACCGCTGGATGCGGGAGGCGCAGGACCGGTCGTCGTGGAGAACCTTGGGGGAGGCCTATGTCCAGCAGTGGACGTCTTTCGGCTGAAATGATGATGATGATTTATCAATGAAACTTAGATACCTACACAGTACACGTATATCTTATCTTTGGATGAGTCACCAATCCGTCAGAAGCAAGCATGATAATCAATGCTCGTGACCTGCCCACCACCACTATGTTCGCAATTCATATGAAAATATCGATGACCTTGACAAATATTATTACAATTCAACATCACATATAAAACTCAGGTACTAAACGAGAAACAACACCAAGCCGCGATGCGCAACGAGTACAACTTCGATCACCCGGACGCGTTCGACATCGAGCTTCTCCTCTCCGTGATACAGCGCCTACGTGAGGGCAAGAAGGTGGAGGTTCCCATCTACAACTATGTCACCCACTCCCGGGAGAACAGGACTGTGAGTATGTGTGACTTCTAGCTTGGAAATGAGGCTCCGTCTGGAGCTGTGAGGGTCGCCACTATCATGACGAGCGGGAAAATTGCTAGTCATCCTAGTATGTTGTTATTATAGGAGAAACATACATAATATTGAATTATATTGCCTGCATTTTCTGAATGGGTACACCCTCCTTTCTCCAGTTATGCCAAATTCCAACTCCAGGGTGCTACTGAATATTTTCAGATGGAATTTTTGTTTTAATATTAAAAACTAAAGCCTGACCCAATCTTGCCTGATAGTAAGCAGTGATGTAATCGTTGATGGTAAAGCTGTTTGTTTATTAAGAGCTTATTCACTCATAAAAATGAGGGAATAGGAAGGAAGACGGCAGTTGAACGAAGTGATCCAATGTTAAACCCAACAACACGACCAACGATGCTGCGCCAGAGGGAAATTGTTCTGGAGACACTCCACGATCAAACTTCCGACACAACAACATTGCATCGTACTCGGCACACATCGCAACATAACTGCTCAGACCCGTCCTCCGTACGGCTTCACTAGACATCATGCCGGAACAGGACGAATCGCTTGGTGGCAGTACTTTATCTGGTGAGTGATAACTTCTGCTGGCAGCCGATGTTATGACCCTCATTCTCAGCGGTCGTCGTTTGTAATTAGTACATAGGAGAATTTTTATATATACGAATTTTACTATGGGCACCCTGGTATGGTTCGGCCCAGACCTTATAATCTGGTCGAACCAGCCTTTTATTTCTTATTTAACTTCCGTTAACAGTTAATGCCACAAAATAACCACAAAGTTTCACAGTCCCTCTTCTACACAGAAAACAATGTACGGCGCGAACGTGATCATCTTCGAGGGTATCCTGGCCTTCTACAACGCGGAGGTGACCAAGATGCTGGACATGAAGGTCTTCGTGGACACAGACGCGGACATACGACTCGCTAGGAGACTGAGGAGGTGAACTTGCTTTCTGTACTAAAAATACAGGCTGGGCGCTTTTTTTACAGCCCAGGTAATATGAAAAGCTGCAGGATCCAGGGGAAGTAGAAATCTATGATATAGGTATGTACTTACAACTCCGCCGATTGCTGCCGCTTGATTCACTCACACAATCACAGTGCACTTTGTAATTTTTTATTCTATAGGCGCCCAGTCACTCCCTGAAGGGGTTTGTTTACCTTTTCAAGATTTAATTAAGTTCAGACATATGTTTATAATTAGCTCTCTGGCACGAGCCGGCTTTGCATTGACGGTGGCGCCACGCTTCGCTTGGTAGGTGGCGGTGTCAGGGACTAGAATTTAAGAAGGAGTTCAAGACACAGGAAGTGCAAGCTCAAATACAGGCTTTATTCATTCAAAAATGAGAAGTGTGCCCATAGTGCAAAACATGATGTTAGCTTGGGATCAATAATGGAATTGTTATAGATGATGGGAGAAGCTGGACTCTTAATCTGAGCGGAGAGACTTGAAATGAGAGTAAGGCCTTTGCCCAGCAGTGGGACATTAAGCTTCATATAAGTGTTTAAGAAATGCGCAGCGTGGGAAAACTGTGTTGTGTGAACAAAGCGCGCTATTTAACGTATTTATAGACTACTATTCTTTGTGAATGCAATCAGCGCCAGTGTCTCGTGTGTACATACGAACGAATCAAACGTAATTGGTGAAATATTTGTACAAAGGAGATGTTACATTTTGGGCCACCACTATGTACGCTATATAGAGAAAAAGAAAAAAAAAAAGATTTTCATAAAAATATTACTAAATTAATTTGCATAAAAATACAAGTGTATATATAATTATTTATTTGAAACATTTTTAGTGAGATAACCCTCTATTAAAGGTAGCCATGACAGTGGTTATGACGTTTGATTGACAACTTTGACAGTTCTATTTTCCCGTTGTTCTCTACTTTCTCTCTCTACTGTCTCTACTTTAAAAACGGTCAATTCTACAGAAAATTGCAAGAGACATTTTTTGTAGACAATTTCATGACAATAAATTTTTATAATGACCTTTATTGACCTCTGAGCAATAGATCGCGAGATATTTGCAAAAACTATTTTCGTGACCTTTTTATAACTTTTTAGCCGGCACGATATCGATGTCGATTTTTCACATCTTCATTACAATGCCGTAATAAAGGTGTATACAAAAATGCAGCTGACTAGCAATTTTTCAGCAGATTGGGGTTTAAAATAGCTAAAATGACTGGACTATAAAATGATTTAGTGGGATATCCATAAGAGGTTAGACATATACCATCGCGGACTTTTCTGTAAACCTTTTTAATGTGTACAATATTCAGTACATTATTTTGATAAATCTCGTAGGGTTTAGTCTGCATTTCACTGTAAACGCGGAAAATAATATAATTATTTACGACATCATATTAGAAACCTCAAAAATAATAATATTTCTCCACTATTTAATGGATGTTATTATACACACAAACCTTCCTCTTTAATCACTCTATCTATTAAAAAAACGCAAAAAATCCGTTGCGTAGTTTTAAAGATTTAATCATACATAGGGAAAGAGAAAGCGATTTTATGTTATACTATGTGGTGAAGAAAGAATAAAAAAACAATTTATTGTGATTCACTACTACGAAACTAATCACACATATAAGCTCCGTACGTTGATATTGCGATGGATTCTTGTCAAAAGGACAGCTAGCAAAAAACTTTTTAATACAAATTTAATAAGCTAGGGTTATAGGTTTATTTATATGCATACACTTTTTATATCTACTCACTCATATTCTGACAAATAAACTTTCATTCATTATAACGAATTTCAAGAGAACGAGTATGTTTTATTACTATCTATAAGATTTTTTTTCTAACCATATTTATGTTCTGTTTGTTATGCTTAAATTTCAACTGTTAATTAATTTAGGCAACAAAATTCAAGAACAACAATAATACAGGATAACAAAAACAAAAAGCTATAACAAGTATTAGATGCCCGTAAGCACGTAAGCGCTGTCCTTGCGAACGGTACTGACGGGACGACTTCCGACTACGTCACCAACATGGCCGCCAATCGCAATATCAACTTGCGGGGCTTATACAGGCGTCATTGTATGTATGTAATTTGAAAAAGTATTGTAACCCTTCTGTTCTCGGTCACAGAGACATAGTGCAGCGTGGTCGCGAGCTGGAGGGCGTGCTGAAGCAGTACATGACGCACGTGAAGCCAGCATACCAGAGTTACATCGCGCCCTGTATGGCACACGCCGACATCATAGTACCGCGCGGCGGAGAGAACAAAGTCGCCATACACCTCATCGTGCAACACGTTCACAAACAGCTGCAGCTGGTGAGTTACAGCAACACGACACAGCAACAATTAAAAAAAAAACAGTGCCCCACACTAGCAATTATTCCGTGGTGCGTTAACAAACAGCCAGACCCGGAGCAACTACTTGTAGGCTATATAAATTTTTGTTCCGTGCGGGAATCGAAACCGCGACAAGCAGCGCAGCAGATAATCACTCAGCCACTCCATCAACCGTGTCGTCAAATCATACATGTGTCAACTTGATGTCGTAAATGGTGGCAGATGCATCTACATCGTCACATACGGACTACGCATCACACTGACGTCACACCAAATCCTGGATCGCGCAAGCAAAGATTACCGCGTAAACTTTTCACTTCGTTCATTATGTTCAACATCCCGACATCAAACTGGTCGGTGTACCGTCCAATTTCTATGGAGAAAGAGTGAACTTTAGAACCAAAATGAGAAGATATAAATTATGTTTGTTGGTAGCTAAGTTTCATTAACATATACGAGTTTAGAAATCCATTGTTTTTTTGTATTTTCGTTTTATGCCATCCTATTTTGAAATTATTGTATCTTTTAATTTTACTTACATTACATAAATAACCATTTTTGTTATTATTATTACAGCGTGGCTTTAAAGTACGCGAAAAGCTGGCTATCGCACACATCGGACAACCCGTGCCGGACTCACTCTACGTACTTAAAGAAACTCCTCAGGTAAGTCAGAAGGGTTCTGTGATGTGGGAGCCACAGGACCAGTCGTGGGGATCCTTGGGGGAGGCTGAAATGCTGTTGATGATGATGTGGGTGCATTTACTAACATTAAAATTCACATACCCAAACAGCTATCCGGAACAATTAGCTATAGGCCACGGCCAACTTGATTCCTGGCCTTTTAGAGCCCCTGATCATAAATGAAAAAAAAAAAAACTATAGTGTCGATGATTCATCATCATCAGCATCATTTTAGCCGAAAGACGTCCACTGCTGGACATAAACATTCCCCAAGGTTCTCCACGATGACCGATCCTGCGCCTCCCGCATCCAGTGGTTTCCCGCGACCTTCAGTAGGTCGTCGGTCCAACCTTCATCATCGTCATCACCTTTTTATCATCCCACTGCTGGTCACAGGTCTCCTTTCATACAGAGAAGGATGATTGCGGCTTTAAAAAAATTAAAAAGCAGTCTACCCAACATACTGTGTTAACGTTCAGGTGCAAGGTCTTCACACATTCATCCGGAACAAGGACACTCCCCGCGACGAGTTCATCTTCTACTCCAAGAGGCTGATGCGGCTGGTCATAGAGTTCGCGCTCTCTCTACTGCCCTACTCTGACCACATCGTGGACACGCCGCAAGGCTTCGGTTATAAAGGTAATCTCTACCTTATAAACATTGCGAAATATTCGCCAGAATTGTAAACATTAATGGAAAAATAACTGCATTTCGGTGTTCTATCGAGGGAATTCTATGATTTGATTTCCCCTTCTCCGTTCTACCATCGTACGGCAAGTTTCCATCCTTACATTTTTATTTTTAGTGGTATGGCTCCATCGATGACCGATGATTCTGCCAACGTCAAGGTGGAGAGAACAAAAGTAATATAATATTATACATAGTGGATATCGACAGTTGATCGGTAGTATTAGCGATGATTCTTCTTTGGGCTAAAACAAACACAAGACGACACAAATATTAGTAAACATAAAGGTTGGAAAAGGTTAAATTTTGATTTTGTTAAGGGAAATAAACTTATATAAGATTTTAATGAATGGGGTATAAGCCAATGTTAAAAGGAAAGGCAGGTTGACAGGACGGGGAATCTGTTTAGGAAGCAGATCACCCTTACATAGTTAACACCACTACGATCCGGAAGCGTTTCGCCTCCTCCTTTATACCGGGTACTTCGAGGGACTGGAGCGACGGAAACACCGCCGCTGGCAAATTGCCAGCGGCGGTGTTTCCGTCGGACTACAATTTCAGTGTCTTCAAGGCTATAGTGAATAGGCTCTTAAGAAACTAATGCGCTACCATCAACGATTGCGTCACTGCTTACCATCAGGCGTGATTGCGATTAAGTTAGTCAATAGTGTTAGCCATAATTTATCCCGTTTTGGCGCCAAAATTTGGACTCTATAAAAACTAATCTGGTAAAGTCTTGTATCTTGTATCTTTGGCGTTTAGAAACCCGAGAATGAGTAATGGCTTGCGATTGCTTTATTTAATTTCTTGAGCAAGGTCTGACACTGGAAAATAATCTTTATTTCTCACAATTGAAGGTCGTAAATGCGACGTGGAGAAGATCTGCGGCGTGTCTATCTTACGAGCGGGCGAGACTATGGAACAAGCTGTGTGCGACATTTGTAAGGACATACGTATCGGCAAGATACTCATTCAGACCAACCAACAGACTGATGAACCCGAGGTATGGAATACACAATATTTTTCTTAAAAAAATTTATACAGTATGTTAAGAAAACCCTGTCCGACCCGTGAAGGTTTTGTTAGGTATCCATAACTGGTTCTACTAATGCATACAAAACTGGACTAAACTTAAAAAAAAAATCCCCCTAAAAAAATATTATTATAATTTTTTCGTTAAGTATTTTAGCGTCAGCATCCAGTCTAACCGGATGCAGCTGAACAGTTCTTTTCACAACTAAAAACTTTTTTTACAAAAAAAAAAAACAACCGACTTCCAAAAAACACTACAAAGTGAAAAATAACTAATTTCGTGTCAAAAAATTTGGCCCAGTCAGCTCACCCTTTCAGTACCTGGGGGCCTAGACAAAATCCAAGCGTTTTCCGTTCAAACGTCTTCAATCCGCGCTAAGGAGTTAACGTTAGCGCGTTGAAAATGGTAGACAAGTGCCATATGAAACCCCGAACGCCCATTCCGCAGTGTTAACCGAAACACTCTATAATTAGTCTATGAAATATTGTGTAGTAAATGTCGGAGTGACACTATTGCGTTTAAAAATTTCCATATCAGTGTCAAACGCAGACGCGCGAATAATTTTTTTTTTATAAGTTTTTAGCTTGGTTACTAGACTTTTAAGCCAACCTTATGTTCAAAAGTGTTTTGTGCGTTAAAAGTAATTGAATAGTGTTTTATCACAAAGAAAGCCAGTGAACGGCTTTAAATACTTTAAGTTTATGTAAGGATTGTGATTAAATTGTTATATTTGAATTCCTTGAATATTAATATTGTTAACCGATCAATTATTCCTATTGCGATGAGTAGGTACCTAATCAATACATATATTATTTGTAGATGGAATTTAGACTTCGTGTGAGTCCCGGCAAATTAAATTTTCCGATTTATTGAAAGTTTCTACGATGTTCTACCATTTATTTCATATTCCTATCCCATTTTAACTAGTATCGGACCTACTAGAGGTTATGGAATGCATAACGTAAACAAACTCAAGTGGTTCACTTAAATGATTGTGGTCCTTTCGTTTGTTATTTCTATAAATATAAACTCTATTCTAAACTTGTTTGTTAGATGCGGTATTAGAATGCTGGTAGCTAACTTTGCCCCTTATTCATAAACGATGTTGAAAGTTAACTTTACACATCGCTTATTAATAAACCCCTTAATCACTGGTGTGTTAAACACACCAGTGATTAAGGGGTTTACTTATATACGATTAAAGTTGAGTAACGTGCAAACATCTAAAATGTATGGTTAAAGAATGGCTAATATCACTAGTTAACTTTAAACATTGTTTATGAATAAGGGGATTTATGTTTACTGGCTTTTATTCTTACTGCACACTAACATTATAATATTTAGCCATGGTGATCTTTCAAGGCCACAACCTGAACTTCAAGGAAAAGTAAGGAGTGAACTTCTGTGGCAGGAGTTAATGGATGTTTTTAATTCGATGGGTGGAAGTAGTGTCAACAAGCATTTATTAGTGTATTTTTTTATATATAGTTCTTCTTTCATTTAGAGATTAGAATTAATAAAATGCCTAAATAAAAATCTCTAAATGAAATAAATACATTTTAAAGAACATAAAAACTCTTTAATTTTAATATTGCTTCAACCTTAATTTTTGAGCTCTGGATACATTACTTTTACAAATCACTTAAATACCATAATATATTACAAAATTAAGAAAGAATAAAAAATACAAACATATTTTAAAGAACATAAAAACTATTTAATTTGAATATTGCTTTAACCTTTATTTTGGAAATGAGCTATTGTTATATCACTTTTATAAATCACTTAAATACGGTAATAAATTAAAAAGTAAGAGAGAATATAAAATACAAACATATTTTAAAGAACATTAAAACTTTCAGTCTTGATATACCTTCATTTTGAAAATGAGCTTCTAATTTTTGAAATCTATATAATATAACAAACATTGCATTTACAAATCACTTAACATTTATACATTAATAACTAAGAAAGACTGACTAGGTACTAAAATTACGACTCTTAGTCATATTTTTAGTAGGCAGTTATATGACTGGATAAAACATTATTCAGTGATTCCTCCAACGTGATTTGAGCAATACAAAACAGCACTCTATACAATTCCTTGCTTGTACATGTCGCTGGGTATAAGTATCTTTGACAGAGCCAGGAACTGCAAATCATCAGACAAGGCCGCTGAGGATATCCAGAATCACCTTAAAAAACATTAATAAATATTAGCAGTATTATGTAATAGTTATTGGCAACACAACTAATTATTTGTTACATAATTGTTTTGGAAATAAAATGTTTTAAATAACACAAATATTAGTCATTAAAATAAAAAGGTAGGGCAGGGTACACCAATGTGCTCAATTTTAAATAACATAGAAAAAGTTAATTTACCTAATAACCATTTTGGTGCAATTCTTGCATAAAACTTTCCATTCTGCTAGATACCCCTATGAACCAGTCATGGGTGGCTCCACCTAACTTCAAATTGATATTAATAATTTTTAAATTACTATCGCACACCTGTAGACAAAGAAAAAAAAAATGGAACATGATATAATAATCCTATAAAATATGTTTCTATAAGCATTTATAGAAATGAAATAATAATATTATTACATGGTTTAGCCACAAACATATATACTTACCAATTGTTCATTCACTGAATGGTAACTTTTCCAATTAAAAAATAATCGCTCTTCTTCTGATGGTTTGATAATTGCCACATGAGTACAGTCTATGCATCCAACCACACCTCTGATAGTCTAAACCGCCTCTGAAACCAGTTGTTTTGGAAATATAATAATGTTTTGTTTATTAAAGTAGACAGATTTATTCCTACTAGGTACTTTGATTGAAGTCTGCATATATTGCATTTTCTAAGTACCTATTGTCATTAAAGAGGTATATTGTTTAATATGAATTACTTAGGAATATGTCCCTAATAAAAATTATGAGTTGTCATACATTAACTTACTCAAGTCTTATTTGGGCTCGTTGTACTTGCAACCTTGGAAACACAATCCATTTATTTACAATAGCAGGCTGGCACAATGCTTCAACAACTTGGCGTATACACCTAGTAACTGTTCTTGGACTTTGATATGAAGCCGTAGCGATGTAAAAAGCTAAGTGTACACAAATCCTGAAATATGATGAATTAATTGAGAAAGACAATTAGGGCACTTTTATCTTAAGTTGGAAGTAAGTACACAACTTACCTTGACTTGAACACTAATTTGCCTGCTGCCTTTTAATGATATTTAACGCCGAAGATCATCACAAAGATGCCAAAAAGTTTGTTTATCCAGCCTAAAACTATAAATAAATTCAAATTCCGACATCTCCACAATTTGCTCCATGTTACGGCGATTTAATCTTATTTGATGCTTTTGCAATGGTGCTTCATTATTAGTCGCCCATAATAGTCTCAAAGTATGCATTTTCACTAATTAATTTGAATGAAATAACCAAAAAAAATACTGTTTATTACTAATTTAAGGTTAACGTGAGCGTCCTAGCTCCCGCTAATGTAGCGTGCCGCGGAAACGTTGAAATATCATTAGTGTTTGTCAAAAGTGGCTTTTGTCTACCATTTTGATGAACAATTTTGACGTTCATATGTCACGCTCGTTTCGGCGTTCCTTTGCGCATGACGAATGGTGACTTGTCTACCAATTTAGCAGCAGTCACGTGACATCTGTTAAGCAAACGTCAATTCCATACATTTTGACTTTTCCGTTGGCGTTAACACTGACAGAAAAGGGATTTTGTCTAGGCCCCCTGACTATCATGAAATTCATTTCAAAACCGAACTCCTTGCACAGCGTCGGCACATTCCCAGATTTCAAATTATCGGCACAAGTTCTGCACAGCCAAGATGTATTAGACGAATTAAACCGTTCGGAATCGAAAACGGTGGGTAACAGGCGTATATTTGACTCTGAACAGCGATGAACATCACTCTGAAACCACATGCGATCGCATACATCGCAAATGCTGCCAAACGGATTATTGACAAATCTCTTCACAAATTCAGCATCAGGTCCAGGAAAACGAACTCCGATCTGCTGTTCGGCTATCGTAAGAGCCATAGAAGGCCCATCGGATGGCAGCAAACTCGGCGCGGACACAGTACGCACACTAGCGCGCTTCGCGCCAGCAACATCAATCGGCTCGTCATTTTGCTGTTTACCGGCCGATTGGCGTTCTTTAACCCTCATTCGATAGCGGCGACAACGCTCTGCAGTAGACAATGGGTCTGGACGATTTTTGGCCTCTTGTCTAGATTTGTTGCGCGGTTTTGTGCGAGGCATGATTCCAAAATGAGTTGCAAACGTCTCCCAAATTTCCAGTTTCTGCTCCACACGGCAGCAAATGGCTCTTGAAATGTGCGCCGCGATGAGATCTATAAAAAACCGTTCGAATCAGGAAGATATCATCAGTAGTTCAAAAGTTATTAGCACTTTTATGGTTTTTGCGATCAAAAAAATCGCAAATCACGGTTCCAGTCGCAGTCTTTTTTTCGATGACTAATTTCAAATTTCCAAAATTTTTATATATATTCTTGATGGCGCCGAGACACTCTACAATTAGCACTAATTCAATACCGGATACGTCCGTCCGTTGCCGAGGTACAAGCGCTACTAAGTACACGATTTCGTGTCGGTGCGACTTTTTGCGTTACCATACAGTACGAAACCCAAGACATAAAAATGAATTTCATGTCAAAACTAATATACAAAAACCAAAGACAACGACTTCCGAAATTAGTTATTTTTCACTTTGTAGTGCTTTTTGGAAGTCAGTTGTTTTTTTTTTTTTTTGTAAAAAAGTTTTTGTTTATGCGAAACACGTGTCCAGTATTTTTAAGTAAAGAAACTAAATGTATTTGGGAAAAAATATAACACTGTGTAAAAATGATTGCATTCGTTTCAGTTGCTTATTCTGAACAAACTACATATATTCAGGTTTCGTATAAAGTAAAAATAACTTTGTATATATACAACATTATTTTTCGTATTTTAAAGTAAATAATCTGTGTACAAAATTTCAAAAAGATACAAAAAATTACAAACTTATGAGCTTCTTATCTTAATT
This sequence comes from Sesamia inferens, assembly GCA_037179545.1. NCBI lineage: Eukaryota > Metazoa > Arthropoda > Insecta > Lepidoptera > Noctuidae > Sesamia > Sesamia inferens. Next base: position 28,067,680 of record CM073939.1, on the reverse strand, counting down.
GATTGTCCGTACAAAAATATGGTCAACGCACCCCACGCGAGCGGTGCGGCGTCGACTAGCGTTTATTGACACACAAAAAAGTCGAAGCAACACATAAAAATTTCAATATTAAAATGTGTTTTCGCATTAAATCCTTAGTATTTTTTTATTTAAATTCGTTTGTAATGCTCTTTTCGTTATTAAACAACAATTGCTTTTTTATTTATTTATTTTTTTAAATAATCTTAGAGTGTTTACTACACACGACTGGCAACGACACAATTTAGTGTCATATTTCGTGGTTTTCAATTGTTATTATTCAATTGGAGATTCTAATTATGTATTTAGAATTATATGAAAACTGTGTAAAAGGTAAGAAATCATTGAGTTTATAGTTCTATTTATACGCCAATAATGCATTGGAAACTTGCAAGGCATTATTTTGATAATAAAATAACTGTAAACATCACAGTTACTTACTTTTTATCCACTATTCGCCTGACTCTAAAAAGTTGGTAGATAGATTAGTATAGATAAAAAAAAATTAAAACCCATATTTTTTACTAGCGGCCGCCAGCGACTTCGTTCGCGTGGTTTAGTTATGTTCCGCTCCTATTAGTCGCAGCTGTTCTAGCCCAAAGTCTTCCTGGATTAATGGGCTATCCAACGCAAAAAGAATTTTTCAAATCGGACCAGTAGTTCCTGAGATTTGCGCGTTCAAACAAACAAACAAACTCTTCAGCTTTATATCTAATATATAAAATTCTCGTGTCACGGTTTTCGTTGTCATACTCCTCCGAAACGGCTTGACCGATTTTGATGAATTTTTTTGTGCTTATCCGGTATCTATGAGAATCGGCCAACATCTATTTTTCATCCCCCTAAATGTTAGGGGTAGTTCACCCCTAAATTTTGTTTTTTAAACAAAATTATTTATATGGCAAAGCAACGTTTGCCGGGTCAGCTCAGGGGCGTGCACAAAGATTTTGTTGAGGGTAGGCATACATATACCTACTACCCACATCTCTGTGCTTATATATGGTAAAACTTAAAAAACGTAACGTAGACGTAGTTTCAATTTAACATAGTCGCGTACTTTTTCGCATGTCAACATTGAATTGATGTTTGTGCGTGGCTACAATGAACATCTAAGTATGTGATTAATGATAAGAACAAGTCAAATAAATGATATACGTGGGGTATTAGGTTTTTTTTTTTTTTGCCCAAATGAATACAATGAAATCATCATCATCATCTCAGGGTTAATACCAGTCGCATCCAAAGCTTTGGAATCTGGGGTCCGCTTTTCCAGTCTAATTGCTGATTTTGACGAAATTTCGACATTTTCCGTGAAGCGACTGCTGTCTGACCTCCACAACGCGAAGGCAATATCGAAGCATTGAAGTTAGACCAATTGTTGGACTTTTGTGGGCTCCAACAACCCGTAACGACTGCCACTAGATGTTCGTATGGCAACCGAAACCAACGGCTTAACGTGCTTTCCGAGGCACGACCAGACCAGTGCAAATATTCATATTCATGCATACAAATACTTACACTGCGCGAGGATCGAACCCGCGCCTCCTTACGCAGCGGCCGCGTTCGCTACAGCTACGCCATGGAGGCTGTCAAAATACAATGAAATGGTATTACTAACTCAACTGTAAATAAGTAATAATTTATTTCTCAAAAAACTAAAAAAAATATATTTTACTATCTATAAATTAAATCAACGCGTCTATCTATTTTTAAATAACTCTGTAAAAATCAAATATATATATAAGATCGTTTTGAAATCGCTAAAAGTTCTTTTAAAATGGAAATATAGACAAATCTTTCATAAATATGCGTAATGCACTACTCATTGGAATCATAACTATTAAATTTTGCTAATTTGTAAACTTCAGGAAAATTATTACAACATAAAGTATAGTATTGAAATTCAAAAGCAAGTAGGTTGAAAAACTTAAGGTCTTTTAAGTTTTTATAACGACGAACTGTCAATGCCGTGTTTTAAAATAATATACCTACACGAGAAACAAAACAATTTATTTGTGTGTACACACTACACAACCTGCTAACCACATATAATTATCATAATACTTTTTTTATAAAGACAACCTTTCTTTTGTGTTAAACCAAAAACTCTAAAATAAATGAATATTCAATTCCGCTTAAAACAATAATTATAGGTACATATTTATCCAAATACACCAATAATGAAACAACATAAGCTGCTAAAATAAAAAGGTATTTGAACGAACAACAATCATGCTATATTTCTGAACTTCTTAAATTCGTCGCATTATTAGAAGCTGTGCTTAACATGGGCTTTAAACCCAAAGAAATTTCACGCACACGTACACAACAGTTTAGGCACACAAGCAAATAATTTTATACACAGACAGATACGGAAGAGGCACATTTTGTAACTGCTTACGCCGTTACGAGAAGTGGCACGGGCGTCGCGCCTAAGGCAACTGATGTGTCTCGTTAGCACTAGGCCCAATAGATGGCAGTGTTATCAATAACTGATTAACAAAGTCTTTCAGTTTTAAGTTTGTAGTATATAAATTATTTTACTGTAGTATATTATAAATTATTATATATTTTTTTAGAAGACTATTAGGGTATGCACAGCTTATCTGCTTGTATGGAGCGCACGCGCCTGGGTCAGCTAGTATTAGTATAGATTTTGTCGAAATTACCAAAAAATACTGAGATATAGTGTATTAAAGTTACGGAGTGACGACATGCGAGATTTCGCATCAATATAATCTTCCTAAGTATTTAAATAAATGAAAAAATACGTGATCAATATTTTTTATAAATCTATCTGATGGACATTAAATATTTTTTTAAGATACAAGCCAATTACCTAATTGTCTAAAATATCCAACTCCTTCAGGGAAATGAATTCCAACAGTTTGTTGTTATGCTTTTTGTTATATAAGAGATTATCAAATAAGATGCGGCTTCACTGTAATAAATGTCTATATTTTTGGTTCCACAATATTTCAGTATAACTAATTATGTACTAGGTATATGTGGAGGCAGGGCGGTGTACTGTAAGCGACTGGCGAGCAGTGTGCTCACAACTCTCTATATCGTCAAAGATGCGACAGCACATCGCGGTTACCAAGGCGCTACAAGTTGGTTGTGAATGTTAAATGTACAATTTCCCGTCAGCTGTACTACCTGCGGTTGCCGAAGGACATCAAGGACTACCGCGTGATCCTGATGGACGCGACCGTGGCCACCGGCGCCGCCGCCATCATGGCCATCCGCGTACTGCTGGACCACGACGTGCCCGAGGAACACATCAGCCTCGTGTCGCTGCTCATGGCTGAGATCGGCGTGCATTCCATCGCCTATGCCTTCCCGCAGGTCAGTTTATGCTCTGACTATTATGGACATCTGCGTACTGCTGGACCACGACACTTATTTTTTATCGAAAAAACTTGGAAATAGCGAAAAAAAAATTATCAATTAATTCACTATTATTGCAATAATTAATCCCAGTTCCCGCGAGATAGGTTTTAGACAAGGATTTTATATGACAGGACTTATGAAAATAAGGTTTCACCCTTATTGAGGTTCCCACAAGAACTGTGTACGTTACGCACTGGTAGTTTCAACATAAGTAAATTATAATTAAAATTGAAAGTCATTTGTTCAAATTAGGCTGAGAATCAGCACTTTTTGAACGTCAATATTAGATAAGACAGTCCCCCCAAAACTCCCACCCATCGACATTTTCTAGTGCTTTCACTGGGAAGAAGTGGCGGAACAAACTTCCCAGCAGCACAGCTATCTATTCATTAAAAAAAAAACACTTGACTTTATACAATACTAGTTTACTCCAAACTGATATTTTACACTCATATTATATTGATTCACAGGTTAAAATAGTGACGTCAGCACTAGATCCGGAGATCAACGAGAAGTTCTACGTCCTACCTGGGATAGGCAACTTCGGCGACCGTTACTTCGGCACCGAACCCTCGGACGAAGAGTGAACCGTACACAGATGATGCCGCTGATGTGCAGACTACGCAATGTCTTCGTACTGTACGCGCCGCGTACACCACGCGTACACAACGCGTACACGTCGCGTAGATGCTGCGTAGCGTCACGTAGAGATAATGCGTGATCATTAATTGGAATTGTACGTCGATTTGATGTTGTTGTACGTAAGTTAAACGCCATACGAAGGCATCTTAAGAGCTAATCGTCTATGTGATTCATGGCAGGTAATCATAATTTGAGTGTCGGGGCTGTGGTACCAACAAATGTTTTAGTGATTTTATACATATTTCTGTTATACAGTGTGGCGATTAGGTTAACCACGTATTCTACATTAAGTATTTTAAACAGACACAATTAAAGGAATTGTTAACAATTAACATTCTAGTCATGGAACCCTTTTTTTTTGTTTTAGTATTTAACAATATTAAACTTAATTTGAGATTATTTGGTAACAAAACTATATTTTTATTAAATTGTTGATACTATGAAAAGGCTATCAAAATTTGCGTTGTTTATTTTGATCTAAAAATTCAGTTTTCTATATATATTATTAAATAAACTGATAACGACTTGTGATAACCTAATAGCCACTCGTATAATTGATTTTCACAGTCCAAAGGGTATTCCGAAAAGGAAAAAATATTTTTACCGCGTGTTGCTAGACGAAACAATTGGTTTTATTTGTATAAACCTCATCTTAAATAATATTCAGAAACCCCTAAAATTATTAAAATTACTTCATTATATAGGGCACCATGGCCTCTGTATGCACCATAAAGAATCCTTTTGAGTGGAAACCTATTTATATTAGAAAAGTGTTAAAGACGATTACCATCTCAGATATTCGTAAACTTGCAAAAATTGTGTAGAAATGACACGTTATACTTTGTATAAAAATTTAATAAAATTCGACAAAAAATAATACATGGAGTAGTGATCAAATGGAGATCTGTTTTTCTCACTTCCACATAACGGCATGTGGGACTAATTCATAATTCTCTGTCATTGGGTAGTCGGCTAGAATCACATCATAGATTGGTATTCCGATTGGTCGTCGCGACTTGTCTCCTCTATGTATTTCTCCATTTGTTAGCTAAGCTGTGGTAATACTAGAAAGTATTGTGGACTGGCCCTGTATTTATTTAATAACCTTAATGTTTACTTAATTATATAAGTGTGGCATCTTGCTATGGAAGTAGTAGCCATGTTTTTAGTACCTCTAGTGTATTCCCGTCCAATATGTAAGAGTAGCGAACACTGCCAACTAAACATTTTTAAATATTCAATACACGAAACATATGCACGAGAAATTGAAAGCAAATCGTTACGCATTATGCATGTATATGCATGCACACACACACACACACACGTGCTTGTGTGAGCACACATTCCTGTATTACGCACACAAACACATGTCCTTAAATCTACTATACTCCATTCTGGATATCGTAACTGCAAAATGGCTGTAGTTACTTGCGAAATAACTATTATGCATTATACTGTTAAAATAGCAGCAATGTGCTAATCCTGGTTAGAAATTATCTGTGTGCTATACATCCAGATCGATATGAGAGTGAAGAAATAACTAACACAAGACTCACAAACTTTCGCCTTTCAACAAAGTCTTGCCGCCAAGCGACTCGTCGTGTTCCGGCATGATGTCTGGTGAAGCCGTACGGAGGACGGGTCTGAGCAGTTGTGTTGCGATGTGTGCCGGGTACGATGCGCCAAATGTTGTTATGTCGGGAATTTGGTCGTGGAGGATCTCCAGATCAATCTCCGTCTGACGCAACATCGTTGGACGTGTTGTTGGTTTTAACATTGCATCACCTCGCTCAATTGCCATCTTCCTTCCTATTCGCTAACTAGCGCGCTTTATCATCAACGTTTGCATCACTGCTCACCATCAGACTGGATTGCAATCAAGCACTTGTTTATAATTAATTTAAAAAAAATATGTGTCCAGAATGCAGTATAGAATGTTTCATTCACTGCAACATAACTTAGTACCAAGAGCGCACCACATACACGGAGGCACTAAAGACGTAATTTAACAGTTGTACACTTCTAGTCCTTACTAACGTACGAGTAGATCTCGAGCCTGTAGTAGCGTAATGTAATGAGTTAAAACATGTTATTTTGGACACGGGTTACCTGCAAACATCTATTTCTAAGCCGTATTTGTGGTAACAAAAATATCTGTAATTTAGTTGCAACAATTGTTGCTGCAACACATAAATGACAGACATGAGAGTAGTTTTACTAGCTAATATTGTTCCACTGCTAGGCAAAGACCTGCTTACTCACTTTCCGGCCTGCCAAGACCATATATTGACTATATGCCAGCTAGCCAGCCTCCAGGGCAGCTCATCCCGCCAGCTACGTCAGGGTCTGCCGCGATCCCCTTGCCATTAAACAGGATCCACTGGATCGTAACTTTAGATTCTATGGAGAATGGCTTAACTTTACGCCGTATTCGTCATACGTCTAAACTATTATAGGATCATGAAGAACAGAGTCTAAAGCCCTCTACACTGTGGAAAAGAATTTGGAGCTTTTCAGTATACCAATTGACATCTATCGTAAGTTAATTCTGTCTCCAATCTATGTGGTTTGGTTTCATATGAATAATGGATTTTAAGTCCACCTAAAATGATCACTTACACCACTGCTGAGCCAACCCGTGTCCGTGTGTATAAGAACTAAATATTTAATATTTATTAAAAAGGCACGTGCTTTCAAGAGCACTAAACAGTCGCGGCCAAGCCTTATAATATAATATAATATCGCTTCGCCAAAGAATAATTCCTAGTTTGAACTAAAATGTAATGTAGGGAGCAAACAGAATTGTTCTCGTCTTTCGGTGACATACGACTGAGTCTTTCATTATTGCGTCCCTTTCAAACGTTTTAAAAATACAACAACACACAACAAACACACATCATCATATAACATCGGCTGCCGCCAGAAGTTACCACCCACCAGACAAAGTCTTGCCGCCAAGCGATTCGTCGTGTTCCGGCATGATGTCTGGTGAAGCCGTACGGAGGACGGGTCTGAGGAGTTGTGTTGCGATGTGTGCCGGGTTTGGTAGTGGAGGGTCTCCAGATCAATCTCCCTCTGGCGCAGTATCATTGGTCGTGTTGTTGGGTTCAACATTGCATCACCTTGCTCAACTAATAGGCTCTTAATAAACTAGCGCACTTTACCATCAACGATTGCATCACTGCTTACTATCACGCAGGATTACAGTCAAGCACTAGTTTCTAATTAGAAAAAAAAAGAATATGAGCGGGAGTCAGTCGCATGCGCCCAAATGTCTGAGGAATAATTTGTTTTGCCAATTCATACTTCCATAGTAACTTGCCCAATCGGCTGATATTTAGACTATTATTGAATCGAATTACAATGTGACTTGAGTTTATTAGAAGGGAATTCATTGTACAAGTATACTGGCTCGAAACGCAAGTGCTAAGTGGTCAGTCTGAGGGCAGTTTCATTGGATATTTCTATAAAGAAATTTTTAATAACGGCCCCAAGTATGGGCAGGCATATATGTAGCTTGCTTAGAATTTCAATTTAACTGTCAAGTGTATCTCCCTTCCTATAAACGCTGTCATATTATAGGTGAAATCAATTCTTGCTTTTGACTTAGAAACATTTTAATTGCTTATGCATCATTGACGTTATAATGGATTTCGTCGATGTAATTTAATATTATTATTAAAATTCTTATATGTATGTAAATGTATAGATTTGAATAGTCTGCTTTTTATTTTAATGTATTGAAAGATATCGCCGCGCACATTTTCTCAAATGATTTTTTTTAATAGATAGTTTGGTAATCAATGTTTTGAAACATTTAGTCATCCTGCATTTTGTCTTCGTCATAATTATCATAAAATAGGCATTAGTAGCATAATATAATATTTTCTCACGAACTATCAGTTACTGTGGAAAAATATTGATTAGTGAACTGCTAATTTATCTGATAATCTTTTGTTTAAACGTGTTTTTCTCTTTACGTGAGGTCGTTTCCAATATTTTATTTATGGTGAATAAAATGCGAAATAATTTAGTAGTGCTTTGTATGTAAACTCATAAGTGAACATACAAAGCTACTAAAATATTCGGCTCGGAAGCCTCACGCCAACAAGTTGTATAACTGAATAAAATCCTGGAGACTTTTTGTCTAGAATGATTTGAGTAAGGTTTCATTCCCAACTAATGTTGTAATTTACTGCCATTTTTCAATTTTTTTCAGTATTAGGATTTTTCTATGGAATATTTATGAAAAACTATTTTATATGTATGTATTAGAGGAATCGGCATTTTTTTTTTTTACATAGATGACTTCACTTTGTTAAATGAAAAAAGAAACTTATTATTTAGTTTAATTTTAATATTTATTTGACAGTATTCGTGTACTGTGCTTAATCGTAAGTTTTAGTTAGTAAACTATACACTTAATGAATGTGCTTAATTTTTTTTATTGTTGGCAATACCAAGAATTTAGTTCTTTTTTAACGTAGGTAATGTATTAGTTATCTAGCCACTCATAAAATCGAGAGTTAAACTCGATTATTATTTATAGTTGCAATAAAACCCGCCAACTGAATACAGTCGCTGTCAGCTTCTGTTCAAGACATATACGACTCGAATTAAAACGCTTCCAAGTGACAACTTGTCCCTACACAAGATAATATGAAATATAACGATAATATGCTTCCAAGCTTTCAGACTATTTGCACATTGAACAACTTTAGACGATCATACAAATAAATAAATAATAAATATTCCTACAAATAATTTATTTTATACCAGTGCTGTGACGTTTATTTTTCAAATGTTGCAGAATCACTCCGAGCTAGGAGCCTTTTGACCTCGTATGAGAACTTTGTTTCATTTTTCTTGATATTATGTATAGTTATTTTTTATTATTTAGTTTGTGGTCTTGCTGTACTGTCACGCACATCAATATGTCAACACTTGGTAACATTCAATTGCAATTTTTTTCGACAAAACAACGTTAAAATGCGACACATTGCATAAACCTATAGGTGTGAAAATGCTATGTTTGTAACTCGATTTGATTCGAAAATCCAGTGTAACATGCTTTTGTCTGTGACTTTGCGACTCGCAATAAGTACTTCTTTTTTGTTTTTTAATTGTTCATATATAATTTAAAGACACTTTAATATGCGCTTAAGTACAAAGTCTTTTTAGTTTTTCCTAAAAGTTGTTACTGTACAAATAGTAAAAAAATATAACTGAAACAAAACAAAAACAATACTTACACAATTACACAATCGTGTGTACAATATATGTATACATAATTTTTATCTAGCTATTGTATGAATGTATTGTCTCGCTATCAATATTTATGTGAAAAAATACAAGAAAAAAACTGAAAATATGATGCAAATGATGAAATAAAACAGATTGAAATAAGTACTCATTGTTTTATTATAATATTCTTGAGAACATCGCCTTATTTAGTCCATGCTTCCTTATAGCTGGACCTAATCTATTATACAGGGTGTATCTGACATCGACGCACAAACAAGTACCATGGATCTAGTACATGATTCTGTACCCCCCAGTGGTGGAATTTTTGGTCGGCTTTTTCATGATTTAAAAAAAATATATGTAGTTTTTTTCACTTTAGACCGTTCATAATTGCTATACTTTTATAAACCAATAAGATTTTAAATTAAAAATTAATTAATTCGTTAATTACACAAAAAGCGCAATGAAACAAAACTCGAAAAGCTATCTTATCAGCTGATTTAATAGAGTTCACATCAGGGATCAACGTCATACCTACAAACCCGCACGGCGGCACGCTTGCAACGTTCAAAGGCCGAGCCGATACTTTTTTTAAACACTGTTTTCTGTAACCGTTCATTAACGACATAAATGGCTATCATAATTTTATTAGTGGCATGCGGTCTAGCCTTTTCGTGAAGTTTCGTTACGATGTCAGATACACCCTGTATAAACAGTATATATGGTTTTACGTAAAAAAATATGATCAAGTATTTGTATATAGGTAGAATTTTTCACTTCAAAAACTCGTTTTAATAAAATACAGTCATACAAGTAGTAACCAAAACAAGTAATGAACTGCAGTGAGATTCTGTTAACATCCCACCGTGAACACTTAGGTTCAGTGAGCGTGGAATAGCTGTCACTTTTATTTTTGTTTTAGGTGCGAAATCATCAAATGACCTCTCCTGCCCTGAGCGGGGCGGAAAGGTCTGTCAGATTTCACTGACCAAAAACTCACCCCTGTCTTCACAAGACTGTGCGCCAGACATAAAACCAAACACAAACATCAATCAAAATACAACCAACACAACAAACCATACAATGGGCATTATTGTTAATACAATCTCTTCCAGACAACCAAAGAATGGACAGAGATTCTCCCGAACCACAAATAGAACTGTCTTCGGTGCAAAGAATAATTATGGATTATACTAAACTTCACTTAATTTTAAATGGTGAGATATTACGGAATGGATCAGCAGGTTGATTACAGGTTTTATTAATACTACGCCGTCCATCATATATGTTCGGAGGCATCCAAATGTCTCTGAAATACCACATCCAAGTGTTCGTACTTCGACGAAGGCACGTCGCCATGGGGCTGGTTCTTCCTGTAAATTGAGATTCACTGTTTAGTTTCCAATGTATGTTATTTCGAAGAAGTTACTTTACTAATACATATACAGTATGTTAAGAAAACCCTATCCGACCCATAAGGATAATAAAGGTTTGGTAAACACATGACCAAATATAATATAAAATTTTACGTAATCATCATAGTACCAATACAAATGAACTTTGAAATAATCTTTTTTTACCGCGAATTAATTCCAACTTTCCGAAATTTGGTAATTTAAAAAAAAGTGACAACACCGGTATTATTATGAGCGAATAGCGATGCGACCACGTGCCGCGTGCCCTGCCGCCCGCCGCCCGCGAAGGGTGCTTACGCACATTTATTAAGTTACCTCTTTTTGCGAAATAATATTTATTTTTTTAGGGGTTTTTTTTTTAAGTTTAGCCTGGTTTTGTATCCATTAGTAGAATCAGTTATCGATACCTAACAACACCTTCACGGGTCGGACAGGGTTTTCTTAACATACTGTATAAAGTCGAGGTGTGGTGACCTAATGGTTAAAACACTAGCCTGTCAAGAATGAGTGTGCGGGTTCGATTCCAGGTCGGGCAAGTACCAATATCACTTTTGTAAGTTATATGTACTTTCTAAGTATATATTGAACACCAGTGACTGATTACAAGATGAAAGAAAAAATCTTGAGGAATCCTGGACTTTATGTCTGAAATCGCCAATCTGCATTGAGCAGGCGTGATGATTACGCTCAATCCTCCTATGTATGAGAGGAGACCTGTGCCCAGCAGTGGTAGGTACGATAAAAAGGTTAATGATGATATAAAGTTTGCTTTCCTCTGCTACATTAAAAACCGGGTAATATTTATGATCTCGTGTAGTGATTTTAGATCATACTTATAGTAGTCCTCGCATTCTTCCATAGAGATGTCACTGCTGATGATGCGGGAACCAAACCCGCCGTAGTATGTCGAATAGCGTTGCTGCAAAACAGACGCAAAATGTTAGGTCACTGCTCGCTAAAGAATCACTTCCACTGTGACGTAATATGTAAGTACTTATTATTCTATGTTGTCAGGAACCCTTGTTGGAAGTATGGACCCGACATTCCTCGCTTGCCACGCTATAAGCACCGCCGGGGTACCTTTTGGATCAATCCGAAGAACGCCTCAAAAAATGTCTCATAATCTGTAGATTTTAAATATGAAGTAAAGGGTGCCGAGTAATAAAATCGTGCAAATAATGATTGTCGCAATATTTATCGCTGACAAATGAAATTTGAATTCCTCCACCGTCGCGGTATTTTTAGCAGCGCTAACTTGGTTGATAAATACCTCTTCATTAGTTACTTTTGAATTACACATGATGGAAAGTCACTTGCTCTTGCTACAAAGTTCTTAATTAAACTAAATAAATGTATCACTCACTTGACGACAAGCCCTGTTTAGTGGCAGGGTCGCCATATAAGAACGGGTGTCAGGTTGATTGAAACATCTCAAAGTATAATCCTACATTATACTTTATTCTAAGTAATACACGAGTTATACATTGGTTACACATATACAATAATAGGCACTTACATACTACGTCACACCACACAATAGACATACGGACAGACATTTGCAGGGCTTGCATGAAGACTGGTAAGTCCGACAATAACACCGTTGCGCTTGTGGTCTTCAAGTGGACAGGCGTCACTCAGATTAGGTGAGAAACCCACGGGACACCTAGATCTTACACAGATGTTCTCAATAAGCCAGGAGATTTAGAAATCTTCTGAAGGAAGGTGGGCTGGTTGGAATAGCTACTGAAGGCCGCCACGGCCCACACTTCCACGACTCTGCTCCCACCCGACAAAAAGAATATCATTTAAATATGGGCTTTAAATATTACTCTTTAGATATATTTTACGCTAGCGGCCGCCAGGGACTTGGTTCGCGCGGGATTATTTATGCTCCGCTCCTATTGGTCGCAGCGTGATGTTATATAGCCTAAAGCCTTCCTGAATTAATGGGCTATCCGCAACTTTTATGCCCTAACTAGAATATCCAAAGCAACTTGGGGTATATCATTCCTAACTTTAAAAACTATATATGGAGCTACCTACTTAGGATGTATGTGCTACGGTGCACCTGTTTGAGCCGATAGGGCCAGCATAGGGGCGGCACGACGTAAACTGCTTCAAAGCCAACGTATGGCATTGATATTTTTATGCAAGGCGTATAGAACAGTCAGCACTGAAGCCTTACCGGTACTGGAAGGTGTACTTCCAGTCGATCTTGAGGTAGAGTGACGTGCTTCAATGTACTACTCCGCGAGGGGGGAGGCCAGAGACATTAATTTTGTTACACAACGCGACTTTAATAAAATTTCTAGATTATTTAAACCTCAGACTGAAATCTGGGAGGACCTCTTATCCGAATGGCAAAGTAGGTGGGATAATTCCATCAAGGGCCGGCGGCACCTCCATTTATTCTTTCCATCCGTTGACGATCGGCTGGCTAAGACATGGCTGGAGGTTGACCACTGCGTTGCCCAATTTCTCACAGGTCATGGCAACTTTAAAATAAAAGTAAACTGTATTCTTTTAAACTTGTTCCTTCGCCATTGTGTCAATGTTCTACATCGAACTGTGAATATGAACAGTCTGCACATCACATCTTGTGGGAGTGTAATCTTTGGCAGAATGAACGCAATATTATGTTGGATAGTGTACAAGTTACATCCGGAGTCGTTTATTATACGGACCTTGTAGAAACTAGAACCAATTACCGTGCGTTCAGGCGCTTTTGCCATACCTATTATTGGAATCAATTGTAACAGCACATACCTACTTAGGACCCATTAACTTAATCAAATTTTATTCCGTGGTGCTTGGCAATCTGGGCTTCTCCCAGTTGCAATAATGTCCCTTTGTGCCGATTGGCCTAGTTCTGTTCTGTCTCCTGCTTGTTATGGAGGGAAGTGGAAAAAATATCTTTTTCTTACTCCTCCGCTATTCTTTTCTGATTAATGTCGTTGCGGGACCCAAGACAGTTGAATCGTTTCTCCGGGACTCGTCGAGCTGCATTGTTGATTCTGGCTTTCAGGAGTTGCAGTGGGTGGGAAAAAGTGTGGCGGGTTTTGTCCCAAAAAAAGGGGGCTATCCGCTAAAAGAATTTTTGCGCACTGTCACGCGCATTTTTCATTGGACTTTTAAAATTATTTATAGTGTCGTTTACTAAATAAAAACGCGTGATTTATGTAAAAAGTGCATTCAGTGAATAATTCATAAAGAACATTGAAATATCGCAGCATAGGGGCCAGATCATGGCTTTGCATAAAATCTCCTAGTAGGCGGCTCACGCGGCCGTTTTTTCAACTGTCATTGGCGATATCCGATAAATTTTTTAAAGAATTTCTATAATTTGTTACACGTGTTATTGGCAAAATTGTGATATCTAACTACAGAGGCCATTGAGAGTTGAAGTAGTATTCACTCTAAAGAAAAGAAAGAAGAGATAACGACTGTACTTTAAACGTATTCAAATGATTGGATTTCTTATACTTTTATGCAATGATTTTCACCTCACCTGCAGGTGTTTCGATAGAATCTGTTCCGCGATGACAGTACACGCCAACCGCAGAGCTTTAGCGAGAGCGTCGATATGTTTGACGTAAGTAGTGGTGAGCTCGCGCAGGTCGCTGTCCCGACGGGGAGATAGCCTCAGATTTATACCACCAGGTGGCGTTGTGCCCTGTGGAGTCAACATTTTGACAAGCATATGATCAGTTATGTTCTTTCTTTATAATATAGCCAAGTTTCCCACGCACATCAGTGATGGGGAACAGATGTGCTCCTGTGCTGAGATTTATAGGCGACTTCTCAATGGGTGGCAGCGACGCCCGCCAAGACTTCAGCGGTTCTAATGTGATTTATAGGCGCTTCACAACGGGTCGTCGGGTCGCCCCGTCCGAATGTGTTGCAGCTGCTACAATAATTGAGCTGTTTCATAAAGTAAACTAAATTTAGTCCAGTTGTCCTATTTAGCCTAATGTTAGTATTCGCTTAAGTGTAAAACAAAAGAGAAAAAACACTCAAACTTTTAGTGCAGCTTTCTCGTTTCGTTTAATTTTCAGTAACACCTCGTGCATACCTGGTCCACGATACACTTCATCATCAATGTTAAAGATCTGCTGTCATAATGGTCCCAGTCATTCGTCACCGTCACACCGCCTAGCATATTGTATCTGAAAGTTTATACAACCTTAATTTTTCTTTATACGAAACCTGAATATAGTTTGTTCAAAAGAAGCAACTGAATCGATTCGAATCATTTATACACCATGTTATATTTTTTCCCAAATACGTTTAGTTGCAGTGTCGTTACCGAGCGCACAACACCGCTGACGCTAGATCATAGTACTGAGCGCGTGCGCAAAGCTGGATATATTAACTATATTGTGTAGGAATCAAAGTTCTTTTTCCATTAATATTCGTTCACATTTTTGCCAAATAAATCGCCAACGCAGGATAGGGGTGCACCTCTAGTTACGCCTGCGATAAAATGAGGCATTATATTTTTAAGTGTGTACAAATTACCACTTACACGTTAGCCATGTACATATGGTGCCCAGGCGTCACAGATACCTTGTAATATCGATCCAAATTATAGTTCTTTAGCAAATACAGACAACTGGTAACATCCCACATATAAGTATGAATCAAATCTCTTTCCCGCCATTGATGGTGTTGCCAACCTCCATAAAAGTTCCTATTATGGTAGTAATTATTATTATATGGCATTATTAGGAGCTGGCATCTGTAATTTAGTCTATCTTTATATTCTGCTGTTAGTTTTAGTAGTTTGGCGAATAGTTTTATTTCACGTGCGACGTCAGTTTGGAAGGGAGTGTGGTATCCCTCTCGGTATGGCCATATTAGGAAGCATTCTGCGTTCAAACGTTGTGACATTTCTAAACATCGTTTTATTTGAGTCGCAGCTTGGCTGAATGTGACTGCGTCGTTGCTTGTGAACGCTCCGGATATGTATCTGGAGTAGAAAAAGTTTTCTTAGATTTTTTATTTTATTTATTTTGGCTGCTCGTGTATGTGAATTTAGAATTTAGATGTTCGTAAGCGCTCCCATGATACAGAACTAATTCCGTATCGTGGGATGCAGGGCAAAGTTTTACCTACAAGAACAAATTGTTTCAAATTTACGTGGTTTTGCAAAACTAACTTTAACACTTTTACACAAAGTTCAGTTTTCTCTATAACATAAAGAAAAATATTATAATTTTCTCACGTATAAAGTGGATAAGTTGTTTACATGTGTAACTTTACCTAGGATGTGAATGTAGATCAGGCGCTATCCAAAGTAGCTTCACATGGTACCTCTGCGCCAGTTCCTGTATGTACTCCGTGACGTCATCCCAGTGGACCTTGTTCTCGTCCCAGCTGTCAGTGTAAGGAACCAGGTCTGAGTCGAAGGCGGTCCAGTACTTGACGCCTAATTTGCTGCAGAGGTCAAAGAGAGCCTTGATATGTCGTTTGTGGTTGTCTAATGAGTCGGTATTGTCGTCCCACGGACGGATGTGAGTTGAGCGACCGTGTACGTCTGAGCCTAAGGAATACGAATATTAAATGATTATTTTGAAGTGAGTAGCAAAGAAGAAGAAAGTACGTATTACGTAAGTATAATAGAAAAAGTGAAAGAAACTTCACTCGAAGTGTCTGTCTGATTATCAGTAGGCTGTGTCTCATGTACCGTGATAGGTATTAGGCAGTTGAATTTTTTTCAGATTATCTATTTATTTTGCCGCTTTAACAAAAATACTAAAAACAAAATAAAATGAATATTTTAGGGGAGGGGAGGCTACTTTCACACAACAAACGTGATGACTTTCTGCTTTTCATTGAAATTTCAGCTACTACCGCGATTCATAAGATACAGCCTGGTGACAGGCAGACAGACTGAGCTAAAGACTGGCTCCACCTGAACAGGTTTTCCTTGCTTAGGTCAACCTGGATCGCGAGTCTGTTTGAAGACTGGGTTCTGAGTTCTGAGTCTTCAAACAGGGCATCCAAGGCAACTCATGTTCGAGTCGGAGATTTTCAGCGGGTACAACTTCATTAATATGATTCCACCTACCATTACTCCTGAAGTCCAGAGCCAAGCTATACTTCAGCCAGTCCTCCATGGGTCGCGAGTGAACCCTCTCTGTACTGTTGTAGTATCGATAACTGGCGCTCTCGGAAGGGGACGCCATATTGTTGTACTCTATCTTGTCTATACCTAAAATTGGTATAGAGATACGTGATTTTGTAATATTATGTATATCTGCCAGCCTCTCAAGTATGAGTGTGCAGATTCGATTCCATGTCAGGCAGGTACCAATGTAACTTTCTAAAAGTTATATGTACTTTCTAAGTATATCTTGGACACCAAGCACTGATTAATTACAACGTGAAGGAAAACATCTTGAGGAAACCTGGAGTTTAGGTCTGAAATCGCCAGCCCGCATTGAGCAAGCGTGGTGATTACGCTCAATCCTTCTCTGTATAAGAGGAGACCTGTGCCCAGCAGTGGGACGATAAAAAGGTTGATGATGATGATGATTCCTATATCCATGAATTAGTAACTTAGTTAACAGACTAAAACTAATACCTGCTTTAGCGGTAAAGTTGAAAATCTAATAGACAGATTGTCTAGTAGCTTAATGTGCTGTCGTTTGTTTTTTTTTTAATTAAGCAACATTATAATTCGAGTTATACTATTGTGAAATTGAAACGAAGAACTGTGCCGTATAAAGAAGTGATTGGTATTAAGTTCAGTCGGTTAACTTAGTCACGTGTTTTTTTTTGTTTACCGGCGGTTAAATACCTAAACCGATGGGGTATACGTATAATATAGTCGATGTCGCAATTGCTTGACTACTTTTGACAACAGTTCCCAGTAAATTGAAATTTCATTATGTGGTAAAAATACGTAACTTTACAACAGACAAACAGACCTGTCGTTGTATATGGGCGTGCAAGGGACATTTAACCTTACAATTATTACGAATTACAAGCAATGTAATGTAGCTTATAGCGCTCCTCACCGGATTGACGTGATTTTGATCATTTAATTTGGGTATGTATCGATTCCGTACGGAGTCTTTCCCGAGTGCATAGGTATAAATGCATGAAAACTGACACACTGAATAGACTCGTTACCGCGAGCGTATACGCACGACTCTGTACAGAGTCCTACCGAGCCATTTGACTCGTCCGTCCCGTCTGGTCCCGTCACTTCCGCCCCACTCCGCAGAACCCTTATCAAATGACAAAAACCGAGCCAGTCAAGATGTGGTTCCCGGTAAAAAATCTATACGGAATCTAAACCGAGACTAAAACCTGTCGATCAGCTAGGTAATTGGGTAAGACACTATCGGTGTAGGGCACACATCAGAAATGGAATGTGCTTCTAAAGGATTCAAACTGATAGTAATAATGTGTTAGGTCATTAGGGTGCTGATGAGGGAGTAGCGCAGTAAGTGAACAGTATTCAGCACGATAATTGACAACACATTTTTATTTCTTTCTTCTTTGGCTTCGCACGGTTTGTGCTTTTAGCCAATGTTACGTGTTGTTAAAATTTAAGCCAATTCGTAATGAATTTTAATTCATGTCATTCATGTCGAAAAAGACGGCCGCGTGAACCGTCCATGAGAAAGGTTTGAGGCATAGTCATGGTGTGGCCACTGGGTATGCTGTGATATCTCAATGTTCTTTATGAATGATTTATTGAATGCACTTTTTACTAGATAAATCACACACTTTTATTTAGTAAACTACACTATAAGTAATTTAAAGGTCCAATAAAAAATGAACGTGACACTCAGCTTAACTTTCCCGCCAAAACTCATTTGACAACATTTCAAAACTCATTTTCATATTTTTTGACGACGTCACGTTTATTCAAAGGTTTTGGAAATGTGTAAGAGAATTGACAATACTCAAGTTTATACGAACCTAAATGGATTGGCATAATATAAATAAAACGTGAGAGTTGTGTTTTTAAGTACATTTTTTTTCTTTGCAAAAACATACCTTGATAGTAATCAACATTATCGCTTCTTGGTTCCCGCACTTTCTGCCTTTTGACTGTAGGCTGGTTGTAGGTCGCCATTCTTATGTTAGATCTAAACTAAAATATTATTTTATTAACAAGTTAAATAACGTCGATTCCCCTTCACAAACTAAACTAAATTTAAGTTTAGTTCATATTTTTCTTTTTATTTCATTGAGAAAAGTACAGAAGCTAAATATATTTAAAAAAAAAAACAAATTCCCACACTAGGACTACCTCTCCTGTATCGTGCATACGTTTACAAACATATAAACCCATATACACAAACATCCAGTCCCGGAAAAACGAGTTGTAGGGCATACAAATATTTGTTCCATGCGGGAATCGAACCCGCGACACGCAGCGCAGTAGTCAATAACTTAACCACTGCGCTAACCATGCAGACAGGTAAGACGTGATAAAAAAAATCTCCTAAATATACACTAATTTACATCAGACGCTGACTAATTTGACAGGACTAAACTTTTATTAATCTTCTGTCCTTTTCTTTACAAAATAGCCAGAAAAAGATGCACCGGACTAAATTTATTTTAGTCTGTTAACTAGGAAAGTTCTTGCTTCTCCGATCCATTTTTGACATTGTCAGAACAGTAGATATCGGCTTCACTTGCCATAAATAAAAATAGAATAGAATAGAAATTGGCATTACAATTTCTACTTACCCCCAATTCTCGTGTAATGTCCTGTTCACCGCAGTCGCACAGACAGCCGAGCGAGCGCGTCGTGTGGCTTATATAATGTAGTGTGAATGGACTCAGCCGGGCGTACCGACGGTCTTTCGTGCATTAACTGGACGAGGGCTTTTGTTTGACAGTACTAGTAGAATTGTAATGTTTTAATTTTGTTACCTATGTACTTGGTTTTGTGTAATTTTATATGTGTTTATATAAAGATAAAACTAAGTATATCTGAAGTTCCAAGGATTCAGTTATCCATTTTATATATTTATGGTGTGCATTTTAAAACAGTAATCTGTATGTGACACTAAATAATAATAATTTAGGTACAGTAAGCACAACATATACAATAGGTAAAGAAAACCCCGAAAACTAATGAATTTTGAAATAATCTTTTTTTTCGCGAATTAATACCAACTTCCCCAAAATTTGGTAATTTTTAAAAAAGTGAAAACACCATTTTCGACAGCTTTGTAGGCAAGAGTAGAATCAGTTATCGATTCCTAACAATACCTTCACGGATCGGACAGGGTTTACTTTACATATTCTATATTTCGTCAATACATCTCAGTAATAACCATAATTTTTAACTACATTTAACAATTTCCGAAGCAATATTCATCCAATAAAATACCATAGATAAATCAGTTATTAATAAAGTGTACACAAAAAACTGAGGCGTTTATAATGGTTGAAAGGACAAATTTTAGTGTCAAGGGGAAATGCTCCAGATGCACTGAACAGTGACGGATAACATCGTGAGGAAACCGGCATGTCCTAGAGGCAAACAAATTGAAGACATCTGACATGTACCAACCCCCATTGAGCCCGTGATGAATCGTGGCCCGTCTCGTCTCACAGAGAGGACGCTTTTGGCCCGTGAGTGGGAACATAATGGACTGCATATACGACATTATTTTTTGTATATACGAAACCCGAAACACATGTCCAGTATTTTTAAGTAAAAAATCTATGTACAAAATTTCAAAAAGATATAAAAAAACCACAAAGTTATGAGTATGCTATTCTACTTGGTTGTCCCAACAAAAATAAAGTCAACGCTCCGCTCGGGCGGGCGAGCGCGGTACGTTGACCTCTGGCGTCAGCTGTGGCGCGCATGCAAATACTAAGATCTATCGTAACCGCTCGGTAACCACTCTGCAACATTTTCAATATGTGTTTGGGAAAAAATATAACATGGTGTAAAAATGATTGGAATCGATTCAGCTGCTTAATCTGAACAAACTATATTCAGGTTCCGCATAAACAAAAAATAACGTTATAAACAGTATGTTTATGTACATGTTTCTTTGAATTAAACTAAAACCACATCAATTTCCTTAACACTATATTCATCTATACAAAATTATTATA
Source organism: Sesamia inferens (assembly GCA_037179545.1). NCBI lineage: Eukaryota > Metazoa > Arthropoda > Insecta > Lepidoptera > Noctuidae > Sesamia > Sesamia inferens. Next base: position 28,046,864 of record CM073939.1, on the reverse strand, counting down.
AAAATATCCAGATCAATCGGAAAAACACTGCTGCAAACAACACTATTATCGGCAAAGGCACTTTGGTACCATTTTTCACCATTTGAACACCAGAAACTTCACCTTTCTTCAACGGAGTAGTTAAACCGGCCATCTTTGGTTTATCTATGGGCTCTCCCATCATAGAGAATTTGCTCGCACTAGTGATTTTGACAGTCAACATCTTCCCCATGTACTTTTCCTCTTTGGGTACTAACACTTGTTCATAGTACTCGTTGTGGGCCACGAAGTAGTTCTTGTCGTGAGATATGTCTGTGACGAGGACTTCCTGTGTCTCGCCCACCTTGTGGCCATACGGCTCATATGAACGGAACAGTTCGGACAGCTTTTTTGTACGTTTTTTTACTTCTTGTGTTGGGACCTGTCGAAGAATATTAAAATAAATAAGTAGTATAAAACTTCATACAAAATCTATACTAGTAATTATATAGACTACAAAATGCGGCGGTACGGTATACGACGCCGTGGTTCCAGAGCCTTGATTTCAGGCGAAGTCGTAGGCAGAAGTTAGTCAAAAAGTTATAAAGGACAAAATTATAAATCATTGCAATCAACATGTTTTACACATCAGTCAAAAATCAACTTACACCACATTATGCTAACGTAGATACAACCTTAGGTCAGGCAAGTACCAATGTAACTTTACTAAGTTATATGTACTTTCGAAGTATATCTTGGACACCAATGATTGATTACAAAATGAAGGAAAACATCTTGAGGAACAGGTTTCCTCAAGGTGTGATCAAGACTTTAAGTCTGAAATAGCCAACCCGCATTTAACAAGCGTGGTGATTACGCTCAATCCTTCTCTGAATAAGAGGAGACCTGTGCCCAGCAGTGGGCACAGAAACGATAACCAGAAATCTCTTCACAAAAATATCAGCAGGGCAATTGCGTCACACACTACCAGTAGCAATGTGTTTCATTTTGACAGTTCAACTACATTCATTGCGTTATTTACGTTGTTGAACAGACACATTTTCGAACATCTTGAGAAATGGAATAGCAAATTGTTTCAAAATGATCCCAACTGACAGTAAAAGTGTGTTACGCTATTAGGGTGCAGGGGACGTGCCAATTGTAGAGAAGACGTGCCTTTTTTTGTGGGAAATCATCAAATGACTTCTCCCTCAGCGGCTGGAAGAGCGTGTCAGACTTTTACTGACTAAAACTCATCATTGTCCTTCACTTATCTGAACCGGGGGCCACGGTATCTCTTTCGAAGAACCCGCAGCCCTAGATAAGACGTGCCCTTGGAATAGCAAAGGATTTAAGAGCCATTACTAGATATGCATCTTTGGTTAAGCTTTGGACTAGTGAAGAGATGGGTGATATTCGTTTATGGATGGCATCTTCAAGGCGTCAACACGCCTGCCTGCGACGTGGACGCCCCGGGTTCGATCCCCGGCCAGGTCGTAATGGAAAATGATCTTTTCCTGATTGGCCTGGGTCTTGGATGTTTATCTATATATGTATCTATAATAAAATATAGTATCGATGAGTTAGCATCCCATAACACAAGTCTCGAACTTACTTTGGGGCTAGCTCAATCTGTGTGATTTGTCCGTATATATTTCCGTATATATTTATCTTGGCGTTAATCCCAGGCGCATCCGAGGCTTTTTCAGCTTCAGAGTCTGGGGTCCGCTTTACAAGTCTAACTGCTGATTTTGGCTAAAATTCGATATTTTCCGTGAAGCGACTGCCGTCCGACCTCCACAACCTAAAGACGATATCGAAGTGTTGCTGTTAGACCAATTGTTCGACTTCTGAGGGCTCCAATAACCCGTAACGACTGCCACTAGATGTTCGTATGGCAACCGGTACTAACGGCTTTACATGCTTTCTGAGGCACGACCAGACCAGTGCAAATATAGTGCCTCCTTGCGTAGCGGCCGTGTTCGCTACCGCTACGCCACGGAGCCTATCGCCATGTTCAAATGATGTTGCTGCAGTGTTATGAATTCCTACCTTGGTCATCTTGGCGGCGGGAGTGCCAGGTCTGGCGAAGAACTGGTTGATGAAGAGAGAAGGGAAGCGGTACTTGTCACAAAGTCGCATGGTGTCTTCGAAGTCCGCGTCCGTCTCCCCGGGGAAGCCGCAGATTATGTCTGTGGCTATCGTTATACCGGGCACCCTGGGAAAAAGGTTCATTACCTAAAAATTGTTTTGATCCGTAGTTAACTCAAACAATTATTGATAATATAATGGGTACATTTTTGCAAAATGTGTTTTGTTAATTAATAATAATAATTACTACTACACTAGTCACCCTTTGTAAAATCTTTATATTTATGTTCTATATGATAATCTATATGATGTACATAATAAAGAGTATTCTATTCGATTCTTATAATTATAAAAAGCAAAAAAAAAAACGTTTTTTTGTCGCATCACATATGCGCGTGATTGTCCTCGAGCAGCGCTAGTTGCGGGACATCGATCTCGGTACTTTCGGCGCCGTCGTCGCGCCTCACCACTAAGCTCACAGTCGCGATCCGCCACGGGCATTTCCATTGTTTTTATTCTTATTGTAAATAACACTATTGCACCTATTTTAATACAGTCCACTTATTTCATTTCACCCACCGAGCCCATCCAGTGATCCGGCTCGAAGGACAACAGGATGGGCTCAGTCGGTGAAATATGTGATGCGCTAACATCTTTCAAACTCTTAGTTAGTTATTTGAAAGTATTTTAGTGGTATTAAATTATTTTATAGTTTCATTTAAAAGGCCTATGTATGTAGCAAGATATGTGCTGATAACTGCCATAAGGTAAATATTTCTCTTTTTTTTTACAAGTGGGCAATATATCTGCCAGAGTAAGGCAAACCATTGCCTTTATGCCTGTTTTATGCTTTCCCCTGACACCAATAGTAGTTATTGATTTTATGATAACCACAGGAAAGAATCTCGCAAGTACGTAGATTGTAATGATTGTAATACTTACCCTTTTTCAGCATTCATTAATACTGGAAGGATATTTGTAAATTATTTATTAACCTCAGCCGTCGAAGCACAGCGGTTTAACTAGTGCTTGACAGCGATCCCGCCGGATGGCACTATTTTATTCACCCTAACCTTGAAGTCACTTGAATTGTAATCTCTTCCCACGCTAAGATTTCTAGGTGTTCGGTGTTATATGACACGGAAGCATATCGAGTGATTGCGAATAGCTTTGCTGGCACGGACTCCAGAACATCACGCTACAATTTTCTTTAATAGATTTTCAACTTTATCACTAAAGCATTAAGAATCAAATTGAATTGGAAAAAATAGACAGTTTCATTATAACTTCTGAGCATCGGAACAGGTCCGGAGGTTGCAAAACCGAACACATTATAATTTTTTTCTATTATCTATAATTTTTATAATTCTCACTCACTTTTCTCTGAGGAAGTCCACAACTTGTTCAAAGTCAGCTCGCGTGTACTCTCTCTTCATGTCCGAGAGTACCTGATCACTACCTGACTGCACCGGCACGTGGAGGAACCTGCACAAAGATGAAAAGTTTTTTTTTTATAAATTATAAACTAGTGCTTGACCGCAATCCTGCATGGTGGTAAGCAGCGATGCAATCATTGATGGTAAACCGCGGTAGTTTAAAAGAGCCTATTCACTAAAAAAAACTAAGTGAATGGAAAGGAAGACGGCAGTTGAGCGAGGCGATGCAATGTTAAACCCACAAACACTACCAACGATGCTGCGCCAGAGGGAGATGGATCTGAAGACTGCGGGGACCCCCAGACCCCCCTCTCTATTCAAGTTCTGTACTATTTTGTCTGGAGTGCAACGGATATGTCCGAACCAATTTAAGTTAGGCACACTATGGAACTGCATCGGTTCTTTGTTTTAATGTGGGTGACCTAAAATATAAGCACAAATAATGCTGTCTTACTTGTAGACCCTTGGATGATGCATGATCTTGGCGACTTCAGCGAGATGTTCCAGTATGTAGGGCGGGTTGGTCATGCCGAGCCGAAGTCGACAGCCCTCCGGTATCACCTCCACCAGCTTCCAGAGTAACTCCGGTAGGGAAGTGCGGATGTCACGACCGTATGTGCCTGGACAAGTGGTATATCCATACTAATATTATAAACGCGAAAGAATCTCTCTGTCTTTCCGGCTTTCACGCCAAAACTACTGAACCAATTGTAATGAAATTTGGTACACAGATAGTCTAGAGCCTGAGAAAGGACATAGGCTATATAACTTCAAGCTATGACCAATAGGAGCAGAGCAGTAACAAAAAATGTTGCGAAAACGTTAGCGAACGCGGACGTACTTATTGCTCCCATTATTTTAACAGGCGCTTATTTTATATCAACTGAGCTCTTTTTAAATATTTTCGAAATGGACTACGGTTTTGACAAAAACTACTAAATGGATGTTGAGGAAACCTTGCAGTAATGTGCATTTATCTTGGCATTCCCACGGAAACGGGAACCACCGCGCGCTGTAACCTTCAGGTCCACGCGGACGGAGTCGCGGGAAACAGCTAGTTTTATTATAAAGGTACAGAATGTAAAATAACACAACACAAAGCCATAATCAACACATTCTGTTCATCAAACTATATCTACTTCATTCCGAATATTCTCATAAGATTAATGTCCGACCGAAACTAGTTTTACTACCGAAACTGAAAACGAATTTCGGTAACAGTCTGTTTCGGCCGAAAACGAAACCAAAACTTCCTTACTAGGATCATATTTTGAGGGGAAAATAAATATTGTTATCTCCTTAAATTACAAAGATAAGCAGTGATCGATATTTTAATTTAATAATAATCAACACATGAACCTCTATTTAAGAAAAAAAATTAGTTTCACCTCAAAAATACTCTCGCCACCACAACAAAACAAAACGAACAAACAAGCAACAAACAAAAAAGCGAATCAATACATTGGCTCCGATGTGATTCATTCATTCATTCAACGTGACGAACATCGACTGATCACAGCGCGAAAACTGCCGAATGCGCATTCGGTTTCGGTCGTGGTTTCGGCAAGTTTACCGCTGAAAACGAAACTAAACCATAACTCGTGTTTTTGCCGAAACTAAATCGAAAACGGAACCAAACATTCGGTCGGACACTAGATAAGATACTTAAATATACCTTTGTTGCAGTCTGTTCAACCAATTTTAATTTCTACTGTGTAGATGATATGACAAATGGTAACTTTAGTAAATAGTTGATATTGCAACTACTTTTTTGCTTTTGTTGCCTTCCTTGTGCCTACGTAATAAAAGTTAAATCGGGTGAACAGACTGCAAAAAGGTTTTTTTAATCATCATCATCTCAGTGTTAAGCCCAGTCGTATCAGTCTGGGGTCCGCTTTACCAGTTTAACTGCTGATTTGGCTAAACTTCAATATTTTCCGTGAAGCGACTGCCGTCTAACCTCCACAACCCGAAGGCGATATCGAAGTATTGCAGTTAGACCAATTGTTGGACTTTTTGAGGGCTCTAACAACCCGTAACGTCTGCCATTACATGTTCGTATGGCAACCGGGACCAACGGCTTAACGTGCTTTCCGAGGCACGACCAGACACTGGTCTGGTTGTGCCTCGGAAAGCACGTTAAGCCGTAATATTTGTATGCATGAATATGGATATTTGCACTGGCTGGATATTCATGCATACAAATATTTGCGCTGCACGGGGATCTAACCCACGCCTCCTTGCGCAGCGGCCGCGTTCGATACCGCTACGCCATGGAAGCTGTCAAAAAATATTTTTATTTATGTGTAATCTGATTCCAAATAAGTATAAGTGATATTGGGCAAAAATTATAAGCACTAAATAAATGCATTTTCTCTATTCCTAATTGTAAGTCTAGGTGAAAATATTAATCAAAATAATCACTATCACAAACTCACCAGTATCTTCACTAGTCAACCAAATCTCACAAACGCCCTCGGTGAACGACTGTCGTGCCCTCTCCACGATCTCCTCCGGAGGATAACTCCCGAGCTCCCCTCGCGCATGCTTCGTCTTGCAGTATGTGCACTGGTTCAAACAACCTGTGTTGATGGAGATGATCTCTATGAGGGGGTTCTTCCGTACTTTAGGAAGGAGGAGGGAAGCTCCGCCTGCTTTGCGACCATCGCTGGTTTTCTTTTGGCCGAAAAGACGGACTGTGTGACCTGTAAAAGTTTATTTATATTTTCATTACCGTCAATCTGGGTAGCTTTGATTGGTTTGGGTAACATTGACAGTGGGACCATGAATTAGTTTCGATTTTTTTTTCGTATGATACCAACACAATTTTCAAATACTTAGTAAGTAATATACAAAAATTTTGTCTATTTAAACTAACTCCTTAAACGTTATTTTTTTTTTGTTACAATTATATTGTAACTAGCGGCCGCCAGCGTCTTCGTCCGCGTGGTTTAGTTATGCTCCGCTCCTATTGGTCGCAGCGTAATGTTATATAGCTTAAAGCCTTCCTGGATTAATGGGCTATCCAACACAAAAATAATTTTTCAAATCAGACCAGTATTTCCTGAGATTAGCACGTTCAAACAAACAAACAAACTCTTCAGCTTTATAATATATTAGTATAGATAGGAAAGGCTTACTTAACAGAATATTATTTGGTATTTTGTTATTTGGTGAAACCACTATTCAGTGCATCTCTAGCTTTTATGATGCCCTTTGAAAGCTGAATTCAATTATTTATCTTTATTCGCCTTTTACTTTAGAAACTACAAACTTGGTTGGTGTCCACATACCCTTAAGTGTCTCCTCAACAATCTCAACAATCCTGTCGATCTGTTGAACCCCAACTACACTGAGTCCTGTCAGGTAGTTGGCTCGTGGTGCACCCTGCGGCACACAGCCCGCCACAACCACATGTATGCCGCGGCTTTGACCCAGATCTATCTCATTTCTGGAATATGACAAAACAGTATTCTGTTAAATAGCTGTGTATGGTAACAGTACTCTTCAAGACAAATTGATGGTGGAACATTAAAACTACATGTTGTAAGGTATACTTATTTTTTTTAATATATGTATATAATATGTAAAGAAAACCCTGTCCGACCCAAAAGGATAATAAATGTTAGGTATACACAAGACCAAATAAAATATGAAATTTTACGTAATCATCATAGTGACAATAGCAATGAATTTTGAAATATTCTTTTTTTCCGCGAATTAATTCCAACTTCCACAAATTTTGGTATTTTTTTTTAAAGTAACAACACCATTTGTGACGGAACGAATAGCGATGCGACCACGTGCCGCGTGCCCTGCCCCCCTACACCCGCGCATGTACCCCTAACGTGTTGCCCTCCGCACATGCATTAAGTTACCTCGATTTTTCGAAATAATATTAATTTTTTTAGGGAGATTTTTTTTTAAGTTTAGCCCGGCTTGTTGACATTATTAGAATCAGTTAACGATACCTAACATTACCTTCACGGATCGGACAGGGTTTTCTTTACATATTGTATATACAGGGTGTATCTGACATCGTACCACAAACTTCGCGAAAAGGCTACACCGCATGCTACTAATAAAATTATGGTAGTCATTTATGTCGTTAATGAGCGGTTACAGAAATTACAGTGTTTAAAAAAGTGTCGGCTCGGTCTTTGAACGTTGCAAGCGTGCCGCCGCGCGCGTTTGTAGGTATTTGTAGGTATGACGTTGACCCCTGATGTGAACTCTATTAAATCAGCTGATACGATCGTTTTTCGAGTTTTGTTCACATTGTGCTTTTCTGTGTAATTAGCGAATTAATTAATTTTTACTTTAAAACCTTATTGGGTTATAATAGTATAGGAATTATGAATGGTCTAAAGTTAAAAAAAAAAACTACACATACATTTTTTTAAACCTTGAAAAAGCCGTCGAAAAATTCCACCACTTGGGGGTTCAGAATCATGTACTGGATCCATGGTACTCGTTTGTGCGTCGATGTCAGATACACCCTTTATGTTACCGTTCAAACCCGATATCAGGACAAAGTAGTTTTGACTAGGCTAAACTATGTAGTCCTACCTATACGCGGTAGGATAAACCAGTTTAGGCTAGTCCAAACTAATTTGTCCTAAGCCCGATAGGATAGACCAGTTTACTTTCTCGGTGGTAGGCCATAACATCGGCCGCCGGCAGAAGTTACCAACCACCAGACAAAGTCTTGCCGCCAAGCGATTTGTCGTGTTCCGGCATGATGTCTGGTGAAGCCGTATGGAGGACGGGTCTGAGCAGTTGTGTTGCGATGCCTGCCGGATACGATGCGCCAAATGTTGTTGTGTCGGGAGTTTGGTCGTGGAGGGTCTCCAGATCAATCTACTTCTGGCGCAGCATCGTTGGTCCTGTTGTTGGGTTTAACATTGCAACACCTCGCTCAACTGCCTTATTCATTCCTATTCACTCAGTTTTTTGAGTGAATAGGCTGTTACTAAACTAGCGCGCTTTACCATCAACGATCGCATCACTGCTTACCATCAGGCGGAATTGCGGTCAAGAGCTAGTTTATAATTATATATAAAAAAAAAATCCTCTTTGCCGCAAGATCTCATAAATGATATCCATGAAGGCAATGATACTCTGTAATTCTAAGTGCCACCAAAGCAAACCATTTATTTATTTATTTTATTATTTTATTATTTATGTACACACAATAAAATACATATAGATAAAACAAAATGAAGATTTGAGTACAAAGGTGCTGCTTATTTCTTAAGAAATTTCTTCCAGCAGACCTGCGAAAGGAGAAGTAAGGAGGAAATAAAATATGAATATGATAACTATTAAAGTAATAATATTAAATATACCTAAACATATAAACCTAAAATAATTATATACCTAAGCCAAACCAATAAAACAAAAATAAGTATACTACTTAAATAAATACATAATACTAAAATATATAAATATGTATAAATAATAAACAAATTCTCACAATATAGAGGAAAGGTAATGCTCTTTTAATCGACGCTTAAAATTAGAAATAGTGTTTAAATCACGAATGTTAGGCGGGAGTGAGTTCCACAATCTTACAGCATGTACAGAGAAGGAATAGGAATAGTAAATCGTTTTATGAGGATGAGATTTAAGGATGGATCTTAGGTGTGATCTACAGGGCGCGTCAAACGTAAAACGCTCACGCAGGTAGGAAGGATAAGACGGGTTGTGTAAGATGTTGAAAAGGAGACATAAAATCCTAGCATTCCTGCGAAGGCGAATTGGGAGCCACTTGAGTTCCTTGCGAAGGTGAGAAACATGGTCATACTTACGAAGACCGAAAACAAAGCGAATGCACAGGTTTTGCAGGCGCTCAAGCTTGTTTAACAGCTCCTCAGTAGCATCCAGGTAACAGGCATCGGCATAATCTATAATCGGCTGAATAAGGGTTTGTGCTAAAGAAATTTTAGTCTTCAAGGGCAGAAGACCCTGAAGGCATTTCAGTGAATGAAAGGAAAAATGTACCTTTCGGCTGACCTCACTGGCCTGAGTACGCCACGATAGATTGGAGTCTATAACTACACCCAGATCTTTGGCAGTTTCAGTAAAGTCAATTCGTACACCATCAAGATATAAAGGCAGGAGGGATGTAATATTGGCTGCATTGCGAACGAATCTGCTGCCTATGATCATAGCCTGGGATTTAGTTGGGTTAATTTGTAAGCCAAATGACTTAGCCCAAGCGCTAACACAAGCCAGGTCATGATTCATTGCGGCAATTGCAGAGCTCGTGTTGTCAGCAGAAGAATGTCGATAGAGCTGCAGGTCATTTGCGTAGAGATGGAAACTGGAGGAGATTACTCTAGTAACAGAGTTAATGAAAATTGAAAAAAGAAGAGGAGAGAGAACGCTACCCTGAGGAACACCCTCAGTGAGATTACACCAATCGGAGAAGGACTCCTCTAGGCGAACACACTGAGAGCTTCCCCGGAGATATGAGCTGAACCAGGCTAAAGCGGAAGAAGAGAAATTGATAGAATTGAGAATGCCTAGTAAAATGTCAAAGTCCACTGATCCACCACGGATCCACCATGTAAAAATAAATAACAATTATAATAACTGACACAAAAACAGTATTATTTGTTATAGTGTGATTGTTTGTTTTACCAATTATTAGGTATAGTTTAATAAAAAATGATTATTTTTCCAATTAAGGAGTATTTTTTTAAGCTTATATATTTATTTTGACTTTCTAGATATACTATAATGTTTGAGACTAGGCTATACCAGTTTATCCTAGAGTGTGTGTTTTTATATCAGGATCAACTAGTTTGGCCTAGCCTAAACTCATCTATCCTATCGGGCTTAGGACAAATTAGTTTGGACTAGCATAGATTGATTTATCCTAGCGCATATAGGAAGAACTAGTTTAGCCTAGGCAAAACTAGTTTGTCCTGAAATCGGGTTTGGCTAGTAACATATAAAACGTTGCCCCACACTAGGAACTATTCCTGTATCGTGGGTGCATGTACAAACACTTAAACTTGCATACATGTTTAGCCAGACTCAGAACAACTACCTGTAGGCCATACAAATATTTGTTCCGTGTGGGAAACATACCTGCTACACGAAGTAAAGAAAGAAAGAAAGAAAGAAAAAATTTTTATTCTGCACAAACAAAACGCACCTTACAACTAAATACCATAAAAACCAAACAAAATACAGGAAAAAAAATAATAATAATATCATAAAAAATCTCCTATCCTAACATGCAAAACTATAAACAGAGTTAATTTGATGTCAGAGCCAGAGCCATAGACCATATACGATGGAAGTAATAAGTACTACGTACAACATAGTACTTACTACCTCCATGCCATAGGCATTAGGCAGCAGACATTCTTTGACAATTCGATCCAGGTATAGTATATTATCTATGGTTCATCAGAAGTACAGCAGTCAATCGATCAGCCATTGCGCCAAGCCAACTGTACAGTTTCCTTGAGAGTTTCGTCTGACTAACCCATAGATTCTTCGCATCCATACATTGACAACATTAGAAATTTCCTTTATCTAGACAACTTTTCTATATGCCTTGCATATATATATATAGACCTTGTTAAATAACAATTATTTATTCACTGATAATACGGGTTTTACCAGATGTTGAAAATTGAGGTTTATGCACTGTTCATGTTTCATTTAGGGTATGCAAATCTGGGGGCATAGCTGAATAGGAGTAGACAGCTGTGCTGCTGGGGAGTTTGTAGTGCCTCATTTTATCCCCAGCAGAAACACTAGTAAGTGGCGATGGGCAGGTATCTTGAGGACTTGCAAATTTGATGTTCAAAAAGTACTGATTCTCACCCTAATTCGAATAAAATCTCTTAAATAAAATTGAATAGGAATTGGATTAAATTTTAGGTGGCCTATACCAAAACAGAACAGTCTCTGTAGGGCAGAAGAAAACTTATCAGAATTCAAAATTACTAACTTGAAATGGTCTTCAGAAGGGCTCTTGACTGTGCAAGAGTTGAGCAGCCAAAGATCTGCATCAAACTTGTTTTCAGTCAATTTGTAGCCATTGGCAGCCAGCATACCGGCCATGTATTCCGAGTCGGAATTGTTGTGAGCGCACCCCCATGTCTTCACGTAAATTGTCTGGGTACCTGGATAGTAAGGATAAATTTAGAAAAACTTAAACAATTTGATGAATGATGAAGTTTTGTAAATATATGGTTTTCGCACAAAATAAATATTCCTTAGATAAACAGAACTCCTTAAACAACTACATTAACAACACGCTCTTGCCGTATTATTAGTAAGATTATTGTACTGAAGACTAGCCGGTGATGTGTATAGGGATTTCACACGCAATATTTATTAAATAGTTTCTTAGCGGCACGTTGATAAAAAGAAATAAACTAAAATAAACAACTTTTGAGGTTATACCTGGTACGACACTTTCCAATATAACCTTTTCGGCGGGCTCGGAATCATTTTTATTTTCTCGTTTTTTTGACCGGACGCTTACACTCTTCCTGCTGGAGTATCTTTCTTTCGGCGTGATGTCCTGAGAAGATATTAAATCTTCTATATCGTCTATAATTTCATCACAAACACCTGGCATATTGCAGTTTTGTTTTGACACTTAATTTACTTTGACATTTCTTGTCATTTGGTCCACAGTCTTTCTGTAATTTTGCGTTTCGATATGTAAAAAATTGAAAACATAAAAAAAAATCATTTATTTTCAAGATGACCTGAAGATCGTAACATCGTAGAATGTTCTTGAGCCTGCCATGGAGTATATTTCGCAGCGAGGGCGCTTTATTACACCGTACAGCATTGAGGTAGTCGTACGTAGATCAGCAAATATATATGACGCACTACAAAAGCGAGGTAGAGGCAACCGGCCACTAAATGCGACATTACATTGAATCCACAGAGCATTGTAGCCCTTTTGGGTGCAGCTGAACCACAGGCTGCCCGAGAACAACCGATATGCATGACAGCATCGGAAAAACCGGCCGGCCAGCAAATTAGTTCTAACCGACAATACTCTTTACTCCCTCCCATATCCGTATAGTCTTTAAAATCGTCAATCACCAAGGGGACCAAGTATTTAAAAGAGTATCCCTATGCATGTGCACACCGTTCAGTAATACAGGACCAGGAGTGACGGTGGAAGGACATTTGGTCACTCGAACTTGTGACTGTTGTCCAAGCTACTGCTTCATGCTTGGTTGATTTTATTACAAAAGAAGTACTTCTTTATATTCCTATAAATCTATTTAACTAATAACTTTTCAGCCCCTTACAGTGATAAATAATCAGGAATAAACTAAACTATTAGAAATTCAATATAAATCTTTGCATCAAAAATCTCTTTGGCATCAAACTAGATTGCAAAAACACTAATTAAATTCATGTAAGCTTCGTTTACGAATCATATCAGTCTGACGAGTCTACAACAGCTTATTGCTAGCTATAAATATGTAAGAAGACGATACTTCTATTTTGTCGTGTTGTTGATAGTTGTATATTGATATCTGAGTCTAAACATTTATTTTAAACAGGCACTTTCCTACGTCAAATTTTACAATCCATACTAATATTATACATGCGAAAGTATCTCTGTCTGTCTGTCCATCTTTCACGCCAAAACTACTAAACCGATTGTAATGAAATTTGGTACACAGATAGTCAAAAGCCTGAGAAAGGACATAGGCTATATAACATCCTGCTATGGCCAATAGAGGCAGAGCAGTAACAAAAAATGTTGCGAAAACGGGAGTGAACGCTGGCGTACATATTGCTCCCATTATTTTAATAGGCGCTTTTTTATATCAGCTGAACTCCTGTAAACTGAAGTCCAAACGGACGGAGTCGCGGGCAACAGTAGTAAAATATAATTGATTCTAAACTCCTGTTTACCTTCCAAAAGGTTATTAAGCATTGTATGGGCAAGTGGTTAAGAAACTAGTTTCGATTCCATAATATATCGGGAAAAAAGTATACCTGTTTTTATTCTTTCTATCCCGATATTGCCGATATCTGTGTGACAGCCTCCGTGGCGTAGCGGTAGCGAACGCGGCTGCTGCGCAAGGAGGTGCGGGTTCGATTCCCGCGCAGTGCAAATATCTGTATGCATGAATATCAATATTTGCACTGGTCTGGTCGTATATTATTTGAATAGTAGGAAGTAGGAAAGGATAATAAAAGGATTATGTTAGACAACAAGAAAGAATTTTAGGACTGTATTACACAAACTTACTCGAGATTTAAGCATTACTTACTTAAAACTAAATAGTTTAAACCAATGAAATAGCTTCAAACGAGATAAAGCTTGAGTTTTGAGTGAGGTTCTGTAATACGGACCTGTCTCCTGGACTGGATTATGTAATAACTATCGTAACTATTTATCAATACTTATTAACACATTAAAATGATAAATACAGACTGCAAAGGGTGCCTCGTAATCCCCGATATAGCGATCAATACAAAGCATACCTAATACCTACTTATTGTTTACCTACTTATTTCCTCTTTATGATCGTAATAATTATGTTTGCCAAAACTTAACTACAGTGTGAGAATACCAAAGTAATAAAGACGTGGTTTAAACAATAATACGTCATTAATCATGGTTTTTAATTGATGTTTATATCTTATTAAACTTGAATAACTAACCAAAAATAGGTGCCGCGGTAGTTATTGCGATCTTATAAAAATCTCATTTCAATGAAACCCCAATAAAAATCTACACTTCCGATTAATAATAGCACATTATTATGGCCAAGTTAACATTAAATAGTGTCGTTATGAGCGATAATAGTTCTTATTGCAATCCGATACGGGTTAAAATCTGTTGTAATAAATACGAATGTTAGCATCACAATGGTTACAATAGGTCGTAGACGCAGCAGCTGTCGTCGCACCTAATGGCGGTATGGTAGTACCTGACCTGTGAGTTTTGGCGCCATTTGTCTAGCAGCGCATTTTTTTTTCTAACGATGCAATACAAATCGGTCAGTTAACCACATTTTATGACTAATAAAAGAAAATGTACAGTAATAAAAGTTGTTTTCCACTACTTTTTACAGCCTAATTTTACCTTTTCACTAATTAGATTTTAATTTTCATCTAACCGTAAATCACCGGTGATTAATTAAAGAGGTTTCCTCTTTCGTAGTCATTTATTTTTACTTACATACTTACATCTTGGCTGCTGCATAAAGATAATCTCATTTAACTTTGCATTTCATCGCGGTTTTAATTTGTTGATTAGATCATAGTTACGGTGTATGAATATGAATGTACTGTTCGCAACATGCCTAAAAGCTGGAAACCGTTACTGTAGAGAATATTTAATCATTTACAATCTCTGGTTAAGATTATTGGTAGTTTTAGAGATTAATTTGCATTTTATTCTTTGTTAAGACCCCTTTCGAAGTTTGGTGCAGTGGAGCGATGAAAAAGTTCACTTCACCTTTCTCCGCTCGTGCATCGCGCGTGGTATGGTATAGCCAGCACTCGGCAGAAGCGCGCGCGCGTTGGTCGCGGCAAGTAGCTCGTTTGACAGCTGTCTGTGCCTGGTGTACAAAAATATTTTGTGAACTTTATCGTGTTTAGTTAGTGATCTTTTTTGGAACATCGCTGTTTTAAATATCGAATTGGTGAGTTTATAATTTTGTTTTCTTCTAATTTCGCTGTATGAATAGAATATTAACTACGTTTGTTTTTATAATAATTATTGATTAGTTTGACGTATTAAATTTAAACAAACACTCAAGAATTCTTAAAAAAAAGAAACATTGGTAGGTACCTATTTATTTGAAGAGTGAGTTGAGTGCGGAGTTAATATTTAACCATGATTTGCTTTTTCATAAAACCTTATAATGTTATTTGTTTTTGCCGAATGCTCTAATACAAATCACCACACACATATGTATTTAAAAAACTGTTATTGTATTTGTTAAGATGATTCCAAATGGAAGATTTAATCGGATACATGCCTAATGCAAAGAAATTTAAAAAAATAAAAAATAAAAACAGTGTCCAATAAATTACTTTTAAAATTAATTTTTGGACAACATCTCAAGCAAAGACAACGCAGTTATCTAAACAAAAACACGTCTTTGAATGCGACAAAAGCGGGTAGTATTAATACAAACCTATTTATTGAGCGATTTAGAATTCGCCAGCCAGAAATATTATTTACAATATTATACTTATGTACAGACGACACCACATCAAGCTACTACAATCTGACAAATTTCTTTATTAAATCAACTTTAGGGCTAAAGCATTAAGGCTCAAGGTTGATTATCGGGTAGCTAGACCAGGCTGTCATCCGTAAACATATAGTTCAGTAAAAACAAATGCCGCAATAGAGTGTTTAATTATTTTTCTTTTCTGTTGTATGTTCATAAACTTAATATGTATTTTCTATTTGCGAAAGCAGCTAAAGTTTGACGCACACTATACTTATTAAATCACAGTGAGTAAGTATGTTTTTTCTTTCTCACGCTACAGAATGTTAGAAACGTGGAGGTTATCCAAGAAACCTAAAAGAATTTTATTACAATATGTTTTGTGTATAAAACAGGGTATAATGCCCTTTTTAGCACCACAGATAATCAAACCATACCTAATATCAACCAGCAAGGCACAGACCTACCTAAGTCGGCAGACTTGTGGAAAATTTAGTAAAAAAAAAACATAACCCTTTCTTTTGGATTTGCCATAATCGGTCATCATCATCACCATCATCATCTCCGCGTTGAGTCCCGGGTGCATCCGCGGCTTTCGCGTTTGAGCCCGGGGTCCGCTTTCCTGCTCAATCTCCTCCATTCCGCGCGATCTTTAGCATCCTGTGGTGTGAGATTAAAACATTCATAACTAAAACTGCAATAATAACCGACAGTGAAAATGAAATTTTTGGAGTAGGGTTACAAGGTATTTACCTTGCTTTCTCATTTCTTAGTATTTCTTATATTTGTTCTATTAATCATTGCATTAAACCACTTGAAGATTGTGTGAGTAATTCCAAGGTGGGTTCAATTTGAACATATTTCTGATAAGACCCACTTAAACCAACATTAAACCTATGTAGTTTAGCTTATCTGTTAAATGCTGCGAAACATTTACCAACTAGTTTAAATACAAGTCAATCAACATTTTTGTAGTAATATTTTCATACACTTGAGATTTTTCTAAGCCGTATAAGTATGTCATGTTTCTTAACAAAATAGGGTTGACGCCAATATACAATACTAGCGGCCGCCAGCGACTTCGTTCGCGTGGAGTTAGTTATGCTCTGCTCCTATTGGTTGCAGCATGATGCTATATAGCCTAAAGCCTTCCTAAATTAATGAGCTATCCAACGCAAAAAGAATTTTTCAAATCGGATCAGTAGTTCCTGAGATTAGCGCGTTCAAACAAACAAATTCTTCAGCTTTATATATTATATATTAATATAGATATATTTGTTCAAACCAAAAAAGTTCACTGAACTGGGGCCCTAGTCTGCATTTTTATAAATTTGTCATTCCAATATCAATCAATCAATGAATCAAATTATTATACATTGGCATTGCCGTATTACCGTTATTATAAAACCCGTTAAAAGAAATTATTTTCTAAAAAGCAATATTCAATTTGAACATTTATTAATATGTAGTGCAGTGTCAGTGATTGACCACTGGAAAGTCATAATGCCGCCATTTTGTTAGTAGATTACGAAACTTGTCAAAATCGATCATTATGAGATCACTGATCGACTATTCTGACTCTACCCTGGCAAGAAATTCCATTAACACAAAGGCTCAACTTTAAGTAATGTTTGTGAAAAAAGGGATATGGCATAATAGTTGTTAAAACGGATCTAAAGACCGGCCTGACCTAACATTACACATGCCTAAAGCTAGGCACTCAGCTAAACAAACTATTTATTCTATTTCCAACTATGCTAGCAGCACTAATTCTCGATCACTTAAATTAATGTTTTATTTACGTCTACATTTTTACGGAGTAAAACTGTAAAGCTTAGTGTTGTATGAAGGTCGTTCCGGGCTCCCGGGTTTGGTGAAGATGCGCGTTCGACCCTACTCGGGGTGGTTTTGGACGCGTGGCGCGTGCCACTAGGGTTACCAACCGTACTCTAATAGACACAATAGTCAGTCTGACTTACCAAAATCAAAACCAAAAGTCATTTATTCAAATTAGGCTGAGAATCAGCACTTTTTGAAAGTCAATATTACATAAGACAGTCCCCCAAAACACCCACCCATCGACACTTCCTAGTGCTTTCGCTGGGAAGAAGTGGCGGAACAAACTCCCCAGCAGCACAGCTGTCTGTTCATATAAAAAATGACTTTATACAATACTATGTAGGTATAGTAATGAACACAAGAGAAAACAACAACGATGGAATTATTTATCATATGCCAACTAGCCACGCCAAAATACCAGCAAAGCAAACACCCACAGCTGGGACGCAGGCTTACTCTCTTCGAGTGGGAGAGGATTATAACGCGGTTAACGCGGGCCAAGTGTAGGGGGTAATGTCTTCGAATTTTAGTTCTTGGACATGATGGTGTGCAGGTGAGAATTATTTACACGCCCGGCTGATTTCGAACCTACGACATACAGCTCTTAAGTCGTGACCGTTCATTTCCGACTATTGTACTATTCCAAGTAGACGTGTTTTATAATCTACAAAAGCAATATTCCAACTTGATACGCCATATTGGGTTTTCCCATCAGAAGTCTGTAGTAGAGTTTGAATTTCTACATGCACTCAGATTGCGCAACAGAAAAAAATCTATAAATCATTTTCAGGGTATTTCTAATCCATCGCTTTATATGTTTGTAAAAGAAGTACTCAATAAATAATAGAGGAATAAGTCCTCGTTTATACTTTTTTAAATAAACCACGCAGCACACACTGAAAAATGTATGTTGTGACTGCCAAAAAACCGCCTGCGACTATAGCACACAGAGGCCTGGCCTGAATGAGCTGGGTACGCCCATAGCATAGGCGTTAAGTTAATGTTATGAAACTGTAAGTACTGTTTAGATTAGACCCTCCATGAAATCAGATATAATACTTTTTTATAATACTATTCTTCAAAAAAATGTGTACAACCCTACTCTCGAAGCACGTGCTGTGTCCACCTGTCGCTCGGGGAACAACATTACGCTGTTGACGTAAAAAAAAAGGTTTATTTTTTATTATCTCTTAAAACAGGAAAAATCGCGTGCCGTAGAAATTAAAGACAGAAGGTTTTTACATCGATTTTCAATTTTATGACTAAAGCATTAAGGGCCAAAGTTGTATGGCAATATTTGAGTTTCGGGTAGGTAGGTTGATCTGCTGTTGTCTGTACCTTCTAGTCATTTGCATAACCAAATAAAAAGCTTTGCATACATTCCTATGACCGAATAAATTAACACAATGCTTGTGGACTAGATTTAATTTTAACAAAAGACATGTGCTATTGGTCCCCACATCAAGAACAAAGTCACAATAAGTACGTGATACTTCCACGCACACACAGACGTTATTTATAATATGTAGACATAGGGAGAAAAAATATAAACTGTATGAAGTGCCATCTTGTACTATGTATTAAGTTTTTAAAAGCTCTCATAGAGCGGTCGCCATTTTGGATTTTTATATTAAACACTTTGCTGTTGTCATAAGCGCACTCGAAAACCATGAAAACTAAACTTCTCTCTTTGTTCCTATATACATATTGTTTTACATTATATAGTAATTTCTCTTGTATATAACAAGAATGTCGCATGGAAGGACATGGTAACGCGTTTTCGTTAACTCAAGATTACTACCAGTTCAGGTTCACTCCAGCAAACCAAGTTATAGAACTTCGTAAAAATAATGGCGCTGTACGTCCCAGGACGGCTTTCTTTTCTACGCGAACTGTGCATTTAATGCCTCAACAACCGAACTCTGATAAAACATATCTTTCGAACCAAACAGTAGTTGATGAAAACGAGTGCGTATACTAACCGAAGTCGTTTGATGACGTGCGATATGTAGGTGTTCGCACTTAATGTCTTTCACACGTGTTTGGGTTAATCTGCTGAGTTCGACCGATGACGTTCGGCTGATGAACGCGACAAATGCGCGATATTTGGTAGAAGAAAATCTTATGGGTTTGCATCACCGAAATAGCTTAACGAAACGCCGAGAATTACGTGTTGCTGTAATTATAATTCATCATCATTGTCATCATCATCATCAGCCTCTACTCGTCCACTGCTGGACATAGGCCTCCTCCATGGCACGCCAACAACCAGTAATTCTGAGCAGCAGTAATTATAATTAACATGACATAACGTAATCTACCACGCTGGCCCAGTGCGGTCTGGAAGATATCACATGTTTTCGTTTTGCCGAAAAAAAAACATAAAAAAAACTGCACAACTCACAGAGTTTACAGTCTCTATTTATTTTCTTATCGAAACTGAAGTAAATATTAAAATCATTATCTATGCCACCTATACTGATAAGTAATCTCTATTGTGCAATGTGTATGAAAATAACTTATTAATTATGTTTTGTATGAAGCTCTGTGTACGCTGGCACGAACGTTTATCTGCAGTCTCTACATCGGACTACCTATATGTCGGCCAAATTCGATAAAGAATAGAGGTAAAAAAAACCATTGCTAGGCAACGAGTAGTTTACTCCTAAAAGACAGAAGTTAACAACCTTTTCTAGATAGATGATTTTTATAAAAGTAATAATTCTACTTCCTACTAATGTAAACAGTTTATTTGTTCAGATATTTATGATTTGCATAGAATGCTTAGCCGATTTGAATGAAATATGACACATGTAAGCTAATTTCCTAATAGGTTAAATTTTGTGATACATATATATTATACTTAGTCCATACTTGAAAGTATTACAATGCATGTGTTATGTTGTCGTGTTTTATAGTTATTAAAAAAAAGAGTTGATTTGAAAGTAATTAAAATACGCAAAATTTTATTGACAAATGCCTCAACTTTATTCATTTTTTTTTTTAATAATTATAAACTAGCGCTTGACCGCAATCCCGCCTGATGGTAAGCAGTGATGCGATCGTTGATGGAAAATCGCGCTAGTTTTTTAAGAGCCTATTCACTTAGAAAAACTGAGCGAATAGTAAGGAAGATGGCAGTTGAGCGAGGTGATGCAATGTTACACCTAACAACATGACCAACGATCCTGCGCCAAAGGGAGATTGATCTGAAGACCCTCCACGACCAAACCCCCAACACAACAACATTAGGCGCATCACACCCGGCACACATCGCAACACTACTGCTCAGACCCGTCCTCCGTAAGGCTTCACCAGACATCATGCCGGAACACGACAAATCGCTTGGAGCAAGGCTTTGTCTGGTGGGTGGTAACTTCTGCCGGTGGCCGATGTTGAATTCCGCAAAATGTGTTTAATACCTGGATTTTATCCATCTTTCTTTTTTTGTACGGCTATCATCTTAAATTAATGTCAACTTTTTAATGGTTTATACCAAGTAAATAAGGTATATGGATACCATGCATAATAATTGGGTAAATACCAAGTTATTATGCATGTTATTTTAGTGATTCTATTGAAATATGCAACAATTCCTATTGTTAATAAATACTTAGCATGTACTTAATAGTCGATAATCATGTAAATAACAGGGGATTTGTAAAAAGTGAGTAGGGATAACTCTAAATTGGTTTCTTTACAGAGCTTGGCGAGAATATAGGTACGTGATATAAATATGGAATGTTCTAGAAGTTAGTTTGATTTTCTTTTACAAGACACTGCCATACAAGTGGCGCCCATTCACTACTTCACAAACTAAAAGTGCGTATTTTTCTTTCTATTTCATTAATAAGGGACAGAAATTTTTAGTCGTGTTGTTGGGTTTAACATTGCATCACCTCGCACAACTGCCGTCTTCCTTCCTATTCACTCAGTTTGTTTTTAGTGAATAGGCTAATGCGCTGTACCATTAACGATTGCATCACTGCTTACCCTCAGGCGGGATTGCGGTCAAGCACCAGATTATAATTAAAGTTTAAAAAATTAATAGTTTAGTCCTATCAAATTTGTCAGCACATGACCTAATTGATCTATACGATGTACCTACGATGTATCTTAATTTAAGAAAATTAAACCAATATTTATCTTCAGTAGAAAGAGAAAAGATTATTTGATATTAAAATTTCACATAGTTTATAACAAACAACTTAGTAATATCAACTGACATAGTCAGAGGAAATATACATTTTATATTGCCTATCTATATCTTAGAAATAAATTAAATATTATAGGTACATTTCAAGTACCTAATTAGGTAATATGTAATAAATTTTTCCTTGAAGACCTCCACTATCAACCACACTTTAGGTTCCAAAAGATGACTCGAAAAGGGATTACTAACTATAACCACGATACCACAACCCGATCTCGTCACTTCAAAGGGATAGGGAAAATATGAGTCCATATTCTGTGAAAAACACACAAACATGGAAAACACAGATAAAATGCTGTCATTGGCGCCGATTCTGTTCATCCTAAACTAAACTAATTTTAAGTTATGTGCATCTTTTTCTTTCCATTTCGTTAAGAAAAGGATAGAAGATAACATTTTAATTTAATCCTGTCAAATTCAGATATTCCATAGACATTTTAGACGCGATTATAAACATGGCGACTAAAAATACGCCAGCTTACGAGAGGAGCGCACTAATTTGACAGGTCTAAACTGACATTTTATCATCCGTCCTTTTCTTAACGAAATGGAAAGAAAACGATGCACACAACTTAAAATTAGTTTAGTTTGTGAACAACAGAATCGGTGCCATTACCTACACCTGAGGGGCAATACTCGTAATATTAAAACTTTCAGTGTGTTCAATCTGTCAAACATACGTCTAATTCCTCGAGATATTTTTCATTTCCATCATGATGAGCATGGTCCGTGGTAGCATCAACACTGTCCTCAGAACGATAGGCGTGCAAAAAGAGCAGTCCTTTTACTGTGTAATGGGCAAGTGTACACTGATATTTTACTCCTTCTTCTGTGGCACAGAAATAGAAAATAAGACTTGGTGTATGTACTGTGTTACTTTTTATTGTGGCTCTCGGTGGTAGGCCATAACATCGGCTGCCGGCAAAAGTTACTAGCCACCAGACAAAGTCTATCAGTTCCGGCATGATGTCTGGTGAAGCCGTACGGAGGACGGGTCTGAGCAGTTGTGTTGTGATGTGTGCCGGGTATGATGCGCCAAATGTTATTGTGTCGGGAGTTTGGTCGTGGAGGGTCTCCAGATCAATCTCCCTCTGGCGCAGCATCGTTGGTCGTATTGTTGGGTTTAACATTGCATCACCTCGCTCAACTGCCGTCTTCCTTCCTATTCACTAAGTTTTTTAAGTGAATAGGCTCTTAATAAACTAGCACGCTTTACCACCAACGATTGCATCACTGCTTACCATCAGTAGGGATTGCAGTCAGCACTAGTTTATAATTATTAAAAAAAAAGAAAGCGTAAGTCAAGTGTCTAGAAATAGGAAATAAGACTTAGTGTTACTTATTATTGTGAAGCTTGTTTTGTGTACTAACAAATTACTAACACCTTTTGTGTTCTTTTTAACCGTCTTCAAAAAGGAGGAGGTTACTCAATTCGACCGTATATATCCTTTTTTTTATCTTTGTTCGCGGATAACTTTTCGTTTATGAACCGATTTTGATAATTCGTATAAAAATAAAAAAAAAAACAATCGACTTCCAAAAAACAAAGTGAAAAATAACAGATTTTGGAAGTCGGTGTCAAAATCTTATATATACAAAAACCAAATACACCGACTTCCGTAATTTTTGGAAGTCGGTTGTTTTTTTGTATTTTTTTTTTTTTTGTGTGTGTACTACCTACATCCTTACTAACGTTTTACCTTGTATAAAGTATATGGGCGCTTGTCTGTTGCGCGTTGTATATTAGAATATAAAAACATATAAAATATAAAAAAAAAAATGTAGCCCACCGGTATCGGAAATAGTGTCCAAGCTACATTCAGTGGTCAGGGCTACAGAGAAAGGAATCTCCTGTATTGCGAGCCGTGTCCAAAGGTACCGCTTTCTGAATTTACCCCTTAAACACAATCTAGCTGTACATCACACTCGTCTCCACAGAGTAGGCAACTCATCAACATTCATGGGTCAATGTATACACTTTTACAACAAGCTTCCCATGGATATTCGAAACTTACCCATTAAACGATTTAAAAAGTATATAAAGGCCAAACTTTGCAAAAAAGGGTATTATAAAATCACAGATTATTTAGAAGACAAAAAAGCTTGGGACTGAGCTGTTCGCTCTGATAAGCATTGTTATTAGCAATATGCGTAATTATAAGGTAAATTATTGTAAACATTCTCATTTTTAATGTCTGGACTTGAAAAAAGACGATGATCCCTGAGTTTGTTTCGGCTATTTCTTCTCAGAGGTAGTCAGTTAGGAAATGCCGGCTTCATCTAGTTAAAAAAAAAATATATATGACGTGTAAAAGTGATCGGTGATCCTACTTGCTTAATAAACGATTTCATTTCATTTCATTTCATTTAATCCAGCTGCCTAACGAGATCCTCCCCAGGTTTTGGTTGAGGCTCTTGGCTATTAAGCCATTGGCTGTCACGGCTGTAGGTACAATGATTGCTGAAACCACATCCCACATGTCGATATCCTCGCTAGCCAAGTCAAGATACTTGATTAGTTTATCTTTCTCAGCTTTCACGAGATCGTTTCTTAACATGCGGGATGGTTATGTCAACAATCATTACACGCCTGCGCCGCTCTAATCGATCCCCCATCACTATATCAGGCTTATTTGCAACAATAGTCTTGTCAGTGATGAATGATGATGCATTGATCCCAATACAGTGTGATATTGCTGTTTTTGGAAAATGGTAATTAAAATAATAATTATTTAATTAACTGCCATTAGTTATTATGTTTAACAATTGGTTGATTTTAACTACGGATCTGGTGATTACGCTCAATCCTTCTCTGTATGAGAGGAGACCTGTGCCCAGCAGTGGGACTATAAAAATATTGATGATGATGATGATGAACTACGGATCAAAGTACCGGCCCTCAGTAACGTAAATACTGTAATGAATGTTGTTAAACTGGCAAAATGAAAGCTACTGCTACAGATACTGTGTTAGGTAACTACCCCTTCATTGATTTTCTTTCATTCATTCTTCCTCCGTGATTCTTCCCCATGCCACAGAACACACATATATATTTAAAAACAAAACACAGTCCAACAAAAACAAACAAGTCCTATTTATAGTAAACTCGAGGAGTGGTAATTGACAGCGGCGACATCGCCATACTCACCACGGGGTTGTCAGTCGTTATGCTAAGTTAAGTCGTCGGGGTCTGGGACACTTTTATCGGCAGATTGAAGTAGAAAAACGAATGTTATCGTTATATTGCGCAGGCGCACTGCACAACCGGAGTAGTCTGCTATTTCTATAAATTTGTCATTCCAACATGATTCCATTGCCATTGTGGTAAAAGTTCGTAATCTGCTAAATTCATAATGATCGATCAATTATCGGTCAGTCGTCTCGTAATGGAATGGTGATAAAATGACATTGCCGTATTGGCGTTCTTATAATACCCGTTATAAATAAATTATTTTCAAGAAAACTACTACTCAATTTGAAGATTACATAATGACGCCATTTTGTAAGTAGATTGCCAATATGTCAGAATCAATAATTTAGAGATCACTGACCGACCATTCTGACACTATTGTATTATCAGACTAGGGCCCCGAGTCGCTATACTATACTAGGTAGTCGATCTAGGAACTGTAGTACTTATAAATTGTAACAAGGTAGTTGAAGCGATAGTATTCAATTGTGTTATAATTACACTTAAAATTAAAATCATAAGTCATTTATACACAATAGGTTGAGAATTCGCACTTTAAAAAAGGTCAACATTACACAAGTCAGTCTCCAAAAAGCCCGTCCACTTTTGCTCAGTGGCATGGTCGGTGGTCCGGTTCGTGCGGTACGCCCGCACGGTCCGTGTTGCGATGACCCTCTGCGGCTTCCTCAGCAGGGCCACTGTGCGCCGGGAAAGGCACTCCGCCTACACCGTGGCTCCGTAGAGTGCCATCGACCGCACCACTCCCTGGTACAGTCGACAGCGACGCCGAATTCGGCCCCCCAAGCAGCGCATACATGGCATAATCAGTCCCTGGATATATGTGATGAATTTATATGGCAAAAATTTAACATACACATTTAAAAAGCTTACGCTCTACTTACCAAAAGATCATTCGAAATCAAATTTCTCTAGAATTAACTTGTCTATGGTGAACTTTCCACTGTACTCAACTCATCATTTACCAATCTCAGAAAAAACAGTATTCCTAAACAGGTAAGTGCCTATTTTACTATTTACCTAGTCGCCATCTTAAGCCTGTGCGGATATCCGAAGTCCGAACTAAGAAACAGTTTCTACGGCCGCTGAACCACGTCGACGCTCATTTAAATTTCCCAGATATCCGAGACATTACCGGCATTACCATACAATAAGCTCACAGATTACAATCTTCAAACATGCTGTTATGAAATTTTATTAACAGTCTACCCACCGCTGGACTAAGTGACTTCCGTGTATTGGTTCAAAATTTATTCAAACATTTCGAAATTACATTCAATCATGCTATGAATGATGTATTCACTTGGATTAGAGGGATTGCATTTCTTAATCAGATATATCGTTCTGGAATGTTAAGTATGAATGTATGCGGTTGTATGAAAAGGAAGAAGGAAGATGGCTGCACTATGTGAAAGATAAGGAAGGGAGAGAGCACTTTAAATAATGACTAGGTTTAGCAGTAAAAAAGAAATTAAGAATAACACTATTGTAGACACCAATGACGACGGGTTCTCCAGTGACAACCACGCTCCGGACGACGACGGTGGAGATCCTTGGGGAAGGCTATGTCCAGCAGTGAACGTCTTTCGGTTAAAATGATGATGATGACGAGGCACTGATAAATAAATAAATTAAACACTACGTGGTACTCACATGATTTAATAAAGATTATGTCTGGACTCTATAAGAGATTGTGACCTTCGAGACTGATCCGTGCTTTCTTTTTTTTTTATAAATTATAAACTAGCGTTTGTCAGGAATCTCGCCTGACGTGCAGTGACGCAATCGTTGATGGTAAAGCGCACTAGTTTCTTAAGAGCCTATTCACTCTAGTCTTGAAGACACTCAAATTGTGGTCCGACGGAAACACCGCCACTACTCGGGGGGGCACGTGGGGGTTCGATTCCAGGTCAAGCAAGTAGTAATGTAATTTTTCTAAGTTATATGTACTTTCTAAGTATATCTTGGACACCAATTACTGATTAAAATGAATATTCTACAGAATTGAAATGCAATTCTGAATTGAAAGGAATTTTATTTCTGAATTGAATAGCTGAGGAGAACAGGTTATTTTGCATGGACGTGATGTATTAGCATGGGGCTATTCATTAGGCTACGAGGTGGTCCTCCTAACAATAGCTTCCACATTCATTCTCCAAGGTGGTATACGAGCCTGTTTAAAACCGTAACTACAGTATACACCTGTATTCCATTTGGAAGGGGTTGAAGGACATTATTATTTTAAAAAGATCAAATTTCAAATTTCATCAGGACAGGAGTTACAAAAATTTAAGTAGTTTTAGGTAGATATAAACATGAGTGTAAC
Organism: Sesamia inferens; assembly: GCA_037179545.1. Classification (NCBI taxonomy): domain Eukaryota; kingdom Metazoa; phylum Arthropoda; class Insecta; order Lepidoptera; family Noctuidae; genus Sesamia; species Sesamia inferens. Next base: position 28,019,599 of record CM073939.1, on the reverse strand, counting down.
CCAGAGCTGCCCTCCCTTGGAACTCTCGCGAAACATGTATGAACTCCCTTAATTACTAATTAAAGTATAAACGGGGACTTATTTGTAACTTTTAAATAAACCACACACTAGACACTGGCAAAATGTTTGTTGTAATTGCCAAAAAACCGCACACGAAGGTTACCGAATCTAATCGCTTAACTGTAATTGGTAATCTTTGCTAGGGAGTTGCGACCTGTGGTTGCAAGAGATTAACATTTATATTATTTGACGATTCGACCTTAAAAATCTCACTTGCTCCCCCTTACAACTGACTTGCCCCCAAGGCCAGAACCTGAATAACCCCACGTGTATACCGGAAACGGCGTATAGTTAAGTCAGCCCTATCCATCTGCCATCTGTCTGGTATCCAGTCTAACCGGGTCCAAAAGAATACCAGTATTTTACGTGCAGCGGCAGCCTACCTGACCTCCATAACCAAGGTAGTAAGATACCGCTAGGTTGTCAGAATCGGGATTCTAACGTCCCATAAGACTGTCGATCCGCGAATGACAGACAAGACCTACTGTTACTATTGCCAGGAGATTTATTAGATAAGTATAAAATACAACGTAGATAACTTAATCAAGCTTAAATTAAGATATACTCACTAAAACTAATTCATGCGCCAAACCATTTACAGAGGGTGATTCATGCCCACCAGGTCGCTGCAAACTAGATGTAGAAGGCCAATAGATCAATTATTTTCTTGATTAATTGGCCTTACATAAATGGTATCATTTGACTGCGAGGTACATACAAAAACTAGAGCGGCACAATAATCGTAGGCCTACTGTTATTTTGGACACCCAGTGCTATTCGAGCGGGCACTTTTAAAGGCACGTGTCACTTCCGTGTGGGTGGTGTGTGATCAAAATATAAATAGAATTAACCTTTTCGCGAAATGATGTTCTCTCTATCAAACCAACTGCTTACACTATAGAGGACTTTTTTGCCTGCGACTTCGTTTGCCTGGAATTTCTTCTTACACAGATCCACCCGTTGCATTGCACTGAACTCCTTCAACAAATGAATAATTGTGCTCCAGACCTCTTTCTTCTATGTTTTCAATCATTACCCTTAGTCTCATAGTCCAGATCCATGATAGGGAAAAGTGTTATTGGGGTTGCATGCCGTCCGAACGAATACAAACCTATGTTTGTATTAGAACAAGAAACTGTAAAGAATAACATCGTGAGAAAACGTCAATATTTAAAACCAAATAATCGATGACCGCACTGGGCCTGCGTGTTAATTGTAGTCCACTACTTCTCACCGCAAGGGGCTTGTGTCTCAGCCGTGGGAACATTATGGACTAGAAGTTGGGAACATACTTACCTATCAGTTTGCAATAGTTTAAAGGGTGCTATTTATTCTCAAACAAGTTTCCAAGAGGCAGGTCACCAGACTTGACCGCGCGATATGGTATTATTGATATAAATTAAACGATGCACCTAATATTGATAGTATGCAACATCTCACTAATTAACATACTATGCGCATGAATCAGAAGTGTTGACCAACACTGAACTTTTTATATAAAATATTCGTTTGCGAGGAATGATATGAATGAACATCGATGAAGTTGTACAGTGAAGAAAATGGACCTATATAACTAAGCGTAGGGCAAGAAAATCCAGAAGGGCCAAACTGGCGACTCAGGTATCTTAATATAGTAAATAACTCAATGTGTCAAAATGTAAACCTTTTCTACTATAAGACCCCTTTATTAATAATCGTTGCATAATTTAATTTAAATATTGACTAGTGTTTAACTTACATTTTAGACGTTTGAACGTCAATGACTATAATCAAGTGTGTTTATTGAATCACCCCACTGATTAGGAATATTATATGATTATGTAAATACCAGCTTATCAAACTAAAACGAAATTCTTTAAGCCAATGTAACAATATAGGTTATATTCACGACGGAATAAACACTCGTATCATATCATATCTACTTATATGATCGATGATGCTCAAGCGCACCTCGTTTCGCGTAAACCTAGACTTCTGTGTCACATGAAAACAACAACACAAGCATAGAGTCCATTGTGTGCTAGTCGCCAGATCTAGGCCACTTATCCGAACGTTATAATTAGTGCAGGCGGCTCGCGGCGTCTTCCTAACTGCCAGTGATGTATATGTAGACGACGCACATCCAGCTACTACAATCTGCGAGATTTCTTTATTAGATTTTCAACTTTATCTCTAAATCGTTAAGGCTCAAGGTTGATTGGAATTATTAGACTGTTTTGGGGTAGCTTGACCTGCTGTCGTCCATACAGTCGACAAAAGTGGTACACAGGCAAAAATATACGGGTCAAATTGAATAAACTAGTGAAACTCCGCAGACGTGATGCCTAACGATAGCACCATCCAGTTTTCGGAATAGAATACTCACCTCAATTGCGTAACTCATTGTTGCTAACAATTTGAATAATTTTGAACCATAAGGCTAATCCATTGCTCCATATGTTAAAAAATTTGTCCACACATTAATGTAAATACTGCAATGAGAGTTGTTTAACTGTCACAATGAAACCCATTGCCACTAATAGTGAGTTAACAACGCTAATTTTTTAAGGTTTGGTACCCACACATAGGACATATCATTAAGAGACTCTGTTGCGCTGCCTTCCCCCCCCCCCCCCCCCCTGAACATGAGAACATGTATGAACTCCCCTCTCCCCTAATTACTAAATAAAGTAAAAACGAGGACTTAATACCATTGCTGGATAATACTTACTCTGATTTTTACAGTTAGTGTAATCGTGGCAATATTTTAGGAAAACAATTTTAATAAAAAGCTTACTATCTGTAGTAATAGTTATCTCAATCTGGATTTCTGGAACATATTTCTCGTTCAATTTATAGTGTGAAGCGTGAAGTATTCCGTAATTGAGGAATTCTTTATTTTCAACGTACACTCAGTTATGTTCGCGAGCCGCTCCAGCGAGCATCTTTTATAACCACAAACATTCTTCTACGTAGGATCTAAATGTAGTTTATTTACTTTCGAATATATATCTTACGTATTCGCTACAACTATAACAGTACTGCTCCTATGTTCTACATTACGTTCTTCACTTGTTTCTGGAAACCCCAATAGTTCAACTTTATTACTTATTTTATTTTTTCTTAGGACTGATACAAACAGTACATTTTATTGTCGATTTATGACGGACTTGCCATATAACTTCGTAAACCATGTACTTACAAACCATATTTTCGAAATGTTCCATCCAATCCATTACGTCTACTTCCTCATGTTCTACATTCATCATCGCCAAAAGTATGAATATAAACAAGTTCTTTTTGAGCTGAGCCGCGTCCATCATTTCGTATTACTTACTTTTGTTATCTATGAGAAATGATGAATTTATGTATTTCTAAGTTTAGTGCGTCACAATACTGTTACTCACACTTATATGTAGTTTGATGAATGATTATGGAATTGACACATTTACTAGTTTTTAGAACCCCAAAATCCGCTCGTCCTGGAAATTCTTCATTACGCAAACAGTATACATGATATAACTGATATTCTAAGTAGCTCATAAAATTATGTCAGATTGTAAGCAACACGCACTGTACCAGCGTTATAGATTACCCCCGACTCCCTCTTACTAAGAGGAGGTCTGTGTCCCAATAGTGGGAACATTATTGGCTGATTATCAGTGGCTGTTTTAACAGCAGGCTGAGCCTAGCGCGGCAGATTTTTGTGGCAGCAATATTTGGGGACTTTCTTTTGCTGCGCACCTCATAAAAATTAAAAAGATTTCTGTGGGACTATTTTCTGTTTTTCTGGTATTTTACAAATATTTTTGTCAAAATAATCTAGGACATGAGAATTGTTGAGACAAAAGGGTGGCAAAACCCTTACAGCATGTACCTTCAAAATTTGTAAATCCGCCACTGCTGATTATGTAATACTTGCGAGTTATCTGCTCGCAATAGATATTTGTTGGTGAACTCTACCGTAACCAACCTAAAGTTTCAAATCAAAGCATTTATTTCAAATAAACCAGTTACAGGCACTTTTGAATTGTCAGAAGGTCGGTCAGTCAGTAAGATGAAGCTAGTCGCCCATTCCAAAGAGTAGGTACTTATGGAGAAGAACGGGCAAGAAACTCCATGGACACTTTTAAATTATCAAGCTATTGATACAAATATTTGATTACATCATTCATGTTGAAATCAAGCGTGTGAGAAAGATGCAGAAATATATTGTACGCTAAGAGCGTCCATTATGGAAAACACAAAAAAAAAATAACAACAATTCAGAAATCAATAAATCAAATCAAATCAAATCAATCAAATCAAAAGTCATTTATTCAAATTAGGCTGAGAATCAGCACTTTTTGAACGTCAATATTACATAAGACAGTCCCCCAAAAGCGCCCACCCATCGACACTTCCTAGTGCTTTCGCTGGGAAGAAGAAGTGGCGGAACAAACTCCCCAGCAGCACAGCTGTCTGTTCATTTTAAAAAAAAAACATGTCTTTATACAATACTATGTAAACAAACGATACGATAAAATACAAAAATGAAATTATTTACCATATGCCAGCTACCACGCCAAAATACCAGCAAAGCAAAACAATATATTTATATTCAAATGAAAATGTAATTAACTAAAACTTGTTACCCAACCAAAAGCCCCAGGCATAAAGGGCGTGACAGCTTACATATTTATGTAATGTAAAAAAGTAAATTATATGAACTCATATAACGTATCAATAAGCTAATTACTGAGAAAGAACACGAACATTGTCCTGAGTTAATCAGAGCGACCAGCTATTCTTATCATTTAAATAATCATTCACGGAATAATATGCCTTTGAACAAAGCCTGGACTTAATTTGTGCTTTAAATGCATTGTAGGGCAAGTCTAGCAAAGCAGAGGGTATCTTGTTATAAAAAGCTATACCAAGCCCAACAAAAGAGTTATGGACCTTTTGAAGTCGGTGAAAAGGGGCTCGCAGTTTGTCCTTATTTCTGGTGTTAATATTATGAATATCACAGTTTCTGGTGTACACGTGAATATTTTGCCTAACATATAAGATGTTGGCTAAGATGAACTGTGAAGCAACCGTGAGAATACCAATGTCTTTAAACAAATTTCTCAGAGAAAATCTGACACCGAGCTGGTAAATTGCTCGGACAGCTCGTTTTTGAAGTACAAATATATTTTGTATGTCAGCGGCTTTGCCCCACAGTAGAATACCGTAGGACATAACGCTATGGAAATAACTAAAGTAAACTAAACGAGCTGTATCAACGTCAGTATATTGTCTTACTTTCCTGACGGCGTAGGCGGCCGAACTGAGCCTTCCTGCTAGGGTTGATATGTGTGGTCCCCACTGAAGTTTGGCATCTACTGTTATTCCCAGAAAAACTGCCGAGCCCACAGTTTCAAGCACCTCTTTATCTAAAACGATGTTAGGTCCCAAATTTCTAACGTTAGGCAAGGCGAACTTTACACATTTTGTTTTCTTGGGGTTAAGAGCTAGGTTATTTGACGTAAACCAATCTGTAACTGTTGAGAGTGCACTGTTTACTTCGTCAAAATTATGTCTATTCCTGTCTACTTTAAAAATTAGAGAGGTATCATCTGCAAACAACACAACGTCACAGATGCCCTTTAAATAGAATGGTAAATCATTAATGTATACTAAAAACAAGAATGGACCCAGTATTGAGCCTTGCGGTACACCTAACTGAACTGGTAGCCCGGAAGATTTCACACCGTTGATATCTACACACTGTAATCTATTATGTAAATAAGAACCTATCACATCGAGAGCCTCATTTTCGACACCGTAATGGCGGAGTTTACGCAAAAGTATGTCATGGTGCACGCAATCAAAGGCTTTGGAGAGATCACAAAAAATTCCAATAGCATTTTGCGACCTCTCCCATGCGTTAAATATGTGTTTCAGTAGAGCAACACCCGCATCCATAGTCGAACGACCCTTTGTGAAACCATATTGTTCACTATGTAGGAGATTATTCGAATTAAAATGTTTTAGCAACTGCTTAAGTATTAATTTTTCAAATATTTTGCTGAATGCAGGTAAGATAGAAATCGGTCTGAAGTTACCAACATCTGTTTTATTACCGGATTTAAATAATGGTATAACTTTACTTTTCTTCATTAAATCAGGAAAAGTCCCTAGGTCAATACATTTATTAAAATTAACAGCTAGATAGGGGGCTACGATGTCTATTATATTACCCAATACTTTAATGGAAATGTCCCAATAATCACCGGTGTTTTTCAACTTAAGTGTTTTAAAAATATTAACCACATCACGCGGGGATACGTGTTCAAAGTGAAACAGACGGTTACACTTGGATACACTACTATGCAAAAGATTCTCAGCTATAGATGGGGATGAATTTAAGGAGCGAGTTGTAGCTATTGGTATGTTAGCAAAAAACTCATTAAATGCCTCAGCTACGTCAGCGGCCTTATGAACTAATTTGTTGTCGACCATGATCTCAAGTTGCTTATCCTGTTTAACAGATTTGCCAGTTTCATTATTAATAATTTTCCAAGTGGTTTTTACTTTATTATTTGAATTTTTAATTGTATCGCTTAGATATTTTGATTTAGCAGAAACACAAACTTTTTTGAATAATTTTGAATATTTTTTTATATACTCTAGAAAAGGAGTATCAAACCTGTATTTTTTCATACCATATAGCTCGTATAGTATCGTATCGTATAAAAAAACACTAACCCAACAAATAGATGCTTTACGGCAAGTACATTGTGCTCACGCGTTTGCCATGCAATTATACAATACTAAGAAATTGAATCTACACAATGGAAAGATAGTTTTGTCCAAGGTTCATCAGCTCCAACAGTGTTCCCAAATACTAAGTTTAGCTCCTGTGTAGCTGTACCAGTGCCGAACAACCCTCTGAGCGATCCAATTCCGTAACGTACAATATGCTTGGCTACATAGTGTGTAATACTGGCTTTGAGTAAAAAACATAAACAATTACAAATTAAAACTACAAGAGGAAAAATCAAAGAACAATCAGTGTAGGTATAGAAATCGGACGCAGCTCAAGCCGAACCCTTTTTGTTCTCAATATAATCCTTAACACTATAAAATGTTTTCTGACACAACTTACGTTTAATGAAGGATTTGAATTTATTCAGGCTCAGATCTTGAACCACCTCTGGAAGTCTATTGTAAAAATGTATACATTGGCATCTGAAAGAGCCACTTATTTTCTTGAGCCTTGTTGTAGGTACAATACTGTGTTGTTACTGAGTAACATTAGGGAAAAATACGTCAAAAGAAATAGATAAAGGGTTGTGTTTGTACCAGCATAAAGATTTACACATCGTTAATTGTCTTACAAAGTTAAACAAATGAGTAAAATTAACGAACAAACATTTGGTCTACAAGTTTTCCTTACGAACGCGTGGGTGATGTGATGATGTATATTATGAACAGCAGCGTACGTCTACCTCAGGATTTTAATGTTTTAATCTAATTCTGTTTCGTTGCCGTCTGTAACCATATTTCGAAGGCAATAAAGAAATCGGACACTTTAGCAAAGCGCTCTACGATAAAGGTCCACAGTAAGAGGCTGGCGAAGATTTCTTCATACTGATCTAATTCTGTCTTAATGTAACCGAACGAGCACGTATTGGGACCAATCGATGTTTGAACTGTTTGGAGCTCGAAATACCTTCCACTTGTTCACAGAACCACGAGCGTCCAGCTGTCTACGTTTCTACGTCATACAGTTTCAACATAATATCCACGGAACCCAGATGTATTGTTACTGCATTAATATTAAATGTTTGCCACTCTTCTCCGGATGTACAGCGGATTGTTTGTTTTACGAGATTCTTGTGAATTCTTTCTGTTTTTCTCCTTCTTCACATGAAATTTTCCAGAAATGTTATGTGAACCTTCGATAAAAATAATAACGGACGGAAAGCTCTAGTTGGTGTTTTTAGAATTTGTAAATGTTAACGATAAGTGCTCGGCAGTAATTGTGTTGCCTGCGATAAACATAAAGCTCTGTCAATAATATTGATGATATGTAGATACGATAACAGCGTTGTTCAATCTAACGTTGCAATGATCAGTTTCCTCGTCATTGCATTGCAATTCGGAATCCCCAAAAAAAGGAACAATGGCAGATAGTTCAATGTTCTGTGTTCTGTAATTAATATTCTAATACCTACTATTGTATACAAGCCATTTTTTCTAACTGAACAGTCGGCTATGCTGCTGGGCAGTTGGTTGCGCCATTTCTTCTTCCCAAGAAGTGGTGAAGAGCGGCTGCGTTGCTCCAAAAAACTACATAATACAGTCACAAGTTAGTGTCAAAATTGCACAAGGCAGTGCCCCAAGCAAGTTTAATAATATTTTACGTAGTTTTTACATAATTTAAAAAGTTATCATCATCATCATCAATCATCTTTTTATCGTCCCACTGCTGGGCATAGGTCTCCTCTCGTACAGAGACGGATTGAGCGTAATCACCACGCTTGCTCAATGTGGGTTGGCGATTTCAGACTGGAAGTCCAGGTTTCCTCAAGATGATTTTTGGTGTTTGTCCAAGATATAGTTAAAAAGTACATATAACTTAGAAAAGTTACATTGGTACTTGCTTGACCTGGAATCGAACCCGCACACTCATACTTGAGAGGCTGATGTTTTAACCACTAGGCCACCACGACATTAAAAGGTTATAAACTAATAATATGTAGAAATATATAAAACAGGAAGGGAAATAATCAGAGGCCATCAAAAAATCATCGGCATCGCTGTCAACTGGAAACTTGCCCAAAAGGCTGGCAGCATTCACACGTTGTATAGCAAACCTGATATACAACAATATTTTGGCGTTAAAAAGTACTAGGTCTCAGCTTAAATTGAACAATTTTGATTTTGATGCAAGAGACACTGACAAAATAACTAAAGAGACATAAATAAGACAGAAATGCAAATAACACACATTCGTCTCCATTGTACGTCAAGAATAAATGACTCCCAAAAGTCTAGACTGCATTGAGTCATCAGTAATTGTTTTATTTTCTCCTTTTTTCAAAACCCAAAGTTAGCCCAGCCTACCGGAGTGACTCAACTTGAGCCTAAGAGCTGCTCTCAAATGATTCAATCACTGACTCACTATAATATACATACGTTTCATTGTGATTTTTTAATGCGCAATCAATTATTTGAATATCATCGAGTAATTGGGACGATATTTCTTTTTTTAAAAATAATTATAGACTCGTGCACACCCTCCTGATGGGAAGCAGTAATTCAATCGTTGATGGAAAAGCGCCCTAGTTTTTTAAGCCTATTCACTTAAAAAACTTAGTGAATAGGAAGGACGACGGTAGTTGAGCGAGGTGATGCAATGTTAAACCCAACAACACGACCAACTGTGCTTGAGATTGATCTGGAGACCCTCCACAACGAAACTCCTGACACAACAACATTCGGCGCATTGTACCCGGCACACATCGCAACACAACTGCTCAGACCCGTCCTCCGTACGGCTTTACCAGACATCATGCCGAAACACGACGAATCGTTTGGCGGCAACGCTTTGTCTGGTGGGTGGTAACTTCTGCCGGCAACCGATATGTGTATATGCCTACCACCGGCCGTTCTTTTTTTAGGGTTCCTCATTCAAAGAGTAAAGACTCCTCTGTCCGTCTGTCTGTCACCAGGTCGTATCTTAAGAACCGTGATTCTAGATAGTGGATATTTTCACAGCCGATGTATTTCTGTTGCCGCTGATACAACAAAGAGATTTATTGAGAGACGAGATTTTTATAGATAATGGTGGAACCATTCGTGCGCGAGATTGATTCGCAATTGGACGATTTTTTAACTCCTTTAATGCCACTTATTATAGCTTTTTCTTTTATTCTTAAAATCGCTGTCCCACATTGGGAATTTAACGTGTATTGTGAGTGCGTTTACCAACATTTAAACTAGCATACACGATCAACCAGGCCCGGAACAACTACATGTAAGCTATACCAATATTTGTTCCGTGCGGGAATCGATACCGCGACCAGCCACTGCGCCAACTGTATTCGCAGCTTCCTTGAGCGTTTCGTCTGACTAACCCACAGATTTATCGAGCTTCCATGCTTTGCCAATAGTAACACCTGCTTTTTGCTTTTGATGCCATTACAAGTTCTGATGTGATGATCTCAATGTTGACGAATATTAATCGATTCATCATTTACTGAAAGCCAGAACATCCGGGAAATAACTCAAAACAATAAATGAAAATAATTCACTGTCACTTAGTTCTATCGGTGAGTAATGACAGTGTCAAGAACTTTTATTTATAAGTTGAATCATGTCAGATTAGATTGGCGGTGTTGACTAACTTAAAAAATATTATCTACCGTTTCTTGTAAATTTGACTCCACTTATTAGGAAGTCATGTCCACATATTTTTTTTTATTTATACTCAAAATTTACTAGCGATTAGCGAATGTTTAACAATACATTTTTGACGTTTGCACGTCACTTAACTTTAATCATAGTTTATGAATAAATCTCTTAAAGACTATTGTGTTTATCCATAAACCATGATACGCACTATAGAAGAATAGCTTCTACCGTGCCAAAATGTCAGCTTGGTGATAGTGACTAACTGACTCTGACTCTCTAGAAGCTTTGAACTTTGAACACTTAAGTGTTTACCAAGCAGTGATATGTTATCAGAAAGGCAAGACGAAATTACAACCATGAGGTGTCTCAAGTTGATTGTACACAAATACTAATCACACCCGTAGCCAAAACTCCAAGGACCACTGCCCTATACATATTTTCGTCAACATGACTGCCCTTCAAACTGACCAAATAGTCCAGAAGGACGGCTGTTTACTGTGTTATAATTTACACTTTGCTCACAAACCCGGACGGCCAAATTTGGTGGGTAATAATTTGTAAGAAGTAATGGAACTACTACGGGCAATTCAACCGAAGTAGTAGCTTTCAGAGATAGGAAAGCTAATGTGTTCCAGTGTAAGAACCGTTTATCTCAAACAATTGTTCACTTATTTCTTTAGTAAATAGCTAACTAGTGTTAGAAATAAGAGGTAATACCCACATCTTTATACCTAATAATAAAGCTAGTGTTTGTCTTTCCGCATGGTAATTGCGTAATAAGCTATCGGTAGCAATGGGTTTCATTTTGACAGTACAACAACATTCATTGCGTTATTTACGTTGTTGAGCAGACCCGTTTTCGAACATATGGAGCAATGGATTAGCAATACGACACGGTACCACCGTAGTAGGACACGGCAAATTCATAGAAATTGTTGTACTAGTCGCGTCGCGTCTGCTTGGAAGTATATCAGCCGGTTCATTTTAAAAGATCTGTAGCTACCGACCAGCAGCACTTGTAAACAAAATGATTGGTTGCAGATACATATAGGCTACTCGTACCTATAGGAGTCGAGCGTCGGTGGTCGACGCGAGGTCGTTGGCATATTTTGCCGGTATTTGTAGTTTTCCATCACGACAGTAAAGCACTGCTTCTGCTTACTCATTAGTGGAAAACTAACGAGTTAAACATTGACACACGTCAGTTTTTTTGTTATTAGGAATGGAGAAGTTTTCACAAAAAGCAGGTTATGCATAGAATTTTAGTTTGTAGTGGATTTCTAAAGGTTATATAATATGATGTAGTCCCTATACCATAGATTTAATTTCTCTGACCTATGTCAGTTCAGCCTCAGTTAGCGCACAAATCGCTAACAGTCGTTAGTGGTGCCTCTCCTTTCTTTAACGTTTTTCTAAGCAGAGCGGCAATTCCCATTATTTTTTAAGGACGTTCTGATCTGAATATCAATCTGTCAAAAACACCTGTGATTTCTCTACATCTTTGACGAGTTTTTACATCCTTTTTTTTTTTTTGTTGGGATGGGAAATCATCAAATGACCTCTCCCACTCTGGGCGAAGCGGAAGGGTGTGTCAGACTTTTACTGACTAAAACCCACCCGTGTTTCATCACTTGCCTGTGCGACGGCCAGGGCCGCGGTTTCTTGTTTAATCAACCCGCAACCCTGACCCAAGCTTTTACATCCTTGAGATGAGATTGAGACTCGATTTTTATTGTTTTTATGTAGTTACAGAAATTGGCCTGACATGTTTAATAATCAACTATGGCTATAACCATAAAATAATGACCGCAATAAAAGTGTGTTTTTAAATGCGCGAATTTTCTCCCACTAAACCAAATCCTGGTGAAGGTTGCGGGAAGTCGATAAATGCGGGCTGCACATGACCGGACATTGTGGAAAGCCTTGGGGGAGGCCTTTGTCTAGCAGTAGAGGCCTATAGAGGTCTATAGGCTGCAGTAGAAGAAGAGGAAACCAAATCCTTGTCAAGTCATGCGACTGTACCATCTGCGGGGCATTAACGTAACACACTGTCAGTACCAATGGGTTTATTTTGACAGTTCAATAACAATTATTACCTTTTTTACGTTGTTGAGTAGACACATTTCTTTTCTTATAGGGGGGGGGGGGGGCGCTGCTGCCTTCCCCTGGAAATCTTGCAGAACATGTATGAATTCCCTTATTACTAATCAAAGTGTAAATGAAGACTGATACAGGATCATTTGCCCTACACACTATATTACATTTTTTTTTTATGGGATAAAACCCGCCACACTTTTTCCCACCCACTGCAACTCCTGAAAGCCAGAATCAACAGTGGAGACCGCCAGAAGAACGCCGAGCAATGTAGCTCGACGAGTCCCGGAGAAACGATTCAACTGTCTTGGGTCCCGCAACGACATTAATCAGAAAAAAAAATAGCGGAGGAGTAAGAAAAAAGATATTTTTTCCACTTCCCTCCATAACAAGCAGGAGACAGAACAGAACTAGGCCAATCGGCACAAAGGGACATTATTGCAATAGGGAGAAGCCCAGATTGCCAAGTACCACGGAATAAAATTTGATTACAATTGATTACAATTGATTCCAATACTAGGTATGGACAAAGCGCCTGAACGCACGGAACTACTTTACAGGTATTTGTAATGTTCCATGTAGATGTGCCTGTGTAGATTGTAAGACAAAATATCCGGAGATGATTCGACCCTAACAATCTGACTTGCCCCCCTAGTCCTGATTTGCCCTATGACCAGAAGCTAGGTACCCCCATGCATATAATAGTACATTATGGTACTAGTGTGTAACGAGGCGCTATTGAGATCCGAACCGTAGGTGAGGGTCTTAAGAGAGCCGAGGACGATAATCATCAATACACACGTGTATCATACGACGTTTTTCAACATACTTGTGAATAAAATAACAACAAAAACTTATTTTATTTAGTACATAAAAACATTATTTATAGCTACAATTGGTAAATGTGCTGTTAGTAAAATTATAATTGACTATATTTGATGGCATAACGGTCTTATCAGAAAGATTATTTATTGAAATATTTTCATGTCCGTAAGTTGAGATGGCTCATTATTTGTGTAGGTTGGTGAAATCGTCATCACAATCATTTCATCAGTAGGAAGCGCCTCAGAATCAAGTTTAATTCTTTTTGTGATTTTTGCACAAATTTCCTTCTTGTTTTGTATGGAATCTTCTACGTATGCTTCTGCTACATTGCTAGTTCGCCACCCACCATAACGTTTCAAAGTCATTATATCAGCTCCTGAATTAGCCAGCAATGTAGCCGAAGTTCTGAAACTATATCCAGTGTAGCTCTCAGCATCTGCTTAACCTAAAAACTTAGTGATTTCTTTAGGCATAGAACCAAATTTGTTTATACCTATAGGCTGACAGGTACATTTACTATTCTGGTAATTTAGAACGAAACTGTCAGTTTTTGCTTTTGGTGACAGTAAAGTTTCATACTTCGTAACAATTTCATAGAATGGACCGTGTATGGTGAATGACCTCGGTATTTTATTTTTCGTGATAAGTTTCTTTCACTAAAAGCATCTGGCCTTGCTTCTATATGTTTTTTACGGTTATATTTGTTAGTTCTTGTATCTTACTGGCACCAGTTACACCAAAATTAAAGCAACCTGAAAAAATGAAACAATAATATTAATTTCAAGAGTGAATCGAGTTGTGAAAAATGTTTCACTATGGCGGGAAAAATAATCAGTTTTCCTGTGCGCGCATTGCAATCGGCCACAGACTAACAAGTGAATGTTTTTTTTCCGCGCATAGGTTTTGCGCCTATTCTACCACATACAAAATGGCGAATTTAAAGTTTTCTCTTATTACAGAGAAAACAAAAGTTATATTCGAGTGAAAGTTTTATTTATTAAACACGTATGAGTTAAAAATATCTATTTATATAAGAAGTTGCATGAAATGAGCAATAAGAACATTAATTTATTTGTTCTATTGAACAAGTTCTCTTTTTTTTAATAAATACTTTTGAACAAAGCTACTCAACCAATTAAATTTAATAAAAGATGGCGGGAAGACGCCATTTTGTGAAGACGTATTTTATTTTTGCATTGCATTTTATAAGAAGATTTAATTCAAGACGAGGCAATCATGGTCTAAAATACATTTTTCTGCTCAGTGTAATGCAATGCACTGGCAAATTGAACAAACAACCAAATAATTAAAAAAAAAAAAATTATAACTCACTAGTGAGTTTTTATTTTTCTTTTTCCTTTGGTTTCGCACGGTTTGTAAATTTAGCCAATGTCACGTGTTGCACTAGTGAGTTATAGTTTTCTTTTTGTCACAGTTTTATTATGGGTGTCATTATGTGCCTAATTGCGGTGACCATAGAGCCACTTTATGAGCAAGTGTTGAAAAGTAATGAATTATTAGCAACTTCTTTGAAATTGATTATGGTGTTCACAACTGAACTACATAATTTTAAGTTTAGTGCATGTTTTTCTTTCCATTTCATTAAGAAAAGGATATATGTTAACGAAAAATATTATTATGATAGATATTATTATTAAAATTGGTTTAGTACTGTCAAATTAAGATAGGTAATCTCCGTAGAGAGTTAAGACTCTATTAAAAACATGGCGACTAAAAATATGTCAACTTCCGTCAGGCGTGGACTTATTTGACAGGGCCAAACTAATATTTGACTTCTGTGCTTTTCTTAATGAAGTAAAAAGAATACGATGCACTTAACTTAAAACTATACTAATAGTTTGTGAATTAGGGAATCGGGACCAATGTCTACACAACTAAACCAAACAAACACTCCCTAGTGTCGTGCGGTTTCCACATAAGCCTTAATATCTAACAGTGTATCTACTAGCGGAGACCTGTTATGTTATACGTTATCAGCGTTAGCCGAGAAGCGCCACTGTCAGGAAGATTAACTAATTAACCCGTCAAACAATCGACATTTTATCAAATTAGTGACGTCATCGGTAGCCATTTTTGGCGCGCAGTTACTGCGGCTAGTGACGCCCTCGTATCGATTGAATGAAGCTCTTAGTAAATTAGTGATGTGTGCAAACATCGAGCACTCGATGAAATTAGATTGACATCTGTCATTAACTGTGTTATTTCCAGTATTTGTTAATATGATATGGTGAGTGTTATCTGTAATAAATTGACTAAGTACTTGAAATTGATTTTTTATCACGAAAGTGCTTGAAATTTTATATTAATTATATTTTATAAAAATGCTTTTATAGGTATGTATTTTTCACGAATTCTTGACACTGCTCAGTAATAGACATCAATTATGGACATAATTATAAATCAGTACCTAATGGACATCGTAAAAATCGTTTCGCATTTAACAATTCGCCTATTCTCATAAATTAGACTAATTCAACTTTAGCAAGAAAATATGGCGCAATTTATTGATGATGATGATGTGTGAAACTGCGATTGTGATTGCATACCGGCGCTGTATATGTGCAACAAACTCATAAAACTGCTATATGGGACGAATAGTAATAAATAATTATCAAGTATTTAATAATAGTTACAAATGTGAATTAAAGACACTCGCTAGTAAAGGTCGTTTTATCTTGACAACATCCACCACTTCCTACTAGCTGACATCATTTCATCTCAACACTGACACAATCCCGTACATTTTATCTTCTTTTTTTATTCGATTCGATTTTTTAATCGACTAATAGTATTATAAGTCGATTTAAGTAACGCATCGTTAAAATTTCAAGATGGCGTCATAAGACGTTATGATGTACGCGGAATTGTACAGATCATACGCTTATTGTATGTACGTCAATAAACAAAAGCTTCCCGGTAAAATGAAGAATCGAAAATTAAAAAGATTTATTTGCGTGGATGAGACGCGAGTTTCCAATTTTAAAATTAGATTTTTTTTTTCTCCCCCTTTGTT
The DNA here is from genome assembly GCA_037179545.1 of Sesamia inferens. NCBI lineage: Eukaryota > Metazoa > Arthropoda > Insecta > Lepidoptera > Noctuidae > Sesamia > Sesamia inferens. The sequence goes on along the minus strand of CM073939.1, from coordinate 28,003,221 downwards.
GAAATGTGCCATTGATCTCGGTCAGAGTAATGTGGCTATGTAGGTAAAACTGTCTAAAATGTAATAAAAACCAACCCGGCAATTGCTAAATAGTTTACACATAATAAATCTTACACCATTACGCTTCTCTTAAACGGAAATATTGCGGCAGAACTTTAATACGACATTTACGAACCACGGAAGACAATAACTATACTGAAAAGCAATAAAACTTTCAGCCGGCACAACGTACAAAGTGAGACACTTCAAATTAACATAGACATAGCCAGTATATCTTAGGTTTTTATGGTGGCGCCACTTGCCACGCCAACTCTGTCAAAACATATACATTTAAGTTTAGTTCCTTATTATGCTGCCGTCCAATTTACATTGGGCTTTCTGGATAACCTAGTCTTGTTATGAAATCCAAACACTTTCCCACAGGAGTGATTATCCGGCGCCAGCGACGCACGTAAATGATTGCAAACGATATTCTGACTGTACTGTGTAGGTGCAGACTAAAATAAGAATGCGATCATTACCAGCCGGATCTGTTCTAGCCGCGATATTGGTTGTTTCTACCGATATTCCGATGTTGTTTCAATTATTATGACTTGAATATTTCCCATTTTCCATTGTTTCTTGAAAGATCTGCCAAACAAAATAATTTATGAAATAAGCCGATTAAAAGTCTGGTTATAGGAAAATCTTCGGGTATTTTAAAAAGTTTTTAAGGTTTACTTAATTTCCTTACTTCAATGCAAAAACTTGAATGAACAATTTCTTATGTCGACGTCTTCTAATCGTCTAACGTCTTCTAATCGGACGTCTAGGATTCTTTAGATTTCGACAAAAAAGTAACATGAAATGTTCAGTTCCTTAAAGCTTTCATCACTTCTTTCAACGTGAACCGCACCCACCAACAATTTAAATGCTATGACTCTTAATTACAATACACCCACTAATGAGTTTAGATTAACCATACCCCTATGATTGACTCTTTCTCAGAACATTTTCTTAATAAGGATGAGAAGTCATATGCTACGACTGGTTACTTAACAAGCTAGCGGTCATTACCGATCTTATTAATAGCTGTTTGTATTCACAGGCGATAATAGGGAGGGGCGATGGGTGACCATTGCACCGTAAACAAAAGAGTCCTTGGCACTACTGATTATAATTGCGAAATGTCATAGTGTACTTATATCATTCTGAAAAAAAAAACTATCTGTCAAAGTGATGGCTAGATTCGCGCCAAAAATTACAGCTTTTCCCTGCCATATCAACATCATCACGGCAATGAGTTCTAGCATACTTTAAGGTGAATAATTTGCGCGAAATTCCAGAAATAGAATTAGATTCAACGCTAAAATGGCCTCGATCTCGCCCTTTTACTAAGTTACGAAGTGGGATATTTTGGAGTAGATGAAACAGTTGTTATTTTTATATTGAAAATTTCCTTAGCGGCGTTGTGCACATTTCAGAATGCATAAGTACATGATAAACTTGCGTCAGGAGTGCCAGGACACATGATCGGAAATTCGTAGGACGGAGGGAGCAGGCCTAAATCGCCCGTCGTAAGAAGGAGGAAGTAATATCCCTCTCTTTCTACCTCGCGGTGAAAAGTTATACCTGCTACTGCTGTTTCGTATATATATATATGTATAGTGCTACAGGGCGCTTGCGCGAGTATGCGTGTGTGTTTGTACAGCCTGTTAAGTTTGAAATAAGTACGGATAAGTTGATTTTTTTGACAGATAATCTTTTTAATGTAAAATAATTATAATAATTCTAAAGTGTTAAGAGTGGAGTCTAGTGCTGAGGAATTTGAGAAGTAGGTATTTGAAGAAACTATTGCCGTCGCACCGCTTTCAACCTTTCCCCGTAAAGTGCGAAAGGGACAGTTGCAACTTAGGCTGATTTTACCTACAAAAACGTTGACCAAAAGATGTTGCGTATTCTGCTGTTTTCTTAATTATTTTTGCCTCTATTATTTTCTTTTTTGTCAAAAACTTATCACATTTGTGTAATAGTCGTCTGAACATCGCGGTAAAAATGGTTTTTTTTTTTCGGGATTTTTAAATATCACATTTATTTTAATAATTAAGTTTTCGAGAAAATCAAATGATAAGGGCGCGTATAATCAAGGTGTGAAATTGTAGAAAAAAAATCATTGCTCTAAAAGCGTTAGCCACGAAGAAAACAGCAGAATAGGTACGTTTGTATGGAAAAAACACCACTAGAGTCCCCTCTTAATTTTTTTATGTAATGTAAGTTGTCATGTTTGTGTGCAATAGCTCAATAAATGAATATTGTATTTAACTACATAAATGATAGTACTTTTATACTGACAAGCAAAGTAATTGAGAAATTATTGCCTCACCATTCCAACATAAGTACTTAATCCAAAATGCACAATATTTATTTTGATGTATACACTTCTGATATTTTTTTTTTTTCTTAAAAGAAATTTGTATTAGTGTCACGGAACATTCAAGTGATAATAATAATTATAATCGTGTCAGTGGGCAGGCGTGCGTTTCTGAGGCGAGTTATGAGAATTTATGCTTTCCATACATCCGAGCGATTCATATCGGCATGAAAATCCATGCTAATGTCTTCATTCAGCGCCGCGTGACTTGCTACACCTAGTTTCTGTAATTAGGATAGAAAAATATGAGGAAATGTTGCATAGACGACTCGGTAAGAAAGACTGATATAAAAAATTACAGAAATTGACGCGGATTGGCGCACTGGCTATTTAGTAGATATGGTTACATGTGGTAAAGAATGGCGTGGTAATTAAGTTGACTAGGGGGCTTGATACAAAAAAAAAATATCTGTGTTTACACAACCCAAGAACGCACCATAAAAGTCTTTTGCGAATGATTCAAATTCGATGTGGTAGCCTAAATATGGTTATTCATAACGGACCACCCACTTTGAATTATTGGTATAACAATAATTTATCTCATTTATGATCGCGTAATGAGGGCGAATAAAATCTGGGTGTAGCAATAAAATAAGATCAACATGTTTAGCTGAAAATACACCTACTTACGAACCACCAGCCTTCCGTTACATTACGTATATTATGAACTGGAAATAGTATATTTAGATGAAATATACGGCCTGCGGTTTCCGTGTTTACCTACATAAGTAACGAGCCCGTAGGAATATAAAGATATACAGTAATCTATGTCTAAATCTAACCGAACATTACTATAAAATGTTAGGTAGTAGCAGAGCGATCGACTGTTGCGCTGCATGTCGCAGGTTCGATCCCTCACGGAACAAATATTTGTATGTCCTACAAGTAGTCATATGTTTGTAAACGACTCACGATACAGAATTAATTCCTAGTGTGGGGCAAAGATTAAAAAAAAATCCCACTGCAGGTCATGATTTAACCATGGGACAAATTTTATCTAAAACGGTTTACCCATTTCAACGCCAAAAGGTAACAAATAAAATCGTATCACTTATTAAATACATCTTATTCCGTTAGTTTATAATTTTCGTCAGTTTTCTTAATATACCGCGCACCGGTTTTTGCATTCATGTTTTCTGAATACCTGATAATGCTTTTGTCAATATCTGCAGTAGGTACCTAATTTGTAGAATTTATGTGAAATACACATAATAAACCAGACCAAAGTAGCGAGTCGCCTTTCTTGCGAAATTTGCCAGTTATGACGTTCAATATGACTATCTAAATGAGGAGATCAATGACATAGATCTCCTTGACATTTCCTTAAAAAGCTCTAAGTAGGTGCCCGTAATGTCTTGTATAAACTTTGTATTAGTAATATGACTTATAACACGTGCCCAACACGTAAAAACTGAGTAACACAATCCCGACCTTTTGTTACAGATCGTATGGTGATGTCGTTAGAGCTGCATCATGGCTGGAAAGAACTTTTGACAAGACCATGTCAAAATTAAAAAGTATAAAATGTCAAAAAAGAATTCTAAATTAAAGTTTTAATAATCTTGTGAAGTGATTCAGTGATAGTGTTGTGCTTAACTATGGCCAATATCGATATGTCGTATGATATGTACCAAAACATTACAAATATGGAACAAAACATTACGCACTACCCGGTAGAGGCCACGATACTGGCTGCAACGTGTGCCTGCATCTTTAGTGTCGTCGGAGTCGTCGGTGAGTTACCTTAGTGTTCTTTGTTTACTAGATACTATCGTGTATACAGGATCGATTTTGTAGGCCGTTCTTGCAACTGCACGCTACGTACCCGATGCAACTATTCGAGGAAAGCGTTGAAACACTGTTTGTTTACAGTTACGTGGCGCTGTACAAACAATGTGTCATATTCTAATAAACTATATTTCATTTCGGTATCATTGATATTTCATCATCAACTGTTTGGATACACTCAGAGAGGTGTTAGTATGTATTAAAAGGATTTCCAGAGATACTTTCATAAAGAATCATTGTGTAATCTGTCTAATGACATGCTTGAAAGTCGTCTGTAAAATAACTGTTAATAAGTTTTGTTTGTTATTACTAGTTCGTACACGGGTTCTACCATCATTTTAAAATCGTTTATGCTGTAATATATCCAAAGCTCTTTATAAGCAACACATAAAAGAAAGGTAAACAATTTCCGTATTAGAAATTTAGCCCTTTATGTTCAAACCGTAAATTAGAACATCAGAGTACGTGGAGTGTTTACTGTTCGGAATTTAAACTTTACTTACAAAGGTTTAAGTTTAAGTTCGGGTGTTGATATTTTAAGTATGCATTTGTTTGCTGCTCGTTGTACGTCCTATCACTAAAAAGCGTTCAATAATCGGTCACTTAACACGAACGCAACATAAAACTCTAAGTGCCGGTCGTAATCGGACATCAAACGGTTTGTTACACGACTCGATACCTACCCGGGTATGTGTCTCGGACGCCCAGCTGCGTAAATAAACATACGTTGCACATCACTAGACAGTTGGGTTCGAAGTTTGAATTATTATTTTTTTTTTAAATAAAGATAGGGATGTGGCGCAATAATGTTCAGCATCGGAATATAACCTGTTAATATTTTTTCATCTTCGCAAAACAGCCAGTGATACGTAATGTAAATAATTTCACAACAAGAAACTTTCAAAAACTGAAATCGAGCAGCCAATGATAGACGAGTATTTAAAGTTTTATTACAGTGTTATGACTACTCTGAAGAAGTAGTATTAAGATTTTATTTCGCAGCTAGCTAATGGACCACAGTTGGCTGATTTTAGCTCTTTAAATTAGAATCGTAACCGAATGAAGTTTACCGTCTAATTTTTCATCTCTTGTCATAAAATGGTAATAAAACCTGGAGCGAGGGCTGTTGCCCTTCGAGAGTGAACGACAGAATGTGTGAATGAATGGATGCATTGACGAGACGTGACTAAGCCTCGAAACGCACCACTGAATGTTTAAAAGGAATTAATTAATACGTTTTATTACAAGTCGCACTTTGAATGTATCGTTTGTCAAATTAGTCCAGATGCATCGGACCGGGGATGACAAGTTTGAGAACATTAATTAGAATTTTTTTTGTTACAATAAGGACGAGTTTTATATAGGCCTTATTTGAAAAGGCTCCTGACCTGACCTGACGCTGCTTTTTTTATAATTATAAACTAGTACTTGACCGTAGTCCCGCCTGATGGTAAGCAGTGATCCAATCGTTGATGGTAAAGCGCGCTGGTTTACTAAGAGTCTATTCATTCAAAAAAACTGAGTGAATAGGAAGAAAGACATCGCAACACAACTTCTCAAACCCGTCCTCCGTACGATTTCACCAGACATCATGCCGGACGACGACAATTCGCTTGGCGGCAAGACTTTGTTTGGTGGGTGGTAACTTCTGCCGGCAGCCGATATTATGGCCTACCACCGAGAAATGCTAGTAAAATACTTATTTACTCTTAGCCTACATCATGTTTTATCTGTTCTGTGATAGTACTGCTGGGTAAAAACCCTTCCCATGACGCCCAACTCTTTCAATCCAGGGTTGTCGACGAGCTGGAGAAAACAGACGACCAGTTATGTACCTATTGATCGTCCGTATTTTGTACCTCATCCCGCAATTTTCTACGGGGTCTGCCGCGACACCTTTTAGCTGTGTAAAGTCTCCACATATTTTAGCTAGTATATTAGAAAATTTTAATACCTCTTTATTTACAAACTTCGCTTAATGGTTCGCAACTGTTCAACAATATATTTTAAATGTTTGGCCAACGTATTAAGGTTCAATATACCCTGACTATAACTTTGAATTCATTAGCAACCAATCAATTAAGAATAACTTAAACGCTAACAATAAAACCAGCTAAGCAAACCTGTTGCAACTCCCTCGCCATTATATCAAAGTAAACTGTGGCCCGCTCGACCAACAAGCGTCCATCTAACGACCGTAGCGCTGGACGCCCGTCATTTGTCACCAAGTTTACTATCAAAACAATTAGCCTCGTTGAGGGACATCCGCACACAATAACACCCCCTATGTATTGATTCATTAATAGAATGCGATAAATAACTGTCATTTTGGTGTTAGATGAGGGAGGAGCGATTAGTTTTATGGCTATGTAGGTAGATGGAAGACTCAAGCAAGGTGCGCGCTGATCAAAACATTGACAAGATTTTGATAAAAGGTTCAGACGCAATAGGGACCCTGAATCAGGGTTTTGTGGGTGTAGCGGGACCTACAAACGCCACAATTAAACAACGCATCAAACTGAAGTCACACGAATTCTACATCTCGCAAGCAGAGTTTACTGTGCAATTAGCATAAATAAAAACTTCCCAACTTCAACCGTTGGGAAGTTCCTGCCAGGCATAACACCCGTATGTAATTTTTTTTGGGAAATCATCAAATGACCTCTCCCGTTCTTGACGGAGCGGAAGGGCGTGTCAGACTTTTACTGACTAAAACCCACCCGTGTTTCTTCAGTTGCCTGTACGACGGCCAGGGCCACGGTTTCAGGTCGGAGGATCCTTCTTTTTCTATGGAGGATGAGTTATTTTTTCTCCCCGTCCCTCAAGCCTCATGCCGCATGGTTGATAGTCTAAAAGTCTGACAGCGAGACTTCAAGGGGTATTTAAATCTATTACCTGGGTTGCAGATGTCAGATGGGCAGCCTTTTGTTGTAAAATAGTAACAAATATTCAGCTGCATCTGGTTAGGCGGAAATCGACAATAACATAATTAGGAAAACCTAGACAGTTGATGAGAGTCAATCCGAGAGAAAATATTAAATAACACAACCAATCAACCCGGAACCTGGGTATAGCGTCTTCTGGCTTTCGTTGCTCTGTAGTAAGTCTACGTCGCTTAGCAACTAATTTACTTCATCGCCTCCACTGCTCAAAACAGTGAAGGATGATTCTCGGTGGTAGGCCATAACATCGACTGCCGGCAGAAGTTCTCACCCACCAGACAAAGTCTTGCCACCAAGCGATTCGTCGTGTTCCGGTAATTACTTCCTTAGGAAACCAGCCGATTAATTTTGTAAAAATCACCATAAAAAATAGGGAAATGAGCTTAAATTGAGGTTTCAATAGTGTGATATCGCCTTCGGGTTGTGGAAGTCAGACGACAGTTGCTTCACGGAAAATATCGAAGTTTAGCCAAAATCAGCAATTAAACTGCTAAAGCGGACCCCAGACTCCAAAGCTGAAAAAGCCTCGGATGCGGCTGGGATTAACGCTGAGATGATGGTAAGTTGGAATGACAGTTCACTCCACACTCACTTCACCTAAGTTTTCACAGTGAGATGGTTACGGAATCACACCACACCATGTGAATGACATCTAGCAACCCGTACTAGGCCCGCGTGGTGGATAATGGCTTTTCTGGCATAGGCGGCCTGTGTCACAGCAATGCGAGGATTACTTATGCTGTTAGAAACGGAATTATTGGACACTTTATCTGGTAGGTAACTCTGATCCCCACTCTATCAGTGGCTGATTGTAATAATAAGAATAATATTTATTAGCGAAAAATATGGTGTATAAAGCTGTTAAAATATGAAATGAGCTTATGTTTTACTTAAAAATTAAGCATGCAAAATTATGATGAAATGTTACAGTTGGGGTCCAAAAATTCCTTGACATTATAAAAAACATTTTCATTTAGCCAGTTATACAATTTAATTTTAAATAGTCTGCCATTGAGTTCTTTTAGTGCAATTGGGAATTTGTTAAATAGACGTACACACATAGCCACACAGTTTTTATTGTATTTAGCACTTCCAGGCAGATCATCTAGAACTAGTCTATGTAGGTCACGCTGACTTCGTGAACATACTTCTTCCGCTGTTTTGAACAGTTCTTTATATTTCTGTACAAACATACATACTTCATATACATACATACATTGAAGGCAATGGTAGCAAACCAAGCTTTTAAATATTGGTTTACAGGATTCCTCGGATGAAATCCCGTATATGGCTCATATGACATTTCTTTTGCGCAATAAATGCTCTATTGAAGTTAGTACTATTTCCCCATTTTATTATTCCATACCGCAAAACCGTTCAACGTATGCTCGATACGACATTACAGCCGTTTTTATATTTGTTATCCTTTTAATCTGTCTAAGGGGATACACGATTTTATTTACTTTGCTGCAAACATGCTCTACCTGCGCCTTTCAGTCCAGATAGATGTTCGTCTATTACACATAAAAACTTAGTTTGTGTCACCTGGGTAAATTTTGGCACGTTCAATTTGAAATTGAATTTATTATTATAACATTAATTGTTAAATTGTATGTATACAGATTTTGTCAGATTTATAGATAAATTATAGTTATTTAACCAATTAATTAGATTTAGCAATTGTAGTATTTATGTCAATTTCATGATCAGTAATCGATTATTACCTTGAACTATTTATGTACATTTTAATTAGGTATGTACGTATTATTATTTAATGAAATTATTTGTTGTCTGACATCATTTTCAGATATGGGGGCGAGGAACATCGAGTTAGCAATCATAAATTATCATTGCGATGGCCATTTATACGATTTTGTGTAGGAAAACCGTCTATAAAATAGTTGTTAAAGGCAGAGGCTATTTCTGCTGGTTTTGTGAGTACAGTGTTGTCAATCTGTATGTATTCAATATTGTTTGTAGGGTTCATATTATGTATTTCGTTTTTTTATAACTGACCACGTAGCTTTGCACTTGTTTTTATTTATAAATTTGATATTGGCGTTCCGTTTAGCATTATGTATACATTTTTGAAATAAATTAGAATATATGGTATATTTAGGTTTATTAGTTTTATTTTTATCCTTATAGTAGCGGTATCATAAGGAGCGTTTAGTTTTAGAACACAGTTTAATAAGTCCTCCGTAGCGCAGCGGTCAACACGCCTGTCTGCGACGTGGAGGCCCCGGGTTCGATCCCCGGCCAGGTCATGATGGAAAACGATCTTTTCCTGATTGGCCTGGGTCTTGGATGTTTATCTATATATATGTATCTATTATAAATATAGTATCGTTGAGTTAGTATCCCATAACACAAGTCTCGAACTTATTTTGGGGCTAGCTCAATCTGTGTGATTTGTCCGTATAATATATATTTATTTATTTTATTTATTATTTGGATTTATTATAACTCTTACCTTAGGAAAACAGAGATTGTGAAACAGGCATATTTGTTCATGAAAACAATTGAATGCCGTATTTGCGTCGCTTTCCATATGAACATCTGTCCAAGATAGATTTTCTAGACATTCTCTAAACTTATACGTATTATAAACTGTACTCTATTTTATAAATGTTAAATATTGCGGCTTTTGTCTGGAATTGCAAGGAAAAGCTTAGCATTTGCGCTGTGTCGTGGTCAGAGAGATGAAGAGGTAGGACGTTTGCGAGTCAGGAATATTACTTAGAATATGGTCAATGCAGGATAATTTGGTGGCAAAGTCAATATGAATTTATTTAGTTGTGGGTATGTGCACAGTCTAGAAGTTCTTTCGTGATTTTGCCTTTTGTCAGGGTATTTTTATTGAAGTCTCCTGCTAATAGTGTCCGCGTTTTTTTATTTGTATTTTGTGAATAAGTATTGCAAAACATTATTCAATTTAGTCAAAAATTGGTTAGGGTCAGACTGAGGGGTTCTATACAAACAAATGATCAGTAATTTCACCTTAGCTAACTCTATTCTGCATGCCTCGAAAGTATTTACCGATGCAAAAGCTTGTAATGGTAATTCCTTTAAACCTTTACCTTTTTTGATCAGTGTGCTAGTGCTAGTGATGTAAAATGAAAAAAAAAAAAAAACAATTTGTTTATTTTTCACTTGAAAAAAAAAGCCTACGTTTTACTTCAATTATAAATTAAATTTGTAATTTGTATCTATAATAAATCAACATATTATTTATTCATAATTCACTACTTCCATAAATAAATCACAAATCATAACTCAATTTTTTTTTTCAATTGTTGTTGTATATCAATGAATGTTGCCAATATTTTTATGAAATTTTGGTACTATTTTATCAGAAAAATAAAAGAATAAACCTAATGCTCTATTATGTACTCTTAAGTATTAATTATTTAACGGTAAATGCCATAACAGTTTCAGTTTTCATGCTCATTGAAAAAAACATGGTCCAAAAAAAAACATTTTTTCTAGGTTTTTTTTTCACATTAGAAAAAATACGGTTTTGTGCAACATTAGCTAGTGCCTCCTCGATGTTTATCCCTACAGAAATTTGATGCCATTACGTAATTCTATAACTTGATATAGTATGCATATAATATAAAAACTACCATGGTCAATGCTACCAAGATTACTAGAGATCTATCATGACCGCAGAATCGAGCCGCAAACCGCACAAGCAGGAACACTGTAATTATGTAACTTAGATTATAGGTCACAGTGACTTTTGTAAAGAGCATCTTAAAGGGAGGAAAACGAAGAATTAAAAGACATTTGAGGGACGATTTCTGTCTTACAAAAATCATAATATTTTAGGCAGAATGAAAATGAGATTAGAAACAATAGTAAAATATTATTCAACCAATACATATTGGAATTGCATGTTGTTTGAACGAAGCGTTGCGTCTCGTCTTTTTTACCGCGTATATCGAGGGACTGGAGCAATTTGCCAGCGGCGGTGTTTCCGTCGGACTACAATTTAAGTGTCTTCAATGCTAGAGTAAATAGGCTCTTAATAAACTAAGGTGCTTTACTATCAACGATCGCATCACTGCTTACCATCAGGCGGAATTGCGGTCAAGCATTAGTTTATAATTTATAAAAAACAATATTTTATTTGTGAACAAGGGAATCGGGACCTACATGATATATAAAAAATCAGGAGAACTCACAAGTAGCTGGCAACACTGCCGTATCAAATGTCAAATTATAAATTATGTCTTCTTGAGATTGAATCTAATATATAAAATTCTCGTGTCACGGTGTTCGGATTTAAACTCCTCCGAAACGGCTCGACCGATTTTGATGAAATTTTTTGTGCTTATCCGGTATCTATGAGAATCGGCCAACATCTATTTTTCATCCCCCTAAATGTTAGGGGTAGTCCACCCCTAATTTTATTTTTTTATTTTTTAGACAAAATTTTTAATTTCTATTTTTTTATGATACAACATACAAAAATACATACAATCCCCAATTTTCACCCTTCTACGATCAACCCTTATTTTTTAATAGCCATTTTAGTAATTTAATCTATTATTTATATGGCAAAACAACGTTTGCCGGTCAGCTAGTATTTCAATAAATAAACAAATAATAAAATAAAAATAATCTATTATCAGACAAAACGAGTTAGTAACAAGAATTTGCTAACAACTAACTTCTTCTTCTTCTTGTTGCCTATGGAGGTCTACTGCTGGTCAAAGGCCTCCCCCAAGGCTGTCATTCCATTGGGGGCATTGCCGTAATCCCAACGCTTGACAGGCGGGTTGGGGATCGCAGTAATTTATTATTCCACAGAAGCGCTGCTGCCTACTTCCCTGATGAGAGTTCCCTTAGTCGCCTCTTAGGACACCCACGCGAGGATATGGATTGGTACTTGCCCGGTCATCATCATCATCATTTCAGCCGAAAGACGTCCACTGCTACGTCTTCCGGTGCGTGGTCGCCACTCAAGAACCCGTCGGCCCCATCGGGCATCGGTCCTACGGGCAATGTGCCCAGCCCACTGCCACTTTAGTGTTGCAATTCTTCGGGCTATGTCGGTTACTCTCGTTCTTCTGCTAATCTCCTCATTCCTGATTCGATCGCGCAGTGAAACCCCAAGCATAGCCCTCTCCATTGCCCTTTGAGTGACTTTGAGCCTTCTTATAAGGCCCATTGTTAGCGACCACGTCTCAATTCCATAAGTCATCACTGGCAACACACACTGATCGAAGACTTTTGTCTTGAGACACTGCTATTTCGGACGAGAAGGTTCTACGTATCTTCCCGAAAGCAGCCCAGCCGAGTTGGATTCGACGATTGACCTCTTTCTCGAAGTTGGACCTTCCTAACTGGATAGTTTGTCCCAGGTACACGTAACTGTCAACAACTTCGAGAACAGAGTCTCCAATCTTTATAGGAGTCGGTACAACATGGGCATTAGACATGACTTTCGTCTTGCCCATGTTCATTTTAAGATCGACTCGCTCGGAGGCTCTACTGAGGTCTTCGAGCACTGTACTCAGGCCCTCCGCGGTCTCAGCCATGACTACGGTATCATCAGCAAACCGAAGGTGTGTCATGTACTCGCCATTGATGTTAATGCCCAGTCCTTTCCAGTCCAGAACCTTGAAGACAATCCTCCAATGCAGCGGTGAACAGTTTCGGGGAGATAACATCTCCCTGACTGACACCACGCTGCAGAGGTATTGGTTTCGAGGTCTGGTCCTGTATTCGGACTGACATGGTGGCGTTTTCGTACAAACCCTTCAGCGCTTCAATATACCGATAGTCTACTTGGCACCACATGGCAAATAGTGACAACTAATTTTAGTATTTTAGATAAAGGAAAATTACTAAAACTACGAAAAAGTTATAGAAATAATTAAATTATATAATAATTTTCCAACGTTCGTATGATCCATTATCAACGTCGCCATTAACTTTTTCTTCCATCCTTATCACTGACTGACAGATACTGTACATGTATAAATAAACTGCCGCCCATAAGCTGATTAATTACGAAGATTTACTTCGACAGCATGCTGAGGGTAGGTAGATCAATCACTTGGTCTATCGCTGGACAGTTGACCGACGACCTGGGAGGACGGTCGAAGGAAAATAAACATGTGTGGCGTACAGGGTTGCCAACTTACATCTACACATAATTATAATTTAAATTATTTTTTTGTGTCTGGCTGTGTGACCACGTTATTCTTCTAAACGATGCAACAGTTTTATTTTTCACATTTTAAAGTAGTTCTGAAAGGTTTATGAGTACTTTAATATTAAACTTAAAGAAATCTCATTCGGTCTCATTCGACCCGCGAATGAGAGCGAAGCGACCGAATGAGTTGAATGAGTTTTTTATTTTAAACACTAAGGTACGAATATATCGTCACCCGATGGAGGTTCTTATTTGCAAAAACCGTCCAACTGCGTGTCGGACTCACGCACAAAGGGTTCCGAACCATTGATTTATGAAATTAAAGGATTTGAGTTACTTGTATGAAAGATTACGCGGTAATAAGCGGTTTACGATTTACAAGGTATTAAAAAAAACTACTTACTAGATCTCGTTCAAAACAATTTTCGTTGGTAGTTTTTATAGTGATGTACATCATATGTTTTTTTTAGATTTTTCATTTTCTTATTTTAGAAGTTAGAGGGGGGTGGGGCAACTTTTTTCCACTTTGTAACCGTCTGTCTCGCAAACTATTCGGTTTAGAAAAAAAAATATTTTGGATACCTCGATATCATTTTTGAAGACCTACCCATAGATACCCCACATGTGTTTGATGAAAAATAAATTTTTGAGTTTCAGTTCTAAGTATGGGGAGCCCCCAATATTTATTATTATTTTTTTTATTATTGCATCAAAGTCTTAATGCGTTTGACAGAATACATCTACCTACCAAGTTTTAACAGTATAGCTCTTATAGTTTCGGAAAAAAATGGCTGTGACATACGGACGGACAGACGGACAGACAGACATGACGAATCTATAAGGGTTCTGTCTTTATGCCATTTGGCTACGGAACCCTAAAAACGACGAACCATACAAACTTTCAACCTCATGTTACGTGTGAAAATATTTGTACTATAAACAACAACAGAGTTTTATCATCTATGGTTAGTAGAATCCAAGAAGGATTCTACAGTCCACAGATAAAATAATGTAAAACATTGTGTGTTTATACAGAAATGAAACCATTTATCGATTCACCTTTTGTAAAAATCCTTATTTCCTTTAGACTCAACATGAGGCGTACACCACCCCAATCGCCAACCACGTCCGTAGCGAGCGACTCTGAAACTCTTCATGTGAGGAATCCATCTATCGCAATAACAGGTTCCGCCCCAAACCTGAACAGTATGGATGTGAATGTCACGTCTCGAAACAAGCGTAAACGTGAAGATGAAATGGTCGGTTTTATGCAAGAAATACGGAACTTATTACAAACGGCTAATGCGAAATGGGAAAGTAAATTTACATCATTACAGGAATCGATGAACGAAATTATTGCACAGAACTTGGAATTTAAAAAATCGCTTGCATTTGTCACTAAGCAATATGACAGTATCCTTGTAAAAATGAATAATATCGAAAGCGAGAGGAAAACCGATGTTGCCTATATTAACCAGCTCGAAAGTAAGGTCGAGCACCTGGAGCGTATATTATGCCTCACAAAGATGGAGATGAGAAATATCCCAAAGAACGAAGGAGAAACGAAACAGGACCTGCAACGTATAGTATCGGAAACATCTAAAGTTCTGGATATCTCGCTCGAAGAACGTGACATTAAGGATATCTACCGCATAAATAAAAATGGTGGAAGATCGTCTATTATAGTCGACTTTGTCTCGGTAACTACAAAAGATAATATTTTGCAGAAGGCCCGTACCTTCAATCGCAATAACGCTCACACTAAGTTAAATACAACTCACCTAAAGCTACCAGGTGAACTGAAACCAATTTATCTATCAGAAAGCTTGACTATGAAGGCGCAACGGCTATTCTATTTAGCGAGGAAATTTGCTGTTGAGAATGGTTTTAAGTTCTGCTGGACCTCATTTGGAAAAGTTTTTCTTCGGCAAAAGGAGGGTACTCAACATATACATGTGAAAAGTGAAGCCGATCTAAAAACAACACTAATACAATGACTGAACAGGGGACTTTCAAGTCCACTTAATAGCTTAATTTTAATTTTTATTTTATTAGATTTTTATCTGCGACTGCTCTCTTATTGTAAAACATACACACAAAAACAAATCAAAAACACTCAGTCAAAACCTGTAAACACAAAAACACAAACACTCGTTACACATTTCACTCACCATGACATCGCTTACATACTTATAAATTGTTCTCGTATGGGTATTCTAAACATAAATTGTTTCGTTACTACCCTCACCACATTTACTATAATAATATGCACCCTCATTTGCAACAAAAAGAATACATGTTTATTTAATGGCTAATACAAACACTATTATTTCAACACAAATAGATAATTTTACTGTGGCATCTTCTTATCACTGTGATGTGGACGTCTGTAATGAAATCATAACAACCTCTAAGACATCGCTAAAAATTATAACTCAAAACATCCGAAGTATCTATAAAAACTTTGATAGTTTCCAGGCACAGCTAGCTAGGTTGTCGTGTGAAATCGACATCATAATCTTGACAGAGTGTTGGCTACATAAAGACAAACCGATACCTATAATGGAAAATTATGCGACATACACTAGCAAAAAATGTTTAAATCAAAACGACGGTATTACAATATTTGTTAAAAATAATCTCCGATGTACGGTCCAAGAGCCGGACCCAATAGGTGCTAATTTTCTTCTATTAAAAATTGATCCCAATATTTACATTCTAGGCTGCTATAGATCTCCATCTACTTACTGTACTGACAGTTTCCTTAATTCATTGGAAAACATCTTAAGTCCATTAAAAGCGAGTAATATCATTCTGATAGGCGATATAAACATAGACATAAAACCTAATTGTACAGATAGAAACTGCGCACCATATCTAAATATAACTGCAGAAATGGGCCTTTTACCGGGACATACGCATCCTACGAGGCTGCATAACTGTCTAGATCACGTCATGATTAGTACCACTACTTGTGCAACCGTCATGGTTATAGACTCCACCGTCAGCGATCACGCCTCGGTAATGCTATGTCTAACTAACTCCCCCCCAAAAACCAAAAACCATATAAAAAGATACTTCACAAAATTAAATTACGAAAACGCTGTTGAACAATTAAATACCACTGATTTTGCATTTATCACACCCCATTGTGATGCAAATGAAGCTGCGGAGCGTTTTGTTGAATGTCTTATGTCCACGGTATCTCAACACTCAAAAGCAGTAAAAATATCAAACCGTAAAGTGGTTCTTAAGCCTTGGATTACACTTGGTCTATTACGGTGCATTCGACATAGGGATAACCTTCATCGAAAACTCCTAGCAGATCCACAAAACGGAATTATTGAGTTATCATATAAAAGGTATCGTAATCACTGTAACCTATTGCTTAGAAAACTAAGAAACGAGCACGACAGGTCCGCTTTAAAAACCTCCAAGGACAATAAAGATACATGGAATGTTATCAAATCCATCACCAACCAACCCAAGAAACAAATATCAGCTGACAAACTTCTACCTACTTCTTCGCAAATGCCAAACTCCCCGAACGCACCTAATGCTATTGAGCATATAAATCGATATTTCTCGAACGTCGGAAAACAACTGGCGGACCACATTATCAAGAAGAAAAATTCCTCTCTTGCCTCATATAAGATGGAAACACCATCTGCCCGTGATTCCATGGTCTTACTTTCTCCGGACGAAGCTGAAGTAAAATCAGAAATCAACAACCTAAAAAATGACTGTGCCAAAGGGTGGGATTCTATACCGGCTAAACTTCTCAAACTAAGTAAAGAAGTGCTTGTTCCACCTCTTACAAAGCTTATTGGGGCCTGTTTTGAGCAAGGAGTTTTTCCTCGAATCTTGAAAAAATCCCTAATCACACCTGTTCACAAGGGTGGAAATCAGGATGATGTCAAGAATTATAGGCCTATCTCTGTTCTTTCAGCACTGTCAAAGATACTGGAAAAATTGTTAAACCGCAGACTTGTGAAATATATAGAGCACTTTAAAATAATATCGGACACACAATTTGGTTTTAGGTCCGGAAAAAGCACCACAGACGCCGTAAATCAACTTGTTGATTATGTGACGGAAAAAGTGGATAGAAAGCAAAAATGTCTGGGTGTCTTTCTGGACCTAGCTAAGGCTTTTGACACGGTCTGTATTCCAACCCTTGTGACCAAGTTAGAACACGCCGGAATCCGGGGAAGAGCTCTGAGCATCTTTAGAGACTTTCTCAATGACCGGACACAAAAGGTAAAGATTGGGGAGGTCATTAGCAATGAAGCTAGTGTTGAGTATGGTGTGCCTCAGGGTAGCTGCCTGTCCCCGAGTCTTTTTCTGCTCTATGTGAATGACCTATGTCAGCTATCTCTCACAAACGGAAAAATTTTCAGCTATGCGGACGACACAGTGTTGGTATTTCATGGAGAGAGTTGGGATGCAGCACAACAGGTTGCGGAGATGGGCTTATGTAAAATCATTCACTGGCTAGAAGCAAATCTGCTTACCCTAAATATCTCAAAAACCTCATTCCTGCAATTTTCTTTCGCTAAAACAAAACCAAAAATAATAAATCTCAAAGCCCACTCATGTGATGACCCTAACGACAGTCTTCCATGCTCATGTCTTCCAATTGCTCAAAAAAAGACAATGAAGTATTTGGGTGTGGTCCTGGATGAGGGACTCAGCTGGCGTCCCCACATTGAGCAGACTACCTGTCGAGTCAGGAAACTTATTTGGGCGTTTAAGAAGATACGCCAAGTAGCTGACTTCAAGCTTCTCCGTGCAGTTTATCTGGCATTGGCTCAGTCAATTATAGGGTACTGCATCACGGCATGGGGGGGTGCTTGCAAAACCTACATGATACACCTCGAGAGAGCTCAAAGATCACTCTTAAAAGTAATGACCTTCAAGCCATACAGATATCCTACAAAAGCCCTGTATGAGGGTTGCCAAGTACTAACAGTGAGGCACCTTTACCTTCTCAATCTTACAATGCAACAGCAAAAACGAACACCGGTAAGTCCCGCAACCAAACATAGAAGAACCATCCCTGATGTGTGTTGCACAGTCACATGTAAGACCGCATCTGCTCGACGGCAACACCTTTACTTAGCTACATATATCTACAATAAAATAAATAAAATCCAAAACATCAACCCACTAACAAAAAAACAAACCAAGTTAAAGTTAAACGCATGGCTTCAAACTCTAGATTACATACAGACCGAAAATTTATTTAAACAATTATAAGCGAGAAAACCCAATAGTAATGTAAGCAATACACACACACAAACACGCACCACACACCTTACACTACACACCACACAACACACACCACACAACACATACCACACAACACATTCCACACACTACACACCACACACCGCACACTAAACACAACACATCACACACCACACATGAGCATGCAATTAATTTAATGTTATCTATGTTATCTTAATACTGTACCATAAAAGTATTGTCCAATTAACGGGTGAAGACACTGACTCCTGTAACACAGGTACTACCTAGCACGGGGGTCAGAGCTTCAAATTAAGTGAAACTCCTTTTTATGTCAATAAAACTTATTATTATTATTATTATTATTACTCAGCGGTATAGGCTGCGAGTTGTTTGCGCAATTTTGCAGCCCTTCCTGCACCCGTACGTGTATTATTCTGCTTATATATTAGCAATATTTGTGTTTTTTTTTTTTTTACCTAATATCGATTTTAGTTGTGTAAAAAACCCAAGTGGGTCACGAAGGAGGCGTATGAAATTTACCGGGTCACCATAGAACAAAGTTTGCGAAACGCTGATCTACACTGTTGCAATGGCAACCCTAGTGGCAAGTATTGGCATCTGTAGTACCTATAATAGTGGTGTTTATTGATCGAATGAAATTGTATTTTCGATGCAATGGTATCGTGTTATCGTTACCAAATGAGTTTAGCAGGCTGTTAGGACTGGCACGAGTTTTGCAGGACCTGTTTGCCAACAATCGAGATATTCGAAACAAAAGTTCATAAATTCACCATTGCCGTGCTGTACAGCTGCAGCTGAAATCATGCAGAATATGTATGAACTCCCCTGATTACTAAACAAAGAATAAAAAATAAAAAACCGTGTCCGACTATAGCGCACAAAGATTACTCACTATAAAAATTTGACATGCCTTGCCCCTCCCCCCTCCCCCCACTCTAGGCCGGACTTGCCCACCCTCAGGCCTGTCATGTCCCAAGAGGACCCGAAGCTGTATACGCCCATGAAATTCACAATCGTCCTTATGGGTTGTCTAACGTGATTAGGCTAATTCTAATCTTCTGAATTTGCCCAAGAGTCTGTTGACTACCATCCTTGACAACAAGCCTCTGACACCACAAAAATAATATAACATACTATGTACGTATGGCAGCAGGTCAAGCTACCCGAAACTGCCAAATATTCCCATTCAATGCTGAATCTCAATGTTTTATCGATAAAGTTGAAAATGTAATAAAAAGAAATTTAACAAATTATTGAAATGCACAACACAGCTCTAACTTTTGTAGGCTTACAAAAATTTAGTTAACATTTTGACCTCAGCTGTGACACACCAAAACAAAAAAAAATCTAGTAATGCCTTAGGTGTACCTGATTATATATTTATTATATAGTATATTTTATAAAGATTATATTATTTTAAATCATATTGCGACGTCAACGCCGCAGTGGAAATATCAATTAACTTTTTGGGACCGCTACAGATGTCCAACAGTTCATTATTTTGTTAGAGCTCTTTATAAAATGACAGAATGCATTCATCAGCTCAGACCTACAAAGGTCATGCGATGACGCGACTCATTCATTAGTGATTTTAACAAACGCTTGAAATCCGTCAACATACAGCGATTACCACTCCTTTTAAGAAAACATCACGATGGCTTATGTAATACACACATCAAAAGTGTCTAGGGATCAAGCATTTTTATGCGGATTTCTTGAGATTGAGATGTGGCTTTGTAATAAATTTATGATTTTATAAATTTATATGGATCCTTTTTGGTGCATTTCATAATTTGAATCAGGAACTGTGAATCAAATTCGAGTAAAAGATGAAAATCAGCTGTCAATATTTTCCCTATAAAAACATACAACGCATTGAAGACATTATTAGTGCTACTGTTTCCCTACTACTGATTAAAACCAACGTTATTATGGAGCGGCGACGTCATTTAAGCAGGGAAGAAATGCTCAGAGCCGTGGGAATGATAGAAGCTGGTTCCCGGCAACGTACTGTGGCTTTAGCTCTGAATACAAGTCAGAGTGTTATCAGTCGACTTTGGACACGTTACCGAAGCACTGGTACCGTGGCTGAGCGCCATGGAGGACGGTATCGCTGCACCACACGGAGACAAGACCGATACATTCAAATCTTAACTCGAAGAGCTCCAACAATAACCGCCATGATGTTAGCCGTGAGGCTTCATCACTCTTCAGGGAACTTAATTAGCGACCAAACAGTCAGAAACCGCTTGCATGAAGTGAACCTTCATTCCCGAAGACCGCTACGGGTACCACCTATAGCAATGCACAATCGTAGGATTCGATATCAATGGGCTCTTGAACACAGAAATTGGGCAGAAGAACAATGGCGTTTCGTGTGCTTTTCTGATGAGTCTCGTTTTGGTATGAGACCGGATACAAGACGTATACGACACTGGAGAACCCCTGGACGCCAACAGCGATTAAAACCCTGCCAGGAAGTCCATCCTTATAGTGGTGGAACCATCATGGTATGGGCGGGTATTTGGATCGGCGGAAGAACTGAGTTGATTTGGATCAGAGGCAACCTCAACGCTCAAATTTATGCTGAGACGATTGTATCAGACGTCATCGTTCCTCTACAAGTGCAAATCGGTCCCTTATTTCAGTTAATGCATGATAATGCACGACCGCACACCGCAAGAGTTGTAAGACAGACTCTCGCCGCAGCTAACATCAATGTCCTGCCCTGGCCTGCTCAGTCGCCAGACTTGAACCCGATTGAGCATGCATGGGATATGCTACAGAGAAGAGCTCTGCCGAATATGGAGGGTATCCAGTCGCAAGAAGACCTTTTTTTGTTGTTGCAACGAACATGGGCGGCCATTCCACAGCGTGATTTGAATGAACTCATTTTGAGTATGCCAAACCGATGTTCTTGTGTTGTTAGTGTTCGCGGTAGAAACACGGATTATTAATTGTTTAAGTTACCCAATAAAATTTTAGAGAAAACTGTTATTTCAGTCTTTTTTTCGAACTTTTGTGTTAGTGGTTCAAATGTCAAATATCCCTTTATTAGGAAAATGGCAAATTTCTTTATTAATGCAAAGGTGACTTGGTTTATCGTTACTGTGACAAACGAAAACACTTTATTTGATGAATCCTTAAAGAAAATTTTAATTAATATCAATCAGGAGAAAAGTTATTGCAAAAATATATGTTGATCCCTAGACACTTTTGATGTGTGTATTAACGAGTCGTACGCGCAACACCAACAGCATCGAACGGTAACCGTGATGAGTGATCCTCTAAGATCAATGCGTGTGCCGTCTGCCTGTCGCTGTGCGCACGCGATCTCTTCATCCTACAGTGCTAATCAGCTCCGTTCGTTAACGGAGAGTTGTTGTGATGCACTAGTTCTCTTGTGTGGATATGCACGTATGTATGTATGGCACAGATTTCAAGCTAGATAGATACGAATATGGGAACGGGATTCTAGATTTGTGGAGAAAAAAAAAATTATATAAGTACTGTAAAATTACAAGTAGAATAGAAAATAAGTAGGTATAATGAAGATTTTACAAAGGGTGACACAATAGCCGGTCTTGTCGTTAAGAGCGATCTTTTACAGACAACCTTTGGATGGAATCTAAGGGGAGGGAGGGAGAAGTAGTAGGTTTGACTTTGACATGTACCTAGCCTTTGCCCAACAATGTTGGTGTCAGCGTCCAGTCTAACAGGATGCACACTTTTCACCGAACACTTTTCTCCCCGTAACCCTGGTTTTTGAACAACATCAAGTAACTAAAATCTATAGGCAAGTCTATGCGCTAAGTGAACATCTGGTGGAGGCCTCCATCCACTCCAGCACACCAGGAGTACATCGTCGGAGGCCCCTGTAAGTCCAACCTCTTCATTATTAAATTTGTCTGTGATTGCTCGCGGTTTCTCTTCGTATTTCAATTTCAATATACCTAACATGTGCCTATATTATCTATGGAAATTAATATCACAATACTATAATAACACAAAATATTTTTAGACTTCCTGTTTCCATCTCCACAACTTAGTTACTGTGTAACACGTAAAGATTAGGATTTAAAGATTAGTAGCGCTGGTGGTTGGATTTTTGGGCTTCTGACTCCCCGTAACAATCTACAAATACAGCCCTCCTAATCTTTTGGGGAACTACATGAGTGAGTCGTAGTGTTGTTATATTCTGTTGGTGTAAAATTAGCTGTGCAACCGTATATCGAATTAGACTTTCTTGAAAAACGGACTAAAAATGTAGTTTCCTAGTTCTGTAAACTTGAAATGATCCATTGCTTATCGAATAATAATAGTGGTCAGGACCCCATGCTGGATAACACCGCGAAATTAAG
The DNA here is from genome assembly GCA_037179545.1 of Sesamia inferens. Taxonomy (NCBI): domain Eukaryota; kingdom Metazoa; phylum Arthropoda; class Insecta; order Lepidoptera; family Noctuidae; genus Sesamia; species Sesamia inferens. Next base: position 27,980,283 of record CM073939.1, on the reverse strand, counting down.
ATTAACATAAACATTCTTAATAATAATCAATCTTTTGGAAGTAGAATTACCTGAACAGGGGGCGTTTTTCTCGGTGGTAGGCCATAACATCGGCCGCCGGCAGAAGTTACCACCCACGACACAAAGCCTTGCCGCCAAGCGATTTGTCGTGTTCCGGCATGATGTCTGGTGAAGCCGTACGGAGGACGGGTCTGAGCAGTTGTGTTGCGATGTGTACCGGGTATGATGCGCCTAATGTTGTTGTATTGGGAGTTTGGTCGTGGAGGGTCTTCAGATCAATCTCCCTTTGGCGTAGCATCGTTGGTCGTGTTGTTGGGTTTAACATTGCATCACCTCGCTCAACTGCCGTCTTCCTTCCTATTCGCTCAGTTTTTCTGAGTGAATAGGCTCTTAATAAACTAGCGCGCTTTACCATCAACGATCACTTCACTGCTTACCATCAGGCGGGATTGCGGTCAAGCGCTAGTTTATAATTATTAAAAAAAAAAAAGTTATTGGTAAATATTATGCAATATTGTTTCCTGACTTGTCAGTTGAAATATACATATTCAATAACAAGATGACACCGCTACCTCCGATGATTGCCACGCCCCGGAAGTATGTACCTTGTAGAACTGTGGGACTATACTATATGTACCTATGTAAATGTTTTGACACAATATCAGCTGATCCTCATTGTAGTCGAGTAAAGTTCGATAAGTGGCCCGCTGACCGATTGGTCACATGCGTCCGACGAACACGCGTTATCAATGCAAACATTACTACGTCATCGGTAGGTAATCCTTTTAAGTATGTCGATTTATAATTAGCGCTTTTTAACGTCACATTAGTAACTGTTCAATTGTGACATCCTTACTGATACCAGATGATATACCTACTTATTCTGTTACCGCTAACTATTATCATCTCAACGGTAATCCCTGTCGCATCCGAAGCTTTTTCAGCTTTGGAGTCTGGGGTCTGCTTTACTGGTCTAACTGCCGATTTTGGCTGAACTTCGATATTTTCCGTGAAGCGACTGCCGTGTGACCTCCACAAGCCCGAAGGCTATAATATCTAAGCTAACTAATTATTCTGTACTATTTTTTATAGAATCATCTGTTCTGCAGTTTTCTTTTGCCGCTATAACGAGCAGATACTAAAACCTGAATAAGATATATATTTTTATGGGCAATGGTACGGATATGATAGGAGAAGTAGAGTGGAAATAGCATAATTAAATATGGAAATAGTGATACTTTCAAATACCAGGGCAATTGAGCCCAGATATTCAATGGGCGAAACACTATTAATAAATATAAATATGATGCCCTAAAATGCCCAACAAACCGTTTAACTTGTGAAAGTTACGAGTAGGTACAGTAACAATGGAAATATGAAAAAGAGAAATTTAAAATTAACGACTTGTAAATATTAACAAGTAATAAATTTGCATAAAATAATAGTTCTATGTACTTTCGTATTGTACATCTTGTAGCATGTTATTGTCTGGAAGGTTATTGAACTTGGTGAATATCTTGCTTACCTACTATAATAGTCAAAATGCCTTTCTTTTAGTCATACTCAGCTACCTCTGGATGAGAGCGAGTTAGCCGTAATAAACTACGTGGACCATGATCGGTTGACATCATAATATGCCTTTGACTTTTTGGTTCTAACACATGCCAATGTCCTCACGATGTATTCGTTCACCGTTTTCGTTTAATCGTTCATACGTTTTCGCAAGACTGAGTCCAATTCCATGGCCTACAACTCGTAAGGAGCCGACAACAGTATCCACATTTTTATCGATAATTATGGTTCTTCTTAGAAAATAAGCAATATTTTGAATCGTGTCATTAGACAAAATCTGATTTCAAAATAAAACATTTATTTTTTCTACATGTAGGCTGTGTCAGCCTTACGTACGGACGACAGCAGGTCAAGTTACCCGAAACTTTCAAATATTCCCAATCAACCTGGAGCCTTAATCCTTTAGAGATAAAGTTAAAAATCTAATAAAGAAATCTGACAGATAGTAGTAGCTTGATGTGCTGACGTCTATACATACATATTGTTCATGGTTTTATGCTAGTGATTTGAATAAGAGTACTACTTAACATGAACGCAAGGAATATTTTCATCTTCATTTCATTTTCATCTATCTCTGTCTGACTTACTCCTTCCAAAATAATTCAAATGCCTGTATTGATTTAATTCCCCCATCTCCGTTCCATCATAGGACGAGACGACCCGTCGTACGTCGAGTTTCCACCCTCATTACTTTGTTGTTGACACCACAACGATCCGAACGATGCGTTTCGCCTCGTCTTTCCTCGTCGGACTACAATTTGAGTGTCTTCAAGGCTAGAGTGAACAGGCTCTTAATAAACTTTACCATCAACGATTGCATAACTACTTACCATCAGGCGGGATTGCGGTCAAGCATAGCAAGCCAAACAATTTTTGTCACAAAATAAATGCATAAGTTTTATGGATATTTTTCGCATTATTGCGTAACTCGTGCCAACATGAGGTGAAGCATAAGTCCATGGATGGACCGATACAAAATATAGAACGAAAACACTTGTTATCGGGTCCAGAGTATTGAACTCGCAAATAAATCACAATGTGATAAAATGCATATTATGCGTTAATTAACGCTCGATACGCAACTCTAATCTAAAAAAAATAATAATTGTATGTAACATTTGTATTGCTTAAAGTATGCATATTAAAATGAAAGTTTGTTAATTAGTTCATTCTTCAACCATCCATGAAAAAAGCGATAGATCAAAGTTAATTATTGATTGCTATGATTTACATATTAATTAAGTATAATGACACAGTTTGTCATGTCTGTAAGTATGTCGATAAGTATACGCTTTCGGAGTATTAGTGGTTTTTGTTTCGGTTACTTTCAAACAGCCTAATAAGGTATTGCATCATACGTTCAAAAAATCATATGCCTAACAACTTAAACAGGTAACACAATTAATGCTGTTGACCTGTCAAACTGAAAGCGATTGTGCTGGAACTGATAGTCATCATTATCATCTCAGCCACATGAAGTCCACTGCTGGATATAAGCCTCCCCCAAGGATATCCAAAAAAAAATTGGTTGGACGTGGCCTGCAATCAGCGACGTCAGGTCATCTGACCACCTAGTCGGTGGGTGTCCGACACTGCGCTTGCGACGTGGTCGCCATTTAAGAGCCTTTCTGCCCCATCGGCCATCGGCTCTACGTGATTAGGGCCCCGCCCACTGCCACTTCAAAGAGCTAATCTGCTGTGCTATGTCGGCGACTTTCGGCCTTCTACGAAGCTCCTCATTCCTGATTCGGTCACGCAGAGAAACACCTAGCATAGCCTTCACCATGAGGCCCATGGTGACCACTTCCTAATCCCTATATCATCACGGGTAACACACATTGGTTAAAAGACTTTTGTCTTTAGGCACTGAGGTATTTTGGACGTATAATAAGAAGCTTCCTGAACGCCGCTGCCCAGCCGAGTCGGATTCGTCGAAACACCTCTTCCTTGAAATCTGAAGTATCGATCTGGATCAGCTGTGCCAGATATACATACTGATCTACAGCTTCAAGGGTGGAGCTCCTAACATAAACCGCTAATGGCGTTTTGTCCATGTTCATTTTAAGGCCCTAGGACTGATAGTCTGTTAAGCAATTGCCCCGCTTGCTTGTGGGTTGAAGTTGAATTAGATAGTGGTATTTTGAAAATATTTACGCTTTTATTCAGTGCTATGTGATACAAGCGACTCTATACTAGAAAGAAAAACTCAAGCCATCATATTACAAAACAGAATCTAACTTTAGTTCTGGCCTTAATCTTTGAGTCAGTATTTGTATTTCGATTATTTGTTTATTTAGATTTAAGCAACGTTCTTAATACGAAGGTGACAATTTAGTACCGAACACATCATCATCTCAGAGTTAGTCCCAGTCGCATCCGAAACTTTTTCAGCTTTGGAGTCTGGGGTCTGCTTTACCAGTCTAACTGCTGATTTTGGCTAAACTTCGATATTTTCGGTGAAGCGACTGCTTCTGACCGCCACAACCCGAAGGCGATATCGAAGCATTGCAGTTTGACCAATTGTTGGCTTTTGAGGGCTCCAACAACCCGTAACGACTGCCATTAGATGTTCGTATGGTAACCGGAACCAACGTCTTAACGTGCTTTCCGAGGCACGACCAGACCAGTGCAAATATTCATAATCATGCACACAAATATTTGCACTGCGCGGGGATCGATACCGCGCCTCCTTGCGCAGCGATGCACTTGCAGCTGTCACCTAGTACCGAACTAAGCCGTTATTTTTATATAAAAAGTGCATTTCTATAACGATTCATTATTCAATAACTATTTACATGGTTTAAAACTGGTCCATGCAAAGTTCTTGTTTTGTAATAAAGGAGTTATTACAAAATAAGAACTTTGCCTCTGACTCGAAACGAACACAAAGATACGAAACTCTCTACAAATTACGTCCATCATGGACGTGGTTTAGAAAAGAGGTTTGTTCTTTGTCTGGTTTGGTTTACGTTAGGGTGGTGGTTGATACAACGATGAGTAACGGTGAATCGATCAAATATGTTTGGCTAATACCTACGTCATATCCGCTAAGACATGCTTATTGCAATGATATCATAAGTTTTATTTATAAACCTAAGTAGTTTACCAATATTAAAGAAACCTATGTTATTTAAAACGAGGGGATTGATTCGTCTTATCACGGGCCATTTTATAAAGTAACTTTTTGGAAAAAATAATGATAACTACGCAAGGCAGAATCTCTGATAAATTCTCAATTCTGCCCATTTTGATACCTGGTCTGACAAGTTTGGTTGCGTATAAGGCGAGAAATATAGATTTTTCCCTTTTTCTCGCCTTATACGCAGGCGAGAAAAAGGGAAAAATCTATACAACAGAAATAACGTATAATATGATCTTTTTGTGAATCTTTTACCACCACATCATCAGTGAAAATTTCAACTGTGTTGCTATTAAAAATAAATTACATTCATTTCTTCTTCTTCCCAGCCTATAGAGGTCCACTGTTGGACAAAGCCCCCCCCCCCCAAGGCATTCATTCCATTGCCATAATCCCACGCTTGGCGGGCGAGTTGAGGATCGCAGTAATTTGTTATTCCACAGGAGAAACGCTGCTTCCCGCTTCCCTGGTGAGGGTGCCCTTCATCATCATCATCATCATTTCAGCCGAAAGACGTCCACTGCTGGACATAGGCCTCCCCCAAGGTTCTCCACGACGACCGGTCCTACGCCTCCCGCATCCAGCGGTTTCCCGCGACCTTCACCAGGTCGTCGGTCCACCTTGTCGGGGGCCTACCCACGCTACGTCTTCCGGTGCGTGGTCGCCACTCGAGAACCCGTCGGCCCCATCGCGCATCGGTCCTACGGGCAATGTGTCCAGCCCACTGCCACTTTAGTGTTGCAATTCTTCGGGCTATGTCGGCTACTCTCGTTCTTCTGCGGATCTCCTCATTCCTGATTCGATCGCGCAGTGAAACCCCAAGCATAGCCCTCTCCATTGCCCTTTGAGTGACTTTGAGCCTTCTCATAAGGCTCATTGTTAGCGACCACGTCTCAATTCCATAATTCATCACTGGCAACACACACTGCCCTTAGTCGCCTCTTACGACACCCACGGGAAGATATAGGTTGATACTATTCTAAGCCCGGTATCACACGGGATATTATTTAGCACGGACTAAAAGAGACAAAAAAAACTAGCAAGAAAGTGTGAATGACGGCTGCGCCAAAGACGCCGAGTTCATCAAAAGTGCCAGACAGCACGTATTATGGCTCATAGTATACAGCCGGGTGACAAACAGGCAGATAGCCTTACTAATCGATTCCTGTTTATACCCATTCCCTGTTTTCCATTCCGTCGTAAATAGATTAGGTTTTATATTTTAGTTCGCAAAATAAATACGCGTGAGATTCACAAATAGACGGGCCGGCGCTAAAAAGGGTTATTATTGCATGTTATGTCTCGGCCAGCAGCTCGTTAAAGTGCGAACAGTCCCTCATAAACATCGAGTCTAAATAATTGAGAATCGATTTGAATCGGATAAGTGGCCAGTGGGGCTTCGATCGAATTGCGTTAGAGAAATGCCAATCAATCGAGTGGTTTGTTTATTATTCGGAGTCTGAGTTCATCTCTTACTTCTAATTCGTTATACTATTTACTGTTGGAATGTAATAAAATGTTCAGTAAATGTTTTACCACAAATATTATATACTTAGCAGCTTTTATTTAATAAAATATTCAATGGCCATGGTAATATCTTCTAGTGTGGCCTTTTCATTTAATTTAAACGGAACGCTAATTTTATAACTACATTCCTCTTTCCCCAGGTAACCTAGTAACCACAGTGGCACTGCTGATGCACCCGAAGCTGCGCGGCCACGTGACCACCATGTTCGTCCTATCGCTATGCGTGTCGGATCTCCTCTTCTGCTCCATCAACCTGCCGCTCACTGCAAACCGGTACATCAAGCAGCACTGGGGCCTGGGTCCCAGCCTGTGTCAGATGTTCGCGTTCGTCTTCTACGGGAATGAGGCCGTGTCGCTGCTCTCTATGGTCGCTATTACTATTAATAGGTAAGTTTTTCAGCACTGGTTTGTAAATAGGTTTGTTTTTGTTTACTACTATGAACTTTTCGAGGAAGATTTTTCCCATGTTATTTTTTGTTTATACTTTTGACTGTTGGGATTACCCCAGGCGATGTTTTAGAACTCACTCGTAAATAAATATCTTCTGTACCACCGTGCAAGGAAGGGAAACTAATAGGTACGTAATGTAGTAATTAAAAAACTATGGTATTCTATACGTATCAACAACTCAAACAGCACCTACAACTTCTATATCACTTATATATTATTAATTAGATTCATTTTGCTAATCCTTTGCTCCATGTCTTTGAAAATTGTGTCTGTTCAACAACATAAATAAACCAATGAATGTTGTGTTGAACTGTCAAATACTAAACGTTATGTTACGTATTTAACTCACAACTTCTGTGCATATAAAATATGTGTACATATTAATGAAAAACGCGTGCTGAGAAATATAATTTATTTTTCTCTACAGTGGTTTAGGTTTACCACATCGATACCTTAATTCGCACACAAGCTAACTTCGTGTAAGCAATTTTTTCAAGAGATGCCGAAAATATACAGTTGTACTGAATATTTTTTTTGTACATCATCATCATCAACCTTTTTTTCTTTTATCGTCCCACTGCTGGGCACAGGTCTCCTCTCATACCTACAGAGAAGGATTGAGCGTAATCACCACGCTGGCTCAATGGGGGTTGGCTATTTCAGCCTTAAAGTCCAGTTTCCTCAAGATGTATACTTATGAAGTACATATTATTTGGTTGCCTGGAAGAAATCACATTAGCGATAAGGCCGCCCATTGTATGTTTTATGTTCCATGTATTTTGTTCGATGTTTGATTGGTGTACAATAAAGAATAAATAAATAAATATTATTTAAAAAAGTTACATTGGTACTTGCCTGACCTGGAATCGACCCGGAAACTCTTACTTAAGAGGCTGGTGTTTTAACCACTAGGCCACCACGACATAAAAAGTTATAAATTAATAATATTTACATCTATATAAAACAGGAAGGAAAATAATCAGAGGCCATCAAAAAATCATCGACATCGCTGTCAACAGGAAACTTGCCCAAAAGGCTGGCTGCATTCACACGTTGTATGGCAAACCTGCCATACAACAATACTTTGTCCCCTAATTGTGAGACGTGTAATAAAATTGAAGATGTGCAATATTCGCTGATGGATTGTGTTAAGAACAAAGACGAGAGGGAATCTTTGGTTAGGGAGTTTGATTTTTATATGTGGGACGTTGACTTATCCAAAATATTTTGGCTTACCCAAAATCAGAAAGGACTAAACACATAGTTTATGGCTTAATTTAGAACTCTAGGCAGTAATTCCATCTTATATTATGTTATATGTATATTTTTAAACTTAGTATGAGGTAGAATGGGGTTGACGTATCCGTGTGGATAAAAACCTCTTATAAATAAAGAGAATTAAAAAAAAACACTAGGCCACCACGACTTTATACGTCACTTAAGGAAAAATCTAAAATACCGTTGTTAGATAATATCGTAGGCTATTATTTTTTATTACATAGACTCCATTATACCTATTAATTAAAATACTATCGTGTAATTAGGAGTTCTACATTTTTTTTTTTAATTTGGAGGTAGCCGATTTGCGAATTAAGGTATTGACATGCAGCTTCCACATTCCGCAGAGCTGTAGAAGTTTTACTGCGTGTGAGCAAGCACTACAGCCTCAGTAAATGTAACTTCAGCGGAACGTAACAGACGTATTAAAAATAAATACAGTTAAAAAAATATGTTAAAAAAGTAACAAAAAGAGAAATACAAACAAGAAAAAACTCTAGTTCAAAAGGCTCCTATCTCAGCATGATGCTTCGACAATTAAAAAGTGACTATGTACGAGTACAACTGATCGATTTTGAGGTGGCGGGAAACTTCGAACTTGGCGGACGCGTTTTTTTATGAACCGAAGTTGGAAAATTTTAAAATTGTGTAATATAGGATCAGTCACAGTAGTTTTTTAGTTTTATATTCTTTTATTTATAGTTTTTACTTAGTTTTAGTGATTATTTCTCCGGTAGTGGTAAGCTTATATAATTTTATATTAGTTTCTAAGTATGAACGACCCGCCCGACCCGGGGGAACTAGTTCCCCCGGCAGGCGTTTTCATCACAGTTCAATCAAATGAATCGGGTATGGATACAGATGTTTCTTCCTCGGCTCGAAACTTAAAAAGGTCACGTTTACATCTCTGCAAGCATTGCAATAAACGTCGCCGCACCCGCAAAAATCATGGTTCGGACTCCACGGGTTGTAACTGCAATGATTCTAAAGTTGTTGAATTAGTTCCAGTACCTAATACCAAAACTATGCCTACTCAGCCTATAGCAATTACTGACATCCCCGCTCCTTCTATGGTACCTGCCCCTCAGATTGGCAGAACAAGCTACGAACAATCGGATAGCGCGCCATTTTTGATTCATGTTCAAAAGAACTTTACAGCACCTAATGACGGTACGACACTGCACCCCATCACATTTGGTAAGTTCTTAAAACATAACGCCTTCAAAAACATAATTAATGGGAGCGTTAAAAGAATTGGTCGTAATAAAATTGCACTTTCTTTTTCCAATCATCTAGACGCAAATTCTTTTATTGTCCATGAAAGCCTAAAAACACACAATTATAAAGCCTTTATCCCTACCTTTAATATAACACGAATGGGATTAGTACGTGGTGTTCCTGCAGAATGGTCTCCTGAGGAAGTAATCGATAACATATCAGTACCAATAGGTTGTGGACCAATATTAAAAATCAGACGTTTAAATTTCAAAAGCAATGTTGACGGAACAGCTGTCTGGAAACCATCCCAGTCCATAGTAGTTACCTTTGATGGACAGGTTTTGCCCAAGAGAATATTTATGTGTTATAATGCGTTACCTGTGGAGTTATATATATTCCCTACAATTCAATGCTTTAACTGTTGTAGGTTTGGTCACACTAAAATTCAGTGCAGGTCCACACCTCGCTGTTATAAATGTGGTCATGAACACTCTGGGGACAGTTGTGATAAAGATCTAGAAACTGCATCTTGTTGTCTGTGCTCTGGATTTCACTTTGCGATTGATAAATCTTGCCCAGAATTCTCTAGACAAAAATCAATCAAAACATACATGGCCAAAAATTCAGTTTCCTATGCCGAAGCAGCTAAACTACATCCCTCAGTTAGTAAATCTTATGCAGATGTACTTTTATCCTCTCCATCGCGAACATCTTCAGATACGTTACAGACATCCCCTAATGCTAATCTTTCTCATAGTTACAAAAAGACTGTTTTCCTAAAACCACGAATGCCTCCAAAACATGAACATGGGTATAATAAAAATGCACATAATACTATTATTAGAGATTTTACCATACCTCAGCCTTTAAACGGCTGTGCTTTGACTAACAATAATAACAATGAAATAAAAGACACAAATTTTTCAATTAATGATCTTCTTTCAGCTTTACATAATCTTCTCTCCCAGTTCAACATAACACCGTCCAACGCTGCCCAATCATACAATGTATCTCAATCTAGTCATAATGGACCAATCCAATATAATCCAGTGGAACTGTCGCAGTCTAATAAACAAAAAAAGTGATGTCATTCATTTATTAAACAAATATGATCCATTTGTCTTTGCTTTAGCAGAGACATGGCTCAAACCATTTCATATTTTTAAAATTAATGGTTATTTAACCATTAGAAAGGATAGATCTGATGGGTATGGTGGAGTAGCTATACTTATCAAGAATTCTATCCCTTTTACTTCTATTACATTACCACCTCACAGTGAGGAAATTTCGATGTTAGCTATTCAATTGTATCATATTTGTATTGTTTCTATCTACATTCCTCACCCCTCTTCTTCTATTCTTCAAGAGGTGAATAATCTATTTTCTTTGCTACCAAAACCATTTTTGGTTTTAGGGGACTTTAACTGCCATCACCCATCATGGGGTTGTTCAACATCTAACAGTTATGGGGATGAATTACTAGATATTATAGACTTACACAACTTATGTATCTTAAATTCAGGAGAAGCCACACGTCGGTGTGCACCCAATCAAAACCAAAGCGCAATTGACCTTTCCATTTGTTCTCCTAGTTTAGCCTCTTTATTAACTTGGCACACTCTTACCTCTACTTATGGTAGTGACCATTTTCCAATAGTTATTAAATACCCTCTTTCCAAGTCAAAACCACAACAACGGAAATCACATTTAAAACATAAATTACCAAATGGAAATAGTAATGACTGGGATAAATTTAGAGCCACTGTTGACAGTAAGGTTTGCTCCTTGCCTCTCCTTACTGATAGTAATGAAAATACCTGTGCAGAAGCTTTAGCGCACATATTAATTGAAGCAGCAGATGAAGTTTTCCCTGTTAAAAACAAAAATATTAGTACAATCCCTTCACCTCCGTGGTGGGACTCAGAGTGCACAGAATTGTTAAAGAAACGGAAAGAGGCTGAACACAATTATAACTTGGATATGTCTGATAATAATTTTGTAATTGTTACTAATATTATTAATGAAACTAGTAAAATTTTCAAGAAGAAAAAGTTTGAATCATGGCGTAACTTTTGCACATCAATTTCACCGAATACTCATCCTACGATCGTCTGGCGTAATATTCGTAGATTTAGGTCTATTTATAAAGACCCTGCTCCTATTCCCGATTCTTTAGCCAGTGATTTCCTAAATATATTGGCCCCTCCTTGGGTGCCTGAGGTTATTGAACCTAACCTGCCTCTTGCACCTAACATCCATAATACTTCTGCAACGCTCGGTTTGCCATTTACGCTCAATGAATTAAGGGGTGTTATTTGTAAAACTAAGGACTCCGCGCCGGGCATTGACGGCATCCCATATTCCTTTTTTGCTCATCTAAATGACGACGTCCTCAATTATTATTTAAATATTGTAAATTCTGTTTTGTACACTGGACATATCCCTGATGAATGGAAACGTCAAATGGTGTTGCCATTCCTTAAACCAAATAAAATTCCATCTGATGCTTCTTCATATCGTCCTATAGTTTTATCTTCTATTTTAATGAAATTAGCAGAACATTTAATAAAAAATCGCCTAGAATGGTATGTTGAAAGTAAGGGCCTTTTAGCAGAATCCCAATATGGATTTAGAAAGGGCAGAAGCACCACTGACTGCTTAAGCATTTTAACATCGGACATTCGGTCATCCTTTTCTAGTAACCATTCCACAGTAGCAGTTTTTCTAGATATAAATGCAGCTTATGATAATGTAGTATTATCAATTTTACAAAATAAACTAAACGCCTTACAGGTTCCATCAACTTTGTCGAATTTTATTATTAAAATTCTGACTGCACGCTCTGTCAACATTCTAATAGAAGATCATGAGGTATCTCGCCTTATATGGAGAGGTCTCCCACAGGGTTCAGTGCTCAGTCCCCTTCTATATAACATTTATACTTTTGATATGGACTCGTCCTTAAACGATCATGTAAATGTTCTTCAATACGCCGACGATTTGTTATTATATTCATCAAGTCACTCTGTTGATCAAGCTTGCTCTTATATAAATTCTGCTTTATCTATTCTTGAGTCTTGGTTGCACTTAAATGGCTTGGATATATCCACGTCTAAAAGTGCAGTAGTTTTATTCACTCGAAAAAAAAATATTCCTTTTGTAAATTTGTTGTATAAAGGAATACCTATTCCGGTAAAAGATAAATTCAGATATCTAGGTGTAATATTAGACTGTAAATTAAGCAGTGTTCCACATTGCGATTACATTGTTAACAAGTGTGAAAAGCACTTAAACATGCTTCGTTGCCTCTCTGGTGTGTGGTGGGGTGCTCATCCCTTTTCATTAAAACTAATCTACAATGCTATTATCAGAAGTACTCTGGATTATGGATTATTTGTTCTGGAACCTGGTAGTATAATGGCTTTTAAAAAATTGGATCGTATCCAGTCAAAAGCTTTACGTATTATTACAGGTGCTATGAAGTCGAGTCCCATTAATGCACTCCAAGTTGAATGCGGGGAAGCACCCCTATATCTAAGAAGACAATTCTTATCAGACAAATACGTATTCCGTATTCTTCAGCTCTCAATTCATCCTCTCATTCCCAAACTGGACTCGCTAATGTTGCAGATGGAATATTCTGATTACTGGTCTCATAAACGTGCTCCATGTTTACTAGTTAGCTATAAAAAGTTCCTATCACTTTCTTCACCTGTTCATCGTTCCAATAAACTCCCCATATTCTGCAGTAGTTATGAAAGTTTTCAGTTCAGTCCCATCATAACTTACGATTGTATAAATAAATCGGATCCCAATTACTGTTCAAAATTTAATTATTTTTTGTCTGAACACTCAGAATACCACCACATTTTTACTGATGCTGCCAAACGTGCTCCAACAGGTTGTGTTGGGGTAGGTGTTTACCATTCCCAATTTAAGATCACACAAAAAATAAAACTACCTCCGGAGACTTCCGTTTTTACAGGGGAATGTTTCGGAATTTTAAAAGCCTTAGAATACATTTGTGTTTTAAAACTAAAAAAAGCAATTATTTTTACTGACTCTCGAAGCGCTCTTCTAGCCATTAATAAATCCCCTTACGAAGACAAGTCGCAGACCTCTATTATTTTGTCTATAAGAGAATTTGCGTTTAGAATGACCACTGGGGGCATCTCGCTACAGTTTGCATGGATTCCGGCCCATGCTGGAATCCAAGGCAATGAAGTGGCCGATGCTCTAGCTGGTGATGCGGTGCATTGTGGGGACTTAGTCCCATATAAAATTTTTAATCATGACCTTTTAACTCTGCCTAAGGGTTTTCTCCGGGACACCTGGAAGGTAGCCTGGGATACCAGTAGCAGATTGAAAGGACATTACTTTTCTCTTGTCCAACCCGAGATTCCGGAAAAACCATGGTTTGGCAGGGCAAAATTTGGCAAAATGGAGACCTCTATTCTAATACGAATGAGACTGGGCCATGTTTGTTCCCCATCCCATCTTTCCAAATTTCACATTATTGACGATCCCATTTGCTCTTGTGGCACAGATGTAGGCGACCTTAACCATATCTTTTTCTCCTGTCCCTTGTATGATCGTTCTTCCTTCTTCTGTAACCTGTTATCCCTTGATATTCCTTTTCCTACTTCAATACTATCTTTACTTTGTACAAATAGTTTTCCTGTATATAAATGTATAGTCTCATTCATCACCTTAAATAATATAAAGTTGTAAATATTTGCCATTGTAAACTTCACATCATTCTTACATAAAAAAAACTGATCCTATATCTTCGTCCTATCCAAAATTCCGTAAAACTTTAAATCCGTTTCCCTACCTTTAGTACCTAACAATCCCAACACACTTGACATTGGCTGAATGCACAAACCGTGCGAAGCCAAAGAAGAAAAGAAAAAAAAAAAAAACTGATCGATTTTGGAAAAAAAAAGCGCGGGAAGTTCATAAAGAGAGGGCGGTTTTTTTTTTTTAAAAAAGCGCGGGAAACCTTGAACGTGGCGGGCGAGTTTTTTCTGCTTCTTTAAGTTTTTATTGGTAAAAAGTGTAAATAATAGTATCATTTAGGTGGTTGTATATATATAAATAATTTTAATTTTACATATATAGTTTAGTAGTTCTATATTGCTGATTTAGGTAAGTTTTTTCTTTTTCTCTTCGTGATGGACGACGACCCAGACGACCCTGGTGGAGGCTCGCCTCCGGAGGTTTCGCTTGTAGTCACGGTTCCACATTCAGAAATGGATACAGAGGGCTCCCTTCTAGATACAGATGCTTCCGAGACCAAAAGCAATAATAAGAGAAAACGTATTTCCTCTCGTAAAATATGCAGGCACTGTAATAAAAAACGCAGGCGCCATAAATCTTCTGAAACAATATGTGAAAATGACTGTCAATGTGCTTCTAAGAATGCTCAATCCGAATTTATAGCCCCTAATTCAACTATCACTTCACAACCACAATCCTCCCAACAACCCAATGCTCATAAACAATCATCTGACCCAAGCACATTGGTAGGTAGAAAACTATATGAGGCGAATGATGCAGCTCCTTACACAATCCACATCCAAAAGATACAAACAAGTCCAAATGATAATGTTTTTATTCACCCAGTCTCTTTTGGTCATTTTCTAAAAAAGAATTGCATTAAAAATATAGTAAATGGTAGTCTGAAAAAAATAGGCAGAAACAGGGTTTTAATCTCATTTACCAATTTCACAGATGCAAATTCTTTTCTAGAAAATAAAACATTGGAACAATACAACTATAAGGCCTTTATACCCTCCTCATCAGTCACCCGGATGGGTGTGGTTAGAGGAGTCCCTAAGGATTGGTCTGAGGAGGATATACTGAATAACATATCTGTGCCTATTGGATGTGGAAAAATTTTAAAAGTACGACGCATCAATAGAAAACATATTGTGGATGGTAAACCAAACTACATTCCTGTTGAAACTGTTGTAATAACATTTGATGGCCAGGTGTTACCCAAAAGAATATTCTTATGTTACAACTCTCTTCCTGTTGAGCTTTATATCTTCCCAACAGTCCAGTGTTTCAACTGCTGTCGATATGGACACATCAAATCACAGTGCCGCTCAGCTCCACGGTGTTTTAAATGCGGTAATAACCATACTGGGGACAGTTGCAATGTAGATGAGGATGAGGCTGTATGCTTTCTTTGTGCCGGATCCCACTTTGCCACAAATAGGAAATGCCCAGAGTTTAGTCGCCAAAAAGCCATTAAGGAAACTATGGCTAACAATTGCATTTCATATGCAGAAGCAGTTAAGTTGCATCCTCCTGTTAACAAAGCATATTCAGAAGTTTTAACTTCTGTTGCAGTTCCTTCACCACCTTTAAGGCAAACATTTGACTCCTCCTCCAAAGGTACCAGAAACAAACAAACAAGTTCATATAAAAAAACTGTATTTTTTAATAAACCCAATAATTCTCCTAAACATAGTACAGGATATGACAAATATACTCATTCTGCCCTAACAAAAGATTATGATATTCCTTTACCATCCATTGGCACAAATATTGACAGTAATAATTCTATAAATAATAAGTCAACTAGAGATTTAATTATCATTTTAATTAATTTGCTAACAAAGAATATGTCTGAACCGTCCAACGCTGCTATACAAAGTATTAGTCAACTTTTTAATAATATCAATAATGGATCAGCTGTCAACAATCCTTCAGTGGAATTGTCGCAGTGTTAACTCTAAAAAAAGCGATTTACTACATCTTATTAATGTGTATAAACCTGTTGTTGTCGCATTGCAAGAAACCTGGTTGAAGCCAGGTTATAACTTTAAAGTCTCCCAATATTTATGTTTAAGAGAAGATAGAACAGATGGCTATGCTGGTGTTGCTCTGTTAATTCATGACACAATACCTTTTCACCACATTCCCATTGCAAATCATAGTGTTGATTTTTCTATAATAGCTGTATCTATCAATAAAATATGTTTTGTATCTGTTTATGTTCCCCACCCTTCATCATCATTATACAACGAAATAGAAACCATAGTAGCAAAATTACCTAAACCATTTTTAATTATGGGTGACTTCAACGCTCAGCACCAGGCTTGGGGTAGCTCCAACTCTAGTTATTACGGGTCAAGGATATTAGACATTTTGGATTCTAATAACCTCTGTATCTTGAATACAGGTCTTGCAACACGCCTCACTAAACCTAATGAAGGGATCAGTGCCCCAGACCTCACGATAGCCAGTCCTAGTCTTGCGCCTACAGTGACCTGGAATACCCTGCCTTCGACTTTTGATAGCGATCATTATCCCGTAATAATAACTATGACAAAATTTATCAAATCTCTATCCAGACGCCCACCAAGATTAGCATACAAAATTAAAACTTCTAATGACAGTATTGACAGTGACAGATGGAGAACGTTTAGTGAGCGAGTTGAGCAGAGACTATCCAACCTTCCTGAAAATGCATTAAATTCATCGACAATTCGGGCTGATTCTTTTGCATCACTCTTGTTGGACGCTGCTAATGAAACATTCCCAACTAAACGATGTAATAATAACATTCCGTCGCCCCCATGGTGGGACAATGAATGTTCTTTAGCAGTGCGCCAACGGAAAGAGGCTGAAGTAAAATATAAACAGTGTACAACATTAGAAAATTTTAATAACCTCACATTAATTATGAACAATACTCGTAAATTATTTAAAAGGAAGAAATGGGATGGTTGGCGTCGTTTCTGCACTTCGCTATCGCCTGACGTTTCTCCGTCATTAATATGGCAAAATATACGTCGATTCAGATCAGCATTTAAGGAAACAATACCTCACTATCTAGATGAATCCGTTGCAGATAAATTTTTAGACAAGATAGCTCCTCCTTTTGTTCCACAAATGTCCATCATTTCATCTCATCTCCCTTTCCAATCTCCCGTAGATGATGTAACGGGCCTTGACAGTCCTTTTACCCTTAAAGAATTGAAAGGTATTTTATCCTACGTAAAAGATTCTGCTCCAGGTCATGATGGTATTCCTTACTCATTCCTTGCAAATTTAAGCGACTCAAGTCTAATTTACTTTTTAAACATAATCAACTCCACAATAAGTTCTGGTATAATCCCTTCCTCATGGAAAATATACGAAGTCATCCCCATTCTAAAACCAAATAAACCACCGTTAGATCCTAACTCTTACAGACCGATAGCCCTTGCCACTGTGTTTTCAAAACTAGCTGAACATTTAGTTAAAAACCGTTTAGAATGGTATGTAGAAAGTAAAGGTTTACTATCTCTGAGTCAGTATGGATTTAGGAAAGGAAAAAGTACCATGGACAGTCTAGGGATTTTCATTACAGATGCGAGATTGGCTTTTTCAAATAATGAATCCATGCTTGCTGTTTTCCTAGATATTTCTTCTGCATACGACAATGTTGATTTAAATGTTTTGAATACTAAACTTTATAAACTAAAAATACCTCCCATATTCTGCAATTTCATTCTTAATCTTCTCTCAGGCAGACAATTACAAGTTGACATAGGTGAAACCGAAATGAAAACAAGATTAACCTGGAAAGGACTGCCTCAGGGTTCGGTGTTGAGCCCACTTCTTTATAATATATATAACTCTGATTTAGAATTCCATATTTCTGGTAAAGCCAATATTTTACAGTATGCAGATGATCTAGTTCTTTATGTATCAGGACGCTCTGTTGAAAAACTAAGTTCCTCTCTAAACGTCGCTCTAAAATTTCTTAAATCATGGTTGGACAATAATTCTTTGTGTCTTAGTGTTAACAAAAGTAGCGCTGTTTTATTTTCTAGGATGCGTTTTCCTCCTCCATATTCAGTTGTGTATGATAATCAACAAATACCTGAAAATAGCGAAGTAAAATTTTTGGGTATCCTTCTAGACGGTAAACTTACAGGTTTACCACACTGTTATTATGTATTGGCTAGATGTGAACGTTTATTAAATATTATGCGCTGTCTTTCTGGAGTTTGGTGGGGTTCCCATCCATTCGTGTTAAAATTATTGTATAACGCTATTATTAGAAGTATCTTAGACTATGGGACATATTTCTTAGAACCTTGTAGTGCTGTAGGTCTGACAAAGTTAGACTCAATTCAATCAAAAGCCTTGCGTATTATAACTGGTGCCATGAGGTCTAGCCCAATTAACGCACTCCAAGTGGAATCTTTGGACCCTCCTTTAAAACTTCGTAGACAGTACTTATGTGATAAATTCATTCTCAGAACTCTTCAATTTTCCAACCACCCACTTTATCAAAAACTTTTGTATCTTTCAGAAAAAATTGAATGTTCGCCTTATTGGTCTAATAAATCTCTTCCATGCTCTATTATAAGTTTCCGTAAATTTACTTCACTTCAAGCTCCCACACACCGCTCTCAGTATCTTCCAATTTTTTCTGTCTGTTACGAAGCTCTTATTTTTTCCCCTCAAATAAACTATAACTTTATATCGCTAAAGAATGATCGTTATGCTAACTCTAACTTAAACTTCATAGTCGAAAGAGACTGGGCTGATAGGCATTACATTTACTGTGATGCTTCCAAGCACCCAGTTTCAGGCACGATTGGGGTAGCTGTATATCATGAACAATATAACATTCATCAAAAAATAAAATTACCTTCTGAAACATCAGTTTTTTCTGGAGAATGTTTTGGAATTTTAAAGTCCCTAGAATACGTACTTCTTGCAAAACTCAGCAAGTCTATTATTTTCACTGACTCGAAGTGTGCTTTACAAGCACTACAAAAGTTTCCTTGGTCAGGTTCAAATCATCCCTATGTTATAGAGTCCAGACAGCTCCTACTAAATTGCAAATTTAAAAATCTTGATGTTTTTTTGGTGTGGATACCTGGCCATCACAATATTCGCGGCAATGAGATAGCAGACAAATTTGCTAAAGACGCTGTAGATGATGGTGATAAGTTTCCATATAATAATGTTGTATCTGACCTTCACTCTCTTCCTAAAGAACATCTGTATGAAGCCTGGGAAAATTTATGGAATATTTCAAGTAGTCGTAAAGGTCAATATTATAAACGTATACAACAAAGAATACCTCTCAAAGTATGGTTTTCCAAATTAAAACTTTCCAAGCTTGCAACCTCCAGTTTGATACGAATGCGCTTGGGTCATGTTTGCACAGCCTCTCACCTTGCTAGACTTGGGATTATTCACAATAATTTATGTTGTTGTGGTTGTGAGGAAGATTTGAATCATATATTTTTTGCATGCCCCAACCGTGACTCTTCTTCATTCATTAACTCCCTTAATGAACTCTCTGTCCCTCTTCCTACATCAATCCCTACATTGTTAAGCTCCTTAAATTTTGATATTTATAATTTAATATCTACCTTTATAACTATTAATAATATCAAAGTATAAATTTTTTAATTTTTTTATTTCCCAACTCCCAATTTTAATTTCTATTTAATATATATGTTTGGTATATCTTTATTTATTTATTATATTACCACCAAACCTGATCCTATTATCCTTTGTTCCAAAATTCCGTAATCCGTTCCTACGCATTTCGATGAATTTATTTGGTTTCCCTACCTTTATACTTGTAGTGGCAAATGCACAAACCGTGCGAGCCAAATTATTAAAAAAAAAAAAAAAAAAAAAAAAAAAAAAAAGAGAGGGCGCCTTTTTTGAAAAAAAATTTCAATTTAGTTATTTTATTAGTTCAATAAGTTTATATTTGTATTAAATGGGTGCAAAAGGGAACCCCAAGAAAAGGAAAAAAAAAGAGGATAACTCATCTTCTCCTCCATCATTGTGCTCTGAAGACGATGGTGGGGATTCAAGTTCTTCAGACGGTTCTGTAGCCGACGAAAAACAAAACAAATATCGTGAATACAGGATACCAGATTATATTCGTTCATATCCTGAAAACGGGGGCAACTTTGAATATGTGGTATTTCTAGAGAGTATAGATGTAATCCCGATTGGTGAAAGAGACATGATGTCTCTATCAACGAACATTAAAAAATACAACAAGGGTGTCAAACAATTACTACGCATGAACCGTTACAAAATTGGTGTCATTTTCGAACGGCCTGGTTTAGCCAATGCAGCTTTAATGAACCGTAAATTTTTAGATAGTTTTAAATTAAAAGCCAGTATTCCTGCAGCCTCCACAGAAAATACAGGTGTTATTATGCATGTCCCCATTGACTTGAGCAACGAACATATTTATAAAGCGATTTCCAGCACAAAAAATATCATCTCTATTAGAAGATTCATGCGTCGCACTGTTTCAGAAGGTGGGGGGGTGTCCTTTCAGCCTACGAAGACGGTGTCCATCACATTCTCGTGTGCAGCTTTGCCCGATAGTGTTGACTTGAACAGCTGGCGATTTGAAGTACGTCCATATATTCCGCCAGTAAAACAATGTCTGAAGTGTCTAAGGTATGGCCATATAGCTAAATTTTGTAAAAACACTCAGAGATGTTCCATATGTTCTAAGGACCATAATTATAAAGAATGCCTAATACCGTCAACTGAAGCGATATGTTGCCACTGTCAAGGTAAGCATGTAGCTATTTCAGCACTGTGCCCAGTCAAGAAACAAAAAGTAGAAGAAAACAAAAATAAAATTAATAAAAAAGCATATGCAGATTTGTTTAATGAAAAGTCATTTCCACCTCTTTCAAAGTTCAGTCCTGCTAAACAATTACAGTCACTTATTGAAACGGAACCAATTTTAAATATTTTAGTACAGACAATAGTAACATTAATATCTCAAAATAAAAACAATGAGAAGAGTATTTGCACTCAAAGCATAAAAGAAGTGTTATTATCAAAACTTCAGAATAATACAAGTAAACCTTAATTTTATGGATCAGCTAAATATTGTACAGTGGAATGCTCAGAGCATCAATAGTAACAAACTTGCTTTTACCCATTTTCTATATGAGAATAACATACATGTAGCTCTATTGTGTGAGACTTGGCTCAAGCCTCACATGAGATTTAGTATTAAAGGATATAACATAGTTAGATTAGATTCAGGTAATGCACACAATGGTGTAGCCATTTTGATACATAACAGTTTACAATTTAGTAAATTAGATACTTTATTTGATGATGCCATACAAAATATAGCAATTCGTATAAAATATAGCAACAATAAAGAAATTTCATTAGTCAGTTTTTATAGTCCTGGAAATAGTTCATTTACAAAGGCTAAGTTTGATAATTTAATTCGTAGTATTCCTTCTCCTCTCTTGTTGGGTGGAGACTTCAATGCATATCATTCGGCTTGGGGATGTAACAGCATGAACATCCGAGGTCGTGAGGTGCTTGACATCATTAATGACTATAATTTGGTTTTATTAAATGATGGAGAAATGACTACTGCAGGTTCTGATAGGTGGCAGAGAAATGCGCTTGATTTAACTATAGTATCTCCTTCAATTTCACTATCTTGTAATTGGACTGTTTATGATGATCCTTTAGGTAGTTATCATTTACCTGTAATTACAAGATTACTTATTAATAACAATTACAATAATTCACATAATATAATAACTTCAAATCTACCCCAAAATTTTAATTTTAACTTGGTTGATTGGAAAATATATAAGAAGAGTGTTGATAATTTGTTAATAAATTTTGTAATTAATCTAGAGAACCCATTGCAGTCATATAGTGACTTAATAAAGCTATTAAATTTAGCTGTTAGTAAATCGCTACCATCAACTATAAAACCTGCTACATCATTTGGTACAGTATTAATAAATAATAATCGTAAAAAACGCATCCCTCTACCATGGTGGAATTTAAATTGCACTAAAGCAGTAGAAGACTCTAGGAATGCCTATATAGAATTCAAGCGCAATCCCACATTAGAAAAATATATTGAGTTTAAAAAATTACAAGCTCTTAAAAAGTTAGTGTTAAAAAGAGAAAGATATTCAAGTTGGATTTCACTATGTGAGTCATTTAACAGAACTACTCCATTATCTAGAATTTGGCAAATCTCAAAAAGATTTAATAAAACTTTTACACCTCCTAATAATGATATTTCTTGTTGGGCATTTGATTTTCTTAAAAAATACACTGCAGATACAGTAGAGGGGCCAAATCCATCAATTCCTCTTGAAGTACTTACTTCAACGCATTATGAATATTTGATTTATCCTTTTTCTCTCCAGGAATTAAAATCTGCAATCTCTTCTAGGCGTGATTCAGCTTTTGGCCTTGATGGAATACCTTATAAAATGTTGAAAAATGTATCAACTGAAGCACTTTCTAACATACTAAGAGTATTTAATCTACTTTGGCAGAAAATGATCATTCCTAATGAATGGAAAACAGATTGCCTCATTCCAGTACTTAAACCTAACAAAGTGAGAAACAAACCAGAATCATATAGGCCAGTAGCATTAATGTCATGCATGGGAAAAACCTTCGAACAATTAATCAAACAAAGGCTAGAATTTTATATAGAAAGTAATAGTCTATTACCATCCAATCAATTTGGCTTTCGACGTGGTTGCTCAACTCGTGATAGCATTTCTCATTTGCAATTAGATATATACAATTCTAATAAAATGAACAATTATTTTGTTGGTGTCTTCTTTGATGTAGTGGGTGCATTTAATAACATCAATCTACATGTTTTGTGTGGTGAACTTTCTGCCCTTGGTATTCCTGAAAAAGTTATAATATGGATCTTTAAATTTTTACATGGTAGGGAAGTATATGTTAAAGTAAATAAATGCTTAATAGGGCCACGTTTTTCATTTAAGGGGGTATGTCAAGGGGGCATCCTCAGTCCATTGATTTATCTACTTTATTTACATAGATTAAACATTGTATTGGGTCCAGAAGTGACAAATTTACAGTTTGCAGATGATTTGGTTATTTATGCTTCAGGATCAGATATAAATTCAGTGGAAACTATTCTAAACACAGCTTTGAAAAAGTTAAAGAACTATTTTTACTATCTTAATTTAGATATTAGTCCTGAAAAATCTAAAGTTATAGTGTTTGGAGAGTGTGAAACAGACTTACATATTTATTACAATAATAATGTTCTTCCCATAGTGAACGAAGTAAAGTTCCTGGGTATAATTTTTACAAGCAACCTCTCATGGACTAAATACATTGATTATATGCTAGGCAGAGCTAATAGAGCATTTAATTTTATAAAGTCACTGTCAATTGCAGCTGATCCTAAAATTTTGCTAATGTTGTACAAATCTTTAGTTCGTAGTCATTTTGAATATGGATTTTTGTGCTTTGGGTCTAATCAGAGATTGGTACGCAAATTGGAGATTCTTCAGAATCACAATCTTCGATGTATAACTGGTGCAATGAAGACTACTCCAATTAATTCACTCCAAATTGAGTGTAACACTTCTCCTTTGAATATAAGATTTCAGTTTTTAAAGTCAAAATATCTTCTCAAGCTTTTATCTTTTGAAAATCATCCTTTATTAAAAAAAATATTATTTTATCATAGAGTGTACAGTCCCTCTAATTCTGTAAATGTCCCCTTTATACTTCATGACTTTTCCAATTTTATTAGTATTGATGATCAATATCAAATAGAAAAATGTAAAGGTAAATGGCCATGTTATTCTGGTAATTATTTAAGCAAATTCTGGCCTATGGATATATACATTAACCGTGACATTAAGAGTAAAGAAGATGTATACGAACTGATTGCACAGTTCCCTGGGCACAGGCATATATTTACTGATGGTTCTAAGAACAGCAGATATGTTTCATTAGCTATATATCTACCTCATCTTACTGTTGGACATGGAGTTCGGTTGCCTGGAGTCATGACTATATTTACAGCAGAATCACTAGCAATTCTGTCAGCTCTGCAGTATATATGTGAAAAGAATCTTAAGCACACCAGTTGGCTCATAATATCAGACAGCATGAGTGTTCTTATGGCCTTACAAAATCCGAAACTGGACGCCAATACTAGGAATACTATTTACGAGATCCGGACTTTATATGCTGATCTTTGTTCTGGAGGATTTAATATTAGTTTAATTTGGACCCCCTCACACATAGGAGTTGCAGGAAATGAAAACGCAGACTACTTCGCCAAAGTTATTGTTGACATTGACAACGACATTGCAATACCAAAACATGTTGCCATCCCAAGTTCTGACTTACTTGGCAACCTTACTGAAAAATACACCTGTATTTGGCATGAGAACTGGCAAGAGACATTGAAAACTAAAGGGAAATGGTATTATAAAATTAATCAAACAGTCGGTTCTGCGGCTTGGTTCACGAAATCTGGTGTTACGAAGAGCAGGAAATTTTTTACCACTATAAACCGTCTTAGACTTGGTCATGGCAGATTTAATGCACATTTAGCCAGGATGAATATAATAGCATCGCCTACTTGCACCAGTTGTAACTCGGGAAGTGATGAGACCCTTGATCACATAATTTTTAATTGCCCTGCATATGCTTTGGAAAGAATTCCCCTAATTGGTGAATTACTGGAAATATATAATACGCCAGCAAGCATCCCGCGCGACACTCATGGTTTGCTGGAAAATCACAATACGTATACAGCACTCTATAAATTTATTAACAGCATTGGATGGTCCATTTAACAGTTTGGGCCGTCTTGTTACAAGGACATGATTACCCTGACATAACATTACTACACGGATTATGACGGATACATGGATATGACACCATATTCTTTTGATTTAGAATAATAATTGAATATGAATAGGTACTCAAGACGTGGCTTTGGCCTTTCAAGATGGATGTTACTGAAGACGAGGCTTCTGCCTTACTTATTTTTGGACAAGAACGAAATAACCGAAGACGTGGCTAAGGCCTTACTTATTTTTGGACAAGAAGGACGAAGACGGCTTTGGCCTTACTTTTATGCAAAAAGATTACTGATGACGAGGCGGTATGGTCTATGATCTTAGCCTGCCCAAAATGGGCGAAGGAAAAAAAAAAAAAAAAAAAAAACTGATCGATTTTGTACTAGACTAGGCGAGTGAGCTGATTTTTTTTTTTTGTTTTTTAAAAATTGTTGCCCACTAAGATTTTCTCCTGCATCGTGGGTCGTTTACAAACATATAATAAGAATAATAATATACGGTTTATTTCTCTCACCAAGGAACATTGTTATAATGGTGTGTAAATACAATTTTGTCGTATTCTCGAACCTTTGTGAGAGTTCCAGCTCTCACAAAGGTTCGAGAATACGGCCTCGACTCCAGTCTAGGTTCGGAACCTGTGATACAGATCTCCAGGCTCACACCCCTTGAAACATTTATCATTTGAAACGGCATCGAGAATAATTTTTTACATATATCACTATTAGTTTGAAAAACATTTTCAACAAAGAGGTAAATGTGAGGTGATTTAATTGTAAGAAAGTGTAAGGGTGTTATGTGTAAATGTATGTGGATTCGTCAGATGTGTGTGAGAAATTGTATAAAAACTCACATACACAAACAGCCAGACCCGGAACAATTACTTGTAGGTCATACAAATATTTGTTCCGTGCAGGAAAACCCACGACACGCAGCACAGCATTCAATAGCTTAAGAACTTCGCTAACCGTGCAGTATTATTACTTGGAAATCACAGCTCACTCCACTCCACACTCAGATCCCCTATGTTTTACAGTGAGATGGTTACAGGACCGCTTTGCTGAAGTAGACGGCCTCTGATACTTCCCGATTAGATGTTCTACGTAGGCATCGTAAAAAATACATTTAGTGGTGGCGTGAAACAGATTATAAATGTCGACGGGATATTTATCACGCCATCCCACCACTCAGCCGTGTGTACACTTGTAAAACAAACTTCTACTGATGCCGGGAAAAAATGCTCCTCATTCAGGACGTTATTTAATTTTATAGGCGCCGCAAATATTGGAGGGATTTGTCGTGTTCCGGCATGATGTATGGTGAAGCCGTACGAAGGACGGGTCTGAGCAGTTGTGTTGCGATGTGTGCCGGGAACAATGCGCCTAATGTTGTTGTGTTGGGAGTTTGGTCGTGGAGGGTCTTCAGATCAATCTCCCTTTGGCGCAGCATCGTTGGTCGTGTTGTTGGGTTTAACATTGCATCACCTCGCTCAACTGCCGTCTTCCTTCCTATTCGCTCAGTTTTTCTAATTGAATAGGTTCTTAATAAACTAGCGCGCTTTACCATCAACGATCGCATCACTGCTTACCATCAGGCGGAATTGCGGTCAAGCGCTAGTTTATAATTACTAAAAAAAAAAAAAACTGTAGAATTCACGTAAATCAATAAAATCGCTCTTAAATTCAACTATTATTTATTGTTTTGCTCTCTCAAAGAACAACGATCTAAAACTCGAAAGTGGTTTTGAATATTTTTTTCCTACAATCCATCTATATTTTGATTTTATACCAGCCTTTGCCAATTCGCAAAGTTCACTCGCGAATGTTTAGAAAACATGAATGACGTGGGTGCAGCATACATGTATAAGCTACATAGGTAGGTATACACTATATTGAATCAGCAGTGATCTCAAAACGTCACTTTCGTTCCGATAAAGTTGTTGTTTATGCAATTACTTCCTAAGAAATTGAAACAATAAGACAATTTTACACAGGACGGGCACTTTGGGCGCACAATATCCCATTGTAATCATTTTGAAACCAATATATTCGGTTCTTCGACCCGCCCTCAGATTAAACCATTACCATAATACTGGTGCATTAATATTAATACGAGGTAACCAATTTAAAGTGTCCTCGTGTGTACGTGAGCGACGAGCGGGCTAGGCGCTGCGTTCACCATCGCCGCACCCAACAATAAATTATTTTTATTCATTTTTATGTATGTAAGTTTAGTGTTGAGTGAACACGTTTCAAAGAATAAAATACCGGTCAAGTGTGAGTCGGTTTCATGCACGAAGGGTTCCGTGTACAACATTAGACACTATATTACCTACAACCTTTTTTTAGTTATTTCGTTTTAAGTGAATAAAACAACAAAATATTCCGTGAATATTTCAAGCGTCTACTTAAAAAAAAACACGTTTGTTGTACGAGAGCTCCATTTAAATATTAATTCTATTTTTCTTGGTATTAATTGATGTTATAGCGGTAACAGAAATACTTTTTTTTTTTTAATATCAGCTGTCTAGGTATCACGGGTCATGTGCTACAGCTTGGTGACATACAGACAGGCAGACAGTGGAATCTTTGAAATAGGGTCCCGTTTTTAATCTTTGTTGGCACGGAACCTTAAAAATGCTCAAATTCTGTTCCGTTTATTTTATTCAAGGCACGTAAGAATAGAGTTATATTAGAACAATCTTTTCTCTGTTATGTTATGTTACATACGTTCTCATGATTTTCTACAACGATGACATTGATACTAGGTACCTACCTGTTTTTGTTTTGTTTGAGTATAGTTTCTTACTCTATTTATTTGATTTGCATGTATACTACAAAATGCAAATCCACATGCCTTCTCTGTATGAGAGGAGGCCTGTGCCCAGCAGTGGGACGGTGAAAATACGTTGATGAAGATGATTATGATACATGCTACAAAATCAAAATCAAAAGCCATTTATTCAAATTAGGCTGAGAATCAGCACCTTTTGAACGTCAATATTACATAAGCCAGTCCCCTCAAAACACCCGCCCTTCGCCAATTCCTAGTGCTTTCGCTGGGAAGAAGTGGCGGAACAAACTCCCCAGCAGCACAGCTGTATGTTCATTTAAAAAAAAACAACACCGTGAAACCTTAGGTAAAGTGAGTTTAGAGTGACCTGTCAACTGTCGAATTTTTGACTTTAAAAAATTGCTAATTCGAATAAATTAAATTATTTATGATTTTGATTGATTCTTGCCGCCAAGCGATATGTCGTGTTCTGGCATGATGTCTGCTGAAACCGTACGGAGGACGGGTCTGGGCAGTTGTGTTGCGATGTGTGCCGTGCCGGGTGGTGGTCACTAAGTTTTTTTTAGATGAATAGACATCATGCAAGTCAAATATAACTTATATGTAAATATTTTGAAACAAAAAGTATACGTACATATAAAAAAATGACATAATATTAATTGATGCCTGGTGTCCAATCATCATCATCATCATTATCAACCTTTTATCGTCCCACTGCTGGGCACAGGTCTCGTCTCATACAGAGAAGGATTGAGCCAATCCAATAGTTAGCTAGAATTACGACGATAACACATATATCTACATCTCTACCTATATCGTGAGCCGCGATAAATTTTGGTTAAAGCGAAAAAGATAAACCACCGGATTTCTTTCCTTAACTATCAATAAAATTATCAAGTTTTAAGATAGATAATATCTAAATATTATAATCCGATATCTACTTTTTATTATTGACGCTCAGACAGGGCGCGGCTTACATTCATAATAAACAGTTTGACAATGAGTAGGTTATATTTAGGGTTCCGTAGAGTCATCATCATTTCAGCCGAAAGGCGTCCACTGCTGGACACAGGCCAAGGATCTCCACGACGACAGGTCCAGCACCTCCCTCCTACAGCGGTTTCCCGCGACCTTCACCTTCCATAGTATTCAAAAGGTAAAAATGGGACCCCTTTTTCCCACAGTATTACTATAAATTATATTTTACCTGTCGTGGTGGCCTGGTGGTTAAAACACCAGCCATGAGTGCGCTGGTTCGATTCCAGGTCAGGCAAGTGCCAATGTAACTTTTCTAAAGTTGTATTTACTTTCTAAGTATATCTTGGACACCAATGACTGAAGGTGCAGGAAAACATCTTGAGGAAACCTGGACTTTAAGTCTGAAATCGCCAACCCGCATTGAGCAAGCGTGGTGATGATGATATTTTGCTATTAATAAGAATCTAATGTCTGTGTATCTGTCACCAGATTGTAATGATGCGATAACGCTCATGAAACGTCATAGTTAGACAGTTGAAATTTTCACAGATGATGTGTATCTGTTGCTGCTAGAAATTTGTATGTAATAGATAATGGTAAACATTCGAGTCGCTAAAATTAAGTGGTAGTGGACGGGGCACATTGCTCGTAGGACCTATGGCAGCAAGGTTCTGGAGTGGCGGCCAAGTACCGAAAGGCGCAGTGTAGGGAGGTCCTCAAGGTGGACCGATGACCTTGTGAAGGTCGCGGGAAGCCAATGGATGCGGGCACCACAAGACCGGTCATTGTGGAAACCTTGGGGGAGGCCTTTGTCCAGAAGTGGACATCTATAGGCTGACGAAGATTGGTAAGCAGCCCTTCACTCGCGAATCCAACGGAACTCTTAAAATATGCCACTAGACTACTTCTCTCTTCTTTCATTGATTTTAAAATAAGGGCTTATACGGGACAACTTTCAAGTATTCATAATTATACGCAAACAAAGGAACACAAAATCTAAGACAACTTAACGCTAATTTGTTACAATTAATAATCCCTGCATTGAAGCAATTAAGGATACTATGGGGGAGCCGATAAAATTATGGGGACTTCGTTGTGCACAACGGTGCATTACTCGGCACAAAATCTGTAACATTACCTACCTGGTTACTTTTAGAATTCCGTACTATTACTAAGATTCCACTGTCTGTCACCAGGATGTAACTCATGACCGTGATAACTAGACAGTTTAAATTTTCACAAATAATGAAATTTTTGTTACTCAACTTTTTGTTTGCGCAAGTTTTAACCAAGAAGAAGAAAATATTATGTCGTGTTTTTGTTAAATGATTTAATTGCTGTAAGTAGTACAAGCACTTTTACACGGCAATCATAATATTTTTAAACTTGTTATATTTTAGTAATACTAGCGATCCGCCCCGGCTTCGCACGGGTACAATGCTGATACTAAATACACTACAGAAAAACTGTGAACGTTGTATAAAAAACATAGCGGCCTGCCGCTCCCGACGACTCGCGACGCCCCGGCCGCGGCCGGTACCGCCACAAATAAACGCGACGCCCCGCAATTTTTAAATCTGTAACATCTTGGAAAATATTCATTTAAATCATATGTTGTAAAAGACAATATAGATCTATATTAATTAAACCATGTATGTTAGGTATTAGGTATATTGGATATGGATTAATGCTGTATTGGTTAAAATCGCTTCGAAACTTAGGCTGTATTTGTCGTAAAAAGTAAATGACAAAAACCGGCCAAGTGCGTGTCAGACTCACGCACAAAGAGTTCCGGACCATTGATTTGTGAAATTAAAGGATTTAGGTTATTTGTATGAAAGATTACGCGGTAATAAGCGGTTTACGATTGACGAGGTATTAAAAAAAACTACGTACTAGATCTCGTTCAAAACAATTTTCGTTGGTAGTTTTTATAGTAATGTACATCATATGTTTTTTTTTTAGATTTTTCATTTTCTCATTTTAGAAGTTAGAGGGGGGGGGGGACACCTACTTTTTTCTACTTTAGAAGCGTCTGTCACGCAAACTATTCGGTATAGAAAAAAAATATTTTAGAAACCTCAATATCATTTTTGAAGACCTATCCATAGATACCCCACACGTATGTATTTGATGAAAAATTTTTTTTTTCAATTTCAGCTCTAAGTAGGTATGGGGCCCTAATATTTATTATTATTTTTTTATTTTTGCATGAAAATCTTAATGCGGTTCATAGAACACATCTACCTACCAAGTTACAACAGTATAGCTCTTATAGTTTCGGAAAAAATGGGTGTGACATACGGATGGACAGACGGACAGACAGACATGACGAATCTATAAAGGTTCCGTTTATTGCCATTTGGCTACGGAACCGTAAAAAATATGATTGTGGCATATCCATAAGAGATAGACATATACCATCGCGGACTTTTTTATAGACCTTTTCAATGTGTACAATATTATTTTGATAAATCTCGTATGGTTCAGCCTGCGTTTCACTGCAAACGCGGAAAAAATGTAATTATTTACGACATCACATTAGAAAACTCAAAAATATTAGTATTTTTCAACAATTTAATGGATGGTATTATAAATATAAACCTTCCTCTTTAATCAATTTATTAATTAAAAACAAAATCGCATCTAAATCTGTTGCGTAGTTTTAAAGATTTAATCATACAAAGGGACATAGGCAAAGAGAAAGTTCTTTTTTTTTTGTAATATGTAGTGATTACACGTTCACGTTAGCACGTGAATTCGTCCGCTGTGAAATGTCAAAACCGACCCCGTTGTGGAGGCATGAGGAACAGGGGGAACAGGGAGTAAAGTTCACTCATCTTCCATAGAAAAGGGAGGATCCTCCGACCAGACGGGTATAATATCTGGCGGGCACATGCCCAACGGTTGAAATTGGCAAGTTGTATGTATGCTAATTGCACGGTAAACTCTGATTGCGAGATGTGGAATTCGTGTGACGACAGTATGACGCGTTGTTCATTTGGTGGCATTTATACCTATAAATGTCACTACACCGTCATATCGAATTCTCTCGGTACTATCTGATTTTTGACAAGCGTTACGTCTCAAAAAATAACAAATCTGCACCCTAATGACGTAATACACTGTTACTATGAATTTCATTTTGAAGCATATTGCTAATCCATTGCTCTATAAGTTCAAAAAATGTGTCTACTCAACAACGCCAATAATGCATTGAATGTTGTTGTACTGTCAAAGTGAAACCCATTGCTACTGGGCCGCTAGTCTGCTATTACAATAGTGTGAGAAGGATCTATCAGTGATCTCATAATGATAGATTATGGCAAGTTTCATAATCTACTAAAAAAATGGCGTCATTATGACTTTCAAGTGGTCAATCGCTGACACTCCACTCCATATTAATAAATGTTCAAATACATACCTAGAGTAGTTTTTAGAAAATGACATAATCTACTAACAAAATGGCGTCATTATGACTTTCCAGTGGTCAATCACTGACACTCCACTCCATATTAATAAATGTTTAAATAGAGTAGTTTTTTAGAAAATGACAAGACGGCAATATTATTCTATCACTATTCCATTCCGAGACGACTGACCGCTAATTGATCGATCATTATGAGTTTAGCAGACTTCGAACTTTTAGCACAGTGAAAATGGAATGACAATGGAATCGTTTATAAAATTAACAGACACAATTACCTTGCAGATTGGCATTTCCAGAGATTAACGCGTTGAAACAATCAGACTCTATAGCCTTAAAATTAGTGTAAAATAGATTATAAATACCTATTATCGAAATACCTACATTATGCATCTTCATCGATTCGAAGTGGTTCAATGATAACGGAGTCCATTTATAAAAATA
The DNA here is from genome assembly GCA_037179545.1 of Sesamia inferens. Classification (NCBI taxonomy): domain Eukaryota; kingdom Metazoa; phylum Arthropoda; class Insecta; order Lepidoptera; family Noctuidae; genus Sesamia; species Sesamia inferens. The sequence goes on along the minus strand of CM073939.1, from coordinate 27,947,819 downwards.
TGTTTGATGTGCTTTCCTTGTAGATTGTAATAAATAACTTTATGATCAATAAAACTTATACGACACCACAAAGGTAGGTACGGACTGAATCAGCTGTTAATATAAGAGTTTATTTAAATCCTTTGCAAATAATAATAGAGTCCTCTTTGGAAGACTTGATGAGAAAAACAGAAGCACGGTCACTTGGATGGGTAGCGGTATCTAGAAGTCTATAATTAAATACTGCAATGATAGTTTTAACAGTACATACTTGACCAAAAAAAACTTTGATATACGTACACTACTACAAGGGAAGAGCAACGGTGGCCTCATGGTATCGGCTGCGATTTACAAGGTAGGTCGTAGGTTCGAATCCCATCAGGCGCTTTATTAAATTATTTCCTCACCACTGCTCTCAAAACGCCCGTGTGGTGGATTATGGCCCAATCCTTCTCATCGAAAGGAGAGGCCTCCTTTTGACTAACATTATAGGCTCATTATGATGATATCTAGACTTGTTCATTTTGCAATTTGACATATTCCTTCCTACACTGTATTTACATAACATACTTTTGATAATTTTGAAGGATATTACTAATCGATTGAACCATTTGTTCGAAATTTTTTTTTTTTTTATAAATTATAAACTAGCGCTTGACCGCAATATCGCCTGATGGTAAACAGTTATGCGATCGTTTATGGTAAAGCGCGCTAGTTTATTAAGAGCCTATTCACTCTAGCCTTGAAGACACTCAAATTGTAGTTTGACGGAAACACCGTCGCTGGCAAATTGCTCCAGTCCCTCGATGTACGCGGTATACAAGAGTAAGTGAAAAGTCTGCTCAACGACGTAAATAACACAATGGATGTTGTTTAACTGTCAAAATCATAGCCGTCATTCCTACTGTTACGGTATTCGGCTGACATAAGGCTTTGCCTGTAAATAACGCATGACAATCTACGTTTCTTTTTTAAGAGCCAGCTTTACGAACTGTTTCACCGGCAATTCTAGAAGTTGTTCTTAATTATAATTTTTTTTTTTACACTTTTTTATTTCGTAGGATAGCTGATTGAAAAAGTCTTTATGACTCGTAATTTCTTGGATTTTTTTTTATGAAAACAACTAATTAACCATGTCCATTAATAGTAAAAGTATCTTAAGTAAGTATCTTTGAGTTTTGTTTGAGTTTCATTATACTAATAATGCTCTAGTGTTGCCAGTATTTTCGTTTATTGTTATTGTTACGGGCTAGGGGTATTAAAATGCCTTAAGGGTTACGAAGTTTATTGGCAACGAAGGTACAGTCGATAGTAGACATGACAAGTAGAACGTAGCTGATGTCGCACCGAAGTCTTCCCTTACGTCCACGAAGTTCTTGTCGTACCCACACAACAACACTACAGTTGTTGTCGCTGTAGATCGCTTAACTGTCGCTTGTTCTGCTTCTGTAGTCAAATGCAGACTGACTCGGGCTGGCGTCACGGTGCTTTATATAGGTCAGCTGATCGAATATTCCAGACCTGTCTAGAATAAATTAATAATAATAGCGCATAGTTTTGAATACGTTCACTAGGTACCTACAGGCATTTCGCGGGGACGAGTTTCTAGAAATTTCGATGTCGACACTTAGATGACAATGTTGATGAAACCTGTACCATTATATAGGACACCCTGGGTCTAGTAATGCGTTTTTATATTTTACCTCTACAACGCCTAGGTCTCGATATACAGTGTGGTGCTGACAATACGACAATAAATGAAAACACGAACAATGCTGGTTCATAGGAATAATCCTAAGCTATAGAAAAAAATTTGCACCAAAAATAAAAAAAATAAAATTTCAAACAAACTAAATCGCATAAAATTGCAAACGGAATAGAACATCCTTTAAAATTATTGGTTCATTGATCTCCGATCGGCAACAGCGCGATCCTGTATCGACTTTTTTCGCGCCATTATTATTAAAGTTTGGTACCGCAGGATGCGGCGGTCATTAATCTGTAAGCGCTTCCTTATCAACATGTACATCATGTAGCAAATGTGAAAAATGAAAAATAATTTCTTGTGACTAAACTAATGAACATATTTATATGATTTTTTATGGGTAGACTGAGAATGTATTGAGGTACACGATGTTTAATTTATTGTCGTATTGTCAGCACCACTCTGTATAGGGCTTAAAATTACGTACTGCATGTCACGCGATATTGAACCTTATGCCATCGACATGAGGTGCATTTGTAACATTATTTTGATAGATTTAAAATACTCACATACTCTAGTATTGCCAGTATATTAATTTATTGTCATATAGTAGTTTCTGCGTTGTATATTTTTGACAAACTTAGATTAGACTTGTACTTCTTCTAAAACATGGTACCTTACATATAAAATAATCCATTAGCGATATCGCCCAGTATCGCTTCCTTATTGTTTTACGATGACCGCACGCGATAAACAGATACGTAATCAAATAGATTACTGACGTGCTTTTAGCTCCTGTCGTGTGATGTGCAACTGGGTTATCAAAAAAGTATTTGTTATTTTTTTTAAATCATTTTATAAATTAGTATTGGCTAAGAGAACCATCGATTGGGATGAAATAAATGCGTAGCCGTAGAACCGATGACCGTTGGAGTAAAAGCGTTCTTGAGTGGAGACCGCGAATTGTTAAAAGTAAGGTCGGCTGTCCTCAGGCTAGGTGGAGCGACGTTCTTTGCAGGATGACTGGTAATAGCTAGATGAGAGTTGGCGAAAATCGACTTGAATGGCATGCTATAGGCTGATGATGGTGATGGTGATGCTGTAAAAAAGGAATGGGCACGCCACTACACAATAGCGGCGGTAAGTCCCCTCTTTGAGGAGTGGCTAGAGAGGCGCCACGGCGCCCTCACTTTCCGCCTGATGCAAGTCCTCACCGGACTTGGTTGTTTCGGGAGGTTCCTGTTCCGTATAAGGCGGGAGGAAACGCCAGGGTATCACCATTGTGTATACGGTGGAGGTCTGCCCGGCTTGGGTAGAGCAACGCCGTGTCTTCGTAGCGGCGATCGGCGGCGATCTCTTGCGTCCGATCCTGGTTCAGGCCATGATCCGGAGCGAGAGTGCATGGCAGGCCGTCGCCTCCTTCTGCGAAGCAGTGATGCTGGCAAAGGAGGAGGCGGAGCGCGTAGGCAACGGGAATCCCAGCGCCCTCACGCCACTAGCCGCAGCAGGAGACGCACTGGTCGGGAGACGACACCAAACTCCCAGCCTCCGTAGGCGCGGGCCTGCGGGCGGTGAGCAGTAGGCAGCTCGCCGCCCGGTAAGGACCAGGCCCGAGTCGACGGCGCGTCGTGTTTCACGCGCTCCTGAAAGAGATGTCAGCACATCGTGACGGGGTCCACGAAGACCGATGCCTCCTGGGTCAGGGTTGCGGGTTGGTTAAACAAGAAACCGTGGCCCTGGCCGTCGCACAGGCAAAAGAAGAAACTTGGGTGGGTTTTTGTCAATAAAAGTCTGACACCAAAATTTCCCATCCCAACAAAAAAGAGTCAAAAAGGGACCCTACTGCTAATACTCCACTTTTGACTGTCTGTCAATGGGCTGTACCATAAATCGTGATAACAGTTGAAATTTTTGAAGATTGCAAAAATATGAAATACTGTTGCCTCTAAACAACAAATAGCTATTAAAAACAGACTATTTTTCTTTTTAAACGTACGGAAACCATTGGGGGTGTTTGCAACTCGCACTTGGTCAGTTTTGTTTATAAACAAGGTCCACATGAACAACTGGTCACCGCACCATCTTCCATCGCACTTCAGAAATTAGGACCATAATTGCGTTATTTACGTAGCTATGGGTTAAAATGAGAGCTATGGGTTATGGGATTCAGATTCTGATTTATGGTGTATTACGCCGGATATCTATGGTGTTACGTAATGGGATTTGAGTAGAAATATAGTAAGTTGAGTAGAAGAATAGTATTATAAAAGTTGTTCAAAACTGTATCGAAATAAATTCAATAAAGGCTGTACGGTTTAACTTTAAACCCAGGTCTAATTCATGTTTTATAATAAGGCTGCTTATGGCCTCTCTTTCTCTCTCTCTCTCTTGTACACCATATCTCACGCCATATTAAATGACTCAATCATCTGATCGTCGACCTCCGTAGTTCGTCGCTACAGCTGGTCTGAAAGAGCAATCAAGGGATGGAATGGAGGGAAGCGAGGGAAATAGCTAGTCCCACATAAAATTGTTACGCCATACAGATGTAATAGTGAACATAACTATAACATGGAGAGAAAATACACACATCAAAAGTGTCTAGGGATCAAGCATTTTTATGCGGATTTCTTGAGATTGAGATGTGGCTTTGTAATAAATTTATGATTTTATAAATTTATATGGATCCTTTTTGGTGCATTTCATAATTTGAATCAGGAACTGTGAATCAAATTCGAGTAAAAGATGAAAATCAGCTGTCAATATTTTCCCTATAAAAACATACAACGCAATGAAGACATTATTAGTGCTACTGTTTCCCTACTACTGATTAAAACCAACGTTATTATGGAGCGGCGACGTCATTTAAGCAGGGAAGAAATGCTCAGAGCCTTGGGAATGATAGAAGCTGGTTCCCGGCAACGTACTGTGGCTTTAGCTCTGAATACAAGTCAGAGTGTTATCAGTCGACTTTGGACACGTTACCGAAGCACTGGTACCGTGGCTGAGCGCCATGGAGGACGGTATCGCTGTACCACACGGAGACAAGACCGATACATTCAAATCTTAACTCGAAAAGCTCCAACAATAACCGCCATGATGTTAGCCGTGAGGCTTCATCGCTCTTCAGGGAACTTAATTAGCGACCAAACAGTCAGAAACCGCTTGCATGAAGTGAACCTTCATTCCCGAAGACCGCTACGGGTACCACCTATAGCAATGCACAATCGTAGGATTCGATATCAATGGGCTCTTGAACACAGAAATTGGGCAGAAGAACAATGGCGTTTCGTGTGCTTTTCTGATGAGTCTCGTTTTGGTATGAGACCGGATACAAGACGTATACGACACTGGAGAACCCCTGGACGCCAACAGCGATTAAAATCCTGCCAGGAAGTCCATCCTTATAGTGGTGGAACCATCATGGTATGGGCGGGTATTTGGATCGGCGGAAGAACTGAGTTGATTTGGATCAGAGGCAACCTCAACGCTCAAATTTATGCTGAGACGATTGTATCAGACGTCATCGTTCCTCTACAAGTGCAAATCGGTCCCTTATTTCGGTTAATGCATGATAATGCACGACCGCACACCGCAAGAGTTGTAAGACAGACTCTCGCCGCAGCTAACATCAATGTCCTGCCCTGGCCTGCTCAGTCGCCAGACTTGAACCCGATTGAGCATGCATGGGATATGCTACAGAGAAGAGCTCTGCCGAATATGGAGGGTATTCAGTCGCAAGAAGACCTTTTTTTGTTGTTGCAACGAACATGGGCGGCCATTCCACAGCGTGATTTGGATGAACTCATTTTTAGTATGCCAAACCGATGTTCTTGTGTTGTTAGTGTTCGCGGTAGAAACACGGATTATTAATTGTTTAAGTTACCCAATAAAATTTTAGAGAAAACTGTTATTTCAGTCTTTTTTTCGAACTTTTGTGTTAGTGGTTCAAATGTCAAATATCCCTTTATTAGGAAAATGGCAAATTTCTTTATTAATGCAAAGGTGACTTGGTTTATCGTTACTGTGACAAACGAAAACACTTTATTTGATGAATCCTTAAAGAAAATTTTAATTAATATCAATCAGGAGAAAAGTTATTGCAAAAATATATGTTGATCCCTAGACACTTTTGATGTGTGTATTTAATTTTACCACAAGATTTCAAGCCGTTGAAGCGTTGAAATCAATTTAATTGGCGTGGAATCTGATAGAAACTTTACAAGGAGAAAACTTATAATTATGTTAGCCATGCGTGGTGTAAGTTAGACGTTTGTAACACTATGTGATTAGCTTTACTGATACATCATTCATAGGAATAACATCATCTCCAGACTTTTTGTCAACTACTGAGCTGTATCCAGTGTATCCAGTAACTGTGGGTCAATAGGGTATTTGACTAAAAAAAACTAATTAGTCCGTCAGTCAGATTTCCAAAAAATACTAGACACGTATTTTTTCTTTTTTCATATAAACAAAAAATGAAGACGACACAGTGCGTTGAAAACTCGTGTGAAGTCACTGCATGCTACACTTTTTAGCCAGCAGTGACGTCACCAGCCACCACTCCTGCCTTTCTTCGATGCCTTTTATATTTGTCATTTTTTAATGATTTGATAAAACAAAATATACGTATCCAATATTTTTCTATAATCTGAATGACGAACTAAATAGAATCAATTTTTTTTTTACCCAGTAAACATCCCTATTGTAATAATTTATTAAAAAAACGTTCAAAATCTAGCCACAGTCTCATCTCGGTGAGAAACTTCTTCTTCTGGACAAAAGCCTCCCTCTAGACTTTCATTACATTGGGCGGTTTGCCATAATCTCCGCGCTTGGCAGGCGAGTTGGAATTTGATATTCTACATGAGAAGCGCTGCTGCCTGCTTCCCTGATGAGAGTTCCCTTAGTCGCCTCTTACGACACCCACGGGAGGATATGGAATGGTAGGTACTATTCTAAGCCCGATACCACACGGAGGCAAACAAATGTCAAAAACTTGTCAAAATGTGGGGAAATTAGAAGTTTTTTTTTGACAGATTGATACTGAAATCATAATTTTAATAAATGACTCATCCACAACAGTTACTAGCTAGGATACCCTTTGGTACCTGTGACTGGTGGTCAGACTTTCGGGTTTTTAACCTTATCCCTTCTAACCACCGGACTGTCAATAATACTCGTACGATAGGCGGGACCGAAGGCTAAACCTGCTCTTCAAGGCACGGAGGAGTTTGGTATGTGAAAATGGTCACCCATCCACGGACGTACTCGTATAGCTTAACTTGATCGATGCGTGTGCCTTAATAATAAATATTTAATGACAACATAGGTATATACATATGTGGAGAACAGCACTCCGGGATCAGGTGCCAATCAAGACGAGCGGCACATTTCAATGATTAATTGATTGATATAAATGTTGTTTGCACAGTTCTATTATTAGCTACAAAACCCAGGTTGAATGTAATGAATAGTCTGTTATATTCAGAAGTTTCAAGTAGCTTGCGATAGTCTGCCATTGCGCTAACACTGTTTTTAGGCACCATACCATATGTACAGACGACAGCACATCAAACTACTACTATCTGTCAAATTTCTTTATAAAATCTTCAACTTTATTGCTAAAGCATTAAGGCTTAAAGTTGAATGGGAATATTTGACAGTTTTGGGTAGCTTGTACTGCTGTCGTCCGTACCATTGTCTATATTTTTTTTTAAATATAATAAACTAGTTCTGGACCGCCTGATGATAAGCAATGATAGCAGCAATCCCTAATTCCAATGCTAGTTTATTAAGATTATTAATTATTCCCTCTCGCGTTGAAGACATTTTAAAAAATTAATAATTAATTATAGTCAGACGGAAACGAATGTACGTGGTATAGAAGTCGAGGCGAAACGCTTCGTCAGGACCGTAGTGGTGTCAACAACGTAAGGGTGGAGACTCGCCGTACGACGCGGCGACGGGTCGTCCGATGATGGAACGGGGATAGGGGATAGTCAATCAAATCCTATAGAACACCGACAAGCTGGCTACTCTTCGCCTGCTCCAGGCTTTGGAGATCGTTTTGAAAAAATCTGTTTGTATTATTTTTGTTATAGAGGGAACAGAAATACAATATCATCTGTAAATATTTCTACTGTCTGGCTATCACGGCTCTTGAGATACAGCTGGTGAGGGATAGACAGACAGACGGTCAATGGACTTAGTCATAGGGTCACGCTTTTACCCTTTGTTTCTTCTTCAGCCTATAGAAGTCCATTGATGGACAAAGTCCTCCAAGGCTTTCCACGATAACCGGTCTTGTGCTGCCCGTATCCATCGGCTTCCCGCGACCTTCACCAGGTCATCGGTCCACCTTGTTGGGGGCCTCCCTACGCTGCGTCTTCCAGTACGTGGCCGCCACTCTAGAACCTTACTGCCTTTGTTTACTGAACCTTAAAAAATTAACGTGTATGATTCCATTTTTCTGACTTTAAATCATTTTCGACGAAACAACTCAGTGGTCGCTTTTGACCTCCGTGCAAGGCTCTAACCTGACCACCAACTTCAGCTGACTTTACAAGAGAAATAGTGCAACACAGTCACACAGTTAATTGTTACAATGGACAAACAATATGCTTCAAAATGATTCAAATTGACTGTAGTAAACTGCGCAACTACGTTAGATATAGTTTCGGATATGATTTCGGCCAGACTTCCAAATATTTAAGGAGCAGATGCTTACGTGAAAACGTAAATTATTAGTGAATGGGCCATAAACGAGCAATCATTTAATTTGCAATAATAAACAATATTATTTATATGTTTAAATTAGCCTGGAAACTCTCAAATTAACATGTTACCACATTTTTAGCATTCCTGGAATGTACGGACGACAGCGGGTCCAGCTACTCGGAACTGTAAAATTTTCCCAAACAACCTTAAAGATGAAGATCTGTTAAAGAAATTTGACTGATTGCAGTCGTTTAATGCGCTGACACTTGACAGATGTAGTAAAAGCCAGAGTTTAATTAACCTCATCTATCCTACATGTTATAATAATAATTTACTTGCATCAAATTACAGTACATTGAAACATGTAGTACATACAGTTAAAAGGATGTAAACATGTTGTTATGTGGCGACACCAGCACCCTTGCTAAGTTGCCAAGACAACTTGTGTTAAAGATGCTGGGATAATCTTAGATGGAGAAGCGTGTATGGATGGATGAACGTTTGTTGCTCTTTCACGCACAAACTGCTTAACCGATTTGAATGATATTTTTTTTTAAATAATTATAAACTAGCGCTTGACCGCAATCTCGCCTGATGATAAGCAGTGATGCGATCGTTGATGGTAAAGCGCGCTAGTTTATTAAGAGCCTATTCACTCAGAAAAAATGAGCGAATAGGAAGGAAGACGGCAGTAGAGCGAGGTGATGCAATGTTAAACCCAACAACACGACCAACGATGCTGCGCCAAAGGGAGATTGATATGAAGACCCTCCACGACCAAACTCCCAACACAACAACATTTGGCGCATCGTACCCGGCACACATCACAACACAACTGCTCAGACCCGTCCTCCGTACGGCTTCACCAGACATCATGCCGGAACACGACAAATCGCTTGGCGGCAAGGTTTTGTCTGGTGGGTGGTAACTTCTGCCAGCGGCCGATGTTATGGCCTACCACCACAGAAATTGGCACACAGATGGCTTATAAAAAGGAACTCATAGAAGACATAGAATACTTTTATCCCGATGGTCTCACGGGATCATAACTAATTCGGGTAAAACCTTGGGGCTCGTCTAGTATTATAAACGTAAAGTTTGGATGAATGTTTATTACCCTTTCACGCAAAAATTACTAAACGGATTTTAATGTAATTAACACACAGATAGGTTATAACTAAGATTACATACAGGATAGTTTAGTTTTCATCCGGCTATTGCCACAGGATCAAAAATTATGCTGGTGAAACAGTGGGGCGCGACGAGTATTATAAGTGTGAAAGTTCGGATGTATATATTTATAAGTATTTCACGCAACAAGTATTGAATTGGTTTATACAATTTATAGGACTTTTACCCTTTTTTGTCTTTTGTATGGGAAATCAAAATATCCTGTCCCGCTCTGGACGGAGCGGATGGGCGTGTCAGACTCTTACTGACTAAAACCCACCCGTGTTTCTTAACTTGCCTGTGCAGTTTCTTTTTTAACCAACCCGCAACCCTGACCCAGGTGGCATCGGTCTTCGTGGACCCCGTCACGATGTGCTGACATCTCTTTCAGGCGCGCGTGAAACACGACGCGCCGTCGACTCGGGCCTGGTCCTTACCGCGCGGCGAGCTGCCCACTGCTCATCGCCCGCAGGCCCGCGCCTACGGTGGCTGCGAGTTTGGTGTCGACTCCCGACCAGTGCGTCTCCTGCGGCGGCCAGTGGCGTACTGAAGCCATACATATGACATACATGACATACTGAAGCCCCTCCGTACCTCGGTACCTGCGTACCTCATTAAGCAGTTGGTCCCGGCTGTCATTTGTAGATCTTTGACAGTTGTTACGTGACGTCAGAAGTACGGAAGTCTGACCACTAGTCTTACCAACAAGTCGAATCGAATTATTAAAAAAAAACGTTACCCACACTGGGAATTACTCCTGTATCGGGTGTGCGTTTACAAACATGTAAACTTACATACACAAACAATCACTCCTGGAACTACCCATCATCATTTCAGCCGAAAGACTCTCCACGACGACCGGTCCTGCGCCTCCCGCATCCAGCGGTTTCCCGCGACCTTCACCAGGTCGTCGGAACTACCTACTACTACTAAAAAAAAAATTGTATGGCCTAGGGCCAATACAATGTTTTTTTTTCATGCGGGAACCGAACGCGCGACACGCAGCGCAGCAGTCGATCGCTCAGCTGCATCCGGTTAGACTAGAAGCAGACTTCAACATAATAGTTAGTACAGTGGCTAGGCAGTTGATAAATTGAAATGATGTTATGATGCTTATTTCTATCAGTAGATGTTTTGAACTGATGACGTGAAACATTTAACAAAATTCTGGAGCCAGTCCATTTAGATTGCTATGAACACGTAACGAACAACAACAACACACTTTTATTACTGGTACCAGTAATAAAAGTGTGCATTACTGCAGAGCCTCACTACTATTTCAAGTTAAGCAAATATCAATTTTATTTCAATGACTGTTAAGTTAATTTGAGAGTAACTAGAACTGTAGAAAAGTTATAAAAATATTCAAAGTTGTAACATAAGCTGCCATTTATAGTGGTGTGGCAATTAAAATTTTTCCATTATCTAATTCATATTTGTAGACATTTTTGACAACTTAATCTCGAACATGGATAAATATTTTAATATATTTTTGTCACGTAGATTTTAAAGTAATTTTTCTTCTTAACTAGACATTGGTGTCAACTAATTTTAAGTTAAGTGCATCTTTTTGTTTATACTAATAACAGGATAGAAGATAACATTTTAGTTTAATCCTGTCAAATTAAGAATACTGCATGGCAAATTAACATGGCTACGAAAAATACGTCGATTTACATCAGGCGCGGACTATTTTGACAGGTAAACTGACATTTTATCTTCTATCTTTTTTCTTAATGAAACAGAAGGAAAAAAGGTGCATTGAATTTGAATTTAGCTTAGTTTGTGAACAACAGATTCGGTGCCATTGTTAATTTGTTATGATTCTTGTTCACCATCGACCTCATCCGTTCGAATCCAAATTTTCATCTGCCAACATGAACAATCTAATGTGTTGTGTTTCAAGTGGGAATACCTAGTTCTGGCACAAGATGGGGCTTATCTAACGCAATTTCCTGCGTTCATGGAGAGAATAACATCATAACATATCGGTTAGTCAATTCTGTTGTAAGCAGAGGTATACAGTAAATCAAACAGGATTGTTTTACCTGCTATTAAACTACGCAGTTAAAGTTATTTATAAAATTTCTGTACAGCTAGGTAATGTCAGTACACACCTCGATTATGTAGGTTCTTAGATGGTAATGAGGTGGGAGTGTGGTCTTTCGTTGAAGAATTTAGGTTTAGATTTAAAACAAACACAAAAAACTATAATGGCACCGAATCCTTTTTTCACAAATTAAACTAAATTTAAGTTCAGTGCAACTTTTTCTATCTATTTCATTAAGAAAAGGATAGAAGATAAAATGTTAGTTTAGACCTGTCAAATTAGTCCTCTCCTGACCTAAATTGACGTATTTTTGGTCGCCATGTTTATAATCGCGTCTAAACTGTCTATGGAGTACTTTAGTTTGACAGGCTTAATGAAATATAATGAAAAAGATGCACATAACTTAAAATGGGACATTGACGCAGCACAGCCGAACGAAGAACACCCAGATGAAACACATCTAACGTATTCCACATAGCACACCCGTAGCTGGGCTTCAAATAAAAATATTAAAATAATTAATTTCCTATTGTCTATTGTCTTGTTTTAAAAACTGTGATTCATCTGGCTGAACAGAACAGATAAAAGTCATCCGGGCTGTCTTTAAAAATGTAGAATAAGCAATTTCATTAACCTTACATGAACGAGGTTGGGGTTATTCGCTATTAATAGTCGGTCAAATTCGGCAAAGGACAACCTACCTACGTGGAAATACTTGAAACAACTGCAACTCTTATTCGGCAACATACCTTCTACCTCTACCTACCTACGCACGGGAAGTACATATATGCATCATCTGACCTACATTATATTTGTTACACTTGCGCACGCACATTTTAAGTTCCATTTATTATATGAACACATGTAAAAGTTCAAATAAAATGGCCAAACTTTTGAACCTCTTCCAAAAGTTCAGGAGGCAGCGATTTAGAAGATTTTCTTTGTGCTTCAATTTATAAAGATAAACAAATTTGAAATTAAATTATAATACATTCATTTCATTTATAATTTATAAACAAACAAAAAAACAAATTCAAATAAAACTGATCTAAGTTAAAGGGATTTTATGTGAACAGTCCTGTATTTCATATATTTATTCCTGTAGTGAATTGATAGGTGGAAAGTATACTTTTTTTGTGAGGCACAAAACCTTTGTTTTCAGTAAAAATGCTGTCTCCAAAATGCAAAAAAAAAACAGGGAACCAGCAGGATAATTGCGTAACATACTATCAGTGACAATGGCTTTCATTTTGACAGTTGAATAATATTCATTGCGTTATTTACGTTGTTGAGCAGACGCACTTTCCGAACAAATGAAGCAATGGTTTAGCAATTGACTTCAGAATGATTTCATTTGATAATAATAGTGTTACGAAATAAGGGTGCAGTAAAACAGACATTTCTGATCCCATTTATCGTCAGTCTACTCAAATCATACCTGCTTCGAGACCGCAACCCCTATCAATAACCTAAAGCCAAAACCATATCTACACGAAATATCAATATTAGCTGAACGTCACGACTCACAGATCACTCGCATCTGGCATTACAGATTTAATCCATGGACAGTAACTACTCCATCTGTGAGCACATCTGTCCCGCGCCCAGTGGGCAAAGGGCCCGAGCCAAACAAAAATAAACCATTGACGATGGGTCAGTAGCCGGCGCACAAAGGGCCCACTGTGCACAATAAACGCTTGTGCTTGTTACTCCTACATTTTTGTTTTGTTTTGCTTCAGTAAAAGGCTTTGAAAACAGCTCATTGATGTGTACACAATAATTTGTATAAGTAATTGTGGGTGTAAAGTGATCTCTATGAGCGCGCATTACCTATGGCCTTTTACTTGCACCAAGTGCTATTTACTAGGTAGTTTCCTCATTTCATGATTGTTTGAATATTATTAATGGCAATAAAATCTTTTAGCAAACAACTAAAATTTGTTTTTTTATTGTGGAACTAATCAAAAAACACGACCTTTGTTGTCAAAACTTCAAAAGAATCGCATAAAAGTAAAACTTGGCTCAAGGTGGTCTCGGATAATCAATTTTGGAGCCAGTACCTAATGATTTACAATACGAGCCTATCACAGCAGTGTTTAAATCAAGTTAGAGCTATCAAATAACTTCAAACGCACCCGACGGCGCGGCTTCCGTACCGTCCATCACCGCGTTACACGTATATCAATATATACCATAAACATTATAATAACAAGTTAAGCCACAAATTGTTATCTAATCCGTGCCGAGCTAGCAAACACGCTCCTTTCCCACGACAGATAACCAAAGTGGTAGAGTGGAGATTACATTATGGAAGCGAAAAGTAAATGTTATCAACTTAAGTGGGGACACTTTGTTGTTCCATCGTGGGCATGTAGATGTCGATCTGTGAAATAAAACAGTTGAGTTAAAAGCTTGGGACGAGCAATGTGTTTCGCTTTAAATTAGCTGATGAATTTAAAAAAAGCACCCAGAATACCTCTGCATTTAGTTTAATTCTCTCGCACACAAAATTATACATAGGCGAACTTAAATCCATAGGTATTCTGGACCAGTCAACCAATTATGGTTTAGAAATAACATACCTAGATGATCTATTGCAATCATTGTAAATGTAACGGAGTACAGGACGATCCGTGTTAAACAGTCCAGCTGTTCTTGGCGCACTGATCTGCTAGGAAATGGACCCACCAGGCAAAGCCTAGCCGCCAAGCGATTTGTCGTGTTCCGGCATGATGTCCGGAGAAGCCGTACGGAGGACGGGTCTGAGCAGTTGTGTTGCGATGTGTGCCGGGTACGATGCGCCTAATGTTGTTGTGTTGGGAGTTTGGTCGTGGAGGGTCTTCAGATCAATCTCCCTTTGGCGCGGCATCGTTGGTCGTGTTGTTGGGTTTAACATTGCATCACCTCGCTCAACTGCCGTCTTCCTTCCTATTCGCTCAGTTTTTCTGAGTGAATAGGCTCTTAATAAATTAGCGCGCTTTACCATCAACGATCGCATTACTGCTTACCATCAGGCGGGATTGCGGTCAAGCGCTAGTTTATAGGAATTATTAAAAAAAAATCTAGAATAATTTTTTCAACGACACATTTGGTGCAGTTATTGCGCTAACTGTACAAATAGTTTTTCCGGGTCTGGTTGTTTGTTTATGTGTAGGTATTTAAATGTTTGTAAACGCAATCACGATACATGAGTAGGTAATTTCTAGTGTAGCGCAACGTTTTAAAACAAGTAATAAGTTCCTTTTGAAGTCGTGAATCCTTGAGATACATTTCTTGCTTATGAAGATTGTTTTCATTATTTCTGATATGAAGAAATAAATTCCAGAGTCTCTATTATTATCGTCCCATTGTTGAAGCCACCTTTTCTGTCTATATTAGATGTTGACTAAAATTGGAATACTGAAGCGCTCCAAATATCTTAAACACCACGTGTAGAGAGGTTCTTTTAGTTCCTCTTGTAAATTGTTTACTTATATCGTTCTAAGAATAGTTGAACCATGTACGCAAATTTAACCTAGTTGCTGTACCGGAATACCTCGTGGTTATACGCCTACGTAGAGGTGTAATGGAAGATGATTCGTTTGATGCTCATCTCTATGTTTTGTTTCAGATACACTCTGATCGCATACTACGACATGTACTCGCAGATCTACACTAGCACCAAGATCTGGGTGCAACTTATACTTATATGGCTGGTATCATTTGGACTGATGGTGAGTAAATTACATAAAACTTTTCATTATACCTATGCTTCTTAAAATTACATTATTATTTTCTCTCAAACAAAGAAATATACAGGAATATTGTAACAAATGGTTCCTATCAATCATTAGCGAACGTTTAAACAGAATTTCTGGTTATTTTTACAACAAAAACAATTGCATCACATTGAAATCAAAACAGAAATCAGTCTACCAGTCAACGCGAGCTTTCATCAAATTTCCGCTCGAGATTTGTTAAATCTAACATTTTGTAAAAGTTTAAAACATAATTATCATTATATTTAGGATAATTTACGTCACTATGAAAAAGGCTATGTAAAATATTCAGCCAGATTTGAGCAAGCATGAACGTCTACATCAAGTCTGCTGAACAGCAAAGAGTAAGTAAGTAGATACTAATTCATTTTCCTATTTCAATTACTTTCAGGCCAAGTGCAATAAATACTCATTTAATCCCTACATCCTTACGTACTAATCCTTACTTATAATATTATAAATCAAAAAGTGAGTTTGTTTGTTTGTTTGTTCCGCTTTCACGCCGTAACTACTCAACCAATTGCTTTGAAATTTTTCAAACGTTAGATTAGAAGTCCGGATTAAATAATAGGGTTGGTACTTTTTATCGCGGAAAAAAATATATTCCCGAAGGAAATATAAAAAGCGCGATATAACCGATCTCCACGCGAGCGAAGCCGCGGACGGTAAGCTAGTACAATATTATAAATCGGAACGTGAGTTTGTTTGTTTGTTCCGCTTTCACGTCGTAACTACTGAACCGATTGCTGAAATTTTGCAGACGTAAAGTTAGAAGTCCGGATTAAATAATAGGGTACTTTTTATCCCGGAAATATTTGGCATTCCCGAGGGAAAACAAAAAGATCGTTAGCTTCATACCAGTTCGGCAATAGATGGCGCTGTGTGTCGTTTAAAACAAGTACCTATGTATATTGCACATGTAAATTTAGAAGCTAAATGATACGAAATATAATTAATTAAGAAAATGAGGAATCCAAAAAGCACGATATAACCGAATTTCACTACAAATAATAATATGTATAGTGTTTTCAACTATAAATAATAATATGTTAAAAACTGAAACGTATGCAACTAAAACAAATAAAAACCACAAGCCATCTGTTTAAAGTCAGGCATAAAAAATAATAAAGGGACCAGGAACAATAAACATACACAATTTTATTACATATCTACAATAACAAAGTGGAAATTACTGCCGGAATCAAAAAGATAACAATTTTTTATCCGTTTCATGGAACACACACAACGCTACTATTCAAGTTCCTACCACCACAGTGTTGCCAGCCAAATTCACAAAGTTTTAGTAATGAAGGAAGCTAGAATTAGTTCGTTGCACTTTCACGCTGTTGATTGTCCTGAATTAGTTAACATCCTCTCTGCTAACACGAATTACATGATGTTAAAATAATGACTGTGATGTAATCAAAGGAATGTGTTGCAGGATAGAATAGGTTAGAAGCAGAATGTTTGGTTTGCGGGTATTTTGCGTAAACTAAAACTTTCCCGAAGTTTATAACAATGATGTTAAGGTGAAATGTCAAAACAATATAAATTGCAATCTTACCTAACGCTATTTTTGGCGAAAAACAAACCATAACTACATAAATTGACTCGATTAAAATAATATACATTTTAAAATACCTCAATGTAGGTACTACATACATAATTAATTAATTATACATAATATTTATTTATATCCGTGTGGTACTGGGCTTAGAATAGTACCATTCCATATCCTCCCGTGGGTGTCTTAAGAGGCGAAGAAGGGAACTCTCACCAGGGAAGCGGACAGTAGCGCTTCTCCGGTGGAATATCAAACTACTGCTATCTCCAACATGGCAACCCCCAAATGGAATGAAAGCCTTGGGGAGGCCTTTGTCCAGCAGTGAGCTCAGTAGTCCTCTATAAGCTGGGAATAATATTTATATGTGATTATTTTTACTGACCCTAATATTCTTGAAGTTAGCTTGTTTTTAAAATAGACCACAATGCTCCAAATAAATAATGCCCGTTTCTACTACGTCTGTATGACAGCTAAGTACCTACACTGTTAAATTTTTAACACTCTGCTCAGTGCCGAGAGTTGAAAAACTACCAATACAATAGTATTTAGATGTGTTAAAACAGAAATATTAAGCAAAACTACATATTTAATACAGCTTTCATCGTTTTCTACTATGTTGATCGGCTTCCATTCGATCCGGATAAACCTGTATCCAGTATATTGCATGCAGAGACTACTTAACTGACCTCCACAAGCCGGGTAATACGATACCACTTGGTATGTACACTCATCATCATCATCATCATTAACCTTTCTATCGTCCCACTGCTGGGCACAGGTCTCCTCTCATACAGAGAAGGATTGAGTGTAATCACGGGGTCCGGGGTCAAAAATACATATAACTTTTAAAGAAATTACATTGGTACTTGCCTGACGTAGATTCGAACCTGCACTCATACTTGAGAGGTTGGTACATATATAAGAAAGTGTGTATCAATTATTATGAAACATGGCACGCTAGCAGTGCAGTCCAATCGTGTTCAAAGAGCTGATGAGTCCAAATGTGCCGCATTTAAATTCTACTTGACATTAACACCCTTCTGAATTATTCAACAGGTTTATGATTATGTACTTTAGGACCCGCATTCAATAAAACTTTGATGTTCTTGATTATTTTTTGTGGTCTTATGGCAGTGCTCATATGTTACTTATATTAGGTACTGCTGTTGTTCATGTCCAGTCCATAGCAAGAGTCGATTAGTCGACCTTAATTACTGAGCAAAATAATAGGGATGTATCCAAGGTATGAAAATCAAAAAAATAATTAGTCCACTTTATAGATAATAAAAAAAATTAAGCCCAAAAGCCAAATCACCAAAAAAGCCAAATCGCCAATTAAGTCCAAATTACCAAAAACTACTGAGATATAGCGTATCAAAGTTACGAAGTGAGGGCTAATTACGTCACGCCGTGGTATATTTTGTAGCGCGGCGTGACATCATGCGACATTTCAAATCAATATATCTTCCTAAGTATTTGAATGAGAGAAAAAATAAAAAATACGTTTTCAATATTTTATATAAATCTATCTGATGGACATTAAATTATTTTTTAGGATACAACCCAATTGATACTAGAGATATATTGCACTACTTTCTGTAATAAATTCTTTACAGTTCAAACAGTTCGGCTATGAAATGACTTGTCCGTGTCCGTAAGGCGTGCTCGATCTCTGTCTATTTTTAGGGTTCCGTAGCCAAATGGCAAAAAACGGGACCCTTAAAGCTTCGTCAAGTCTGTCTGTCCGTCTGTCCGTCCGTATGTCACAGCCATTTTTTTCCGAAGCTATAAGAGCTATACTGTTGAAACTTGGTAGGTAGATGTATTCTGTGAACCGCGTTAAGATTTTGATGCAATAATAAAACAATAATAACTAATACTGTATAACTAAAACTCCTCATACTTAGAACTGAAAC
This sequence comes from Sesamia inferens, assembly GCA_037179545.1. Taxonomy (NCBI): domain Eukaryota; kingdom Metazoa; phylum Arthropoda; class Insecta; order Lepidoptera; family Noctuidae; genus Sesamia; species Sesamia inferens. Next base: position 27,928,954 of record CM073939.1, on the reverse strand, counting down.
TCAAATATTTTTTTTACATCAAATACATATGTGTGGGGTATCTATGGATAGGTCTTCAATGATGATATCGAGGTGTCTAAAATATTTTTTTTCTAAACCATATAGTTTTCGTGTTAGACGAACTTCCAAAATAAGAAAATGAAAAATCTAAAAAAAAACATGATGTACATTACTATAAAAACTACAAACGAAAATTGTTTTGAACAAGATCTAGTAAGTAGTTTTTTTTTTTAATACCTCGTAAATCGTAAACCGCTTATTACCGCGTAATCTTTCATACAAATAACTTAAATCCTTCAATTTCATAAATCAATGGTACGGAACCCTTTGTGCGTGAGTCCGACACGCAATTGGCCGGTTTTTTGAAACTATGACAAAAAAAAATACATTTCCTTTCTCTTTAAGTATTAGATACCATTGTATTATATTTAAACTCTTCTTTTGTAATAAAATACCAAAAAGTAAATTATCGAATAATTTCATTTAATTCGAGCCTTCTTGCTGATCGTCCCATAGATTTGAATTGAAGTCATAATTTTTTTGCTGAGGATGCGATGTCTAATGCGATACCTCGCGGTCGAAGTTTGGCTCGCTGCGTCGATATCTCACCTCCATGTAAATGAAATGCATGATAAAATGATAATATACATGCATCAAGGTATAAACTCCCAAACAGCCTCTGGCATCTCAGCATCAAGTATCTTTGTCAACAAACCATCGATTCAGCAAAAATCTACGCAATCTGCTGGACCGCACAGTTATTACTTACTAGCTGCCTACCGCGGTTTCGCCAGCATAGGTTGCTTTTTATATGCTCCGCTCCTATTCATCGCAGCGTGATGTTATACAGCCTAAAGTCTTCCTGCATTAGTGAGGTCTCCAACGCAAAAAGAATATTTCAAATCGGACCAGTAGTTCCTGAGATTAGCGCGTTCTTACAAACAAACTCTTCAGCTTTATAGTATACTAGCTGCACCGCGCGGGAAACCGGAAAACATATCGTTACGCAGGTGAAAACCTGCGTAACGATATGTTTTTTAATGCTCCTCTCCTATTCGCAGCGGGATGTTATATAGCTTAAACCAGTATCCATAACTCCGAAGGTTTCCAGCTCGAGCTCCAAAATTGCTTCGAATGCCTAAGTGGTGACGTGGACGAATACAATGACGGGTTTGTAGAAGCTGTCCGTACGGTCGGGACCAAGTATTTTAAGACCCGCCGTACAAATAGAACTAAAAAGCTCTCGGACTACACTCTCGAGCTCATGGAGGATAGACGTGAGATGGTTTTGCGTTCGTCAAGTGATGCTTGCAGATACCGGCAGCTCAATAAGCAGATCTCAAAGTCTCTGAAGCGCGACCTACGTCGGTATAATACCGAGCGTATAACGGAGGCCATAGAGCGAAACAGAGGCTCTAAAGTTTTCGCTAGGGATCTGACTATTGGGCATAGCCGGCTAAGCAAGCTGAAGACTGACGACGGCAGGATCATAACGTCCGGGCCGGAGCTTTTGAGGGAAGTCGAGAATTTCTAGGGACAGCTCTACACTTCGACGACAAAACCCGCATTAAATCTTGCTGAAGACCCTAGAGCAAGATTAACCTGACACTACACCGAAGATATCCCGGACGTCAGCCTGCAGAAGATTCGATTGGCTCTGAAACAACTTAAAAACAACAAGGCGCCGGGCGATGACGGAATAACAGCAGAGCTACTAGGCGGGTGGTGAACCGATCCTTAGGGCCCTTCAGAAGTTATTTAATTCCGTCATAGTCAAGGGAAAAACGCCAAAGGCATGGCACAGAAGTGTGGTGGTACTCTTTTTCAAAAAGGGTGACAACACCCTTTTGAAAAACTACAGACCCATCTCACTTCTGAGTCATGTCTATAAGTTGTTTTCGAGAGTCCTCACGAATCGTCTCGCCTGCAGGTTTGACGACTTCCAGCCACCCGAACAATCCGGTTTCCGAAAGGGCTTCAGCACAGTAGACCACATCCATACGCTACGGCAGGTTATACAGAAGACCGAGGAGTATAACCTACCCCTTTGCTTGGCGTTTGTGGACTACGAAAAAGCCTTTGATTCGATCGAGACTTGGGCTGTACTGCAGTCATTCCAGCGGTGCCAAGTAGACTATCGGTATATTGAAGCGCTGAAGGGTTTGTACGAAAACGCCACCATGTCAGTCCGAATACAGGACCAGACCTCGAAACCAATACCTCTGCAGCGTAGTGTCAGACAGGGAGATGTTATCTCCCCGAAATTGTTCACCGCTGCATTGGAGGATGTCTTCAAGGTTCTGGACTGGAAAGGACTGGGCATCAACATCAATGGTGGGTACATGACACACCTTCGGTTTGCTGATGATATCGTAGTCATGGCTGAGACCGCGGAGGACCTGAGTACAATGCTCGAAGACCTCAGCAGAGCCTCCGAGCGAGTCGGTCTTAAAATGAACATGGGCAAGACGAAAGTCATGTCTAATGCCCATGTTGTACCGACGGCGACTCCTATAAAGATTGGAGACTCTGTTCTCGAAGTTGTTGACAGTTACGTGTACCTGGGACAAACTATCCAGTTAGGAAGGTCCAACTTCGAGAAAGAGGTCAATCGTCGAATCCAACTCGGCTGGGCTGCTTTCGGGAAGCTACGAAGAATCTTCTCGTCCGAAATACCGCAGTGTCTCAAGACAAAAGTCTTCGACCAGTGTGTGTTGCCAGTGATGACTTATGGAATTGAGACGTGGTCGCTAACAATGGGCCTTATGAGAAGGCTCAAAGTCACTCAAAGGGCAATGGAGAGGGCTATGCTTGGGGTTTCACTGCGCGATCGAATCAGGAATGAGGAGATCCGCAGAAGAACGAGAGTAACCGACATAGCCCGAAGAATTGCAACACTAAAGTGGCAGTGGGCTGGACACATTGCCCGTAGGACCGATGCCCGATGGGGCCGACGGGTTCTCGAGTGGCGACCACGCACCGGAAGACGTAGCGTGGGTAGGCCCCCGACAAGGTGGACCGACGACCTGGTGAAGGTCGCGGGAAACCGCTGGATGCGGGAGGCGCAGAACCGGTCGTCGTGGAGAACCTTGAGGGAGGCCTATGTCCAGCAGTGGACATCTTTCGGCTGAAATGATGATGATGATGATGAGTAGTTCCTGAGATTAGCGCCTCCAAACTAACAAACAAACTCTTCAGCTTTATAATTATATTAGTATAGATTATACTAAATACTATTCTTGTCTCTCCCCAGGTGCCACCACTCCTCGGCGTATGGGGTCAGCTGGGCCTGGACCCCAGCACATTCTCATGCACGATCCTCCCGAAGGACGGCAAGTCTCCTAAGAAGTACCTGTTCGTGTTCGGCTTCGCTCTCCCGTGCGTGGTCATCATTGTGTCCTACTCTTGTATCTACTGGCGAGTCAGGCAGAGCAAACGGAAGCTGGAGGGAAGAAGGTGTGTATGTGGGTGAGGATCGTCACGTCACTAGTTGTGACTAACTGGTGGTGGGCTGGTTTAGTTCTAAGTGATCCTTTGTGGCGGTGGTGGGGTGTGGCGATATTTTGTGTTTCAAAATTCCTTCTGTTCTCTCTTTGATTAATAAGTAGGTAAGTAGAAATTACGGAACATAAATGAGGGTGATTGGGATACCCCAAGGAATGCTCTCTCTCCTGGACTTCCATGCCGCCATTTCAGTAAGCACATTAAAAATCAGTTTAATTTCACGACCCTGATGCCCTTCACGGAACTTTTTAATTCCTTGTGGCATAAGTTTAAGTAATAGTAAAGAAAGTATTATGTTACTTGATATTGTAGTGATATTTTTTTTTATATGACATAACATTTATTTGACATTCTTATTAATATTTCAACAATCATTACTGTGATATTTGCTAAATTTGAAATTTATAGTATAATTTCATTAGGTATTATATTATTTATGTGTTTGTGTTTTTTTTTTTTTAATTATACATATATTGTATTACATTTTCGAGCCGATGATCTACCAATACTACGCCATTATTGTCGCATGCATCAGGCTATAAATTGAATAGTTTAAGCTATTGTCAATGTTTAATGTTTTTGATATGGCAGTACCTTTTTAAATAAATAAATAAATGTAGAATAATAAAGAAAAATGTGCATCTCCCTCTATATTGAAGTTATATGAATGACGAAAAATACGTGTATCATTCAACCCTTTTCACCCTTCCGGGCTTTTAAATAATTTTCTTTTGTCCATAGTAAACTCTCCGGGCAGACAGCAAAAGAGAAAGAAGACGACTCCCGGCTCACGACGCTCATGCTGACCATCTTCCTCTGCTTCCTGGCGTGCTTCCTCCCCCTCATGATCATGAACGTGGCTGACGACGGCATCACGTACCCCTGGCTGCACATCATCGCGTCGATCCTGGCGTGGGCCTCAAGTGTCGTGAACCCCATCATTTATGCAGCCACCAACAGACAGTATCGCGCGGCATACGCCAACCTACTCAAATTCTGCAAAAATAGCACCGTCGGCAGACGAACCACTTGGGGCAGTAGAACTATGGGGCACTCCTCTAACTCTCCACACTATGCTGACAAACGAAATCATAATAAAGATAAGCCCGCCAACTTATGAATTGACTAGTGACATCTACCGGTGGATGGCGGAACTATGTTCCAGATTTAAAGGTTGATCGGTAAAAAATAAAAATCGTAAAATTGTAGGAGTCGTTGTGAATCATACGTCCAAAATATTTTGATTATAAATAGGTTCTTAGTTTTCATTTTGTATTTCCTTGGAAAAGTCAGGAGTTCTACGAGTCCTTTTTATAGACGTGGGTAATTGGGTTGGCTCCGTATAACTATACTACTTATGTAGAATTATACTGTTCCCAACGACATTTCTTATTTTGCGTACTACTTCTGTTAGATATGTGGTAGTGTTATCCCCTTTCTGCATTTACATTTATGAATCTCATTGACAGTGCGCCGTCATAAAAGTTGATTGCAATTTATTGCACAAAAGGAAATTATTTTCCTTTTGTGCAATAAATTGCAATTGATATGTGTTCTACAAACTATGTGCTCACTACAATATTGACTAAAAATCTATAACGCTTTTGTGATTAATTTAAAACATCAGTTTTGCATATGGCTTGACGTCAACTCTCGTCCCATAATTATCTATTAATTCACTTTTTCGAACGAATCTGTTCGTGAGTACATAGCTATACCTAAATCTAAAAATGTTTCTGTAAATATTAATTATACAACTGTATATAAAATCAATTCAACTAGACAACTAGGTACTTTATAACAGCTTATGATGCTTACCATTTAACTTAACCAAAGTAAAATATTACCTTTATTTTTATATAAATAATCATTAAACGATAAGAAAATAATTATATATAATAATAATATTATTTAAATTTAAGAATGCATTCCTTTAGATTTTAATTATATTTAGTTTTTATACGTTCAGTTCTGTAAGATTGGGTCCAGGCACTAAATATATAATTGTTTGTAATTTGGTATGTCTGTATCCGCCTTAATGTGGCCTGGCAATTACTTGATGAGATCAATGTTAGATTAAACGGCCTGCCTGAAATTCACTGCCTTAGCTTTATTTTTACACAAACTCAAAACAGTTAGTATATAATATACAATATCGGTATGTCACTATGTACTGTCGCCAGCACATCAAGTTACTACAATTTTCAAATTTATTAAATTGATTTTAAACTTTATCTCTCAACTGCTATTGGTTGATTTGGGAAAATTTGAGTTTCGGGTAACTTGCTGGTGTCTGTACATGATCAATATTCTTCAAAAAAGTTTTGGTTTTATATATGCGGGATGTGATTCTGATTTTTATTACATCTGGGTTGATCCATAACTAACATTATAAATACGTTATTTGAGAATGACCTTATTTTTATTATTCACAACATTATTTTGTGTTGATTTCAGCAATTAATTGTCATGTTTCGGTGGCAGCCAATTGGTTTAATTAGCCGTTTAGTTAACCGCCAAGGTTTTTAACTAAAGCATGTCCGTTCAACTAACGGTATAAATAATATTCAATAATTTATAGTTTATGTTGGAACTGTGATCAACCGCTACTACCAAAGGCCAGGCGAATAACTAAACGGCTGATTTAACCAGTTGGCTGCGATATTTCTATAATAGCAAAATATTATAATAGTTCTTGTGAAGACTGATATGTAAAAGTCAATTAGGATAAATAGCCACTCAATCATAGCTAATGTCGGAAATACGTCTATGTTGACATTGTTATTCATATGTTGGTACATAAAGAATTATATTTATTTAATCAGGATAGGTACATAACTTTATAGAAGAAATAGAACATATTTGCTTAAAATAATTTATTTTCTTATGTAATTAGCATAGTTTTGTTAAATAAGTGAACCAAAGGTAAAATAAATGTATTTATATAAAAACACCTATATAGTTTTGTTTACTCCACCCGCCGCTTTTGTTATTTAAAGTCATTAAAAGCATAACGCTGGTGGCTAGATAAAGTTGTCTGTTTCTACCGATCGCACAGAGGTGACCAGGAGACAACTCGACTGTCAGTGAGGCCCCTGACAAGGCGCTGCACCGGCACCCTGACGCGCAGTTCGTTGCTCTGGGGAACGCCTACCACCAGGACTGGCTTTCCGCGTACCAGAGGACCGACCACGCTGGAAGAGAAGCGCGAAACTAATCAAATAGACCTTTCCCAGCTGGTAGGACAAGCGACTAGGGTGCCTGATGTAGTTAGTCAGACCGCCATTTGTCTGGACCTTCTGCTGACCACTGATCCGGACAGATTGTTGTAACTGTTTTCTCGCCGTTAGGAACTTCAGATCACTGCGCCACTTCTATGCGTCTTATCCTTGGCAGCAGGTCTGCTTCTCTTCTGATAATCCGTCGAACTGTACGGAGCCTATGTCAGATGTGGTATTTTATCCCCTTCAGTGATGTTCCCGCCGGTGGCTAGGTGTCAGCTCGCCCATGGTGTAACACCGATTGTGTTCAAGCTGAACAGCGTAAGTATACGGGGGTATCTCTAATGATATGTATGAGGTTAGGAAAGAATTTAAAAAGAAACTGAAATATTACCAAAATAACCAAGATTTAAAAAAATAAAGATTTTAAAGGCTTTTGGCAAGAAACAAGAAAGTTAAACCCTAAGTCTAGCGTACCGGTGGGCGTAGAGGGTATAAGTGATCCTAAAAGTATAGCGAACATGTTTAGGCCAGGGGCGTAGCTACCGCCATATCGGCCGTATCAATTATACCTCGCGTAACCAAAAGTTAATAAAAACTTCCCAATTTTTTTTTATTTCACAAATGGCAAAAGTCAAAAAATCATTTTCTCCTTTTCCCGCGTAATGGCCTCTGCATACTGCGCGCGACGAGCGACGAGCGTCGTGCGATATCCAATTAGAGCTCTGATTGAGAGTTCTTTTCCAAACGGTTCAGGGGAAAGCGAAGTTCTCAAATTTTGGAAAAAGTGACAGACAGATAATTATAATGAATAAATATTTCTATTAATTTTATACAATTTCTTTTTCTTTTGTGAGAATTCTTTACCCTTCCTAAGGGCCCCCAAACAAACTTTTATACGGGGCCCTGCTAAGGCATGCTTACGCTTCTGGTTCTGGCTACACTTTCAGGTGGAATCGCCACTCAAAGGAGTGCATAACGATGTCGAGGCCATGGTGTCGGGGGTGTCGGAGCGAATTACCGCAAAGTAAGTCGCTTTAATAATTAAAGGTATGACAAGGGGTAAGTCCGGGTGACTTACACGACGGCCTCACCATCGAACACTTTCAGTGTGCTGGGCAGCACATACCTAGAGTCTTGGAAATACTATTTACATTTTGTATGAGACATTCATACTTACTGAAGGCATTGATGAAAACAGTCGTGGTACCTATAATTAAAAACGAAAATGGGGATCTCGCGGACAAATGTAATTATCGACCAATCTCATTGGCGATTACTGCGGCGAAGGTTCTTGACAGTGTCTTGGAGAGACAGCTTAAAAATCACCTCAAGCTGCACGACGCTCAGTTCGGCTCAGCTCAGCTGTCAACTGAATATGCTATTATGTAGCATATGGTTAGGTACTACACTGATAGGGGGACGCCAGTCTATGCCACTTTTCTAGATCTTTCCAGGACATTCGATTTGGTTAAGTATATAAAACAAAGCCGCTTTCTCTTTCCCTATGTACCTTTGTATGATTAAATCTTTAAAATTACGCAACGGATTTTGATGCGATTTTTAATAGATAGAGTGACTAAAGAGGAAGTTTTATATATATAATAATATCCATTAAATAGTGGAGAAATACTTTTATTTTTGAGGTTTTTGAAGTGATGTCGTAAATAATTAAATTTTTTCTACGTTTAAAGTGAGCCCTAAGAGCAAGAGCAAGCTGAACCCTACGAGATTTATCAAAATAATGTACTAATTATTGTACACATAGAAAAGACCTCTCAAAAATGATGAATATCAATGAAAATTAAAAATACTAGCTAATTTTCGAAGCGGTTTTATTTAACCAATATAGTATTAATCCTTATCCAATTTAACACCTTAAATACATTGTAGCGGTACCTACAAACGCCACATGGAACAACGCGTCATACTGACGTCACACGAATTTTACATCTCGCAATCAGAGTTTACCGTGAAATTAGCATACATACAACTTCTCAATTTCAACCGTTGAGCAAGTACCTGCCAGACATAACACCGGTCTGGTCGGAGGATCCTCCCTTTTCTGTGGAGGATGAGTGAACTTTACTCCCTGTTCCTCATGCCTCCACAACATTATGGATTTAATATAGATCTATATCTTCCTTTACAGCCGAAGATATTACAGATTTAAAAATTGCGGGGCCTCGCGTTTGCAGCGGTACGGGTCGGCCGGGGCAGGGCGGGAGCGACTGTCCGCTGTTTTTTAAACAACGTTCACAGTTTTTCTGTAGTATACTTTAGTATCAGCATTGCACCCGTGCGAAGCCGGGGCGGATCACTAGTAGGTACTTAATAGAATCCAGTTTTTACCCTTCAGGTACGGAATCGTAAAAATTAGACAAGAGACATTTGGATTTCAACCAACGTCCCACAGTCCACAGACCCTTTCTCTTTCCAAGAATAATAATATTGTTTGAAAACACAGTGAAAATTTTTGATGAGTTAATGCTTCTTCTTTGTCAGTACACTCTTGACAGAGTGGTCGTAGTCATCACGTTATAGTGAGAAATAAAAAAGCCGTGATTTGCCTATCCATTAAGAGGGGCTCAAGTGCCGATAAATTTGAAAAATAGCTATTTGAAGAAACTATTGCCGTCTCGACGCTTCCAACCTCTCTCCGTAAAGTGCGAAAGGGACAGTTGCAGCTCAGGCTGATTTTACCTACAAAAACGTTGACCAAATGACGTTTTGTATTCCGCTGTTTTCTGTTTCATAACACGACAGATCTCAATTATTTTTATATTAAAATTTAGAGGAAAAGTAGACCTATGATTCTATTATTTTCTTTTTTGTCAAAAACTTATCACATTTGTCTACTAGTCCTCTGAAAATCGCGGTAAAAATTTGTTATATTTCGGGATTTTGAAATATCATATTTCTTTTATTAATTAAGTTTTGGAAAACATCAAATGACAGGGGCACATATAATCAAGGTATAAAAATTGTTGGAAAAAAATAATTGCTCTAAAAGCGTTATCCACGAAGAAAAAAGCGGAAAACTTTTGTATAGAGTAAGACCATGTATCTCCCATGGTATGGGTCAAGTTTCCTTTTGCCATATTTTGTAACAAGAGCTTGAAATAGTTTCGATAGAATTAGCATTTAGATTAAATTAGAATTTTCGCCGGTTGCTGTCGGTATAGTATATACCAGTTCTTAGTTTTAGCTTTGAGTTCCTGTTTGAGTATATTTACTATTTAGTCCCCTAACATTCTTAATAGGCTTGGCAGGAGCGAGTATTGGAAAGCGTTACGTAATAATCACAGAACACAATTACTCCTAGCGGAGAAGAAGGTTAACTTCATAGTAAAAAAAGAAGGCGGATGTCGCTGTTAGCGACATCAAAGGTCAGCCCATAAGAACTACTGAGCCGCGGGAAATTTAAAACGTACGTCTTTTTCCTTGGTGATAGTTAAGTTTTAAGGTTTCTCACTTGTAACAAAACATGTACCAAGTTAGTCCAGTAAATAGAACTAACTTTTTTCACGTTTTCTTACAAGTGAGCAACTGTAACTTTACCTTACCTTATACTAATGGAAAATAAGACAAAAAGAGACAGTGCGTACTTAATTTATTTGTAACATAATTAATTACATTCAATGTTTTTATTCCTAAAACCGATTTTTGACCATTTTTAGGGTTCCGTAGCCGAATGGCGAAAACGGAGCCCTTATAGATTCGTCATGTCTGTCTGTCTGTCCGTCCGTCCGTCCGTATGTCACAGCCACTTTATTCCGAAACTATTGGGACTACACAATTAAAACTTAGTAGGTAGATCAATCAATCAATCAATCAATCAATTTATTCAGATAAAATTGTACATAAATGATGTACAATTGATGAATTGATTCAATTGATTGATGATGTGATTGATGTATTCTGTTAACCACTTTACGATTTTGGTACAAAAATAAGATAATAATAATAATGCGTGTGGGGTGTCTATGGATAGGCCTTTGAAAATGGCATTGAGGTCCTAAGGTGAAAAATCTAAAAATATATACGTTGTAGATCTCAATGAAAACTTACAACGAAAATTGGTTTGAACGAGATAGAGTGAGTACTTTTTGAGATAAAACACTTTTTCGTAATATATTTTTCGAGCAGCTCAACTAAGTTGGTTTTCCATATAAATGTATGGCATTACAAAGTTGTTATGCAAAATAGGTGTCAAGAAATGACTACGGAACCTTACTTCAGCGTGATCCGACACGCACTTGGCTGGTTTTTATTACATAGCAATTTTCTACAATCTGCAAAGACCAGTTTTCAAAAGTAAGTCGTAGTTTTAGAGATTTAGAAATAATAAACAAATCAGGCTTATATGTGACCACTAGAAAATAAACAAAGCAAGGAATAGTTCCCAAAAAGAAACACAAAAGTCACATGATTTAATAACGGCGGGAAAACCAATTGATGCAAAAGCCTTGATGAGTATACACAAATATCGGCAATTATCTTATGTACGATATGAATCAGTTTAAAGTTAATATTGGATAATTTTTCACTCTACTGAACAATTTTATTAAAGTCCTTGACTGTGTTCGTTTTTGGGACAGCCGACTAAGTTAAGAGATGGATTACCAAAAGAATTATACTTAGTTCAACAATTCAATAAAAACATCATCCATAAAACATTAGGGTCATAGCTGAATAGTTTCGGGCTCAGAATGGTAGATCTGTCATCGAATCAATCGGTAATCAATTGATTGAGACTTCCTTTTAAGTGTTAATTTGTCACCAGTAGGTACAGTAGTTTCGTTACAGTACAGTAGTTTAGTTTGCAGGCGGAAATTGTTTAGAAGATATAACAGCAATCAAATCAAATATAACAGCAATCAAACTACTCATGCACAATAATTTTCATTTTACGTTTCAGCGCTGCCGCCGATGCTTCTTGAGCAAAAGCCCTGTTTTTGATAATGCAAAACCTTTTGACGCATATTGCAAACACACTATTACAAATATGTGCTACACAAAATTCTTTGTGTAATTTGCATGAATTTAAGAAATCAAAACTGATCTTTGTTTTTACTTGATTTAAAATTTGTTCTTTTAAATGGTTGGCATGGCCTTTTTCTTCTAATGCCTTGTTAATTAGTGTGGCACAGGTCTCAACACACGTAACCATTGCCCTTGTGACATAATTAAGACTTTTTTTAGAGTCCGTATACTCCTTGAACTCAACAAAAACATGTTGTGGTTCAACATTTTCGCTCAAAAAGATTTTGTGGCAGTTTTTACATTTTAATTTTTTTATTTTTCTGACAATAAACCCACACACATAAGCACAGGCCTGATATTCCGCGTTATCTTCTTTAATACTTTCTTCCCTTATATCAGGTAAATCCTCGATAATTATATCAGTTTCTGTGCTTGTGTGTGTCGGCTGCGTGACTGATAAGAAAGTATTAAAGTTATTTATAATCGTGAAATTGTCAGTTGCGCAATTCCCAGTTGAGCTCATGTTGGTCAAGTTTCCCAAGATGGCAGTCTTCAAACCAGCCACAAACTGGCCGCATGTGGGATTAGTATTAGATCCACAGTTGCCTCTAATATAACCGAATAAGTTTTCAATCGGGTCCTGCTGTATCCTTCTGGTTGCCAACGTCTTAATGTGTGCTGCTTCTAGATTTTGCCGCAATTTTATAAAAGCATTCAGGGTTGTCAGCCATCCGTCCTGTGATGGCGGTCTTCGAGGACTCCCTAAGAATGTCATTGTTTCAAACATTTTTTTCATTTTTTTGATACATTCCATATGTGGGCTTTTAGCAGACCAGTTTGTTGCATGCGGTTTTCCACCCCTCAAGTCCGAGCAGTCGGCGTTAATGCAGTCGAATAACTGGTCAATATTTGTCACAAGGGTGGCCGTTACATGGGCTTCAGCTGGTACTTCGCCTGAAATTAAAACGTTTGTTATGCGTTAAAAAGAGTCACAAATTGTTAACAGCATTGGTTGGGTGGAACGAATTAAAAATTATTTAAAAAAAGGAGCATGTGTGGTCGTGCTAGGTAAGTATACCCACCAAATGCAATCCTTGCTAAAATGCCTCCTGCCACTGAATGGCTCAGCACTTGAGCAGCCAAGTTCACCTTCATTTTTTGTTTCGTATTGGGGTCTAGATGGTCTTTCTTCAATTTAGGCGCATACACAAAATTTGGATTCGTGCTGTCCACTTCATAAAATTTTTTTATGTGGTCCCATTTTGCGATGCCTATGGATGACAAACATTAAAATGAATGTTATGAAACAAAGCAGTTTAGGTATATTCAAAATAGCATACTCAGTTAGAAAAAAATATCGCCTACAGGCTATGGTAGTTCTAAAGGTGCTCATGGACTATTAAAATGTGACTACATAATCATGTCCATGCTGTTGTAGGTAGGTACATACATTACCAATTTAAGGACTAATAATCGTCCTTACACGTGAAAGTTTTAAGAAGCATAAAAATTAAGTCAGATAATCTATTTAAAGGGCGCGAAAGACGAAGGAGTACGACGGTAATATTCCTTTATATTTAAAATTCATAACACTACAACAGTATGTTTACCTTTTTCAACTTTTCCGTTCGTAGTTTTTGTGGTTATCTCAATATCATACTTCATAAATAAATTCCTGAAGCATTTGAGTAGATGCGGTGGGTCAAAAAATGTGACAATTTCTTTGTCGCGTATTTTTATGTATGGACGATCTAATGTTGAACCCAAAATTGCGAGTGCTCTTCGATTTACACCGTCCATATCACAGACAGTGGCCACTATATTTATGCCAGCATCCAAGCATTGATACAAGACCTTAAAATGAAAAAAAAAATTAGGTACACAAGTAAACACCATTATTTATCAATACCAAAAAACCAGGGCAAAATTATCTAGTAATAATATTTTATAAAAGAAAATGTTATGACAAGTAGGTATACATTCCTTAGAGTCACTCTGGTAGTAAAAAACTGTAATTTGGAATTAAGTATAACTACTTTAGTTTTTAAATTATTGTTTTTACATATCCAGTATCACTCTGACAGTTAATACCGCAAGCTAAATTCCGTCAACATGAAATTATAAGGGTTCCTTTTCGGACTACGGAACACTAAAAACATACCCTTCTGATTTTGCAGTCGGGTATGAATGGTCAGCCACATCAGAAAATAACAATATAACAAATATCTAGGACTTGTCTTACCAATTGCCGAGCCCATGAGTAGGATACCCTGAATTATGCGTACTAAGTCAATGAATAATACAAACATAAATACAGATAAGTACATCTACGACTCAGGTACAAACAATGTATTCATAGCATAATGTGTAGCGGGAATCGAACCCGCGACCCCTGGCGCAGCGGCTATAATAATAAATAAATAAATATCTTAGGATGTTTCACACAGCGCCATCTAGTGCCGCACTAAACTCAAAGGCTTGTGTCGCGGTCACCAGACAGTTGATACGAAGATAATTTTAAATACATACATAAATACATAGAAACATCCAAGACCAGAGAACAAACATTCGTATTCATCACACAAATGTCTGCCCCGACCACTTAAACCAGCGGCTACAGCAGGTGAGTGTTGTAACCGCTCTGTCAAACGGGCCTTCATAGCTATAGCAAGCAAGTGTTTTATTCAATGGACCAACGGACCAAATGGGTCGTTGGGTCTGGTCGAGTATAAATTACACAGTAGGATTAAAAACAGTATGAACATACCTCTTTTATAAGCACTACAAGTCTGTCAGCAGTTGAAAATCCACTAGAAAAATAGTGAGCAACTGGTTGTTTAATCCTTTTTCTTATTCCAGCAATCATAAAAACCAAAGCATATGGAGCCACCACTGGTGACCTTCCCTGTTTTCCATGATCCTGATATCCTTCAATGATATCATCTTTGGCATTATATTGAAAATGCTTTTTGAGAGACATTTCGTCAAACATCAATATGTAATAATTGTCACTTGGTGCTTGACTTGCCGCAAATTTCTTTAACACTGTAAATATGGGCTGATTAACTCCAACTCCAAATGGCAATCTACGCAGAATCGTTCTTAGCGTGCTGATTGAAGGCAATGGGAACAACCGACGTAAAAGCCGGTAACATGTTGGAGACCTTTTGTATATTCTCAATGCTGTGATTTTTTCATCTTTAGACCACCTCCGTCCAGTGATCTTCTTTTTAAAATTCCTTAGTTGCCCTTGTAACAGAAGGGCAAACGCTGGGGTAATTTTTTTGGAAAGCTTTTCAACTGCTGCATCTTCACTTATGGCATGTATTATTTCTTTTCTTTGCTTGTTGTACAGCTTCTTTTGTAATTTTGTAATTTTTGTCATGTACTTTTGACATTTTTGTAACAGCATGTCCTCTCTAGTCTGTTGTGAATGACTAGGTGCTGTTGGTACAGCAGTCGATGGTCCAGCAACAGGTTCAAGATAAGGTGTTTTAGGCACAGCAGTTGATGGACCAGCAACTGGTTCAATATTAGGTGCCGTGGCCGTAGGTACAGCAGTCGATGGTCCAGCAACAGGTTCAATATTTTCTTTTGACTGATGAGCATGTGTTGCAGTTGAAAGTCTGGCAGCTGGCTTTTTATCTTCAGCATCTTTAGTTGTTGCCAGTGAAGGATTGCTCAAATTTGAGATGCTGGAAAAGGGCATCTGGCTTCCTGCATACACACGTACTTCTGATTGAACCTAAAATGAGAATTGAAAATATTTTAAAGTTATGACCAAGTCTTCAATGAAAGAACAAACTGGCCAAGTGCGAGTTGGACTCGCCCACGAAGGGTTCCTTTGGATGAAAAAAGCAAGAAAGATTTTTTTGTATTTTTGGAGAGAGCCTTTACCATTTTTTTGATTTTGTTTTTAGTATTAGTTGTAGAACAACTAATGTAATGCGGCCACTGGTATACACAACCTGTTAAAAATTTTAGCTACCTAGCCATCACCATTCATGAAATACAGCCCGTGACATACCGGACAGACAGACGGACAATGAAGTCTTAGTAATAGGGTCCTGTTACGTTACCTTTTGGTACAGAACCCTAAAAAGGTTTTTTTTTCAGTTAGCCCATAGTGCACAGATGAAATACACCACCATTTTGTGTTACATCAATCATTTAAATTACTAAAGGCACATTTAAATAATAAATTAGTGTTACTTACATCACATGGGGTGGGAAGCCGGGGCATGGTCTTGGTGGGAATCGCTGACGCAGTGAGGTTAGCATTACCTTTAAAAAGCCAAGCAACCGTCTGCTGTGTCTGTAGTGGAACACCGAATTTAGCAGAACCCCGGCCAGTCCGCGTCATCCACGTCCCAGTCGTCCACCCTGGGACCTGCTGCAGCCACGCCGCCGCGTGACCACTACCTAGAGCTGCAGCTGAGCTGAGGATGCAGGGCGAAAGGCGAGCATTCTGTTCTTCTTCAAGTCACTTACATCACATGGAACGGCTGTTCTAAGTAGTTTGGATTTCGTACTGTCCACAAAATCTTCATTCCTAAAATGCCGCTGACACAGCATTCTATGTTCACTGTGCAATTTTTTTTGGAAATTGATGATTAGATGCTTATCATCGTTAGGAAATACATATTTCGCCCACAGGGCACACCTGGAAATAAAAACCAAAGATTTTTTAGGTTTAAAATTTTAAAATACTAGAAGTCTTCTAGATCAGAGTGGAAATTGAGTGCTACGGGGGACATGAAGCATTCATAGCCCAATATTGGTGATCCAAAAGCGATCTTGGGATCACTAGTTGGCTAATTATGTATACATCTCATCATGTAGTGTGCTATATTGTGTTTAGGAGTTAAGTATAAGCATATATAGATGGACAGACGTGGGTCCATAGACCGCACACACTTTCCATTGGCCCCAGTCAGCAGCATACTAGCGCTGTGGTACCCTTAGTGTTGCAGCATATGCTGAAAAGGGACTGTTCCATAGGGACAGCAGTAAAGCTATCCTGTTTTAATGTGTTTATAAATAAAATAAAATAAATAAATATCTTGGAACATTTCACACAGCGCCAACGAGTGCCGCACTAAGCTCAAAGGCTTGCATTGCGGTCACCAGATAGTTGATAGACTACATAGATAATTTGAAATACATACATAACTACATAGAAACATCCAAGACCCGAAAACAAACATTCGTGTTCATCACACAAATGTCTGCCCCGGTCGGGGATCGAACCCGGGACCCCTTGATCCAGCAGCTTCAGCAGGTGAGTGTTGTAACCACTAAATCATCATGTATAAAGCTTTTTAATATTTATACATGTATGCTTAACATTGTACTTATAATGATTGTTACTGCTGTTCTTTGAATAGATTACGTTCTATTTTTTTATTATACCATCTAAGTTAAGCAACATCAAGTGTGGTCTGGTCAGTTATAAGCCCAGTAACTACTTGTGGCATAACATAATGAGCGTCAAGCCTTTATGCAGACTGCCGACCTGTAACTACTGGTACAAAGAATGTAGTACAAGGCACAGTGCATGCAACCACTAAATATGCAACGCAGTAAGAAGTACTTGCGTCAGTGGAACTGATAGTCAAAATCTTGCTGGATCCGATGCAAGCTGTTGGCAAGATTGTTAGGTTACTTTACTTACCGAATCAGGTTAGTGACTCCAGGTTTTGGAAATCGGAACAACTTCACGCCGTCTTTTGCAGGTGTGCAGTTGCACTTACAACATTTCCTGTAGCTTTCCATTCTGCACCAAGTATAAGAGTCACTATCTCACACAAATACGAGTCACTATCTCAAACAAATAAAACCACGATCCACAGCACAGGAGTCAATTTCTCTTATAATACACGAAATCTTCGCAATGGATGAGCATGTGCGGTGCTCAACTTGAGAAGAAAATAAATCCACTTCAGAACTATAACGAAAAAGAACGAAGCGAACAAAACACAACAACAAGATCGATCGCCATATTGATTATTTGTTACTTGTCATCTTGGTGTTGCAAGTTCTACAATAACAACTCTGCGAAGCTTAAAACTATTTGTTTTTGTAATTGATTATGTCAGTTATGGACAACATTAAATTTTTTAAACAATATTAATTTTCTCATTTTTATATTTTTTTATGTTTCTTAAGTATTTACTGTAGCAAATTCGCAATAATTTGTGTGGATAAAAAAGTGCTAATTAGAAGTACGAACATTTAATGACAACACTAGAAGCACTCACGCCCGGAAGTTATGTGTTGCCATTTAAAACGGCATTTAATTTTTGTTATGGCAAGATACTGATTTTGCCCAAAATAGGTATCTTATTTCTTCCATACTATGTTGACAGGGGCTGGTAATAATCAAAACGATTAATTTTGTCGGAACCTCAGTATTATACATGTGTGTGAAATTTCCTGTAATAATGTAGTTGTGCGAGTTTTATGATGAATCACCGATAGATGGCGTGTTCACAAATTGTTACAAAATTAAGAACAGAAATTATGATAATAATTGATTAGAAAATAATGACTACAAGTACAAACCAGCTAAATTATTTTCTAAGACATAAAATATATTTGTGGTATAGATAATCTGCATTATCTTTATCGAGCAAAAAGCCGAATACTCGTACAAACAGCATAGAGACAAAAAATTAAAAAGAACACCGTCATTGTCTGTGTTCGTGTGCTCTACAGATTTTTCTGACAGTTCCGTAATTTTATAGAAATATAAATCGCCGCAAAATGGCGAAAAGGATCGCACAGAGCTCCGTAAACTGGGCCGCCCTAGCCGAGAGGGTCCCGGCCGAGCAGAAGGCACAACTTGCGGCTTTCAAAATAAAGTCCGACACTTACCTCCGAAGGTTAGTTTTGTTCGATGGATTACATAATTTTCGATAGAACATTTTTGGATATATAGTTTCCTTGTTTTAGAGTTTTGGCCAATCCCCCTGAACCGCCAAAGATCAACTGGTCTGTGTACAAGAATGCCGTGCCCGTGCCTGGCATGGTTGACACCTTCCAAAAGCAGTACGAGGCTTTGAAGGTGCCCTACCCCGCTGACACACAAACTGCTCAAGTTGAAGCCCAATGGGCAGAGGTCAAGAAGGCGATCGATGCCTTCATCCAGTCATCTAATGCTAACATTACTGAGTAAGTATAAAAGAATCATGTTCTGATCTCTTCCCCATTTTTTCATAATTGTTATATGTGTATTAGATTTTTGAGAAATTATGGTTTTATAATTCAAACAGGCATCTTTACTGGTACAAAAACTAATGACAGTTTTATTGTCTTAATAACATAATCATTATGCGTCACATCACATTATTTCATACTTTTAGTTGAATTCAATGCCACATTATTCATAATAATAACCCAAAAATAAAAGCCAATTAAATTCTACATGAAAAACCCCCATGGAGGTCGGGTTATATCACATTTCCAAGAGAACTTTTCAAAAGTCAAGAATCAATAGTATCCTAATGTTATTTCTCAAGTTAACTCTATCTTTGTAACAAATTTCAATAAAATCCATTCAGTGGGTTAGATGTGAAAGCGTACCAGACAGACAGAGTGACTTTCGCATTTATAATATTAGTAGGGATGTTAATCAATACTGGATATAAATTTCTATTGACATGAGACTTAAATTCTTCAGAAAAGTAAAATAAAACATAATGCAAACATAATTACAACATTGTCAACTAATTCTATCAAACTCTGACCCTAATGAATTTTGATTCCAGGTACCAGAAACAGATCAGCGACATCAAGGCACTTCTGCCATACGACCAGATGACCATGGAAGACTTCAAAGATGCTTACCCAGAGGAAGCCCTTGACCCGATCAACAAGCCAACCTTCTGGCCCCACACACCTGATGAGCAGCTTGGCTATGTTGACCCTGACAAGCCAGCACATTCCGGTCACTAAAATAATTATTCAAACTCTTTACAAAACTTCAAGAGCTAAAGCGGTCAGCATATATCAGGTCCAAGTGATAGTTGACAGTTTTACGTAGTGTTGTCAAGGTCCTTTAGAAAGTTGCAACACTTTATTCTATTTATGTAGGAATAAATGAAATCTTTTAACATTAGTTGTTGTTTATTTTTAATTTCTGGAATACAAACTAGCCGTAATAAGATAATGTTTCCCTTACCTTTTGCATGTATATCAAAGAGTACATTATTTTTTGTATGAGAAACCTGAAACACGTGTCCTATATATTTTTAAGTAAAGAATCTATGTACGCATGACAACAGGTCAAGCTATCCGAAACTGACCAATATTCCCAATCAACCTTGAGTCTTAATGCATAAGAGATGAAGTTGAAAATCCAATAAAGAAATCTGACAGATTGTAGTAGCTTGATGTGCTGTCGTCTGTACAAAATTTCAAAAAAGATATCATGAAAAACCATGAAGTTATGAGCATGTTGGCTGCATGAGCATGAGCTTCTTGGCTGCCCCAACAAATATGATCGTTGCCTACGTTGCTTGCGTTGACTTCTAGCGTCAACTGTTACGCGGGCGTGCGTAGTAATCTATCGTAAGCTGCGTGGCGCACTGTGTAACCACACTGCAACAAAATCTAAATGTATTTGGGAAAAAAATATATAACATGGTAAAAATGATTGGAATTGATTCAGTTGCTTATTCTGAACAAACTATGTATATTCATTCAGGTTTCGCATAAACAAAAAATCATGTTGTATAATTCATACGATTTTGGTGATTAGACTGTACAGCTATGGACTGCTGCGCTGCGTGTCGCGGGTTCGATTCTCGCACGGAACAATTATTTGTATGATCTACAATTAGTAGTGTTCCGGGTCTGGATTTTTGTATATAAACGCACCCACGATACAGGAGAAATTCTAATGTGAGGCAACTTTTTTTTTTAACCTTTTAACCGCCATGTCACTGATCCCTTTGACGAACCTCCAGAGCCACGTCACTTTAGGTATAAGTTGGAAGTGTTGGGAATACTCAATATCGATGCATTTATTTATTCACAATATTAACATTTCGACAATATTTACTTTTATACTGCTCAATTGCTCATACACACATAGAGGCATTATTATAAAAATATTGATACTTATATACGTAAACGTAATAACACTACAAAATCGAAATATTAAATAATTCCAGCCAATGAATGTATCATTTAAATTTTGGTTAGTAGACAGTAGTATCCATGATGACCCTTAGTAGGTATGTTACAAACAAACACAATTACTTGTCAAATTAAAATATCGATTTAAAAAATAAATTAAACTTATCAAATCAACATCACTTTCTATTTTGAGAACTGTCGTCGCTTCGCAATTCATGATTGCAAAATATTTAATAACTCTTCGTCTTCACGAAACACGAAAAAGGCCTACAACACTAGTTGCACTGAGCGATAAAGCTTTCCCGTGATTTGACGGGGATGGCGGTGAGGCAACTCACACAATACAGCGCGATTTAACCTTGAAGCTCCTTGGCCGCACGTAATAATACGGTGACGGCGACCGGCGAATGTCTGCACTAGTGACGTACCGCGTAATGAGATTTTTATATTTTTGTCGTAAAAATTAAACAATATTGAACTTAAATACATTTTATTGTGTACAGATTTTTGTATCAGAGTAACACTATGGTTATATTATGATGAAAGTACCCACTTTCATTGCAAATAATGATAGTAATTTCTAAAGAGCCTTGTTTATTCTTAGACAAGCTATAAAATATTTTAGGAATTTACCCCATCCCTAGTACTCGTAAAATTACGTGATTGGCGATACAGGTAAAGAGACCAGTTATCACGATGTATTAAAATCTAAAAATTCACAATATTTATCATTCAAAACATTGAAAAATTTCAATAACAATAACGATTATACCCTACTTATAATTGACACATTTTATATGGAGTGTGTGCACTATAAGAACTTATTAGATAAAATAACGTAATTATACGAGTGTTGGCGGTTAAAGGGTTAATATAAGTGTATATTATGTACTTTATACGTTCTTGGTGAAGTAAGGTGAACAAAAGTACCTTACAAATTGTAATCATTGATGATTACTGATGGCCTGTGAGTGCAAATAAATTAATGTGATGAACACGGATTGTTTCATAAATTTTGGTCTTATTAGGATCTAGTTCCAAAGAAGAAGAACAACGTCCAAATTGACAATACAATCAGCCCAACACTGACCATGAAGTGATTTATGCTGGTCACTGCATCGCGCGGCTGAGGACTTTAGGAGATATAAAGCATTATACATTAACTTCTTGGCAATAAAGTAGAAGTTTCCATGATATTTGATCGCAGTACAAAAATGCCGCTACGGTATGCTTGACGCTACTGCATTGGCAGCTTTGAGGATGTTTCGAATTCGGGATCTTTCGGTACGCCGTCGCCCGACACACGAGGCAACACTTTTGGGGGGGTAGCTCAGCATGCTTTGTATAAAGTCATATTTTTTTTTAATGAACGGGCAGCTGTGCTGCTGGGGAGTTTGTTCCGCCACTTCCTCGATTGGGGGCGTTTTGGGGAGACAGTTTAAGTAATATTGACGTTCTAAAAGTGCTAATTATCAGCCTAGTTTGAATAAATGACTTGATTTTGCTTAAAGACGCGAGGTCATCCCTAAGAACGTTGCAGCATGCCAAGGCTTGGTTTCCGATAGTATGCGCTTGCACGTAGGGATGCCGAAGGATCCTTTCCCTTGCCGATGCCGACACGATGAGCACCGGGGTTTTAGTATGAACTGCTGTGGAAGTTCAAACTAAGATGGTTTGTACCATGGAAATAAAACCAGTAATATAATTCGATTAAACTTTTATTTTCTGTGAGTTGTACAATTGATACATCACATGTAATGCTGTCACAGAGTTACAAGACATAGGAATGTTACATTTAGGAAAAAAACTTTAGTGCCATGAGCTATGGATCAAAGTGCTACTGTGGAAACAAATTGTTTTTACTAAATATTTAATCTATATAAGACACTTTTCGATAAGTGGCACATCTATTATATTTAACCCTGCAATAATGCAGATCAATGATGATCATTTGGAAAATTCTTTACTAATTCAACTATTGTAAAAATAAAAAAAATACGAAAGCAGGAATAGACAATTTTCTAAATTTTTAAAATGCTCTCGTGAATTGTACCCTAATTATTATTATACTTCGCATTACTAAATTAAAACACACTTAATTATAGGCTTTCCCGTACACTGAAGCATGGTTTCCGAGACTCCTAAACGTATACCAATCTGTTGCTATATTATATTATTATAATATACGATATGATCGAGTCTATAAACCTTATAGGTCTGAATTCCAAGCCATCAATTCACAGAAACTTAGAAATAAAAATTAAAATGTATTTCATTTAAAACTAGACGCGAGTGAAACAATGCTAATCGTTTCTGATAGTTTACTCACAGGAGGGACCACTTGGTGTTATTAATTCAAACCTACATTACAAGCTAAGGGCGTTGTTTAGTGATTTTAGCACAGGGGCTTCTTGAGCACAAGGCTTTTAAGACTAAATTATACAGATAGCTTCAACAACTTTCTCATGTACCATGCCACTCGAAACTTATCGAAGTCTGGAAGCAAGATAGTCTTTTTTAATAATCTTTGCCCTGCAAACATCACTAACAGATGCGACGTCCCACACTTAATCCTATGAACATTCATTTCACATCACATCCAGTCGAGCTTAATCTAAATAAAATACTCTATTTAGCGACGAATTTACTCGCCGGCGGTGGTGGAGGCTGTGCATACATGTTGTAGTAGCTAGTGGGCGGCGGCACGTTGAAGCCGCCGGGTGCGGGCCCAGGAGGCCCCGGGGGCCCCGGGGGCCCGGTCAGCCCCGCCGGCCCCACGCTGTAGTTGTTGTAGGCCTGCGTGGGGAAGGAGGGCGCATCGCTGGCGCCGCGGCCGCGCCCTCTACCACGGAACCCGTTGTCCGGTCTAAAGTTGTTACTGCTACTATCACGGTTGTAATTTGAACGAGTATTGTAGGAGCTTTGGTTGTTGTCGTAATCATTGTTTGAGTTGTCCCATCTGGAACCTGTTCGTGGAAAGAGTTTATATCATTTTCTGCTGAGAAAGTTTGATTGCCGCTACTATAGCGATTGTGCATATTGTTATAAGTAAATAAATTTGTGTTCTGCCTGTTGTAACTCTGCATATTCAAAATGACAATACCGCTCATTGTGTACTTAAAAATACTTTCGGCTAAAGTTAAATATAAATAAATTGTTTTAGAAATATCGCAGGCACTATGCGCCGCTGTGACGAGCAGTGAAAGCAGACACACACACATAGAGTACTACATAAACACACAATTAGTACTGACTCCTCTCGCCACCGAAGCGGCCGCGCCCGCCCGAGTCGCGACCTCCGCGTCCACGCCCGCCGTCCCGTCCGCCGCGTCCACGCCCGCCGCGGTCGAAACGACCGCCCGAGCCCTCGTCGCGGTCGCGGTAGCGGTTGCGACCTGAACATTTAACAGAAGATATGGTTAAGTTCTATTTAAAACTAGTGAAAAAGGAGACGAAGAAGTACTTCCCTAAGAACAACTTTGCTTGAAACCACTTTTTCAATTAAATCATGATTGAAAAAGTGGTCCTTTGTACCAAGTCGAATTTTGCATTATTGTTTCATAATAAAAACTTGGGTCAGCTAGTGTACGACAAAAATACAATATCTTAGAGCACGTACCGTATTTCCCCTTGAATCCCATTCCACACTGCGCCAACTCCAACAGCTTGGGGTTCACCACCTGGTTAGCCTCCTGTAGGACGCACATCAGATCCTTGGCCTGGCATAGAATAAAATTTTTAGGGACACAGTTCTGATGAAAAATGCATAAATTCTGGTATTTCTTTGTTTCTGGTAGTAATATTTATATGAATCCTCTTTTCAATTCAAAATTAGAGAGAAAGGCCGCAATCCATCCACTAGCCCACTGCTGGGACAAAGGACAATTCTGTGAGGGTCTTAAAATTCACCGAGTAGACCCAGTGCAGGTTGCCAGTTGTCACCTAGTTAGATTTTTTCTTCTAATGCATGCAGTTTCCTTCACCTTTGTGCTAGGAGTGCAGTTGTGATGAAATAATTTACACAAAAAGTGCCATCAGGCTTAAAAGGTAGTTACTTTTTTACAAACATTTTGGTTACAAAAATAACATTACTTGCATAATGCTGCTTACCTTAGCTGAGTTATTGGGTGTGAAGAGCGTGTAAGCAGTCCCGGTGTTTTGCGAGCGACCCGTACGTCCGATACGATGCACATAGTCCTCAGAGTTGTTGGGATAATCATAGTTTATCACAAACTTCACGTCTTCCACATCTGTGTCCAAGCGGTTATATTAGCATGCATGCAATGATAAAACTTACACAATAACGAATTTATTGGACAAGTGAAGTAACCGAGTTCGAGATGAGTGTTCATATGTAAGAACTGATAAAGGACCAAATATATTACATAGAAAATATTAAGATTTTGCTGCACAGAAATTCGGCCACTACTGTAAAGGATTTAGGAAATTATAAATATGAAAATTCGTTCTAAAGTAAGAGATAAAAATGAATTAGGAGTATATTTATCTTACCATTTCCTGTATGCTTCACAGCAGAACTCTCATCTCAAACAGTAAAGACACATAATATTTACCTTATCGTGTGTCGTCGGCACGTCAGTCACCGCTAAACTGGAAATAACTGTATTATGCCCGTCAGTCCGGAGTGTGCAGGCCAAGAGTCGGTGTGCTGTCTTACGTTAGCGCCCTTTAACCGCGCGGCTGTCAGTTGCGTAGGGCAGGCCAAAGGGCTTCAGTTTAAATCTCTCATGACAAATAACCAAGCATGTATTGCTCTATGGTCTTACTGATTTTACCTTTAATTTTTAAACCAATGGTATGTTTTGACAGAGCAAATTTTGTTTCCCCATCATTTTGGACCCAAAACTCCTGTACATAAGACCATGTTTTTATGCTCAATTCCCGTTAATATTAGAGGCTGCATGCTCATATTGAAACAGTGTGCGCTGACATTAGATCGTTACAATACGGTAACAAGGTTTTGTAAGATCAGCAACACACCGATAGTTAGCCGTTAACACTGCACGCATGCGCCTCTGAAATGAAAAACAATCGAGAATAATGCCAAGTCAGTCATGGAAATTTATTTTATTATTATCGGGCTAAGATGTTTGTGTCTGTGGTAGATTTTTACAATATCTGTATAGCAAGGTAATTAAAGTTACTCCATATGTCCGATAATCCGGCATAAAATTTCTGAGGAATAAAACATTACAATATCATTTTGTGTGTATTGCATAAATATCTACCACGTGAATAAAATAGTTATCGTGGCCCGAGAATATAGCTGTTTCACCGTACCATTGCTGTGTTTACAAGTAGTTGGAGGCCATGTTCCAATATTCACTTTTAAACACCTCACATGCATTATTCACATTTTATAAAAATTGTTATTCTAAAATATTGCTTGATACAATAATCTCGATTTATAGTAAGAAAAGATCCTGCAACTTTTCAAACAAAGATTTATGTTGCATTTTCTTTGGTCTTTAAATGTTACTAGTGCAAAAAACGTGAATACTGGAACTTATTTTGACAGTTGTGTTACATAACTGTTCAAGATTATGCAATGGCATCACTATACCTCCGCTACGCCCCTGACATCTCTTAGACCATAACAACACCCCGGTGGTACAGTGCGAGACCCGCCATATTATTCTGACATGATTATAGTATCTTAGTACTCGCAACTGTGTCATTTCATCTTTTGTTTGATGCCCTCATCAGTCGGCGGGAATTATCACCACCCTACAACTTTTATAATCTTGATCGGTGGCACAAACATAAGATAGTAACTTCTGGGCAACTTACAGTGGCTATTTCTTGTCTTTGGAAAGCGAATAGTGCTAGTAATATCTGATAATACTAAACTATTGTATGATATTCAGACATAAAAGCCCTAGACATTTCCACTCTTGGTACCCTACCATTGGTCACGGTCGTAGAGTGTCGTCAGAGTACTTACCGAGGCCTCTGGCGGCGACGTCCGTGGCCACGAGGATGCCTCCCGTGGACATGCGGAATTGGTTGAGGACATAGTCCCTGTCCTGTTGGTTCTTGTCTCCGTGGATGGCAAGCGCTCGCCAGCCAGCGCGGTTGATAGCTTTTGTTATTTCATCGACCTTGATACAAGTTAACGTGAGCGATTTGTGATGAAATGATTCAAATATTTTTACTAACTAAAGAAATAAGATTTACTCTATGCTTTTTTTATGATTTAATTTATTTTTAAGATGTTGCAGTGATTGTTTTTTTTCTGTCAAGGTGAAATAAAATTGGAATACTTGATGTTTTGAAATCTGTTTAGTTTTACTAAATAATTTTCCAACAACAACGACTGTGTAGTTCCAAAACTCACCCGTCTTTTAGTCTCAGCAAATATGATGGTCTTGGTTTCTTCCTCCGAAGATATCTCAGTGAGGAGCGTGATGAGCTTGTCATTTTTCTCCCATTCTTCACACACATCCACAATTTGCAGAATATTATGGTTGGCAGACAGGCTCAGAGAACCAATGTTGATCTGGATGTAGTCGTGAAGGAACTCCTCAGCCAGGTTCTGGACCTCCTTAGGCCAGGTGGCTGACCACATGAGCACCTAAAATGACAAAAACAGCTTTGTTTGGGGAAAAGAGAAAAATAAACAGAACAAGTCAACAGAAGAATCAATTGAACAGTAAAGTTAGGAGAGTTTCACGTTTTAATCATAGTTTTTCGTTCATTATAAAACAAAGTCACTTTTACTTTCCCTATGTCGCTTTGTATGATTTCAATCTTTAAAACTACGCAACAGATTTTGATAGGGTTTATTTTAATATATAGTGATTCAAGAGGAAGGTTTTTATGTCTATAACATGCATAATATCCCATTTTTTGAGTTTAAATTGCAAACGCTGGCTGAACCCTATTAGATAGATCAAAATAATGTACTACAGTACTATAGACCTTAAAAAAGCCTACAAAATAGTCTGCAACACCATAAAAATCAAAATCAAAGCATTTATGTCAAATAAACCATTTACAGGCACTTTTGAATTGTCAGAAGGTCGGTCAGTCAGTAAGATGAAGCCTAGTCGCCCATTCCAAAGAGTAGGTAGGTACCTATGGAGAAGAACGGGCAAGGAACTCCATGGACACTCTTTTAAATTATCAAGCTATTGATACAAATATTTGATTATATCATGCATGTTGAAATCAACCGTGTGAGAACGATCCAGAAATATATTGTACGCTGAGAGCGTCCATTATGGAAAACACAAAAAAAATAACAATTCAGAAATTAAAACAACCTAACAAAGAGATGCTTTACAGCAAGTATATTGCGCTACGTGTGCCATGCAATTATACAATACTAAGAAATTGAATCTCAATCAATCTCGACAAAATTACAATGCAAAGATAGTTTTGTCCAAGGTTCAGCAGCTCCAACAGTGTTCCCGAATACTAAGTTTAGCTCCTGTATAGCTGTACCAGTGCCGAACACCCCTGTCAGCGATGCAATTCCGTAACGTACAATATGCCTATGAAATATGCATATGTTTACCCACTATAGTTTCTTCACAAGTGACTACTTTTTATGTTTGAAAAGTTAATTAAAATGCCAGTCGAAATCAGAGCCTACTATTTGTTGATTATTATTTATCCTTATCCAAATAAATTACGTCATATCAAAGGTAATTTTAGTAGCAGCAGATCTCTTTTTGAATTATTGGAATTGGTTGTTTCAATCAGGAGATATCACGATATATTCAAAACTAAACACCAGAAAAAATCCGCATGCCGCTCACGCCCCTACCGGCCGCCTGCTACTTGAGTGTTTCTCTGCCTAAACCGCGGAGTGAGTGGGCCGGAGCGGGGGACCTTTATTTTGACCAAACTTGCTACCTCGGTAGGCTTTCATTCTGTTTGAAGGTGGTGGAACTAGCTATCCATGGACAATAAGGTTGATGTATCTTGCAGGCTGATGGGCGGCACAGTTGACATTATTTTTATTGCAGGGCCACCGTTTCTTGAGAAAGGCTTAGGTACCTATATCATTTATCCACGTGCGAAGCCGGGACGGGTTGCTAGTATGATTATAAATAAAAAATAGAATGGTATGAGTACATTAAGAATAAATAATTAATAAATATAAGTTATACTTACTAAGGAGTATTCTTATAGCAAATGTGAGTACCATTACAAACCATTGCTGGTTTAATGGTACAAAACAAAGGAATCTATATAAGACTATGCCTAGGACTATGACTATCTTATCAGTGTTAAGCACTAACTCCACCCTCTTCCCTCACCATTCTATACTAAACTACCATTTTTTGAATTTTTATTTTCTGGGTCACTATAGATTGGTTGCTTCATGTAAGGCTATTACTGAGATTAGAATATGTAGTCATAGCAGGTAGCTTTCTAAAGTTTCTGCCTACCCCCTATGCCAAAAAGCGCCGATTTATGTACTGTTACGCACCTGTCTGTCTGGGCGGATCTGCTCGATGATCTTGCGAATTTGTGGCTCGAAGCCCATGTCTAACATCCGGTCTGCTTCGTCCAGCACCAAGTAAGTGCATCGGCGGAGGTTTGTCGTCTCTGTTCATAAAAATATCTTTGTATCAAAGGACCAAATTCAACTAATACAAGACTTAGGTTTACAAACATTAATGTGTCTGAGGGCCAAATCAATCATTTGGTAAATTGGAATATGCTCTTATTGTTAAAATTGTTTGCTTATGGATGATCTTCCCGTATTTTATGAAAAGGTGACCAATAATTGTAGGTATAGTCAAAAAACCATGAAACAA
The DNA here is from genome assembly GCA_037179545.1 of Sesamia inferens. Lineage (NCBI taxonomy): Eukaryota > Metazoa > Arthropoda > Insecta > Lepidoptera > Noctuidae > Sesamia > Sesamia inferens. The sequence goes on along the minus strand of CM073939.1, from coordinate 27,899,310 downwards.
TACTCAAGAAGGATTTACAACACTTTGCATTTCTGTTTGTTTTTTAAAACCTCACCTCTCTCCAAGAAATCAATAAGTCTTCCTGGTGTTGCTATAATAATCTCGACTCCTCGCTCCAAACACCTGCCCTGTGGCCCTTTGGGAGCTCCCCCGAATATGCAAGTGTTGCGGACTTGCACACTCTGACCAAAATCATTGGCCACCTGCAAACAGGAACAAAACCATTAAATTTCCATAAATTTTACATTCAGCTGTCCAAATAGACAAAGAAAAATAAAATAAACAAAATATGCAAGAGCAGATTGTTAAGAGATGTAGGTTATAATTGGAGATGACGGTGAGGTAGTTCAGGTGTTTCCAAGTTAAATAAGAAATAAATCGTGTTATTTAGTGAGTTACATAATCTGGTGGGTGTGGCAACATGCCATATGAGGCTAGAACTAGCATATTGGATTTTGATATAATGCAAATTAATAAATGCAAAAAAGCAAATAACTACACAACCGTGTAGGATTAAAATTAGAGTGTGGGTATGTATGCAACTTTCAATGAATTGAATGTCAACATTAACAGAACACATTTGTGGAAATGACCTTGAATGTGGGATTATTACAATGCAACTAGATAACTATTTAACATAACCACCCAATTCTGCTCTTACACACTTGTTACCAGTAAAAAAGAAATAGTAATGAAAGCATCAATAGGTTAACTAAAGAGTAAATAATAAAAACATACAACAAAAACAAAATTATTATTCTACTTGTCCGGACATGTGTCATTTATTGTTGAGTGATATATTGAGTCCCAGAATATTTGAAATTATAGATTGAGCCAAAGGTGTGTATACTCCAGAAAGTTGACCTCACCATAAAAACTTGTTAAAATATTGTGTGTGCATGACCCAGTATTTCTATTGTAAAATATATCTGTAGCAGACCTTCCTTGTATATTATCCTGATTGAGGTTATGATAATTTACATAATATTATATATAATTGAGGATGAGGTGATGAAGCAAACTGCCTTTTTTATGTAATATTCGTAAATCTACAAATAAAAAAGCATTCCACAGATAAACTGCAAAGTCTAAGAGAAAAAACAAAAAATACTAGTGCCCAAAACTAAAATAAAATAAATAAGGTTACGTTCAGAAACCTCACCTATTAAAAGATAAAATTTTGAATTTGGGATACCAATCTAATACATTTCAGAACAATTATGCCAATGTTTCATTGATTCCGGTTTTCGAACATAGCCTGCCCGCAATAAGCTAGTTCTACTTATTAAATGTAATTGAATCAATTTACTATTTCCAGTTCGCTCGGATTGTCCGTCATCTCCGCAGCGATTCCATTCATTGAGATCAACGCCTGGATAGCACAATGGAAAACAAATACTCATCTTATATTTTTGTATTATTTAAAGTATTTATATTAGAAACAATTTATTCTAAGATTCCTGCAATGAGTACACCTCCAGGCAATCTTGTGTCAGTCTGATGGCGGGCCTTATTGTAACTTTGGAATTGATATAAGAACAAATAATAATCAAGGGAAATAACCTGTTGTATCTGTTGAGCAAGCTCCCTAGTTGGAGCCAAAACCAGTACGATAGGCCCCTCATCCCTCAGCAGTCTTGGTTGATTAATGATGTGCACTATAGCTGGCAATATATATGCCAGGGTTTTCCCAGAACCTGTCTGAGCAATTCCCACTAAATCCCTCCCAGAAAGTGCTATAGGCCAACCCTGAGCTTGAATAGGAGTTGGATGTGGGAAACCTTGTTTTAAAATTTCCTTCATAGCATAATCTGGGAATCCACCTTCTTCAAAGTACATACTTGGGGCCGGAACATCACGGCCTTTCACAGTGATCTGGTTTTGGCTACGGTAGGCTTCTATCTCAGCTTGGCTGCGCGCCTGAACGTTCTGATGCGGTACATAGAAGTTTTTCTGGAATGGAGTGAGAGTAATTGTGTCCCAGCGAATTTTACGAAGATTGCCACCCGGTTGATCATTCTTGAAATTCCCTCCTCGGAAGTCGTCTCGACCGCCGCCTCGGCCTCCATAGCCTCGGCCACCGTCGCGCCCTCCTCGGCCACCACTATCTCGGCCTCCTCGGCTACCACCAAAGCGGCTGCTTCCTCTATCCTGGGACCGATCACTAGATCGACCTCCTCGTGAACCACCTCTACCGCCACCGCGGTTACCACGGCTGCCACCGCGACCGCCACCACGTCCTCCACGTCTATCGTCGTACCTAAATCACAAAACTCCCGTAAGTAAACCAAGCCAAGCGAAAGAAATTGTAACAAAAATATGCCAACTTACATCTTTACTTTTGACAACGATCAAACACAAAAACTCTAATAAATACTGAATTTCTGAACAATTCAAGTTACTTGTCAATGAGCTACGCGTTCTCAAAAAGAATGGGTATTTTTTTTACAGTATTTCTAGCGTAACAAACATTGAGATGATTGAGATGACTTTCCTTGCAAATACCACTAGTCGGCCATATTTGATTTGATTGTCTATGATCTGACAACTGGCGCTTCCTTTGTCTTTAATGCATCTTATGTAACTTTTGTATAAAAATGAAGCAAATTATATATATTTTAATGCAGTTTATTTCAGGTACTTATATTAAATTAGTTATGAATAAATATAAAAAATAAGAAATACAAAAGCACGATATTTTAATAACTTGCCATATTTTAAAAAGTACAATTTCCGCAATCGAGATGGTACGAATTTTAAATGGTTTGGCCCATTGTTGGGTCCATGGGAACCCCGAAGAGTGTAACATAAAATATGGGAAATCCTCTATTTCTTTTCATTCAAAGGTCGTAAAACTTTGTTTAATTAATTAAATTGCAATTCAAATCTCTTCTTATATTATTAAAAACTTTTATTAAGGTACAATTGGTACTTAGAAATTGGAGGTCACTGATGGTGTTACTATTTTCCCGAAACTCATATCCCCATTACCATTACTTTATTGATCAAACATTTTCTGCCATCATATTAGCAGCCCATTTTGGGGCGTAGTGTAGCATTTAGTGTAGAAATTTAATCTTTTTAAAAATGGACGCTTCTATACCAGTTTTTGAGAAACCCCACCGTCCTTTAACTGTATTAGACTGGACAAGGAATATCCAAAGACTGCAAAACGAGGCTAGGATCCGTCGCTTCGAATCATACGAATTGAGGCAAAGAGCTAATCAGCTCAGGAATGAAACTTCAGTCACCACGAGATGGGATAACTATGTTAACAATGAGTTATTGAGGGATAGGTAAGATCTTACCGGATTTTATTATAATCTCTGCTAAATTACCATCAATAGCACTGAGTACACATAAGTTAATAGTCTCTCAGAAAATCTTTATATTTCTGTTAAATCGTTTTACTCGTAGTTTTATATAATACAGTAAAAGTAATAAGTAACAGGTTTTAAGGCGCTATGCTGTCTTCTGGATCAGGAAAGCAGACGGATCAGATGTTCTGAATGTTATACATTTAGAAGTTATAAAGTATTTAATTTCCAGAATATTCGAAGTCCAAGCATGGAGGGAGAAGCAAAGGTTTACAAGGGAATGTGTCAGTGACGAAATTAGGGCTTTAAAAGAAGAGAAAAATGCCACCGAACTGCACTTGGAGTCTCTACAAGTACCACTTATGGTGATATCCCAATGTCTCTCTAACAGAGACCAAAGGGTGCCTCCGGAGCTGACTCGAGACCAGCTTGGGGAAGAGTTGTATAAGGTAAAATATCGTGTTTTCTTGATGTCGTATACAGTCTTAGATTTTGGGAGGTGGCTTAGCTATCATGTATTATGCCCACAAAATGAGGCGCGTGCTATTCTATGAAAGATGGCTGTCGTTGACAATTCTGCCTTACCCTCATCGTCACTGAAGAATCTTTGTTTTTAACTAGTGCTAGCTAGCTTTACGATATCTTAGCTTCTTATTCACTGTACGTGTACTATGCAGAAATCTTTTTAAATGGATAAAGAAAGTGTTGTTTATAATATCACTCTAAAATAGTCTTGTAAGTAACCTAACCTATCCTGTTCTTCTCTAGGAACTGCACATAACGGAAAACAATAAGCGTGTCCTCATGGACGTCTGTCACATGGGTTGGGAGAAGATAAAGGAGCTGACCAACGTACTCTGTCGCCTGGAGCGCGAGATCAAGAATAAAGACGAGACCATCGACTTGGAGTATCAGGTCAAAGATCTGAATAGAGACAGCTCGGATATATGCTTCAAACTGGATCCTACACGGGTACCTACAGAGTAAGTTAATATGATTAATTTACTTTCAGTAGGCATGATACTGACTAGAAGAAATGTCATCAGGAACTATCAGCGTTTTTATTTCAGTGAACCTATACATGCGTACATTTTCATCTGCCTTCCCTTTAAGGAATATTGCTAAAACAATCTTTATATAGTCTCTCTCAGAAATAGTATAGTATGGCAATCTTATCATCATCGTAGGAGTTCAGTCATACCTTTTGCGAAGTACGTATTTTTCCTCTCCACTATTTCACAATATCATTCCATTCCTAGATCAATGAGTGAAGAGAGTTACGCTCACTGCATAGAGAACACGATAAAGATAGCTGAGCAGCTGATGTCTGAATCCAAGACCCTTCGGGAGATGATGTTCAAGAGTCGTGAACAGGCCCGGAATCAGATGCATGCGCAGAGTCAGCAGGTGGAGCTTATCATGAGAAGAAGGGTCTATGATATACAGAGGGCCAGGAATGAGATGGAATGGCAGAAGTACAAGGTAAGTATATAAATCCACATGTAGAAAGAACCAGCTTACTGTGTGTGTATGGTAGAAAAATTATTATTTTCTTTTTCGTGCATTCATAATCTGCGATCGTGTCCAATATCTAGTGAAACCTGTACAGAGTTTTTGTTTATAATTTAAACATCAACAAAACTCTTGTTACGAGGTTCATTTAGGGAGTTTTTTTATCTAAACCTTACCCAACACTCACTCACATAAAAAATAATCCATTTCAGCTGGAAGAGAATCTCCAAAAAGTAGACAGGGAGATAGAGATGCTGCGTGCAGCTGTTGCTGATAAAATAAATCCAACCAAGCTTGTAGAGACCAGGTTGGAAACCAGGACCAGGAGACCAGTCCTTGAAAGAGTGCAGGACAAACCCATGCGTGGCCTGATCGAAGAGTTCGAAAGAGTTCATTTGAGCCACAATATGCTAGAGAAGAAGTTGGAAGAAGCATTGTAAGTATTTCTTCACGTCTCCTTCTTTTTTATTTAACGACACACTGATGGTAAGTGGTCACCGCCTCAATTTGACATCTATATCCTGGCATAACAGGTGATTTTACATGCTGGACCCGAAGGTGCAAAGACTCGAGTGACACAACAATTGTTGACGACCGTAATAGGCATGATATATAAGCTCTACCACAGCTCGATGCAAATTTTGGGACAGATTGGAACATAAGGCCAGCCGCTACACAATACCGAATTCTTGTGTCAATGGGTGTGATGAGGGAGACACTGCGCTGTGAATAACGCATTACCTCCAAAACGTAGAGCCACCATAAAGTTTGGCGCATACTATAACTATCGTACTTTTTTCCAGGACAACATACCATGGACTGTACAATCACCATCAGCGCGTGACCAAGGACCTGGAATACAAGAATCAAGCTTTGGAAACAGATAGAAGACTGATAGAGATCAGAAAGCCAATCCACGCGCCAGATGAAACCGAATTCAAGAGAAACGTTGGATACTGCCGCATGAGCGATGAACTGGTCACTGATTGAAGGCAACACTGATTGAATTATGTTGGCTGGCTATACCTACCGATTTTGGTGTTGCCAATTTTTTACTATAAACACTAAAACAAGTGAAAAGCTCGTATAAGTATTTGCATGAGACGAATATTAATCGATGGCTGATATAAATGAAGACAGAAAACTTAAAAATACTTTGGTTTCTCCTTAGGGTTAATTTACCTACATTGTCACGAATCCGGAGTGCAATTGAGTATTCGTAATTAGTAAAATTTTTGTCAATGGTTAGAACATTGATTTAAAATTTACGCACAAAACACTAGACATGATCTTATTTATTGCCTTCTCAAGATCGCGCGATAATTTTTCAGAGGATGCGCGACCTGTGCGTATGTATCTAATTTTTACGTTATACTTTTCACATAAAGTCAATTACAATTGGCAAAAAAAAAAATCTGTTCCTCCCCGTTCCACTGCTATACAAATAGGACCTTAGTTTAAAATAATGTTATGACCAATGACATGGTGAAGATCGCGGGAAGACGATGGATGCGAGCAGCATAAGACCGGTCATCATGGAAAGCCTTGGCGGAGGCCCTTGACCAGCAGTGGACCTATATAGGCTGAGAAGAAGAAGAAAGTTTTGTAGATGATAAAAGTTTTAAAAGACTTCTTACAATTTTAAGACTTCCACCATCAGCGGTCGTGTTCAAAGTAATGATTAAAAAAAAAAAGCAATTGGAAAAAAATTGTTTATTCATGTAATATCGTAACAAGCACTGTGTTTATTTTATATTGTTTTAATATCAAAATTAGTTTAATGGTCTTTGTGACGTCACACCTTGGTAATAATGACAGCATTTGATGTAAAAATACACATTTTTAATAGTCTATTTTATTTATATATATATTATTAACTATACTCGTAATAATATAATACTTCGGTGTTCATTGGAATGTGATCTTGAATGAGATATTTTTACATCAAATGAGGTTCCACATTCAAGGCACTATTTGGCGGTGTGTCAATTCGATGTACTTATATGATAGGCAATGGCATTTAAGTATTGTTGTAGATAGGTTGAAAGTAGTTTGATCAGAATAAACTAGTCGATTCACATAGATTTTGAATGACTACTATCTAGATATTGTAAATCCTATAGGTTATAGTGATAGATATGTTAGTAGTAAGTACTGCATTTTAGCTTGTAGCAAATAATAAAAAAAGCATTTGAATCTATTTCGTAATATATATTAAAACTAGGCCAGCCCTTGTTGCTATGCCTTTTGTTAAGGACCTCCGATGCACACAATAACTTACCAAGGTCTCATAACAACCGCTCAAGTTGGTCTAAAGTATTTGCCAGACTAACGTATAATTATTTTATATACTAATTATATGGGCTATATCTACACAAATAAATTAAAATTGAAGTTATCGTTGAACTTTGGCATGGCGTTTCATTTATAATCTCCACTCGCATTAGATACATGTAGTACTGGCAGGTAGCATTTTCGTGACGTCACAGGGTTTGGTTACCAGATAAAAAATAGACCGCTCTAGTTAAAAGTCCGTAAGTAGCAATTGCCTTCAAATACACGAATTGGCAACAAAAGATATTAATAATAGTCTTTTGATTAGTTTAAAATAGTAACTAATGGTAATTGTGAATTTTTTGGTTTATCTAATGACTAGCTGCGCCGCGCGGTTTTGCCCGCGTAGGTTTGATTATGTTTTTTTTATATGCTCCGTTCCTATTGGTCGCAGCGTGATGTTACATAGCCTAAAGCCTCTCGTCCGATGAAGGCCAGCCCGCGCCGCAGCTGAGCCAGTAACCATAACTTCCCAACCATGACCTCTGAGTTTGTTTCGGAAGTTTCTTCTCAGAGCTAGTCTAGGAAACGCCGCGGTCATCAAACCGATTTTTTTTTTTTTTTTAATTTTTTTTTTATAAATTATAAACCAGCGCTTGACCGCAATCCCGCCTGATGGTAAGCAGTGACGCGATCGTTGATGGTAAAGCGCGCTAGTTTATTAAGAGCCTATTCACTCTAGCCTTGAAGACACTCAAATCGTAATGTGACGGAAACACCGACGCCGGCAAATTGTTCCAGTCCCTCGATGTACGCGGTATAAAGGAGGAAGCAAAACGCTTCGCCCGGATCGCAGTGGTGTCAACAACGTAAGGGTGGAAACTCGCCGTACGACGGGTCGTCCGATGATGGAACGGAGATGGGGGAATTAAATCATGCAATTCCCTTGCACACTCACCAGAATGCATCCTATAGAAGACCGAAAGGCTGGCCACTCTACGCCTGTGCTCCAGGCTTTGGAGACCGTTTCGAGTTAAGTCTGGGTCGCCAATCAGCCTCTTCGCACGCCTCTCCACCGAATCCAAAGTGGCAAGGTGACATTTCGCAGCACCAGCCCAAATGTGGCTGCAGTACTCCACACACGAACGGACCTGTGCTTTGTATAAAATTAGAAGCTGCCCAGGTGTGAAGTACCGCCGGACCTTAGCGATGACGCCTAGTTTTCTGGCAGCCACCCTGGCCTTGGACTCAATGAACCGCCCAAAGTTAAGGCTCGAGGAAATCTCAACTCCCAAAAGCTGAAGGCGGTCGGTACACTCCAAGGATACATTCTGAAAAGTAGGAGCCAGGGTGAACGGGCTCCTTTTGGCGGTGAAAAGACACGCCTGTGTTTTGGCGGCATTGAATGCTACAAGATTGGCATTGCCCCATTCGGAGACTGCCTGCAGTGCAGCACTCACACGCTCTACCATGGCCTCTCTTTCGGACCGGATTGTTTCCTTACTAGCCCGAGCTTCCGGCAGGTATCTCTCCACAACTGTGCTGTCATCTGCATACCCATAGATACCGGGCATCAGCAGATCATTAATATGCAGCAGGAACAGAGTTGCAGAGAGAACAGACCCCTGAGGAACACCGGCATTAGTCGACATGGGCTCAGATGAACATCCGTCGACAACAACTCGGAGGGACCGTTCAGTCAGGAAGTCTTTTACCCAGCCACAGCCAGCCCAGTCACGGCCTCTCAAGGTCAACTACGAGATGCCATATCAAAAAAAAAAAACCTAAAGCCTTCCTGGATGAATGGGCAATCCAACGCAAAAAAAAAATCAAATTGGGCCAGTAGTTCCTGAGATTAGTGCGTTCAAAGAAACAAACTCTTCAGCTTTATATATTAGTGTCGATATAATACCATTGCTAATAAACTGCAGTCCAATCTTGCTCCAAATCAAAAAGTCCCTTTTATCTTGTGCCAAGAACCTTAAAACAGTCCACTTGGTTTGGATTCCAAGCCACTGTGGCATAAGAGGAAACGAGTGGGTCGATGCTCTTGCTAAGGACGCTGTCTCGTCCCAAGACGCTGACCTCAAATATTATAAATGCCAGGGTTATGATTTGCTGAGCCTTCCAAAAAGAACTTGCTATCCACATGGCAGGTGCAGTGGCAAAATAAAAGTAAGCGGAAAGGTGTTTTTTATCACGCAACCTAATGTTACACCCAAACCTTGGTTTTATCCGTTTAAAAAAAACCTCAAAGAGGGTAATATCTTGTGTTTCTCGCATCCGTATAGGCCATTGTTGTTCCCCGGTATTCCTCCACAAAATCCGGGTCAGAGACACGTCCCTCGCTCTGTGAATGTGGACTGGACGAAGGTACATTGGAGCATATATTTTTCCAGTGCTCCAATAATAACCCAGCCCATGATCTGTATAGTCGTCTTCCTAAGTTACATATCCCTGTCCCAACTAACTTTCCATCTTTACTAACACATTCTTCCCCAAAGCTATTTGGAGCTTTGATGGATTTTATCCGTATTAATGACATCAAATTATGATTTTTTTTTGTGTGTTTCTCTATGTTCATATTTAATATAATTAACCATAATATATTTAACGTATTTTTATTATTTTGTTTGTTTCAGTGTACCTACTAACACTTGTTTACAAGTCTCACATTGAACACAATGTTATCAAATTATTATTGGATTAGAAATGTATTTTTTATTTTATTGTTTATTTCTTTGCCTTCGCCCGTTTTCTCATACCACATAAGACATTGGCAGAACTGTCGACATCGGCACCATTGCCATAAACAAAAATAGAATAGAACCATTGCTAATGATCAAATGAACTAACAAATTAGTTACTATTTCAAACAATTAGTAGAGTCCACGGAACAAAAAATCGACGCTTGCACTATAATACTAAAATACTGAAATAATTATAACTTAAGTAATATTTAAGCAGTAGATCAGACAGAAGACAGCACATCAAGCCACTACAATCTGTCAGATTTCTTCATTAGACTTTTAACTTTATCTATAAAGCTTTTTTGTCAGTTTCGAGTAAGTTGACTTGCTGTCGTTCGTACTTGTAGCCGCGTAGTAAAGCAAAATATATATGAACTATAAATAAATGTGAGGTTTTTATTCGTAATACTTACAAGGTACCTGGTTTTATACAAGATGGAGAATACAATGGTCAGTACAGGGAGCGTTCAAGTATTAAGTAACGCATTTGTGCAGATTTTACAACCCCCCTTCCACCATGTAACACACTGTAAAGATTTTCTGTCCCCCTTCCCCCCTGCCTAAACGTTATGTTCAACAAAGTATAATACCTTTGTAATTGTATTAATTTATCGTTGTTTAAATACCCAAGCCCTTGTAACGCACTGTAATATTTTACAAGACCCCTCCCCTAAATTGTATTACGTAATACTTGAACGCTCCCAGAGGGCTTAACTCAAAAACTTGATTCTATAAGACATGGTCGACATTTTCAACTTGATTATCTTCGTTGTTACTACTCGTGCGAGTTAACTGTGCACCTCTCTGGAATGCTCACCGCTCCCGCCCTCACCCGCTTCCCCGTGCGTCGCCCCGATTTCGCCCTATGTGCTGAGTATCGACAGCATCTTTGTTACAGTGTACCTACTAACACATGTCTACAAGTCACACATTGAACACAGTGTTATCAAATTATTATTGAATTAGAATTGTATTTATTTATTTATTTATTTTATTATTTATGTACACACAATAAAATACATATAGATACAACAAAATGAAGATCTGAGTACAAAGGTACTGCTTATTTCTTAAGAAATTTCTTCCAGCAGACCTGCGAAAGGAGAAGTAAAACAGAAATGTAGACAATAGTGTGTAAGAACAAGGAGGAAATAAAATATGATAACTATTAAAGTAATAATATTAAATATATCTAAACATATAAACCTAAAATAAATATATAAGCCAAACCAATAAACCAAAAATAAGTACATATACTACTTAAATAAATACATAATACTAAAATATAAAAATATGTATAAATAATAAACAAATTCTCACAATATAGAGGAAAGGTAATGCTCTTTTAATCGACGCTTAAAATTAGAAATAGTGTTTAAATCACGAATGTTAGGCGGGAGTGAGTTCCACAATCTTACAGCATGTACAGAGAAGGAATAGGAATAGTAAATCGTTTTATGAGGATGAGATTTAAGGATGGATCTTAGGTGTGATCTACAGGGTGCGTCGCTAGAGCGCGCGTAAGAAAAACGCTCACGCAGGTAGGAAGGATAAGACGGGTTGTGTAAGATGTTGAAAAGGAGACATAAAATCCTAGTATTCCTGCGAAGGCGAATTGGGAGCCACTTGAGTTCCTTGCGAAGGTGAGAAACATGGTCATACTTACGAAGACCGAAAACAAAGCGAATGCACAGGTTTTGCAAGCGCTCAAGCTTGTTTAACAGCTCCTCAGTAGCATCCAGGTAACAGGCATCGGCATAATCTATAATCGGCTGAATAAGGGTTTGTGCTAAAGAAATTTTAGTCTTCAAGGGCAGAAGACCCTGAAGGCATTTCAGTGAATGAAACGAAAAATGTACCTTTCGACTGACCTCACTGACCTGAGCACGCCACGATAGATTGGAGTCTATGACTACACCCAGATCTTTGGCAGTTTCAGTAAAGTCAATTCGTACACCATCAAGATATAAAGGCAGGAGAGATGTAATATTGGCTGCATTGCGAACGAATCTGCTGCCTATGATCATAGCCTGGGATTTAGTTGGGTTAATTTGTAAGCCAAATGACTTAGCCCAAGCGCTAACACTAGCCAGGTCATGATTCATTGCGGCAATTGCAGAGCTCGTGTTGTCAGCAGAAGAATGTCGATAGAGCTGCAGGTCATCTGCGTAGAGATGGAAACTGGAGGAGATTACTCTAGTAACAGAGTTAATGAAAATTGAAAAAAGAAGAGGAGAGAGAACGCTACCCTGAGGAACACCCTCAGTGAGATTACACCAATCGGAGAAGGACTCCTCTAGGCGAACACACTGAGAGCGTCCCCGGAGATACGAGCTGAATCAGGCTAAAGCGGGGGAAGAGAAATTGATAGAATTGAGAATGCCTAGTAAAATGTCAAAGTCCACTGAGTTAAAGGCGCTGCTAAAGTCAAGCAATACAAGGACAGTCAGTAATTTATTCTCCATTGCCCAGCGAATGTCGTCAGTCACCTTCAAAAGCGCGGTTACGGTACTGTGACCCGAGCGAAAACCGGATTGAAATGGAGATATTATCGAGTTTGACGCCAAGAAATATGATAATTGCCTATGAACTACGTGCTCAAAAACTTTAGAGAGGAATGGGAGAATAGAAATAGGCCTAAAGTGGGTTAATAAAGTAGGATTGTTAGTTTTAGGTAAAGGTATTATGTGAGCCTGTTTCCAAACTGACGGGAAGGAGCAAGAAGAAAATGAATGATTGAAGATGTGAGTTAGAACAGGGAGCAATGAAGAAAGGATAGGAGTAATCATTCTTGAGCACAGCTTATCATTACCGACTGCCGAAGAAGTAATTGCATGTATAGACTTCTTAACATCATCCTCAGAAACATCGTTAAGTTTGAAGAGAGAATATTGTGGTAATGGCAGACTAGCAAGACTCTCTAGTGTCGCAGCCTTGACAGAAGGATCAAGAGAAAAGGGAAGGTGGGAGAAATGTTTGTTAAGATCATTGAGGTTCACATCTTTGCACTGGTTGGCAGGGGACTTGCCTATGCCTACAGATTTTAGAAATTTCCATACATCGGAGGAACTGCGGTTAATGAGTTGGTCGTGGAAATAGCGTCTCTTAGCATCCTGACACAGATGACTGCAGCGATTACGTAAAGATTTGTAATAAGAGAGATTCAGCTCTGAAGGTCTGCGCTTATATCTGCTCTTAGCTTTTTATTTTTTTTATTTTATTGTTTATTTCTTTGCCTTCGCACGTTTTCTCATAGCACATTAGACATTGGCAGAATTGTCGACATCGGCACCATTGCCATAAACAAAATAGAATAGTAACAACGAAGATAATCAAGTTGAAAATGTCGACCATGTCTTATAGAATCAAGTTTAATAATTGTCTAAATACAGTTTAAATCCCCTGTTACTGTTTCTGTGGAGTTTTTGCTTTGTTAAGTTTTTTTTATTAAGTTTGTTTTTGTTTTTTACATTTTCGACGCGTTAGTGAAGCCCCTAATGCTTCTAGGTTCAAGATCTGTGACGTAGCATGCCAGTTGAAAAGAAATTGTAGTTCGTTCAGTTCCGCGATTTTTCTAAATTGATGAAGTATAAGTACAATTTAATAACTTCAATGATTAGACCGCTTTCTTTTCCCATCGTTTCTCCTCAACCTGTAAGGACTTCAAGATTATTTATCTAATAACAATTAATATTTGGAATTCAACTCTGGACTAGGATTAATTTTAACAATAACGAGCATTTATTGTGCAATTCCTTATAACCATATGTATTACTTTCAATCACTATTTTAGTTGCAATTTTAAAATCTATCCTAATCTGCACCAATTTTAGAATAATATGGGTAAAAACAAAACTGTAAATTCTACTTCAATTATTTAAATAACTTACGGATCCTATAATAAGTAATAATTAATATAATATTGTCTATGCTTAACAAGTAAGTAACTGTTTTCTTAATTGTAATTATATCAAAGAGTGTCCCATAAATAATAATTAAATATTACTTGAAAACTCGTTAACGTAACTTCGTTAGGTACTAAGATTGAGTTGGATAGATAATTATAATTGCTCATATCATATTGAAACACCAAAACAGCAATAAACAATCTAAAGCTAAGTATATAAAAGTAATTGTAACCATCTCATATTTCATCTTAAATGCATTGTAAAAAATATTACTCTGGTAAGTGTACTGGTCAGTGCAATTAAATAAAGAGTTTTTCAATAGGGACGCTCGAACTTTGACAGCGCATAGCGGCCATCTTGGTAATGCGATAGCTGTTAAATTTGGCATTAATATATATTTAGTCGTGACATTTCACCATGGAACGCTACACGCTTCAACAACGCGTAGAAATTATTAAAATTTATTATCAAAATCAGTGCTCTATTCGCTTAACGTTCCGTGCGTTGCGATGGCGACCAATATCGGACGATAATAACAATTTTTTTGTGGCCTAGGGTAGGTGGTATGGATCTTACAAACAAGTGGTTCCAACAGGACGGCGCCACTTGCCATAGAGCACGGGAAACATTAAATTTATTGAAAGAGAAGTTCGAGGGCTTCGTCATCTCGCGTGGTGGCGACATCAAGTGGCCCCCGAGACCGTGTGACTTAACACCGCTCGATTATTTTCTGTGGGGCTACGTGAAATCTCTAGTGTATGCAGATGAACCACAGTCAATTGCTGCCCTAAAGGCCAACATAACTCGCGTTCTTCGTGAAATTGAGCCCCGTTTATGCGAAGACGTCTTTCAAAATTGGTCCACCAGAATACACCATGTACAGCGGAGTCGCGGTGGCCATTTGGCTGATATTATTTTCCACACATAATGTCATTGAATATTCTTTAAAATGTAATAAAAATTGTGGTAATATCACTTAAACAGATTGTTTTATTTGATTTCAATGTTCGAGCGCTCTTAATGAAAAACCCTGTACAAGAAAAAACCTACATATAAAGAGAAACAAAAGATGAAATTGCCCTAAAGTTAGAAAAAAAGACAACAAAAAAATTGTACTTCCCGCCAATAATCATAGATAATACTTTAAAGTTTTAAAGCAAAGGTATTGTCTACACAGGCTGTAGTTCAGGTTGCGGACCTACTTTCTCGTATGCCTCATCTAGTAAGGAACAAACTAAGCTTATGGTATCATCTGTGAACTTCCTACTGCTGGCTAAGCGGATGGAAGGTTCTGGGCAGTTGATTTCGACATCCCGTAGGTACGCAGCGACTGCCATGGCGACATCTTTCTCTAGACAATAGTTGGCGATGTTGCGAAGGTACGAATGTTTCAGTCGGTCTGTTAAGTCGTCTTTTTTGAGGTATATGTGTTTTACAGGTGAGAGATCATCGCCTCGGAACGTGAAGTGCTTTAATCCGGATAGTGCTCTGGAACGAAAACAAAAACAATATTTATACGTCCATTAGACAAAGGGCTCTAGTAGACTGGAAGTCAATCCCAACATACTTAGTCGGTCCCATATTGAACTGGCCTAATATAGTTCTATGCGGCATGTTGTGTTGCAATTTAGCATGCAATTGAATAACGATGGTCGCGTATTTTTGCAATATATCGAAAACTGAGTATCGAAATATTATAAAGTTTCTGTTTAAAGAAAGTTTATCTCCTGTCCAAATAAAATAATGATTGGATGGCGTGTATAAGGAGTCAGCTCCCTCCTAGAGCACGGTGAATAATTGGGAGAAAGATTTTCGCCTTGGAAGAGGAACCGTCGAAGACATTGGCCACGACGGACGACCTGTGGAAATGTTCACTCAAGAACGATTGCTCTTATAAATCGAAGAGGAGGTTCTGAGGGACCGCCGTTTGAAGATTAGAGAAATGGCAGCTAGGGCTGGGCTCTGTAAAAATATCATGGTGCGCGACATGAAGAACTTCACATGACAAAAGGTGAGTGCAGGATCGGTACCGTCACTTCTTTCAGCGGTACAGACACTACCCAGGAAATAGTGCAATACGCTTCGGAGTTTTTGGAACTTTGTGGCGAAAGACTGTGATCGAGCGGCTAGATGGTGATGAAATCTTGTACTATGATCCACAAAGCAAGCGCGAGTCAATGGAATCGCAGTATAAGGGTGAAAAGCCCCCTAAAAAGGCAAAGGTACAACAATCCACTAAAAAAACTGATATGCAAAATCTTTTGGGATTTTCAAAGCAGTTTGATGGTGGATTTTAAAGAACATAATACAGTCGTGAATGACGAATATCATGCTTCTTTAGTACAGTAGAACCTCGATAACACAAACCCCGGTAACTTAAAAACCTCTACATCTGGAAAAAAATAATATGTAACAACCACTATAACTTAATAAGTAATCTCTGTATTGGCCCTCAGTAACTTAAAACAATGTTTCCACGACCTCTATAACTTAAAATTGTTTGTCAATGAGTCATTTTGAAAGAGTGTGCAAAATATAAATAAATATATATACGGACAAATCACATAGATTGAGCTAGCCCCAAAGTAAGTTCGAGACTTGTGTTATGGGATAATAACTCAACGATACTATATTTTATAATAGACACATATATAGATAAACATCCAAGACCCAGGCCAATCAGGAAAAGATCGTTTCCCATCATGACCTGGCCGGGGATCGAACCCGGGGCCTCCACGTCGCAGTCAGGCGTGGTGACCGCTGCGCCACGGAGACCGACAAAAGGTTTCGGTAATTATTGCTTGCACGTGTTCACTAGTTAAATTGTTAACGTAAACAATACATAATGTCATCTATTGTTTGCTTCCTCGAAATTTTGTAAAGCTCTGTGGCGGTTTTGTCTTAAGACAACAGCTTACTTGGATCACAAGTTTTTGATCATTGTCCTGGAAACATCCCTTTACCTACTGTGTGATAAATCTGGCTTAAAATGAGTTCAAAAAGAAAACTAACAACACTCACAAACGCTGATAAATTAAAAGCTTTAGAAGCAGTGAAAAATAGATTGAGAAGGAAAGAAGTTCTGGCTCAGTTTGTGATACATGAGTACATAAATTATCAAGCATCATTAAAAAAGAAGCTGAAATCTTGCGGAAAAAAGAATCAGGAGAAAGTATTCAATGTAAAATTGCCGAATTCCCTAATTTAGAACAATTTTAATAATGTAAAAATAGGAACAAGGGCACAAACATACCTGCATATGTACATCTCTACCTCTGTATTAATCTATCCCTAACATAGACCCTTGATAACTTAAAACCTCTATAAGTTAATATATTTTGTGTTTCCCTTGAACTTTAACTTATCGAGGTTCTAATATATATAAATTAGGAGACAAAATATTATTTTTTTAGTTAAAATATTATTTGTGTACCTTGAAATGTATATTTTTGAAATAAAATTATTATTATTTCGTTTATTTATATATATATATATACATATTAATTTACATTTTTAAATATTTATAAAAAACATAAAAACATTTAAAAATATAAAAAATAGTGTTCCACCGATGGCGGGAGCGGGGTCCAAGCTACCGGTGGTTAGAGCTCCAGAGACAGGAACCTCCTCACGATGCGGGCCGTATCAAGGAGTACTGCCTTTTGAATCTGGCCTTTGATCCAACTGCCTAACGAGAGCCTCAATAGATGTTGGTCGAGGCTCTTGGCTATCAAACCATTGGCCGATACGACAATCGGTACAATGACTGCCGAGTTCACATTCCACATGTCAACAATCTCGTGCGCCAAGTCGAGATATTTAATTTGTTTTTCTTTCTCAGCTTTCACGAGATTCCCGTCATGTGGAATGGTAACATCGATAATCATTGCAAGGCGCGCTAATCGATCTATCACCACTATATCAGGCTTATTGGAAACAATAGTCCTGTCAGTAATGATAGACCGATCTCAGTATAACGTGACATGGCCATTTTCAAGAACTGGGTCGGGCACATACTTATAATACGGTACCTCAGAATCCACAAGTTTATATTTCAAAGCAAGTTGCTGGTGGATAATCCTAGCTACTTGGTTATGTCTGTGCAAATACTCGCCGTTAGCTAAACGAGAACAACCAGAGATAATGTGTCTGATGGACTCACCCGGGTGGTGACATGCCCGACACACGTCAACCGTCCCGTCCTTCATAATATATCTCCGGTAGTTATTCGTCAAGATAACTTCGTCCATAATTGCACAGACGAAACCTTCAGTTTCCCCGAAAAGGTCGCCGAATCGTAGCCAGGATACGGAAGCTAAGAAGTCAACATCGGGCTCATGAAGAGCCCGATAAAATCGCCCGTGAAGTTCCTTGCTTTGCCATATCATCTTGCGGTCATCAGTGGTAAGTATTATAGGTTTGTGCCAGTTCTCTTTCGCCATGGAAAGCGGAGTAAGCCCCTTGTCTACTGTGACCACATCAAGATGCATACCCACTACGGTTTTTAAAAAATGTTCTCTGAGACTGCATACCTCTCGGTTGTGGAGGGTCTTCGCATTTAAAAAGCCTCGACCCCCGCACTTCCGCGGAATATACAGTCTCATCACCGATGATCGTGGGTGATGCATCCTGTTTGCTGTCAGCAGTGTACGGACCCTTCTATCCAGGGCGTCGAGTTCGGTCTGAGTCCATTTAAGTATGCCGAAAGAGTACATCAAAACCGGCATGACCCACCCGTTGAAGGCGCGCACCTTATTTCCGCCCGAAAGAAGACTATTTAATACCTTCCTCAGGCGACCAAAGAAGTGCTCCTTCAACGATTGCTTCATGTCAGCATCATTGATACCTAACGCTTCCGACATACCTAAATATTTATAGCTCTCGAATGAGGAGAGGGATCTAAGGTGTATGGAATCCGGGAGTGTAATTCCCTCGGATTCCATAATCTGCCCTCGCTTTACATGCATGACTGCACATTTATCCACGCCAAATTCCATTTTGATGCCGCTACTAAAAGTTTCTGTTACATTCAGTAGCTTCATCAGATGCAATTTATTGGGGGCAAAGAGTTTCAAATCATCCATGTAGAGAAGGTGAGATATGACCTGACCGCCTCTCTTCAATCGATAACCTAGACCTGAATCCTCCAGCAGTGTGCTTAGAGGATTCAGAGCTAAGCAGAACCATAGTGGACTCAGACTGTCGCCCTGGAATATTCCCCGCTTAATCCATACAGGTTCATCATTCCTCTGGATCTGTCGACTCCCTGGATAGCGAAGGACTGTCTTCCATTGCCCCATACACGACTTAAGGAAAGTGCGTAGAGTTGCATTTATCTTGTACAACTCCAGCACCTTCATAAGCCATGTATGTGGCACCGAATCGTAGGCCTTCTTATAATCTATCCAGCAGGTGGAGAGATCCTTGCGGGATCGACGAACCTGTTGGCTGATGGCCATGTCTACGAGGAGTAGCTCCTTAGTACCACGGGACCCGCTCCTACATCCATTTTGAGAGACAGACATGATGGAGTTACTGTCAAGATGATTGTTTATTTTAGTTTTCAAAATGGATGTAAGAACTTTATAGACCGTTGGTAAACAGGTGATCGGCCTATAATTTTTGGGTTCCGCGGTACTACCTGATTTATGGAGCAGGTGGGTAATTCCAGTTGTTAAGAACTGGGGTAGCGAACCAGACTCTAAGGATGACTGGAATTGAGATGCCAAACAAGTGTGTGAACTACTTAACCATTTTAACCAAAAGTTATGCAGCCCGTCCGGTCCCGGTGATTTCCAGTTCGGTAACGAACGGACTGCTATGGCTACGTCTGATGGTGTTATCAAAATAGTATCCATTTCTGGTAAGTTTTCACACCCTTGTTCAACATCCTGCATCCAGTCACCCTCAGTGTGACAAACGGATACCGACCATATACCGCGCCAGAATGCACTTGTGGTGGCATCATCCGGGCGGTACACGTCAGCCTCGTTTTGTTCTGGTCGCTCCCAAGCTCTGTATACCCACCTCTCATCGCTCTGGAACATGCGATTCTGCGTATATCGATCCACTCGCCGCTTATACCGCCGAATACGGCTCGCCCATGCACAAACTTTCTGCTTCAGGAAGTCGATGCGCTCTGTGACATTATTTATGTATTCTCGAGGGCTGATACCAGTCCCCGAGAATGCCTGTCTCACAAAGCGCATCACTCGTGGTCTAGTATTGCCCTCCCTGAAGCAGTATAGTTTGCCGATGAGTACCCTGGTCCCATCGATACGACGCTCGATTCTGCGTTGCCAGGCTGGTACGGCTGGTTTTGGTCGACTAGCTTCGTCACAATTTGGGAACTTGACTTTGGCTAATCGACATGCCGCTACAGCCGCGCAATACAGGATCGAGTGTGTATCAATGAGATCCTCGCTGCTCTCGAAGAAATTCTTGAGCTGCGAGTCCAAAGCACACACCAGCGCCCTATTTTTTTTGTGCATAGGTAGCCGTGGTAACCGGGGTCTAAGGTTGGTCGGGGTGGATCTATAGTCGCGGAACGCATCCTCCAGTGCGCTCCTCAGTCGGTCGTTATACTGGCTACTTACTGTTTCAACCCTATCATCCTCTTCTTCGACACGATTGGACCGCGGCGGAACAGCATCAATAATTGACGCTTGTGCCGCGGTCTGTGTCAGAGTCGGGGCGATTTGGTTGCTCAGTACCTCTGAGCGCAGCCTATCAAGTGCGATGTCGTCCAACCTGTGATTGCGTTGGATGACCCGCACCTGATCCGACAGTCGTTGGGCCGAGACGTTGACAGCTGGTTCCAGTGCCTGAAACAAAGACAGCATCCTTTCACGGTACGCAGTGAGGTTAGTTCCCCCCTCTGTAGCCCCGTAATATGCGCGCATGACGTTCTCATTCATTGTTTGAGACCATCTCATGCGCTGCACACAACCACCGGCAGCGGGGACCCGGCTCGGGGCCGGATGGCCCCTAAGTCCCAAGCTCGTCGGCGGCCGGCCTCTCCCCTGCCGACGTACAGGTGTTGGCGACGTCGGCGGAGAGAAATACTCGTCGCTCGAGCTCGACGCAACTACCGCGGCCGGTGTCATCACAGTATTCACAATGGGGCTGGAGACCGGCGGCGGCGAGGCGGAGCTGAGCGACGAGTCCGGAGGTGGTGGGCGTGCTCTTCGTGTGGCTGCTCGTGTCAACATCTTCATACTTTTCACATCTTTATTGTATAATATAGGATTTTGCAGGTGACATGACAGATGTCACTGATTTTCTATTTGTTGATGCATGCTTTCTTTTCATTTTAACGTCTTTGATTTATAAATAAGGTATTTTAAAAATTTGGTTTTGAATGCCACTTGTATATAAATATGTAAAATGCTTGTAATAATTTTATAATTAAATTCAAATATGAAAAGCTATAAAAAGAGATGTTGACATTGTCGTTGGTGTTGCCAGTTATTTAGTTACATTATTATTATAATAATAATAATGTATATGTATTATTATAATAATGTATATAAACTTTTTATTAAATATAGCAAAAATTAAGAGGCAAGCTCTCTAAAGGTGTCCTATTGCTCCATGACAACGCCGCTGTTCATAATGCATCAATTCGTCAATGCGGGTTCGAAGTTGAACTTTCCCCTTACAGTCCAACCATGGCCCCGTCCGACTATTATTTATTTTAAAATTTTTAGCGGAAAAAAGAAATTAAAGCGGGACTTAAGAGGAAGAAAATTTTCAAGCATTAGTATATAATTAGAACAAAAAAAATTGATAGTTGCAACAGTTCGTCTTCGGTAATTTTAAAGATAAAAATTGTGATTATTTTTATAAAGGTTATATAGTCGTAGATTCACAAATGTCAGAAGTGTGTTAGTATTCACGGTGATTGCATTGGAAAATAAAATAAGATAGAGTATGGATATATGATATACTAATTGTGTTATCCATAAAAATATGAGAAACAAAAAAAAAACAATATATATAAATCTATATATATAAAAGAAAGTCGTGTTAGTTACATCATTTATAACTGAAGAACGGCTATACCAATTTGGCTAAAAATTGGTAAGGAGGTAGCTAAGAACTGGGAGAAGGACATAGGATACTTTCTATGCCGCTCCCCGTCGTTCCTGTGGGAATAAATGAGCTTCTTTGTTTCGACTTCTCCCACGCTTTTATGCTACCCTGGTACCTTGAACGTCAAAAAAATATGCACAATAAACCTTCTTTCATGTATTATGATTATTTGATAATGATGAATGAATGACGTTTATTGTTTCGACTTCTCCTACAGTTTTGTGATACCCTGGTACCTTCCACATCAAAAAAATATGCACAATAAACCTTCTTTCATGTAATTATGATTATTTGATAATGATGAATGAATGACGTTTATTGTTTCGACTTCTCCTACAGTTTTGTGATACCCTGGTACTTTGCACGTCCACAAACTATGCACAATAAAACCTCTTTCATGTATTATGGTGATTTGATAATGATGAATGAGCTTTTTTATTGTTTCGATTTCTCCTACACTTTTATGCTATCCTGGTACCTTGAACGTCAAAAAAATATGCACAATAAACCTTCTTTCATGTATTATGATTATTTGATAATGATGAATGAATGACGTTTATTGTTTCGACTTCTCCTACAGTTTTGTGATACCCTGGTACCTTGCACGTCAAAAAATATGCACAATAAACCTTCTTTCATGTATTACGATTATTTGATAATAAATAAATAAAATAAATAAATAAATGATAATGATGATTTGATAATGATGAATGAATGAGGTTTATTGTTTCGACTTCTCCTAAACTTTTGTGCTACCCTGATACCCTGCACCTCCACAAAGTAGGAAACACGTGTCCAGTATTTTTAAGTTGATAATATTATGAACAAAATTTCAAAAAGATATAATGAAAGACCACAAAGTTATAATAAGCTTGCTACGAGTATTCTACTTGGTTGTCCCAACATAAATATGGTCAACGATCCGCGCGCGAGCGAGCGCGGTGCGTTGACCTCTAGCGTCAGCTGTTGCGCGCGCACAATACCTATGATGATGTATCGTAAGCTGCGTGACGCACTCGGTAACTACACTGTAACAATTTCTAAATGTATTTGGGACAAAATATAACATGGTGTCAAAATTATTGGAATCGATTCAGTTGCTTATTCACTATCTATATATATAAAAGAAAGTCGTGTTAGTTACTCCACTTATAACTCAAGAACGGCTCCATCGATTTGGCTGAACATTGGTAGGGGGGTACCTAAAAACTAGGAAAAGGACATAGGATACCTTTTATCCCGTTCCCGTCGATCCCATGAGAATGAATTAGCTTCATTGTTTCGACTTCTCCTACACTTTTGTGCTACCCTGGTACCTTGCACGTCCACAAACTATACACAATAAAACTTCTTTCATGTATTATGATGATTCGTGATAATGATGAATGAATGAGGTTTATTGTTTCGACTTCTCCTACAGTTTTGTGCTACCCTGGTACCTTGCACCTCCACAAAGTAGGAAACACGTGTCCAGTACTTTTAAGTTAATAATATTATGTACAAAATTTCAAAAAGATATAATGAAAAACCACAAAGTTATAATAAGCTTGCTACGTGTATTCTACTTCGTTGTCCCAACATAGACATATGACATATGGTCAAAGATCCGCGGGCGAGCAAGCGCGGTGCATTGACCTCTAGCGTCAGCTGTTGCGCGCGCACAATACTATGATGATGTATCGTAAGCTGCGTGACGCACTCGGTAACTACACTGTAACAATTTCTAAATGTATTTGGGACAAAATATAACATGGTGTAAAAATTATTGGAATCGATTCAGTTGCTTATTCACTATTTATATATAACTCAAGAACGGCTGAACCGATTTAGCTGAATATTGGTGTGAGGTAGTTAAGAACCCGTCCCCGTCGTTCCCGTGTGACGTGACATAAGACATGGTCCAACTCATTCAAAATGTAAGTCAGCAATTCATATACCAAAAATGGTATAACAAAAAGCAAATGACAGCTGAGCATATTAAAAAAAGTCTAACCGGTTGAAGCAATCGTTTAAAGCAAAGAATATAAATACTCTCTGCTGGTTTAAAGTTTCTAATAAAAAACTACAAAGCCAACTTCAACTTCAAAATTTCTAATATTGTATTGCTGTGCCATTTATCATCAATAAAAATATCATGCCGTGACCAAGACCATCAAATCTTTCTCGACAAAGCGGTAATGCAAGAGTAAATCGAAACATTCTGAATGAAAGCACTGAAGAAGAGCAAGAAATTGCACGTGCAGAGCGCCGCCTTACTATGACTCGACTTCGTGCTTCTCACTCACAAGAGCAAAGGGAGGCGGCAGTCCGTGAAACTGTTCCGTTGACAATGCGAAATCGGCGAACAAACCTCAGAGATCATCATCATCATCATCAATCTTTTTATCGTCCCACTGCTGGAGACAGGTCTCCTCTCATGCAGAGAAGGATTGAGTGTAATCACCACGCTTGCTCAATGCGGGGTGGCGATTTCAGACTTATAAAGTCCAGGTTTCCTCAAGATTTTTTCTTTCACGTTCAGTCATTGGTGCCCTAGATATTGTACTTAGAGAGTACATATCACTTTAGAAAAGTTACATCGATACTTGCCTGACCTGGAATCGAACCCGCGCAATCATACAAGAGAGGCTGGTGTTTTAACCACTAGGCCACCACGACATCTCAGAGATCAATAGCTAGATAATTTACGAAGCACAAGTAGAAATTCATTTCTTTCACATGGTGCTACACTAAATAAATGACAAATAAAAAAATCATGGAATACTTTTTTTTTTTTATTTACAGTGTTCCTAATTTAAAAAGTAAAAAATGTGATCATGTGATATTTATTGCCTTTAAGGCGGAACAAAGTTCGCCGGGTCAGCTAGTAACTATATATAATTGAAAATCTCCTCTTTTTATTTTTTAAGTCCGTTAAAAACCGCAGCATTGGTAGGTCCCCGTGATATCGCTAGCAATAAATATTGCGTATTGACAGAGTTGGCTCTTATGAAATCGTACGTTTAATACCTATTTAATAATGTTATCAGTAGCCAATAAAGCTGCATTTATAGGCAAACCAACATTGCTTGGTATTTTATTTGGTATGTTATTTACATATTTGTATTTTAGTACGTTGGTTTTATAACATGCAACATCGAATATTGCTTGTATAAAATTAACGAGCATTTAAATAAGTAGTTTAGTTGAATTTAGTTTAAGTATCAAATAGCACACCATCGCTAGCGACGAGATTCATTTTGAAATTATAACAATATCCATTGCGTTATTGATGTAGACACATTTGTCGAACAAACGGAGCAATAGATAAGCAATATCCTTCAAAATAGAAACCATTGCTGCAAGACTGTGTGCAATTAGGCTATGGTAGAAATGCAGCTGACTCCGCTAAATCCAAGTAGATCGCCGACAGATGGTTTAATAATTAGTATTTTTAATAGCCAAAACTAGAATTATTAGAGATTCAAAAAGAAAGAGGCGCTTTTATTATAATGTGTCAATAACGCTTTTAGGGAAGCAAAAATGAGAATTATTTGAGATTCGATTAAATGTATGCCATATTTTGAAGGCTTAACCGTTCTCGGCCGAGAACCGAAAGATTAGACAAAGCGTGACAGACAAAAAAATAATGAAATGCTGGCTTTTTAATACAATACTAATTGTTTTAACAATCAAAGTTAAATAAAACTTTGTTATTCTTTTATTCATGTCTTAGTAGAGGTGCTTGGGGGTTCCTATATTCAGTGACATCTTTCGGCTGTACTGATGATGATGATCAAGTGTAAAATGCGCCTGTACACAGCCTGCATTCGCCCCATCATGACATACGCCCGCGTAGTCTTCGCATACGACAAGCCGTCATATCCATAGGATGCAGACATTCCAAAACCGCTTTTTTCTTAGAGCAACAAACGCCCCTTGGTTCTTCTGAAATGAGATCCTCTACGTAGATTTCAAAATCCCCACTATCCAGCAATTCATGAAACGCCTTTCCAAGCGTTTCTTTGACACAGCCGCTATACATCACAATCCTCTGGTTGTCGCGGCAGTAAAATACACCACCTCCAAAATCAGTAAGCTTCACCGACCTAGGCACGCTCTCACCGACCCTGATGACCCCATAACCCTCCTCCAAGAGGCCAATAGGGCCACTAGCACAAAATACAAAAGACCGACCTTCCTACCTCGCCGCCGAGGTCCATCGCGACGCGTTAAACGTGGCCAATAAATCCTGAATGTCTCAATGAAAAAAGATGAATGTCTCAAGAAAAGCCCGGACACCAGACGGTTGCTTCATTAATGGGTAATGACTGGCGAAAAGTTCTGCCTATCTCTTCGGGAAAACAAGCATCATGTCGTGCTATCTTAAAATATTTACCTGTTCAGTTTCTTAGAGTTCTCATTAAGCTCTTCCAGGATCTCTGGCTTAGCTTCTATAATGTCCAGCGCCGAGATGGCCGCTTGTGTCAACATCGGCGGCAACGACGCACTGAAACAGTAGCCTGTAAAATTTATGAAATTTTGTTATGTGTGGATTGTATTAAAATAGGGGGACAAAGATCTGTATTTCGTGAGCCAACGGTAAAAAAAACGACTAAAGGCGAGGCCGACTTGCGCATGTACGGACAACAGGACAAGCTACTCGAAACTGTCAGATATTCCCAATCAACCTTGAGCCTGTAGCGGTGCCTACAACGCTACATGCGAAGAACGCGTCATACCGACGTCACGCAAATCCAGCATCTCGCAAGCAGAGTTTTCTGTGCAACTAACACGCATACAAGTTAACAACATCAACCGGTGGGCAAATGGCCCGACAGACAACCAGTCTGGTTGGAGGATTCTCCCTTGTCTATGGAGGATGAGTGAGTGAAGTGTATGTGTCTCATACCTCCATAAGCCTTAATGCTTTAGCCATAAAGTTAACGATCTAATAAAGAAATTTGTCCGTTTGTAGTAGCTTGATGTGCTGTTGTCTGTACAAAAGAATTCCTTTACAAATATCGTTTTTAGTATTTGTTGTTATAGCGGCAATAGAAACAAATTATCTGTGAAAATTTCAATTGTCTAACTAACACAGCCTGTTGACAGACATACAGTAATAGGGCTCAGTTTCGCCGCTTCGATACGGGACCATAATAACTTACGAGCCACTGCATTTGCCAATAACTGTCGAGAAAGATCTGCATTTCAAAAGGCAACATATAAATTGGGATTTTTAGTAGATAAGTACTTTAAATAGCAAATTGAGTTTACTATGATAGTTATTTTAAAAAGCATCCAAAAAAAAAAATGTTTTTAATAACGTATTGCACATTATTGTTGATGCATATAAAAATTTAGCAAAATATTTTTGAAGGATAAAGCATAGGCATACGCATATCTAATAGGAAAACTTTATATAGCAGCGCGGCGAATGTAGTACGAATTCGGTTTTTCGTTTTCGTTTTATAGTCACACATAAATTTTTATTTCATGAAACGTTGTAGTTCTATTTAAAATTTTCTAAAATCGTATCTTGGAGCCACCTGTAGGGACTGTAGGTGCTTAAAGAACTGTAGCGCAGGAGACATTTTTTGGGGTCAGGTAACACCCTTTTCTTCATCTGAGCCTATAGAGGTCCACTGCTGGACAAAGGCCTCCCCCAAGGCTTTCATTCCATTGGGGGGAGGGGGGGGGGGGGCATTGCCATAATCCCCACGCTTGGCAGGCAGGTTGGGAATCGTAGTAATTTGTAATTCCACTGAAGAAGCGCTGCTGCCCGCTTCCCTGGTGAGAGTTCTCTTAGCAGCCTCTTACAACACCCACGGGAGGATATGGGATGGTACTATTCTAAGCCCGGTACCACACGGAACGTAAAATCAGAGAACATAATATTGCATGAACAAAATAAAGACGAATAACGAGCAAAGAGTAGACTAATTGGAAGAAAAGGAGTGAGGACCTCATGGTCCTCCATGGTGGCTGGCGATGCTGGCAATGATTTTCAAATTGCCAATTATTTAATGTTGTTATAATTATGTATCTTTATATAATAGATTCCAGTGTGTATATATTAATGGTGTGAAATCTTCCAGGCTACCAGTTCAGTTAGGTGTATCGCAAGGCTCAATACTGGGTCCATTCTTGTTTTTAGTATATATTAATGATTTACCATTCTATTTGCAGATGATACCTTTCTTATTTTTAAAGTTGACTGGAATAGACAAGATTTTGACGAAGGCAACAGTGCACTCTCGATAGTTACGGATTGGTTTACCTACGTCAGTTCTAAATATTAAGAAAACGAAATGTGTAAAGTTCGCCTTGCCAAACTTGGTTTTAGAATAGATAAAGAGGTACTTGAAACTGTGGGCTCGGCAGTTTTTCTGGAAATAACAGTAGATGCCAAACTTCAGTGGGGACCACACATATCAACCCAAGCAGGAAGGCTCAGTTTGGCCGCCTACGCAGTCAGGAAAGTAAGACAATACACTGACGTTCAGGCGCGTGCGCTCCATAGATGCATTTAAGCACTGCATACCCTAATAATTTTCCAATTCGGAACACCCCAATCGTATTATAATATATTTTTTGTACTACAATACATTTTGATAAAACACTACACTAAAACAGTAATACCGCCATCTTTTGGGGCTAGCGGAAACTAGCTAACACACATTACATATGCGTGCGTACGCGTCACTAGCGCTACGGAGCGGAGAGCGACGTAGGCACGAACTAAATTTGCTTATTTTTTAGCGAGAATGGCCGTGTATTTATACAAAATTATTTGTTGGTGTGAGTAATTTTCTCTAGTGTGCCCGCAGAATTTCATTCGCTTTTAAGCCCGGAAAGGCAGTGCCTATCTGGCAAACCGACCAAGTTTAGAGGCTATGACAAATAGCATAATTGTTTTTCGTTAAAATACCTATTTATTTTACCAGCTTTGCAATGTTAAATTACTCCATGTTTTTGTTGTTCTGATTTGTAATGTTTGTTTTCGTTTTAAGTGCAAATGAATTGAATTAAGTTTATTTACTTTAATACGTATTTCTTTCTAAAATATGCAAAATTATACCTGTGAGATTTGTTGGTTTAGTTGTTTTTCAACGTAAAGTTTTGAGCAAAAATATAAATTAAAGAGCGTTGTGTTCCCAATTTGGATGTAACTCAAAAAAAGGTAATATCACACGTTGTTTATAAAAAGTATTATGATAATTATAACTGGTTAGCAGGCTGTGTACACACAAATTATTTTGTTTCCTGTGTATATTATTTTCAAAACATGATAGTAAAAATGTTTGGGGTTTTTGATATTCAGATTTACATAATTTCACAAAGCCCCCTCTAAATACGATTCTTCGAAAAACATTTAGATTCTTATTTAAAGTACCAAATTTTTGGAAAAGGTAGAATAGATGACGTGGTCTCGACGAATCGCTTAATAAACGAAAAATATGGTCCACGCTCAGACTATGGGCACGCGGGGCGTTGAATTCCGTCAGCTGTTGCCACGATGCAACAATGGCTAAATGTATTTGTGAAAAAATATAACATACATAGTGTAAAAAGATTAGAAACGATTAGGTTTCGTATAAAGAAAAAATAACGTTGTATAAACACAGAGATTTGGTTGTGTATGTATGCATACACTTTTCTAAAGTTATATGTACTTTTTAAGTATATCTGGGACACCAATGACTGAAGGTGAAGGAAAACATCTTGAGGAAACCTGGACTTTAAGTCTGAAATCGCCAACCCCCATTGAGCAAGCGTGGTGATTACGCTCAATCCTTCTCTGTATGAGAGGAGATCTGTGCCCAGCAGTGGGACGGTAAAAAGATTGATAGTGATGATGATGATGATCTATGCATACCCTCAAAAAAATCTCTGTGCACGCCCCTGCTGACGTTGATACAGTTCATTTAGTCTATTTTAGTTATTTCCACAGCGTTATGTCCTACGGTATTCTGCTGTGGGGCAAAGCTGCTGACATACAAAATTTATATATATACTCCAAAAACGTGCTGTCGTGTGTAGGAGTTTCCTTAAGAGATTTCTTTAAAGATAATGTTATTTTTACGGTTGCTCCGCAATTTATCTTAGCCAACATCTTATATGTTAGGCAGAATATTCACATGTACACCAAAAACAGCGAGATCCATAGTTAGCACCAGAAATAAGGACAAACTACGAGCCCCTTTTCACCGACTTCAAAAGGTTCATAACTCTTTTGTTGGGCTTGGTATAACTTTTTATAACAAGATACCCCCTGCTTTGCTAGACTTGCTTTACAATGCATTTAAAGCACAAATTAAATCCATGCTTTGTTCAAAGGCATATTATTCTGTAAATGACTATTTAAATGAGAAGAATAGCTGTTCGCTTTGATTAACTCAAGACAATGTTGGTGTTTCTTCTCCAGAAATAGCTCTGTGACACATTATATGAGTTCATATAATTTGCTTTTTTACAATGCATAAATATGTGAGCTGTCACGCCCTTTATACCTGGGGCTTTTACTTAGGTAATAAGTTTTTACTTATTTATATTTCCAAATTAATGATGTTTTATTTTTGTTTTGCTTTGCTGGTATTTTGGCGTGGCTAGCTGGCATATGGTAAATAATTTCATTGTTGTTGTATTTTCTTGTGTTCATTAGCTATACATAGTATTGTATAAAGTAATGTTTTTTTTTTAAAATGCGCAGATAGCCGTGCTGCTGGGGAGTTTGTTCCGCCACTTCTTCTTCCCAGCGAAAGCACTAGGAAGTGTCGATGGGTGGGCGTTTTGGGGGACTGTCTTATGTAATATTGACGTTCAAAAAGTGCTGATTCTCAGCCTAATTTGAATAAAGGATTTTAGATTTTATCATTACTGACCACTAGCCCGTGTGTTCAGTTAATGTTGCTAATACAACACGTTGTAATATTGTATCTGCCCAAGTAACGGTATTATTGTTAAAAGTACTATAGCTTACTATATTAGTATATCACTATAACTTACGCTATACAATACCATTACATTTTGGGGATCGCAATTTGATATTCTGCAAGAGAAGCGCCGCTGTTTCCTTAACCTTCTATAATAGATGTGTGAGCGAGGAAAATGTATCAAATCGACACATCACTTGCAATTCAGGACAAGAATACACTTCTATGGAGCTCTCGGTTACAATTAGAAAGAAGAAGGAAGAATGTGTGGGTAGTGGCACACGGTCAACATCGAGTCTGTTTTAAAAAATTTCTTTAATAGTTATAACGTAAAAGTAAACAAACCTATGGTATAATTTAAACTGTTGACGTACTTAGAGGCCTATTCAGTGTTATCTTCAAAAAAACTCAGGTGCAAAGTGATGAAATACGGATCGAACGAGTGATATTGAACTTGGACTAAATCGACACCTTCCATGTTGAACTAAAACAGTGTATTTTAAGTTCGGAACCCTAATCCCCGTAGAATCAGTGCAGTGGTCTTAATTGCTGTCTCGATCGCTCGACGACCGCTTTCGTTGCGTCATTGTGCTGGGTGTTTTGTTCCTTATCGCAGCTTCGCACTACCTTCCAGTATATATTATATAAGCTGTTGCGCACTTCACCTGCGTAATTAAGTCGTTTTATTGTAATTTGGCTTTGAAATCATGCCCCGCGTACGGCGCTCACCGCCACCAGACACACCGAAGACTGTACTTACGATGTCCGACTCAGATATTCCACAGCTGATATCTAGTAGCCCGAGTGATAATGTTAACGCTGCGTCGCGGTCTAACAAGCGCCCTCGAGCTTGCTTCTCTCCAGGTACCGAACTTCAAGATTTTAAATCGGAAATTCATCAGATGTTGAGATCGTGGAAAGAGGAACAGCAAGCCTATCTTACCAAATTTTGTGATGATCATACTTTCTCCTTGAACAAGTTAGTGTCAGAATTGGCTGAAATTAGACGACAAAACTTGGAAATTCAAAAGTCGCATCTCGAATTTGAAAAATCTCTTAATTTTATAAGTATACAGTATGATGATATGTTAAAGCAAACTAACGCGTTACAAAAAGAGAAAGAAATGCTCAGTGAAACTGTGCGGAATCTGGATACAAAAATTCACGACCTGCAGCGCTTATCCCGCCCTTCTAGCATTGAGATCCGGAACATACCCGTCAAGGAAGGTGAGGCAGCGGCGGACCTCCACAAAATTATTACTAAAGTGGGCTCGTCAGTTAATATGTCGCTCAATAACACTCATGTGCGTGACGTATACCGGCTCCCGGGAAAACCGGACAGTGTCAGGCCAATCGTGGCTGAGTTCTCGACTGTTTCGACTAAAAACGAGCTGCTGGCAGCAGTCCGCGACTATAATAAAAAGCACCCAAATAATGATCGTTTAAATACCCAAACCATTGGCTTGGCCGGTGAGACCCGGCCGATTTATATATCAGAGCATCTTTCTGCTGGCTCGAAAAAACTCTTTTTTGCTGCCAAGGAATTCGCGAAACCGAAAGGATATGTTTTTTGTTGGACTACAAACGGAAACATATTCCTGAGAAAAATCGCAGGAGCTAAGCCAATACTCGTTAAATCGGAACAAACTCTTCATGACCTACAACATTCAGGAACCCTATGACTGCACCACTCAGCGATGTACCTGCTACTTTTGGAACATTCCTTATTCTTATTCACCCTAATTAATATAATATTAACTAAAATAATTTGTAATTTCTTTAAAATGCTTAAGGTTGTAATTAATAATTTTTATATAACTATGTTAGACAGCAGACACCCCTTAGGTGGTAAAGTAACCAAGACATACTGCGTCACATCCTATCACTGGACTAAACATTCTATATCAAATCAAACACATTCACATCTAGCACGGCTTTACACACACACATATACAAAAACATTTCTCTTCAACAGGACACTTCTACGGCGCCTATTCATAATATTATATTGTTTCGCAATACCAATTGGCTATCTTTGCATAATTAATCGCTATCTCTTGTTTGGAGCTCCTATTGAAAATATGAACACTAATCATAGCAATTTTCTGTATCTCTTTTTTGACTTATTTCCGCATTTTTTAAGTTATACCAAGACCATTAAAGTATTTTAAATTTTCAAATTCGATAACCTAATAGAAATAGCTTATGACCTTGACGAACTAGCTGTCGCAACCTCATCCCTTGGTAGTGTTGATTCCTTTTATCATGAAAACCCAATTCAAACTTCATTCAAAGTTGTGTGCCAGAATATAAGAAGTATTAGCTGTAATTTTTCTAGTTTTATGACATTATTGGAAAGATCGAAAACAAAGTGGGACTTAGTTGTATTGACTGAATGTTGGCTTCCCCGCACTCATTCCATTCCCCAGTTGCAGGACTACGAATACCTCTATACACTTAATAATTTAACCCAAAATGAGGGTGTGGTTGTGTATTACAAGTCTTCATTACGATTGAAATCTGAAGAACCTATACTTATGGACGCCAACTGCCTCATGTTAGAAATTAACAATAACACAATTGTTCTTGCAATATACAGACCGGCTGGTTATAGAAACACATCTAGATTTATTGAGTCCCTAAATAAACTTTTATGTAATTATTCCGCTTATTCAAATATCATTCTTTTAGGAGATATAAATGTCGACATCTCATCAAATAATAGTGACTCCAACTCGTCTTCATACTTAAACCTGTTAGCCTCCCATGGTATGTTACCAGCGCATACAATCCCCACTCATAGTCTAACATGTCTTGACCATGTATTTCTTAAGTCAAGGTTACCTGCTTATTGTTACATAGCAGAAAGTTCTATTACCGACCACGATTGTATATTCTTTGCAATTAAACTAAATTCCCGAAACCATAAGCCTTTTACAAAAGTAATAAAAAAAATAAACTATAACACCTTGGACAATGACATGAACTCGATTGACCTTTCTCCAGTATATAGTGACAATGATGTTAACACTTCCACAAATTATTTTATTTCGGCACTAAATCAAGCAATTATAAATAATACTACAACGTTTAAGACCTCTAATAGGAAAATTATTAAGAAACCCTGGATTACCAAGGGTCTGTTGAGATGTATGAGGAACCGTGACAATATGCATCGAAAACTAAAAGTACTCAAAAATAAAGACCAATTTAATGAAACGCTAGAGGTAACGTACAGAAGATATCGCAATTTCTGCAACGATCTTTTAAAAAAAATAAGAGCTGGTTATGAGAGGGCTGAAATCAGCAAAGCTGCTGCTACTAGTAACAAAAAACTCTGGGAGGCCGTAAAGACAGTCACAAATACAAAAAAATGCGAGGACATTCCTACTGAACTAATAAAAAACAGTTCCCATGACGACTTAAATAATATAAATTCATTTTTTGCAACCATGGGCAAAAATCTTGCTGAGAAAATATCACTTACAAGTAGTAACAATCGCTTTCCGGAGGTACACACTAAAAAGTCTTTCACACAATCTTTTGTTTTACTTCCCACTGATGTAGCTGAGGTTGAACAAATCATCTTAGGACTCAAAAATAACTGTGCCATTGGTCGCGACAACATACCTGCAATCTTTCTAAAGCGTTATCGAGAGGTTCTACTTCCACCTTTGACTTATATTTGCAATCTTGCTTTTACAACAGGCGTTTTTCCGGACTCTTTAAAACTTGCCGAATTTCACCCTATATATAAAGGGGGAAGCAGGGGCTGTGTCAATAACTTTAGACCTATCTCAATTTTGCCAACGGTATCCAAGATTCTGGAAAGGTTAATAAACAAACGATTAACTAACTACCTTGAGTCAAATAAACTGCTGTCACCTTCTCAGTTTGGTTTCAGATCTGGAAAATCAGCTAGTGATGCCGTCCAAGAACTAGTGAACTTTGTTTCTACAAATCTCGATGGTAAACAAAAAGTATTGGCGATCTTTCTGGACTTGGCTAAGGCTTTTGACACGGTCTCTGCCCCCTTGCTCCTCGAGAAGCTGGAGGGGCTTGGAGTGAGAGGCAAGCAACTTGACTTGCTTTCTGATTACCTCTCAAATCGCAGGCAGAGAGTAAGGGTTGGTGAAATGTGCAGTGATGATCTTGACATCACGTATGGTGTACCGCAGGGCAGCGTCCTAGGTCCTACATTATTCTTGACGTATATCAACGACCTGTGTAACCTCAAGTTGCGTGGTGGAAGGATCATTACCTTTGCGGATGATACAGCTTTGCTTTTCCATGCGGACTCATGGGAGAAAGTCTTTCTAAATGCCCAACTTGGTTTTGACATGGTAGCAGAGTGGCTAAAAAATAATAAACTTACACTTAATGTGTCCAAATCCATGTATATCCCCTTTATGTTGAGAAATCATGAAATCCCATCTTACCAAAATCTTACCATAACATCACACATTTGCTCTCTCCAACGGGACAAACCTTGCTCATGTCCTACTCTCAAAAAAACGGCTGGTATCAAATATTTGGGAATTCAGATTGACAATCGTCTTGGATTTCAGCCACACATAGATTTACTTACAACGAGAACACGAAAATTGATATACGTTTTCAAGAACCTTCGTCATGTGGCGGAAACTAAGATTATAGACACCGTATATTGTGCACTAGTTCAGTCAATCTTATCATATTGCATAACGGCTTGGGGAGGAGCTCCAAAGACATCCATGCTGAAGTTGGAGAGAGCTCAGAGAGCCGTTCTTAAAGTTGGTCGTAAACTTCCCTTTCTCTTTCCAACCAAAGAACTTTACGAGCATTGTAAAATATTAACAGTTCGGCAATTACTCATTTTGAATACCATTTTACGTAAACACTCCCAACTTTCATACAATCCTGTTGAAATACTCACTAAGAGACGCAAACACACGGTCTGTAAATCTAAGTCGTTTAAAACCAGCTTCAGTCGTAGATTCTTTTGTTTCCTGGGAGATTATCTTTACAACAAAGCCAATAAAGCCATTTCTATTTACTCCCTATCCTTTTTCAATTGTAAAACAAAAGTCCAAAATTGGCTTCAATCTCACGATTATGATGCCACTGAGAGACTTTTGGAAGTGATCTCATAAGAAGCAACTCGACACGTCCTACCCACACACACCCACTCACTTCAAACACACTCACACACCCCCACACACAAACATACACACTTCACAAATAGACTTCATAACTACACCCACAATCAAACATCGACACGAACATACCCTACTTTGCTGTCAATTCTTTTAAAATTATATACTTATTTACTTTGTGTTTTCCTTTATGCATTTTTTTTGTCAATTTTCTTTCATCCCATAATCTTTGTCATCTGTTAGTATACGTTTGTATTAGTTGTGACACGACCGTGTAGTCAGGAGGCCTGGAGACCTGTAACACAGGTTGTCCTAGTACAGGCTCCAGTTTCCACTACATCATTATATCTTGTATACTTTATTTTGTGGTAAACTTATGTTTAATTATGTGGTGGAAAAAATAAACGTTTATTATTATTATTAATTATGCACTTGGATGGGACTCGGTAATCTGCAAACCTAGCCTTATCCCAACTATGTTTGGGCTCAATTTCCAATCTAACCAATGTGGCTACATTACATGAGTTTTCATTACGAGACTCGATCATACGCATCGAGCGCGTTTGGTACTCTCATTGGTTGAGAGTTTTTACAACCTTGAAGCGGGCCAGTCGATGACTCGGACGTCGATCGAGTCTTCGTAATGAAAACTCATGGCAGCCACACTGTTTTAGCTGACTACGACTATTTTACATGCGACGACTGCCTATCTGACTTCCACAGCCCAGTTACTGGTAATACCCCCTTGGTAAGACTGGTGGTCAGACTTTCGGACTTCTGATGACCAGTAACGACTGTCAAAGATCTACAAATTACAGCCGAGAGCAACGGCTCAACGTGCTTTCAGATGCACGGAGGGGTCTCGGTATGTAAAGATGGTAACCCATTACTCGTATAGTCAAATCACAAGAATTTCTCTTTTTGACAGTAGCATGAAATGACAAATTGACGTAATTTACTTATCAATTTCCATTGACTGATCTTCTTCTTCTCAACGTATAGACGTGCACTGCTGGACAGAGGCCTCCTCCAAGGCTTTCATTCTATTGGAGGGCATTGCCATAATCCCCACGAATGGACGGAGGAGAAGCGCTGCTGCCCGCTTCCCTGGTGAGAGTTTAGTCGCCTCTTACGACACCCACGGGAGGATATGGGTTCGTACTATTCTAAGCCCGGTACCATACGGAACATTGACTGATACATCGTACTAACTATTCACATACCCAGTCCTGAGAGCCTCTGGTGCTCCACAATGAAGTGTGTTCCGGCACAGAAGCCTCCGACAGTCGCGAACGAATGCTCCAAAGAGCCCACGATCAGGTCGATCTCATCTCGAGGCACGTTCAGCAGTTCTGTTAGACCACGGCCGTGTTTGCCTACTACCTGCGGACAAAGTCATATGTAAATATAATACAATTTAGTGATAATCACGTCTAGTCCTTTCTTTTAAGGGACCTCAAATTGACAATTTTAATTTCTGACGTTAGGTAAATGATCTTGGGAGAAGATCATTTACTTAACGCCAGAAACAAAAAAGACCGATTTCGAAACCCCATATCTGGGAAGATATGCGGTTTCGAAATCGGTCTTTTAAGAGGAACTGGGACCCCTATGCGCGGATGGTGATATTACAGGAGATTTTAGTGAGGTAAACATCTCACACTCCCTGATTTCAATCCGGCGTTTCTTTTTTTTTTTTAAGCCATAAGAGCGGTTTCCCAGTAGTTCGATTTGGGAATGTTCTAAATTCAAACGAACTAATTTAGGAGTGTACGCATCCCCTCATTAATATAATACTAGGGCTACTTCGGTCTGTCATTACCCCAGTTCGGATCGAATGTACTGTGAATACAGTTAAGAGGATCTATGACTGAGTTTGTATTTTCAGGAGAATGGATAGAATTCTATTATTGAAGACCCGTGTAGATTACATGATCATCTCCATTTAATTCAATCAATTTAATTTGGCCCTGTATAGCAGAAAATAGTATTTCTGCTATTTTTAGCTATGCTATTAATTTAATTAACGCAGTAGGAAGCGATGAGATAGGAAATGATAATACGGACGTTTTGGGGGACTGTATTCTATACTTTTTTCGTTTGAAAAGTTCTGATTATCAGCCCACTTTATTCTTGTTTATGATAAAAAGAACAAATTCTAATTACTAATTCTAATATCATTGAAAAATTATATATTGTTTTTATTGTCTTGTAGTAGCACTCTTTTTACCTTAATCTAATATTGTTAACATGCGGATAATGTAGTGGGCTGCAATATTTTTATATCACAATGTTATGATATTATTTGTAAATATTATATATTGTAGATGTTTATTATCAAATAACAAATAAAAAAAAAAAAGATTAAAGTTGTAGGCATGTTGGAAGCAGGCGCTATAAAACGTATTTTTTTTTCATGTAAACAAAAAATGAAGACTACACAGTGCGTTGAAAACTCGTGTGACGTCACTGCACGCTACACTTTTTAGCGAGCAGTGACGTCACCAGCCACCACTCCTGATCTTTGATGCCTTTTATATTTGTCAATTTTGATTGTTTTGATAAAACAAAAAATACGTGTCTAGTATTTTTTGGAAATCTGACTGATGGACTAATTAGTTTTTTTTAGTCAAATACCCTATTGCGTAACACACTATTACTTTGAAGATCAGCAAGTCTTCAATCTCGCAGACCACTTCGGGTTCAAGATTTGCGGGTGGAGACTATTGACCTGTAAAGAACTTTGGTTTTGATACCGCAACTCGATTTGGATAATTAAATTTTTCGGAAATTAACCGATGCCGAACTCTAATTAATGTTAGGGGGAGGAAATACTGATTATTTGATGTAATTAAATGCCTGTTTTGTTACTTTTCATTTTAATTTTCATAATGCCCTATATAAAATCCATTATGTACAAAGTAAAATTTACATCCATAAATAAAATTCTTTTTATATTATATTGCAAATAAGGTAAATATGAAATATCACGCTGACGTGAAAATAAATAGGTACCTATAATTATGATTTTTACGCTGTGATTATCAAAATAAATAAGCGTGATATTTCCCATTTCATGGGCTGTGCATATTTTTTCGATGTATAAATTAATAAGCCAAACTGCATATCGTTTAATAATTATCGTTACAAATGATGCAAGAGAATATTAGATAAATGCAAAAACATCATACCTTTATCTTTTCTATTTCATTATGCAAATAACAGAAGATAATCTAGTCAAATTCTGTTAGTGTAATCCTGTCAAAGTCCTGAGAAATCGTGCGGAATAGGTACAGTACGAAATTGAATTGTGTCAAGTAAAATTAAGGAGTCGAAACTAGGGCAAATAGTCGCGGGATCCATAATCATTAACACAATCACGTCGCGCAATGTGTTGAACAATCCTTTAAATACATTCCCCTCTATTCATGAACGTTGAAGTGTCTAGTGATTAGCAACTGTTTAACCATACATTTTTGACGCTTGCAAGTCACTTAACTTTAACCATCGTTTATGAATAAACCCTACTGTTTACTAAACTTGCTACAACAAAAAATCGTCTAATTGATTTTAAAATTTAGTCAAGTTACTTTGATAAGAAAACACAGTGCAAATATTTGTATGCATGAATATGAATATTTGCACTGGTCTGGTCGTGCCTCGGAAAGCACGTTAAGCCGTTTGTCCCGGTTGCCATACGAGCATCTAATGGCAGTCGTTAGGGGTTGTTGGAGCCCTCATAAGTCCAACAATTGGTCTAACAGCAGTGCTTCTATATCACCTTCGGGTTGTGGAGGTCAGACGGCAGTCGCTTCACGGATAATATCGAAGTTTAGCCAAAATCAGCAGTTATACTGGTAAAGCGGACCCCAGACTCCAAAGCTGAAAAAGCTTCGGATGCGACTGGTATTAACTGTTGTAGTAAATATTGAGATGATGACGATGACTTTGAATAGACATCTGTGTCGCGCCACTTCTTAACAGCGAAAGCAAGAGGAGATGCTGAAGGGCGCGCATTTTTGGGACTATCTTCTGTAATTTTGACGTTCCTGTGCTGATTCTCAGCCTAATTTGAATAAATGACTTTTAATATAATCAATATTATTGGAAACTTACCCCAATAGTCAAGCTCTCGTCCAAAATGATCCTCAATTTGTACTTCCTGGCCAGATGCACCAGTCTCTTTAGCGGGCACATCTCTCCGGTATTAAAATAGATAGCTTCAGCGATGAGGAACGCTCTTCTGCGAGGGTTGAGCTCTTTCTTCTTCTGAGCCTCAGCCAGCATCTCCTCGAGGTGGTCCATGTCATTGTGTTTAAAGTAGCGGACGGTGCTGCGGGATGCGTCGATGCCTTTCTGGATCGCGAACCAGACGCATTCGTCACTGAAATGTTTGGGGAAATTAGTATAGGTAAATGATCAGCGGCGGCTCAGAGTATCGATCTCGACTTATCGAGTTGCAGCTAGTGTCTGACCGAATGTTCGGTTTCGGTTGTGTTTCGGCAAAAATACGAGTTTCGATTTAGTTTCGTTTTCGGTGGCAAACTTGCCGAAACCGAACGTGCATTCGGGAGTTTTCGCGCTGTTATCGATTATATTCGACGCATGGAATGAATGGATGAGACCCATCGGAGCCCATGAGGTGATTCGCTTGTTTGCTTACTGTTCGTTTTGTGGCGAGTTTTCGAGTGAATGGGAGCCTATCCAATCAAAGAACTACCCATTGTGAGTATTTTCCTATGTTGATTATTAATAAATGAAAATGTAGATCATCGCTTACCTATGTAATTTAAAGAGAAAACAATAAAGACTGGCTGATTATAATAACGTTTTCTTTATTTTTCTCTCAAAATATGATCCTTACAAGGAAGATACGGTTTCGGTTTCGGCCGAAACGGAGTTCGTGCCAGAAAATAATTTTCCGTTTCAGTTTCGATCTGACACTAGCTAGTTGCAGCCGCTGCAGGTGGTAAATTTGAACCCAGACTGGCTCTTGACTATTATTCATAAACAGAGTGAGATTAAACAGAGTGTCTAGTTTCAAATATCTGGGTCACTGGGTCTCTGAGGATCTGAGTGATGACTGTGATTTGGAGAGGGAACGCAGGGCGCTGTCTGTGCGCTGTAACATGCTGGCCCGCAGGTTTGCACGATGTACCGAGCAAGTCAAGGTGAAGTTATTTAAGGCCTTCTGCCAGTCCTTTTACACTTACAGCCTGTGGACTAAGTACACGCAGCGTACATGCACCGCTCTGCGAGTCCAATATAATAATGCGCTCAGAATACTGTTCGGACTACGGCGCTGCTGCAGCGCTTCAGCAATGTTTGCTGAGAAAAGAGTGGATGGTTTCCATGCCATCATGCGAAAGCGCTGTGCATCTCTCTTGAAGCGAATGCGGGCCAGCCCGAACAGTCTTCTGAATGTTTTCGTGGACCGCTGGGACTCGCCGATGTGGCGGCACTGGATGCGACTACACACTACGGGTAGTCGCGTCCTGGGCTTGGCATAACTTGGAACTTCTGTGCGGTTCCATTTGATTGTGTTGTATTTCTGTTTTGTGTACTAACAATAGATTTATAAGGTTTTATTTGTATTTCAATTTTTGTATGACTAACATTATATGGACTACGTCTGAAATAAATTATTATTATTATTATTATATTTCATTTTATATACATAGAAATTACATTTTTAAATATTTTTACATAAACAATACATAAAAAAACATTTAAAAATATAAAAAATAGTAACCCACCGGCATCGGGAACAAGGTCCAAGCTACCGGCGGTCAGGGCTCCAGAGAGAGGAACTTCCTGACAATGCGAGCCGTGTCCAGAAGTACAGCTTTCTGAATCAAGCCTTTGACCCAGCTGCCTAACGAGAGCCTCTTGAGGTGTTGGTCGAGGCTCTTGGCTATTAAGCCATTGGCTGTCACGACTATCGGCACAATGATTGCTGAATCCACCTCCCACATGTCGACAACCTCGTGAGCCAAGTCAAGATACTTGATTTGTTTATCTTTCTCGGCTTTCACGAGGTTCTCATCATGCGGGATGGTTATGTCAACAATCATTGCACGCCGCTCTGATCGATCCACCATCACTATATCAGGCTTATTGGCAACAATAGTCCTGTCAGTGATGATGGATCGATCCCAGTACAATGTGATATGGCCATTTTCGAGAACTGGGTCGGGCACATACCTGTAGCACGGCACCTCCGATTCCACAAGGTTGTATTTAAGAGCAAGTTGCTGATGAATTATCCTGGCTACAAGGTTGTGGCTATGCAAGTACTCTCCGTTAGCTAGACGAGAACACCCGGAGATAATATGCCTTATTCATTCCCCCGGCCGGTGACATGCCCGACAGATGTCAACTGTGCCGTCTTTCACAATAAATCTCCGGTAATTGTTCGTCATCATAACTTCGTCCATAATTGCACATACAAAACCTTCGGTTTCCCCAAAAAGGTCACCGAGTCGTAGCCAGGCTACGGACGCTTGTAAATCTACGTCAGGCCCGTGTAGGGCTCTGAAAAAGCGTCCGTGAAGCTCTTTGCTCTTCCATACCTCCATGCGGTCATTGGTGTCAAGCACTACTGGTTTGCGCCAGTTCTCTTTAGCCAAAGAGAGCGGAGTGAGGCCCTTGTCAACCGCGACCACATCTCGATGCATCCCCACGTCGGTTTCTAGAAAATATTCCCTGAGACTGCATATCTCGCGCTTGTGGAGGGTCTTAGCGTTTAAAAAGCCACGACCTCCACATTTTCCCGGGATATACAGCCTCATAACCGATGATCGTGGGTGATGCAATCGATTTGCAGTCAGCAGTGTACGGACCCGCTGATCCAGGGCGTCAAGTTCGGTTTGAGTCCATTTGAGTATGCCGAAAGAGTACATCAATACCGGCATGACCCAACCGTTGAAAGCGCGCACCTTGTTTCCGCCTGATAGAAGACTATTAAGTACTTTTTTCAGGCGGCCAAAGAAGCGTTCCTTCAACGATTGCTTCATGTCAGTAACATTGATACCCAACGCTTCCGACATACCCAAATACTTATAGGTCTCGGATGCGGAGAGGGCTCTAAGGTTTATGGAACTCGTGAGTTGGGTTCCCACGGATAACACAATCTCTCCTCGCTTTACATGCATGACCGCACATTTGTCCACACCAAATTCCATCCTGATGGCGCTACTGAAAGTTTCAGTAATTTTCAGTAGCTCCTTCAGTTGTGAATTGTTGGGAGCAAAAAGTTTCAGGTCATCCATGTAAAGGAGGTGCGATATAACCTGACCACCTCTCCTCAACCGATAGCCTAAACCTGAATCCTCCAATAGTGTGCTTAGAGGATTCAATGCTAAGCAAAACCAAAGTGGACTCAAACTATCGCCCTGAAATATTCCTCGCTCGATCCTTATCGGTTCGCTATTCCTCAGAATATTTCGACATCCTGGATAGCGAAGGACTGTCCTCCATGTCCTCATACACGTCATCAGGAAGGTGCGTAGAGTTGCATCCACTTTATACAACTCCAGCACCCGCATGAGCCATGTATGTGGCACTGAGTCATAGGCCTTCTTATAATCTATCCAACATGTCGATAGATCCTTTCGGGAACGACGAACTTGTTGGCTAATGGCCACATCAATGAGGAGTAGCTCCTTAGTACCGCGGGACCCGCTCCTACATCCATTTTGAGAGGCAGACATGATGGCGTTGCTGTCAATATGTTTGTTAATTTTAGTTTTCAAAATGGATGTAAGAACTTTATAGACCGTCGGTAAACAGGTGATCGGTCTATAATTTTTGGGTTCCGCGGTGCTACCTGATTTATGGAGCAGGTGGGTTATTCCAGTAGTTAGGAACTGAGGTAACGAACCAGACACTAAAGCAGTCTGGAATTGAGATGCCAAGCGAGCGTGCGACCTTGGAAACCATTTTATCCAAAAGTTATGCAGCCCGTCCGGTCCTGGAGATTTCCAGTTAGGTAACGGACGGACTGCACGAGCTACATCTTGGGGGCAGATGGTAATAGCCCCCATTTCAGGTATTGGATCGCAGGCTCGCTCGACATCCCGAGCCCAGTCACCTTCAGTGTGACTGACAGGCACCGACCAGATACTGCGCCAGAATGAACACATGGCATCATCATCTGGTAGGCACGTGTCAGCCACACCTTGTTCTGGTCGTTCCCAGTCCCTATAAACCCACCTTTGATTGCTCTGGAAGGTGCGATTCTGGGTGTACCGTTCTACTCTTCGTTTATATCGACGTTTTATTATTATTATTATTATAAAACGGGAGTGTAGAAAAAATGCGAAAAGATTGACATTAACTGTGAAGCGACTGTTTGTAATGTCATAATAAAAGATTTTTACTAAATGCAGTATGAAAATTTAAGGTATTAATAACACAAATCAATTTTT
This sequence comes from Sesamia inferens, assembly GCA_037179545.1. Classification (NCBI taxonomy): domain Eukaryota; kingdom Metazoa; phylum Arthropoda; class Insecta; order Lepidoptera; family Noctuidae; genus Sesamia; species Sesamia inferens. The sequence continues at coordinate 27,854,976 of CM073939.1, read as the reverse complement.
AGCATTTATATTCGTCGGCCTGTCTATTTGTTCTGGCTAATCTCCGGAACAACTGGAACGAAATTTCGTCTTGGGATACATTGGACACTGGGGATGGACATCGGATACTACTTATCAACACTCGGGCGGAGCTGCGGACACAGCTAGTTTATTCTATTTAATCGATCTTATCGTGAACCCACTGAACAGTGAGAGCATCAGTGCATGACAACCTTGTATGTTACTTGAAGACTTTAATTATTGTTTCATTAAAAAAATATTTATACAGAAATTATGATGAGCATTGGGATTTGACGATACGGTCGGCGCCGTGGCTGAGCGATTGGCTGTTGCGCTGCGTGCCGCGGGTTCGATTCAAGCACGGTACAATTATTTGTATCGCGTAAAGGTAGTTGTTCCAGGTCTGGCAACATGATACTGGACTAATTCCTAGTGTGGGACAATATTAGTAAAAAAAAATGGTTTTAAAACCAAACTCCTGAAAAGATTTATCTTACTTTCCAAAATACATATTGTCTAGGACATTATTGTTGCAACAGCAATACTAAAAAATATGTGCCAAAACTAAATGTTGCGCAACCACCAGACAATGTCCAAAAATAGTTGAAGAGATCCATGAAGCAAGAAATTACTAACAATATTATGCATGTTTAATGCATCTATATTACTAGTAACATACAAGGAATTATTTAATAAATAATTACATTAGCAGGTACCTACTAATGTATTAGAAATGCTGTTGGGAAAAAAGAAAAAATACTGGACAAGTGCGAGTCTCTAAATTAACATAAAAAAAAATAGCTGATTCTCAGCCTAATTTGAATGAATGACTTTTGATTTCGATTTAACGCAATTATGGTGCTGATTTGTCTTGCTGGTAGGCACACAAGGGTGAAGCCCATAATAGACTATAAGACTCATTACCTAAATTAAATGAAGCACCAACCAGTATTTATCCCTGAATGCACTGTGCAAGTGTGTCTAAGGACAAAATATTGGTGTCAGGATTATAACAGATTATGGAAAAAAAAATTGACTCTCATTCAACCTATTGCTGTCATTGTCTATAGAAAATATAATGGATGACTTTCTTCCAAATAATTTCCCAATAAGATTGATAATCTTTGATCTGACATTGAAGAAGTTGGTGTCTTGATCTACTTGGCTGCACTTAACATTGAATCTGTCACATTATTATACTTTAGAAGGAAATTTCTATCATATCAAGGTAAGAAACTTCTTGTAAAAACAAAATTGTTGTATTTGCATTAGTTTAGATACATACTATTTGTTGGTTTGGGTCTACCAAGAGTTAAATTAATTCAATGAATTTAATTATGTATACACACAAGTCTATCAAGCGGTTGTCTCATTGCCTATATTTGTCTTCTTGTTTTATTTTTTGCAATCTTAATCAATGTCACACTATTTTTGTATACATATATCATTGCCATGTTTTATAGTAAGTAGGCATACACGCCATGTTGCAGTGTAAAAATGATTTATATTCCTCACCTCACACATCAGGTTCAGTTGAAAGTGTCAGACACCAGTTGATAGTAATTTTTGCTGACCTGGGACTTTTGGTGCAGCCACAAGACACACTTTGCTGCTATTTTTACTTTCTATTTGACTTAGATTTGTTGCTACATGATACATGTTTATTTTAGGTCTATTGTGTTTTAATCTGTGCTGAATAAGTTTTTCTTTCTTTCTTAATATGTCTAGTTTGATTAAACCTACAGACCATCATCTGCCTAACATTTCCCAACATGGTTGGGGTCAGCTTCCAGTCTAACCGGATTCAGCTAAATACCAGTATTTTACATGAAGTTGATATAAACAACATAAATAACATTAATATAAATACAGATCAATACTTACGCAAAAATAATGTCCTTCTTCTTAGCATAAGAAGGAATGGCGCTGGCAATTGTTGAAAATCCATAAGAGTACACACAAGTTTCTTCAACCTCCAGGAAATTAGCCAGACGTTCCTCCAGCTCCAAATGAACGTCAATGGTGCCATAAAACCCGCGAGGCCCACAGGAACCCACCCCATACTTCCCTAGAGATTTCAAGGCACTATCCATAATGGACTCTTCTTTGTCAAGGCAGAGGAAACTCGTGGAACCTACATTTAGCACGTTATCATCAATTTTACCCATCATTGGTGGTTCCTCTACCGTAACATCATGCTCCACGATAGGTATTGGCTTCCAATCTATTGCCTTTCCATTACACAGGGGGTCGTAGGTTTTAGATTTCTTTTTGACCCAGAAAAAGTAAGTAGAAATGACTACCACTTGAAAAGCGATAACCAGAGTCCACCAGCTCGCCTGAAAATTAAGAATCTGTTGAAAAACCCATTATACAGCAATGAGTAATTAAAATGATGGGAGTAAACTTACCATATCGTACATGTCAACTAATATCATTTGTACAATTTTATACACTCAGATAATGAGTACTACGGGTTGTTTATGTCTTAGGTAGGTAAGAAATGTACAAAAAAATATCTTTAGATTTTTCGCAGGCCTCTCGTACTCCTCCGGCACCACTAGACACTGACTCAACTGACTGATAAGTGCACAGGATAAGTGATAGTTAGTTGCCCTTGCCAGTTGCCAGTTTATTAATGTGGTCTTTGAGTTTGACTAGTCCTAGGAAATTATATCTAAACTGGAATGTGAACTTTCATAAGTCTCTTATTTAAAAGACGACTCTATCGCAAGTACAATAAGGTCGATCGGAAATAAAACTTTATTTGAAGAGAACACGGTCCGAGGGAGATAGCGTCCCAGTAGCCCTCTGTCTCTTTCTAAGTGTTACCCGTATTTATTTTTTGTAATTTTGTTTGAAACCAACAATTTCGATTAGAAATAAGATGGTTTCGGGTATATTGACCTGCTGTCGTCCGTACATAAAAAGTTTATTTACCAAAAAAATATCACAGAAATGTACACAAGTAGTTATAACTAATGGTAACTAATTCCAGGCATTACAATGTGTTGCAAGAAATTCTGTACATAATTATAGTAACCATGCCTCAACTAGTTGTTGATCACAAACTAAACTAATTTTAAGTTAAGTGCATCTTTTTCTTTCTATTTCATTAGAAAAAGGACAGAAGATAAAATGTCAGTTTAGACCTGTCAAATTAGTGCGGTCCTGATGTAAACATATTTTTAATCACTTTAAAACTTGTGAACAACAGAATCGGCGCCAGTGTCCAGCTTATAAAAAAGCCATTTTTATACAACAGTGGACGGCGTCGATCTACCTACCGTTCAAACTTGACAGCAGTAATAATTATGTGTGTACGAGTAAAATGTGGAAGGGATGTGTCGTGGTGTGGTGTGATCTGGTATGTGCTTGTTATGAGTTTGTGTGTGTGATATAGGGGTGTGTGGGCGTGTGTGGATGAATGCATGAATATGTTTGCAAGTGTGCCTATTTCATTGAGGTTAGGTAAGTGAGTAAAGACTCCGTCTATGTGTAGTCTTTCTGCAGTAGCCACTCTGTTACAGTTTTTTTAATGTGTGTGAATTTAAATCTATAATTTTTAGATGTTTGTGAACTTTTCTGTAAATGTGCCCACTTAGGGTATAAAACTGGCGTTTGGCAAAAGAGGTTTTGTGTTGTGCACCCGGGATAACATATGTTCGCTTGTTTGGGTCGGACTTGGAAAGACTGATGTGTTTTCTAAGAATCCATTTAAGCACAAAGAGTTGGCGAAACGAAAGGACTTTGCAACCCGCGTAGAGTTCAGTAGTAGGGTATATCGTATCGTATATAGTATCTATAGGGCTTTTTCGTCATGAGTTTTAGAAATGAAGTGAAATGAAATCGTTTATTAAGCAAGTACGATCACTGATCACTTGTACACGTCATATGTTTTTTTTTTAAACTAGATAAAGCCGGCATTTCGTAACTGACTACCTCTGAGAAGAAATAGCCGAAACAAACCTAAGGATCATCGTGTTTTTTCAAGTCCAAACATTAAAAATGAACATATTTACAATAATTTACATTATAATTACGCATATTGCTTAATAACATAATTAACATAAACTTAAGACTTAATAACTCTCTCGGTGGTAGGCCATAACATCGGCCGCCGGCAGAAGACCCACCAGACAAAGTCTTGCCGCTAAGCGATTTCTCGTGTTCCGGCATGATGTCTGGTGAAGCCGTACGGAGGGCGAGTCTGAGCAGTTGTGTTACGATGTGTGCCGGGTACGATGCGCAAAATGTTGTTGGGGTTGTGTTGGGAGTTTGGTCGTGGAAAGTCTTCAGATCAATCTCCCTTTGGCGCAGCATCGTTGGTCGTGTTGTTGGGTTTAACATTGCATCACCTCGCTGAACTGCCGTCTTCCTTCCTATTCGCTTAGTTTTTCTGAGTGAATAGGCTTTAGTAAAGTAGCGCGCTTCACCGTCAACGATCGCATCACTGCTTACCATCAGGTGGGATTGCGGTCAAGCGCTAGTTTATAATTATAAAAAAAATGTTCTACTAGTGAGGGCATCAATTTGTTTGTCCCATCGTAAACCATCGTCTATCTGCACTCCCAAGTACTTTACATTGTCAGCTCTAGTGAGTGTTGGGCATGTACAAGGTCCTAAAGTGTTTGAGCATGTGTGAGCACTTAAACTAACGGTATTTATTGGTGCGGTGTTATGACGTATTGTAAAAGGAATGTAAGTAGCTTTTTGTAGGTTAAGTGTAAGTAAATTTGAGTTGAGCCATGCCATTACAACAGCTAGAGCCATTTCTGCTTTTGTTCTGAATATATCCCACGCAAATCCCTGCACGAGAATAGCAGTGTCATCTGCATACGCATATATATTACAGTCTGGGAGACTCATTCTGCACAAATCGTTGACGTAAATAAGGAAATTAGACCCAGGATACTTCCTTGAGGAACGCCATATGACCCTGTTTCTTCGTCACTAAGGTACGCTTCAAATTTGACACATCGAGTACTATTTCCGAGGTAATCTTTAAAAATGTCTAGTAATATGCCACGTACACCAAAAAGCTCCAACTTAGAAGTAAGCGGGGGAATAGAAACTGTGTCAAAGGTCTAGGAAAATACATTATCAATGTATTCATATATTTTTTTAAATTCAATAATAAAATTAAAAAGTTTGCATCCATACCTAAATATTTATTAAAACTCAGGTAGTATAAGTATAAGTGAAAAAAAATATTTTACGTGCATTGCTTATAAATTCCATTATAATAGTCACCCTACACAACAAGGACATAGGGCTACAGTGAAGCCATCGCCCTAGGATCCCGTTTTGATCGATAGTTCACATTCCAGTTTAGATGTAAGTTTCTTGGACTTGTCTGATTCTGTTAATATTTAAGAAAGTTAAGGTCCGTATTATAGAAGGAAACTCAAGCATTGATCTCTGTTTAAGCATTACTTAAAACTAGTTTCAACCAATCAAAAGGCTTCAAACGAGACCTAAGTCTAAGGTAATTTTGACAGTTTAAAGCAAGTTTTAAGAGGTGTGACAACTTACCAAATCGTGTCTCGCGACCCAAAGTCGATTTTCATTAATTCAGGTGTCTATTCATATGAATATCCGAATAAAAGTCAAAAACATACATGTCACAATTTTGATGTGTATGATTATGATTGCGCCTGTCATTGTCATGTTTTTAAAAGTGCCCATCCTCACATCACTACATCAGCTCAAAACAAAAATCAAAATTTAGCTTACTGAAGAAACTAAAGAAAATCACAATGAATTTCGGTGGAACTTTAAGAGTGAATAAATTCGCATGTTTTACGGTAGTTTTTATATTATTTTTAATAATTTATTGGCGAACTGGGAGTCCTAGTTTTCCTATGGACAAAAGTGATCTCATTAACTTGAAAAGCTTGTTAAAAGCATCCATTCAGGCCGCTGAGCGGGGTGGAAAGAAAGTTATGGAAGGGAAAAATAGTGAATTAAACATCAAAAGCAAAGGTAAAACCCTGGAAGGAGTAAACGACCCGGTTACAGATGCAGATTATGCTTCGCATTGCGCAATGTATTATGGATTGAAAAACACGTTTCCGAAGTTGACTGTGGTCTCTGAAGAACATTCAAAGGCTGATCCAACTTGTGAAAATCAACCAGTGATAGATACAGAGCAAGTACTTCCAGGGAACAACATTGTGGATTACATGAATGATGAACTAGTGTATGTGAAGGATGTGACTGTTTGGATCGACCCATTGGACGCAACCAAAGAGTACACAGGTAAAGTATTTAGAAAGAAGTTTGTTTACTCAAGCAAACATATTTTTTTGAACCTAGGTTTCTTGTATTTAGGAAGTACAGGGAAATTATCTGATTAGGCTTCAATGCACTAACAAAAATGCAAAAATGCCTTCAAAATTATACTTGTTATTAAAAATAAAGCTTGTAATATAATATCACTGCAATTTATATAAGAATGAGCAAATGCTCTAAACAAACTAGCATATTTTTACTAGCTCAGAAAATATAAATAAAAGCTTTGTGTGAAACTAACCATACTGTTGCTATAAAAGGAGATAAGAACTGATAAAAATTTTAATCCCACAGAGTATTGGAGTGAAAATGTTTTATTGCTAAAATGTTGTATTGGTAAAATTAGGAATCCATTTCCCTACCTTTAGAAACTAACAATCCCAACACATGACATTGGCTAAATGCACAAACCATGCGAAGCCAAAGAAGTAAAGAAAAATGGTTGTATTGTTGGTATTACTGCTTTTTATAAATTGCTAGCTGCAAATAAAATGAAATGTCACATAGGAACCAATGTTTTATCACAATTTGACCCATGATTTTGGAACAGATAGAGGAAAACCATACTTACAAACATCGTTTTTTTTACCAACAGCATGCAACAAAAGCAAAGCAACATTAAACAAATATCAACTTTATTTTAAAGACAATTAAGTTGAATTTGTAGTGATTAGCACTATTGGAATTATTTATTTTATTACATCTACCACTACAGGAAATATTATTAAGTTATAGTGTAAACTGGACTTTATTCTATTGGATTTAAAGTAATTTTTCTATAAAGTCATAATTGTTTAGATTTTTGGCGAATATGTAACAAATTGTTGATAGTCAAAGAGATTTAAGATAAATAGAGAGGGCATGTGTCAAAATGGCATAGAAAAACTGTGATGCCATGTCTTAGTTCCGCCATCTAGTACAATAAAGCAAATACAGCACAATCGCATCACTGCTTACCATCAAGCGGGATTGCGGTCAAGCGCTAACTTATAATTATTAAAAAAAAAAGTTAACATTATTATATATACATTGCTGCCTTCTAATAGAAAGGTCATTTATGCCTATGCGATAGAACTCTGAGGATCTAGACTGCACAACTCTGAAAGCAGAACTGCCTCCTGGGAAGAAAACTTCTTGTCACATAGATACTTAATTGTCCAAATTACGACAACAATGGTAGCACACTGGAGCAAGGTCTGGCAAATAAGGAGGACAACGAATGGTTTCTAACTGCAGTTCCTAAAGGCTTGCCATCTTTTTTTGGATGTTAAACTTTTTTTTAGGTGGTCAACGAAATCCTTTAAGTTCCATATTTTACGCTTTAAATATCTTTTTGGTTGATGTAATTTCTTAATTTTAGCCTTATGATGCACTTTTTATTTTTGTAACTTTTTGACTTGTTGTCTTTTGTGCAAATTTTCTTGGAGTGTTGAAGATAGGGTCTGAAATTTCTGGGTTTATGTAATTGTCCTGAAATTATAAAAAAGTGAGTCGTGCTCGTATTAATCTATACTAAGTTTGAAAACTTGTGTTTGATTGATTAATTTTAGTGATAACAAAAATATATTTTTGTTATTAACATAATAACTAAAAAAATCTTTTCGTTCGCATCTTGTTCAGCAATTGGTTATGTTATAAGAAAGTTTTTTAATTTAAATATAAGTTGCAAAATAGTGAGAGGGTCGTATAAATAATTATAGCCGCACAGGTCAATCGACCAAGTTAAGCTATGCCTGCCACTGTTGGTCTGTGGATAGGTGACCATATATACATACCGAGACCTCTTCTTGCCTAAGACTGTCCCGACCTTTTACTCGACGAAACTAGTGTCTGAATGAAATTTTGAACAATTTTCCTAATTTTAAAGTAAAAAATCACAAAGTAGCTTGCATATGTAAGTGTCACTACACTTGGTAGTACTCTACTACATATACCTACCTACATGTTTTATTAATATAATTCATTATAAATAAGTTATGCAATTTATGTACTTATGTGGAAAAAACCGAAATTAATAACTTACTATTTCATTTCTAATACAAGGTACCAATGCTTTTTTTTAAATTTGATCGACCAGTCTTTTCAAGTTATCTAAGATATCTTCTCTTTTAAAATGCTTCGAGCATAATTTCGATAAAGCAGACGGAAGCCAATTATCCTCTTTACGGTCCATCTGGACAAATCATATCCACATTTCCAACAACATTATTTTTATTCAGAAACCTAAAATATCAAAAATCTAGGTGAATGAATAGTACTTGTTCATTAATATGACATGATTATGTTCAAATAGAGTTAATAATAAATAAACTTGAAATATAACAATATTTTAAGTTTATTTAGGTATATTTTAAATGTCAATAAAATGTAGGAATATGTTTTCAACTTAATAAATATTATCGATAGCTAAATCGATAAACAACATTACTACATCTCTACAAGAAAATAGTAAAACTACTCAACAATAGAGGGCGCTTATTGCAATTATAGAAAAGTTTCTAGATCTATTTAAAAAAAGTATTTAATTTTATTTTCAGAGGAAATATAAATAATTCATACAAAAATAATCCGAAATTAGGTCCAGTCATTTTATCATAACGAGATTTACAGTAACGCAAAGCGCAACATGGCATATTTCCTTAGAAAATGTTTATTCTTGGTGGACACAAATTACGTCCTGACGCGCAGGCGTACCACACTAGACTGAGCGACTTTTAACCAAGTTGACACAAGTATTGGATTACGATTTTGTTCGTGATGTCCTGTCTATTGTAAATATAGTTTTGTCTTTGTTATATTCAAAATCTAGCATTCAGGAGCTCGCAACAACGGCTGGCCAGTGCCCGCCGTACCGTGATAAATAGGTAATCACAACAATGTAGGTACTGGCCACTTATACATAGTTTAGGTTTAATACGGAATATTTCAAGTTATCACTTTTCAATGAGAAGATTCTGTTTTGTCCTTACTACAGGGATTTTTAATTAGAGTCAGAAAAACGACAAGGGGCACAAGGGCAACTGTCACTGATACGAAAAAGGGTGACCCGCTACAATAGTGATGTTCGGCAATCAATAGACTTAGTCATGCATTATTTTAATAAATAATAACGTTCTGAATAAACGTTATTATTTATTAATATAAACGTTATTAATTATTGTTTACATTGTTACACATAATATATTATAGGCTATAATTTATGGTTACAATCGGATTACACATCTGTAACCGAACTAGGCAAAAGCCTGTGTTTCAGTTACGAGGGTGGATAGAAAAGTACTCAGCCTAACCAAGAAAATAAACACATACTAAATCAGTTATATTTTTGTTTTTCTACATAATCACCATCAAGTTCAATACACTTTTGCCCCCTCCCCTTCCAAGCATTTAGACCGTTGAAAAAAAATTATTCTTCCTTAGAGTCAAAATATGCGTCTACAGCTGCTTTGACCTCGTCGTTTGTCGAAAATCTTTGACCTCCCAAGTGCTTTTTTAGGTTAGGGAACAGAAAGAAGTCTGATGGTGCCAGATCAGGCGAATACGGCGGATGCGGTAACAGTTCAAAGCCACAGTTGTGAATTTCAGCCATTGACTGTACTGACGTGTGAACACGGGCGTTATCTTGAAACAGGACTTTTCTTCTGAGCATTCCTCGACGTTTTTCTTTTATTTCCTCTCGTAAACGACGTAGTAAGGTGCAGTAGTAATCAGAGTTTATAGTCTTCGAGTCCCAGAATACTGAAGCCATCACCTTATTTGCCGACAAAATCGACTTAGCCTTTTTAGGGGGTGGTGAACCAGGTCTTCTCCACTGTTTCGATTGTTGTTTTGTTTCCGGTGCACAGTAATGAACCCATGTTTCGTCCATAGTAACAAAACGATTAAAAAAATCATCTGCATCGACTTCAAATAACTCCAAACAGTCGCGTGAAATAGTCAATCGTGTCCTTTTTAGTTCGACTGAAAGCAGTCGCGGAACCCACCTCGCAGACACTTTGTGGAAACCCAACTCGTTGACAATGATGTTCTGAGTTCGTTCATAAGAGATGCCTATAAATAATCTCGGCTATCTCTCTAATTTTTAACCTGCGGTCTCCCATTATTAAATCAAGTACTTTTTTAATATTTTCGTCAGTAGTTGACGTCGAAGGCCTTCCAGAGCGGGGTTCATCTTTCACACTCTCTCTACCACGCTTAAATTCTGCTATCCATTTTTTGACGGATGAATACAACAGAGCACAATCGCCTAATGTACTGACCATGTCATCATGGATGGCTTTTGATGATAGCCCCTTCTTATGGAGGTACTTAATGACGGCACGCTGCTCGATTTGCTCCATTCGCGGAAATTATGTCCGATTACTTTGTTAATAAATTTATAAAATCACAACTAATTATCGCACACGTTTCGAACTTCACACAATGAACTAGTCTGAATTGAACTAAATAATGTGGGTAGATTTGATTTTTAGAATTGAATGGATCTGTGTTAGGCCGAGTACTTTTAATCCACCCTCGTATCAGCGCCCGATCCCTTAAAAAGTAGGCATTTTTTTTAGGTATCAAAGATTTTTTTGCCGTTTTTAAAGATAATGGTACGGAACTGGTTCGCCAGACTTTGCTCCAGCAGACTACCTTTTTTGTCGTGATTTGGACAATTATCTACTTGACAAGAAGTTTCTTCCCAGGAGTCAGTTCTGCTTTCACACAGTTTGTGCAGACTAGATCCCCAGAGTTCTACCGCAAAGGCATAAACGAAGTTCCTATTAGAAGGCAGCAATGTATAAACAATAATGGTAACAATTTTGATTAAACGAATTAGTTAAAAATTAAACAATTATTTAGATTTTCAGTACTAATCAGCAATTTTAAACTTTAACGCCTATGAAAAGAATTATATAAATAAGAAACTTGTAAACATTGAAATTACCTATAATATTTTTTCTGTTCATAGTAACTTCTTTGAATATTATCGATAACTTTATATCGAAATGATACCAACCCTACCACAATTTTCTGCATTGCCATTTAAAAATATTTGCAAACAAAGTGTAAAAAGAATAATTTTGCTAAAAACGAAATGCAAACGAAAATTGCAAAACAAAATGTGCTTTATTGTCTAAAAGGTCTATTATACTAAAAAATCGCAATAAACTGAGTGTTATAATAATTCGTACGCAAAACACATCTAAAATACCAATAGACGGTGTCATGGAAAATTAATAGGAGTGAATAAAATTCTAAAACAGTTATTGATGTTTGTACAAGACAAGTTTCACTTAATTTGTTTACTTTTCAATATTTATTAATCCGATTTTAATTATACTAGGGTATTAAATCGAATCTGGCAACATAAATCACACTCGCCACCTACCGGGCACTAGCTGAATATATTTTATATAAACTTACTAGCTGACCCGGCAAACGTTGTTTCGCCATATAAATAATAAAAAAAATTTAGGGGTGCACTACCCCTAACATTTAGGGGGATGAAAAATAGATGTTGGCCGATTCTCGTAGATACCGGATAAGCACAAAAAATTTCATCAAAATCGGTCGAGCCGTTTCGGAGGAGTTTAAGTTCGAACACCGTGACACGAGAATTTTATATATTAGATTTCATTTTTACTATTTTGATGTCTCCAATTGTCGATCTAATTAATTTAGCTATATTGTACTAGATGGCGGAACTGAGACATGGGATCACAGTTTTTCTATGCCATTTTGACACATGCCCTCTCTATTTATCTTAAATCTCTTTGGCTCCTAAAAACATGATAATATTTTAATTAATGGATATAAAGGAGTATATTTATATTATAAAAAAATACTAGCTTACAATGTTATCTACCAACGGTGTTTAAGATTTTTCCTTAAGTTATGCATAAAATATACAGTTCTAAGCATCTCCTGAAAAATTGCTTACATGGAGTTAGCCGGTTTGGGAATAAATGTATTGAAATACACATTATATATTAACAGTCTAGTAGGAGTGTCTAATCTAACCCTTTTCTGATGATTATCTTTGTTTCAATTTCAGAGGCTCTCTACCAGTATGTCACAACCATGGTGTGTGTGGCCATCAAAGGTGTACCCATCATTGGGGTCATACACTACCCCTTCCCACCGAGGACTTACTGGGGCTGGTTCACTAAGAAGCCTTCGAGCAACATGCCCATTGTGGGACATGTAAGTATTGCCAGTAGTATTTTATTTTAAAGAGGTTATTTTAACACCTTCCACATGGTAATAATATATAATTAATAGGACTGCAGTAATAGCTTTCATTTTGACAGTTCAACAACATTCACTGCATTTTTCATTGTTGATGAGACACGTTTTTTTTGAAGGATATTTATATGAAGCAATGTATTTAGTATTAGCAATATCCTTCAAAATGATTCAGATTGTGGTTGTGTGTTTATTAAATATGATAAATTTAAGATTGAAGAGTCATAAATACTATGAACTGATATATTATTTTTATGTTTAGTCAAGCTAATCAACTCGTGTTGATATCTCACCAAATTTTACCCTAAGTAAAAAAAAAAAAAAACTATTACCATCTCCAAAAATGCCTTACAGAAAGAGGAGAACAAAGAGCATCCCAGAGTGGTGGTCTCCCGGTCTCATCCCGGCAAGGTCACAGAGTTAGCAAAAACCGCGTTCGGCCCAAAGACAACCGTCTCATCGGCCGCCGGAGCGGGCTACAAAGTCATGGAGGTCGTGAACGGTACCTACGACGTGTACCTTCACGCTACCGCCATCAAGAAGTGGGACCTTTGTGCAGGAGATGCGATTATTAAAACAGTTCGAGGTAAAATGACGACGACCAAAGGTGAATCTATTGACTATTCAGCGGATAGTGATGTGAAAGTAGTTGGGGGCATCTTAGTGACCAGGTTCGATCATGATTATTACGTTGGTAAGTTGCCCGTAGTGTTGGACTAGGTATATTAGTGAAGTGACTTGTTATGACTGACTACACATGTTATTAGGTATACTAAGATATTGGATCATTTTAATATAAAATGTTAATTAATTTAATGTAAAATCGAAATTCCGGACATCGCATGAAATTTGCGGATTTCTTCGCAAGAAATCGTGCATGTGTAAAACGAAACAAATTTTTGACTGTATTACGCGGTCGCGCCGTTCTTGATTCATAAATTAAGGTACGCAGTCAAAGCATGTCACATCACAAGTGTGGCGTGACTATGATTGTGAACGATGAACGATTAACGCGAGCGGAGAAGGGCGAGGAGGGCGAAGCGCCTCAAAAATATTTGATTTGTTAAGGTTTCTATTTTAGTTTTTACTTAAATTGTAAAAATTCCTGGCAGCTTAGGACTCCCCCCGCATTCCGTACAAAGTAATATATTACCGGACATGTCCGGAAAAATCGGGACGTATGGCAACCCTAAGTGTATAAAATCCATTGCTCGGTCATATATCGCACATGGTTACGAGGGTTTTGGGTTTGTAGTCTTCTGTGACTCATACTAAACCACATACTCGATGTGCCAAATATGGTACAGTATTTTAATTTCAAGAAGTGACGTAAGGTTTATTTGTTGTTAAGATTGTACACTGTGGGTGAGCGTGTTAAGACACAAACACCCAGTGTGTGTGAATGCCATTCAAGACAATGGCGAAATTGGTTGTCTAGGTGTGTGTTACATGCGGACGGTATCCGATTTGACGCATTTTAAATCATAGCGTGTTTGTATTCGGGTTGTTACGGATATTCGCATCATCGGCTTCTGCAAAGGCAGAATATTCGCATCAATTCTAATATCTGCATGCAAATCGATTTAACGATATGTAAAGAAAGTGTACGGGGCCAGTGGCGCGTGTTTGCTATCATTATCCACTTTTGACGGCGACGATTAAGCGAATTTGAAGTTTTGTAATACCTTGGATGCGTTGCCCACAATAATTAAAATTGGAGTATTTAAAAAAATAGTAGTGATACTGCACCCGGAGATGTGGTCCTCTACAATCCGTATCCGCATACGGAAGTCGACATTTATTCATACGTTTCATCCGTAACAATCCTAGTTTTTATCCTAGGTGATTACCATTTGGTATCCGGAGACAACAAAGCGAAGCGAAGCGTTGCGCGCTTTTTTTTTTTTTTTTTTAAGTAAAGCGCGCAACGCTTCGCTTTGTTGTCTCCGGATAGGGTCCGGCGTGGGTGTGTGCTGCTGGTAACAGAAAATTTGTACTTATTTTGATTTAAGTATTATTATATTCAACAGTTATTTTTAAATGTGGATATTTTTCCTTGTTACATATATACCTACTGATTGAAATCACAGTGATAATCATAATCATTTTGTATGTTTTATCAAACAAACCCATTTTTAATTATCTAATTAATAAGGTTAAGTGCTGATATGGTTTTTTTTAACTTGTGTGTGGGCTGTGAAATTAAATTATGATGAATAAAGGTTGTAAAATGTTTCAAATTTCACAAAATATAGCTTGTTGTGTTTATATTAATCACATTCAGGCTAGTTTTATGTTTCTCAGTTTATAGTAGGCACTGTAAAATACTTCTAAAACTATGTAGGTATTGTCAATAGGAAAGGTAATTGCGTAACTCAATAACAGTCACAATGGCTTTCATTTCAACAACATTCATTACGTTAACTACAGTCGTTGAGCAGATGATTTTTTCGAACATAAATTGGTACTTATGTTCGAAAAAATCATCTGCTCAACGACTAATAGTGTGTTACGCTATTATTGTGCGAACGAGGTGGTGTTATTTACACATTTATATTTTTATTTAAAATCAGATTTGTACAATAATTAAATATATTAGTGTTGCTAAATAATGAAGTCGTTTTCTAATTTTAGCAAAATATTAGTTAGAATATACCTATTATGTACACCTTATAGATTACAGAACATAAATATTTTATAAAGGTTGACACAATGGGCGGTCTTTTTGCTATGAGCGATCTTTTTCAGACGACATTTGGATGAAATACTAAGGGGAAGGAGAGAGAAATAATGTAGGTAGTCTACAGTGTATAGATTATACAATAAATATGTATGTAAAGTATATAGTGTATCATACTAGTTTAAATAAATATATACATCTAATTAATAAACATAATACAAGAGCAAATAAAATAAAATAATATCTTTAAAGAGAAAGCAAGTGCTTTTCTGTGCTGCTGTGATCTACTCTTATGGTCAACATGACTATATTGCAACTGAAAATTATTATTAGTTCTATAACATTAAGATACTTCATAGGAAGTTCAGACTTGATTTAAAATATGATATAAATATAAAATACGTCAATTTACTTCAGAGGCTAATTTGACAGGACTAATCTTGTGTCATTTTCACGAACGACGAAGCGTTTTGCTTCCTCCTTTATACCGCGTACATCGAGGGATTGGAACAATTTGCCGGCGTCGGTGTTTCCGTCACATTACGATTTGAGTGTCTTCAAGGCTAGAGTGAATAGGCTCTTAATAAACTAGCGCGCTTTACCATCAACGATCGCGTCACTGCTTACCATCAGGCGGGATTGCGGTCAAGCGCTGGTTTATAATTTATATAAAAAAAAAAAAAAAAAAATAGATGCACTAAACTTAAATTTAGTTTATGAACAAAGGAATCACCACTATTGTCAATGGTAACAACCTTTTTAGAATGTCAATAATTGTAGTAGACAACTATAAAAGGGCTATACGTGTGAAGCATTTTATACATACATACTGATACTGACAGTGACAGTCGGCTATTGTAAACGTGTTCAGTTACACTAAACCACTAGAACTTTGCTTTATTTGTTTTGACTTTACGGAACCGGTTCACTGATCCGGATCATTGGAATGGTTCAAAAGATCATAACTTTTCAAAGGTATTGAGGGAGCCAGACACTGAATTACTTCTATTGTAAAATGTATACAAGTCAGACAGATATATCAATTAACACATGTATCACTTTTACTCTCACAGATTTTCTTTGCTGTTTGTTACTTCGTAACAGATTATTGTGGTGCACATACTGTCAATTCACGTGCAATAAGTTGGAGGTAAGTGAAATAAAATCCAGACACATGTTTAACTATATTTTTATTTCAATAAATTAAGCAGGTTGTTTCAATAATACAATTATAATGCAATTCAGTAAATCATAAAGGTACACATCACTCAGCATTTTTTTTCATCTAATAACAGGAATGTGTTGCTAGCCTAAAGTGAAAGTTACCATGCACAAAAATGAAAATAACTCTTTCAAATATGAATTTATGAAGATCTCAACATAGCACCGGCAAATATTGCGAAACAAATGGGGAATTATATTAATTTCATGTCAAGAGACCATTTGTTAGGTTAATATTTTTTTATTGCTAAAAATCACATGAAAATACTTTGAAAGTAGACTAGTAGTTGTATGTATCGCAAAGAGGTTCGTGAATAGTTACGTTAGTGCAGTAGTCTGGGGATCTACTCCCTAAACACGAAACAATTCCTACTGCTATCAATTACAAATATACATCGGGTCCCGAATGAAGAATGTAGCAATAACACAATTTGATAGTGGTCCCTACTAATATGTGTACATGTCCATCCGAAAATTTGAATTAGATACTTATTTCAACACTTTCGAATGGTCTGTATCGTCCTTGACGGGCTTAGACAGTAGATCTCCGGAAGCAGACAACAGTGTTATGAACAGATATTCACAGCGACTATAACTAGCTTGCATAATAATATATATTTAGTCTATGATTCAACGAATCCCTTATTGACATAACGTAAATAAAATTTCATACAAAATTACATCCATCCTCATGTTATAATATTTATCCACAAATATAAAAAAAAAACAAATAATTAAGTTTATTGCATTCCATTATACTCACAAAATATTCTATAAAAATTGACAGGCTAGTTAATGAACTAAATATGAGCAGACGATAACGCGTTTCTGACTAAAAACCCAAAGCGTTAAAGCAGTTTAACAATATGGTAGCTTTTATACATGGTTGCAAATTGATTTTTATGATAAATCAAAATTAAATACTTCCCAAGCTCCAATATAACTTGTTTCATGTAAATACACTTCTGGACACATCTATTGGCCTACCTTGAATTTTCAGTTTCGTTTGGTCCTAGCTAAAATTTTATATTGGGTCGAGCAAAAAGTTTTTATGCAGTTTTGAACCCGGCACATTCACACAGGCAGGTTCGATTCATCGTGACGACCAGCTTGAGAAATCGTCACCTTACCTCCATTGAGATACAAAACCAACTTCGCGACTTCCACGGAGTATCTGTGAGCGCTCGAACTGTTCGGAGAAGGTTAAAAGAACGCGATATGGTACCACACAAGCCAGCTAATGGGCCCAAGCTAACGCGAGCCCACCGAACAGCGCGCCTTCGTTTCGCACGCACTCATTTAAATTGCACACAGCAAGATTGGAGCCGTGTACTCTTTTCTGATGAGTCTAAAATTGTGTTACATGGCAATGATGGATGGAAGGAAGAAGGTCTACCGACGTAAGGGAGAGCGTTTCGCATAATGCTGTTTTGAATAGAGGGTTGTTATGGTGGTGGCTCATGGACTGTCTTGGACGGTATATTCGCGAGCGGCGAAACTCAACTTGAGGTTGTTACAGGACCACGACTGCCAACATTAAATGCTGAAAGGTACATTCGTGAGGGCTTAGAACTCACGTGATACCATACGCGGACTATGTGGGCCCAAATTTCCTTTTTATGCATGATAATGCAAGAGCTCATACGGCCGGCATCGTCAGGGAATATCTTCGGGATGTGAACATCACAGTTATGGACTGGCCAGCCAGAAGCCCAGACATGAAACCCATTGAGTACATGTGGGACGAGCTAAAAAGACGTGTTAGGGCTCGTCAGCCAGACGATGCAGGAGTTGAACTGCCATAGAAGAGGAATGGGAGATGATCCCTCAAAATTTTATAGAGCGGTTGATAAACTCTATGCCTAATCGTATGAGAGCTGTGGTAGATGCCCATTGAGGCAACACGCGTTATTAAATTAAACCTTTATTTGATAAAACATGTTTTTTTATTCAAAAATCAATTGCCTTTAACAAGGCGCATATCCGACTTGTTAGGCGTAGCTCCATGTCGTATGGTATTCTGAATTCAAATTTAAAACAATACGATCGAAAAAGATGGTAAAATTTCTCAGGTTAAAACTGTATCAATAGTTTTTGTTCAATCTAGCAATCATACTTCGGTAGGGGCCATCGAAACCTAAACTCTAAGGTGGGCTAATAGATGACTGTGTTCGGAAGTGTATTATATGAAGGAACACTCGAAGCCGAATAAACAGGCTGTTCGCGTAAATGATATAATCCAGTAGCACATTGACTTGGCGTGAATGTAGCAAACAGCTTGGTAAAATCACAATAATAGTAAAAAATACAAAATTATATACACAACTGAACAAAAGTTGACTGATGCGTGAACAAACTTTCATATGTGGTATATTATTTCACACCCAACTCTCTTAGAGTATAATTATGTTTTAATTTAGCACTGACAAATCTGATGGTATGAATACATTTGTAGCCCACTTTTCAACGCTGACTGCCTACCCGACATCTAGAAACTGGCACTCATTGCTCTATAGTATTCAGTACTACTATTTTCATTAGATTTGACACGGAAGTTGTGTCAATATGTACTTTGACAGTGCTGTTTCATAATGTAAGGTAGTGCACAGTGATCAGTCGCTCGCTGTAAACTTCAGATGACAGCTGCATTATTGAACAATCTGGGTAAACTGCTTATTCAACGGTTTTATGTTATTAAGTAACCAAATACACGCACTATCAGTAGCAATGGGTTTCATTTTGACAATTCAACAACATTCATTGCGTTGTTTACTTTATTGAGCAAGCACATTTTTAGATAATATGAAGCTATGGATTAGCAATATGCTTCAAAATTATTCTAATTGACAGTAATAATGTGTAAGGCAAATAGGGTACAGGTTCTTATTCTGGAAGATCGAACAATGTAGTAGTTCCCGGTCGGTAATATGGCAGGGTTAGAACAATTCTTACCATATCAACGGCCGCGTACTGAGTTAGACTGGACACAAAACAAAGTTGTATTAAACATTTATCGTTAGACACGAGTAGCGAGCAAAATATGTCTAGTTGAACAAATTATAAATTGTACTATTTACCCAAATCTTCAATACGTTTTAGCGCCCGTTACTTATTAATTTATGTTCGCCAAGTCCACCGGGTCCCCCCGTTACGAAGTATGTAGGCACAGTGTTGCACCGTGTCGCAGCGTGTTGCGCCGTGTCGCCCTCTCCTGCGCGTCGCCTCGCGCATTTTCCCCGTATGTACATAACATTTTACAATAACATACCGTTTAGTTATAACACTTAACACATACTGAGATTTATCGTCCATGCTCGATACAGCGACGCGGTGTTTTGTTAGACGGAGTCATCTGGAATGTAACAACCATGTTATTCTTTGTAAGTGTATAAGGAGCATCTTAATTTGACAAGATTTAAGAAAGTAATACATACAAAGTGGTGATAACAATACAACAACAAATTAAACATCGTGTACCTCAACACATTCTCAGTCTGACACATAAAAAATCATCCATTAGTTTAGTCACAGATTATTTTTTATTTTTCACATTTCCTACAAGATGTATATGTTGATAAGAAAGCGCTTACAAGTTGATGACCGCCGCATTCAGCGGTACTAAATTTTAATAATAATGACGCCAAAAAAGCAAGTCGATATAGGACCGCGCTGCTGCCGATCGGAGGCCAGTGAACCAATATTTTAACGGACGTTCAATTTTTCAAACCAATTTTATGCCATTTAGTTTGAAATTTTTTTAAATATTTTATATGAATATTGGATCATATTTTGGGGAAACTCTATTGAAAAATAAACTCCCTTCAAGGCGCAAAAAAGATGCATTCGAGCGATGTTTAAAATAAAATTGACTGATAGTTGTAAACCATACTTTAAAAAATATAAGATATTGACATTATGTTGTCTGTATATACTAGAAGTAGCTGTGTTTGTGAAGGCAAATCCAAGTCGTTTCAGATGCATAGCTGACGTTTTTCCCCGCAATAGACGCGACAATCCTTGCTATGTCAGGAACCAGCTAAGGCAGCACTCATGCGCAGAAGTGGCTCCAATTATTTAGAGTTTAAAATTATTAAGAAAAAGACTCCGCAGCCTTTTAGTCGTGAAAACGTACTATAATATAAATGAGTACCTTACTGAAAAAGATTTTTCTTTTAAGTTAGAATAATGTAGTTTTGAACTATTTCCTTAAACTGTATTTTCTAGTTTTAAGTTGAATGTTTAAAAAAAATAATTGCATGCCTAAATGGCAAAATATGGCTGAACCTGTCATTATTTATAAACATTTATTTTCTGTCATCTTTTTTTACCCATGATTGCAAAATACAATTATCTTTATGCTAGGTTTTTTCTATGGTTTAGGATTATTCCTATGAACCACCATTGTCCGTGTTTTCATTTATTGTCGTATTATCAGCACCACTCTATTTATTTTCTGTTCTATTGTTAATGAAAAAAGAAGATGCCACTGTCGTGAAATTGATATAAACATTGGCTATCCTCGTACATTAACTAAACGTGTTCAGTCTACAAACCCATGCGCTCAAATATTGATTTCCTTATCTAATCATTGACACTGTGGAGTGGAGTGCATCGAATACTAAGATTCGCCTATCCCTGATACGCTATCTTCTAGATTAGACATGTAACAATGATGATGTGTTTGGTAAAACTTTCTTGTAATGAGAACTAATTACAATAACAGTTTTGCTGCCCGTGAGTTCAATTTCTGAATTCCAAGTCTTGTAATTCAAAGCATCAAAAATCTATACCAATGCCAAACTCCATAAAGAATAGAGGTAAACAAACCAATTTAGGGTTATTCCTACTCACTTTTTACAAATCTCCTGTTATTTACATAATTATCGACTTTTACATGCTAACTATTTATTAACAATTCCTATTGCAGCATATTTCAATAGAATCACTAAAATAACATGCATAATAACTTGGTATTTCGAAAAACCATTAAATAGTCGACATTAATTTTACGTGATAGCCCTACAAAAAAAGAAAGATGGATGAAATCCAGGTATTAAACAGATTTTGTGGAATTGAAGCAATGAATAAAGTTGAGGCAGTTGTCAATACAATTTTGCGTATTTTAATTACTTTCAGATCAACTGCACGCATTGTAATACTTTCAAGTATGGACTAAGTATAATATTTTCTTTTCTTTTTTCTTTCTTTCTTTCTTTCAAATCATAAATATCATAAAACAAATTAGTACACACATTTTACTTAGTAGGAAGTAGGATTATTGCTTATATGACAATCATCTATGTAGAAAAGTTTGTTAACATCTGTCTTTTAGGCGTAAACTACTCGTTGCCTAGCAACGCTTTGTTTACCTCTATTCTTTATCGAATTTGGCCCAAGTATAGTTGCATTGTTGTCTTGGCAACAAACACATGCCCAAATAACTGCAAGGTAATAGGGATGTTTCCTGGGTAAAAAAAAAAATGATTCTATTTAGTTCGTCATTCAGATTATAGAAAAATATTGGATACGTATACTTTGTTTTATCAAATCAATAAAAAACTACAAATATAAAAGGCATCAAAGATCAGGAGTGGTGGCTGGTGACGTCACTGCTCGCTAAAAAGTGTAGCGTGCAGTGACGACACGAGTTTACAACGCACTGTGTCGTCTTCAGTTTTTGTTTATATGAAAAAAAGAAAAAATATGTGTCTAGTATTTTTTGGAAATCTGACTTACTATCCTATTGTGTACCTAACGCGTTATCAGTAGCAATGTGTTTCATTTTGACAGTTCAACAACATTCATTGCGTTATTTTCGTTGTTGAGCAGCACATTTTTGAACATATAGAGCAATGGAATAGCAATAAGCTTCAAAATAATTCCAACTGATTGTAATATATAGCGTGTTACAATTAGGGTGCTGGTTAAACATGTAGAGAAATTAGATATCCCATTTTGACTGTGCCATCAGAGCCAATGTCGTAATTCGCTTGTTTGTTTGCTGTTCGTTTTATTTTGTTGACTTTTCTAGTGATTGAAAGCTACTCTAATAAATACCTGTTGTGAGTATTTTTGAGGCGCAACTAATATTTTTTTGTTAAATAATGTATGTATGCTGATTATAAATGAAAATGTAGATCACTGCTTACCTAAGTATGTAATTTAAAGAGAAAACAATGTAGACTGGCCGATTATTAATAACGTTTTCTTTATTTCTCTCTCAAAATATGATCCTTGTAATGAAGTTTCGGTTTCGGCCGTTGCCGAAATTCGTTTTCAGTTTCGGTCGGACACTAGTTTTCTTTAAAACATTGGATTGTACTCACCGTGATACCACCATTTCGTTTTCTTAGGATTTTTATTGCAGGTCTTAACGTAAAATGAGTTATCCGGCGGCCGTTTCTGAAACACGCGAAAACATATCAGTGAAAACTTGTTCATTTTCTTGGATAAATGTTGCCTTGATGAGCAAGTCAAAATTGATAATATTAAGTATATGAGATGAGATTATAATTCGGACACCACGTCAAGCGATTACTCATAAAGTCCGCAATTCTGAACAGCGATTTCACTGAACTACCTCCTGTGACCTCCCACATCCTACCTGGGTCGTGCAGGTCATACATGACTTTTTTTTTTAAATATATATAAACTAGCTCTTGACCGCAATCCCGCTTGATGGTAAGCAGTGATGCGATCGTTGATGATAAAGCGCGCTAGTTTATTAAGAGCCTATTCACTCAAAACTGAGCGAATAGGAAGGAAGACGGCAGTTGAGCGAGGTGATGCAATGTTAAACCCAACAACACGACCAACGATGCTGCGCCAAAGGGAGATTGATCTGAAGACTCCACGACCAAACTCCCAACACAACAACATTCGGCGCATCGTACCCGGCACACATCGCAACACAACTGCTCAGACCCGTCCTCCGTACGGCTTCACCAGACATCATGCCGGAACACGACAAATCGCTTGGCGGCAAGGCTTTGTCTGGTGGGTGGTAACTTCTGCCGGCGGCCGATGTTGTTTTTATAAATGATAAACTATTGCTTGACCACAATCCCGCCAGATGGTAAGCAGTGATGTAATCGTTGATAGTAAAGCGCGCTAGTTTATTAAGAGCCTATTCACTGTAGCCTTGAAGACACTTAAATTGTAGTCCGACGGAAACACTACCGCTGGCGGTATAAAAGAAGGGAAGAACAACGTAAGGGTGGAAACTCGCCGTACGACGGGTCGTGCGATGATGGAACGGAGATGAGGGAATTAAATAATGCAATTCCTTTCCTTCTCTTTACACCACTGAGCATGGACACAGTTGATAGACGGAGAGCACAGAGAAGAGGCTGGCGACCAATCGCCTGTTAGCATAACTATAGCGTAGACAATACGTACCTTCTCCTTACAGCTACTGAGCATTGACACGATTGACAAACATACAGACTGCACGGACAAGGCTGGCGACCAGTCATCTGTTAGTATAGACAGGCAGATGTGGCCGTTGGAGTATACGTGCGGATGTATCGGTATGTTGTTGCCTATGAACGTCACCTGGGAACAAAGTAAATACACGTTAGAAATGTTTTTCAAAAGAGCTGAAAGTGTTCACTGAAATGCTAATTTTGAAGAAAGATTTGTTGGGTAAAAGGTAGAGCTTTCGAATTTTTAGGGTCAATGTTTGTATAATTGCAAAAGGCTTGGAAGAGTGCGTAAATAATTGAAGTATTTTTAGTTGTAAAATGTTTAAATCAGTCAAAAGAACTCATAGTATGAGTAATAACTTAACATATTCACAATCTCAGGTAATTTACATTCTGCCGGCAGTTAATCAGATATCTACTTTATTGTGAGGTATTCTTTGTTGATTTTCGATTGACAATTTGTAACAAAAAGGTCCCAATAAGTAAAATAAATAATAAAGACTTGATTGTTCAGAAAAACATCACAATATTTAAATAGAACTAGCCTCCACACTAGGATTCCCTGCGTCGTGAAGACTAGTCTGGTTCGTCTAACAAAATTATTAGATAGGTATGAAGTTTGAACTTTTGCAAGCTTGAAATGCAGTTTGTTATTCCATAACTTGAAAATCCTGTATTTTTATTATTCCTCTCTCAAGCGAAAACTACAGAACGGTTTTAGATACAATTTAGCTCACGAATGGTTTATAATCAGGATTCATAATTATATAGATTGTATCCGGAAATTCTCACGGGATTAAAACTTTTGCGGATGGAAACGCGGGGTGTTCCTAGTTACCTCATATTCATGGTTTGAATATAAATGTTATCTTCCAAAGCCTACTACTTCAAAAGGTGTAAAGGGTTTAACAGGACCTTTATGTAACGCATACTCTCATAATACCGGTTTAATAACGGCTTGAGAATCCAAGGCGTAATTAATAAACGATTTAAACTCGCTTAGTGCGAAGAGACGCCCGCGCTCTTAAGAATTTCGTCCAGCCAATTCATTTAGTATGAACCGGTGAACTACAGCACAATGACCCATTTGAACTAGTAATCACTGTTCTAGCTAGACTATTTTACGCGGATACGGCAAACGGGGCTAAGTGCGATATATCAGTAGTAGTAGGTTTGATGACGGCAGTTTAACAATATTAATTGCATTGTTTACTTCGTTGAGCAGACATATTTTTGGAATATATTTAGCAATATCTTTCAAAATGATTTAGAACGGTATTGTATTACACTTGGTTTCATTTTGACAATTCGACAACATTTATTGCGTTATTTATGTTGTTGACCAGAAACATTTTTCGAACATATGGAGCAATGGATTAGTAATACTATATACAGGACAATTTAGAGACACTGCTGCACTGCGTGGCGCGGGTTAGATTCCCGCACGGAACAAATACCTGTATGGCCTACAGGTAGTTGTTTCGGGGTCTGGCTTTTTGAGTATGTGAGACTAAATGTTTGTAAACGCATCTACGATACAGGGGTAATTCCTAATGTAGAGCAACGTTTTTTTTTTGTTACAAAATTATTCTATTTGATAGTAATAGTGTGTTACGCTATCAGAGCGCATGATCACTAAAATCTTTCATTTATCTGTTGTTATCTATGTGAAAGATTTATAAAAATAAGAAAGGTTCGATCTCGATTTTCTAAGATCTACAAGATGGTCCTTATTTTTTTTTTTTGGGAAAAGAACCTATTTTAGGTTTTGCTTTTGGGCATAGAATTCAAAATGTTAGGCGTCTTGCCCAGCTGGCTACCTGTTTCCCGATTTGAAAGTAAGATAAAGGTAACATCGCTAAGCACACCTAATGAAAGAGAGGCGTTAAAAATGGAATAGAGGCAACTATGTATTCCTAAAATCTAGATATAGTGAGTTGCTTGTTGTTATATAAATAGTTGCTGGAGATAAGTATTTGAAAACTTTTTGTGACTTGTAGGCTCCTAATAAATTCTAAAGATAATCAAGTACATAGGTATTATGCCAACAAATTGAGTCAGCTGATAGGATACAGTGATAAACAGCTGATAAGGAAACTCATTGTTGTAGAACTTGCATTTCAGTAGGTATAATGGTTGGGATATCGACACAAAGACTAAGTCGATCAGCACATGAAAAACCATTCTCTAGAGATGAAATACTGCACATTATAAAAAAAAAAAAACCTGCTGCTTCGTAGATAAATGCAAATACATTCGCGGGAGTACTGGCGAAAATTTTTAAGACAGGGTTTAGAATCACATACTAATTAGCGCTTTGTCCCGATAACACTGATTTCAAGCAAATAACCAATAATACAAGCAAGCAAAAGTAAAGCTATATTAAGTAATGAGATAGACAGCATACTGATGCAGAGCCTCACCGAGAAGACCAAGTCTCTCTTAGATATTAGGTAGGTACTGGCATCGATTCTGTGGTTCACAAACTAAATTAATTTTAAGTTATGTGAACTTTGGCAAAATGGCGTGAGGTGACAGGTATCATTTGTGACCCCCAAATGCCTGTTAAGCTTAAGGGGTAGGTATATAAAACCATCATTAGGCCTGTTCTCCTGTATGGCAGTGAGGCGTGGCCTGTGCTTGAGCGACACAAGCAGGAGCTGCGTGTCACGTAGATGAATATGCTGCGGTGGATGTGTGGAGTTATGCGGAATGACAGCATCGGGAACTCCCGCATCCGTGGCGGTCTTCATGTCCGTGAAATTGTAGACAAACTGAAGGAGGGTCGCCTACACGGGTACGGCCACGTCTTACACAAACATGTTACGTAGGTAACAAATGTGTTGCCATGGCGCCTCCGCCGGACCGGAACAAGCGGGGTAGACCAAAGAAATGCTGGCTTGGCGTTGTAAGAGATGACATGCGTGCCAATAAGCTCTTACCACAGGATGCTAAAGATCGCGCGAAATGGAGGAGAATGTGCAGGAAAGCGGACCCCGGACTCCAACGCGAAAGCCGTGGATGCAACCGGGATAAAAGCTGAGATGATGATGATGATTCTCTGAGAATAGGTTTATCTATTTTTTATATTCAAAATCGATCTGCCCCGGCTTCGCATGGGTGCAATAATGATACTAAACACACTACAGAAAAACTGTGGACATTGTATTAAAAACAGCGTCCGGCCGGTACCGCCGCAAATGCACCGCCCCGCAATTTTCAAATCTGTAATATCTCCGAAAATATTCATTTAAATCATATACTGTAAAGGGTAATTGATATAGATCTACTTATATTAAATCAACAATGTATTTGGATAAGGATTAACGCTGTATTGGTTAAAATCGCTTCGAAAGTAGCCAATGTTTGTCGTAAAAAGTAAATGACAAAAAATGTTACTGTGGGATACCTATAAGAGATAGACATATACCATCGCGGACTTATCAGTAGACCTTTTCAATATTTGGTATATTATTTTGATAAATCTCGTAGGGTTCAGCCTACGTTCCACATTAAATGCGGAAAAAATGTAATTATTAGAAACCTCAAAAATAATAGTATTTATCCACTATTTAAAGAATGTTTTAAAAAGAGGAAGGAGTACTTCCTCTTCAATCACTATATTTATAAAAAAACGCATCAAAATCCATTGCGTAGTTTTAAAGATTTAATCGTACATAGGGGCATAGGGAAACAGAAGGCGACTTTGTTTTATACTATGTAGTGATGTGAAGTGTAATTTTTTAATAAATAATCGTATTACTATTACTTACGAGGGCGAAACCGAAAGGCGCAGCTAGTATTTTATATTAATTATGCAATTATTATACAATAGATGTAGGTACTAACAAGCCAGTATTAGTACATGTATTGTATAATGATTACAAATTATTTTAGTATTGCACTCCAAAAATTTTAAGTGATGATTACCATAATATGATAAACGAGTGCTAATTTTAATGCCTCAAAAATATACTGGCTTGACCGCTTAATATGTAAATGAGCGTAACAAAGTCTGCTGTGCGTTTCTACAGTCACGCGCGATGTCAAAACTTAGCTACTCTCTATATCGACTTTTTGGTGAAATAACGTATGGAACATTGAAATACAACACATTACGTAAACCTATGATGGGTTCAGAAAGGGATTTAGGGGGGTTCTATCTCTAGGTATAATAAAACTTGTCTTGCACTGAAACTGTAGATTACTTTCACTTTACCCTAATATAATACAATATTATTTAGAAGGATTAAAGTGTGCGACCATTCGGCGTCTCCGGAAACGACTGGCGTGGCTCGCCGCTGTTCGGCTAGCCTGCCGGACGATTTGCTTGCGTAGGCATTCTGCACGTCCCTCTCCCTATACTCACCCCCCCCCCCCTTTAAAAAAAAAAAAGAAATGAATAAAAATAAGTATTATCACAAAATATCTTAAATCTGATAAAACATAATGCGTATCGCCCTTGGCGTGCAAAACAAATATGTTTGCTCATTACCGTCTATAAATAAATGTATATTTATATCACTTCTTGCAACTTCGTCCTTCCACGAGGTGTCTCCTAGCTATATTATTAGTGCTGCTTTCATGCTGCGATGCCACCGTTCGACCAGCCCATTACTCTGCGGATGGTATGGGCTTATTCTCGTTTCACTTTGTAACTGGCATCCCTGGTCGCTTGTTCTGCTTACCGGAGGGCCAAAACGACAACTCGTACTTCGTATAAAACTTTCGCTACTACCTCCGCTGTAGGTACCTATCTGTGCTGCTGGTATCTATTCTTAATCAAGGACCTTCCTTTAGGCGTTGCGGCTGTTCGTCCTTTGCTGACCTCATTACGCTGTGTAGCCACTTCCAGTGCCAGCGTCAGCATTTTTTTATAAAACCTCTGTCATAGGCCAATACCACTTCCGGCGACCACGTGCTGTATTGCTACGTGTCATTCCATAACTTCATGTCGTTCTTAATTACCCTGAATTAGTCTTCATCAACGGAAGGTTAAAGAGCCATTCTGTTTTACCTGCTTCCCGTTGTAAGGTATGTAATGCAGGGAGTCGCTTTCGGTCACAGAGTTCAAAGTGCAGTTACAACTGCGTAGGCATTCCGCACATTCCTACAGCTATGTATGTACGTAGAAAATAGAAACATCCTTACTAATATTATAAATCGGAAAGTGAGTTTGTTCCGCTTTCATGCCGTAACTACTGAACCGATTGCTTTGAAATTTCGCAGACGTAAAGTTAGAAGTTCGGATTAAATAATAGGGTACTTTTTATCCCGGAAAATTTGATTTTCCCGAGGCAAATCTAAAAAGCGCGATATAACCAAACTCCACGCTACGGAAAGCTAGTAAAAAATAAACAAGTAAATCGCTCGCTTTTCAATAGTCGATTGCGTACATACTATTACTGGCGACAAATATGTTATTTCTAACTTCTAAACGCATACTATACAGTATGTTACGAAAACCCTGTCGGACCCGTGAAGGTGTTGTTAGGTATCGATAACTGATTCTACTAATGCATACAAAACCGGGCTTTACTTAAAAAAAAAATCCCCCTAAAAAAAATAAATATTATTTCGCAAAAGGAGGTAACTTATTAAATGTGCGTTGACCACCCTTCGCCTACCGACCGCGGGGGGCGGGCGGCAGGACACGCGGCACGTGGTCGCATCGCTATTCGCTCATAATAATACCGGTGTTGTCACTTTTTAAAAATTACCAAATTTCGGGGAAATTGGAATTAATTCGTTGGAAAAAAAGATTATTTCAAAATTCATTTGTATTGGTACTATGATGAATACGTAAAATTTTATATTATATTTGGTCATGTGTTTACCTAACCTCTATTATCCTTATGGGTCGGACAGGGTTTTCGTAACATACTGTATACTTCAGTAGGCCTAGTATGAGTTTTCAATACGAAACTCGATCGTTGATATCGAACGCGTTTGGCGCTCTCATTGGTTGAGAGTTCTTACGACCTTGAAGCGGGCCAATCGCTGAGTCAAACGCGCTCGATAAAGACGATCGAGTTTCGTAATGAAAACTCATACTAGGCCTACTTAATGGTGCGAAACAGAAAGTTTGGCGTAATCATTACGTCACGTCTATGTGCATATCAACTACATGCAAACATAGCTTGCATAATTTAAGAAAACTTGTAGTTTACGATGGTGTATTTTGGGTGTCATAACTCAATCTTTGAATTACTCCTTTTAAAATAGAAAGGGGGTAGGTATCCACGTCTTATACGGATGGAGCCTTCTCTGGGGTAAAATCCGGATAGTTGCTACACTTTTTAAAAAGCTCCTTTAAAGTCCTTTTATAGTGCGGTGTGTAGGTATGAACACGCTGCCTCACCCCCCGCTAAATAGTAATGTGTTGAACGTAAAGACGCAGCGAGCGAGCGCACGGGCTGGCCGCCAAGCTAGCCGATGCTAGAGTTGAACATGCCACAAAGCAGCGAAACTGCAGTACGGTATGTCGGAAAAGAAAATAAAATTGCTTTTTGTATTGTAATCAAATTAACATTATATTATTTTACATGTCGTTTCAAAATACGAAAAGAATTTAACCACCTTAAAATCCAATTAATTGTGAAACGATTATTTTCATGTAATACGTTTGTTCAATTTGACAGTTTGACAATTTGACAGGCAGCTAAAGCTTTCATGCTCAAGGCTGATTGAAAACACTTCACAGTTTCGGGTAGGTTGACCTGCTGTCGTCCGTACAAACTTGTTTGTATTGTGGCGCGCCTAAAAAATATTGAAGTAAATAATGTTTGGAACTTTACGTCATAAACGAAATAATTTACGATAAATAATTAGCTACTTATTTATTTGCAGTAAATGATTTGAAATTCGATTGCCAATATTGTCGATATTGCAAAGGTATCAATTTTCTATATAGTGTTTTATTAACAATTTTTTGTATTAAAATGAACACAAGTTTTTATAAAGTTGACCTATTAGATAACGCAAACGCTTGGGTTCTGAAAAGGCGACGTGCGTCCGACCTCGGCGGGCACTGGCCAGCCGTTCGGTTGCGAGCTACTGAATGCTACATTTTGAATATAATTGTTCCGTAGAAAAAAATAAAAAGGAAATTAAGAAATGTATTTCCACAAAACGCTAAAAAATAATATTACCTAACTTTTGGTATAATTTTTACATGGTTTAAGCATTTAATTTTTTCAGGGTAAACGTTTTAAATAGCGATTTAGTGTCACTTGCCACATCTCATGCAATGGTTTTTGCAACCACATTCGACACATCTGACATTCAATCCAACCTGATTTCGATTTTTAATTCCGAAAACATTCTACATTATAATTATCAACTGAAACTTCTTTCTTGGTATTTTCTATTTTTGAATTATCATTTTTTACTTTTAATATATTTTCAGTGTCTTTAATAGATGTTTTGTTATTTTTTTCCTTTGATTAGTAGCCCTTTAGTTGCTTTTCCTTTAGATTTTATTAAACTTATAACATTTTCTTCATTTTCACTGTTAGAACTGTAGATACGAGTTTTTCTTTTCCTTAGGGGTCTAAGGAAAGATAAGCTCGTCCTTCAGTCAGTTCAATAAAATCTGTGCTGAGTCTGATTCATACCATCTTCTTAAGGTTCAAGAGTATATGCCCTAAATCCGGGATGTTTCGTAGTTGGGAGTCTGCGAGGGAATTGCATGATTTAATTCCCCCATCTCCGTTCCACCATCGGACGACCCGTCGTACGGCGAGTTTCCATCCTTATGTTGTTAACACCTCTACGATCCGGACGAAGCGTTTCGTCTCCTCCTTTATACCGCGTACAGCGAGGGACTGGAACAATCTGCCAGCGGCGGTGTTCCCGTCGGACTACAATTTGAGTGTCTTCAAGGCTAGAGTGAAAAGGCTCTTAATTAACTAGTGCGCTTTACCATCAACGATTGCGTCAAGCGCTGGTTTATAAATTAATTTAAAAAAAACTTTTTTGTTTTTATTTAGTTCTTCGAACGCAAGTGTTAAACTATCTTAAATCCTTTTATTTACGAAATAAATAAAACATATTTAACATTAAAAGCTAATAAACAGTTCTATTTTAACTCTAATGCATTCAAAGAAATAATTTTTTGAATGGAATCTCAATCAGTTATAAAAATATTTAACAGAGATTACCTACCAATATAATTCTGGCGCTCGTCAAAGTATCGCCGCGGAAGATTTTTTTCTCATACGGACAAAACAAGTGCCCGTACTTCAACGGCTTATACGGCACCGAGGCCTGCGCGGGGGACGCTTTTAATTACGATCAAGAAAAACACTGTAAATACGTCTAACATAGAGCATTTGAAACTGAGGCAACTATCCGGCCTTTACCCTATATTATTTTAAACATCCTATGTTTCTGAGTAACCTTTCAGCCAATAACCAAAAGTGAGAAAACTGAGGAAATGTGAATATAACATGACCAATAATTTAATTCAAGTAAAGCTCAGTTTTCGTTTGAAATTTTGTATTATTGACAATTGTAGGTATTAAAATAGTTTTAGTTAAACAAGTTAAGGCAAAATGCATTATACAATATGACATTACTAAATTAATCGTCTGAAAATAGTTTATTGCTTCGAACACTCGCGAATGGCGCAGAGCCATTAATTTATTCACAACTGATTGCAGCGTTGACGGCATTGATCACAGAAACAATGTAAGAAAACTTATCAAACGCGAAAGTAATATTAGGAGTTAAAGAATGAAATTGCCGTTTTGTTGCAATAGGTTCTTTGATTTCAATTGACATT
The DNA here is from genome assembly GCA_037179545.1 of Sesamia inferens. Taxonomy (NCBI): domain Eukaryota; kingdom Metazoa; phylum Arthropoda; class Insecta; order Lepidoptera; family Noctuidae; genus Sesamia; species Sesamia inferens. The sequence continues at coordinate 27,822,341 of CM073939.1, read as the reverse complement.
GAATCCTCATGGTTTCGAATAAAACTTCTTTCACGTGCTTTCCATGATGTTCTTCTTTTAAAAAATGTAAAACATTTCAATTCAACGAGCTGTTCGTGCAATTTATAAATTAAGCCCGAGACACTCTCAGAGAAAAATTTTAAGAAATTAATGTACTGACCGTGCCGTCTCAATATATTTATGAAAATCTTTTGTATGCTCATAAAAATATAAAATTGTTTAAAAATATAGTGATGTCCATAATACAGTATGTTAAGAAAACCCTGTCCGACCCGTGAAGGTGTTGTTAGGTATCGATAACTGATTCTACTAATGCATACAAAACCGGGCAAAACTTAAAAAAAAATCCCCCTAAAAAAAATAAATATTATTTCGCAAAAGGAGGTAACTTAATAAATATGCGTTGACCAACCTTCGCCTGCCGCCAGCGGGGGGCGGGCGGCAGGACACGCGGCACGTGGTCGCATCGCTATTCGCTGATAATAATACCGGTGTTGTCACTTTTTAAAAATTACCAAATTTCGGGGAAATTGGAATTAATTCGCGGGAAAAAAAGATTATTTCAAAATTCATTTGTATTGGTACTATGATGAATACGTAAAATTTTATATTATATTTGGTCATATATTTACCTAACCTTTATTATCCTTATGGGTCGGACAGGGTTTTCTTAACATACTGTATAAATACTAGGAACAGGCTCAAATTTATTGTATCTACAACACGGCTCAAGAAAATAGGTGGCTCTTTTAGATGCCAATGTATACATTTTTACAATAGACTTTAAATTCAAATCCTTCATTAAACGTAAGCTGTGTCAGAAATCATTTTATAGTGTTAAGGATTATATTGAGGACAAAAAGGCTTGGGCTTGAGCTGCGTCCGATTTCTATACACTGATTGTTCTTTGATTTTTCCTCTTGTAGTTTTAATTTGTAATTGTTTATGTTTTTTTTTTACTCAAAGCCAGTACACACTATGTAGCCAAGCATATTGTACGTTACGAAATTGCATCGTTGACAGGGGTGGTGTCCGGCACTGGTACAGCTACACAGGAGCTAAACTTATTATTCGGGAACACTGTTGGAGCTGCTGAACCTTGGACTGGACTTTGACTTTGCATTGTGTTGATTCAATTTCTTAATATTGTGTAATTGCATGGCAAACGTGTGAGCACAATTTACTTGCTGTAAATCATCTATTTGTTGGGTTAGTCTTTTTTTATTGATTTCTGAATTGTTGTTATTTTTTTGTGTTTTCCATAATGGACGCTCTTAGCGTACAATATATTTCTGCATCTTTCTCACACGGTTGATTTCAACATGAATGATGTAATCATATGTTTGTATCAATAGCTTGATAATTTAAGAGTGTCCATGGAGTTTCTTGCCCGTTTTTCTCCATAGGTAGTATAGGTACCTACTCTTTGGAATGGGCGACTAGCTTCACCTTACTGACTGACCGACCTTCTGACAATTCAAAAGTGCCTGTAACTGGTTTATTGGAAATAAATGCTTTGATTTTGATTTTTATTTTCGTTATTCAACCTGGTCAAAAAAGATGGATACTGCGAAAATTCGTCTTCCTCCTTTGCCAGCATCACTGCTTCGCAGAAGGAAGTGATGGCCTGCCATGCACTTTCGCTCCAAACCATGACCTGGCGAGAGATCGCCGCAACGAGGACACGGCGGTGCTCTACCCAAGCCGGACAGACCACCGTATGCTCCACCGTGTCCTCAGGGACTCCATACTGTTTAGACGTAATTGTTTTAAAAACGCATCCATTTACGTCGGCGCAGACAAAAACAGGACCAAACTAATATATGTATATCTTCTGATTTGAGTTTAGTTTAGTTCGTAAGTAAACAAGAGAATCGGTGCCAATATGCCGCATATTATGGCTTCACAATGCTCATCGATAGATCCGTACTGATTGGACTACAGTTATAAATAAATACCAACAATAGAAAATCAATAGATACTTTGTGACATTTTAAATGGGGTAATTAATAGGTACGGACTGGTGTCCGCAACTTCACATCTGTTGTACCTATATTATATTTTTGTTTCTATGTTGTACATTTCAATTACGCGAAGTAATTGAAATATACAACATTGAGACAAAAATACGACAATAAATAGACATACTGGTTATATTAATGCATAAGAGTATTTTAAGACTGGTTCCGGGTCTGGCTGTTTGCGTATGTGAGTTGTGTTTGTATATGTACCGACGATACAGGACTAACTCTCGTAATTTGGGGTAACGTTTCTTTTATAAACAATAAAATAAAATCAATGTAGAACCCACCTATCGCGAAAGGGGTAGGGAGGTTAGTATAAATTCAACCAAAACTGAAGCCCTGTTGCTTGATCTTTGCTGGGCTTTCCCTAAGGAACTAGGTATCTCACCCGCAAGGGCCTGGTCGCACGGGCGTCGTGTGCTTCTACAGTCGCATAACAAAAACACACTAGTGACCGCCGGAGGGGAGACGAACCCCCCGGCCACGACTTAAGTGTGCGAAGAGGCAGGTACTAGCTCTGAGAAGAAACGTCCGTTGTTTGTTTCGGACGTTTCTTCTCATAGCTAGTACTAGGAAACGCCGCGGTCATCAAACCGAATTTAAACAAAAATTCGATATAGCCGTCCCTTGCTGTTCTCTCCAGCGACGCCCTAAGCCGCGGTTCGTACCCCACAGGTGGTTCCCTTAGCGTGTAGTCGCTTAGTTTTTAGTCGCCCTGGCTGGAGGCTTTAAATTCATTTAAGGCAGCCACAGGATAGTCCGGTTAAGTAGTCACGACCTCTCAAGGTCAACTACGAGATGCCATATAAAAAAAACCCATCGCAGTGCAATTAGACGACGGATTTCCATTTCTGGGAGCGAGAAACAAAATCCACGGGCGAGGGGCAGTAAAGGAGCCTCAAAACCAAAGTCCACCGAGTCTTAGTATAAAAATGAGCCCAAACCCAAACAAATCGCGCTTTTATTAATATTTTATACAATCATGTTTCTATTTATTTAAACTATTCGCACAAATATACAGACGACAACACATCAGGGTCCTACAATCTGTCATATTTCCTTATTAGATTTTCAACTTTATCGCAAAAGCATTAAGGCTCAAGGTTGATTGGGAATATTTGACAGTTTTGGGCAGCTTGACCTGCTGTCGTCCGTACAAAGATGGACTTAATGCCTTTGGTATTCTCTACCTATCAACCAAGGCTGGCAAGGAAATTAGATGGCTGTTGATGATTTAGTGCCTTTTGAGTACGCTTTTGTTACCTATGATTTATACATCCACAAAACAAGTTAAGTAATGAGTGCACACAAGTATTGTATGAATGCCATAATGAATCAAATTAACATGTTAGTTGCCAGCACTGCTAAGTCTCTCCTCGCGTGACTATTACCATCGCGCGCTGTTATATGTATTCCCTTTTATGTCAGCTCATACATCATAGTTTTTTTTTTTAAAACAGTATCTACAAAAATCAATAGTCTGTTTCTAATGCCAACATAACAACTTTTTACTAAATGCGTATGAAATAATATATGGTACTTATTTTTTGTTTGTCTGGCCGACTTTGAGTGGTCTTTTACTGGCAGTTAGCTAATGCTGTAAAGAGTGACATAGGCTACTTTTTGTCGGTAGCTCGTGTTTTTCAGACTCATTTGTGTCTTCCGATAGGCAGACACAGCCGTGGGTAGCAGCCGACAGGATCTTATAAATAAACCAGCACACTTTTTTCATAAATGCAAATAATAATAAATTTCATTGTATAGATAATAGGTAGATGCTTGAGGGTTTCTTTACACTTTCCTCAGTCACCATAGGTCTGTATGAAAAGTTAAACGTAACTTATATTAGGTTTATTTACATTTTTTATATGATACTTTTGGTACCAACTATATTAGTAAAAGATTTTCTGATGCAAAGCAGCCATTTAGCAAAATGGTGGCAGGGCTGACTGTACAGGGTATACAGAATGTACATTTAAGTAGGTATCTGTCCACACTCACGTTATTTGAATACTAAGTGAGTAAGGCATAATTAATAACTGTATAATGTAGGTCACAAAGAAATAAACTCTTGCACTTACTTCAGGAGAGTCGAACGGGTACTTGTTTGTGAATTTAAACTGCAATACAAATTTTTCGCCTTCATATAGTGTGCCGGGAACGCCTTCCATATGTACAGTCCACCTGGCAATGATAAACAAAATATTTTAACACAGTGACGATTAATTGCTACTGTGACCAAAATCAGTACATGTATGGGGATTGAACCAGCGACACACAGGGCAGCAGTCAATTGCTCAGATATTGCACCAATGATGTCGTCATTATAGAGCAGGTTCACTTTTTCTATTTAAAGTCTTTGCCCGACACTAGGAAGAATTTCTCCTGTATCGTGGGTGTCTTTACAAACATGATAATTCACAAACACAAACATCCAGGCCTGGCACAACTACTTGTAGGTAATGCCTACTGTATAACCACTGTGCCAACTGTGTAGTCTTTAGTTTACTTCATCTCAACCTGTTAATGACACATCTTAGACCTTAGTTATTATACCCTGTCCATCAAGTTAACGCTTTTTTATCGCTGTCGTCGAATGTGAGTATTCAAGATATGTAAAAGTTAACATTAAAATAAGTAATATAAAAGAAATACAGGGTGTATCTGACGTGTAACGCAAACTTCGCGAAAAGGCTAGACCGCATACCACTAATAAAATTATGACAACCATTTATATCGTTAATGAGCGGTTACAGAAAACACAGTGTTTAAAAAAATGTGTCGGCTCGGCCTTTGAACGTTGCAACCGTGCCGCCACGCGTGTTTGTGGGTATGATGTGGACCCTGATGTGAATTCTATTTAATCAGGTGATAGGATAGTTTTTCGAGTTTTGTTCACGTTGCGCTTTTTGTGTAATTAGAGGAATAATTAATTTTTCCATTAAAATCTTATTAGGGTATAAAAGTATAGCAATTATGAACGGTTTAAAGTGAAAAACTGCATATTATTTTTTTTAAGTCAGGATTAAACTGACGAAAAATTCCACCACTGGGGGGTTCAAAATCATGTACTGGATCCATGGTATTCGTTTGTGCGTCGATGTCAGAGACACCCTTTATATACATCAACTGTGTTATCTAATTATTTTTTAAGGATTCATAGAGACATTATAATACTGTGTGTACGGACGACAGCAGGTCAAGCTACCCGAAACTGTCAGAAATTCCCAATCAACTTTGAGCCTTAATACTTTGGGGATAAAGTTGAAAATCAGATAAAGAAATCTGACAAATTGTAGTCGCTATTTAGTGTTGCTGCTATCACTAGTTCCATCTGTCAAAAAATGATTTATCTAATGGACAGAGTATAGTGTCCTTCTATAATATCTTGTACAGATTAAAATCAAACCATTTCTTACAAGGTCTTCAAACATGAGTATTGGTACAGATGATAGCACATCAAGCTATTACAATCTGTCAGATTTCTTTATTAGATTTTCAACTTTATCTCTAAAGCATTAAGACTCAAGGTTGATTGTGAATATCTGACGGTTTGAAGTAACTTGACCTGCTGTCGTCCGAATATAATGTTTTATTTTTGAAAGTGAAAACTATGGTCATTCTGATTTGAAAGGTGAAGAATGACAGAGACAGTAAACAGAAACAAAAAATTTAAAGATTTAATGAGGTAGAAAATGGGATAGAAAACATTAGAGAGCATTTCTTATCTACTCATAAATATTTTTTTTCATTAGTTACCTGCCACAAGCCTGTATGTATATGAATAAAATAGTTATCTAGCTTTATCATTACTTTATTATCCTCTTCCCCAAATTTTACATTCCTCACATTATCTTGAAACCAACATTTTTGAAGGTTCCCACCATGTGTGAATTGCACAATGCTTTTTTTGTATTCGAACTTTGCACCCAAAACCCCCGACTTGTGATCAAAAATTAAATGCTAAGTTGTATGCAACACATGGCCTGTGACAACTGACTTGAACATTAATAAATGACTAACATTGCAAATAAACACAAGTAAAGAACCAAGCCTTTGTACCAAATTAGTTGCATCATACAAATTATGTAGGTACCTACTGTAAATCCAACTCTTTAAATGCATAATTGCTTATCTTTTTCTTATGTTTATTTATATTCTGGTAGATATCATTACTTTTTTAATAAAAGCTAGAAAAAAACATTTTGCTGTGTAGGTATGTTCTAATTTTTTCTTAAATGATTTTCAATAGGTAGTGTATAATGGAGTATGAAACTTTGGAATATATAATGATTGAATAAATAATAGGTTGTTTATTTTTTCCAATGTTTACATCACTGCATAATGTAGCTTTGGTATCATCAACATAACTATACCCAGGAAAGACAAAGGTTACTTCAAAATATCTAAATGTTATAATAATAAACATTATTGAGAACATGATGCAAATAAATCGATTAGTGTTTACATACATATTATTTGACAAATGAAAAAGTTTTCAGATTTCTTTTTTGTTTGTCGTCGAAGTATGCAATGTTTACTTACAGTGTTAGATTTTGGCTGGCCTGATCTCCGTCTACGGTGACTCCTGGTGGCGGTTCCTTCATCAGGGACATGAGTTCTTTCTGTAATCTCCGCTAAAACAGACATCGTACCATATTTTACCCAAAAAATCGATCCAATATTTGTTTTTTGAACACAACTTCTATTTCTAGACACAGGGAAAACATATTTTTAAACAATTTTGAATTATACAGCTTATTTTTCTTGAACACAATAAAATACTGACAAAAAAATCTAATAGCAAAACTGTCACAATACGATACCCATAAGAATTAATATTTCATAGCTAGTTATGCAACTGATTTGATATTGTTATAAGAAAAACATCATTTAACTAAAGTATTAACGATTAATGTCTTTTGTAAAGCGTAATATCTTAATTATTTTTACTTACCTCAGACGGGGACATAGCGGCCATTGCAATCCAATTAGACGTTTGATGTTACTAGTATAAAAATATTATTCTCCTGTGCAGTTCATATTTTCATACAATAGATCAAATCTTCTACTTTCCATTTTTAATTCATTTTGGATGCTTATTCTTATTAAATAGCGTACAGTACATTTCCTTTTTTTATTGAAAGGCAAGGAATTCAATACCTATTGATTGTACGGCTTCCGAGAAATAACTTACATATTTGCTTTTTATTGCAACACAGTAGATTAAACATCAAATTAAGTCGAATACGCTTTCAAGGATGCCAGAAAAATCGCCTATTTTTCAACAAAGTTCTATCAGTACTTTTTCATTGTTTTTGTATGTATGGCGCTGAAAATAATTTTTAAACACTATGTTTATGTTCTCATCAAGATTAATCAAATCACTCCAAATCAGATATAAAGTAAAAGACTCAATTATGCCGATAGAACAAAAAATATATAAAAACATTATTTTCTGTAATAAGCCATCTATTTTAGTCGCGCAAAAATATTATGATCGGGCCCCTCTAATTTACCGTCCGTCAGTCTGTCTTCCGATCAGTGTGACCAAATGTTGCAGGATCCTGCCTTTTTGGCAGGTTTAGCCCTTTATTTTACTCTCTGGCACTTTTGTTTGACGTTTTAGAAATCTGGCAGGATTTGACAGTATTAACAATATAAGCTGACAAATCTGGCAGTATAGACGCTAGCCGCTACAGCCCACAAAAAGAGTAGAATGCAGGATCCAATTCAAATTCATATAATACTTTATTCAAGTAAGCTTAGATACAAGCACTTTAGAATCGTCAGTTATAACCATAGAACTGAGCAATTTGTTGTTAGGAACTCCTAAAAAGTAATGTCAAAAGAAAAAAAAAGAAAATAATCTAGAGAACTAAATTCTTATGTCAAATAAAATAATAATAAAAATAATCTAGAATGTTGTTTAATGTCGTAACTACATGTTAAACAGGGCATTAGTGAATATGGTGACTGCTTTTCATTCCAACCAACTAAAGAAATGATTAAACAAATGACAAAAGCGATGCATAAAGAAATTGATCAAGAAGAATACTATGCTAATACGAATGTGTAATTTAATTCAGTTCACTTATTAATTGACTTCATAGACTTTAAGAGCAATTATTTTAAATAAAACTTTAAAAAATGATATGTTTATTTATTTTAAACTTCTAGATTATATTGACATTTTTTTGGCTTTTTCTGCTTTTGATTTTGGCAGGATTTGTCAGTTTTCTTGTCTAAGTGGAGCAGGACCTCTAATTTAAGGTTGGTCACACTGCTTCCGATAAACGTCAACGTCAAAATAAGTTTTGTTATCTTATCTGCGATTCTAGGGCTAGTTTGTTGTTGTGAAATGGAAATAAAAAATAAGTATAATTTAATTTTGCTGTCGATAAACAAAATTAGTTTTTTATTTTGTTCGGTAGTCGCATCAATAGCAATTCTTATAATCTCGAAATGTGATTGAATAGTTAAGTATTGTTACTTAACTTTTTGCGAAATTTTGGTTGAATTTCGGCGGCCGCTATGGTTTCTCACGTTAAAAAATCTTCAGCTGAGTGGATTATTGACCAGCTTAATGTGGAGAATGCCAAACTATTAGCATTTGTGTTGGTCATAGGGTTTATTGGTTATCATGGAGTCTTACATCTCAGATATGGTAAATATTAACCTTCTACCCATTTTTTTTACTACTTAAGACCCAGATTTAAGTTAGAGAATACATAGGTTTTGTGTTAGAAAAAATAGCACCAAAATTTATATTTTGATTTTATTGAACCTTTTTCCATCAAAGCTTTGACTCTTGTGTTTCCAGGATCAGACTCCTGCACATGGCTCCTCACATCTGGCCGTTATAAGGGTGACCATGAGTGGCAACCATATGGCTGTATGTTACACAGATACTCAAAAACGTAAGTTAAAGACATATCAAGGTTTAAAACAAGCCCTTTCAGTGATATAAAAGAAACTCGTTAAGTACAAGTCAGACTCTTTCAAAAAAGGGTTCCGTAGTAAATAATTTTTAGTATTTCTTGTTATAATGGCAAGAAAAATATACCAGTCTGCCAAAATTTAAATACATGTGACATCTACCAACCGGCACTGTGCCTGCGTGGTAGGCACCAGGACTGGAGACATTATAAGCTAATTATGTATGTATGTAATAGGGTTCTGTTTTCCCTTTACCCTAAAGGAATCCAATTCTTAATTGAATAAATAAACAATGTTTTTTTTTTATTAAATAAACATTTAGTGCATGTATTATGATTGTAACATAATATTCTAATTGGGGTGTTTGCTAGTGTGTTTACATTCCGGGACATTATGTAGCTGAAACTTATATATATACTATTTTCTCAATGGCTCAGAATTGATTCAAATTCAAATAATATTAAGGATTTCAATTAGACATTTTTTGTATGGATAATTTTTGTATGTATATTAATCACTGCCAAATCATCTCCCACAGGATGAAAACAAATTAAATATTATATGTTTTTGACTGACATAATTCTTAAGTTTTTACTAACAAAAGCGAGTTCATCTTACTTGAATATAATTATAATATTGTTTTTTTGATGGAAGTCTATCAAAAATTAAAAAATACCCTGTGATGGAAACTCTGCTCACATTTAAACTTTTGTTTTTACCGCAGGGGTCAATACTAGGGCGATTCCTATTTTTAGTGTAATTATGCAAGTAATTTACCTTATTTACTGAAAATCCAACCACAAATGGTATTTGCTGATGACACATAATTGATTTTAATTAACACAGGAGGTTGGACAAAAATTATTTACTTTGTAAATAATGTTTTGCTTCTAGATAATAATTAGTTTACTGTAAATTTCTTATTAAATGAGAAGGAATATGATTTTCTTAGGGATCACACTTATATGCTTGATGGTCTCTCAGGAATCACCTATTTGACAGGTAGAGCACACAGTACAGGTAGACACCTCACCTCCACAATTTGACAGGACTAAACTAAATTTATCATTTCACTTTTTCTGAATGAAATAGAAGGAAAAAGATGTACTAAACTGAAATTTAGTTAGTTTTTCAAGAAGATAATCCGCACCATTGCTATACAGAGTGGTGCTGATAATACGACACGACGATAAATGAAAATACGGACAATGCTGTTTCATAGGAATAATCCTAAACCATAGAAAAAATCTAGCATCAAAAATAATAAAATGAATATTTCAAACAAACTAAATCGCATAAAATTTGAAACGAAATAGGACATCCTTTAAAAATATTGGTTCACTGACTTTCGGTCGGCGACAGAGCGGCTCTGTATCGACTTGCTATTTTTTGGCGTCATTATTATTAAAGTTTAGTACAGCTGGATGCGGCGGTCATCAACCTGTAAGCGCTTCCTTATCAACATGTTACATCATGTAGGAAATGTGAAAAATTAAAAATAATTTCCCGTGACTAAACTAATGCATATATTTATATGATTTTTTATGGGTAGACTGAGAATGTGTTGAGGTACACGATGTTTAATTTATTGTCGTATTGTCATTATTACTTTGTATAATATTCAAACAATTTATCTCAGCAAAGTAATTACGCAATGAATGTTATTGAAGTGTCAATATGGAAGCCATGGCTACTGTTACTGTGTTACGTACAGGCGACAGCAGATCAAGCTACTACAATTTGTCAGATTTCTTTGCTATATTTTCAACATTCCTCCTTATTCATAAACACTGCTTAAAGTTAACTAGTGATTAGCGAGCAGCATACCACATACCACCATAGCATTTACCACATTGTTACTAATGCGCCTTATGTCGAGGGCATAAGGTTCAATATTGGGAGACATGCAGTACATAACTTTTAAACACTATCCCCCTTATTCATAAACGTTGCTTAAAGTTAACTAGTGATTAGTGACTGTTTAACCATACATTTTTACAAACGATAATTAAAGTTAAGTGGCGTGCAAACGTCAAAAATGTATGGTTAACTTTAAGCAACCTTTATGAATAAAGAGGTATATCTCGAGTTCTAGATATTACAGAGGAACAATTTAAAAACGCATTACTAGACCTAGGGTGGCCTATCGAATGGTACAGGTTTCATAACTATTGTTAACGAAGTGTCGACATCGAAATTTCTAGAGACTCGTCTTCTGTGAAGTACCTGTAGGTACTCGCTGAACGTACTCGAAATTATGCGCTATTATTATTAATTCTAGACAGATCTGGAATGTTCGATCAGCTGACCTATATAAAACGTCGTGACGCCAGCCCGCAGTCAGTCTGCTTTCGACTACCGATACGAAAACAAGTGACAGTTAAGAAGTGATCTTTAAGAATACCTACTGCGGCAACTGTAACGAGAACTTTGAGTACTACGGGAAGTAATATCTGTAGAGTGTTTACGACACGGCCTTCGTGGACGTAAGGGAAGACTCCGGTGCGACATCAGCTACGTTCTACTTGTCATTGCCTATGACCGACTGTACCTTCGTTGCCAATAAACTTCGAAACCCTTAACTGGTATTTTAATATCCCTAGTCCTTAATAATATTTAAGGCGTTTGTACGTTACTTATCTAACTTTAATCATCGTTTATGAATAAACCCCTTAAACTCTGGTATTTTTTTATAAACGATGATTAAAGTTAACTGACGTTAAAAGGTCAAAAAAATATGCTTAAAGAACCGCTAATCACTAGTTAACTTTAAATAACGTTTATGAATAAAGGGGTTTATCTATAAAGTATTAAGGCTCACAGTTGATTGGGAATTTATGACAGTTTTGGGTAGGTTGACCTGCTGTCGTCCGTATTTAGCCCCTAGTTCTAAATAATTGTCTCAAGGATTTAAGGTTACAATTAGTTAATTAGGCATACACTTATTGTAATACTACTGCAGTGGTCTCAATTCTTAATTACGTTTAATTAGTGGTCTGGGGTCAATTAATCGCTTACCATCAGAGATTGAGGCCAAGAAACAGCCTATCCACGCGTATAATTTATCTCAGAAATCAACGTCATACCGGTAGCGCTGGTACTGTTCCGGTGGTAGGCCATAACATCGGCTGCCGGCAGAAGCTACCACTCACCAGACAAAGTCTTGCCGCCAAGCGATTCGTCCTGTTCCGGCATGATGTCAGCTGAAGCCGTACGGAGGACGGGTCTGAGCTGTTGTGTTGCGATGCCTGCCGGATACGATGCGCCAAATGTTGTTGTGTCGGGAGTTTGGTCGTGGAGGGTCTCCAGATCAATCTACTTCTGGCGCAGCATCGTTGGTCCTGTTGTTGGGTTTAACATTGAAACACCTCGCTCAATTGCCTTATTCATTCCTATTCACTCAGTTTTTTGAGTGAATAGGCTGTTACTAAACTAGCGCGCTTTACCATCAACGTGTGCAAGACTGCTTAACATCAGGCGGGATTGCGATCAAGCACTGGTTTATATTTATAGAAAAAAAACAGTTGATATTCAAGTCGTAAACTTATGCGTATAATACCGCCGCTAAACAAGCGTATCTTTTCACCGCCAAAAGAAGCCCGTTTACCTTGGCTCCCTCTTTTCAGAATGTACCTATCTATATATCAATATATAAATATATAATTGAGTCCAAAGTCAAGGTGGCTACCAGGAAACTTGGCGTTATTGCAAAGGTCCGGCGGTACTTCACACTAGGACAGCTTCTAATGTCATATAAAGTACAGGTCCGTTCGTGTGTGGAATACCGCCGCCACATTTGGGCTGGTACTGTAAAATGCCACCTGGCAGCTTTGGATTCGGTGGAGAGACGTGCGAAGAGGCTAATTGGCGACCCAGATTTGGTTCAAGTGCACGCGGGAATTGCATGACTTAATTCTTCCATCTCCGTTCCATCATCGGACGACCAGTCGTATGGCGAGTATCCACCCTTAAGTTGTTGACACCACTACGATTCGGACCATATCGAGGTACCTACTGGAACAATTTGCCAGGGGCGATCTGACTACAATTTAAGTATCTTTAAGGCTATAGTGAATAGGTTCTTAATAAATCAGCGCGCTTTACCGTCAACGAATGCATACCACCAGGCCGGATTGCGGTCAGGCACCAGTTTATAATAGGTATTAAAAAAAAATTTTTTTTTTACAAAGTATTTCGTATCTTGCAGAGACGCTAGGCGATGTCTCCGGTATCTTGCCTTCTGGGGCAAGTACAACAGTTTCGCCTTCATAGGTGACTCCAGGCTCGAGCAACTGTATGAATATTTTATAGGTAAGTGTGTTATTATTTGTATACGACATCACATCCCCAACACGTAGTCAATAAGCGTGGCAAGCAAAGCTTGCGACTTCTCCGTCTTGGCGGCGATATATGATAATGGCGCCAATTTCCTTCTTCGTAAACTAAATAAGTCCAGTGTCCAGTTCTGTCCATCTTTTCTTTTCATATCATTAAGAAAAGGACTGAATACAAATATTAGCCTTGGCACTTGATGAAATAGAAAAAAAAAGATACATTGAACTTGTGAACAAGTGAATACGCGCAAAAGTTAAATGATTTCATTATTGTAAGTAGGTTTGTAGAAATAGTTTTATTCGTCAATAATAGTTTGAAATACTTCATGAGGTCGAATACTTAAAACGCTGCTGACGTGTCAACGGTTTGTGTGGAGTGGGTTTGTCGTGGGATGTGTTGCGTTTAAGCCTCCGTCCCCTCTTCGATATCGACCCGAGGCGGAGGCGCGAGCGACTGTCGGTGCGTGCCTCTGAGGCGATGCACGGGGTACTTAAACACCTCACTACCCGTGCAGAATACGTGGTTCGGACAGACCAGGTCAGCACTAGTGCGGCGCTGCGGAAGAATCTGGACTCCCGCGGCCTCGCACATGCGCTCGAGGCCGCGGGAGTCCAGATTCGCGGGTGTGGGTTACCTAATCCTACCTATGTTAGTTAAGGTAAAACTGTTTCTCTCATGAAATTCTCAATCCTGAGTCATTTACACTGGTATTACTCATCATTCCGATAGTCCAAAATGTAATCTATGTTATCAATGACTAAAAGATAATCGTACTTATGAATCGTTAAAAAAATTATATTAATGAGAATCATTGATTCATGACACTCTGAACGCGAGCAATTTGTTATGCTATTGTATTGCTGTTCTATTAACGATTATGCTAAATAAAATTTACAACTTTTATCTAAACGACAAAGTAGGTACTCATTGAACATGTGTGCTCAAAATATAGACGTAAATATGGCTCCATCATCGAGTGAACTTATTCAAAGCTCAACTATCTAGAGCTCGTCGATTTACTGTAGGGAAATATTATAAAAAGAAAGATTTGATTTCTTGTAGGTATATTTCGTTGTTAATCTTTTACGTTAATACCTCTAAACGGATTTGTATTTAATTTTGAATATGAGTAGACTATAACCAGTAGGGTAATTGCGTAACACATTATCAGTAGCAATGGGTTTCATTTTGACAGTTCAACAACATTCATTGCGTTATTCACGTTGTTGAACAGGCGAATTTTCGAGCATAGGGAGCAATGGAACAGCAATAAGCTTCAAAATGATTCCTTCTTATAATAATAGCGTATTACGCAATTAGGGTGCTGGATTAGCCCATAGGATACTTTTAGTCTAGCACTGCGATTCTGTGTCTATTTCACCGAGAAAACATAGAAACGTAAACGTATTCATGGGGCACAGCTAGTGTATCATAAGAACGCCTTTCTACTGTATCTCCTTAGTGTGTTTACCACACAAACAATTGTCCAGCGTGTTTCCAGCAAATAAATTTATAAACGTGTTGTCATCAGATGAGAAGCAAGCCAACCCCTAATCCCTCCGTTACCCTAATACCCGTAACCCTAATAACCCATAACCCTAATAAACGGGGACTTATCCCTAACTTTTATATAAAACACGCAGTCGACATGTACTACGGTGTCATTGCCAAAAAAACCGCATGCGACTCTAGCGCACAAAGATTACCGAATCTAGCCGAGCGATTTAACGCGTGCGGTTGGCTATAATCGGTAATGCGAGTGCGAGGTGAGGTTGGGAGCTATTTATTTTATTTGACGACTCGACCCTAAAAATCTGACCTTGCCCCCAAGGCGTGACTTTCCCCCTCCAGGCCAGAAGCTGGATACGCCCATGGCCGCCCGCTGGGTACGCTCATGGATACTACATAATCACAAGTCATCATTGTTCTCTCTCTCTCCAGGTGTGGTTCGAACCCGACTCGACGTGGACACGTCCTATTCCACAGTGGAACATCACATGCCCAACTACACGTATGTGGACAATAAGCTACGGCTGTCCGTCACATTTATATACAGCGATGACGTGTCCAAAATTATGGTGGACCAGTTCAGGACATGGTAAGTAAGAAACTAATAAGGATATGTTTTATTAAAAAAAAAAAAAAAAAAAAAAAAAAAAGCGGGTGTTGTAAAAGTCGCATGTTAATTTCCTCTTCACTTTTTAAATTAATTTTGTGGTAAAAAGTGTATATTGTTGCAATAATATACTGTCAAATTAAAGCCCGTTTAGTGACCTATTGACTTGTGCAATTCTTATGTGGTTATTGTTCGATCAGCTATCATAGTGCTGCTCGACGTTCACCGGTTCTATTCTCATAAAGTGGACATTGGTTTTATGCTACATTAATTGCTGACACAACACTGAGGAATCAAAGATATGAATTTCTTTGACAATATTACTCTTCGGCGGGCGCGGACCCGTACTAAATCACTCAACGAAAGTATAGTGGAACCAAGTAATAATTCCAGTAACTCGTCCATAGATGGCACCACACATAGTTTACCTATTATATCGGATGATGAAAACGATGAAATCGCGCAGTTAAAACAACAAATAGACCGACTCAACTCAGAATTGCTGGCGGCCCATGAAGAAATAAACAATATATCATGTGAAAACGCCGAGTTAAAGAGAACGATTGAGTCATTAAACAACAAACACAAACTTGTACAAAAGGTAACTAGGAGGCTAATTAGTGACGTTGGGACGCCTATTAAAAGCCAAGCAACTCCTATTCGGAAATCAAATCCACAAAACAAGAAACTGGAAAGTTCTACGATAACTTTAAATTCAAAAAATGTAAATACCGTCGATATGCAACAAATTAATAAAACACAAAATAGTTCTTCGCCCACCCTCATACCAGACATGGAGGTAGTTAACAAAAAACAACAAATAAAACATAAATTGTGTATACTAAGTTCTAATAAGACAAACAAGATCCTATCAATTACAGAAAAAACATTCCCTAATTATAATATATGCCACTACATTAAGCCATATTGTGGAATAAAGAATCTCGTCAACGGTATTGACAAAAAATTAAGTACCTTTACGACTGACGATTACTGCATAATCTTCATCGGAGAAGAGGATTTTACCACCACAAACAACTATCACGATTTAGTTCATCACTTACGTGAAACACTTGTAGCTGTTAAAAACACAAATATTATTATATGTTTACCTACGTATAAATTCAGCTATTACTCAAATATGTACAACTTAAGAGTGGAATTGTTCAATAACCTGTTATACAATGACATTCAAATTCACGACTATGCATTTCTGTATGACTCTAATTTCGATCTACCCTATGATTATAGAATGTTCTCTATGTTTAATGGTGTGATTAATATTACTGGTATGAACAATATTTTCTGCAATTTAAAATATAATATTGACATGATTTCTAATAATTTTCTATCCAATTCTAATATAAATACAAACAATGTTTCTAATGAAATAGATAATGCTGAAACTGTGAACAATCAACATTTTTTTCTTGTATGATCACATTCATGTTATTCACCAGAATACTAACGGTTTAATAAGTAAATCGGACTTATTATGCTTGCATTTAAATGATCTTGCTAGCCTTGGTAAACATGTGGATGTACTTTGTGTTACAGAACACAATATGACAGAAGAGGACCATTTCAATCTTTGTATTCCTAATTACACACTTGCTACCCTCTATGCAAGAAAGTCTCGGAGAGGGGGCTCATGCATATTAGTAAATAATAAACATCCGTATATAATTATTAACATCAAAGAATATTGCAGTCCTTGTGTCTTAGAATCCTGTGCAATTGAACTAATCGAGCATCAAATGATTATAGTCTGTATTTATAGATCTCCCAAGAATAATATCGACTCGTTGACTTCGTTTTTCTATAACTTTGATGGACTCTTAAGGAAAATAAGGCAAAATTCAAAGAAAAAAGTGCTGATTTGCGGAGACTTTAACATCGATATTTTAAAAAACACGAAAATGTCAATGAAATTTCAAAACCTCTTACATAGATTTAATATGAAATTGGGTGTGCGTGAACCAACCCGGCTAGATAGCGGTACATGCATTGACAATATTGTACATAACGTAAGGGGAAGTACATGTGAGGTAGTGGAGCTTGCCGTGTCTGATCATTCAGCTCAGATTATAAAATGTTCCGTCAAAAAGACCTGCACGCTTACACATTGGTACTCTTTTAGACGTGATTTTTGCCAGGCAAATCTCGAAAAATTTAAAGAGGCGCTCCAAAGTCTTAGTTTTAATAGTGTGTATAGCAGCAAAGATCCAAACAATGCATTCATAGAATTTCACAGCTTATTCAGATTATTTTACGATCTGTGCTTCCCATTAAAGAGAATTAAAAACGTCACTACTAAACCACAGAAATGGATCACAAAAGGCATTAAACTGTGCTCAAAACGTAAACGTGAGATGTTATGGACCTTAAGGTGGCATCCAAACGTAGTCAATAAAAAAAGATATAATTCTTATTCCAAACGTCTAAAAAGAATTATCAAATTAACCCAAAAATCGCAAAATAGCTATTTTATCAATAACGCTGAAAATAAAATTAAAGCAACCTGGAAAGTTATAAATTCATCAAAATATAACTTTCCGAGAAACACTCCTTACAAACTCTTTATTGACAATAAATACGTTACTAATCCGTCTGACATAGTAGAACTATTTAATAATCATTTTATTGACCAAGTACAACCAGCAAACATTTCTGACCATAATATAATATTAACAAATTCAAACCTAAATTCAATATTCTTATCACCCACAGGACCACTTGACATTTTTAAAATAATTATGACTCTGAAAAATACGAATAGTTCTGGCTTTGACAACATTGAGACTAAGATACTTAAAAGCGTAGCTGCAGAAATTTCACCGGTCTTTAGCTTTATTGTTAACCTATGTATAGATCATAGCGTTTTTCCCGAGGTCTTAAAGCTGTCCGTAATAAAACCTCTACATAAAAAGGATGATCCTCAAAATATACAAAACTATAGACCCATTGCTCTTCTTTCAGTATTTTCCAAAATTATTGAAAAAGTAATTTATAACAGTATTTACTTCTTTCTCGAAAAAAATGACATCTTAACTAAGGAGCAGTATGGTTTTAGAAAGTGCAAAAACATAAATATGGCCATTTATGAATTGATTGATGAAATAGTTACAAATATGGACCAAAAAATACCTGTGACAGCCTTATTTATGGACATGACTAAGGCTTTCGATTTTGTGGACCATAAAATCCTTCTAAGAAAGCTATGTAAATATGGCATTAGAGGCAAAGTATTAAATTTAATAAAGTCTTACCTCACTGGCAGAAAACAGGTAACTAGTATTACAGCAATTGATTTCCGAACTAAACTTGAAGGTAATTACCAATCGAGCGAGAGGCCAATATATTATGGCGTGCCTCAGGGTAGTGTACTTGGCCCCTTATTATTCTTATGCTATATAAATGATCTTCCGAAAACCATACAACATCCTATGACCCTGTTTGCTGATG
This sequence comes from Sesamia inferens, assembly GCA_037179545.1. Lineage (NCBI taxonomy): Eukaryota > Metazoa > Arthropoda > Insecta > Lepidoptera > Noctuidae > Sesamia > Sesamia inferens. Next base: position 27,803,462 of record CM073939.1, on the reverse strand, counting down.
ACTGTACTGTAGTGTTTTCTGGTAAGGATAGTGACTCGTATGAAAATGACATAAACAGTAGCTTAAGTCTAATAATTCAATGGCTAAAGAATAATAACTTACAGATTAATTTTGACAAAACTCAAATAATGACATTTAAACAAAGAACTAATCCTACAATTCTTGACATTAATTATGACCAAAGAAAAATTTCAAAAACGGTACAAACCAAATTTCTAGGAATTTGGCTAGATGAACATATGACATGGAAAACTCACGTGGATATTATGATAAAAAAGATTCATCAGTTCTGTTATGCTCTACACAATTTAAACAAGGTTGCAAATCGTAATACTGTTCTCATTGCATATCATGCATATGTCTCCACAGCTCTTCGTTACGGCATAATGTTTTGGGGTAACTCTACCAACAGAGAAATGGCATTCAAAGCCCAAAAACAATGTCTCCGAGCCATATGCTTGTTAAAAACCACCGACAGCTGCAAACCATATTTTGTTAGTTTAAAAGTACTTACGCTGCCATCCCTCTATATTTACGAAACTTCAATATTTGTTAAGGAGAATGTGTCTAAATTTGAAAAACTTAATACTAGACGTCACCAAAACACACTGAAGTCAAAAAAACACAGTACTGCACTTTTTTCAAAGAGTTGTCTCGGCATGGGTCCAAAAATTTTTAATAAACTACCAAAAACTTTAAGAAGTATGACTAACATGAATAGTTTTAAGTCACAACTTAAGAAATTGTTGATTGACAAAGCTTATTATTCCATCAATGAGTTTTTAGATGATAACAGTATAAAATAAGAAAATGTTAACTGTAATGTCCAATACTGTTTTTAATTAATTTGTACGCCTTGCAAGGCAAAACATAGTGATACAACACAAATTTTATACCATGTACCATATTACCTATGTTTAACAAATAAAATACTTTGACTTTGACTTTGACTTTGAAATTAGACTGAGAATCAGACCTTTCCTGAAAACGCTTATTATTTATTCAGTATTATTTATTTACAAAAAGGTATCTGCATTATAATCCATATCACCCTAAAATTAAAGCTCAATTTCCAACAGGCAGCGATCAGACCAACCGCCCTCAGTTATCGTAGCATCCACCGGTCTGCAACTAATAAAAACCCGAAACACAACAGACTTAGTGCTCGAAGAATACAAAAGGAATCTAACGCACTTGGTACAAGCTATAGATTCGCTTGCCGCAAGGAACACGCAAGTTCTATGGAAACTGATTGAATCGGTTGATGCTACTAAGTTGAAGAATGAAAACAAAAGGATTAGTAATAGTGATATTGACTCATATAATAAAGCTGCTATTGAGGTAAGCACCTTTCATTATATCTTTCGATTGATTTTTTGCGCATTTTATATGAATTTTGCGTATAAAAATCTTTAAGTTAATCATTGAGACTTGGCTGGCTTGACTTCCGAGTTTGTTACGGCCTTTCTTCTAAAACTAGTCAGATATAGATATATATAAAGGTTTCTCAATTGTTTTTATACATTATTTTGATTGTATATGACTAGTCATATTGGATAGATCTAGATCATGGAGTATCGTGAATCCGTTGTGTCAAGTACTTGTCTTGCAATTACCTCTTTGTACATATTTACTTTAAGTACCTCAGCGAAAAATCACCAGTGAAAAACACAAGTAATAATAAAAATCGTCGCAGACACCTTAAAACGCCTAGATAAAAGTTCATAGCAATGTTATTGTTTCAAGTTTTTGTACCTTTGTCGTAGGAGTTACGCGATATTATTTTCAGTATTGTGCAGATATGAGAAGTTCTAAATCTTTTTAATTACAAAATACTAATATTCAGCATTAGGTACATATTGCTAGGAATCATGTTTATACATGCAATTTTATTGCGGGGTCTCTTCCATACTTTAGTTCAGTCCTTAGTTTTTAAGAATTGTTATTGTAAGATTCAATTTTTATTTATTTCATCATTTACAGATCTTAACTCACAGCGCAGCGAAGATCTGGAACTCAGCGCGTTTAGTTGCCGAGGACGGCGACGTGTCTCTGAGCCCGACCGCGTTGCGCCACGCCGCGCAACTGTTGCTCAACATGTTCTGCAACGACCACATGAACTTTAACGACGGCTCGTGTTGTGCACAACCTGAACCTTACACACAACTGCAGATACTGACATTTGCCCTGTTTCTTCTATGGTGAGATTTTTGATGGATTTGTTTTTATTTAATTTTTATACAGTCGATCTTGTTATAACGTTACCAGCACCACAATTGCGTAACATACTGTTACTATCAATTGGTATCATTTTAAAGCTTATTACTAATCCGTTGCTCTTTACATTCGAAAAATGTATCTACTCAACAACGTAAATAACGCAATGAATGTTGTTGAACTGTCAACATGCATCCATTGCTACTGATAGTGTGTTATGCAATTGCCCTGGCGGTTAAGGTTGCATTTCTGTCAAATACAAATTCTTTTATTTGTCTGAATATGGTTCATCACATGGTTTTAAATGAATACATGGATTCACATTCTGCCTCCTGAGGCGCGAAAATTTCAGCACACTAATAAAATTATTACTATAGAAAAATTAAAAAAAAATGGTTTAATATTTAGGTATTAATTTATTTCGACCGACAAGACTCATGTTCAATACATTCACAAACAACACAAAGGAACAGATTGAACGAAGGAACGAGAGAACGAGGCGCGTGTTCGATCCCCGCGCATTGCTGATATTTGTATGCATGAATATGAATATTTGCATTGGTCTAGTCGTGCCTCGGAAAGCACGTTAAGCCGTTGGTCCCGGTTGCCATCCGAACATCTAATGGCAGTCGTTACGGGTTGTTGGAGCCCTCAAAAGTCCAATAATTGGTCTAATTGCAATGCTTCGATATGCCTTCGGGTTGTGGAGGTCAGACGGGAGTCGCTTCACAGATAATATCGAAGATTAGCCAAAATCAGCTGTTAGACTGGTAAAGCGGACCCCAGACTCCAAAGCTGAAAAAGCTTCGGATGCGAATGGGATAACGCTGTGGTGATGATGATGACAAAGAAACATATTGTGACATCATTGCCGAGAGGTGATAAGCCCAGCCGAAACCATGCAGCTGTGGTTCACAAACTGACAGTCCATCCTGTCAGTTATCATAGTTAGCATCCTGTTGACGGTGGCAAAACAGATTTTCAACTTTATCTCTAAAGCATTAAGGCTTAAGGTTGATCGGGAAAATTTGGCAATTTTGGGTACCTTGACCTGTTGTCGTCCGTATATGACACCGGATAGTGCTTGGTTGATCTAAGCGCGCATGCAATATAGATACGTTAAGTTACGCGGTTACTATAGTTATATTTTAGTGAACTTGCACTACTGATAGACATGTCCGTATAGTTGGAAGTTGCGTTTACATAATCCCAATTGTCTGGTTTGTGTGCGAAAAATACGCCCCTTGACGTGGAGGTCAGTAAACCAGTCCATATTATAGTCTATTGTACCTATAAAGGTATATGTTATGGTTATTTAATTCAAATAAACAGATTTTTAAACTACATTTTTGTTATTAAAAAAAAACCGGACGTCATAACAATATTGAAACTAGTGCCATGTCTGTTGGTCGGTGGGGGCAGCGCTCATACAATTTCTTGCATGGTTCATTGTATGTAATCGTGTAACTATGCACCTCGCTGGAATGCGACCCCTCCCCCGTTTCCCCGCGCGGCGCCCCGCATTCGCCGTAAGCGCGGAGTAGCGATAGCATCTTTGTTACTATTATCTAAATACAGTTTAAATCCCCTGTTGTTATTACTGTTCCTGTGGAGTTTTTGCCTTGTTAAGTTTATTTTTATTAAGTTTGTTTTTGTTTTTTAGATTTTCGACGCGTTAGTGGAGCCTGTTGGTTGTACCAACATTACATTTCAGTCCATATGTATCAATTAATTCATTAAATTCAAAACCTCATGAGCAAGATGATCTAGTATTATGACGCTTTATCATCAAAACAACTTTTTAATAACATAAAAAATATGTAATTTATATTTTTTTTAACATAACTTTCATTTTTTACAAACTACCGTCCGAGTGACGTCACAGAGAGAGGTGCACAGTTAACTTGCGCGAGTTATAGTATTGGAAATGCAGTAAATAATTATAAAGTGGGGTGTAGCGCAGTGGTGTGGGTGGTGCGCGGCGCGTGGTGGTGGTGGGGCGCGGCGCACCCGCAGCTCCGCGGCTACGCCCCGCTGTCCGCGCGCGGCGTCCCCGCCCCGCCGGCCTCCGCCCTGGCGGCGCTCGCCCGGCTGGGACTCATCATGGCCTACTTCTACCTCTGTGATAGAACTAACTTCTTTATGAAGGAGAATAAGTACTATTCAGAGTGGAGCTTCTGGCTCCCTGTTGGTTATGTGTTCGCTCTCGGATTGTTTTTCACGGACGAGTCGAGATCTAATACGTGAGTAGCTTTTTTATTTTACTATTTTTTCTTACTAATACTATGAACTAATAAATATTACGAGTGCAATAATGGATAATATTTTACTTAAAAACTTGTTATATATATTAGTAAAAGTGACACAGTGTGGTTACTATGAGTTTTCATTACAAGACCTGATCGTAGATACGTATCGAACGCGTTTGGTGCTCTCATTGGTTGAGAATTCTTACAACCTTGAAGCAGGACAATCGATGAGTCAAACGCGCTCGATATCGATCATCGAGTCTTCGAGTATTCCAATGTCTGCCATTAAAAAAACCTATTATGTAAAAATTGAACTTTAAAATCATGGAAACGAGACGATTTGAATTCTATCTTAAGTCTTATAGTATCACGCAGTTGGAAGCATTTTCAGCTGATAAACTAATTACGCACAGGTGGGTAAAAAAACTGATTAATAGAAGTACAGACGACAGCAAGCTACCCGAAACTGTCGAATATTCCCAACCTTAACTCTTAATACTTTACCGATAAAGTTGATTAATCTACTAAATAAATTTGACACATTGTAATAGCTTGCTGTGCTCTCGTCTGTACAAAAGACCAAAATACTTAACATCCTAAATTGCTATTAAATTAAATGTTTTCTACAATAACTGTTCTTTTTCAATTTCCAGAGTACTCCACCGCGAACAAACAGACGAATGGAAAGGATGGATGCAGCTGGTGATCTTAGTCTACCAGGTCACCGGAGCCAGTAAGATCCTACCCATCTACATGCTGGTCCGAGCCCTGGTCTCAGCATACCTGTTCCTCACAGGATACGGCCACTTCTACTACACCTGGAAGACAGGAGATACGGCCCTCGTGAGATATTTCAGGGTCATATTTAGGCTGAACTTCCTGACTGTGGTCTTATGCCTGACTATGAATAGGCCGTACCAGTTCTATAGTTTCATTCCGCTGGTCTCATTTTGGTATACTTTGGTGAGTATCACACTACTATTATGAAGGCGAATGTTAGAGTGTTGTGTTTGTGTGTTATGTATGTTTACTCACATGAGGAACATTACTCATACAAAATTGGGCTGCGTGTTCTATCCTTCACTTTGAGGAATCATCAGCCTCTGTCATGGGCGTACCCAGTTTCTGGCCCAGGGCAAGTCAGGCCTAGGGGAAGCAAGTCAGGCCTGGGGGCAAGTCAAATTTTAGAGTGGTAAGATTTGTGCGCTGTAGTCGCACGCGGTGTCTACAGCGTGGTTTATTTAAAAGTTACGAGATAAGTCCTCGTTTAGGCTTTGTTTAGTAATTAGCCCCCCTGCCCCCCTGGGTACGCCCATGGCCTCTGTATGTTCCCTCTGTGCGGTGCGTAAACTCTCGATTTATTTATTTATTTATTCTTTCGCACATAAATTGTACAGAGGCGGACTTAATGCCTTAGGCATTCTCTACCAGTCAACCATAGGTGGTGAAGAGATTAGTAGCAGGTGCTTTAATTGAAAACATTATAATGAAAACGTACTCTTAACACTATTCAAATAAATCCTTAAATAAGCTTCAGAAGCTATTTATTTCCGTCATTATTAAAGGCGAAACGCCTAAGGCGTGGCACAGGAGCGTGGTGGTGTTGTTTTTCAAACAAGGTGACAATACCCTCCTGAAAAACTACAGACCGATATCCCTCCTGAGCCATGTCTACAAGCTGTTTTCTAGGGTCATCACGAATCGTCTCGCTCGCAGGATCGACGACTTGCAGCCTCCCGAACAAGCAGGCTTCCGAAAAGGCTTTACCACCATAGACCACATATATACGCTGCGGCAAGTTATACAGAAGTCCGAAGAGTATAAGAAACCACTATGCTTGGCGTTTGTGGACTATGAGAAGGCCTTCGATTCGATCGAGACTTGGGCGGTGCTACAGTCTCTCCAGCGGTGCCAAATTGAACATCGATACAATGAGGTGATTAAGTGTTTGTACAAAAACGCCACCATGTCAGTCCGTCTCCAGGATCAGTAGGCCTAGTATGAGTTTTCAATACGAAACTCGTTCGATCGTATCGAGCGCGTTTGGCGCTCTCATTGGTTGAGAGTTCTTACGACCTTGAAGCGGGCCAATCGCTGAGTCAAACGCGCTCGATACGATCGAACGAGTTTCGTAATGAAAACTCATACTAGGCCTACAGGACTCGAAACCGATCCAACTCCTGCGTGGAGTGAGACAAGGAGATGTAATATCTCCTAAATCGTTCACTGCTGCATTGGAAGATGTCTTCAAGCTCCTGGACTGGAAAGGACTTGGCATCAACATCAAAGGCGAGTACATCACTAATCTCCGTTTTGCAGATGATATCGTGGTCATGGCTGAGACCCTGGAAGACAAATGCTCAGCAAAATGCTCAATGAACTCAGCAGAGCTTCCCAACAAGTGGGTCTAAAGATGAACATGGATAAGACGAAGATCATGTCGAACTCTCATGTCGTACCCACTCCAATTCTAGTTGGTTGCTCTGCACTCGAAGTTGTTGACGAGTACATATACCTGGGACAAACAGTCCAACTAGGTAGGTCCAACTTCGAGAAAGAGGTGTCTCGTCGAATCCAGCTCGGCTGGGCAGCGCTCGGGAAGCTACGATACATCTTCTCGTCGTCCAAGATACCACAGTGTCTCAAGACTAAAGTCTTTGACCAGTGTGTGTTGCCAGTGATGACTTACGGAACTGAAACGTGGTCGCTCACAATGGGCCTCATACGAAGGCTCAGAGTCACACACAGGGCAATGGAAAGAGCTATGCTCGGAGTTTCTCTGCGTGATCGAATCAGAAATGAGGAGATCCGCAGAAGAACCAAAGTCACCGACATAGCTCTGCGAGTCGCTAAACTGAAGTGGCAGTGGGCAGGGCACATTGCTCGTAGAACCGGTGGGTCAGTAAAGTTCTGGAGTGGCGGCCACGTACTGGAAGACGCAGCGTAGGGAGGCCCCCAACAAGGTGGACCGATGACCTGGTGAAGGTCGCGGGAAGCCGATTGATGCGGTAGTACAAGACCGGTCAGCGTGGAAAGCCTTGGGGGAGGCCTTTGTCCAACAGTGGACATCCATAGGCTGAATAGAAGAAGAAGAAGAAGATACATACTTTTTTCTTTCTGATTTATTCTCTACTACAGTTCCAAAAAAAAAAAAACTTTGTGATAACTTCTTTGTAAGCCACTAACACATTTTCAGTCTTTACTAATTACTCTCCGAGTGCTTTCTTGTTCTTGATTTCACTTTCCCGTGCTGTACCTGTTACTGTCTCTTGTGCTAACCTAATATTGTCTGTGGAAACTTTTAATTGGCCTTCGTTTACTAACTATATTCTACTTGTATACAATATGTAAAGAAAACCATGTCCGATCCGTGAAGGTATTGTTAGGTATCGACAACTGCTTCTAGTTATGCCTTCAAAGCCGGGCTAAACTTAAAAAAAAAAACCTCTAAAAAAAATTTATATTATTTCGCAAAAGGAGGTAAATTAATACATGTGCGGTAGGCGCGAGTGAAGGGGGGCAGAGCACGGGGCCCGCGGTCGTATCGCTATACGCTCATAATAATACCGTAAAATGGTGTTTTTAATTTTTGATAAGTTACCAAATTTTGGAAGTGTTGGAATTAATTCGCTGAAAAAAAAATATTATTTCAAAAATTCATTAGTATTGTTACTATGATGATTATGTAAAATTTCATATTTAATTTGGTCATGTGTTTATCTAATCTTTATTATCTTTATGGGTCGGACGGGGTTTTCTTTACATACGTATATGCTAGCTGTAAGTTTCCTTAAAATGTAAAAATAAAATACAAGGAACTTTTTACTCACACGAGGAACTTTTTTACTCACACGAGGAACTTTCTTTTACTCACATGAGGAACTTTTTTACTCAAATGAAAAAACACCTTGTTTCTCATAACTCTTCGTTATGTTTATTTAAGATGTTCGCAATATTCGCTCTGCCGCCGCACATAGCGCCGTCATCGAGCCACACGGTGGAATCCAAGCCGTACCAGTATCTTTACATAGCTCTCAAGGTGAGTCGCCAGTTCAGATTAAGGCAGCAGCAGCAGTAAGCCATCTTCGTCATAAAATTACCTTGACGAAAATGCCTTACTGCCATAACTCGTGGGTGTGGTTTGGCTCGTCACTTCAATGAGTGACATCTATTTTTATCGTAATATTGCCACATTTTCGCCAAAATTGAAAATAAATGCCTGTCGGTGTTCTAAAGGATGCATTTTGGAGAGTGCCAAGGAATTGCACGATTTGATTCCCCCATTTGACCCGTCGTGCGGCGAGTTTCCACCCTAACGTTGTTGACACCACAACGATCTGAACTTTTCGCATCTTCTTTTATACCGCGTACATCGAGGGACTGGAACAATGTGCCAGCGGCGGTATATTTCCGTCGGACAACAATTTAATTGTCTTCAAGGCTAGAGTGAATATGCTCTTGATAAACTAGCGCGTTTTACCATCAACGACTATGCAGTCGTTGCAGTGATGCCACTGCTTACCATCAGGCGGGATTGCGGTCAAGCACTAGTTTAAAATTTAAAAAAAAAACAATGTAAAAATAACGTACACAATAACATTCAGTATATAAGAACATTTTTTTTAACTTTTTCAATAATATTTGTCACTCTGAAATCAACTTAATTATCATTTACATAAAGTTCTTATTTCTTTAATTTGAAATAGTGTGGGAATGTGCATCACTGCGCATACTCAGCATAGATTAGTTGTATATCTGCATTACTTCTAGATATGATTAATTTAATATGTCTCATTCTTTCTTTCCAGGTGATCGGTCTGTTGGTCATTGTAACAGTCCTGTATATGAGTGAGGTGTTCTTCCAGAAGATATTTGTGACGAGACCTTGGAAGGCCTTATTTGTGAACTCTGATGATGACATCCACCAGTGGTGGCTGCAGTGGAAGCAGGATCGGTGAGTATTAACACAACGAATATACAACGAATTTTAGATACTAGTTAGGGTTTCTGAATAATTTATTTTTATCTAAACATAATTTGTTATTGTCATTTTATTTTGTATACGGTGTCCCAAAAATAGTTTGGAGTCCAGTGACAATTTGCCAGCAAGTGCTTGTTTATAATTTATATTAAAAAAAAACTCAGGGATCATCGTCTTTTTTCAAGTCCAGACATTAAAAATGAAAATATTGTTACGGGCTAGGGGTAGGTACTAAAATACTGGTTAAGGGTTACGAAGTTTATTGGCAACGAATACAGTCGATTGTAGGCAATGACAAGTAGAATGTTGCTGACGCTGCACCGAAGTCTTCCCTTACGTCCACGAAGTCCGTGTCGTAAACACACAATAACACTACAAATGTTACTTCACGTAGTACTCACAGTTCTCGTTACAGTTGTCGCAGTAGGTATTCTCAAAGATCGCTTCTTAAGTGTCGCTGTTTTCGTATCGGTAGTCAAGTGTAGACTGACTCGGCGTCGGCGTCACGGCGCTATATATAGGCCAGCTGATCGAACATTCCAGAATCGTCTAGACGTAATAATAATAGCGCATAACTTCGAGTACATTCAGTAGGTACCTACGGTAATTCCCGGAAACGGGTTTCTAGAAATTTCGATGTCGTCACTTTGTTGACAAAATTGATAAAACCTGTACCATTCAATAGGCCACCTTAAGTCTAGGAATGCGTTTTTATATTACACCTAGACAATGTCTAGATCTCGAGTTATAGAGCCTAAAAGTTACGCACTGCATGTCACGCGATATTGAACCTTATGCCCTTGACATAAGGTGCATTCGTAACATTGCCCCCTTCTTAGTCGTGCTCGTCCCGAGCATGATTTGAACCATAATAGCGAGCTAGGCGGTCTACGTGTACGATCTTCAGCTTCCCTCTAGGTCCTTTCTTTATCCGGTAGGTGACATCGTTTATCCTCGTTACTATCGTGTACGGACTCTCCCATTTGGCTTGAAATTTCGGACTCTTTCCTTTTCTCCTTATGGGATTATGTAACCATACCAAAGTTCCCTCTTCAAATCCGGGCACGTTAGCTTTGCGGTCGTATCGGATCTTCATTTTCTCGCTGGTTTTCAGACCATTCTCTCTCACTAGCTCATGTATTCCATCTAGTTTACGTCGTAGGTCAGCCACATAGTCGACGGCAAGGATAGGGGTATCGGGGGGTGTTCCGGTTAGTGCATCTATAGGTAGTCTAATTTCTCGGCCGAAGTTGACTTTCGCCGGAGTACAATATGTGCTATCATGTGTTGCAGAGCGGTATGACATTAAGAAGAGTGGAATGTATTGGTCCCAATCCCTCTGGTGTTCTTCCACTACTTTGGCCAAATGATTCTCTAGAGTCTGGTTGAATCTTTCGACCATTCCATCTGACTGAGGGTGATATGGTGTTGTACGAGTCTTATGGATCCCGAGTAGTTGGCAAACCTCTCGGAACAGTGAAGACTCGAAATTTCTACCCTGATCAGAGTGTAACTCCAAAGGAATGCCGAATCGACAGAACACCTCGTGAACTAGCTTTTTGGCGACTGTATGAGCTTCTTGGTTAGGTACTGCAAAAGCTTCTGGCCATTTGCTGAAATAGTCTTGCATGACGATGATATACCTATTGCCTTCTTCAGTAACAGGGAATGGCCCAGCTATATCGACAGCAACTCTTTCCCATGGTGCACCAACATTGTACACTTTCAGCCGACCTCTGGCTCTTGTTTGCGGCCCCTTTACTGAGGAGCAGGCTACACATTTCCTACACCAGTCTTCTACGTCTTCGCGGCAATGCACCCAATAGAATCTTTTTCTCACCTTCTCCAGAGTTTTCTTTACTCCTAGATGTCCTCCGGATACTCCGTCGTGCACCTGTCTTAGCACCGACGCGACCTTATCACAGGGGACAACTATCTGTAAGGCGACCTCCTGTCCACTAGGTGATTCCCATTTCCTCTTCAGAACTCCATTATCAATTATCAGGCTGTCCCATTGAGCCCAGTAACTTTTTGCTGTTGGGCTAAGCGCTGATATTTCACTCCAAGCGGGCCGCTGGCCACTTTTCTTCCATTCGATTACTGTCTTCAAGTCACTATCTTCCTTTTGTGCGTCTTTCAATGATCGATTATCCCAGTCTTCATCCAAATCGTTCACCTGGATAATCCTCACGTTCTCTGTCTTTTCCTGTTTGCGTTCTTCACCTCGGTCCGTACTACCTGAAGTAATCTGGCGGCGGCGGACCTTTCGCTTTGCCTTTTTCTCGAGGCGCTTCTTCTTACGCGCCTCGTCCTCGACTTCCTTGTCCCGCCTTGCTTCCGCCGCACTCCACGACTTTCCGCGCGACCGCTCGCGCTCTTGTTCTCGCTTGCCGGAACGTTCGCGTTCCCGGTCCTTGACACGTACCCGCTCTCGTTCAGCGGGTCGCTCGCGGCGCCCACTCCGATCGCTCCGCTCGCGCCAATCGACGCGCTCGCTCGGGCGCTCGGGCTCGACCTTGGCGTCGCGCTTGCGCCACAGCAACACCTCTGCGTCTTTACTTGTCCAAGAAGCACTTCTTCCCTTAGCCTTCCTGGGACAATCAATTCGAATGTGCCCCTTTTCGCCGCACTCATAACAAGTTGGTCCTCGTCGGGCTTTTATTTGTGCGGTCACTTTTCGAATACGGTCGTGTTGTCGGCCATCTTGACGTACAGCTTCCACCTCCAGAGCATGTGTCAAGGCTGCCTTCAAGGTCTGATGGTGACCCAGACGTACTGCAGCTCTGACTTCTGCATCTCGAATCCCATCAGTAAAGAATCGCAGAGTAGTAGCGTCAATCAGTCCCGGTGTTGATGCATACGCCTTCCGAACCAAACGTTCTATTTCCGTTGCCCACTGTTGTAGACCCTCACTGCTCTTCTGTGTGCGGTCGCGGAGTTGGGCCCTGTAGACATGTTCGAGGTGTTTCTCTCCATATCTGGTCTCCAACGCTTCTAACAGACAGGCTAGGGTGTTGCAATCGCCGGAAATGTTCTCGAGGATTTATACCGCATCACCACGCAGAGCAAGCGTAAGAGCGGTCACCGCTTGATCGTCGTCCCAGTTGTTGCCTTTAGCAACCTTTTCAAACTGTAGACGGAAGGCCACCCATGACGTTGTTCCGTCAAAGTGAGGTACTTTGAACGTCGGCAAAGCACTGGGTATAGATACCACACCTTTGATACCTCCTTTCTGCACAGCTTTATGGAGAAACTGTATTTCTTTCTCACACTCCATGATGGTACTGTCTAGTTTATCAAAACGCACATCATGTTTGTCTATTCGAGCGTCTTGCTGGTCTATGCGCGTATCTTGCTGGTCCATACGGGAATCTTGATGTGCTGTTTTTATTTTAAGCTCATCAACCTCTTCTTTGGTTTCCTTCCACTTTTCATTAAGTTCTAATACTAATTGCTGGGATTTTGCTTGGGATTCTGCTACACTTTTAATGATTTGTGCCTGGGTTTCTGCCTGGGATTTGTCTATTTTTGCCTGGGTTTCTGCCTGGGATTTGTCTATTTTTGCCTGGGTTTCTGCCTGGGATTTTGCTACACTTTCAATTTGTGCCTGGATTTCTGCCTGAGATTTTGCCTGGGATTCTGCCATACCTTTTATTTGGACCGTCAAGTGAGCCAACAATGCCGATAAATCGCATCCGCTGGTTCCGGGGATAGTGGTGGTACTAGGCGCACTCACATTCGTCGGTGTTACGACGGTCGCATCTTCTAAGGGTGCAGGGACACTAAGCAATTCTTCCTCTTGACGCGCCAAATCCATCGCTGCTTGTCGTCGCGTGCGAACTCTTTCGTCTTCCCTTGGCGTGACCGGCATTCCGCTTCTGACACCAATTGTTACGGGCTAGGGGTAGGTACTAAAATACTGGTTAAGGGTTACGAAGTTTATTGGCAACGAATACAGTCGATTGTAGGCAATGACAAGTAGGATGTTGCTGACGCTGCACCGAAGTCTTCCCTTACGTCCACGAAGTCCGTGTCGTAAACACACAATAACACTACAAATGTTACTTCACGTAGTACTCACAGTTCTCGTTACAGTTGTCGCAGTAGGTATTCTCAAAGATCGCTTCTTAAGTGTCGCTGTTTTCGTATCGGTAGTCAAGTGTAGACTGACTCGGCGTCGGCGTCACGGCGCTATATATAGGCCAGCTGATCGAACATTCCAGAATCGTCTAGACGTAATAATAATAGCGCATAACTTCGAGTACATTCAGTAGGTACCTACGGTAATTCCCGGAAACGGGTTTCTAGAAATTTCGATGTCGTCACTTTGTTGACAAAATTGATAAAACCTGTACCATTCAATAGGGCACCTTAAGTCTAGGAATGCGTTTTTATATTACACCTAGACAATGTCTAGATCTCGAGTTATAGAGCCTAAAAGTTACGCACTGCATGTCACGCGATATTGAACCTTATGCCCTCGACATAAGGTGCATTCGTAACAATATTTACAATAATTTACTTGATTTAACAAAAACAGTACCTAATTTAAATGTCATAATTGTAGCATAATTACGCATATTGCTTAATGACATTGCTTAGTAGATCAAGCAACTCAATTCCAAGCTTTATTGTAATAAAGTATGAAGGAAGTTTGAGCAAGCGTGGTGATTACGCTCAATCCTTCTCTGATAATGATGAAATAAGTTATTTATTCACTCACTTACTACCATTACAGGTTGCTTAACCTAATGCGGTAGAAAGGATACATTTCACGACATACATATAATGAAATTTAATAAAAGCAATTGTAATAAAATTTAAACAATAAAATAAATAAGATAAAAATTTAAAACAACACTATGATGTCCCGACAGAAAAAGAAACCTTGAGAAATAATATAATATGTAGGTATATGATGTTGATTGTTTTTAATTTATACCTTTTTAGGTTTAATTAGTTAACCGCTTGACTGTATCTTTTGGGACAAATTGTGATAAAATTGATATATAAATATGAAAATATTCACCAATACTATTTCTCTGCAGCTACTCAATGGCGTACGGCATAATATTCGCGCTGGCCTACCTCCTAGCACAGCGCTACAACCTGCTCGATGACAACAACCACAGCAACCTCTTCACGCCAGGAATCTCCCTCAGCGCCACTCTTCTGGCCTTCATAGGCCTTGGCAGCTACGTGACCTTCACTTTCTTTTGTACCAATACCTTTGACTGCAATGAAATACATTCTTACGTTGCCTTCCTACCCATAGTCAGCTATATAATCCTAAGAAATGTATCAGGAGCGTTGAGGATGCGACATTCTTCAATGTTTGCATGGTTTGGAACAATAACTCTTGAATTATTTGCCTCTCAGTCCCATATTTGGTTAGCTGCGGACACTCATGGTGTCCTGGTACTTATACCAAGTGCACCTATATTGAATCTTATACTGACTTCATATATATTTGTGTGTACAACCCATGAGATACACAAGTTGACTGGAATTATTCTACCGTACGCTGTACCCGATGACTGGAAGCTGGTTTTGAGAAATTTCGGCATTTTTCTTGCTATTTTAGTCCCGATAGGTATACATGATGGCATGTTTTAGTGGTAGACGGAGGACTGATTATGGCTGTGTTTTAAAATATGAGTGAGAAGTGTTTTGTGAATATTAGTTTATTTTTATAAGTGAATCCGCGAAATTCAGTTTTTATTTTTAAATTTTTATTCGCTCCTATAACAGGTTCGTATTTACTGAGTTGTAACTATTATTGACGTGACAACGAGCCGGCTGCACGTACGAAAATACATAACTCATGCGGCGTTACGTCGTTTCATTTAAGTCTTGAAGTGCAAGCGAGAGCGCGGAACGAGCGACAAAGAAGCACAATCGGCCTCCGCGTTCGGCAGCGTTCGACATATGTCTCTCTCCTAATAGTGTGATCGACCGCGTGGACAGCTACTATGCTGTATTATACATTTACATGTTTTCGGTAAGTATGAAGTGCAGTGAAAAGTGAATGTGGTGTCAATTGTTAATAGCAACCATAATAGGGATGTTTCCTGGGTAAAAAAAATTGATTCTATTTAGTACTCATTCAGATTATAGAAAAATATTGGATACGTATATTTTGTTTTATCAAATCAATAACAATTAACAAATATAAAAGGTATCAAAGATCAGGGGTGATGGCTGGTGACGTCACTGCTCGCTAAAAAGTGTAGCGTGCAGTGACGTCACACGAGTTTTCAACGCACTGTGTCGTCTTCATTTTTTGTTTATATGAAAAAAGAAAAAATACGTGTCTAGAATTTTCTGGAAATCTGACTGGCGGACTAATTAGTTTTTTTAGTCAATATTGCGACGATAAAGGTTTAAAAATGTAACCATTCCATTAGTATTTTCTTATGACGTTGTGACGATCAACTATCGTCAGTGACGTGACGTGACAGTGACTTTACAGACAAACGATTTTTTATATTTCAGTAAATACATATCTGTTATAATTAAATATATTATTATGATATTTATGAAATTTTCGTCATTACACTTGAAAGTGACCTGAATTGTACAAAAACTGAATTTCACGGGCTGCTTCTATTGCGTATTCACCTTGAGACTTTCTGAAAGAGAAAATCTGAATGTTTTGTATCACCCTTATTGATTTAAAACCTCGCACTGGCACATAATAATTATGTTTTAGGGAATAAAATTAATATGTAGGGCATTTCGCGTAATTATGGAGCCTTCACTATTGACATATTTCTTTTAATAGATACTTGACGTGATGTCAACACAGTATTAATTTTCTCCACAAAACTGTTAAAAAAGCTAAAAGAAAAGGATCCAAGTCTTTACACGCCTATAAACAAATTTTGTACAATTTAAATGTATGTTATAAATAAATATGTATATATTAGCTTTTATATATAAAATGTATTAAAGTCTAGTCTGTAAACATAATAAGATTGTGCGAATATTTTAAGAGATTGCTAAATTTTTGAGACTGGAAGAATAATGGCTGCTAATAAAGGCTAAAATACACATCGAATACTCAGACCAGAAAAGGTGTGTTTATTCGGTAGTCTTCGTCTTTCCGAATCATTACGAATGTCCCGCCACAGATTAACCCTTCCTATATCCTAGTACCACTGCTGGACAAAGGCCTCTTTCCACAATTCTCCGGTCTAACAAATGTATATACGAAATTTCATTAAAATCAGTTCAGCACTTTTGCAGGAGTTCGATGACAAACACTGCGACAGGATAATTTTATATAATAGAAGATTTACCAAATCCACAGCTCTTCGAACATTCGCATTTTTAATTGATGCAAAGGCTTTTGGTGAGTCTGTTTGGTCCATAGATTGTGTATTAAAAAAGTAGGCCATAATGTCATGATTGGAACAATTATTATAGAGTTACTTATAAAAGAGTTGTTATGTTTTAAGTCACGATCTCATCCTTTTTGCTAGAAACTTCCGAAGTCGTTAGCAGTATCCAATATCTCTCAACGGTGCCGATTCCACTGTTTCAAATTTAACCAATTATAAGTTCAGCTCATCTTTTTTCTTTCTATTTCATTAAGAAAAGGGCAGAAGATATTTTAGTTTATTCCACGTCTAAATTGGGTATCTTCTTCTTCTTCAGCTTAAAGAGATTCACTGGTGAACAAAGGCCACTACCGAGTTTGGGTGTCCATTATCCCTATTATACGCTTGTCTGGCGGGTTAGGGATTACACAGTAATTCAAATTTCCACAGGAGGAGTGCTGCTGCCCTCTTTCCTGATGAGAGTTCCCTTAGTCGCCTCTTACGACACCCACGGGAGGATTTGGGTAGGTACTATTCTAAGCCCAGTACCGTACGGGCAAAAAACATTGGCTATAGGAGTATCTTAATTTCCCGTTTATTATGAAATAGAAAGAAAATGATGCTCTAGATTTAAATTTACTTTATTTAGTGGATAATGGAATCTGTACCATTGTCTTTTGGCTTCGAATTGCAACGAACGCAAACACACCAAAACCATCGAGGTTTTTAACCTTTTGAACGCCAATGTCGGCTATACTCAACAAGCGCTAGCGCTAGCGATACTCGACAGAAACCAAGTCAAAAGTCGTGAAAGATATAATATTTTAAAGTAAATTTTAACATATTAAAGGCCCATTTTTTGTGCTAGAAGTGTTGACAAAAATGTAATAATAATGGTTATAGATATAAAATTGGATTCCCTACATTTTAAGTACGTAGGATTATCGGCGTATCGATTTTCCGACTTATCGTACAGGGTACGGAGATGCCGTATTGGCGTGGCGTTCAAAGGGTTAATAATGTCGTCTATCACCATAAGTAATGCTAGAGTTCTACAAGTATTTAACATAAAAACCAGCACCCTGATTGCGTAACAGACTATTAATTTAAATTTGAAGGATTTTGCTAATCCATTGCACCATATGTTCGAAAAACGTGTTTGGTCAACAACGTAAATAACACAATGAATGTTGTTGAACTGTCAAATTGAAACCCCTTGCTGCTGATAGTGTTACGCAATTACTTTTGTAGGTAGAAAACAGCGGTTTTCAAGGACAGCGGCGGCCGCCACGTAATAGCCGGCTATGCATACGATGGAAATCAGATGTTAAAACGTTCTACAGAAAAACAGTTTAATTGCTTAGATAACTTTTCGGTGTCGTCATTTGCAGGTAAATAGGGCTGTTTCCTGGGTAAAAAAAATTGATTCTATTGAGTCCGTCATTCGGATTATAGAAAAATATTGGACATGTATATTTTGTTTTATCAAATCAATAAAAATTGACAAATATAAAGGGCATCAAAGATCAGGAGTGAGGGCTGGTGACGCCACTGGTCGCTAAAAAATGTAGCGTGCAGTGACGTCACACGAGTTTTCAACGCACTGTTTCGTCTTCATTTTTTTTTTATATGAAAAAAGAAATAATATGTGTCTAGTATTTTTTGGCAATCTGACTGACGGACTAATTAGTTTTTTTTAGTCAACTACACTATTGTAAACGTGAAGGCCACTCCTGTTCTAGGACACTACACTTAGTACTGTCCGTACTATCGTAACACTTAGGTGCGTATACGCATTGAAATGTTAACTAGAATTCATTCTGAAAGTCAGAACGGTTGTTTAGCTTTTTCAGGTATCGATAAGAATGTCGATCACCAATCTTCATTTAAAACATTTCCACCCGAAAAACGGCTTGACCTTGCATATCTACCGATTATAGAATTTTTTATAGACACGGTTAGAGCTAAAATCTTAGCAAATAGTTTTTATTAAAATGTAAATACCTTTGTAATATTTACTGTGATTCAAAATCAAAGGTAAAGGTTGTCTGTCGTCTGTACAAATAGTCCATTCAGTCAATGCTGAATGTACAGGTCTCCCAAAGTGATAATGCGCATAGAAATCTTCGTCACTGTTCGGCAACGGTCGTATTCCCCAAGCGTTCGGAAGAAGATATGTATATAGAGTGGTTAAGTGCATAAAAAGTGGTTAAGTGCACCACTCTATATACATATCTTCTTCCGAACGCTCGTATGTACAGACGACAGCACACCAGGCTCCTACAACGTCTCAAATTTCTTTATTGGATTGTCAACTTTATTTTTAAGAATTAAGGCTTAAGATTGATTGGGAGCTTGACCTGCTGTCGTCCGTATTTTATGAGCTTAAAATGACTTTGTATCCCCTGAAGCCAGTTTCAAAACGTCCGATAAGTTAATGGCGCTGATTTTCTTGTTCACAAACTAAACTAATTTTAAGTCAAATGCGTCTTTTCTTTTTATTTTATTAAGAAAAGGATAGCAAGATACCATTTTAGCTTAATCCTGTCAAATTAAGATACTCCTTAAACAGTTTAGACGCGTTTATAAACATGGCGACCAAAAATACGTCAATTTACGTCAGGGACGGACTAGTTTGACAGGTCTTAACAAAAATTTTAGATAGGTATAGAAAGAAAAGATCCACTAAATTTACTATAGTTTGATTAAGTTTAGCCAATATCTATCGGATAGTTAGTACAAGATACGTATTTTTTTAATGAAATTATCCGTTAGGTAAGTTTTAATTTCTGGAGATAGTGGCCTAATATTTTGAGTGTGTTACTTGTTATTATTATGCCTTTAATTTTTTCTGTATATATCTGTATGATAAATAAATTATTATGATTGCTAATATACGCTTTTATTTCTGGGAACCTTCAACCTTTTTAACCCCCTTTACTGGTCACGGCCCCTTGTTAGTGAGTTGAAGTGACAGTGGTTTAGTAGTTTTTTTTCTACGGCCATTTGGTAATTTGCTTAATACATTATAATAATAATTATTTATTTCAGATTCTTCATCCATATAATTTGTTATAACATAAAAATTAGTAATAAGTAGTAAATTTAATTAAATAAAATTCAGGTGTGATCTAAACTAGGACTCCCCGATGACGCTATCAGTCGCTATTTAACAGTGTGCAGCCGTATCCACCGTGCCAACATCAGAGAATCCCATCGGTCCACTAGAGCGGCCAGGATGGTGTTGGGACTGCTGGTGTTGGATTTGCTTAACCTTTTGAACGCCAATCTACATAATACGCAATGTGTTCTCCAGCGCCACGCTACAAATGTATAACGTATCTATAGTAAAACGTAGGGATGGGATTAATGTCCTATCGACAAATAATATTATACATTTAAATTAATGTTTATTCACCAATTTACGAAGCTAAATAAAAACTGTAACCGTATTTTCATATTTTATTTTATTTCATAAAAAAATCCATATGAAAACTTGGATATATTTCCTATAATAAAGAAAAGAATTGTAAATTTATTAGACGTGTGTTCTAGAAGTTCACATCCCTATTTGTCTCCAAATGTAATCCTTTTACTTTATATCAAGTAGTTGGCGCTCGAGGCACGTCAAAATCCTTTCTGATATAAGGATGTCTTGTCGACGTATTTCTTGTCGATGTATTTCTATGGTATTTATTTTTATATTCACTGTGGTCGAGTTACACGTGCATAAACTCAACCGATTCCTGCATAATTTATTTCGTTTAGTTACAACAAATACAATTAATAGAAGCTAAATACGTGGTTTTCTACATTTTTTAAAGTTCCGTAGCCAAATGGCAAAAAACGGAACCCTTACAGATTCGTCATGTCTGTCTGTCTGTCCGTTCGTATGTCACAGCCATTTTTTTTCCGAAACTATATGATCTATAGGTACTGTTGAAACTTGGTAGGTAGATGTATTCTGTGAACCGTATTATGGTATTGATGCAAAAATAATAATAATAATCATAAAGATTGGGGGCTCCCCATACTTAGAACTGAATTAAAAAAAAAAATTTTTCTTCAAACATACGTTTGGGGTATGTATGGATAGGTCTTCAAAAATGATATCGAGGTTTCTAAAATATTTTTTTTCTAAACCGAATAGTTTGCGTGACAAACGCTTCCAAAGTGGAAAAAAGTTGGTCCCCCACCTACCTCTAACTTCTACGATAAGAAAATGAAAAATCTAAAAAAACATATGAAGTACAAGTACATACATTACTATACAAACTACTAACGAAAATTGTTTTGAACGAGATCTCGTAAGTAGTGTTTTTTTAATACCTCGTAAATCGCTTATTACCGCGTAATCTTTCATACAAATAACTTTAATCCTTTAATTTCATAAATCAATGGTACGGAACCCTTTGTACGTGAGTCCGACACGCACTTGGCCGATTTCTTTTTATTAAAATTACTGTTTTACACAGATGTTACAGACCTATTTTTAATGGTTTCGCAAAATACTCGCAATTATTTTTCTGGTTTGTACAAACTAATAGAATACGGAAGAAAATTCCTGAAACGGAAGTTGATGACTTAACGGAATGTCAAGACGACGAACTATTTCAAAATTCAGATTCAGACTTGAACAACTCGCAATAATTCGTCATATTCACAGTCACAATTTTTTTTTTTGTAAAAACACGTGCTTCTACTGAATACAACAACAAGATGTAAACATTGCACTACACTAAAATGCACAAAGTCACTATGACCTTGAAACCTGTCCGCTTATGACGTCAAAGAGTTACTTCTATACAAATCGGTGGCCTGTGGGGAGTGACAAATAACTAACTTTGTAAGGATGGGTTTTTCAAACGGTGTTTCACTATCGACAATGATTAGAAAACCTATTTATTCTTGATTAAGGTGAATAAAACCTAGTTTATAGTTTACAATATTTACAAAATATTATTAATTCACGTCATTTTCTTGCAATAATAGTATTTATGATCATTTCGACGAGATGAAATATAGCGAGGTCTTCATCGTGTCCCATCACTGGCTTACTTGATATCAAGTAATTGGCGCTGGGGGCATTAAAATATTTTCTGGCGTTTTTGTTTCTATTGAAAATAAAACTAATAAGAACTTATTATGCGTGAAAAAGTTAAAAATATGGTTGATAACAGGGCAATTTTCCATAAAAACAAAATAAAAGGTCTTGTAAAAGTCGTAAATTTATTTTATACTGTGATTACTTCTAATCAAGTAGTGGCGCTGAGAGCACGAAAATCTCGAACTTGTATAGAAGTGATTGGCGTTCAAAAGGTTAATACATAACCATATGACGTATGGTAATGTATTAAAGGAAATTACCAAATCTCAATAGTATTCATTCCTGCCATGTCGTGTTACAATGATCATTTCCACACTGGCAAACCGTACTATAATGAAACTTTTTTTTTTTTTTATGGCTATGGCATTATAATATCATCATATTATGATTAAGCCAAAAGCGCGCCTATTTGCGTCACGACTAAACATCGCATGTTATTAGGCTGTATGGATATGACTTTGCCTTTCATTTGTGGGATTATAACAACAAAACAACATTGCGGTACGCGCCGCTCTATTTTCGCGCCATTTTTAACATCTATCTGCTTTTATAAATAAAATTGTTTTGAAAATGAGTGATATCAGTGATAATAGCGAAATGGACAATATCTTACTTTAATAGTTGTACCACCCAGAATGTAAATTACTATAATTCCTAATAAAGTACAACATTGGCGGTTTTTTGTAAGGATTTATTTCAAGGTCGTAGAAAAAGTTTTGTATGCCACTGTCGCAAACAGCTATTGTTATACTCGTGCTGATCTAAACTCGCTATCTATTATGCCACTCAGCTTTGCTTCGTGGCACAAAATTTCACTCGTGTTGCAATAGTTATCATTGCTTGACAGTGGCATAAATAACTATTCTGCAAAATGTTCGCGCAGGCTTTTACTGACGATTTTAATGTCGTCATTCTGAAAAAGTCGTGGTGGCCTAGTGGTTAAAATACCAGCTTCTCAAGTATGAGTGTGCGGGTTCGATTCCGGGTCAGGCAAGTATCAATGTAACTTTTCTAAGTATTATGTCTAAGTACATCTTGGACACCAACCATCATCATCTCAGCGTTAATCCCAGTCGCATCCGAAGCTTTTTCAGCTTTGAAGTCTGGGGTCCGCTTTACCAGTCTAACTGCTGATTTTGGCTAAACTTCGATATTTTCCGTGAAGCGACTGCCGTCTGACCTCCACAACCCGAAGGCGATTATAGGCGATATCTTGGACACCAATGACTGATTAAAAGGCGAAGGAAAACATCTTGAGGAAATCTGGACTTTAAGTCTAAAATCGCCAATCCTCATTGAACAAGCGTGGCGATTACGCCCAATCCTTCTCTGCATGAAAGGAGACCTGTGCCCAGCAGTGGGACGATAAAAGGTTGATGATGATGATTCAGAAAAAGTCGTGTCACTTATAAGGAGAGCGAAGGGGACTCACAATAGCATCCTGAAAAATGTTCAGTGTGGTTACCATGTGTTTTCATTACGAGACTCGATCGTCATTATCGACCGCGTTTGGCGCTCTCATTGGTTGAAAGTTCTTACAACCTTCAAGCGGGACAATCGATGAGTCAAACGCGTTCGATATCGACGATCGAGTTTCGTAATGAAAACTCATGGTAGCCACACTGAACATTTTTCAGGATGCTATTGTGCCACACAGGGTTATCATAATTTCACAGATCTAAACTAATATTTACCTTCTGTCGTTTTCTTACTACAACGGAAAGAAAAAGATGCAATGAACTTGATTTTAGTCTAGATTTAAATTAAAGGAATCTGCTCTATAGCTAACCCATTGCTTTTATACAAGTATGCTCGAACATTTATCTATTTACTCAACAACTAAAATAATGCAATGAGTGTCTGGAGCAGTTTAAAAACATGAAGGCCGCGCTATTGTTAGTGTGTTCTTTATTAAATTTTTAACTTTATGGCTAAATTATTAAGGTTCAAAGTTTATTGGGTAGGGGGAGACGGGGTACTTTGGTACAAGGGGCATATAGATACAGTCAATATTCGTCAAAAACAAAACGCGTTAGAAGTGCCGTTTGCCACCGATAAGAAGGTAAATAGTAAAGCCTACACGCACACTAGCGCAGAGCAACTTACTGTCGACAACTAGTGGCTGGCACTTAAAAAACTGTTTTTGATGTTGGCAACAAAATTTTCGTAGTTTTCTTACGGATGTGATTCTTCTAATTAATTTAGTGTTACCTGGGTTATACTAAGACATTTGGTACGTACATATCTGT
Organism: Sesamia inferens; assembly: GCA_037179545.1. Taxonomy (NCBI): domain Eukaryota; kingdom Metazoa; phylum Arthropoda; class Insecta; order Lepidoptera; family Noctuidae; genus Sesamia; species Sesamia inferens. The sequence goes on along the minus strand of CM073939.1, from coordinate 27,779,337 downwards.
CATCACATTAAATAGACTTAAATTTTTTGATTATTTATTGCTTTAATTTTTATAAAATGTTGATTTCGATTGTAGTAGGCAGGGGCACATAGACACAAGTGCTCTTGGTGCACATTGATACCCCGATATTTTATTAAATATATGTGTATGTGAGACTTATGTAATATATTTTACTTTCTTTATAGAAAAATGGTTTGAAGATTTAAACGCAAGATGATTAGAAGTTCCATCAATGAAATTTCCGTGGTATCTGTGATATCTGACGTGTTGGAAGGAAAATTATTAATAACAAAAACAGCGAATAAATATAATGTAAAATAATTAATAAATACAAGTCAGAAAAATCAATAAAACTTGTTTTATTTGTAGAAATATTTCTATGAACCAAAGTGCTAGTGTATGTATCAATGTACTCCGTATGGGGGTACATTGAATACAAATTTCATTTTTTAGTAAATAGGCTCTAATAAGTCTAGTGATTAAATCTATCGGTTAATTTGTATGTAACAAATTAACTGAATATATATTGAGTATTTTATAGTTATTAAATTGGATGTAACTATTATTAGATCGTCTTTTATTGGGTCTAAGCAAAAATCGTATCAAGGTGCCCCGTCTCCCCCTATATTTGACAGTTTCGGGTAGCTTGACCTGCTGTCTTCCGTACATTAACATGTCTGGGGGAAATGTGGGTGTATTCATTTTGATCTCTGTCACCATGACTAATCTATATTACCTATAATACTTACCTAAAAGGAGAAAAAAATAAAAATATACCAGTTTAACAAGCAAAATTTTATTTACCTTTATATTTTACATTGTGGTTAAGACTTTAATATATTGAATATACACCTTAACTTATTATGCGTATGGTGTAAAACATATGTACATACATTACTCACTTAGTGCTACAAACACTTAAATCAACTTCAACGATACAAATAAGTGAAAGATTTTAATAATTATTACAAACAAGACACATCAAAACACTGGTTTCTAGGGAAAACTAACGGTATCCACCTTTATGATGTCGAAGAGAGGACTCTAGTACCGAGGAATTTGAAAAATAGGTATTTGAAGAAATTATTGCCGTCGCGCTGCTTCCAACCTCTCCCTGTAAAGTGCGAAAGGGACAGTTACAGCTCAAACTGCTTTTACCTACAAAAACATTGACTAGAAGACGTTTCGTATTCCACTGTTTTCTTTTTCAAAGCAAAGACAGATCTCAATTATTTTTAAATCAAAATTTAGAGGAAAAGTAGACCTATGCTTCTATTCTTTACTCTTTTGTTGAAAACTTATCTCATTTGTATAATAGTCGTCTGAACATCGCAGTAAAAATGGGTTATTTTTCAGGATTTTGAAATATCACATTTCTTTTATTAATTAAGTTTTAGATACAATTAATGATTGGGGAACGTATAATCAAGGTGTAAAATGTAGAAAAAAATGCTCTAAAAGTTTAATCTACGAGGAAAACAGCGGAATACGATTGGATAGACAAAGCGCTACTAGAGTCCCCTCTTAATAAGTAAAATTACTGAAGTGAAACTTAAAAAAGACTGTAGGTAAGCTTTGTATAATAAACACGGCACACTGCATCACTATAGCAAAAAATCGATAATCTATATAACAAAGAGTAAATAAGTAATCGAAATATTACGTTGCGGCAATCTCTAGTTCTATCAAAAAAAGACGGTTAACCTAATGGACAGAGTATAGGTAAAATAAGAGATTTAGGGCCGTATTACAGAACCTTACTCAAGATTTAAGGCCATACCCTAAGCCAATGACCTTGAGCATTTGTTCTCTCTTCACCGCGCCCCACCTTTACAATACTTCGTGAAATATTACTGGCGCTGTCTGGAGAACGAAGTACTTACAAATACAAGTTAAATTCATAGACCATAGAAGTAGCAGACGTGACACTTTTATATTTGTTTATTGGTGCGCCCAAATACTTTTGGTTATTATAAACATAAACATTCTGTGGTGTTTGTTTTTTTAATCGACTTCCCAAAAAGGTGGGTCCGGAACCGAATTTGACCACTCTTTTTTTATATGAAAGGGTATGTTGCCTAGGTAATCCTATTGCTACCACGTCAGTATCGATAATGGAAACTGGATGAGAAATTTAGACGAATTCTCGAAAATTGTAGGCACGCTTCGGGTGAAAACTTGATACTCGTGTGTATATCGGGTGATGGAGATGACAGAGAAGCAAGGGAACTCCACATCGGAAGCAACTGTTACGTGTTTGGGCTCATTTAATTTGTATTGATTGGACCTTTACAACTAAATATGTTATGACTATAACTCCAGGGTTGGAAGTTAGTTTTGTAGATTGAAAGTTACCTAAGTCAGATCGTCAAAGGGATAAAAAAATAATATAATAAAGTTTAATTTATCATTATTTATTATTTTAAGAGAGTCAGAGTCAAATAAATTACTGCAGTACTGATACCTACATAAAAAATAGATATGATGTTTTTTTGGGCTCAGGCAAGACTGTGAAATTATATTATTATTCTCGTTTAATAAAACAAATACGTAAATTGTATGTCAGTTACAAAAATTCTGATAAAGTTGTATCTTACTTTGTCAAAACAAAAGCGTTCTTTCGCAGAAATAAAAAATAACTATGGAATATCAAAATAAATAACAAATACACATACTATAATATTATTTACACAAAGCCTCCTTTTGCAGAAAAATAATAAACATCTAATAATAATAAACAACTCTCTTCTCTCGGCTCCATCATCAGATCTACTGCAGACCTTCATTTTAACCCATATGAGTGCAAAGTTCTCATCAATGTAAATGAATTAAGTCCAAACACAAGGTAACTATTGTAAACCATTGAGGAGTTCCTTTAACTGGCCTTTGTCTTGATCATCAGAGCTTTAATGACAGTCACAACTCATTTAGGTGTAAAGTTCTTATCAATACAAATTTATCAAGCACAAAAACGAGGAAGCTGATGTGAATTGTTAAGGAGTTCCCTCGGCTGTCTCCCGGCTCCATCATCAACTTCGAACTTTTCTAAATTGTAGTGCGTTAAAATACAAAAAAATTTAGAAAGGCACTAGGCGCTCCTATAGTTTTTTAAATTTCTCCTAGATTTCCCTAGTCTTCCATCATCAGACCCTAATTTCCTTAACATGAGACTACCTTGAAAATATCATCGTTCTAATAAAAAAAAAAACGTGGCACTCGGGGATTGCCGCCTATTACATAGCGTTTTTTATCAACTTATCCAATTATATTTATTTAAAAATGAGTGATTTCAAAAATGACGTCATTTTCATGATCTGCACTCCCGAACACCCTTATCACGACATCCATGTCGAAATACCCGAAATTCATCGAAATACCAAATTTTAGGCGAATTAATCCGCGAATAAACACAAAAAAAAAAATAAACATAAAAAACATACAATTGAGCACCAACCAAACCTCCTCCTTTTTATAATTGGTTAAAAAAACGAAAACCAAAATGAGCATCAATAAAAAAGATACTTAATGATAGTATTAATTTCTATGCGACATGCGGTGCATGAGCGAGCAAGCGGATTTTCTCGCTCACGCGCCGCCCACTTATGCGAGCGGACCGCGCGTTGAGCCACCTTCGAGAGCTTGTGGCATACTGAATCTCAATAGCCCGGGCAAGAGAAATGATGGCGAATACGCTCAGATAGTTGAATAAAAATTTTATTTTGGTCGTTTTAAAAAAAATATTTCTACAATAATGTTTGTAATAAAATTGCTATCCATTAGTGTAAGAACACAATCTAAATAAAGCTTACTTTTCGAGGAGATGCACGTTTATGATAATTATTTCTCTTGTTAGTGGTGTCGTTGTGAAGGAATTATTTAAACATTATACTTGGTAAAAAAAAAAGAAAATCTACAATTTTGGAGCCAAGATTATGGAGAAAGTTTATGTATGTTTAATAAGTTGATATTGCTTTTGGATAAAGAGTAGATAGCTCTGAAAAACTACATAAAAACGGCTTGCGCTGTGTTTTGCTCACGGAAGCCCCTTAAGCATTACTTAAAACTAGTTTCAATCAATCAAATAGCTTTAAACGAGATTTAAGTTAAGCTTGAGTTTTGAGTGAGGTTCTCTAATAGTGTGAGATACAGAGTTAGTTAGATAATTCATTCCTCTCATGTAACGAAGACTCGTTCTTGAAATTTCATTCTTAGTTCTCGTCCAATAGGATGATAATATATGATGTGATCGAACAAAAAATGTAATGTTAAAGCATATACCTACAAAATCAGTAAAATCGAAAGAAATATGGAAAAGTTAGACGTTTTAAATATTTTTGGGGACCGACAATAGTTGTAACTGAAGTTACTTAGTCTTGCCACCGTTACTCTAGGTAATACTTAGTGCTGTCTTTGTTATTTTATAACGTTTGTAACTTTGCAATTGATTAAGCTTTTAAAACATTCTATAGATTATTGTTAGTACTATTTGTAATCAAGGATCTTTTGAGTTTAAAACCAAAAAAAAAAAAATCCACCATACGATTGAATCCTACACGTAAGTTTTTCTTCAAAAAAATTTTTTACTTTGGTAACTTACAATAAGTTCTTTCAACGTTCTACCTGTTAAGTACGCGTTGTTCGAACTCTGTTCTAAAAACGAAATCGTAACTATTTAACGCATTATTTTTGGAATATTAGAACTCTAATGCATGTCAAAGTACTTATGAAAAGATAGCCACAATTGATAATGTCTGGAAATATTGTATTTTTTTTTTTTATTTAATTTACTTTGACAATATGTTGTAGCAAAGCTGCGAAAACTGACAGAATGTAATGTAGGAATTAATAAAATATTAGTTTTTTTTTACTAAGTACCTACTTATTAGCAAGTTGTAAAAATGATTATAGCAAAAACATTTCTATTGCAACTATTAACGTTTTTTCCACTATAATTTATTTTAAACAAATATCTTGGGTTTTTTTCGACGACAGTTAAACCACATTTGAGCTTCACGCTTTCAATCACAGAATTTATTTATTTTATCATACAATTATATATTTTATTTTCTAATTTTATTTATAATAACGTATTGCTTACAATAATTGGGTGCTCTCACGATGATACTAATTTTGAGTTTTCTATGTTGATTAAATACTAATAATATTTATTATTATACTGTTTAAATGAACAACAGGCAAATTGCGAATTTTCACAATTTTTATTATGTTAAATCTCTTTGTATTTTTTTTTATTGGAGATCCTTTTGCCTGTCGATCAGTTGTTCTGAAATAATTATTTTATAAATAAGTAATTAAATCCAGTTGAAAATGAGAAAGAAATTAATTGTCTCGATAAAAGACATTGAATTAAATTTAAATAGGTCCAATATTTTTAATGTTCAATTGTTAGTAAAAATCATTGGGACCGAAAGATTCTTTTTAACCATGAGATAAACTGTGAATGTATAGACTAATACCTACTTAATAGATAACACGGCCAAATGTTCATATCTACATAATTTCCACAGAATCGAAGGCACGGAAATATAGACCTCATAAAGATCTCAGGATCTCAACTAATGAAACTATAGACAGAGTAAATGAAACACATCCACACATCGATCGAGCGAAAAATGAATAAGCGACGTTTTAAGAGTTAAGTTTTAGAAAATCAGTCTCAATGAACAGGCCATTATTTTTCATAATTTTTAGTTATACTATTTTACATTTAGACGCGTTCTAGGCATTGAATAGATATTAGTTGACTTGGACAGGAAAATTATCTACTCATCGAAACCTTTTGAACGTTCCTATCTAACTTTTCACACCCATACTGTCCAAGCCAGTCCATTGTAATTTGTGGCTAAAAACAGTCAAAATATAGCAAATTTTATGCTGATTACACAAATCTTTAGTTATAGCGTACGTCCAAAAGGTTTATATCAGAAATGTTCTACAAAGGACGCATAAATGCTTTACTAGTTAACTATTAATTGAATAAAACTGTTCCAATTAGTTTCCACATATGGCCACTTATGTAATTATGAAACTGATGTTGCAGTTAGTTATACGAATCCGAGTCTTTTCCATAAATGTCTCTGTTCTTATTCTTCTTAAGAAATAACATTTAAATAAAAATTATAAACATCGAACACATAGACTGTGACTTACTTAGGTATAAAAGATAACTGTATATATTTATTACGATACACATTGAAACAACATAGATGTCTTAGTTTTGTTAGTGCACAAACAATGTCAGTCTTTGTACAGTCGAATCACATAAAATTATTGCTGAAACTGTAGGTATCTAAGCATCTAAAGTTTGTTCATACTAATCTAGAGTTAAATTAAAAAGACAATATAAAGGAACGGTTTATGTACTCTAACGGTTAGGGAAGTGAGGATAGGAATATTATACTTGGATTAAAACTAGGAAAAAACCAAATAAGTTAGAGATCTATATTATATGGAACGTCTTTTTAAGGAATTTTATATTATGTTAAGGCTAACTAAACTAGGTATCTATTGATTACAAGTAACTTTTATATTCTGGCCTAAAATAAATATGCTTTAATATGTAACAACACAATGGGCAGTTATTTAATAGCATATCTATGAAGGGAGTCTCTATAGACTTGTATTCGTGGGTTTATTTAGACAACGATGCAGCGAACTATTCTATTGGTGCGTACTTACTTCAAGATATCAATATATATCTTAACATATTATGAGTGCTTATATGCATATATATAGTTGTATATAAGTAGTAATATTGTGCAATTGGTATACAGATTTTTTTGGGCCTTTCATTTTGTTTTATACTTACAATCTAAAACGTTTTACATGTAGTTTTATGTCAAGAAAAATGAAAAGATTTCTCTCGAATCCGATATTTACAATAATAATAAATATTTAAGTTACATATTTACAAAACAGCAAAAAGTGCGCAAAAAACGATTTCACAAAATATGCATTTGAGCAATACGTTTTAATATATTTACAAAAAGCATTTTATACATAGTATATTAAACGGAAACTACAAATAAAGCGAATTGATTTTTTTTTTACAAAACATACTACATTTTAAAAAGAAACCCCTTTTTAATTTAAGGTGGTAAAAATGATAGCGATGACTTGCTGTGTCCTACGTTACAGTACGTCTCTACGATTACTTACAGTAAAATATTACTTCCTACAAAATCTTCTACAAATAAGTTATTGCTATCGAGAAATTATTTACAACATGGAGCTAAGTTACAAGTAGTTTGAGACATCAAAAGTGAACAGAAGAAAATTAAAACGTTCGATTTCTTAAACATTATTCCTAATTAAAAAATCAATAACATTCCTAGTATCCTTGTCGCTTATTTTAATATATCACATTAGGTTAGAATCTTGTATACTCATTTCGAATTGATAGATGTTGAACATGGAGGTTAGTTTTTAAAGTCCAAAATGGTTTTATTTACTTTAATAATTTTCAGCGACTAATTCTTGTGAAAAAAGCTTTGTTTTTTGAAATAAATGAAATGGCATTGTATTTTTTAACACATATGGTTTCATTTCAGTCAGAATTGTCTTGACCTGTGGCAGTGTTTAAAGTCCTCGTGTCTTCACTTATTAACGACTTATCGTAACGTCTTTGTCTGGTAATTTTGGGCCTAACTGCACTAAGTAGAGGAGCTGATATCGCGTGGCTTGGAAGTCGACTTAGGTCCTTCCGGCCTTGGAGTAGAGGCGAAGTGACGCTCGAGGACTCGTCTCCTTCGTCGTCGGAAAGAGCTGGGAAGCTTTCTTTCATTTTCAAGCTGCGCTCTAGCCGTCGGAGAAATCTGGAATGACCTATTTGATTAACAAAAACAGAAACATATCTTATACTGGCTTGATTGTACTTAAAGTACTTAAGAGGAAAATGTAAAGGATATTGAAAATTACACGAGAAATAAGAGAGAACGAACGACTATATTCTTTGACTAGGATTGGTACATACCTGATCTGATTGCTTATTGTCCGCAACTTGTTGACTTTAGGCGGTTTTCTGGAGTCTTCCGTTAGATCCAAACTCGAAGATATTTTAGACGACGTATCCTGTAAGTTTAAAATAATATAAAAAGATGCACATGCACTACACATGTAACTTACTATTACTATTTTTAAGTGCCATGCCTCTATGTTATTCAGTACCAGTGAAGAGGTTGCATGAGTCTCTCTACATATTCTGAAATGATCAATCTAAGCTACTTGATAGATTTAAATACACAATAAAACATTCAAACAAAACAATAACTGTTTTATTTTATATAAGTAGGTACGTATTTTGTACAGAAAATCAATGCATCTTACAAAACCAAAATAGTAAAATAAATACATTGAAAACGAAGATACATCATAAGCGACTCGAAGTAGATCCGCAAATAACATTTCAAACAGTATGGAATCTCAAAGATGGGATGGTATTTGGCGATAGAAGCCCTGTACTAAAAATGAATTTGTTTGCTGCCATAATACAATCACCTCTGAACTACGGCACTTTTGTCTCCTGAGCGGTTTCCGCAAACGCATCGGCTCAGAAGGCTGAAAATAATCCAACACACAGCTACAACCTACCGTCAAATAATCATAAGAAGCTAAAATTATCAAAACATTGAGAAATTATATCTTGTTGAAAATAACAGCGTGATTGATTTAAATAAGTGCACAGTAAAGAATTTTTGCAATATGTTTTTAAGTTATTTTTAGGATTTAGTGCTCTATTTGATTTCAGTGCAGTATTTATGAAAAGTAAGTACAGAAGACGAGATTAAATAAATCTACAGAGTCTAAAATATGTTATGCAACACTTTTGTGCTTTCGTTTAAAACTATTTACAATTTAAATTAAAAAGTTATTTTATACATCACAAAATAAATAACGTTCTTATTTAAAAAAGCTTTATATGCTCAATTACCAAAACACAAAGTCAACACCACTAGACGTTTAGGTAATACCTGTTTTACAAAGTGCCTGCGACATATCTTTTCAAAATTTGTTTTATTTACACACTATTTTATCTTATTACAAATTTTAACCGAGATTTAAATACAGAAAAAAACTACACTGGGCATCCAAGCAAAACTCTCGATGAAAAGGAAATTAATAGGTTTTCATACCTGCATTTCTATATCGGGTAGCCTCAGTTCTCTGGCTGAGGCGACGGAAGCGACGCTGGCATTCGATATAGAGTCTTCTGAGGACGATGAGGATGCCGGCGCCGGCGCCTGCGAGCGCGATCGTCGCCGGCCCCCTTTACGACCACCACCACGCGCCGCGCCATCTCCACGACAGCCAGGAACCTGGAGAAAATTGAATTGGATATAATTGTAGCCATCTTCATCTGCTTCAACCTATAGAGGTCAACTCCTGGACAAAGGCCTCCCCCAAGGTTTTCCATTACATTTGGAGGTTTGCCATAGGTAATAGCCCCGCTTGGCAGACGAGTTAATTTGTTATTCCACAGGTGAAGCGCTGCTGCTCGCTTCCCTGGTGAGAGTTCCCTTAGTCGCCTCTTACGACACCCACGGGAGGATATGGGTTGGTACTATTCTAAGCCCGGTACCTCATGGAGGAATACTAGACTATAATAGGGAGGAATACAGAGCCATACTCATGGAACCTAGTTGGCAATAGTTTAAAAGTCGTATAATAGACCTTTTTCATTTAGCAATGTTTTATTTCGAATTATAATGTAGCTAAATTGAAGAGTACAATTGTAACGTAGCATGACAACTGTAGTGACCGGTATTATGTTTAGTCGGTTAACTGAGTCACGTGGTTTGTTGTTTACCTTTAGTTAACTGATGGCGTACCTATAACGAGTATGTAATTTGTTGTACGAGGCTCAACCGAGAACTGCTTGGTGACAAAAAAGCTTTTCTTTTTCGGCATGTAATATAATTTAATCAGTTGACTTAATTTCGGATTGTTTTCATCGATTAGGCTGCTGGTTAGTACCGCACGTTAATAATGGATTTTCATACGTATATTTCCTATGGTATATAAATAATGGCACTTCGTTGGTTTAATATGTAATATCTAGTGACTCATTGCATTCGTTATATTAGTAACAGCACTCAGTGCAATCAAGTTGAGTCTCACCTCTAACAAGTTGTGCATAGAATGCGGCATGTGCGGAAGCGTAGATTTGGTAGTCCCGGTGACCTCGTGCGAGGCGGTCCGCGTGTTCCTCCTGTCTCGCTTCCTCCCGCTCTTCTTCTGACAGTTACTGCTCAACTTGTTGTTCGCGCCCTTCACGCATTCCGAACTCGGAAAGTCGTACAATCCATCAGAATCTGTAAACGGTAGCTGTCTACCGTAAAACTGCGGCGAAAATCTCCCCAAACCAGTTTTGTCGCTCAACGGACTTTCACTCCTCGAACTGACCGGGCTCAGAGGTCTACTACCGTCTGATATCAAAGTGGGTGGCCTTAAACTAGCCTTCTCGTCTAATCCTCTTTCGACACTAACACACTTAACTATAGAACACTTGGTCACTCCGCTAGGGGAGCACAGCGCCGCCTGTGGAACTTCTAAAGTCTCTTTCATTGCGACTAGTTCCATCTCTTTCGCGCTCGTCGGAACGTCATCTACTCTTTCATCTGTCCCTATACCTTCGTCGTTGGATTCTAACAGGGGGTCGTCGGAGAGCGTTTCGGAATCGGATCGTCCTCGCCTACGTTCCTTACTGTCGTCGTTGGACGCTGCCGGGCTGGAGTTGGTCTTCATGAGCGGCCGCCTGCGGGACTGAAAGCACGACGGTCCCCCGCCGGAGCCAGGATCCTCCATCTCCGAGGGGCACAGAGGATTGCTCGAACCGCAGCGCGAAGGTCCAGGACTCGCCATAGAACTGTACCCTGACGAGGATAGGTTGGATTCTGAGGGTGCTCTCTCTCCTCGCGCGGACATTGAGAAGGGGCTGAGGTAGCACATGTTGCCTGAGGGTGGGGGCGGTCTAGGGGACATGGGCTCGTCGGACTCTTCACTAGCATTGTACGTGACGGTGATGAGGGGGGGTGGCTGGAACTCTAGATGTGGCGGCGTGCGTCGTGGCGGCGGGGACCCGGGGGATGCGCGCTGCAACTGTAGCAGCGGCACGCGCGGGGGGGAGGGGGGCGAGGGGTGCGACAGGCTGGGGCTGGGGGACGAGGTTACATGCGTTGACGCAGTCGGTGTCGTCGTCGCCGTGTCCGTGCTCAGCAGGGGCTGACGCAGCTGGAAGTCAATAAAGTAAATATGTAATATTTAGATATAAATCAGTATTCCGAAAACAACCTCGGCATGGTAGAATTGACAATTGAACGTACCTTCAACCGTAAACCAGAATTGGGTCTGTCTATCTTCGTTTCACACTTAATTTCATCAAGTTCATCTTCACTGGGTGACATGACAGTCACCGTGGACGCACTCTTAGGATTCATCTCCATGCTAGCTCTAGGCAGCCTGGGCGATGGCAGTGGGGTGGGTAGGGGCGTAGGAAGAGGGGTGGGCAGCGGGGTGGGAAGCTCTCGTATTGGAGACAAGCACTTATTGATCCCGCTTGGTACTTCTAGAAGTATGGACGGCGGATAGAGTAGGTTGCTACCTGATGATGAAGATTTGTGAGCGCTTAAAGGATCCAAGACCTGCAAATTTAGAGAAAATAGGTCCATCTTGGTGCTTAGGGTTTTAAACATCTAGATAATCTTAAGGAGTGATTATGTGATTATATAGGCATGTTGGTAATAAACACAATGCTCGCAAGACAGAAAAGAATTTACCAAAAGATTAGTGTGCTCCAATAGTAAATTTTCATCGTACTTACCTGAATCTCAATAGTGTTATGAGGCCTGGTGACTGGTGAGTCTGGTGCTAACGAAGGTATGTGAGAAGATGCAATAGATAAGTCGTCAGCATCCACCGTATCGTCTTGTGGTGATGAAGCTGAAGGTGTACTGGATAAGGAGATTCCTCCTGAAGATGCTCGTGATACTATCGCTGCTGATGAAGACGAGAAGTTCCGAAACATCGCGAGGATAGAATCGGCGCTAGAGATTTTCGGTTGTCTGAAGAAAACACCCATGTTTCAGGTCAGTTAAAATTGGGACTTTATTTTATTTAGTAGATTTAATTTTGCATTCTATAAATAAAATCTACCTGGAATATTTCTTCAATGCAGCATGTGTTAAGGTTAAGTCGAGGCTGGACATTGAATCGCTTCCTTGATTGCTGGAGGTGCTATGAGGTGACCTCACTTCTACCCCCGGCGAGGGTGGGGTGCTGGAAGCCTTCGCTCGCATCCCCCTGTCCGCTATCACTGCCATAGGGATCGTTATGGTGTTCACCATGTCCATGTCGGAACTCGAACTCATTTCAGCTGACACTTTGTTCAGCAGTCTTGCGAATGTTACTTTCTTTTCTAGTTTAGGGTCTGATATGTGCCGCATGGACGGCGACGTCGAAGGTGTAGAAGCTTCACTTACAAATGATGTCTCCTTATTCTCATTTCCATAATCCATAAACGCCGGCGCACTCTCTACTGTGCTCAACGTTCGCTTTTCAGACATCTGTATCAAATCCCCCATTGTTATTTTCTTTGAATGATCATGGGCTGTCGCGGGACTTATAAGTTGTTGTAAAATTTGCTTTTTTTCTGCAGCATTTTTCTTAGTCGGAGTGGAATTATTACGTTTTTTACGTGGTGATGGTGTTCCTGTATCAAAAAACTCACATATACTAAATTATTGAGTGTACAAGTTTTCATGAGAAGCGACGACATCGAATGTTCATGACAAAAGCAACACAATATTAAGAAATTTAAAACAGGGGATTTAACAACAACAGGTATTGACTGAGAGATCATCAGCATGCCTTCGATCTCTGTGCACACTAAGGAAGCCAATTCTTTAGGGTAAGTGCCAATAGTAAAAAATTTAGGAAGTGCCAATTGTATTTTCAATAGAAGTGTTTTTTGTTGTGTTTATGACATCAGAATGAGTAATGGAGACGTTGATCAGTCAAGTTGTATAGATATTGGAACGGTTCAAGCTACATACAAAGCCACAGACGAAAATAGTATGATAATATTAGTTTCTATAGCTATACAACGCGAGTGAGACAGTGTTTCGTTTTAAATCATTTATGATGTTACAGTAACTTGTGCATTTGTAATAAAATGCATTTATTGGAGTTTATATTGAATTTTATTTCATTATTTGTAATGAGACAAAACAGTGTCTAAGTAAAGTAGCATGCTAGCAACATTCACATACAGAAAGAAGCCTTTGGATTGTCAATAATATTGATATGGTTGGTGTTAAGGAAAAAGAAGATATTGAATTAAAGACGGACTGTGATGAAGACAAAGTAATCAATATCATTGACAAAACAGAGGCCAAAGTTAGTTGGACGATCTAGAAAGGTGTCAACGAAGGAAGGAGCGGCTACATTAGAGATGCTGTGTTTGTGCTGTCAGGGGTGCACACATCGACATCGAAAGAAGTAATAACGAGAGTAGCGGGCCATGTTACATTGGTCTTTGCATTCCACATAGAAATTTCATTCACAGCAGGGTCACATCCAGTGCTAACCGTACCGGCCGCCGCGCGCTCCGCCGAGTGTTTGAAATGTTTGCGTTAGGACATGATTTTGGAAATGATACTCAAAATGTGCTCATAAAGCCCTGTGTCTGATGTGGAATAGGTTTCATGTAGACTTTACGTTTTGTGACTGTCAGTAATGGCAGCATGAATTATGGTCAAATGTCAAAATTTGAGACAAAAGGCTTTTAGCATTAGAGTTCGATTCTTTGTGAAAGTGTGATCTATTGATGTAGGAATACATACAGTTTGGGACTCTACTCTAGTACGTCACATCTAACAGATATTTTAGTTGGTTGCATTCTATCCAGACAAAAATCTAGTTTGTATACCAGAAGGAGTAGATTTATATAAAAATAATAACCTCTAATAAGTTTTTAACTACCATAAAAATGATGAAACGTTACAATTTGAATGCAATTGCTGTCTACATGATCTATGGGTAGAGTATGTATTCGCGGGAAGTGCGGAGCGCGCGGGTGGCGGGTCGTCGGAACACAACGCTCCAGTCCTTACGTCCGGGCGGCGGCTTTAACAGATCGTCCAAGCTAAAGGTGCGCGCGGCTCGCGGGTGAGGCGCGAGCCCCGACACCGACGGCTTGCGGATACCCAGCCGCGTCAGCAGCGTGCGGTGCGGCGGAGCCTCCTGCAGCACTCCCGCTGTGGACAAACCCGCCTCACTCACACCCGCGCCGCGTCGCCGCGCTAGCCGCGCTCGCCGTGACGTCACGTGAGCCCGCCGCGCCGTGACGTCACTACGGCTCCTGCGTGGGCACGGCCGCGTAGCGCCGCCCCCGCGCGCCGCCCGCGGACGCTAGCCCCACACACACAGGATTGCCAGATACGCAACACACGAGTTAACACTTAATTTTGATGAGTGTGAAAGACTTGTCCGAGACAGTTCTCAGACAGTCCAGTAACGATGAGGGATGTGATTAGAATTCACATTGTCTCGATGGGATTTTATATTGTAATTTTTATTTGGTGACGTTAAATCAATCGTATCCGGTCAGATTATATCTTCTGGCAATCCTTTTTAACATAACTATTTGCACGATTATTTTAACTTGCCGATCCGAAGGGAGGCTTTTCCAGGACAAATACATATAAACTTTCTAAACAGACAGATGCTACTTACTCTTTGTAGTGCGTGGATCAAGTTAAAAGAACCGTGGTTCAACGGACTCCAGAAACCTGAGAAATGCATCTATCAATGGACAGTCAGCTAAGTCAATACATGCATCAATACAGCAATATGTACAAACTCTATCACATTCAGTTTCTGGACCCGCAACAGTAAAACATAGAAAAGAGGAAAGTCAAAGAAGAAAAAAAAGTAAAATTACGCAAAACGTGTCCTTACCATCCCAGAGACAGTGCGTTTATTGAGAAAATACATGAGTATAGCAGAAACAATTTGACAAAATGTTCGAACAAAGCATAATTGTACTGTGAGTAACAAATACACCTTTCATTGGACGGTCAAACTAGATTACCGTGTATGTATTATTAAAGTGAGAGTGGCAAGCCGAACTGAACGTATATATTGAAAGTGTGCCATGAGAGAAAACTTCTTTTGGGATTTTATTTTTGGGTCAAATATTGGGCCTAAAGATTTGTCCTCCGTGATGATTGAGGGGGGTACTTACGTCTAGCGCATCTGTCGGCTTCTTCAGCGAGGAGTTTTTCGATTTTCTCTGGGAAGTGCCTTTTGGCACACCAGATCAGCCCGATCATGCCGAGCACCACAAACACGGTGATAAGGCCGAGCCAGAACGGCTCTTGGAGCATGCGTTGACCCAAACTGATGATGTTGGGGGATGGGTTTGGGGTTTCACATCTGGAAAATACAGGGCATGCACTTAAAGCTCGCGCATCTATCGTCTTTTATAACCACTTTTCTCCGTTCTTGCATCTGCATTAAAATTAACTCTTACTATTTCAAGTTCATACCTTTTCCCCTTCCATGAGGGGTTACATTGACACAGGAAGCCTCCATCTCTTTCAGTACAAGCTCCTCTGTTGTTACATGGCTTGGAGGCACAAGGTCGAATACGCTCTGCACAACGCCGTCCTTTCCACCCACGTGCACACGTACATGTAAAGGCTTCGCCTGCCTCGTTGGCACCTCCAACGACCAAGGAACAGTTTCCATACATGCAGGGGGTCTTCTCGCAAGCTGTCACTAGGCAGAATAATCCTGGAAAGTTTTGGAAAATCAGGTAAAATGTAGTTTCTTAGCCGCAGATTTAAAGCCATTAAAATTAGATATAAATAACAGATTTTGTGCAATGATGCAAATTTCTTTTGAAACAACGAGATATCAGAACTGTTTCTAAATCTTACCAGCGTAATATCCAGCGCACTGACAGAAACTCTTCGAATCCTCGGTGACACATCTCCCGTCGTGTAGACATGGGTTTGGATAGCAGGACTCCAAGTTGGTCTCCTCAGATATTAGCAGTACCTTGCTGTGGTACTCCGGATCTGAAAGATAACCACACTTTATTTATTGTTCTTCAGAATACCTTTCAAGAATACAGCTTTGGTTGGCTAAGTTTTTTAATATTTCAAAGCACATTTACTGCGATGTCAGCCATCAGAATTTTGAAAACGAGGGTTCTGTCTACGAAGTGTAATATTACGCATGTAATCTCCTAAGAATTAGACACAGGTGTTTCTATAGTACACCTACATTTCGTTAGTTGTGTGTGTCATGTTATGCCCAAAGTAAAAGGCGGCGATATCTTGCCTCAGCGTGGTCCAGGCCATGGTCCGGAGCGAGAGTGCGTGGTCATCACTTCCTTCTACGAAGCAGTAATGCTGGTAAAGAAGGAGGCGGAATGTAAGGGAGAGGCAATATCAGCGCCCTTACGTCCCAAGCTGCCGCAGGAGATGCCCTGATCAAGAGATAATATCCAACTCTCGGCCACCGTAGACGCGTGCTTGCCGCCCGACAAGGATCAGGCCCAGGTCGACGCGTGTTGTATTCTACGCGCACCACAAAGTCCACGATGTCAGCACATCGTGACGGGGTCCACAAGGATCGATGACTACTAGGGCCGCGAGTTGTTCGAAAGAGATACCGTGAGCCCTAGCGCACAGTCAAGGGAACGAACACGGATGGGTTTTAGTCAGCAGAAGTCCGACATACCCTTCTGCTCCACCCAGAGCGAGAGACGTCTTTGATGATTTATAGTCATTTACTTAATGTTGGGTTCTCCTTACCTTTATTGACCATAAGTGAGACGTCCATATTGACACCGCGCTCGCCCGCGTGCTGCGTCAGGCTTAGCGAATGGAGGTATGAGTTGATGACTAAAGGCGCGCTCGGTTCCAACTTCCTCTTGCTTCGGTCCACCTCGCAGAGGGTCCATTTGGTGCCGTTGTTGTCTGTATAGCTATCTTTCACCTGTGGATCAATTTTAGAATGGCATATAGTTTATTTGCATTTTCCGGGGATTAGGTTTGGTGGAAAATAAATTAATATCCTACCAACCTGAAATATTTATTTATTTAGGTATAAGTACTTTTCACACAAAGAAATATACAAAGGCGGGCTTATTGGCTTAGGCTTCTCTAACAGTAAACCGGTGGTGAAGAGATTAGATGGCAGGTGCTTTGGTTGAAAAGAAAACACTTAAAAAGACTCTTAACTCTAGTTAAAGAAATACTTAAATAAGTTATATTACACATACATACTATTTACCAAAATCTTATCTGGATTGAACTGCAAAAAATGTGTATCAAGCAGAACAAATTAGAACATTACTTAAGCGACGACAATAACAACGAAGGAAGAGAAAAGAGAAGAAGAAGAAGAAGAGAGAGAAGAGTCGATGACTTTGATGAGATTTTAAGTAAGAAAACAGCCTGATGCGCCGGATTCGAGGAAGTGCCAACGGAATCCTAAGATATCTGAGTAGTGAGAGTTTGCACCGCTGGGCAGATTCATTTAGCTATATGTGACGCTATAAATATGATTTTTTGATTTGAATATGACGCATGATGATTAAATTTGATTTTAGTATTGACTAACCTAGTTTTAAGATAGTTGTGATTAAAAATTATTTGAATAAGTAGGTATATTTATAAAAAAAGTCACCTCGCTCAACTGCCATCTTCCTTCCTATTCACTAGTTTACAAGTAATAATAATACAAAAAAAAAATACAAAAGGAGTTTTTAATAATTCTGAATGGAATAATATAATATTTAGATTAATGTTGTACAGACCTGTATCCATCCACTGCCTTCTCCACAAGGCCAGGGTTCTTCTCCAGAAGCGACCAGCGTAGTAGCAGTAAAGGCCAGTGTCAGTGTATGTTGATGTGGTGCTATGAGTCTTGTCTGTAAGGCAGCGCGTGCCGGAGCTAACTGTGGCCAGTTGGGAGCGGCCAGGCGACCACCTACACCTGATGCTACTTCCACCACATGTGACACGTTCAGGTAGCTTACTAGGAACAAGGAACATATAAATTAGGTCGAAGTGAATCTTTTCTTTAGAGAATTAAGAAATCAGGAATCAGTGTGCTGAGATAGGAGCCTTTTGGCTTTGTAAAAGACTTTCTGAATCATTTTGATTTTCGGAACTGTTTTAAATATATGTTCTTTTTGTTGTTCTTGATTGTGTTTATATTATGGTTTATTTTCATGATCTTCCTATATGAGTTGCAGTAAATATTATACTTTCTTTCTTTAATCAAGCTTAGACAATACGAATGCAATGCTATTGTAGCGATTGTGAAGTATATACTCGTATATACCGGACGAGGTTATTTGCCGTCTGGAAAATAATAGTGTGTGTTATGTAAGTGAAACTAAAGCCATACACGAGTAGGTATATTTTTATACTTTATTTAACAACGTAACAACATGTGTGATAGGAAGGATCAGTATTTAATGTGTGACATGTCTTAAGTACCTACTTTTATATAGGTATTGTTCTTATTTTTTTTTAAATTTCAATGGTTCTTTACCACATATTTTAATAAATTTATCTTACACTAAGAAAATGTACTCACTAGTTTTGAAATACGCTATAAAACCCTGTCCAGTTACATTCTCGCCAGTCTTGATTCTAAGCCGGAGTATTTCAGACTGAGACACAAAGAGGCCGTTGGTTAGCAGGTTGGGGTTCAAGAATGGTCTGATCGGTGGGCTCTGTAGATCTATCTGTACGTCAATGTACGAGTCTTCAGGTATGGCGTCTGTGACGTTGATGGGGACGCCTTTTATAAATACTCCGTAACCGAAGTCGAAATGGCTGATGTTCAGAAATACACGTTTGCCTGAAATTAAAAGGTAAGTTGAAACTGCTAAGTAGGTACCTTGTATGGTCGTTTGACTCTGATGTACCTTACAAAAGTCCATAAAATTCTAATTGTATTTTTTTAATTATATCCAGTTTTATTTAGTTGAGTTCAATTTTGTGGACACACGTTGGGCGGCATTTTTGTTAATAGGCCTCCATGTTGGGCGCCATTCTTGTTATGGCGTCCAACGTGGGTTCTAACAAGTCTTTTACTTGTTACTTCACTGTCCAAACAAAACAAATACAGCATGATTTGAAAGTATAGTCGGTTTTTCTTACTTATTAACCTTGATGGCTCTATATAGAAGTGCCTGTGTGTTCAAAATTAGTTAACATTAAGTAGATGTGTATGCAATCACATAGACAGAACTTTACCAAAAGTAATATCGTGTTGACGCTTCGTTAATGTCGCGTTTATACTTTTGACTAATGTCACAGATACATCTGATGTACCCAACGATAAGGGTTTTAAATGACCATTTCGGTATCTTCGAAACATATTTAAAAATAGCTGCATGATTTACCTGTTGGAGCCAGAATGTCGATGGTACAATCCAGGTTGGGCAGCAGAAAGTGCGGATAGTTCGGGCTTCGTAAGACACCTTCCTTTGATGTAATCGTCTCAGATGGGCAGCCAGTCAATTCAACTGCTCTCCATGTCACAGAGAATCCAGAACCTTGGGTGCTGTAAAATGATAAAATTGTACTCTTAATTTTATTTATGGTTGAATAATATTTAGGAAGCTTAAAGATTTTTATGACACACAAGTGTACGGTTTAAACTAACGAGCAATGCTTAAAAAGGCTTGAATTTTGAGCATGATTTTGTCAACTATATAATCTGGTTTCGTAATCTTACATATACATTCGATTGCTACCTCATTAGCCTTTGAAATATTCAGCCAGCGCCTCTACTCCCTGGTTATAATTAATAACCATATCAATAAGCCCCTTTATTCATAAACGATGTTTAAAGTTAAGTGACTTGCAAACGTCTAAAATGTATGGTTAAAGAATCGCTAATCACAAGTTAACTTTAAACATTGTTTATGAATAAGGGGGAAGGTCTTTATAATTGTTTATTTCTGGAATAGTATCGCAATTTATGATATGATGCTGTGATAATGTAGGACTCACTTATAGTCAGAGTGGAAGTACAGCACGGCTCTGTTGGTTGATGCGACCCAGCGGGCTTCACCAACTGAGCCACAATATCTAGACGACTTCAAATTCCATGAGTCACGAAGCTGAAAGATTGTATCCAATATTAAATATACTGCTAGCAATTGGCAAGTTATTCATTCAAAGAATTATAGAATATACTTATTATATTTAATAGGTATTCAATTGAAAGAATTAAAATTATAAAATATATTTTAAATACATTTATAAAACACATTGTTAAGTTAACCTTAGGCTATAGCGAGGGAAAACCTCATTAAAACTCACTGGCAAACCAGCGAAATGACATTAATTACTTTCAGGGTTAACGGCTGTGAAAAAACATGTGTTGATAATTAAGTTTCACTGGAAATGCCCTGTTTGTGAATATTAATATTCAATTATAACTATAATACGATCCCGGTATTTCCCGAAAGGCTTCAATTGAAACCATCAGCCGGTATTAAAATTAAATTGCATTTTAATCGATGTTTTGGGAGTTACATACCTATTAATATCTCCCTACGCTACAGCTTATAGTTATTGACTCGGAATAGCAGTCTCTAATGGATTTTTTATAGGATATTTTACCTTTATTTTGAATATTCCAATTACATAAAATGTGGTACGACGTAGAGGAATGTTTTGGCAATTTGGTGATTGAAATACATATTACGCATGTTTAAAAGGCGCATAGGTATTATAATTTTAAATTTCTATGCTGATGATAAATTAATGGTAACTGAGGTACATGTTCTTGAAAATATATATGTATCGTGTTTAAGAAATAGACACTTAATAAACAGAACAGCTTACCTCAACAAAATCATATAGACAGTCCTTCTGGTATTCTAAATCCACGTTTTGAAAAACAAAGACCAGTCGCGTGTCAGTAGGCCCCACTACGTGCACCCAGAAATCCAGATCATTATCATACATGCCGGGATGATTTGGGCTTGTCAGAACTCCTAAACGAAAAAAGGGAAAATGCATTACAATCTGAATGTTGGTCATGTATAAATTGGCGCCCAGCGTGGGACCAGAAAACGAACTATATTTGATTTCAGAATATCCGAAAACGATTACGTATTGAAAATATAAACTGAAAGTCATACTATGGTTTAAAAGTTCCAATAAATTATATTTTAAAGTATTAAGTACATGATTAGTTTTTTAACCTGGTCCCGTGTTGGGTACCAGTTTATTTTCAATGGCGTCTAGTGTGGGACCCCTCCTCTTAAAAAAAAGAAACCTCAAGCATACCACAACTCAGCCACTATTGCAGTTATATTAAAAACTATTTAGGTATAATATTGATGTACGCACTGCGGAAAATCAAGCTATACATTTCTTATGCGGAAATGAATAGCTTCGAGCGGAGATATATCGTGGTGTGTAGATAAATTTTTCTTTACGCATCTCTTGTGTAAATACCTGAAATCCCTTCAACGGTCCTGTTCTTGACGGTATGTTCTGGGTTCAGCCGACGCTTGCACACGTACCCCCCTGTCATACCACATCTGTATAAGGTCCAAAACAAACCGCTTGGTAGAGACGGAACTGGTGATGACTTCCACTAAAAACATGTAAATTTATTACAATATAAGGATTTTATTTCACGAAGAAGTTTTATATAAATATAGACAAAGGAGATGTTTCATTTTGGGCCACCACTATGTACGCTGTATAGAAGAAAACGAAAAAAAAAAGATTTTCATAAAAATACTACTAAATTAAATTAAATAAAAAATTATACTTGTATTATAATTAATTAGTTACTTGAGACGTTTTTAGTGAGATAACCCTTTATTAAGGGAGCCATGACAGTGGTTATGACGTTTGATTGGCGATTTTGACAGTTCTATTCTATTTTCCCGTTGTGTTCGTGTCGAGTGTTGATTTGAGTTGATTGTGTTTATTTAATCGACCGTATGTTCGGAATTCATGTTTTGTTTTTTTCGTACTCATATGGTAGATAATATAGCTACGATAGCCTTAGATACATGACACGTCAATCAAATGTCACTGTCAAAATCTTATTTCGCTTATTGCTGACTACCATATTTACTAGTAGTTGTGTCGCACTCCTTGGCCGACTTAAATTGAATCTGTCTAAAAACTAAGCCAAAATATAGGAAATTAACATTAAAAACAGTTAACTATAGCGTAACTATACCTAGCATTAACTGTACAATGTGCTGGCCCACGCTCCATACATTTCTTAAACATCTCCTTTATGGCTTTATGGCCATGTAAAGGACGGTATTATCATAAAAAGTTAGACATGTAGGCAAGCCTCAATGTAGTCTTATGCAGAAACCACAATTTGTTTGGTCAATTGTTCTAAACGAGTTCTTAAACTTAAAGAAAGAGCTAGGGAGCCGTGGCAAGTTGCATCTCTAGTTGCAAAACTATTGAAACTAACTCACCTGAATACCTAAGCAGGCATCTTCTATTTCCTCAGTATCATTATACGGCGGCCATCCTTGATATCCTACAGCACTTCCATCGATCCAGCTCAAGCTATCTCCATCTCCTTCTCCTTGGCGAGCTCCTAACCAGTATATGGAACCAGCGCTGTAATCGCTGCTTTGTCGAATCCCTGAGACGATAAATCGCTCTTCGTCCGCAGAATGTACAGATGAAAGATGCATGTTCAGGCCTTCACACACCTGAGAAATAAAAAAATTACGAATAATGGATGATAAAAAGAGATGGTATTCTAAGAAATTGATTTTTGAGGGGGCCTTTATATAAAGGCCCCCTCAAAAATCAATGTCTTAGAATACCATCTCTTTTTGTAGTCTATACAATAAGTAAAGAAAACCCTGTCCGACCCATAAGGATAACAAAGGTTAGGTAAAAACACATGACCAAATGTAATATAAAATTTTACGTAATCATCATAGTAACAATACTAAGGAATTTTGAAATAATCTTTTAATTTTGAATTATCTCCAACTTCCCCGAAATTTGGTAATGTTTAAAAAGTGACAACACTATTTTGACGGTATTATTAAAGTGATACGACCACGTGCCGCGTGCCCTGTCCCCCGTCGCCCGTCCAAGGATTGCCTACCGCACATGTATTAAGTTGCCTCTTTTTGCGAAATAATGTTTATTTTTTTAGAGATTTTTTTTTAAGTTTAGTCCGGCTTTGTGGGCATTAGTAGAATCAGATATTGATACCTAAAACCTAACAATACCTTCACGGATCGGACAGGGCTTTCTTGACATATTGTATATGTAGGATAAATTTAAAAAAAAAATAACTTGGATACTGGGAAAACATTAGTAACGAGACATGATCAGGGTTGTTATGATGACAACAAAGGAGATCTGAGGTACCGATCTCTAAGTATAATAAACATAATGACTTTGTAAAGCCTCGAGGTCGAAAAGAAACATTCGCCAAAGAAGGATTTTGGCTAAACCCTATCATTATTCCTTAGAAGATTATAATTTAACAAATAACAGAACTGAAACAAAAGTTTTGCAACTTTGTTGTTCTTATTTACTTGTAAACTGTAATCAATCTTTGTAGGATTAGTGAAGCAACATGGATTTCGAAGTCGGTCATTTAAATTGCGAATTTGTCAGCTGTGAAAAAGGAATCTGCCACGAGAGTTTGTCCGCTTCGGAAGGTAATGTTTCAAGTCCTCCTACTCCATATTATTAACTAATAACCCAGGTGCGCCAAGTCGAGATTATCTAGGCCGGGCGACGATACTTTTTAGCGTACTGGATTTTAAACGTACTTAAATTTTAACGTTGAGATTTGAAAATTCAACATTGATTTTTCGTGGCCTGGGATGCGTGTTATTCTCAATGTTCAGTTCAAGATCAACACTTCAAAATCTATTGAAGAATTAAAAAAATATTGACGGGATATTTTTTTATGCCCATGCGTACTTCGGATTATCGATATTTAGGCCAGAAATGCTATGGCACGCCAAAAAAAAACTGACAAAATAAATTTCTAACATCGTTAATTAAAAAATAAAACCGCTACAGACAGACAGCATTACCCTTTTATTTAACGGGTCAGCATTGGCTGGAAAACAAGGGATTCGAAAAATAAATCATTGAGGATTACACGACTGAGGGTCCAGTTGGCTTTATCCTCAACGTTATTTTGGTAGTTACAATCTCGGAGATGTCTTTTGATACTAGGATATTGGTTATGTTAAAGTGCTGATGCTATATGATGAGAATTTACTGCATAGTCTGTTATCCTGTATATCCTTTAGCTGTTTTTCGGCAAATTTATATCACTGAAATCGGATGTTGTAAGCACATTGTAAGTACAGATCATGCAGAATGTATTTCGGCGGAAACTGTCTGCGCGGGGGTATTGAAATGGGCAAGCCTGTGCACAGACACAGGGGCATTCCCTCTTCTTTAATTTTCATAGTCCGATAAGCACTAGGAAGTGTCGATGGGTGGGCGTTTTGGGGGACTGTCTTATGTAATATTGACGTTCAAAAAGTGCTGATTCTCAGCCTAATTTGAATAAATGACTTTTGATTTTGATTTTGATTTTGATAGGACGGTAATCCAATATGATCTGAGAGAGTTCAGGAGAAGACTTCACACCGACAACTGCCAAACTCTGGGTTATTTTTAAGAAATTCCAGATGGAAAATCCTAGTAACACTGTTTCGTCCCGTCCCGGTCTTTGTTGCCAGCACGACTTCTGAGTATGTGGTTCTGCTCGATTCCCAGGTCGGCCAGTTGTAGAAGGAGAAACTTCAGTAACCAGGGTCATCGGATATAGTTGGAGTTTATTAAACGATTAACGTTTTCGAATGAAATCTATTTTATGACTGAACTTTCGATGTCGATATGTATCCATCGATTTCTTACCCTAATTCAATACCCTAGTTATTTATTTTCTTTGGTGGTCATATATAAATAAGCTTAGGTTACATAGCTACGGTGTAATGACAACACTCACCTGCTTGGAAGTAGCCCAAGATGCTTTTGGGTAACCAGAGAAGAGGTAGCAATGTCCATTGTACAGCTCCTGCTTTGAATCCATACACGATTGCGCTGTGAATAAAAAGAACACACTCTATATTCATTAATTTGTCGTTGAAAAAACAAGAGTACTCTCCGTGTTAATTAATAGAACAAGTGAAGTTTACTTTTGCGAGAAAGTTTTTACTCTGAATTTAATAAATTCATTATAACTCTGTGTGTTTTCTTTTGTTGACATTGTTCTTATATTTATGAAAACAAATGAAATTATGCTTCCTTTATCTTTTCCTCATATTCTCCGCTTGCATTGGTTCTACGATCTAGTCCATCGGTTTATTAAAGTTAAGTAAAGGTAAATAAAAAAAAACGACGTAATTTTTTTATTTAAATTTACTTCACTAGCTAAATAGATGGAGTATAGTATTGTGTCCATTTTGGCAACACCACAATGAGTTCCGTACTTGTTGCTCTAGTTAGGGAAGTCTCTTCTTGAACTGAACCTCTAATAATGCCATGAAACCTAAATAGCACGAACAATGACGAAGTTTCTGGCATATTCTCGTGTCGCACCGGTACCAAGAGAACATGAAATATTTATAAGTTCAATGATCGCAGCTCACCGGCAGTTGGTCCGCAATGGACCGAGTAATCTTGTTGGCACGAGTAATGTTCCCAATTTTGGGGATATTTGTTGCCGTAATTATGAGGCGTCAAAGTCGAATATTGTGTGGCAAAATAAAGCTACACATTACCTTCAGCCTGCAAAAATGAAGATTATAAAATGGTTGATTACTCATTTTATTTTGTTCTTCTAACAGGTAAACGTTACTGTCACTTGGTGAATCACTAAAACCTACAAAATAAAAACACGTATAAGCAGCGAACGTGTTGAAAAAGTTGAGTTGTTATTAACAAGTTACTCCCTAACAACTGAAAATTCCGCTCTTGAGACAAGAAAATAAAATACGTTCTTAAAAAGTATTTTTATACTCAACTGTTTAAACAGCATTAGCACAAAACGATGGCGTTCTAACTCATTACTAAAAGAAGCAAGACCTAGTATAAACTGTCGGCAGTTAATTTGTATTCCAAGAGTGCTAAAAAGTGTTTTAATTGAAACATGCGCGCGCAATTCTTCCGTCCCCATGTGGTAACAAAACCTTTCGGATATTATATCCATTAGCTGAATAACAAAGCGGTCACAAACACGAGAACAGAGGGTGCGGCAGCAGGACACATTGTCAACGCTTTTACTACAACGATTTTAATAAACTCCGCACCGTATAGGGTCGACGGGTAGGCTAACTTCCAGTGGCTTTAAAAATTTTTTTTCCGTTAATTTACTTATTTTATTATTTATGTAGGTACGCATAATAAAACTCATATCTATACTAATATATAAAGCTGAAGAGTTTGTTTGTTTCTTTGTTTGAACGCACTAATCTCAGGAACTACTGGTCCGATTTGAAAAATTCTTTTTGCGTTGGTTAGCCCATTAATCCAGGAAGGCTTCAGGCTATATAACATCACACTCCGACTAATAGGAGCGGTGCATATAAAAACACATATCGAAACGCAGCCAGTTATAGATATCGAGGGACTGGAACAATTTTTCAGCGCATCACTGCTGCAAAAACATATGACAAAATTAAGATCTGCGTAGGTACAAAGGTGCTGCTTATTTTTAAGAAATTTCTTCCAGCAGACCTGCGAAATGTAGACAATAGACATAGACTATAGAGTATAAGAACAAGAAGAAATAATAAGTATTAGCAACACTATGACTTATGTATCTACCTATTTCTATTCAGCCCGCCGATCGATTTTCTAGAAATCTTCCAGCGAAAAGTTAGGTCAAGTGAGCTTAGGGTGAGCTGTATATTCAAACAATTACTAAGGATTGATCCCATTGACCGAGCTCACTTCAATTAATTATCCCTAATCTAATAATACCTATTTGGCGGTACATTGGGTGACAGTTCCGATTCCAATCTTGCTTTCGGTGACCAACGTTTATGTATTTCAAATCAAATTAAAATCATTTTAATTCAAGTATCACTGACTCATAACATATACTCGTAATACACTCATAGTCACATTACAAATACAGCACTCAATCATACATTCATAAAATTATTATAAATATTATTCAACAAATTAAATAAAAAAGTCACACATACTGCAAAAACAATAATAAACATAATTACAATCTCAATTTAGTCACATCAGCCCACCAAATGTCGCTAACAACAGTGGGAGATGGTCGAGTAGGTATTTGTAAACGCTGCTGCTTTTTATCCCGTCATACCTAAATGAAAGAGTAGTGTGTCATTTCAGCAAACCACCATAATTTAAATAGATGATAGAAGATGAGAATTTCAAGGACTAATTAATAACATTTGACAATCACTTTTGAAAGTTAATTGTAGTATGGCGTTTTTATATAATTTATCCGTAGACAAATCTTCTCAGAATATATTGTGTGCTTAAATCCTTGTTGCTTAGACGCACATCATTAGCCTACAACAAGCTTGTGGACAGCTTTTTTCAATTGGGTTGTATCCTAAAAAATAATTTAATGTCCATCAGATAGGTTTATAAAAAATATTCAACACGTATTTTTTATTTTTTCTTTCATTCAAATACTTAGGAAGATATTATATTTATTTGTAATGTCGCATGACGTCACGTCGTGCTACAAAATATAACACTGCGTGACGTAATTAACTCTCACTCCGTAACTTTAATACGCTATATCTCAGTAGTTTTTGGTAATTTCGACAAAATAAAAAATACGGGTCTTAATTTTTTTTTTATTCTCTATAAGACGGACTAATATTTTTTTGATTTTCATACCTTGGATACATCCCTATTGCACGCCTTTTAACTGGATTCACTGCAACTCTCATCCAGATGCTACCACGCACCCTGCGAAGATCGTCACTCCGCCCAGGCTAAGGACACTCACTATCTTACGTTTGCCAATACGTGGTCTAAACTTAAGAACATTCCTACCTCTATAATCGTCAGTTCTACTGCTAATATGGCGGCCCAACTGCCACTTCGCGAGTTACTGCTGACAATGTTTAAAAAAATACTTTACAAACTATTAATACTTTAAGGATATTATACCATTAAGGACTATTTATTTATTAATACTTTCGGACAAAGAAAATGTATAGAAGCGGACTTAATGCCTTATACATTCTCTACCAGTCAACCATAGGTGGTGAAGAACATTAGATCGCAGAAGACAGGTAAATATAATTTGTAAATTGGATTATTTGACATCGCTAGTTGTGATTTCATTCCCCCATATCCGTTCCATCACCGGACAACCCGTCGTACGGTAAGTCACCACCCTTACGTTGTTGACACCACAACAATCCGAATGAAGCGTTTCGCCTCTTCTTTTATACCGCGTACATCGAGGGACTTAAGTGTCTTCAAGGCAAGTGAATAGGCTCTTAATAAACTAGCGCGCTTTACCACCGATGATTGCATCACTGTTTACCATCAGGCGGGATTGCGGTAAAGCACTAGTTTATAATTTATATATAAAAAATATATGCTGAAATCAATTTACGGTAACACCCCAGTCTTTGTAGTATATTCTAGCAAATAAATATTTTGATTTGATTTCAGATTGCTTATTTTGTAAGGTACGACAGCTCTAATTGGTTCTCTGTCGGAGCTCCTCATTCCGGATTCAATCCCTCAGAGAGACTCCGGGCATAGCTTGTTCCGTAGCCCGCTGAGTAACATTGATACGCACGGGGGCACAATGAGAGACAAAAAATAAATTTTAGGATTATTACTTCCCTATTGGCCACTATTATTGGGACCAGTGCCAAAATTAAGGAGTGTTTTTATTTTTTTACCTTCTGAATTACAGCTTTTTTGTTCGTTGTTTTGTTTTGGATGGGAAATCATTAAATGACTTCTCCCGCTCTGGTCGGAGCGCAAGGTAGTGTCAGACTTTTACTGACTAAAACCCACCCGTGTTCCTTCACTAGCCTGTGAGCCAGGACCACGGTTTCTTTTTTAACCAACCCGCAACCCTGGCCCAGGAGGCATCGGTCCTCGTGGACCCGTGACCTCGTGGTCACGATGTGCTGACATCTCTATGAGGTCGCGTGAAACACAACGCGCCGTCGCGTCGATCCAGTTCTTACTGGACGGCGAGTCGCCCATCGCTCGCCGCCCGCCGCGCCTTCGGTGGCCGGGATTCCGATGTTGTCTCCCGACTAGGGCGTCTCCTGCAGTCTGTATTACACCTTAAAACGCTATGCAAACAAACATACACATGTCTGCTGGACTAGACTACTAACTACTCTGACCCTTGCCACGCTGTATACATTTTTGAGTTTTAATAGGGATGTTTAATGGGTAAAAAAAAAATTATCCTATTTAATCCGTCATTCGGTTATAGAAAAATATTGGATACGTGTATTTTGTTTTATCAAATCAATAAAAATTTACAAATATAAAAGGCATCAAAGATCAGGAGTGGCGGCTGGTGACTTGACTCCTCGCTAAAAAGTGTAGCGTGCAGTGACGTCACACGAGTTTTCAACGCACTGTGTCGTCTTAATTTTTTGTTTTTATGAAAAAAGAAAAAATACGTGTCTAGTATTTTTTTGGAAAACTGACTGACGGACTAATTAGTTTTTTTTAGTCAACTACTCTATTGGGAGGCGCCCCCTGTAAATATTAAATGAACGTACATTTAATAAAGACGGGGAGGTAGGGAGTCTAATCTCGGGCAGCTTTGTAATGTTAAAGTTTACTGATGTTTAATAATTTCTTGCTACTTGTAGTTCCACGCCGTTGATTAATTTTCGAAATTTGAATTCGAGTCGTTATTACATTGGACGCATGGGCGTACCCAGCTTCTGGCCTTGGGGGCAAGTCTGGCCAAGGGGGTGGCAATTCAGCCCTAGGGAGGGCAAGTCAGGCCTATCATGACTTTGTTTAGTAATGAGGGGAGTTCATACACATTCTGCCAGATTTCCAGCTCTCTGCTCCCTCTCAATACGTCCACGATTGGACGTGTCGGTTCTAGGTGAAGGGTTTTCTCAAAATACACAGGAAATGATTTTTAGTTTTCTTAAATGTGGTACGAAAACGAAAGTAAGTTTAATTTAACTTGCCCAAGTAATTGTGCTAAACCTAATTAATTAATATTTATTTATAAGTTAAAAGATCCAATGAACGCTGGGTATAGGCGAACACTATCTTTTGCGCAGAAAAATATAACTCCCAGGGCCTGACGATCAATTCCAGTATTATGAAGATCGATGGATTTGAATTTTCATCTCTAAAAAAATAAAATAAAATTAGAGGTACAGATGACAGCAGGTCAAGTTACCCGAAACTGACAAATATTCCCAATCAATCTTGAGCCAAGATGCTTTAGAGATAAAGTTGAAAATGTAATAAAAAAATCTGTCAGATTGTAGTAGCTTGATGTGCTGTCGTCTGTACATTGTTATATGTAATATGAGGTAATTTCGATATAAATACATTATCATTAATCATCATCATCATCTCAGCGTTAATCCCAGTCGCATCCGAAGCCGTTTTCCAGCTCTGTCTGGGTCTGGAGTCCGCTTTACCAGTCTAACTGCTGATTTTGGCGTAACTTCGACATTTTCCGTGAAGCGACTGCCGTCTGACCTCCACAACCCGAAGGCGATATCAAAGCAGTGCAGTTAGACCAATTGTTGGACTTTTGAGGGCTCCAACAACCCGTAACGACTGCCACTAGATGTTCGTATGGCAACCGGGACCAACGGCTTAACGTGCTTTCCGAGGCACGACCAGACCAGTGCAAATATTCATATTCATGCATACAAATATTTGCACTGCGCGGGGATCGAACCCGCGCCTCCTTGCGCAGCGGCCGCGTTCGCTACCGCTACGCCACGGAGGCTGTCCAATACATTATCATTAATATATTAGAAATATCTATTATGTACCTAAATTCTTACAAGAATTTAAGACTAAATACCACAGACCAGATTAAAACGTTTATAATTAATGTAGGTGCCTACTTCCCCACAAATGAATCACTAAAAAAGAAACTTTTCTTGTCATACGGCATTCAATTATATTTTTGTTTTTCACATGGTAACATTGATGAATGCTTAATATATCCAGTATTCCCTTCCTTGTCTTTACTATTCCGTTCCTATACCGTGTCGAGAGAGACGGCTACTGACAAGTGAGTGTCATGCTACACATTTGACAATCAGCGAAACGAAACGTTACAAAAGCGATAAGTGTAAGTTATCTCTAAAATTACACAGTGAGGATCGGTAGTTTTTGGCGGAAAAGTCAAGATATGTGTCACAATCATTTTTCATTGGACTTTTAAAATTATTTTTAGTGTTGTTTACTAAATAAAAGCGTTTGATTTATGTAATAAAAAGTGCATTCAGTGAATAATTTATAAAGAATATTGAAATATTGTAGCATAGTGGCCACATCATGACTTTACCCCAAACCGGTGGTAGGCCATAACATCGGCCGCCGGCAGAAAGAAGTTACCACCCACCAAACAAAGCCTTGCCGCCAAGCGATTTGTCGTGTTCCAGCATGATGTCTGGTGAAGCCGTACAGAGGACGGGTCTGAGCAGTTGTGTTGCGATGTGTGCCGGGTACGATGCGCCTAATAGGCTCTTAATAAACTAGCGCGCTTTACCATCAACGATCGCATCACTGCTTACCATCAGGCGGGATTGCGGTCAAGCGCTAGTTTATAATTATTAAAAAAAAAACCCTCCTAGTCGGCTCACGCGGGAAACGAAAAAAGGGTATACCGGGAGGCTTCTCCTGGGGAGTCCCACATACCCCTCCCGTCCCCGGAAGGCGGAGATGCGTAATTGACATTTTCCCCAGCGATACCAAAAAAAAAAGGATATAAACTAACTTAGGTGGGGACCGCTTCGGCGGTCACACGTGCGACGGGTTAGCCACCATTCCAGACGGCTGACGTGACTCGAAACCCGGGTTACCTTTGGACAACCCGCTCTCTTCACTGAGAGGAGCTGGGGGCCCCGTTTGCATTCGTGCAAACGAGTGAGGCTAAGAGGAAGGACGCCTCGCTAAAAAACCCTTGGCTGCTGCGTCTTCTCCGTACCCAGCCCGGCCCCCGAGGAGGCTGATTGGTGACCTTGATTTAACTCGAGTTGGTCTCCAAAGCCTAGAGCACAGGCGTAGAGTAGCCAGCCTTTCGGTGTTCTATAGGATACATTCTGGGGTGTGTGCCAGGGAATTGCACGATTTAATTCCCCCATCTCCGTTCCACCATCGGACGACCCGTCGTACGGCGAGTTTCCACCCTTATGTTGTTAACACCTCTACGATCCGGACGAAGCGTTTCGCCTCCTCCTTTATACCGCGTACATCGAGGGACTGGAACAATCTGCCGGCGGCGGTGTTTCCGTCGGACTACAATTTGAGTGTCTTCAAGGCTAGAGTGAATAGGCTCTTAATAAACTAGTGCGCTTTACCATCAACGATTGCGTCACTGCTTACCATCAGGCGGGATTGTGGTCAAGCGCTGGTTTATATTTTAATAAAAAAAGGCTCTACTGGTTTCCCATGACCCCGCCACTAAGGCGATGTCGATGTGCCGCTGTGGTTTTCAGTGGATATACCGGGAGGCTACCTCCCGGGGAGTCCCACATACCCTTCGGGCATGCGTAATTGTGATTATCACAGCGACAAAAAAAAAACAGGATATAAAGTAATTCAAGAAAAAACTTACGCAAGTCCAGGCTGTATGGCGTATCATGCCTTTGACTTTTCCTTTCAAAAGTACGGAAAGAAGTGAACCAAAAAAAATGACAAAGTGACATTAACAATTTTCGATAAAATTGTGAATCTGTCACGCGAGCTTATTTATACGCTCTTAAAAACTCATAATTAACCAGCAAATTACTTAAAAAACCGCAAAACTCTTAATGCACGTGTGTGTCACCGCGAAATACATTTTGGACAACTTCCGCAAGAAAAGACCGCTAGAAATATTAATTAATTACTGCAAATATTAGTTGAATATTCATTAAAATACTACAATTAAGCGATGTGCTGTGTTGTGAACTTTTATAGTGAATTGTATCATCATCTCATAAGCCTCACAAAAGTTTTATTGCAACGGGCTCTCAAATACGACACATGTAACTACTTCAAAATGCTTCTACCCCGACCTGACGTATCAAAGGCGCTCGTTAGATCAAATTATGTTCAACAGTTCAGCACTCAGAAAAAAATGTATGCAAAAATGCGCTTCCTCGTTAACTAGTTTCATTCACCCATTCACTCGTTCGCGAGCGAAAGGAATACCAGCATTGTTATTAAAATTTTAGTTTGGAAAATGTTATGAGTTTAGCTCACTCAATAGAGAATGATTTGAATGTCAGACTTTAGAATTTTGAGAACTTCGTGCTTATTGATTTTGTTTTATGCCAGCCGGACGCATAATTGGTATCTACGGAACGAAAAAATGGCAAGATTGACGTATCTACGGCAACTATCACGGCTTCGTTCATCATACCGACAATCGAAATCGAAAAAACTGTCCAATGGTGACTGGTACAGAACAGATAAAAGACGTTTTATCTGTTTTGTGGTGACTGGTTTCAATTAAAATGCCAATTATAGGGCGCTACCTCCGATTCGTTTTCGATCTGGCTATATATTTGGTTATTACACCATAATGTGTATTCTGTCATTATTAGATAGGAGATAGGTAATTTTTAATTTTATGATACTATCACGCAGACAGGTGATATCTCCGTCTTGTATTGATAAGGAATTATTATGAAGATTCATGTTTTTTCTTTTTATAAACTATAAACTGCTACTGCAACTGCTTACCATCAGGCGGGATTGCGGTCAAGCACTAGGCTTGACCGCAATCCCGCCTGATGGTAAGCAGTGATGCAATCGTGATGGTAAAGCGCGCTAGTTTATTAAGAGCCTCTTCACCCTAGCCTTGAAGATACTTAAATTGTACTCAGATGGAAACACCGCTCTTGGCAAATTGTTCCAGTCCCTCGATGTATGCGGTATAAAAGTATTTTTATATATTATACAATATGTAAAGAAAACCCTGTCCGATTCGTGAAGGTATTGTTAGGTATTGATAACTGATTCTACTGATGCATATAAAGCCAGGCTGAACTTAAAAAAAATAATATCCCTAAAAATAAATATTATTTCGCAAAAGGAGGTAATTTAATACATGTGCGGTAGGCAATACATGCGCGGGCGAAGGACGGCAGGGCACGCGGCACGCGATCGCTTCGCTCACAATAATACAGTCGAAAATGAGGTTGAAATTTAAAAAAAAAAACAAATTTTGGGGAAGTTTGAATTAATTCGCGGAAAACAAAGATTATTTCAAAATTATAAGTATTGTTATAGTTCTTGCAATATACGAGCGCGCGTGACTCTTGCTTGTGGTATGTTGTGTACATGCACAATGCGTTAGTGTGTGTGCCTGACGGAGCGTTCAGTAGCGAGCGGTCGGCCGCTCAGGTTACTTGTGCTTATTGTTTTCACGTCGCTATCCGCCACGAAGTACCGTCAGCATGTCAAATACCGATAAAAAGCGAAAAATTATTCGTAGTGAGGTGAGTTATTTAAATATGCATTTATAGCGTTAATTTAATATTGTATGGTATGGATCAACGATCATGAACATTGTATTATCTTTATTATTTGTAGGGTCGTGCAATTATCGCCCGAGTTTTTCATTTTCTTCAAGAAGAATATAATTTCATGAAAGCGAATAATAATGATAATTGTGATTTGAGTCCTTTGGCTAACGTAAGAAAACGAACCGCCGAAGCAACAGGGGTCAGTGAACGTACTGTAACTTCTATTTTGAAAGAAGAAAAAGAGATGCCCTCTACATCTGCCAAGTTTCTATCACCAATGAAAAAACGTCGTAAAAGAAGTAGCAAATTTGATTTTGATAATTTTGACACTAATTTGATTCGAAGTACAATTCAAAATTATCACATCGAACACAAGGAAATTCCAACTTTAAACAAAATTCGGTCAGTTCTCAGAGAAAAGATAGACTTTGACGGATGTCTAAGCACTTTACGTTCATTGCTCATAAAAATTGGTTATAAATGGCGAAAGATTAGCAGTAACCGACGAGTATTACAAGAAAGGCATGATTTACAACTATGGCGTTTAAAATATTTGAAAAAGATTTCTCAGTGCCGTGCAGAAGGACGTCCTATTGTTTACACTGACGAAACATATGTTTTAACGTCACACGTTCGACAAAATACATGGGGCATAAAGGATAAAGATACTCCATTTATGAAGAAATTAGGTACTGGGAGCCGGTTTATTATAGTGCACGCAGGTACTAAAGATGGATTCATTCCAAATGCCTCATTGGTGTATAAAGCATCCTCCACAACTGGAGATTATCACTCAAATATGAGTTTTGAAAATTATAAGAAGTGGCTAGAAGAGAAACTTATGCCAAATTTGCCAGGAAAAGCAGTTATTGTGATGGATAACGCGTCCTATCATAACGCCCGCAGCAGTAAAATTCCTACGTCCAGTTCAAGGAAGAGCGATATGATAAAATGGCTAACTGATAACGGAATTTTATGTGACGATCGATTAAAAAAAATCGAACTCTATGATTTAATAAAAAATAATAAACATCGTTTCATAACATTCAAAATCGACGAAATAGTTAAAAGCAAGAATTTTGAAATATTACGTTTGCCGCCCTATCACCCTGAGTTGAACTGTATCGAAAATATCTGGGGAATTTAAAAAAATAAAATTGCAACTAAAAATATCGGACAAAATATGTCAATTTTACAAAATTTAATAAATGAGTGTATGAACGATATCGACAATGATACCTGGCGTAAAACTTGCAAGCATGTCGAAAAACTTGAAGAAGAATATAGAAAATATTTCGATTTGGACTTCGAGTTAAGGATTAATGTAGAATCAACTGATAGCGACACTGAAGAGTTTGAAGATAGTGACACTTCTGACGATGAATAACAATTAATTTTAATAAAACTTACTATTAAAATATTTGTTTTATTAACATTGTTGGTTTCAAAGAAAAAATAATTTTAACATTGATTATTTGTATGCTAACCGTAGCGCGTCTACGCTCACGCACACATTTACACGTATACAGTTACGACTTGAACACAACTAAGAGCCACGCGCGTTCGTGAATTGCAAGATACTAAGATGATAATGTAAAATTTCATATTTTATTTGGTCATGTGTATGCTTTATCGATCGAACGGGGTTTTCTTTACATAGTGCATATAGTATATAAGTATATATTAACTTTCGCTGGTATTATGCGCCAAATTGCGTTCTGAATTAAGCTGCACGGGTAGGTACTGAAAAATTTGTTCACTGACTTGTCAGGACCTCACAACCTGTGTGGTGCTTTCATGAAAAGATCATTTCAGACACCGACCGAATTCATTTTAGACAACATGGTTTTGACATGATTTGACCAAGATTATGTCGAGTCCTCTGAGTTGTTCGGGTGTTTCAGTTTTATTTTTCAAAGTAGGAAGATAGGAAGCGGTTACCTTATTTAGTTTTTAAAATCTGATTAGGTTAGTGAGTATAAGTGTTTGTTGAAACCTACTTACTGAAATAAAATCTTTTATCACACTCCAAAAGTCAAGTAGGGAACTCAAAGGAAGTTCATTAACTTCTAAGTTATTCTTGAGCGGAACAGTTAGTAACAAGCTAAGTATATTTGTCACAAGCCAGGCCTATTCATAGTGACAAACTAGTCAGAAGCACTGACAAGGTTTCTGACAAGTTCAAGGACAGGCGGTATTGCTAACGACATGTTTCGACATGACGTCAAAGCTGCCATTGTCAGTGGAAACGATTTGTTTCCCGTGACATGTTCGCCGACGTTGTGATACTAAATTGTACATAAGTCTTTGTTTATACAAACACAATTCATACTATATTCAATTATAATCCCGTACAAAAACACCAAAAGAAGTAACCGGACTCGTTCAGTTTTCGAGTAAAATTTAATTTGAAAAATTAACTGTTTTATTTTTTTATTAATTATAAACTATTGCTTGACCGCAATCCCGCCTGATGCTAAGAAGTGTTGATGGTATAACGCGCTAGTTTTTTATGAGCCTATTCACTTTCGCCTTGAAGACACTTAATTTGTAGTCCGGCGGAATCACCGCCGCTGGCAAATTGCTGGTACAATTTGCCAGCGGCGGTCCTCTGTGTACGTAGGTATATAAGAAGAGGCGAAACGCTTCGTTCAGATCGTTGTGGTCTTAACAATGTAAAGGTCGAAATTAGCCGTACGATGATGGGGGAATTAAATCATGCAATTCTTTTTTGTTCGTTTATTTTTTAGGGAAAGGTGGTGCAAGAGGGCGCGGTCGGTAAGAGTGCGCATCTACCCTCGAGCACTGAGTGACATTTGTAACTAACTTCAGTCGTATTTTGGTGTTAAAGTGAACGCCGTTGTATTCCCGAAAAATTATTAATGTTAGACTATTTATGTGGATTTTAGGTAAGCCAATACATTTTTTACTCCTTTAAAAGTAATTTTCTTGTTTTTTACATTGAATGCAGTTCGAGATCTAGGAAACTTTTATCAGATTTTTTAAGTATAAAAGTTGGCGTCTGTTAAAGCAGTTTTGAAGAGAAAATGACGATCTTTTCAACAGATGTTGCTAGTGATAAGTCATTCCGATTCGTGTAAGAGTGTGCAATGGCACCATGTGTAAGAGTGCGCGCGCACTCTGATGCACCTGATGTTTCCAATATAATTATTTTCAATAATTTTGGTTGTATAACCTTCTTAAACACTTCATTATTTATTTATAAAATAGTAAAAGATATGTGCACCGTTGTCTTAAGCAAATTCGAACAGAAAACATTAAAAATCTGACATAATTAGCAGCTCACTATTCTAAATTGAAGTAAAATGCAAATTAATGTGAAAAAAAGTCAAAATTTAAAAATAACCTGATAGATCCAAAGAAATCAAATCATTGCAGACGTCAAAACGCACGAAAAGTAGGTCATTAACCTAAAAAAACTAGGAATGTTGAACCAAAAAAGAGAAATTGGCGTTGTTTCGGTTATCAGGAAATATACAAGGAGCCTATAATAGAAGATTGGATCGAGTGTTCAGCTTGCAAAGAATGGTGGCAAGAGAATTGTACCGCCTATCTTAGCCATGGTCTCGCAAGTGTGATTTATGCGCTCATAATTAAGATGTACACTCTTATACACCTTGGCGCGCACTCTTACACGACCGGTTGTATAAGCGTGCGCAATTTTCTTTTTTTTTAAATGTCATATTTACCCTTCCAATTATAGCAATAACTTGTTTAACTTCATGTTCATTTGTTCTAAGATATACAGAGAGTCAAAATAAATTAATTTCTGACTATAATACTTTTTTCAATACAAAGCCTCATTTAAAAAGTGCGCACTCTTGCACCACCTTACCCTATTAATTTTATTGTATTCGAAAATATCCTTTGGTCTCTTATTGATTTCTCCAATGGGATGACAATTAGAGTAGACGTTTTGTTAAATCGATCTATGGCTAGTATGGCGGACAAATACCATTGAAATAAACGCATAACAGACATACGAAAACATCCACTTATTTTAAATAAGTAACTTGACTGTTTTTCTTTTTCTTAAAATAGACCTTAAAACTACAAAGATAAGTACCAAATTTCTCTAAACCCGACGCTATTATTTTACGCGCGATTATTTTTATTAACACTCTGTGATGGTTTGAAATACTTCAGAAGAATTCTGGGCCGAGTCCATTTAGATTGTCATTGCCAAGAAGAAGGTGTCTCCTTTAATTAAAGATATGTAACACAACTTTTTATCATCATTCATTCATTCATTCAAATGAGGGATTCTATGTTTGGGGGAGGCCTATGTCCAGCAGTGGACGTCTTTCGGGAAGTTTTAATAAAATCATATAAATATATCCATTAGTTTAGACATAGGAAATTATTTTTAATTTTTCACATTTTCTACATGATGTATAATACATGTTGTTAGGGCAACACTAATGATAGATGATTAATGTCAACATTGATTGATTTCCTGTATCCGGTAATCCATCTTGAATTAAGCCATCACAGTGTTAATTACGTAATGTTTATTAGTTATGATTATTACTGTAACGTTGATTGAAATTACAATTAAAACAAGTACAATAAATTCATCCTTTTATTCAGTGTACATACATAACAAATTGGCGACGAGGATCGTGAAAATGTGTTCAGGTGTTGTAAAAATAAGTGAATACCCATGCGTTCCACATAACCCTACATTCCCATGATCCAGGGGCTCCCATTCCCGTGATGATAGCCCGCTTCACAAAGATTCCTACTTCCTACATATTTATACGCACAAAAACCCATTATGGAAAAACAACTAGCACAAGTGTTGGCTCAAATGGCCGAAACCATGCGAGGATTACAAACGCAGCAAGCGAATTTACAACAGGCACTAATGATTAACCAAGGTAAACAAAATACTAACATAAGTGGTATCAACTTACAACCATACGATGAAATAAACGAAACGTTTGAAAGTTACATACAGCGTCTGCAAAACTACATAACCTTGAAAAACGTGTCTGACCCTACTGTTAAATTACAATTATTCCTTAATTGCATCGGACCCAAATACTACCAAGTGCTAAAGAATTTGACAGCACCGGAAACTCCGGAAAGCAAAACATATGAAACATTGATAAGTACATTAAAGGATTACATAGCTCCGGAACCAGGAGAAGTTGCCCAGCAACATAAGTTTTGCCTTAGAACGCAACAAGAACAGGAATCTCTTTCAAATTACGTATCAGCATTAAAAGCGCTGGGTGGAAAATGTAACTTTGTATGTGGAAGCTGCAAGAAATCTACATTTGAAACACACTTACGTGTACAATTTATTAGAGGTCTACGGAACTCAGAGATTAAAGAGAGACTGTTACAAGAAGCTTCGACAACATCATTTGATCAAATTATAAAAACAGCAATGGCTATAGAAACTTCTAAATGTGAAACCAAAGAAATGGAAAGTGAATATCACACAAATATTAATAAAATTTCATTTAAGAGAAAGAATACATACAACAAAAATTCTAATGAAAATACATACAATACTACAAATAAAAATACATACAAGAAAAATACAGATAATAAGAATAAAGTACAATATCAAATAAAATGTTACAGATGTGGAAAAGATAATCATAAAGCTCATCAATGCCGTCTGAAAAATAAACTATTTTGCAAGAATTGTAATATGAAAGGACATGTAGAGTCGGTATGTTTTAAAGTGCAAAAGCAATTACAAATATATGATACATCAGCTTCAAATGAAAGTGATAATGAAGATATTTTTGAAATACATAAAATACATACAGAAAATACTAATACAGAAAATGATAAATTTAATATTACACTTCAACTAAATGGCAAAATACATACCTGGGAACTCGATACAGGAGCAGCAGTGTCTACATGTTCAGAACAATATTATAAAGAACATTTTTCTAACCTGAAACTACAAAATACAAAGATAAAACTAAAAACATACACAGATGAAATCATACAACCTATAGGAACCTGCTTAATACAAATAAAATACAAAAATAAAGAAGTAAAAGAAAGATTATTTATCATAAATAGAGATGTAGATCCAGTAATTGGAAGAGAATGGATAAGAAAATTATGCATACATTTTGAAATACATAAACTGAATAAAGAAGAAAATGATATAACAGAAAAAGAGTTCAAAATAAAATTAGAAAGTTTACTTAATGAATATGAAGACCTGTTTGTAGAACAAATTGGAGAAATTAAAAATTATGAAGCTTCTTTCAAACTAAAAGAAAATGTGAAACCTGTTTTCATGAAGCCAAGACCAGTACCATTCGCTTTACGAGACATGGTGGAAAAAGAAATTGATCGCTTGGAAGAAGTTGGAATTCTGGAGAAAGTCACATACTCACAATGGGGTACACCAGTAGTGCCAGTGGTAAAACCATCAGGACAGGTACGATTATGTGCAGATTACAGATCTACATTGAATAAAAATTTACAAAGCGATAATTACCCAATTCCACGAATTGAAGAGATCTTCTCAAAGCTAAGTGGTGGCAAACATTTTTGCACCTTAGATATAAAACAAGCATACTTACATATGAAAACAGATGCAGCTACATCTGAAATGCAAGCCATAAGCACATGTAAAGGAACCTACAAAGTTAAACGACTGATGTTTGGTGTTAAGATTGCTCCCAATATATGGCAACGATACATGGATCAAACTCTTCAAGGACTTCCAGGTACAGCTTGTTTTTTTGATGACATTGCCCTACAAGGAGAGACATACTTACAGTTACTTCAGAGAATAAAAATAGTATTTGAAAAACTTCAGAAATGTGGACTACATATTAATAAAAAGAAGTGCCAATTTTTCAAAAAGTCAATAAATTATCTCGGACATACGATAAATGCAGAGGGGCTGCATCCTACAGAGGAAAAGGTAAAAGATATAAAAAAAAGTCCACGTCCCACAGATGTTTCATCTCTACGTACATTCCTTGGTATGATAAATTACTACCAACAATTCATACCCAACCTTGCATCAAAATTGCATCAACTGGATAAAGAGGCAGCAGCTCTGATATGGGGACTAAAAAAGTTCTTTCAATACTGTTATGGACGAAAAATTACACTGATTATAGACAATCAACCCTTGGCAAGAATATTACACCCTGAAAAAGCTGTTCCTGCTACAACAGCCATAAGGTTAGTACACTATGCTAACTTTCTAGCCGGATTTGATTACAATATTAAACTAAGGAAAACTACAGAACATGCAAATGCTGATTACTTTTCAAGATTGGAACATAAAGAAGAACTTAAAGAAAACTTAACAGATGATGATATATTCTACTTAAAACAAGTTTCAATATTACCAGTAACATTTCAAACTATTCAAAAAGCTACAGCAAAAGATACAGAATTACAACAATTATATCAAGAAATTCAATCAGGCAAAGAAAATAAGAAGGAGTTACATGAATACTCTTTACAAAATAATTGTATTTTCTATGGGATAAGAATAGTTATTCCCAGATCTCTACAACAACAAATTTTACAAGAATTACATATGGCACATACTGGAATGGTAAAAATGAAATCCCTAGCAAGAAGTTATGTTTGGTGGAAAAATATTGATTTTGATATCGAACAAATGGTAAAAAAATGCAAAACATGTTGTCAACTGCAAAGGAACCCAAATAAAGTACAGACACATAGTTGGGAATATCCGAAGGAACCATGGAATAGAATCCACATAGACTATGCAGGACCATTTATGAATAATTACTTCCTAGTTGTTGTTGATGCCTATACTAAATGGCTAGAGGTAATTCCTACTACATCTATTACTTCGGCAGCAACAATCAAGATATTAAAGAATTTATTCACTACATTTGGATTACCAGTCACTATAGTGTCTGACAATGGCAGACAGTTCCGTTCTGAAGAAATGCAGATGTTTTTAAAAGAAAATGGTATACAATCCAAATTTACTGCACCATTCCATCCTTCAACAAATGGACAAGCAGAAAGATATGTACAAACTTTTAAACGAAAACTGAAAGCTATGACGAATGAAAATGGAAGCCTACAAGATAAATTATCGAAATTTCTAATGGCCTACAGAAAGACACCTAATACTACAACTAGAATCAGCCCTGCGGAAATGATGTTCAAGAGATTATACCGGACAAGGTTAGATTTAGTAAAAAGAAATCTATGTACAGAAATCAATAGCAAGAGAGAAGAAATATCAGATAGAAAATATTTTAAAGAGGGAGACAGAGTACAAGTAAGAAGCTACAATGATGACACTAAATGGAAATTTGGAATTATTACTAACAGAACAGGTAAGTTGCACTATGAAGTAGATATTAATGGGAAGAAATGTCACAGGCACGTGGACCAAATGTTGAAGACAACCTGTAATGAAAACTACAATGATAAGATCTCACAAAATAAAGATTACCAATATAGAGAACAAACAGCTCCGCCTACACCAAAGAGAGATGAAGAAGCTACTGAAAAAGATGTCATACAAATAATACCTGAAGAACCTGAAAAAGAAATACCTAAAATTTGTGATGAGCAACACATACAATTGGAAGAAAATAGACAAGGACTACACAGCGAAAATATAGAGCAGTCATCTGGATTGCGACGCAGTACACGCTTAAAGAAAGCACCTACAAGACTGGACCTATGAACAATTCTATATAACGTGGGAGAGTGTTAGGGCAACACTAATGATAGATGATTAATGTCAACATTGATTGATTTCCTGTATCCGGTAATCCATCTTGAATTAAGCCATCACAGTGTTAATTACGTAATGTTTATTAGTTATGATTATTACTGTAACGTTGATTGAAATTACAATTAAAACAAGTACAATAAATTCATCCTTTTATTCAGTGTACATACATAACACATGTTGATAAGGAAGCGCTTACAGGTTGATGACCGTCGCATTCAGCGGTATTAAAATTTAATAATAATGCCGCCAAAAAATAGCAAGTCGATACAGGACCGCGCTGTCGCCGATCGGAGGTCAGTGAACCAATATTTTAAAGGATATTCTATTTCGTTTCCAATTTTATGCGATTTAGTTAGTTTTAATTTTAATTTTTTTTTATTTTGATGTTAGGTTTTTTTCTATAGTTTAGGATTATTCCTATGAACCAGCATTGCCCGTGTTTTCATTTATTGTCGTGTTATCAGCACCACTCTGTATATATTAGTTACTTTCTCACGCAAAAACTGCTGAACGGCACACACATGGTTTACAAATGAAATGAAATCTTCTATTAAGCAAGTAGGATCACCGATCACTTTTACACGTCATATGTTTTTATTTTTAACTAGATGAAGCCGGCATTTCCTAACTGACTACCTCTGAGAAGAAA
Organism: Sesamia inferens; assembly: GCA_037179545.1. Lineage (NCBI taxonomy): Eukaryota > Metazoa > Arthropoda > Insecta > Lepidoptera > Noctuidae > Sesamia > Sesamia inferens. Next base: position 27,735,201 of record CM073939.1, on the reverse strand, counting down.
TAGCCGAAACAAACTCAGATCATCGTCTTTTTTCAAGTCTAGACATTAAAAATGAAAATGTTTACAATAATTTACGTTATAATTACGCATATTGCTTAATAACAATGCTTAACAGAGCGAGTAGCTCAGTCCCAAGCTTTTTTTTCTTCTAAATAATCTGAGATTTTATAATACCCCTTTTTGCAAAGCCTTTATATAGTTTTATATCGTTTAATGGGTAAGTTTCGAATGTCCAACCAGACTTAATCTACAAAATACTTTTTATCTTCGAAACTTGTGCGGTTGATACTGCGACGCACATCTAGTAAATTATCATAAAATTCGGAGGCCTATTAAATTTCCAATGTTACGCAGACTTTCTCTAATGCCAGATACTATCTTCATCCCCATTATGCTCTGCCTGCAGCTAAAATCATTATTGTTCAGGATTTTGGCTTCAAACAGAGCTTATTACGCGGTTTCGGCACCGCTACTGATTAAGCCCACATAATTTGTCAAAACATACCGCGCGGTATACATTGAATAGTAAGTTATTAAAGCGGTGTTTCCAGTTCGTTTAGAGAGGCAGTGGATCATGTTTTGCTTTGTTTTGTCGTATTATATTTGATGGTCTGGCTTTGTAGAGGGTGTGTAATTTGCTGCTATTATAAATTATGTACGTACCGTATAACATGGGTTTCCAGAATAAACCACCTTCATGAAATGGTGTTGTGTTTTTGGGAAAGATGAAACAATGAATCTTGTAATATTAAACGCATGTTTACCTACGTACTGTTTATATAAAACCTACTTGATTAATGTAAACAGTAATAAAAAGATGACTTTTTGCAAGACAGTGATTCTGTAACCATTTCAGTGTGAAAACTTAAGTAGTGAAGTGAAATGTAATGCCAACTAATACTAGTAATAATTGCGTAACACATTATTACAATTTTTTTTAAATAATTATAAACTAGCGCTTGACCGCAATCCCGCCTGATGGTAAGCAGTGATGCAATCGTTGATGGTAAAGCGCGCTTGTTTATAAAGAGCCTATTCACTCAAAAAACTGAGTGAATAGCAAGGAAGACGGCAGTTGAGCGAGTTGATGCAATGTTAAACCCAACAACACGACCAACGATGTTGCGCCAAAGGGAGATTGATGGAGACCCTCCACGACCAAACTCCCGACACAACAACATTTGGCGCATCGTACCCGGCATACATCGCAACACAACTGCTCAGACCTTTTCTCCGTACCGCTTCACCAGACTTCATGCCGAAAAACGACATAAAATAGAAAATGTACGATTCTGACATAAGTGAGAAGTGCTAATGTACAAGGGAATCAGCATCAGTGAGGATTATTTGATAAATCCGAGCACGGGCGAATTAGCTGTCTTACAACTACAACATCGATTACAGAAACTACTCAGGAAGTCTGAACAAAAAACAGCAGAACAAAACGAACGCCAAGTCTTACATAGCGGTGGTTAATTAAAACTCCACTGAGTTTATTCTACTTGCCTCATTCTACTTGACCAACTTACATTACCACTTCTACATTCAATAATAAACTTTATTTGCTCGTTAATAAGGTTACGTGATCTGCATAATTAAGTTTGTTGTTGCCTTTGTTGTCGGTGTTGGGCGAATTTAAACTTTATGTTCAGGTGCTAAATGTAGTAAAGGTAGCACAATAGCTGAAAGTTGGTAACTTTATGTCGTATAGACGGACCGTTCCGTTCCGCTGGTGTCCGCACGGACGTAGTGAAAAGTTGAAATTGAAAAACGAAACACGGCCGAAGAGACTTTTTCAGAGTGAAGGCTGTATTCGGCGAACTTCTGGTGAAATATTCTTCAAATCTTTTGTAGGAATAATGCACTGATATAAATCGGTAGTATGGCTATTTCCTTAGTCCTATATTTTGATTTAAAAGGCAAACTTTCAGTTGGAATGTATATTGTCTATTCTAAGAGTTTTTTGTCGCTGGGATGGTGAGTTTTTAAAGTTTATACCTTATAACAAGTTTTGCGTTACCAAAACTTGTGGAAAGTTGGTAGTGCTGAACATTGGAAAATGCCAGTGAGACGAAGTTTCGTGTTAAAATGGACGATGTAGCCTTGTAAATGCTAAGTTTTAAATAACTTCTACCTCTCCTTCATTTGCCGGCCATTGTATGGCTAGTACCTACGAGTATATGTAATGAAATGAAATCGTTTATTAAGCAAGTAGGATTACTGATCACTTTTACACGCCATATGTTTTTTTTTCTTAACTGACTACTCTAAACTCAGGGATCATCGTCTTATTTCAAGTCCAGACATTAAAAATGATTTTTTTTTTACAATAATTTGCGTTATAATTATGCATATTGCTTAATAACAATGGTTAACAGAGCGAGCAGCTCAGTCTCAACCTTTTTTTTCTTCTAAATAATCTGTGATTTTATAATACCCTTTTTGCAAAGTTTGGCCTTTATATAGTTTTTATATCGTTTAATGGGTAAGTTTGGAATGTCTATGGGAAGCTTGTTGTAAAAGTGTATACATTGACCCATGAACGAGTTGCCTACTCTGTGGAGACGAGTGTGATGTACAGCAAGGTATTATACGGACGACAGTAGATCAAGTTACCCGAAACTGTTAAATATTTCCAATGAACCTTGAGTAATGTTTTAGAGATAAAGTTGGAATTTAATAAAGAAATTTTGTTAATAGCTAGTAGAAGCTTGATGAGTTGTCGTCAGTAGATCTTTACAGCTTCCGATTTACTATGCTTTAATTCTAAGTATAGCTGTCTTGGTCTCCCGCGAAACCTAAGCTTCCTAATCATACCACAAAGTTCAGAAGTTTTTCGCTGTTTTAGACATTAACCAAAACATTTAGACAGAAACCATACTTATCTTCGTGTCTACGTTTCACTTCTCCAGATACCGCTTTTATACTTATATGTAGATAGATCAAACAATAATCCAAAGATTCGACCATCTACCTTACTTATTATTTGGAACAGTTACTCTCGCCTTCAACTCCGCATAGTGTGGCTAATGTTCATAGCCTCACTATGCGGTGTTCCCACAAGGGCCCGGGGTGCACTCCTCTTTCTTTTGGGGACCAACAGTATACAGAAACTATTTTAAGTACAAATAACAGTATTAGGTAGACTACTTACAATCAGTAACAGTGACTTTCGCCCTGAACCCCGCGTAGTGTCTGGAATGGTCAGCCCTGAACCGCAGACGCAGGACGTTCCCTCTTGACTGATACCGCAACAGCTTTAACTTGCCGCTCCAGTCACCGCATAGACGACGGGCGCGAGTCGCGTGCGCATCCCGCATCCAGCCAGCGCTAATGGCGTCTGATTCTGGGAGCTGGGTCTCGGTTTCTTCCCAAATCTGGCAATCAGAAGAGAAGTAGGTAAATTTAATAAAATTGTTTTAACAGATCGTTGATTTGAACTCAGGCAAGCGTTTTAGTTTGACATCTACATAAAAACCTGTATGTAGGACCTGTGTGGTAGACAATATTATCAGCCCACTCCCTCCCTAGTGGACATTATTGCCCCCACAGTTGGGACACATGCCTCATCCAAACGAATTACCTATGATAAGCCTATAGGCTAATTATATTACGGAACACTTCAGTCAACAATTTCGTATGTCAGTTAAAAAGGTGGCTTATAAAGTAAGCGAGATGAGGAAGTCACTTACCATAGATCTAGGAAAAAAATGGAAGTGCTTATGTATACCTTACTGTGGACTACTTTGCTGATAGTATAGATGCGTGATTTCTACGTATACTTTACGATTCCTTCTATAAAACGCCACCCCAGTGATCATAAATATTTGTAAGACTAATAAATATGACTTTTAGGTTTAGATAATGTATAGATATGTTATAAGATGCTGCATCTACCTCTGTGTCCGAGCTGAACGCCTCATGATGATCGCGCAGCTGCCACTCCTGCGCACCGCTGCTGTTGTCCACGCCCACCTCCGTGATCTCCAGGTAATCGTAGCTGCAACTGCAAATAAAGGTCAACTCTGTCATAATGCACACTCGATTGGAGAAATTATATTATACAATAACAAGAAGTCATCGACAACCTCCGTGGCGTTGCGATAGCAAATGCGGCCGTTGCGCAAGGAGACGCGACATTTTGTATGCATGAATATGAATATTTGCATAGATCTGGGCATGCTTTGGTCCCGGTTGCCATACGAACATCTAATGTCAGTCGTTACGGGTTGTTAGAGCCCTTAAAATCCTACAATTCGTCTAAGTGCAATGCTTCGTTATCGCCATTGGGTTGTGGAGGTCAGACGGCAGTCGCTTCACGGAAAATATCGAAGTTTAGCCAAAATCAGCAGTTAGACTGGTAAAGCGGACCCCAGATTCCAAAGCTGAAGAGCTTCGGATGCGACGGGGATTAACGCTGAGATGATGATGATCAAGAAGTAAACGGTTCGCCGCTGTACTATTTAATCTGATAACACAATCACTTCCCTGTTTGTCAAGTAGAGTAAAATAGATACCAATCTCTTTTCGAGTTTGGTTCGAGAAATTTGCGAAAACTGAAAGTTACGCACATAGAGCTACTTACAGATATTGCTTTCGGGTTCAAGGTAAATAAGTTTCCTTTGAACGTACTAATAGAAACTAAGAATTCAAGTTAAATAGCAATGAAATCTCACGATCTTTGAAAGTTTTTAAAGTAAACATTTTCAAAGACTGAACTTTCTATTTGAGGAGCATTGGTTTGAGTAATTCTTTTATTAAATTAGATTCAATAGATGACACATTGACTTCATTTCACTTGAAATGAAGAGAAGAAATCTAATTAAAAGATTAGACATATTCGTGTCTTTTAAGAAATTCTTTCGATAACGATCGCTGCTTTCACGAATCAAATATCTCTCATCAAAGTGGCGTGCTTAGGAGCTTATTTTTAGATTGTTTCACTTTGTGAGGTTACAATATATATGGACCTAGTTATAGCTAGTCGATTAATACAGGGTTTTTCATTAAGAGCGCTCGAACATTGAAATGAAATAAAACAATCTGTTTAAGTGATATTATCACAATTTTTATTACACTTTAATGAATATTCAATGCCATTATGTGTACTCCGCTGTAGATGGTGTATTCTGGTGGACCAATTTTGAAGGACGTCTTCGCATAAATGGGGTTCAATATCAAGAAGAACGCGAGTTATGTTGGCCTTTAGGGCAGCAATTATCTGCATACACCAGAGATTTCACGTAGCCCTACAGAAAATAATCGAGCGGTGTTAAGTCACACGACCTCGGGGGCCAGTTGATGTCGCCACCACGCGAGATGACAAAGCTTTCGAACTTCTCTTTCAATAAATTTAATGTTTCCCGTGCTGTATGGCAAGTGGCGCCGTCCTGTTGGAACCACATGTTTGTAAGATCCATACCATCTACCCTAGGTCACAAAAAATTTGTTATCATCATCATATCATTTGTTAGGCGAATAGAGCACTGATTTTGATAATAAATTTTAATAATTTCTACGCGTTGTTGAAGCGTGTAGCGTTCCATGGTGAAATTTCACGACTAAATATGTATTCATGCCAAATTTGACAGCTATCGCATTACCAAGATGGCCGCTGTGCTCTGTCAAAGTTTGAGCGTCCCTATTGAAAAACCCTTTACTCTAGTAGTCGAAATGCACGGAGCAGCAGCGGCATAGTGGTATCGGCCGCGATACAAGATGCAGGTCGTAGGTTGGAACCCCGACAGGCGTTATAATTTGTGTAAATTATTTCATCACCACTGCTCTCGAAAAGGTGAAGGAAAACATCGTGAGGAAACCAGCATGTCCTTGAGGTAAAACTTGGAAGACATGTGACATCTACCAACCCGCACTGGCCCCTCGTATGGCCCACTCCCTCTCTCCGAGAGGAGGCCTGCGTCCCAGGAGAGGGAACATTATGGACTGATTATGTTATCTTATTTGATATGTTAACGGTTATTAATTGTAACCAAAGTGACATTTAATTAAAGAACAGCACTATTATTCACTCTCTCTTTCTTACTTAAATTTTAGCTTCTTAGTCTATTTTTGTTACTGACCGTACCGTAGGCGAATTTTGGACACAGCGGGCGGTTAGCGACCAGTATCAAAGCAGTAAAAAGCAGTAAACGCTAAATAAAAAGTCCGATTGAGGACCAAAAATAAAATTTATCTTCTGCCCCTTTTCTTAATGAAATAGTAAGTTAAAGACGCACTGAAAATCAAAGAAATTAACGCCTTTATATTGTTTGATATAATTTTAGTTGCCAAGTGAATGCCGCCCGCCGTCCAGAAACAAGATGGCGCCACTATCACATAGGCAAATGTCAGACACCAGCTTCCTATTAGAAAGACATAAGTGTTAAATTTTCTCCATAACTCATGTTCTATGGCATCCTAATGGCGGCATTTACAGGCGGTCGCCCGATAATGGGCTCCTACGCAGTTTTAGCTAGGAGAATGTTGTTCACATGAAAATATCACTTAGTATGCTTTTACGAGGTATTAGAGGCGTACTGTTGTGAGGATTGAGTTTTAGGAGTAACAACAAAATCGTGCGCGGGTTTATGTAATGGCTTTCCCTATTGTTATCTGAAAGTTAGGACGAGCTAAGTGTTAGAGAAATGGTTTTATAGATCGGTTTTACTCAACTGATGGTGGATCAGTAGTCATGAGCATAATACATAATACACTCGGTTTAATTCAAATGAGATTTAAGTACTCCTTTATTTTTTAATGAATATTTTTTTTCTTAGGAATATTTATGTTCTTACTAATATAGCATTTTAGAACCCATAGGTTTATGTAATGTGTCGTATGTCAATGTTGTATTTTTTGTTTCACAAAAATATCGCATTTGAAAGTTGCCATGTGTTGACATACTGATGCTCTTGACTGACCTACGGTGCGGATTGCCGTGGTCAACTATTGAGTGAGTTTTTGGCGGGAAAGTTAAGCTGAGTGTCACGCTAATTATTCGTTGGACCTTTTAGATTGTTTACTAAATAAAAGTGCATGATTTATGTAGTAAAAAGTGCATTCAGTAAATGATTCATAAAGACCATTGAGATATCGCAGCATAGCGGCCTCATAATGACTTTGCATCAAACCTCCCTCGTAGACGGTTCACGTGGCCGTCTTTTTCGACATTAATAATTCAATACGTGACATTGACTAAATGCACAAACCGTGCGAAGCCAAAAAAGAAAAAAAAAAAATTGGCTGTCTGTAGAACTCCGTCTACTGCCGATATTTGAACGTGATAACGTCTATTACATGGTAATTTTTTCTGGGTGCAATGAAATTATTTAAAATAAAGTAATGTATAACATTTATATTTTTATTTAATAGTTTGTTTAAATTTTCTAAAAAATAAAAAAAAAGCAAAAAGAAAAAGAAAAAAGAAAAAGAAAAATTAAAAAGGAAAAATTTAAAAATTAAAAAGGATAAAAAACGTCCGATGCCGTCAGGAATCGATCCGCGGCACCTCTTGAGAGAGTCGATATTAATCCGAGCGTTTCACCACTCGGCTATCAATGCTTTAATCATGTATGCGAAAAACTGCTACTAATTGTTTACAACCGTGCTTTTAGATAAATAATATTGCACTCTAAAGCTACAAGGCTAAGGTTAGTTTTAGTAGGCGTGGACTCCGTGTAGCGTCAGATTCGGCCGTTACGCAGTTTTCGCGAATGACTCCCAGCATACCGATTTAATAGACGTTATCACGTCAAAAAGAATTGAAATTTGAGTTTTAACAAATTACCTTATAACTTTACAATAATATATTTAACCATTTTTTATTTTTAGCGTTCCGTAGCGCAAAAGGAAAAACAGAGTTCTTAAAGGAAGATCGATACCCTTGTTTTAGGAATGCGTAAAGTTATCAAGTAGAAATTAATGTCTAATACTCAATAAAATAGGTTTCAATCCCTTGAAGCAGCGGAAAAATACTAATGACATTACATCTAGTATTTTGAACTTTATGAAGCAGAAGAAGACAAGACAACCCCATAACTGATCAATTTATGTACTATTCAAGGAACCCGATTGACAAATAAAGCCGACGAAACCCGAAATGTGCCGAAGCCGTCGTAAAATAAACAGCTTGGCTCATCCAGTATATCAATGCGTCCATTGGAAGGGAAGTGCTGTCTCGTCGACATATTGCGAGTGTGGCCGTATCGACTATAAGCTCGGTGTCGGCAGATCGGATTGGAGACATGTGCGGTGAAACGAATGAGTTACGTTCACTCTTTTAGTTCAACAACTGTGGGCTTTACTACGTCTATACTTCACTATAAACTATGGCAATTTCTGTTTACTAAATTTATTTTCAATTTTTTTTTAAATTTTCTTAATGAATTTGAAAATATAAGAAAATATGGGTACGCGGTTCGGTGAAATTCCCCGATGTGGCGGAGGTATACGCAGCTTCACGCTAAATATTAATTTTATATATCTAGATCTGTGTCCATAACTTCCTTACCCTAGAAGTTAAGTAAAAATGTTAACCTTATGGACTTCTGTCTGATATAGTTTAGTCTTGTACGACTTAATTCCCCCATTTCCGTAACATCAACCCGTTTTCACCGGTTTCCACCCTTACCTTGGTGACACCAAAACGCTCCAAACGAAGTGTTTCGCCTCTTCTTTTATACCGCGTACATCGTACTATTTGCCAGCGCCGGAGTTTCCATCGGAATACATTTAAGTGTTTTCAAGACTAGAGTGAATAGGCTCTTAATAAATTAGCGCGCTTTTCCATCAACGATTGCATCACTGCTTACCATCAGGCGGGATTGTGGTCAAGCACTAATTTATAATTTATAAAAAACAAACAGTCCTGTCAAATTATGATACTCCATATCCATTTTAGAAGTGATTATAAACATGGTTTATATGTCAATTTACGTCAGGCGCTGACTAATTTGACACTAGAGGCTTGTTTGCTATCCATTATCGTAATGATAATTAGGTCGAGAAAACCCTACTCCACTAATGGGATAAAATTGATCTGTCTTGTCCTTTTCCCTGTCACTTGCACACGTGAGGTTTAATGACTCCGTCAGCAAAAGATATTCGTTTTGCTGAATTTTGGGCCAAACATATTTAATTCATTTTATGAGGGGCTTGTGGCTAAACTAGGTAATAATATCGCACAGGTCGATTGATTAGGTTAAACTACACTTGCCGCGGCCGGTTGGTAAATGGCTGACTTACATACCGAGACCCCTCCGTTTCTAGGAAAACACACTAAGCCCGGTGGAGGTGGTCTCAGCTGTCATTTGTAGATCATTGATAGTCATGACGAGTCGTCAGAAGTCAGAAAGTGTGGCCACCAGTCTTATAAACGAGTATAGTATTCGGTACCCAGTACCTAAGTTGTTGTCATATAGGTGGTTGTTCAATACTCAATATCTTTATTGCTTTACCATAAGTTCATATAAGGGTGGTAACAATTTATGTGAGATCAATTATGAACCCTGTAGGGCACAGCAAAATAGGGTAACAGGAGAGAGGAAACTCTGTTTGAATATCTTAAAATAATATAATTATATTGCAATTAAATTTAATAATAAATAAAATATATTCGGAGATTATTAGCATCATTTTACTTAATCTACAATTTATATATTATTTTATCTTTGGTATCTGACTAATTTTACTTAATTTATTTATTTCCTTATTTGAATATTTGTGTTTAAATTATGAATAATTATAACGTTTCAGACGGTATTTTTGTAGTATGCTTAGAATAAGTATAATTAATTATATGTTTAATTTGCTTCATGTAATATACAGATATTCAGCTGAATCAGCAGGGTAATTGCGTAACACATTCATTGCGTCGTTTAGTATGTTAAGTAAACTCATTGTTCAAATTTATGGAGCAATGGACTAGCAATATACTTCAAAAATGATTTCAATTGATACTAACAGTGTGTTACGCAATTAGGGAGTTAGGTACACTGAAAGCTGACCCCGACTGACTTAAAGATTTGTAGGGCAAAAGTTATTTGCCGGGATCACAGATCATAATATCGCATTAATTAAATTGAAACGTGCAAAGAGTAGACGAATGAAGGGAAAGAGCAGCCGAATGCGCCGTGTAGAGCAGACGGTAGTTTTCATATGACGAGTTATTTAATGCTGTTACTAGATGTGCCCCGCGGTTTCACCCGCGTAGGATCCCGTGGGAATATCGGGATAAAAATCATCGTATATGTTATTCTTGATGATAAAAATTATCCTATGTGTTATTCTTGGTGGTAAACCATCTGCGTGTCAAATATGATCCAAATCTGTTGAATAGTTTTTGCGTCAGAGAGTAACAAACATCCATCCTTACTGAAAAACGTATACATTTAGTAGGATGTTTTTTATGATTACGTGCCAACAGTAGTACTGATATATTATATTATTGTTACGAATGCACCTTATGTCAATGGCATAAGGTTCAATATTGAGTGACGTGTCTTACGTAATTTTCAAGCCCTATATCGTGAGACCTAGGCATTGTAGAGGTACGATATTAAAACGCATTGCTAGACCTAGGATGACCTATCGAATGGTACAGGTTTCCAATCTTGACAACGAAGTGTCGACATCGAAATTACTAGAAACTCGTCTTCTGTGAAGTACCTGTAGGTACTTGCTGGACGTACTCGAAATTAAGCGCTATTATTATTACGTCTAGACAAACCTGGAATATTCGATGAACTTGCATATAAAGAGCGGTATGACGCAGCGGATGAGTCAGTCTGCATTTGACTATCGAAGCAAAACAAGCGACAGTAAGAAGCGATAATTAAGAAGATCTACAGCGACAACCCAACGAGATCTTTGAGAACTACGTGAAGTAACATCTATAGTATTGTTTTGTGTGTACGACAAGGACTTCGTGGACATAAGAGAAGACTTCGGTGGAACATCAGTTACATTCTACTTGTAATCGACTCTACCATCGTTGTCAATAAACTTCGCAACCCTTAACCGGCATTTTAATACCCCTAGCCCGTAACATTATTATATTACTTTTAGACAACCAGCTGTATCTTACGTGCTAATAACCACCTGTGAAGATAATTTCCCCTGAGACCATTTTCATTTGTTTACTTTATTTTTACCTATGTGTTTACTTGGTTTTAGCTTAATTTCTTACAATAATAATTTAGAGGTTTGGCGCTGCCCGTCAAGATACAGGTTTTACCTAGTTCGGTTGCAGATGCTCCTATTTTGTATTGTATTTATAGCTTACTATGTTTTATGTGGTTTCGTACTATATTTTGGTGACTAAATGTATTATTATTATTATTATATTACAAGCATTATTTCTTTTTTAATTAAGTAACAAACGGCTAAATTGTTAATGTCACGTTGTAATTTTTTTTGGTTCACTTGAAAAGTCAAAGGCATGATGCGCCATACAGCCTGGACTTTAGTAAGTTTTTTCTTGAATTAGTTTATATCCTTTTTTGTCGCTGTGGATAATGACAATTACGCATGCCCGAAGGGTATGAGGGACCCCGGGAGATAGCCTCCCGGTATACCCACTGAAAACCACAGCGGCACACCGACATCGCCTTAGTGGCGGGGTCATGGGAAACCAGCAGAGCCTGCGCTACCAATCCCCCGCCAGCGATTCCCGCCTAAAAGGCCGGGGGGCCGGGCTGGGTACAGCTTCTTGTGCGAGAAGACGTAGCAGCCAAGGCGTTTTAAGCGAGGCGTCTTTCCTCTTAGCCCCACTCGTTTGCACGAATGCAAACGGGGCCCCAGCTCCTCTCAGTGAGGAGACCGGGTTGTCCAACGGTGACCCGGGGTTCGGGTCACGTCAGCCTCCTGAAGTGGTGGCTAACCCGTCGCACGTGTGACCGCCGAAGCGGTCCCCACATAAGTTAGTTTATATCCTAACTTAACCTAACCTATCTCTTTTCGTTTCCCGCGTGAGCCGACTAGGAGAGGTTTGGGGTACAGTCAAGATGTGGCTAGTGGCCACATCTTGACTTGCTACAATATTTCAATGTTCTTTATAAATTAGTCACTGAATCCACTTTTTACTACATAAATCACGCGTTTTTATTTAGTAAACAACACTATAAATAATTTTAAAAGTCCAATGAAAAATGAGCATGACACTCAGCTTGACTTTCCCACCAAAAACCTTCCATAGACAGTTAAGACATGATTAAAACCATGGCGTCTAAAAATACGCCAAAATACGTCAGGCGACGACAAATTTGGGAGGACTAAACTTACATTTGTCTTCTGTCATTTTCTTAACGAAATATAGAAAATTAAGATGTACTGAAGTTAAATTTAATTTGGTTTGTGATCTTTATAAACAACCTGTACTTATAACTTTACATATTATCTTCGTATAAAATGTACCAACATAACAGCATACCAAGAGATTAATATCTTAGAATTCTGCCAACATCACGGGACGTGTCGGTGCATGCAGAAGTTATGATAAAATGGAGGTCCACATCAAGAACGCATTTTCAAAGCGCCATCTTGGCGGGAACCTGACTTGGACACACGTGTATGTAAGTAGCTGTCGGAAATTACACTTTATTTGAAATAGGATTATACACTTATACAAACATATTTTACAGTCCATTGAACCGATTTTGGCTTTTATCCCATAGGCATAAGGGTGGTATTAAAAGAAAAAAAAGCGGTTACAGTGCCAACTATTTACTGCATCTACCATAAGGCATGCCCCAACGCAATAGAAGTCTAAATCGGTTGAACGAGCTGTAAAAAGGGTTTATTTAAATGTTAAATTTTATTCCAAATGGAGTCGCAGCCAGTCTATTCTGTGAAAACGTAATACTATGGAGTGACAGTATTGACAACTGACTTCACGCTCACTAAGAATTTTGCAGATAAGAGACGCATTAAGCCACTACTATCGGTCATATTTATTTTATTGATTTTCAACTTTATCGCTAAAGTATTAAGGTTTAAGGTTGATTAGAAAATACGTAGTTTCGGATCTCCTAAGACAGTGTTGGAGTGTTTTGGTGGGAAAGTCAAGCTGAGTGTCAAGCTCGTTTTTCATTGGACTTTTAAAATTATTTATAGTGTTGTTTACTAAATAAAAGTGCGTGATTTATGTAGAAAAAAGTGCATTTAGTAAATAGTTTATAAAGAACAGTGAAATATCGCAGCATAGTGGCCACATCATGACTTTGCCCCAAGCCTCACACGTGAGACAGGTCACGCTGCAGTCTTTTTCTACATGAATAATTCATAGTTACTTGACATTGGCTAAATGCACAAACCGTGCGAAGCCAAAAAATAAAGAAAGAAAGACAGTGTTGGCCGAAAATGTGAACCCTAGTACTTACTTAAATTCCCCTGTCTGTCTGCCATTAAACTGTATCTCATGAACTGTTATAGTTTCACATATGATGTTGATTTTCCAAAAAATTGATCCATTTCCATTTTTTTGTACGGATAAAGGCGTAGTCGGCGTAGGCGTAGGCGAGTTTGACTCGCAGGTCACAGCATAATGCTGAACGACAGTCGTTTTGAGTGGATATGACGCATCTTTTCCTCCTCCCTTCTCTTCATCTTTCTCTCCTTTTTGGGCTTTTATAATTTCTGGCGACATATTTATCGCTTCTTTCCCTTTTTCTTTTCTTATTTCTCTTTTTTGGGTTTTTGAAATTTCTGGCGACATATTTACCGCAAAGAAAATTTTTTTCTTTCTAAATCAACCTTTCAATTGGTACCTACAACTTTTAACAGTAAATTATACTCACGATGAAAGTAAAACTCCTAAGAAGCTAAGCACAGTCTGTTTACAATTCTGTTCTACTTGTATTTATACAAAGTTGTTTAAACTAGCAAGCCTTTTGCATTAATTAAATTCTTGCTACATTTACTTCAGACATTTTAACGAGGTAATTGCATCATACAATGAAAATGCCTTTCATTTTAACAGTTCAGAGACATTTATTGAGTTATTTATCTATATTATTGAACAAACAAATATTTCAAACACAAAAAGGGATGGAATGGATATTATGCAATTTTCTTAAAAATCTTTAAGTAATTTTTAAGTTTTAGTAATCTGTTTGCAAGGCATCTGCGATAGCTGTGGTTTATCAGGTGTTCATAGGTAACGCTTGCCTATTACCATCAGATTAGAGTTCATTTAACAAATTAGCATTTGAAAAAAATCATCAGATTCTTACCAACCTTAAACAGGAATGTATATCTGACGAGATTACTTATGTCTTTTGGAAGCTGAGCCATTTCACCAAAAATTTTATCTTTTTTCAGTATAATTGTAATATTAAAAAAGACGTGTGGCACTCGGGGACTGCCGCGGTAAAGCTATTGCATAGCATTTTGTATCAATTTATGCAATTATAATTATTTATTTATTTTATTTATGCAGTATTTCTTTTTCTTTGATATTAATTCAAGTTACACTTTTTGAGCGTGGTGACCGATAAGAAAACAAATTTTTCTTTTATTAAATAAATAAAAAGTTAATATTATTTAAAATATTTTTATTATTTTACAATACATGTGGGTTTTATTACCTTACAGTAGCTGTTGGTTATTCAGGAATATTTATCATTGAAACTATAGGTTTATGATAACTGAAATAAGAAACATAAGTTTGCGACTTAATATCCTCTAAATACCTAGAAAAAATACCGCGTCAATGGTGGTCCCATATTTTGTTGTGGACTCTTGTGGATCATTATTCATTTTCAAATTCAATGTTTTTGATAGAAAAGTTGTCAACCGCTCTGATTTTTTATCAGCGAAGTTAATGTTGAAATCGCCAGCCAAGATAAGTGGAAATTTATTACCATTTGTACCAAGTATTTTCGAGCCTTCTTCAGTGTACTCCAGTAAAGTGCGATGAATAAAATGCTCTACCTCGTCCAATTTTGGATTCGGAGAAATGTAAATTGCTACCATAACTATTTGTAGGCCATTTCTAAGTTTGCATAAGCACGCACAAATATCTCCAACAACTGAGCGCCTAACATTAACATCGCTAACGTGTACAATATTTATTTCAATATTCGGAGTCATAATATTAGTAATATAATTTTTATTTTGGTAAATAGCGACCCCACCTTTTGAAACAGTATCTCGTTTGAACTGAACAATACAATTAAAATTAGGTATTTCAATTGGATTATCATGCATCATGCAAGTTTCGGTAAGAAGTAACACATTTGTTTGTCTCGTAACTGAATCTTGTAAATCGTATTTATGACTATTTAGACTTTGGCAGTTGAAAGTCATTATTGAAATACCATTTCTATTACTAATGAAATCTAATACACTTTGAGCATTCGTCTGAACACTATTTAAAGACAGTCTTTTGAATTCTTGCAACAATTGAAAAAACGGCGGCGTGAGCACTTTTTACTCTATAAAATCACGCGCTTTTATTTAGTAAACAACACTATAAATAATTTAAAAGGCCAATGAAAAATTAGCGTGACATTCATCTTAGCTTTTCCGTTAAAAAAAAGCTATTTTATAAAAACACTACTAAATTAATTTGAATAAAAGTACTTAATAATGAATTATATGAAAAGTTTTTAAGGTAGCCATGACAACGTCGATGACGTCTATGACATATCTCTATAGAAGACCTATTTCAGAGAGAAAATTAATCGTAAGTTTAGCACATCGCGACTATCAGTAACATGGCAAGTGTGTAGAACTGAGTTCGCGCCCTGCAATATGCATGCTCTTTTTGAAAATCTATAAATTGTTTTCAAAAGATGTAGTCGCACGCACACAAACATACCGTGCCGAAGACTGCCGAACTGAAACGACGTTAGACGATGGGGAGCGTGAGGTTTTTTCGTTACGGAATTTCTGGATTCGGTCCCCGCGCTCAAGGCCCGCGATAGAAGCTATGCAATAGCTTAAAAACGATTTTAAACCGTACAATGAGGAATGAATATTTTATTTACGTCATTTATTAATGTATGCAATGTCTGTAAAAGATTGCTCATAGTGTAACACTTTGTAAAATCTTTATATTTATGTTGTGTTTATATGGTGTACACAATAAAGAGTATTCTATTCTATTCAATTCTAAAAATAATCTGTATGTATGCTAGTTTTATAAAATGTTAAAAAAATCGGCCATATTTAATGAACGTACCTATATTCTTGTACCTATACAAATTTCATTTCAATAGAATGACTCAAGCTGAGCCGATTCTCCCTGAAAGTAACCGAACATCGAATATCGATATGCCGATGCCAATGGCTTAAACCAGTGGAATCGAAAAGCTCAATGCTACAAATGTGTATGTGCTACGTTGCCATACTTATCAACATGTAAACTCACAAACAGTAAGCACAATAATGAACAGAAAACTTGACAAGTTGACACCACGCTTGACAGCTTTATTTGAAGCCTCTATGATTTGTCCCCATCATAGGGGATCCTATGACCCCACAATAATTAACAAAGAGTTATTGCTTTGTAAAGCTTCATGATTATTATATCATATCCTAGTTTAGGTAATATAAAAGAAATAAAGCTTGTATGTACGGATTTGTAAGTAGGTATATTTGTTATTCTTTGACGGAAAAGCTTGAACTGATTTGTATGAAATTTGGCTTTATTATTTCTATATTATTGAAACTTAGTTTATTATTTCGATATTCTTATGGGATCAAAACTGGGGGAGAAATCTCGGGTCCCAGCTAGTAGTATAGGTATATGTATATCTAATCTATTTATTAATCATATAATAGGGCATTTGACTAAAAGAAACTAATAAGTCCGTTAGTCAGATTTTCAAAAAATACTAGACACGTATTTTTTATTTTTTCATATAAACAAAATATGAAGACTACACAGTGCGTTGAAAACTCGTGTGACGTCATTGCATGCTACACTTTTTAGCGACCAGTGACGTCACCAGCCACCACTCCTGATCTTTGATGCCTTTTATATTTGTCAATTTTTATTGTTTTGATAAAACAAAAAATACGTGTCTAGTATTTTTTAGAAATCTGACTGATGGACTAATTAGTTTTTTTTAGTCAAATACCCTATTCTGTTACATTTAAAATTAAGTCACATCGTATTTATTATATGAAATAACTATAAAAATAGTAAATAATTGTTATAATGGACTAAAAAGGCCTTCGCTTAGCAAAATGTCAGACGGATGGTGCACTCCGCCCAGTGCGGGAGAAGGTCATTTGATGATTTCCCATGCAGCACAAAACAAAAAAGACATATGGTACAAGTGTTTGGATAAATATAAACTACGAACCTTAAAAAAATTAAAATGGCGTATCAAACCTTTACTGACTAAAACCCGCCTGAGTTCCTTCATTTGCGTGTGCCAGAGGCCACAGTATCTCTTACGAATAACCTGCAACCTTGGCAGGCATTGGTCCTACAGGACCCCATCACATTGGTCCAACACAGGACCCCGTCACATTGGGCCTACAGGACCCCGTCACATTGGACCTACAGGACCCCGTCACATTGGTCCTACAGGACTCCGTCACATTAGTCCTACAGGACCCCGTCACATTATGCTGACATGTCTCTAAAAGGCGTAGTTGTAACACAACGCGCCATTTAGCCGGACCAGCACACTAATTACGCAACACATTATTACTAACAACTGGAATCGTTTTGAAGCATATTGCATATCCATTGCCTGATATATTAAAAAAACGAGTCTGCTCAACAATTTAAATAACGCAATGAATGTTGCTGAAGTGTCAAAATGAAACCCATTGCTACTGATAGTATGTTACGTTAATGCCCTACTGATCCGGCTATAGCCTACGAGGTTCCGAAATCGGTTAATAACTTCCGATGTCCAGGGCATGTTATTCGGAACACAAGGTCCTGGGCTCGACTTCAAGAATGGGCAAAAATGTAGAAACTATCAAAAGACGTCCACTACTGCTAAATCCTTGGAGTGCGTGATGTTAGGCACATAAGAAGACGGGCGGATAACTCTTTCAATTACAAAATCATTTAAATATCAACATGGTCTCCGGGCAAAACATAAATATGCAAAGTAATACAACCCAAAATTAATCCGTATGAAAATATCCTTTTAAAATATTCACAAAATATAAAACCCATCCATTCTCAGCAACTAGTTTTCATTGCGTTGGTTTGTTTTACAAAGTAAATTTTAATTACCAGCGGCTTACTGTTAATCCGCTCACTAATACTCGCACGACTCGTTATTAATTCAAACACCTTTGTTTATACTAGCTTTTGCCCGCCACTTCCTCCACGTGAAACCCTCTGACACACATCACAGAACATCACAACGACTGTCCGCGCTCCTTACCTCGCCCCGCTAACATTATTAATACGTTCCCTGTACAAAACATCATTTAAGGCTACAAACAATTGGACCATTAACAACATTTAGTGTCAATAAGTTATTTTTTTTTATGTATAAACGGAGAAATCACACAGATTGAGCTAGCCCCAAAGTAAGTTCGACACTTGTGTTATGGGATACTAACTCAACGATACTATATTTTATAATAGATATATACATAGATAAACACTTTTGCTAATAAAGACTTTGTTTAGATCCTTATTAAACAGTCCTTTCAACCGGCTGACGGAGAATCCTCACAAACGTTCGAATTGGCCTTAGTTGGCCTGAGTTGGTCTGATTTGGCTCGATAAACAGAGAGTACTCGATGGCGCACCTGTGTTTGGCGGTTCGATTTAGAATATTGACTCGGTTTCACTTTGTTGGGTATTGGGCACTACACTTTGTATTGGGTACAGACGTAGGTACCTTTTGTGTGTTCGATATTTTATTCTCATCGATATTTTTCCTCGAAATGTTCTTTGAGACTCGAGAGAGTGGAATAATTGGTATTCGCAAGTCTGGAGCACCCGGCTGATCTGGGTCAGTAAAGTGTTAGAACTGAAAATAAGTTGGCTGTCTTAAGAAAGGCGAGGTTCTTTTGTCATAATGTGTAGTTATAATATTCAAAGCCAGCAAGACGTGGAATTATTATATTCCTGACTAGCTTCTGCCTGTGGCCGGGAACTCTATAACCATAGATACCAAATATGGAAATCAGTTCAGTGGCCGTGTAAATAATATATACCATTTGACTAGTTGCTCCCCGCTGTTGACTCGCATAACTTTTGATTCCATAAGCACAGTTACAAGGTGACGGAAAACATCTTGAGGCAACTTGGACTTTCAGTCTGAAATCGCTAACCGCATTGAGCAAGTGCTATGCCCAGCAGTGGGACGATAAAAAAGGTTGATGATGAAGATTATTTAAACAGACATAATTTTTTTATATGTGTGTGTGTTTTTATATGGGATAATATGATTCTTAAATCCAATCTTATACGATTTCCAGTTTTATACGATAATTAACAAAACTCCGGACGATAAAAATATAAGTAAAGAAGAAAATTGAGTTAACAAAAAATTAGCATTTCATTGCCTTGCTTCTCGGATTATGAAGATTTCATTTAAAAAGAAAACAACCCATTTTATTGTCGTGTCAGCTCCAAACTCCATAAAGTCACCCCACAAAGGGTTTAAAGCCCCTGGCATCATAATTCAGCACAATATTCACAACGTGTTTTTTATTTTGCGCCGTAAAATGGACATTTATTGCGAAATGTTTTTATACGCGAGGCCTGCGTTCAAAATGACCCTCGCATCTAGAAAACATGATGAATAATACAATATAACCAGAAGTTTTTTGTTATTGTACGTAGTTGATATAGTCAGCAGCGAAATATTGAATTCAATTCGAAACTGAAGTTAGATTCAATTAAAGAACAGCACACACTCCAATTTTTTTTTCAAAAAAAGTTTTTCCATTTTACAATACTTGCTAAGAGTTATCTCTTAGCAAGTATTGTAAAATGGAAAAAGATAATTTAAATGCCCGCTAGACATCGCATGCCTCCACAAGATTTCATTTAAATTAATAACTGCACAAAGAAAATCGATATTTCGTTTTTTTTTTGTGTTTTCCATAATGGACGCTCTCAGCGTAGAATATATTTCTGCATCGTTCTCACACGGTTGATTTCAACATGAATGATGTAATCAAATATTTGTATAAATAGCTTGATAATATAAAAGAGTGTCCATGGAGTTTTCTGCCCGTTCTTCTCCATAGGCATCTACTCTTTGGAATTGGCGACTAGCTTCATCTTACTGACTGACTGACCGACCTGACAATTGTAAAGTGCCTGTAACTGGTTCATTTGAAATAAATGCTTTAATTTGGATTTTTTTTTGATTTTGATAAAGTTATCTTGAGTTCAAGATTCTTATCATATTGAGTAACTCTGTGTAAATAATTAACTGTGTGGAATGAAATGATAAATTATCAGCTGCACCTCCTGGTTTTACCCGCATAAATTTCGGTCTCATGGGAATATCGAAATAAAAAGTATAATGAATATATGTGTTATTCTTAGTTATAAGCCGGGTGCCAAATTTAATCCAAATCCCTTCCGTATTTTTTCCATACCAACTTTCGCATTTCTAATATTAGTAGGATACAACAGGATATGTTTTAATGAATTTTATTCGAAAGGGATTAAAACAATCCCTTTTTAGGGTTCCGTAGCCAAATGGCAAAAAATGGAACCCTTATAGATTCGTCATGTCTGTTTGTCCGTCTGTCCGTCCGTATGTCACAGTCATTTTTTTCCGAAACTATAAGAGCTATACTGTTGAAACTTGGTAGGATGTATTCTGTGAACCGCATTAAGATTTTGACGCAAAAATAAAAAAAAAATGAATATTGGGGGCTCCCCATACTTAGAACTGAAAGTCAAAAATTTTTGTTTCATTAAACACATACGTGTGGGGTATCTATAGGTATTTAAAATTGATATCGAGGTTTCTAAAATATTTTTTTTTTTTTTCTAAACCGAATATTTTGCGTGACAGACGCTTCCAAAGTGGAAAAAAGTTGTCCCCCCCCCTATAACTTCTAAAATAAGAAAATGAAAAATCTAAAAAAACGTATGATGTACATTACTATAAAAACTAACAACGAAAATTGTTTTGAACGAGATCTAGTAAGTATTTTTTTTAATACGTCGTAAATCGTAAACCGCTTATCATCTTTCATACAAATAACTTAAATCCTTTAATTTCATAAATAACACTTGGCCGGTTTTTTTTTTATGTAGCATCGCATCGTTGACCTGGAGAGGTCGTGACTACTTAACCGGACTATATAAACAATCGCTAGATTACACAACATATTTATATAGCTCCAGTGATACCAGCACTGATACATATTCAATTATTCCCCCGCGCCGCTTACCTACTGTGTTAGTTCCGTTAGAGTAGATTGAATCGGATTGGGTTTCATTCTAAAATATACAGTTTGTTTTTGAATGCAAATATTTACTTTAACTCTTCTTCCTTCTCTTCTCGATGCTAGGCCATAATATCGGCTGCTGGAAGAAGTAACCACCCACCAGACAAAGTCTTGGCGTCAAGCAATTCGTCGTGTTCCGGCATGATGTCTGATCTCCAGATCAATCTCCCTCTGACGCAACATTGTTGGTCGTGTTGTTGGGTTTAACATTGCATCACCTCGCTCAACTGCCGTCTTCCTTCCACTTAGGTTTTTTTGAGTGATAAGGCTTAATAAACTAGCGCACTTTACCATCAACGATTGCATCACTGCTTACCACCAGGCTCCTGCCTGCGGTTAAGCACTAGCTTATAATTATTAAAAAAGAAACACCTATGATGCCTTGCGCCACTAAAAATAATATTAGATCAGTTAACCAGATCTTGTCGGCAGTACTCTTGTTTACAAACTAAAGTTAATTGAAGTTAAATGTGTCTTGTTCTTTCTATTTCATTAAGAAAAGGATAGGAGATAAAATAATAGTTTAGTCCTGTCAAATTGAGATACTTCATAGATAGTTTAGACGCGATTAAAAACATGGTGACTAAAAATACGTCAATTTACGTATACGTCAGATGCAGACTAATTTGACAGGGCGAAACTAATATTCTTCGTTTGGCCTTTTGTTAAAAAACTAGAAGGAAAAAGTTGCACTGAATTCAAATTTAATTTAGTTTGTGAATAATTTAGTTTCTAAATAAGGGATTCTGCGCCTAAAGTGGTTTTCTACTCTGGGGACCGAACCAGCGACCTTTAAGTCGCCGGGGCCTTTGCCACTGTGCATTAATGCTCCAAGACAGTTACTAACTCATGATAATCAGGTGCTGGAGATTACCGAGCTGGTACCTGAGAGGATCCTTTAACATACTAAATCCCAGTAACAACAGCTTAGTGGATACGCGCGTGAAACACTTCACTATGATGATGCCATCGTTTCCAGTCCATCGCGGGATTACTGAGTGTAAAGTAAATACCTACCCAAGTGGGGCTTGATGGATTGAATACTGTTGAGTCATGTGTGCCAATAGGATAATGGAGCTTGGAGTTTTGAAACGATCTAGAGATTACCTAGAGATATCTGGTATTGGTATCAATTTTGTTAGACAAAGATGAAAAATTACATAACATTTATTTACCTTCTATACATACAGCATTCGGCTAATAACTTTAATTTTTTTTAACATCTAGTAGCAATCTCATGTTTACGTCAATCAATCTCAAAAGTTTGTCAGTAATTTAGGGATTTAAGAGGTATTTGACAGATCAGACTGTGAGTGTCTTTAAGATTATGAGAAATGCCCCTCTCTTGTTACTAATAGAAGAAAAAATAAAAGAATATTTAAAATATTTTATATTTAGAATAACCAGCGTATAACAATAAAGAGGTGTTATACCTTCTTGTCGGAGAGTCAACAAGAAAGTATAAAATAATAAATAAAAAAAAATTTTTGGCGGGAAAGTCAAGCTAAGTGTCACGCTCAATTTTCATTGGAAAATTATTTATAGTGTTGTTTACTAAATAAAAGTGCGTGATTTATATAGTAAAAGTGCATTCAGTAAATCTATATCTATACTAATATATATACATGTAAAGAAAACCCTGTCCGATCCGTGAAGGTATTATTAGGAATCCGTAACTGATTCTACTAATGAATACAAAGCCGGGCTAAACTTAAAAAAAAAACCCCTTAAAAAAATAAATATTATTTCGCAAAAAGAGGTAACTTAATACATATGCGGCAGGCAACCCCTCCGCGAGTGACGGGGGCAGGGCACGCGTCACGTTGTCGCATCGCTCTTATAATAATACCGTCACAACGGTGTTGTCACTTTTTAAAAAATAGGTTATATAAATAGCAGCAGCTAGTTATTCATAAAGAATAGTGAAATACCGCAGCACAGTGGCCTCATCATGACTTTGCCTCAAACCTCCCTTGTGGACGGTTCACGTGGCCGTCTTTTTCGACATGAATAATTCATTATGTGACATTGGCTAAATGCAAAAACCGTGCGAAGCCAAAGAAAATAAAAAAAAAGGTATAAAACTTCATTTTCACTCATTCACTCAGCAACCTCTAATAAAGATGTATGGTGAATAAATGACAGTTTTTTTTTGTGATGATTCAAAGTGACTCGAGTGGTCTGGCTCAAGCGTCTCAGGAATACACATATTAGATAAATTGATTAAAACTAGATGAGTTCAGCGTTTCCTATCGATTACTCTGAGAAGAAGGGCCGAAACAAATACAGAGGATTGGAACTGACTTGAGGGTCTTTGTTAGATCATGTGATAAAATTGGTGCATTATTGTAAATGGCCGTCGTGTTGTTTTGGTAAGTCATCATCATCATCATCTGAGCGGTAATCCCAGTCGGATCCGAAGCTTTTTCAGCTTTGGAGTCTGGGGTCCGCTTTACCAGTCTAACTGCTAATTTTGGCTAAACTTCGATATTTTCCGTGAAGCGACTGCCGTCTGACCTCCACAATCCGAAAGCGATATCGCAGTTAGACCAATTGTTGAACTTTTGAGGGCTCGAACAACCCATAACGACTGCCATTAGATGTTCGTATGACAACCGGGACCAACGGCTTAACGTGCTTTCCGAGGCACGACCAGACCAGTGCAAATATTCATATTAATGTATACAAATATTTGCACTGCGCGGGGATCGAATCCGCGCCTCCTTGTACAGCGGCCGCGTTCGCTACCGCTACACCACGGAGGCTGCTGCTGTGGTTTTGGTAGGTATTTAATGATTTAGGTCTAAATGCATTTTTTGTGTATTTTGTGTGGACAACGAGATAAGCAAAACATTTTCAATATGTGTACAGTAAGGGTCAAAAGGGGATTACTACTTTTGAGCTTTATTGTAATAATAATAAGTGTCAAAAGTGGTACTCCGCTTTTATCCCTAATCGTTACTCTGCGCATTTTATAAAACTCACTATCATAAATCATAGTTCCATGGACCGCTAATTACTACGCCAATGGATCTAGAAACATTCGCTGAATTTATGGTTACAGTTTGCGAACTGGTTTATTTATTTATTTTTTTTATTAAAATATAAACCAGCGCTTGACCGCAATCCCGCCTGATGGTAAGCAGTGACGCAATCGTTGATGGTAAAGCGCACTAGTTTATTAAGAGCCTATTCACTCTAGCCTTGAAGACACTCAAATTGTAGTCCGACGGAAACACCGCCGCCGGCAGATTGTTCCAGTCCCTCGATGTACGCGGTATAAAGGACGAGGCGAAACGCTTCGTCCGGATCGTTGAGGTGTTAACAACATATGGGTGGAAACTCGCCGTACGACGGGTCGTCCGATGGTGGAACGGAGATGGGGGAATTAAATCGTGCAATTCCCTCGCACACTCCCCAGAATGTATCCTATAGAACACCGAAAGGCTGGCTACTCTACGCCTGTGCTCTAGGCTTTGGAGACCAACTCGAGTTAAATCAGGGTCACCAATCAGCCTCTTCGCACGCCTCTCCACTGAATCCAAAGTGGCCAGGTGACACTTAGCAGCACCAGCCCAAATGTGGCTGCAGTACTCCACACACGAACGGACCTGTGCTTTGTACAACATTAGAAGCTGCCCTGGTGTGAAGTACTGCCGGACCTTTGCGATTACACCAAGTTTTCTGGCAGCCACCTGGGCCTTGGACTCAATGAACCGCCCAAAGTTTAGGTTCGAGGAAATCTCAACACCCAAAAGCTGAAGGCGGTCGGTACACTCCAAGGATACATTCCGAAAAGTAGGAGCCAAGGTGAACGGGCTCCTTTTGGCGGTGAAGAGACACGCCTGCGTTTTGGCGGCATTGAATGCTACAAGATTGGTTAATATTTTTCCCTGAATTTTCTTAAGAAACATTAGAAAAACCGTATTTATCTAAACCAAATCATCCTTATCTCTTATCCAAACTTTCTTCCCCTTGCGTTGTTTGACATAAACAAAGCTGTCTTCGTTACAAGGTTTTCTGAAGGAAAGCGTCGTGCACACGAGGCGGAACAGACTGCCATCGGATAAATTTATCAGGCGTTCATTGTGCTACGTTCACACGGTCCCGTCTTGTTATCGCACGATCGGGGGACGTATTAAGAGGGGACTCTAGTGCCAAGGAAATCGAAAAGTAGGTATTTGAAGAAACTATTGCCGTCGCGCCGCTTCTTACCTCTCCCCGTAAAGTGTGAAAGGGACAGTTGCAGCTTAGGCTGATTTTACCTAAAAAAGCGTTGATCAAAAGACGTTTCGTATTCCACTGTATATTTTTTAAAACACGACAGTTTTCAATTTTTAAATCAAAATTTAAAGGAAAAGTCTACTCATGCTTCTATTTTATTTTCTGTTTTGTCAAAAATTTATCTAATTTTTCTAATAATCTTCTGAACATCGCGGTAAATATGGGTTATTTTTCGGGCTTTTGAAATATCATATGTCATTTATTAATTAAGTTTTGGAAATAATCAAATGATAGGGGCGCGTATAAACAAGGTATAAAATTGTAGAGAGAAAAAGATGCTCTAAAAGCATCATCCACAAAGAAAACAGCGGAATACGTTCGTAAAGAGAAAGCGCCACTAGATTTCCCTCTTAAGGTAAGTTCGTGAGTCTTCGTAAGGTGGAAGACTATACATATTTATCGACGATGATAGTTGCAAAGAATAATATAGAAAGGTTTCAGGAAAGCAGGAACTAAGTGAAACTAGAGATGTTCTGATACTATCAAAGTATCGATATATTTCGATAGTACTCAAATCTTTTTTCGATACTACTTAAACAAATACTCCTAAAGTATCGATTACTTATTATATCGATAGTTTGTTTTTTTGAGGTAACTAACGTAAAAAGAATGAACGTTGAAAGACAATAATTCAATGAAAATTGAGAAGGAAAAATATCTTTTATTATGAAAGTTTTGCGTCACGTTAAGTTTAAAAACTAAAAATTCTTTATAATTTCCCTAATAAAAGTAACTATTCGAGGTATTTTACAATCTGTCCCTTGTTTGGGACATAGTTTTATTTCGATATTGAGCATGTATCGTAAGAATGGATCGATGCTATAAATACTTGGTATCGAATCAAGAGTATATATCTAGTACCTGTTCATTTTTATTAGTATCGGAATATCCTTAAGTGAAGCATTTATATATGCAGAGAGCGTTGCAGCGTCGCAATGAGGATTAGCAAAATCGACTTGGAGGTAAATACTATTTGACGACAGAGCGGGTTTGTAGGTTTCCTTTGGCGATCAAAGATCAACGAAAATATCAAAATTTCACGATCTGTGTGTCTAGGCTTTTGCCAACTATGTTAGGGTCGACTCGGAGTCCTGTCTTACAGGATATCTGACCTCTACGTTGGTAATTCGAAATTCGATCTTCCTAGGTTAGATTGCTTTCCAGAATTTTAGACTTCTGATTACCTGTAACGACTATCCAAGGTATACGAATGTAAGTCGGGATCAACGGCTTATCGTATTAAACAAACAGGTTACATACATTATACATACAATTTTTTCAATTTTCTCAGTTGTAGGCCATAACATCGGCCGCCGGCAGAAGTTACCACCCACCAGACAAAGCCTTGCCGCCAAGCGATTTGTCGTGTTCCGGCATGATGTCTGGTGAAGCCGTACGGAGGACGGGTCTGAGCAGTTGTGTTGCGATGTGTGCCGGGTACGATGCGCCTAATGCTGTTGTGTTGGGAGTTTGGTCGTGGAGGGTCTTCAGATCAATCTCCCTTTGGCGCAGCATCGTTGGTCGTGTTGTTGGGTTTAACATCGCATCACTTAGCTCAACTGCCGTCTTCCTTCCTATTCGCTCAGTGTTACTGAGTGAATAGGCTCTTAATAAACTAGCGCGCTTTACCATCATCGATCGCATCACTGCTTACCATCAGGTGGGATTGCGGTCAAGCGCTAGTTTATAATTATTAAAAACAAAATTAGTTACATTACAGTCATACACGTACATCGCAGTCCACTGCTGGAAATAGGACATCCAAGGATTTCCATAAAGAATGGTTGGACACGGCCTGCATGCAGCGCTTCCCTACGACTTTGGTTAGATCATCCAACTACCTAGTCGGTGGGCGTCCGACGTTGCGCTTGCCTGAACGTGGTCACCATTCAAGAGCCTTTCTGCCCCGTTGGCCATCGGCTATACGAGCTATGTGCCCCGCTTACTGCCACTTCAGAGAGCTAATCCGCTCGGCAATGTCGGCGAATTTAGTGCTTCTACGAATCTCCTCATTCCTGATTCGATCAGTTAGAGAAACACCTAGCATAGCCCTCTCCGTAGTTGTCTGTGCGACCTTGAGCGATATGATAGTGAGGGACCACGTTTCTGATCCTTACACACAATTACACGTACCCTTTGTTATAAGATCATTGGGCATAATTCGAATAATTCACAATCAAAATTCGTAGTCACTAAGTCAATATGTCGGCGGTGCGGGTGAGATTTACGAGGGTGCAGTATCTCGAGCGAGGTCGTTCGACATGTCACTCGACATATGGACCGGGTGAACACAATCACGATTTAGATAAATTTATCACAGTTTGATGATATAAAGAATATATAGAACTTTGTTTCCTTTCTTTGTCTTTAACACATTTATTTAGAGTGACGCTCATCCTCACAGTACAGGAAAATCTTAGACAATATTTTTTTCCACTTATAAGAGTATCAAGAGAGCAGCGATAGCCAATTGTTTTATATATGTAAAATTTAATTAACTGGGGAAACTGACCATACTAACTCCGGGAGTGCCGGCAGAAGTGTGAGTTTGAATATTAACGTTGTGCATTTTTTTAATATATTGTAATTATTAGGGAAGGGGTTATAAGAAAGAAAAGAGCCTTGATGATAATAGTGTAATTTAATAGTGAAGTAGGAACCTGACCAAACATTTTCCTCCTATAGCGAAAATGGGGAGAATTATTATATATATAAAACACTTTTTTTTTTTTTAATTATATATTAGTACTTGACCGCAATCCCGCCTGATGGTAAGCAGTCATGCGATCGTTAATGGTAAAGCGCGCTAGTTTATTAAGAGCCTATTCACTCTAGCCTTGAAGACACACAAAAAAGTGTGATGGAAACACCGTCGCTGGCAAATTGTTCCAGTCCCTCAATGTACGCGGTATAAAAGAGGAAGCGAAACGCTTCGTCCGGATCGCAGTGGTGTTAACAACGTAAGGGTGGAAACTTGCCGTACGACGGGTCGTCCGATGGTGGAACGAAGCATAAAACCATAAAAGCATAAAAAAGGCACTTCAACGTATTTCAATTTATTGACCTATATTTAAAAATGTTGACTTGTATCTGCTACCGCCTCTTTACATATATGAAAAATGTATGTTTAAGAGGAAGCATGAGTAATTTTTTAGTATGGAAAATGATTTATATGCTCTTTACCGGGGAGACCTCACTGGATCTTGATCCATCTGAGACTAGGTAAATATAATAACCGTTGTATATTTATGTCATTATTTAAATAATTTATGTAAATAGTACACTGTTGACCACCTACATGATTTCTCTCTCCTTTCCCTCGGTATTCCATCCAGAGAGTCTGTAAAAGATCGCTCTTAGCGATAACATCGCCCATTGTGTAAAATCTTTATATTTATGATATATTTATGGTATACATAAAAAAGAGTATTTAATTCTATTCTATAGTAAGATACCAAGTATTCCCAAGATGTTAAAGACTTTAGAAAATTTATGCGCTTGTATTTTTAAGCAAAATCATGTATGCACTTGTTATTTTGTATTTGACCATATATTTATACCATTCCCAATAAAAATGATAACTTTTCTTTATTTTTAAATACGTTGTCCCACACTAGAAGTTTCCCTGTGTCGTGGGTGCCTTTACAAATATTTGATAGAAGTATGGGGGACATCAGCCAAGACAAACATTCAAGCATTACAAACGGCACAAAATAAGTTAATAAAAACACTCTTCCATTATGATCACAGTACACCAACACAAAAAATATACAATGAAACCAAACTAATGAATATATCACAAACATACATATACAATAACTGCATATTAATTAGAAAGATACTCAATAAAAACATTCACACGCAAATACATATCACAAAAAAACATCAAATACACAAAATTGGGCTTAGAAATGCTAATGATATACAATTGTACTCACCACGCACTAACTATGGTAAAAAAAGTGTAATGTACGAAGGTGCAGCATTGTACAATAAATTACCAAAAACAATTAAAAACGAAAAGTCTATGTCAATATTTAAAAAGCATTTAAAATTGCATATAATCAATCAAGCGAGCGCACCTTAGTACATGCCACATCTAGTTGTGCGTGCTCCATGTGTTGTTCGCAATCTACCCTACATATTTTTAATTTTTGTTTCTGTATAGTGTTTTACTTACTGTACGTTTTAAATATTTGTTTAAGTTAGTATTTAAAAATTTCTCATGTAAGTGATTAATTTCTTATGAGAAATAAAGATATCTCAAACTTTACATAAACAGCCAGCTCCGGAACAACTACTTGTAGGTCATTCAAATATTTGTTCCGTGCGGGAATCGAACCCCCGACACGCAGCGCAGCAGTCAATAGCTTAGCCACTGCGCTAACTATGCAGTTAAAATAGTATAATCATAACAAATTAGTCAATATGTCACCGACAAGTATAAAGCATCAATCAATTTGTGGAAGCAAACAGACGCATGAGTGTGGACCTTATGTAGTAGATACTTCCTCCATTTTGGTTTGTTTTGTTACGTAGTTTTGATTAATGTTGGAGTACAATATACCTATCTCCAAAATGACAGGAATCGATTCGGAATAGAATACTTTCACAATGTCCATTAATCCGGTTACACATTGTTTAATTTTGCTTACCTACGACTTTGTTCGCGTGGAGTTAGTTATGCTCCGCTCCTATTGGTCCCAGCGTGTTGTTATATAGCCCAAAGCCTTCCTGGGTTAATGAACACAAAAAGATCTTTTCACATCGGACCAGTAGTTCCCGAGATTAGCGCGTTCAAACAAACAAACTCTTCAGCTTTATATATTAGTATAGATTAAAAGAAAAAATAACTTCATTCAAATTAAAACCACCACATCACCATAAAAAACGCCATTCAGCTTTCAACGAATTGATTCTCCATAATCGATTCCGCACCGTTCACTCACTATTCATAATCGATACCGCACCGTTCACTCACTATTCATAATTGTTACCGAACCGTTCACTCACTATTCATAATCGATACCGCACCGTTCACTCACTATTCATAATCGATACCGCACCGTTCACTCACTATTCATAATTGTTACCGAACCGTTCACTCACTATTCATAATTGTTACCGAACCGTTCACTCACTATTCATAATCGATACCGCACCGTTCACTCACTATTCATAATCGATACCGCACCGTTCACTCACTATTCATAATTGTTACCGAACCGTTCACTCACTATTCATAATCGATACCGCACCGTTCACTCACTATTCATAATCGATACCGCACCGTTCACTCACTATTCATAATCGATACCGCACCGTTCACTCACTATTCATAATCGATACCGCACCGTTCACTTACTATTCATAATCGAGTCGTGTCCGAATGCGGATGCGGTCCGGATGTGAATTATTATTCGCTCATATCTCTCAGCCTTTGATACGTCGACGGTATTGTCTGTAGGACACACAGATAAACAATAGATGCTTGGCTTCTATTTTTCTTTTATTTTCTTGTGAGGAATCATGATTTGTTTTATGAAGCTTGTTAGCTCTAGGTAAACATACACTAATAACATACAGTTATATTTCTTATTTCCTCGAACCACCCCGTCGCAACGTATCGTCTTCCCGCACTATATAATCGTTTTCATATCTGTTTTTACTATTCCTTCTTTTAATTATTTTTTTAGTGTTTGCGTAATTTTAAGTAAGGTATTAAGAGGAGACTCTATTGCCGAGGAATTTGGAAAATAGGTATTTGAAGAAACTATTGCCGTTACGCTGCTTCTAACTTCTCTCGGGAAAGTGCGCAGAGGACAGTTGCAGCTCAGGCTGATTTTACCTACAAAAACGTTGACCAAAAGACGTTTCGTATTCCGCTGTTTTCTTTTTCAACACACGACAAATCTCAATTATTTTTATATCAAAATTT
Source organism: Sesamia inferens (assembly GCA_037179545.1). Taxonomy (NCBI): domain Eukaryota; kingdom Metazoa; phylum Arthropoda; class Insecta; order Lepidoptera; family Noctuidae; genus Sesamia; species Sesamia inferens. Next base: position 27,703,577 of record CM073939.1, on the reverse strand, counting down.
AGAGAAAATGTACCTATGCTTTTATTATTTTCTTTTTTGTAAAAAACTCACATACAATCACGTTGTTATTTTTTTTTTAAATAATTATATACTAGCGCTTGACCGCAATCCCGCCTGATGGTAAGCAGTGATGCGATCGTTGATGGTAAAGCGCGCTAGTTTATTAAGAGCCTATTCACTAAGAAAAACTGAGCGAATAGGAAGAAAGACGGCAGTTGAGTGAGGTGATGCATTGTTAAACCCAACAACACGACCAACGATGCTGCGCCAAAGGCAGATTGATCTGAAGACCCTTCACGACCAAACTCCCAACACAACAACATTAGGCGCATCGTACCCGGCACACATCGCAACACAACTGCTCAGACCCGTCCTCCGTACGGCATTATCCACCAAGTAAACAGCAGAATACCTTTGTATAGAGAAAGTACCGCTAGAGTTCCCTCTTAAATACAAAAGTATTTTTTCTATTCCTATCTACCAATAGGATAATAATTACTTTTGCATTTTTTGACGTGACATTGTCTTATAATTCGATGGAGCCGGCTGCAGTTTCGGGTAGCTTGACCTGCTGTCGTCACGTCGTCCGTACCTTCGCATTGATTAATCTCCTGTGAACCACACAGCAAGGTCACACATTATCAGTAGCTGTGGGTTTTATTTTGACAGTTCAACTATGTACATTCATTGCGATATTAATGTTGTTAAGCATATACATTTCCCAAATATATGCAGCAATGGATAAGCAATATGCTTCAAAATGATTCAAATTGATAGCAATAGTGTATTACGCGATTAGGGAGCGTGATATTAAGGCGAGATTGTACTACTTTTTCACTTTTTTAAACCTCTGTAAATCCAAGACAAATTGAAATTTTGTAAAAATAAAATATTTCAGGAAAGTTGAACATATTGTCTAGAGTTCTGTGAAGATAGAAACGTGAATTTAAATAATTTGTTCGATAAAAAAAAGTCACAAACATGACACTAAATTGCTATTTAAAACGTTTAACCTGAAAAAAATACATAGTTAACCATGTAAAAATTATACCAAAAGATGAGTAATATTATTTTTTAGCGTTCTATTAAAATACATTTTTTAATTTCCCTTTTATTTTTTTCTAAGGAATAATTATATTCAAAATATAGTAGTCAAGAGCTGGCAACGGCTGGCCAGTGCCCGCCGAGGCGTCACCGAGGTTGGACGCACGACACCTTTTCCGAAAAATCCCCCTGCGTTTGCGCTATCTAATAGGTCAACTTTAAATAAACTTGTGTTGATTTTATTACTAAAAAAGTGTTAATAAAACACTATATAGAAAATTGATACCTATGCAACATCGACATCGTAAATTATTTCGTTTATGAGGTAAAGTTCCAAACATTATTTACTTCCATATTTTTCTAGGCGCGCCACAATACAAACAAGTTTGTACGGACGACAGCAGGTCAATCTACCCGAAACTGTGAAATATTTTCAATCAACTTTGAGCATTAAACGATTTTAGCAATGAAGTTGTAAATTTAATAAAGTAATTTGTGAGATTGTATTAGCTTGATGTACTGTCGTCGGTTTGAACAAAACAGATTGAACTTGATCAAACGATTATTTTGTTTGTTCAATAATTTTGACATATCGGATCACAAAATATCCTGTGAATTCAAGGTAAAATTTTAACAATGTAAAATGTAACAAACTACCTACATATATTTTGTATTGCAGAGCTTCAATGAAAGCAAAAAAAAAAAAGAGCCAAAATTATACTAACTTCTATATCCGAATAATCAGTGGTTTGCGATTGACATACATTATTATTTAATGTTTATGTATTGATGTAATACAATTACGGAATGATATTGTATAATTACGATACCATTATCTGTAAGTATACATATAAAGAGGAAAAAAATAGAAAAATAAATTATGAATGATGAAAACAGATTTAGGAGAAATAAAAAAAAAATAATAATATGTCATTCATGATTATTACAATACTTTAAAAAGGATAAAAATAAACACTGAGAAAATAAATAATTATTTTGAGAGAAAAAAATACATGACTGTCAAATTGATCATACGTATTACAATTGATTGGAATAATAATCATTTCACAATTAATTGGAGAAAAGTGTATTTAAAGGTGCTTAAATTGTTTTCCTATTTTGAAATGACATGTAAAATAATAATGTTAATTTGATTACAAAACAAAAGCAATTTTATTTTCTTTTCCGCCATACGTTACCTACTGCAGTTTCGCTGCTTTGTGGCATGTTCAACTCTAGCATCGGCTAGCTTGGCGGCCAGCGCGTGCGCTCGCTCGTTGCGTCTTTACGTTCGACATATTACTATTTAGCGGGGGGTGAGGCAGCGTGTTCATACCTACACACCGCACTATAAGAAGGCCTTAATTCATATATGTAGTTTAGTAAGGGTTCCAAGAGCTTTCCAGTCTAACTGGATGAATACCAGTCTTTTTAGTTACTGGGTAATACGAATGCCTTGGTAAGACTAGTTGTCAAACTTTCGGGCTTCTGACTACGAAGGACGGGTCTGGGCAGTTCTGTTGCGATGTGTGCCGGGTACAATGCGCTAAATATTGTTATTTTGGGAGTATGGTCGTGCAAGGTCTCCAGATCAACTCCCTCTGGAGCAGCAGCATCGTTGGTCGTGTTGTTGGGTTTAACAATGCATCACCTTTTTTTTTTTTTTTTTTTCCGGGGTGGAAATCCTCATAGGATGCCCGCCGCCCTGGGGTGGGTGACGGGGTATGTCAGACTTTTACTGACTAAAACCACCCCGGTGTGTCTTCTATCACGAGCGCACGTGGGGCCGCGGGAGTCTAAATTCTTCCACGGCCCCACCCTCGTGCTGGCCCGGTCTGTCCGGGCCTCCTCTCCTGCACGGGGTAGTGGGGTGTTAAACTACCCCGTGCATCACCTCAAAGGCGAAAATCAGAAAGCCATTGACAGAAGCACCTGCTTAATTTTTTTTGTATAATACTTAACTTGATTTATTATTTATGAGATATTTGTAGACTAGTAATAAATAAAAAATTATAATACTCAAAAGTCGCATATATGAAATTAGGCTGAGAATCAGCACTTTTTGACCGTCAATATACCGTATATATAAAGTCCCCCCAAACACTCGTCCTTTGCCCCTTTCTTGTGCTTTTGCTGTGAAGAAGTATAATACTTTTTCTTTCTTCTCTTCAAAGGGGAAGTATTATGCGTGCTAAATGTTTGTGAAATATTACTGTAGTGATGTATAAACAAAGAAAGATGGCGTTCTTACTTTTGATCATCGACATATAATAATGGACAGGCCTTAGATATGAGTATTGTGGCGCTCCGAAAGAAAGAGAGGAAACGAAGTTTTGTCTATATTTATCTCTCTCAAAATCATCAATCATCTATGAGGAAAGAGATAGTGCTACACCAAAAGCATAGGCCATCTCTCTCACTCTTTTTAAACCAAGAATTACTGCAGATTATACGCGTACGGCATGTATGTATGTAATTTCTGTAAGTTTATGGTTTTGATCAAGCCACGCACGTAACCTCAAAATAACTGTGACATTTACAAAGGAAAAAAATTAAAGTCAACTAAATATTGAGCTACCTTCTATGTCAACATTAATTTCATAGCTCCCGAAAGTTTACAACAAATATCTGACAATGGGCGTGATGTGATTAACTGGTCGGCGGTTACTGATCGGACATGCGGATATGCGGACACTCGACATCAGCGCGCCCACCACTAGTTAGGAAACGTATCGATAGTTGGCTTTTGTTTGTGGTTTCCACACTACAACTGATCAACACACATTTGTTGCATTATTTTAGTTAACCTAGATGCTGCACGAAAGTAAGTAGGTTAGTCATACAACGCAGAGCGTTATTCTGTTCTCTGCATTTATATTTGTTTATTCTACAGAACAGGAATACTTTAACATCATTAAATGAAGTACCGTTTGTATTTTTAGCAGCTGCTGCTCCCGGCTTCATTTATTTAAACTTTCGCACATGAAATGTACAGAGGCGGACTTAATGCCTTAGGCATTCTCGGTCAGTCAGTGTCTTTAGTTGACAAAAACTTGTAAAAAAAAAACAAAAATCTCTTAACACTATTAAAGAAAATACTTAAATAAACTATATCTACATACATAGTATTAACAAAATATATACTTATAATATATATGTCCAAAACTAAAATTTGGGAGAGAGTTGTAGCAATGATTCTACCCTAACTGTTGCGAAAATAACTTTGCAATTTCCGCTTAAGGGCCTTACTCTCATTAGTAGCGAAAAATGGTCACTTTAGGAAGCTAATTTCTATTTAACGGCTTGGTTTTGAGATTTGAAAAAAATATATCTTGTCTATTGATTCATGTACAACATTTACTAAAGATGATTTTTTCGTAGGACTTTGCCTTTTGCCTTAAAAAAATATTTACCAAAACGCTATTTTTGGCTAATATTCGTTATTACTTCTAAACGGCATTGATGTGTGGAAATATTTTTACACTGGAAAATTTGTGGTTAGAGGTACTACAGATATGCCACAGCGTATTTAAATCCATCAAAATTTGCCAAGAAAATATCCTTATTTTGAAATACAGGTTTAGAGGTGCTCTGCGCAGGCGCGGGCGGCAGTCGTGCGTTAGCATTCAGACGGGAGGGTTGTGTCGTTCGCTGCTCTGCTCCGGCTATCGCCGACTACGCGTGTTTGCCTGTGTGAGTGCAAATATTTACGAGCGAATCGTGTCAGTGTACGTTCATAGATTAGCTCGCAAATGAGAATTGTAGATGCGTCTGGTGGCGTAAGTATCTATCTACCTATACTCTTGTATTTATACCTATATATTACTGTATTTTTCTTTATGATTACTATTAGCTTTTCTATTTTTCTATTACAATTGAAGTTAAATAATTACGAATTGTTCCAGGACATCTAGAAAGAAATCATTAGACCTGAAAGGCAATAATCCGACTACATCCGCTGATAATATGTATAGAAGACTCTATTCAGGTAAGTAAACACTCGCACTTAGATTATAATTAATAGGTTTGTAATTGCCTATATACGTTATAGCAATCAAAAGTTCGATAGTTTATATTGACAGTTGCATAAACGTTCACATAAGTAATTTGTAAGGAGATTTAAAAATAAAAATCTTATTAGAAATTTACGTAACTTGAAAATGTGATTTTTTGTTTATGGTGATATAAACCAAAAATTAGAGCTCAATTAAGGGTTTTGGTGTAAAAACAGTTTTACAAAAAGTTTTGAGTTGATAGGACTTTTAGTTTTCGAGATATTAGCAAAAATGTGCAATAAAAACTCTTACTTTGATCATTTTAAATGATTCTTCCTGTAAATATTTTATTTCTATAAGTAATAGTTTAAAGTAACCGAATAGAAATAGACTGTGGCCATTCTCAACTGCAAGAACTTTCTGCAGCTTTAGATTTGCCTATAATCTCGCATGTAATTTATCGAATCGAAGAATTAAAATTTACAGATTTTAAAATAACTCGTGTTTTATTTGAAACCTCATTACGACGGAGTACATTCAATCCGACATCACTGACATAGTATAAAAAAGGTACTATGTCGTCATGAAAAACGGCCGAAACTACGCGCTTTGTAATCTCATGGCATCTATACAGTATGTTAAGAAAACCCTGTCCGACCCATAAGGATAATAAAGGTTAGGTAAACACATGACCAAATATAATATAAAATTTTACGTATTCATCATAGTACCAATACAAATGAATTTTGAAATAATCTTTTTTTCCCGCGAATTAATTCCGTGTTCCCCGAAATTTGGTAATTTTTAAAAAGTGACAACACCGGTATTATTATGAGCGAATAGCGTTGCGACCACGTGCCGCGTGCCCTGCCGCCCGGCCCCCGCGGGCGTCAGGCGAAGGGAGGTTAACGCGCATTTATTAAGTTACCTCTTTTTGCGAAATAATATTTATTTTTTTAGGGGGATTTTTTTTTTTAAGTTTAGCCCGGTTTTGTATGCATTAGTAGAATCAGTTATCGATACCTAACAACACCTTCACGGGTCGGGCAGGGTTTTCTTAACATACTGTATAAAGCTCGGTTAGCGCAGTGGTTAAGCTAGACTTAGACTGCTGCGCTGCGTGTCGCGGGTTCGATTCCCGCGAATATTCAGAACATGTCCTACAAGTAGTTGTCCCGGGTGTGGCTGTTTGTGTCTGTGAATTTATATGTTTGTAAACGCACCCACGATATGAGTAATTCCTAGTGTGGGGCACGTTTTTTTTTTAAATAAAAATATCACAAAGTGCCTAGTGCGAGTTTGTTTTACGTTAACGCGATGAACTCGTTTATGTAATTTGCACTAGTAATACCACTAGTAATTAATTCAAGGACACTTGCAAAGACATGATGCCGTTACGGTCTTACTATACAGTATGTTAAGAAAACCCTGTCCGACCCGTGAAGGTGTTGTTAGGTATCGATAACTGATTCTACTAATGGATACAAAACCGGGCTAAACTTAAAAAAAAAATCCCCCTATAAAAATAAATATTATTTCGAAAAAAAAAAAAGAGGTAACTTAATAAATGTGCGTTAAGCACCCTTGCGCGGGCGGCGGGCGGTAGAGCACGCGGCACGTGGTCGCATTACTATTCGCTCATAAGAATACCGGTGTTGTCACTTTTTTTAAAATGACCAAATTTCGGGGAAGTTGGAATTAATTCGCGGGAAATAAAGATTATTTCAAAATTCATTTGTATTGGTACTATGATGATTACGTAAAATTTTATATTATATTTGGTCATGTGTTTACCTAACCTTTATTATCCTTATGGGTCGGACAGGGTTTTCTTAACATACTGTAGATACACATATACTGAAAAGTAGTGAAAAAAAAATCAAATATGTTGAATCGTTAGAATATTACCATCTACCATTAATTTTTATATTAATGTTATGATATATTATAATGTGTGGGTACGTTTTACAAATGTCTGTCACTCTGTGATCGGCCATTAAACTGTGTAACGAGCACTCCTTGATTTTATTCAAACATTGATCAAGAATACTACAAATATATTATAGTACGATATTACCATTTATCAATACAAAATATACATTTATCGGTCTTGCATCCATACCCCCGTCTGAAATCGTAGGCACAAATCGCGACCTACACGCGGCTTGTCTGCATTTCTAGATATTCTTTGATTGTCGTTTTAGTTTAGCGCGCCACCGCGCGCATTTTACGAATTCGGGAGTACGGCGTTTAGCTCCACCCACATGCACAAGGTCATTGAGGCTACTATACACCTTAAATGCAAACCGATTGGCGGCCATCCTGATATCAAGAGAAAGCGCATTCCACAGAAGAATGGATTGAAAATGAAATGAATAATGAACAAAGTCAGACGTATGTGAAGGACAGAGTAAGAGGAGATTGTTAGAAGAACGCAGATTTTTAGTGTGTGATGAACATAAATATTGGAAGTGAGTCATAAGATAAGAAGGAGGAGTGAGTGATTTAAGAAGAGAGAAAAGCGTGGTCAAGGCGCGCAAATTTCTTCTCTGACGAATGGGCATCCATTTCAGTTCAGACCTGTAGCTCGACACATAGCCATATTTCTTTAGATTACATATGAACCGGATCTCTTTGTTAAGCAATCTATCAAGCTTATCCAGCAAAGCCGCGTTTAGGTCAAAGTAGCAAACGTCACCGTAGTCGATTATAGGGAAAATCAAAGTCTGCACAAGCATGGTTTTCGTTTTAACGGGTAAAAAGGGAACTTTTTTTCCCTGTATCGTCTGAGGAATCAGACGATACAGGGAATGCAGGGTACCGTGGACCTTTTGACTAACGTAGAAAACCTGACGTTGCCAGCTAAGCTTATCGGTATATTGTTTGATATATTATAACTATATTACTTTTATGGGTTTTATATTTTCTAATATCAGCCGTTAGATTCTGTAAAAATCTAACGGGACAAGTTAGGCGAAGTTAACTGTAGAGTGAGTTGTTATTCCAACTGACGCTAGGTATTGACATTGTTTAAAGCTCACTTTACCATTTTTTTCCTTTTAATTTTTTATAGAAGCGCTCGGCAGCTATATGCCGTGAAAGTCCTGTTATATTTGGTCAAGCTGTTTCAGAAAGAGGCCGGACCAAAGACAGACAAACAAAAATGTTAACAAAAAATGAAATCAGTATGTTTTTTATAATTATAAACTAGTGCCTGACCGTAATCCCGCCTGATGGTAAGCAGTCACGCAATCATTGATGGTAAAGCGCGCCAGTTTATTATGCCTATTCACTCAAAAAACTGAGTGAACAGGAAGGAAGACGGCAGATGAGCGAGGTGTTGCAGTGTTAAACCCAACAACACGACCAACGATACTGCGCCAGAGGGAGATTAATCTGGAGACCCTCCACGACCAAACTCCCGTCACAACAACACACATCGCACAACTGCTCAGACCCGTCCTCCGTACGGCTTCACCAGACATCATGCCGGAACACGACGAATCGCTTGGCGGCAAGACTTTGTCTGGTGGGTGGTAACTTCTGCCGGCAGCCGATGTTATGGCTTACTACCTAAGTTGATATTTATACTATCAGATACATTGAATAAAAATCTTAATAGAATTAATTGTTCTTTATTTAAATACATAGTAGGGAGTAGTAGCTATATGGAAAATACAAATCTAACTCTGTATAATATTCGCGTGAACGTCTGACTCTGAATGAAAACTGAATGAATAATGAACTCTTGATAAAGAATGGACACGTGGGGTATTAGTGGGTAAAACTCCGACACAACCCTACATTCTCCCCACATGAAGGGTATCCATACGGACCATAAGATGACCCACTGACCGAAATTGCAAACCGAAAATAGGTAATGGAATAAAGGAAAGTGTTGAGGTGGAATTGGAACTTAGTAGGTGGGAAATCGCCTTCATATAAGCTTCACCAGAGCAAGCGTGATGTGATGACTAATGCTTACGAGCCAGTGTGGTAATTGCGTAACACTCTATCAGTACCTTAAAAAAATACACATGTGTCTAAAATAACCACTTTATTTATTTATTTTTATTTTTTATTTATTTTGTTTCGAATGAATTAATGAAATTTAGATGATTATAGTAATTGTACAATAAGTAGAGACAAACACCAATTAAAACTGCATGCCGTCAGGCGGATTATGGAGGCACACTTTTCGGGAGTGTGCGAAGGAATTGCATGATTTAATTCCCCCATCTCCGTTCCACCATCGGACGACCCGTCGTACGGCAAGTTTCCACCCTTACGTTGTTAACACCACTACGATGCGAACGAAGCGTTTCGCCTCCTCCTTTATACCGCGTACATCGAGGGACTGAAACAGTTTGCCAGCGGCGGTGTTTCCGTCGGACTACAATTTGAGTGTCTTCAAGGCTAGAGTGAATAGGCTCTTAATAAACTAGTGCTCTTTGCCATCAACGACTGCGTCACTGCTTACCATCAGGCGGGATTGCGGTCAAGCGCTAGTTTATAATTTTAATAAAAAAATAATACAAATATTTCATGGGACAAAAAAAAAGAAAACTTTTTTTGTGTACATTAATGCTGCATTACAATAGGTACAATATGAGGGAGATTGATCTGGAGACCCTTCACGACCAAACTCCCGACACAACAACAATTTTTGCATCGTACCCGGTATACATTGTAACACTACTGCTCAGATCCCTCCTCCGTACGGCTTCACCAGACATCATGCCGGAACACGGCAAATCGCTTGGCGGCAAGACTTTGGTGGGTGCTAACTTGTGCCGGCAGCCTATGTTATGTTATGTTATGCCTACCTGCCGAGAAATTAGCATTGCAATTTGGAATTAGAGAAGATATTTTAGCAAATTGAAAGATTACTGAGAAATATAACTAAATTCCTACGTTCATAATGTTCCAAATATTTCGTAGAAACACGAAGCTTTAGGTGTAATCCATCGCTGGAATACATTCGCTTTTATTAATGTCTTAACAATTTCATGTATACATATAATACAGAAAAACGTTCTTGGATTTTGCTCACTAATACATTCATTGAGACGGTAGAAGTTGAATTTAAATGTTAGCGTGTCCGTTGAATGAACAACCAACTTTTTCTGAAGTATTTAATTTAAATACAAAGAAAAAAAAAAAGTTTTTTCTATTCCTATCCTATCTTATATACCTTTATACATTCTTAGAATATTATTTGCATTTTTATTTCAGTGTCCGTTTCTGTATATTTATTTGCATTTGATAAAACATTATTATAGGTCATTTTGTTTTATTATATACTAGCTTTCCGCCCGCGGCTTAGCCCGCGTCGAATTCGGTTATGTCGCGCTTTTTAGATTTCCCTCGGGAATATAATTTTTTTTTCAATTAAAGGTAGCCTATGTTCTTTCTCAGGGTTTAAAGATTGTCTGTGCCAAATTTCATCAAAATCGGTCGAGAGGTTTAAGCGGGAAAGTGTAACAGACAGACAGACAGACAGAGTTGCTTTCGCATTTATAATATTAGTATGGATTAAAACCAACCAATCCCGCCTGATGGTAAGCAATAAACCGATCGTTGATGGTAAAGCGCGCTAGTTTATTAAGTGAGACAATTTGAGTGTCTTTAAGGCTAAAGTGAAGAGGCTTTTAGTAATAAAAAAGGCGAGTACTACTCCCAATCTCCAGGCTGTTGACTGAACGGCTAATTTGAACAGTAGGCTACACGTGTACCTAAACTTAGATTCATTAAATAAAGCTCGATGTAAACTCAACACTGATACGTGTTGAGTTTACATCGAGGTTTATTTAACTCATCTAAGTTTAGGTACACGTGTAGCCTACTGTTCAAATGAATAATAAATTAAAATTACTTATAAATAAATACTGAATGATTGACAAAATTGATTCATTCGCAAACAATGTATTTTATCATTAACCCCAGTCACTGTCATAATAGATTGTGGTACAGACTAATCTGTCCCTTTGTTCGTCAACAATATATAAACAATTTAGTCAGTCAGGCTTAGAATACAGTGTATTGTGTAGTTTCGATAAGCCGGGGTAACCGATAGACCACAGACCTACAATCGATGGGTCGACCGCTAGCTAGTTAAAACTTCAGTCATTGAGATTCACTTCGGAGCACTAATTTTATCGAGAGCCGATCCCGCCGATGATACTTGAATAGGTTCGTACCTTGTTTGGAGTTTAGACGAACAATATAGTATTGAGTAGTTGTAGACAGCTCTTTGAGAGTAGTTATGCCCCAGTTGAAATGAGTTATGCTGGGGCTACATTAGCGGGCGAAAATTCCCATCGCGTTGGCGCGCAAAACATCCGTTGTCGGACATACACGATATTCTTGTCTACATTGGCGGGCGAAGATTCAGAAAGCGGCCTACGGCGAATATTCGTTGTTTAGCTGTGCGGCCGAAACGATAGAGGAAGCGGTAGTTTTGAATTATATATCAGTAAATTATTATTTATTACATTTATATGAATATCAAAAAATGCAAAAAGAACATCAGTCCCGCTTCAAAGTCTGGACGACACTGAAATGACTTAGGTGTAACCACTCAAGCGAATATTTTCGCGATAAGTCCTTTGAAGCGCACCACTTTACCGACTTTCTAAGTATATCTTGGACACCATTGACTGAAGGTGAAGGAAAACATCTTGAGGAAACCTGGACTTTATAAGTCTGAAATCGCCAACCCGCATTGAGCAAGCGTGGTGATTACGCTCAATCCTTCTCTGTATGAGAGGAGACCTGTGCCTAGCAGTGGGACGATAAAAAGGTTGATGATGATGATGATGATGATGACTTTACCGACAGTGCCGCGATGCTATATAATTTGCGCATGAATACAGTTGCGACGATGTACCCAGCCACATACTTCGCCGTTGCCCGCTAATGTAGCCCCACCATTATAGGTCTTCAAAGAGGCGTTTAACTTTGTGTAAATATTGGCGAAAGAAAACGTTTTAGATAACATGTCACAGAGACAAAATTTTAAAGCACAGAACAAATAAAAGATCTATTCCGTGCGTCTGTATTTAAAGCATGTGCCATTTAGCTATTCGAACTGTCTGCGTGGGGCACTTATGGTCCGCTCTTATCCTAATTCTCCCCATCCCTGTTGAATTGTAATGTACATACGCAAGATACTGACAACATCAGGCCAAGTTAAAAGAACAGATTTCTTTAAAGTCCAGTCTTTTCTTTAACATTTTAAACTATTGCTAGTCTGCGATCCCGCCTGATAGTAAAGCGCACTAGTTTATTAAGAGCACTGTAGCTTTGAAGTCACTTAAGTAGTAGTCGGACGGAATAAAATGGTGGTATAAAAAAACGAGGCGAAACGCTTCGTCCGAAAGTAATTTTATGTTAGGATATTATATATCTAATTTGAATAATCCTTAATACTTATTTATTTTTATTTAAATTATTACTTAATACTTATTTATTTTTACTCGGTGGTGGGCCATAGCATCGGCTGCCGACAGAAGTTACCACCCACCAGACAAGGTCTTGCCGCCAAGCGATTCGTCGTGTTCCGGCATGATGTCTGGTGAAGCAGTCCGGAGGACTGAGCAGTTGTGTTGCGATTTGTGCCGGGTACGACGCGCCTAATGTTGTTGTGTCGGGAGTTTGGTCGTGGAGAGTCTCCAGATCAATCTCCCTCTGACGCAGCATCGTTGGTTGTGTTGGTCTTGGGTTTAACATGGCATCACTTCGCTCAACTGCCGACATCTTACCTATTCCTAATTTTTTTAAGTGAATAGGCCTAATAAACTAGTGCGCTTTACCATCAACGATTGCATCGCTGCTTACCATCAGGCGGAATTGCAGTCAAGCATTAGTTTATAACTATTAAAACAAAAAATTAGTAAGGTAGAAAATGTCGTGGTGGGCTGGTGGTTTATACACCAGCGTCTCAAGTATTGCTGATTCGATTCCAGGTCAGGGAAGTACCAATGTAGTTACTTTGGTACTTCCCTACATATGCCTACAATTTCCGATTTCTAATTTATATGTACTTTTTAAGTATATCTTGGACACCAATGATCATATCTTGAAGAAATCTGGACTTTAAGTCTGAAATTGACAACCCGCATTGAGTAAGCGTAGTGATTACGCTTAATCCTTCTCTGTATGGGAGGAGAACTGTGCCCAGCAGTGGGACGATATAAAGGATGATGATGATGGAGGCAGAATCTATTCATTATAATAAAATTTTCGCAGTGTCTCAAGTTGACTACCAATTACTTTCCCACATTGCTGCCAAAATAACAGAAAACATTATTTCATAATACCCTACATTAGCAGTCTCTCATAAATCTGCGATATACGAGACTAAACGATTACGTTCCGCTGTTACAGTAAAAGTATTATTCTTAGATGAGGGTAGAATTGAACTTGTTTTGTAAGATCACGTAGTAGAATCGTGCCGTCTACGAGTGCGTATTGCATCATCGTTTTACAGGAGTTAACATTGTTTTATTTTTATTCAATTCGATCGAGATATTTTCTTTCACTACCTAGCTTAGATGTAAACCATAGGTTCTCAATGTTGGCGATGACGCCCTCGTAGGCATTTGGGACATTCATTGAGGGGCGAAAACCTAGATAAAAATATATAGATACCCTATATTAGAATTATATAATATTACATGTTTAAATATAATCATAGTAACCGATTTTTAGAATTCGCGTCAGATGGTAAGTAAAAAAAAAGGCTCTAGAAAAATATATTCTCAAAGTGGCGGTGGGCAAAAAAGGTTAAGAATTGAAAGTAGACAGCTGCTCCCTTTCTTTCAGTATGTAATGGTTGGGTTGATTAGGCTTTAGAAAAGGATAAGGCACTTGTGCATTCCACTCGACATCTCACGTGGTTTACATTTGCTGAACCCGGCAGCCGTGTTAGTCAAAGAAAGTATTTTTTAACTTCTACGGTTTACCGCGTTTGTTTTTTTTTTAATAAATATAAACCAGTGCTTGTCCGCCGCGATCCCTCCTGATGGTGAGCTGTGATGCAATCGTTGATGGTAAAACGCGCTAGTTTATTAAGAGCCTATTCACTCAAAAAATGAGTGAATAGGAAGGAAGACGGCAATTGAGAGAGGTGATGCATTGTTAAACCCAATAACACGACCAACGATGCTGCGCCAGAGGGAGATTGATCTGGTGACCCTCCACGACCAAACTCCTGACACAACAATATTTGGTGCATCCTATCCGGCACCTATCACAACACAACTGCCCATATCCGTCCAGCGTACGGATTCTCCAGACATCATGCCGGAACACGACGAATCGCTTGGCGGAAGACTTTGTCTGGTGGGTGGTAACTTCTACCGGTAGACAATGTTATGGTCTACCACCGAGAAAATGTGATATGAATCCACGGACAGTGTACATAAGTTGGTAGTCAATTTACTTTTTACTGACTTACATTAACCTATTCTTGCGTTTTATTTCATTACAAAAGGCTTCATGAAGTCACGTCCGCCACTTAACGGCGGGCTGCTCAGTAAACGAGCGCTCAGGCTACGTGCGCAGTGAAAGGTGGCTTGTTCAGCGCATATACTCCATCGGTTTAGGTAGCTAACTAAAGATAAATAAAATACCACGTGACTTAGTTAACTCGCTAAACTTAATGTTAACAATACGGTTATTACGCTATTTCACAGCTAGATATGCTAATGACTAAGCCTAGATTATAAATATTTAAAATTCTGAGCAAAGTTTCTTTTGTTTTTATATGCTTTTTATTAGCTTCACTTGTATGTTTGTCCTTCTCTAACTCCAAAGTTTTTTCAACCTTACCTTACATTAATTTGTGCAGGCAAAGTATTTTTTTTTTAGTTTACATAGATTTAGTTACTTGGGTAACGCATCATTACGAATTTTAGCACTTGCTATTCTGTCTGTTGGAGATCAAGAAAAGTTTGGTAAAAACAAATGAGCACCAATTAAGCGTTCGTGTTATCCGTATATTATTATTATTTTAAATAAAATTATCGAACTAAAAAGTTGAAAATAAATATAGTTTAAAAAATATGCTTTGAAAACGAAAGAAGCGTGAGGCGCTTTGTGCCATAATTTTTGTACGTATATATTAAGCGCCTCACGCTTTTTTCTCATTTTACTAGTATTGTTTAAATACTATTGTCACAAATTAAATTTTAAAATTATTTTTAACTTTTTAGTTTGATATTCTTTAAAAGCATATTTTTTTAGTTTTTTAAACTATATTAATTTTTTGATTGTAATATTCAATCTCAACTAATTTCTCTCTACCTTTTAAATATGTTGCGAAACAGTTATGGGCTTTTTTACGTGTTCTGATTCCGTATACTTTATTTAGTAGTATGTATTTCAAAATGCCTTTAGTTGTGGCCTTTGTCATGCTCAGTGATATTTTTATTACATATCTTTTCTTATTTAAAATATTGAATGCTTCTTATTTAGGCGAAGAGTAGCCAGCCTGTTGGTGTTTTATAGGATGCATTTTGGAGAGTGTGCGAGGGAATTGCATGACTTATTTCCCCCATCTCCGTGTGATCATTGAACAACCCGTCGCGCATCGTAAGCCGAGCGTTTACCCTAACCACCACCACTATGATCCGGACGAATCGTTTCGCCTCGCCTTTAATACCGCGTACATCGAGGGACTGGAACATTTTACCAGCGGTAGTGTTTCCATTTGACTACAATTAAAGTGTCTTCAAGGCTAGAGTGAGTAGGCTCTTAATATACTAGCTTTACTACCAACGATAGCATCACTGCTTACCATCAGGCGGGATTGCGGTCAAGCACTAATTTATAAAAAAATACATTTAGTTTGTTATTTAAATTTTTTTAATTTTTTATTGTTTACGGCAATGGATTAAGTTTTGGATGTCATCTGTAAAACTGTAAAATAAATTAAAAGTGGTAATAGTCCATAATAAATATTAACATTTAAACAATGTTCAATGTTACACAATTAAGGTTTCTGGCGTCACACGTTTTCTGTACGCACTTGCGCAGCCCCGCTGATGGGCGTCAGACGACTACACAAAAACAAAAGAGGCGCGCGTCATATTTTCAAAGGAGGCTTTTATAATTTAGAAGCTTCGACTCGCTATCTTTGGCCGGTGGGAACGATACCAAAAAGGTATGCGATATAAAATAAATAAAAACAATGTATTACACTGCGTTATTTCTCCACACTTTCGCACATTATTTTCATTGCTTCGATAATACAAACACTGTTTCTCTTCAAGTGAGACGTAGTAAAATGATAAGCAAATAGTCTAACTCTATAAGGCAAATCGAGTGTCCATGACACTGCAATGCTTGTTATTTTCCGACTCAAGTATTTTATGTTCAGTTAACCTACTTTGGCGGGAAACCTCTTGGGTACCGATGAAATAAATGAGTAATATTCTTCGCTTATTTACCGACAAGATATTAAACTGAGAGGAAATGTGAGACTGTCTTACTTGTAAAAGTTTAGCATATTTTATTTTGAATACTCAAAAAACCCTTAAACTTATTAATTGGCCTAGTTTTTTCATTTAATCTGTAAGTCAATAATAGCAACACAACATTGCTTTGAGATGGAATTAAGTGGAATTACAATTTATCAAACAACAAAACAAGGCATATTTTTTGATATTATTTAAATTAATTTAATTTAAATAATTGAGTTATTGCTATTTTATTTATTTATTTTATTTTCAGTGTGATTTTTATACTATTTCATTTTATTTTTGAGAAATTTCTTTGGGTAATATAGTATTTTATGAGAATTTGTACTGTTATAATTAATTTAAATTTGATATTATTGACTTTAGCGACACTTCAGCGAAAAATTTTGTTTACCATTCGGTGAAATAGGATGGACCAAATATTTAACTAATAAAAATCAAGAGATTTCAATCACACTATAACATTCCCGGGGTTAAAACAAACATTCTCTTAAAAAAGTGTGTTTCATGGAACAGTGCAATACCGACTCGGTCAATATATAATATGTATAAAAAATATTGGAACACAGGAAAAATCTCTACTCTACGGATACGGTGGTTTGGTGTGGTGGAAATATCTTTTTTTCTTCAAAAAACCATCGCTCCGCACTTGGCATTACTCCAGTATCGTGAGTGGGTTTATAAACATTTAAATTCACATGCACAGACAGCCAGACCCGTAGCAACTACCTATAGGCCTTACAAATATTTGTTCCATGCGGGAATCGAACCCCGACACGCGGGGCAGCAGTCAATCGCTCACCCACTGAGTCAATCATGTGGTCATTTCGGTGTTGTCGTTTGTCATTACTTTAAAACTCCCTTCGAGTTCCACATTTAGTAAAGCTGTTTATATAATGCCATCTTCAACTGTACCATTCACAGGGAAGATCACATACTTTCAACATTATCAAGATCAACGGCGAAACAAAGTTTCTTTAGCGCTTGTAATAAATCCATCACTTGTTATCGTGTGGCACTATCTGCTCTCCAGAGAGTGCGAAACGACGCGCTGACGGACGGACAAATGTGAACGCCTTTTTATGATCGAAGATAAAAATAGATTGGGTTTTACTCAGGAAATGATCTAGATTCTAGAATGTTACTAGTTTTAGTTTACAAAAATTCTTTATTATCATACTTACACGGGAGGTACTTACAGAAATAAGTCACAGTACACTAATAATATAAGCTTTTACAGGCTAGAATCACTTTTATAAGTATACAATAATGTTGGTACAAATTTTTTAAATCAAGAATATTTAATAATTTAATCATAGAATAACTAATGAAATTATTGTAGAAGCAAAATGACTAGTACGCAGTAATCACGCGTGATAGAAGATAACTGTTAAGGGCAGATTTCTTGATTAATACCATTTAATTACAAATTAATTAACAAAGATAATAATCCCGTTCTTGTGAAGTGTGAAAAGTTAAATAGTCGCTCTAGGACAGTGTTTTCCAACCTTTTTTATGGCACGGCCCCCTTAATATAGAAAAATATTTCGCGACCCCCTTGCCACCGATTGTAACATGGAATTTTAGTCTATTACTTTGGGTATGTTATGGAAAAATTCTTACAGTCAACCACCTAAACTTTGTAGTGTTTGATTCAATTTGGAATCTCCTACGATTTAATGAAACGGGAAAGTTCCCGTTTTTTTTTAACTTTGTAGTGTTTGATTGAATTTGGAATCTCCTACGATTTAATGGAACGGGAAAGGCGACCCTTTTTATTTACGATCTCTTTTGCTTTTCTCTGTATAAATTTGTGTCTTTTATTTAATAAAACGGGAACTTTCCCATTTCATTAAATCGTAGGAGATTCCAAATTGAATGAAACACTACAAAGTTAAAAAAAAAAATATGTAGTTCAGACAGCAATAAAAGACACAAATTTATACAGAGAAAAGCAAAAGAGACCGTAAATAAAAAGGGTCGCCTTTTTATATACGATGAATACATATACATCTCTCTTGTATTTGGGGAATTTAACAGCAAATCTACTTTTTGTAAACTTTCGGCGCTCTATCCGTCAATCGCTTGTTAAATTCCTCACTCGTCCATCTCTTTAAAAAGACTTGATAAAATCTCTCAATTACGTTGAAAGAAATTTTAACACAATAAATCCATCACTTCAGTATCGGTAGGTTTTATTGAGTTTCGATAGAGCACGTGTCAATGTGACGCCGTGGGGTGACGGATGAACAAATGAGACTGCACCTTTTTAGGGTTCCGTACCTAAAAGGTAAAACGGAACCCTATTCATAAGACTTCGCTGTCCATCTGTCCGTCAGTCGGTCCGTCCGTCTGTCACCAGGCTGTATCTCATGAACCGTAATAGCTAGACAATTGAAATTTTCATTCAATTTCCCAAGTAATAGAGGGTGAGAGTACTGTCTGAATTAACCAGGGCAAATAATCGGATTACAGAAAAGCTGCCAACGTGAAATACCAAATAGAAAACTAGATAACGCTGTTGATATTTTGTAACTGTGCTAGTATCGTCATCTTCCTAGCTTGTTTTTAACTACGTTGGGGTCAGCTTTTAGTCCTATTGGATGCAATGTTAACAACACGACCAACGATGCTGCGCTAGAGGGAAATTGATCTCGAGACCCTCCACGACCAAACTCCCGACACAACAACATTTAGCGCATTGTGTCTGGCACACATCGCAACATAACTGCTCAGACCCGTCCTCCGTATGTAACATACCTTCACGTTTTGTTTTCCCCAAGAGTTGGGCAGAAATTCAGACGTATAACTATCTAATACATGCACATTTCCCCCGCTGTGTTAAATTCCCATGTAGTAGTCGGTGAGCGTACTGTCAGTAATCATGACAAATAACCAGATTCCAGAAAAGCTACTAATGAGAAATTACAGATAGAAAACTAGATCACCCTGTTGATATTTTGTAATTTTATTAGTATCGTCATTAATCTAGCCTTTTTTGTGGTCAACTTCCAGTTGAACTAGAAGCAGCTGAGTATTTTACATGGAACCCATCTGACAACCACAACCCAGTTACTGGATAATACGATACTCTTTCGAAAGACTGGTGAGACTGTCCGGCTTTTGACTATACTAGTAAGTTATAAGATACAAAAACATTAATTTCATCTCAAACACTGAGTTACAATTTATCATTTAATGTAGTTTTTTTTCTAATAAGGTTATAATATAGTCTGGATCTATGCCCGGTTGTCGACAACAGGCTTGCCCCCTGCTGCTTATGGTTGACCTCCGTCTAACTCTCTGGATATTACAAGTGTCATGTTATGTTATAAGTTACAATAATTAGTTTTTTTCGTTACATCGATTCTCAAATAGTCGTGGTGGCCTAGTGATTCAAACACCAGCTTCTCAAGTATGGGTGTGCGGGTTCAATTCCAGGTCAGGCAAGTACCAATATAACTTTTCTAACTTTTATACAATTTTTAGGTATATCTTGGACATCAATGACTGATTACAAGATGAAGGAAAACATCTTGAGGAAACCTGGACTTTTAAGTCTGAAATCGCCAACCCGCATTGAGCAAGCGTGGTGATTACGCTCTAACCTCCTCTGTATGAAAGGAGACCTTTGCCCAGCAGTGGGACGATAAAAAGGATGATGATGATGATGATTCTCAAATCACAACAAATAGTCTCAAATGTTAAAAAAGTTTTCACACCAAAAATAAAACTGTCATCTTCTTGTAATTTTTTACCAGCTCTGGTAAACCACATGTTTTAAAATAAGTTCGCAAATTTCATCTGTGAAGGTTTGCCAATTAATTAACATACATAATTCTACGGAGCATCTTCCCACCTACTCTGTGGTCTACCTCTTATTCTTTGGCCGTTAATAAGTACCACTAGGTAAATATTTGCTCCATTTGTTTTATCATGTGTTGCGGGTTCAGGCTTCAACAACTCTGCTGGGGGGTTTCATGCGACATTTCTTCTTTCCATCGAAGGCATTAGGAAGTGGTGAAAGGTGTATGTTAGGGGGAACTATGTTATATAATTTTGACCTTCTTAGTTTGGTTTGAGTAAATTACTCTAGATCTTCAGAACCATGAAGTTTGTATGTGTCTCATAGTTATGACGATCAAGCTAAGTAATAATGAACCGTTTAATGATCAAGTTCACTCATATCACTGTGAAGAGTCGACAATTTTCTGAGATGACTCTTAATTAAGTAGCTCTTTAGCATTCTTGGAAACGATGCGATTATATCAGTTAAACCGTTCCAAAAATGGCTAAAAAAAAGAAGGGATTGTTCTTGAAACATTTAGTTTTTTTTAAGGGAAATCCGCATCACTTCAGGTAAATATTTATATATTCGTTGATATTACTTTGGTTTGCCAATCTAGGAGGTGAGATTTATT
Organism: Sesamia inferens; assembly: GCA_037179545.1. NCBI lineage: Eukaryota > Metazoa > Arthropoda > Insecta > Lepidoptera > Noctuidae > Sesamia > Sesamia inferens. The sequence continues at coordinate 27,682,634 of CM073939.1, read as the reverse complement.
CAATTTGAAATGTCTTATTATTTATTTTAATTGATAATCGTCGTATAAAGTTATGAACTCTATACACACGGCTAAACATCAAGCCATGCATTTATAGTTTTAGCTGACCTCGCAATGTATCGGTTTCTTGTACAGTCAGAAGTCGGCTTCTACTGGTTATGTATAACTTGATGTGTAGCCGTATATACATGAATGGTAAAGTTTATTCAATCATTAAAACAAAGCTCTGTCTGTCTTTGTTAAAATATTACCACCGTACAACCGTACGAGTTGATCGACCAGGTAAGTAATATTAGCCGTATGAGTTGATCGACCAGGTAAGTAATAATAGCCGTACGAGTTGATCGACCAGGTAAGCAATAATAGCCGTACGAGTTGATCGACCAGGTAAGTAATAATAGCCGTACGAGTTGATCGACCAGGTAAGTAATAATAGCCGTACGAGTTGATCGACCAGGTAAGTAATAATAGCCGTACGAGTTGATCGACCAGGTAAGTAATAATAGCCGTACGAGTTGATCAGTCAGGTAAGCTACTTGCCAAGCTTTGTCCATGGATGGGTGAACATCTTTATATGTCGAAAGCACGGAAGGATGATGGTAATCCCTCCGTGCTTTCGTCATCACTATCATATTCAGGAGCCTAAAGCTTCTGATGACCCGGAACCGTCTGACAAACAGTTTTACCAAGGGGTGGTTATGTATAGCTTGATGTGTAGCCGTATATACATGAATGGTAAAGTTTATTTTTTCTTTATTTTTCTCTGTCTGTCTTTGTTAAAATATTACCACATTTGAGGTGTCGTAGGTGAGTAATAATAGCCGTACGAGTTGATCGACCAGGTAAGTAATAATAGCCGTACGAGTTGATCGACCAGGTAAGTAATAATAGCCGTACGAGTTGATCGACCAGGTAAGTAATAATAGCCGTACGAGTTGATCGACCAGGTAAGTAATAATAGCCGTACGAGTTGATCGACCAGGTAAGTAATAATAGCCGTACGAGTTGATCGACCAGGTAAGTAATAATAGCCGTACGAGTTGATCGACCAGGTAAGCTACTTGCCAAGCTTTGTCCATGGATGGGTGAACATCTTTATATACCAACATCCCTCCGTGCTTTCGTCATCACTATCATCTTCAGGAGCCTAAAGCTTCTGATGGCCCGGAACCGTCTGACAACCAGTTTTACCAAGGGGTACCCTAACACCCACAATTTTGTTGTGAAGGTCAGTTAGGCACTCCATCTGTCCATTCTTTGGTTGCCTGGAAGAGATCGTATTAGCGATAAGGCCGCCCATCGTATGTTTTGTTGTGCTGAATGTATTTTGATATACATATGTATTGTTTTTGGTGTACAATAAAAAATATATAAATGAATAAAATACTGGTAAGAAACTCTAAACCAACCCCAAAATTATTAGGAAAAGACTAAGCAGAATTGATTCATGTATGTGTAAGTAAATGAAGCATAAAAATAGCCGAACAAGATACAACTAGTCGCAAACAGGAACTTTTCTGATAGTGTGAAGCAATTTGTCACCACCAAATGTAACTATAGTACTGAAACCTTTCATAGATACAAGTATAATGCGACATCGTCGCTTCGACGTGAACATCAGAAAGCGATTTACGACGATACGGTGAAGATATCTAGACTATACAGTGTATTATTTGGCTGATATCTGAGGGTAGGTACAGTGTTTTAAATAATAGCATGTTTTGAGGAAAGTCTGATGACTTCAACTAGACTTACCAGTGAATTGATATAGACACAAGGAGTAATAATATAAATAAAATAAAAATAAATAATAATAATAACAAATAGTCGTGGCACAGCGGTCAACACGCCTGCCTGCGACGTGGAGGCCCCGGGTTCGATCCCCGGCCAGGTTATGATGGAAAACGATCTTTTCCTGATTGGCCTGGGTCTTGGATGTTTATCTATATATGTATCTATTATAAATATAGTATCGTTGAGTTTGTATCCCATAACACAAGTCTCCAACTTATTTTGGGGCTAGCTCAATCTCTGTGATTTATATGCTGGATAGTAAGACAACTTTTCTAACAAGTTTATATTTATAATTAGCTGATTCAAAGGATTTCCTACCCAGATTTTAATAAACCGTGAATTATTGTGTAGGCGCCCCAGTACAGCACGTACATCTACCGCGCATTTGTCACGGCTTATCCAACAAATAGGTCGGCTTATACCACAAGTAAATCAATCTCTTACCACTCCACAACAAATCTAAGGCACTTACCTTAGGACCCAGTGTGTTCCGTCGTGGAGTGAAGTCCCGGAGAGTCGACGCGCGCGCGTCGACTTACAATGACGTCCGATGTCGTCAAATACACCGACTGTCCCATACCAGTCGACACATTAAAGTTCCCTTAGGAGGGCACCAAAGCTCACCAGCGTATGAAACCGTTATTTAGCAGCGTCAATCACGCCCGACAAACAATCGCCAATGAAACCACGTTTCCGATTCAAATTCAACTCAATTTACAGACGGCACTGTTACGGTTATAATTCAAGTAAATACTTCAAAAGCTCGGGCAACAATCGCGACAAACTATCCAAAACCGCGGCCGGTGGTATTTACTTCCCGAAAATCACTCGTCCGAAACACGCCACGCGCGCGAGGATTTCGTCAAGAGCTTTCTAGCAACGGACCGTTGTCGAAGAGGTCTCAAAACGTTGTGTCATAGCGCGGCACCGATCACCACAGATTATAATAATTCCGCTCGCCCGTACCGGTCGCGCCATCTATCAAACTCGACTAACTAACAATCGGACTCGACCGATAAACGAGCGTAAACATATTGTTTGACGCAAAAATACCATAGGCAAAGAGGAACGTTCAGTTCTGAATTTGACAATACTTTGGAGAACGTTTCTAATTTGATTGGTAATAAATATAACGAAGTGATGCTTGACCGAAGGATAACATTTAATTTTTGTTGTCAATCACAATCGGAAATATTTTGAAGGATATTTCAAATGTACTGCTTCATAAGTTCGAAAAATTTGTCTGCTAAACAATGTAAGTAACGCGATGAATGTTGTCCAACTGTCGGAATGTTACTTTTAGTCTGTTACGAAGTTACCCCGCTGGTTTTATTTTTCAACAGAATTGTCATTTTTAATTCTGCAGATTATGTCAATATAATATGCATGTCATCATTATCACTGGGCTCTCTGAAATGACCACGTGATTTGTGACGACACTTTTTTTTTAATGGGACAAAACTTGCCACACTTTTTCCCACCCACTGCAACTCCTGAAAGCCAGAATCAACAGTGGAGACCGCCAGAAAAATTCCGAGCAATGAAGCTCGACGAGTCCCGGAGAAACGATTCAACTGTTTTGGGTCCCGCAACGAAATTAATCAGAAAAGAATAGCGGAGGAGTAAGAAAAAATATATTTTTTCCACTTCCCTCCATAACAAGTAGGAGACAAAACAGAACTAGGCCAATCTGCACAAAGGGACATTATTGCAATTGTGACGACACTGTTAATTTTCGCATTCACACATTTTTTTTTTTACCACTTATGAAGCAATTCTGCACGCAACAAATACTTGTCTACGGGTAATTGTAATCCGGGTGTGGCTGTTTATCTGAGTTTAAATGTATGTAAACGCACCCATGATACAGGTGTGTGACGTACTGTCGGGCAACGTATGTATATTTAATATACAGAGTGGTGCTGACAATACGACAATAAATGAAAACACAAACCATGCCGGTTTATAGGAATAATGCTGAACCATAGAAAGCACCTAGCATCACAAATAAAAAAAATAAAATTTCAAACAAACTAAATCGCATAAAATTGCAAACGGAATAGAACATTTTTAAAATATTGGTTCAATGACCCCATGATCAGCGGGCGACAGCGCGTACCTATATCCACTTGCTTTTTCGCGCTATTATTATTAAAGTTTAGTACCGCTGGATGCGGCAATCATCAACCCGTAAGCGCTTCCTTATCAACATGTACATCATGTGGAGAAAATTAAATATGAAAAATAATTTCCTGTGACTAAACTAAAGGATATATTTATATGTCGGAGATCGTCCATATAATTTTAATAGAAGTTGCTGATTTGATTTACGTAGTAGAGGGGCAAACGCTTGTGACGTTATTTTGTGATGGCGTCACATGGACAGAGTCGCTTTGGGAAGTGGGGTTCGTCGAACGGGCACTTTGCATCGAGACGCGGACCAAGGCACATCTCCGAACCGAAACTGTCGGTTTGCCTATTCAAATTGTTATTATGAAGATTGGAGGGTATATCTACCCGTCGTGCTTTAATTAAAAACTCACCTACGAAATGGAACCTGTACCACCACACCAAGATGCTGTCGACCCTACCGCTCTGCCGTTGCTGTCTCCGACATCAGAAGTTGGATAAAGAACTACACTGCTCACAATCTCGTTATAAATCAAGGAACAGAATAACAGTCACTTTCTACCAATATTTTTATAGTACTTCTGTGATTACATGTGTGGTAGTTGTTCATTGCCTTTGTATGACCTCTGTAAATGCTGAATGTACTGGCAGTGAGGCTAAAAGTGAACGTCACGTTACGAGGTGCGCTCAATTGCTGACGTAGAAGAGATCGCTCTGCGTGATAGTGCGCTGCAGGAGTCCGCTGCAGGCGTGCACGTGCGGCTGGACGCGGCGCTATTGCGACAGTGCTGGCTGTTGCTTGGCGCGCGACAGTGCTGGCTGTTGCTTGGCGAGCGAGGTGCGCTTGCGGAGCGCGGAAGGTGCGCTTACGAAGTGTGCAAGGTGCGCTTGCGCAGCACGCGGCGCTTGCGGAGCACGCAAGCAATGGCGTGTGGCGCTGCTGGAGCTGCGTGCGGCGCAGCCGGAGCTGCGTGCGTTTTGCGGGACGCCCAAGGTTTCAAGACTTGAGCCTCTACTCTGCAGGCGATGAGAAGATTTCAGGACAGCATCTACTCTGCAGGCGATGAGAAGATGTCAAAAATACCCAAAACGTTCGTGGTAACGTAATGGAGTTTTATGAGAGCTCCGAGATGTCTGGTGTGAAACGGTTGACAACTGCCAAGTGGCAGGTGTTTGCGAGAAATTGCCACAATCCGGTGAGTCATACTATTTTTATTTTGATTCCGTGGCCGAATGTTCTCTTGTCAATCTGTAATTTCATTGGTATACGTACACACGCGATAGTACGTATACAGGGTATGGGTAGTACCAGCGTTGTGTACTGAACCAGTTCTGTGCGACATGATAATAAGTTATTTTTGAAAATTTTATTTCTTGTACTACCCGATTATTGTTTGTAATAATGGGCTGAGAAATTTTAAATCAGGGTTTTAAAAATATGATTTCTAAAATCAAAAACAAAATTGTTTAATTCAAATTAACCATCCGGTGGTGCTTTTGAATAGTCAATGTCGGTCAGTCCAAGAAAAGTGAAGTTAAATTGCATGTTTCAAAGCGTAGATCTCCATTGAGAAGAACGTGCAAGAAACCCCATGGTCAAGTCTGGTTTGTCTTTGATTATTTCAAAACTAAAGTTCACTGTGGCCTATAGTTACGAGCTCACTTGAGCTTCTGATAGGACGTGTGGTTAGATCATAAAATCTCCTAACATTGAATGATACTGAACCAGAAATACTACAACAAGACAAGAGAGCATGCGGTAACGAACATATGAGTGCTATTTACGAAAAATGTTAATTTGATGGAAATGAGTGCTATTTACGAAAAATGTTAATTTGATAGAAATGAGCTAAAGTAATGAAATTTAATATTGGTGAGTTGTTTGATGGCGATAATGGCGATCGTTACCTATTGAAATCGTTGATTGGAAACAGAACTTATAAGTACCCCACGATCGCATAAGTACGAAAGATTTTTCCAAGTAATGTCTGCTGAGTTAGATTTTCATAATGTAGAAGATGGTGAGGAGGGTGCCTCCGCCAGCAAATAGAACACGTATCATGGCTATGTGGTCGCGCTGCACGCACTAGTCTGTAGTCGTAACTGCAACCCAGTGAGGGGTTGTTCAGAGCGCGATGGGCAGCTAGTGGTGTGGCGGGGACACAAGTAGGTATGGTCGCACTGCATGCACTAGTCTGTAGTCGTAACTGCAACCCAGTGAGGGGTTGTTCAGAGTGCGATGGGCAGCTAGTGGTGTGGCGGGGACACTAGTAGGTATGGTGGCACTGCATGCACTAGTCTGTAGTCGTAACTGCAACCCAGTGAGGGGTTGTTCAGGGGGCGATGGGCAGCTAGTGGTGTGGCGGGGACCTAGTTAGATATGGTCGCACTGCATGCACTAGTCTGCTGTCGTGACTGAAACTCAGCGAGGAGTTGGTCAGGGCACGATGGGCAGATGGTGGTGTGGTGGGGACCAGGGTCTCGGAGGAGACTATTAGTTGTACGGTCATGTGTTGACCTGGGAGTCATGGACTCTAGAGTTGGTCGTATCACAAGAGGTGATGACGACATGGGTGTCAACTATGAGTTGTCACTAGCTACTGTGGTAGCGAACCATGGTGTGTTTTCTTTTTGATAATTATGATTTTGATTTGATAATTATGAGGCTTGGAGGAACCTTTTGTTTTCTTTTTGAAATTTGATAATTATGAGGCTTGAAGCAACCTTTTGTGTTTTCTTTTTGAAATTTGATAATTATGAGGCTTGAAGGAACCTTTTGTGTTTTCTTTTTGAAATTTGATAATTATGAGGCTTGAAGGAAGCTTTTGTGTTTAAGTTGTTTAAATAATTAAGTTTGGTTTTCTAATAGTCAATGTAACTAAACGTGACGTGTGACGGTCAGGTTGGCCGAGTTCTCAAAAATGCTTCAAAGTCGGTTTTCTGTGCCTTTTTTTAATTTGTTACAGACATGCACGAGGACGTGCAACGGGAAATATCGAAGTTTGGCCGGAATCGGCGGTTGGCCTGGTGAACCGGATCCCGGACTCCAGGGCTGAGGGAGCTTCGGATGCGACTGAGATTGGCGCTGGGATGATGATGATGATGATGCACGAGGACGTGCAACTCGTCAGGCTGGCCGTGTCGGAGATCGTCCATATAATTTTAATAGAAGTTGCTGATTTGATTTACGTAGTAGAGGGGCAAACGCTTGTGACGTTATTTTGTGATGGCGTCACATGTACAGAGTCGCTTTGGGAAGTGGGGTTCGTCGAACGGGCACCTTGCATCGAGACGCGGACCAAGGCACATCTCCGAACCGAAACTGTCGGTTTGCCTATTCAAATTGTTATTATGAAGATTGGAGGGTATACCTACCCGTCGTGCTTTAATTAAAAACTCACCTACGAAATGGAACCTGTACCACCACACCAAGATGCTGTCGACCCTACCGCTCTGCCGTTGCTGTCTCCGACATATATAATTTTTTTATGGGTAGACTGAGAATGTGTTGACGTACATGATGTTTAATTTATTGTCGTATGGTCATCACCAGTTTGTATATATACATATATATGTATTCACAATATTCTTGAAAACGATTTAGACTGTGATTGAAAGTAGGTATGTAATGCATCTGTTATCATGTAAACCCTATCTATTAGGTAAATCGTATACTAACAGAAGTAACTGGTAACTACAGTAACACATTACTATATATTGATTGATACACGTACGGTATTATGACAGCCTCAGTGGCGTAGCGGTAGCGAACGCGGCCGCTGCGCAAGGAGGCGCGGGTTCTATTCCCGCGCAGTGCAAATATTTGTATGCATGAATGTGAATATTTGCATTGATCTAGTCGTGCTTCGCAAAGCACGTTAAGCCGTTGGTCCCGGTTGTCACACGAACATCTAATGGCAGTCGTTACGGGTTGTTGGAGCCCTCAAAAGTCCAACAATTGGTTTAACTGCATTCGAGGTCGCCTTCGGGTTGTGGAGGTCAGACGGCAGTCGCTTCACGGAAAATATCGAAGTTTAGCCAAAATCAGCATTTAGACCGGTAAAGCGGACCCCAGACTCCAAAGCTGAAAAAGCTTCGGATGTAATTGGGATTAACGCTGAAGTGATGATGATGACATGGTTAGCCCTTAAGTAGTTATATTGAATTTATGAGGAGCACATATATAATTACTATTTTTTTTCAACTTTGCCCCACATTAGGAATTACACCTCCTGGGCGCGTTTACAAACACACTCAAAACATACGTACACACACACAAAAACCGTCAGGCCCGGAAAAACTACCTGTAGGCCAAACAAATATTTGTTCCATGCGGGAATAGAACCCGCGACACGTTGCTCAGTAGTCGATCGCTCATCCACTGCACCAAACGTGTCGTCAAAATTAAATAAAAAATTGAACATGAAAACAAATAAATTTTAAAATACTAAAATGTATATCGTAATATATGAAAATACCGTTAGTCATCTGTGTTTTCGACAATATTAAAAGATCAATGTGAGTTTTGTTAGCTGACACAGTGAAAAAATCTAATTCTGAAAATTAGCGTAAGCGAAAAATTATTAAACCTTCAGCAATATATTTTTTTTGCAAAAAATACCCTCTGTATTATAATTTCTTGCAAAGCAACATAGAGGTGAGTGGGCACCAGGGTACGTGCGACAAGAGAACGCAGAGGCAAATAACAGGCGCCCGCGCAACCCACGCCTCATTTAAAGGTCAATCATTACGTCATATGGAATAATATATATGTTTTAAGGTAGCTGTCGAAAAACGATTAGCGTTTAAAGGGTGGGTGCGGCTACAATGCTCAATTTTTTTTGTGCTTGACCGCAATCCCTTCAATGGTAAGCAGTGATGCAAAAAACTAAGTGAATAGGAAGGAAAACGGTAGTTGAGTGAGGGGATGCAATGTCAAACCCAACAACATGACCAACGATGCTGCGCCAGAGGGAGATTGATCTGAAGACACTCCACGACTAAACTCCCGACACAACAACATTTGGCGCAACGTACTCGGCACACATCGCAACACAACTGCTCAGACCCTTCCTCCGGACGGCTTCACCAGACATCATGCCGGAACACGACGAATCGCTGGCGGCAAGACTCTGTCTAGTGAGTGGCAACTTCTGCCGGCAGCCGATGTTATTCGTTAGATGAATAGTATTACACCGAAAATCCCAAAAATTATAATCCTTCCTCGCCTACTTTAATTAAACTCCGTAGATCAATTTAAGTCTACATTCTGAGTACGTACTCAATTACTTGTTTAATTACCGACACCTCTAATCAATTACGTAAGCGACTAATAACTGGAAACGTAATCAATATTGTTACCGCAATTGAAACTCCTCCATTTCCCTAATAGCAATTTCAGGTAGGCATTACAAGTTCAAGTTATATAAGTTAATGTAAGTAAACACATTAGTCAAGTCTTTAACGTGTAATCTCCATATGATGTCTCTCGGCGGATATATGTGACGCTGGGTGAGTGCGCTTAACTTTAAAAGTTAATTTCTGACTCTGGATTGTTTGTTTGGGTTTGATTTGTGCTGAGGCGATGATCTATTGGATTATTAGACCTGTACTGGTGTATATTTACACAAGGCATATGCGGCTGTTATAAGTATCAAAAATTCACCAACATCATTGACGTAAACATAGCTAGGAACACTTCCGATTAATTCCACCTTTTAAACAAAAGAAAAACGAAATCAAAATCGATTCATCCGTTCAGGAGCTATGATGCCACAGATACACAGGCAAACTTATAACAGGCCGTAGTTTTAGCGTTGGGGGTTAAAAATCCGTGAACTGTTTGCTACGAAAACGTACCAGTGCTACGACCGCGTAGCTACGCTACAACCACCGTAGCGGCGCGCGGCGCTACGACCGCGTAGCGGACTCGTAGCCACAGCGTGCCTAAGTGCAAGTCTTCTTAAACTACTACGGCCTTTAATAATTTTAAAAGTTTTTAACAGGATTTGAATATATCCATAGTGGCCTTCATACTTTTGAGTCCTAAACTGTTCTACGTATTTTGACAAACATTATATCGTTGGAAGCAGTTGGGATTATACAAAAACCGATGTGATTTTTTGTACTACGCTTTTTGCGATGATTTACAATATTTAGTGTTTTAGTTTTTATTTTCTGTTTCTGCATGCTAATATAATGAAAAAAAGGTACGTTACGCATTTATTTAACGAAAACATAGATTTAATTTATGAGTATAATCAATATTGACAAGTTAAAACTAACTGACGTCAACAACAATCAGTAACCGCTTCTTCCTTACACTAAGACCAAACCCCAAACCCTATAAATATGTTTCGCATATGGTATAAGTTACTTTGTTAATTCGACGATTCAAGCGAAATTAGTGTTTATATCTAAGGGAATAAGGTTTATATTAACTGCACCTGCGGCCTCATTCTGGCTAATACACTAAAGCCAGATTGTATAAAGTTTGCCCAGATTCGTCTTTTCGTGTTCGGTTTGCTAATTTAGAAGCACCTTTGTCTGTCTATTCGGATTTATGTTCTGCGGAGATAATATATTACACACATCAAAAGTGTCTAGGGATCAACATATATTTTATGTGTGTATTTGGTCTTTTCTGTGTTTTTCGGTGTAAGTTTCGGTCTCTCTATGTAAGAGCAGTGCGGCCCTCATAGGTAGCCCTAAAAGCGGTAATTATTTCGTTGCGGTAACGTGCGTGCACTGCTTAGGAATCAGTAAGCAACCCCAAGCTAAGCGCTACCCAGTTAAAAATTAACCAGTAAAGCGTAAAACTATTAAAACAAAAAAATAATATTTATTTGAATAGAATAGAATACTCTTTATACAAAACCTAAGTATAAAGATTTTGCAAAGGGTGCTAAGGTTAAAAGAAAAAAAAAATGTTAACTTCAACCTTCTCCATGGCAAAGACGCTAAACAATCAAAGATTAGAATAGAAAAAAGAAGAGAAAGAAAAATAATGAATTCTTTGTATACTTGCTTCTGAACATTGTTGGGTATGCACCTCTTCTAATTAATTATATACTAAAGAGAACTCTGAAGAATTAGTTTGATTCACTAATATCTACAACTACCGATTACTAATGAGCCGACTAGTAAGGTAAATGCCCTGCTGGTCGGCTCGTTAGTTTCATTTTGACAGTTCAACAAAATTCATTGCGTTATTAACGTTATTGAACAGACACGTTTTCGAACATAGGGAGCAATGGAAGAGTAATAAGCGTCAAAATGATTCCAACTGATAGTAATATGTGTTACGCAATTAGGGAACCGATGTGTCACGGGGAAACAAGAAAATTCGCGCGGAAACACCTAGTTTATCGATAAAAGATAACTTTACAGATTAAATAATTATATCGCTTCATTACCTTTTCGGTCGCGTTCCAGGTTCCCTACTAATCTTGGCGCTAACCGGTTCAGCACTTCTATTGTCTGCAATTAATGCGTTCACCCATTTAGGGTTGTCACACCCGAAGAAGACATTTCATCTAATGAAAATGAAACCAATTGAACTTTAAGAATTACTACGGCACGCAGTGGAACCTTTAGGAACGGCTTTTACGAAGGGCTTTTTAATGATGATGCTGACAGCGTGGCGTAGCGGTAGCGAACGCGGCCGCTGCGTAAGGAGGCGCGGGTTCAATCTCCGCTCAGTGCAAATATTTGTATGCATGAATATAAATATTTGCACTAGTCTGGTCGTGCCTCGAAAAACACGCTAAGCCGTTGGTCACGGTTGCCATATGAACATCTAATGGCAGTCATTACGGGTTGTTGGAGCCCTCAAAAGTAAAACAAATAGTCTAACAGTAATGCTTCGACATCGCCTTCGTTTTGTGGAGGTCAGACGGCAGTCGCTTCATGGAAAAGATCGAAGTTTAGTCAAAATCAGCAGTTAGACTGGTAAAGCGGACCCCAGACTCCAAAAGCTGAAAAATCTTCGGATGCGACTGAAATTAGCGCTGAGATGATTATAATGATGACAGTGGAACCTTTAGTTAAAGTTCAGCATATTGTTAAATTTAAATTCTAATAAATTTACACAAAGAAGTTATAGTGAAATCGTTCTACTAATTCGTTATTAATACTATAACTGTATTATTACGTCAAGAGACTTTAGCTAAATTGTTCATCGAAAACAGGCCACCCCTGGTACCAAGTCAGGTTAAATTTCACAAGCACAATACCCTGTCATTGTGAAAAGTTATATTATTATTTATGTAGTTATATAGAACGTCGCGCCACAGATTAACATAATTTAATACAATATTCTGTGTCACAGCGTAATTTATTAAAATGTATAAAAACATATTGTGGACACGATCTCCTTTCGTCCTAGAGATTAAAATCATCCAGGTGCATAGTAAAGGAGGTCGAAGGGTTTGCTTTTTAATTTTTTTACAGTATAAGTGAGTCCACTGGCCCATTGGTCTCGTGACCGAAAGCACTGAGGGTGGACTCCTACTTTAAAAGCCCTGGGTATTGTTGAGTTTTTAGAAAGTTGGCGATGTGATACCACCGTGATCGTGGAAAGCACGATTAGCCATTTTTTTTGATGGGACATCATCAAATGACCTCCCCTCTGGGCGGAGTGGAAGGGCGTGTTACACTTTTATTGACTATAACCTACCTATGGTTCTTCACTTGCCTGTGCGTACGGAGCCACGGTATTTCTGTAAACCGTGGCTCTAGCAGGCATAGGTCTTCGTAAACCCCGTTACCATATACTGACATCTCTTTGTGGTAAGCCGTTGGCGTTGAGCCTGATGTCCAGTAATGTTGTATTGTCGTCCCATCTCAAAATGACGATAAGAGTGAGGTTAGAGGGAGTATACACGTGTCTACGCACATACTTTTGCATTTTAATATCTCCAACCTCGGAAGGCCTCCGCTAATATTTGGCGCCAAAGCCAAAATTCGGCCTGGAGGACTTTTATATGTAGATGCAATTATAAAAACATTGCTTTCATGCATTAGTTTATGAACCCATTAACTTGTTCGTGATGTTTTTATTTGATCCCATTTTGTTTTTCATAACTTTTAAGTATTGTAATCTGTCGACGGCACAGTTTTTAAAAGATTACAGTCCATAAATGTTTTACAGCTGTATTAAAATTTTATACCAAGATTCAACATGCGTATATATATTTTATTTACCTTATGTAAAGATTAAAACACAGACACGCATGTACAGAGGGTATAGTTCTCATATAGTAAAACTACTGAATGGATTTTGATGAAACTTTACAGTAATATAGTTAATACATCAGAATAATGCATAGAATACTTATTATTCTGAAATTCCAATAGAATAGACACATATACTGGAGTCTAGCAGGGCTCTGCTAGTGAATTAGTAAAGGGTTTTTTTTTATAATTTATAAACTAGCGCTTGACCGCAATCCAGCCTGAAATTGTAGTCCGACGGAAACACCGTCGCTGCCAAATTATTCCAGTCCCCCGATGTACGCGGTATAAAAGAGGAAGCGAAACGCTTCGTCCGGATCGCAGTCGTGTCAACAACGGAAGGTAGGAAACTCGCCGTACGACGGGTCGTCCGATGGTGAAACGGAGATGGGGGAATTAAATCATACAATTCCCTTGCACACCCACCAGAATGCATCCTATAGCAGCTGTTTTTTTTTATTTTTATTTATTTATTTTGGTAAATCAACAATTGGGTTGTATCCTAAAAAATAATTTAATGTCCATCAGATAGATTTATAAAAAATATTGAACACGTATTTTTTATTTTTTCTTTCATTCCAATACATAGGAAGATATATTGATTTGAAATGTCGCATGACGTCACGCCGTGGTACAAAATATACCACGGCGTGACGTAATTAGCCCCCACTCCGTAACTTTAATACGCTATACCTCAGTAGTTTTTTGGTAATTTCGACAAAATAAAAAATACTGGTCATTTTTTTTTTATTATCTATAAGACGGACTAATAATTTTTTTGATTTTCATACCTTGGATACATCCCTATTGTTTACACTAGTGTTGTACATAAGGTAACATGTGATTTAAAAAGGCGATGGAGAAGTGTAGAAATGACTTATAGGTGAACTCAGAATGCACACATGTTTGATTTGACAGTTGCGTAAACTCTTCTGATTCTATTGATCTTAATAATAGTCGCAGTAAAATGAATTTTTATTTTAATAAAATCACATCGGAATCCTAAAAACTTCAGAGTGCGTAATTATATATATCTTATATAACAACTTACTCCCGTAGACACACCACTTAATATTTTAATGACTGTGTACTTTGTAGCATCGGCACACTACAGTCGAATTTGTTTTGTGAAACCGGTGGAAACAAATGTTTATCGTGCGATGCGATTCGATATTGAATACAGCATTCAATTCCCGTTCATTTGTGAATTGTTCAAAAGAATATTTTAAAACTGTGCTCCATAAAATGGCCTGGAATTTTCTGCAGGTATTGCTGATTAATTAATTATTTTGTGTTTCTTTTTGGTGGACTATATTAAACTATACACGTAGTTACATAAATTGGATTCTTGTGGTAAGTGATGCGCATTAACAGATTTGCGAAATATCAATAGATTGACAACATTGTAGGCCTGGTAGCCTCACTCTAATTGCATATCAATAGATTGACAACATTGTGGGCCTGGTAGCCTCACTCTAATTGCATATCAATAGATTGACAACATTGTGGGCCTGGTAGCCTCACTCTAATTGCATATCAATAGATTGACAACATTGTGGGCCTGGTAGCCTCACTCTAATTGCATATCAATAGTTTGATAACATTGTGGGCCTGGTAGCCTCACTTTAATTGAATATCAATAGATTGACAACATTGTGGGCCTGGTAGCCTCACTCTAATTGCATATCAATAGATTGACAAGATTGTGGGCCTGGTAGCCTCACTCTAATTGCATATCAATAGATTGACAACATTGTGGGCCTGGTAGCCTCACTCTAATTGCATATCAATAGATTGACAACATTGTGGGCCTGGTAGCCTCACTCTAATTGCATATCAATAGATTGACAACATTGTGGGCCTGGTAGCCTCACTCTAATTGCATATCAATAGTTTGATAACATTGTGGGCCTGGTAGCCTCACTTTAATTGCATATCAATAGATTGACAACATTGTGGGCCTGGTAGCATCACTCTAATTGCATATCAATAGATTGACAAGATTGTGGGCCTGGTAGCCTCACTCTAATTGCATATCAATAGATTGACAACATTGTGGGCCTGGTAGCCTCACTCTAATTGCATATCAATAGATTGACAACATTGTGGGCCTGGTAGCCTCACTCTAATTGCATATCAATAGATTGACAACATTGTGGGCCTGGTAGCCTCACTCTAATTGCATATCAATAGATTGACAACATTGTGGGCCTGGTAGCCTCACTCTAATTGCATATCAATCGATTGACAACATTGTGGGCCTGGTAGCCTCATCCTAATTGCATATCAAAAGATTGACAACATTGTGGGCCTGGTAGCCTCACTCTAATTGCATATCAATAGATTGACAACATTGTGGGCCTGGTAGTCTCACTCTAATTGCATATCACGTTATTACTTTTCTCATTCTGATTATTATTCATTGCTCCATACAACAAGACAATGTATGTTGTTGAACTATCAAAATGAAACCCATTGCCATTAATAGTGTGTTACGCAATCCCCCTATTGTAGATTTGTAGACCATTTTTATTTTCTATCAAGAACGTGTTGACCGGCCTACATTGGTAACATTGTGGTAAGACCTAATTACTTTTTAAAAGAGTAACCATTGAGTTTTATTCCGGCACTTCTTTATAGAATCTTCACCATTCATTGAAACTGTGCACTTAGTTCCTGACGTTTTATAAGTGCCCATGTAAGTCTATGCGAAATCAATTAGTTTTTTTTTAAGTTGTAGCTTAAATTGGACTTTATTGAGTATGTATAAAAGTTACTTTCCCATAAACTCATTTTTTAATATTGAAATCAACATTATTTAATTAACATGAAAATATCTATATAAACATATTTACATTAAAAAATTGGGCATCAAAAAATTTGTCACATTTCTGTCAGTGGGGTAAGTGCCCAAAAGGCTGGCAGCGTTACCACGTTGGATGACAATGTTGATTTTTTGCACGAAAAGTAGACCAGCCCCTGGTCACGTGAAGAGTCAGCTAACTGTCCCGAAAAATTCAATGAGCACTCCGATCCCAAGGCCCTAGTATTTCAACCCCAAATGGCTTCAACACACTAAGTTCCCAATAATTTTGTTATATTTGCGCCGTTTGAGGTTTTCTGCTCCAGCAGAGTCGAACCAGCATAGTCCACTGGGCTTGGAAGATAGGATGGCGCGAGGGTGTCGACACAGGTTGTATCCCACACCAATGGCTTACTTATTATTTCGTTTGTTTAGTTTTTATTGTAATTTTCTATATTGGTCATATTACGATATGGGTTTTGGTTCCAGCTCGGATGTTTTCGTTTTTGTAGGCATTGTTGTATTGTTCATTCTTCTTTTGTTATAAGTGAAGACTTGTAATTGGCGGACCGTAATACGTGCTATCTATATTGTTTTGTTTAATTGCGAGTCTTTTAAAGTACTTTAATTAATTAATGAATAAAAAGAAAGAAAGCGTTTATAATTAAACTAGATGTGCCCACAAAAGCATTGGTAATCATGGTTTTTAATTGTTTTACAAGAAACCACCATAATTTGCCTTACACAGTGCCTGTATGTAAGACGCATGTCGCTAGAACGTGTAGTTCACGGTTCAGGATGTGTTTTGAGTTATACGTGTACTTTAACCCAAAAAAAGTCGTGGTGGCCTAGTGGTTAAACACCAGCCTCTCAAGTATGAGTGTGCGGGTTCGATTTCAGGTCAGGCAAGTACCAATGTAACTTTTCTAAAGTTATATTTACTTTCTATGTATATGATATATCTTAGACACAAACGACTGATTACAAGGTGAAGGAAAACATCTTGAGGAAACTTGGACTTTAAGTCTGAAATCACCAACCCGCATTGAGCAAGCGTGGTGATTACGCTCAATCCTTCTCTGTATGAGACGAAACCTGTGCCCAGCAGTGGCAGCAACACATCCCGAAATTAAATATACTACTGTTGTCTCACGAAGATTGCACTCTTGGTATAAAATATGATATCTTATGTTAACTACTACTTGTAAAACGGCTTGAACTAATTTGACATCATTTAGTAAACAGACGGCGATATGAAGCCGTTACTGCTGAACCACAGAGTAACGCTCCGCCGTCTGAATAATAAACATTAAGAGCTTTTTATTTTAATTCTTATGGCCTTCTGTGTGTCCGAATAGAAAGATAAAAGTTTTATAACAATTAGCATTGGGTAGAATAAACTTTTAACTGTTTGAGATTATTCTTGAAGGTCATTTTATTATTAAGGCGATTGTTTTTCCAAATATTTTATCTAACGAATAAAATTGATGTTTAGCAGTTCTAGTATGATGAAATTGTAAAGAAATCTAAATTTATTCTTAATTTAGACGTATTCTAGTTATACGTACGGAGGACGAGTCTGAGCATTTGTGTTGCGATGTGTGCCGGGTACGATGCGCCAAATGTTGTTGTGTCGGGAGTTTGGTCGTGGAGGGTCTCCAGATCAATCTCCCTCTGGCGCAGCATCGTTGGTCGTGTTGTTGGGTTTAACATTGCATCACCTCTTTCAACTGCCGTCTTCCTTCCTATTTACTCAGTTTTTTGAGTAAATAGGCTTAATAAACTAGTGCGCTTTACCATCAACGAGTGTTTCTTTGCTTACCATCAGGCGGGATTGCAGTCAAGAATAGAATAGAATAGTTATGTACACCATATAGATTACAGAAAATAAATAAAAAGATTTTACAAAGGGTGACACAATGGGCGGTCAAGCACGAGTTTATAATTATTAAAAAGAAAAGTTTGATGTAATCATGTTACAGTCAGTTCCCAGACCTTCTAGATGTTACTGAATATACCGGAAGGTCATTTCTTGTAATTTAAAACGTTCGCAATCCAGCCGCATTCACATCTCCACGCAGAGATAGATTGAAACTGAGATTAGACTGTGAACGTTCTTTAAGTTACTAGAATTATCCCCTTGAACTACGTGTGTTTTCAATTCCCAATCTCTTATGAATAATATCGTTTACAAATTCCAATTAGTGAGTGCAAGGCCTTAAATATAGTTTCGGGTTACTACGCAGGGTCTACGCCGTAGTACGGCGTAGTAAGGTCTACAGCGTAGTAGTCAAGGCTACGGTCGTTACGCGGTGTAGCGCTTGATCGATCGGCATCTACGTTTAATGTAAGTTTATTTTTGTTGATAATGGAAAGAGTTACTGGAAAAAATCCCTTCATAATGTTTGAGCTGAAATAACTGCTAAAATTAGTTTAGTTTATCACATTGTCATGATATTTACCTACGATTTTCGCACAATATAATTCATGACGTTTATTATCTCTGGAAAATATGATAGATGTGGGTATAAGTATATGACATGATAAACGTGAAAAATACATAAAGAAAACAAAGAATTTAGCATTGTCTGTCATCGCCGACACGTGACAGCGACGGGACCCCACTATCTATCAAACCAACATTTACCTAAACTAATATTTTATTTCCATTCAAGGTTTTTTGCTCGTTTCTTGAACAATTTTTATTACATTTTTGTGGATGAAAATGTATAATATTTTAAGCTTGGAAAACAGAAATACTGTGTACACATTATGTATGCCCATATGTTTTGATGTATATTGTAAAGTTAAAAAATAAAACACGTACACGACACACGACTTTATATGTATTTTGTGTTAAAAAGTTGTTGATGTTTTTTTTTTGTGATAATACGATTGAGTCTTCTTGATATATAACAGTTAAACTACCCAGTATTCACATAACTATTATTAAAGATTAAAGGCACTTCAAGAAAGCACTGAGGTTTATTTTATCAAGATAAGGACACATGATCACTCTCTTGTCTTTATTCCAATTTATTTAGGATCGCAAAACATGTATTTTGTTTGCCTACTTCTCTTTTATATTGAAAACTAACTACTCCTTCTGCGTAGTCGTGGATTATTTTGATAGCTATATTACTAATCCATCACTTCATATATTTATTGACCTCACTACAATCCGGACGAGTATTTGGCCTGGATTTTTATACTTTATACCGCGCACATCGAAGATCTGTTACAATTTGCTAGCGGCAATTAAAGTGTATTCAACGCTAGAGTAAATAGGCCCTTAATAAACCAGCGCAACGATTTCATCACTGCTTACCATCAGGCGGGATCGCGGTCAAACTCTCGTATATAATGAACAAAAAATAAGTCTCAGATTTTACTGAGCTGTGTTAAAACTCTCTGTAAGTGGGGCCTTCCAGTGCCTATAACCATTAAGCATGCCGAAATCCAGTCTCAAGAGTAACATTAATATTCAAATATTTTACAAAAATCCTTACTTTCTACGTATTTGTACAAACAGTAGTAAGGTATGTACGGTACCAATGTAGATAAATATTTTATTTTAATATATTTTTTTTTATTTTTTTTTCTCGGTGGTAGGCCACTTCGGCTGCCGGCAGAAGTTACCACCCACCAGACAAAGTCTTGCCGCCAAGCGATGCGTTGTGTTCCGGCATGATGTCTGGTGAAGCCGTACGGAGGACGGGTCTGAGCAGTTGTGTTGCGATGTGTGCCGGGTAAGATGCGCCAAGTGTTGTGTCGGGAGTTTGGTTGTGTTGTTGGGTTTAACATTGCACCACCTCGCTCAACTGCCGTTTTCCTTCCTATTCACTAAGTTTTTTAAGTGAATGGGTTTAACAAACTAGCGCGCTTTACCATCAACGATTGCATCAGGCGGGATTGCAGTCAAGAGCTAGTTTATAATTATTAAAAAAAAAAATACTTGCACGGACAAATATTTTTATGACCTATAAGTGGTTGTTCCGGGTCTGGCCGATACAGGAGAAATTCCTAGCATGGGGCGCCTTGTTATTAATATATATATAAATTAGAAATTAATTAGTAGCCACACCGATATCGGAAAGAAGGTCAAGTTACCGCCGGTCAGGGCTCCAGAGAGAAGTAGTACCTACTGACAATGCGAGCCGTGCAAGTATCCCTTTCTGAATAAAGCCCTTGATCCAGCTGCCTACCGAGAGCTTCCTCAGGTGCTGGTCAAGGCTCTTGGCTATTAAGCCTTTTGTTGTCATGACTATCGATTATTTTATTATGTAATTATTTTAAACATTGAGAGCATTATTAATCTCAAACACATAGGTTTACAAAATCTAAGCGAGTTCAAAAATATGCAGCGTGAATTAATTACTTTGAAAGTTAATTTCTGGTAAATATGACACTTTACGAAGTTTGTTTTTATTCTGCTGGGGTGTTTTTTGGGCTACTTCTTTTGCCCAGCTACTAGGAAGTGGTGACGAGCGGGTGTTTTGAGAGACTGTCTTTTGTAATTGACGTTGGAAAACTTCTGATTCTCAACCTAATTTGAATAAATGACTTTTGAATTATTAGAATTTCTGTTTGCTATTCCTTTGAAATATTTGATAAATGATCTGTATGTTTCATTAATTTAATTTTACGTTTTGCGCAGTGACTGAGTAACCGACTGTTGCGCAGCGTGTTGCGGGTTCGATTCCCGGACGGAACAAATATTTGTACGGTCTACAGGTAGTTGTTTTGGGTCTGGGTCTTTGCGTATGTGAAAAATTACTATTTCAGGGCAACGTTTTTTAAAAACGAAAAAAATATATATATTCGAAAACATTCCGATTACTTACTAAATTTAATTTATATTATATATCCGACGTCCCTGGTCTTAACTTATCTCTTTTGGTGGCTGTGCCTTGTTCAGTAATAACAGTAAAGAAAGCGAGCAGACGTCGATGATATGTGAATGTAGTGTTTTGCAAAATGTACCGTAAATATTTTGAATATTTGGATCAGAAATATTTTATAGCAAATTTGAGGAAACTGAGTTTGTGGGTTTGTATTTGACGAGTTGTGTGATGTAGGAGATGGATATATGTGGCTGTAGAGGAATTCGAGTCGACTACCTTTAAGCCGAAGCACCTGGATGATGGACGCACGGATCTGAGAAGTATGGTAGATGAAGGAGAAGGCCTATAACCAAAAGTAGGTGATTATAAGCTGGAATGTTGTTGCGCACGTCTAAAATTACACCATAGGGATGTACATTCACCAAAAGAGATAAGTAAGAAACCGATGGATGTTTTCGAATCAAATTTAATTTGATGAATGAATTGTTATTTTATAATAATTAGGTACATTGATTTTATCTGAAAACATCCATTGGTTTTCTAAGTTATGTGAAAGTTTATTTTTATAACTTTCCTTTTCCTGTCGGAAGTATTGTGATTTCATAACAAACATTAAGACAAGGTTCAAATAAATCCGAAAAATTTGAAACATAAAAATAGTAGGCAAGGAAAAATAAATTTTGCCAATAACTATGATGACGCGATGGATAATGAAACAAAAATATTTTTTTTTTTTGCGATGTCAACGCCCTTATGGATGATATACATTCAGCCACTAGAGATCGATCTTTTAACTGTTATTTGTTTGTAACACAATTAATTGTTTTCTTCACTCTGCAATTATCTTTTTTGTATTTTTCTTTTCTTTTCTTTAGAGTGAATACTACTTCAACTCTTCAATGGCCTCTGTGGTTAGATACCACCATTTTGCCAATAACACGTGTAACAAATTATAGAAATTCTTTAAAAAAATTATTTCACAATAATGGCGGATATCGCCAATGACAGTTGAAAAAACGGCCGCGTGAGCCGCTTACTAGGAGATTTGAAGGAAAGCCATGATGTGGCCACTATGCTGCGATATTTCAATGTGCTTTATGAATTATTCACTGAATGCACTTTTTACTACATAAATCACGCACTTTTATTTAGTAAACGACATTATAAATAATTTAGAAGTCCAATGAAAAATGAGCGTGACATTCATCTTAGCTGTCCCGTCAAAAAACCTTTTTGTATTTTTATGTTATTGTTTGATTTGTTGTCATCACCTAGTGTCGCGGGTGCATTACGGATGACAGCTGACAGCCGGTTCTAATTGTCAAATGATTTGTGCTGTCTATGGCCCTGGCTTTGACAACAAATAAACATTGCATTGCATAATTTTGGTAGTTTGCATGTTCGAGTACGAGACTTTTGGTGATATTTTTTCTATGTACTTTTTTCTTTTATTAATATTTATATATTTTATGGTATCTAGTAGTAACGTTTTTTCGTGCAGAATAAAAATATTTCTTACTTTTTTTCTTTCTTTCTATCTTGGCGTAGAAACAAACTTAACTTGTTTAAGATGGATATGACATATTTAATTCATTAGCATTAGTTTTTGTTTGTGTTATAATTATGTTCATATTTTAAAACTATTTCCTTTTGTTTATAAGCTCATACTTGCATACCCAGTCTGAGGGCTTGAGGCGCTGCGTGCTGAAACACAGGTTTTAAATCTAGTTCGGCAGCAGATGCTAATAGTTGGATACAATTGTTATTGATTTACTCTTTAGTATAATTTTAAGTAGCTAAAACAAATTGTGTAACGGATTTACTTTTTTGGTTTAATAAATATATTACCATATTATATTAGTAGCAAAAACTCTAAGTAGTATATAGCGATGTTCACAATTTTAGTCAATTTCCATTCTATCGCAGCATTCCAGTTGATATTTGAGGGACCTTTTATAACAAAAAGCTACTAATAAGTTTTTGATTGTAATCGAATTTGAAATTTGTTGTTCTATACCTTGCAAAATTAGCACAATTTCTTAATTCTATTGTAGTAATTCAACTTTAATGCTGTCATAACAAGCCGTGAGCCGTGCAAGGGTTTAACATACCTACGTGTTCTAGAAAGCGTGTTTGTTTTCAGGATATATTTCAACATATTTTGTACAAAGTAAATCTTCATCAAAAAAGTCGTGGTGGCCTAGTGGTTAAAACAGGGCAGGCAAGTACCAATGTAACTTTTTTAAAGTTATATGTACTTTCTACGTATATCTTGGACACCAATGACTGAAGGTGAAGGAAAACATCTTGAGGAAACCTGGACTTTATAAGTCTGAAATCGCCAACCTGCATTGAGCAAGCGTGGTGATTACGCTCAATCCTTCTCTGAATGAGAGGAGACCTGTACCCAGCAGTGGG
The DNA here is from genome assembly GCA_037179545.1 of Sesamia inferens. Lineage (NCBI taxonomy): Eukaryota > Metazoa > Arthropoda > Insecta > Lepidoptera > Noctuidae > Sesamia > Sesamia inferens. Next base: position 27,659,411 of record CM073939.1, on the reverse strand, counting down.
ACGATAAAAAGGTTGTTGATGATGATGATGATGAAATCTTCATTCTGCGGCAAAAATACCTATGTACTGGAAAATGGAATAAGAGTTGATTTTTCTAACTAGAGTTTCTGAATCTTTGACAGTTTTTCCATACCAAGTAAAATTTTATTCTATATATCCTACAAAAATTAATTTATGACAAAACAGTCCTTCTTTTTAGCGTATTGGTGGCAATCTAAATGAACTCAGCCCTTTGATTTTATTAATCCAAAAACAGCATTAGCATATTTACTTACTGTGGTTCATGTTCCGTGAGCAGTTCTTCGAAATGCAGCCTCAGTGTGTGCGCAGGAGGCGCCCGTATTTCACTCACACACTCGACGTCGTCCGGATACGGCCGAGGGAAGCCGGGACTCGACACGACCGCGTGCGGGTGTGAGCGAGATAGCACTATCGTCTCGTTGCACAGAATCTTTGATGCTTCGTAGGGGTCTGGAACAATCAAAGAAAAAATATAAGCATTTAAAAGTATTAACCCCCGTGGTTACGAGCTACATGCAGTGATTCACGTCTTACGAAAATGACTGCGGAGAAAAGTAATGGATGAACTGGTTAAGTACGTACCTCGAGTCACCGTGATGACACGCGATTTGTAGAGCAACAGATGGAAACATTCGATGCGTCTCTCGCGTATAAAACAAGTCTAAGTCTCGGTGCACAAATGCCGTCGTAATTTGTGATTTCATCCTCAGTCTAATGCCACTTATATATAGTGAAACACCAAAATCTATTTGTCTTTGAGAGAGTTAGTTTTAACCGTAGTGAAGTTTTAAGTTACTGGGACTCGTTGTTCAAAGTGGAAAGCAGTAACGAGGTTGACGTTCTTAATTTTGCTTTAAAAATGCTAAATAGTATCAGATACTCACTTTTTCGTAATTTTAAGAAAAGTTAAAATCAGCAAACCAATTCTCCTAATATATGTCTGTACTATCACGACCATAAGTCGAGTTACAATCTCACAAAACTATGGCCAGCAATACTAGTTGTAGTCACGACCTTCTTCTATAATGAAGTTTGATATACACTCATACACTTTAACAACTTGCTGCCCGCTTATGATTATTAGGTAGTACTAATTTCAACGTTCCCAGTAAGTGTCTCGATGACTAAGCGGTCACCGCCGTGATAAGCATTTACGGTCGTTCGAGTTCAAATCTAATAATTAAATGTTTATTGGTGAGTTATGAATACTGACAACAAAAATATGTAAAAATACCGATACAATATTCAAATACGGGGTCAGGCAGAATATGTGTTAATATGCGGAGGTGGATTAGTGCTCAGGGGCCGGATGAATTAAGTTTCTTACCTACACGAAACAACAGTGTCAACTACGTAGAAGTGTTAAATTGATAGATTAGTTTATGATTGTTATAATATTGAGGTTAAACTTCAATCCAATTTTCTTGAAAGAAAATTATTAATTAATCTATAACCTCTTTAAAGATAACATATAAATTATAATTTATTTATTTTCATATCTTAAAACCAGTACTGATTTTTATAATTTTTACCATAACAATATCATAAGTTTGTCAGGAATTACATGAATATAAAATAATGCAATGCTACCATATCAACCTTTCTTTCATTTATTAGTATATATTATAATATATTGCATTATAATATGTTTATTGTTGGTCATTATAATACATCTATAGTAAACTAAACATATAAACAAAACCTTTTTTGGTATAAAAATGCAATAAATTTTCCCATTCACTAAATATTATTTGTAAACATTTTTACTTTAAAACACAAATCAATAATCACAATCTTAAACTATATGAAACAACAAAAAGATTTTGTCATAATTAGAATTCGAATCCACAATCGCACGCATTTGATCTGATCATTGTTAGGGCTGCTAAGTTAACTTCAATTCAGGCAACGAAATTACTTTAAAGAAAGACGAAGACGGCGATAAAAAAACGGTTTACTAATATTGTTTTCCTTGTCTAGCATAGACTACATCTTTAATTTTTCGTAGCGATACTACACAGCATGCGGTTGATTGGTTGGAATATGACATACAATGCTATAAAATAATGCGTTAGCGTGCCGTGGCCGGTTTAGCGCAGCCGACAGTAGTCTTTAACTATCGTACATAAAACGCTCAAAACCTAGAAACTTAGTCGCAGTGTCATCTCGACGACAAACAAATGTCAGACTGAGTTTGTTTTTTAAGATTATATTGTTGACGTTCTTAAAATTGTGAGATTCCCCTTCTGATTTCAGCTTCAATCTGGAAATAATTACCAACATTTTTGAAATTAGTTTGTCGCCGAGATGAGACCACCACTGGCCAATTCCTGTAGCTAAAATTATGGGATATTTTTGAAATACTTCAGGCCTTTTTAAGTGACCTTTAAACTATTAAACTTATATACAAAACAAAAGTCTTGCACTTCATAATAAAGTTACAGAATTCAATTCGAAGAACTATCTAAACGTTTAAGTCGATATGAAATAAGTTTAAAATTATTCCGAACAGAACAAAAAGAAACTTATAGAATTCTAACAACTACGTCTGTGTTGCAACTTGCATATCATACTGTTACAGTAGACAACTGTGTACGGATACCGATACCAATACTTTGTTAGAAGCGGTATCAACTTGCGAAGTCCGCTTTGTCTACACAAAGTTGAGAATACTATGTGTTTTGTGATGTATTTGCTTAGAGGGTAGGTAGTTGATTTCCTTTTTTTTCGGTAGAAATACACGGTGTCTCTGGCATCGATGCACAAACGAATACTGTGGATCCAGGTCTTGATATTCTTTTGTAACTCAATAAGTTTTTAAACTGAAAACTCGGTATGTAAGATGGTCATAGCTCGGAAAGTAAGTGAAGCTGTTGGTCCAGACTGTCATTGATGGTCTTTGACAATCCTTATTGGCGATTTCTTCGATTCATAATCAGAAGTTCGAAACTCTCACAACCCCTTGGTAAGACTTACCAAGGGGTATTAGTACCCAGTTAGTGGGTTGTAGAGGCAGTAGCTCTATAAATACTGCTATCCAGCTGCATCAGATAAGATTGCACTTCCTCTCTCTTTAACATGTCATTATATTTTATTTGCTCTTGTATGATGTTTATTAATTAGATGTATATATTTATTAGACTAGTATGATACACTTAATGTACCAACATATTTATTATATAATCTATGTTAATAGTGTACTGTAGACAACCTACATTATTTCTCTCTCCTTCCCCTTAGTATTCCATCCAAAGGGTCTCTGTAAAAGATCGCTCTTAGCGATAAGACCGCCCATTGTGTCACCCTTTGTAAAATCTGTATATTTGCTTTTGTAATCTATATAGTGTACATAATAAAGAGTATTCCATTCTATTCTATTCTATTGGAAGCCAAGCTATGGAGATGATGAAATATTCCAAAGAACAAGAAGAGTAAGCAAGATTACAATAAACATTAATATCCACGCTCCCGAAATAAATCAAACTGAACTGTTTACGAGCACCACAGTAATTAATATCTTAAGTGCCTCTAACAAATGGTGATTTATAGCAATCTGCCGAGTTGTTTGTTTCCAAAACATTGTAATATCGATCTCGCTAGCCGGGAAACCTCCACTGTTAGATGTAGGCCTCCTTATTTTAATCAGCGTGGTAAATACTTAAAACACTATCAGTGGCAAAAGCTTTATTTATTTATTTATTTATTTGGACTTCTAACAGAGAAAACACCTTAAATGCTAGAAAATATAAATAACAGGATATGCCCTTGTGCTTCTCTACTTATAAGAAGTCACAGCATACAAATAATAATACAACAGCATGAATACAAATTGTTAACGTTGTATCAAATTAAATTTTAAAACAATGTTATATTAAACTAAATTATAAGACAAATAATGAATGTCAAATAATGATAATGAAATAAAGTTAACATTAGATAAATTGAGAAGAAAGTAAAACAATCAAATAAAATTACAATAAACAATGGAATTACAATAATACAAAATTATATTAAATTAAAATTAATTGTTTGACAATGAATTACATTAAATATTTATAGTTCATACAAATGTTACTACGATTCTTGCGCATGTCCTCATATTATGTCATTCAAGTTTTCAAAAATTAAAGATTTGCATGTACTCAGAGTATTTGAGAAGATGTCGATGTCTGCCGAACATTTAGCCATACAATTATATCGATGGCTCATTTTATAAATTGGCGAATGTTTACCCAGATTAGTGCGGTATTGTGGAGCCTTAAGTAAGGGTTGTGGGTTGCGTGGGATTCTGGTAGGAACTTTAATTTGAATACTGCTCAGTATAAAAACTAACTAAACCTTTTTTACTTTCATTTTAATATTTCAACAACATTCTATTTTTGGATATTTATTATTATTCCTAACTTTAACATAATAATTACGTAGTAAATCAATTAGTCAAAAATAATAGAGTACTGCACACGTTTTTTTGTTTGGATGGGATATCATCAAATGGCTTCTCCCACTCTGGGCGGAGCGGAAGGTCCTGTCAGACTTTTACTGATTAAAACCCACCCGTGAGAACACCAAGAGAAGGAACTCTTGCCTGTGCGACGGCCAGGGCCACGGTTTCTTTTTACACATAAATTGATAAGTTTACTATAGTTTTTACAATAAGACTAATTTCTTTGCTAAAGTTTATGTGAATTAATCGTTGGTGTGCCGTGACTGAAGGTAAAGGAAAACATCTTGAGGAAACACCTCACCTAGTGTCGCGGGCGCATTACGGATGACAGCTGACAGCCGGTTCTAATTGTCAAATGATTTGTGCTGTCTATGGCAGTGGCTTTGACAACAAATAAACATTGCATTGCATAATTTTGGTAGTTTGCATGTTCGAGTACGAGACTTTTGGTGATATTTTTTCTATGTACTTTTTTCTTTTATTAATATTTATATATTTTATGGTATCTAGTAGTAACGTTTTTTTGTGCAGAATAAAAATATTTCTTACTTTTTTTCTTTCTTTCTATCTTGGTGTAGAAACAAACTTAACTTGTTTAAGATGGATATGACATTCATTAGCATTAGTTTTTGTTTGTGTTATAATTATGTTCATATTTTAAAACTATTTCCTTTTGTTTATAAGCTCATACTTGCATACCCAGTCTGAGGGCTTGAGGTGCTGCGTGCTGAAACACAGGTTTTAAATCGAGTTCGGCAGCAGATGCTAATAGTTGGATACAATTGTTATTGATTTACTCTTTAGTATAATTTTAAGTAGCTAAAACAAATTGTGTAACGGATTTACTTTTTTGGTTTAATAAATATATTACCATATTATATTAGTAGCAAAAACTCTAAGTAGTATATAGCGATGTTCACAATTTTAGTCAATTTCCATTCTATCGCAGCATTCCAGTTGATATTTGAGGGACCTTTTATAACAAAAAGCTACTAATCAGTTTTTGATTGTAATAGAATTTGAAATTTGTTGTTCTATACCTTGCAAAATTAGCACAATTTCTTAATTCTATTGTAGTAATTCAACTTTAATGCTGTCATAACAAGCCGTGAGCTGTGCAAGGGTTTAACATACCTACGTGTTCTAGAAAGCGTGTTTGTTTTCAGGATATATTTCAACATATTTTGTACAAAGTAAATCTTCATCAAAAAAGTCGTGGTGGCCTAGTGGTTAAAACAGGACAGGCAAGTACCAATGTAACTTTTTTAAAGTTATATGTACTTTCTAAGTATATCTTGGACACCAATGACTGAAGGTGAAGGAAAATATCTTGAGGAAACCTGGACTTTATAAGTCTGAAATCGCCAACCTGCATTGAGCAAGCGTGGTGATTACGCTCAATCCTTCTCTGAATGAGAGGAGACTTGTGCCCAGCAGTGGGACGATAAAAAGATTGATAATGATGAAGATGATGATATGCCATTCTAAATGTTCCAGATTCAGATTGATAGTGTGAAAAGTACTTAATCAGGCAACGCACATCACCATAATTGGGTGCTGTTCACACTATCAAGGACAAAGTACCCTAACTGGTTGCTGTTTTGTGCTTCCCGCAATATCCACGTTTGTTCAGACATTTTTTATTTATTTGTGTTTTGTTTTAACCGCATTTTTTAGCACTGGGCATTCTTACGTTCATATGTCAATGGTTTATAGAAGACATGATTGCATTGTTATACTTTTTTGTTCTTGATGGGAAATCATTAAGTTCCCACTCCCACTCTGGCCTAAGCGGAAGGGCGTGTCAGACTTTTACTGACTAAAACCAACCCGTGTTTCTTCACTTGCCTGTGCGCCAGGGCGACGGTCTCTTTTTTAACCAACCCCCAACCCTGACCAAGGAGGCATAGGTCTTCGTGGACCCCGTCACGATGTGCTGACATCTCTTTGAGAGGGGCGTGGGGCAAAACGCGCCATCGACCCGGGCCTGGTCCTTACCGGGTGGCTAGTTACTAATGCCACTACACTGTCCACTACTCGCCACACGCAAGTCCGTGCCTACGGTTACGGGAGTTTGATGTTGTTAACCGACTAGGGCATCTCCGTCGGTGACTAGAGGCGTGAGGGCGCTGGGATTCCCATTTCCTCACGCGCTCCGCGTCCCTCCCCCGTAAAGGGCCACTGCCCGCACGGCCTCGCGTATATTCTCCGGCAGGAGGTGTTAGGTCCCCTTAGATTGAGGAGGCCAGGAACTCATGATTATCGTTCTCTTCAAGCATTGAACGTTACGTTCATATTTTAGCTTATTACGTCTATAACAAATAACAAATGGAATTATAAGCGCGTGATAACAAATCCAGAACCAATTCAGAATATAAAGCATTCTGAATTGGTGCGCTAAATTAAACGCTAGAATTATACCGTTCATATTCGTCTTTCAATTTGAATGAAGCAGCTAAATTGAAACGTGTTAACATAACAGTAAATTATTCAATGTAGGCCATTCTCTTCTTCTGAGCTTTTCAAATAATTTTGTCGAACCATGTAACGTAATTCACAATCCTTTTCAAAGAAGATGTCCAAATTAACATAATTTGCCGAAGGGTTAGGCACAGACGCACCTAGACATAGGCTCAATAAGTGCTTTTAAAAAAGGGAATAGGTTTACACATCCCGGACATCGTCAGTACGTGCTGAGTAGGACAGTACGGACAGCCAGTCCGTTCCCCACATTTAGCGAGTGAATAAAGTTCAGTACTAGACTGAACTTTATTCACTCGCTAAATGCGGATACAAATTTAGAGTTCGAACTGATACTTAGAAATTCCACATTGAAAAACCTATAATAGTAAAAGTATGCAGTATTGTACACCACTACCATTTTTTTTTTGCCGGGGTGGAAATCCTCATAGGATGCCCGCCGCCCTGGGGTGGGCGACGGGGTATGTCAGACTTTTACTGACTAAAACCACCCCGGTGTGTCTTCTATCACGAGCGCACGTGGAGCCGCGGGAGTCTAAATTCTTCCACGGCCCCACACCCTCGTGCTGGCCCGGTCTGTCCGGGCCTCGTCTCCTGCACGGAGTAGTGGGGTGTTAAACTACCCCGTGAATCGCCTCAAAGGCGCGCGCGAGTATCGGCGCGCGCCTCGGGGTCCATCAATAGGGGGGCGGGGACTTCCCCATGTCCCTCGCCCCTGGATCCATTCATGGGGGGCGGAAGAGGGCGTTATCCGCCCTTCCTCGGCGCCCGGTGCGTCTTCTGCGACATCACGTCCTCGCAGAAGGCCACCACCGCGTCCCACGACTCTGAGCTGCCGACCATCCGTACACCCCTACCCTATTTCAAATTAAACAAATATCAACTTTATTTCAATAACTATTAAGTTGGTTTCAAAGTCACTAGCACTATTAAAAAAGTTATTAAAGTATATTTTGAAGTTGTAGCCTACACTGAACTTTATTGTATAGAAATTATTTTTCCATATACTCATTTTCGTTTACATTGTTGCAAGATTAATAATATATTTACCGATCTAACAAAAGATATCAGGACACCACGCTCAGCAGCAGCGCCTGTGACCACTGGACAAAAGAGGTAGCTTAGGACACTTAATTCATTCAAATTCAATCTTTTTATCATAGACAAGTAGATTCATATAGTGTTACTAAATAATAATAATATTAATATGTTAAAAATGATAAATGTATCTACGTATATTAGTAATTGAGCAAGCGTGGTGATTACGCTCAATCCTTCTCTGTATGAGAGGAGACCTGTGCCCAGCAGTGGGACGATAAAAAGGTTGATGATGATGATGACGATGATGATATTAGTAAATACCAGAAAACAATATTTTAAGAACATACTAATTAGTTACATAAACACATGTGCCCAATTTCTAAAAACGGCCCATCAAATTTGTATTACACAGTTTTAATAAATCTGTTACTTTATTTTTCTTTCAGTCCTGTCCTGTCCGTTTTTTATAAACTTTTACATCGGTGTCCCCAATAGCGCATTGTCCGTAGTACATACAGTAGAACGCAGCCATTGTTTTATACATACGCTTCCCGTTTGTGTCGACTATACTCAAGAATGGGAACCACTACAATGCCTTCATCTGTCATTGTATGTACCAACTGCGGTATTAGTTTGATGTTTTTATTGTGCAATGTTTTAGGTTTATACTTGTTGTGTTCGTGACATTGTATGATATAGTACTGTGAGGTACCAAACTACATTTCTTTTTTATAATTTATAAATTAGCGCTTGACCGCAACCCCGCCTGATGGTAAGCAGTGACGCAATCGTTGATGGTAAGGCGCACTAGTTTATTAAGAGCCTATTCACTCTAGCCTTGAAGACACTTAAATTGTAGTCCGACGGAAACACCACCGCTGGCAAATTGTTCCAGTCCCTCGATGTACGCGGTATAAAGAAGGAGGCGAAGCGCTTAGTCCGGATCGTAGTGGTGTTAACCACGTAAGGGTGGAAACTTGCGAAAAAAACAAAAACACTACTTGGACCGCCAACTACCTGCGGTCGGCCAGCGGAGCACCGTGCTTCGGATCCCGCTACGACCAAACTCCCGACACAACATTATTTGGCGCATCGTACAACGACGGCATCGGTCCTACGGGCAATGTGTCCAGCCCACTGCCACTTTAGAGTTGCAATTCTTCGGGCTATGTCGGTTACTCCCGTTCTTCTGCGGATACTGCCAGAGGATACTGCCAGTGCTTTACACGAGCTTTCTGTGGGTCACGTATAAGCTGAGGGCGCACATTAAAATGAAATGAAATCGTTTATTACGCAATTAGGACCACTGATCACTTTTACACGTCATATTTTTTTTTAAACCATATGGAGCCGACATTTCCTAAGTGACTACCTCTGAGAAGAAAAGCCGAAACAAACTCAGGTATCATCGCCTTTTTCCAAATGGGCATGTTTAGATTGTCCATGGGAAGCTTGTTGTAAAAGTGACCCGTGAATGAGTTGCCTACTATGTGGAGACGAGTGTGATGTACATTGCCCTTCGTGTCCAGTATTCAGGGTACTGTGGGGTCTATTACGGTTTTGTAGCAGTTCGGGGATGTTCACCGAGGCCAGGTTTGATGATTTTCATGCGGAAAACGACGCGCTTCTTTTCCACTTTTTTCCCTTTGGGTACGGAAGTCTAGAAACAGGTAACTAGGTAGGTAGTTACTATGGTGAAACGTGGAACTTGTCGTAAAACAGCTAGGTTTCTTAATCCCCAAACTATTCTCACGTTTCGTATAGATTACACGTTTACAAGTAAACACAGTTCTTTGATTGTTCTTATCCCGTATAATAACGATCATAGCCTCTAGATAAAACTCCTTCATTACACACAATTATGTATTCTGAAGCCGTCCACCTCTCCCTGTTGACTTGTAACAGGGCATTAAATATTTACCCTTCGTCTTTTTTTCCCCAAACGTGTGAAGGAGAGAGAAGATGAGATTATATGTAGGATCCTTGCAAGTTAAATAAAGAAAGATTTGGATATATTTTATTTGACGTACAATTGTTTGGGATTTGTAGGAGATGAAGGTTTGTATACAAAATGTTGATTTATTAGATTTATGATTGTTTATGTTGCTCGTATGTGGGTGTGTGTAGGACTTAGCTGACTGTTATTCAAGTCTGAGGCTGTATTGAAATCTGGAGAGAATATTTTATCTCACATGTCTATGTAGGTTTATATAGACATTTATGATACGTCGGAAACTAATCCCACAAAAAGCCCATAGCGATGGACATTGGAGTTACTTTATGACGATACTGACATAGACCTACATCCACCGGGTTGCGTAATAAACTATCAGTAGCAATGGGTTTCATTTTGACAGTTTAACAACATTCATTGCGTTTTTTAATTTGTTGAGCAGATATATTTTCAAAGAAACGGAGCATTGGATTAGCAATACGCTTCAAAATGATTCCAACTCAATTCAACTCAATACGCAATTCTCGGTGGTAGGCCACAAAATCGGCTGCCGGTAGAAGTTACCACCAGACAAAGTCTTACCCCAAGCGATTTGTCGTGTTCATGATGACTGGTGAAGCCGTATAGAGGACTGGTCTGAGTAGTTGTGTTGCGATGTGTACGCCAAATGTTGTTGTGTCGGGAGTTTGGTCGTGGAGGGTCTCCTGATCAATCTCCCTCTGGCGCAGCATCGTTGGTCGTGTTGTTTGGTTTAACATTGCATCACCTTTCTCAACAGCCATCTTCCTTCCTATTCACTCAGTTTATATAAATGAATACACTCTAAAACTAGCGCTCTTTAGCATCAACGATTGCATCAGTGGTCACCATCAGGCGGGATTGCAGTCAAGCAATAGTTTATAATTAGTAAAAGTAAGGGTGCCGGTTAGACTGAAAGCCGATCAGAATATAGTTAGGAAAGGGCTAGGGCTGCTTCGGCAAGTACCTGCGACGCATAGACAGGGAGCTGGACGCTCGGTGCCACCACTGCGTCTAATGCGGGGAGGACACGGCGCAGCACACGCTCTCCAAGTGTGTGGCTTCGGAGGAGCAGCGCCGTGTCCTCACAAATGAATAGGAGACGACCTGACGCTGCCGGCAGTAATGCGGAGGATGGTCGGTAGGGCAGAGTCGTGGGACGCGGTGGTGTCCTTCTGCGAGGACGTAATGTCACAGAAGGAAGCTGCGGAACGAGAAAGGGAGATCTCAACTCCCGTCCCTGGCCGCAGAAAGGCGAATAACGCCCTCTTCCGGCCCCCATGAATGGATCCAGGGGCGAGGCACGGGGTGGTTTAACACCTCACTACCCCGTACAGGAGGCGAGGCCCGGACAGACCAGCCAGCACGAGAGTGTGGGGCTGCGGCAGAAACAAGGACTCCCGTAGCTCCGGGTGCAGGTGACCGGAGAGACACCGGGGTGGTTTTAGTCAGTAAGAGTCTGACAGACCCCGTTGCCCACCCCAAGGCGGCGGACATCCATTGATTATTTACCACCCCGGAACAAAAAAAAAAAGGGCTAGGCAGAAATGTCGATATTGCTATCTTTTTTTACCTCACTTCAAATGAACCCTGGAGTACACATGTACAGAAGTAAGCAAATTACCTGGCATGCCGGGTGCTATATCAACTACCGATCGATTCGTTGGATAAAATATGTAAGCTTACTGTGACCTGTCAAATGTGTTGTTTTTCTTTTTTGTTTAGGATGGGAAATCTGCAAATGACTTCTCCCGCTCTGGGCGGAGCGGAAGGGCGTGTCAGACTTTTACTGACTAAAACCCACCCGTGTACTTGCTTGTACGCCAAAGCCACGGTTTCTTTTTTAACCAACCCGCAACCCTGGCCCAGGAGGCATCGGTCTTCGTGGACCCCGTCACGATGTGCTGACATCTCTTTGAGGCGCGCGTGAAACACAACGCGTTGTCGATCCGGGTATGGTCCTTACCGGGCGGCGAGCTGCCCATCCAAAATGCCCATGAAAAAAGTCATTTATTCAAATCAGGCTTAGAATCAGCACTTTTTGAACATCAATATGACATAAGACAGTCCCCCAAAACGCCCACCCATCGACACTTCCTAGTGCTTTCGCTGGGAAGAAGAAGTCCCTCGCCGCCCGTAAATCCGCACTGTCAAATCTGTCAAGGAACTTTTAACAGTTCACTTTTCAGGTTATCAATTTATATGAAATGACAACTAACGTCACCTAAGTTTTTATTAGAAATGACAACTCCTGTCACCTAAGTTTTTACTGTGAGATGGTTACAGAAGGTGATTGCTGGTTGGTGATTACTACAATGCCATGCGAGCTACTTGCATATATGCAAGTTTCAGGTACGTGCATTGCTGGTATTGGCTCAGTTTATATCTGTAAAACTATTAGCACATAAATGTAATATTTAACTCTTCCAAGAACTTATAAACTTGAACAAATTTTAATATGCAAAAGCGAACTGCAGCCGTGCCAACTCGTACATTAATGTTTATTCGCATCCGGAGCACCGAACTTTGAACTTTACAGCAGTTTTACATAGCCATTAACGCCCCTCACTCCTCCCGGTTGCGGCTGACGCCCCCGTAACTAGAACTTTGGTAACAAGTAGGGAATTACAGAAGGACCACTTTTAGAACAGCATTGGAAAATAATAGCACCAGACAGCCTCAGGCAGATTGACGGCCTCCGTGGCGTAGCGGAAGCGAACGCGGGTCGATCGATCAGGGCAAGCTACGCTTGTCGGGGTCGGTCCGTTGATGGGAGACCGATCTGTACATACCAAGACCCCTCCATGCCTCGAAAAGCATACTGAATTATTGGTTCTGGCTGTCACTCGTAGATTACAGACAGTCCTTAGCATTGAAAGTTTGTGAACCACTTTTAACAAGGAATATTATATCCCTTGGGGTATTACTCAGTGGTTAATTACGTCCAGTCAGGTTATTAATTTACTTAAACGAAAAGGTGCAATGGTGTATTAAATACCCTATGTATTGTCTACCAGTCAATCGAGGACGGTGAAGAGATTAGATGGCAGGCGGTTTGGTTGTGAGGAAAGAAAGCCCAGGTTTCCCAGAAAATGGTCTATGAATTGAAAAAATAACATCGGTACTTGCCCGGATCTCATCTCTTAGTTTCGTGCCACAAATTAAATTACACATAGGTACTGGTAATATCGAATACAGTTCTCAAGTGTTTTGAGCGAGCTTTCAAAACCGCCGATGATCGAGTTAACTAACGAGTTATTAATATTTAGTTTTCCTAGCAGGCCATTTCAAATAAAAACCGGCCAAGTGCGTGTCGAACTCACGCACAAAGGGTTCCTTACCATTGATTTATGTGTATGAAATTTTAATAAGTGGTTTACGATTTACGAGGTATTAAAAAAAACTACTTACTAGATCTCGTTCAAAACAATTTTCGTTGGTAGTTTTTATAGTAATGTTTTTAATTTTTTTTCCACTTTGGAAGCGTCTGTCACGCAAACTATTCGGTTTAGAAAAAAAAAATTTAGAAACCTCGATATCATTTTTGAAGACCTATCCATAGATACCCCACACGTATGTTTTTGATAAAAAAAAAATTGAGTTTCAGTTCTAAGTATGGGGAGCCCCCAATATTTATTATTATTTTTTTATTTTTGCATCAAAATCTTAATGCGGTTCACAGAATACATCTACCTACCTAGTTTCAACAGTATAGCACTTATAGTTTCGGAAAAAAATGGCTGTGACATACGGACGGACAGACAGACATGACGTATCTATAAGGGTTCCGTTTTTTGCCATCTGCCTACGGAACCCTAAAAAAGAATCGAGACAGAAGGATGAGTCGCATGTATTTCTTTTAAATTTACAAGCCATTTTCCAAGTGTCGATCGTGTTACAAAATGGAAGTTGCCCGTTTCAAAAGCGTAAATGTCTACAGAAATAAAATCCAAAGACAGTCTTTGAATTCAAGATATTACTCACACAGATACAACATACCCAGGATTTCCTGGGTATGTAACAAATGTACTTGAGAAAATATTTAGAAGGAGGCCACGCAAAATATCGACGAAGCGGCGAGACTTAGGGCAAAACACTAGACAAGAAGTATTACTATTTATTTATTTTAATATTAATAATAGAATTAACAAAATAATGTCTTTACTGAAAAGAGAAAGGATTTCCAAATATTAGAGAATAGAGAAAGAGAAATAAGAACCTTTTGTCCTTACCTGGCTAGTTTGTGATTATAAAAAGGCCATCACACCGGATTGGATATTTGGAAGAGCATTCATTTTTTTGATAGTTTAAAAATACTGCGTTTTTATTGGATCGTACGGTTTTATGTATCCTCCAGATTAATGAGTTAATTTGGATTTCGTGTATTTATGTCACACCAAATAGCTGTTTTCTTACTAAAGTGAGATATTAATTTTATTTTATTATTCGTAACTAAAGCTCTGACATTGTCTTCAGTGTATGGTGAGAATATTATTTAACTTAAACCGTTGAATTTTGTTTGGTATTGCTTCGTTCAAGGGTGTTGTTGATGACATAAACTTTTCATGATTTCTTACGATTTTAGAAGCACCTCTTGTTTTTTTATATCTCAAAAACTTTGAGAAAATAGTTTATACTAAAATGTATTTATTCGGTACACAGACTCTGTCTATCTAGTTTTGGCGACACTGCATTTAATTTAAGTACTTTTAGGTTTAGGTTTAAAGAATCTTTATTTTCTCAAAATAACATAATACAGGTCACTTACATGAGATTAAACGAAGCATGCAGATATAACAGACAACAGTAGGTAAAATAATAATAAAAGAAAAACAAAAGTGTTGGTAGTTACATAGTTCATTTAAAAACAAGTTAAAACTTGAAACCAATGTACCCTCTCATAGGAGGAGGCGGAGCGCGTGAGGCAGCGGGACAACATCGAGCTCCCGGCCACCGAAGGCGCGGGCCTGCGGACCAGGTCCGAGTAGACGCCATGACGGGATCCACGAAGACCGACACCTCCTGGGTCAGGGTTGAGGGTTTGTTATAAAAGAAACCGTGGCCCTGGCTCATAGGCAAGTGAAAAAAAGTACCCTCTCAAGTAGCGATTTTTTTTTAATAATTATAAACTAGCGCTTGACCGCAATCCCGCCTGATGGTAAGCAGTGATGCGATCGTTGATGGCATAGCGCGCTAGTTTATTAAGAGCCTATTCACGCAGACAAACTGAGCGAATAGGAAGGAAGACGGCAGTTGAGTGAGGTGATGCAATGTTAAACCTAACAACACGACCAACGATGCTGCGCCAAAAGGAGATTGATTTGAAGACCCTCCACGACCAAACTCCCAACCCAACAACACTAGGCGCATCGTGTGTGCAACAAATACAGTCTCAGAGACCGGTGATCGTTTATGATTATCATTTTATAATTTTGGTTATAAATTATAAAAATATAAATATAGCACGGAGTATAAATATTCCTAGAAAAGAATGGAAACCTCGTTATCACGAAAACTCTTTGTAAAACATTCCTCTTTCCATTCAGCCAGGAGTGAACCGTTAGATGACGTAATGAACCTCTTTGTGACCACGACAGAACGTGGCGGGAAATAAAACGAACGCAGCCAACTGGGCGATGGCGCCAGGAAGAAAGATTGTGTCAAATAGAATGAAACTGCTTTTCTTTGTAATGGTTTTGTTATTTCTAACATTCTTCCGATAATATTTTTTTTATTGGAGATGTTTCCTTTGTGGTGGATCTTTATTTGTGTTCAGTCAGCTCTGTTTGTGTGTGCCTTGAGTTTCGTCGTGAATGGAGCTATTTCCCTCATATTTTAATCTCCCTCGATCACTATTTAAACTAAATTTAACATCAGTGCATCTTTTTCTTTCTATTTCAAATTGAAAAGGACAGAAGATAACTACTGCTTTAATTCTGTCAAATTAGTCGGCTCCTGACGTAAATAGGCATATTTTTAATTACCGTGTTTGTAATAACATCTTAAATATCTATGGAGTATCTTAATTTGACTTAAGTTAACTAATCACTTATCTTCTGTCTTATTCTAAATGTATTTTTTATTCATCATCATCATTATCAACCTTTTGTCGTCCCACTGCTGGGCACAGGTCTCCTCTCATACAGAGAAGGATTGAGCGTAATCACCACGCTTGCTCAATGCGGGTTGGCGATTTCAAACTTAAAGTCCAGGTTTCTTCAAGATGTTTTCCTTCACCTTTAGTCATTGGTGTCCAAGATATACTTAGAAAGTGCATATAACTTTAGAAAAGTTACATTGATACTTGCCTGACCTGGAATCAAACCCGCACACTCATACTTGAGGGGCTAGTGTTTTAACCACTAGGTTATCACGACAATTTTTTTTATTAATTTTAACTAATTTTGTCCCACACACAGGTATTATATTCTTTTTTTTTTTTTTTGATATGGCATCTCGTAGTTGACCTTGAGAGGTCGTGACTACTTAACCGGACTATCCTGTGGCTGCCTTAAGTGAATTTAAAGCCTCCAGTCAGGGCATATTATCTTCTGTATCGTGGTCCGTTTATATACATTTACTCACACACACATACAGCTAGACTATAGGTCTAGCTGTATGTGTGCCATAAAAATATTTGTTTCATGCTTGAATCTAAACTCCAACATCATACTGGTTTCCATAGAGTAGGCAACTCGTTCATGGGTCAATGTATACACTTTTACAACAAGCTTCCCATGGACATTCGAAACTTACCCATTAAATGATTTAAAAACTATATAAAGGCCAAACTTTGCAAAAAGGGGTATTATTAAATCACAGATTATTTAGAAGACAAAAAAACTTGGGACTGAGCTGCTCGCTCTGTTAAGCATTGTTATTAAGCAATATGCGTAATTATAAGGTAAATTATTGCAAACATTCTCATTTTTAATGTCTGGACTTGAAAAAGGACGATGATCCCTGAGTTTGTTTCGGCTATTTCTTTTCAGAGGTAGTCAGTTAGGAAATTCCGGTTTAAAAAAAAAAACATGACGTGTAAAAGTGATCGGTGATCCTACTTGCTTAATAAACGATTTCATTTCATTTCAACACGCAGTGTAGGCTTCGATTATCAGCTACTGTGCCAAAATAAAAATGTAGGTTGCATTGAGCTTAAATTTAGTTTAGTATGAGAACAAAATCGGAGTCAAAGGCGCCGATTTTGTTGTATTAACGAAATATAAAGAAAAAGATTATGTGCATCTTTTTCTTTCTATTTCGTTAATAAAAGGATAGAAGATAACATTTTAATTTAATCCTGTCAAATTAAGGTACTCAATAGACAGTTTAGGCGCGATTATAAACATGAAAATAAAAAAAGAAACTTCATGTAAACCAACTGGTTTATTTGAAAAAAAAAAATGTGATTTGATTAAGCTAATTTTTAGCAAGAAACTTCGTGGATACTCTTTTTAATTATTAAGCTATTGATACAAATATTTGATTACATCATTCATGTTGAAATGAACCGTGTGAGAACGATGCAAAAATATATTGTACGCTGAGAGCGTCCATTATGGAAAACAAACACTAAAATAAAACAACAATTGAGAAATTAAAATACGCCGTGGCAGTTAAGAGATGACGAGTCCCCTATGACGGCGTCCGTTTACGAACGTGACGTATGGATCAGCATCACCAGCCACCACCAGTGAGACATTTGAATGAGCATGACATAAGTACTCTCAACAGCCAGAGCACAATCAAGTCAATAAAAAAGACTAACCCAACAAATAGATGCTTTACAGCAAGTACATTGTGCTCACACGAGAACCATGCATTTATACAATACTAAGAAATTGAATATATTTAGTTTGTGAACCACAGATTCGACTCCCATGTCTGATAAGCTAGAAGAATGTAAAAAGCGAATTGAAACGATTCATTTGTACAAAATTCAATTAAGGTTCAAAGCCACACAACAAAAGCATTGTTATTTCGCCCCGAAACACAATCTTACCGACTAATACTAAGATTCTCTGTTGAATGAGTGCACTCAGCGGGATTAAAGTAAAACAATTAATGTAAAGAGTGCAACACTTTACTGGAACAATGTGAAAGTATAGCACGTTACCGTCTTATGAGCAACTTTGTAAAATGTTCTCTTGTGCAAGATATTGGGTTTTTTTTGGACTGGGATAGTTGTAGTGGTATTTTTTTGTACAAGGGAGGGCTAT
The DNA here is from genome assembly GCA_037179545.1 of Sesamia inferens. Classification (NCBI taxonomy): domain Eukaryota; kingdom Metazoa; phylum Arthropoda; class Insecta; order Lepidoptera; family Noctuidae; genus Sesamia; species Sesamia inferens. Next base: position 27,641,233 of record CM073939.1, on the reverse strand, counting down.
GATGTCATCAACTCACTACTACAAGCGTCGTCATTGTAGGCACATTGCATCTATGTATGCCATACGTGTCGCTATTCGCAATTGCTTACATAGCTATAATTAATTTCATGAATTTTGTTTACTTGTAATAACTACTTATTTTATTCGAATCATCTAAATTTCCTTTCTATGTGTGCAATATGCATTTGATCACACAATATTAATAATGTACTATAAATAGCCTTAAGTTTAAACAATAAAAGAGCATTACTGAAAACGCATTCGTAGTCTTGACTACAGTCAATATGAGTTGACACGCACACATACAATATCCCGCGCGTACACACTTTCAGGATTACTCACACAGGCATACACACACCTTCACATGCTAGTTTAGGATATATCTCTTAATTATTTAAATTTAATTGTTTTTTAGTACACACCTTTTATGATTTTATGATTATTCATTGAAGAGCGCGGCCTCCAAGAGCAGGTATATCTTTCGCTTATAACGAACTTGTATATGTTTTGCTAAATTACTTAAAATTTAAAAGTTGTACAAGTCAATTTTTTCGCTTTTGTGTTGGTGTAGCGTAAAAATACGCGGTATACGTATACTTTTTACAAGCTTCCATATGTATAGTTTTACCTTCTTTTAGCCTATAGAGGTCCACTGCTGGACAGAGGCCTCCCCCAAGGCTTTCGATAATGACCGGTCTTGTGCTGCCCGCACCCATCGGCTACCCGCGACCTTCATCAGGTCATCAGTCCACTTTGTTGGGGGCCTCCCTACGCTGCGTCTTCCAGTACGTGGCCGCCACTCCAAAACGTTACTGTCCCATCGGCCCTGCCCACTAGAACTTAATTTTTGCGACTGGAAGAACTATGTCGGTGACTTTGGTTCTTCTGCGGATCTCCTCATTTCTGATTCGATCGCGCAGAGAAACTCCGAGCATAGCTCTTTTCATCGCCCTTTGTGTGACTGTCGTATTCCCTTTGTTTTACTAACTACTATAGTTTTACCTAACATATTATTATTTAATTTCTTTTGTATCCAACTGGACCTTAATAAGACTCCACAATCCGTCTGTTTGACTGTATCTTATGAACCATGACAGCCAGACAATTCAAATTTTCGCAAATGATGTATTGCTGTTGTCGTTATAATAAAAAAGGGAGGGCTTTTGCATTTATTTTATGTAGAGTTTTGTGCAGATAAATTGATTCTACCTCTAAACACCAAAGAAGGTAAATTAGATTACTTTGTGGCAAATTACTTAACTCTCGTTTGTGAAAATATAAAAACAAATCATATGTTCTGTATATCAAATTTCGATAAAAAAATATATTCACTCGGTGGTAGGCCATAATATCGGCTGCCGGCAGAAATTACCACCCACCAGACAAAGTCTTGCCGCCAAGCGAATCGTCGTGTTCCGGCATGATGTCTGGTGAAGCCGTACGGAGGACGGGTCTGAACAACTGTTCAGACCCGTCCTCCGTGTTGCGATGTGTGCCGGGTACGATGCGCCAAATGTTATTGTATCGGGAGTTTGATCGTGGAGGGTCTCCAGATTAATCTCCCTCTGGCGCAGAATCGTTGGTCGTGTTGTTGGGTTTAAAAAAATAAACAAAAGGCTTTGACGTCACAACTCACAAATACAACGTGATTTTGTCTTTATACGAAATCTGAATGTAGTTTGTTCAGAATAAGCAACTGAATCGATTCCAATCATTTTTACACCATGTTATATTTTTTCCCAAATACATTTAAACATTGCTGCAGTGTGGTTACCGAGCGCACACAGCTGACGTAAGATAATACGAGTAGTACTAGGAGCACAGTGAGACAGGGTCCCCTGCACCGTGCCGCATTAGGTGCGGGCAGGCAAGCGGTGCATTGACCATATTTTTGTTGGGAGAACCAAGCTAAAAACTTTGTGGGTTTTCATGATATCTTTTTGAAATTTTGTACAAAGATTTTTACTTAAAAATACAGGACACGTGTTTCGGGTTTAGAATAAACAAAAAATAACGTTCTATATGTCTATCAACAAAACAGCCAATCGATTCAGTAAAAATCTCACCGTGAAAAGGTAGTTCACCTACCTACCTGAGGTTAGAGTGAGCTGTTGATAGTGTCAATCCCTCACATTAGTTGGAATAATAATATCAATGGTTTATTTCCCAAAGCTTATAAATAAAATAAAAATAAAAATAAAAAAGCCTTTTATTTCTAAACAGAAGGTTTGCTAATAGTAATGAATTCGAAAAAAAGTTAAAGTAACATAAATATACCAACAAAATATTAAATGAAAAGTAATTAATTTATAATCTATACTTTTTTTATTATTATTATTCTTCTTCTGCTAGAACCCCTATGCAGGTGAAGGCCTCCTCCAAGGATGACCTATGTTATTTTTGTGAGGTATGTATATCATAAAACCCACCCTGTACATGCCAGGTGTAACACCTGTATGACACAGTACAAAGTCTTCGTGTTCCTCTATTTTGTTACATATTCGTCTGGTTACAGAGAGTCCTAATATGTTATATTTGGTGCTTTTCAGTGCTTCGTGTAGTTCAATTAGGCGTTCATGAGAGGACAGAGTTTTAACATTATATGTCATGACGTAAAAGTTGTTTTTAGATTTAGGTTTAGGTTCTAAAAATTCTTTGATTCCTTTGGAGGGTTTTGGTCCTGATCTCCCACGGTGACCAGCCGGCTTGGGAGATTTTTTCTGGTTTTTTTTTTTTTTTTTTTTGTTCAACTGTGGCTTATACTACTTACTATATATGACATGTGGCAACGATTTCATTTTAACACTTCAACAACATTAATTCCGTTATTTACATTGATGAATGGACACTATTTTCGAATGTTAGGGTGCCGTAGCCGAACCAGGCATAGCCTGTATTTCGGCTATCAGCACCATTCCCTTCACATGAATGACAGCCCACTCCACGCTTATTTCTCTGAGTTTCCACAATGAGATGGTGTTAGAGTCGCACTGAATACATATTTATATTGAATAGGAAAAGACTATCTATCCCATAAAGCAATAGAAAGATTTTTCAAAAAACAATTTCTGTTTTTTTTTCTTTAGTTCTGCACAAGACACGCTTACGATCGGCACGAAGTATCGGCTGCCAGCAGAAGTTACCACCCACCAGACAAAGTCTTGCTGCCAAGCGATTCGTTGTGTTCCGGCATGGTGTCTGGTGAAGCCGTACGAAGGACGGCTCTGAGCGGTTGTGTTGCGCTGTGTTCCGGGTACGAAGCGTCAAATGTTGTTGTGTCGGGAGTTTGGTCGTGGAGGGTCTCCAGATCAATCTCCCTCTTTCGCAGCATCGTTGGTCGTATTGTTGGGTTTGACATTGCATTAACTCGCTCAACTACCGTCTTCCTTCAAATTCACTAAGTTATTTTAGTGAATAGGCTAAATAAACTAGCGCGCTTTACCATCAACGATTGCATCACTGCTTACCATCAGGCGGGATTACGGTCAAGCACTAGTTTATAATTATTAGAAAAAAAATTGCGAAGCTTTGTAAAATACGGGTAAAAATATGCAAGTTTGGTTTCAATGAATTCTAAGAAAGGTTTATCAAATACCTGTTTATTATAAAATCATAATGTCCTTAACGCCTCAAAATCTCTTTGGCAGCTAGATTTTATGACGTTTTATTCTCACCACGTAATGTAAGTTAATACCCTGAAGACAGGCGATTCGGAAGTCTGGCAACCCAGAAAAACGAGTGCAATGTAAGTTTGACTGTTATCTAGGTCGGCGCGGGTCGTGTAACTAATTCGCCTGTTTTAAATTCGGAACGCGATTAGAACGAGAGTTGAAATTCATTGTACATTTTCTTTTTTGTTTTTGAATGGGTTTGTTATGGCATGCGGTTTATTAAGACCTTTTTGATACATTTTATTTTCAAATTAAGACTTTTATTAAATTATCTAACCTGTCTTATATTACCTCTTATTTATAAATTCATTTCTGTAATATGTATGGTGAATATAAAGAGTTTCTATTCTGTTCCAACTTTTAGAAAATAAAGTCGTTATTTTTATTAGAAAAGACAGCAAAATTCATTTTTGTTCAAACAATTAAGCGTGATAGAGCTATATAAGTTTATGACACACTTAAATAATACGAAATCTTTCACCCGACCACTTTAGTTGGCAATAAAATTCTTTGTCGCAGTTGAATTCGCATCAAAGATAGAAACTTTGACAATAAAAGGGCGAATTAATTCAGTTATTAAAGATTAGGGAGCGAACTTCTCAAGTTGTAATTATTATTAAAGAAAGAGACACCGAAGAGGCTGTATTTTACTGATAGATGACGTCATTCATGAAAATGGAGGAACTAAAATGTGTCTAACTTGTCATTTGTGTGATTTATTCTCGACGGAGAAATATTATTTTTATTACATTTTACATAAAAAATCTATAGGATATTTCTTTTTTTTATAAATTATGAACAGCAATCCCGCCTGATGGTAAGCAGTGAGGCAATCGTTGATAGTAAAGCGCGCTAGTTTATTAAGAGCTTATTCACTGTAGCCTTGAAGACACTTAAATTGTAGTCCGACGGAAACACTGCCGCTGGAAAATTGTTCCAGTCCCTCGATGTATACGGTATTTAAAAGAGGAGGCGAAATGCTTCGTTCGGATCGTTGTGGTGTTAACAACGTAAGGGTGGTGACTTGCCGTACGACGGGTCGTCCGATGATGGAACGGAGATGGGGGAATTAAATCATGCAATTCCCTCGCACATTCTCCAAAATGCATCCTATAGAACACCGACAGGCTGGCTACTATAGGTATGTGCTCCAGGCTTTGGAGACAGTTTTGTACTAATCTAGTATTGACTTTTATTCTGTAATCCAGGCCAGAATAATCCAGCTACTGGGCAATACGATACCTCAGTAATACTGTCAGTATTGCGCTGCCATCGGGGGGCAAGGACAGTTAAGTAATGACAGCTGTGACCAACGATGTAACCAGTGGTACATTTACCAGTAAGCTGAGTAGGCTTAGCAGGTTTTTTTTCATCTGCTTCACTGCTAGACAAAGGACTCCCCAAGGCTTTCCACGATGACCGGTCTTGTGCTACCCGCATCCATCTGCTTCCTGCGACCTTCACCAGGTCATCGGTTCACCTTGTTGGGGGCCTCCCTACTGCGTCTTCTGGTACGGCCGCCACTCCAGAAGCTTACTGCCCCATCGGCCATCGGTTCTACGAGCAATGTGCCCCACCCACTGCCACTTAATCTTAGCGACTCGAACTAAAAAAATGCCACTAAAAAAACCAACGACATAGTTCATTTCGTTGTTTTTTAGTGGCGGCAAATTTATTTAATGCAATGCATGCAACCAATACAAATTGTTGAATTGTAAGAACTTGAAAACTGTAGGGCGGCAAAAACACATATAACCTGATAACCACTAGGTTTAACGTATAGTTTGAGGCACGGAGGTGTCTGGCTAAGTAATAAATGGTAATCCATCCACAACCTGACTGCGGCAAGCGAAGCTTTACGTTTGACCAAGCTGTGCAGCTGTGTTTATATAGCCACGAAAACCAAATCACTACTTTAGACTACCTGCTTAAGGTTAAGCAGGTAGTCTAGAGGATGTGAATGCCCTTCAGATGACCAACCCTGAAGGTGACGTGTTGGCGGATGAATGGAATAAGCTTATTAAGTTATATGTTTGTTTCTATGTTAATTGATGTAATTGGTGTTGTACCTTTTTAATTGACGATAAATAAATAAATATTGGCCTTAATGTTTATTTTTTAGTAGATTTTAATGTCCCAAAATCGTCTCTACTCTTTATTTTCTATCTTTCTGTGCCCGGAGTTACCAAGGTCCTATTTCATAACAAATATTGGTCGCTGGCAGCTATACATGTATTTTATTAACCATCTAATCACAATATATACAGATACACACATTTCAGACTTATCTAGCTCATTTTTTATGTAAATTGCGCTAAATCACGATACCAGTTAACAATTGAGTTAGCTTGGCATAGATTATGCATAGCTTTCTCTTGCTGAGCAGCAAATACATGTACAGAAGAATCACCGATTGAAAAGTGGTTGAATCAAATCAAATCAAATATTTTTTTTTATTTGTAAACTCGGGTACCTAAATAATTCATTTGTACATAGATGTTTCCATAATAGTTAGTTTCACATCTTCTGCCGTCAGTTGGGCTTGCAGATCTTATTTATTATTTTTTATTTTTTTATTAATTTATAAACCAGCGCTTGACCGCAATCCCGCCTGATAGTAAACAGTGACGCAATCGTTGATGGTAAAGCGCAATAGTTTATTAAGAGCCTATTCTCTCTAGCCTTGAAGACACTCAAATTGTAGTCCGACGGAAACACCGCCGCTGGCAAATTGTTCCAGTCCCTCGATGTACGCGGTTATATCAATTATATATAGCTTTCCGCCCGCGGCTCCGCCCGCGTGGAATTTGGATATATCGCGCTTTTTAGATTTTCCCGTGGGAATTTTTTCCGGGATAAAAAGTACTTACAGTAACTTTACGTCTGCAAAATTTCAAAGCAATCGGTTCAGTAGTTACGGCGTGAAAGCGGAACAAACAAATAAACTCACTTTCTGATTTATAATATTAGTAAGGATTAGACTAACAATTAGAAATATTTTAATAATTTTATTTTATAAAAAATAATATTAAATTATTTTTAAAGTCAATAAATAAAAAAAATAATAATTAAAAATGTCATAACAAGTCACAGAATTTTAATATTAATTACTTATATCAATAGATGTAATGTAAGCAGAAGTTACCACCCACCAGACAAAGCCTTGCCGTCAAGCGATTTGTCGTGTTCCGGCATGATGTCTGGTGAAGCCGTACGGAGGACGGGTCTGAGCAGTTGTGTTGCGATGTGTCCCGGGTACGATGCACCTAATGTCGTTGTGTTGGGAGTTTGGTCGTGGAGGGTCTTCAGATCAATCTCTCTTAGGCGCAGCATCGTTGGTCGTGTTGTTGGGTTTAACATTGCATCACCTCGCTCAACTGCCGTCTTCCTTCCTATTCGCTCAGTTTTTCTGAGTGAATAGGCTCTTAATAAACTAGCGCGCTTTACCATCAACGATCGCATCACTGCTTACCATCAGGCGGGATTGCGGTCAAGCGCTAGTTTATAATTATTAAAAAAAAAAAAAGCATATCAAAATACATATAAACGTATGTAACGTACGTGGTATGTAATTAACATTATAGCATTATGGTAATGAACACAGGATGATAGGAATGTCCGATTCGTGGTAAGGTGTCCCCCTATTAACGAGAATGTCTACAGCTATCATTTTGCCTAATCCTAAGGTAATACAGTCCTGATTTCATATGGTAGTTAATTTAGAGCCGTCTGCTTAGAATTAATGCAACATTTTTGTTTTTGGAAGGGAGATCATCAAATGAAATGGAATGAAATGAAATCGTTTATTAAGCAAGTAGGATCACTGATCACTTTTACACGTCATATGTTTTTTCTTTTTTTTTTTTAACTAGATGAAGCCGGCATTTCCTAACTGACTACCTCTGAGAAGAAATAGCCGAAACAAACTCAGGGATTATCGTCTTTTTTCAAGTCCAGACATTATAAATGAAAATCTTTCCAATAATTTACGTTATAATTACGCATCTTGCTTAATAACAATGCTTAACAGAGCGAGCAGCTCAGTCCCAAGCTTTTTGGTCTTCTAAGTAATCTGAGATTTTATAATACCCCTTTTTGCAAAGTTTGGCCTTTATATAGTTTTTATATCGTTTAATGGGTAAGTTTCGAATGTCAAATTACTTATCTCGCTCTAGGCGTAGCGAAAGGACGTGTCAGACTTTTATTGACTTAAATCCATCCTTCACTTGCAACTGTCCCTGACTTTTTTTTTTTTTTTATAAATTATAAACCAGTGCTTGACCGCAATCCCGCCTGAGGGTAAGCGGTACTGTATTATGTGCTTTTTTGTTCAGTTTGTTTAAGAAGCTAAGTATCAAAAGTGTATGCGAAAGAGCTCCGTCGCGGGGGGACAATTTTAGATAGAATACTTTAATTTCAGACCGGAGTCCATAAGGTAAGTAACGATTTTACTTAAGTTCTAGAGTTAGTAAGTTACAGACACAGATATACATACATAAAATTAACTTAAAACTTAGCGTGGACCTGCATTCACATCTGCTACATGGGAGAATTCCACCGATCGGCGATCACACTGAGAATATTGTTGGTACTGCGGCGAACACGCGTCATCAGGGATGCGCATCTATTTCTAATAATGGCAGTAAAACCATTAATATTATTATCCGCAAACATCCCTGACGGTATAAATAAAATTTGAATGAAATAAATAAGATAATACGCTTATTACCTTTACAATTTAATGAGCGATACAGCGTAAATAAAAAACGTCAATCCCCACGACGGATGCCCGCGACGGGGCCCACCCGCGAGTCCCCGAGAGTAAACGTTTAACGCAGTTTGAGGCCTCGCATCTGTCGCCAGATACTCTCGCAGAAATAAACCTTCTGTACCTGCTCCTAATGCGCCAAAAGCAATAGATATAACTGCTCAGCTGTATCGCCGTTAAATCAACGCCGGCACGCAACAGCACGTCCTTGGATAGCTAGAATAGGTCGCGTGCGCACGATAGACGCCAAACGTTAAGGTAACGCGTCTCCCGGATTAATTTTTGTAAGTATTTCGGGCGTGGCAGATGTAAACTTCCTGTAGAAAAATAAAAATATTTGCTTTTTAGCCCTGATAAAGATGATTATAGAAATATAATTGCTTTATAATAAGTAAAAACTAGGCTGACTACCTATCTATGTATTGACTTTTAGAATCTATGTAGTTCAAACGTTACAATGAAAAGAAACTTATAAAAACATTCCAATAAATTTGAGCATGATTTATTCTTTAGAGATAAATTCATTCATTGAATGAAAATACTATTTGAAATATTCTCATTCATTCTATTGTACGTAGCCACTCATAGTTCATGACGTTTCAGAAAACCAACAACAATAAAATCCGAAAATCATACAAAGCTACCATGTACGGCCGAAGCCCGTGTAGCGTTTAACAGCCAAACACGACACAATTTCCATTTAAATTCGTTCTAAAAAACGAGTGCTCATGACAAAGCCCTATGCATCACCGTAGTCATTTTGCTGACAATGACGTCACGTTACCGCCGAGTGGGTTCCGTTATACCTTCAACTGGGTCATACAGTATACTGAACGGGCTTACAAGCCAGTTTTATTCGAGCCACCCTGCATCCCCAGTTTCAGTAAAAAGGCCGGTGGAAAAAGAGTATACATTAGTAAGGGAGAGGTCTAGGTGTATTGGTCGGCGCAGATGCTTTTTTGAGGTTTGAATTTAGAATCGTGGTTCGATATTTTGCCTACTGGCAGATTAGAATGTTTCACTACAATATGGAACCTTCCCAATATTTTTTTTTAAATATGAGCGTTTTATTGTATGAATAGAATTTTTCTTTTTTTGTTTATTCATTTTCAAAATTATAAAAACAACAAGAGCTTTGTTATCATGTAGTTCTTTGGATTCAAAACAAAGATCTAATTTAAATATACATAGAGAGAATTTTAAGTTATTTAAGGAGTTATTAATATTAGGTGACTTTTTAGTGCTTTATTTTTTTTTGTAAATTACTTATGGGTTATTTTTCATCTTTGGTAAAATCAAAAGAGACAAATCAAAAAACTACTATATGTCGGCTAAATTCGATAAAGAATAGAGGTAAACATACCGTTGCTAGCTATTTAGGCTTTTTGAGCCTGGCCAAAAAGCCTAAAAGCCAGATGTTAACAACCTTTTCTAGATAGATGATTTTCATAAAAGTAATAATTCTACTTCCTACTAATGTAAACAGTTTATTTGTTTAGATATTTATGATTTGCATAGAACACTTAACCGATTTGAATGAAATATGACACATGTAAGCTAATTTCCTAATAGGTTAATTTTTTTGATACATATATATTATACTTAGTCCATACTTGAAAGTATTACAATGCAGTTGATTTAAAAGTAATTAAAATACGCAAAATCGTATTGACAAATACCTCAACTTTATTCAATGGTTGAATTTCACAAAATGTGTTGTTGGCTATCACGTAAAATTAATGTCGACTTTTTAATGGTTTTTCGAAATACCAAGTTATTATGCATGTTATTTTAGTGATTCTATTGAAATATGTTGCAAAAGTCGATAATCATGTAAATAACAGGAGATTTGTAAAACGTGTGTTGTGATAATCCTAAATTGGTTTGTTTATCTCTATTCTTTATGGAGCTTGGCAAAATATAGTTACGTTTGCATACAGGTGAACATACAAAGGAAATGAAACTTCTCTTTGCCTAAGCATCTAAGCCAATTTTATACCAGAAAATGTAATATACAGAAATTCAGTCCAAGAACTCTGATAAGAGTAAGTAGTTGAAATCCTTTGTCTTTTCACCGTAAACTTGTTTGAGCTTGTCAAAGAATATCATAAATATCGGTAAATATGGTCATCTACTTGTTCGTACATAACAGACGACCGTACTTCATGCTCCAGTAGATTTTATACCAGAAAAATGTTGAGTTCAGACGCTTAATTCTGGAATTTAAAGCGTCCAAAATCTGGTCACAGTGACAAACAAATAAAAAGAAAGAAAGAAAAAGAAATTATTGTGACTCGTATAGGAAGATCGTGAAATTAAACTATGTTAAACACAATTAAAAAGTCGTGGTGGCCTAGTAGTTTTAGCGCCAGCTTCTCAAGTATTAGTGTGCGGGTTCGATTCCAGGTCAGGCAAGTACCAATGTGACTTTTCTAAAGTTATATGGATTGACACCAATGACTGAAGGTGAAGGAAAACATCTTATCTTGAGGAAACCTGGACTTTAAGTCTGAAATCGCCAACCCGCATTGAGCAAGCGCGGTGATTACGCTCAATCCTTCTCTGTATGAGAGGAGACCTGTGCCCAGCAGTGGGACGATAAAAAGGTTGATAATGATGAAACACAATTAAAAATAAAAAAAGTTATATGTCTATACAACGTTATATTTTATGTAAATATATGCGAAACCCGAAAAACGTATCCAATATTTTTAAGTTAAGAATCTATATACAAAATTTCAACAAAAGAATATCATGAAATATCACAAAGTTATGAGCTTGTTATCTTACCTGGGCCTCAATTCTGTAACTTTGTCTTAAGCAACATGCCATAGATATTTTATCGACACACTATAGGAATTATTTTGCGACTGTTGCAAATAGGGCATTCTACAACAACTTCAATAACGTTTCTGTAGTGTGTCTATACTATAGTATCTCTATATTGTATCAGCACAATCATTTTTAGTGTTGCTAACAAAAAACCTACCATGCGATTATAGAGGTGCGCCAAAGCTACTACTTACTAAAATCTTTTTTTAACAATAAAATCTTTATATTAAATGGTTGTTTTAATAATTTAAGACCGTTTTATTATCAAAAACATTAAATTTTACTAAAAACGTGCCTTTACTTAAAAAAGAAAAAGATTTTTATCACAACAATTTTGTTATTGACATTCTAAAACCATAATTGGCTTAAAGGTCTAGTAACCGAGCCAGAAACTTACAATAAAAAAGAAAACTTAAACAAACAAAACTTTGAGCGGCTGTTTTGGTTTCAAAAGAGTTTTCTTGTTAGAATTCTAGATTAATAGACTCAACTTTCTTTATTTTTAATAGGAAGTAAAATAAGAACCGAATCAAGTTCTTCCAATAGTTTTATCACAGACAGATAAGAGCCCGCCGCCATCGCTCAATTCCGAGGGCACTTTAGCAAATTTTTGGATTCCTAATTTCATTCAACAGTGCGAAAAGGTAAGTAAGAATTTATAGTAACATAAGTTTGGTGAAGTGTGTTAATTTTTTTTACAATAACTTTTGAGTTATGATATGAACTTACACATAACTTCATTTTAGGATCGACAATATCATGGGAAGTGTGAGCGTTAACCAACTCTCGGCTCTCATGGATTTTTTAGAGTCCAACCGAGAGTCGGCTCTTGGCTATTGCAACAGGAGCAAAGAAGGTCGCAGTCAGGCTAGGCGGCTTTGGGAGGAATGCTCTACTATCCTCAACAGCGTCTCTGCAAACTGTGTGCAAAAAACGCCAGATCAATGGAGACTGGTAAGAATAAGATACCTACTTACTCTTGTTTATGTATATTTTTAAATGCCCTATACTTACATTATTCTTTTTCTACCTTTTTCAGTACTACAATGAGTACAAATCTAAAGTTATAAAAAAAATTAAAATGGAGAAGGCTGAAATGTCAGCTACAGGTGGGTGCATAATAATAATTTTATGTAATTATCACTCCATTAATAATTATCATTAAGTTCTACCTTAATAGTTATTTACAACTGTGTAGTTTTCAATGGTTAATAATTTGGCTTTTAGGAGGGGGACCATCAAGCTTGAAAAAGCTTTCACCAATACAGGAGAGGCTGTACAATATTATACTTGGACGCGACATAGGGGAGCCCTTACCAGGGGTCCGCTATAATCCTCTCATCACGTCACAGTCTGTGAGTTTTATAACTTAAATTTGAAAAATTGAATAATCGTATAGGTAAGGGATATGTAATGGTTTTGCTGGGCACTGGGCATGGTTAATGCTGGGTACCCAGCAGTACAGACAACATACTTTGATGTCAGCCTTCCACTTACTTTCCCTTGATTTTAATTCAAAAACATATACCGCATTGGATTAATATCATTATTTAAGGTCAATGAGTTGGAAGACATACAAATAAGACACTATTTTTTTTTTCACTTTACAGCAAAGCAGCCAAGCTTCAGTGGAGATGGTGCAGATTCCTCTAGCTGTGAGTTTTCCTTTTCATATTTATTAGAAGAATATAATAGTTTAACGGGGCATTTTTTTTCAATCTGACTTTTCTTCTCCTTATTTAAACCAACAATAAAAAACCTTTTCTATGTATTACCTACATTCCATTTTTCATTTTTCTAGCCTAGAAAATAAATTTCTTTTAAAACACTTAAATTTAAAAAAAGTATATGTAAACACTTATATACTGTTAGTTTGAAATTGATTGTGCTCATGAGTACACAATTTATATTAATAACATTATACAATACCTACTCAATAAAATTGAAAATATTTAAGTAGTTTATTATGATTAATATTAAATAAGGATAATAATGTCATTCATGCAATATATACATATATATTATAAAAATAAAATTAAGTATACCACTATATAAATACCACTAAAGGCATAAAATACAGTTCTTTAATGATACTATTTTAATTATTATTTATATTGTTTTTCCTTAACAAGAGCTTCTTCATCCTCTCTCCTATTAAAAAATAAAGTACTTTGCTGTGCCTAACAGGGTTCATATAATTGATTCTATATTTTATTACACCAACTATTGTGTACACATTATGAAATGCAATACATTAGGTATTAAATACTGAAACTTTTTTTTTTTGCTATATAATAATAGCTAGCCATATGAATAATGTTTGTATTTTCATTACACAGGAAAACAGTCAAATTGTAGAAGAGGTGGTGCAAATAGTGTGTTTTATATTATATTAAAATTATCTTTTGTTCATTTTATTTGAAATGGATACTAACAATTTTTCCTTTTACAGCTAGATACAGATATTGCACATAACACTGATGCAGTACTGGAGTTGCCAATATCTCAGCCTGAGCTGCAACTGTCAGGAGTAGGACCCACCACAAGCCAGGAGGTTGAGAGGATGCTGGAACCTAGCACTCCTACTACTGCTCCTGCATCGCGGCAGTCTTTGCCAGCTCTGAGGCGACGTCGACGCCGCGGACAGAGAAGTCTTTTGGAAGTTAACAGAAGTGGTGGGTATTAATGTTATTTCTATTTCATTATTTGCCTGCCCCATATTTTGTTGCTGTAAAATTTTAAAATTATCTAACAGAATATGTTACTACGTAAGAGGCGTCTGTAAGGCTGGAGGCAATGGAGCGTTTGAGCACAGAGGCAACAAGGGAGCACGCCCAAGCCACTAATAGACTGGCAGCTGCATTAGAGGCAATAGCAGAAAGGCTAAGAGAGCCAATAACCACTGTGCTTCAAAACGCCCCACAAACTGTATGTATTATATAATTTGTATTAACTTGTAACTCTGAAAAAAAGGTTATAATCGTCAGAGTCGATAAGGCACTGAACAGCTTACTTTTCAGTGTGCCTTCTGATTTTGTTAATAATCACTATGAAATTACTTCATTTTTACACTGATGGTTATGTCACGTTATTTTATTTGTAAGAAGGGAAGCCTGGGCTATTGAACCTTAGCTTATATCTTATATCTATTAGTGGCAGCCTTTTGGCTGATAAATAAAATATAAAAAACAAAACTGGAAAATTGTAAAACTCTTTTAATTTTGTCAATTAAATTTGGTGTTCTCTCCACAGCCTTGAAATGACCGACTGCTGAATCGCCCGGCCTCTTTGCAGCTCTGGGTTGACACGGTGGTGCCCCGGATTTTCCATGCTTCTTGTCTGATCTACAACCTGTGATTAATTAATAAATAAGACTGATTAGATTTCTTAAAATGCTAGTGTGATTGTAGATACTTAGAATTATATACTTGTAATGTGTAACTGAGAAGATTAATTTTACTAATGATTTACATGCTGTTGGTTATCACTAGGTACCAACAGCATGTACATCATTGGTAGAATTAGTCTTCTAAGTTATACATTTAGAGATGTGATATTTTTTTTCTTAGCTTTGTTGATTTTTGTTTTAAATTTTATTGTTAGTTATATAAAAATATATATCAATTTAATTTTATTATTTAGACCGGTAGTTAACTGTTAACTATATTTAAAATATATAATATTAGAATCATCTTGTCTTCTCAGTTACACATTTACAGATTTGATGTATTTTTTTTTTTAAGTTTGTTGATTTTTGTTTTAAATTTTATTGTTAGTGCTTATAAAAATATACCAATTTTATCTTTTTATTTAGATAGGTAGTCAATTGTTATTTGTATTTAAAATATATAACATTAGAGTCATCTTGTTTTTTAATGACTTGCCTGATATTGTAGCTGATGCTCCATATCTTCTTCCTCGCTTGTGACTGGTACCCTGCAGCGGTTAGCAATGTTGTGTAGCATGCAACATGTATTTATTATTTTCCCAGCAGTGATGGGTCATAGTGTAATGCTCTTGCTGCTAACAAACATCTGAAAACGGATAACAGTTATTATTATTTATCTGGAACATACATCATCATATCACCTCATACAGTCTTCTCTAAGAAGCTGGTTTAGACTGTAGTAGCATGTCTGGGACTTAACAAATAAATATTATATAAATGTATGGATGTTAATTATACGTATTATATTATATATAAAATATCAAACCTAAATCGAGCCTTCAATACTCCTATGCAATGTTCCACTGTGTCGCGTGTTGACACATGAACTTTGTAATAATTGTGTTCAGCAGTCCCCTCCCTTGTATCCAAAATAGGTGTCATTATAGTCGGCCGTAAAGGATAACCACTATCACCTAAAATTGATATATAATTGATTACTACTCCTTTAGATTATTGTTATTATTTAGCTAAGTCTGTGATCTTATAATAAATAATATGTAATTGATACCTTACATAAGCACTTCCTCTCCAGCGCTTGACACCTCATTTAGATGCCGACTCAGTGGGTGTGTTTGCCACACCATAGAATCATGTGCTGAACCCGGGCTGCTTGCATCAACACACAATATATTTAACTCTGCATCACAAATCTGTAATAAAGTTTATTATACTTAAGTTAATATTTAGCATATTAACTTAAGTATAATAAACTATATTACAGATTTATAGAATTTGTAGAATTTGGTGACAACCTATTATTGATACATGATTGTGTCTAAAAATAAATATTTACTTACAATCATGACATTCAGTAGGCCTAGTATGAGTTTTCAATACGAAACTCGATCGTTGATATCGAGCGCGTTTGACTCCGCGATTGGCCCGCTTCAAGGTCGTAAGAACTCGCAACCAATGAGAGCGCCAAACGCGCTCGATACGATCGAACGAGTTTCGTATTGAAAACTCATACTAGGCCTACAGAGAATGGTAGCCTTTTCGGTTATAATATCGCTCTTCATGAAGAAAGCGACATGTGTCCCATCAATACAACCCAGTACATCCGGGAAACCAAAATATGAGTAAAATCTGTAAATAATAACATAAACAAACAATATGAACAACTTTTATCTCAAAACTATGAATTATTGATGTTAAAAATAACACTTACTTTGCCTTGATTGCATTTTTTTCTTGAGGATTCATTGGCCAAACTATGTATTTGTTTTGGTAAATTTGGTTCATTGCATCAGTTGCTTGTTTCACAGCTCTTGACAATGTAGTCTGCGAGACATTATGTAATGCGCTTTGGCCAACCAGTGTTTGGTATGACCCTGTGGCATATAAGTTCAGGCGCAATAAGTACCTGAAATGTTTAGACGTTTTAAATTTAAATTGTGAGTAAAAACTTTGGCAATTAATAACTGTGATAGTTTAATTTAATCACTCATAATTATAATTTATCGTCAAACCTTTAATTCAGCAGGGATTCCACTCCACCGTCGCTGTCTCGGGAGAAAGGGAATGGGCTCGTTAATTAGCTCCCTTACTTGCTCCATGCCAAGTCGAAACGTTTTTATAAACTCTGCCTCGGGAAGTTCACTAAAAGCATTTACTTGCAGTCTCTTGAGTGCACGAGATTTGCGGCGCTGGCGCAAAAACAAACGTCGACGGGCAGCATTATAAGCCAGAGTCAAGATACGCATACGCCACCGCCAAAGTAGGCAAAGAAGGCCTCATTATGTAGAAAACTTATGTCCACTTTAATAACGTTACAACTTAAAACGCGCGCACACACGGACACTTTACTTTATATCAAAAAAATAAACAAATACGAAGCAAATCATAGGCAAAAAGGGTGTCGTTGTTCGATAACGGCTCTATAGCCAAAACACTATTCAAAAACGATAGAAACAACTGTCAAATACGCTTAAATTTTTTACAGAATACGGTAACTTTAGCTATCACAATGACATAGACACATTATAAGGATACAGATTACCCATTATTACTATGGCGTTTCAATAACAGTTGTGTGGCAAGTCTATGGTCAAAAATAAGTTATAGAATGTCAAATGTCGGTGACTATCCTACTGAGACACTACAGACACAGTATTGACAAGTTGTTTAGTTTACAGAATTGGGGCCCAGTTGTCCCGAAAACATTTTCCATCACACTTTTAGGTTTTGGACTGTCGTAACGGTCAAGTGTAGGTAGATATTATTATGTTCTTTAATCATAAATTCAGCTGTAAGTGGCAAAATAAAATGTAGTATAATAATTTACTTAAAACAATAGAGCGTATTGTACCCCTGCACAGAGAGGTGGGGAAGGGGGGGGGGGGGGGCTGCCACGCACGCGCGTTTTCCACTACCACTATGATCTATCATGATCTGTGTTTGGGGCTCGATAACCACACTGCGACAATTTCTAAATGTATTTGGGAAAAATATAATCGATTCAGCTGCGTATTGTTCAGGTTTCGTATGAAGCAAAAATATAGTTGTATTTATAAAAAAAATAATAAGACATCAGAAAGTCCTTTACGAGCCCAAAATACTCCTATTTCTGTAGAATTTTCACCTTTGCATATTTAGTTTTAAATATGTATATTTCAGGTTTAAATAAATATCTACTTTAATTTAATGGTAATTTCGTTGATTCCTGAATGATTTGCACTATTGCAAACACATTAATAAAAATGTTTGAAGTTGTAGCCTAAACTGAATTTTATTATTTATTTATTTATTTATTCTTTATTGTACACCAAACAAACATCGAACAAAATACATGGAACATAAAACATACAATGGGCGGCCTTATCGCTAATGCGATTTCTTCCAGGCAACCAAAGAATGGACAGATTCTCCTGAACCACAAATGGGACTGTCGTTGGTGCAAATATCATTGTTACAATTTACTAAATTAGATACACAAATACATACATAAATACATAGATACTTTAATAGTATAAATAGCCATAAAGTGTTTATTTAACAAGATTATAACGACAAGTAGTGTTCCCTCACCAGTCTCTTGAATTGCTGTAACGAATTATATAAGAATTAAAGTCATTTTTCCAAAAACACATATTTGTTTACATTTTTGGCGAATATGTCACAATATTATTTTAGATGATCTTTGAAAGTGAATAATTAACTTTTAGTAAAAAGTTAACTATTTAATTTCTAAAACATGATGCAGTTAAAGTATTAACTGCTTGATGTTTTAGAAAGTTTGGCTATTTTGAAGAGCATCTGCCTAGCTTTCTTCCGACCATGTCGTGTTTGGCTTCTAGTCTAACCGGATACAGCTGACTACCAAGATTTTACATTGAGTGATGGCTTATCTTACCTCCACAACCCAGTTCTTGGGTACGATAACCCTTAGAAAGACTGATTATCATACTTTCGGGCTTCTGACAAACCGTGTCAATTATCCAGGAATGACAGCCAAGACAATGGCTTAAAGTGCTTTTCGAGGCACAGACTAGTCTTGGGTCACGGTGATGTACTTGTCATCATAATGATAAAAACAATAATTAACAAAATATACTGGGATAGGACCATAATTACATATAAAACCATATACAACAACAAACCAGACATAACTATGGTAGATAAAGAAAATAAATTAGTGTACAAAATAGACATAGCTATTTATTTATAGTTAGCTAAAATGGTACAAAACCAATTACTAACATAGAGACAAACAATTGCATTAATTAGCTTAAAAACGACTACTAAAACTAATATGGAATAGTGGACTCTCTCGCATACTTTCTTTCACAGAAGACCAAACATACACGCATAAGCTTCTTCCATTCATCCGCAAACACTTCACATTCAGGGTTGGTCATCAGAAGGGCATTCAGCACTTTTAAGGTACGACAGACCGGGGATTCAGGCTGGTCTGGCAACCGTATTTGCGGGAAGTTGCGCAAAAAGATTGTGCCTGCGGCTTTGAAGGTGGCCGACATATTTGTCAGGCACAAATAGTCGGCAGAAAAGACCATGGAGCTCTGGGCAGTCTATACGTCCCCGTAATATCTCACAAGCTACGGCGAGCTGGTCAAAACCTCTTCTCACTTCCAAAGAGTTAAATCCCAACATACTTAAGAGATAGTTCGTAGGGTACATAAAGCTATATGCAACACCCATAATCTTACTAGCACACACACACACCTAAAAAAAATGCAAAATACACAGATTTATCCATATAGCTTAAAACGCAGTGGAACATCTCCCACACCAAAATTATCCCCATCGTAATATCCATCACAGGAGTCATTCCAAAAACCCTACACAATAGAATTAACACATAAAACATTAGCTCGTCTACTTATCTTCTACTACAAAACGCAGTTATTTTTAACACATGCAGGTTAACCTGAAAATTTTTAAATACTTAATTTAATTCAATCTTTTTTATTACTTAAAAGCACTTGGCTTCGGCCGTGCCGAATTCGACCCACAAGTAATAATTTATTTCAGACAGTATCCATATTTGGTTAGTACCTACCTACTACAAAAAATCTTAACCCTATGTTAGTAAAAATAATAAGTGTAAAACAATATTTATTTAATTGCCAGCTCAGCCAGACACTCCACACTGTCTGCATTATTTTAGAGTGGATCTTGTCAACGACTAACTTCAAAATGCTGTTAGTGCTGCCCCGCACTCTACGTAGCAAGGAGGTGGTTCTCTTGCGTATAATGGCATGAAAGTCATCAACACGAGCTTCCACAAACTGCCAGACAAGCAAGTCTAGCTTAACCTGATAAATCGACGAGAACAGATGTAATTTGGTCACAAGTTCCCCCTATTTCTCACAAGATAATTCTAACAAATGTTTGATTCTAACCCACTGGCTTTATCCTTTAGAAATATGACTCCGGTGGCTCATGTGTGTAAGTGGGCTATCTATCTTAAAGTCAAAATTCGCCTTATCTCTAGTCGCAGCCTTGTTTTTAGGGATCCGTACTCAAAGGAACTTTTAATAACACTCTGCTGTCCGTCCGTCTGTCACTGGACTGTATTTTTTTAACCGTAATAGATAGACACTTGAAATTGGTACAGAGTGTGTATAGTCACGAAGAAAAAAAATTCAACATTTGGCAATTTCCATTTTCAATACAACGTTGAAATGAGACTCGTTAGATAAACCTATGTGTTCAACTAAGAAAAGAAATACTGACAAACATAGGTCTATAATTACCTATGTTTGTCAGTATTTCTTTTCTTAGTTTATTTATTATTAGTTTTTAACAATACTAATCAATCTCACATTATTTTTATACATACACGTAATCATTTATATTTATGTAACACGTATTTATTTTTATTTAAGTATGAGTACATACATTATGCTGTTGTCTAAAACTGTTTTACATCTGTCACCACACATCAGGTTCAGTTGAAAACCAGCGTCAGGCACTAGTTGTTTGGCATTTTTGTTGAACTGGACCTTTTTGGTGCAGCCACGAGGCACACTTTGCTGCTATTTTTTACACAAGGGTTTAAGGGTTGTTTATTTTATTATTTGGTTTTTAATATTTTTTTGTTGCTACCCGATGTGTGTTTGTGCTAAATCTATTGCATTATGTGTCAAGTCTGTGCTAAATAAATGTATTTTCTTTCTTTCTTTCAAAAAAGCTATATTCGTAATTATATAAGATTTCATTTAGAAGGAGTAAATCGCTTTTTGAATAAAGCCGAGTGTGTCCAACACACATTTACTTGTACTAGCTGCGCCTCGCAGATTCACCCGCGTGGGTTTCGATATGTTTTTTTTTTATATATACTCCGATCCTATTGATCACAGCGTGATGTTATATAGCCTAAAGCCTTCCTGGATTAATGGGCTATCCAACGCAAAAGATTTTTTCAAATCGGGACAGTAGTTCCTGAGATTAGCGCGTTCAAACAAACAAACAAACTCTTCAGCTTTATATATTAGTATTAGTACATATAGAGTATAGATAGATTTGTACTAGAGTTTTTTTTTTGGCGGGAAAGTCAAGCTGGCTCATTTTTTATTGGACTTTTAATAGTAGTTTATGAAACTGTTACATAATGAGGGATATTATGCACGAGTGTGAGTTTAAAAAACGAGCGAAGCGAGTTTTTTAATAGTATCACACGAGTGTGTAATACCTAATTATGTACAGTTTCATACACTACTTTATCTAATCTCATACATTTTAAGAAACAATAATAATCATGTTTCCAGCGAAACACAACAACGACTCGCAATGCAAAGAAACGTATTTGGCGCTAAAATTCTGCACCCCTGCATCACCGCGCACGCGCCAAAGCGCGCGCAGCCACAGATAAAAAATGAAATACTGCTATCTATGGTTTGTAATCTGTACGATAATGAAAAAAAAAATATTATAACATTATTTTGTTAGAGAAATAATGTTATAATTTAATTTTTTAATTTCCTTTCGATATACTATGGGTAAAGTACGTCAATATAAACTCCTTTTTAGTTATATATTTTGAATTTTATGATATGAGAGTAGATAAAATTATTTATAGTGTTGTTTACTAAATAAAAGTGCGTGATTTATGTAGTAAAAAGTGCATTCAGTAAATAATTCATAAATAACAGTGAAATAACGCAGCATAGTGCCCACATCATGACTTTGTCTCAAACCTCCATCGTAAGACGGGCCACGCGGCCGTCTTTTTCAAATGAAATCAAATCAAAGCATTTATTTCAAATAAAACAGTTACAGGCACTTTTGAATTGTCAAAAGGTCAGTCAGTCAGTAAGGTGAAGCTAGTCGCCCATTCCAAATAGTAGGTACCTATGGAGGAGAACGGGCAAGTATCTCCATGTACACTCTTTTAAATTATCAAGCTATTGATACAAATATTTGATTACACCATTCATTTTGAAATCAATCGTGTGAGAACGATGCAGAAATATATTGTACGCTAAGAGCGTCCATTATGGAAAAACACACAAAAAAAACAACAACAAAACGAATGCTAAGTTTAGCTCCTGTGTAGCTGCACCCGTGCCGAATACCCCTGTCAGCGATGCAATTCCGTAACGTACAATATGCCTGGCTACATAGTGTGAGGCTTTAAGTAAAAAAAAAAAACAAACAGTTACAAATTAAAACTACAAGAGGAAAAATCAAAGAACAATCAGTGTAAGTATAGAAATCGGACGCAGCTCAAGCCCAAGCCTTTTTGTCGTCAATATAATCCTTAACACTATAAAATGCTTTCTGACACAACTTACGTTTAATGAAGGATTTGAATTTATTCAGGCTCAGATCTTGAACCACCTATGGAAGTCTATTGTAAAAATGTATACATTGGCATCTAAAAGAGCCACCTATTTTCTTGAGCCTTGTTGTAGGTACAATAAATTTGTGCTTGTTCCTAGTATTTATATTATGGACATCACTGTATTTTTTAACCAATTTTATATTTTTATGAGCATACAAAAGATTTTCATAAATATATTGAGACGGCACGATCAGTACATTAATCTCTTTAAATTTTTGTCTGAGAGAGTGTCTCGGACTTAATTTATAAATTGCACGAACAGCTCGTTTCTGCAAAACAAATATTGTTTGCATATCAGTGGCATTTCCCCACAACAGAATGCCGTAAGACATTACGCTATTGAAATAGCCAAAGTACACTAAACGGGCCGTCTCAATATCAGTCAAATTACGAATTGTTCTAACTGCGTATGCAGCAGAACTTAGTTTTTTTTGTCAATTTTTCTATATGTGGACCCCATTGAAGCTTAGCATCCAGAGTTATACCCAAGAATACTGTGCTGTCTTCAGATTCCAATTCTTCGCCCTTTATCAACACTTTAGTTTTTATCTGCCTAACATGAGGTAGAGTAAACTTAATGCATTTGGTTTTTTTCTCGTTAGAGTAAATTATTAACATTAAACCAATGGACTACTTTGGAAATCGCGCTATTTACATAGTCAGTGACCTGCTGCTGACGTTTAAGTTTAAATAAAAGTGAAGTGTCATCTGCAAACAATACTATATCGTGATTATTCTTTATGAGGTACGGCAGGTCATTGATGTAAGTAAGAAACAAAAAGGGACCAAGAATTGACCCCTGTGGGACTCCCATTGTTGCTAAAGATCCGGCAGATCTGTTTCCATTAACGTCAATGCTTTGAATCCTACCACTCAAGTAAGATGTACCTAATAAGATCCAGTGCAGAGTTCCTGATCCCGTAGTAGCGGAGTTTCCTGATTAACGTCTCGATTTCAACATGAATAATTCATTACGTGACATTGGCTAAGTGCACAAACCGTGCGAAGCCATAAAAGAAAGAAAGATAGATTTGTACTACTATAGCTGTTATAACACCAAGGATAAAACTCAGGATAAAAATCAGCTTAAAATGTTTCTACATTTGGGATAGAGGTCTCCTCTTGATGAGAGGGAGTGGGCCGTAATCTACCACGTGGGCCTATTGCGGGTTGGTAGATGTTACCTGTCTTCGATGTTTACCTTCATCATTTTGAGAGCAGAGATGATGAAATAATTTTTATAAAGAAAACGCTATGGTTTCCTTTCTTCGTCCATACAGGTGCACGACTGAGGATAGGAAAGAGATTGAAAACCAGATATCAAAATTATTAAAAAAGAATATGATTGAGGAATCCTATAGTCCTTTTGCTGCTCCTGTTACTCTGGCATATAAAAAAGAAGATGAGAAAAAAATTAGGCTATGTATAGATTTTAGAGAATTGAACAAAATAGTTGTGCCACAATCACAGCCATTTCCTTCGATTGAAGATTTAATGGTAAAAACTGTAAACTGTAAGTATTTTTCTACATTCGACATAAATTCTGCATTTTGGTCAATTCCATTAAGAATTCAAGATAAAATCATATTATCAGAGGAACTTAGCAAAATCTAATTAAAGATGTACATGATACCTACTGTCACATCGGGAGAACCCAGATGATAAATAAAATAACGCCTTTCTACACAGCAAAGAACATCTTCATAAACATTAAGAAAATTTGTGATGAATGTGATATTTGTATAAAGAACAAATCAAGAAGAAAACCAAAATATGGCTTGATGTCACATTTAGGGCCAGCAACACGCCCATTTGAAATTGTATCAATTGATACCATTGGAGGCTTTGGAGGATCACGGTCTACAAAAAAATATATGCACCTTCTGGTTGACCATTTTTCAAGATGTGCTTTCATTTTAACATCAAGAAACCAGAGCTCAAATGATTTTATTAAATTAATAAAAAATGTAATACAGAGCCATAATATTGAAATGGTATTACCAGACCAATATCAGGGAATAAATTCCAAAGAATTTAAAAACTTCTTAAAAATGCATAACATAAAAATAGTATTCACAGCTGTGGATGCACCATTTTCAAATGGATTAAATGAAAGGTTAAATCAAACTCTAATCAATAGGATAAGATGTAAAATAAATGAAGGTAACAAGAAAACGGCATGGACAACTGTTGCACAAAATTGCGTAATAAAATATAACGAAACAGAACATACAGTTGTTGTTTGGTTTGTTGACATGAGCCAGTGTCGCGAGCGCATTGCGGATGATAGACGGATCGAATCATAGATAATATACTATACCTGGATCGAATTGTCAAATAATGTGTGCTGTCTAATGCCTATGGCATGGGGGTAGTAAGTACTACATTGTACGTAGTGCTTATTACTTCCATCGTATATGGTCTATGGCTCTAGCTCTGACATCAAATTAACTCTGTTTATAGTTTTGCATGTTAGGATAGGAGATTTTTGAGGATATTATTATTATTTTTTTTTCTTGTATTTTGTTTGGTTTTTATTGTATTTAGTTGTAAGGTGCGTTTTGTTTGTGCAGAATAAAAAATTTTTTCTTTCTTTCTTTTCTTTCTTTACAGTCACCAAGTTTAGTCCAAAATACCTATTAGAAAGTGAAAATGTTAACATTTTGCCACTAGAATTAAAATCCAAATACACAGAAGAAGATCTAAAAAGAGATAGAAAAATAGCCTTCGAAAATTTAGTGAAATCCCACGACTATAATAAAAAAATATATGATTTACATAGAAAAGAAAATAAATTCGAAGTGGGGGACAGAGTCTTTGTAGAAAACGGAAATCGACTGAATAGGAAGAAAATGGATGAACTGAGGATTGGACCGTGCGAAATCTTAAGTAAAATTTCTAACTCAATATAATATGAAGTGGACACCGGACATAAGAAGGTAAAATCAAATCTTTACCACATTTTGAAACTATATCCAGAAGTTAACACTTAATCGAACTAGGAACAATTACTTGCAGTAATTGTTCACTCGATAGTGGGAGATATAAAGAAAACGCTATGGTTTCCTTAACCTTTTTGGTTATTTGTATTTTTATAAGACAATTTAGCACACAGCTATTAGCTGTGACTTTTGACAGCGAAAATATTATTAAAGTATCTTGAAGAACACCTAAAGAAGATTTCACAACTTGAAATAAAGGCTTTTAATGTTGTTTTCTGTCTTTACAGGTAATTAGTTATAGGTAGGGAACCCAATTGTAAAAAAAAAAAACAATAGCAGTCTGTCTTACAGAAAACGCATATGTTTTTATTTGAAAAAGTGAAATCTCATTATATTTATACAATGTAAAGCGCCTAACGGGGTTCGAACCTACGATCTACAATAAGTCGATCTATAATAATAATATAACGCTGACTAGACACAATTAATCTACTGATAACACAGCCGTGTTATCAGCAGATTAATTGTGTAACATAGTATCAGAAGCAATTGGCTCCAATTTGGTAAAACAACAACATTCATTGCGTTATTATCGTTGTTGAGCAGACAAATTTTTGAACATATGAAGCAATGGATCAGCAATATGCTTCAAAATGATTTGAATAGAGATTAGTAGATAGATAGATATTTTCTTAATAGAATATAGATAGTTCCTAATTAGAAGATAGATAGATAGTTTCTCTGGGCTCTAGTGGTTTGAATTAAATTATTAAATAAATAAATATATATTTTAAACGTTTAAACGTTTTGGTGTTTGAGTGCGAGGCTTTTGACTCTATTATAATGTCTTTTTTTAAATGATTGTTATTTATTTGTACTTAATATGCATTTTGTTTGTACGGAATAAACATTTTTTTTTCTATATTAATTCTAGATGCCTCATCCACTTCTCTGGCTTTGTTAAATTACAAGCGATTTCTCAAAAGACATTGGCTTTCTAGCGATGCCTAGCTTTTAAATAAATGAGCCTGGGTTAAGTTTCTGGCTTTTCAATCATAGTTGTTTGGTAGGAACTGAAAACACTTTTATTAAGTGAAGTTGTATTGTGGCTGCCATTTTGTAATTGGTTCCTAAATTGGATTTCCAGGGCCTTTTCTAAAAGCCTTTTTGTTATTTTTTCTTGTATAAATGGGATAATACCAAAAGTTCTGAAGTAGCAAGCGTGTACAGGAAGATCTAACATTCGATGGTCTACCTTCACAAGGTAGATCGACGTTCTTGTGAAGATGCAGATATTGCAGGATGTGGTTGACGTGTATGGGGAAAAGTGCCTACGTTTAGCAATAAATATCTCTCCGCTGAAATGATGATTTCTTTTTTGTTGGGATGGGAAATCATCAAATGACTTTTCCCGCTCTGGGTGGAGCGGAAGGGCGTGTCAGACTTTTACTGACTAAAACCCACCCGTGTTTCTTCATTTGCCTGCGCGACGGCCAGGGTCACGGTTCTTTGAAATGATGATATGAGGTACTGTTTAAATTAGTATAGAATAGACTGCTCTCTGTTAGATAGGTTTCGTGCCATGACTGTTAAACAGAAGGATTCCTAGAAGAAGGGTTCGATTTTTTAAATATAAATTAGTGCTTGACCGCAATCGCGTCTGATGGTAAGCAGTGATGTGATGCAATCGTTGATGATAAAATCACGCTAGTTTATTAAGAGCCTGTTCACTCAAAAGAGCTGAGTGAATATGAAGGAAGACGGCAGTTGAGCGAGGTGATGCAAAGTTAAACCCAACAACACGTCCAACGATACTGCGCCAGAGAGAGATTGATCTGGAGACCCTCCACGACCAAACTACCGACACAGCAACATTTGGTGCATCGTACCCGGCACACATCGCAACACAACTGCTCAGACCCGTCCTCTGTATGGCTTCATCAGACATCATGCCAGAATACGACGAATTGCTTGGAGGCAAGACTTTATCTGGTAGGTGGTAATTTCTGCCGGCAGCCGATGTTATGGCCTATCATCGAGAGAGAAAATGATGGCGACTATGATTGAATATTTTCAAAAGCTACAGGAAGGGTTTTTTAATTCTATTTCTTCATGTTCGGAAGTTATGAGGAAGAACACCACCGTCCTTTGCGGTAAGCCACTAAGATACTAGGCGATAAATTTATCGGGATATGGGCAAGTAATGCGGTACTGGTGTACGTAATGCGGTGACGCGTTTGTTATGAAAAAAAAAAAAAAAACATTTAAAACAGAAAATTTTGTTTGAAATTTTAGAGTATTTTCTATTGAGGTAATGCCCTTCCACTCTTCGTACGCCTATTGGACGTATGCATTTTGTGTATATGTTGTGGATATAAGTAAAAGCAATTTCTTTAAGTCTTCTCCCTATCAAAAATTCCCATAATACGAACGGGTAATCGTCGCTCAACGGACAGACTTCCAAAGAACAACTAGTTAATCAAACCACTCGTCACATAGTAACGGAGGGTCATAAACAGTATTATACGTATCATGGATGTAATTGGTCACGAAACGCAGTCATTTCACAAATTACCAGACATTCCGGGAAATGATCCGTTGTTTCACGAAAATTGTTTTGTGTTGCTACCGCCTGTGTACTTGTAAAGGTTATCGATGGTAGGTAAATGGTATCTGTCAAATAATCTATTATGCAGTTATACATACAGATATAAAAACATATAACAAATTATTCTATTGGCCCAAAATGTAGTTTCGTAAGGAAAAAAATTGGATAGACATTCTTCCACTGCTGGACAAAGACCTCCCAGAAGGCCTTCCACGATGGCCGGTCTTGTGCTGCCCGCATCCATCGGGTTACTGCGACCTTCACCAGGTCATCGGTCCACCTTGTTGGGGGCCGCCCTACGCGGGGTCCTCCGGTACGTGGCCGCCACTCCAGAACCTTACTGCCCCTTCGGCTATCGGTTCTACGAGCCACTGTTACTTAGTTTTAGCGATTCGAAGAGTTATGTGGGTGACTTTGGTTCTTCTGCGCATCTCCTCATTTCTGATTCGATCGCACAGAGAAACTTCGAGCATAACTCTTTCCATCGCCCTTTGTGTGACTCTGAGCCTTTTTCTTATATGTATATACGGACAAATCACACAGATTGAGCTAGCCCCAAAGTAAGTTCGAGACTTGTGTTATGGGATACTAACTCAACGATACTATATTTTATAATAGATACATATATATATAGGTAAACATTCAAGATCAATCAGGTAAAGATCGTTTTCCATCATGACCTGGCCGGGGATCGAACCCGGAGCCTTCACGTCGCAGGCAGGCGTGTTGACAAACTCTTTATATGAGGCCCATTGTGAGTGACCACGTTTCAGTTCCGTATGTTATCACTGGCGACACACACTGGTCAAAGACTTTAGTTTTGAGACACTGTGGTATCTTGGACGACGAGAAGATGTAGCGTAGCTTCCCGAACGCTGCCCAGCCGAGCTAGCACATTGTAATAATTATATGATATTTATATACCTATATGTGTTCAATTTTCGTAATTTTAAGAATGTTCACAAACATTTCAACCTGTGAAAAATACATCTAAATTTCCTGCATTTTGACAAGTTTTTAACATTTGTTCATCACCGAGATGTGACTGCGACTACATTTAGATCATTTTTAATTACGAGAATTGGCTTTCTGAATAGTGCTGAGGATAATGTTAGTGAGAAACTAAGTTCATAGGTGTTAGCTATAATTAAATGTTGTAAATTATTTGAGACTTTTTGCAACTCACTTCCGGTATTAAAAATACTGATGTAGGGGTGTATGACTCTCTATATGCAGTGAAGCCTGGTTAATTGGGATCTCAAGGGATCAAGACGTATGTACCAATATTGAGGGTTTCAAATAATCCAGTTTCCCAATTAAGCAGGTTTAAAATTATAGTTTTCTCATTTACAGAGGCCAATTTCAGTGATGGAAATGTTAATAAAAATGCATATTTTTAACCATTACTGCCAGAAAAATTATTATCAATATGGAGCTTACTTGCAAATTCATGAGCTTTGTCTTTAATCAATGGTCCGCTTATTGGAATGTTACTATTCCGTACCTATTTTATCAATGTACAGACACACTTTTCAACTTCAGAATACTGTGCTGCTCGTATTCGTTTGAGTTTTCCTTTTCCATCGATACACTGAGATCGAATTTTCTCCTTGTTGTGAATAATTCTACAAATGGTTGACTTTGGTATGATATTCTCCCTACACATTTCATCTCGCGACTTTCCACAATCATAATCAGACAGAAGTTTTAATTTTTCAGATACTGATAACGTTTTATATTTATGTTTGGACATTTGAACACTTTTATTTCCTTGTTTTAGGTCAAACCCTAAGATAGTAATTGAGCTACAGAGTCTCAATTATAGAAGCAAACATCGAAAAAGTCTTCAATCCCAATTCAAAATCTCATTTAACTACGTTCAAAAAATCCCATTAACAGAGGTAACTTGATGAAAAAAAAAACCGGGACGTCATTGCAACTCTCAATAATAGAGGTTTCTCACTTATCCAGGTCCCACTTAACCAGATTTTACTGTAAATGAAACTAGTGTCAGGTACACTGAAACTATAGTTTACTTTCACTTTACCCTAATACAGTGTTATGAGAAACATCAGAAGGATTACAAGTGCACGACCATACTGGGTCTACGGAACCGACTGGCGTGGCTCGCCGCTGTTCGGCTCGCCCGCCGGACGATTTGCCTGTGTAGTCATTCCGCACGTCCCTACACTGACTCCGAGTAATCGACGGAAGTCATCGCCAACTGAAGTAAAATAATATTTAATGTTTATTTCAGAAGTTGCTTAGTACGCCAACAATTTATAAAAGTTTAAAAAGGATATAAAAGTCATGGCGGTGAATTTAAAAAGTTGGTTCAGTGTAAAATAAATGCAAGAACGTTACACCGCTCGTTTTCTTTGTCCCAATCCTCTCTGGTTTCTCATGTAGGTAAACAGCAATGGCGACTTATTTGCCCAAAAATATAAAGAAATATATTATATAAA
This sequence comes from Sesamia inferens, assembly GCA_037179545.1. Classification (NCBI taxonomy): domain Eukaryota; kingdom Metazoa; phylum Arthropoda; class Insecta; order Lepidoptera; family Noctuidae; genus Sesamia; species Sesamia inferens. The sequence goes on along the minus strand of CM073939.1, from coordinate 27,610,692 downwards.
TATTTCATCATTCATTATCAACCTTTTTATCGTCCCACTGCTGAGCACAGGTCTCCTCTCATACAGGGAAGGATTGAGCGGAATCACCACGCTTGCTCAATGCGGGTTGGTGATTTCAGACTTAAAGTCCAGGTTTCCTCAAGATGTTTTCCTTCACCTTCAGTCATTGGTGTCTAAGATATACTTAGAAAGTACATATAACTTTAGAAAAGTTACATTGGTACTTACCTGACCTGGAATCGAACCCGCGCACTCATACTTGAAAGGCTAGTGTTTTAACCACTAGGCCACCACGACTTAATCCCATTCTACATCCTATTAATTTCTAAAATCCACTTTCCTACTAATATTTGTGAGGATGAAACGAGGAGAACCCAACAGATCAAAATCAAACCTGCACCCTAATATTGTGTAACACACTATAACTATCAATAAAATCATATTGAAGCATATTGCTATTCCATTGCTCCCTATGTTCTAAAATATGTCTACTCAACAACGTAAATAACGCAATGAATGTTGTTGAACTGTCAAAATGAAACTCATTGCTACTGATAGTGTGTTACGTAATTACCCTGCTGTGACACATTTTTTTTTATAATTATAAACTAGTGCTTGACCGCAATCCCGCCTGATGATAAGCAGTGATGCGATCGTTGATGGTAAAGCGCGCTAGTTTATTAAGAGTGAATAGGTCACTCAGAAAAATTGAGCGATTAGGAAGGAAGACGGCAGTTGAGCGAGGTGATGCAATGTTAAACCCAACAACACGACCAACGATGCTGCGTCAAAGGGAGATTGATCTGAAGGCCCTCCACGACCAAACTCCCAACACAACAACATTAGGCGCACAGTCACACCCGGCACACATCGCTACACAACTGCTTTATAAACAGGAATGCTTTTTATTCTGACATTCTCAGGACATCGAAAAATATGTTGTACTATTTCTAGGTTGTTTAGTCTCTGAAAACTATTTAATTACCCTTGAAATAAAGTTGATATTTGGTTTCCGCGAATTGTCGTCGTCGTTAAAGAATAAATTTTACCTTCATCATCATCATTATCATCAGCCTCTACTCGTCCACTGCTGGACATAGGCCTCCTCCATGGCACGTCAACAAGCTCGATCCTGAGCAGTTCTCCGCCAGCAACTACCAGCCACCTTTTTAATGTCGTTGCTCCATCTCGCCCAAGGGCGTCCTACGCTACGTTTGCCGAGATGCGGTCTCCACTCGAGGACTCGTTTACCCCAACGGTTGTCGGTCGGTCGGGCTTATGTGACCAACCCATTGCCACTTCAGCTTGCTAATCCTCTTAGCTATGTCGGTGACTTTGGTCCTCTGTTGGATCACCTCATTTCTGATGCGGTGCTAAAGAGAGACGCCCAACATAGCCCGCTCCATAGCTCGCTGAGCGGCTTTAAACTTTTACAAGTTAATATTTGGTTTCCGCGAATTCACATCTTCATAAAATACATTTTACCTTACTTGGTTTGAAATCGCTGAAACAGTCGGTTTAAAGGCTGCCACACAACCTTTTATCATAGATTCAGAACACGATTCTGAACCATTAAAATGTTTTTATGTTCCATACATTTTGACCGGGTAAGTATTATGTTGCACTATACTATGAAACAGTTGGTATTTTTTTTTACTGTCGCGAAAACTTTCTACCCTTTTGAAATTATAAAAATCATTTGCTGGCAAATTATTGCTGTCCCGCGATGTACGCGGTATAAAAGAAGAGGAGAAACTCTTCGTTCGGATCTTTGTGATGTCAACAACGTTAGGGTGGAAACTCGCCATACGACGGGTCGTCCGATAATGGAACGGAGATGGGGGAATTAGTCATGCAATTCCTTCGACACTCTCAAAAACTTCTGTGCGGATTTGTATGAAATTCGGCACAAACGTGGTTGATAGCCAAGATAATATATAGGATACTTTTAATCTGGATATTCCCCCGGGATGGAAACTTAAGTGGTATAAGCCGCAGGGCGCAGATAGTAAGGTGATAAGATAGTTCTCCTCTATACAATGTAATTTTTTGTTTATGCGAAACTTGTATATAGTTTGTTCAGAATAAGCAAATACACACGAAGTCCGTGACTTTCTTTTACAGCCATTACCGAGAAACTTACTTCGATTGTTTACTTCTAACAATAAAAACCAAGTACGTGATAATGCATTAGTGATTTCGCTATAAGTTGCAACTTTGTAATACGCTCCAGCAACGGTTACAGTGTCAAGTTTGCAATACTTATCGCACGATTCTCGGTGCAATTACGGCTTTATTGTTGCAACGTGCTTAGAAAGGATTAAATGTAACTTAGCCATGAGGGAAAGATACGGAGGTGCTGCGCTGTTTGAATACTTTCGACGGTTTTAAATTATTTATTTGACTTTATCTGACGCTTTTGAAAGTGTTAAAAAGTTGTTAGAAACATTTGAGTTTTACGGGTTTTTGGAAGAAAGAAAGGAATAACTTAAAACAGTGTTAATATAAGAAAGAAAAAATATTTATTCTGAGTCGTTCAGGAAGATCATCAAACTAAACAAATTTAAATACAGTTGAAAATAATAACAAATTAAATATGATATCATCATTCATCATTTCAGCCGAAAGACGTCCACTACTGGACATAGGCCTCCCCTAACCATCTCCACGACGATCGGTACTGCTCCTCCCGCACTTTGTTGGGGTCTACCCGCGCTACGTCTCCCGGTGTGTGGTCGCCACTCGAGAACCTGTCGGCGCCATCGACCCCTTCGGGCATCGATCCTACGGGCAATGTGCCTGGTCCACTGTCACTTATGTTGTACAGTGGTCAAAGACTTCTGTCTTGAGATACTGCGAAATTTCGGACGAGAAGATTCTACGTAGCTTCCCGAAAGCGGCCCAGCCGAGTTGGATTCGACGATTTCTTCCTAGAAGTAGGACCTACCTATGTAACTGGATAGTTTGTCCTAGGTATACGTAACTGTCAAAAACTTCGAGAACAGAGTCTCCAATCTTTATAGGAGTCGGAACAACATGGACATTAGATATGGCTTTGGTCTTGTTCATGTTCATTTTAACACCGACTCGCTCGGAGCTCTACTGAGGTCTTCAACAGTTAGGATACTTTTTTTCCGATATTCCCATGGAATGGAAACTTCGGGGCGTAGCTACTAAATTAATATATTAATGAGAATCATAATATATCGAAGTTTAACCAAAATCAGCAGTTAGACTTGTAAAGCGGACCCCAGACTCCAAAGCTGAAATGCTTTGGATGCGGCTGGGATTAATGCTGAGACGATGATGATAATGATGAACGAGAATTATATATATTATTTCTCAAGGTCTTTTTTGTCATAACTTATTTTATACCATATCAATAAATGGGACACCATTTTAAAGCATCGTTGGTCATGTTGTTGGGTTTAACATTGCATCACCTCGCTCAACTGCCGTCTTCCTTCCTATTCGCTCAGTTTTTCTGAGTGAACTATTCACTCTTATTAACAAGCGCGCTTTACCATCAACGATCACATCACTGCTTACCATCAGGCGGGATTGCGGTCAAGCCCTAGTTTATAAATATTAAAAAATAAAAAAATCAAATGGTGAGTGTGCGAATATTTCGCACGGGTCACCTTGTTTTAAATTAATTATTTATTCTTCTTCTTTAAAATCAAGCTTTCACAGTATGTAGCAGTTGTCTAGAGGACTAATAAAGGAGAATATTGAATCAAAATAAGAACTAACCTACATAATATATCACAAAACCGTCAATAAAGAAATGGTTATCATGACGTAGGTGAGCGAAATTGCTTGTAGCAAAAGAAAAATTGCCTGAGAAGCGTGGTGGGAGAACAAAGAATTCAATTTTGAGCTGGCCGAATAAAACACAATCTGTTATATCGTTACAGGGCTATCTACTCGAACCAACAAATATATCTTTATCGTTACAAATACTTTTACATCATAGCATTAAAACAAATAATTTTTTCCAGAGTTTACTTGGTTCTATATTTTGGGAACGTACAAATTTCCTTGTTCATCGCCCCGAAATTTTTAAATCTGTTATATCTTTGAAAATATTCATTTAAATCATATGCTGCAATTAAAGCTGCGATATAGGTCTATAATAAATCAACAATGGATAAGGATTAATGCTGTATTGGTTAAAATCGCATCGAAAATCAGCCAATGTTTGTAGTAAAAAGTAAGTGACAAAAATGTTATTGTGGGATATCTATAAGAGATAACCTATACCATCGTGGAGTTTTCTGTAGAAATTTTCAATGTGTACATTACATAGTACATTATTTTGATAAATCTCTTAGGGATCAGCCTGCGTTTGCAATGTAAGCGGAAAAAAAAATTAATTATTTAAGACATCCCATTAGAAACCTCAAAAATAATATTTCTCCACTATTTAATGGATGTTATTATACATATAATCCTTCCTCTTTAATCACTATCTATGAAAAAAAACGCATCAAAAATCCATTTCGGAGTTTTAAAGATTTAATTGTACATAGGGAAAGCGAAAGGGATTTTTTATACTATGTAGTGATACACGAGCGGCATGGCAGTTGGACGTCGGCGTCGATACGACGGTTGCAATCGTCACTATCGTCAAAGCGTGTCGCTCGCATCTAAGCATACTAATTGCAATTCGGATCTTTCACATACATAATTTTTCGTTACGACCGTATAATCATATCATACGCCATTTGCTTAAAATTCGTCATTGTTGTGGCTAACTTAAAATAATTTAGCGATAGAGTCCTTTTGTCACCTTTTGGGTACGGACGGAATCCGCGTTCGAAAACTGTAAACAAATAGGTATGATCTAATTGAATAACAACTTTAATTTCTTCACAATAGAGTTTAGTTTACGCAATTATTACGAATATTTTTATAACTTTTTCAATCGTGCTAGTAACTCAGATAGTTGACCACCTTATTTGCTATTGAAATAAAGTTATATAACGCTCGATGTCGAGTTCGAACGCAGTAGGTACATCGCACGATCAAAATAATTATTTCATCGGCCGAGCGCCGCGCATGCGCGCTGCTCTCGCGTCACCCGCGGCGTTTCTCCCGCGCATCGGCGCATCGGATTAGTCGCGCGGCCGCTACGACAAGCGGAGACAATATCGCACCGTCCACGTTTTCTCGTTCGCTCCCGCCAAAATTGTTCAAACACCTTAATATCGTTACTATGTGTTTATTGTGTACTAAAATTCAACTATTTTCTGTAGTTATCATCGAGTTTTACTGTCACAACGTTATATAACTTTTAACTTGAAAGCGGGCAGGGGTGTGCAGCACTGCTCACTTTTATGATACAATTCGCCTACACAAAGTAAAAAGTAGAGCTTCAGGAGAGATCAAGATCAATAGTTCAGAATTTATAATAAAAAGTAGTTAAGAAAAGAATTTAAAAAAAGAAAAATTAATGAATTAACTAAGATGACAGTTCCAGTTGATTCTAACCACGACCATCTCCGACATCCTTCAAGTATTCAAGACTTACCTTCAACACTCGGCTTCTCACACACGAAGTAGTTGTGTTCTCTGCAGCCCCTGTCGTTCCACATGAAGGTGGCGGTCCCTGGAGGTGGCCGCGGAGGGAACTCTCGCCGGGCCTCCACACAGTCCTGGCCGGAGGTGCCGTCATCATTCGGCTGGCCGCTGTGCTTGCGCCAACCAGGAAACCAGTCTGGAGACACAGGAAAAAGTATAATTATTTATTCATTTTTACTTTTTATAGGTATGTATGTATGTTTACTAGCGCCTCGCCCCCCTTTCGCACGGGTGCAATGCTGATACTAAATAGACTACACTAAAACTGTGAACGTTGAGTAAAAAACATAGCGGCCCGCCGCCCCCGCCGATCGATACCGTCGCAAACGCGACGACCCACAATTAGTAAATCAGTAATATCTTCGAAAATATTCATTTAAATCATGTGCTGTAAAGGGCGATATAGATCTATATTATATGTGTAACAATGTATGATTAATGATGTAATGGTGAAAATCGCTTCGAAATTTAGCCAGTACTTGTCGTAAAAAGTAAATGACAAAAATTTTTATTGTGGGATATCCATAAGAGATAGACATATATCATCGCGGACTTTTTTGTAGACCTTTTCAATGTGTACAATATTTAGTAGATTATTTTGATGAATCTCGTAGGATAAAATGTAATTATTTACGACATCACATTAGAAACCTCAAAAATAATAGTATTTCTCCACAATTTAATGCATGTTGTTATACATATAAACATTTCTCTTTATTCACTCTATCTATTTAAAAATCGCATCAAAATCCGTTGCGTAGTTTTAAAGATTTAATCATAACATAGGGAAAGAGAAAGCAACTTTGTTTTATACTTTGTAGTGATTTCAATTTCAGCGTACCTAAAAGGTAAAAACCGGATTCTATTACGTAGGCTATGTTTAGCTTGCCCACAAAGAAGAAAATAATAGTTGCTAGTTACGCTGAAACTTTCAGACAAGTTTAGACCTCACCCCAGTCGAACTACGTAGAACTTAAATGTGTTAACTGTAGTTTGAAAGTTCTATATCGTCCTCTTTTCTCAGTAGGACAGTAACTGGGTTACTTTCGCGCTCATGTTTTTGGAATAGGATATAATATTAATAACAATGAAGCCCCGATCGTTGGTAGCTTGGACTCTTTTCCATACACCGATTGCCTATATTTTTTTTATATTTTATAAAAATTGTAAATAAATATGTAAAAATAATAAAAGAGATAATAACAATAAGTTTTATTTCAAAAGCCAGATATTTTTTCCATCTAAATGAAATATAAAAAGGAAAGAAAGCAATTACAACCCTATGCGTGTACTATAGTAGTGAGGTGAGTGACCGTCTGTGTCTGTGCTAGGATAAAATGTGTTACAGACACAGACGTCTTAGAGTTCATTAACAATTTGTTCCACTTGGTAGGTGTTATGGTAGGCATAAGACTTAGTTATATATATTTTTAATTAATTTATAAACCAGCGCTTGACCGCAGTCCCGCCTGATGGTAAGCAGTGACGCAATCGTTGATGGTAAAGCGCACTAGTTTATTAAGAGCCTATTCACTCTAGCCTCGAAGACACTTAAATTGTAGTCCGACGGAAACATCGCCGCTGGCAAATTGTTCCAGTCCCTCGATGTACGCGGTATAAAGGAGGAGGCGAAACGCTTCGTCCGGATCGTAGTGGTGTTAACAACATACGGATGGAGACTCGCCGTACGACGGGTCGTCCGATGGTGGAACGGTGATGGGGGAATTAAATCATGCAATTCCCTCACACATTCCCCAAAATGTATTCTATAGAACACCGAAAGGCTGGCTACTCTACACCTGTGCTCTAGGCTTTGGAGACCAACTCGAGTTAAAATTGCCACTTAATAGAAATGTAAATATAGGAGGAGTTATATAAACGTAGCTCTAAATCTTAATAACAAAAATAATAAACTACATTTAAAAACGTAAAATATATGACTGCGCGTCATTAAAAAGTATGTTTATAGGTACATAATTATGAATTAAAGTAGCTTTGTTTTAAGTATTTTATTTCGTATGTTTGTCTTGCCGGTCATCGTGGAAATCCTCCTCCCGCCTATGTCTAGCAGTGGACGTCTTTCGGCTGAAATGATGCTGATGACGATGATGCTTGTCTTGTGACTTGACTTGTGACATTTGACTTCAAAACTCCTCATCAGATTATGATGCAGTTTCAACCATTCATCTCATCGATCTAGTCTATTCCCAGCTATGTTGGATGCTACGACCTAAAGCATTCGATTCGTCTTTTATACCGCATACACCGAGGGACTGAAACACTTTGCTTACGGCGGTCTTCATGTCTGATTACAATTTAAGTGTCTTCAAGGCTAGAGTGATTAGGCTCTCAATAAACTACTAGGTTTTACCATCAGCGTTTGCATCACTGCTTACGACAATAAATTAAACATCGTGTATCTCAACACATTCTCAGTCGACCCATTAAAAACTATATAAATATGTCCATTAGTTTATTCACAGGAAATTATTTTTCATTTTTCTACATGATGTACAGGTTGATAAGGAAACGCTTACAGGTTAATGACCGCCGCATCCTGCGGTACCAAACTTTAATCATAATGGCGCGAAAAAAGCAAGTCGATACAGGATCGCGCTGTGGCTGATCGGAGGTCAGTGAACCAATATGTTTAAAGGATGTTCTATCCCGCTTATAATTTTATGCAATTTAGTTTGTTTGAAATTTTATTTTTTTTATTTTTGATGCTAGGTTTTTTTATATGGTTTAGAATTATTCCTATGAATCAGCATTGTTCGTGTTTTCATTTATTGTCATATTGTCAGCACAACTCCGTATTTATTTAAAAAAAAAAATAACCCCTTAGTAAGTCTTGTCATAAAAAATCCAGTTTCTGAATAACGGCTTACTGTGCTTTCCGATGCACCGAGGGGTCTTGGCACATAGAGATGGTCACCCATTCACGGAGCAACCGCGGCAAGCGACGCTTAACCAGCAGGGTAATTACGTAACACACTATCAGTAGTAATGGGTTTAATTTTGTCAGTTCAACAATATTCATTGCGTTATTTACGTTGTTGAGCATACACATTTTAGAACATAGGGAGCAATGAAATAGCAATAAGCTTCAAAATGATTCCAACTGATAGCAATGGTGTGTTGCAGAATTAGGCTGCTGTTCAAGCGAACCGTGCGTCTATTATATCTGAACCTCTGTAGTAAGTACTCATATTAGTGGTGAGAAAAGAATGGTAATTGATTCATTATTTAGGAAATTTATTCTGGACGGCATACGTATTAAACTTAGCTGGTTCAGAAATCTCGATGTATTGTTCAGTCATAAAAACACCGTGTGAACTAGGGACAAGTTACTAATAAATAAATAGACAATACACGGCAGGGAAGGAGGATTACAATTTTAATAACAGAAACAAAGTACTCGACCTACAATTACAACCGGCCTGTTATTACCAGGCACTTCTAGTGGAAGTTACTGGAACATGTACAAAGTAGAGATAGCAATTTACCTTAAAGGAACGTACACCCAGCTCGTTACTTTGTAGAAAATTGCTGCGTAGTGGCTAGGCGGCTACACGTGAGAGAATCGGAGTATATGCTTATCCTACAGCGTTACGTGAGGTAGTTCACAAATGGGATTATTATGAGGTTAACCTTTTTCGTTTTCTCATGGTCAGTCCTCGTATTTGTAGGGATATTAGAGGTGCTTTTGACGACAGCCTCCGTGGCGCAGCGGTAGCAAACGCAGCCGCTGCGCCAGCAGCCCGCGCAGTGCAAATATTTGTATGCATGAATATGAATATTTGCACTGGTTTGGTCGTGCCTCGGAAAGCACGTTAAGTCGTTGGTCCCGGTTGCCATACGAACATCTAGTGGCAGTCGTTACGGGTTGTTGGAGCTCTCAAAAGTCTAACAATTGGTCTAACTGCAATACTTAGATATCGCCTTCGGGTTGTGGAAGTCAGTCGGCAGTCGCTTCACGGAAAATATCGAAGTTTAGCCAAAATCAGCAGTTAGATTGGTAAAGCGGACCCCAGACTCCAAAGCTGAAAAAAAAGCTTCGGATGCAACTGGGACTAACGCTGAGATGATGATGATCATTCTCAAGAGATCGTAAAATATGCTGTACTATTTCAAGGGTGTTTAGTTTCTGAAAACTATTTAATTACCCTTGAATAAAGTTGATATTTGGTTTCCGCGAATTCACGTCGTTAAAGAATACATTTTACCTTACTTAGTTTGAAATCAGCAACTCAGCAGTTAGACTGGTAAAGCGGACCCCAGACTCCAAAGCTGAAAAGCTACGGATGCGTCTGGGATTAACGCTGAGATGATGATGAGAGGTGTTTTTGACAGATTGGGATTGAGCGGACATCGAGGGACTGGAACAATTTGCCAGCGGCGGTGTTTCCGTCGGACTACAATTTGAATGTCTTCAAGGCTAGAGTGAATAGGCTCTTAATAAACTAGTGCGCTTTACCATCAACGATTGCGTCACTGCTTACCATCAGGCGGGATTGCGGTCAAGCGCTAGTTTATAATTTATAAAAAAAATGCACTTTTCAGACATATGTAATGGAGTAATGGATTAGTAATATGTTGCAAAATGATTGACATTGATATTAATACCGCAATTAAAGTGCTGACTGTGTATGTTCTTAAAATTTCAAGTAAAGCATCTCCGGATTTTTTCAAAATTTAGCCGGACTATATATATGATTAGTTAGATGATAGGATGGGGTGGTGACCTAAATGACAGATAGTAGAAAAGGTATGGAGGTTATGCCGACCTCAAATAAATGTTGGAATGGTCGTGACTGATCATCCTCCTTCCCTCAGAAAGTGAATGATCAGTCACGACAAAGTACTCGTGCTACAACTTTTTCCTTTTGTGTGATTCCGAACTATAATTCAGTAGATATTTGAGTGGGCCATAGTGGGAAAGATGATTCAGGTATCAGCAGGATTAATGGGTTTCATTTTGACAATTCAGCAGTATTCATTGGGTTTTTTACTTGGTTGAGCAGACCTATTTTTCCAGCATATGGAGCAATGAATCAGTAATATGGCTCAAAATGATAGGAATAGTGAGTTACGCAATTGGGTGCTGAACGTATACCAGGACATGTTGGTAATTGTAACAAATCATATCGGTAATTAGTCTCAATATGTCAATAATACATCTTATTTCCTAAGTGTTTTCACAAGTTTTATACATTTTCACGTCGCTGAGAAGACGAAACGATTAGAATTTGGACGTTTTAAATTTAGAGAATTGGCTTGTATCCTAAAAAATAATTTAATATCCCTCAGATAGATTTACAAAAAATACTGAACACGTATTTTTTATTTTTTCTTTCATTCAAATACTTAGGAAGATATATTGATTTGAAATGTCGCATGACGTCACGCCGTGGTACAAAATATACTACGGCGTGACGTAATTAGCCCCCACTCCGTAACTTTAATACGCTATATCTCAGTAGTTTTTGGTAATTACGACAAAATAAAAATACGGGTCTTAATGTTTTTAATTATCTATAAGACGGACTAATTATTTTTTTGATTTTCATACCTTGGATACATCCCTATTGGTATTTTATGCTTTAAAACTCAAATAAATTGGAATTATGAAAGTAAAATAATTGCTGTTATTTCTACTGTAGGTACAAGGAATTATAACAATACGTAGAGTAATGTGCTCTTCGAACCCTTTTTGTAATGTGAATAATATTAATTAAAACTAATTAAATTAGTAAATGAACTTTAATGAAACACTAAACAACTTCTATCGTAGTGTGTAGTAAAATGTTAAAATCGGATAAGGGAATTTCACAAAAATCTCTATCGAATTCATAAAATGGTCTGTATTCATGATCATCATCATCATTACAGCCGAAAGACGTCCACTGCTGCATATAGGCCTCCCCCAAGGCTCTCCGCGACGACCGGTCCTGCGCCTCCCGCACCCAGCGGTTTCCCGCGACCTTCACCAGGTCCTCGGTCCATCTTGTCGGGGGCCTACCCACGCTACGTCTTTCGGTGCGTAGTCGCCACTCGAGAACCCGTCGGCCCCATCGGGCATTGGTCCTACGGGCAATGTGTCCAGCCCACTGCGACTTTAGTGTTGCAATTCTTCGGGCTATGTAGGCTACTCTAGTTTCTCTGCGGATCTCCTCATTCCTGATTCGATCGTGCAGTGAAACCCCAAGCATAGACCTCTCCGTTGCCCTTTGAGTGACTTTGAGCCTTCTTATAAGGCCCATTGTTAGCGACCACGTCTCTATTCCATAAGTCATCACTGGCAACACACACTGGTTACTGGTTGATGTGTATTGGGTTTATATAATTAATGATATGGTTACACCAAATAAAATTATGATAATACAGAGTTTATTTTGCAAACAAAATATCTCCCCTCGCAGTGCAAATATCTGTATGCATGAATATTTGTACTGGTCTGGTCGTGCTTCGAAAAGCACATTAAGCCGTTACTCCCGGTTGCCATACGAACATCCAGTGGCAGTCGTTACGGGTTGTTGGAGCCCTCAAAAGTCCAACAATTGCTCTAACTGCAATGCTTCGATATCGCCTGCGGGTTGTGGAGGTCAGATGGTAGTCGTTCATGGAAAATATCGAAGTTTAGCCAAAATCAGTAGTTACACTGGTGAAGCGGACCCCAGACTCCAAAGCTGAAAAAGCTTCGGATGCGACTGGGATTAAGACTGGGATAATGATTAGAGTTTATTTTGCAAAGAGTTATCTTATAATAAATGATATAAAGTGATGTTATTCGTATATTTAGTAACATAATGTACATTAAAAATCTGTCTTTCTCTGTCTCTCACACGCACACAAGAACACAGATATGCAATGTAAGCCAAAATGATCTATATCTTATACCTTTAAACGAGCAATTCTTGTATATATATATATAATTGGAATCTCGGAAACGGCTCCTACGATGTTCATGAAATTTTGTGTGCAGGGGGCTTCGGGGACGATAAGTCGATCTAGCTAGGTTTAATTTTCAGAAAATGTCTTTTTTCCATATTTTGAGGCACTGAACAATTGCTACACTTCTCATAAGAAGCTAAATTTCGCCACTGTCCTTAATTATACGAATAGCTGAGGGGCTTCGGCCTCTGATTCGAAACTCGTAGACTTCGGGTTCAAATCCCTCACGATGTAGTGTTTTTTCCTTTTTTTTTTTTGAAGTTTAAAAAAGAAGAATGATGGCGTTGTCTAATGCTTTTTTTTATTTAATAAAAATTTAATTTATTTAATTTAAATTTTATTATTTTTTTTTTTTTATATAATTGGAAACGGCGTCAACGAATTTTCTTTTTCGTTTATTAAATCAATGGAAGAAATTTTGTTTTGCCTAATTTGTGGAGATGCAAGGTACCAGGGTCGCACAAAAGTGTAGGAGAAGTCGAAACAATGAAGCTCATTCATTTTAAAGATCAGCCTGAAGGAGCAGTTGAATTTACAACAGAATTTCTCAACAGTGTCAACATTTCAGACTTGCCACAACACGAACTGAAATATTATTATTATTATTATTATTGCTAACATTATGATACCTTGCACCTCCTCAAAGTAGGCAATATAAAATTCATCCATATAATATGATTTAATAATGATGAAGTACCTGGGCGACCGGCTTTGCTCGGCATCTTTTTTTTTTGTTATAGTTGTTATATGTGTATGGTTTTCATAAAAACACATACACAAAATACATTTAAATTATTTATGAACTATTATAAATATACATATAACATTTCAAAATAAAATTAAATTAAATTAAACTGATAATTAATATAGTACTTTGATTTGATATAGATGACGTTTACATTCATGGTACACGAAGCCAATGTTTGGTTTGAGGTTAGACCCAGAAAATTGCTTTTAAAATATCATGTGTCTTTTTTTACACGAAAATGCCAAAAAGAATATTAAAAAAATCCCTTACGAACTATTTAACTCCATGAAGCCGTGACTCATCTCAAGAAGCAGAAGAAAACCTCCATGAAAACAATCTGATTTTCGCTCGTCCCACACGTGTATGTCAGACTTCGCACAGTGAGGACCCAATTGAAGAAGAACTTGATGAAAATCATCAGGTTTCCGCTCATCCCACACGTGCTGCTAAAGTAAGATGCTTGCAAAACTTGACTAACATTTTAAGGACAGAAGGTCTTATGATTTAGATGTTTCTTGAGAGCGTGCAGCACAACGTGAGGCCGCCGAAAATGATGAACAACGGTAGCGACGTCTGCAAGATATGCGGCAGCGTGCATCAGAACGTAAAATGTTTTTTTTTTTTTAATAATTATAAACTAGCGCTTGACCGCAATTCCGCCTGATGGTAAGCAGTGATGCGATCGTTGATGGTAAAGCGCGCTAGGTTATTAAGAGCCTATTCACTCCGAAAAACTGAGCGAATAGGAAGGAAGACGGCAGTTGAGCAAGGTGATACAATGTTAAACCCAACAGCACGACCAACAATGCTGCGCCAAAGGGAGATTGATCTGGAGAACCTCCACGACAAAACTCCCAACACAACAACATTTGGCGCATCGTACCCGGCATGATTATTATTAATGAAAACCCTCGACATACCCGCAATATAGTATGGAAGGAAGTATTAGGTTAAGACCTTAAACTATGTATTGATGATAATATATAACTGATGTAACTGATTGTTAAACTATAAGTACTTATTTATAATAAAATGTTAAACTAAATTGCACTCGTAATTTTATATTTAAATAACAGTTAATCATATTTTTATTATTATGTCGGTATGATCGAAAAACATTAGTCAAAAAATATTATTTAAAAAATTCGCTCGTTATGTATTTTTTGTTTTGAAAATATAGAGACACACGATGTACCTAACAAAAAAAAAGTTGCCGAGCAAAGCTCGGTCGCCCGGTACTATGTATATAAACAGCAATGCCACTTTCATTGTAATTTTATAACTCAAGAATGGACTCACCTATCCAAACCAAATGTTTAGGCTTTGTTGTGACTACTTAGTAGACGGTTTATGTGAAGTTTGAACAAAATCGGTCGAGCGGTTCTTCATTTGTCACGTTTTTTGTAACAAATGAATTAATTGAACGGTGGATCATCATCTCACCTATATATACAAAAATCAATGCCACTTTCTTTGTAATTTTATAATCCACCAACACTGTGTAATGGCACCAGATTGGCAGTGAAAAACTTATTGCCACATTTAATTGAAGCTACGATTTTAACTGGTAAATCAAAAGGAGAAGTTTGTTAGTTACCGCCTATCCCTATGATCCCAATTTATATGCCATTGCGTTGTGCGTTTATCATTTGCTATGTCCATCAACAAAGCCCAACTCTATGTTGCCTGTTTGGGAGTCGGTACCCCTAGTCGTTTGTTTATACATACTAGAAATGGAAGAACAAAGAATATTGTTTATCTAAATGTTTTGGATTAAGTTTTAAAATTGCTAGCAATTAAAAAAATATTTCATGTTTGAATAAATAATTTTGATGAACCAATAAATTTGTTTTCATTATTTCACTTTATACGTAGCGAAACGAGCACATCAGAGGAAGTTACAAGGTTGCGCCCATAGCAGAAAATCTCGCCGAAAGCCGCCTACGATGGTTCGGTCATATCATGAGACGCCTCGAAGGTCATTTCGTGAAACGGGCCCTAGCACTGCCAGATAAGAAAAAAGGTAGAGGACGCCCACTAACCACCTGGTGGTCCACAGTGGCCAAGGACTTAGAGCGTGCCCAACTTAACATCTCGACAACCCAAGACAGATCATCCTGGCGCAAAAGAACGAGGAGAGCCGACCCCAAATAATGGGAAGTGGCTAGGACAAAGAAGAGAAGAAGATACGTAGCGAAGCACGTATCGGGCCGCTAGTATGATATGAAATAACTCCCTTTGTGCATTCAACACTTAGTTATGGTAAGCACTGCTTTAATGCACCTTTCATCAAATTGTGAAAATTATAAAAAATACACGGAACCTTCAACACATTGAAAATGTTTACGAAAAATTAGATTCATTGTATAATACATGACTCGTTGAATATTCAATTCAACAATTAAGGTGAATTATTAATTCCCCAGACTCGATGGTGAATTCATTACCTATTAGCTCCTGTTAGCTCTTTGTAAAATTATAATTTGCGGGTTGACAATTTATAAGGGGAATTTGTATTACATATAACGTGTACTTTGTGGCAGATGGATATACGTCAAATAAGTCAGCGCTTGATATAAGTTGACAAATTTTGATGTGTCTAATTGTCATGTTTTTAATGACTTAAACTTGCGAGTCTCCAAATTCGACAGGGCTAACTAATATCTATCTTGAATTATTGTTAAGTACCGGGCGACCGAGCTTTGCTCGGCATATTTTTTTTTGTTAGGTACATCGCGTGTCTCTATATTTTCAAAACAAAAAATACATAACGAGCGAATTTTTTAAATAATATTTTTTGACTAATGTTTTTCGATCATACCGACATAATAATAAAAAAATATTATTAACTGTTATTTAAATATAAAATTACGAGTGCAATTTAGTTTAACATTTTATTATAAATATGTACTTATAGTTTAATAATCAGTTACATCAGTTATATATTATCATCAATACATAGTTTAAGGTCTTAACCTAATACGTCCTTCCATACTATATTGCGGGTATGCTGAGGGTTTTCATTAATAATAATTATTTCACGTTCTGACGCACGCTGCCGCATATCTTGCAGACGTCGCTCCCGTTGCTCATCATTTTCGGCGGCCACACGTTGTGCTGCACGCTTTCGTGAAACATCTAAATAAGACCTTTCTGTTCTTAAAATGTTAGTCAAGTTTTGCAAGCATCTTACTTTAGCAGCACGTGTGAGATGAGCGGAAACCTGATGATTTTCATCAAGTTCTTCTTCAAATGGGTCCTCACTGTGCGAAGTCTGACAAACACGTGTGGGACGAGCGAAAATCAGATTGTTTTCATGGAGGTTTTCTTCTGCTTCTTGAGATGAGTCACGGCTTCGTGGAGTTAAATTGTTCGTAAGCGTTTTTTTAAATGTTCTTTTTGGCAGTTTCGTGTAAAAAAGACACATGATATTTTAAGAGCAATTTTGTAGGTCTAACCTCAAACCAAACATTGGCTTCGTGTACCATGAATGTAAACGTCATCTATATCAAATCAAAGTACTATATTAATTATCAGTTTAATTTTTTTTTTTATATCTGTTTTTATGAAGACTATGAACAATTGTCTGATGTAAATAAATCAATAATAATAATTATAACACAAAAAAGATGCCGAGTAAAGCTCGGTCGCCCAGGTACTATATATATACAAGAATTGCTCGTTTAAAGGTATAAGATATTTTGCCTACTTTGAGGAGGTGCAAGGTATCATAAGGTTAGCAATAATAATAATACTAATATTTCAATTCGTGTTGTGGCAAGTCTGAAATGTTGACACTGTTGCGAAATTCTGTTGTAAATTCGACTGCTCCTTCAGGCTGATCTTTAAAATGAATGAGCTTCATTGTTTCGACTTCTCCTACACTTTTGTGCTACCCTGGTACTTTGCACCTCTGCAAAGTAGGCAAAATAAAAGTTCTTCCAGGTATTATATATTTACAACAAAAAATATTGTTGTTTATATACAACATCATTTCTTTCACAATTGTTTCGACTTCTACACTTTTGTGCGACCCTGGTACCTTGCATCTCCACAAATTAGGCAAAACAAAATTTCTTCCATTGATTTAATAAACGAAAAAGAAAATTCGTTGACGCCGTTTCCAATTATATAAAATGAAATAAAAAGCATTAGACAACGCCATCATTATTTTTTTTAAACTCCAAAAAAAAAAAAGAAAAAAACAATAAAATGTAATAAAAAAACTTTAGACAACGCCATCATTTTTTTTTAAACTCCAAAAAAAAAAAAGGAAAAAACACTATATCGCCAGGGATTTGAACCCGAAGTCTGCGAGCTCCGAATCAGAGGCCGTAGCCCCTCAGCTATTCGTATCATTAAGGACAGTGGCGAAATTTAGCTTCTTATGAGAAGTTTAGCAATTGTTCGGTGCCTCAAAACATAGAAAAAAGACATTTTCTGAAAATTAAACCTAGCTAGATCGACTTATCGTCCCCGAAGCCCCCTGCACACAAAATTTCATGAAAATCGTAGGAGCCGTTTCCGAGTTTCCAATTATATATATATACAAGAATTGCTCATTAAAAAGTAATAGATGAAATAGGAAGAAAGGGGTGCACTAAATTTAAATTTAGATTAGTCTGTAGATATGGGAATCAGGTTCCTTCAAAATGATTCCGATTTTGTTCAAAATTTAGTTATGCAGTTGGAGTGCAGTCTAAAGTTTATTGTAACCACACCACTAAACAAAAGTACTAAAAACCAAAATAAAATCATCCGCTAATAACTCTGCATGCTGCAGCACATAAAACAAGCTTAGTTTGTAAGCGTAGTTGTTTTAGTTGAAGCTTTTAGTAACTGGAAGCCTGGTCAGAGTTATTTAGTGGAATAATTTAATAAGTATTTGTGTTCTGTGAATCGGTTCGTTGTGTTTTGACGTGAATAAACAGAAATCATTTTTACACACGCGATGTTTCGACGTGGGGACACGAATATTGAAATAAGTTAGGTAAGAGAAAATTGTAGGTGATTTTTGGTTGGTATATTTTTTGATTTTTCTTATAGAGTGCGCGCGAAATAAGTTTTCTTGCGGCCTTGCCTTCAAGATTACATCTCTGCCAGCAGTTTTATTCAGTTTCGGTATAATCATGGCGTTTATTTATATTGGAAAAAACGGAACACAGTATACTCTTGACACCTGACGAACGTCAAGATGGCGTCAAACAGTTATTATTTTTGATTGTTCGATGCGGATTGTTTTGTAGTAGGTAGGTACAGCTGTGATTCGGTAACAAGACCTGTTTTGTAAAGGTTAGCTTAGAAAAAAATACACGATGGCACATAAACGTAGTAAATAAATTTAACACATTAAATTTTTACTTAGCTTGCACTAGCACTTGCTTTTAGATGTCAAAAAAATATGTGTTTCATAGAAATTATATATTGACTATAACTAAATTATATATGACCTAAGATTTTTATGTTTTTTTTACCGTTTCTATATGTCTTTTTTGTTGTTTTATATATACTAATATACTAACTGCGCCGCGCGGTTTCACCCGCGTAGGTTTCGATATGATTTTTATATGCTCCACACCTATTGGTCGCAGCGTGATGTTATATAGCCTAAAGCCTTCCTGGATTAATGGACTATCCAACGTAAAAAGATTTTTTCAAATCAGACTAGTAGTTCTTGAGATTAACTTATTATTAGGTTAAATTAAAATATTGATATATATATACTAGCTGACCGGCAAACGTTGTTTCGCCATATAAATAATTTCCTAGAAAAAAAAAAAAATAGATGATGGCCGATTCTCATAGATACCGGATAAGCACAAAAATTTTCATCAAAATCGGTCGAGCCGTTTCGGAGGAGTTTAAGTTCGAACACCGTGACACGAGAATTTTATATATTAGATAGATATGTATATATATATATATATATATATATATATATTAGATATATATATATATATATATATATAAATCAATGCCACTTTATTTGTAACTAGCTTTCTGCGCGCGGCTTCGCCCACGTTGAGTTCGGTTATATCGCGCTTTTTAGGTTTCCCTCGAGAATATCAATTTCCGGGATAAAAATTTCTCTATTATTCAATCCGGTCTTCTGCAAAATTTCAAAGGTAAGGCAAAAGGTTCAGTAGTTAGGGCGTGAAAGCGGAACAAACAAATTCACTTTCCCATTTATAATATTAGTAAGGATTTTATAATCCACCAAAACTGTGTAAGGGCACCAGTTTGGCAGCGAAAAACTTATTGCTAAATTTAATTGAAGTTACGATCTTAATTGGTAAATCGAAAGAAAAAGTAGTTTGTTTGATACCGTGTATCCCTGTGATCCCAACTGATATGCCATTCGAGTTCAAACGATTACAATATCCTGTGCGTTTATCATTAACTATGTCCATCAACAAAGCCCAAGTGCAAACATTTCACGTTTGTGGTATGAATTTGGAGGAATCATGTTTTTCAAATGGCCAACTTTATGATGCCTGTTCGAGAGTCGGTACCCCCAGTCGTTTGTTCAATAATCTAAAAGTTTTCTTTCTTTCTTTCTTTTAATGGCTTCGCATGGTTTGTGCATTTAGCCAATGTCACGTAATGAATTGTTTATGTCGAAAAAGACGGCCGCGCGACCCGTCTTACGATGGAGGTTTGGCACTAAGTCATGATGTGGCCACTATGCTGCGATATTTCACTGTTCTTTATAAATTATTTACTGAATGCATTTTTACTACATAAATCACGCACTTTTATTTAGTAAACAACACTATAAATAATTTTAAAAGTCCAATGAAAAATGAGCGTGACACTCAGCTTGACTTTCCCGCCAAAACTCCCATCTAAATGTTTTGGATTAAGTTTTAAAATTGATGGCAATAAAATTGGACTATCAAACGCAAAAAGAATTTTCGAAATTCGAATGGCACTTTCGGAGGTGACCCAAGTGACCCATTCGTAATTCGAAAATTGTTTGATAGCCCAATTTCTCTAGCACAAAACAAAAATAAATTACAAACAACCTCTAACCTCTCTATAATATAATTATAGATTCGAACACTAACTACTAAAAAAATAACTATACCAAAACCTCTATAAACTAACAGAGGTCAGGCCGAATCCCTCAGATTTCGAGTAGTCACGAGAAGATTGCTCACACTCGTGTGCTCACTTTGCTCACTGCACGTCAAAGTGAAGATGTGTCGGCCGAGACGGACGCGATTACTAACTGGAGTTAGCAGTTCTCACCACCAATTAGGGCGTGAGCACCGAGATTCGTAGGGTTAAGTGAGATTGCAGCTGAATAAATCGTATTGCGAGTCTTTAGAGTTTGTTTGTTTTTTTTTTTAATATAAATTATAAATTAGCGCTTGACCGCAATCCCACCTGGTGGTAACCAGATCCTTAGTATGGTGTTTTTTTATACACAACATGTAATGTAATTAACGCACTCCCTTAAACACCCCAATTATAATACTATGTTATAATCATAATACATACACTGAACTTTAAATTTAATTGACATGTAGGTATATGCATTGTTATTTATTAAATCAGTTATACCAATTCTTGAACGAAGACCTTAGCGTTCTTGGAATAAGGTTTTTTTTATGATTAAATATGTATAAATACAAGTAAAACTGCGATTTTAAAAGTCTGTACAAATAACAAAGTTAATATGACCGGTTAACTCTGTTAACGAAACGATTCTGAACAAACTATTTTCAGGAAGTGCGTCAATTACATAATTTAAATGTTATACATAATGATCTTCTTGCTCATACCACAAATATTTAATATTCTTCTTCTCAGCGTGTCAATAGCAATCTAAATGAACTGGTCCCAGAATACAGCGACTTGTAAATATTAATAAAGACAGTCAATAATATAAAAGTAAATATTGAGATAATAAAGTATTTCTCTCGAAGTAATAACTGTAAATGTCTTCGAGATCCCTCTGACTGTTTGTAGACTATACTGTTACTCACTTAATTAGATTTTTTGAAACGTAAATTTTGTATATATATATAATACATGAATTATGATGATGTCTGGTGAAGCCGTACGGAGAACAGGTCTGAGTAGTTGTGTTGCGATGTGTGCCGGGTACGATGTTGTTGTGTCGAGAGTGTGGCCGTGGAGAGTCTCCAGATCAATCTCCCACTGGCGCAGTATCGTTGGTCGTGTTGGTCTTGGATTTAAGATTGCATCACCTCGCTCAACTGCCGTCATCCTTCCTATTCCTAAGTTTTTTAAGTGAATAGGCTTAATAAACTAGTGCGCTTTACCATCAACGATTGCATTACTGCTTACCATCAGGCGGGATTGCAGTCAAGCACTAGTTTATAATTATTAAAAAAAAAAAAATATATATATTTTGTTACTTCGTTGCGTTCCGAAAGTCGTAGATAATGCCTCATACAAGCTGTTGTGGGCATCCACATAAACATCAAAATACAGTGTAACGCGTGAGACATCATACCGACATCGCTACACAGGGCGTACTGAGCGTGAGTGCCTCAGACGAACATTTTTATACTGTGCGTGCAGGCAGCGCTATACGAAGCTTACGCGTGGGAAAGAGATGGTTGCGCGTAGATCTTGTGACTGCCGAAATGAAGACGAAGAAATTATTGTTCTCTCATTGGTCAATTATAATAATATTCCTTTAGTGTAACAACAACTGTAATGCCACATAATATTACTTAAGCTAGGGTTTGGTATGAATAAATGACAATTACTTCAACTCGCCTTTCACTGAACTTCTCCACAACAACTGGTGACCTCAGACGTGTTAAGAAAATGTCTCTGCAAACCTCTGCGATGAATACAAACCCGCAGAGCCCGGTGTTGTCCGCTCAATTAGACGTACTGAGCAAGCAAATGGAGAAATTATGCTTGGAAGTGGCTGAGCTACGTGGACGATCAATGCAGCGCCGCAGACCCCCGTTTCGATCATTCTCGCGATCACGATCACGACGTCGCCAAGACAACAAGAGCTCACTCAAGCCTGGCGATCCGACATGGCAGTGTCGATATCATTTTCGCTTTGGTGACAAGGCGATGCGCTGCGAGTCACCGTGTTGCAGGAGAAAGAACCAGACGTTAAACTAACTTCGACATCGACGGCGGCGGACGTCGATGTTCCTTGTACCACCAACCGCCTTTGCGTCTTCGACCGCGACACCAGAGAGCGTTTCCTCGTAGACACAGGCGCAGATATTTCAGTGTTGGCCGCCGCATACAAAAGGAAAAATACGACTGCAAGCGCCTATCGTTTATATGCCGCAAATAATACACCCATCAACACCTACGGTGAGAAAACTCTCAGGCTCAACCTTGGTCTCCGTCGCAGTTTTCTTTGGAAATTCGTCGTAGCCGACGTGAAAACATCAATCCTGGGGGCAGACTTTCTACGTCACTTCAAACTACTGGTAGACCTGCACAGGAAGAAACTTATCGACAAAGTTACTGACTTATCAATCGACGCGCTCAAGATAACAACTGGCGGAGAAACTATACACGTCATTAGCTCCGATCAAGTTTACTATGACATCTTAAAACAATATCCAGAAGTACTGCGACCTGGATCCCTGAAGGAACCAGCAAAACACGACGTCGTGCATCACATACAAACGTCAAGCCCCCCGCTCTTTGCCCGACCCCGCCCACTACCGCCCGACAAGTACAAGGCTGCAAAGCAAGAATTTGAACACATGATGGATATGGGCATCTGCAGGCCTTCCAAGAGTCCCTGGGCGAGTCCACTACATGTTGTCAAAAAGAAGGACGGTGGACTACGAGTTTGCGGTGACTATCGCAGACTAAACGCTGTCACGCAACCCGACCGGTACCCGATTCCCCGTATTCAAGACTTCACCTACCAATTGAGAGACATGAAGGTTTTTTCAAAATTAGATTTAAAGATGGCATACTATTGGGTACCAATTAGTGAAGAAGACGCACAGAAAACAGCAATCACGACACCGTTTGGCTTGTTTGAGTTCAAATGCATGCCGTTTGGGTTACGCAACGCAAGTCAAACATTCCAGAGGTTTATGCATCAAGTACTACGGGGCATCGACAACTGTTTTTGTTACATCGACGATATTTTACTCTACTCACACGACGAAGAAGAACATAAGCTACTCTTACGTCAAGTACTCGATCGACTAAAAGAGTATGGCGTCATGTTAAAAGTAGAAAAATGTGAGTTTGCGAAGAACAAAATCAATTTCCTGGGCTACGAGGTATCAGCGAGTGGCATCAAGCCTACAAAAGAACGAACAGAAGTCATTGTAAATTACCCGAAGCCAAAAACAGTAGCCGAGTTACGACGCTTCCTAGGCATGCTTAACTTCTACCGTAGCTGCTTACCCCGTCAAGCCGAATCACAGCATGAATTGAACAAGTTTTTACATAATCGGAAGCGCAATGACAAGACGTTGATTGAATGGAATACGGCAGCAGATACAGCTTTTGAAAATTGCCGCCAAAGTATTTTAAAAGCTACTGAGCTCACACATCCAGTACCCGGCAGCCCTCTCGCCATAATGACTGATGCATCAGATTACAGCCTTGGCGCTGTTTTACAACAGAAAATCAAGAATGAATGGAAACCTCTTGCATATTATTCCAAGACGATGAGTGAAACCCAGCGTCGTTATAGTGTATATGACCGCGAACTTTTAGCGGTATATGCAGCTGTAAAGCAGTTTCGTAGCCTTATCGAAGGAGGTAACGTAACGGTGTACACGGATCACAAGCCTCTCGCCTACGCTTTGTCACGCCCAGCGAGTAACAGCGATACACCTCGTCGTGAACGACAGTAGCACTTCATCAGCCAGTTCTGCACTAGCATTAAATACGTGCAAGGCGAAGAGAACAACGTAGCCGACGCGCTGTCACGTATAGAAGACATACAATGTCCTACCGTCATCGACTATGATAAATTAGCGAGAGAACAAGCAAACGATCCAGTGTTGAAACAACTGAGAAGTCAAACTAATTTGAAGTTCACTGACGTCACAATGCCTGGAATAAACCGACCAATTACGTGCGAAGCTTCTACTGGAACACCCCGACCATACTTACCGAGCACATATCGTTTTGATGCATTTAAACTGCAACATGATTTATGCCATCCTGGGATCAGAACAACACGTAAACAAATATGCTCAAAATTTTTCTGGCCCAATATGAACAAAGATGTCAGCAGCTGGACGAAAGCGTGCCTCAGCTGCCAGCGAGCAAAAGTTCATCGCCACGTCGTAACTCCGCTGAGTCAGTTCCCGCCGTCAGAACGCTTTGAACATATACATATAGATATCATTGGACCGCTGCGAATGTCAAATGACTATCGGTACTGCCTGACCATCATTGACCGTTGCACTAAGTGGCCAGAAGCCGTTCCCCTACTGGACATAACCGCTGAGAAAGTCGCTCGAGCCCTTCATGACAACTGGATAACAAGATTCGGATGCCCTCTGCGTATATCAACGGATCAAGGTCGGCAATTTGAATCCCAACTTTTTGCATCACTTATGAAGAAACTTGGTATCACGCGGATACGCACCACGGCATATCATCCCCAGTCAAATGGCCAGATTGAGAGATGGCATCGAACATTAAAGTCAGCATTAATGGCTCGTGGCACTACCACTCAATGGACAGAAGACTTACCCACTGTGCTTCTTGGATTACGAACAGCTCTGCGCGACAACAATTTGAGCCCGGCAATGTTGACATATGGGACAACACTACGACTGCCATCGGACTTTATTGTGTCAACAAGAACAGATATCAATGAATGCGACTATGTACGCCGTCTTATGGAAACAATGGCATCGATAAGAAGCGCGCCACGATCGGACAGTGGTCATAATAAGCCTTTCATACATTCGGACCTCGCAACGTGC
Organism: Sesamia inferens; assembly: GCA_037179545.1. Classification (NCBI taxonomy): domain Eukaryota; kingdom Metazoa; phylum Arthropoda; class Insecta; order Lepidoptera; family Noctuidae; genus Sesamia; species Sesamia inferens. The sequence goes on along the minus strand of CM073939.1, from coordinate 27,585,486 downwards.
ACACATGTTTTCGTGCGGAACGATGCAGTACGTTTGCCACTAACACCGCCGTACGAGGGACCATATGAAGTTATCAAGCGCTATGACAAATACTACAAGATCAAGCTGCCGCTACGAACATCAGTTGTGTCGCTGGACAGATTAAAACCGGCCTACATGTACAATGACCACCCTGGCGAAGACAAAGGTGACAATCACAACAAGGCAACTAGCCAGCCGATTACCACCCGATCTGGCAGAATCGTGAAGCCCGTGGTCCGTTTTACTTAGCGGGGAGTGATGTGGGCATCCACATAAACATCAAAATACAGTGTAACGCGTGAGACATCACACCGACATCGCTACACAGGGCGTACTGAGCGTGAGTGCCTCAGACGAACATTTTTATACTGTGCGTGCAGGCAGCGCTATACGAAGCTTACGCGTGGGAAAGAGATGGTTGCGCGTAGATCTTGTGACTGCCGAAATGAAGACGAAGAAATTATTGTTCTCTCATTGGTCAATTATAATAATATTCCTTTAGTGTAACAACAACTGTAATGCCACATAATATTACTTAAGCTAGGGTTTGGTATGAATAAATGACAATTACTTCAACTCGCCTTTCACTGAACTTCTCCACAACACTGTATTCTGTCATCACTAGAACATACTATCAGGACAAAAAGTATCCTATGCATCAATCGAAGTTAAAAACGGAGATAGTTTTTTATTAACCTGGATTAACTGTTACCTTGAACACGGACAGTTTAAAAAAGCTCATCCAAACCCATTCATTTGTTTTAGCGTGATTAAGTAATAAATAATAGAAAAACTTTTATTCCAGAAAGAAGTCCATATAAGGTTAGAAACAATTTTACTTAATTTCTAGTGTTACTTAGTAGGTTACAGACACACATGTACACACTTAAAATTAATACTTAACGTGGAGCTGCATCTACGAACATACTGAGAATACTGTTGTTGCTGCCGCGAACATGCGTCATCAGGGATCTATTCCTCCTAACGCATTAAGTGCATTTATTCCTAATAATGGCAGTAAAATTATTAATATTATTATTTGAAAGCATCCCCGACGTATTACAACACCACGATAGCCTCAACAACACTCTCAGTGCATTATTATATTGAAAGCGTAGGTCGGTAATAAAGTTCTAAACATACACCGTTCTGAACACGTATATTACAATACAAAAAAGTAGGATTACGCTGCACTGATATGATTATAAGACACAACAATAATTGACTTTCATCAGACTAACTAACTACATATTTATATATAACGTTCACCGGTTTGATCTCAATCTGTCAAATTACCTCTAATTTCTCTACATTTTTGATAAGCTTTTGAATTTGATTTTACTGATAGATTCAGCTTTCTGTTCTTAAAGAATCAGTCTTTCAGACAAGATGCAGTTTGAAACAAAATGCTGACATACATCAACTACGAAAATAATTATCAATTACATATATGTTTCTCGAATGATCTATTATGTAAGTTAGATCGCAATAATTGGATTTTGACGTGTGACGTCATTGCACGCTACACTTTTTAGCGAGGAGTGACGTCACCAGCGACCGCTCCTGATCTATGATGCCTTTTATATTTGGAAATTTTTATTGATTGCATAAATCAAAATATACGTATCCAATATTTTTCTATAATCTGAATGACGGACTAAATAGAACCAACTTTTATTTACCCAGGAAACATCACTATTGGACGGAGAAGGGACAGCTCAAGGTAAGATAGAAGAAAATGGGGGAGTTTTTTACCAAACAGTTGATTGTATTTACTATGTAGTCCATTAACTTTAAGTAATGTTTAGTGTATATCTTTTGTTGGAGATCCTAAAATAAATAAACAGAGGGAATATAAAGAGTAAAGGAAGCATTATTTGTTTCAGTATTTAGACAGCATCGAGATTGGCTGAAGTGACCAGTAAACCTCTTTATAGTTTAGTCTAAGAAGTTTTAGCAGTGATTGCTTATATTCATAATTGTCCATTACCTGGTTATCCAAAATAAATGATATGGCATTCATTAATATTTATATAAACAGATATCGAGGAAGCACAACGATGTTTGAGCAAAGAACCTTCTAGAAAAACAAGGGAATATAATCCCCCTGAAAATTTAAAGATAATTTAGTGCTAATATGTATACTGCCATGACAGCCTCCGTGACGTAGAGGCAGAGAACGCGGCCGCTGTGCAAGGAGGCGCGGGTTCGATCCCCGCGCAGTGCAAATATTTGTGTTTGCATGAATATGAATATTTGCACTGGTATGGTCGTGCCTCGGAAAGCACCTTAAGCCGTTGGTCCCGGTTGCCATAAAACATGTAATGGCTCGAAAAAAAAAATCAATCCCTCAAAAGTCCAATAATAAGTGGTCTAACTGCTGCTGTATCGCCTTCGGGTTGTGGAGGTCAGACGGCAGTCACGGAAAAACGAAGTTTAGCCAAAATCAGCAGTTAGACTGGTAAAGCGGTCCCCAGACTCCAAAGCTGAAAAAGCTTCGGATGCGACTGGGATTAATTCTGAGATAAAGATAATGCATATGGGATAATATTTATGGCAATACCCCCCAATAGGGATGTTTCCTGGGTAAAAAATTGATTCTATTTAGTCCGTCATTCAGATTATAGAAAAATATTGGATATGTATATTTTATTTTATCAAATCAATAAAAATTGACAACTATAAAAGGCATCAAAGATCAGGGGTGGTGGCTGGTGACGTCACTCCTCACTAAAAAGTGTAGCGTGCAGTGACGTCACACGAGTTTTCAACGTACTGTGTTGTTTTCATTTTTTGTTTATATGAAAAAAGGAAAATACGTGTCTAGTATTTTTTGGAAATCTAATTGACGGACTAATTAGTTTTGTTTAGTCAACTACCCTGTTGAATGAAAGCTTTGGGGGAGGCCTTTGTCCGGCAGTGGAGCTGTTTAAGCTAAGAAGAAGAAGATGTACATTCTTTTCTACTGTAATAGGCTAATAGAGCAGTATGCAAGAAATTAATCATGTTTTGCCATAACGATGCCATTTTGGAATAATGATGATCGATATGTTTGTATACTTTTGTACCAATAAAATTAATAGTATTGTGTAGTGTATAAGTGTGGAGGCATGAGGAACAGGGAGTAAAGTTCACTCATCCTCCATAGGAAAGGGAGGATCCTCCGACTAGACGGGTGTTCACTTGCCCAAAGGGTGATGTTGGAAAGTTAAATAAATAAAGAAATAAATATATACGGTAGATCACACATATTGAGCTAGCCCCAAAATAAGTTCGAGACTTGTGTTATGGGATACTAACTCAACGATACTATAGACCCAGGCCAATCAGGAAAACCACGGAGGACGACTAAGTTGTATCAATGCTAGTTGTACAGACTCTGCTTGCGAGATTCGTAGAATTCGTATGAGAGAATTAGTATGACGTGTTGTGCGAATGTGCCGGTTGTAGATACCGCTACTATAACTATTTGATTTCAAACGAGAAATATACAAAATATATTTTTTTATGTATAAATATACGTGAACATAGTTTGTTCAGAATAAGCAGCTAAATCGATTCCAATAATATTTACAACATGTTAAATTTACTCTCAAATGTTTTTAGAAATAGTTGCAGTGTGATTACCCAGCGCACAACACAGTTTACGGTAGATCAGTGGTACTAGGCGCGTGTGCATAGCGGGACAGCCCGCGGGCCCATTTGTGCGGGGGTACAATACGTTCTAAGTAAAATTAATATGATTTAAATAATTTATATTACATTTTATTTAATCACTAATGGCTGAATTTATAAGTAAAGTACATAATAATATTAACCTACACTTGACTGTTACGACAGTTAAAAGCCTGCAAGTGTGACGGAAAATGTTGTGACTAGTTAATTACAAACAAACATAATTATTATCAATAAACGCAAGAAGACGCCGCGCTGCTGCAAGCACGGGAGGCGAGCGGTGCGTTGACCATATTTTTGATGGGAAAACCAGGTAACATAACAAGCTCATAAGTTTATGATTTCTCATGACATCTGTTTGAAATTTTGTACATAGACTCTTTACATAAAAATATCTTAATATATATAAATCTCGTGTCACAATGTTTGTCCTCAATGGACTCCTAAACCACTTAACCGATTATAATAAAATTCGCACACCATGTGCAGTTCGATCCAACTTAAGAGATAGGATAGTTTAAATCTCAAATTATAGTCGCAATTTTAATTTATTGTTAATTATTTGTCTGTTATTATTTGACAGTCACAATTATCTGTTAACTCCAAATGATTCTAACAGATGTCGATACCTTTCGACTGGGTTGAGTAAGTAATCAATAGATGGCGCTGCTATGGTAAATCTACGAACGTGTCATATAAGTTAATGCAATGTGTAACATCAAAAAGAATAGTGGAATAGCTGCAGTGTTGCGGAAGAGTTCTATAATAATTTGGGATGAGTGCACAATGGCACACAAATATTCACTTGAAGCATTAAACAGAACTATGCAAGATTTAAACAGCAATAATAAACTTTTCGGTGGTGCTATCTTACTTTTGTCTGGTGACTTCCGGCAGACCTTACCGGTTATACCTCGCTCTACTTTCGCGGATGAGATTAATGCATGTTTGAAACAATCATTCTTATGGCGAAGTGTTGAAACACTTCGATTGACCATAAATATGCGAGTACAATTGCAAAATGATCCATCAGCACAAATATTTTCCGAACAACCACTAGATATTGGGAACGGTAAAATAGAACTGCAACCAAATACGCAATGCATTAAACTACCAGACAATTTTTGCACTGTTGTTCAGGATAAAAATGAATTGATTCAGAGTATTTTCTCGGATATACAGAATAATTATTTGAATCATGAATGGCTTAGTCAATGGGCGATTTTGGCTGCCAAAAACGTTGATGTTGACGAAATTAACTTCCAGATACAAAAGTTGTTACCAGGCGATCTGATGTCTTTTAAATCAATCGATACTGTTGTTGATGAAAATGAAAGTGTAAATTTTCCAATTGTATTTTTAAATTCATTAGATATCCCTGGAATGCCACCACATAATCTTCGATTAAAAATTGGTTTCCGTCTTATTCTCCTCCGTAATTTGAATCCACCTCAATTATGTAACGGTACGCGTTCGGTCATCAAAAAGATCACCGGAAACATTCTTGAAGTAACCACTTTGGCTGGGAAGTTCAAAGAAAAAGTGGTCCTGCTGCCACGTATTCCGATGATACCATCAGATTCTACCATACCCTTCAAAAGGCTACAGTTTCCAATTCATTTAGCTTTCGCCATGTCTATAAATAAATCTCAAGGTCAAACAATGTCCATTTGTGGTTTAGATTTGGAAAATCCATGTTTTTCTCATGGGCAACTATATGTTGCGTGTTCACGTGTTGGGAAACCGTCGAATCTATTTGTGTTAGCTAAAGACAGGTTAACCAAAAACATTGTACACCGATTGGTGTTAAATTAAATTGAAATTGAAAGTATTTTTTTTTTTTTATTTATTTATTTATTTATTTCAGACAATTATAGTCCATAGATCCAATTAAACATTAAAATAATTCAAAAAGGAAATCAAATAATAAAATATAAATTTAAACAACAAAAGAAAATAAAGACAAAATAAAATAATAATCAAAATACATAAGAATAACATTGAATAGACAAACAGAAGTTTTACAATAATGTCAACTTATAATCTCCTAGTGGGCATCTGTACAGCAGCATGTCTACCACAGCTATGCCGGATATAAGGGCAGTCTAGCCTGTCGGCGATCATTGCCAGGATGGTATTGGAGCTGGCCCACACCCGACGAACAAGGGACGCGCTGCGTTTCCGCACAGTAGCATTAAAACAATCCGTGCGCGCGTCCGCGAACATCCCTGATGCACTACAAAAGCGGGGCAGCCCCAACACCGCCCGGAACGCGTTATTATACTGGATACGGAGACCACTGTATGCCGAGCCAGTATAGTTCACCCACAGGCTGCACGCGTACAAGGATGCGCAGTACGCTCTAAAGAGCGTGATCTTCACACCATCCGAACACCGCGCGAACCTGCGGGCTATCATATTAGCTCGTACAGACAGCGCTCTCCGCTCCCGTTCTATATCAGCCTGGTCCCCGAGATCCTCGGTGAGTATATGCCCTAGGTATTTAAAATTATCCACGCGCTCTAGTGGCACACCTCCCAGATGAACAGCTGGTATTTTCATAGGGCTCGACCCACCGACAGCCTCAAAGACCATATATTTACTTTTTTTCGCATTATATATTAACCCATGTCCACGCGCGTATTCCGTACAGACACTTAGTAGCCTCCGCAGCCCACATATCGAAGCGCTCAGCAGCACCATGTCGTCCGCGTAACTTAGGTTGTTGACACACACTCCGTCCACATAGCATCCGACACGTTGACTGCTGAGCCTGACGATCAGCTCGTTCATATACAAATTAAACAATGTAGGTGAGGTCAAACCGCCCTGTCTCACGCCACACTGAGCACTATAAGTATCCGACATTGCCCCCGCCCATCGGACACTGTTGACCTGGTGCCCGTACCAGTACCGTAATACACTAATGAGTTCCCTTGGTACTTCAGTGTTCTCCAGCTTCTCCCAAAGGACATCATACGAGACCAGGTCAAAGGCCCTGGATAAATCGAGGAAGCATGCGTATACTGGGGTCTTTCTCTTCGTATAGTAATTAACGGTATGCTTCAGACCCAGTATAGCACTCTCTGTGGACAGCTCAGGCCGAAACCCAAACTGGTTACAGTGGAGCTTAACGTGTTTCCTTAACTGAGTGTTAAGCACACCGTCGAATACTTTTGCCACTACAGTTGCAAGTGATATAGGCCTGTAGTTATTTATAATTCAAAAAAATAGATATTAATGTTTAAAAGTTTAAGACTGTCTGTCTTGCCTACCTCATTCATGAGTTATTTACTGTATTATACTGTAATATACTCATATTTGTTATAAAATTAAATGGAAATAATAAATCTGATATTTTTTTATTTTGTATGTATTGATTTTTGCTTAATATCAAGTGTAAGAATATTTTAATTAATTGTGTTCAACGTACTTTCCCTTCAAATCTCAATCCAGTGAATTTGTATACCAACATCAACATTTTCGTCTTTGTTCGTAAATCATTTCATTGTACTAAAGGGTTATAGTAGTAGAAAGTCAAATAAGGAGATCACCATATTTTTTTACAAATACCATCTGTGTGAAAAAGCATAGTGGACTCCGTGACTGATGTTCTCTTATTGTTCCTCTTAGATCGTTTACTATAATGTAATATAACAAAAACTTTAGCCACAGCAACGCGTGGCCGGGTCAGCTAGTTGTTATATATATTTTTTATATTTTTGGCTGGTTGGTTATATATTTTTTAAATATTGTTTCGGGTTTCGTATTTTTTTTTTTATTGGGACAAAACCCGCCACACTTTTCCCAACCACTGCAACTCCTGAAAGCCAGAATCAACAGTGGCGACCGCCAGAAAAACGCCGAGCAATGAAGCTCGACGAGTCCCGGAGAAACGATTCAACTGTCTTGGGTCCCGCAACAAATTAATCAGAAAAGAATAGCGGAGGAGTAAGAAAAAAGATATTTTTTCCACTTCCCTCCATAACAAGCAGGAGACAGAACAGAACTAGGCCAATCGGCACAAAGGGACATTATTGCAACTGGGAGAAGCCCAGATTGCCAAACACCACGGAATAAAATTTGATTAAGTTAATGGGTCCTAAGTAGGTATTAGCTGTTACAATTGATTCCAATAATAGGTATGGCATAAGCGCCTGAACGCACGGAAATTGGTTCTAGTTTCTACAAGGTCCGTATAATAAACGACTCCGGATGTAACTTGTACATTATCCAACATAATATTGCGTTCATTCTGCCAAAGAACACACTCCCACAAGATGTGATGTGCGGACTGTTCAAATTCACAGTTCGATGTAGAACACTGACACAAAGGGGAAGGAACAAGTTTAAAAGAATACAGTTTACTTTTAAAGTTGCCATGACCTGTGAGAAATTGGGCAACGCAGTGGTCAACCTCCAGCCATGTCCTAGCCAGCCGATCGCCAACGGATGGAAAGAATAGATGGAGGTGCCGGCCCTTGATGGAATTATCCCACCTACTTTGCCATTCGGATAAGAGGTCCTCCCAGACTTCAGTCTGAGGTTTAAATAATCTAGAGATTTTATTAAAGTCGCGTTGTGTAACAAAATTAGTGTCCATGGCCTCCCCCCTCGCGGAGTAGTACATTGAAGCACGTCGCTGTACCTCAAGGTCGACTGGAAGTACACCTGCCAGTACCGGTAAGGCTTCAGTACTGACCGTTCTATACGCCTTGCATAAAAATATCAATGCCAAACGTTGGCTTTGAAGCAGTTTACGTCGTGCCGCCCCTATGCTGGCCCTATCGGCCCAAACAGGTGCACCGTAGCACATACATCCTAAGTAGGTAGCTCCATATATAGTTTTTAAAGTTAGGAATGATAGACCCCAAGTTGATTTCGATATTCTAGTTAGGGCATAAAAGTTCCTTTTAGCTTTTTCACCAACTATTTTTATATGTTCTATAAATGAAAAATTCCTTTCTAAGATCATACCAAGGTAGCATACGGATTGCTGTTTTTTAATGGGAACGTTATTAAATTTAATAGTAGGCAATGATTTAAGATTACCTTTTAGTAGAAGTTGATAGGTTTTATGTGGCGCAAACGTTAGGCGGTTACGATCACCCCACTGAGATATTAAATTTAGGCAAGTATTGGCCAAGTTCTCAAGTCCAGCTCGGGTACTTGACTGAATGAGCAGTAGGCCATCGTCCGCGTAACCAGTAAGTGAACAGCCGCAAGGAAGCGGGATCGCGAGGAAGTCATCAAAACCCAAATTCCATAAATAAGGACCGACAACTGAACCCTGAGGACATCCCATGGTTAGTGTTTTAGTACTAGAAAAATGACCGAGCTTAAGTACCGCGGAACCGTTTATAAAGTAAGAGTAAACGAGATTATATATGTTTTTATAGCAACCGCGGGTTTTTAATTTTAACAACAGCATATGCCACCAGGCGTTATCAAAAGCCCCAGAAATATCCAGGAAGATCCCAATTACGTACTTGTTTTCGGATTGGTTAACGGTTCTTCTGACAGAAAGCGCCGCGTCGACTGTAGATTTACCTATGGTGAAGCCATACTGATTATTATGGAATTTTGGACCGTTCGGTAGTAAACGTGGAACGATGAGGCGCTCAAGAAGTTTACCCAAAGATGGTAGAAGTGTGATAGGACGATATGACTTCGGATCATCCGGTGGTTTGTCACCACACTTTGGTATTATTCGTATGAAACCGCGTCGCCATTTACGAGGAAAAACGCCTTCAGCAATGCATCGGTTGTATACAGTTAAGGTGGCATCACCCGCTGTTTTACACGCTTCTTTAATCATCCTATTAGATATTTTATCTTCACCTGATGATTTGTTGACCGGTAGTTTTCTAACAATATTTATAAATTTGTCATTAGATGGTACGTGACTATGGTGATTCAGGTGGCACAGGAACCCACGCTCGAATCTGTTGGTGGTAGTCGCTCTCGTTAGCCGGTGAATCATCAGGGATAAGTGTATTAATTAGTACTTCTGTTGTTTCCTCTATGCCTGTGGTATGCTTATCATTGACTTTAATGTTTTGAACGTATGCAAGGTCGACCGATCTGTTAGCTTTAAATTCGTGATATAAGGGAGACCACGGACCCTCCCTGTCAAGTTTATCAACGATTTTTCGCAACAAGTTACCCTTAGATTTTTCCACCGATGCTTTGTAGCGAGACTTGGCAACTCTAAAAGCATTTAAAGCGAACGTAAGAAGATCTCCAGTAATCTTTCGGCTCTTGAGTTTATTTAACTGTCTACGCGCTCTGCGATATCTTTTACGCTGTACAACTAAATAATCACTCCACCAGTCACATCTACGAATATTGGTCATAGATCCGCGACCAATGGCAATGTCAGCACAGTAGGTAAAGGTTTCTGACATAATGTCAGCACTTTCTTCGGCTGACAGCCCGTCCCGAGTGAATTCTTTGGCGTGACACGCAAAAAGCGAGCCGAAAAATTCCCAGTTCGCGCCTTTACATCTATATCTGTAATTACCGGGAATATGAGACGGACACTGAATATCGGTTTCGTATATATAAAAAATAATGTTGTATATTGAAATCAAAACTTTCATTATTGTTGTGACTAAGCCTGTCAACATCTCATAACTTGTTGAATTCGATCTGAACGCATCATTATTTAAATAATACGGCCGCGATCGAGTCGTGGTGGCCTAGTGGTTAAAACACCAGCCTCTCAAGTATGAGTGCGCGGGTTCGATTCCAGGTCAGGCAAGTACCAATGTGACTTTTCTAAAGTTATATGTACTTTCTAAGTATATCTTGGACACCAATGACTGACGGTGAAGGAAAACATCTTGAGGAAATCTGGACTTTAAGTCTGAAATCGCCAACCCGCATTGAGCAAGCGTGGTGATTACGCTCAATCCTTCTCTGTATGAGAGGAGACCTGTGCCCAGCAGTGGGACGATAAAAAGGTTGATAATGATGACGTCTGCGATTAATAACAGGAGCCATCGAAGTGACTCGCGGATGAATTCGCGCGTTTTTGTGGCGGCCATCTTAACAAGATGGCGACCGACTGATTTATTACCGCCTATTGTGTTGAAAGTGAGTCTTCAAGTCATGATTAATAATGTGAGACCCAATTTTTTTGTAGTATTTACATTTATTCTACAGGTATACAGCGTGTATCTGACATCGTAACTCAAACTTCGCGGGCGAGACTAGACCGCATGCCACTAATAAAATTATGATAGTCATTTATGTCGTTAATGAACGGTTACAGAATTCACAGTGTTTAAAAAAAAAGTCGGCTCGGCTTTTGAACGTTGCAAGCGTGCCGCCGTGCAAGTTTGTAGGTATGACGTTCATCCCTCATGTGGACTCTATTAAATCATCTGAGAAGTTTAAAATCTTATTGGGTTATAAAAGTACAGCAATCATGAATGGTCTAAAGTGAAAAAAACCACAAACATATTTTTTTAAATCATGAAATAGCCGACGAAAAACTCCACCATTAGGGGGTCAGAATCATGTACTGCATCCATGGTACTCGTTTGTGCGTCGATGTCAGATACACCCTTTATGTGCTTGATGATTTAATATTAGTAGTAGTTATTGTTTTGTATGGGTCATATTAAATTGTGATGTTATTTATTTATTCTTTAGCATATTAATTTACAGAGGCGGACTTAATGCCTTAGGTATTCTCTACCAGTCCGCCACAGGTGGTGAAGAGATTAGATGGCAGGTGCTTTAGTTGAAAAAATTATAAAGAAGAAAAAGGCTCTTCACACTATTTAAATAAATACTTAAATAAGCTATATACACATACATACTGTTACCAAAATATATATTTATAATATACTAGAGGCCGCCAGCGACTTCGTTCGCGTGGAGTTAGCTATGCTCTACTCCTATTAGTCGCAGCGACATGTTATAATAGCTTAAAGCCTTCCTGGATTAATGGGCTAACTAACGCAAAAAGAATTTTTCAAATCGTGCCCGTAGTTCCTGAGATTATCACGTTCAAACAAAGAAACAAACTCTTCAGCTTTATATATTAGTATAGATACATAGAAAACTAAAAATTTGGGAGAGAGGGGTTGAAATGATTCTACCATAATTGTAATTGTTATCTAGTTAGTTGTATTGAAACGTTCTTAGAGTTAATACGTTAGTCTAGTGTCGCATCACAATGATGACGGTATTTGTTATATTACGACAATATTAACCGAGATATGCATCCAAACAGATGTTCTTTTAGCAACTCATAACTGATTTTAGCCAGGTTATACGTACTTACTAACTGTAAAGTTTAAATATAATTAAACACGTACCCCCTTATTCATAAAAAACAGCCTTTTTTTTAAATAATTACAAACTAGCGCAATCCCGCCTGATGGTAAGCAGTGATGCGATCGTTGATGGTAAAGCGCGCTAGTTTATTAAGAGCCTATTCACTCAGAAAAACTGAGCAAATAGGAAGGAAGACGGCAGTTGAGCGAGATGATGCAATGTTAAACCCAACAACACGACCAACGATGCTGCGCCAAAGGAAGATTGATCTGAAGACCCTCCACGACCAAACTCCCAACACAACAACATTAGGCGCATCGTACCCGGCACAAATCGCAACACAACTGCTCAGACCCGTCCTTCGTACGGCTTCACCAGACATCATGCCGGAACACGACAAATCGCTTGGCGGCAAGGCTTTGTCTGGTGGGTGGTAACTTCTGCCGGCGGCCGATGTTATGGCCTACCACCGAGAAAAGTAAACACCACAGTGTTTAAAAGGGGTTTATTCATAATCGATTATTAAAGTTAAGTGACGTGCAAGCGTCTAAAATGTATGTTAAAAAAATCGCTAATCACTAGTTAACTTTAAGAAGTGTTTATGAATAAGGGGGTAAATGTTTAAATATATTATGCTCTTAACAAAAATGAGCTTACTAAATTAAACCTGTTAACATATTCTCGGTGCAACGAGATTACTATAGTGTGTGTGAGTTTTAGCGGCACTGCTACGACATTGCTACGCTTAAACTAATCTGCTACGACATTGCTACGCTTTAACTAATCTGCTACGACATTGCTACGCTTTAACTGATATGCTACGAGAGTGCTACGATGATATACTTTAGCTGCACGGCTACGCTACGGAGAAAAACGACTGAATAAGTATAGAGATTATTTAATTTTTAAATATATTTACCATAGGCGTCAAGTGAGTCTTTGTCTTATGACCATAGGTCAGAATAGGTAGAGTGAATTGGGGTCATTGACCGGAAATGTATATATTAATATGGTATATTAATATGGACATTCCTCTGGATTTACGGAATTGGTTGATTATTAAAAAAAAATATGCATAAATTATATTAAGTCGTAAAATCGTTTGATTAGGTCATACCCTTCATTAGAGGCTAAAAATAAAATATTGAAATGTATTAATGCTCCGATCGGAATTTGATTGATTTTATTTCTCAACAAGTAAATAATGAACTTGTTTAGTTTTGTTACCTTCCTTTAAATGAATTGAGAAGTAATAATGTCACTACCAACATTAATAATATTTACTTGGATCCGGAATTACATTCCGGGAAAATGGCTTATCCACGTTATTCTTTCTGTGAACATTTATGATACAAGTACCAAAAATCACTCTACCTATTCCGACCTATGCTTATGACAGGCAGACAGACGGATAGTGGATTCTTAGTAAAAGGTTACAATATTTACTCTTTAAATACGGAACCTTAAAAATGATATTCAATTGGCTGTTCTAAAGGTTAGTGCGTTCAAACAATAAACAAACAAATTCTCCAGCTTTATTATTAATATTCATCATCATCTCAGCATTAATCCCAGTCGCATCCAAAGCTCTATCAGGTTTGGAGCCTGGGGTCCGCTTTACCAGTCTAATTGCCGATTTTGGTTAAACTTCGATATTTTCCGTGTTGCGACTGCCGTCTGACCTCCACAACCCGAAGGCGACATCGAAGCATTGCTATTAGACCAATTGTTGGACTTTTTAGGTAACGATTGCCACTAGAAGTTCGTATGGCAACCGGGACTCACAGCGTGCTTTCCGAAGCACGACCAGACCAGTACAAATATTCATGCATACAGATATTTGCACTGCGAGGGCAGATATTTTGTTTGCAAAATAAGCTCTGTATTATCATAATTTTATTTGGTGTAGCCTTATCACTAATTATATAAACACAATACACATCATTTTATGAATTCAATAGAGGTTTTTGTGAAATCCCTTATCCGATTTTAACATTTTATTAGGGTTTTTGGCGGGAAAGTCAAGCTGAGTGTCACGCTCGCTTTTCATTAGACTTTTAAAATTATGTATAGTGTTGTTTACTAAATAAAAGTGCGTGAATTATGTAGTAAAAAGTACTTTTAGTAAATAGTTTAAAAAGAACAGTGAAATATCGCAGCATAGTGGCCACATCATAACTTTGCCCCAAACCTCACTCGTGCCGTGTTTTTCAACATGAATAATTCATAATTACGTGACACTGGCTAAATGCACAATCCGTGCGAAACCAAAAAATAAATAAAAGAAAGAAAGAAGAACATTTTACTACACACTACGATAGAAGTTTATTGTTTCATTAATGATCGTATGGCACTGGGACCAGCGACTTTTTGACAAAGTATAAATAATAATCCGTATTTTAACAGCACATTCTTTAATAAAATGGGTTTATTCCTATCCATTAATCCTTCAATATTGACTGACCTCATAACTTCGTTAGCAGAGGACTCCCTATAATATGGTGTGACGTTATATTCCGGACGTGGTCGTAGGCTGACCGGGTGCGTAACTGTGCGGTGCGGTTGCGGTCCGTTGCGGATCGCTGCGGTTCCGAACTTGTTGAATGCAGACGTCGACATTCTAAACCAATCCTATGTAGGGTTGGCACACATATCCTTCATTTGATATTTTATATCAAAACGTATTTGGGTAGAAATTATTGAGGTAGGTAAGTAATTAATGGGGAGTTTTGACGGGAAAGCTAAGATGAATGTCACGCTCATTTTTAAATTATTTACAGCGTCGTTTACTAAATAAAAGCGCGTGACTTATGTAGTAAAAAGTGTATTCAGTACATAATTCATAATTGATGTCGTAGCATAGTGGCTACATCATGACTTTGCCTCAAACCACCCTCGTAGACGATTCACGCGGCCGTCTTTTTCAACTGTCATTGGCGATATCCACCATTACTGTGAAGTAAATTTTCAAAGAATTTCTGTAATTTGTTGCACGTGTTATTGGCAAAACTGTGGTACCTATTCCACAGGGGCCATTGAAGGTGGATTTATTCATGGTATGTAGGCTATAATATCAGCTGCCGGCAGAAGTTATCACCCACCAGACAAAGCCTTGCCGCTAAGCGATTTCTCGTGTTCTGGCATGATGTCTGGTGAAGCCGTGCGGAAGACGGGTCTGAGCAGTTGTGTTGCGGTGCGTGCCGGGTACGATGTATCAAATGTTGTTGTGTCGGGAGTTTGGTCGTGGACGGTGGAGGATCTCCAGATCAATCTACCTCTGGCGCAGCATCGTTGGTCGTGTTGTTGGGTGTAACATTGTATCACCTCGCTCAACTGCCGTCTTCTTTCCTATTCACTAAGTTTTTTCGAGTGAATAAATAGGCTTAATAAACTAGCGCGCTTTACTAACAACGATTGCATCACTGCTTACCATCAGCGGGATTGCGGTCAAGAATTAGTTTTTCTGTACTAATATATAAAGCTGAAGAGTTTGTTTGTTTATTTGAAAGCACTAATCTCAGGAACTACTGGTCCGATTTGAAAAAAAATCTTTAATTGCGTTGGATAGCCCGTTAATTCAGGAAGGCTTTATATAACATCACGCTGCGACCAATAGGAGCGGAGCATAACTAACTCTACGCGAACGAAGTCGCTGGCGACCGTTAGTAAATATATAAAAAAAGAAAATGTGTTTGGTCTGAGTATCTGTCTCTCTTTAAGTTATAATATTCTGTGTCAATAGAAGAGCAGACAATCTGTCTATGGGCTGATGTGAAGAGTCTGTTCAGTTTTATGGTCTCGAAGTCTCCGCCGCCTATTCGAAAGTGTCCACCCCCTATTCGATGGACACGAGGCGGAGGCGCGCGCAAGTGACAGCGCGCTACTCAGAGTTAATATACGGGGTAGCTTAACACCTCACTACCCCGTGCAGAAGACGAGGCCCGGACAGACAGGGCCAACATGAGAGTGTGGGGCCGCGGAAGAATTTGTACTCCCGCGCCCCCGCGCGCACGCGAGATTAGCGACACCGGGGCGGTTTTTAGTCAGTAAGAGTCTGACGCCCGCCCCAGCGGCGGACATCCATGAGGATTTACTAGCCCGGGACAAAAAAAATAGGTTTATGGGCCCGATGTTATCCACAGCAACAGTGATATTCTGTAACATCATACCGTGAAAACTTCGATGAAGTGAGCGTGAGGTCTCTCCAAACTTTACGCCGAAAAAGAAATCCAGATTTATAACAGTACCCATAATAACTGGTTATTGGTGCTTAAAGCGATTCCCTAGATGATGGTTATCTGTTCTCTAATACTAGGGATTGACACTCTTGAGCTTCTTCTGAGCCTATAGAGGTCCACTTCTGGACAAAGGCCTCCCCCAAGGCTTTCATTCCATTGGGGGGCATTGCCATAATCCCCACGCTTGTCAGGCGGGTTGGGGATCGCAGTAATTTGATATTCCACAGGAGAAGCGCTACTGCCCGCTTCTCTGGTGAGAGTTCCCTTTGTCGCCTCTTACGACACCCACGGGAGGATATGGGATGGTAGTATTCTATCCCCAGTACCACACGGGGCATCTTAAAGTGAGTTAGCTCTAAGGTGGAATTGATCAGCTGTGTGGATTTTGGGAACGATGGGATTGTTATATGTATTGCTGTCATAAAAATCGCAAGTTAAATAAATAATCAAAATCTTTTGTTGAATATTTGACGGTATTTTCGGTGATGGTTCTGATTTCAACGGATGTGGCCAATAATATTTTTCCGTGATCAAAATGTACCTATGTATTTGCAAGCGCTGATACCTTTTAGCACTTCATATTTGCACGAGAGAGTGGTGTGTTATTTCATTCTACCAGAAAATGAAAATTAATCATACCTACTTTAAAGTCACCAACACCAACATCAATACTTGGAAATTTTCAATTGCTATTGTTTCGTGAAATAAGAATTGCAGCATTAAAATTTGAAAAGTTACATAAACACACATTTTTTTTTTAAGATTTTGCCCCACACTAGGTATTATTCCTGTATCGGGGGGCGCTTATAAACATTTAGTCCCACATACAAAAACTGTCAGACCCGGAACAACTACTTGTAGATCATACAAAAATTTGTTCCGTGCAGGCATCGACCACTCAATCACTACACCAATCGTGTCCATCACCATCTCCGTTCAATCATCTGACGACCCGTCTTACCTCGAGTATCCACCCTTACGTTGTTGACACCATAACAATCCAATTGAAGCGTTTCTCCTCGTCTTTTATACCGCGTACACCGAGGGATTGGAACAATTTGCCAACGGCGGTATTTCCTTCGGACAACAATTTAAGTGTCTTCAAACTACAGTGAGTAGGCTCTTACTAAACTAGCGCGCCTTACCATCAACGATTGCACGCTTGCTGCTGGATATGGTCAAGTCCTAGTTTATAATTTATAAAAAAAAATTAATGACTTTTGAATAAAGCCGACTGTATATACACTTTTGCACATACACATTTGTATGTACGTGACAACCCTTGTAAACGGTTACGCTTAAATACTACTGCTAAACGATAATACATTAATCACGTTTGTGTCTTGTCATTCGCATATTACGGAGAACTTCAAGATGTTGAGATATTGTTCCGCAAAGTCTTGACATCCCGGCACTATCCTGACATGCGCCAATTAGCTTTAGGACTTTTGTTCAAACAAATCTATGTCACATAAATCTTGTCAGAATTGTTAGGGAACTAGGTTATGTTAAAGTTTGTCACTAAATAAATACGTTTAATTTAATCATAGTGTTCAGTAGCGGATGGAAATGGTGCACGAGATGAAAAAAATATGAAACTTGGGATAAAGGATGGGTATTTTGTATAAAACACTTGTAGTGGTCCGCGATTTCATCAGGATAAGTTTCGATCATATGGGAATATTGGAATAAAAAGTATTCTATGTGATAATCCTAGATCTAAAACGTCTAAGTTACAAATTGTATTTTTTCTTTTTTAATATAATAAATTATAAACTAACGCTTGACCATAATCCCGCCTGATGGTAAACAGCGACGCAATCGTTGAGGGTAAAGCGCACTAGTTTATTAAGAATCTATTCACTCTAGCCTTGAAGACACTCAAATTGTAGTCCGACGGAAACACCGCCGCTTGCAAATTGTTCCAGTGCCTCGTTGTACGCGGTATAAAGGCGGAACGTGGTGTTAACAACGTAAGGGTGGAAACTCGCCGTACGATGTGTCGTCCGATGGTAGAATGGAGATGGGGGAATTAAGTCATGCAATTCCCTCGCACACTCCCCAAAATGCATCCTATAGAACACCGAAAGGTTGGCTACTCTACGCCTCTGCTCTAGGCTCTAGGTGTGTCTATGTAAATTCGTTCAGGCGTGTCTGCGTGAAAGAGTTATAAACACCCATAATATACATTGATACAGACATTCTCACAAACTTATGTATTTAATGTAACGGTGCTGACGTCACGCGAATCCTGCATCTCGCAATCAGAGTTTTTTGTGCAACTAGCACGTATACAAGTTGGCGACATCAACCGGTGAGCAAAGTGGTCCACCAAACAATCCCAGTGTGGTCTGAGCATCTTCACTTCTCTATAGAGAATGGTTGAGCTTTACACGCTGCTCCTTATACCTCCACAATAATATAAATAGGATAACTACTAACCCTAGTAAACGTTAACTGAAATAGTCGTAACACATTAATAATATCCTTTGTATCTTGCAACTGACTGCGCCCCGCGTAAGTTCCGATCCAGTGGTAATATAGGGATAAAAAGTATCCTTTGTATTATCCCTAAACTTTGTGTTATAAACCACATGTGTGCCAAATTTCATACAAATCCGTTCAGTAGTTTAGTCGTGAATGTGGAACAAACAAACAAACTCAGTCAGGTCCACCCATCATTTAGCCATCTTCAACCGTTATTTAGTCAGCTTCAATCGTCATCTCAAGTACGAGTGTGCGGGGTCGATTCCAGGTTCGGCAAGTACCAATGTAACTTTTCTAAACTATAAATACTTTCTAAGTATAACTTGGACACCTATGACTGATTAAAAGGTGGAGGAAAACATCTTGAGGAAACCTGGACTTTAAGTCTGAAATCACCAACCCGCATTGAGCAAGCGTGGTGATTACGCTTCATCCTTCTCTGTATGAGAGGAGACCAGTGCCCAGCAGTGGTACGATAAAAGGTTAATGATGATGAATCATCATGTATTCAACTCCGTCATTTAGTCTGCTCCAATCGTCATGTAGTCAGCTCCTTTCCTTTAGTCAGCTCCTACCGTCATTTAGTCAGCTCCAATAGTCATTTAGTCAGCTTCAATCGTCATGTAGTCAGCTCCAACTCATCACGGTGGGTTTTTTAGCCTTTTGATGAGTCATGTCGTTTGGGCAGACGAACATTGTGCTTGTAAAAGTAGCGTTACTGCTCAAGTGACTTCTTCTTCTGAAGTTAATTTAGCTGGGAATCTTAGTCTGACGGGTAGGTGAGTGACCTACCAGTTGGACCAAAATTTCCAGCTAAGGCTATGGTCGCTTATAGCCTCTCTCGACGACACGGCCGAGCACACCCTCGTGGAGGCAACCATGGTGCGAGCCATGATTGAAAGTGAGAGTGCATGGGAGGCTGCCGCCGCCTTCTGCGAGACCGTCCTCTTGCAGAAGGAGGCTGCGGAGGGGGAGCGGGAAGAGGATGGTCTTGCCGCTCCCCTCCGGCGTAGACGTGTGGGGCGAAGAAGGCGGGGGACGAACCCCCGTCTCCTTTAGCCCCAGAGTGTGTCCAGCGTGTGTGGGTAGCTCCCGCACCGGTCACCACGTCTGAGGATTACTCCAGTACCCGGGTAATCCTCCCTTGGCGCGGAAACCGGCCTTAATAAGGCCGGTAAGCCCTGAGAGTGACACGGTGATTAGGCCTTCGGGCCGATCCTGAGACACTTTCAACGCAGGGCCTGAGGGTAACCGAGTGGTTTTAGTGGGTTTTCCCGGCCTCGACCGGGCGAGTCTCAGACACGCTCTCCGCCTAGCTAGCGGCGGGTACGGTGCGTAAAGGCATTTCCACTCGTAAAAAAAAATGGTCGCTTATAGCCTACGTCTAACTTTATGCTAGGGCTTTCAGGCACCGAGCATAAAAAAGCTATCGTAACTTTGCGTCATATTCGCCAAATAAAAAACAAATATGAATTTATGAAAAAATAAAAATTACGCTACATTAAACATAATCCCCCTTATTCATAATCGTTGCTTAAAGTTAACTTAAATGGGGGTTTAAATGTATTTTTAAATAGCGCACTTTGAAATCAACTTAATTATCATTGAAATAAAGTTGCTATTTATTTAACATGAAATAGAATGAAGGTTTACAGCGCTTATTTCTATTGGACGCAGCCGCGGCCAGATGCTAGTTAAAACACAAATAACAGTATTAAAGGCATCTCAAAGTGAATCAAACATCAAATGAATAATCTAGCGGTTGAGTACAATGCTGGCTCAAAGTGCCAGAGGTACGGATCGCAGGCAAATGTTTGAATTCAAACAGTTGTTGTTAAATTCAACCATTTTGAGCTCAAACGTATTTAGATTAGTTGTCGAGGCTAAACGGAACTGTTATTATCAAAGCGTCGTATTTATTTGTCAATTTCAACACGTTGATTGATAGCACTAATATTTTTAAAACTCTCTCTTCTGCCTAGCCATCCCAATTATCTTAGGGTAAGCTTACTGTCTAATCGGATTGAGTTGGATACCAGAATTTATATATACGTATGTAATAATTAGTTTCTTATTATTATATAATATTTATACAACATAATTGTTTGTTTATGCTAAACCTGAAACATGTGTCCAGTATTTATAAGTAAAGAATCTATGTACAAAATTTCAAAAAGATATCATGAAACACCACTAAATTATGAGCTTGCTGTTCTACATGGTTGTGCCAACAAAAATATGGTCACAACTCCGTACGGACGAGCGAGCGGGGGCGTTGACCTCTGGCGTCAGCTGTGGCACGCGGTGCAAGTACTATAATCTATCGTTACCGCTCGGTAACCACTCTGCGGTCTCGCTCTAATTATATTTGGGAATAAAAACCTTTTTTTTTTGTTAAAAAAAACAGCCTTCTTCCAAAAAACACTACATCAATTTCCCTTTGGCGCAGCATCGTTGGTCGTGTTGTTGGGTTTAACATTGCATCACCTCGCTCAACTGCCGTCTTCCTTCCTAGTTATTTCTTTCTCACTTTGTAGTGTTTTCTGGAAGTCGGTTGTTTTATTTTGTAAAAAAGTTTATAAAAAGGTTTTTTTGAATCGAACCAGCAGTTCGTGAGATTAGCGCGTTTAAAAAACAAACTCTTCAGCTTTATACATTAGTCTTTCACCATTCTAGGAATTTCTCTTGTACCGTAGTTGGGTTTACAAACATTTAAACTCACATACAAAAACAACCAGACCCGGAACAACCACATGTAGGCCAAACAAATAATGAATTGTAAGTAGAATAAGCAATAGGGTAGTTGACTAAAAAAAAACTAATTAGTCCGTCAGACAGATTTCCAAAAAATACTAGACACGTATTTTTTTCTTTTTTCATATAAACAAAAAATTGAAGACGACACAGTGCGTTGAAAACTCGTGTGACGTCACTGCACGCTACACTTTTTGCGAGGAGTGACGTCACCAGTCACCCCTTCTGATCTTTGATACCTTTTATGTTTGTCAATTTTTATTGATTTGATAAAACAATACATACGTATCTAATATTTTTCTTTAATCTGAATAAGGGATAAATGGAATCATTTTTTTTACCCAGGTAACATGCCTATTGTGTTTTCTAGTTTAAAAATAGACCAACATTTTGACTGGTCAATATATTT
The DNA here is from genome assembly GCA_037179545.1 of Sesamia inferens. Classification (NCBI taxonomy): domain Eukaryota; kingdom Metazoa; phylum Arthropoda; class Insecta; order Lepidoptera; family Noctuidae; genus Sesamia; species Sesamia inferens. Next base: position 27,563,613 of record CM073939.1, on the reverse strand, counting down.
TTGAAAAATTACTAGACTGCGCGCAAAGTCAGTGTGACGCCGAAACCGTAAATCAGCGTTTGCCGCCATCTGGCTATTTAATTCTCGTATCAACTGAGCGTGCTGTGCTCCGTATTTTGAAAAGAAAATATTCTCCATTATTATACCCTAAGTGATTAAAAACTCTAGTAAATATACAAACCTTGAAGGTGACACGTAGATTTATTATTACCCGCACTCTCAAAGACATACCAAAATCAGATAAATTTTGTCAGTGCAATAAAATTGACATCTGACATTGCTAGCGTGAAAAAACAAATATTAATTTTAAACAAATTCAAATTTTACTCTCAGACTTATTTTAGGTATAAAATTTGAATGAAATTCGCTCTTACAGAAAATGATTTTATTTCAAGTTTGAACAGACACATCACTACGTAACGTAGTATAAAACAAAGTCGCTTTCTCTGTTTCTATATATGCCCCTATGTATGCTTAAATCTTTAAAACTAAGCACGCATTTTAATGCGGTTTTGAAGGTTTATACATATGTATAACAACATCCATTAAATAGTGGACAAATTGTTATTTTTGAGGTGTCTAATGTGATGTTTTAAATAATTACATTTTTCCGCTTCCATTGCAAACGCAGACTGATCTCTACGAGATTTATCAAAATAAAGTACTGTAGACATTGAAAAGACCTATAGAAAACTCCGCGATGGTATATGTCTATCTCTTATGGATATCTCACAACAACATTTATAGTTATTTACTTTTTACGACAAATAATGGCTAATTTTCGCAGCGATTTTAACCAATACAGCATTAATCCTTATCCAATTAAATACCTTAAATACATTGTTTAAATCAACAATGTATTTGTAATATAGATGTATATGGCTCTTTGCAGTATATGATTTAAATGAATATTTTCGAAGATGTTACAGATTTAAAAGTTTCAACGTTTTTCTGTAGTGTATTAAGTATCAGCATTGCACCCACGAGAAACTGGGCTGGGTCGTTAGTCTAAAATAAAGGTTTATGACATCAACAAGTCCGGTGATTAAGTTTTTGACTTTAGCACACTGTGTATTTTGTTTTTTCATTATATAAAGCTATTGTTAAAAATAATGTAGATGAAGCATTATTTGTTCAAAGTAAAGCTGGCATATAAATACAGTTTCCAAACAAACATGTTTACACAAGTATCCCATTTACATAGCACACACACATAAATAACGCAATGATGGTTGTTGAATTGTCAAACTGAAATTCGTTCCTACCGCTAGTATTTTACACAATTACCTAGCCTTATTTCAGATAAGCAATATTTTACGCTAGTCAAAAATATAAAATAAAATAATTGCCGAGAAATTCTCAACAGAAAGCTAACCTAATAAGTAATAACCGAGCAAACTCATACAATATGCTTTTATATTATGTCATAATATCAATTTCTCTTTTGGATTTATTTCTATAAAAAAATGTATAAGAATTTAAATATTTTCCCACCGTCATTTGGCCCGCAGTGTCCGTGGAAATTGGATGAAATAACAGAAGTTTAAAATTCGATTTCTATGCAGATGCGGGCACAGAGGAAAAACAAAGCGTACGGTCCACTCGTGCCACGTTTAATTGTAAAAGTGAAAAAATATATGAATTTTATCTTGTAAAAAAGCTGTTAATATTGGCCAGTGTTTTTGAGCTGTTTTTTTGAAGGAAAATGAATGCTTAAATTTGATTACTTTTGCTGCAATTATGAAGCAGTTCCATATTCAGGCATAAGTGGTTTGCTTAAGTGTGGGCTACCGTATTCATTGAGCGCGTATACGTTCTTTATAGCTGACATACTCGTACCAGCACTGGTTGAAATACGCATCAAGTTTGATGCCACAAATAAATAAATCCCAATGTAGAGGGATGAGGAACAGAGAGTAAAGTTCACTTATCCTCTATAGAAAAGGGAGGATCTTCTGTTTAGATGGTGTTATGTCTGGCGGGTATTTTCTCCAATGGTTGAAGTTGGGAAATTGTATGTATGCTAATTGCACGGTAACTCTGCTTGCGAGATATAGAATTCGTGTGACGTCAGTATGATGCGTTGTTTATTTATGGTGTTTGTAGGAACCGCTACATCCAATGATAATTTTACGTTTAATTTTAACGTGTAGTCGGTTTCCCAATATTACTGAATGTTAATTTGAAAATATATATAGATTATTTAAAGTACATATAAGTTGTGATAATAGCCCGCAACTGTTCATTGTAATTTCCAACCAGTCATTGATTTAATATTCATTTTGGCAATTAATCATTCCAAACTGTACACATGAAGTTTGATTGAATTATTTATTGCCATATTTTTCGATGACAATAGATTCTGTATTTTAATGTACACTAAAATTGTAACAGAGTTATCTATTCAATATATATATCTATCTATCTATCTATCTATCTATTCAAGTAATTAAGGCGATACAAATTTTTTTCACGGCCAAGTTCTGTTGTTCGAAAAGATACCGTGGCCCTAGCGTACAGGTAAGTGAAGAAACACGGATTCCGTTTTAGTCAGCAAAAGTCTGACACGCCGTTCCGCTCCGCCTAAAGCAGGAGAGGACATTTGATGATTTCTCATCCAAAAAAGGCGGTGTAAAGATCAGTTACTTATACATAATAAAACATACCCCACAATGATGTAGACTCAAGATAAATAAATCTTCATCAAAAGAATATTTTTTGGGATTTTATTTTAGCACTTTGCTAACGTGGTATACTCCTATACAAGTTGCGTTAATTTTTAAAGGAGACGGCCGTACTTTTTTCTGTCGCCGCACTGTCTATAACTCTAGACTAAAGCCCCACACTCGATACTACTTGGAAACCATTGACGCTTCTAACCTGTAAAGTGCACTGACATTTTGTTTTCTTTTTTCTCAAGAGCAACTTATTTAACAACTTTTTTCTTGAACTCAGCGTCTGAAGTTATATAAGTTGCATTTAACTAGGTACTTATTAAATTATCTAGTTAAGTGCAACATACATAACTTCAGACACTAAAGTAGGTAATTCAATGAATTCTCGCTGATAAATAGATATTTTTGAGGCTGACTGGAATACCTATATTCAGTTGCATCCGGTTGGAAGCTGACCCCAACATAAATGAGACATGGCTATTCATCATGGATAATGTGGACGCTGATTGGACATTCTTGTCTTTTGCTCTAGGCAACTTTTTCCAAATATTGTTTTTTTTTTATTTATATAATCGTCGTAAGAACTTCTCCTGTATCGTGAGTGCCTTTACAAACACATAAACTCACATACATAAACAGCCAGACTCGGAACAGCTACATACATATCATACAAATATTTGTTCCGTGCGGGAATTGAACCCGCGACACGCAGCGCAGCAGTCAATAGCTTAACTACTGCGCTAACCGTAGAGTCAATTGATTCAATTATAATAAAACTGCACACAATGACGAACAAATACACGTCGCCACACACAAACACATGTACCCACTCGTGTCACGACAGCCCTCGCGTGAAGAGCACTCTCTCAATACTACAGAACTAACTCGCTGTTGACCACGCGTTATAAGTGTTCAGTATTTCTTGAAATCAAGAAGGGACTTTAATTTGTAAACTTAAACTTAGGAACAAAAAATCTTTCATTAGCGAGTAATCATTTGCCTGCCCTTTTCGATTTGTTTAATCAGAAGCAGAAGAATTAAGTAAGTTTTCAGTATTTTATATAAAAAAGTCATTGTCATTGGTATCGGTTTTAAACTACATAGTCGCGACATTTAAATACATGGTAAGTTACACAGCAATGTAGCCAAACCTTACCCCCCTTATTTTAAAACTGAAAATGTAACTTTAGTTCCACAGTCAATATTTGTACTTCGAACTTAATTAAGGTTAGAGGGGACTCTAGTAGCACTTTCTCCATTCAAACGTATTCCTCTGTTTTCATTTTTTTTTCCAAAACTTAATTAATAAAAGAAATATGATATTTCCAAATCCCGAAAAATAACCCATTTTACAGCGATGTTCAGACGACTATTAGATAAATGTAGTAAGTTTTAGACAAACTAACAAAAAGAAAATAATAGAACGATACTTTTCCTTTAAATCTATACTAATATAAAAAGCTGAAGAGTTTGTTTGTTTGTTTGAACGCGCTAATCTCAGGAACTACTGGTCCGATTTGAAAAATTCTTTTTGTGTTGGATAGCCCATTAATCCAGAAAGGCTTTAGGCTCTATAACATCGCGCTACGACCAATAGGAGCGGAGCATATAAAAAAGACATAGAAAGCTCGCGGCGCAGCTAGCACTGATATAAAAATAATTGTTTTGAAAAAGAAACAAATATGAAACGTCTTTTGGTTAATGTTTTTGTAGGTAAAATTAGCATGAGCTGCAACTGTCCCTTTCGCACTTTACTGGCAGATGTTGGAAGCGGCACGACGGCAATAGTTTCTTCAAATATCTATTTTTCAAATTCCTCCGCACTAGAGTCTCCTCCTAAGACAAAGTCCTTAATACAAAAGTGACAACTTACTACTAAGCTATCATTCATGTAACCTTGAGAAAGACCAGGGGCCCTGGTCTGCTATTGTAATGGTGTCTGAATGGTCAATCAGTGATCTCATAATGATTGATTTTACAAGTTTCGTAATCTACCAACAAAATGGCGTCACTATGACCATTGCGATCACTCCATATTAATAAATGTTCAAATTGAGTGGTAGTTTTTAGAAATACATTTCTACTAACAGGTTTTATAATAATAGGAATACGGCAATGTCATTCTATTACAATTCCATTACGAGGCGACTGAGATAGTCGATCAATTATTATGAATTAATCAGATTACGAATTTTTAGCACAATCACAATGAAATGACAATGGAAGCGTGTTGGAGGGACACGTTTAAAAAAATAACAGACTAGGGCTCCAGGTCCAGCAGTGGACTGCGGTAATTTGAAATCGATTGATAAGTATATTAAAAACTCACGTGCATAAGAGAAGGGCAGTCCATCCGACCATCGGAATTCGCCTTCATGGACGGCATCAGTCGCCCCGATCCAGTACACATCGTCCACACCAGCACCGGGACTGTAAACAAGAGAACATCATTATTACTCTTATCTAAACAAAAATGTTAAATTGATAAAAAATTCTTTTTTGTGTGTTTGTTACGCTTTCACGCTTAAACGGCTGAATAGATTTAGACGAAATTTGTAACGTAGGCCTGAAAATAAGAACAATACACTTACATGAGGCCGAGAATCAGAACTTTTTCAACGTAGAAATCCGCATACGTTCGATCTTCACCATTTCCTAATGTTTTTGCAGGGACTTCTTTCGGTGTACGCGATAAATCCAGCCGTGCACCAGCAAATAGTATCAAATTAGTGACAGCTATGTTTATACACAGACCCCACGAGTATAAACCTCCTTTTTTGTATCATGCTTTTCTGGTACACATACTCATAAATTTCATATTAAATCATTGGTTAATAAACTGTGACGCAGTGGCTGAGCAATCGACTGCTGCGCTGGGTGTCGCGGGTTAGATTCCCGCATGGAACAAATATTTGTATGTCCTACAATTAGTTTTCCGGGTCTAGCTGTTTGTGTATGTGTGTGTGTGTGACTTTATATATTTGTAAACGCACCCACTATGCAGAAGGAATTACTAGTGTAGGGCCACATAAAAAAAAATCTTAGATAGACAAGTCAGTCACTGAGGGAGGAAGGTCCTGAGAATCACGCGGCCCTCTTAGAGAGGACACATAAATATACTGAAGTTTCTTTGTGCTTTCATCCACCATATTTTGTGGGTCATCTTCCCATCTGGACGGTTGGTCTGCCAACACGCACCCAACCATATCTAGGCATTCGAACAAAAAATATTTTACTTGGAACGAATACTAAATTCACTAGGCCGTTACGTAACTTACGGCCCAATAAATATGGATGCGTTTTAGGTCACAGTAAGAACTTTATTGCAGCCGTTGCGGGTAGTTGGTAGTTTATTTATGCATTATTATATAAAAAGACTACTAGGAATGTTTGAGTCAACTATAAAACGCAGTATTTTCTGCAGTTATCTCAGGGTAGCATCATTTCAGCCGAAAGACGCCCACTGCTGGACATAGGCCTCCCCCAAGGTTCTCCACAAAGAACTTGGGACTGAGTTGCTCGCTCTGCTAAGCATTGTTATTAAGCAATAAGCGTAATTATGACATTTTAAACACTGTTTTCTTTTTTTAAGTCACGTAAATGATTGTCAATGATTTCATTTTTAATGTCTGGACTTGAAAAAAGACGATGATCCATGAGTTTGTTTCGGCTATTTCTTCTCAGAGGCAGTCACTTAGGAAATGTCGACTCCATTTAGTTATAAAAATAAAATAAAAATGACGTGTAAAAGTGATCAGTGATCCTACTTGCTTAATAAACAATTTCATTTCGACGACGGCCGTTCCTGTGCCTGCCGCATCCAGCGGTTTCCCGCGACTTTCACCAGGTCGTCGGTCCACCTTGACGGGGGCTTACCCACGCTGCGTCTTCCGGTGCGTGGTCGCCACTCGAGAACCTGTCGGCCCCATCGGGTATCGGTCCTATGGGCAATGTGTCCATCCCACTGCCACTTTAGTGTTGCAAATCTTCGGGCTACGTCGGTTACTCTCGTTCTTCTCAGGGTAGTGTTTAGTTGTAAATGCAACATATTTTTTAACAATCGTATGTAATTGTATCATTTGGTTTATAAATAAAGAAAAAGTGTTTATTGCAATTTGCTGGAAGATCATAAAACTGAACTAAACAGAATCAATCGGGTTGAGCTAGACCCCGATGGTCCTTTAGACCTCTGGCAAGAGCACACAGTACACAATCAAAAATATAGCAAATGATATAAAAAGAAAATAAGTAACAAAAACAAAAATGAATCAGAAAACGAGGCCAAAAGGACAAAACAAATCAAATCAAAAGAAGGCAAAACTCTCTTTCTGTGTGTGGTGTTTCATATTTCTTCTTTCAATCCAGATTTTATTACACTGTTTTGCAGATTTTTTGTGCGATAAATGTAATAAGGACTACGTTCTAAGCTAGGAAATTCTCGGCGAGGATAAGTAGAACATTTGTCTCTATAAAAAAGAAATCACTGTTTCCTGAATCACATTTGAATCCTCACTAGTAAAGTTTTTCAAGAAATATAAGAAGAAATACGTGTCACTGGCAAGGGTTTAATGTGACGACAAATTGGAGTAGAAAAGGACATACGCAAATTTAATAGTTTAAACTCGCGTCTGTCTACATCCTGGAATATATTGCCAGAGAGCTGCTTCCGTAATTTTTTTTAGCAGGGAATGTTACACAAAGTACACTTGAGATGATTTTGTAATTCATCACGTCCATTATAACTAAATTGCCAAGGAAAGCCTTACCTTTTTTGATTATTTTACCTACAAAAAAAGGCACAATACACAAAAACTATTTATGATATACTCACGCATGTATAAGTAGTTGGTCCATAATCTGCTGTTGCCTCTCATTCAACACACTGGCGAGATGCCCCCCCAGCCTCACGCACTCTGCCTCCGCCTGTCTCCAAGCCTTCTTCGCCTCCCGCACCGCTGATATGCAAAAATCCCCCGAAAGCACCCATCCGTAGTCGCAGTGTCCCACAACTTCATCGACAGCTTTATCCATCCACCACACTTTCAACCACATAGCCGACGTATTCTTTTTTGCAGTTATACTAATATTCAACCTTACAGAGTTCCCTTCTGAAACTATCTGAACACTCCTCAAGGGATCGCCAGGCTGAGAACAATGCCTCCATTTTGACTCTCCATCCTGTAAACTTAACTCCATTCCTCTACACAAAGCCTGCATATCTTCGTGTATAATATTAGACACATCATTTTCTTTCGCGTCCATTGGTCCTGTGCCCATTTGTAGCCGCAGAGCGACGCGGTTGCCGTAAGGCAGGTGGATCTCATAAGAGCATGAGAGTTTGACGGTCGGGCCGACTTCGAACGAGCCGTTTCTTCCCGTGAGCAGAACATCATGACAATGGTCTACTTTACGGTATATCGCGGCGAACGTGGGTCGACCGTGGAGTTCTATGGCAGGGTTTCTGTATGAGGCGGTGTAGAGGAACTTTCTGTTAGGGATAGGTATTTGGTCCAGTTTGCCGCAGAGGGTAGGGGTGTTGGGTGCGAAGCGTATGAAGCCGGTGGAACAGGGCACGTTGAGCTTGTGCAGCTCGATGAGGACGGCGCGACGCGGGCTGGGGGGCGGCACGAGCACGCGGCAGCCGTGCGTGCGTGGCACGTGCCCTGAGTGGACGCGACCCACGCGCAAATTTCTTAGGCGTATTGCACAATCTGAAACAAAGAGGATATATTCTTTACTATAATGGTTGTATATTCGGAGTTGAGAGCACTTTATCCAACAGACGAGTACAAATGGTTCCTGATGTTATCATTTTTGTGAAGTGCGATTGTTTCTTTGTTTATCGAGACAATAGAATGTCAACCTTTGTTGCTTACTTGATAATTATTGAAGTATCTCGACCGGACAAAGTCAGGAGAATTGGCTGTGATGTATACAATGTGAACAACCGAGTGATTTCTATTAAGGAAACGATCAATACTGTCCCTATTCCGGCTGAATATAGCGTGATCTAAAAGTTATTCTGAGCGGAGATTTGAATTCAAGAGATCTGGGCCGATCTTGATATTGAACAGTGAGCTGATTCATTTAAACTTTACTAAACCACTCGAGTTTCTGTTTCTCCGGAAAATCATCAGTAATTGAAAGCAAAGAAAAGCAAACAGTATTTATTCTTACTCACAAAGAACAAAATCGTAAATATTTTATATGTTTTTTTTAAGTTAAAAAAAAAAAATTGCACTAACGACATTTAAAAAGTGTCACAGCACGGGTTTATATTCCTTTATTTGCATTCCACTAGGTTTATCAAGGTATTCACAAAACCCCAAAGCTATGTAAGAGCCGTTGTAGACACTGTCGAGACATTTTAAAATGTGTTTACTTTAATAAATCCAAAACTTAGAAACTGGAATAAAAACTATGGAATAAATACTAACTAACATGGTTGATGTGACTAGTTGTGTTTGCTTTCCTTCAGGTTCACATATACTATAGGTGTTAGAACATTCTATCTCTAATAAAAGGTCTAACAGTCAGATACCTTGCTGACTAGCTGATTAGTATCCCACGCCATCAGTTATTCCAAGTCAATGTTTAGTAGGTACCAACGGACGTGAGAATTAAGTTTGTTAATGTTAATATCTATACTTATTATGTTGTTATATACGTAGATGCCTGGTATCTCATGTTACAAATTACGGAGTTGGCATAGTTTTAGATAACTATGTTCAAAACACAGTCTACAGTCGCATAGCTGGGCATTACTCAAAGATGCTGTGGCTTGTAAGACATGAGTAACATGTTGCAGGATAGCCTTGGACTTGGGTAGGTTCTAGATTTACCATTGGAACAGATTGTTACACGGCGGGCTAAAATAACTGAAATATACGAGGTAGTTTTACCGTGCACTTTACTTTTCACAACGATTGCGAGTAGAGAGTGACTAATTAGAATAAAATAGAATTGCATTTAGAGATTAATGATAAAGAATTAGTGCCAGTGATTTTTTTTTAATTTCGAGGGAGGGCCCTCTATATAATAACAGTACCACAGGTCAGGTTGATTGGTCAGGTTAAGCTTGCTGCGGTTAGTCTGTGGATGATTCCGAGACCCCTTCATCTCTCAGAAACGATGTACCCTAAGCTATATTTTTAGGGTCCGTAGCCAAATGGCAAAAAACGGAACCCTTATAGATTCGTCATATTTGTCTGTCCGTCTGTCCGTCCGTATGTCACAGCCATTTTTTTCCGAAACTATAAGAGCTATACTGTTGAAACTTGGTAATTAGATGTATTCTATGAACCGCATTAAGATTTTGATGCATAAATAAAAAAAAAAAATAATAATAAATATTGGGGGCTCCCCATACTTAGAACTGAAACTCAATATTTTTTTTTTCATCAAACATATACGTGTGGGGTATCTATGGATAGGTGTTCAAAAATGGTATCGAGATTTCTATTTTTTTTTTTTTAAACCCAATAGTTTACGTGACCAGACGCTTCTAAAGTGGAAAAAAGTTGGTCCCTAGAAAAATAAAAAAAAAAACATATGATGTACATTACTACAAAAACTACCAACGAAAATTGTTTTGTACGAGATCTAGTAAGTAATTTTTTGTAATAGGTAACTCGTAAATCATAAACCGCTTATTACCGCGTAATCTTTCATACAAACAACTTAAATCCTTTAATTTCATAAATCAATGGTACGGAACCCTTTGTGCGTGAGTCCGACACTCACTTGGCCGGTTTTTTAATTTCATCTGCAGCCACAACGCAATGCACGCATTCTACTGAAGAAATCGCCACTATAAGTTCCATTTTCAAATATAAAAGTTGTTCGTTTTTATGAAACAGTAACAAGTCAAGTCTTGTCATGATTATTCTACTACTGAAGAAAGACTTTTTCGTTTTTGTAGGCTTTTAGGAAAGGTATAAAAATAAAAAATAACCTTTTCCCCTAGAGGATGAAATTCTATTTTTTCCTCGCTTTGGTACGCTACAATGACTGTCATATTGAGCAAGAAGAGTGAAAAACCTTTTCGATCCACACTTACGAGGAGTTGATGGTATATATATACAATATGTAAAGAAACCCCTGTCCGATCCGTGAAGGTATTGTTAGGTATCGATAACTGATTCTACTAATGCTTACAAAGCCAGGCTTAACTTTATAAAAACCCCTTTAAAATATATATATATATATTTTCGCAAAAGGAGATAACTTACATGGTAATGTTAAACTTAAATAAATGCGAGGGCGATGGGCAGTAGGGCACGCGGTCAAACAAAATGCCGCCAGTATTGTACATTCAGTCATACAAGATACCTTCCAATAATACCGTAGTTGGAGTTGATTCGCGGAAAAAACAAAAGATTATTTCAAAATTCATTAGTATTGTTACTATGATGATTATGTAAAATTTTATATTATATTTGGTCATGTGTTTACCTAACCTTTATTATCCTTATCGGTCGGACGGAGTTTTCTCTACATATTGTAAATATTTATAAATTACAAACTATTGCCTGACCGCAATCCCGCCTGATGGTAAGCAGTGATGCAATCGTTGATTGTAAAGCGCGCTAGTTTATTAAGCCTTGACGACACTTAAATTGTAGTCCGACGGAAACACTGCCGCTGGCAAATTGTTTCAGTCCCTCGATGTACGCGTATCGTACGTGTATCCTACTTAATTAATTTCTTAAAGTTTTTATGTACATATTTACATTGTTTATATATATGTTTTGTATTTTTTTATTATTTCTACTTTTTTGTTGTTTTATGTGTGTGTTATAGCGTCGGTGGGAAGTGAATAAGGACTCCGATATCACAATCACAGCTTAGTACGCGGCATAAAAGAGGAAGCGAAATGCTTCGTCCGGATCGTAGTGGTGTTTACAATTTAAGGATGGTAACTCGCCGTTCGACGGGTCGTCCGATGACTGAACGGAGACGGGGGAATTAAATCATGCAATTTCCTCGCACACTCTCCAAAATGCATCCTATAGAACACCGACAGGCTAGCTACTCTACGCCTGTGCTTCAGGGTTTGGACACCGTTTTGAGCGAAATCTGGGTCGCTAATTCGTTATCTTAAAGAACGTTTTAAGTTCCTTCATGACACACATAATAGATGTCTGAGGTCATCGGAATACCTGATATTAGACATGCCGATGCATTCCACTAGTTTCTGCGATGAATCCTTTACTGTACAAGCAGTTCGGCTATGGAATGACTTGCCCGTGTCCATAAGGCGTGTTCAAACTCTGTCCACTTTTAAAACTATGATAAGTAAGCACTTCCTCTCTCTTTAAACATGTCATTATATTTTATCTGCTCTTGTATAATGTTTATTAATTGGATGTATATATATAGTTAAACTAAAATGATACATTTAACGTACATATTTATTGTATACTCTATGTAAATAGTACACTGTAGACTACCTACACTATTTCTCTCTCCTTCCCCTTAGTATTCCATCCAAAGGTTGTCTGTAAAAGATCGCTCTTAGCGATAAGGCCGTCCATTGTGTCACCTTTTGTAAAATCTTTATATTTATGCTCTGTAATCTATATAATGTACATAATAAAGAGTATTCTATTTTATTCTAATTAGCTTCATCGCATGCTTCTCCATTGAATCCAATGTAGCCAGGTGGCATTTTGTAGCACCAGCCCAAATGTGGCTACAGTACTGCACACACGAACGGACCTGTGCTTTGTGTAACATTAGAAGCTGTCCTGTGTTAAGTACCGCCAGACCTTTGCGATAACGCCAAGTTTCCTGGCAGCCACATGAATCATCGGACAGAAACAACACACGCCTTGTCGGCGTATCCTCCTTTACTATGTAGTATGATTGAAGTGGCACCCTATTCCATAAACTTTAGACTTAGACATGATGAGCGTCAGCCTTTATGTAAATACTTCAGCGTGATATCACCATCCTCGCTCCCGTAAAAAGCAACAATATCATGCAAATACAAGCAATTTGTTATAAATGGTAAATTGTTATCTTTGAGCATTTTCGCAGTAAACCCGACAGTGTTGCGAATAGCTTGCAGCTTGCACGTGTATTGTTCTAACAATGTTTGTTTATGTGCTATTATCCATAGGTAGGTGGCACAGTACGAGCCAGCACCGAAGCGATTACCTTAATATATTTTATATGCGTAATGTGAACCATCGAATATAAATTACGATTGAAGCTATTACTCATAAACTCCTCTACCAAAGTTAATACTTTAGTAGAGGAGTGTTGGAGTGTGTGAGTAAAATTGCTAAGGGATTATCTCGCGAGGGCTTTCTGCCAATTAAATTTATTTTTGAGTAATGGTATCATAGTGAAAATCACGTGAACTCTGTAGCCAGTAAACACAGTGAAAATCACGTGAAACACCCCAGTAATCACGAAGAATTTAATCTTACAATATCTTCTCAAAATCTTATCTAATATAAGTCGTACGGAGGACGGGTCTGAGCAGTTGTGTTGCGATGTGTGCCGGTTACGATGCGCCTAATGTTGTTGTGTCGGGAGTTTAATCGTGGAGGGTCTTCAGATCAATCTCCCTCTGGCGCAGCATCGTTGGTCGTGTTGTTGGGTTTAACATTGCATCACCTCGCTCAACTGCCGTCTTACTTCCTATTCGCTCAGTTTTTCTGAGTGAATAGGCTCTTAATAAACTAGTGCGCTTACCATTAACGATCGCATCACCGCTTACCATCAGGCGGGATTGGGGTCAAGCGCTAGTTTATAATTATTGAAAATAAAAAAACGTGTGAAATTTCTACTATTTATAATTTAACATAAATTATTGGCTTCCTTCTCATTGTAAATATAAAACCTTATCGAATATATAACCTCTTTTTTGAATCGGTTAAATAGTGGCAACTTAATTAGGATTCTAACGGAGGCGGGAGTAGGCGGAGCCAGAGGTGAAAAATAGATATAGAAAAAATTTAAATTTATGGTTAATGAAAACAAAATTTTAATTTTAAATACGTAAATTAATAGTAGTACACTTAGTAAAAAAATATTACCTTCTAGTAATGAAAATTAAGGAAAAACAAATTGTATTTGCCGTATTCCCGCCCCGCACTAGTTGATTCTTGACCATTTCGCACTCAAACGCGGCCGGACGGTTGTCAAGCGTCGCAGCTTGCGCGTTATTTATTTTATAATTACGTAAAAAAAGTTCCGTTATAACTCCGCAAAAAGGCGGAAGCTAACATAGGATTTGTTGCGGAACTTCCGCAGTAACGGAAGCGGAGGCGAAAATCCGTTACAACCCTAAACTTATTTAGTTTACCATGTGTGGTTTCAGGTGTATAACTTGGTTGTATTAAGTTGGAATATATACAACTTTTTACTAAAGATACTTACATACTTATAATTTCTAAATTTTTCGATGCAGAATTATTATAATTAATATCCAATCAGCAAGTTCGCACTAAGGCGTCATTTAACATTAACATCATTACATAATTGTTCACAACCTGAACTAAATTTAAATTCAAGGCATCCTATTTTTTTAATAATTATAAACTAGTACATGACCGCGAATCCCGCCTGATGGTAAGCAGTAATGCAATCGTTGATGGTAAAGCGCGCAAGTTTATGATGGTAAGAAGTGATGCAATTGTTGATGGTAAAGCGCGCACGGTTCAATTTAATATTTAGTTAATCTCAATATTAAATTCACTAATAGATATCATAGAATTCAGGGCGGATTTTACAACAGATAGTCATATTTGTTGACTTTAATCTGAACAACTAATAGTGCCGTACGGGAGCTTTTGTATAAACAATATGTAAAACTATCATATTTATTCTTGTGACATTAATTTGACAGTTGAAAATTGGTCCTGGAATAAATATTTACGTTATTACATTATTAAATTATTCAAACCCAAATACACGATAACACGCACATGACCGATTTCGATTCGATTCGACCTTCGAAATTTTTGCTTTCAGGACATGCCGATTTTCTCACGAAGTTTTCCTTTACCGTTTAGAAAGCAGTGGTGATAAGATAGTTATCAAAACGTATAGGTCCTGTCTGGGTTTGAACTTTAGAACTCGTAAGTCTAAATTGTAACAAATCGCTAATTATTTAGCAGCAAATGCTTAACCTAATCCATTGTGTTGATATCTCACCCTCTTCAGAGCTCTGGAGAGGCGAGAAAACCGCACACAACATTCTGTACTCTATATTGTAACCGCGCCTATGTATCACTAATGTAATAGTATGAGTTTATGGCGAATGTAATGAAGTACACGGTACACTCAAAGGAAAATATCTTTGTATTAACAGCTACACAGATACTCTCCTTTTGAGCATCAGTCAATATTTAATTACTTAGATTTACTAGTTTAGTACTTCATACTAGATAAACACTTACTTTGTGTCATAATATGACTCTAAATTAAATATTTGTTGTAAGTATTTTTTATTATTGCCGCAAAAAAAAAAAAACATGACATGATGTCTGGCGAAGCCATACGGAGGACGAGTCTGAGCAGTTGTGTTGCGATGTGTGCCGGGTACGATGCACCAAATGCTGTTTTGTCGGGAGTTTGGTCTGGAGTGCTGGAGGCTCTCCAGATGAATCTCCTTCTGGCGCAGCATCGTTGGCAGTGTCGTTGGGTTTAACATTGCATCACCTTGCTCAACTGCCGGTTTCCTTAATACTGACTCAGTTTTTTTTTTGAGTGAATAGGCTGTTAATAAACTAGCGCTCTTTACCGTCAACGATTGCATCACTGCTTACCATCAGGCGGGATAGCTGTCAGTGGAGTCTTAGCAATAGGATCCCGTTTTATCCTTTAGATACGGAAACCTAAAAAAGTCCACCGGATCCAACTACCTATGGTTAAATTCACTAATTCATTAACACAGCTCTCCCCTAGGTATAATCTGCTATCCACAGACTGGCTACATTGTCCTAAGCATCGCGTGTTACATACGGGTTCCATGCAATGTGCTGCATTTGTAAGTATTCGAGCTACGCTAAATATAGTAGGAAGCTTTGTACTTACTCGTTCCATACTGCGCAACTTTGCTTTTAATTTTGTTTTTACTATATTTCTGTTGTGTGGAAATCTGGAATAAACTACGCGGTACTTTGCTTTTAAAAATGTGCTACATGTGGTACTTGCATTTGACTGTATCCTGTTTCTTCTTTTTATTCGTCATTTGAGATTAATTTTCTTATATAGGTTGTATTAGAAAGGTATTGAACAACTTTTCTTAGAGACCATTGGCGACATGGTTGGCTCAGAAGCTGAACCATCGACTGTTGCACTGCGTATCGCGGGTTTAATTTCCGCACGGAACAAATATTTGTAAAGCCTACAGGTAGTTGTCCCGGGCTGTTTGTGTATGTGAGGAATAATTAACAGTGTGAGACAACGTTAAAAAAATATGTTTTGCCAAAGAGTTTAGTTAAACAAATATTTCAGCTTCATTATTGTTTTAATAACGAAGCTGAAATCTACATAGATGAGTTGTACATTTTTATTTCATTTCATTTATTTTTAAGACATACATAACATAAACCTAATACCTAAGTAAAGTAATCTAATACCTAATCAATACAAACCTACACAGAAAATTAACACACTCCACTCCTGTTCAGTATGCTCATCGGTCTCGCAACACATGGAGTTCAGTGAACCTACTGAGCAGAACGGTGTCAGTTCTGTCGCCAATTATTCTCAATCTCTCCCGTACGACGTAACTTTTTTACGCATAATTACATAGCAGCCATCTACTCTGGCATCCGCAATGAATGCATCGGTTTTCATTAATTTTTCACAAGGCTGGATTGAACAGCCGTTTGTGTTCATAAGCCATAATTATTCCGAACATGTCTGGGAATTAACACACATGCGGTTAACATCAATCATTTCAGTGTAACATCCTATCGTTATAATTGTTTGCTTATTAAACAGTTCGAGCGTCATTCGCGGAATTAAATTACGTTAGTTCAACTACCTCGCGTCCACGTTGACATATCAACGTCTTTAAATGTAATATTGTATTGTATTATTATAATATATTATTAATAAATAAGATCAATGTCGTATTTATAAAAAAATATAATATACTAGCGGCCGTCAACGAATTCGTTCGCGTGGAGTTAGTTATGCTCCACTACTATTGGTTACAGCGTGACGTTATATAGCCAAAAGCCTTCCTGGATTAATGGGCTGTCCAATGCAAAAAGAATTTTTCAAATCGGAACAGTAGTTCCTGAGATTTGTGCGTTCAAACAAACAAACTCTTCAGCTTTATATATTAAGTATAGATTATTAACAATTAAGATAAAAATAAACTACATATATTTTTTTGTTGTTAGTATTAGAAGTTTATCAATTACTAGCGGCCGCCAACGACTACGTTCGCGCGGAGTTAGTTATGCTCCGCTCCTATTGGTCGCAGCGTGATGTTATATAGCCTAAAGCCTTCCTGGATTAATGGACTATCAAACGGAAATATTTTTTCAAATCGGACCAGTAGTTCCTGAGATTTTTCTAACAACGAAGCGTTGGGTTAGCACTAGCAGTATCCTTCAAAATGATTTAGATTACAAGCGAAGAGTAGCCAGCCTTTCGGTGTTCTATAAGACGCATTTTTGAGAGTGTGCGAGGGAATTCCATGACTTACTTCCCCCATCTCCGTTCCATCATCGACGACCCGTCGTACGGCGAGTATCCACCCTTACGTTGTTAACACCACTACGATCCGGACGAAGCGAGTAGAGACACGTATTTTTTGATTTATCAAAACCATAAAAATTGACAAATATAAAAGGCATCAAAGATCAGGAGTGGTGGCTGGTGACGTCACTGCTTGCTAAAAAGTATAGAGTGCAGTGACGTCACACGAGTTTTCAACGCACTGTGTCGTCTTCATTTTTTGTTTATATGAAAAAAGAAAAAATACGTTTCTAGTTTTTTTTAATCAAATACCCTATTATGAAAAAAAAAATCATTGTCTTATTTACATTGTTGAGTAGACACATTTTTCAAACAACGAAGCTTTGGGTTCTCTGAAGTATCTTAATTTGAAACATTGCTAATATTCTTTGAAATGATTCAAATTAAGATTTTTAGTTTGGGTGGGGATTTTTGAAAAATTCGTGGAATTTCATGCATGTTCTTCTCCATAGGGACCTACCACGATTTGGTGTACTAACTTCATCCATTTAACTGACCAACTACTTGCCAGTTCAAAAGAATCTGTAATTGTTTTAATTAAAATAATTTTTTCGTATTTCAAAACGGGAAATGTGTAGCTTCAAATGTCGCTGTGCACATAATAAGCGATATTCACTGGCTAAAGTGTTTACTTAGCCTTTTATTTGTAGCTACTGCAGTGCGGCTGAGTGCATTGAATTTATGTGCACATTATAACCGACTTCCAAAAAAGGAGGAGGTTATCATTTTGACTGTATTTTTTGTTTGTCGTCTTAGAGCTTTCAGAACGTTTGAACGGATTTTGATGATTCTTTTTAATTTGAAAGTTGGTGCTTCTCGTGTGGTAATATTTCACTTAGATCGAGTTCTGACAATGGTATCTAGTACAAGAAAGTATGGTAAAGTAAGTATGTACGTGCGCAAAAATGGACGAATAACTCAGTACCAAGTCAAACGATTTTGATGATTTTCAAAAAAAGGAGTAGGTTCTCAAATCGACTGTATTTATAGAACTTTTCGTCTGCCTAGACATTTTCAGATTTAATAGAGGTCAGCTTCCAGCCTGACGCGTATGCAGTTTTGATTTAGGAGCGAATGCTTTTCATAACAAAAAAGTGAATAATTAAAAAAATAATTACAAAAGAATATCGACTAAGTATCGTTATGGAAAAATAACCAACTTCGAAAGTCGGTGGCAAAAAAACAAATACAAAAACAAAAAAAAATATATTATATTTTTATTAGTGTGAAAATATTAGTTTGCCACTACTATGTTGACTATAAATAAAAAATTTAAACCCAATCCCTGCATCACTTACCCTGTCGCATCGTATCGCATCGCCTGCCCGCGCTATCTTAGTATTACTACGTTCTTTCTGATCTATTTAGTTTCTTTGCTAGTTTCCTTAGGGGCTTAGCTTGATATTTTATCATGGCTATCAAATGCAAAAAGAAGTTATGAAATTCTATTGACAGTCCCGGAGAATTTTTCTAATGGGAAATCAAGTTACTTCATCTGCACTGGACAGAGCAGATGGGCGTCAGGCTTACTGACTAAAACAACTCGTATTCCTTCATTTGCCTGTGCCAGGCCACTGTACCTCTTTCGAACAGCCCGCGGCCCTTCCAGATATCGGTACTAGTGGACTGGAGGATACCATAAAGTTCCAAACTTATACCTCTTTGTACATATTATACACAGACAAGCATCCCCTATCCGCGTAAAGCAACTTTTATGAAAAATTTACGATAGTCATGAATGTCAAGTACGTGAGACAGAATCAGAAGCAGTGATGCAATCGTTGATGGTAAAGCCGGGCCTATTCACTCAAAAAAAATCTGGGTGAATAGGATGGAAGACGGCAGACACGACGCTGCGCAAGAGGGAGATTGATGTGGAGACCCGCTACGACTAAACTCCCGACACAACAACATTTGACGCATCGTACCCGGCACACATCGCATCACAACTGCTCAGATCCGGCCTCAGATAAATTGGGCTATTGACCTGGCTTGTCAAGTTTGGTTGCGTATAAGGGGAGAAAAAGGGATCTATGGAACTGAAATAAAAAATAATTATGGTAAGGTTATATATTGGTGCTTGGGAATATTTTTGAATATTAGACGTACCTATTTGGGTGGAACCATTTCCAAAACAAACACGACCAATCATTTAATTTGCTGCATGATTATCCCTGCAATGCACGTTATATATTCAGCAGAATGTATCTAGTAACCAATTCTAACAACATTATCAGTTCAATCACGGCCGGAACAATTTTCCAGAAACACACTCTGGCCCTCTAGTTGTTAATTTAAATGAAATTTTGTGGATAACTGATAAATGCTTATAGTAGTTGCCGGGATGTTTTCAGAGTATAGCACGTTGTTTACAGCGGTTTATGTTGTTGATATTTCACAGGTGAAACAATATGAGATGACACATGTTTTGCTTAAAAATTAAAGCATATAAATTTCAACGAATGCACTTTGAATTTACCAACATTATACTTTTCTAATGATGGAACCGAGATGAGGGATTTTTTTTAATAACTATAAACTAGTGCTTGGCCGCAATCCCGCCTGATGGTAAGCAGTGATGCAATCGTTGATGGTAAAGCGCGCTAGTTTATTAAGCCATTTCATAAAAAAAAAAAGACGTGTGGCACTCGGGGACTGCCGCGGTAAAGCTATTGCATAGCATTTTGTATCAATTTATGCAATTACATACATGCCTCGACAGCCTCCGTGGCGTAGCGGTAGCGAACGCGGCCGCTGCGCAAAGAGGCGCGGGTTCGATCCCCGCGCAGTGCAAATATTTGTATGCATGAATATGAATATTTGCATTGGTCTGGTCGTGCCTCGGAAAGCACGTTAAGCCGTTGGTCCCGGTTGCCATACGAACATCTAGTGGCAGTCGTTACGGGTTGTTGGAGCCCTCAAAAGTTCAACAATTGGTCTAACTGCACTGCTTTGATATCGCCTTCGGGTTGTGGAGGTCAGACGGCAGTCGTTTCACGGAAAATGTCGAAGTTACGCCAAAATCAGCAGTTAGACTGGTAAAGCGGACCCCAGACTCCAGAGCTGGAAAAAGGCTTCGGATGCGACTGGGATTAACGCTGAGATGATGATGATGACATACATGCCTCGATCATGTTTTTGTCTTGTCTTCGTAGAAACAAACAATAACTTTTTTGTTCTTACGCCTCGATCATGTTTTTGTCTTGTCTTCGTAGAAACAAACAATAACTTTTTTGTTCTTACGCCTCGATACATGTTTTTGTCTTGTCTTCGTAGAAACAAACAATAACTTTTTTGTTCTTACGCCTCGATACATGTTTTTGTCTTGTCTTCGTAGAAACAAACAATAACTTTTTTGTTCTTACGCCTCGATACATGTTTTTGTCTTGTCTTCGTAGAAACAAACAATAACTTTTTTGTTCTTACGCTTCGATACATGTTTTTGTCTTGTCTTCGTAGAAACAAACAATAACTTTTTTGTTCTTACGCCTCGATACATGTTTTTGTCTTGTCTTCGTAGAAACAAACAATAACTTTTTTGCCTCATCAATGTCTTCCTCAGAAAAAGCCGACGAGCATATTTTTATTAAACTTTCGTTGTTTCGTTTCGGAGATAACAATATTACAACTCGTACACTTAAATGTACTCGTATTAACATTGTTCACCGACATCTTTCTGTAATATTTTATTTAATAAAAACTTCAACTTCAACTCTTGATCTGGTCCCTGTGGATAGATACCACAATTTTGCCAATAACACGTGTAACAAATTATAGAAACTCTTTATAAAAATATTTCACAATAATGGCGGATATCGCCAATAACAGTTGAAAAAACGGCCGCGTGAGCACTTTTTACTCTATAAAATCACGCGCTTTTATTTAGGAAACAACACTATAAATAATTTAAAAGTCCAATGAAAAATTAGCGTGACATTCATCTTAGCTTTTCCGTTAAAAAAAAAAAAAGCTATTTTATAAAAACACTACTAAATTAATTTGAATAAAAGTACTTAATAATTAATTATATGAAAAGTTTTTACGGTAGCCATGACAACGTCGATGACGTCTATGACATATCTCTATAGAAGACCTATTTCAGAGAGAAAATTAATCGCAAGTTTAGCACATCGCAACTAGCAGTAACATGGCAAGTGTGTAGAACTGAGTTCGCGCCCTGCAATATGCATGCTCTTTTTGAAAATCTATAAATTGTTTTCAAAAGATGTAGTCGCACGCACACAAACATACCGTGCCGAAGACTGCCGAACTGAAACGACATTAGACGATGTACGGCCTTCAAGCCACACCTCCGTGCCCGTCGGAGTGGGGAGCGTGAGGTTTTTTCGTTACGGAATTTCTGGATTCGGTCCCCGCGCTCAAGGCCCGCGATAGAAGCTATGCAATAGCTTAAAAAACTGAGTGAATAGTAAGGAAGACGGTAGTTGAGCGAGGTGATGCAATATTGTGAAACCCAATAACACGACTAACGACGTTGCGCCAAAGTGAGATTGATCTTGAGACCTCCGCTACCAACCTCCCGACACAACGTTTGGCGCATCGTACCCGGTACACATCGCAAAACAACTGCTAAGACCCATCCTCCGTACGGCTTCACCAGACATCATGCTGGAACACGACGAATCGCTTGGCGGCAAGACTTTGTCTGGTGTGTGGTAACTTCTGCCGGCAGCCGATGTTATGGCCTACCACCGAGACTTAAATCAAATTACTTTCATTCAGCCATTTATATGATGCAATTTTGATACACTAGGTAATTTATTTTATATATAGTAATATACAGAGTGGTGTTGACAATACGACAATAAATTAAACATCGTGTACCTCAACACATTCTCAGTCTACTCATAAAAAAAATCCATAGTCCATTAGTTTAGTTACAGGAAATCATTTTTCATTTATCACATTTTTTTTTACATGATTTACATGTTGATAAGGAAGCGCTTACAGGTTAATGACCGCCGCATCCTGCGGTACCAAACTTTAATAATAATGGCGCGAAAAAAGCAAGTCGATACAGGATCGCACTGTCGCCGACCGGAGGTCAGTGAAGCAATATTTTTAAAGGATGTTCTATTCCGTTTGCAATTTCATGCGCTCTAGTTTCTTTGAAATTTTCATTTTTTTTATTTTTGATGCTAGGTTTTTTTCTATGGTTTAGTATTATTCCTATGAACCAGCGTTGTTCGTGTTTTCATTTATTGTCGTATTGTCAGTACCACTCTGTATAAAGCTGAAGAGTTTGTTTGAATGCGCTAAACTCAGGAACTACTGATCCGATTTGAAAAATTATTTAAGCTTCCAGCGTACGACATTTCCCCTAGCCTGACTGGCTGGGTAAAAGACTTCCTGACTGAACGGTCCCTCCGAGTTGTTGTCGACGGATGCTCATCTGAGCCCATGTCGACTAATGCCGGTGTTCCTCAGGGGTCTGTTCTCTCTGCAACTCTGTTTCTGCTGCATATTAACGATCTGCTGATGCCCGGTATCTATGGGTATGCAGATGACAGCAACAGCACAGTTGTGGAGAGATACCTGCCGGATGCTCGGGCTAGTAGGGAATCAATCCGGTCCGAAAGAGAGGCCATGGTAGAGCGAACGAGTGTTGCACTTCAGGCAGTCTCCGAATGGGGCAATGCCAATCTTGTAGCATTCAATGCCGCCAAAACGCAGGCGTGTCTTTTCACCGCCAAAAGGAGCCCGTTCACCTTGGCTCCTACTTTTCGGAATGTATCCTTGGAGTGTACCGACCGCCTTCAGCTTTTGGGTGTTGAGATTTCCTCGAACCTAAACTTTGGGCGGTTCATTGAGTCCAAGGCCAAGGTGGCTGCCAGAAAACTTAGCGTTATCGCAAAGGTCCGGCAGTACTTCACACCAGGGCAGCTTCTAATGTTGTACAAAGCACAGGTCTGTTCGTGTGTGGAGTACTGCAGCCACATTTGGGCTGGTACTGCTAAGTGTCACCTGGCCACTTTGGATTCAGCGGAGAGGCGTGCGAAGAGGCTGATTGATGACCTTGATTTGACTCGAGTTGGTCTCCAAAGCCTAGAGCACAGGCGTAGAGTAGCCAGCCTTTCGGTGTTCTATAGGATACATTTTGGGGAGTGTGCCAGGGAATTACACGATTTAATTCCTCCATCTCCGTTCCACCATCGGATGACCTGTCGTACGGCGAGTTTCCACCCTTATGTTGTTAACGCCTCTACGATCCGGACGAAGCGTTTCGCCTCCTCCTTTATACCGCGTACATCGAGGGACTGGAACAATCTGCCGGCGGCGGTATTTCCGTCGGACTACAATTTGAGTGTTTTCAAGGCTAGAGTGAATAGGCTCTTAATAAACTAGTGCGCTTTACCATCAACGATTGCGTCACTGCTTACCATCAGGCGGGATTGCGGTCAAGCACTGGTTTATATTTTAATAAAAAAAAAAAAAAATATTTTTACGTTGGATAGCCCATTAATCCAGGAAGGAGCATAACATGTTCAAATTACCAACACCACGCGAACGAAGTCACTGGCGACCGCTAGTTATTATATACTTTCCTACACACATAGTTAGACAGCTTTTATAATATTAGGCTAATTTGAGATAATCTAGTACAAGTCTGTTTTGACCACGGCGACTCCAAGAACTTATTTTCTCTGCTATTTTGAACATATGTACATACATAATCAGTCTATAAAGTTTCCACTTCTGGGACTCAGGCCTCCTCTCTGCGAGAGGGAGTAATCTACCACACGGGCCTAGTGCGGGTTGGTAGATGTCACACGTCTTCGAAGTTTTGCCTCTAGGACATGCCGGTTTCCTCACGATATTTTCCGTCACCGTTTTGAGAGCAGTGGTGATGAAAATATTAACACAAAATAAAATGCCTGACGGGGTTCAAACCTACGACCAACATGTAAGTTACGGCTGATACCACTAGGCTACCATTGCTCTATTTTGAATTATAATTATTTCCTAACTAACATGGATGCTTCAAACAAATGTAACATAAGAAACAAATATATAAATTATACAATATGTAAAGAAAACCCTGTCCGACCCATAAGGATAATAAAGGTTAGGTAAACACATGGCCAAATATAATATAAAATTTTACGTAATCATCTTAGTAATAATACTGATGAATTTTGGAATAATCTTTTTTTCTCGCGAATTAATTCCAACTTTCCCGAAATTTGGTAGTTTAAAAAAAAGTGACAATACCATTTCGATGGTATTATTATTAGCGATGCGACCACGTGACGCGTGCCCTGCCCCCGTCACCCGTGTATGGATTGCCTACCACACAAGTAGTAAGTTACCTCTTTTTGCGAAATAATATTTATTTTTTTAGGGGGATTTTTTTTTTAAGTTTAGCCCGGCTTTGTAGGCATTATTAGAATCAGTTAACGATACCTAACAATACCTTCACCGATCGGACAAAGTTTTCTTTACATATTGTATATAAGTTAGCCGAAGTAAACCAAGCCTGTTCAGTACCTATTCGTTGATATGATTCCTCAAATAGAATTCCGTATATGACCCGTGACATCATTTTTCATTTTATATAAATATAGACTACTCTCTCCACTTCTCTTTTTAATTCTAGGTTAACTCAAATCCTAATCTAAATATTATTTATGTCACTTTTTAAATATTTTTGAGGAAATCAATTTGGTCATAGAGGGTCTCCAGATCAATCTCCCTCTGACGCAGCATCGTTGGACGTGTTGTTGGGTTTAACATTGCATCACCTCGCTCAACTGCCGTCTTCCTTCCTATCCGCCTAAATTTTTTTTGTATGAATAGGCTCTTAATAAACTAGCGCGCTGTAACATCAACGAATGCATTACTGCTTACCATCAGACGGCATTGCGCTCAAGCACTAGTTTATAATTATATAAAAAAAAAAACAACAAACATTTCAATAAATCGTGAATCGTGTTATAAGTCGTGGTGGCCTAGTGGTTAAAACACCAGCCTCTCAAGTATGAGTGCGCGGGTTCGATTCCAGGTCAGGCAAGTACCAATGTAACTTTTCTAAAGTTATATGTACTTTCTAAGTATATCTTGGACACCAATGACTGAAGGTGAAGGAAAACATCTTGAGGAAACCTGGACTTTAAGTCTGAAATCGCCAACCGCATTGAGCAAGCGTGGTGATTACGCTCAATCCTTCTCTGTATGAGAGGAGACCTGTGCCCAGCAGTGGGACGATAAAAAGGTTGATAATGATTTCAATAAATAAATAGTAACTATTTATCTAAGAACTTTTATTAATACTACAATCTACTAAAAGATCCACGTTTTCATTGCGATAATTAAAAACAAAACAAAAAGGCAAACCTTTACAATTAAGATGATAAAGTAACCATAAAAGGCTTAGTTAAATGAGCTAAATCATTTGCGAAGAATCTGAAAAGTCTAAAGTAATTTCTTAAAAGTCAAGTCGTAAATCACCGCGTTTAGTAATTTCCTTAGAAACAAAGGGTTATCTCTTCATTTTTTCTTGGCGACTTAACAGTTCAAGACTGGGCTTACACAGTATTAAGAAATAAGTAATAATCTTATTTTCATCAAAATAATGTCTATTAAAATCTACAGAGATATGATGAATAGGATATAATGTTTAGTCATGCTGCAAAAAAAGGGATGCTGCTTTTAGGGGGCAACTACCCGACTATGGATGTCCGAACACTGTAGGTGTATATGCTAGTTGTGCGGTAAACTCCGCTTGCGCAATGCAGAGTATTGTGTGACGTCAGCGTATGTGCACAGTTTTTTTTTTAATAATTATAAACTAGCGCTTGACCGCAATCCCGCCTGATGGTAAGCAGTGATGCGATCGTTGATGGTAAAGCGCGCTAGTTTATTAAGAACCTATTCACTCAGAAAAACTGAGTGAATGGGAAGGAAGACGGCAGTTGAGCGAAGTGATGCAATGTTAAACCCAACAACACGACCAACGATGCTGCGCCAAAGGGAGATTGATCTGAAGACCCTCCACGACCAAACTCCCAATAGAGCAACATTAGGCGCATCGTACCCGGCACACATCGCAACACAACTGCTCAGACCCGTCCCCCGTACGGCTTCACCAGACATCATGCCGGAACACGACATCGCAATCGCTTGGCGGCAAGGCTTTGTGTGGTGGGTGGTAACTTCTGCCGGCGGCCGATGTTATGGCCTACCACCGAGAGTTATGGCCTACCACCGAGTTCCTCTGTGGTGATCTAAATGGCGCCACGAACCTACTAAAATAATATATTTTACTAAGAAATTCTTCATAATATTGTATCTCCTTCGTATTTTCGTATGTAGGCCAATGCCTAGATCCTGAGCAATCAAAACGTCTCATAAAGATAAACTCATACACATCTCTCATATCCCAACAAACCGACGGATCTATCGTCTGTCACTCAGCCATTTATCACCTAAATGTGCCCAACCAGCGAAGGAAAATAGACCTTATATAACAGAAATAAAATGAATTTCACTTCGCATTGTTAAGAGGAGTTGTGCTGTTTTGGAGCTTGCAAGAGTAGCCATGTTTTGAGATAATATTCGGGATATTTATGTAAGAAATGGTGATGTTGTGGACAAAAATGCTTAACAATTTTATCAGGCTTCTGCTCGCGACCTTGTACGCCTGAAATTTCTTGTTCTCTCGTTACCTACATTCCCCCTTATTCATAAACGCTGTTTAAAGTTAACTAGAGATTAGCGATTGTTTAAACATATATTTTAGACATTTTCACGTCACTTAACTTTAATCATCGTTTAAACACTGTGGTGCTTATTCATAAAGGATGCTTAAAGTTAAGTAACGTTAAAAGGTCAAAAATGTATAGTTAAAGAATCGCTAATCACTAATTAACTTTAAGCAACGTTTATGAATAAAGGGGATTGAATCAGCTAATGAGTGTCCTAGTGTTAAAATGTTAAGCACCTATATATAGTGTTTCTCAAACAACGGACTTTTGAAATATTATTTTTCACTATATTCTTTTTTTCTTTTTTCATTTTTAGATGAGAAAAATAATCTCTGGCTTGTGAATTAACAGTATAATTTATTTATATCACTATAAAATATAATAGTGACAGAATTCTACTGATCGATTTTGTCACCTCCTCACCACCTCAAATCTCACCGTGAAATGTAGAATAGAATACTCTTTATTATGTACGGACGACAGCAGGACGGCAGCTACCCGAAACTGTCAGTTATTCCCAATTAACCATGAGTCTTAATACTTTAGAGATAAAGTTGAAAATCTAATAAAGAATCTGATAGGTTATTGTCGCTTGTTGTGCTGTTGTCTGTACACCATATACCTAGATTACAGAACATAAACATGAAAATATTACAAAGGGTGACACAATGGGCGGTCTTATCGCTAAGAACGATCTTTTAGAGACAACCTTTGTAAAAAATTGAAGTAAGGTAGATTGAGGCAATCGTCAAAAGGATCCGGCAATTGGGACTCGAGGTGGCCGTGCAGAAGTCCGAGGCCATGTGCTTTCATGGTCCTCGGAATGCGCCACCGTCGGGTTCCCACATAACAGTAGGAGGGGTTCACATCGGCGTCAGGTCGACGATGAAGTACCTGGGACTCGTCCTCGACATCCGGTGGAACTTTGAGGAGCACTTCCGACGTTTGGCACCCAGACTGGAACGGGCCGGGGCTGCCCTGAGGCGGCTCCTCCCCAATCTAGGGGGACCAAACGTCTCCTGCCGGAGGCTCTACGCGGGGGCCGTGCGGTACATGGCGCGGTCGCTAAGGAAGCGACCAGCCCGATGCTTGACCGCGTCCCAGAGGGTCATGGCCGTTCGGCTGATCCGGGGATACCGCACGGTCTCCGCTGAGGCGGCAAGCCTCCTTACCGGATTGCCGCCATGGGATCTGGAGGCCAAAGCCCTCGCTCACATGTGGGAGTGGCGAGAGGAGGCAAAACGCCGGGGCATAACTCCGCTGCCGCGAGAAATCGCGGTACGGCGGACACAGCTCCGGCGGGATCTCATGGCGACATGGAGAGTGCGATTGTCGCAACCCAGTGCTGGGCACGCCACAATAGCGGCGGTAAGTCCCCTCTTTGAGGAGTGGCTAGAGAGGCGCCACAGCGCCCTGACGCAAGTCCTCACCGGACACGGTTGTTTCGGGAGGTTCCTGTTCCGTATTAGGCGGGAGGAAACGCCAGGGTGCCACCATTGTGTAGATCGCCCTGAGGATACGGTGGAGCATACGGTGGAGATCTGCCCGGCTTGGGTAGACCCCGCCGTGTCCTCGTAGTGGCAATCGGTGGCGATCTCTCGCGTCCGACCCTGGTCCAGGCCATGGTCCGGTGGTGACGGCCTGCCATGCACTCTCGGTGCATGGCAGGCCGTCACCTCCTTTTATTTTATTTTTTTTATTAATTTATAAACCAGCGCTTGACCGCAAACCCGCCTGATGCGAAGCAGTGATGCTGGCAAAGGAGGAGGCGGAGCGCGTGAGGTAACGGGAATCCCAGCGCCCTCACGCCACTAGCCGTCGCAGGAGACGCCCTGGTCGGGAGACGTCACCTAACTCCCAACCACCGTAGACGCGGGCCTGCGGGTGGCGAGCAATGGGCAGCTCGCTGCCCGGTAAGGACCAGGCCCGAGTCGACGGCGCGTCGTGTTTCACGCGCGCTTCAAAGAGATGTCAGCACATCGTGACGGGGCCCACGAATACTATGCCTCCTGAGTCAGGGTTGCGGGTTGGTTAAAAAAGAAACCATGGCCCTGGCCGTCGCACAGGCAAGTGAAGAAACACGGGTGGGGTTTAGTCAGTAAAAGTCTGACACGCCCTTCCGCTCCGCCCAGGGCGCGAGAAGTCATATGATGATTTCCCAACCCAACAAAAAAAGGTGCATTGAGGTAAGAGTGGACCATCGATGGAGTCAAACACTAGGCTTTAATTACTTAGAATGACGTTGCACTTCACATTCACATTACCTGATTTTTATTATTGTGATGAGACGGCTGATCAATCTAATGGATTGTATTAATTTATTTTGGTAAATTTGTTCTTAAACCAGAAGAAATATGATTTAAAAGTTTTGCTATGATTCTCATTTGCCTTAATATTTCGACATTGCCATTTACAACCTTGGTCCTAGAGATTCTCTTAGAGAAAAATTCAGGAGGTGAACATTCTGGCTGTAGCTTCACAATATATATTTGAAAATGTTATGTATGTACATAAAACTATATCGAATTTTATGAAAATAAGCGATACTCATAATATAAATACCAGGAACAAACACAATCTTGCTGTACATCACACTCGTCTCCACAGAGTAGGCAACTCGTTCATGGGTCAATGCATACACTTTTACAACAAGCTTCCCATGGACATTCGAAACTTACCCATTAAACAATATAAAAACTATATAAGGCCAAACTTTGCAAAAAGGGGTATTATAAAATCTCAGATTATTTAGAAGACAAAAAAGCTTGGGACTGAGCTGCTCGCTCTGTTAAGCATTGTTATTAAGCAATATGCGTAATTATAACGTAAATTATTGTAAATATTTTCATTTTTAATATCTGGACTTGAAAAAAGACGAAGATCCCTGAGTTTGTTTCGGCAACCTGACTACCTCTGAGAAGAAATCTTCTCAAATGTAGTCAGTTAGGAAATGCCGGCTTCATCTAGTTAAAAAAAAAAAAAAACATGACGTGTAAAAGTGACTAGTGATCCTACTTGTTTATTAAATGATTTCATTTCAGTAAAATTTACTACATCACACCTATTTATATTTAAAATGTTTGTTGTTTTTGCTCAATATAATGTTTAAAAGGCGACATAATATTTAGATTAGGATATTAATTCTCCTAGAAATAAGACGAAAAGAGAGAGAGAGAGAGAGAGAGAAGAAGAGAGAATAGTCTAGAAGTAAGAGAGGGTACTCTATATTTATATTAAATATGCATGTTTGTTAAATAAGTTAAGATCAATACTGAATATTCGGACACTGAAATTTACTACAACAGATTTTTTGGCCTAAAGCGCTCATATACTTATAAAACAACTCGCTGCATACTATCAATCGAAAGTAAGAATATCATTATTAAACGAAATTCCCTGAATGTCCCTCATAATATCTGCAGACCTTACTTAAGGGCGGAAATAACACACATTACGAAAGCTATAAACATTTACTTGTATAAACTCTCGACGGAATCATGGTTGTCTGTATTACCTATATTAAATGGTGACGGTTTTATATCAAACGCTGGGAAATAAACCGTTTTTGCGTGCCACTGATCATTTCATGACAAAGGCCTTGAAGTTTCGCCGGTAAACAACTAAATGGACAGGCAAATATAAAACAAGCGAGGTGGCGAACACACTATCAGTAAGGATTTATTTTTTTGAAACAACATTTCAATTCATAATGTTACTTACTTTTTTGGTCAGATAAACTTTTCTAATAGGTATACAAATCAATGGATTGGTGATATCTTTCAAAATGTTTCAGAATATGTTAGAAAGTTTCTAAAATACTATTTACTTAATAATAAAACCGACGATTTCTTTCATAACCCGTTAGGTCCATTTCCACACCTGTGAAGATCAATCAGCGTAAAGTAGTATCTTAGATGGCTGCAATTTCCATGAGTTATCGGGAGTGAAGTCAACTAGTTTCTTTTTTAACTGTCTTCAAAAAATCTTTTTTTTTAATGTATTTTCACTGATTACTCTAAGACGTCTCAACTCTCAAAAGCTGAAGGCGGTCTACGCACTACAAGGATACATTCTGAAAAATAAGAGTCAAGGTGAACGGGCTCCTTTTGGCGGTAAATAGACACGCTAGTGTTTTAGTTTCGAATGATTATTTTTTTCAAACTTTGGTACGTTTCGCTAGCACAGCAGTATGTACATGATTTAATAATTGTTTTAGCTTAATCCGACATTTATCAATTTAAATTTCTATTATTATTTTATTTAAACACAATCTTCAACGCTAGTAACCATTTCATATAAAACCTGGTCATTTTATATTCTTTTGTCAAATATTGCGTATTGCTTTCCTTTCACGAAAAGGGGAGAGGGTATGTCCTCTGTTCGTTTTGACATTTAAGTACACAAATAGTGTATCGAGCAATGAAAAAAAAATCTCATTTAAAAGTTAAGACAAGTTCTCTAGACCTTCGAGGCAGTCCCACTTCTTTCAGATACCCAGATATATTTGCACAAAATATAAGACTTAACTCTTCCATTAGAGATATTTCTAGCATACCGAACAAAACCAGCCAAAAGTTTCCACAATGAATATCCACAAAACGACAACAGTATCGGGTTACACCACTATTTTTACGTCTTTGTATAATATATTAGATAGGTTCTTATGTACAAAGTTTCTGTACGAAATTCCTCACGCGTGACACGGCATCTCTATAAAAGGCTCAGACAGGAGACCAAGTAAGTGGAAATATCGAGAAAGTTTGTAGAAGATTTAACGAAAGACGAACGCTATCAAGTTATCCTGCGTCCGAGATTTGTTTGCCAAAATTATAACATAACGTTGTCGCTAACGTTGGCTTAGTGGTTAAAACACTAGCCTCTCAAGTATGAGTGTGCGGGTTCGATTCCAGGTCAGGCAAGTACCAATGTAACTTTTCTAAGTCATATGTACTTTCTAAGTATATCTTGGAGGTGAAGCAAAACATCTTGAACTTTAAAAACACCTGGACTTTAAGTCTGAAATCGGCAACCCGCATTGAGCAAGCGTGGTGATTACGCTCAATCCTTCTCTGTATGAGAGGAGACCTGTGCCCAGCAGTGGGACGATAAAAAAGGTTGATGATGAACATTTAACATAATCAGCGTATAATGTTTCCATTCCTTAGACTCAGGCCTCCTCTTGGTGAGAGGGAGAGAGCAACGCGTTCTCAATGCTGTTTGGTAGTTCAAAAATATAAACAAATATAAATTGATGGAACAGTAATTTTAAATCCTACATAATTAATTTCAGTTTATGCTAAAACTACAAATATTTCCTAATTTATTAGCGCTAGTCACGCTGAAATCAACTTAATCGTCATTAAAATAAAGTTGATAACTGTTTAATTCGAAATAGTTTGAGTAGGCTAGCACTGCGTACTTTTTAGACCATAGAGTTGTTTGTCGACCTTAATAGTAAAGGTCAATCAGCCCCCTAATTGGTGAACACATTTTTGTCAAATGATTGCGACTAGTTGGGATCGTTTGGATCGCCCATTGGTCCGTTCGGTCCAAAATGTGTTCGCCGATTAGGGACAGGTTCCTCGAAAATGTAGGCACAGATGAAAGCACATTTCTTTATTAGATTTTCAACTTTATCGCTACAGCATTAAGGCTTAATATTTAGAGGGAATACATATTTGACAGTTTCTGGTAGTTTAACATGCTTTCGTCCGTACATCAAAAAATGTACATCATGATCATCATATTTCAGCTGAAAGACGTCCACTGCTGGACACGGGCCTCCCACAAGGATCTTCACGACGACCGGTCCTGCGCCTCCCGCATCCAGCGGTTTCCCGCGACCTTCACCAGTAGGTCTAGTATGTTTCCATTGCGAAACTCGGTACTCGTAAGTATAAGAGCGTATTACTACAAAAACGGTCAAGTACGTGTCGGACTCACGCACAAAGGGTTTCGTACCATTGATTTTTGAAATTAAAGGATTTATTTGTATGAAAGATTATGCGGTATTATAAGCGGTTTACGATTTACAAGGTATTGAAAAAAACTACGCACTACATCTCGTTCAAAACAATTTTCGTTGATAGTTTTTTATAGTAATGTACATCATATGTTTTTTTTTTAGATTTTTCATTTTCTTATTTTAGAAGTTAGAGGGGGTTTTTTCCACTTTGGAAGCGTCTGTCACGCAAACTATTCGGTTTAGAAAAAAAATAGTTTAGAAACCTCAATATCATTTTTGAAGACCTATCCATAAATACCCCATACGTATGTAATTGATTGACAATTCTGCCAATATAAAAGAATACCACGCGGGCAAAGCCGCGGGCGGAAAGCTAGTCCTTATATAAATCGGAAAGTGAGTTTGTTTGTTTGTCCCGCCTTCACGCCGTAACGACTGAACCGATTGCTTTGAAATTTTGCAGACTTAAAGTTAGAAGTCCGGATTAAATAATAGGGTACTTTTTATCGCGGAAAATTTGATATTCCCGAGGGAAAACAAAAATATTGTTAGCTTCATACCAGTTCGGCGATAGATGGCACTATGTGTCGTTTAAAACAAGGTGATTTATTACAACCGAATATGCACATGTAAACTTAGGAGCTAAATGATACGATAATGAATCCCCGGAAATGAGGAATCTAAAAAGCGCGATATAACCGAATTCCACGCGGGCAAAATGTCGCGGGCGGAAAGCTAGTATTGAGACTAATTCAGTAATGTTACTATTGCTATGAAAATTGCCTTTTGGACAGATGACATATATCATGGTCATGTATACCAAACTTTTTTAGTATCTGAGTGAAATATTAGTAGGAAATCGCTACCTCCCTATCCTAAGCGAGGTTTGCTGTGTAACTTATGTTTTTTTTTATAAACATGTAAGTAAATACCGGACAACCTAGTGTTGAGAAGATGTATCGATGTTAAGGAGATTTCCGACATCTTGGATTCAGGATGTAAGAATAATGAGTTTTGGATCAATCCATCAACTTGACCTAGAATGGTTTCGACAAAAGTTCTTTCCGGTCACTTTGGCCCAAAAAGGTTTACTGCGAGGCATTATAAGTAACTCGGGACTCTTTCAAGTGACTTGGTTTTGTTTGTAGGTAGAGATGGTTAATATAGCGCATAGCGCCATTCAATAGCACGCTATTTCCACGTAGCGCATAGCGCACGCTAGGTAGGTAGTCGTTACGACGCTATCACGCTATGACGCTATGAATGAAATTGATTGAATGTCATCGCGTTTGAGCGCTGTGGACTACTGACGCTTATGTATGTTTGTTGTCGCAGCACGCTATTTTCATCGCGCGCGATCTTACTTGTTAATGTCTGTAAATATTAGTATAAAATTCTGTTGAAAAACAAAGTAGTGACGATTAGTGTGTGCAAAAGGTAACTCTATGTAAAAATGTCTAATCGCAAAGGTGGTGGTTTGCCAATTTGAAACTTCTTTGAAAAGTCCGCAGGCGGCAGCAAGACTGCTATTTGTAATTATTGTCGCCGACAGTTGTTTTTTTTTTTATAAATTATAAACCAGCGCTTGACCGCAATCCCGCCTGATGGTAAGTAGTGATGCGATCGTTGATTGTAAACTACTATAACCAATTTAAAGGCTCACTTAAAGCAAAAACATATTATTGCGTATAATATTTTTTTAAATTGTTTTAATTTAGAAAACAATTCTCCCTTAAGATCTGTAAATGTAAATATGCTTTTATAGCACGCGGTTTGTGTAACGAAGAACGATATGTAATTTAACGTGCTACGAAATCTAGCGAATTGCAAAAATTATCACGCCTGCTGGACGCCCACGTGCTTTATTATTTATAGCGCGCTATAACATAGCGCAATTAATAGCGCGCTAGAAATTAATAGTTTGTAGTCTGTAGCGTGCTATTGTTTTATAGACGTTTTGAATAATAATAATTTATTATAACGAAAAAGCATGTAAATATTTCATCATTAACTCTTTTAAAAACGCCTATACGAGTATGAACTTACTTGACTTATAAGCGTAGCATATAAATTTATATTTTAAGTAATCAAAAAATAATACTAATCAAATCACCTAATATGACCGAGTTATACAAAACTCATCTCAACCCCAAAATCGTTATTGTAATATTTGATTTATAGCCGCAAAAGCCAATTTATAACAAAACAATTGCTATTCCAAAGAGAACACAAACCATAAATAACAAAGTCGTTGGACAAAACGGAATGTCAAAGCAGTTTGCATACTAGTGTTGCCAATGACAAAGACAATATGTCCGGATGAAATGCGGGACATGAATTTTTGCTCGGACAGTTTTATTTTGAAACGTTTTATATATCTTCCATGCTGATTTGACTTCTAAAATTATGCTGATTGAGTATGCTTTCTGCAGAATTTAGTATAGTCATGTGAGAAATTGGAAACATTTTATTAAAGTGACAGTGTTAGTTTGGAATTATTCATTCATTACCTAGTACAAAACAGAATATGTCTGCATGAATCACAAAAGTTAAATTAGAAAAGAATACTTTTTATTATATAAATTGCAGAACATAGAAATGTAGATTATACAATTGGTAACATAAGTGTATTCCTTCTCAAACCAAATAGCGAAAACTATCAAAATATTAAAATGGCGTGGCTTTTAATTATTAGCACAGACCCAAAAATTAGAACATCACGTGTCCCGGTTTCATGGGACGTCGACGACCAGAGCGTAATCGCCCTCAAATATTAATACTGCCGTAATCGAGCCGCGCACCTCAAGTTTTCTAATAAACATGGCCGAATATTCTCTTTTCAAAATCCTTTGTTTCTTAATGAATGATCGCATGACTGGCTTTCGTGTGGCCATTACAAATGTTTGGCATGATTAAAAGGTGTAATTAGACCTTTTTATTAAAAGAAATATTTAAGATATGCTGGGCGTCTAGACGACGTTTCTTTTCAAAATTACTTAATTTTGCTGAAAGCATTTTTATAATAATTAATCTGTAGGTTATGTGGAAGCTTAGCAAGCAACATCGGTTTTAATTAAAAATACAATTTACATTAAACAGTATAAATATAAAATAATAAGAGATTCCTTGAGAGATAAAGCAGAGATATTATAATCGCTCCGAAAGTTAAAAAAAATGCAACCTCCCGCATTTTTTTCGTAAATTTTGTAGGGATTTTTTCCGAAAATATTAACATTATGAAAAAAAATATTCTAATGAACCCCTATTAATTTTTAAATACCTATCCAACATCACATCACACGTTAGGGTAGAAAAGAAAAAAAAAAATCTCTCCCCACTTTACGTATAGTCACTCAGTTTTTTGAGTGAATAGGTTTAATAAATTAGTTCGCTTTACCATCAACGATTGCCAAACTATTTACCATCAGGCAGTATTGCAGGTGGAATCGCTAGTTTGTATATAATAATAAAAAAAAATGGAGACCGATCTAAAAACTTTTTTCTTTCAATAAAAGAAAGTATCAACAAAGGCAAAATATCCAATCACCTACGTCAAATTACTTTCGTCATGTTTCGGTCCTTTCCGAGTTTATCACAGATCATTAAAATTATATAAAAGATTTCCAATTTGGATATCAAATACGTTTTTTCTTTCAACCTTTTTGCATTCAGGCTTGAACGTTACAATATTATAGTCTTTTGGTTCACTGAAAAGTATAATTTTGTTTTGATAATATTTGCTATATTTTTGTCATTTAACAGGTGTGTTTGTCTCATCATCATCATTAACATTTCTATCGTCCCACTGCTGGGCACAGGTCTCTTCTCATACAGAGAAGTATTGAGTGTAATCCACGTTTGCTCAATACGGGTTGGTGATTTCAGACTTAAAGTCCAGGTTTCCTTAAGATGTATACTGTATACTGTTTGTCTCATAAAGTGTTATTACGCGTCAACGGGTTCTTTTTCTTTTCTTTATAGTGAATACTACTTCAACTCTTGATCAATAGCCTCTGTGGATAGATACGACAATTTTGCCAATAACACGTGTAACAAATTATAGAAATTCATTAAAAAATTATTTCACAATAATGGCGAATATGGCCAATGACAATAGAAAAAACGGCCGCGTGAGCCGTCTACGAGGGAGATTTCATGCAAAGTCATAATGTAGCCACTACGCTGCGACTTTTTACTACATAAATCAAGCGCTTTTATTTAGCCAACAACACTATAAATAAATTAAATGTCCGATGAAAAATTAGCGCGACATTCATCTTAGCTTTCCCGTCAAAACTCTCCAACGGGTTTATGTACAGATGACAGCACATCAAGCTACTACAATCTGTCGGATTTCCTTATTAGATTTTCAACTTTATCTTTAAAGCGTTAATGCTCAAGGTTGATTAGGAATATTTGACAGTTTGGGGTAGCTTGACCTGCGTTGTTCGTACAAATCCATTAAAATTTGCACATAACCCCCCAATAGATCTCATGTCATAAACATAAGTTTTGATCGCGTGGGAATATCAGGATGGAATCCTACTTGTTAATTCTGATTATAAACTCCGTATGTCAAATTTTGTCAACATTAGTAAAGCAGGTTGAGTCCGCTGAACTGTTTGACTAATTTTCGCGAACTGCTTAATACACACACAAACTTTCGCCTCTATAATATTACTAGCTCCTCGATTTTTCATCCGCATAAATTTCAATTCCATGGAATTTAGTAACGCAGAACTAGATAAATATGCCGTTATATTTACGAAGGGAAAACGTGGAACGAGTTTGAAACAGAAAAACAAACTAAACTCATGTCCACAGTACAATACTTAATCCGGGAAAACAAACAAAACATTTTCAAAACAGAGCAATTTACGATGTAATTCCTGCCTATTTATTTAACAAATTGTATACATATTTACCGAAGCATTATCTACTTGGACAAATTACTATTATGTCACGTACATATATGTACATTTAATCTCTTATTGTGTAGCAAATATTTACTTCAAGTCTTCGACACACTTGGGAATAGTTGTGTCAATGTTTCCTTTGATGGCACGATGTGAATGGGATCAAAGAGAAGGAGACAATGTAGGAACTTCAAAATGCGACGAAATGTAGCTTCGTTTTTCGTGTATACATCTCTGGATTATAGAGTGTCGGGAGTAATTTTCGGGTTCAGCAAAAAGCAGAATTGGACTGACCAAAAAGTCTTTGTGAAAAAGACACTCATCTATAATGTGTGATGGATTTTTTTCTAATTACATTTAGATTTTACATCGCTTTGAGAAACTTATTTCCTTACACCTAAATGTTAACCAGCGCTGCACTCACACAGCAGGTCAAGCTACCCGCAACTGTCAAGTATTCCCAATGAACCTTAAGCCTTAATGCTTTAGCGATAACGCTGAAAATCTAACAAAGAAAATTGACAGAATTTAGTAGCTTGATGTGCTGTTATCTGTACTTAGTTTATTGTGTTTACTTTAGTTTATGACCTTCCTGTGCTTTGGCCTTCCGATTTAAATTATTATGTAACACCTAGCTAACAAATATTAGTATAAAATGTACGCATTGTCACACGAGTTGTGATTTTATGTGACGACTTTCTATTATACATGACAAAGTGCGGGCTTCATCAAATATTTGTACAACCTTTATAAAACAATCTACCAACATAAAGTTTAGTACGTTTTGTCGAGCTTTGAGAGTGTTTCTAACCCAAATTTATGCTTATAAAAGCAGACGAGATATTAAAGAAAACCGTAGAAAAAGTATTTGTGTAAACCTTTAGTTAAAAATACAACTGTGTTCGCTCTGAATGACTTTGAAAGCTAAAAAAACAATATCAGGAGGCATTAGGTTATAAGTAGGTACATTGTGTATACAGTGACACCCAGTTAATACAGTGATGTAGACCGAACCTAATGGTCCCTTAAGGCTGTTATAGACGGTGTACTCGGACGTATTCCACTAAATCTCGACAATACACAAACCACATTACTACTTTGTGTTAGTACATCTGATTCTGTTTACTTCTTAGGAATTAATACGTGCTTGTGTTATACAATATGTAAAGAAAACCGTGTCTGATCCGTAAAGGTATTGTTAGGTATCAATAACTGATTCTACTAATGGATACAAAACCGGGCTAAACTTAAAAAAAACTCCCCCTAAAAAAAATAATATTATTTCGCAAAAAGAGATAACTTAATACACGTGCGGTAAGCAACCCTTCCACGGGCGGCGGGCGGCAGGGCACGCGGCACGTGGTCGCATCGCTATTCGCTCATAATAACAACGGTGTTGTCACTTTTTTAAAAATTACGAAATTTCGGGGAAGTTGGAATTAATTCATGGGAAAAAAAGATTATTTCAAATTCATTAATATTGTTTCTATGATGATTACGTAAAATTTTATATTATATTTGGTGAAGTGTTTACCTAACTTATTATCCTTTTGGGTCGAACAGGGTTTTCTTTACATATTGTATAGTAGCCTGCTAATGTCTTTCTTTCTTTCACAGAAAACACAAACGGGGAAAGAACACTCCTTTCTGCTTTCCAAAACGTGTGGTGAAAATATAACCACACCTTTAAAATTATTGAACGTTGAAGCAATTGACATTATCCGTCATTTACGATTATTTCGAGATTATGATGTTGGTCGTTAGTGGTCTTTCCCCAGCAGTCGACCTCTATAGACTAAAGAAGTAGAAGACTCCTGGAAGCCGCTTGGAGGTTTTTAGATTTAATCTC
Organism: Sesamia inferens; assembly: GCA_037179545.1. Taxonomy (NCBI): domain Eukaryota; kingdom Metazoa; phylum Arthropoda; class Insecta; order Lepidoptera; family Noctuidae; genus Sesamia; species Sesamia inferens. The sequence continues at coordinate 27,523,750 of CM073939.1, read as the reverse complement.
ATCAATAAAGTGTCAGTCTTATCCAGCTATGTTAATGCTGATCCTAATCATCTCTATGATAATTTTTTTAATATGTATTGTAAGCAATTTGATTCCAAATTTGTTCCCAAGACTATCTCTATTAATAGTAATGCATCTTTCTCTGATTGGGCTACCATAGGTATTCATAAAAGTAGAACTCGGCTTTATGAACTGTACAATGAGAGGACTTATATTAACACTGTTGAATTTAATTTGTATGTTAGAAAATACTCAAAATTATTTAAACAAGTTTGCTATATGGCCAAGTCACGTTACTTGAGTTCAAAGATAAAAAACAGTAGTAATGTAATTAAAACGACTTGGAAAATTATTAATAGTGAAACGGGAAGGTCCAGTGATAGAAATACTGACTATAGCCTGACTGTTAATGGCAACATAATAAAATCAGACTCGCAAGTCGCTGAGGTGTTTGAAAATTTCTTCTCGGATATTCCTGTTTTAACTACTAAATCCCTAAACTCATCACCTTCTGTTGCTGAGTCTTTGCTTAAAGAAAATGTTAATGTTTGTAATTCGGAATTTCACTTTGAATATGTTACCAGTAAAGATATAATTAAAATCTTTCACACTCTCAATATAAAAAAGACTGCTGACCTATGGGGTCATTCGGTGGAAGTTGCGAAGTCTATTATTGATATTGTGGCACCCACTCTAGCGGTTATCTTTAATACTTGTATTGACTGTGGAGAGTTTCCTGATCTCATGAAAAATAGTAAGATAATACCTTTGTTTAAATCAGGCAGTACATCAGACCCCACAAATTATAGACCTATTTCTGTACTACCTACCTTTAGTAAAATTTTTGAGAAATTAATTTTAAACCAAATGCTAAGTTTTTTTAATAAACATAAATTATTACATAGCAAACAGTTCGGTTTTACAAGGGGTCGTTCAACTACTGATGCCGGTGTTGAACTTCTATATCATATCTACAATGCATGGGAGGATAAATGCGATGCCTTGGGCATTTTTTGTGATTTGTCCAAGGCATTCGATTGCGTTCTTCACGAGACGTTAATCAGGAAACTCCGCCACTACGGGATCAGGAACTCTGCATTGGATCTTATTACATCCTACTTGAGTGGTAGGATTCAAAGCGTTGACGTTAATGGAAAAAGATCATCCGGATCTTTAGTAACAATGAGAGTCCCACAGGGGTCAATTCTTGGTCCCTTTTTGTTTCTTGTTTACATTAATGACCTGCCGTACCTCATAAAGGATAATCACGATATAGTGTTGTTTGCAGATGACACTTCACTTTTATTTAAACTTAAACGTCAGCAGCAGGTCACTGATGATGTAAATAACGCGATCTCCAAAGTAGTCCACTGGTTTAATGTTAATAACTTACTTTTAAACGAGAAAAAAACCAAATGCATTAAGTTTACTCTACCTCACGTTAGGCAGGTGAAAACTAAAGTGTTGATAAGGGGCGAAGAATTGGAATCTGAAGACAGCACAGTGTTCTTGGGTATAACTCTGGATGCTAAGCTTCAATGGGGTCCCCATATAGAAAAATTGACAAAAAACTAAGTTCTGCTGCATACGCAGTTAGAACAATTCGTAATTTGACTGATATTGAGACGGCCCGTTTAGTGTACTTTGGCTATTTCCATAGCGTAATGTCGTACGGCATTCTGTTGTGGGGAAATGCCACTGATATTCAGACAATATTTGTTTTGCAGAAACGAGCTGTTCGTGCAATTTATAAATTAAGTCCAAGACACTCTCTCAGAGAAAAATTTAAAGAAATTAATGTACTGACCGTGCCGTCTCAATATATTTATGAAAATCTTTTGTATGCTCATAAAAATATAAAATTGTATAAAAAATACAGTGATGTCCATAGTATAAATACTAGAAACAAGCACAAATTTATTGTACCTACAACAAGGCTCAAGAAAATAGGTGGCTCTTTTAGATGCCAATGTATACATTTTTATAATAGACTTCCAGAGGTGGTTCAAGATCTGAGCCTGAATAAATTCAAATGCTTCATTAAACGTAAGTTGTGTCAGAAAGCATTTTATAGTGTTAAAGATTATATTGACGACAAAAAGGCTTGGGCTTGAGCTGCGTCCGATTTCTATGCTTACACTGATTGTTCTTTGATTTTTCCTCTCGTAGTTTAAATTTGCAATTGTTTGTTTTTTCTTAACTCAAAGCCAGTATACACTATGTAGCCAGGCATATTGTACGTTACGGAATTGCATCGCTGACAGGGGTATTCGGCACTGGTGCAGCTGCACAGGAGCTAAACTTAGCATTCGGGAACACCGTTGGAGCTGCTGAACCTTGGACAAAACTGTCTTTGCATTGTGTAGATTCAATTTCTTAGTATTGTATAATTGCATGGAACACGTGTGAGCACGATCTATTTGCTGTATAGCATCTATTTGTTGGGTTAGTCGTTTATTGACTTGATAGTGCTATGGCTGTTGAGAGTATGTCATGCTCACTCAAATGTCTCGCTGATGGTGGCGTGTGTGTTGGGTCATTAGGTTCCCTTCAATATGGTTGAGCTGAATGATGCTGATCCATACGTCATGTTCGTGAACGGACGCCGTCAGAGGGGACTGGTCATCTCTTAGCTGCTACGGCGTATTTTAATTTCTGAATTGTTGTTTTTTTTTTCCATAATGGACGCTCTCAGCGTACAATATATTTCTGCATCGTTCTCACACGATTGATTTCAAAATGAATGATGTAATCAAATATTTGTATCAATAGCTTGATATTTTAAAAGAGTGTCCATGGAGTTTCTTGCCCGTTCTTCTCCATAGGTACCTACTTTTTGGAATGGGCGACTAGCTTCACCTTACTGACTTACCGAACTTCTGACAATTCAAAAGTGCCTGTAACTGGTTTATTTGAAATAAATGCTTTGATTTGATTTGATTTGATTTGACGATGTTGGTCTAATAGAGAAACCTCCACTTCAAAATCTGCACAAGGCCGGCCCGGGTAGGTAGGCCCACGATTGAAACAATTTCGCCTCTCTTAGCGAAGGTTATGATTAATCCATCTGTTGAATGTGTATGACACTATGGCTTCGAAAGAAGGATGAAAAATATTTGTGATTTTGCAGAATCAACGGCTTAACGTGTTTCCCGAGGCGCGTAGGGATCTTGGCATGTAAGTTTTTATTTAAATTTTTAATTGTCATAACTTGTCAATATCACGATATACTGATGAGTTCATTTTTTTTAAATAATTACAAACTAGTGATTATCCGCAATCCGGCCTGATGAGTAGTGATCCAATCGTTGATGGTAAAGCGCGCTAGTTTATTAAGAGCCAATTCAATATAAAAAAAAAAAAAAACTGAGTGAATAGGAAGGAAGACGGCAGTTGTGCAAGGTGATGCAATGTTAAACCCAACAACATGTTACATGAACAACGATCCTGCGCCAGAGGGAGATTTATTGAAGGCCTTCCACGACAAAACTTCCGACACAACAACATTTGGCGCATCGTATCCGGCACACATCGCAACACAAGTGCTTAGACTCGTCCTCCGTACCGCTTCACCAGACATAATGCCGGAACATGACGAATCGCTTGGCGGCAAGACTTTGTCTGGTAGGTGATAACTTCTACCGGCAGCCGATGTTATGGCCTACCATCGAGATTTTTATTTGCAAGGTTCAATTTCTGGTATCACTGTATTGAAAAGTATCATAACTTCCAAATATTTAGTAATAGGAAACCCTTTCGATATCGTTTGATATCATCAAGCAGCCGTGCTCTTGGTATGTATATACGTCCCTTTACCTTTTACGTCGTATAGAATAGTCTTAATTTTAACCATTGAGGACCATATAAAATAGGAATCTACCTTTAATCATCATCATCATCTCAGCGTTAACCCCAGTCGCAACCGAAGCTTTTTTTCAGCTTTGGAGTCTCTGGTCTTTATCGGTCTAACTGTTGATTTCGAAACTTCGATATTTTCCGTGAAGCGACTGCCATCTGACCTCCACAAGCCATAGGCGATATCAAAGCATTGCAGTTAGACCAATTGTTGAACTTTAGAGGGCTCCAACAACCTGTAACAACTGCTACTGGATGTTCGTATGGCAACCGGGACCAACCGCTAATTTTCGAGGCACGACCAGACCAGTGCAAATATTCATGCGTACAAATATTTGTACTGCGCGGGGATCGAACCCGCGCCACGGAGGCTGTCAGGAATCTACCTTTAATTCACAGATCGAGACTAGATTAGAATGCATAATTGCCGTTCACATCAGTGGACCTAACCGGATAACTAGCACAAAATCACACGATACACACATACGTTTACAAGCCATCAAACGCCGGCCTATTGATGCCATTGCAACTGATTCCCAGATTAGCATCCTCATATCTAGCCGTATGAATAATTCAGACTAACTCCACATGCTGACACGAACTCTGAATATATCCTGTGTTGTAATGAAGTGGGCTAGTGTGGTGACTGCATAGCTACATACAGTAGTTTGGCTTGAAGGTTTTAGAAACAAACCTCATACTTTGAGACTTCATATTTTGAGAAATAATATCTTGATGGTGTATTTTATACAAAGCGATATATATACTGCACCCCCAATCTTAGCTATCTATCATATGTAATTGCGTTACTTTTTTATCATCAAGAATTTATTCATTTATTTGTGTACATACTTAAAAATTGTTACTTCTTAAACGATCACATACACACTATCGAGCTTATTATAAAGAAATACCAAGAGTTCCAAAGACCTCTATATATAACTTTTATAGACTATCAAAAAGCTTTCGACTCGGTTAAACATATAAGCATATGGGAAAGCTTAAAAGAACAAGAGGTGCCAGTTAGATACATAAATATGATCAAAAGTATATACAATAATAACAAAGGAAGAATAAAACTCGAAACCTTAGGCCCCGCATTCCATATAGAAAGAGGCGTGAGACAAGGGGACCCACTCTCACCCACTATTTTCATAGCCATTCTCGAAAACATCATTGGCAAGTTTGATTGGAGTAAATCAGGCATCTATATAAACGGCAACTACCTAAGTCATCTAAGGTTCGCTGATGACCTGATACTTCTAGCAGAGACAGCCAACGAAACGCAAACCATGATAGAATCTCTACAACGAGCGAGTGCGACAGCTGGATTGGAAATGAATTTAACGAAGACTAAGATAATGACTAATACACGAACCAGTCCTATAACTATCAACGGTAACCCTTTAGAATACGTGGACAGCTATATATACCTGGGAAAAAGAATAAGTTTTCAAAAAGACAGCAACATTAAAGAAATAGAAAGAAGGACCCAACAAACTTGGAACAAATATTGGAGTCTAAAAGAAATATTTAAAAGTCATCTACCAATAACTCTCAAAGCTAAAGTTATGAACTCATGTCTTATACCGACCCTAACCTATGGAAGCCAGACCTGGAAGTTCTCCACAGAAGCCATGAATAAAATCAAAACATGTCATTGAGGTTTAGAGCGAAGCATGTTAAACATAAAGAAAATGGACAAAATAAGACATTCAAAGATAAGAGACTTCACTAAAGTTACAGACGCCTTGATTTATGCTCGAAAACGAAAATGGCAGTGGGCTGGACATGTGGCGAGAATGACTGACGGAAGGTGGACTTCGCGGGTTACTAACTGGTTAGGACCACCAGGCAAGAGAAAGAGGGGAAGACCTTTAAACCGCTGGGAAGATGATCTGAAAAGATCAACGGGCACAAACTGGTACACCATAGCACAAGACCGACAAAATTGGGCATCTTTGGAGGAGGGCTTTACCCAAACCGGGGTTTTTGTTGATTAATAACACTACTAACATATTATAAACCTACATATATTACTAACATTACTAATACATAGAAATATAAATTGTGTTTCCTGTAACATTATTACTAATTATTGTACAACAAGAAATAAAAAGGCTTATTATTATTATTATATATATATACTTCTTAAACAATATAATAATGATATTTATTTTTCACTTCACAGAGATTTGCATAGTTAAACAATAATTTGAAAGTTCACACATTACTTAATGTTAGCATTTTTTAATATAAGACTTATTATTAATTAACAATATATGGGTAGGTATTCTGACTCCTAAACTATGTCTAAGCCTGTGACTTAGGAGTCCGTGAAGAATCACGGACTCGGACTTGTGAAGATATAAACCATATTTCTAGTGAAATCGAGACGGTTTAACAATAATCAAATTGGTGGAAAAGAACAGTTAAACTAGTTTGTAAAAGAATTAAATGGTGAGTGTAGGGTGTGAGTGTATAAGGGGATTGGGTGGGGGGGTGTATGTGATTGTATATGATATACCTCAATGTACCAAGATACATAACGGTCAAGACGTTGTAGGTATGTGTTGCCTTAAATATTAATTATCGTACACAATCTGAAAAAGCGATTTGCATCTTTCTGTCTAATAAATTTAACAAAATTGTGTAATAAGCAGTAAAATCGAATACTTGGAACTATCAATAGTAATGAGTCATGGTGGCCTAGTGGTTAAAACACCAGCCTCTGAAGTATGAGTGTGTGGGTTCGATTTCAGGTCAGGCAAGTATCAATATAACTTTTTTAAAGTTATATGTACTTTCTAAGTATATAGTCCAAGATCCCAGGGTCCCCAGACGTTACTTATTTTCTCACAAAACATATAAATGGGCTAAAGTAGTGTTAGTACGTACTTTGAGTGTGTGCATACCTGCTAGCTTGGGTCGACGGCCAATTCATAGGTACCAGGTGCTAAAGGTAGATAAATACAGTACTGATTTTTCTTAAAGTCTCATTGCTGATTTTTGCCTATGTTTTAGAGAATTTTGTTAAAAATGAATAATCATTATCGCCAGACACTTTCCATCGACGCTTACCCTTACCAGACCCTTTAAAGCTTCAAAAAGAATAACATATTTTTACTTATAATCTCACTCTTGATTTTTATATATGATGCTTAGGGAACTATTTGAACACCCCTGGTCAGCAGCCAGACCAATTGGAAGGGCCAAACATCCTCCCAGACACACATAAAGTGTCGCTATGTGTATGAGCTTCAGCTTCTAATGTTTTACAAAGCACAGCTCCGTTCGTGTGTGGAGAACTGCAGCCACATTTGGGCTGGTGCCGCTAAGTGTCACCTGGCCACTTTGGATTTAGTGGAGAGGCGTGCGAAGAGTCTGATTGGTGACCCTGATTTAACTCGAGATGGTCTCCAAAGCCAGAGCACAGGCGTAGAGTAGCCAGCCTTTCGGTGTTCTATAGGATACATTTTGGGGAATGTGCGAGGGAATTGCATGATTTAATTCCCCCATTTTCGTTCCACCATCGGACGACCCGTCGTACGGCGAGTTTCCACCCATATGTTGTTAACACCACTACGATCCGGACGAAGCGTTTCGCCTCCTCCTTTATACCGCGTACATAGAGGGACTGGAACAATTTGCCAGCAGCAGTGTTTCCGTCGGACTACAATTTGAGTGTCTTTAAGGCTAGAGTGAATAGGCTCTTAATAAACTAGTGCGCTTTACCATCAACGATTGCGTCACTACTTACCATCAGTAGGCCCAGTTTGAGTTTACATTACGAAACTCGATCGTCGATATCGAGCGCGTTTGCCTCAGCGATTGGCCCGCTTCAAGGTCGTAAGAACTTTCAACCAATGAGAGCGTCAAACGCGCTCGATATTAACAGTCGAGTTTCGTATTGAAAACTCATACTAGGCCTACAGGCGGGATTGCGGTCAAGCGCTAGTTTATAATTTAGTAAAAATAATAAAAAAAACATGAGCGCGAGGTCATTATTTGTATGTTTGAGGGTGAGAGCGATATCTATTTATCGATATTTTTCTTATACTTATTGTCTACTCTAGGCTACTCTATTGTGTCGATTCAGTGGATCTGTGATTTAATTTACAACGTGTTTAAATAAAAGAAAAAATATTTATAGCATTCTAAAAAAAAAAAAAATGGCAGAATTATTAAATGTGTATTTTGTGAGAATTCCGATGTGAATTTAATATTGTTTACGGAAGAAACGTTGAAAAAGTGTCAAACAATATTAAAACATAGAAAGGAACATAATGTTTTGTAAGCTGATTTATATGAAAGTGGTTATCATAGACACCGTTCACAGGTTTGATGAAAAAATATTACTCTTCAAAAGCTACAAGTACAGAAAAATCTACTACAAAAGAAAAATCAATAAATATTGCAGAAAATTCATCAGCAGCATATTTATCGACATCTGAATTAGATGAAGCCGTACGGAGGACGGGTCTGAGCATTGTGTTGCGATGTGTGCCGGGTACGATGCGCCTAATGTTGTTGTGTTGGGAGTTTGGTCATGAAGGGTCTTCAGATCAATCTCCCTTTGGCGCAGCATCGTTGGTCATGTTGTTGGGTTTAACATTGCATCACCTCGCTCAACTGCCGTCTTCCTTCCTATTCGTTCAGTTTTTCTGAGTGAATAGGCTCTTAATAAACTGGCACGCTTTACCATCAACGATCGCATCACTGCTTACCATCAGGCGGGATTGCGGTCAAGCGCTAGTTTATAATTATTAAAAAAAAAAAAAAAAAGATACTTAAGTGAAGAAAGGGTTCAGTAGCAAAAATGTGAAAAACTTTGATGCAAGTAACTTACCACCATGCAATAGTGAGTTTTTACAGCAGTTTCGACGAGCTAATTACATTACTAGTCTTTGGAAGAATGCCCATATGAAAAAATATAGTATTGTTAGTCCTGAAAATAAGGGCTGGACGTTGGAAGACAATAAATATCATTTTAACTGGTTTGATGGGGACCAATATATGTATTGTAGTATTTTATTTTATAAGTTTGTGTTTTGTTTATAAGTTTCGTTTGTTGTTAGCTATGGATATTTTCCGAAATAAATAATTTGATTTGGTTTGAAAACATTTTGAGGAAACCTGGACTTTAATACCACGTTTTACTCAAATAAATTATTGTATCGTCATTATATAATTATATTATTTCTCAAGGGTTTTTTGTCCATGTGGCATAACTTCCTTCGTGCTTTATCAATATACATAAATGAGGCACCATTTTAAAGCTTTTTATGACCGTCACACCGGAAAAATATAGAAATTATTCACACAGTTGGTTTTTCCAAAAACGATTAATAATGAAGGATGTACGAATAGTTGGCATGGGTCGTCTAGTCTTATATAATGCTATTCAGTGGTAAGTACAAGATAAGGGAATGGGTTGAAAAATTATTTTATAATATTATAACTAAACACTAAAACGATGATGATTAATACTTCTAATGGTACTAATCAGAGGCGCAATTTTCGTTATTTCAAGAAGTAATCTAATTAGTCTCATAAAAAAAAAAATACCTGGAATTTGCTTACGTTTTTCACATCCTTTTTCGCTGGATGAGTTTGTATCTATACTAGATTTTAAATGTATTTAATTACAAGAATTGAAATTACATTTTCGAGCCTTTTGAGCTTAAACCCTTGGGCGGTGGGGTTCGAGTGCTCATTGTCTTTTCAATGAGCTCTCTAAACGGCTTATTGACACTTTCCGTGACCAGGGAGGGGGACAAGGGCTGGCTTTTATCTTTGTCAGAGGCTTAGCGTTGCTATACAACATGGACACGCCGCCAGTCTCTTAGGTACATTACCAGTCAACAACGGTGAGAATGAATCTTTAACCGACTTCTAAAAGGAGGAGGTTACTCAATTCGACCATATATATGTTTTTTGATGTTTGTTCGCAGATAACTTTGTTGTTTATGAACCGATTTTGATAATTCTTTTTCTGTTGAAAAGAAGACAGTCCCGAGATGGTCCCATGCTAAGGACATCAGGTTTTGATTGTGGAAGACAAGAGAAATCATGAGGAACTTTAAAAAAATATAGGGACGGCTAGTGCATTTGTAAGTTTTTTCATTAGTCATTTTAAAGCACAACAATATAATAAGGGTCTGGAGTAGATCTGATGATAGAGCCGGAGACAGGCGAGGGAACTCCTCGATTCACAGCAGCTACCTTATGTTTGTGCTTGATTAATTTGTATTGATAAGAACTTTACACCTAGATCGATTGTAACTGTCATTACGGAGCTGATGATGAAGACAAAGTCAGTGCAGGGAACTCCTCAATGATTTACAGTAGTTACCTTGTGTTTGGTCTCAATTAATTTATATTAATGAGAACTTTACATCCATATGGATTATAATGAGAGTCTGCAGTAGATCTGATAATAAAGACCATAGATAGTCGAGGGAAGTCCTCAACAATTTACAGGATTGAAGCTTAACGTAGGACAACCACTAGCCACTGCTACTCGCCATGCTGATGCAACAATCAAAAAAATCAAGAGACTGAACTTAAGTCGCGTAATCGTGTCATCTCAAATAATGCTCGTACATTCAGTCCGGTTCCAGAGAAATTTTATAAAAATCAGTTCAGTAGTTCTGTCTGACCAGATGCAGCTGAACAGTACTTTTTGCAACTAAAAATTGCAAAAGCAAACATTTATACAAAAAAAAAAAAAAACAACCGCCTTAAAAAAACACTACAAAGTGAAAAATAACTAATTTCGGAAGTCGGTGGCAAAACGAATATTCAAAATCACCATGACACCATAATCGTGAACATTTGTATTCATTTTTGGCACCGACTTATTAGGTTATTATAATTTATTCTTTTAATAACTTGACAGTTGTTTATTTATAAGTAAATAAGTATTATCGCATAACATACCATAAGATATGTTTATACGTTACGAGAATTTTTACTACAGGTAAAAACCAAAAGAAAAAAATTGATATAACTCGAGAACTTTGAAAGTGCATAATTTATTCTTTTAATTATTTGACAGTTGTTTATTTAGTATAAGTAAACAAGCATTATCCCATAACATAGCTTAATATATATTTATGTATTACGAGAATTTTTACTACAGGTAAATACGAAAAGAAATAGGTTATTTGACTAAAAAAAACTGATTAGTCCGTCAGTCAGATTTTCACCATAAAAAATTGACAAATATAAAAGGCATCAAAGATCAGGAGTGGTGGCTGGTGACGTCACTAGTCGCTAAAAAGTGCAGTGACGTTACACGAGTTTTCAACGCACCGTGTCGTCTTCATTTTTTGTTTATAAAAAAAATACATATCTAGTATTTTTCGGAAATCTGACTGACGGACTAAATAGTTTATTTTAGTCAAATACCCTATCATATAGTTTCGAGAAATTTGAAATTTGGTCAGGACCACGACTCAGCTACTTCTACTCTAATTATTATAATAATTATAAAAAAGGTTTTATTACTCACCTAATCTTAAATTTTTAGTAAAGAACACTTGGTATATGGTGGCACTCATCATCTTCCTATAACGTAACCTGAAACAAAGAAAAAAATCACTTTAAAATTAATCTCAGTAGTCCTTAAAAAAAATAGGTAGGTAATGTCAGCACATCGTGACGGGGTCTGTGAAGAACGAAGCCTCCTGGGTCACAGTTGGTTAAAAAGAAACCGTGTCAAATCAAATCAAATCAAATCGTTTATTGCAATCCATAATGTACAGTTACAGGTGGTAAATATTTTATCATAATATTGGAAACAATTATGGACCCTGTTGGGCACAGCAAGTTTTAAATAAGTAGAGAGTGTCCCTGGCGTACAGGCAAGTAAAGAAACATGGGTAAGATAAGTTGACTCCTTCCGAAACGAGTATATTTTTGAAAATATCTTTTACACTAAAATACACACGTTTTTCCCTATTTCAGTTTTAAATGTAATGTTTTTTCATTACACAGTCGCAATAGTAGCATACGCTCTGTGAAATTTCAAGTGCTCATCTTTGACGGTTCAAAAGATACCCTACGACAGACGGACGAACTACGTGCTTTTGTAAATGGGTTACAATAACAACCTTTGGGTACAAAACCCATAAAAGGTTTTGCCCTGCAGAGGTATAAAACGAACAGCTTGGATGGAAAGATTGATTCTATTGCTGTGCGATATCGTTGAATCATTTTTTTACATAACGTCCACAGTCTATTTGAGGTTCACATTTCAGGATTTTGTTTCGCTTCTACAGATGGAATATTTCGCACGTGATCCATTTGGTACGTAGGATGCGTACACAAAGAGTTGGTTGACAGCATCATAACAGAACCCATCGCAAAACTTTTTATGACTATCCCTAAAGATAATCTTTTATGTATTTCGTTCACAAAGAGAATCATGAAGTTAACTTTTTGAAGGACACTACGCTTATATGGACACTACTTTATTAATATGTGAGATCGCAAAGCGACAATAAATTAAAACTTTGTCAATAATAATTCATAGGACTTCTGAACTTAGAGTGTTTTTCAGCCTTTCTTCTCAAAGTAGTCAAATAAGAAACAACGAGTGCATCTGGCTTAAAACAATGATAAAGTAAAGAAGTGTTTATACAAATCTACTTACAGGTAGTAAATCATTTAGGAGTGTTCAGAAACTATTTTCACAAATGTGTAGGTATTACTTAGGAGTTTCTTGAGCCACTTTTTCCTAACGAAATTGAAGTGGTGAAGTGTGGGCGTTTTGGAAGATCTTGTTATGTAATTTTGGCGCTTAAAAGTGTTGATCCCAGACGTAATTTGAAGAAATGACTTTTGTTTTTAAATACTTACATCGGTATTTAAAAAGCGATGGATAGCCTTTACCCAACTCTGTTGGATTAACTGGCTTCAATGGCCTAACTACAATATATATAAACGTTTTATACTCGTATACAAGCACATATAAAAAGGCAAAGGCACGAGCTAGTTGGGCCTCAGAAATTTCCTCCGCATCGCTGTCAATGTGATAAGTGCCCAAAAAGTTGGCCAGTCCAAAATACTGAATATATTTGGAGGGATTTTTGTAAACAAACTGGGAACGTTATACGATAGGGAACTTTCATATTAATGTGAAAAACATGTTGAAGTTTTTATTCATGGCGACTTGTATAAAAACTGTAACACATTTTTCATATTATATTCATAAAAGTTTCTTCTTGCCCTTCTCTTCTGTTGCTTGGGATCGGTGCAACTCGTTTCTTCTTCAATCCTTATTTGTCAGCCGACATTCTGTTATTTTCTTCAATTATATCATCCCTCATTGAAATCATCTTCCTAGGCTTTTCCCTACTATGTTCGGGTCGGTATCCAGATCTTCATAATGCAATACTGGGTAAACTTCTATGCTGTATATTCTATGAGGGCTATGCTTGGGGTTTCACTGCGTGATCGAATCAGGAGTGAGGAGATCCGTAGAAGAACGAGAGTAACCAACATATCCCGAAGAATTGCAACACTAAAGTGGCAGAGGGCCGGGCACATTGCCCGTAGGTCCGATGCCCGATGGGGCCGACGGGTTGTCGAGTGCCGACCACACACCGGAAGACGCAGCGTGGGTAGGCCCCCGACAAGGTGGACCGACGACCTGATGAAGGTCGCAGGAAAATGCTGGATGCAGGAGGCGCAGGACCAGTCGTCGCGGAGATCCTTGGGGGAGGCCTATGTCCAGCAGTGGATGTCTTTCGGCTGAAATGATGTTGATGAAGATTAAGGGAAGACTTCCAGCAGTGGAATTGTTCTGGTCGAAATGATCATCAGATGATATTATTCCTCAAACAATCCATTCGACCCGATGCATCCATCAGATGCGCCGTGATACAGTTTAAACTTGTACTGAGGTCAGAGTACACGTTCGTCATGAGATCTTGTACTATTTTTTATCTGTGTTCTTTCATATGTATTTTTTTTATTATCATGTATTCATATTGTGCTCCTAGAAATAAACGTATAATATTTTTATCCTTCCTTTCTTTGATCTTACTCTTTATTTCCATCTATTACCATTTAATCATTCATATTCTCTTATAATACTCCTTAACATTCCCTTAAGTTGAGAAAACTCGCCGACATTTTATCTATTATGTATTTGCTTAAGGTGTGTACAAAAAACAATGCCCTATAAAGAATTGTTGTCCTTTCTCGTGTAGCCACTGAAGGTCGCGGCTATTCATCAGCTTCAGTTTTGATTACTTAGGCATTCCGAGGCTCGCACCACTCAGTAGCGCGTGATTTACACGGGGACAATACAGGTATCACCCCATGTGGCGCCGGCCTTAGAATAGTACCAACCCATATCCTCCTGTGGGTGTCGTAAGAGGCGATTAAGGTAACTCTCACCAGGGAAGCGGGCAGCAGCGCTTCTCCTGTGGAATATCAAATCACTGCGATCCCCAACCTGCCTGCCAAGCGTGGGGATTATGGCAAACACCCCCCAAGGATGTAGACGAGACCGGTCATCGTGGAATGCCTTGGGGGAGGGCTTTGTCCAGCATTGGACATCTGTAAGCTGAAGAAGAATACGGGTATCGATGTACCCAGCAGTTACCTAATAATGGAGGAATGTAAACACTGACTTACACGGTGGAATTTAATTGTCAATGGCGTATAATAAAATTGATGCAACAAATGACTTGCATCGTCAAAATGCTGTTTGGACAATGCAACTTTTATTGTTGCTGTTTAAAGCCATAGGCAATTAAATTGCACTGTGTACATCAGTCTTTATTCTGGCTTTTACTATTTAACACAAATAGAGGAAGCTTTCACCTTATTTACAAATTATGTTTTAACAAAACATCGAAATTTCTTTATTATAATTGTGTAACTTTATTCGTAATGCTGAAGGAAAACCTGGTGGCCTAGTGGTTCAAACACCAGGCTCTCAAGTATGAGTGCGCGGGTTCGATTCACGGTCAATTAAGTACCAATGTTACTTTTCTAAAGTTATATGTACTTTCTAAATATATCTTGGACACCAATGACTGAAGGTGAAGGAAAAATCTTGAGCAAACCTGGACTTTTAAGTCTGAAACCGCCAACCCCCATTGAGCAAGCGTGATGATTAGGCTTCTTCTCTGTATGAGAGGAGACCTGTGCCCAGCAGTGGGTTAATAAAGAGGTTGATAATGATCCGTAATGCTTACTGATATTGTTAAAGTGAAAGTAAGTTTGTTTTTTCCACTCCACTTGTTTTCGAAACTCCTCAACGGATTTGGGTGAAATTTTACACACAGATGGCTTAGAACCAGGAATAACACGTAGGATACTTTATATCTCCCCGATATCTCCACGAGATCGAAATTTACGCGGGTGAAACCGCGAGGCACAAACAGTTATTTCTTTAAGTCATGGGAAAAATCGCATCAAATTCCGTGGCCTACGTATGTACCTACACCAAAGCGAAAGACAACATAAGCAAATTTAACTTTTAAAATTCATACTACAACAAAAATGATTTTGGTACGATCAGCAACAAAGTTCGATTAACACGAAAGTATTCGATAATAAACTTTTCGGCATATTATAATAAACGCTACGAATTAATGAAGATATATATAGAGTGCTGCTTTTTTAATTAAAAGCCACTTCGGTTCAAAAGATTTCGATATCTAAAGTTTTAATCGATTTTTGTTGCTGATAAATTCTACCATAAAGCTATATAAGTGTAGATGTAGGCACACCTGAGTATATTGACTATCTGACACTGCCTGTGAATTACGCACCGGACCCAGCTAACCGCTGACCTTGACCATTGTACTTGAACAACAAGCTGGCTGGCGGAGAACTGCTCAGGATCGAGCTTGTTGGCGTGCCATGGAGGAGGCCTATGTTCAGCAGTGGACGAGTAGAGGCTAATGATGATGATGATGATCATGAGCAATGAGCAACAAGCTACAAGCTAAATAAATCTTAAACATCTGATGGTTACTGAGAAAGTGGGCGGACAACGTTTTAGAGGTCGCAGTCCAATAAAGTGGACTGATCAAATTCGTTCATCTCTGGACCTGGCCTGTATGATGCTATACTCGCGGCCAGGGATCGTAACAGATGACGAACTATCGTAAAGGAGAAGATAATTCCACAGGGACATCACGACCCTCAGTCATGAGGAGACGGAGAACTAGTTAAATAGAAAGGGAAATAATTTGTTCCGCACAAACTAAACGCACATTACAAATCTTTAGTAATATAAAGGGTGTATCTGATATCGACTCACAAACGAGTACCATGGATCCAGTACATAATTCTGAACCCCCCAGTGGTGGAAATTTTCGTCGCCTATTTCATGATTTAAAAAAAAATATATGTAGTTTTTTTTCACTTTAGACCGTTCATAATTGCTATACTTTTACAACCCGATTACAACAAGATTTTAAAGTAGAAATTAATTAATTCTCTAATTACACTAAAAAGCGCAGAGAAAACAAAACTGGAAAACTATCTTATCAGTTGATTTAATAGAGTTCGTATCAGGAATCAACGTCATACCTACAAACCCGCACGGCGGCACGCTTGCAACGTTCAAAAGCCGAGCCGACACTTTTTTAAACATTGTTATTCCTGTAACCATTCATTAACGACATAAATGACTATCATAATTTTATTAGTGGCATGCAGTCTAGCTTTTTCGCGAAGTATGCGTTACGATGTCAGATACACCCTGTATAAAGCTGAAGAGTTTGTATGTTAGTTTGAACGCGTTAATATATACTAGTAAGTCGGTCTCTATGCCAAGCGGTCAACACGCCTGCCTGCGACGTGGAGGCCCCGGGTTCGATCCCCGGCCAGGTCATGATGGAAAACGGGCTTTTTCTGATTGGCCTGGGTCTTGGATGTTTATCTATATATGTATCTATTATAAAATATAGTATCGTTGATTTAGTATCTCTTAACACAAGTTTCGAACTTACTTTGGGGCTAGCTCAAATTGTGTGATTAAAAAATATATAAAGCTGAAGAGTTAGTTCGTATGTTTGTTTGAACGCGCTAATCTCAGGAACGACTGGTCCAATTTGAAAAATTCTTTTTGCGTCTATTAATCCAGGAAGGCTTTAGGCTATATAACATCATGCTGTGAACAATAGAAGCGGGGCATATAAAAAAACGCGGGTGAAACCGTGTGGCGCAGTTAGTATATACTAATATATAAAGCTGAAGAGTTTATATGTTTGTTTGTTCGTTTGAACACGCCAATCTCAGGAACTGGAGGTACGATTTGAAAAATTGTTTTTGCGTTAGATAGCCCATTAGCCCAGGAAGGCTTTAGGCTATATAACATCACGCTGCGATCGATAGAAGCGGAGCATAACTAAACCACGCGAACGAAATCGCTGGCGGCCGCTAGTTACTTATAAGAATAATAAGACGGATTGAGTACTTTACGTGATGTACCACATACAGTTCATTAGAAATAGAACCAAAGATATTTTTATCAATATTGTGGTCAATTGCTCATTCAGCGTCGATCGGTACAGCACCCAATCTTATCGGGATTTCTCGAAGACATACGACTCAAAATTCCCAGACACACCAGCAAACATAACATTATAAAACAAATCAAAAGCGTAAGAATTACAAACATATAACACAATAAATGCGTTGTTTTCGTTTGAATTTTATTTAAGCCCACGCAAATCTTCTGCGGCTGATTGAGAGAAGCATTGCTTCTAAGACTAATTAAGTAAGTGTGAGTAGACTGACACTGATTGTATAACATCACGCTGCGACCAATAGGAGCAGAGCATATAAATAAACGCGAACGAAGCCACGGGCCACCAGTAAATAATAATTGTCCAAAAATTCTTTTAATGTTCCTACATTTTGACAAGTTCTTGACAGTTGTTTTAACGTTTCAATCCACGGCTTTTTAACCTTTGAATCACAGTTATTATTATTAATTATTAATTTATTTACATCAGACAATTGTTCACAGTTTTCATAAAAACACACACAAAATACATTTAAATTATTATAAATATACATATAACATTCCAAACTAAAATAAAATTAGACTTATATTTAAAAATAAAATGTTAAATATAAAAATAAAATAAAATACTAAAATCAAAAATAAAAAAATAGAATGTCAAATTTAAAAATAAAAATTAAAAAGTAAATTAATTACAAAAGCTAGACAGAGCCCACCAGTCAAGAGAACACAATATACGCCCTTGTCCAGTGCTCCATAAAAATACAGTCTGAGTCCAACCTCTCAGCAATGAGCTTAAGGTAACTGTTGGAGCTGTCGCGCACACGACGCATCAGGGACGCAGATTTTTTGCGCATTATCGCAGCGAACCCGTCCACACGTGCGTCAGCAAACATTCCCGACGCGCTACAGTAGCGCGGCAGCCCCATCAGCACCCTGAACGAGTTGTTGTACAGGATTCGCAGGGTGTCCCAAGACTTTTTCGTGTGTTTGACCCAAAGGCTGCATGTATAAAATGACTGGCAATAACTTTTAAAAAGCGTCGTTTTCACCTGCCTAGTGCAACGCGCAACGCGTTATTGAGTGATATAGTAGACCTTTGTAAGATTCTTTATTTATTTATTTATTATTTTTATTGATTCTTTATTTATGTACACACAATAAAATACTGCTAAAGGTGCTGCTTATTTCTTAAGAAATTTCTTCCAGCAGACCTGCGAAAGGAGAAGTAAAACAGAAATGTAGACATTAGTGTGTAAGAACAAGGAGGAAATAAAATATGAATATGATAACTATTAAAGTAATAATATTAAATATACCTAAACATATAACCTAAAATAATTATATAAGCCAAACCAATAAAACCAAAAATAAGTACACTACCTAAATAAATACATAATACTAAAATATATAAATATGTATACCTAAATAATAAACAAATTCTCATAATATAGAGGAACTTTAGGGCTAGGTTTCCTCTAATTAAATTAGGATATAACTATTGACATTACAACGCTTAATATCTGTCATTCCGTTTCAAATATATCATGAAAAAATATTTAAATAAAACATCGCAAGATATTAAGATTAAACCCACCTCTTATAACGTCTTTCCGAATAGCAGAAAAAAATATAATTTTAAACGCAATTTCCTTTCGCATCTCATACATTAAACGAGGGAAACAAATGTTATTAAAATTTTGCTTGATCTTAAACATCGTTGAACTGGAAATAAATATTTAAACAAGAAAATGAGGTTTAAAGTCTGTCCGGAAAAGAAAAAATATGTTTCATATTTTGCTTTTTGGCCCAGGTGCCAGTTGTTTATCATTCCCCTAAATTGTGTATACAAGTAATTTCTCAGTTGAGTTTTGAGAGAAAATGTCGGTTGACTTAATCACGTTTGAGTAAGCTCGGGATTCACTTAAGGGTTTATTAGATTGTTAACAAAGTTGGCATTCTGAAGGAAGCATTGGTGTTTCTAATTGGAAGTTTTGATGCATGTATTTAGTATTATATCGGTGTAGAAACTGACAGTATTAGGTTCAGAATTGATATTTCTAAATTCTAGGCTGGGAGCGCTGTAGAAAACACCCTTACGTTGTTGACACCATTACGATCCGGACGAAGCGTTTCGCATGGTCTTTCATCGGTATAAAAATTTTGCCGCTGGCAAATTGCTACAGTCCCTTGATGTCGGCGGTCATACATCAAGGGACTGAAACAACTTGCCAGCGGCGGTGTTTCCGTCTGAATACAATTTAAGTGTCTTTAGACCGTTGAATCGAATCTTGCGAGCGGCGGCGGCGGCGGCGGTAATGGCTGGCTAAATTCAATATGACTTTTCAATATGGAGCAATACCAGCCTATTACTAACCCACTGTAAGGTAAAGTTACAGTGGAATATTTCAGTTTAACAGTCCAGTAACTCAGCTAACCTGAACGCGACACAAATAGCCCAGTAACTACCATTGCATATTGATTTCTGTGGTAATTATTGCGTGGACATCACGCCTTGTAACAGCACAATTAATATATTATTCACACGGCAAGTAGGTCAAAGGTATTTTTTCAAGGACAATAACTAAGTCTATATTGTATACTTTACCTTACAGAGTCATCGAAGAAATGTTTAGTGTTGTGTGTGGGTGGTTCACTGGCTATAATGACATCGGGCTGATAGTGTGGTTTGGAAACTTTTTTCATTAGTAACCTGTGTATTATCGTTATCGGCATGCTATCTACGAAGTTTTCTATGTTATTGTAATTATAGTGTTCATTTTATTCTGAATCGACGTATAACTTTGGCGGAGAAAGTTCCACTGCACACTTAATTCTTATTCTCAGGGTGTTAGGTAGAGATTACAGTTACCCTGTTATGGAAGATTTTTGCATAATAATACTGACTCACTTTTTTTTTATACAAATTATAAATTAGTGCTTGACCACAATCTCGCCTGGTGGTAAGCAGCGATGCAATCGTTGATGGTAAAACGCTTGTTTTCAAACTAAACTCAATTTAAGTCTACTGCATCTTATTATTATATTTCATTACTCTCGGTGGTAGGCCATAACATCAGCCGCCGGTAGAAGTTACCACCCACCAGACAAAGCCTTGCCGCCAAGCGATTTGTCGTGTTCCGGCATGATGTCTGGTGAAGGCGTACGGAGGACGGGTCTGAGCAGTTGTGTTGCGATGTGTGCCGGGCACGATGCGCCTATGTTGTTGTGTTGGGAGTTTGGTCGTGGAGGGTCTTTAGATCAATCTCCCTTTGGCGCAGTATCGTTGGTCGTGTTGTTGGGTTTAACATTGCATCACCTCGCTCAACTGCCGTCTTCCTTCCTATTCGCTCAGTTTTTCTGAGTGAATAGGCTCTTATTGAACTAGCGCGCTTTACCATCAACGATCGCATCACTGCTTGCCATCAGGCGGGTTTGCGGTCAAGCGCTAGTTTATAATTACTACAAAAAAAAAAAAAAAAAAGAAAAGGCAGAGGATAAAATATTAGTATAACTCTGACAAAATAAGACACTCCATAGACAGTTTAGACGTGATAAAAACATGGCCACTGAAAATAAGTCAATTTCTCAAAACGTTAGTCATATAATCAGCCCATAATAAATCCCCACTGTTGGGAGACATGCCGCCTCTAGGTGAGAGAGAGTGGGCCGTAATCTACCACGCTGGCCCAGTGCGGTTTGGTAGATGTCACATGACTTGGATATTTTTATACAACCCAATTGCAATGCTTCGATATCGTCTTCGGGTTGTGGGGGTCAGACGGCAGTCTATTCATGGGAAATATCGAAGTTAATCAAAATTAGCAGTTAGAACTGGTAAAGCGGACCCCAGACTCCAAAGCTGAAGAAGCTTTGGTTGCGATGGGGATTAACGCTGAGATAATGATGACTCTTTATTATGTACACCATATAGATTGCAGAACATAATTCGGTGTTATCTTTTACTGGCAACCCTTTTATAACATGCTGGTTCAACCTTTTGAGCATGGCTGGAAGCAACTGGATTGAAAATTGTCGAAAATCGAGATGAATAATTATTTGTTGCTTTCAGCCAGTGAAGATTTCGCTGTAAAAACATAGATGAAGTCAACTTAAAGTGAGCTGTCAATACAACATTATATACTTGTGTTATAAATTACTTCATCACCACTGCTCTCAAAACGGCGAAGGAAAACATCGTGAGGAATCCAGCATGTCCGAGAACCAAAAACTTTGAATACATGTGACATCTACCAATCCGCACTGGGCCCGCGTGGTAGATTACGGCCCACTCCCTCTCGCAGAGAGGAGGCCAAGAGGCCTTATTGGCCGATAATGTAATGTAATGTAAGTGTGTGCTAAATAAATGTATTTTCTTTCTTTCTTTTTATTTATTTATACAAAGATTTACCACAAGAATAGCCTAATTTACAGCCTGCTAAGAGTGACAAGCAGCTTTCAGACTGAGCTCTTTTAATTCCTTAAGAAATTAACGTTGCAAAAGAGAATGAAGTTAATGTTCATTAACATAGAGTTGAAACTCGTCGAATCGAGGCATTCCGCGGAGTATAATGGATATTTTATTACAAATGTAAGCTCTCGCTGAAAAGGTGTGAGCTTTGCAATAAAATAGGTTTCTCTCAAAACTCAGGCACGTTGGTTTTACGTATTATATTTAAAGAATAATGTCAAAAACGAGTTATGCTGTTTCATATTTTAATATTTAGCTTTCTATTACGCCAGACAGCTACATAACTATGTACATAACATCGCTCTTATGGTTTGTTCCTACACAGTAACGTGGGAACGGAGGGCATCCTTGGTCCGTACGGTGCGGGGCAGCGTCAACAGCATCCAGAAACAACCACACTCGGAACAACTATTTGAAGGTCATACTTATATTTGTTCTATGCACTAATCGAACGCGTGACACGATCGCTTACCAACGTGCGCGAACCGTGTCGTCGATTATTATATTATTACTAGCAACCCGCCCGACTTCGCACGGGTGCAATGCTGATACTAAATACATTACAAAAAAACTGTTAACGTTGTATAAAAAACATAGCGACCCGCCGCCCAACCGGCTGGTACCGCCGCAAATGCGACGCCCCACAATTTTTAAATTTGTAATATCTTCGAAACTATTTATTTAAATAATGTGCTGTAAAGGGCGATATAGATCTATATTTAAAAAAAATAGGGTTGGATTACCCTTAACATTTAGGGGCATGAAAATAGATGTTGTCCGATTCTCAGATCCACCCAATATGCAAACAAAATTTCATGAGAATTGGGAAAGCCGTTTCGGAGGAGTTTAACCACAAAGACCGCGACACGAGAATTTTATATATTATATTGTATTATTTATTTTATGCTGCAAAAGACGTAAGCCTGGGCACGTACGAAATGTCAGAAGCTTGCATTTGGTAATTTCTTATGTAGAAGAGACGCCAAGAAACCACTATTATCTATTCTTTAATAAATAACTAGAAGCGCCCCATGGTTTCGATTGCGTTCGAATATCCGGATTAAAATATATCCCATTAGTTATTCCAGGTTATAAATCCGCGGTTTGCCAAATTTCATTCAAATCTGTTCAGTAGTTTTTTTATATATAAATTATAAACTAGCGCTTGACCGCAATCCCGCCTGATGGTAAGCAGTGACGCAATCGTTGATGGTAAAGTGCACTGGTTTATTAAGAGCCTATTAACTCTAGCCCTGAAGACACTCAAATTGTAGTCCGACGGAAACACCGCCGCTGGCAAATTGTTCCAGTTCCTGTACGCGGTATAAAGGAGGAGGCGAAACGCTTCGTCCGGATCGTAGTGGTGTTAACAACGTAAGGGTGGAAACTCGCCGTGCGACGGGTCGTCCGTTGGTGGAACGGAGAAAGGGTAACAAACATCGATACTCACATAAATCTTCACAAACTTTCGCATTTATAATATTGATAGGAGTAGGATAGGTTTAACAATGGGACCGATTCTCTTTTTCCCAAACTAAACTAATTTTAAGTGCATCTTTTTCTTTATATTTCATTAAGGAAAGGATAGAAAATAACATTTTAGTTTTATCCTGTCAAATTAAGATACTCCATAGACTATTTAGACACGATTATAAACATTCCTCGGTGGTAGGCCATAACATCGGTCGCCGGCTTAGTTACCACCCATCAGACAAAGTCATGCCGCCAAGCGATTCGTCGTGTTCCGGCATGATGTCTGGTGAAGCCGTTTGAAGGGCGGGTCTGAGCAGTTGTGTTGCGATGTGTGCCGGGTACGATGCGCCAATTGTTGTGCCAATTTGAGTGTCTTCAAGGCTAGAGTGAATAGGCTCTTAATAAACTAGTGCGCTTTACCATCAACGATTGCGTCACTGCTTACCATCA